>CM066732.1:56573186-59465686 GCA_033961575.1 Aselliscus stoliczkanus | reverse complement strand
AGACGAATGAATAAACAAAATGTGGTCTGTACATACAATGGAATATTGTTCTAAAAAAGAAGGAAATTCTGACACAGGCTACAACATGGATGAATTTTGGGGACATTGTGCTCAGTGAAATAACCAAGTCACCAAAGGCAAATACTGTGTGACTCCACTTATATGAGATACCTAGAGGAGTCAAATTTATAGACAAGAAGTAGAATGGTGGCCACCAAGGGCTGGGGGAGAGAGAAGTGAGTTACTGCTTAGGGGATACAAAGTTGGTTTTGCAAGATGAAAAAGTCCTAGAGATCTGTTGCACAACAGTGTGAATATACTTAATATCACTGAACTGTACATTTAAAAATGGTGTGGATGGTAGATTTTATGTTATGTACTTTTTACCACAATTAAAAAGTTTTAAAAAGACACATTGACTAATTCTACAAATTATGTGCATAGATGTTCCTTAAAAACTAAGGTATTATATTTCATAATAAGGACTGGTGCCCTTCACCAAGGGCAAGGGGACTTAAGGGGCTGAATTTATCAGAAGTTGTACGTAGCACCACCCCTGTCCCATGCCCCGGATGTGCCTCTGAACTACCAGTGCTTTTATTTTGCAGTGGCCTTGATAGATTTGTATGATCCGTTAACCTTTTTCCTGGTCTTCTCTTAGATAGTCCACTTGTATTATGTGTTACTGGTAACTATCTTTTTTTTTTTTTGAAGATTTTATTGGGGAATTGGCGGAGGGGAACAGCACTGGGAAATCGGGGAAGGGGAACAGACAAGTTGCTGTCTTTTTGTTCTTCAGTTTAGTTGCGGAGGATGTTGCTTCACTGTTGGTATCGTCATTGCGCTCTTCCCGGATGAGGCAGATCGGTCGCTGGCCTCTGGATGTCGCTCACCGCGGCTACTGGCAGCTCACTCTTGGCTGCCAGCCACTCACGCTGGCTGCGGGCCACTCACTGTAGCCTATGGCAGCCCACTGCAGCAGGGGCTGCAGCCCACACCATCACCGGGGCACAGCCCAGCTCCAGGTGGAGCTGTTGTTAGCTGTAGAGGGCAGTGTCACTGGCCCTCATGTGGGATCCGAACCGGGGCCACTGGCATCCCAAAACCAGCTCTTAACCAATGCGCCACTCGGCCGGCCCAGTAACTATCTTTTAAAAGAGCACTTTTAATCTAGTTTCTAGGAAATTTGTAATTCATTATTATACTTGTTTATAAGAAATCAACACACTTTTTTTATGCCATTGGACAGTTTTTTCATTTAGTCAATAAACATTTATAAGTGCCTATTGAATGTCATTTTTAATTTTTTTATTGATGTATAATTGACATATAACATTATATTAGTTTCAGGTGTACAACATAATGCTTCAGTATTTGTATATGTTGTAAAATAATCACTAACATAAGTCTAGTTAACATTTCTCACCTTACACAGTTACATTTTTTTTTCTTGTGACAAGAACTTTTAAGATGTACTCTCTCAGCAACTTTCAAATACGCAGTACAGTATTGATAGCTGTAGTCGCCATGCTGTACATGACATCCCAGGGCTCATTTCGTGACTGCAGGTTTGTGCCTTGGGACCCCCTTCAGCACCTGAATGTCGTATGTGGGCTAAGAGATGAAAAGCGATGTGGTCGTTGTGTTCTTTGTTCTCCAAGGATCCCGCAGACCAGGCAGCACACAGGACAGAGTGGGAACGCTGTGCTGACAATGCTCATGGGAAACGGAAACACAGAGGCTGCTAGCTCTTTCAGGATGGGCCAAATATAAGAAAGTCTTCTTGGCAGCGTTAATGACTGGGCTAAACATTTTTTTTAACATATAAAAAATACTTAAGAAGAAACAGATGAACCCACCATCATAATGGGAGAGTTTAACACACCTATCTAAGTAGCAAATAGTAGAGAAGACAAAACTCAGTGCGGATGTAGCAAGTGGAACAAAGTAATGAGCAGTCCTGACATGACTGAGGTATTCAGAGCTCCGTGCCAGGGATGGTTAAATGCACGTTCTTTTCTGGGGCACATAATCAAATGTTTGTTGGCCGAAGTAGTGCTTAGAGGAAATTTTTAAAGGCATGATAATGATTTTGTGTTTCTGTTTTAAGAAAAGTCCTTAGCTTTTAGAGATGCAGTCTGAAATATTCACAGGTGTCTGGATTTGCTTCTGAATAATGCGGGCAGTGGGAGTTACGGGGTGTGGGTGTAAGTGAAATAAAATTGGCCATGTTGTGAAAATGGTTGTAACTGGAAGATGGATGCATGGTGGTTCATCATCCTATTTTACTGTTTTCTCTACTTTTGTGTATGTTTGAAAATCTATATTACAAAGATGAAAGTAAATCAATTATTTCAAAATAAAAGTTTTTTAAAAATCAGCTCAAGGGTCATTTCTTCCAGGCCTTGTACTCGAATGCCTCTTTTCTGTGCTTCTGTAGAAGCCTGGAACTTGCCACATTGATTGTTGCTGTTAAGTGATGGCTTGTTGGGTTTCCTCTGAGCTATCAGGTCTCTAAGGAACTTGATCTCTAGTATCAGTCATAGGACCTGGCACAGAGCCAGGTACATAATAGATCCTTAGTCAGTATTTTTGGGACAAATTGTGACTTTTCCTAACATCGTGATTTCTAGATGTGAAACATTCTGAAACATAGTGCTCCTATGTGTTAACATTATTCATTCATTTTATGTATCTGACTCCTTCCAAACAGACTGTCTCCCTATGAAACAAACTGCTGATATATCTCTTGTAAGTCAGGAAAATGAAAACTCCAGAATAAAGTAAGTTATTGAAGGGGGATGTTAGTTCGCGCCGTCTCAGTCCGAGCCGGGGTGTTGTTCATTTATCTTCATGCTAAGTGTGGAGAAGTCCTCTGAGTAAGACAGTTATTTCTCCTCCAAGCACAATATTGTGTATTTCCGAATGTAGCAGAAATGCTCATATTCAAATCTAAGATGAAAATCTAATCCTCAAACCCAGCTATAAATTCTTTCTTGTTATCTGTCTTATTGCTCCCTTTTATTAGCTTAATAGTTGGTTATGATTATTGAAAATTTAATTTAAAAAATCCCAGTTCTTTTGCTTGCTTTCTTCTCTCTGCACATTATCTTCATATTCTGTAGCTGCTCCTTTATCATGGATATGTTTTTCCTGTTTTCAGTGTAATTGGAACCCCACAAGCCCTGAGCTCCAGGGAAAGTGAGTCAGAAGCAGAACCCTGAAGCTTAAGCCAGGACCCAATTTTTAAATAAATCACCTGACACCCAAACGCCTCCCATTCACCAAGAAGCCTTTTTGGTCCTCTGGGCTGGGGGACTAGGTGGATTGTCAGTGGTTAGTCATCAGGTTATTTTAATAACCATATTCTCCTGTGCTGTTTTCCTCTGAATTGGGGGATTGGTAGCAGTTATGAACATTTTTAATTGTCGTTTCCATAAAAGTAAAATGCTGTTTTCTCTTCAAAGCACTTTCTCTTCAAAGCATAGCTGGCACGTATTTAAAGCCAGTTGCCCATCTAAATGCGGGTGATACCCTCCTGGCTGCCTGCCCAAACTGGCAAAGTCAGAACTGAGAGGCGCCTAAAGTAACTCTCTTAATGATAGAATCAACAGCAAGGGGCATGGGCGTGGGTAGGATGAGGGCACAGGTAGTGTTTTCCACCATCTTTGGATGTCAGATTGTCTGCATCTGATCTCTGCATCTCTTATTTAGGTTTTTTTCTCCCTTCTTTTTAAAAGGGAGAAAAAGAGTTTCTTTATGGAAACTCTTATTTATGGAAACAGAAACCAAGGAGAACATGGATGACTAAAATGTAGACTTGAACCTCATAATTTATAATGCTTGAAAACCAAAAGCTCAGCTTCTCTTTATATAAAAGTGTGGTGTGGCACCCCACCTTGGAACCATGCGGCATTCAGGCCAGGGCGCCTCAGGGAGACTGTCCAGAGCTGGGCAGCGGGAGGGGATGGGTCAAAGTAGGATCAGAGGAAATGGGGCGTGGCAGATATTGGCACTCTTTTCTTAATCACCACACATGCAAGATTCAAAGACGCAAACACAGTCCCTGCTCCGTGGAGTTTCCGGGAAAGCGGAAGCTAGAAAGCGAGGGGCGGGCAGTGTGACAGGCGGGGGCCCAGACAGTGTCGTGCATGCGCCTCCAGGCTGCTGAAGCCAGTGCAGTTTTAGACCTCAGTTTCAGGGCCTGATGCTGCTGACCATTCTCTACTTACAACTCTCACCCCCTTGGCTTCCATATTACTCGGCCCTGGGCATGATTTCCTGGCACTGGCCCCTTTTGTCTGATGCTAATCTAGCATTCCCTAGAGGACCCCTCTCTGTTTTCCTTCCCACCCTGTACTGTCAGTTTCCAACCCTGTTTCCATCCCAGCACCTCCAAAGAGTAGGGCAGACTGTCATCAGTTAACAGTGTCCTCTTATGGCAGTGATTTTTGACTGGGTAGGGAACCGGTACCCCCAGGACCCGGGGGAGAAGCTCCCGGGGTGATTGTGCTGCATTCTCCCCCCAGGCAGATTCGGTGCCTTTCATCCCCCAGCAGAGTGGCCGGCCCAGTGGGAGCTCAGTGGTGGGCAGTGGGGATTGTGGTGGCAGCAGGCGCAGCGGGTCCCCTAACTGAGGGCGTCCGGAAGGGCTGCACAGAGGGGCCATTGCTGAGCTAAACTGATTACCAGATAGATAAGCCTTAAAGGAGAGTGAAAGAAGTGGGTTTTCAAAGATAAGGAGAACAGTTATTAAACCCTGAGAACATATGAGTGACAAGTGATTAGGTGCACAGACTTTTTTACTAAACGCCAAAGCATCAGAATGAAAAAGCTCTTTCTGACTCTTGAACATGATTAGTTTAAGTCAAATGGAAGATATTCTACGTCATTGGACATAAATTGATGAACCTCATTGCCTCCCCCCAAAATGATACTGGCACGAGATATTGTGAATTAATTTCTTTTTTTTTTTTAAGATTTTATTGCGGAATTGGGGGAGGGGACCAGCAAATTGTTGTTCTTCAATCTTCGTTGTAGAGGGCGCCAGTTGCCACCTGGCTGCTTGGCAGCAGCCCGTGGCCTCTAAGCTCAAGGCGTTGAGATCAGTATTAGTTGTGGGTGGGCGTAGCCACCATCCCATGTGGGAGTTGAACCAGCAGCCTTGTTGTTAAGAGCACACGGTCTATCCACTGAGCCATCCAGGCGGCAGCTCAGCAAAAGGTGCCGAGTTTGGTCTTTAGTTGCGGGTGGGCATAGCCCACCATAGAACAGGCAATCTTATTACACCAGCTGAGCCATCCTGCCACAGTTGGCAGCTCAGCGACAGCTTAGCTCAGGTGCAGTGTCACTGGCCCAAGTGGGAATTGAACCTGGTGGCCCTGTTGCTTTGAGCTCACACTCTAAGCCAACTCTTAACCAACTGAGCCACTCGGCTGGCCCTTGAATTAATTTTAATAAAGAGTTTCATTCTTTAAGTCATTCACTCAGTAAAGCTTACTGAAGCATTCTCTTGTGTCAAACACTATAATAGGTGTTATATATTCAGTAGTGAGCAAAGCAGACACCTCCCTTGCCTGCATGGGGCTTATAGTCCAGTGAAAAATAGACATGAAGCAACTAATTACTACACGTGCAGAGAGAGAGAAATGCTGTGAAAGAAAATGGTAGAATGCGTGGGAAAGTGTAACAGGGTGACCCAATTGAGATTAGGGGTAAATGAACAACGATTAGGGGCTAATTAAGCAAAAAGTCAAGGAAGAGGCAGAGACAAGACATGGATGAAGTCTGAGGCAAAATGGTTTGGACAAACCGATGAAGAGCTGGACAGTGGCTGAGCCGAGGGTGCTGTCAGGGCAGCTGGCCACAGCGTTCCCCCTGGGCGCGGCTGCGGGCACTGACCGGTGGCATCTGCTAACTGCTGTGAAGGCTGCTGGGGACCCAAGGGGGAACAAGACACATGCGAGAACCTGCCTGGCCCCACCTAGTGATTCCTCGGGTCCCTGAGACAGTGCAGCTTGGCCTTGTGAGGCTGGTGGAGATAAAGCCGTTTTCAAAGATGAGTGAAAGAGGCTATTTCCGGAAGGAGCTGGGCGAAGAAATCAAGGTGAGGAGTACGACATGTTTGCGGGACTGCAGGGACTTTGGGGCTCCGACACAGGGTTCCTGGGGAACTGAAGGAAGGAAGCAGTCCTCAGGAGAGGCAAAGCCGGACGTTAGAGATGAGTGTGCTCCCAGGAACTTGGGCTTTGTCTGCGGTGTTTCTTAGGTGGGGTGAGGGTGGGGGGTGGAGGAGGGCATGACGGGCTGCCTGCATTGGAAGGCAGGGACTTCATCCTATTTAGGCTTTACAAAGACTACCCGGGCAGTATCACAGGTGGATTGAAATTGGGCCTGGAGGAAGGCAGATACTGCATAATTCTGGGACGAGCCCGGGGCAGCCTGGTATGGCACTGACTGTAAACGGGGAGAAGGGTCATATGAAAGAGCTCTTTGGGGTTACAGTCTCTAAGACTTGGGGATTGATGGTGTTGCTGGAGGAGTGAAGAAAGGAGTCGAGCATGAGTCCAGGGCGATCACTTGGGTGACTGACTGGCGTGTGACGCCATTCACTGAGGCCACAACACATGTGGGGAAAACTGTTGAGTTCTGATCTGGGCCAATTTACATGGGGCGATAAGGACTAGCCAAGTGGAGAGTCCCATAGGGGCCAAACTAGACGAGAGATGGGGAGGGAGAAGACCAACCCAGGGCCAAGAGCTGATCGCCTTTTCTTTCTTAATAAATTTTTGTTTTAGAATATTTTTAGATTTACAGAAAAGTTGTAAAGATATCTGTTCCCATAAGCAGCGTTTCTTTAGGTCCTGCTTCCACCTCTTCCTTGGGTTTGTGCCATATTGGAATGGGTGTCCTTGTTTGTACCAGTATGTGCAGACACGTGCATCTGAGGCCTCTGTATTCAAACATTGAAGCAATGTCCAAGTCTCCAGTAAAAGTTCCTACTCCCGCCCCGACCACAACTGTCCTCTCCCACTCCTCCAGGTAATTATTTTTAGTCTCTTGTGTGCTGACCCTTCCATTTCTTTTTTTTTATAAATTGGGAATTGGGGGAGGGGAACAGACAAGTTGCTGTCCTTTTGTTCTTCAGTCTAGTTGTGGAGGACGTTGCTTCACTGGCCCATGTTGGTATCGTCATTGCGCTCTTCCCGGATGAGGCAGATCGGTCGCCGGCCTCTTGGATGGATGCTCACCGCGGCTATTGGCAGCTCATGCTGGCTGCTGGCCACTCACTGTAGCCTATGGCAGCCCACTGCAGCAGGGGCTGCAGCCCACACCGTCGCCGGAGCTCACACAGCCCAGCTCCAGGTGGAGCTGTTGTTCACCATCTTAGCTGTAGAGGGCAGTGTCACTGGCCCTCATATGTGGGATCCGAACTGGGGCCACTGGCATCCCAAGCCAGCTCTTAACCAATGCGCCACTTCGGCCAGCCCTGACCCTTCCATTTTTTACATGTAAATGCAAGCCAGTAATAAGAACACAGCCATGCGCTGCCTAGCTCCCAGGATACGTTCTGAGAAACACATCGTGAAGCCCCTTCATTGCACGGACATCACAGAGTGCATTCACACAACTAGACTGCATGGCGTACTGCTGTAGTGTGTGTGCTGGACTTTTACACGACTGGCAGCGCAGAGGGTATGAAGGGTTGCTCTGGGACATTGCCACAGCTACAACACCACTGGGCGATAGTTTTTCAGCTCCGTTGTAATCTTACAGGACCACCACTGTATATGTAACCTGTTGACCAAAATGCTATTATGCAGCACATGACTATACACACTGTGTGTTCTCTCCCTTTCTTATACAAAAGGTAGTGTACTGTGGACGTTGTTCTGTAGCTTGCTTTTTTGCTGAACCATACATCTTGGAGATCTGTACATATAGAACTGCACTGTCTGAGAAGGTAGCTACAGGCCATCTACGGCTACTGAGCACTTGAAATATGGCTGACAACTGAAAGACAGATTTTGAATTTTATTTCATTTAAATTCTGCTTTTAAAATGGAAGCATTATAAAATATTTCACCATTAACCTCAACTTTATTGTTTTGGTAGGGCTACATTTCACTTTTACCATGGAAAATACAGCATCCAAATTGAGCTATGGTGTGAGTTTAAAGACTTAATTTATGTATTTTTGTACTGTCTTATCAATAATGTTTTACATTGTTTATATGTTGAAATAATTTTTGATATCTTAAATAAAATATTAAAATTTTACCAGTTTCTTTTTAAACTATGGCTAAATTACATATGTGGCTCAAATTATATTTCTGCTGGACAGTGCTGATAATAGACCATCCATTTTGTTTTACAGTTTTATAGTGTTCCATTGTATAGGGTACCACACTTTATTTAACCAGTTCACTACCAATGCATACTTAAGTTGTTTCTAGTCTTTTCTCATTAAAAATGTAGAAATGCTTAACCTTGTCCATGCATCACTTCATATATATACAGGTTGATCTGTGAAATTAATTCCCGGTATTGGGGTTGCTGGATTAAAGAGTGAATGCATATGTAATTTTACATATGTAATTTTGCATGTGTAATATGTAAGGTAAAGCATATGTAATTTTGCATATGTAGTTTGTAATGTAATGCACATGTAATTTCAATATTGCCAAATTGCCCTCCAGGTAGACCAGTTTGCACTCCCACCAGCCATGCGCTTTCCCCATATACTGCTATTTTTAGCTACAACATTTACATGTTTTTGGATATAATAATGAACACATTTCTTTTTGCTAATTGTAAGAGTTTTAAGAAATCACAAATGGTTTCCTGACTTCTTTTTCTGTTAAAAATAAAGACTATTAATGATAAAACGCTTAATCAACATTTTAGAATTGATTGTTTTTTCTAATGAAATGTTGCGGAATTAACCTACACAGTTTTTCTGGGCTATAAATTTTGATGGAAGTTTCATCATATTCAGATTTAGGAATAGAGATACTTGTGAGCATTCCCATGGTAAGGGGCAACGTTTGCTTTTGTTTTCCAAGACAGAGATTTCTCAGGTTCTCTGCAGCCTTCCCTGGCTGGGTGGACTGACGTTTCAAGGTAGAAAGGCAGTGTGCACATGGGTTTCATGCACTGTCGGCTTTCCAGTTCCCTGGGTTCCTTTCACTAAATGCCAAACACAGTCCAGCTTAACGGGCTGCTTAACTGAGGAAATGCACTGACAGCATCGCTGGAGCATATCAGCCACCATCATCGTTAGACTCAATTCTATTTACTTTATTAAGCTGCAGAAAAAGATCATCTTTCCACCTTTAGGATCCAGCTGTTGTCCCCGTTTTAAGACCGGTGTGCCTCTACTGCCTTCTCTTTGCCTTGTTTTTTTTCAGATTGAAATGAAGAACTAAACGTTCAACATCTAAAAACAAATTGCTTCATTTTTCCCATTCATAGGAATCTGAAAAGATTCTCGTGAAGAGAAACCTCACTCTGTCGTTAGGGATGTGTCAGATAAGTTATCATTAATATAACGGAAATACTTGGCTTCCAGGATTGGAAGCTCCTATTTTGGCAAATTCTAGAGGCATAGAAAAGTATTTTATAACAAATATGGCTGGGCACTTACTGTCTCTAATAGATTGTTGTTTTCCAATATGAAAAGATTAAGGAAAGGAATAAAAGGTGAGACTTGGTGTGGATCATGCAGGAAGAGCAGGAGGCCATGGAGACTCGCTGGGAGGGTGACCTCGGCCCTGGTGAGACTTGAGTGGGTCCTGCTGTGCGTCGGTTAGAGACTAAAGCATCACACAACCTTCTAACAGGAAACAGCTGCTCTTCATGGCCCATTGTTCTGTTGCTAATTTTCCTTAATTATTTTTTTTACAGGAAGGGTTTTCACTCATTGGTAGCAAGAACTGGTTGAAGATTGTGAGACGCATGGACTGTCTGCTGTTTGGAACAACGATAAAGGCAAGATGCTGTATGGCTAACTGCTTTTGAGCATTGAGCTTGCCCTTCGTATCTTCTGTGTGTGGATGGGGGTGGGTTCAAGAGCTGCTTTTTGCAGGTGAAATGTGGGCATCCCAACACGCCCAGATGAGCAAAATGAGTGTTTGGCTTCTCCAGCCGCTGTTGCGGACAGGCTCATAGCAACGAACGGCGCCTGTCAAAGAGGCGATTTATAAATATGGGACTGGGGCCAGCCGAGTGGCGTGGTGGTAAAGCGCTGGCTTGGGAAGTCAGCGGCCCCGGTTTGGCCCCACATATGAGAGCCAGTGACACTGCCCTCAAAAAAAAAATAAAAAACTAAAACTAAAAAAATATAAATATGGGACGGCGGTGTACAGAGTACGCTGTCACCTGTCCTCTTGTCATGTGACATAGTGTCAGAAACATTATACCATAGCAGCTCTTAACCTTTGAAAACGTGATTCTTCACGGCTACATAGCACTTTATTGTTTGGATGTACCATGATTTCATTGACTAATCCCCAATTTCTCACTATTATAAATATGTTTTGATTTTCATAAGGGTTTATTTAGAAGTCCTAGAATTGGGAACATTTATTCTGCAAATTTTCCTTCCAGATAGGTTGTCCGTTTCTACAGCACTAGCAATCTGTAAGAATGCTCATTTACACAAATCTTGTCCAGCACAGTGATAAAATTTAAATTTAAAAAATAGTTTCCAACTTGATAGGCAAAAATGAGCATCTTCCTTTAATTTGTATTTCTTTAGTAACTAATGAGAAAGAACATTTTTTTGTGTGTTTGTTCACCATCCATATTTCTTCTGTGAATCATCTGCTTACTGCTTTTGCCTAATTTTCTTCTTCAGAGTATTTAGATACTGTATGTATGGAGATTACATGTTATAGACATGTAAGGTTACATGTTATATAGAAATCCGTATTTATGTCATTGTGTAGATATATAATTTTATATGTAATATTCATGTATTGAATATGTATAATCAAGTAATTTTATAATCTGCAAACAATGATAATTATATTTATTTGCAGTGGTTTATATTTCTTCACCTTATTGAATTATCTAGACCTCCCCAAACACCATAGTTACGTTGCGGCGTCATTCTGGACACCTCACTGACCTGACTGGGCAGTGGTACTCAGATGTTGAGGGCACTTCTGGCTGGTGATTGTATATTCTTTACCATGTACGGGAGATACTCTTTCAGTTATAGTTTATTTACTAATACTTTTATCAGGATTACATTTAAATTTTATCAAAAGCTTTTTGACACCTGTCAAAATACGTTTTTTTTTTCCCTTGACTCTGTTGACTTGATATATTAATATTGAGCCAACAAGATTCTTCTTTTTGCCTTACCTGGCAAAACGCATCTTTGGTGTTTCTTCCCTTGGATAACTTTAGTTAACCAAGTATTACAGAACACCATTATTTCAGTTGACAAATGGAAGAAGTACTTTGAAATAAAATTTTCATTCCTTTAACAGCAATTTAAAATGACTTAAATTCTATGTGGTAATAAAGATAATAAAGATTATACTTCTTTACTATCTGGCTGAAATAAGTAGATTGTGTAAGTTCTGCCTACTTGTACTTCCTTTATTTCAGTAATTCTGATTAAAATTGTTCTGTCAGATTGGCTAACAGTTGACACGTAATTCCCTTTCTGAAGGGCGTTTGGTTCAAAGGAATAAACCCAAACCAACCACTGTCCTCTTTACTTCTCACCCAGTAACTCACTGAAGAATTTTTTCACGATTTCTTCTGGCCTAGGCTTTGGTTTCAAAGCAAAGAATCCAAGAAAATGCTTGAAGTCCCTTCTCTGATGAATTCTCTGTACTCTCCTCCCCTCATTTTCTACAGTAGAGGAATTCACTACTTGAGATTGGGAGAAATGCTCTGACTGAGATCCTAATGTTGATGGGAAACTCCTTCTGGATGTGAGTGATGCAGCCAAAACCAGCAGGCAAAGCTGGTGGGTTTGTAAGGTCTCTGCTGTCTCCGTGGCTCCCTCTTCCTCATTGGTGCTCACTGGGGCCCATTCCTTCGTGTGTGCTGATACTATAACGTCAGCTATACAGCCTGTGGCTTAGGAATCGCCACGTGGCCAGAATGAGAAGACACAGAAACAAGTCTCAAATTAAACAGAACAAAGCTCCAGAAAAAGAACTAAACAAAATGGAGACAAGCAATACCAGATGCAGAGTTCCAAACACTGATTATAAGGATGCTTAGTGATCCCAGGGAGAACTTCAACAAAGAGATAGGAAACATAAAAAGGAACCAGTCATAAATGAGGAATACAGTAACTGAAATGAAGAAGACATTAGAGGGAATCAACAGCAGATCTGGTGAAGCAGAGGACTGAATCAATGATTTGGAAGACAAGGTAGCAGAAGTCACCCAGTCAGAACAGCAAGCAGAGGGGGAGAGACCCGAGACGGCGGAGATACACGCTGTGCCTCGTCCCGTGCACACATGAGAATTACAACTAAATCATAGAACAGTCAACCTGGAGAACCAGCTGAAGTCTAGCTGAACCGTGTTATAACTAAGGGTAGAAAGAAGCCATGTCAAGACTGGGAGGGGCGGAGATGTGAAAACAGGCTGGTCCCACACCCACAACAATTCACAGCAAGTGAATTAAAAAGTCTTTTTTTACTTTTAATTATGGCATAAAAAGAAATCTCATCAGAATTTTCAACATAGGAGTCTTTTTTGTTAACCCAGGGGCAGGTTTTCCTTCATGCTACCCCATGGCTGTGGGATGGAGTTATAACTCATGTTCAGCTTTTGCCTGATGCTTTATCTCAGGACTGCACTGAGATAAATGCACTAACCTGGCATTTCTGGCTTCAGACGATAAGCTCAGATTCTATCTGAGGATTTTATAAAAGGAAACGTGGAGCAAGGCTTCAGCTGGGCTGTCAGATATCCAAGGAAACCCTAACTGTCCAAACTCATTCTTATGCAGTCACGTGTGGACACCGGTAGACTTACATAATTGGCTGAGATATTTGCCCTGTTTATATACTTGTCTGTTTCTGCATATAATTTGTCATCTAGCTACAGGGTAATAATTTTGAACGTTATCGTTTCTCAGAAAGTTGTGTAATTACAGAATCGTAGTAGAATTGGCTAAGATAGAGGTACTTCATTTAGATGTCTGTCCTAGGGTGAGCTGCAGCTGATTAATTGTAAACAAGAAACCAGCCCAGTTTCACAAAGGAAGACTCACACTGTCACCAGACACTGAATGTGTGGTTCTCTCATCAGGTCTTCCCTTCCTCAGGGAAAGTAGCTTTCAGTGACTCTTGGTAATTTGGGGATTGTTCCTCCAAAAGTGGCTAAGGAGATGAACAGGCATTCACAAAGGATAAATTACAAATGACCATTAAGTGTTAGGAAAATACTCAACCTCACTTGTAATCAAAGAAATGAAATTCTCAGTTAAAAATCTATGTGAGCCAAGTAAGTTAAAAAAATTACAAAGCATAGGACTCTCTGTAGGGCACTGGGAAATGGGCACAGGGACGCTTGCTGGGAGGGAGCTGGTGCCAGCCTCACTGCAGGCAGGTCGGCATTAGGGACCAACACACAGGGGTCTCGGACCAGGAAGTCTGCTTCCAGACATTTGTGTATAAGGACGTGTGCACGAGAGCGCTCAGCAAAGCCCTGTGGTTTATAGCAGGAGATAGGCTGGCGGTGACTTAGGTGCTTGTCAGCAGGGGTCAGCTAAAGAAACACTCTTTAGCCATTAAATGTAATAAAATACACTCCCATTTTTATACTTGTTAAATAAAAAATAGGTAACAAAACAGTAGTGTAAAATATATAACCTATACATGATCTATAAACTATTATATAAGTTTATGTGTGAGTAGATGTATGTTCTAATATATAGATATATATCGGAATATTTCCTTTTCATAGTTTTTCGTTGTTGGAGGGGGTAATAATGGTCACTTTTATACTCAGGGGAAAAAAATTAAATGAACTAAAAAATGAAGAGACCCCCCGCAGTGACAGGAACGTGACACCTGACACCACTCAGCCATGGCAGGTGTGTGTTGTGAGCTAAGCATGGGCCTTTGCCTGATGGCTTTACCCATACATTTAAATAGTTAAACTGTGAACAGGAGAATCAAGGAATTTTGGCTTAGAGGAATTCAGAGGATTTGCTAAGTGTGGTGAGGTATATTTTGCAGTCAGCAGTGATTTATGGATTTAGTAAATGGAAAATGCTGTCACTGTGTTAAGTGTGCATCTGAATTTCTTTATGGAAGAAATTGAATAAAGGAACACACTCCATACAATCCAATCTGAGGTCGCTTTTGTGTAAACAGACTTCTCTAAATGAGGCAGAATATTATACTAGGAAAAGGAAACTACTTCTATTAAAATAATGGGTTTATTGTTATTGTTATAATTCAGTCCTGGTTTTTTTTGTTTGTTTATTTTTTGAGGGCAGTGTCACTGGCCCTCATATGTGGGACCCGAACCGGGGCCGCTGGCTTCCCAAGCCAGCGCTTAACCACCGCGCCACTCGGCCATCCTCAGTCCTGTTTTTAAACTGACAATCAAATAAACTTGATGCCAGATTTTAAAACTTTTAATTGCATCTCTCCCACCTTTGCTGATTTGTCAAGGGATGTAACTGATACAGCAAATTAAAGGCAACCTGTGATGTGTATGGCGGTCTGGCCTTTTTAAGGATTAAGGGCGCCAAGTTATTGACTTGATATCCATGAGCTTTTAGCATCAGTCTTGTTTTCTAAATTCACTGGCTTGTTTAATGTGGCATCCACCTCTTTTATATGCTCAGGTTTAGAAAATGTTTCTTGAGCAAGGAATCTGCGGTATTATCTTCACTGATTTTTCACCTAAGGAATTAAAAGCTATGAAATCTTTATTCCAAAGGGAGAAAAAACACTTATCTTTTACTGCAGTCAGGACGGCCCCCTTCCAGGCTGGTGTGCCGCGTGAGCTTCTCCCTCCTTACTGATGTCAGCTCCCTGAAGGAAGGGACTGGGATGTGGAGCAGCGCCCCCAAGTGGGGGAGAAAACGGACTACTGGCTCTCCTTCCCCACAGTGACAGCCTGGGGCCATGCTCCCTTATCCATACCCTGCCCCTGCAAGCAAAGGGCGCCACTCGCCCTACAGCACACACACAGGGGTCACTGAGAATAATTTCTCGTTTGTCACGCAGGACAAGAGTCGCATGTTCCGGGTGCAGTTTGGTGGCGCGTCGCCGGAGCAGGCGCTGGAGCACTGCCGCAGCTGTGTGCAGAGCCTGACCCGGTACATCACTGTCCAGGCGCTCGACGGGGCCAGCGGGCAGCAGCCTGGCCCACCGACGGCCGCAGGAGGCCCAGGGCTGGGCCGCGAGCCGAACGTCCCCCGGCAGCACGGAGTGAGTAGGCCCGTGGGCCAGGGCTATGCAAGCAGCCGGACAGGTGGTGCTCTGTGGGCGGCCAGAGTCCCCGTGGGATTTGTCGGTTAGAAGATGCCTAATGCTGAGTGATTTATTGAACGTGGAGGTTGATTCTCGTAGTTGCCCGTAATCCTAGCAGTTAGACTGGGAAGGGGTCCCAGCTGTGTCGTGTGTGTCACTGGAACATGGTAATACATGTGTGGCCCATGCACACCTCCCTGAAACCTTCCAGGGATCCACACGGTCCATGTTATTTTTGTAATAATATTAAGACATGCCCTTTTTACTTTGTCGGTATTTTGTGTTAATGGGACAAAAGCATTGTGAGGAAAGCTGCTGTCACCTTAGCCCAAATGAAGGCAGTGGTACCAGCGGTACCAGGAGGCGCCATGTTCTTCACCAGTCACTTACAGGAAGCACACATGTCACAGCGCTGCCTTCCGAAGCCCGACCCTGGGGCAGCACCCGTGTGCCCGATGGGGCTGGGAGCTGACCGAGCCCGTCTTCATAAAACACCATCATTACTCGCAAGAACAATGGACAAACTGGTTATTCAGATTTGGGTATTTGGTGGACATTGTCTCAGAAATGAATCAAGTGGCCCTATCCTTTCAGGAACACAGCTGACAGTATTTATCAACCATGATGAAATAAGCTTCTCAAGGAAATGAGAGTCTTCGATAATGGAGGAGCCACTTGAGCTTGAGCCTCAGCTTCCTAACCCAGAAGACCTCCCTGATGGTGCTATTAATGAACTTGGTTTTTTAAATAACGACACGACAAAATGTTTCAACATTTGGAAGATCTGTATAGTTCAGTGACCCAGTATATTCCAGATGGCCAAATGCATGCTGCTTCAAAATCACACATGGAAAAGACATCTCTTCAAAGTGCAGAAGAGACCATTGGTTTTAATATAAGAGCTCATTGCCAGGATTTCAAATTCTGTGTTGCAACAAACCTTTAAGAAACTGCCACCTGCTGGGCTGGCTGAGTGGCATGTTAGTTAGGAGCTGACTTGGGATGCCAGCTCTGAGCAGCAGGGCCCCGGTTCAAATCCCACATAGAGGGCCAGTGACGCTGCCCTCTACAGCTAAGATGGTGAACAACAGCTCCACCTGGAGCTGGGCTGCCGTGGGTCACCAGTGACAGCACAGGCTGCAAAGGGGCTGACCGGCAGCTGGCATGTGCTTTCGTGAGCTGCCGTGAGCCGCTGTGAGCGGCTGTCCAATGGCCGACGAGCGACCGCCTCAGCCGGGAAGAGTGAAATGATGATACCAACATGGGCCAGTGAAGCAATGGCCTCCACAACTAGACAGAAGAACAAAAGGACAGCAGCTTGTCTGTTCCCCTCCCCCAATTCCCCAACGTTGTCCCCCTCCCCCAATTCGCCAATAAAACCTTAAAAAAAAAACTGCCACTTGCTGAGTTTTGGTGTCATATCAAGTAATGTCCACAATTATCTGAAAAGGCTATTTTAAAATGCTTCTATCTTTTCCGTCTACATATCTGTGTGAAGCCAGATTTTCTTCATGGACTTCAGCCAAAGCAACATGTGTCAGCAGATTGAAGCAGAAAGAGACAGGTGAGTCCACCTGCGCTGGTTAAGCTAGACACTGAAGAAATAGTTATTTTTTCTTTTTTAGGAAACAGTTATTTTTCATAAAAATGTTTTAAACATTAAACAATGGGTTTATTTTTCAATGAATTAATCACTATTTAAAATTTTTGTTGTAACTTCTATCATAATTATCAGAGACATAAGTCAGACCAAAGCTGTTTGAGGGCCTCACTAATTTGTAAGGGTGTAAAGAGTGATCAAAGTCCGAGAACTGCCACAGAATTTCTCCAAGGCGTCCACATTCTAGCATGCGTTGGCACAGTCCCAAGTGCTGTTAGAATAAGCATCTATCTCTGCTCTTGGGATGAAATTCCAGTTTCAAGCTGGGTTTTTTATTTTCTACTTTGAGAAATGATTTTCCAAACATGGCTTTCCATCACTTTATTTAAGTCTCCTTAAACTCACTGGACCAAGACAGTTCATTTTTGCTGTTTTATCCCCAAGTTTCTTGTCAGTCATAATTTATACTAAATGTACATTATTTATCGTGAAGTCTTTTTCTTTAAGCAAAGTGCTGCATGGCGTCCTCTTGGATGTGTTGTTTGCCAAATCAGATCCTGGTGCTTTAGAATTCCTTCCCTTCCATTGTTTCTGAGTGATCCTTTTCTGTGAAGGGGTCAGCGCCAAAGCTGCTTTACTCACCAGCTCTGATCTCGTTTCAGCATTATTCCTCATCAGCCCCTGCTATATTCTTTAAGATCCTTCCCAAAGGACAGGATGGGGTGGTTGATTATAAGGTACTTTATTACTTATGATCCTTTGCCCCTTTTTTGTAGGTCTCATTGATTATTAAATTCAGGTTATAGTGCCCAGTGCATGGGATGCAACAGGAACCCACAGGGTCCCCAAATTTGGGAAGTGGGTCTGGCCTTATAAAGGACGTGAAGACAAACCCGGCTGCACAATTATCTAAATATAAAAAGATAACACATGCCGCCGGGGTTGTGCGCTTCAGCAGCAATCTGAAGGCCCCTGCTCTCTGATCTTAAAGGCCAGTCCAAATATCCATGTAGAAGTGTCCCCAAAGGGGCTGGGAAGATGCCATGTCTCTTCTCGATTCTGTGTTCAGGGGCTCCTCCCAGTCGTGGTCTGGTGCTCTGAGCAGGTGAGAGTGCACAATGTGCAAAGGCCACAGGCTTTGGAATCAAAACAGATCTAGGTTTGAGTCATGGCCCAGTTAGTCGCTGCGTGATCTCATGCAAGTCACCGAACCCCTCCTGTAAAATGGGGAGATTGAAATGCTGTATGTGTAGAAAGCACCTAGTACAGAGCCTGACCAATATCTGACAGCATTACCCATTATTACCATTATGGGCAGTACTGTTTCCCATTCAGATCTGCCTTCTCTTCCAAATGAACAAATGAGCATCCTGGTCAGTTCGCAAGGGTCAGAACTCGAGTTCTCAGGGCCGGAAGAGGGAGTGACAGCTGGCTGCTTCCCGGGAGTGCACACACCGGCCATCCTAGAGCTATTCCAGCCCCAGCTGTGCCCCTGCTGTGCCCTGCAGATTTGCTCCCTTTCACGAGGTATGAGCCCTGGCCAACCTCCAGACATTTCCTATATTCAGGTGTCATTTTCCCAATAATTATGTATTTCTCTAAAATAGTTCTTTTTTGCAACTAAGAGAATTCTGTGTCTATTTCAAGTCTTGAGTCATTTCCTGGCTCATATTTCGTTTTTACTTTTCATCAGCTTTGTAGTTTTGCTAATTTTGGCTTAACCATGTGTTTCTCAACCTGAGGGCTTCTGGAACAGCCCAGCCCACGGAGTGAGGAGCAGGAAGGACAGGCAAGAGGGCGGCAGTTCCTAGGAACGCTCCTCGGCTAGCACAGGTCAGGGGCTCCTCTCTGCGCACAGAGCCCTGCCTCTCGGTGCACTTGGTCTGTCTAATCCTGGAGCTCCCACCAGCCTCAGGCACTTTGTCACACATACATGGCTACAGCTCAGTTTGTGACATCCGGCTTTTGGTTGACGTCTTTCCCAGTTTGAAGAACATGATGTTAGCTGGATTGATATGTATCCTAGGAAAACTTCAAATGTCAGAGCTGGAAGAAACATTAGGCATTAGTCTTTCATTATTATTTTTTTTTTTTAGAGGGCAGTGTCACTGGCCCTCATATGTGGAACCCGAACCGGGGCCGCTGGCGTCCCAAGCCAGCGCTTAAGCACCACGCCACTCGGCAGGCCCTAGTCTTTTATTTTTATAGATTTGGAAACTGAAGACAGAAATGGATCTCGCCTAAGGACACGATTCATTCCCTTTTTGCTCATTTTGATCTTAGTGACCTTGACTAGTTTTCTCTCTCTCTGTGCTGGTTTCCTCTGCCCCTCACCCCACCATTTTTGATGTGTCCAGATTTACATTTCTGCTCATCCCTACTGACTAGCACCAGTCAGCTTCCATTTAGTGCTCGAAACAGAACTTGGCACTTGTGACTGATTTCCCATGGCAGCACATGTGGCTGATGGGCAGGGGGCCATCCAGAGAGGGCCTGGTCTCTCCCAATACCACAGCGCACACCTGGGGCGGGGACACCTGCCTGGGGCAGTGCCGGTTGTCCAGTCAGGCCTGTGGCTGGAAGGAGGGCTGGTGGGGCTCTGGGAAGGTGCCGAGGTGGAAGCGGTCGTCAGAGCCTGGCGCCTGGGGCTCCTACACCTTGTTCGTGGTACCTGCCTGACCCGTGCGCTCCCCAACAACCCCTCACCTGACAGCTTCCTCTGAAACAGCATGTACTCTAGAACCTTCCTGCATCGTGCTCAGCACAGTGCACCCCCCAACACCCCCCCCCACCCCCCCAGCAGCCTGAGGTCCTGTCCTGGCTGCTATCCCAGCACTGGTTCAGTCACGGCTTCCGGTTAGCCTCTCACTGCTGTGGGCTCTCAGGACCAGACCTCTGCCTTGTTCTCTGTGGCTTTGTCCCTTTGTCACCACAGTGTCTAAGAATTCCTTCCCTCAGAGCGTCTACAAGACTTTTGGTGTTTTCTTTTTTTAAGTTTTTTTAATTGGGGAATTGGGGAAGGGGAACAGACAAGTTGCTGTCCTTTTGTTCTTCGGTCTAGTTGTGGAGGACGTTGCTTCACTGGCCCATGTTGGTATCGTTATTGTGCTCTTCCTGGATGAGGCAGATTGCTCGCTGGCCATTGGATGGCCGCTCACAGTGGCTCCTGGCAGTTCACACCAGCTGCCGGCCGCTCACTGTAGTCTATGGCAACCCACTGCAACAGGGGCTGCAGCCCACACCATCGACAGCAACTCATGGCAGCCCAGCTCCAGGTCGAGCTGTTGTTCACCATCTTAGCTGTAAAGGGCGCAGCATCACTGGCCCTCATGTGGGATCCGAACCGGGTCCCTGCTACTCAGAACTGGCGTCCCAAGCCAACTCTTAACCAATGGGCCACTCGGCCGGCCCACAAAGTTTTTTTTAAAGATTTTATTGGGGAATTGGGGGAGGGGAACAGCATTGGGGAATCAGGGAAGGGGAACAGACAAGTTGCTGTCTTTTTGTTCTTCAGTCTAGTTGCGGAGGACATTGCTTCATTGCCCTATGTTGGTATCGTCATTGTGCTCTTCCCAGATGAGGCAGATCAGTCGCCGGCCTCTGGATGGTCGTTCACCACGGCTATTGGCAGCTCACGCTGGCTGCCGGCCACTCACTGTAGCTTATGGCAGCCCACTGCAGCAGGGGCTGCAGCCTACACCGTCGCCAGGGCTCGCACAGCCCAGCTCCAGGTGGAGCTGTTGTTCACCATCTTAGCTGTAGAGGGTGCAGCATCACTGGCCCTCATACGTGGGATCCAAACTGAGGCCCTGCTGCTCAGAGCTGGCGTCCCAGGCCAGCTCTTAACCAACACACCACTTGGCCGGCCCTACAAGTTTTTTTAAACCCAGTTTTGTTAAAAACATACGGTTATCTTGCGATTATAGGGGATTTTCCCACTTTGCTTCTTGGCAATGAGCCTGTATTGAGTAGTAACTTCTAGGTGAGAAGCCATGATAACCAGAAGCTGGGCTCAGCAGCACGTGTCCTGGGCTGGCATTTGGTGTGGGGCAGAATGCAGCCGTAAGAGCCTGTGAGCCCTGGAGGAGCCTGCGCTGAGCTGTGAGGCAGGGCAGCCGGCACCCACCCAGTGACCACAGCGCCTTTCCTGACCTGCTCTTCTGTGACACGGACGCGTTTCCAGTTCTTTAGTGACTGCTCAGCTGGGCTCCTAACTGCAGCGTGTTTCCTTAGTGCCAGCAGCAGCCGGAGCAGCCGCCAGAGCAGCAGCAGTGGGTACCGGCCAGCACGTGTGCTCCAGGAAGGACCTCGGTGACCCGGTTAGCACAGGTAGGGCCTGTTTCCATGTTGTCTTCTTGTCACAAAACACAGTGACCCTGGGCCTCTGCGCCCTCGTTTGGGACTAGCGGCCTGCAGTCTTACTGTACAAGATGGGGAAGACAGGCCCCCCTCGTCTGCACAGCATGCAAACCGAACTGCGCTCCTAAGGAAGGAAGAGCAGGCATGGCCTGGAGTGCCAGCTTTAAATGAGGGAAGACACAGAATTCTTACTTTTCCCAAACGAGGAATAAAGGGAAGAATGTAAATTTAATTAAAATTTGGGGACGGTTTTAGACAGATTTCAGTATGAATTTGAAGTCAGATCATTGGTGGTTTCTGTAAGGGCGCGTTTTCAGTGCTGAGACCGCAGCTGGGACGTGTGGAGACCCGGGAGGCTTCAGCTGTCCCCAGCCCCTCGCAGCGCCCGCCCCGAGTCTGGCAAACCCACCCCCACGGTCTTGTTACCCGGCGCCCGCTTTGTGCGGAGCTCAGGCCCGTCGCCTCTTCACTGCATTCCCAGCAGCGCTGACAGCTTCCCACAAAATTCTGCCCATAGGAATATGGAATTTGTCCATATTCAACGATGAATTTTCTTTCTAATGTATCAAACTGTGCTAACAGTGGTACAAAGAAGAAAATACAGGGGTCTTCTCCACGTGGCTTGCCACTGATTCAAAATAAAAATGGACAATCATAAAATAAAAAACTTTTAAGGTTTCTTTTAATAATGTAGCAGCTATGACAGGAAACTGTAAAGGCCACTGTCCAGCAGCAGAGCAGATGTCACGGAGCCCGGTGCAGCCTCGTGTCTGCGTGGGGTCAGAGGTGAGCTGAACCAGAGTGGTGAGGACAGCAGAGGCACAGAAACAGGTGGGGCAGGCAGGGTGATTAAGGCAACAGCAGCTGCTATAAAAGGTGCACCCTAGCCCGGCTGGTGTACACAGAACAGAACCACACAAAACACGAAAAAGCCCCAGACTGGGAGCTTAGACATGTTACTTGTTTGCTCTAACCTTCTGGGAAGTCTTTTCTAGGAATACAAATTAGTAAAACAGTTTGGAAAGCAATTTAGCAATCCAGATCAGATTTAATGTTCTATCTTATTACCTATAATTCTGTTTCAGCTATACAAACATACATGTAAGGATGCTGGTCAATGTTGTTTGTAGTAAAAAAAAATTGGGACTTGTTCGCTGTAAGGATACTGAGTGGTTCCAGTGTGGAATGACCACAGGTGGGGTAACAATGCAGTCAGTAAAAGTGACATATATCCCCATGTTTCGACATGAAAGGACAGTCACAGTACACTCAATTTTTAAAAGGCTCCAAAGCAGCACATAAGATTGTTGTAGTCAACACACACGCGTTTGGAAGGAAATAAACTGCCACGCTGCTAGTGGCTCTTACTGGAGAACAGGCTCCTTTTTCTTTCATTTTCTTCTTTCTACCTCTAGGGAGAGTCTGACGAGCTCGTTTCAGTTTGGAAAAGTGCGTTTCATTGTAGACTCGAGTTCCTGGAGAGGTGTCAGTTGTAGAGCGCACAGCAGACCTTGCCGTCCATAGAGAGGGTGTGAAGCCACCCACCTAATAGCATTCATCTCAGGAGTAATTAGGACGAATGGGGCCCAGAGCCAAGCGTAGGCGAAGCCAGAACCCACCATCTTCACCAATGCCGCTGTGTTGTCAGAATGGCCAAGCACAGACTTTAATTTGAACTCTCCTAATACATATTGGCAACTTATTCAATTGGTTTTAAAACACTACAAATTACCAAAGACATACAGATGGCAAATAAACGTGAAAAAATGCCCAACAGTATGTGACTTCATTTATGTGACATTCTGGAAAAGGCACAGCTGTGCAGTGTGGAGAGTAGATGGCGCGGGGGCCAGGGTTTGACAAGGGGAGGTGGCGTGAGGGGGTCTTCTGGGGGTGACGGGAATGTTGTGTGTCCTGGGTGTGCTGGCAGTCACACGCTTTTCTGTATTTGTCAAACCTCTCGGACAGGACCAGAAAAAGGCAAGGTGAGCTAACGGCGTCCTCTGGGCGGTCACTTTGTGACTGCTCCCATTACATTCAGAACCTGCTTCCATGTGGTGAACTGCTCACACCCATGCCCCCACCTGCGAGGTGGGAAAATGAACTAAGTCAGTGAAGTTCACTCACTGATAGGTTTATCAATCCACAAAATGTGAGTAGCACAGTATTCTTCATTAAAGCAGGATCGTAACTTTGCAAACCATCTCCTTAATACACTTATGTATTATGTGTATGTAAGGATACAAGTTTATCTCACTTCTTATGTATATTTAGAAACATTATGTAAAGGAACCCTGTAAAGCAAAGGAACCCTGTAAAGCTAAGATGAACACCAATTTTTAATGCCAGTTTCCCCAGTCTTTCCTTAAGGCAAAGATTTTCTGTGTTCTGTGATCCAGGCTGTGGCTTCTGCCGGCAACTTCTAACAAACTGCTCTCTGGGCCCCCACAGTCTCTCCTGGCGTCCGAGGAGCTGCCCCTGGCCTACGAACAACCTGCGTGGAGTGTGGAGGAGCTGGGCCCCTTCCTACGCCTGTGCCTCTTGGACCAGAATTTCCCAGCCTTTGTGGAAGAGGTGGAAAGGGAACTGAAAAAGCTGACGAGGCTGGGGAATTAGTCCTGTACAGAGAACTAAAGAGCTTGAATGCACTGAAAACTGCTTCCTCCTTAAGATTAGAGAAAATACTAGAATAAAGAACATTATTCCAAACACCTTTTATCAATGTTTTATTTTTAAAAACAGGTGAATCCACTTTTTTATACATCATTGCACTTCAACAATTACACAAAACACAAGCACATGCACCTACGGTTACAGACCGTGAGAGCCCTGCCGGGTGAGAAATCTACACTCACCCATTAAATCAATGTGAAAAATAGTGTCAACCCCAAAGAATAACTAGTTGCATAGAATACCATGCTAGAACATTTCAAGGTCACTGAAAACAAACAGTAAATTATAAAAGTTTGCCTTAATTGAATGTACAATAAAGTTCAGCACATCAGTGCAAAAGGATTTAAGAATTTACATGATTTAACAAAAGAAAAATAATCACTTAAAAAGCAATCATACATATATTTTGCAATTCTTATATCCATTCAGTGAACTGTCGCAGTTTCTTCTCCGAGTTGTAGGTTAAGCCCTTGAAATTACAGATTTCAGTTTATATTACTCATCTTTATGTACCAGAACTGCACAATTTCCTCTTCTGACAACATACAATAAGGAATGAGTATCAGCAGCTTAAAAATGAAACAAGCATTGATTTTATTTTGCATTTCTCCCACCCCCAAAATATAAATATATATGCATATTTATATACTGTATATATCTGCAGGTTCGCTGTACTTTACAAAAATGCATCGCTAGAGGGCAGCAGTGCATTTTAGACCCTGGCCAATTTCACAGCTGCATTAAAAATGGCGCATGCACGAGCCGATCCTCGGGGCCTTTTCACTTCTATTTAAGTATTTTAATAAAGGAAAAGAAAGCAACATTCACAGCACATCAAGCCCAAAGTAGTTTACACCTTCTACACGGAAGCACTGTTTACAAGGTACCTGGCGGGGCCGCCCTGCGGAGAGGCTGAATAAGGCATGCGTTAGACAGTCCACTGTGGGGCCGCTCGCTCGCTCGCTCAGAGGGGCCAGAACCAGAGGTCCCGGCGGGAAACTCAGCAGGTCATGTTGCCATCAGTTTCAGGAACCTAAAGTGCTGCGGGGAAAGAGTATTTGGAAGTTAGAAGGGAAGGTGCACTGTTGCCCACAGCCACACCCAGTGCCACACAAAACAAAACTTGGTCTCCAAGAGCATGCTCAGGGATGCGGTGGGAAAGTGGTCTCCATGCGCCTGGCGGGAGGCAGGCGGGGCCGCCGCCAGGGGCCTGATGGCCGCGGGGAAGACTCCACCTCAGAAGGTGACCATCTCATCTTTACCTTTCTAAAGATCTAGGGAAACAGTAGCACAAAGTGTCTATTTTGAAACCATACATATTCTGAAACGGCATTCCTGTAAATCTATGAAACCACACAGCTGGAGAAGGTTCCCTCCCGGGCGCTCCGCAGGGCAGGCCTAAGGCTGCGGCGGGCAGGGGAAGGCCGTGCAGCAGAACAGCACGTACTGCAGGTTTGTACAAGGTCAACAGGGGCACACGCGTGTGGAGATGACAGCGAAGGCTTGTAAGGAAGGCCATACTTACATTATAAGTAGGACTTAATTTGTGTTTCTCTGGCGCAAGTTTTTATCTTTGTGATTGTTGGTAGAGTTGGTTTTCCTTTGGAGGAAAAATGACATTACAAGAGTTAAAGTCCGCAGCAACTTTAGAGAGTCTAACACATGGGAACACAGGACTCTCCCTCACTGCCATCCCTGGTGAGTGCGGGAATCTCACTCCACGGCATTAGTACGTAAGGGTCCCTATGCCAAGTGCCTCCACACCTCCAATCAACAGACCCTTTTGACTCCCACGGCAGACAGCATACAGCTAACCTACCACCTAATTATTATAAGGGTGAGAACAGTGGTTTTGCTCCACTGAACTCCGCTGTCTCTCTTCTAAAGTGACCAGAGACACTCAGGCCAGGCAGCACCGCCCTCTGGCACTGACCTGGGCTGGGCACTGCCTGCCTGCCTCTCACTCCTCAGTCCCCACCCTCGGAGATTTCCGCTCATCTTGGATTGATCCAAAGCTGCTCAGGCCAGGCAGCACCACCCTCTGGCACTGACCTGGGCTGGGCACTGCCTGCCTGCCTCTCACTCCTCAGTCCCCACCCTCGGAGATTTCCGCTCATCTTGGATTGATCCAAAGCTGCAGTTCCATCTTTTGGTGGAATACTTAACTGGGCCACATAGTTTGTTTATGCTATAACCCAGCTTGAAATTAACTGAAATGAAACCTGAAGTCTCAGAAATACTGGTCATTGTCCCCACAGTATCAACCGAAACAGATGGGATATGCAAGATTGTAAACAACGTTTTTGCATGGCATTCCCCTTTATACTGCTACAAAAAACTGCACTGCCTGTCCTGGGAATCAAATGGCCACAGTCAGCTGCTTGTCAGGCTGACAGGTCTACACTGCACTGCTCATTTCCACACACTATCCCCCTGTCATCTCAGCTATTCCACACATTAAACCACGCATGCAAAAGAGTCCCATCACAAACTACTGAATCAATGTTCAGTGAAGTACTTACATTGGCCCAGCTGGTTCATCGTCTGCACAGGCGTTGTTTGATAATCCATGAGAGACAGGAGAAAAAGGACAACCGTGAGACACTGCCTAAGGATTACTAGCACAGCAAATGGCAGGTGGCAGACATGGCTGTTCATAGCATTTACTCAAGGCCATTCCATCTGGAGGTGCAAAACACTCATGGAGTTATTACTTCTAGATTCGAGTTTTTAATGGCAGGTATGTTGTTTCAATGGTTTTAGTTAACACTTTGAATGCTTGTCATGAAAAACTGCAACTGTAGTGGACAGATAGGCTACAATATCATATATTCATCTTGTCCCCAAGTTCCAGTGCTTCACTCTTAGATAGATGAGAAGACAAACCAACATTTCAGTTGTAAAATCCTGCTGTTTTGTTTTCCTGTGGTGAATGCACGCACCACTTTAGCTCAGCCCTGCGATCCAGACAGACGTGTGTTCTATCCAGTTAGCCACATCCTCACATCCCCAGAGGACCTGTCCTTGCTGTTTTGTAATCTTTAGGGGAGTCTTTATTGTGGAGAAGGAGACTGAGAAAGAGGAAGCCACACGGCTCTACCAGATTCTGGGTCAGCCAGGCAGGGCTTTCCAGCAACAAGTGTGCGCACAGTAGAGGGAGTTGGTGACACCCCAGGGAAAGCTGACTGGTGGTGACGCCCCTCTAAAAGACTTCAGAGAAAGACAGGCTCAGCGCTGTGCCCTGGCCAAAACCAGACCCAACCCAGATGAGCCAGCAGGTTTTTTTTTTTTTCTTTTTAATCAAAAAAGTTCCATTAATCTGAGTTTAGAAGCCTTATTAAATTGGTATTATGGTTCTGTTTTATAAGTTTTTCTTTCCTGTTTCAACGAAGGGCAACTTGGTCCCCTTTAAGCAGGGATATGATAGAATGGTTTGTAAAGAAAAAAGCCCACAAAGGGGAGGGAACCAGTAAATGGTCTTAGTTGCTTTTTATTTTACAAAAGCCGGGTGGGCCTAACTGGTTCAAAATGGTGTGATTTCACTGAAAGCTTCTAGGAAAAGGCTCAGCAGGATTCCACAAGGGCTTGGTGCACATGAAGCAGTTATGGAGGCTACAGTCTCAGTGTAGGCGCCCACAGGAGCACGCATCAGGAGGAATGTCTGTCACAGGGAGACATTGCTCCACCTGGTCCTTGGAGGGAGGCAACGGAGAGGCAAAGCCACTGCCAGCACACACAGTGACTGGAGCAAAAAAATATTTAAAAAAACAAAACAAAAAACGAACCACAAACCAATGACTTATCAGCCAAAACGATAGTCTAGCGACACACCGGTGTCCACAGCAGTCTGACAACAACAGTACACTATCAAACAGGTACAGAGAACAAACTAAGACTCAAGGACACCCAAGACATCTGTGGGCCGTGTATGCAGTGGAGATACACAGAGACGTACCAGCTAGTAAGACACAGAAGCTCAGCCTAAGTCCTCCCTCACCGCAACACCCTAATGCTCTCACATCCCGGCCAAGCCAGCTCAGCTACATGCTAGCGACTAAGCACTCAGGGACTGAAAGGACAAGACACCAGAGCAAACTTAGAATAGCTTTAGGGCTCTGGCTGTGTACCTGGAAATACAAAATTCTAAAGCAAGACAGCTGATTGAAGAATATCACCAATCTACTCCCAACTTTAAAAGACAAAGCAGGGGAGGGGGGATCGCAGTAGCCAGGCTAATTCTTTTCAAAGCATGAGGCTGTCAGCACTGACCCAAGCATGTCACACCAAGCTTTTCTTCCCTCTGCAGTGGGGGTGCCCTGGCGTCTGAGTAGGCACACCACTCACTGTCCAGCCCAACAAGCCGACAACGTGCATGGGGAGGGGGGGTCAGCGAGCGGCCCTGGCGTGGCTGCCATGCCTGCGAGTGGGCGCAGCTGTTATTCACACTAGTGTCTCAATCGCACGAGCCCCTCATTGCTGTCTTCCCAAATCCACTTTCACATTTTCAAGGAGCAAAGAAAAGAGCCTTGTGTCTCCTATTTTCCTGGACTGAAACGCTATCTGAATGAAGCATCACTCTCCCTTTACGGGTCAGACAAAAAAACAACTCAACCCCTAACAGGGAAATCGGGAGAGGGAAAGAACAGAACTACAGAAAAAAGGTACAAAAATCAAAGTAAATGAGGATTAAACAGCAAACTGAAATCCAAATTAGTTGTGAAAGTGAATGAAGTAAACTTGGAAAGTGTTAACATTATGAACTGTGCATCGTATAGACTGAAGCGGAGATTAAACAAACTCCAAAAGCATGCATATCGCTCACTTACCACCATGTTTTAAGGGTTTGATGCAATTGAGGGGGGAAAAAAAAGAAGTCATAGTAACCGACAAATATCAACATACCCCCAAACCCTCAGTCAAAAGATAGCTGCTTAATCAGTGACTGTTCTCTGCACCTGGGTGTCGGAGCCTCTGGCTAGATGAGGAACAGGACTGGGGAGGACTGAAACAAGATGCTCTGGAGTAGGCGTGGCATCCCTGCGTGGCATCCCTGGCGGAGCCACGGCACACACCAGGACCCCGCCCTCCCAACGGGACGCACTGCAGCCCTCACTCCCCTACGCCTGCCTCGGCCTCAGCCAGGAGGGGTCCTCGGCCATGCCTAGTGGGTAACGGATTACCTGATACAGTATCACCTCCAAAAAGATGGCTTTCAAGTCAAAATGACCAGGAGTGGACTGTCTGGTCAAAGCTCCTTTCTTGTTCACTGCCTTCGTGTCACTGAGGATGGGGTTTTATGGTTTCTAAACGCACTTAAATTCTGTCTGATCTCAGCAGAGTAGATTAACCAAGAAAGATTAATGGTTACTTCCGATTTCTTTCCTTGTTAGGTCCTATTGATTTTCTCCAAAAGGTAACTTGTTACTGATCCAAATGACCCCTAGTTAAGAGACAACGAATGTGTGTTCCGCACATCATTTAAAGAAGTCACATTTCTTTTTCAACGTTCCTGGCATGTTGTAAAGCTTTCTATGTTACCAAATATTTTACCCAACGAATAGATTTTACATTAGAATAGCTCTTAATTCTAAAGTGTGTAAGAGTTGGGATATATCAGAGCCACTAAAAATGGTCCCCCCCAAACCTCAAATATCTTCTCTACTCAAAGGAAGTAACTTAAAGGAAGAACCCTTTGGACTTGCTTATAAGAATTATCCCCTCATGTGAAAATAGAAAACTTTTTTGATACCAGCACTTTTCTTAAATCAGCTATTTTTTTCATGTGAGGTCACTGACACGTCCAGTAAACCGAAGGCCTCTGCCCCAGCTCTGGGGGGGCTGGGAAGCGGAGACTTGAAGGCACACAGTCATCCCTCTCTGGGGCCAGCCTGCAGGGAGCCCATGCAGGTGTCCAGCTAGGAGATGGATGGAGGCCAGGGGGATGCTGGCTGGACCTAGTCTTTCGGACAATAACCAGTTAATGTTTTCCGAGAGTATCATCAGAGGTGAGGACACTGAAAAAACGAAGCCCTTATTTGGCTCCAGGATTTACCCGTTCTTGAAAACACTGAAAGTAAAAGGTGACAAGCAGATAATCTATCTCCAAGAAAACCCACTGCGCACCAATCCCGAGACTGTGACGGGCTCGATTCACTCAGCTGTGTTTCACTTACAAAATACCCGGAGACGTGGGCCTTTTTTTTTTCTGGAAGCAGCTAAACCTTAGCCCTACGCATTTTCTATGTGAAAAATCTAAAGCAATATCTGCTTTTCTAGTAAAACATTCAGACTAAACTCTGTAAGTTCAAATTTTTGTTTTTATACCTTTGTAATACACTTAGTACTTTTATAATAAGGGGCTGAGTTACCAAGAACTCACAGACTGCCCAAATATGAATGCTGAGTTTTATATGAATTTTTTTAATATGAAAAAAAGTTCAGTGAGTCAGAAATAGATCATAGGTATATCTTGACAATAAAGTACCCATTTGGCAGAGAAAAAGCATGTCAGGCCCATAAAATTCCATTTTCACAATGACATAAGTCAGCACAGAGCCACAGATGATTATCTGACAGGTAAAAATTCATCACCTCTAAAACTCCAGTTCTGTTAGACATCCATTTTGAAATTATTCATTCCAAAAGAGAGTGTATGCATATGTCTCTAGGTAAATCTGGGGAGGCGCACGTGGAAAGCAAGCATATGTGAGGAGTCCGCTATTACACACACTGCATAGGAGTTGAGGGGAAACTGGACTCAAAAGAAAAAGCCACAGCACAAGAAAAACTCACTGAGGAACAATCAACTTTTTATTTTTGTTAAATGATTACTTCTAGGAAAGGAGAAGAAAAAGAGGGGCAGGGAGAGGGAAGAGCTGGAGGGAAGCGGCAGAGAGAAAACTAGGGGAGGGGAGGGCGCGAAGGCAAGCGCTGCGGTAATGCCGGCATCCCAGGTTTTTCACCCCAATTCAACAACTAAGAGTAAAAGCTGCCTGCCTCCTTCTTCCCAGAGATAGAGCAAGGGGGGTTTACTTTGCACCTTCCATCCAGTCATCTCTTTTATAAAAGCAGGACTCATCCACTGTCTATAATTTAGTGTCAAAGAAGTCCTTTCCTTCCAGGAAGCTGTTCAGGAGATGTGCCGGCCACCGGTGTCTCCTAAACAAACTGGCCCCATTTGAATTCAACAGCCATGAAGCTCTTCAAAACAGAGAGCTGCCTGCCCACAGGGGAGCCAGTACTATGCTGGGGCAGCAGCCGGGTAAATGAGGGCCACCTGCCAGGGGACGGGGCTCCACCAGGGACGTGCCAGGCCGGTGCCTCACTCGGCCAAGACAGCGGGGGCATGCCCCATCCTCAAATTCAAATACCTGGTTTTGAAGCCCCCTGTGCCTTTCCCTACCTGGCATTTTGCTTCTCAACCTTTCCAAAGGGAGGGCTGGGAAAGGTGGTAGTTAGCAAAGCCAAAGCATTCTAAGGGGACGAAAAAGGCTTTTTCAGGGGAGAGGCACAGCTGCTCCAAAGAGCCAGCGCTGACACCCGTCAACTGGCCCCGCTCTCGGCTCTGAGCACGGCTCACCCCTCTGCATGGGCGTCCGGGCGGGTGCAGGCCTCCAGAACAGTGCAGAGAACATGCACTGCGCATACAGAACCCCGAGAAGGCAGTTTCGCGTCACAGAATAGCAGTTCTGCAGCATCCGGGCACCACTCTCACGTGGCAGGGACGGACCGCTTACTTACCTACCCCGCTCCTCCATCTATAATGGTTCATTCTCAGAGTTGGCTCCTCTCACACGCATCGATCGTGGCAACACAAACCCTTCACCAGCCTCACTACAATACTCTCTACTTAGTGCACGCAGGGAGAATTGGGAGACGCGCAGAAGAAAGGAGAAGACCGAAGTGGCCGCTGCTCCCAGCCATGTTCTCCCAGAGGTCCAAGTCCGCAGCAGCCTTCAGGGCTGCGCTCTCTGAGGGAGCGCCAGACCTGCCTTAGTGCTCTCCCAACACACACTGGGCAGCCAGAGGGACAAGGACAACTCTGTGGCAAGGCACAGCCCCACAGAGCACAGGCCCCCAACAGTCCGACGATAGCCGCATCGTCACCATCACCCAGATCGGCCTCACCCTTCTCTCTAGTCAGTGACAGAAAAGTGGTGGCAATGGCGGCTGGCCAATTAGGTTTTTTTTTTTTTTTTTGCTGGTGATGCTACAGGGCGGGAGGGTGGAGATGGGGCGATGGTCAGGAACCCGAGGTGCCACTGATACAAGTGCCCACCAGTTGCTCCCCGCTGACCGTAATCACGGGGTTAGAAACGGAACACCCATGACAGAAATCAGACAAAAAACTCCCAGGGCTTTCCTGATTCTAAGCACATCCAACAATCTCAGATTCTCACTCTTCCCAAAGCTCAACAGTTCTCCGTGGGTTCTGCTACCACGATCAAGCCCTTCTCTGGTCCTAGGTCAGCCTGACGGCACCCCTCGCTCGGGAATGGACTCAGGCATCACTGCGTAGCTATCGCTGCCTTAAATCTGGGGGAAGGGGAGGGTGCGTCAGACGCTCTCCACCATGCTTGTCTGTGAGACAGATAAATGAAATGGTAGGTAGGTGCGGGTGCAGCTAGAACCTTGAAAACCTGCTAAGGTAGCACCTGAAAGAACCAAAGGCTGGCTCATTCCCACAGCTCTCCCCGAGAACAGGCTGACTCAACAGGATACACCAGGCAACCATGTGACAACCAGTCAGATACCTTCGACCTGCCTGAAAGGCCAGGTGGCCTGCCATCGTGGGGTGGCTTCTAGGCTTGATTTGGATTCTCCTCAAGCTCCATCTGCCTGATGATCTGGACTGAAAGAGGGTGAGCCAAACAAAGACCGAGTCGCCCTTTCCCCACAGGGGCCCTGAGGGCCCTGGGGCATGGAGAACACCCCAGTGAAGGACAGAGCGAGTAATGACAGCTCTGGGTGGCTGATCCTCAGGGAGGGGGTGAGCAACCAGTGTACAAACTGTCCTTCTCTCCTCTGGGGACTGAGTCTCAGCCTCCTAGGCGCCCTCTTTCGGTGCCTGGCACCATCCGATGGACCAACCCCAACATTACAGCTGCTTTGTAGGGATGCTCTTACCGTCAGGAACTTCATCTGGCCTCTTCCTCTTTTCATACACAACAATGATGACCACGAGAATGATGATTTCAGCCAAAATTCCCAAGAAAGGCCAGAGTGGGGCCAGATGGCTCCGCACCCTGAGGATGGTGACGGCCGAGGCAGTGTCAATGATGTTGGTAGCATTACATTCATACTCGCCAGGGTCTTCTGTGATCTGCAGGTTGACGATGTTCAGCTCCGTGTAATTGTCCTTGTTGATGATGAAGAAGCGGCCAGAGTCGTTGACCATGTTCTGCTCGGGGCCAGGAAAAGTGAGAAGACAGAGGTGAGAGTGAGTGAGGCCAGGCCCAGACAGAGGGACACTGTTCTGGCTGGGAGGAGGGAGTGTGTCTGGTCCCGCCTTTGTCCTGGGAGCTTGGAGCACTCATTACTGACTTCTCTGCGGTGTCAACACGCTCCTGACCAAGAGCAGTGGGGCCTCCCGCCGCGCGTCCTCTAGCCTCCTCATCTTCTCTGAGTGAAAGCAGGGCCTACCTGCAGGCCTGGAGAAGACTGACAGCACAGAAAACACTACTCAAACCCCAGCAGTGACTGCAACAGGAGAGGCTGGTGGAGGGCAGTGACCTCCACATCTGTTGTACCTGGTGACCACAGGCCTGTCTGCCGACTTCAGTCAGCATACCTGCTTCACACTGGAGAAGTCTGGAAAGCCTCTTTAAACTTCCTCCACAAACAATACTATAAATGCGCTCCTACTAATAAGGTTGGGGAAATAAGTTCCCTTTCCTTACAGAATTATAGAGTTAAAGGAAAGTTTATTCACTCAACAAATACTTACTAATGTGCACTACATGTTTTATATCTTACGAAGGGGAAGGTGAGATAGAACGGGGAGAAGCATGACACAACAATGAACCAAGAGGTTGGCTTCAAGACGAAACCAGATCTCCAAAGGGATGGTTACAGGAACGTGAGGGAAAACCCCAGCAGGGCATGTGGAGGGCACCATGGGGCACAGCGTGAGTGACCACTGCCAGAAAGAATCAGGGGAAGCTAACATTTGAACTAAACTGTGGGGAAGGAGAGCTGATCAAGTAGGTCAGGACTCTCCAAGCACGTGGGAGGGCAGAGATGGCAGTGCATGACCAGGGTCTGGGTGGAGTTGGGGCCGGCTGCAGCACCCATCTCATGGGATACCAGCAGGGAAAAAAACTGACTCATGTGTCAGCTGTTACACAACAACTAAAACATAATCAGAACTAGTAGAGAGGAAATGGGAAAATAATCCGCAGAATGATGCCTAGCTACAGCATACAATCGTGTCATCATTTGTGTGGGTATGGCTGACATGCAAACGCACAGCCTTCAAAATAAGAGTTACTCCGTGATGTGTCAACTTGAGGCCTTGAAAAGCTTCCAACTTTCTCTAACCCCTGTTCTACTCATTCACTAATTCCGTGTCTTTCATTTATGACCAAATTAGTGTCACCTTTGGCCCACATGCCTTCAATGTGTATTTTTTCAATACCATCATATGCAAAAAAACTTTCACCTTTTCAATCAATGCATAAGATACTGAGTGTGATTTGTCCTACTATCGCAGAATTGATGACTAGGGAGAGGCATCCCATGATTTGAAAAAAAAGAAAAGGCACAAACAAATGGCCCTTCCAGGGCTTACTGAGAGGGTGCCCCCTCAGGCAATCTCATCCCCAGTCACAACCTCAACCACATTGGCCATTCCCAGTCTATAAACCGAGAAGACAGGATTGGAGGTAACAGGAAAAGAGTTACACTTGGCACTGCAGCCTTCCACCCGAGAGCCAAGTAGAACAGACACCAAGAGAATTACTCCAAGAATGGGCAGTACCCGGAAGAAAATCTCTCTTCCTCCAGAGGGATTTGTTTAGAAAAAGGGTGATTTGGAGCTAGGAAGGCAGAGCGGCCTACACTCCCACATATGAAGAGCCACCTTAGGAGGTGGGTGCCTTCCAGGTGAGCGGACCCAGGCAGTGATAAGCTTGGAACTAGATCCCCTGTGGCTGGAGCAAGGAAGAATCAGAAAGGTTCCCTCAGAGTGGGTCTCTCATATCAGAACTGGCCACCTAAAGAACTCCCACAAGGCTGACCGAGTGGCATGTTGGTTAAGAGCTGGTTTGGGAAGCTAGCGGCCCTGGTTCAGATCCCACATATGAGGGCCAGTGACACTTCCCTCAAAAAAAAAAAAGAACTCCCACAAGCTCCCACACGCTCTAGCATCTGGATACCTGCCACCCAGGGGCCAGTCAGGTGAGGCCACAGAAGCAGCAACAACCAAGAGTGGACGACAAGAAAAGTCAGATGAGTGATACTTGTCACCCTCCCCCCAACACAGAAGCCAGCCCCCTTGCAGGCCATGGGAAAGAGGGCAGGAGAGGGAACTGGATTGGATCGAACTCTTTTAACACAGAGAGGTCCAAGAAAGCTACGGGATTTGACCAGAAAAGGAGGCTGGAGAATTGCTGAAATTAGTGTCTAGAACAAGTTGAAAGCATTTTATTTCAGCACCCAACAAAGTTTAGGCTGTTCCACAAGATGGTTTTCAAAGGCATCAACCTAGAAATAGCTTTGCTTTTCCCTTTCCCTCTTTCGTTAAAAGTTGTCTCCGAAATGATATATAGCTTGAAAGCAAGAGGAAGAAAGAATGTTTGATTTTAAATGTTTCTCAAGAGTTTGTGGCCATGAGAACAGGAGAGATGAAAATCCCCACTGAAGACTCCCAACCTGCTTTGACAAACGCTCAAGGGTCCTCCCACCAGGGACCAGTAAAGAGAAATGGGCATTTCTTTGCCAGCACCTCAAAACGCTAAATGTGTCGTCCATCTTTCAGGGCCTGCTCTGAAAATACTCAGCACAGCATCTTCGCCTCTCCATTCCTCACCCCAAACCCCTCATTCAAGGTTTCTTAAATCTAGTCATCAGTGTTCATGTTAAGAGTCCTTATCATCACCTGACATATTATAATCGAGACGTCGTGAAGTGGGAAGAAAAATGGACTTAAAATTTACATAACTGGATCCGACCCTCCTTTACCCTGGTCAATATGTAACCTTTCCGGAGGGGCTGGATTAGGGTACCTTCGGATTCTCAAGGCTGACACTCCAGGATGCCTGAAAAGTAGAGTGCAAGGCCTCAGCACAGGAGGGATGTGTGCCACTGCCCTGACAGAAAAGGAGGCTGGTCAAACACCATTTATCAGAGAGCAAGTGACAATCTAAAGCTCTGACTCGCCCAATACTATCGAGAGTCATGTCGGGGGTGGGAAAAGAGGTTTCCTTTGACCTGTTCTGGAACAGATGCTGCCAGGTGTTCGATGTGTACGGCTGTCCGTGGGCCCCATCAGGCTGCCTCAGTTCCTAGGCCGTACTTCCTGTGTTCCAGGAATATACTAGTAATTGTTTTCATTGCCTTGTCTTCAAAAAGCAAGCAAGGTACATTAAGACCACTATAAGAACAGACTTTTCTTTAGGGTAAATAGACCAGAATACTAGTAAAAGTTTTAAGATTGGAGTTAGCTTTCAGTGTCCTGGCGTGAACGCAGGCAGTCTGTCCCTTACCAGACAGACAGCTGTAACGAACCATGTACAGGGAGTCTGTGCTGGACTGACTGTCAGTGACCTCCAGATTCATGACTAGAAAGGGTGACCCAGCCAGGCCAGCATGGCAATTGCAGCAGTTGGCCCAGATGTCTGGACCTCCACGGGAGAAATCCCAGCGACCACAGAGCCCCTGGGCCGCCTCTACTCACCAGGGGTGGACCGTTCTTCTTGCGCCAGGTCCACTCTGGGTAGGGGTAGCCAACGGACTTGCAGTACATCATGGCGTCCTGCCCTTCATTCTTGTTCTCGCTCCGTTTATGGCCAGTGATGTCAGGACCAGCTGTGAGAGAGAGTGGGAACAGTTGCCATGGGTGGGAGCCAACCCCGAGCAGGATCCAGAAGCCCCACCTACTGGTGCAGGGCCCTGGCCCACCCTCAAATTCATCTGGGATGACATACATTTCAAGTGACAGCAGAGCAGTGGCCCCAACCCCACCCCTCCTCCCGTCCACCAAAGCAGCCCAAGCAGGCACCAGGGTTACCATGTGTGAGGTTCTACTAACAATGTAGGCGGTACTCTAACCTACTCAGAGAGCACCGGCTCAGCTGCCCTAAATGATGCCACCCTTTAAAGAAAATGCCAACAGAAGCCTTATCATCTCCTCTGCCAGTTATGGTTGTTTTCAAAACACCTGCACTAACAATAATTATGGATTATGTCAAACATCATATGTCCCCTTAAGGAAATGAGGGATTCCCTGAGATCAAACACATAAAATCAAGTCCTCCTGCAGGATATGTGAAAACAGTGAATGCCTGGAGAAGTCACCTGATGAATATCCATGGCCAAAGCCCTCCCAAGAAAGAGGAAATCCAGCACACAAGGGGAAGCGATGAACAGGAAATTCAACTAGTGCCCCAAGAGATTTTATTTAAAAGCTTAAGAAAGTGACTTGTACACTTGATTTGTCGTACTCTCCATGAACCCCATCTTGGAGGGATTTCTAGACATGCCAGGGGCTGTTGGTCTTTTCTGCTTTTAGAGATCACTTAGGAGGAACTAAACAGCACCTGCAATTTAACAATTAGGTAAGTTTCAAGGATCCAAGAAGCCTGAGACAGAGGCCAATGCTTTGAATCTGGCCTTCTTTGATCTTAACTATATTTTCCACCATACCTCACCAGTTACAGTAATCTGAAAGCAATAAAACTCCAAGTAGGCCACACGTCACTTTGTTGGCAAGATGGGAAAGCGAATCAATAGGCCTGGTCTCGGTTCCAGTTTTGCTGGTTCTTTAATTACTCTATGCTTCAGCTCTATACCCATTATCAAATGGAGATAACTCTAGCCCCTACCTATGTCCAACGCCCTTGAATAAATGTCAAAACATTCATTCTGAGACAGGAAAAGCCTGTGGAATGGTATTATATCATGGGCTCATCCCATGTTCCCCTGCTGACTGGCTTGGCTTTCTTGGCCTAAAAATAATCCAAAGTGCTGCTTCTCAGACTGGGCTTCCCAGGCCAGCTCCTGAAACCTCTGCACAGGAATGGACCGAGCAAGCCCCAAGCTGTTTCCATAACCACTGCTCGCCAAACAGGCTGCTCAGCACCCACGCAGTGTGAGGTGTTTTCTAGATAGGACATTATAAAGCAAATTCCTTTTTGTTTTTCCAGGTAAAATTCCTCACTACATCAGGGAGTGGGTCAGGCTGACTCCATCTTGTTCTCACCACGCCAAATATCCTCCACAGCCACTGGGTCATTTCTCAGGCCTACTGTTTGACCTGGTCACCCCTCCTCACAGGTTTCTTCAGACACTAAACATTAAGAACCCTCTTAAGCACTCCAAGGAGTGAGCCTGCTGCCACCCACTAACTAGAACACCATCATGGGGGAGCAGAAGCCCACCACATGCTGCCTCTAGCTGTGGTGCACTCATCCCACAAACATCTGCTGAACACCCACTACATGCCATGGCCGACACAGTTGTGGGGGAAGGCCTTTCTGAAAAGGTGAATTTTAACACCGTCAGGAAGAAAATAAGGGGGCAGGCCACTCATACATCTGCGGGAAGAACATGCTGAGCAGAGGGAAAGTCAGAAGCCCGGAGGCAGAAGTGTGCTTGTTATGTACAAGGGACGGCTCAGCGGAGTTTGCTGGGAACACAGTGAGCAAGGGAAGCCAGCAGGAGAGGCAGTCAGAATGGACCCCAGGTCAGAGAGGACTCTGTAGGCCACTGAACGACGGCATTTACTGAGTCAGCTGGGAAGCCACTGGTGAACACTCAGTGCAAGTATGGAATGGTCCTTAGGTTTTTTTGTTTGTTTTTTTGGTTTTTTTGTGGGCAGTGTCACTGGCCCTCGTATGTGGGACCAAACCGGGGCCACTGGCTTCCCAAGCCAGCGTTTAACCACCGCCACTAGGCCAGCCCTAGGTCCGTAGGTTTTAACAGGTTCCCTCTGGCCACTGCGTGGAGATAGTTGCAGAGAAACAACAGTGGAAGCAAGACCAAGTAGGAGGCTTTTGGAGTTGTTCAAGGGGTAGAGGGTTTGGATGAGGACCGCAGCAGGAGGGGGAGGTCATGGATATATTTTATAGGTTGAGTGAATATATTTGTTAATGGACTACATGTGGGATAGGAGAGAAAAAGGGGTCAAAAATGACCCCAAGAGCGCCGGCCAAGTGGCACAATGGTTAAGCACTGGCTTAGGAAAAGCCAGCGGCCCCGGTTCAGGTCCCACATGAGAGCCAGTGACACTGTCCTCAAAAAAGAAAAAAAAAAAAATGACCCCAAGATTTGAAGGTCAAGACCTGCAGAGAAGAGTACGGTGGTCTCCTGCCTTGGTGCCTAGGAAAACGCCACTAGGAACTTAGCCAACCCGACTCCTTTGCTGGCCATGCTCACACAGTGTAAGCCCACAAGAAAGTTTTCAGCATTAGATCCATTGTTGCTTTCTCCTCAATTTAGCACATACTGAGTGAAGCTTAGGAATATCCCCTTTGCCTAATGTAGTCGAGAACAATGCCCGCATTACCCTCCTTGGGATGGTGCGGTGTCACTCGTGTGGGCAGAGTAGCATAGCCCACAACACAACCTCACAGGGAGTGATCAGAACCACCACCACACCAGCCTTTGGGTCAGTGAGAAGTTTTTTCACTTCTATCCTTTATGGCAGCTGCTCAATTGGAAGGCTTGTTCGGGCCCTGGCAGCTGAGCAGGACAGCAGAGTCACAGCAAGAAAGGTAACCAGGCTCCCAGAGCACATGTCAGCAGGGGTCAGAGGGAGGCTTTTATGGGCTCAAGGTCTACCTGTGGTGGTTTTTAAATAGTCCACAAATTCTGACATTCTTCCCTTCAAGAGGTGGAGCCTAAGCTCCTTCCCCTGGAATGTGGGCTGGACTTAGTAAGTGGATTTTAATAAACAAAAGACAGCCCGTAAAGGTGTACCACCTCAGACACTAATTCACTGGCGATGCGGTTTTTTCCTTACTCCCTCTGCGATGATAGGAGGACGTCCCAACAGCCTAGGAGGCCCATGTATGAGGCGGCCACCTGGGAAACAGATCCTCCTGCCCCAGTCGAGCTTTCAGATGACTGCAGCCCCGGCCCCCAGCTCGGCAACCCAGAGCCAGAACCACCCTACTCATCAGCTCCCTGATTCCTGACCCACAGAACCTATGAGGCAGTACGTGTTTGCTGTTTTTAAGCCACTACGTTGTGGCGTCATTTGTTACGCAGCAATACATAAGAAAATATGGCCACCCAATGAAGCAGACATTATTCCATTTTTATAGATTGGAAAACTCAAGTTTGGAAAAGTGATTTAACTTCTAAAATTATACTGCTAATCAATGGTAAAGCTAGAATCCAAACTCAGGGCTGTCTGACTCTAGAGGCCATGCTTTTTGTACTTTACCAGATGGAATGGGAAATAAACCAAACTAGAGAGACTCCATAAAAATAAAAATATACAACATGCATTACTGTAAATGCATAGCAAATTGCCCAAACGTTATCTTTGCTTGTAGATGGACTAGAATACTCTAGAATCTGCCTGTATTATAATGTAAAGAACTCTGGACTTTAAATCAGAGAAATGTGGGCTCTATGGACACGCTATGACTCACCACCTGAGTAACCGAAGGTGGGTCATCTGAGACCTTTGAGTTTCAGCATTCGCTTTTGTAAAATGGGAATATTACCCACATACTTCATAGGTCTTGAGACAATTAAATTATATCTCTATATCATTCTGGCACCTGATTGAAGCTCAGGGTAAAAAAATGAACATTTAAATTGAACTATTCGCCAGAGTAAGTAAAAGGCTAGGCTTAGGCTCCGGCATTCTGAGTTCTAAGAAATCAAAGAGATGCTAATTATTATGTGTTCTCTCCCCGTGTGCTGATATAAGCAGGACTTTTGCTTGTGACTCTAATAAGGTTTAATCAGGTCAGATGCTGACAAATTATACTGATTAATGGCCTACTGATATTGATTAAGGTGCCTCGCCTCACACGGGTTGCCATTTAGTAAGGAAAGGCTTAACCGGGCCCTGTTGGTCTGAAGGCAGGTCTGAGCAGTCTGACACAGCAAATGCCCGCTGCTTCCCTGTACCCTCGCAGGAGCACACACTGGTGGCAAGAATGAGGGCAGATGTGTTCAGGAGGCAACGAAGAGACTGTCAAAAGAGGTCACAAACCCACTGGGAATAAACTCAGTCTCCGGCCTTGTCAGCCACACACTCTAAATTACTGAATATCCTTCTGGAACCCTAAGAAATGGCAGTGCAGGAGCTCCAAAAGACCCTTAGTTACCCAACACCACCTGATCCAGTTTTATTACCTGGGCCTTTGGCTGAGGACAAATGCATGTTCCTCAGTACCCCCCTCCCCCCTCCCCCCGTTGCTTGACCTGCCTGCACTTAGAGCAAAGCATCCAGCTTCTCTACCAGGCTGCTGTAAAAAGTGTCAACTTAGACAATGGAGGTATGTTCAGCTGAAGCTGCTGATAAATACAAGGTCAGAAGACAATTAAGTTTGTGAACTGATCCTAGAAAAAGTGCTCATACCTCACTGCTGAATATCACTACGGTCATCTTTGAAGTACTCCCCTTGGGAAGCTATGTACTGATGCCAGCACCTAGTCTACCCTTTTGGAACTCTTTTTCTGGAATGGCCATCAGAGCTGGCATCATATTACCCTTATGTCTTGAATGTCATCAAAATGTCTTCCTTTCAATATTTTCTTTATCTTTGGGTAAAGAAAGAAGTCACTGGGGGCCAATCAGGTGAGTAGGAAGGGTGTGCCAATACAGTTATTTATTTTCTGGCTAAAAATTCCCTCACAGACAGTGCCGTGTGAGCTGGTGCATTGTCGTGATGCAAGAGCCATGAATTGTTGGTGAAAAGTTCAGGTCATCTAACTTTTTCATGCAGCCTTTTCAGCACTTTCAAATAGTAAACTTGGTTAACTGTTTGTCCAGTTGGTACAAATTCCTGATGAATAATCCCTCTGATATCAAAAAAGGTTAGCAACATCGTTGCAACAAGTAGCAAACTTACTTGTCAGACTTCATAAACACAACAGAGCTGAGAAAGGTACGGGACCTTCTTACACTGACTGCTTATTTGGTGCTCACTTTTCAAAGTAAATGCGTAACTTCACAACTCATTTTCAAAGAAACTCCATCCTTAAAAGTGTTGTCAGTGAGTGGGCTGTTTCCAAGTAAACATACTGATACTGGTGAGATGGTCTCTTTCCTTCTTTTACGCAAAATATCAAATCCCAGAGACACCTCATCTTTGCTATAAGCAAATTAGAGACCTGGCTAAAGGTAGAGGGAGAGTTAAGGTTGACTGCCAGCCAAAGGCTAAGCCCAACAAGCAGTATGAGACTGGTCAAGATGGAAGGAAGCCAGGATGAGGCAGACTTTCAGCTCCATCCGACTTCTCTACAGTGGAGGTTCACCCTGGGTTGCGCAGGCCAGAGCCGTCTGGGACTTGTGCTGCCTCCTGCAGGTGAGGCTTCTCCTTTTCCTGCAGGTGAAACACCTGCGTAGGTAGCACTGAAATCTCTAAGATGGTGACCCTAACCGTGGATGTACACTATGATCTCCTGGCATGCTCTGAATAAGCCTGCTGCCCAGGCCATATTTCATACACATTAACCAAGTCTGAGAACCACTGCTCTAACACCCTTCCTGGCACCAGTGTTTGAAATCAGGGACAAAGAGGAAGTGTCCCATAAGACAGGGGACACGTGAGCGGAAGTGGTGAGGGCACCAAGGTGACAATCTAAGCGTTGAGAAGCTGACAGCACCACTAGGAAGAGAAGCTTAGAAATCATTTCCTTCAGTAATCCACTGAAGGGAACCGCGGACCGTTAGAGCCTTACAGAACGGTCAAGACCATTTATCTCATCCTACTTCATTATACACTGGGCAGCTGAGGCCCAAGGAAGGAAAGACTGGTGGGGGTCACGGTGAGTTTAATGGCAGGGCCAGGATTAGAGGCCATTTCTTCTAACACTCAGGCCAAGGACTTTTAATTGTTATGTGCTCAACACAGCCGCAAGCTTAGTGCTTTGGGGTACAGGCTCGGACTCTAGAGCCCCTGGGTGAGGACCCTGGCTCCACTGCTTAACTCTGTCACTCTGGGCAAGTCATTTAATTCCCTTGAGCATCAATTTTGTCACCTGGAAAGTAGAGATAATGACAGCAATTACCTCAGAAAATTGTGACGATTAAAGGAGAGGAAAAGCATGAGTAATGCACCCAGCACAGTGCCTGGCACACAGTCTGTGTGCAGTAATGGTACACTCTTAGTCTGATTAAGGAAGATCAGGGTAGCACCCTGCAGAGAGGACAAGAAAGAACAGGTATGGTTATCTGAGCTAAGGCTGATGTTCAAAACATTCTAGCAGCTTCAAGATACTCATGCTTTCAAAGACTTTTCAAGTAAGGCAATTCTGAGCCAGAACCAGCTTCCACATCAGCTCTGACCTAAAGGATGCACAACCTCTAAGCATCCTCACCTGTCCAACTAGCCACCTATCAAACGCACGAACGCCCATGCGTTCATGCACTTTTCAGCTGTGCATGCTGAAAGTGCTGCACGGGCGTGAGATGTGCATTACCACTCTTCCTAATGCCCCTGGGCCTCATCACCACCCAGCCTACCTTGGCCAGTGGGAACTCTGAGACAGGGCAGGAACAGGGATGCAGGGCAAGTTCGCTTACAGAAACACTGACATTTAGTCATAATATGTAAATAGACAGAAAGCTAAGAAGCAGGGAGGAGAAACAAGCTCCATCTGGCTCTCGGAGCCACTGAAAGACACAATCCCACTGGAGATGCCCGGTGGTAACAGTGGGCCTAAGACAGGAGGCGCAATCCCTCCCGGGACCGGGATGCACCTTTTCACAAGCAGTGCTGGCATCGGTGCTGCAGATCAGTTGGCCACCCAAAGCCTTTTCTAACCGGGGCAACAAAGCACAAACTCCTTGTTTCTTGGGTTAGTCAGAATAGCTGAGGGATGAGGACAGGGTTTGGGAATCATGACGGGCTTTCTCTTTTTATCTTTGTCGATTACATAGGAAAGTTTTGTTTGCTCTTTCATGAGCAGGGTTTTTTAATTTTAGAAAAGGAAGAAAGAGAAGAGGGAGGGAGGGAAGGTTACAAGGGTTAAACTATTATAGGGATGGAAACCCAACACCTATTCATTTACAAATGCTCTGTGATAAGGTGTGATGTCTTGGGAAAACACAAAAAGCTGGAGAGAATCATGCATCCTCAGTCCTCTAAATGGGTCCCCCAGAGGCTGGGCTTGGGGGAGGAGGGGCCCAGTCACTGTTGTCCCTCTCCCCTGGCCAGCCCTGCTCCATCCTCTACCTCCAGTGTATGCTTAGGTCACCTGCCCAATAGCTAAGAAATGTAATCCTAAACAGTAACAGCATCTTCCTGTTTATACAGTGCCTCATCCTTGTCTTTTAAAAAAAAGAGAAAGGGGGGCCGGCCAAATGGCTCAGTTGGTTAAGAGCTCGCTCAAGAGTGCGAGCTGAGCTCTGAGCAACAGCGGTTCGAGGCCAGCCCGAGCTGAGCTGCGGTTGAGCTGCCAACAGGTGGCAGGATGGCTCAGCTAAAAAAAAAAAAAAAAAAAAAATTAAAAAAAAGAGAAAGGGAAAACAAACAAACCCTATATTAGATAGACGAGGTGGTCCTCACTGCGTGTCCATACCACCACCTTCAAAATTCCTTTCTTGATAGGCTCTCCAGGCTGGGATGAAAATGCACGGCCACCTCAGGTATCCCCCAGACATGTGGTCCTTCCTGATTCCTTCAGCCTTTTCTTTGGGACGCCACAAGCGACTCAAGATTTGCTAATGTGACATATAACGCCTGGTCCCTGGCTAACCCAGGCCCCTCACTCCCCACAGTGCTGAGCCCAAACAACCCCTCAGGGAGTCTGACCTGCAGGAAATGCCAGATGGGGAAGAAAAGGGCTGAGAGCAGAACAGGTATTAAAGAAATACAGATGCGTATGTGCGGTCTGAACTATATCGCTCTTCTGAATAGTTAAAACACAAATGAAGGTTCTCGGACTCCTTTCAGCAGGGTCACTGACGTCCCCTGAATTTTTCTATTCTCAAGTATAATCACCTCTCATCTATTACTCAGCAGATGGTTCAAATCACAGCTATAAAAAGATAACTGTCTTCTACCCCACCCTGGAGGCACTGAGGAAATGAGAGTTTATATAAAAATGCTTTGGGTGGGTGTGGGTGGGTGTCTGTTAGAGGAGAGGGAAGAGGGAAAGACTAGAGTTCCTTATGAATTGTCTTGACTTGGCAGACTAACATATCTGTCCAACAGTCACAAAATAGAATTCTCTTAAGGTCTCCCCTTTTAAAACCAGGGTATCACACCTGCCGATCCTTCTCACAGACTGCTGCCCAGGAAAATGCGCCCGTATCCAGTGCACGCCTTCCCTAGGGCAAGAGACCTGTAAGCCGGGACTCCCTCTGAAAGTGCCCTTGCTGCAGCCTCCCCTTCTCTGCCCCCCAACACACTATTTCATGCCTGCCCAACAGAATGTGCGGGACGATGTCTGGTGCCACTGAACCCCGCCTTCTCAAGCAGCCAAACCAAGGGACAAACCACCTCTGCTTCCACTCCTGACGGTGCTGCTCAGAAATCATTAACGCCAAATCAATATGATTACATGAGTCAGGACTTTCAGTTGTATGAGAGTACCCCATCAACCTGAAGAAAACTTACAGTAGTAACCTTCTCTCACCCACCCTGCTTCCCCCGCACTTGGACTTTGTGCCAAAGGCGCAGCCTGGAATGGTGCAGGTCTCAAGTCTTACAGGGAGGAGTCGCCGCACGTAGCTCAGCTCACCCAGGCGGAAAGGCCCTTGGCTGGCTGAAAAAATGCTTTCTCATACCGTCATCCTCATGTTGAACAAATGTGGCGTTCTTCAAAACAGAGATAAACCCAGATCTCTCCAAGAATAGCCACTGAGGTAATCAAATCCCAGGTTCTCTGGCCTGTGTGGACTGGAGCCATGTCACTGTGACTCAACCCCTTGAGGCATTTAGAATCCAATCTTGAGGCAGCAGGAAGCACCAGCTGTCCTGCTGTCAACTCCCCGTGAGGGTTTTGTCACCGCGACACTGCTTTCATTTAGTCATAGCACCTAACAGAAACTCTGAATGTACCTAATCTGGAATCTGAATTTTCAGTCTTCCAAATATTTTCAGGAACACCTACCTACCTCTTATAAAGGTCCCTCCTGTTTCCTAAGCTTATCCTTCCGGCCCCTACGGACAACCCTGTGGATTTAAAGAACAAGATTGTGTCCTTCTAATGAAAAAGACAAAAACCCTCATCTCTTCGGTCTGACCTCAAACAGTGGTCCCACCTCCCTAGGGTCATTTTATAAAACGAAAAAACGCGAGACTGGAAGTCAAGACCTGAGCTCTATGCTAGCAATGCCACAAACTCACTTTTCTGGGTCTCGGCTGCTTCTTTGAAATAACACAGGAAAGCTGGGATCAATGATTTACTTAAGTAGCTCCAACTCTTATAATTCTATTGGTCTTTCTAGAAACTTCCAGCTACAGCCTCATCTTTTAGATGCTATTTACTCAGGGTTTCTATTAAAATTCTAATGAATTACCCAGAAAGTTTATGTTTACCCTGTACACTGTCCTTTGCCGAATCCTGCTGGACCACAAGAGGCTTGTGTAACAATACTCAGAAGGCACCGTTCTAAGAGCTTTACATGAGGTTGGACCATAAGAAGCTGCCAACATTCAAACATTTTTAACATACAAAAACGGCAATTTCACATGGTTCAATCTACTCTATTAACTATTTAATCCTAACAAACCCATGAGGTAGATTTTTCAAATGAGGATATGATATGAAAGCATCGGGAAGTTAGCAGTCTGCATGGCCACACAGCAAGTAGGCGGTGGGGCACGGGTCTTCACTCAGGCAGCTAAGCCCCTGCGCCTGCGTCCTACAAAGGACGTTATACCACCTCCCACCGGGAAACGAGAGGAGCCTGAAGACGGGTCCAGACGGAAGCAGAGCGTAGGAGAGCCTCTGGCGGTTGTACCTTTGACTTCGATGGTGTTATTTGCTTTAGGAGCACTGACAAAGTGATACACACAATGGTATTCGCCTGAATCCTCAGCTCTCGGCTTATTGATCCTGCAGAGAGAAAAATCAAGTGAGGAAGCTGGAAACAGTCAAAACATACAGCAAGGAGAATCAAGGGGCAACCAGGGACCCTGCTCTCCAACTCATGCCCCTGAACTCACTCACCTCCTCCTAGCTGATGGGGAAACCCCCCTCTGTGTATCCCAACCCATGACTGCTTCACTCATTACTGGGTGCCAGGAATACAGAGGGGGAGTGATACATGGGCCCTAATCTTCAGGGGCTCCAGTCTACTGGGAGGAATAAACTATAAAACAAGTTATCACACAGAGGGCTGTACAGAGCACTATAAGCTACTATCATACACAGAGGACGGAGCTCTCAGAAACACTGCTTGCTCACTGATGGTTCCAAATACACAAGAGGAGGAGAAAGGCAAACCTCTGTCTGAGCTTCCTTCCCTACGGACATGGTTTGGGTAGTGCTGTTCTTCCTATGCTGTATCTTAGTAGCATGCCTTTAGTAAATCTACTCACTATCAGGATCCAGGAACAGTGGGGAAAAAAATCTGCGGTCCGAGCATCAGCCACAGAGATGCAGCTCCACTTTTAAGGATTTCAGGTGCTGCTAAGCCTCCAGGGCACTGCATGATCTGGCCCTGCCAGCCTCTCTAGCCCCATCTCGGCCACTTCCCAGCCCTGCTGGTCTCTTTTCAGTTTTTCAATGTGCCAAACTTGTTCCTACCTCAAAATCCTGACACAAGAGGTTCCTTTTTATAGAAGGTTCTTCCCATCATTCTTAGCCTACCTAAACTCCTTTTCCATTGGTCTTGGCTTACGTCACTTTCCTCCCACCCTCAACCTAAGTGACATCCCCTCCGTGACATTCTCTCTCATGCTACACTGTAATTCTTCACAGCACTTATCACATCATGTAATTATATATTTATGTGACTGCTTGATGAATGTCCATTTTCCCAACAGACCAACTTCTATGTGGAGAGGCACACAGCCCGGGACCTGGAATATGGAGGGATGAATAAATAAACGAATGAACACAAACTCAAAGTGAACAGCTGTGCACAGATTCAGACCAACGTAAGCAGAGTGGCAGGAGGGCCGGTAAAGACGGACGTGTGACGGCCAGAACAGTACTTCCTCCAAATCCCACACAGCGATCCCAAACAAGCTTTCTTGCCCTGCGGACCAGCTTCGCACCAGCTCAGCACCGTCTGGTCTATACACACCCCCAAACATGTGCAGAAAGGCTGGTGTGTAATTACAGAAAACAGAGAAACAACAGCCTCCAGATCAGGGGGTAAACGTTATATAGCTCGTTTTGCTTGGTGGTTACAAATATAATTGTGATGGTCACCTCTCCACTGTCCTAGGAAATGTCTGAGAAAAATTCCTAACCATGAACACTGGCTGGCCCAATGCATTTATCCATCTTACTGTTCATTCCAAAAAAGAAAACACAGTTAAGAGACTATGGGTGAGAGGAGACACTGCCCATTCCCCCCCCCAGGACTGCCTAAGTGTAAGTCTCAGAGAAGTCGTCAACAGTCTTCTCAATTTGACACAAGTGCCTCTTAAATCAATATGCCCCCAATAGGAAAACAGAGCCCCAAGTCAGATGCTCTTAGCAAATGTTCCAGAAATTGAAGAAAGTGCAGAAGCTCTATCTTCAGGGCTTAGACTGATGCCAAGTTCCTTGAGAAGACTTGGGAAGATGAGGAAATGCCTATGGGCCAAAATCTTCCTACAACATTCCCTTCGACTAGCTCCTGGGAAGGAACTGAAGCAAACAGAAAATGTGCACTTCAGGCTAAGCAGAAGCAGTGTCTGGGACTGGCTCTATGGCTGACTTATCAGGTGGCCCAAGGGACTCATCAGTTGTTATTCCACAAAATGTGAGGGAACACAGATTCCCTGAAAAACTCCGACAATGCAGAACGCCCCTGGAGAGTTTTAAATAAGCTGAGCAAAAAAGAGATATTTTTATAAACTCAGGCTCAAACTTTACAAAGTTATATTTCAAAGCTTTGTGGGTGACACAGTACAAGACCCAAGAGAACCATAATTGGGTGTCTGGTTCTTGAAAGAGGTATTATTAAAAAAAAAAAAAAAAAAACTTGTAAAACTAATGGACAGGCTAAGAAATAACGCCTTTTATTCTACCCGACATCTCTATTTGATTAACCTTTTCCAAGCTATGAGGATGTAGCTAAGGCTATATTTCCAATTTTGTATCAGAAGAAACTACAGTGGAGATGGATTAACTAACTTGCCCCTAAATGGTTAAGGTGCAGCACAAAAACAACAATGGCCTAGATTCCAGAAAGTCAGAAAACGTAAAACCTAGCCTTGGTTCTGAAACTTAATAGACACAGAATTTGGCCTTGAAAGCAGTTATTTGTCTTAGTTTCCTCAACCCCCAAAAAAGGAAGGCGGATCCACAAATTAATGTGGATCAATTAAACAGGGGTATGAAATTATCTCAAATCTGTGAAACACTGCAGAATTGTCCTTGCAGCTCCTGGGTACACAATTTTTTCTAATCTTGCTCCAGTGTGCTCTTTCTTTGAACTGCACCATGCTGCCAAGCAGGGTTAGCTGATCCTTTTCCAGATCAGTTTTCAAACAGGAACACACTATTCTGAAAGGTGAGGTGCCGTGTGTTACTAGATATTCCAAAAAAGCACCCAATCTTTGGATGCCAGGTAACTTCAGACAGCAAATATCCCCCTCTCGCCAAAGGATACTTCCAAGGCTACCATCCTCCAGATCCCTGAAAGCCCTGCTGATCCACTGGTCCTGGTCAGGTTATGTTCATATCAAAACACTCCTAAAAGGTAATTCACTAGGAAACCTACCCAGTGGAAAGATAATTTAGGATGATCTTACTCTACAAGTCCTAAAGCAGGTTTCAATCAGATTCCTCAAACCACTGGATTAAGTCAAGAGGCCTATATTCTAATTGTGACTTTTCTATTGACTTGCATTGTTACCCTGAGCAAAACATTTGCTATGCCCTCCGTTTCTGTATTATCATTGTGAGGGATCATCTATGGCTTGCAAACCTGGCTACTCGTTAGAATCATTTGGAAATCGTTTACAGGCTCCCGGGCTTCGGCCCATATGTACTATATTAGGCTCTCTGGGGAGGACCACATATATCTCATGTCTCTCACATAGCAGAATCATAGATTACGAACCCTGAATAAGCTCAGCCACACTCCCTCCCATCTTCAGTCTGCTAGCCTCTCTCACCTGTATTCCATGTTGCTGGCATTCTTACGAGTGGCAGTTAGTTCTACCCCATTCTTTGTCCAGTAGCTGTATTCAAGGACGTGAAAGCTGGAGGTGAGGTTACACTGCAGGGTGATGGGGATAGGAGGGCCTTCTTGAGAATGAATAATGATGTCTTCACTGGTGACAATCCTCGGTTCTGTAATAAGAGCGCACAATGATAGGGAGCCAGAGCCCTCCATTCTCTGCAGCCCTGGCCTGAAAGTAGGATGGGGAAGGATGGGGAGACCAGAAGAGGGAGGGCAGACAGGACCACATGAGGAATTTCACTTTATCACTTTGGAGAAAGTCAAGAAAGGAAAAACAATGATTATAAGCAAATGACCACTAGCGCAGACAACAGCCTGAAGACCAGTTGGCCTAGACATGAAAAGAATGGGAGTATTACGGGTGCTTGTACTGGCAACAACCCACTTACGCTTTGAATACCCACCGATTTATGATATAAGAGCCACCAACCAATTCGGCCTCAAAAAGAAAACCAGGCTCCACCTTGCAATTCTGAAGACAAAGACAGTATCATTTACATAACTAATAAACTCCCTACAGAGTCACTAGGCTTTGGAACAATAATCAGATAATACATGTATGGGTTTTCCCATATTTAAATCTGATAAACCTATGGCAAACCAGCCATGACCATTAATTATACAGAAAAAGACAGTGTAGATCCTAAAAGCAAATTTCCTGTTGGAAAGCTATTGCATTTTCCAAATTTTGCTGAGGGAAAATTCTTAAGGAACCATCAGTTCTCTCGAGCCCATATTTATTCCCAAAACAAATTTTTTTTTTCAGAATTGCCCTTTAAAACACATTCCATTCTGAGATAATTAAGTAAAACTAGAATGCAACATGTGCTGGTAGCATGGGCTCCTAGAATTTTCGAGCTGAAAGGCCCTTTAGAGTTGGCGGAATCCCACTCTTTAAGAAGCAAGGCCACAATTATTATCAGTGGCAGAGCTTGGCCAAGAAAACACCATCGACTGAATTCTTACCCCAACCCCAAAACACCCCCCACACCTTCCACCCAAGGATAAGGTACATATTTTATGTTCTGGTTCTGTCCTGGGCTAAGATAAACTAGGATCATTAGTTTAGTATCTACAAAAATAACCTAAGTCAAATATTGTAACACAATGGGCAGAAAATCTTTAAGGCACACTATATCATCCCTGGAAGGTCCATCCTTGAAGCACTTTGAAGTCCATCATTATATTAAAGTCAAGATGTTTCTGTGTCTTTCGTTATTTATCTTTAATCCTTTTCCAAGCTTAGTTATTTTTCGACTTTTCGTTCACACATTTTCAGGTGAAGTCCAAATTAGCCATCCTTTCCCATCCACAATTAGAGGTATTTGCTTATTTATCTGTTTATTTTCCAATTCTTTCTCAGATATCCCTGACTTCCCACTTCCCTGTACCTGGCTATCTGGTCTACAAATCTGTAACAGCTCACTGACACCTCGTTATGCAGTGTAATGCTAACCCCTAACTCCTCCGGACAGCACACTCTCTCTCTCTCTCTCCCACCCCTGGAACTATGCTGTGTTCACTGAACAGCAAGGACACAGGATGGAGAGACCGTGGGCACTTGGAAAACGTAATGCCCAAGGACATCCTCATCAACGCAACCGTGCTGACTGCATAGCTTCTATCATCAGAGACGTGTGATACAGGAAACAAAGCCGTAAGGTTGCTCTATGAATCTGCCTCTATTTTCCAATTCTGGCAGAAGGACAGGTTATCTTCCCCTCAGCACTGGTCCTATCGGTAAGGCCAAACAGGATCTCTATATACAGATAACGGAGGCGTGGCAGCCACTAAGACAGAAGCAGATGCACGGGAGCACATTAGCGCAGTGGTGTCCCAAGGTTCCCCACACACACTGGACAGAAGCCAAGTCCCTGGGCCTTAAGTCGAGCAGAACGGCTGCGATCCCTGCAATGGAAGGCGCACACACACCATCAGCAGAAAGCGTCACAATTCCAAGGAAAATCAAAACCAAGCAAAACAGAGAGAGAGAGAACCAGTACTCCACAGAAACTAAAAAATATAAAGGCAACATTAAAACCCAAACACACTTGTAGGTTTTTACTGAGTTTTTCATTTTCTGTCCCGTCTGGGACTCGCCCCCTGGCTCTTCCTCTCAGAGCGCTGAGAGAGGGCGGCCTCTGAGACTGAGGAGCTTCTAGTGATTGCATCCGCCTAGGCCCAGGTAAAGCCCCTCTTACCTGTGGTACCGCACTGGACCCCTGCAGCTCGGGGGCATTAAGAAGCTGATGGAAGCAACCTGTAGACTCTCGGCCAAGAATTCTTAGAAGACAAAGGAAAGCGCTTTTGCCCTTAAGTGTTAAAGATCCAGAAGAGAGTCAGCTGGGAACAAGTGGGTAATTTCAACAGGTTTAAACAGGATTCTGTAGGCCGAGTGGCTCAGTTGGTTAAGAGCTCGCTCAAGAATGTGGGCTCTGAGCAACAGGGTCGCTGGTTTGGGTCGCTGGTTTGATTCATGGCCTGAGCTGAGCAGCCGCTGAGCTGCCAACAGGTGGCAGGATGGCTCAGCTCAACAAAATAAATAATAAATAGGATTCTGCACCCTGGGAGGGCAGCGAGGGGGTAACATCCCCTTGACTGCTGTATGTGGAAACCAGTGCCAGACCAACCTCATCCTCAGCCACGGGGCCACCTCTGCATTCTGCACCAGGATGAAGGTGGGGCTTTTATTTCTGTGGCCGAGCAATGCCCATGCAAGTTCAAGAGAGATGAACATTTAGGAATTCAAAATTTACCTGTCACACACTCCTACTTAGAAGCAGTGGGTAGGAGACCCTCATACTAGCCATCATTCATATGGAGAAGAACGATGCTATGGCCAGAGGGCTACCCTAAAAACGGTTTTGCTTCCTGCCTTGTTTCCCAAGGAGCTTTGGGGCAAAGCTCTGCCAGGAGGTCATTCTTGGAAGACTTCAACATCCCCCTGGAGGCAAATGTCCTTGGGATTGCTGAGATAATAAAACAATCTAATTAGGATGCAATTCAGTATGTTTAAAAAAAGAAAACAAACCTGGCTCTCTCAAAGTTAACTGGAGTTAACTGACTGATAGGGAAGTTTGGGGAGAGACCCAACTAGCCAGGGTTTCATTAGACCACAAGCAGACGCCTCTAAGTTAGGAAGCTTATTCCCATGAAAACCGGGGAATGTTGTATACGCTCGGGACTGGTAGGTAGGTACCCCAAAGTCTTATCTTCTACCCACAAGGCATGATCTTTAACTGTGAGTCTATTTGAGTCAGGCTCCTGGAGTAAATATCAAATGCCCGGCCCAGTCCATGCCTACCAACTTCTGCACACCTTGGTGGCCATTTGGGTAGTTCTGCTTTTATAAGGAAAGGAGAAAGGGGGCAGGAGAAGGAGACGTGCAGGGAAAAAAACTGTTAAATAAAAGAAAAATCGCTGGGTTATGTTCCTCATTCTCACATAGACAGGGTTTTCTTTTCCCCTTTCCAGAAGCAGGTTCTCTGATTCAACAGTGCCAATCTGCAGCAGCCTCTCTCTCCTCAAGGCCTCCTTTCTTCATAGGCATCTTCTGAGTTACTATAAAGAACGGGTAACTACTTTGCTATTTTCCATATAAGTATATAGATTCAGAGCCCATGTCATATTACCTACTGTGCTCTTTCCAAATTCCTCATAAGTGAATTTATTATTTTACTTACTCTCTAAATCAGTGAATTCTTTGAGCCAGAACTGGCTATCGGTCTCTAACTGAGCCCTGGAAGCGAAGGTGGAAACACAGCTGACCTTTCCATCACCGGGAGATTGTTCCCTCAGTTAGAGGCAGGGATGGGGCTCGAAGTCTTCCTGGCCGGGAGCATGGGCTCTGTGGTGGCTTCTCCCTCCCCCACTCCTTCCCACCATATAAGTAGCAAGACACGTCCCAGAAACCAAAGCTCCTGTGTGTCTGCCCGACTGGTGTCTTAGTTGTACCTGCCACACAGATGAGAGCAGGACCCTGAGCCAGCCGCTCAGCTCACCCTCACCAGAGGAACAGGGTTGGAATCTAGCTTCCTCTTTTTTCAAGACACAAGAAGAGGCTCATGTGAGTGGTTTCCAAACTACTTCTGGGGTAACCAGCCTCTGGGACCAGGACCACGGGCCAACAATCAGTCATCAGAGTCAGATGTAACTGATTTCGAAACAGCACGATGGGATTTTAAACACATATTTTGCAGCTTAGGGGCCCCTGGCTCCATAGCAAGACATATGGAGGGAATGTCAGGCTGCTTTTCAGAGAACAGGAGACAGGATGGCAGGACCAGTGAGGGGCGTGCTGCAGTGGAGGGCTGATATCAGAGAAGTACATGCCACTGTTTTAGAAAAGAAAGAGCTGGAACTAGGGAGATATCCAAGCTTACATGCCACCCGACAACCAACACGCACCACCACATCGCATCCCGGTGACGTCCCCATCACAGACAGGATGACACCAAATCACAGAGAGGGGAGAGGCTGGGCAGACACAAACTGAAAACCACAGAGGTGAAGGCAGCTACTCAGAGAGCTTCAAACAGATGAACAGAAGCAATAAAAAGTAGTTAGATTGGGGAGAGAAACAAAAATAGCAAGGCACCAGAGAATAAATCAGCAAAAGGATAGCAGGAAACCTACTACAAAATTAAAGGGAAGGGAAAGAAACAATTCAATACTACCCTGGTTTCACTGCCTGGTTTGGGGAGTTCTGAGTGGTTTTGTTTTTTAGCCTCCCCTGTATTCCCTCCCCACCTCTTCCCAATGCAGATGATTTTGGACAGTCACACATCTCCCCAAGGTCTTTGTTCCTGAGGAGAAAGACACAGAGAAGGGGTGAGGAATAAGGGAGGTAGAGAGGACGGCAAAGAAGGAAAAAAAAAAGCTGCCACAGATGTTTTCATACACTACAGCCAGTAGGGTCGTGGGTTTGAAAAAACAAAGACAAGGGGCGGGGTGAGTGATCAGGACCGGGAAGAGGGAAAGGAGGCAGCAGGGAAGGGTCACCGGGCCCTCTAATGACTACAGTGCTACTGCAGGCGCTGGACTCACTCTGAAGGACGCTTATGGTGGCCTGGGCTCGGATCCATGTTATGGAGGGGTTCTGCCTCAAGTCATTCCTCTTGGGGTCGTTGCTGGCCCTGCACTCGTAAGTCCCAGAGTCCTCCAAGGTGAGCCGGGTTATTCTCAGCACACTCACGCCGTTTGCCCCGTAGGCGGTGTTTACGGTGACACGGCGCTTCCGAGCACCGTCCCACAGCTGTCTGAAAGACTCTGCTCGGTTGACTTCCGCGTACCACCACTGGATCTCTGGCGTGGGGCTCCCGACCACGTCACAGTACAGCTCAAAGGCGTCCCCAGTGAGCTTAGTTTCTGACATGGGCGACTTGACAAACCCAGCTAGAGGGGGGGGGGAGCAGGAATGCAGTGATAGGCCAATCAGAAAAAAAAAGAATCAACAGGTGTTAATAGTAATTTAAAGAAAAGAAAAGAAAAAAAAGCAAATGAGTTGCAAAGAACAAAAAGGATTCATTTTTAAACTATAAAGAGACAGTAAATAGCATTTCATACAAGCTTTCAGAAGAAGAACCACCCTGGGAAGCTTATGAAGCAAAGGCAGGCTAATTATAAGCTGGGGCAGCCCAGGTGCTGGCCAGGCAGAAGCAAGCCCACTAGGAAGCAGTTTAGCAATGGGCCCAGCCGGTAGAAACGAGCAAGCCTCGGGTCTCAGGGGAGAGTCTCCTTCCTTAGAGCACAAATCTTTACCTTTTCGAACTCAGACAAGTGAGGAGAGATAGCCGGGGGCGGGCAGCAGGTTTACACGCCAAGTCAGAAATTCTCTTGTGGATGAACATTTTGTTAGAGACACACTGGCTTTTGTGGGCCTCAATAAGAAGTATTAACTGACCTACTGACATGTTCTCCTTGGGAGCTCAAATGTCAGCCGAAAGGGGAGCGGACGTCTCTCCTGCAAGACGCCCTCCTTCCTCACACCCTGTCCTTCCCTGGGCCTGTGGCCAACCCATCACCCAGCTGTCCGGGACCAGGTGGCCTCCACCTGAGTGCAGACCCTCAGGCACAGGAGAGGGCAGTCTGTACTTCCGAATGAGAATTACTATGGGGATCGGCTCAGGAGGGGAACCAACTAGTGCAGTGAATGGAGGGACTATGCCCTCCATAATCCGGGGAGTCGATACAGCTAGAAAATTCTCCTGAAAAGTCAGTCTTAAAAATAACTGTGGTACTCACAGGCTCTCTCTACATAGTTTAGCTGCCTGGCTCCTAGGGGCCAGCTCAAAAAGAATGAAAAATGAGTCATGATGAATTAAACTCTAAGGTGAAGGCTAGGCCTCAACAACATTGCCAGGCACTGCCTGGGAACTCAAGTTGATGCATACTTTCACTTGCCCAAAATTTGCCTGAGGTCACACTTCCACAAGACAAAGTAGCAATGGCAGAAAGAAAGTAAAAAAAGACAAAAACAAATTCCAGGCTTATTTGAAGAACTCGGAGTGGGGTCCGGAGAAAATAAAATCACAGCACAAGCATATACTCTCTCTGCTATTACCCCACCTACGGTTCATTCTGCATTTCTAATTCAGGCAGTGTCCCATGGCACAGGGCAAGAAGCTAAGAGAGGGCAGGTACTCTGAGTGGCTAGCAATTTCTCTCGGGACCAAGCCAGCCCCTCTGCAGTGAGCAGAACATGGGACCAGGATCTACCAACATCAGATTGAAAACATCCCCAAGGAAAGGTAAGAATTGAATGAACAGTTTTCCTACAGTCGAGATGCCAAGGATGCAGCTGGGCTAGCTGAAAATGAGGGTGCTTAGTGGACCATTTTCCGTTTATATCCAGAGCAGTATTTGCCATTGGAGATAAACTCCGCCCCACGGAACGTAGAACCTTAAGGGAGGTACTATACTTACTCAAGTAAAGATCAAGACCTCCAAATTCATACTAGTCTTTCAAATCATAAAACATTCAGAATCTGGGGAAGAAGGAATACAGTAATTAACAGCCTTAGACTCAATGTTCCGCTTTGAAAATGCCATTCTAAACTGCCTCTTCAAGTAGGTGTCAGTTCCTTGGAAGGAACTGTCTACCAAAGCTCCGGAGGAGACAAAAAGATGTCCTTCTCAGATACAGGGGAAGTTTTAGAATTCCACAGAGGAGACAGCAGGCCTCTGCATGAAGAACTGAGCTCACTTTCAGATAAAATGGCACCCAAGGAGCCACATTTTATCTCACAAACTGCCACCTGTCCACCTGTCAAAGTCAATGTCAACTAATACAGATGTGAAAAGTAAAGGAAGCTGGTTCCGTTCACTTCACTACTGGTTCAATCACCAGAGAAAACTGGTTATCAGTTAATTCCTCAAAAAGCAGTAAAGTGTTATTACTGTTTTAGTCATATTCTTGACCAGTAAGTGGAAACCAGAAATGCCCTTATTTTCACATTCTCCGTGAACTGGGGGAGTTTATGTCCTCTCAAATGCTGTGATTAGCTACTTGATTATGTTCTAGATATATCTGTTAGTGGATTTGTTTTGTATGTTTTTCTTCTTCTGAATTGCACTTCAAAGCAATCCTTAGATTTAAGCCTGTTTCTCAATCTATTGACCACCCTAATGTAAAAGGAATGCCTGCAAATATGCACAGAACCACCAAAAACCAATCCAATTCTAGTGTAATCACAAATCCCAACACCACACAACTCAAAAGTAGTTGAGGAACAGCCTGAACACAATTCCCACTACACAGAACCGAGCAAGTCACTCAGCCTGACACTACAGCCCCTGGGGAAGGCCTCTGAGGAGAAAGGGCTGCTGGTCTGACTTAGTCTAATTTTCTACCTACATACAGGAAAACGGGACCAAGTCAAAAATGTCCTTCAAATTAGGAAACTATATGATGCACATTTAAACAAACTTATCTAAAAATAAGATTAAAAATCCCTTAAAACACTAACAGCCATCTATCTGTGCTCTTTGAAAGCTATTACTTATTATCAGTTGTATTATCAACAAGTAACATTTTCTAATTATGTGTTAAACAATGTGCAAAGCGCTTTATGTCAATCCTCACAGCAACCTTGTAAGGTAGATGCCATTATAATCCCCTTAAAGATGTGGAAACTACGGCCTAAAAAAGTTAAGTACTTTGTCCCTACTCACAAGCTGACAGTGAAAGAGCCTGGCCTGGAATCCAGGTGTGTCCTGCAGTCACTGTGCCTAACGAGGCTGGCAACGTTGTTCATGGTTACTTGAAAGCCTAATAATTTATGGCTACAAAAAGCCCAGGCCCTGCACTGGAATGTGCAGCACGCTATGATCACTGATGCCTTCAAATTACAATCCTATAGATGAGTGGAAATAGAGGGTCAGAATTCCTAATGCACGTGTGTGTGCGCCTGTGTGTGTGTGTGTGTGTGTTGAGGGGGAGGAAAAAATTGAGAAAACAGAAGCTGGTTCAGAAGAAGCCCAACTGCCCCCCTCCCAGTTCTGACAATTCCATTGCCCTGCTCTGGAGAAAGCTAGCTTCCAAGGAAGGAGTTTAAAAGAAATTAGATGCATTTCTCTTGTTTTGTGGTCAGTGGCCAAATAAAGGGTGGCACCTGAAGTTTCCTTAAACATAACATTTTATAAAGTGCTTCCTCACACATCACATCCCATTTTGTCACATAATTTCACAGGTTCATAGGGCAGATGTAGAGACAGGTTCATGACTCGCCCATGACTTAGGCAGCTAATACTGAGCGGAACTGGGATAAGAACACAGGCCTTCTTCAGCTCTTAGTCTACAGCTCTTTCCAATAAACCATATTGCCTCTAATCAAACCAAGTAGAGGATTCGTTGATAGCTGAACACTCATCAAAAAAATGAAAATAGATCTATTTCTTCTCCTAAGCGGTAGGAAAAAGAAAAAAACAAACAAAGCCCTCGGTTCCAGACCACCGCAACAAAGGATCACAGTCAAGCCAGTCTTGATCTTTTTGCTGGTGGAGGGTCTTGCCTTCTATTTGTAAAAAACACAACTTCTGTGAAGCACAATAAAATGAGGTATGCCTGTACTGTGAAATCACAATTAACAAGAGAAAGTTGTTAGCAACCATCTACCTCATTAGGCATCCAAAATTAGCTCCCACTTGGGAGAAGAGAGCCAGCAGCAGGAGGAGGCGGGCAGCTCAGGGCCTGGCTCACTGCCCTGCGTCTCATTACCCTGCGTTCAAACAAGTATGTGCCCTCACATCTGCCTCAAGCTGAGCGGCCAGCAGAAGCATCTGTTTGATCTCCCAGTCAAAGGTCATCCAATATTTTAGAAAAAGCTTAAATTGCAGAAAAACAACCTCCCGTCCCTTCCCTACCATCATCTCCATGCACGGTAACAACACATAACTGGGCTCAGATGCCAAACAGGTTTGAGAAAGTGCTAACATCAGTGTACTCAGGTCCACAGTGGTGAAGAGGGACCAGGCAGTGCCTGGCTTGGGGGAGGGGTGCGGGCAGAGGGCAGGGAAAGGATAATGTGAACCTACAAGTGCAGGTGTGGGATGGGGTGGGAGGCGAAGATAGCAGCTGGGGCCAGCAGCTGGAGACAGGAGGAGCTCCCTGGATGTGAAGATACGTAGCAGAGGGTGAGAAGCAGAAGAAAACAAAAAAAAGCAAGTTGAGTCCAATCCCAAGAACACTGCTTTTACACACATCCTAAGGAAGCAAGAAAGGGACCATCCGTAATTTTGCAGGTAATAAGACTAACTTGTCTCCTTCTCTCTCAGCTGACTACTGCCAAGGCCAGGCCTTTAAAGCTAGTCTGCTCTAGTCACCTTAAACAGCTGTTACCTTCAAGCCCCTCTGTACCACTGATTCCCTGTGGCTGGCCTGATGCCTCCTAACAGAGAGTAAATGACAGCCAAGGACACAAAAGCATCCTTCCCCAATATCATGTACCTCAAAAAGAAGACAGAGAGGGACAAATTAACACAGTGGTTACAAGCACAGTATTTCAAATCTGTCTAAATAACTGCTAACACTACAAGGCTGTGTACACCGGCTATTCCACAGCCTGCCTATCTTCACTGTAAATGTAAGAAACGAGTCACTTATCACTACTCCTTAACACCAGGCGCAGGTCCTAAGTCCATATGCACCCATTCCGTGTGTACCCACCATGGGTAAGGCAGGCCTGAGGCTCCAGGGGTAGATGGAAATGGGATAACCTCATTCTCTGCAGCAGAAAGGAGGTATATGGGTCTGATCTCATGGACTGGTCCAATCTGTAGACAGAGATGGCAGCAATTACAAAGCATTTTCCAAATTCAGACCTATGCCTTTCACAGCTGCCTCTATCAGGCAGACATAACGAAGGCTCAGAAATTAAGATTGTGCTCATCACTAGTTTCCAAGCCGGGGCCCACCCTTTATTCTGAAGTTATACCATCCAAATAGCTAAAGGAGCTTGGCATATTTTAGCCAGCCTTCTGCTTTGGAGAAATAGGAAAACCTAGTTCAAAAGAGACTGTAGTTTAGTGGTTAAAAGCAGCAATTCTAAAATCCGGCTGTCTGGAGGCACTGCCACTAACTGCATGGTCTCAGGCAGGAAACCTGAGCTCGGGGAGCTTCTCCCAAATCTGCAGAATGGGGCCAATAATCACGGCAACCTCCCAGGGCTACTGTGAGGATTATATCAAATAACACAGCTGGAAACAGTGCCTGGCATACAGTAAGCACCCAGTAATGCTAGCATTCTTCCGTGTCTCCATAGAATGCTTAACAGACTGCAGGCAGTAGCCTTCAGACTGGGAGGCAGAAGCTTCACATTGAAATGAATTCCAACTTAGAATCCAAACTGCTTCAAGAAACAACAAAAAAAATGAACCTTAGCCTGAGAACCAGAATGGAAATATTAATTGCAAAAGGCAATGAAAGGAAGAGGATTCTTCATTCCATCCTATCCTCAGAGCCAGCTAGAGTGGGGGCAGTGGTAACTGCAGCACAGACTCAAGGAGTTAACAAATGTTATAACCGAGTTATAAGCCATTAAATCTGAGATACTATGAACAACGTGGAAAGCCAACAAGTAATGAAAGGGAGGCAATACAAGATTCTCCCTTAAAAAAAAAAAAAAAAAGTAAAGAATAAACCCACCAATAACAAATCAAGCTGTTTAGCAATGCTACATGGGAAGATACTGGAGAATAGACAGGCCAAACTGCAAATTCACAAAATGTAAGATAGGATGGTAGTTACAGGATTTGGGATCACGTCAGATTGGTTCAATTTCAGTCTACAAAGGAATGTTAGCTGTTACATCAGTACCTCCACCACTGAAATTCCCTTTGAGCAGTTTCCTCTAATGGGAATGACACCACCTACTTTGCAGGGTGTAGTTGTGAGTGTCCTGTGATAAATGTAGAAGAGTTCCGTAAACAGGGAAGCTCTATGCCAATGTTAGCTTATTTAAGACAGGTAAGGGATATGAATCTGCTATGGCTGTTCTTCAACAAGGATTTTCATTCAGTCCTGTTGTCAATTCCTACTGACAGCCAACAAGCATGATCTACCTAGATCCATAGGTCTAAAAGCCCTTGACCAAAAAAAAAAAAAGGGGAGGAGGGGGCTAAGTATAATAAAAAGCCATGGACTTCTTTCATCCCAAAAAACTCATACAAACAAAATTTTGCATATAATACGGGGTGTCCCAGACCCCAGATTATACACCCTGAGTCTCGATTGTACTGCTGTTGGATGAGTGGATAGATAAGGAAGGGTCTCTCTCTTAAGCTGAGAGCTCACCTTATAGAGAAATGAGCCATGGTTTACAACAGCTGGATTGGCTTCTTCAACTTCTTCAACCTCAGTCTCCTCATCTGAAAAATGGGGATAATAATTCCTACCTTCATAAGGTCATGGAGAGATTCACATGAGAAAGGTATGTAAAATTACTTTGTAACCTGTTCAGCTATAAATGTAATAATATAAGACGGACAGCCTTTTATGCAAGCACGCTACTCTGTAATTTAAAGGGTAGTCTAAACCAGCCCTGGGTGTTCTGTTGAGATACCTCAAAAGCAGTGTGGGAGAAAGTGGGGTGGGGGGACAGGGCTCAGAGACTCATACATGGATGGGGAGAGGGGTTGTCTAACTGTGCTTTTTCTGGATTTTTCAATTTTCCAAAGAAAAACACATTGAAAACCAGTGACCCAAAGAATTTCAACAAGTTTCAAATTGAAAGTGACATTAAATAAAGGTTTCCAGCAATTCATTTTAAAAATTGGAATAAATTCTGGTTAAAAAAAGGTCTTATGAAAATAGAATTTGACACCTGATCTAAGAAATAGAAGGAACTGGAAATTTTTAATAGCAAGGGCACCATGAGCTGAGGAATGGTCCCTCTTACACACCCCTGGACTCGGCAACACTTGTCTATGACCCTATATCCTTGAATGAGGACTGAAAGCTCTGCTGATACGTTATTTATCAGAAAATCCTAGCCACTTAATCTACGCTTTTAAGCTTCAGTGATAAAGACGCACCTTGAAACTGAACATCTCTGCCTCACCAGGGAGGAGAGAGGCTTTTTAATTTAATCTTGTGCGAAGAAAGTGAGGCTAAATATAGATCAGGTCCCACTTGACTGTGATATCAAACTGACCATAACCTTAATTTTTAAAAACTAATTTTTTTAAAAACCAAGGGAAAAAATACATTATCCACAAACTGCTGTCAAGCTAGTCTTTTTAGGAAACTTTAGAAAACCTACCTCCCAACCCCACAAACAGCACTCAAGCTGCTGGTAAGCACGCAAAGGGAAAGTTGGTGTAGCTAGCCATTAGAAACCAAGGCTGCCTTATCTAAAGGAAATAGACAAATGCATACAAACCAGCTGTATCTCAGAGTTCTTAATGAAAGGTTTGGTTTTAAACAGTGAAACCCTTACATATTTACGCAAATGCTCAAACAAGCTCTCTTGTCCCAACAGACTGTCAAAAATAGCTATAGGTCAATCTAGAATTACATCCAAATGGAACCCTGAATCCAGAAACAATTTTTTTGGGGGGGTGATGGAACAGTTACAGAGCATTTTAATAATAAGTATGGCTCAACTGACCCTCCAATTAGGATTTATTAAAGGCAAAATGAAAACAATATGCTAGAAAGGCTAAATACTCCAATGAAATAAACCATTCTCAAAGCCATGGGTAATTACTAATCAAAAGCTAATCTCCACTAATCACTTTTTGTGTGAAATTCACTTGTTTATAGATTCAGTATAACTTTTGATAACAATTTCACTTCTCTGTCCCTGAAAATATACCACCAATCAGGATTTAAATGTTCCAGATAACACAATTCAGCTCATTCATCCAGCGAATAAAACGATTCATCCCATTCTTTCATTCTCGTATCTCACAAGAATGACAATGAACACAAGTAGTCCAAGCTGATAGTCCGGACATAATCTAGAAGACATTTTAACTGAAAAGAGGTGGCAAGTCCCTTCCCTTCCCCCTCCCCCTTATTTTTTTTAGCTGAGCCATCTTGCCACCTGTTGGCCGCTCAACGGCAACTCAGCTCGGGCTGGGCATCGAACCGCCATTGCTCAGAGCTCAGCTTGCACTGACTCTTGAGCGAGCTCTTACCAACTGAGCCACTAGGCCGGCCCCCTCCCCTTCTTTTAAACAACCATTGCCAGAAACCACAGAGCCAAATACTTTGTACATAGGGAAATTCAATCTTTGACTCACATCCCAGGATGGTGGGTAATATAGTCCCAGTCTTCCCAGCTGATAAATTATTTCCAAAATACGAACAGCTTATAGTTGAAACCACACTGGAAACTCCGTTATTCTACATTAAAGGCAAAACTTTTCTTAGATGGCAGAATCCTAGAGGAGTGGTTCTGATATCATGCACCAGAATCATATGTTAAAACAGACTGCTGGGCCCCATCTGCAAGTGGGACCTAGGAATGTGCCTTTCTAACAAGTCCACAAGTGCTGCTAGGGCTGCTGGCCCACAGACCACATTTTGACAACTAATGGCTTAGTCTGACATTAACGTTTTCGGCTTTTTCAATAGAAGAAAATAACGGCACAGGAGCCACATACAGTAAAACCTTGGATTGCGAGTGACTTGGTTTGTAAGTGTTTCACAAGATGAGCAAACATTTCTAATACATTTTAATGTGGTAAACGAGCGATGTCTTGCAATACGAGTAGTTTCCCAGAGTGAATTATGCTTTCCAACGAAAGTATTACTGTAGATACTTCTGAAACTATATAAAGATTCTCCTAGCTGAGTCTGTGTTCATAACCAAAAGAGGGAATGGAGCAAAATTGGTAGCTAAAAACTGTCATTCGCTACATACTACATAATGACTGTTATTCTGTGTTTGTTCCAATCATCAATCTACGAATTGAAAGCATGCTTTCATCTCAATTTACCAAGTATTAAGGGCCTATTGACTAAGGACTGTGCACAGGGACAATTAAAATAAACTTTGCTCCTAAAGAGATCACAACCTTGCAAGACATGGGACAGAAAATAATTAAAATACTATTGATAATGACCACTTTTAAAAGACGTATGGAAGAAAACAGACATAAAAGAAATAACTAATTTTGCTGGGGGAGAGGGTTGATGTGCACACAGAACGCTTACGCATAAAATCTGGGCCTGGCCTTGTCAGTCGTAGGGAGAGGGGAAGTGACCTTGCTCCAAGAGGCAACAGTTATAGGCACAGTGTTGACAAGTGGCAGGAATGAGCAGCTCTAGACAAAGCAGAAAAAAATCAACGTTTTGTATTACTTTTATATATGCCAAGCACCTGTTAAGTGCTCATGCTACTCAGAAATATAAGATAGTCTCTACAGTCTGAAGACCTCATAATTGAGGGAGAATGACAAGCATCTGTAGGCAAAGCAACTTAAGTTTCTTGCTACAGAACAAGGTGATGTGACTGATCTGACTGGTGGCATCATGAAGGATGGATCAGAAGTAAAAAAGGAGGTAGGAAACGCCTTCAGTAATCCAAATGGAAAATGAATCTGAACTAATTAAGAGGAGCTGTAGGAACGGTGACAAAAGGCAATGGATGTGAAAAATGTTCAAGCAGGAATCAACTGAAACTGCTGGCCACGAGGTGGAAAGTGACACTGTAAATGCGATCAAGGCAGGCAGGCTGGGAGCTGGCTTTGGGGGGCACACCGAATAGGCTGTACTGGTGAGAAACTCGGATCTGATATTCAGGAGAGGGGTGGAGGCTGCAAACAGCACCAGAGAATTACCAGTTTAGGTGGAAGGTGAGGCCATGGGAGATGAGATCACTCAGGGACGATGAAAAAGGAACTGAGATCACTCAGGGATGATGAAAAAGGAACTGACGACGGAAATTCCTATATAATTATACTTCTTTCCAAATGATTCACCACTGAATGCAGTGCATTTTTACTAGGATAAAATACACAATAGAAATTAATTCCCTTCCAAAATCTGGACAAGATTTTTAATAATGTCCAGTAAAAAATTTATCATCCTGCTTCAGAGGATTTAAAAGAAGGGTCTTCTCATGTTCTCGCTGTCAATGGCTCAGATACAAGCTCCTGCAGCAGCATTAGACTTGACTGGAGTAGAACAGGTAAGGAATGCTATTCACTTTACCCTTCATAAAAGCAGCACCCATTAGGTTCCAAAGATTATCTTGAGGAATGCTTTTTCTTGGGAAAAAGCTAAAACTTAATCCTAACAGAATTTTCTCAACTTTTAAAAAGGAAAATGTAGGGAACCTCAGCCTATACCCCAAGGCTAATCCAACTCTCATCCCACATTCTATAGTAGAGTGGGGAGGCGGGGATGTGACACAGACCAAGTGACTCTAGAGGAAAAATCCACAAAAATAGTACCTCCTTTTTTTGACTGTGATAAAAGCTCATGAGGTACTGCTATATTTATGTTCTTTTTCCTACCTTTCTGGTCTTCTTCAGTATTTCTGTAAAGATTAACCAGACACGGTTTTTGAAAAATAAGAACAGCAACACACAGCAACACAAGTGACCCAGAGATTCTCCACTTCAACAATGACATGGAACGGGAAATTCCTTTCCCCCCTCTAGACCCCAATGTTCTCTCAATTTAAAAAACTGAGGACACTCAATAGAACTACACTGAGTCTTATTCTGAATATTTAAAAAAAATTATGGAAGGAGACAAATTTGATTCCTTCACCTATGGATCATACTGAAAATGTGTTGAAATTGCAAACTTCCTCACTACTTTAAGTCATGACACTGGCAAAATTATTTATATGGTGATATTAAACGAATGAGTTCAAGGAATATTTGGTATTACACGCTGTTCACGGAGATCTGTATTTCTCCCTCCGTATTTCTCCCCAAATTCTCAACAATGTATATAATTATAATTCCTTCCAGGAATTTCATTTGCATCCCCAAAAGGCATAGTAACATGAAGAAAGTTTTACATTTGAACAGGAGAAAAATAAAGAGGAGGCCACCAGCAAATCGTCGTTAAAGCAATAAGCAGTTTCACTCCACCACCCCCACCCCATCCTCTCTCACCCCTCTAATATGTGCATTTAATATACATTCAACCTATGAAAAAAATTAAGATCCTACTTGTGGAATTTAGTAAGCCTATCTAGACATAGGCTATTAAGAACACTTTCTTAAAACATAGACTTTCAGACAATGAAATATTATTCAGTACTAAACAGAAAACTCCTAACTTAGAGAAAATAATCTTACCTTACCCCAGTACAGGAGGAAATTTCATAAGTCTTCATCACATTAAGTACCCAAGGGTAAGATATCCACATAATTTATCAGCTAAACCAGGAAACTTTTAAGAGTGAAAGGGATGCTATGACTAATTTTGATGGAGCAAAAGGCACAAACTGAGGATTATGGTTACCCCACTTACGGGGAACCTGGAAGTTGTGTTGTATAAGATTAAGCCATTAGAGTGGAGCTATCCCAGAGTAAGCTCCAGGTCAATAACTTCCCAATTCTAAATACAGTATATTTGTGACTTACAAACTTTTCCCAAAAACTCTGAGCAGTAATTTTCCAAGAACTTCTTTGACTGTTAATACCCGTCTCAAATTTAAATCTATCTAGTCCTACAAAATACCTCCAAATTCCTAGGTTAACTTGTTTTGTTTTCTCTTTCTCTCTCTCACCTGATAAATCCTCAGCCTGATTCTCCTACATTATTTCTTCGCAGCTATACTACCACTGGCTCAAATAATTTCTCCACTAACCAGAATACCTTGCCTTACAGTAAGGTATGCAATATATAATCCAGCCCTACTTCCCTGACTTCAAATGATACTATACAAAGATCAATGAACGCTACTATTTGCAAAATATAGTTTTCTACTTAGTAGCCTGTGAGTACTATCATATCTAGTAAAAGTATAAACTCAGGTACAGAACAAGCCAAGATTGTGTAGCCTAGCACTTACTCCCTAGAATGTATTATCAGGTACTTTCTGATTGTGTTTCAGCAATTAATACCAAACTGCATGGTAATAAAATACTAGACATACTAAATTGTGACTTTAAAAAAGGTATATTAATGTATAGAAATTGTTCCATCTGTAACATATAATACGACATATATGTTAAAATCCAAAACCTCAGTTCCCTTGTGTGTACAATCAGAAGATTGAAATCGATGATTTCTAAGATCTTTTCAGCTCTAATATTCTATAAATCTACATGTTATAAATGGTCAATTAATTGAAATGCAATGTTCTATGAACTCATGAAGATACACAAGGGAATACTGTGTTTGTAAGAAAGTATATTGTAATAGATTATAAATTATTTGGAAAGCAGGATCTCTGTAATTTTGTATTCCCACAATGCCTTGCTGCACATACGCTCAATAATATTTGTCAAAAGTTCTGATCTGATGTGGAGGAAAGGCACATGGGTTCATAGAGACAGGAGATATTACATGACCAACCATAAGGCAGCACCCCAGACATCCAGTGCTGAGGATGGATTTTTATTTCAATGTGGCCTTGTCAGACACCGGGATGCTGACGGCACCCGGCACAAACCCTTTCATTAAATTTCAACCTTTTAACAACTTGAAATGTACTAGTAATCATTAGTATATTAATGAACAGTATAATAAATGAAAACGTCTTTCTTTGATTAGGGGAGTTTTTCATATCAGAGCCATTTTCTGAATATCAAAAGAATCATAAATTCTAGGAGACCAAACTATGGTATATTTGAATTTACCGCAGATGCCCTAGAAGTTACTTTTTATATATAAAAAAAAAAACAAAAAACAAATCCCTAATGTCAGTTTGCTTTCTTGCTATGCATGAACTAATCCTAACAAGCAAGGGAATAAAAACTGAGTGTAAAATAGATTTTTCACTTGAGATTTTATTTTACAGTTAGAATGCAACTTTCCCTTTTGTTTCCAAATGATGTAATGATGCTGTCCATCATCAATCCTAAAAGAGAAGTTCAAATTCCCTGTACACCTCCTAGAATCAAAACCAAACAAACTGCCCAGAAATCTTTCTTTGCAAATATAACCTTTAAGAAAACCATTCTGTGGGGTGAAAAGGGCAGGGCATAGGACATTTTCTAACTGTTCTTTAAAAAATATTCCAAAAAGATTGCTCAACACAGAAGTGAATGTCTCTGAAAGCAAATTCATTATAACAGCAGGTAATCTATACTGATTATTTATATATGGCGGGCATAACGCGAAGTATATAATCCAGTTCACTACCCCTCAGGGCTGTTATTGCCGGTCTACAGATGTGCAGAGGCAGGATGCGCCCCGGGGCAGTTCTCATGCCAGGAGCTCGGAACACGACACTACTGCTTCACTGGTGACAACACTTTGTTTACTATGGAGAGTGAGAATGAAGTCATATCCATATACATGACTTAATTCAAAAGCATGTTTATCTTAGAACGACTGTCACACAGCATGTTCTACGTCTTTCTCCTCAGTGCTACCAGTTCAGGCCTCGATCACTACACACCCACCCCCAATTATCTAAGCTACCCAGGTGGAAATTCTCTGTGAGCCAGTAAACTTAAAAAGCATTTGGTATCACTAACTGTAACCTGCTGTTTTAAGCACTCCTTCCTAGTAAAGAACTGGACCTCCAGTTCTTACTGGCAGGTCTCCAAGCTGGCTGCTAAAACCACACACCCTTAAGATGTTCTTCCCACCAAGGAATGAAAACTAATAGCACTTTCGATCCTAGTTCAAGTGGGGACTTAGCACCCCTCTGCACTCCAGTCATATGCATATTCTTTTTTTGTTTTTTTAAAGATTTTTTTATTGGGGAATTGGCGGAGGGGAACAGCTTTGGGGAATCGGGGAAGGGGAACAGACAAGTTGCTGTCTTTTTGTTCTTCAGTTTAGTTGCGGAGGATGTTGCTTCACTGTTGGTATCGTCATTGCGCTCTTCCCGGATGAGGCAGATCGGTCGCTGGCCTCTGGATGTCGCTCACCGCGGCTATTGGCAGCTCATGCTTGGCTGCCAGCCGATCACGCTGGCTGCGGGCCACTCACTGTAGCCTATGGCAGCCCACTGCAGCAGGGGCTGCAGCCCACACCATCACCAGGGCTCGTACAGCCCAGCTCCAGGTGGAGCTGTTGTTAGCTGTAGAGGGCAGTGTCACTGGCCCTCATGTGGGATCCGAACCGGGGCCGCTGGCATCCCAAAACCAGCGCTTAACCAATGTGCCACTCGGCCGGCCCTGCATATTCTTGAAGTTCAAAACTCAGGACAAATGACAGATAGCTCTTCTCACAAAGAGGGTGCCAAACCTTGTGATAAAAATTATTTTACCAAGTCCATTTTGCACAGGGCGATTATCTTTGTGCTATTTTATTGATTCTTCCTTAAAGAGATCATCTTTTCTTATGGTCTTACTTCAAACATGGATACATGTATTAATGTAAATATTTTAGTCATCAACCTTGCAAAATACCTATAAGAACTCTTCCATGCAGATATTAAGACTGACCAAGGAGACTGAACCAAAGGTAAGAAGCATCCTTGGGTAAAAACCAGGTCTACAAAGGCGTCACCCATTTTATCAATTTAAAAACTCTGCTCCTCAGACCCTAAGGATTCTTTGGAACAACGAGGGGCTTACTCTTCCCCAAACAGCTCTACTTTTATCTAATTAATAAATTGAAATTCCACTTATTTTTTAAAAGAACAAATTTTCTGCTGCTAAAGGTTGAAAACTCCTACATCTAAATCTTGCCCGATCTAAAACTTAGATAATACTATGGTCTAAAGAAGCTGTAATTTAGTCACAGGACCCTTACTGAATCCTGTTCACTAATGTTCTATCCACTAAGATCTGCTGCCTCCGCTTCTTCAGGAAATCCCCAAATTCAGTCAACAATCCAAATCTATTATCTTCTCCTTTTGTCACTACTACTTATTTGCACTCTCATCATGTTTCAGATCTTCATCTCTCATAACACTCCACAATGAGGTGGAGGATTGGGTTATATTACTTACCGAGTGTCCCAAACACTAGCAAAATATTGGTGCTTCTCTTGAAAAGGGACAGCAAAATTGTATCCAGAATGCTTTCACTGAAAATCAGCAGTTGTCCCAGGAATTATCCACATAGCTAAGCTATTACATGTGTGAACATTCAAGACTTCCACCAAAAAATATGCCTGAAGATAAAAGCACAGTAATACATTGCTAACGTTTAATGAAGCTTTTCCGTTTGAAATGAGAAAAGCCCTCTCAGTGGGCCAATTTCTACATCAAGAATTCAGTCATCATCAACATAATTCCCTTCAGTGACAATTAGCAACAACAGATGTATTCTAGAGGCTCAATAAGCTTATAGAAATGAAAATAGCTGTCACTCCAATTACTATATTCAAAATAGGAAGGCTACCAATACCAAAATGAACTGTAACATAATTAATACTACTAAAGCATTATGGTCGGTAATGATGTCTACACAGAACAAGCTTTGAAAGGATACACAACAAACCACTAACAGTGCTTATTCCTGGGGAGTGGGCATTGAGGGGTAAAAGGAGGAACTTCAGTATTTTACTTTAAACATCTGGGTATTATTTAAAATTATCATGCAAGCAAGTCTTTTCATAATTTCTAAAATTCCAGTAACTTTCCCTTTTCAAAAATTTAAACAATTCCCTGTCAAAATGTGGTTAACCACTCTCCAAGACAGGAAGGTTCGTTCATCCTCTCTGTTTGCTAATATTCCCTCCTGTAGTTACGTGTATCTAGTCTTTGAAAATTCAGCCTAATGAAAGCTTCATTAAATTCTAGGCAGAGATGGCTGGCAAGCTTATATACCTGGTAGCACCTCAGGCTCACCTGTCACTACTGGGTCTGTCAAGTTTTTCCAGTGGTGTATTTTGAGAGTTTAAGACTTGATGAAATTCTAGAGCTCTTTCAGTGACAAACGAATAGTGTTGCAGAATGGTAAGGTGACACTCTAAGATACTACTAAAAACACATACTACTCAAATTCTTTCCCATTCTGACTTTTAAAAGCTGCTCAACCATACATACCTGCTACTGAAACACAAATTGCGGACAGATTAATCCTTCTACTGGTAATTTGTGAGCAATTGTCACTATTGCTTAATGTTGTTCCTACAGGAAGAGCTGCTACTTTGTATACTCTAGTAGGGTTTCGTTTTTCTTTAATGCACATCAAAATTTGCCCTTCCATCCTACAGCTATAAATTCTGATTACCCCTAGCACCACTCCCACCCCATAATTGAATTTTAATGTTACCTGTCATTAGGTAGCAAAAAAACCTAAATGCTCTGTGGCAGACACTTCAGAATGGTTCATGTGCACCCCACAGTAAGTGGCAGCCTTGCAGGGAAGCGCTCCAGTATGCCAGCCCACAGCAAGTGCCTCATACTTCAACCAGTATTCAGTATCAGCCACCTGCCTGGAGTTGTTTCTGCATTGATGTCCTCAGTTCCATCAGAAATTAATTTCCTTTGTAACTAGGCCCGAAGAATAGCTGATTTGTTTCTGAAATATGGACATTATGACCCTCTGGAGATTAAAAGATTAACAAAGCATGTTAGCAAAATCTCCACTACATAAAGACAACCATTGGGCCGGCTGAGGGGTGCATTGGTTAGGAGCTGGCTTGGGATGCCAACAGCCCTGGTTCAGGTCCCACATATGAGGGCCAGTGACACTGCCCTCTACAGCTAAGATGGTAAACAACAGCTCCACCTGTAGCTGGGCTGCTGTGAGTCCCCGGGATGGCATAGCTGCAGCCCCTGCTGCAGTGGGCTGCCATAGGCTACAGTGAATGGCCGACAGCCAGCGTGAGCTGCCATAGGCTACAGTGAGCAGCCATCCAGAGGCCGGCGACCAATCTGCCTCATCTGGGAAGAGCGCAATGATGATACCAACATGGGCCAGTGAAGCAATACCCTCCACAACTATACTGAAGAACAAAAGGACAGCAACTTGTCTGTTCCCCTTCCCCGGTTCCCCAATGCTGTTCTCCTCCCCCAACTCCCCAATAAAATCTTTCCCCAAAAAAAGAAAGACAACCATTAAACAGCTATTAGGAAAAGCAAAAATACCCGTAAGCCACAATATGCAAACACTCCAGCTCAAAAACCAAGCAACTAAACTGAACTTCATATTTTACAATATAATAGAATTTGCCTCAAAAGGATTCAAATAAAACAGGACAAAAGAATGTAAAGGTGCCAAATGTTTACCTAAAAACAACAGAAGATACCAGAAGGAAGAAAAAGACCAACCAGGCATGGGTAAGAAGAAACTAAGAAAAAATAGAGAAAAAAAGGACTTTATTAAAGGTAATATGTACATATATAACTAAATCAGGGAGCTCTGAAAAAGGACTCAAAATCATATTGTGAAGGAAAGCAAAGATAAATAACAGAACTATGAGGACAGGAATAAAGGACTAAAGCATGTTTCCTGTATTACTTTAACCATTTAGATCATTATCTTAATTACTAAAGGAAAATTTTTTCTAAACTTTCTGCGGCTGAAGTATGAAAACAAAATGTACAGAAAGATGTATATGCCTCTAAGGCATATAAGAACCAAGAAAATGTGGAGCTTTCAACATCCACTGGACAATTAGAAAAAAATCATACACTAGAGTTTTCTAGTAAAAATCACGTTGCTAAATTTCTAACTCAAGCAACGACTATGTCTTTTGATGGAATAATCTGATTTTAAAGATACAATAAAGTACTGCAGTACTAGCAAAATTGCCCACTTCAACATCACTTCAAAAATAACTACCACGTTACATCATGGTCATTGCTATGCTAAGGCTGAGAGCTAACCGGAGAGACTAATGAGGTTGATCTACAGAAATAGTTTGGAATCAGCATGTTTAGTGTTATAAGGATCAGGCTCCAAATATAATAGCTTAAATGGTAGGTAGGTTGTGTGTGAGTCAAAAACAAAAACAAAAATTATACTTCTTTGCTTCTATTAAAAATAAGAAGGTACCATGTCTCCCATATTAGAGATTTCAAATTTCATAACCATTTCACTATAAAACACATTGTTAGCTTTCCAACAGGTTAAAAATAAACCAAGATGACTGAAAGGATATTAGTGAGAGAAAAAATCATAGCAAGCCTGTATCTAGGTCAGGGATCGTGCTAGGTGATGTACGCATGCAATCTCATTCCAACCACCATCCTGTGAGGCACCAATGAGGAATCAGAGATTAAGAGAATTGCCAAAAACCAGGACTCCAATCTCTTGGGTTTCAAAATTTATAATATAATCCTCTGGTGAAGAGGATGCAAAATGGGGTCCTTCTGACAGATTTACCAGCACAGTATTTTTAGAAGTCCATCTTTCAGTGTTTTCAGTCAACCATGTATTATTGTACTCTCCAGTTCAGCCAACAGTACTTGCCTAGTCCTGTGGTAAATGAGTTTGCAACCCCTGCTTTAATGCATGTTAACAAAAGGAAGGAAAAAAAGGAACAGCTACCTTCCTTGCCTTTCCATTCCTAAAAGAGGGGTGGCTCTGACCAGTGGTGGTCCTGGGGACTAGGTGCTATAATCTTGGATCAGAGGCTACTTACAAGTGCAAGGACAAAATGCAAATAACTCAGCAGGGGCTGCTCTGCCTTTTATGGAGCATTCTGGAAATGTGTGTATTGGGGCTGACAGGATGACTGCGACGGCCCTACTGGCCATTAGTGGGCTGGGACCAAGGATCCTCAATACGCGACAAAGGAGGAAAAGTCCTGAGCAACCAAGAATTGTCCCTCTTCCTATACAACTTTCAAATGACATTCAAGATGAAAACTTGTCCTGAACCTAGAACCTAACTCAGTTTTAAATACACCACAACATATTCTGTCTGGCATGGTTTTAATTATCATTCCATTTTCCAGGAATGGAATTTCTGTGGAAAAGTGAGGAAAGGCTGTAGTTAGTTTCATTTGGAACTTCACCAAGAGTTGTTCACCTTTTCAGGAAATTACATTATCCACACCAATGCCACCTGTAGGATCTGAGTCACCATTATAGCAAAACTATATCCATCTGCATCTGCAGCTGTCCCATTCTTGGTTTTTCTACACAGGGATATAAACAGCTGGCTGCTTCACTGTCTTCCTCAGTAGCCATGCCTAAGCGTTTACAGACTGCGCTGAGTATTTTATTCTAAGTTATTTCCTCCTTTATATTACATTTAGGGCATTATACATTTTCTTTCTTAACGTGTAGTGAATGTCGTTTCAGAATAGTTAAAGGGAATTACAAAAACGTGTCATGAGCAGAGCATACAAGACTTTACTTTCTGTCACCTCCTTGGGGAGGGAGTCCCTGTAATTAGATTTCACTTGAGATGAGAGCAGTACTGGGAGGAACACTTCAAGGATGACAGAAAGTCAATACTGACCGTCCCTCGTAGAGGTGGTAATTCCATGAAAAGGCTATTCTGCTAACAACCACCTAAAATGCACCTTTTATGTTAGAGTCATCATTCATCAGAAAAACCAACTTTGAAATAATCTGACCCCTCTCTTTGTGCTTTATTTTCCTCTTTACTTTCCTATGAACTAGCAGAGTTGCAGTTAACCTATGAAAGGTAAATAATTTGTAAATACCAGGCCCTACAACTCAAAGCTATCCATACATGCCACTTCACAATACAGCAGTTTAAAAAGTACTTTTTTAGAGGGCAGTGTCACTGGCCCTCATATGTGGGATCCGAACTGGGGCCGCTGGCATCCCAAACCAGCTCTTAACCAATGCGCCAAAATCATTTTTTTTTCTTTTTGTTACCATTTACAAGAACCTTATGGATTAAGTGTTATAGTAATTTAAAAAATAGAAACCATAGAAACTAAAATGGAAATATGATTTGGGCTACTGCCAAATCCAGTGCTTTCTACTCAACTACATTGCCCCACAAAATGACCTTTTTAACATAGTTTTTTATTTACATTTTACATTTACAATGGTGACAGAGTATACCAACTTACTTATCCTGTAATATTCTCACCCACTGAGTTTGGGCATCAAACTTAACTACACTAATTTTCCAGTTTCATAAAAACTATGAGTTATCTTTAACATTTCTTAAAATTGCCTTGAATATATTTCAAATAAATATCTATAGTTTTGGGCCGGCCGAGTGGCGCGGTGGTTAAGCACTGGCTTGGGATGCCAGCGGCCCCGGTTCGGGTCCCACAGATGAGGGCCAGTGACACTGCCCTCAACAACAACAAAAATAACTAAAAAAACTAAAATATGTATAGTTTTGATTATGCTTTATGTTACTTATTATCATTCACCCTGGAACCTATTACATTATTCAACTCTTGTTATTCTTACAGCCACCTCACCCCAGCTCACACCCAAAGGACGGAAGGTATACCTATTATACTGAATTAACTGATAAACAGTGACATGTCTCTGGTTAAAAGGCCTTATAACAAAGCTCATGGAACCATGGTTTTTCTCAGTATTGAAATTTAACTGTAAAGAAATCACATACCGAGTCTGCAGAGCTAACATCCACTTTCTCTGCCTCTCTAAATCAGGTGGTTATAATCAGCAAGTGAAAATTAGCCTGAACGCACAAGGAGGAAAAGCTGAGGTCAGCCACATCTTCATTCTCACTTTCTCTTCTTCCTAGCCAAGAACGCAAGCCCCCAAGCAAAAATCTGAAAAATGACATTCTTTGAACTAACAGCCTCAGAAACATCTTTATCATATACTCTCTCAGGCAACAGTGCCCTAAATTTAAAAATATTTTAGGTAAGGAGAGAAAAGGGAAATTGCTAAACAAACCAAAAATACAGCCCGAGGCCCTCTGCTCACATCCTTCCTGAAAACAACTTTAATTTTTAGAGAATGAAAAACTTATTGTCAGATATAATGTAACACAACTGAAGAAAACATATGGAAAGGTGATGTAATCAGAATAAAACAATACTATTCTAAACTATATTTTCTCATACAAAATTTACAATGGAACAGGATTTTTCTCATATTATTAAATCTACTTTTAAAAGATTTATTTTAATACACAAAAACTCACCCAATTACAAGACTCTCTGTCGTTTAAGTTCTGAATGGGCGGCCAAAACAGCAAAAATGACATTCTAGGGTTGCCAGATTTAGCAAATAAAAATTCTTTGTTGTTTATCTGAAATTCAAACATAACTGGGTGTTCTGCATTTTACCTGGCAACCCTACAGTTTCTGAACTAATTAAAGCGAGCTCCCATCTCTACCCAACTACTGCAGCACCAGCTCCCACTCATAAGAACAAGCTGGAGCTTCCAGCAGGGCAGGATTTTGACTGATGAAGCCTTGGGAATCTAGAAGTGTTCTTTGCCTGATAATAAGGCCTTTCTTAATACACACTTGACATTTACCATATAAAAGAAAAAGCCTAATTTCTAAGAGCCAAAGGTTAAGCTTTTAGCAGGTTCTATCCAGTCTAATGAACTTTTATGAAGCTTATGCATCTGTGTGTTAAACAAACACAGTGTGGAAATAACTCACAGTGTAGGTTTGGGGTAAATAAACAAAGAAGTTGCTTATGAAGATAAATAAACAGAATCCTGTTTTAAGTATTACAGGCAGAACTAAAACTCATTTTAATGAATTCCAAAGTTAATCTACCTTTTTCTTGAATTAATATTCACTGAACTTCAGGGTTAGAAACAAACTAATTTCTGACCCTTCAAAACTTCTGGAAAACACATTTCATTTCATATTCATTTCCACAAAGGTTTTTTCTCCTACTGAGCCTCCTAAACAAGTACAGCAGTATCCACTTATCCACGGTTTCACTTTACCCATGGTTTCAGTTACCCATGTCAGCAGCAGTCTGAAAATATTAAATGGAAAATTCCAGAAATAAACAATTCATTAAGTTTTAAATTGCACGCTCTTCTGCGTAGTGTGATGAAATCTCACGTAGTCCGGCTCCACCTTTCCCAGGACGGGAATTGTCCCTTTGTCCAGCATCTCCACGCTGTACATGCAACCCATCAGTCAGTCACTTACCATCTAGGTTATCAGATGAACTGTTGTGGTATCGCAGTGCTTGTGTTCAAGAAACCCTTGTTTTACATAATAATGTCCCCAAAGTGCAAGAGTAGTGATGCTAGAATTAAATAGGCCAAAGAGAAGCATTAAAGTGCTTCCTTTAAGTGAAAAGATGAAAGTTTGCAACTTAATAATAATCATATGCTGAGGTTGCCAAGATTTATAGCAAGAACGAATCTTCTATCCATGAAATTGCCTAATTTATAAATTAAAAACCATAGGGGCCGGCCAAGTGGCTCAGTTGGTTAAGAGTTGGCTTACAGCATGTGCTGTGAGCAATAGGGCAGGGCCACCGGTTCGATTCCCACATGGGCCAGTGAACACTGCATCCTAGCTGAGCTGTCACTGAACTGCCAACAGGTAGCAGGATGGCTCAGCTGGTGTAACAAGAGTGCCTGTTCAATGGTGGGCTATGCCCACCCACAACTAACGATCAAACTCGGCACCTTGAGCTGAGCTGTGACCAGATGGCTCAGTGGATAGGGTGTGTGCTCTTAACAACAAGGCTGCTGGTTTGACTCCTGCATGGGATGGTGGCTACACCCACCCGCAATTAAGATTGAACACAGCACCTTGAGCTTAGAGGCCACCGAGCTGCCGACAGGAAGCCAGATGGTGACTGGCACCCTCCACAACAAAGAATGAAGAACACCTTGGCTGGTCCTCTCCCCCAACTCCCCAATAAAATCTTTAAAAAAAAAAAAAAAGTCATCATAGGTAAGTATGTATAGGAAAAACATAGTACTACCCGCAGTTTCAGGAATCCACTGGGGGACTTGGAACATACACCCAACAGATGAGGGGGCACCACTGTACCGGATATAAGGAAGAGAGTGTCCCTTTTGATTTATGAGGTTCCCCTCAACCAGCTCTCTGCAGCTCTCTGCCCCACTTACAATGGCTCTGACAGAGTGAGTGCAAATAACTCGCTTCTGCTGCTAGTTTCATTAAAGTCGCCTTCTTAATACTGAGCCTTGTGCTTTTCTTTCCTGTGCTCTAGGCCATTGCTCTTTGATACAGCCCATCCATCTTTGGAGACTACCTAATTCCCTTACTTCATTTACACTGATGCCCTGAAGGTATTAATAGATAATCACATCCCCTTAGTGCTCCCTTTTCCTAAATTTAGCTCCTCAGGCTTTTCTTCTAAGTCTTATGCTACCATCAATATAGAATTATCTGCGTCTCCTCCTAAATGTGGTTGGAAAGTGTTCGTAATTATTTGGAGTCCAATCCTAGGAAGAAAACAATTATACTGTTAATAGTACCATAATTTTGAAATGTGATCACTGTTATTTGCCGAGGGTAATTCAATGACAGTTCACAGCAAATTATTTGAAACCTCTTTATAGTTGCTCTTTTCCAGGTAGCAGCTTCCTGGTGTGCAGTAAGGCCATTTATTTCATCTTCCTTGGGGAATGATTTGAGATTCAGCATTAACAAATGCAATTTCAATGCTGGAGCTGCTATGCTATTTTTTTCTAGTTGCTCCACAATGGTTTCCAATCTGCTAAACTTGTATAATCAAAAACCTATTAAATTAAATTGAACATGTTTCTTCAATCAAGAAATCCTAAATTAAATTTAGCATATATCTTCAATCTATGAATTAAAAAGTATTTCACAAATAGTTGCCGGGCCGGCCGAGTGGCGCGGTGGTTAAGCACTGGTTTGGGAAGCCAGTGACCCCGGTTTGGATCCCACATATGAGGGCCAATGACACTGCCCTCAAAAAAATAAATAAATAAATAAATAAACGAATAGTTGCCAACACAGGACATCTTGTTGCCTTTTTTTCCCTTCAAGCAGCAATGACTAAAAATTTGAAAATGATCTTCTCTAGGATCTTAAACACAAAAGGGTTCTTCAGCGATGGCTCTACTTGCTCTCTCCTTCCCCTCCCTTGGCCACTGTTCACTTCATCCTGTCCTCTCCAGAAATGTGCCTCAGACACCAGCATCAGAGTACCTACTCAGCTCCGGCTAAACAGGCGTGCTCCCAGCCCCCACACTCAACCAATGCCTCACAGGCAGGAGGGCTGGGAATAAGGAACATAGGTTCTCACGTAAAAGAAAGGACACCAAAACGTACTGGAAAACTTGTGCCTTGATTATGATATTCAAATTACTGTAGCTTCCCCTTTTCCCCAAGTTCAAATAGAATTTTAAAAAATCAATATTATATAACTAATTGTATTAATTACAATTGTATTAATTCAATAATGCTATATATTTTCTTAACTAATAATGGCTACTAACAGTATATGTTGATATTACTGATAAAGCCTTTCTGTGTTTACAAAATTCATCACATTGTTTCAGACTACATGGCATATAAAAAACAAACAAACAAAAAACAAAAGTACTGAATAACTGAAAATGCTGTTTTTCAAACATGAGTCTCATGGCCAATTATGAAATCAATTTAGAAGGTCACAACAATTTTCTTAAAATACACTACAGAGTAAGGGTAGGTATTGTGTCATAAAGCATTACATATTTCTGCATGTATTTAGTCACAAATCAAATCTATTTCTCTATCTGGGTCACAACAAAAGTTTGAAAGCCTTTTTCTAAACACCTTTTATATTTTTAAAGTCATTTCAACATGATTACATCAGAAACAAATTATTTGTTTTACTAATATTAGCTAATCTCTACTAATACATTTTAGCACCTAGAAAATTTGTTTGTAATGTTAACTTTTCAGGTTATTTTTAAACAAATAAGCAGCAAGGTTGTGGTTGATAACTAGATGATAATTATACAGGAATTTATTACATTAACCAGTCTTCTTTACATGTTTGAAATTCTAACAAAAATGTAAAAGAAAAATAAGCAAGGAAATAGACCTACAGTTAAGACACAAGTAAGTATAATAGAGAAATTGAGACACATCTTTGTAAGGAATATCAACCTAGGAACTTCCTCATATTTAATTCAGGGCAACAATTGGGGTGTCTTTTCAACTACAATGGACAGGTTTAGAAGTCTTTAAAAAATACATAAGGGACAGAAGATACTAAGTCATAAATAGAAAACAAACCTCCTCCAAAGATAACATGAAAACACAATTAGTTAAGTGTACTTCACTGCCTCTTCACAGCCTCTTCAATAGTCAACTACTTTTCAAACAACAGAGAGAACACAAAATACCTACCTGGCAGTGATTTTCATTTCTTAATTGTTTAATTCATTCTGGCAATTTTCCCAGCAAGGTTAATATGAGAGCTATATAACACACACCATTCTGCCCTCCTTGAAACAAGAATTGTAAGTGTTGTCTGAAGTATGTTTACACGTGATTGGATTTCAAAATTGTGCAAGCCTCAAAGTCAATTTTCCCTATTTCCAAAAAGTTTCTAAAATCTTATTAAAACGAAGTATTTTCTCTCTAGGCCCTTTACCCATCAGAGGCAGCACCTAAGCTGTAAGGTCAATAGAGTGGCGTAATTTTAGAATTGGAAGGGAATTTACATATCATCTAGTCCAGTGGTTTTCAAATACTATCAGGAAGAAAAGACTCAAAGGCATAATAATTTATATATGCAAGCACACTCTTACTTTTTTTTTAGCGTATCTTACTGCGTATAGAATATTTTACCTTGTTATTTGACCAAGCAAGGTCTTGACATTTTGTCTTATATTTTATATTTAATCACTTTTAGAATGTGAGTATACATTTGGATATGATTAAAACTATTGGTACAATCTGGAACTTAATTTTTCTAGCAATAGGACCTTACATAATACATAGAACCCTGACATTTTCAGAGTGATTTCACATCTCATTTATAGTTCAGTCTAGTCAATTTGAAGCAATAGTTGAGCAGAACAATGATATAAACCAACATAAAACCAAATACAGCAAAGTATATCCCAATTGATATACTACTGGAAAAAACCATAAAGCATACCGTAAGGTTCCAGTAATTAAGATTATTTGGAAAGAAGGTTAGTATTAAAACATAATTATTTTCAGAAATGCAAAAGAATGCCATTCAGTGCTTTACTACAAGGAACTTAACCCAAGATGTTTCCATCCAGGCTGACCACAGTCTGCTTTAATGAAGAGATTTAAGACTGGGTTGTGTGTTTTTTGTTTTGTTTTGTTTTTAATTTGAAAAACAAGAAACAAAATAAAAAACCAGCAGGTGTCTAAGGAACATTAACTGTTTTCCACTAACTTACTGTATGTAAATAAATGTAGATACTTGGTAAATTATTTAAATATTCAGTAAACCCCATTTCCACACAGATAGAGCTCTGAGCAGTCAAGGAAAAATAACCTCAAGTTAATTAGGTTTGATAAATAAATGTATATTTTGTATACACACAAAAGCAAATAGAAAAGAAAATTAGGCCTACTTTCAATTTTACATAACAAAGTAAGTTGAAATTAGGCACAAATCTTGATTCTCTCTCCTAAATTGAATAAACTCTTGGAAAACAGATACATTTTACTTCCATATTCAATTTTTAAAATTTAGACAGCAATACCACTGGAATATTGTTTTTACATAGTATTTCACCACAGTATTTCATTTTAAATTCAGTGAAAAGTTTATGCCTACAAAATCAACTAATTTTACTAAAGAGGTTTGCCTGCTTTCCCAAAGCTAATCCTTACCAACTAAAATTGGGAATTCTGGAAAAAAAGAAAATCCACAAAAACCTCACAAATTTAAAAAAGCATTTATCTAAGATACTTAAACTAAACTCCATATCATCAATGCTATTTTTAAAAATTCATGTAAAATGATGTTTTGTTTAAAGAGGTACACTAAAGCCAAGCCAATGCTCACGGATGATTTTGCACTATTATTTTAATTTTGAATTGTGAATTTATTTTAGAGGTCTCTGGTCTATTTATTCTTTCTGATAGATTCTATTTTTCCAGATGCTCCTCAAAAGAAAACTCATTCTTGCTTCCCGCTTTTCTCCTTGTACTAATGTAACTGTAGTCCTTCTTCTCTTTCTGTCTCTTTCAACTTCATTCTCTATACTTCTGATCCTATCCAGGTTATGTTCTCAATACAAACAATAAATTGAATAGAATGCATCAGAAAATTTTTCACAGAATTCACTTCTTCCGAAATTTCTTTGAATTTTATTCAAACTTTCATTAAACATCTCCTGTGTATTTAACATGCTCATTTATTGTTTTTCTACATATTTCATTGGTATAGATATTAGCACCTTATCTCCTTCCCAATTGTCTTGCAAAAAACACCTCTACACACATTCAGCAAAGTTTCAGATTTTACATATGAAACATCTTACTTTGGAAAAGTACCTCAAACTAAATAAATGAAAACCAATGTCCAAACTGACAAAGCACTTTTCTAGTCATATCTGGTCATCTTTACAGGCCCAGTTAAATAATTACTTTTATTAAAAAAATGAAAATAAGGACAATTCAATAACATTTTGCCTTTTATTAATATCTAAAGGTACACTCAACAGAAAATGTTTCACATCAAAAATGTATTAATGAGAAAAATAAAAGGATTCCTTCAAGACAAAATAGTCTAATTTCTCATAAGGATTTGTATAACTCATGTCAAGTCAGACTTATAATGAACTGCAATCCTAATTCATGGCAAATGTTTGGACTGTGGAGCACATTTATGTTTAAGACCTTTTATTTCCTTTTGGTGTTTTAAACTTTGGTATATTAACATGTTAAACTCTATTATGTCTAGCAACACAAAACCCATTTGCATCTCTTTCTAATTTGGATACAGTAATAGCCTTGAAAAGAAAGCAACAGGTCCTGATGTAGTAACGTAGTCTCTCCACCCCAGACACCTAACCAATTTCTCATGCCTGGGTGCTCCATTATGTCAATAGTGACACTTTGGTCAGTTGTCTAAAATCTCCTTAAGAAATACTTTATTTCAAGGCAAACTATTTCTTCTGGTCATTTAAAATTTTATTTGGATTAATTATGTACGATCTGTTGCTTGACATTTGGCATGTCATTTGTGCACAGCTGCCATACATAACATGTTTTCTGTTCTCATTTCAGTTCACACAAAGAGGAGATAGATACATAATCAACAGCATATACACATCTACAATAAAAATGTACCTAGGGGGAGAAAATTGCCAAACCACTGAAGCAAACAGCACTTGACAGAAAAGAAAAGGGTTCATGAATTATCTAATGAAAACACTGGCATTGTTACAAAGCACAATGTTCACAACTATCTAGTATCAGCCAAGCAAAGTAGTTTCTTAAAATTTAGCTCATTAATAATAAATTCATTAGACCCCTTTTTTCTCCCACTAAATTGTGTTAATTATCCAACTTTATACTATTTCAGTATGATTACATTTTTACACTCCACTCCACATTCAGTCATCAGCTAACATCTCCAACACTCTCACTGTGTACCAGGCACTCCATTGTATTTCTCTTATTCACAACAATGGGATTTTATGAAAAAATATTTAGTTCACTGAAAGAAAAAGAACGCCATAAAATCTCCCAGAGAGAGTGACATGGAAATATGAACTTCCTCACCAGAATCTGAAATTGCAGTGCTGCTGTTACATATGCAAAACCATAAATCTCTCTGTTCAGGGCCTTCAAATGGCATACTTAACTTTATTCAAGATGACAGTGAGTAGCATTAACAACCAAGTGTTCAATATATACATGAAGAAAAATAAGTAATAATGCTATTTTTTAAAGGATAATAGTAATAGCTAACACTCACTATAGTGAGCAAACATTTCGTACATACCAGTCTAGTACTATGATACCACATATAGTAATGTGGCATATGTTACACTACAGTAACATATAGTAACACGTTACATATAGTAAAAATTTACTCCCTGCTGTGACTCACTATATGCCAGGAGGAAATTTAAGTGCTTTGTGAACATTATTTCATTTAATTTCACATCATCCCTACAGGATTGGCATTATTATAAACCCCATTATACAGATGATAAAACTGAGGCTTGAAAGAATTAAGCACCTTTCTCAAGATCACTTAGTGACAGACAGCTAGGACTCAAAACTCAAGTCTATCAGGATCCAAATTCTGTGCTATTGATTACCATATAATAATGCTTGGTTTACACTCATTCAATTTTAATTTTAGTCTAAAGCTTTTGAATGCCTTATCATTTTAGGGCAAGTTTCTTCCTTAAAATGAACTACATTTTCATACATACAAAAATCAACACCTTAAGTATTTTACTTGAAACTATGGTCCTAGAAGTTTAAATATTTGGATGGGAAACAAAATCTATCTGAATGAAAGTCCTGCATTGCTACGGTTAATGGGTCACAGGTGGAAGAGACCTTGAGGGTCATCTAGTCCAAATTCTTCACTTTAACAATGAAACAGAGACCTTTTGAAAAATATCCATCTACACTCAATTTAAACTACCACATACCCAGTCCAAAAATATGTAGGTTTTGGGTATTTTTTTTAAGTGATCATTTTGAATAAATAATCTAACATTTCTAACATTTCAATATCATACAGAGGATGGCATCCCATTTCTGAAATACTGTAACAAAGTACAAAATCCATGACATGAGGTCAGACTATTTGCTGACAGGGCTATTAGCAGTTGAAAGCTTATGTCTTATTATGCTATAGAAAGCTATTAAAAAAGCATCCTTACCTATGTGGACTCAAACTCAAATAGCAGCCATTTCTTCCTTCAATTAAATTTACATTCATTTGGGTCAACTACAAGCTTCAGCTTCACGTCACCAGTCATGTCACGTGACTGAATTCAAGCTCATTTCAAGGAAAAGGTTGCACTATACTGTATTTAGAACACATATCACTGAGAACAACCAGATGAGTCTCTGAAGGCCTATCCAAAAACCTTGCTTTAGTTGCTAAGAAACTAAAATTTCGCCATATTATCAATCATTGAAAGATGCTATGCCAGCAAAGAGATTAAACATGTTAAGATTAAGAATCTCTTACCTATGGAGCCAAATGAAACCATGCTATTTCCACAAATTAAATAGTTGAAATTAGTACTAGGCTTCCTGAAGGCATATGGTTAACACAGATTAAAACCTGGTTAGACAAATCAGTCTAGCTCTACCCTGTCTTCCACAGTGGCTTACGGTTTGGAGGAAAACAGAAAAAAAAACAACACCCAATATACTTCACATGCTCAATGCTCGAGACAGACGACCGTTTCCTTTGTGACCCTGCAGTGAGAATTCAAGGCCGTGAAGCATACCTAAGATCTGACTGGAACAACTGGGTACAGCAAACACTTACATTTAAACCAATGATGCTTTTTCAATCCTTTATTGATACATTTTCACTGTAATCTTCAACATTTTAAGCCTAGATTCTCCTTAGAATGCTTAACACCGATGGCTCTATCACTGATTTTTTTTAAGTCATTTAAATTTCAGCTATTCCAACAAGAGTCATTTTAAATTGTTCTGGTGTAACAACAAAGAAACACTGAAGGATTAGCAAAAATAATATATAGTTCACTCTCCAGTACTGACCTCTCATAAATTCTTTCCTAGAAAAGTATGTTTTAAACCTCTCAAAGGCTGTTTCCACATGAGCAGAAATCGGCTCACAATACTTGCAGTCTCCCCTCTGCAAGGCCCACCCGGCAGCTGAACTGTGTACCGAGCCTCCAACAGCCAGAATCGCTTCTGCCTAGATCGCATCGCCTATCACCATGATTTCCCCACCATTTCTCCATCTTCTCTAAGGAGCTTCGGTTCAAAACCCAATTTTCGCGTTTCCGCTGTCCACTGCACACGTCTCAGGGGCTTTTATGTTCCTCAGAAACACGGTCTCTCGCGTCTTGCAACTTTCAGATCTTAAAACCCCAGGCTCTCCACCGGCTCCCTCTGTCCAGTCGCTGTCCTCCATCCCGCCACCGCAGCCCCGGCTCTGGGTCCCTGGCCCTCCCAGCCCCCCACAGCTCCTCCGGCCCCGGCCCCGGCCCTCTCCAGGGCACGCCAGCAGCACGCCCCCGGCCCCGATTTCACCTCCTCCCACCCCCGCCCCCCTCGCTCCCATCAGTAGGCCCCCCGCCTCAGGGCCAGCCCTTTCTCCCCGAGCTCGGCTCCTTTTTCCTCTCCTTATTTAGCATCTCGTTGCCGCGGTCCCGGCCGGTACCCGGGAGGCCCGCCCCTCGGGCCCGGCCGCCCGCCCACCCTGTCCCTGCCCCGCCGCCTCCCGCCTGCCGGACTCTTCGCCCCTCGGGGGGCTCCGACTCGGCCGGGGTGCTGCCGCGCTCCCTTCCCCCCAGCGCCTCCCTTCGATTCTAAGGATGCCACCCGCCTTCCGGCCGCCTCAAACACACACGCCGGCCTCCGGCCGCCTTCTCTAGAACGTGCGCCCCCTCCGCCTCCGCCCCGCCGGCCTCCCCGGCTCGCAGGGCCGGGCCCCACGGTGCGGCTCGGTCCCGGCGCCCCCGCCTCCCGCACAGGCGCCTCTGCAGCCCCTCGCCCTTCCCACCGGCCCTCTTCCCGTGGCTGCGGCGCCTCCTCAGGCCCGGGACGGCCCCCGCCCGGCCCGCCCCCGGCGCCCCGCTCACCGTTCTGAGCGGCGCCGGGCCCTGGGAGGAGGCAGCCAGAGACCAGCAGCAGCGACAGGGCCAGCGCGCTGGGGAGCGACGAGCCCGACATCGTCCCGGCAGAAGACCGACTAGCGAATGGGCCCGGGCCGGGCAAGGGAGGGGAAAGAGTGAGGGGGCGGGCGAGCGCGAGGGAGCGAGCGAGGAGGCAGCTAGGGCTGCGCGCCGTCCTTCCCCGTCCTCCGCCTACCGCCGCAGCGCCCAAACCTCGCGAGACCTTCGCTCCGGCTCGGGGGCGGCTGAGGCGCTAGGGCGACAAGGCTCGCGAGAAGACGCGACCTCAACTGAGGCTCCCGCCCCGCGGCCTCCGCGGCCCCGCCCCTGCGGAGGCTGATTGGCCAAGCTCGAGGGAGGTCACGTGCCGAGAGCGCGCTTGGCCACGTGACAGAGCGAGGCGGGGCTCCTCCGGCTCGCGGAGCCTGGGAAACTGGCAACTTCTGCGTTCGGCTAATCCTTCTATGGAGCGGGAGCGCCCATAAGTGCGAGGAGGTTTAGGGACCCTGAGTGTATTTCCTGCACCCTCTCAGTGGTCGGAGCTGCGGGCTGCGGAATCGGATGCACCGCTGCCCCGTTTCCGCCTTCCTCTCACTGTCCGGTCCCGAAGACCTGCTTGGGCTTCCTGCTGGGCTGTGGCCTTAGACGCCCCCCCCCCCCGGCATCCACCTCCGGCCCCCCTTTCCCTGCCGTGGAACCTTCCAGACCGCGTGTCCATCCCCAGGCTCCTTCTTCCCTTGTATTTCTCGGCCGCTACACCTGCTCCTTCGCCCTCTGTTCTCCTCTCCCCCGTTTTGGTCTTGTTTTAGCTTCATGAAGTGTCAGGGCCTGAAGTTCGAGCCTAATTGCTAGTTAGGGTTTAGTCAGACACTAATTCTACGACGAAGTTACCATGTGCTCATTCATATGAAGAATCGTCAGAAGCGTTTTCGTACGGCCAACTAACTGTTACAGAGTGCCTGCGGTGTGCCAGGTTTTCCCTTCTGCCGTGAAACCCGAATGAGGTTCACAGCCTAGGCTATCAGAGGGGCAGGAGGAGGGCGAATGACCTAGCAAAGCGCCCACGGGAAAGCAGCCAGCAAAGTGTTTTGGCAACGGGGCCACTACTGCGTGCATGCAAGTTCCGGAAATGCTCTTTCTAAGGGTGTCTTTTTGCCCGCCCCTTGGTGCTGTCATTCCTTGGTTGACAGAGGCGTTTCTGTCATTTCGCTGATCCCTGACTCAGAGCAGACACCCTGGGGAGAGTCTGTGGAGCGAAACTGACAGGAGCCAAGGGAACAGTCCTGATGAACTGAGGGCTCTGAGAACCTGGACGAAGGCGCTCTGACCATGACCCTCCCACGCTCAAGCCAAAGTGGTCACAAGCTGGCAATGTGAACTGAACAGCTGATGGCTCCAGACCGAGCTTTCTAGCCAGCACTAGGACTGTGGCATGGCGTTGATTAAAATGAGAACTATAGCCTCACAACATCAGGTGTGAGGGTGACAAAAAGGTTCACATGGAAAAAGGTTGGACAAAGGCCATTCCGAAGACAGCCCTCTGTATGGAGGGCTACAGAGCCACCTGTGGTGAGACCAAGATTTTCAGCTGATGGAAATTTTTGACCACGTGCAACTAACTACTCTGCCTCCTAATGGTAACTAACATCCCTATTTGATCCTTACGATAAGGGATCCTTACAAAACGATTATGCTCATTTTGTGCATAGGGAAACTAAGGCGAAAAGAGGTGTGACCCGCCTAGGACTGTTTGTTGTAATCATCAATACCAATTAATCTGGGCTGCCTCCTTCTAGGTTCATGGCTGGATGCATGTCCCTCCTGAAGTTGGGAGTGACATGTGATTTGTTTTGGCCAGTGAAACATGACATGCATCATTTTCAAGCAAACACCTTGCATTTCAGTTGCAGACACTGTAGCATACTCTTGTCTGCATGGTAATCAGTGATCATGATGGTGAAAGGGTGTGAGAAAATGAAACTGTCAACCTGGGTCCCTGGAGTAACACAATAAGCCCAGGCCTCTGCCAAACCACAAAAAACAGGTAGTGTCTGAGTTAAGCTACTGAGATTCAGAACTGTTTCCTGCTACTACATAACCTGGACTACTCTGGTTAGGGGAAAGATCAAATTCAGGTGCATCACACCACCACCATCACACTCTACTAAGCTGTGGGTCCTTGGACAAATGACCTAATCTCTCTGAAGCCTATTTATCTGTCAAATGGGCCTAATGATAGTACCTACCTGTTCGGGCTGAGTCCAGGTTGTTACAAGATTTGTGCGTGAGAAGCCGCAAGCCCAAAGAAGCTACAAGCCCAAACCAGGTGGCTGAGTTCAGACATGGATTTACTGAGACTTACTGACCAGGAAAGAGTCTCTGGTGGCGGCTGGCCGGTGTGGTAGCACTCCACACTCCCACGGAGAAGAAGCAAGGTTATACGGGTACAGCAAAGCAAAGAGCATCCTGTGGGAGAAATCATCTGGCAGGCTCTGCAGGCCCACCCTCAGGCACACAGCCTCTCGTCTCGGGAAGCCCGGAGACCTTGAACTGCGTGCCACCTCATCTGCCCATGGGCATGGTCCCTATACTACCTCATAAGATTATAAAAGGCATAAATGAGTAAATTTACGTACACTGTTTAGACCAGTTATGTTTCTGGTGCACAGTAAACACTCAAATGTTGATGATAATGATAATAAATAGTATTGCTATTGCTGCTACGATTCTGACTGCAACTCTGCTCTCCAGCACTTGCCACGTTCCTTACCAAAAGTGATTCAGAAAGAAAAATTTTAAATACGGTGTTACCTATCAACTTTCAAAGCCTGCAGTTATGAGGAATCCTTTTAAACCCCAGGAAAAAAATGGCATCAAATCCTACACGATAGTGGCTGTACTTGTAGACCCCTTTTTTGGGGAAAACACATGATAACTAAAACCTTCCCATAATGCAGTAACTTCTTTAAAGGAATTTACAAATTTGGCTGTTTTCTTTCTCTGTTTTTTTAACATTTACATACACTAAAAATCTCTCTACTGTCAACTGCAGCTATGTGGGAGGAGGGCCACGCCCCTTGCGTTATCTAACAGGAGCCCTAGAGGTCCTCCATGCTCAGGCTGAGACATACTTTCCTGGCCTCCAGGGACCACTTGGAGGTCGGCTTTCCAGTATTTCCAGTACTGACAGCACCTCCTGGTGGCAAGGCCTATGTGTAGTAAAGCACAGTGAAAGACTTCCAGGGGTTTTGTTCGGTGTGCTCCTTTCAGCCATTGGAAGGATGTCAGTGAAATGATAGCAGTGTTGGTAGAGTTGCCTTTGAACTTCCTAATGCTTCCCCTCCTCCCACCTGGAAAGATCTCTGCTCCTTTGAACTTCTTTCCATTCAGATATACCACTCTAGCCATCTTGATTGCTGGTATTTTCTGACTTCCTTACTACCTTTTCCCCTGCCCTTTCCAACTCCTAGCACCAATCTTGAATTCCATGGGTGAGTTCGATATCTATGTTGATGATCTATTCGATACTCTGGCCTCTCAGCCTCCAACAACCTTCTCCTCAGTTGAGCCACCCATTCCAAGGTTACATTGTCGGCACTTTAATCACTCCCAAAAGGGTTCTGTCTTTGAATTATGAAAATATTTCACTCTCCATTTACCATCTATCCTTTCAATTCTGTGTGCTAGGATCCCATTTGCTAATAATTCTTCAACCTCGTTGAGACTTCTAATCCATTAATCTCACCAATTCTCTTTGTCTGTTCTTCATTTCCCGCCTAGCATAGAGCTCGTGATTCATCGTTATAATCATTTCTTTACCTACCTCAATCTCCAACACACTTTTCTGGAAAAACCACAACCTGGCTAACCACTACCGTCTGAGATGAGATTTCATTCTGCATCTGAGCAGCTGGATGTTGCCAGAGAAAAGTCACACACAGGCTGAGTGACTTCACTTTAAATTCCTAGTCTCAAACCTCAAATGGGTACTCAGCACCACTGGCAACCCTACTCTTCCATATGCAGCAAGCAGGTAATCATGAATTTGCAACACAGTGATCACATCCAAGAAATGTTCATTTCTTTAAATCAGCTTTTATCCATTCTGAGCACCTTTCTGCTGAGACGACAAGAAATTCAATTTTGGTCATTATGAGCCTCTCATTATGAGAAGCTGTGCTTTGAAGGAGGCCTAAGAGTTAACCAGACAAAGATGGGGCAGGCATAGGCAGAGGAGATCTGTTCCAGGTGGGTGGAACTGCAGGTGTGAAGGGTCTGCCATAGGGAGGAGCTTGTTGAGGTCTGCAGAAAAGCCCCTTGTGCCTGGAACTCAGGGAGCAAAGGGGCGGCGGGACCACAGGAGGCTGGTACTGAAGGAGGGGGTTGTGCTCAGATCAGCAATGCCCTGAGGACCATGGCAAGGGCTTGAGATTATGGTCACCTGTGAGGAAACCTGCAAGTTGGTTTCTTTAACAAAATCTAGTCCAGAACCTCCTTGGAGGGAAGTAAAGGAGATCTCCCCATAGAGTCCGTATATTGTAGCAGTGTGAATAATTAACTTGTGTTCTCTATAAGCTTGATCATTTGTTACTTTCTATCACCATTTCCTTCTATTAATAACAACTTCTTCAGGTTCACTGTGCCGCAGGGAATTAAGGGAAGAGCCATTTGTCCCTGGGGTTAGAACATAAATGGGCTGGAGCCCTCTCCTAAGGGCATTGTGTGGTGGCTACTGTCCCCAAGGAGAAAGTGAATGAAGCACAGAGAACAATGTGGTGGGTGGGGATGGAGGACCAGTCCTCCCTCAGCGGGAGAAGACTCTAGGCTGGATGACCAGCCCTGTTACAAAAATTTCCTGGGGCCAAGAGACCAAAGAAAGAAGCTGATAACCCCAGCATGACGTCAAGAGTTTATTAAGGGAACTTACATACAAAGCTCGTCTTGTGCATCAGCAGGATGATAACCTCCACACATATGGCAGGCACTAAAGAATTATACAGGACAGGGCAGGGTGGATAGGGGTCCTAGTGTATAACCCACCCAGCGAAGGGAAACACTTTACATGCTCACCTGGGGTGGGCAATAGCCTGTCCCAGGAGCTAGCGCCATGGGACAAAGGGGAGGGGTTGATTAGACAGTCTCTGAGGGGCTTTACCAGAAGCAAACTTTATGCATTTATTTGAGCCAAGAACTGAGGACATGCCCAGGAGCAAGATCTCAACAGGTTGAGAAAATGCTCCAGAAAATGGCAGTTTTATGGTTCTTTCATACATTTAGAATCAAAGGAAAAAAATGTAAGGAAAGTTGGATGAAATCCACTGGTGATAGATTAAGGAAGTGAAAGAAAGCAAAGAGGGGAAATCTCTAGGTTAAAAGTAACACGGAGATATACATACTTACTTTACATTGGCAGGCACAATATAGTTAACATTTAACATTTAGAGCACATAGAGATGGTACCTGGGCAATAAGATAATGATGAGTTGTGCTCTGGTGCAGGTGGTTGGTTATGCCTCTGAGGGGTCTGGAAAAGATGGTTACTGACATTCCAAGGGTATGGTTTCTTAGAAGCACACAAACAATGGACAGGGCTCGCTACAGGCAAAGATAAGTCTTTCACTAAAGAAGCTATAGGCCTGGGGCATGACTACCACCATGACCTGCCCAGTTAGGAATTTATGATGAAACCACTCTGTGTGGTTACTCTTGGTCAGGCCTGCCACGTTTGTCAGGTTTGCTACATAGCCCCTCTTTTCCATCCACACCTATAAGGCTCCTTGTCTGTACCACTGAAAACTGTTAGCAAGCTTTGCACGATGGGTCAATTGAACATATCTCCACTTCCAGTCTTCCATCAAGAACAGGAGCTCATCATAGCAATCTCTCATATTTTTTCACAGTTCACATTTTACTTGGTTATCAGAACTCCATTTCATAAACAAGACAACTGAGGCTCAGAAAGGAGAATGACTTGTTCAATATCTCCAGTTAGAGGGTAATATAGCCAAATAGAATTTGAAACCAAATCCCTTGGACTCCAAAGGGTGGCTGTGTCACCATCTTGACAATCGCCTATGATGACTGTCTTCTGACAGCATGAGTCTTGTCTGATGATAAAGCAATTTCCTTGGGCAATGTCTGCCAAGGTTAATATAAGATTGGCTCCTCCCCTGGCCAGGAATTTGAGGTGCTCATCGTTTCTTCAAGTAGCACCTTGGGTACCATCTCTACTGTGATGGCCAATGCAGAGACAGGGCAGGGCAACTCGCCAGCCAAATTAGGTTCTCGGTGGTCTTAGAGATAGGGTTTTAGGGGCTAATACTAGACCCTTTTAATCCCAGCTCAAATTTGGAAACAATTGAGAGACAGACAGGAATCAGGTATATGACTGGATAAGTCTGCCAAAATCAGGATCAAAGTGTTATTAGCAAGCTCACTTGCCTACCAGACTAATCCATGTTCTCCAAATTCACCTTTATAAGGGGATGTTTTTCTTCCTCTGGACATTGTTATATGTAGATATTACACTTGAAATTGTGGCAGCCATCCTGTTGTTAGCTTGAGGTTAAGCCAATGCTAAGAGACGGCAGGGCAGAGATATGGACAGAACCTGGGCTCCAGATGATATCATGGAGTTTATGAATCAACTAATTCTGGAATCCCTACATCTGGAGTTTCTGCTTCCTTATGGCTTAAGCCAGTTTCTGTTTCTCAGAGCCAAAATAATGTTTTATGTGGAAAACACTGTTGATTGCTTGCCCAGTATTTTTTTCCTTTTCTTTATTACTGGTACTGTGAGAACCTCACTGCCCTCTCCTCCCTCTTCCAGGGAAGGAAAAAAGTAATATGCCCAGCTAAAAAATGTTTTTCTCTTTAGGTTCTTTTTTAGCTAAGGATGGCCATATGATCCATTTAATCTTAGCAAATGAGATATAGATGAAAATTTCTGAGTAGGGCCTCAGGAAAATCTTTTTAATGGGAATAGATTTGGTTTTCACACTTACTCCTTCCTTTTCTCTCTGGGAATGAAGATGTGATGTTTGGAGTTGCTGCAGCCATCTTATGATGGAGATGAAGCCCAAATGCTAGAATTGGCAGAACTGGAAAAAGAAGGTGCTTAGAAACTTTATGACATCCCTGAGCTGCCAAACCAGTTGTTACATGCCTATACCAGACATTTTGTTATGTGAGGGAAATAAAACCATATTTATTTAAGCTGCCATTAGTTGTATTCTCAGAGAATACATCAAGAATCCAACATCTTCCTCTTCCATGGCTTTTACCTTCATTTCGCTGGATTGTATCCTCATGATTCTCCCTCTTAAAAGCTATATGAGAGGTAAACGTTCTTAGTCTTTGCATATCTGAAAAGTCCATAATTTGTTTTCACACTTGTTTGATAGTTTGAGGATGTACAACTCTAGCTTAAAAATAATTTTCCCTCAGGACTATTTAAACATTGTTCCATTTTCTTTTCATCTTTTCAAATAGATGAAAACTATTAACTTGATTGGCTACCAACATAAGAGGCTTTTAAAAAAATATTTTGGAAAACTTTTAAATTGCATTTATTTTTGATGTTCTAAAATTTCCTAACTATATGTCAAGGTGTGGATCTTTTTCATGCCTTATGCTCAATACTTGCTAAGATCTTTCAATTTGAAAACCAGTCTCTTTGCTACTTGGGATAAATTCTGACCCTCCATGTTTTTGTTTTTGTTTTTTTCCTCCCTTTCTGAATGTTTGAATTTCTGGATTGATTCTCTTCCTCTTTTTCTCTCATATTTCCCATGCTTTTTGCTTTTTGCTCTGTGTTCTAAGAGATTTTCTCTGCCAACTCTTCTATTACATTTCTAATAACTCTATTTAAATTTTTAAGAACAATTTCTTATTCTGTGATTGCTCCTTTATCATAGCAATCTGTACTTATTTTGTGGATATATTAACTTTCAAAATGTCTCTGAATATGTAGCATTTAAAGGTTTTCTGTTCTCTGCATTCTTTATTCCTCTTGGGCCAGTTTGTTTAATACAGAGGGTGCCAAGAAAATGTGTACACAGTTTAAGAAAGGAAAACTGTATTAAAATTGTAATACTTAATAATACCGGTAACAAAAGATGAATACAAGTCACGTTTCACTTCTGCAATTACAAGAGGTGCTCAAAGTGGTTCCCGTCAGCGTCCAGACACTTCTGATTACGGGGAACTACTGCTTGAGCAACACTGACCAACGTGTCCACTTGTACACATTTTTTTTGGTACCCCTGTTATACAATATATTTTAATCCTGATATCTTTTTCTTTTATTTGTATGTGTGGTGATTTATATTTGCTTTTTTGTATTTAAGAGCAAGAAACCATGTTGGTTTTTCTTTGTAGTTGGCATGAATGCTGCATGAGTCTAGGTCTGCTTTCCTGTTCAGTATCTCCGTTAAGGGAAAGACTGACCAGGGACTCCAGGCATAGGCATGAGGTTTGTTACTATAGCAAGACTGGGCTTGGAGCAGACTCTTAGAATTGGGGATGGGAGGAACTGGGGGAGGGAGGGAGCTCAAAATGGATGGACTCTATTCTGAGATTGTTACCCACCTAGCAACCTGTATTCTCTGTGACTAATCCTCTCTGGGTGAGTTCTGAATGAGTAGAGATATCAGAGGAGTTGTCTAAGGAGGGTTTTTTGGGAAGTTGTTTATAGAAAGACTTGCACTCACCCTGTTTTAGCTCTTCTTGTAACTCTTCTCTTCTTATCTGCCAACTAGTGGGCTCTGCAGTTATACCAGCTATACAGGTCCTTTCCTCACTTATTCTGGACAGTGGACGCACTTCTATGTTTCTCCATCAATAACTTCTCTCTGCCTACTCTTTTCCAGAAATCTTAGAAAGTCTCTCACTTGGTGATGGTCCAGCCTTATTCTCTTAAGTTAATTTACTTTTACTCTCACTTTAATAGCATTTCAGGAGGGAGAGAAGACAAGTGTGTGTGCTTAATCCTACATCTTTGCTAGTATTTTATTTTTAATTTTTCTTCTATCTTCATAAATGAGATTATTCTAAATTTCTTTTTTTTTTTTTTTTTTTTGAGGGCAGTGTCACTGGCCCTCATATGTGGGACCTGAACCAGGGCCGCTGGCTTCCCAAGCCAACGCTTAACCACCGCGCCACTCGTCTGGCCCGAGATTATTCTAATAGTTATTTTTTTTCTCTGTGTGATCTTTCTTTGGTTTAGTGTTCAGGGTTTAAAGAATGGTTGGTTCATATTCTATGTTTTCCCATGCTCTGGAATAGTTTAAATTCATCCAAACACTGGCCCAAGGATTCACTGCATCAGTCACCTGGGACTATTTTTTTTTTTAAATAGGTTCCACTTATCTTCACATAAACACAAAAACATAGGAAAGAATATACATAAATAATAATATTTGTTAACTCAGAAAGAGTGGGGTTAGGGAAAGAAATGGGGATACTTAATTCTTATTTTATACATATCTATATTGTTGGTTTTGTTTTGTTTTTTACAACCACTATATATAACTTTTGAAAAAAAATCTTAATGGATTATTTCCGATGAAACTAATTCACTTTTTAAAAAATGTGAAGTCCTGTGTCTCCTGAATAAACTTTGTTTTCTCCAGGGTTGAATGTCCTATTTGTCCATCTTGGTTTTTCTCTTCCACGCTGTTGGTTTTCCTAATGTCCAGTGATTCTTACTTCTTCTTTCATAATAAAGATTTTTACTGGTTGTTTTGAGGGTAAGTACACAGACATGTCAGTTTGTACACAATTTTTAATGTACATACCAAAAACCTAAAAAAAGTCATGTATATTAAATGGAAAACACCTCAGAAATAAACAATAAGTTTTAAATTACACACAGTTTTGTGTAGAGTGAAGAAATCTTGTGCTGTCCGCCCTCCGTCCCACCTGGATGTGACTCTCCCCTTTGTCCAGCATATCCACACTGAGTAGGACATCTGCCCATTTGTCACTTAATAACCTTACTAGATTAGTTGCTGCAGTCCTGTAGTACTTGTGTTCAAGTAACCTTATTTTATTGTTAATATTGTTCCATTTTATTATTAGTTATTGTTAATCTCTCACTGTGCCTAATTTATAAATTAAAGTTTATCATAGGTATGTACATATAGGAAAAAATATAGTATATATGAGATGCATCACTATCCATGATTTCAGGAATGCATCTTCTGTGGATAAGGTGGGGGGGTGACTGTATAACTTATTTCCACTCTCTTAATGGCTAAAGTTCCCTTTCCACTACCGGCCTCTTTCCTTAATTGCTGGATTGATGGAAGGCTCTGGGTCAGGAATAGTCAGATGAGCTCCCACAGTTGCTAAAAAGGGCTTTACTCTAGAGGTGAGTGCTATTTCAGTGATAGGTGGACTGCGCTTCTTTATTTTTCTTCTTTTCCTCCATTTATATTGCAAATGTGCAGAATTGTCTTGGGCATAATCTGATGCTTGGTCCTGAGAGCTGACTAGGAGTCTCCTTGAGGCAGATTTTCCAGTTTGATTAGCGAGTGGTAATCATGGCTTTGTCCCGGGGCCAAACGCTGCAGCCAGCTGCTCTACATAGAGATAGGGGAGATGATGACTGGCTCCATTGTCCCAGGGCAGACTTTCAATTAGTCACTCCACGACCCACTCAGCTCCCTTGTAGCTCTTTGAGAAAAAGCATCTCTAACTCACATTTCAAATCTGCTGTGTTGAGGCTTCAGAGAACAGATGGTGAGTGTTCCCACTGCTCGCTCCCAGCGCCCCGCGGCCCACCTAGAGTACAGCAAGAGCACAACGATCCGCAGCCTGAGGAAGAAGCCTCAGGCCGGGCGAGAGGGGAAGGAGAGAGAGGAGAAGTGCAGCCGCACCCACAGCTCCCCAGGTCCCCAGAAAGCAGGGTGCAAAGCCCGGCAGTGACAGGGCAAGATCAATCCCTGCACCCGCCCGGTTCAGGGATCAGTCTCTGCGTCCACCGGGTCCCACCGACAGCAGCAAGAGCACCTCAGCCTGCAGGCGCTGAGGCAGAAGCCTGGAACCGGGCAACCAAGGGAAGAAAAAATACTCGCGGGGAGGGGGAGACACAGAGCGCCGGGTGGAGACGCAGGTCCCTGAGAGAGATGGAGCGGGGATCTGAGCCACGGCAGGGTGCGCGCAGTCTCCTAAACCCCGGCAGTCCCTCCAGGAGAGCAGCAGGAATACCGCGGCGCGCACAGGCTCCGAGGCAGAAACGTGAAACCAGACGAGCAGGGGAAGAAAGAAGACTCGGTGGGGGGAGATGCAGCACGCCCAAGAAGAGACCCAGGTCCCTGGGAAACAGACTGGAGATTTGAACCACTGCAGGGTGCGCGCAGCCCCCTAAACCTCGGCACTCTCTTTGGGAGAGCAGCAGGAACTCCGGAGCCTATTAGGCAAAGGCCTTAGCTCAAAACAGTGTTGGGACTGTGGAGTGTTTTTTTTTTGTTGTATTATTTTGTTTGTTTGTTTGTTTTGCTGGTTTGTTTGTTTTTCCTCCTCTCGTCGACAGAAAGCAAAAAAAAAAAGAAAAAAGAAAAACAAAAACAACGGAAAATAAAACCCACCCCCACCCTCCCTCAGAAACCCTGGCTCCTGCCACTCCAGTCTTAAACTGACCCTGAAATGGGGCAGTAGGGGCAGACTACAAAGGCGTTCCTTTCCTGTAGGGGGTTGAGAATTTCCGCCACATAAGAGGCTACAGAATGAGATACCTACCCCGCCCCCACCTTTCCTGCAAGGCTTGGGAGGCAGGGCAGGTTCAGCTGATGAGGCACTAATTAACAGACTCTTAGCAGAGGGCTTTTGGCAGTGAAAAGATCTTTCATTCTCCGCATTGGGCTTTCAATGCAAAGAGTGCCCAAAGACACTCATCGAGCCTGCAGGGCACACAGCCTGCCTTGGGGCAGGCAAAAGCAGAAACAGCAATGACTTTGTAAAAACTACCAATCACAAGTCACAACCATACTCCTGTACGCCAAACCTGCAGTGCCAGGATCACACTAGGCGTCAGGTGGCCGTCTTTGTTCACACAAGACCCAGAGGAATATTTGTACAGCAGAGGACAAACTCAAGAGAGCTTGGTGGACTTTAGCCTGGCACTGGAGACACAAGAATCATCATACCCACAGGCCAACTTTAGATAAAACCAGAGCATTTTGGGGTTTGACATACAGGAGTCACACCCAAAAGGAAGTTGCAACAGGTGCAAGGGCCTCACACAGCAACTCATAAACTGCAGACTCTGCTGATCCTCACAGCTGATCAGCCTGGAAGTCAATCCCACCTACTGACAAGCCGAAAGTAATCAAAGCTAAACTCCAACAGGTGAAGACGCACAACACAAGGGACACCTCAGACATACACGCACAAGAGAATAGGGAGATTGAGTAATTCAAATATAAAGGACACACACCATATAAGTTTACCCAGAAAAGACTGAGAGACCTAGGGGATCTATCTGTTATATCGAAGCAAGCACAAAGAATAAACCGGAATGGGGAGACAAAGAAATACAATCCAGATAAAAGAACAGAAGAAACCTCCTGAATCAGTGGAACTAGAGGAAATAGAGGTAAACAACCTATCGGAGACAGAGTTCAGAACACTGATTATTAGAATGTTCAAGGAAATTAATGAAAATATAAAGAAGGATAGAGAAATCATGAAAAGCAACCAGCTAGAACTTAAGAATGCAATTACTGAATTAAATAACAAATTCGATGGAATGACTAGCAGATTGGACAAAGCAGAAAATTGAATCAGTGACTTAGAAGACAAGATAGCAGAGATCACCCAGGCAGAAAAACAAAAGGAAAAAAGAATGAAAAACACTGAAAATAGTTTAAGAGAGCTGGGGGACAACATCAAACGCAATAACCTCTGGATCTTCAGAGTACCAGAAGGAGAAGAGAAGGAGCAAGGGATTGAGAACATATTTGAAGTAATAATGTCTGAAAACTTCCCTAACCTGGCAAAGGACAGTGAAATACAAGCCCAGGAAGTGCAGAGAGTTCCAACCAGGGTGATCCCAACACAGGCCCACACCAAGACACATTATAGTGAAAATGGCAAGGGTTAAGGACAAAGACAGAATCCTTAAAGCAGCAAGGGAAAGGCAGCAAGTTACTTACAAAGGCACCCCCATAAGATTATCATCCGACTTCTCTACAGAAACTTTGCAGTCCAGAAGGGAGTGGCAGGAAGTTTTCAAAGTGATGAAAAATAAAGGCCTACAACCCAGATTGCTGTATCCAGCAAGGCTATCATTTAAAATTGAAGGAGAGATAAAGAGCTTCCCAGAAAAGAACAAGTTAAGGGAATTCATTACCACCAAGCCAGCTTTACAGGAAATGTTAAAAGAGCTTCTTTAAGCAGAAGAGAAAAACAACCTAACTGAGGAAGACTAGGAACACAAATAACAAAATGGCAATAAATACACACCTATCAATAATAACGTTAAATGTAAATGGAGTAAATGCTCCAATCAAAAGACATAGGGTGGCTCAATGGATAAGAAAGCAAGACCCTAGCATATGCTGTATACAAGAGACACACCTCAGATCAAAAGACACATACAGGCTGAAAGTAAAGGGATGGAGTAAAGTATTTCATGCAAATGGAACGGAGAAAAAAGCTGGAGTAGCGATACTCATATCAGATAAAATGGACTTTAAATTGAAGAATATAATAAAGGACAAAGAAGGACACTTCATACTAATAAAGGGATCGATCCAACAAGAGGACATAACCCTAGTAAACATCTATGCACCTAACATAGGAGCTCCTAAATATATAAAACAGATATTATCAGACATAAAAATGGAGATCAACAGTAACACTAGCATAGTAGGGGACTTCAACACCCCACTGTCACCAATGGACAGATCCTCCAGACAGAAAATCAATGCGGAAACAGTGACCTTAAATGACACTTTAGACCAGCTGGATTTAACAGATATTTTCAGAGCATTTCACCCCAAAGCTACAGAATATACATTCTTCTCAAGCGCATATGGAACATTTTCTAAGATAGACCACATGTTAGGCCACAAAACAAGTCTGAATAAATTTAAGAAGATTGAAATCATTTCAAGTGTCTTCTCTGACCACAATGCTATGAAACTAGAAATCAATTATAAGAAGAACCCCAGAAAGCTGTCAAATAAGTGGAGGCTGAATAACATGCTTCTAAATAGTGAGTGGGTCACAAATGAGATCAAGGAGGAAATCAAAAGATACCTAGAGACAAACGAAAATGAAAACACCACGACCCAAAATCTCTGGGATGCTGCGAAAGCAGTCCTAAGAGGGAAGTTTATAGCAGTGCAGGCCTACCTAAAGAAGGAAGAAAAATCTCAAATCAACAGGTTATCCTTACACCTAAGGGAACTGGAAAAAGAACAGCAAAAGAGGCCCAAGGGGAGTACAAGAAAGGAGATAATAAAGACCAGAGCAGAAATAAACAATATAGAGAACAGAAAAACAATTCAAAAGATCAATGAAACCAAGAGCTGGTTTCTTGAGAAGATAAACAAAATTGACAAACCTCTAGCCAGACTCATCAAAAAAAAAAAGAGAAAGGACTCAAATTAGCAAAATCAGGAATGAAAGAGGGGAAATGACTACAGACATCACAGAAATACAAAAAATTGTAAGAAATTACTATGAGCAACTATATGCCAACAAATTTGACAATCTGGAAGAAATGGATAATTTTCTAGAAGCATACAACCTTCCAAAGCTAACGCAAGAAGAAACAGAAAATCTAAATACCCTGATTACTACCAAGGAAATTGAATCAGGTTGACAAGTTCCCAAAAAACAAAAGCCCTGGACCAGACGGTTTCACAAGTGAATTTTATCAAACATTCAAAAAAGAACTATCACCTATTCCTCTCAAACTATTCCAAAAGATCCAGAAGGAGGGAAGGCTCCCAAACTCTTTTTACGAAGCCACTATCACCCTGATTCCAAAACCAGATAAAGACAGCACAAAAAAGGAAAACTACAGGCCAATCTCCCTGATGAATATAGATGCAAAATTTCTCAATAAAGTATTAGCAAACAGAATTCAGCAATATATTAAGAAGATCATACATCATGATCAAGTGGGATTCATCCCTAGTGCGCAAGACTGGTTCAACATCCGTAAATCAATTAATGTGATACACCACCTCAACAAAATGAAGGATAAAGATCACATGGTCATTTCAATAGATGCAGAAAAAGCATTTGAAAAAATCCAACAGCCATTTATGTTAAAAACCCTTAGCAAAGTGGGAATACAGGGATCATATCTCAACATAATAAAAGCCATATATGATAAACCTACAGCTAACATCATACTCAATGGGGAAAAGCTAAAACCATTCCCCTTAAGATCAGGAACAAGACAAGGCTGTCCACTTTCTCCTCTTTTATTCAACATAGTGCTGGAAGTTCTAGCCACAGCAATCAGACAACAAAAAGAAATAAAAGGCATCCAAATTGGCAAGGAAGAAGTAAAATTGTCATTATATGCAGATGACATGATACTGTATATAGAGAACCCCAAAGACTCCATCAAAAAACTATTGGAACTGATAGATGAATTCAGTAAAGTAGCAGGATATAAAATCAATGTTCAGAAATCAGTGGCATTTGCATATACCAATAATAAACTAACAGAAAGAGAAATTAAGAAAACTGTCCCATTTACAATTGCGTCAAGAACTATAAAATACCTAGGAATAAATTTAACCAAAGAAGTGAAAGATCTGTACTCAGAAAATTATAAGACACTGAAGAAAGAAATCATAGAAGATACAAATAAATGGAAACACCTACCATGTTCATGGATAGGAAGAATTAATGTAGTTAAAATGTCCATATTGCCTAAAGCAATATATAGATTCAATGCAATTCCTATCAAACTACCAAGGACATTTTTCACAGAAATAGAAAATATAATCCTAAAATTTATATGGAACCATAAAAGACCACGAATAGCCTCAGCAATCCTGAGAAATAAGAACAAAGTCGGGGGGATCATGCTACCAGACATCAAAACCTACTACAAGGCTACAGTAATCAAGACAGTTTGGTATTGGCATAAAAACAGGCATATCGATCAGTGGAACAGAACAGACAGCCCAGAAAAAAATCCAGGCATTTACGGACAGTTAATCTATGACAAGGGAAGCAAGAATTTACACCGGAGTAAAGGTAGTCTATTCAATAAATGGTGCTGGGAAAATTGGACTGCCACATGCAAAAAAAAATGAAACTGGACCACCTCCTTACGCCATATACAAGAACAAATTCAAAATGGATTAAAGACTTAAATGTAAGACCTGAAACCATAAAACTCCTAAAAGAAAATATAGGGAGTACATTTGCAGACATTACCCGGAGCAATATTTTTACTGATACATCCCTATGGGCAACGGAAGTAAAAGAAAAAATGAACATATGGGATTATATCAGACTTAAAAGTTTTTTCACAACAAAGGGAACCATTAATAAAACAAAAAGGAAGCCTACTGAATGGGAGAATATATTTGCCAACAATATATCTGATAAGGGGTTAATATCCAAAATTTATAAAATACTCATGAAACTCAACACCAAAAAAAGAAACAACCCAATTAAAAAATGGGCAGAAGCGGGCCGGCCGAGTGGCGCGGTGGTTAAGTGCTGGTTTGGGAAGCCAGCCGCCCCGGTTCGGTCCCACACGTGAGGGCCAAGTGACACTGCCCTAAAAAAAAAAATGGGCAGAAGATATGAAGAGACATTTCTCTAAAGAGGACATACAGATGGCCACCAGGCATATAAAAAGATGTTCAACCTCACTTGTCATTAGGGAAATGCAAATAAAAACCAACATGAGATACCACCTCACTCCAGTGAGAATGGCTATCATCAATAAATCAACCAACAACAAGTGCTGGCGGGGCTGTGGGGAAAAGGGGACCCTGCTGCACTGTTGGTAGGATTGCAGATTGGTGCAGCCACTATGGAAGTCAGTATGGAGGTATCTCAAAGAACTGGAAATAGAGCTACTGTTTGACCCAGCAATTCCACTCCTAGGTATTTATCCTGAAAAACCCAAGACACTTATTCAAAAAAATTTATGCACCCCTATGTTCATAGCAGTGCTATTTACGATAACTAAGACTTGGAAACAACCAAAATGCCCATCAGTAGATGACTGGATTAAGAAACTGTGGTATATTTATACAATGGAGTATTATGCAGCTATAAAAAGAATGAAATCGTACCATTTGCAATGATATGGATGGACCTAGAGACTATTATGTTAAGTGAAATAAGTCAGTCAGAGAAAGACAAATACCATATGATCTCACTCATATGTGGAATCTGAAAAACTATATGAATGAGCAAAGTAAACAGAAACTGTCTCATAGATATAGAGGAAAAATCAGGGTTGCTAATTGGGAGGGGGCTGGGGATGAGGGCGAAGGGGAAGGGATTAGACAGCAAAAATAGGCAACTACAATATTGCCACTGGGATATGAAAGACAGTTTGGGGAATATAATTAATAATGTTGTAAATATTTTGTGGGGGGTCAGATGGTCATGTGTCCTGTTAGGGAGACCATTTCATGGATGGAGAAGAGGCTTGACCACTGCACTGTACACCTGAAGCTGAGGTTGTATAATATTGTATACCAACTGTAATTGAATATATAGATAGTCACGGGATGTGGATTATAATGTGGAAGGGAGTCAGAGGAAGTGTAATAGATATATATGATACGGGGGGGAGGAGTGGGGTGGCCAAACGGGGGATGGGGGGTTGTCACTTTGAGGGGTAAAAAGTATAAGTATTGCACTGTGTTGTACACCTGAAGCTAATTCAAAATAAATAAATAAATAATTTTTTTTAAAAAAGTACAAATTGGTAGATACAAAATAGTTATTGGAATATAAAGTACATTTTAGGGAATATTGTAATAACTATACATGGTATCAGGTGGGTGCAAGACTTATTGGGGAATCACTTTGTAAGTTACATAAATTCCTAACTAGTATGCTGTACACCTGAAACATGTGATATGGAATGTCAACTGTAATTGAAATTTTTTTTAAATAAAAAAAAAAAGATTCAAGTAAAAAAAAAAAAAATCTGCTGTGTTTGTTTAGGATGTAAATTTCTCTGCTGTGCTTTCTCCCTCAATTGAATGCCACCTTCATTCGTCGTGAATCTCTGGTACACTGGGTTGAATTAATTCTCAATTCATATTAATTATCATCAGTCTACGATGTTCTATTTTTATTATCATTACTATTATTTCTTTTGGTCTTCATGCACCATCTCAACTCCTATTGTTTTGTATAGAATGAATGTATTTTTGCTTCATATATATCTATATTTTTAACTTATGTAAAGGGTACAAAAAATTTGTTATATTTCTTTTTTTTTTTAGCCAACATTGTGTTTTAAATATATATCCTATATATTGTGATATATATTTGAATATCCAATGGATATCCAATTAATGTTTCAGAATGCAGCTTCATATTCCATTATAATCCTCCATTACATTTCTTTATTTATTCTCTTGTGTTGGATATCTCTGTTACCTCCAGTTCTCTTCAAACTTCCACAAACACTTCATAGGGACGTATTTCCACATATTATTATTTTAACACTTGCTATTTTTCTACTTTCTAATTTTTGCCTATCTGATGGACATGTAGTATTTCATTGCTGTTTTATTTCTTGAGCACTTCTATTTACATGTTAACCATTTGGATTTCCCCTTTGCAAATTGCCTATTATATTAGTAAGAATATACTAAATTATGCTGCTCTAACAAACAACCAAAAAACCTTGTTGGCTTAAAGGAAGAAGTGTTTATTTCTTGTTCTTGCTACATGTCCATATGCATTATCAGAGGGGCTCTGATCCTCAGCCACACAGGAACCTAGAAGGATGGAGCAGCCATGACCTTGGACGTTGGCTGTCATTATCCCAGGGGAAAAGAGAATATGGTGAACCTTGCATCATCGGCTCTCAGGCTTCCACCCAGAGATGACACACATCATCTCCACTCACATTTCATTGCCATAGCTAGTTACATGGCCATATTTAACTTCAAAAGTATGGGAAAGTACAGTCCTACTGTGTGTCTAGAAGGAGGAGAACTGGAAATAGTTGGTGAACAGCACTAATAATCATTATGTGTTTTTCTGGTCAACAAATGTTCAGTTTGTTTGTTTTTTCCCCTCATAAAAAGATACAACCCCTCCCTACCTAACAGAGTTGTCTAAATAGTTGCAGGGTAGAAAAACATTTTCCTTCTACCCTTCTAGGTTCTCTGCTGGGGCCCCTGTAACAAAAGACAGTTTAATAAGAGAAAAACAAGCAGAAGGTTATTAACATGTATATTTCATATATACATGGAAAAACTCAGGGAAGAATAACTCGAAGAGGTAGTTTAGAACTCCAGCTTATATAGCATCTTTAACAAAGGACAATAAATTTGTAGAAAAATTACAGGACAAAATAAATCATTTTTCAGGCTTCTGAGGGTGCCAAACTGTGGGAAGGTAAATATACGGGGAACTAATGATAGGTAGAGACTAGTTAGTAAAGTTTGTTATGTAGGTTCCTCTGGTGATTCCAGGCTGATAAAGTCTAAAATTACCTCTGATGATTAACTTTTGTCCTTCCTGGTAGAGAAGGAGGAGGGACACCATTGAAAATTTATGTTCTGCTTTTAGGCAAATAGAAGGAGGGCAGGTAGTTGTTTTGTTTTTGTTTTTTTTCTTGTATTTACTTCTCCTTGATTGCTTTCATTTCAATATAATCCTTATGCCAAAGTGGTGACATATTCTGGTTTCCTACATATTCCCACAGGCATCCCTACCTTCTGCCTCAGGGATGCATATGTCTTTGTTCTGGCCCTGATTTCCAGCCCTGGGAATAGCTACCTTGTCCTTTGTTCTTCGCATCACCTGGCTCTAACTTCTGAAAGCTTCTTTCCTCCCCATCATCCTCTTTGCCCTTATATGACATCAGCATCAGCCCATTTCCGGCCAATTAGTGGTTGGGGCCCTAGAGTCATTATAAGGCTCAAAGGGTTACAGATTTTTAAGGTTCACACTCACCATTTCTTTGGAAATACAATGCTCTTTGAAAGCTTAGAAGCCTTCTTATTTACTTGATTCCACTCAGTTCCATATGGCAGAGCTCATCCACAGCTATTTTCTAGACGTGCTTCCTGAATTTGCTACATTTCTTTCTCATCTCATTCCCCACCCCTTCCCTTTCACTTAATTGTCGGTAAAGTATTGAGCTTATTAGGCTTTTGAGGAATTGCTGCACATTTAATCTCTTTTCCCAGAGCTATTTTGTCAAATTAAAAGGAGTTACTGAATACTTCACCTTTACTTGGTCCCTCACTTGGAAACATCTTCATCCATTCAAGGGTTTTTATCAATGGGTGAAATGACAATAAACTTGTTCCTTGTCAAAAGCCTGAGATTTTAACTGGTCTTTGTCCTTCCAAATCCTTTTTATTTTTCTTTTTACTTGTTAAGGTTGAGAAGGAGCTTTCACTTCCAACTCTGTAAAACCCCGAATTTCTGGTCCCTCTCAATTTCCTTCCATTCCTGCTTGGAAATGTGCTGATTATTTTCTGAACAAATGCAGATAGCAGCAGCTAATGGTCACTATGTTTCTTTTCCCTAGGGTTAAGTGTTTATTAGGTGTAGAGCTACCTTCCAAGTTTCTGCAGGTGGCAGTTTTAGTCAATATTTTGGCGCTACATAACATGAATTGCTATCCTTCCAACATCTCTCATAGTTTCCTTCCATCTCATGACCAGCTCCTAAGCCAGTGCCCCATATTTAAATGTATGACCCCATTTCTGTATTTCTGTATACGTCAGGATAAACTACATGATGCTAGGGTGGCAGACAACTATAAAATCTTAATGGCTTAAACCCACAAAGTCATATTTCTGGGCCCCTGTAAGCCAGCATGGCTTCCACTTACCATAGCTACTCAAGAGAGCCAGGCTAATGGAGCAGCCACCATCCCTAACGTTGCTTGTCACCACACCAAAGGAAAAGAAAATGTGTTAAACCACATGATGGCTCTTAAGCTTCTGCTTACATGTGACACTGTCACGTCCATTGAAATTTCATTGATTAAGCAAATTACATGGCCACACCTAACTTCACAGAGGCAGAAAAGTACAATCCTATCATGTACTGAGGAGGAGGATCAGAAATATTTGGTGAATGGAACTAATGACTATTTCACATACTTTGTCAGTTTGTATTGCAGTTCCTTCATTTTCTTGTCGATTGTTAGAGTTCCTGGTAGAGTCTCGAAGCTATTGCTCCCTCATCAGTTTTAAACACTGAAAATATCTTCTCTGTGCTACTCATCTGTTAACTTTGTCCACCACTGAGTAGAAATCCTTTATGTTGATGTACATCAATTCACCAATTTTTCCAGATTAATGTTTCTGCATTGGGTCTCTTGTTTAAAACTCATTTCCCAGGGCCGGCCGAGTGGCTCAGTTGGTTAAGAGCTGGCTCAAGAGTGAGACCTCTGAGCAACAGGGTTGCCAGTTGGATTCCCACATGGGTCAGTGACGCTGCACCTGAGCTTAGCTGCCACTGAGCTGCCAACAGGTGGCAGGTTGGCTCAGCTTAAAAAAAATCTTTCCCATCCGTAGGTCACAACATATGATTATACACTTTCTTCTGTAAAGTCCACATTATACTTTTTACATTTAGATTTTTTTTTGAAAACATCAATGGATTTTATTGGTCACCATAAAAAGTCTGAATTTTAAACAGATTCTTGGACTGGGGGTTCATATCCATCAGCTCGCTCAACTTTAGCACCTGTCTCATCCCCAGTAGCTTTTGCAGAACTGCTACCTTCACCATGAAGCTCCATGAGATTTCCCAATTCAAACTTGGGCTTCTTCAGCACTTTGACTTTTCTAACAAAGACATCATGGAGCAGATAAACAGACTGGCAAGCCTTTTCTGTCTTTGCCAGTGCTATCTGGAATCAATTTATTAACCATTTCTTTCAAGTTATTTGTCTGCACCTCGCAGGTCATGATTTCCATCATCTTCTTCCGGATTTGGCGGACCTATTGATGCTGAGCATAAGAGGTCTTCCGAATCTGATCGTTGCGTTTTTTAGTGAAACCAGCACAGAATAGATGAAGCAAATAACCACTGGTGGTCTTGACATCCACATGAGCTTCAATCACGGTATGCCATTTATTTTTTATTTTTTATTTTTGAGGGCAGTATCACTGGCCCTCATATGTGGGATCCGAACCAGGGCCGCTGGCGTCCCAAGCCAGCACTTAACCACTGCGCCACTCGGCCGGCCCAAGTATGCCATTTTTTGACCATGGAGCACATTTTGTCACAGGTAAGATCCATGCCATGGAAATTAGTCAGGCAGTTTTTGCCTTGAACATCCTCAGTAATTAACTTGAATTTTATAAATGCAACTTCATCTTTCTGCAGATCAGCTAGGCTCACTTCAAAAACACAACCCTTGAGACCATCAGATGAAATTTTGGTTCCTTGCATTCTTGTAACTAGTGTTTTCCCAATATTTCTTATATTGAACATAGCTGGGGCCTTCACATCATACCAATCTTTCTTAGAAAATGGGTCAACCACTTTTTTCTTGTCTCCCTTTTTGCTGCCTTTCATAAGGCGCTTATTCTTGCCGACCGCCATGGTGCAGCTCACAGAGCCAAAAAGGCTACATTTAGATTTTTAATACACCTAGAGTTCATCTTTTTTAAGGTGTGAAGTGGAGATCTTGTGTTTTTATCCTTAAAATAGGCCAATATTCTCAATATCATCAACTATAAAATTAATTATTTCTCCACTGATCTATGATTTTATCTTTGTCATTTCAAATTCATCACACTTGTTTCTGTTCCATTGACCTGTTTGTCTCACTCAATTCCAGCTCTAGGGAGAATCTTTGTTCTGCCTCAAAGTTGTCTTCATTATCTATGATCTTCTATTCTTCCCTATAAATTTCAGAATCAATTTGTTAAGTTTCTAAATTTCTTTATATAAGCTCTAACTAGAATTATTATCAATTAATTTGAAGACTTATTTACATCTTTGTGATGTTAAAAATTTCCCATTCTTTACTATGGTATATATCTCTCCATATATATCTTTTATTACAGTTTTAAAGTTTTCCTTGTACATTCTTTGATAGGTCAATTTCTATATGTTATCTAGTTTTTTGTTGTTGTTGCTGTTGCTATCATGAATGGTATCTGACTTCATATTACATTTTTCTAGTTGGTGAAAGCTGTTGTAGAAGAATGCTATTGTTTCTAGATTTTGTTAATATTGCAAGAGAGCTTATTAATTCCAAAAAAAATTGTCTGATATTCTCTTGAGTTTTCTATGCATATGATCACTTGTATTATTTGAAAATAATGACATCTTTGTCTCTCTTTTCTAAACCTCAAATCTCATTCTTCACATTTTTCAATTGTACTATTATATTGCCTGGGTTGAATAGTGGTGGGGACATTGTTCATCTCTGGCTTGTTTGTAATTCTAAAGGATGTGTGCCTTTATTAAGCATGTTTTTTTTTTATTGAGGTATAAGTTACGTTGAGTGAAAAGGGAAAATCTTCACTGAGCTATTTAATTGGTTTTGCTAGACACAGAACATTTCCTCCACCTTGGAAAGTCCCTTTGCTCCTTCACAGTCAGCCTCTCCCCCTTCCAGACACAACTATTCTAATTTGTATCATTATACATTAATTTTTTCCATTCTAGAATTTTGTGTAAATGGAATTATAACACAATGTACTTTTTTTAAAATTGAAGTTTATTGGGGCAACATTGGTTAGTAAAGTTACATAGGTTTCAGGAGTACAATTCTGTAATCCATCATCTATAGATCACATTGTGTGTTCACCACCCAGAACACAAGATACCTTTATGTGTCAGATTTCTTTCAGCATAATGTTTGTGAGATTCTTCCACTTTGTCACTTTTATCAGCAGTTTGTTTCTTTTTTATTGCTTAGTAGTATTTCGTTGTATGACTATACCACAGTTTATTTATTCTCCTTTTCATGGGAATCTGGATTGTTTTCAGTTTGAAACGATTATGACTAAAACTGTTATAAACATTGTTATACAAGACTTTTGTGAACATATGTTTTTATTTCGTAAGCAGTGGAATTGTTGGTTCATAGTGTTGATATATATTTAACTTTTTCAGAAACCACCAGTTTTCCAAAGTGATTATTTCATTTTACAATTCCACCAGCAATGTATGAGCATTCCAGTGGCTCTACATCTTCTGCAACACTTAGTGTTGTAAATTGTAAAATCTTTTTCATGTGAGCCATTCTATCAGGGATGTAGTAGCACCTGATGGTTGTTGTAATTGGTATTTCTCTGATGGCTAATGATTTTGAGCACTTTTTTTCATCTACGTATTAGTCATTTGTATATTTTATTCTGTGAAATGTCTGAGTTTTGCCCATTTAAAAAATTGCGTTGTTTGTATTTTTTTTTATTGAGTTGCAAGACTTCTTTATATGTTGTGATACAAACCCTTCATCAGACCTATGTGTTGTGAATATTTTTTCTCAGTCTGTAGCTTGCCTATTTATTTTTTTTGATGGTGCTTTCTGGTGAATAGAAGCTTTTTAATTCTGATGAAGTCCAATTATCAATCTTTTTTATGGTTTCTATTTTTTAGATGTTCCCTAAAAAATCGTTGCTTACTCAAAGGTCACAAAGATATTCTTTTAGCACTTATAGGAGTTTTATTATTTTAGGTCCATGATCCATTTTAAATTGTTTTTTGTGTATAGTGTGAGGTAGGGGTTGGATGTCCTTTATTTCCCAGATGGATATTCAATTGTTTAATCACCATTTGTTGAGGCTATATTCCTTACCCCACTGAACTGCTTTGACATTTTTTTAAATAAAAATCATTTGACTATATGTATGGGTCTATTTCTGGACTCTCTATTTGATTCTATTGGTTTGTTTAATTATCCTTTCACCAATAGCACATTATCTTGGCTACAGTTTTTTTTATTTGTTTGCTTGAAAATGTCTTTATTTTGCCTTCATATTTTGAAGAGTATTTTTGCTGGAGATAGAATTATATGTTCGCAGGTTTTTTTCTTTCAGCAGCTTACAGGTGTCATTTAGTTTCCTTCTAGTTTCCATAGTTTTGATGCAAAATGATCAGATCTTACTGTTGCTTCTTTGAAAGTAAAATGTCTGTATTCTCTGGTTGTTTTTAAGATTTGCTACCTGGTTTTGATTTTCTGCTCTTTGGCCAGTAAGTCCTTGTGTGGTTTTCTTTGTGTTTATTTTGCTTGAGTTTCACTGAGCATCTTGAATCTGTACATTGATATTTTTTAGAATTTTTGCAAAGTTCCTGCTCATTCTCTCTTCCAACTCTGCTCTGTCTCATGTCTCTCTCCTCTCTTCTGGGATTCCAATTGCACATATGTTTGAATTTTTGATAGTTTCCCACATGTTTCCTATACTTGGATCTTTCCATTCTTTTTTCTCTGTGAGCTTCACTTTGGATAATTCATATGTATTACTTTTGAGTTTACTAATCCTGTTTGTTGCTGTTAAATCCATCCAATAAATTTGTAATTGAAGATATTGTATTTTGCAATTCCAGAAAGTCCATTTGATAATTTCACAGGCTACAATTTTCTATTAAAGCTTTCCTTTTAACCATTTTGTCATATTTTCCAGTTTTCTCTTTAACATATTTGTAATAGTTATTTAAAGTGCCTTTTTTTGCTAACTACAATATTTAAGTCATCTGTGAGTCTTCTTCTATTATCTTTTTTTCCCTAAGAATGTGTGACCACATTTTCCTGTCTCTAAATGTGTCTTTTATAATTCTATATTGTAAAATAGAGATTGTATATAAATGGACTCAGACTGAAGATGATGATATTTTTACCCAGATAGATTTTACCCTTTCCTTATTAGGCAGATAATAAAAAGGGCCAATCACAACAATATGATTAGAAAGTGAACTGGATTGGGCTTGGGTTGTAGCTCTGTTAGACTCAGTCTCCCTCTGGCTTGATTGAGACCTAGTCAAGTCTCTACCTCCTTAGCCATAAGACACTGAGGAAATTCATTTATGCCTTTCAGAGTTTTTCACTTGGCCCTTAAGCTTCCCAACCAACATAGCTTCAAAATTTGCAAATATCATGAGAAGGAGCCAGATGTGTATTTGACACTCCCACCCGCTCCAACAGACTTTGTCTCCTAAGCACTGTGAGTCTATGGGAAATATCACTTTGTTATTCTGCACTCCACACCCCAGCTTTCTTTGCCACTCACGCACTGAGCAAACGTTCTGTGGGAGAAAACCAGCCATGCTTCATGGTCTCTTTGAACCTAAGGTCTCACATCTTTAATTATAGGAAATAATTGGACATTGTATCTTAAAATGTTTTATCTTCTGTTTCTTTTTTTGAGATTTCTGTTAAATAGATGTAGGTACTTCTATTATTGTCATTCATATCTCTTTTCTTTATATTTCTTTATCCTTCCTGGATATATTATTTATGTTGACTTCTGTCTTTACTGATCTTCCAACTCTCTCATCTATTCTTTGACTAAATACAGTCTGCTCTTTATCACATCTACTGAATTGTTTTAATGATCAATGATATTTGTCATTCTTAGCATTCCTAGGTGTTTTCTATAATTGCTCTTCTTGCTTCTTATTTACAATGCCCTCCCTCGTGTCCTGAAGATATGTATTGTCCTTATTGTGAATTCTTCTTCTGCCCAGTCTATTCATTTCACTTCTGCTATTTATTCGTTTGGTGGCTGTCTTTGACTCTGAGCTTATGTTCCTTTGAAAGTGTTAATTCTCTTGGCCAATGATGTGTACTTTGGGAGGAGGGGTGAGATTAAAGACCAGATTCCAGCTTTGGCTTCTTTTGGTGAAGTTATGAGGAGAGTGCTTCAGGGTATAGAAACCTCTGCACAACTGTTCTGTTTTTCACTGCCCACAGATAAACCAGAGAACCCTTCCTTCTAGAGAACATCTCCGAACTTTGCCATGGTCACTCCTTTTTTCTAAGAGCTGCCTTGCTCTGTGTGGTCACTGATCCCAACCAATGTGTGGAAGATGAAGAAGAAACTGCTCAGTGGCTGCCTACCTGCCTTAATTTATTGAATCTATTTCCCACTTTAGCTGCCTCAAGAACTGCCTAGAGATTACCTTTCCATTTCCAGCTGGTGCTGCCCACAGAGGTGATAGGACAGGCTCCCATACACCTGGAGAATTGTGGAGGAAACAAAAGTCCACGGTTAGCGAGTCTTCTCCCAGATTCTCATTCATTCTCTTATTTAAATGAGATTTTTTATTAAAATACAGCTAACATAAAATATTATATTAGTTTCAGGTGTACATTATAGTTATTCAACAGTACCCACCTGGCACTATACAGAGTTATTTCTACATTATTGATTATATTCCCTATGCTTAGAAAGTGATCACCATGATAAGTCCAGCAACCATCTGACATTGTACCACATTATCATAATATTGTTGATCTTTTCCCCACTTAAAACATTTTTCAATTAGAGTTGACATTCAAGGGAACCCCCCATAAGACTGTCAGCTGACTTCTCAACAGAAAGTTTGCAGGCCAGAATGGATTGGCAGGAAATATTCAAAGTGATGAAAAGCAAGGACCTACAATCAAGATTACTCTACCCAGTAAAACTATCATTTAGAATTGAAGGACCGATAAAGAGCTTCCCAGACAAGAAAAAGCTAAAGGAGTTCATCACCACCAAACCAATATTACAAGGAATGTTAGAGGGACTTCTTTAAGATGGGAGGAGGTTTAAGGGTGGCTGAAAAGGGGAAGGGATTAAGAAGTACAAATTGGTTGTTACACAGTAGTCGCTGGGATGTAGGGTATTGCTTAAGAAATATAGTCAATAATATTGTAATACCTATGTATGGTGCCAGATAGGTACTAGATCTATCAAGATGATAGATGGGATTGGGATTGGGGGCAGGGTGAAAAAGGTGAGGGAATTAAGAAATACAAATTGGTAGTCATAAAATAGTCATGGGGATGTAAAGTATAGAGAATATAGTCAATTATATGGTAATAACTATGTATAGTGCCAGGTGGGTACTAAACTAGTCAGGGGGATCACTTCCTACATTATATAAATGTCTAACCACTATGTTGTACACCTAAAATTAATACAAAATAATATTGAATGTCATTCACTCTTGATATGCAACTCTCCATCTCTATGCTGCAGTACTCACCCAGACTGGGACCTGTCTAGCTTCTGACTTCTCCAGGGGTCAGGATCTAGGATATGTCACCCTTCTCTTGTGTATACAGTGTCTCCAGGGTGGAGTTTGGGGGAGGGAGTCTGCAGTCCACTTAGTTCAGCATCAAGATAGGAATCTGACACCCCGGACTGATTTCATCTCTAGAAATTCCCCAATATTTCTGGTCTGCTAATGGTTTACTTATTTTTATCTTATTTTCTATTTCTGTTATATACTGATTGTTTTAAAAGTTATTTGTGTATTTATTCTGTCATTTCAAATGCAAGACTATGTTCTGAAAGGCTTCCTTCTCTTCATCTGAAGGATCTCATACGTAGTAAGAAGTTGGGGTCTCACCTTCTTTCTCCCCAGTTTTCCCCTCTGTAAAATGAGAGTGAATAGATGAGATAATGTTTGAGGGCCTTTTTACCTCCCATGGGGTATCACTCCAAGGATCAGGCCAACTATTGTTTGACTCCTTTTCTTCTTTACATTTCACATTAGTTCAGAAATGTGGGTGGTGGCACCACATTCTTCCTGGTTTCCAGAGAGCAAAATACAGAACTGAGAAATGAAAACTGTTTCCTCTTAGAAAAAAAAGCATAAGCCAGCTACAAAAACAATTCCCATAATAAGCAGCTAGACCTGATGAATGCAAGACTATCCTGAGAAATGTAAACCCGGTGGCAGGGGGTGTGGATATGGAATGGGAGTGATTTAAAGATTTCTTGTTATTCCCAAGGAAAAGCAGTCATCCATATTACTTTGATCTTACCCTCTGGCCTTTCAAAAGCCCTGAAGATTCCAGAAGGTGCTGATGACTAATGTGAGATTATAATTCTATAGGAGATGGGGTGTCTCTATGCGGCCTATGATGCCAGAACACAGTGATAAACTGAATGATCTCCAAGAATCTTGCCCTTCAAATATTCAGCAAAGTCTCTTTGTAGGAGCAGAAGCCATCATGCTTCAGGGAAGAGCTAAAATCCACTCCAAGAAGGGCTAGGGGACTTGAAAGGAGCACCAGATGCTCATTGTCTTCTAAATCTATCCTTAGACTTGTATTTGATTATTCAGCCTGTGCCTCTTGGCCATAAAGACCTGAGCCTGACAGCTCTAAAATGGAGAGGGCTGGGGTGATGGCTGGGGCATTTGGAGTCCAAGAATGAGGCACAGGCAGGCTCACTCTTTGCCATCCATGATTTAGGTATATAAAACCAAAGACTACTGGGCAAGGAACTCAGCTCAACCCTCGTATACAGATGGGGAAACTGAGGCTGAGGGGGCCAGAGACTTGCCTATTGTCACATAGTGAGTCAGTAGCTGACCTAGGATTAGAACCCCAGGCTTCTCACCTCTACACAGGAGTCTGATACCTGTACCCAGGTGCCTCAGGTAAGTTCCTGAAGCTTCTAAGCCCCCCACTGAGTTTGCAGGAGACCCTGGGTCAGGCATAGAGTAAGGGCTAAGTAAATATGCATTACTATGGTGGTTGCTGTGGCATGCTCCAGAATCTCCCTCATGACTGAAGGACTTACTGGCTGTTGGGAGAGCCGCAGGAAGACATCTCTCAGCTCTAAGTCTTCTTTGGGAATTGCCGCTGCTGAAGAAAGTAACCTGGATCATGTCAGTCCCCCTTCCCAGGAGACCTATGTCCATTGACTGATCAGTGCTTGGCAATAAAAGGCCAACTCTGGCCCCAAAACACAGGACAACTCTAAGGAGATCACCCTAGCTCCAGAGTGCCCCATGGGGTTGGTCAGGTCGTTTGTTAAGACTGTATCCTTTTCCTGTGGGAGCCACCGGATTGAGGGAAGCATGACCATCTCCTCTCCCTGCCATGGCGTGTGTTTGTTCACTGACATTGGTGTACTCTGAAAAGGGAAAATCATCTGTCAAAAATGTCACTTTGCTGCTATGTTCACGGCTCCCATTCGATCAGACAGTGTGAAGTTGTTCACACCAACTTGCGCAGAAACAATAGACAGCCCTGTGCTCTTAGTGAATCAGCAGGTCGTCAAACCAGTGCTGAGCCGTGGGTCCTGGCAGAGCTGTGGTTTGAATTCCCAGAGTTCAAGGTGGTAGAACTCATCATTCTGGCCAGGCTGCTCTGGCAATATGTGTCGTAGTCGTAGGTGTGCACCAATCAAAACTGGTGGCACTGCAGAGGGAACACAACACAGACGCGATATGCCATCTGCTCTGCCCTGGCTGCCTCAGCCTTCTCAGCACTGGTCATGTCTGAAGGTCATCGTATTGAGGAAGTTCCTGAACTTCCTTTGGTGGTTGAAGATAAAGTTGAAGGCTACAGGGACACCAAGGAGGCTGTTTTGCTAACAAGCTTGAGGCCTGGGATGATATCAGAAAGGTCTTTGCCTCTCAGTGAATGAGAGCTGCAAGGGCAGAGGAAGAAACTGTCATCGCATCCAGCACAGGGGACCTTGCATCATCTGTGAGGACAACGGCATCATCAGCCATCAGAAACATTTTTGGAACTCTGCTTAATCTAAGCAAACTGAACATTTTGAAACTCATTCCGGGTGGGCATGTGGGCTGTTTCTGCATTTGGGCTGACAGTGCTTTCTACAAGTTAGATGGCTTGTGTGGCATTTGGTGTAAAGCTGCCTCCTTCAAGAGTCATTGCAACCTTCCCATGCACTAGATGCTCAATACAGACCTGAGCAGGATCTGGAAAAGCCCAGAGATCCAAAGAGCCCTCCAAGCACCACGTGAGAAGATTCATCGCAGAGTCCGGAAGAAGAATCCACTGAAAACCCTGCGAATCACATTGAAGCGAAACCCACACGCAGAAACCATGAACCAGAACACATTCTTTGCCAGGCCAAGAACCACCAGCTCCGGTGGATAAAGCAGCAGCAGTGCTAGATGCCAAATCCAATGAGAAGGGGGTTCCAGGCAAAAAGCCAGCAGTAGAGAAGAAAGGAAAGAAGGCTGTTGGTGTTATGAAGCAGAAGAAGCCTTTGGTGGGACAAAAGGCTGCAGCCACCCAGAAACCAGCAGCTGAGAAAAAGCCTGCAGGAAAGAAACCATAGAAGCAAAGAAGCCTGCGGCATAAACTTAGATTTGTTTATTCCGCAAAGGTCAAATCACTTTGGGCAGCTTGTTTTGAATAAACACCTGATCAAAGAGGCAGTGAAAAACATGAACAAACAAACAAACAAACAGGCTGTATTGTGGTCCAACTTCTCCCTCTGCCCAGTCCTGTTTTCTCTCTCTATCTCCCCCGGCATCGAGCCTAAGATCATCCCTAAATAAACTTCCAGCACACTAACCTCCATTTCAGAGTCTGCGTCCCAAGAACCCCTCCTGACACACGGGTTGAATTATCGTCATAAGGAAGCCAGACCTTGGGGAGCAGTGGGGGTCAGATGGTTTCAGTCAGGGGTTCACGGTGGGAGAGCAGCTGAAGAGACATGGGTCATGGGTCATAGACTCTGGAGCTGACAGCTGGGGCTCCTGCCTCCCCATAGCAGCTCTGTGCAGTATTGCGATGGTGCCTGCAATCCCAAAACAGAAGGTGGACAGGGTATGAGTATGTGATTATTGCTGTTTGAAACTGTGATCTCTCATCACTACTTAACCACCACGCTCTGTGTCCTGGGGGATCAATCTCTCCCATTCCTCATAGCCACTCTCCAAAATTGTCACCCTTTCCTTAGGCTCCTTCCACTCTCGCTTCCCTTGCTCTCAGAAGACTATCTTGCCTTATACTTCAGCCGGAAAAAAAAATGAAGCTTTCTGTGGGGCCTCCACTGATTTCCCATCTCTCATCCTTATTAGCCCATTGTCACCTCCTTCCCTCCAGTCCAAGGAAGGAGTGGCTCTCCCCAGGCTCTGAATCCTGTCCCCTTCTGCCTTCTCAGAGCTCTCTGTGCCAACTATCATACCCCTTCTTCTTCAGGAGACTCATCTTCTTCCTCTATCTTTCTACCTTCCCATGCACACATAAACATACTCAGGTCTCTCAGATCTTGAAAAAAGCACTGCAACCTCTCTCATCCATGTGCTCTTCAACTGCTGGTCCTTCCATTCACCCATCCATCCACTCAACAAGCTCTAACTGAACACCTACTATGTGCCAGGCTCTAGTCTAGGTGCAGGAATACAGTAGTGAACAAAAGAAAGTTCCAACTCTCATGGAACTTATATTCTATGGTGGGAAATAGAAAACAAATGCATAAACAACAAATATATAATATTGACAGAGGGCAAATAAATGTTAAGTGGAAAAAAATCAAACAGAGTAAAGAAGTTTGGGATGACTAGGGATGGTGGGTATGTGGGTATCACTTTATATAGGGTGGTCAGGGAAGGCTACCCTGGTAAGGTAACATTTGAACAGAGACCTGGAGAAAGTAAAGGAATGAACTATATGGAAAACTGGGGTAAGAGTGTCCCAATGTGTGTGTGTGTGTGTGTGTGTGTGTGTGTGTGTGTGTGTGTGTGTGTAGGGGGGGAGGATAGCAAGTGCAAAGGTCCTGAGGCAAACAGGATTGGTGTATTAAAGGAATAGCCAGGAAGAGAACATGAAGTAAAGGAGAAAAGAGGGACTCTGGCAGGAGATGAGATCAGAAGGACAGCAGCGGGCCAGGTCATGTAGGACTTTATAGGCCAATTTAAAGACTCAGCTTTTATCCTGGAGAAATCTGAGTGGAGGAATGATAATTTGCCCATCTTTTAAAGGTTCACTCTAGCTGCTGTCTAGAAAGTAAACTATAGAGAGAAAACATGGAAGCAAAGAGACCAATTGGGAGGCTATTACAATACAGTCAAGTCATGGGAATGGCTTGGACCAGGCAGGTAGCATTGGAAATGAAGAGAGGTATCAGGTTCTGAATATATTTTGAAAGTAGGTCCCATACGATAGGTGATGTGGGGTTTGCAAGGAAGAGAAATATCAAGGAAGCTACAAGATTTTTGGCCTGAGCTATTTGGAAGAATGGAGTTGCCATCACCTGAGATGGGAAGGCTCTAACAGAAATGGTTTATTTTGGTTTTGTGTTGCTTGGTTTATTTGGTGGTGGAGGAGTGAAATGGAAATTATGAGTTTAATGAGAGACAAATGGAGATGTCTAGTAGGCAGTTGGAAATACAGAATTCAAGTACAGTCCAAGTTGGAGATTTGAACTGGAGCGTTGTTGGCACATAGTATTTAAAGGGATGAGATGACCAAGGAAGTGGGTGTAGACCCAGAAGAAAAGAGTTCTGAGTGCTTAGTCCTGGGGTTCTCCAACATGAAGGGGTTGGGGAAAAGAGAGGGACCCAGCATAGGAGAGAGAAGGAGCAATCAGTGAGGTAAGAAGAAAAGCAAGAGAGGGGAGTTCTATGGAAGCAGAGAGTATTTCAAGAAAGAGACTGATTGAATCAGAGAGAGAGTGAAAAGGTCGCCAATGCAGGAGAGAGAAGGGAGTGGCTGCAGTGATGCCCTTGAGTAGTGGGCAGTGCACAAGAGGAAGGCGGCCTCAACAGGAGCACCCACTCACCCCCAGCACCAGGGGGCGGGCAGAGGATGTGACCCTGGTGCTTTTCCTCCCCTCCCAATTCTGCTCTTCTTAAGGGTGGCTTTCCCTCCCTGCCTCCATCACCTGACCCCTCTCCTGGCCTCAGACCCATGAAGGGCACCAAGTTGTTAATCAGATCGAGGGCTTCCCAACTGTGCATTATTTTAGAGAAATGCCAGACCTGGGCAAGGCCCTGATGCTGTTCACTTGTCAAATTCTTCCTATCTTTCAAGGACAGCTATGAGCCCACCTTCTCTGGGAACCCTTCCCTGACCTCCACAGCTCAGCCCACACTGCTCCCCGTGCCCCGACTTCCTCCTCCTACTCCGGGACTGTCATTGACCAGCATCCTTGTAGACTGATGGAGTGAGGATGGATGCCCTCTTCAGCTGCATTTCCACTTATGACCAGGAGGGGGCGAAGGGTAACAAGTGTCTGTGTCAAAAAGAGCAGGGAGAAATGTCTATTCAGGTCCTCTGCCCATTTTTAAATTGGATTGTTTGGTTTTTTGGTGTTAAGTTGTATGAGTTCCTTATACATTTTAGATATTAACCTCTTCTCAGCTGTATCATTGGTGAATATCTTTTCCCATTCAGTAGGTTGTCTTTTCATTTTGTTGATGGTTTTCTTTGCTGTGCAAACACTTTTTAGTTTGATGTAGTCCCATTTGTTGATTTTTTCTTTTGTTTCCCTTGCCTGAGAAGACATATCCAAAAAAGATATTGATAAGAGCAAGGTCAGAAAGCAATGTTTTCTATTAGGAGTTTTATGGTTTTGGGTCTTAAATTTAAGTCTTTAACCCATTTTAAGTTTATTCTTGTATATGGTGTAAGAAAGTGATCCAGTTTCACTCTTTTGCATGTGACTGTTCAGCTTTTCCAACACCATTTATTGAAGAGACTTTCTTTACCCCATTGTATTTTCTTGTCTCCTTTGTCATAGATTAATTGACCATTATTACTCAGCCAGACAAGAGAATGAAATCTTGCCATTTGTGAAAACACGATGGACCTAGAGGGTATTATGCTAAGTGAAATAACTCAGACAGAGACAAATACCATATGATTTCACTTACATGGGATTCTAAAATACAGAATAAATGAACAAACAACACAAACAAACTCACAAATACAGGGAACATTTTGATGGTTGACACATGGGAAGGGGTTGGGGGCTGGGTGAAAAAAGTGAAGGGATTAAGAAATTTAAATTGTTATAAAAATAGCCACAGGGGGCCAGCCGAGTGGCACGTTGATTAAGAGCTGGCTTGGGACACCAGCGGCCCGGTTCGGATCCCACATATGAGGGCCAGTGACACTGCCCTCTACAACTAACAACAGCTCCAGCTGGAGCTGGGCTGCAAGCCCCGGCGACGGTGTAGGCTGTAGCCCCTGCTGCAGTGGGCTGCCATAGGCTATAGTGAGTGGCCGGCAGCCAGCATGAGCTGCCAACAGCCGCGGTGAGCAACCATCCAGAGGCCGGCGACTGATCTGCCTCATCTGGGAAGAACGCAATGACGATACGAACATGGGCCAGTGAAGCAACGTCCTCCACAACTAGACTGAAGAACAAAGGACAGAAACTTGTCTGTTCCCCTTCCCCGATTCCCCAATGCTATTCCCCCCCCCCAATTCATCAATAAAATCTTTAAAAAAAAATAGCCATGGGGACATAAAGTACAGCACAGGGAATGTAGTCAATAATACTGTAATAACTATGTACGGTTCCGGGTGGGGACTAGACTTATCAGGGTGATCACTTTGTAAGTGATATAAAATGTCTAATCACTATGTTGTATACCTGAAACTAATGTAATATTGTATGTCAACTGTAATAGAAAAAAAAAATCTATTATTTTTTTTTTTTTGAGGGCAGTGTCACTCGCCCTCATATGTGGGACCCAAACTGGGGCCGCTGGCATCCCAAGCCAGTGCTTAACCACGGCGCCACTCGGCCGGCCTGGAAAAAAAAAAAATTTAATTAAAAAAAAGAGCAGGGAATTTGGAGGCTGACTGTTAGTCCCGTCCAGGCTTTGCAGGCCACTTGTCCATGGTGCTAGCCTGCTTCATTAGTCCTGTCTGCTACATGGCGGAGGGGAAATCCATCTGGTGCTCTCAGTGAGAAATGGCTGCTGGCTCAATAGGCTACAGAGGAGGCTGGGGAGGACTGTTTTGGAGGAAGAGGAGGCAGAGGCCCAGAACAGCTGGCCCACTTTCCCAGCCACATAGCCACTGCTTGGCAGGCTGGGAGGTCGTGGTTTCCAGACTACTGTACTGTCTGCCTCTCACTCCCACCAGCCAGGGTTAAAGCAGCCACTCCAGAGTTCAAGTTTGCAAGTTCAAGTTCTCTCAACACAGGGTAGAGTGTGGGGGCGGGTGAGGGAGTAAGAATGGAGACCCTGGAGGAAAATGAGCTAGGGGTTTCTGCCCTGAGAAAGCTCTCACAATGCCTGGGGAGATATGACATGGGACAAACAGAGAACACTGGGCAGCACAGACCAGGGCTGAAGTTGGCACCTGTGCCAGGGGACTTGGGGAAACAAGTGGACTTGTCCAGTTTGAGAGGACCACCCCTGACATGGAAGGAAATGGGCTGAGTGAATATTTACAGAGGGTGGAGGGTGATGGAAAGGGACCATGTTTTGACAGCATGCTGACCCCAACAGGATGAGGGCTGACTGGTGAATTTCTAGGCTGAGGGGAGAAACTTGGTGGCTGGGGTCATTCCTCAGAGGTGGCCACACACCTCCCTGAATGGATAAAGTCCTCGCTGCTGCTAAAGTCTCCATTTGGAAACCCAAGGCCCATCACTGCTTGTCTGTGGAGGTGTTGCGTTTCCTTGGAGAGTCTGGTTATAGAGATTTCTTTAGCAGTTATGTTTGCGATGATCTCATCATGGGAAATGAGGAAAGAAGAGGTGCCAAATATGTCATTGTGTTGAATGTCCCGCTTTAAGTAAACAAACACAAGATTGTATTCATTAGCAACTGCTAGCCACAAAGGTGGAAAAGCAGTTAAGCCAATAAGAAATAATATCCCACATCGAGCTAGTACCTTGGGTGAGGTGGGCCAGTGGGAAGACAGCCCCACTTCTGGTGGCAAAAGCAGAATGGCGGGGCAGTGTAAGAGAACTGAGCCTCGGAGGCTGACTGGGGGCGCTGCAGTTCACACAGCCGGCTGACATCGGACGGGCTTTCCCCCCGCAACCTTTTGAGTGGAGACCTAGCAGCACCCATGGCATGGTCCCAGAGGGGCCACTTCCATCACACACTATTTCTCCAGAAGAGAGGGACAGTGGGCCGAGAGAAGGCAGAGAGGGAGAGGGGGCTAGGAACGGCAGTCAGTGGTCCTGCCTCAGAAATTAGGATTGATATAAGAACTGGTGGATTAAGAATGCACCACTAGGGAGGACGGAAGAGCCTGTTCTCACCACTGGGCAGTTAAGCCTTCTGTGTCCACACCAGGCCCAGGACTATGGTCAGATGTCCTGAAGACACCTGGTCACAGTGTCTAAAGACCAACTAAAAACAATATCAGTACTGATATTGCTGCTTGCATGCACCGGGCCAGACAGGGCAAGGGGAGCAGTGTGGATTGATGACCTCCAGGGATGCTAGAAGGGATGGCCTGGCCTGGATGCCCCACTCTCTGCCCCCTTTCCTAGGAGCAGTCAGACATACACAACTGCTACCAAATTTACATTCAGAAATGCAGGTGCACATAGAGCCAGATACAGAGTTGCTCACATGTGTTCACAAATACACATACCCATGCAACACACACACATACACACACACACACACACACAGAGTTAAGTTTGAATTCAGCACGAATTTCGATAGGGCAAATCCTGGTTCCTCAACTTAATAGTTGGATATCCTCAAGCAAGTTACTTAATCTCTTTGTGTCTTAATTTCCTTATTTCTAAAGATGAGAATAATAATATTTACCTCACTGAGTTGTTGTGAAGACAAAATGAGAGAAAATGATAAAGGGCTTAAAAACAGCGACTGACATGCAGAGACACATGTATTCATGCATATTTCCTAAGCCCTTCCCCAAACTTCTGCTGCCACTTGGTGGGTCTGGCAAAAGCACTAGGTTAAGCCTCGGTTTTCTCCATCTGCAAAAAAGGGGATAATATCAGATCTACCTGGTGGGCCGTTGTGAGGAGTCAAACAGGCCAGCACGGAAGCCCCTGGCCCACAGAAGCCTGTTACACTGGAGCGGTTACCACCTGTAATGATAAAGAATGCGTCAGAGGACGTGCTGGCTCAGAACGGGCCAAGGGAGAGACTGGCCCCCATCTCTTCCCAGGATGGAGCTGGGTAGGACAGAGCCCAAGGCCATGGGGGTAGGAGCTGCTCCCCAGATTGGAGCCTGGTATGGCCAGCGCCTGGCTTGAGGCTGGGAGCAGGGCTGGCCCGGCGGCCGTGGGTGGAAAGAAAAGAGGGAAACCAGCTCCGTGGAAATTACGCTGCGGTTAGCTCAGACGCCCACGACGCTGTATTTATAGAGCGCTCCCGCTCCCCGCAGTTCTTAATTCCTCGCAGTAGAGTTAACCCTTTTCAGGCTGCGATCCCCGTCTGATTCCGAGGGAAAACATAGACCTGGGGTCGGAGAGCGGGATCTGAGCTCGGGCTCTGCAGCCAGCCGCCTGGACAGTGGGGTGCAGGGAGGGGCGGGGTGGGGGGGTGAGCCAGGACCGGCCACCTGTCACCCTCGCGGAAAATAAACGTTGGATCCTGGGGCTGTGGGGACGGGTGGGGGCGGGGCAGCGATGAGCCCCGCCCCCTCCTCCCGAAGCGCCAGGTCTCCCCGCGGGGTCCGCCGGGGGCCCGGGGCGGGGTCCAGGCCCCGCGCCCTGCCCAGCGGGCGGGCTCAGGCCTCGGCCCCGACGCGCCGCGGCGGGGCCAATCCGGCCGCCTTTCCGGGCCCGTGGCTTTCTCCAGCCCGCCCCGCCCCTCGGGCTCCCTGGCCGCCCCCGGCCCCCATTCGGGCCCGCGCGCGCGGCGGCGGCGACAGCGAGTCCGCAGCTCTGCCGAGCCCTCGATCCCGGGCGCGGCGCGGCGCGGCGCGGCGCGGTGAGTGCTTGCGTGGCGCGGACGCCGGAGGCCTTTGTTTGCGGCCCGTGCTCGCTGCCGGGCGGCTCCCGGCCCGCTCTCCGGTCCCGGGCTGGCCCCCGCGCTCTGAGCGCCCAGAACCCGAGCCGCTTCCCCGACTCCCGGGCCCAGAGGCGGTCGGGGGGGAAGGCTGGAACCCAACCCCGCCCCCAGCTCTGCCTCCCCCTCCCCCCGGCCCTGGCGGCCGGGTCACTCTGCGACCTGCCTTCACCTGGGACGCCGCCGGAGGAGGCTGGCAGTGTGCTCGTGGTGACGGAGATCCGGGGTGTGAGGGGCATGGAAGCAGATCTGTCTGTCCCTGTGATTCTGGAAAGCGTAACCAGCTAGCTGGAGCTGGGAGGGAAGCGGTCTCCGGAGCCCCGGGGAGGAAAACACCCTGACCACGAGTTCTGAGGAGAGGGAGCTCCAGGGACAGGACGGCGAGGGGTTCTGGTCCACTCTGCTTGGCCCTGAAGGATGAAGGAGTGGATGACGGGAGGACTTCCACAGGCAGCAGTGGGCAGGAGCGGGACAGAGTCTGAGAACAGGTAGGGACAGCTGGCCTGGGTGAAAGAATAGTAGGTGTTGGGGGAGGGGAGGAGGCAGCTGGAGGCCAAAGAACCGGAGGGCGCAGGGGCGGGGTGCTTTGGCCTCAGGGAGATGGTGGGTGAAGTAGGATGGAGAGGAGTTGGGCACCAGCAGAAGGAAGGTAGAGACCAGGCTGGGGGCACACTAGAGGAGAGGGGATTGAATCCCAGGTCCCAAGGCCCTCACTTGCTGTTTATCAGCGAATTGGTAGGTTTGGGGACCTAAGGCAGTGAACTGCAAGAAAACGGGTTTTATTTCTAAGGGAAACCTGCCCTAATGAGATATGCATGATACGTGACTCAGATACAGAATCTGTTGTTAAGGGAAAACATCAAACAAATAGTAAAGCAAAAAAGATGGGGGTGGGAAGGTGGGGAGGGTTGGTTTGACTTATTTGAGAAAAACTACAGTATTTACCTTCAAATAGGCTGTGGATAATTGTAAAAGAGTCTGGTTTCATCATTCAGTTACGGCCCCAGGTCCTTTTCTTACAGGCATCTTCAGCAGTTAGCTTCTGCTTTAGAAAGTATTGAAGCCCGTCTGTCTTTAAGAGAGTTCTTTATTTAGTTCAGCCTCCTAGCTAACTCCCTCTGGCCTCCCAGAAATCCCTGGGAAATCTGATGCTGTCCAGCCTTTCTTGTAGTTTGGGGGCTTGCATTTAGTTGGGGTATTTTTGGAGGCTGAAGAAAATCGAGGTCTACATTTGAAATTGAAGTTTAAACATTTCGGATGCGTCAGGCTGATCAGAGTGGCAGGGAAGGGTGGAGGGCTGTGGGGCTATGGGGTATGAGTGGTGGCTCATAGTTCCAGCTCTTTGGGAATAGGACTCTTTTGGGGTGAGTACATTTCCCTGACATCTGAAGTTCTTAATCTTAAGCAGTAACTCTTCTGTTCACTGTTGAGCATGGAAATCTTTCTCCCCATATCACATACAGTGCAAGCTGACATCAGGACACTCATTTTTCTGCATGATCGCGGGTCAGATCTGGGAGCATCAGTTTTTGCACTAAGGTGTCTTAAGGTGAGGGCACTCCGGAGGGAGTAAGCTTTGAAGTTGGTGGCTTCAGCGATGCTGTTACGGCCCCATAACTGATCTTTGGAGTTCTTTCCTCTCTTCAGTGACCTCATTGGTGGTTTCTTCTGCCTACCTGCCCTGAGCTTTCAGGTTTACTCCAGACTCCTGTGCTCCAAGAAATCTGGCCATCCAGCTCTTTAGAGATGAGCAGCCTGTGTCATGCGAGCCTGAGGGTGAGAATAGTGCCAGACTTGAGGACAGCTTCCCTTCCTGTCCCTGGTCCTCTTCAGTTTTGCTGGGCACTTCATGGGGGCAGGTCCCCTGGATGTCTGAGATGCTCAGATGCCTGACACCTGGGTGCTTGAATGTCTGTGGGAAGAACAGTCAAAGAAGTGTTGTCCCTTCTGAGGAGGCTGTGCCTTATTCTGGTGAGGCTGGCTTCTGCGTCTTCCTGTGAGAATCGCCCCATCCTTAAACTGTGGTCTTCTCCAGATCATATCACTTCATTCTTCAGAGGAGGATTTGGGCTTCGTGCCCACCCAATAATACCGTTTGGGGTGAGAGACGCAGTGAGATCATAGAGCCGTGATCTGGGATGCCATAGCACCCAGAAAGCCCCCTGTAAAGTATTGTAGGATAGGCATCTGGGCTGTTGCTGGCTGCTTCTTGCTTAGACATGCAGGCTTTGGGCTTGTGAGAAAATGGCCCAAATCCAAGTGACCTCCAAGGTTATGACCACACAGTGCCAGAGCCTGGGACTCTGAATCATGGGGTCAGGAGAGGAGAAGAAGAGCAGGCAAGATGATTCACAGCCTGGGAGCTTGTCCTGGGTGGCAACTTCTTGCTGGAGTGACAGGATAGGACCCCCCAGGGGGTCCACCAGCAAAAGAAGGAATGCACAGCCAAGACCTGGAGGAGAGGGAAGAGGGTGGAAACATGTGATCCTTGAGAAATTTCCTTTGGTCTTGTTGGCTCAGAATGAATTAAACATCTGGGAAAAGGCCACATATAACACTGTCCCACCCTCCCTCACTTGCCACCCCTAGTTCTGCCTCCACTGAAGTATGAGGTGCCAGATAGGAGCACTGGGTTTTCAGGTTTTAGGGGTGGAGCTGTACTAGATGCTCAGTAGATGTCATCTCATGTAATCATTGCAGTCCTATGAGGTAGCTCTGTTGTGTAGATGGGGAAACTGAAGCTCAGAAAGGGAAACGCACATGCCCACAGACACACAGCTGGCAAATGCTGGAGCAGGGATGTGGTCGGGCTCCAGAACTGGCTTTTTCTGCCATTCTGCAGGCAGGCATGGGCTTCCTCCCTCATTCTGTAGCCTGGCAGATGTGCTAATGGTCTCTACAGCAAGGCAGAGAGGACTCAGCTGGGGAGAGGGTGGGCCTGACCTGCCCAGGATATCCCAGAGATTAGTCGTCCTGGCAGCAACCCCTGTTGCTGAGAGTTGCTCTTCCTGATGCCTGGGCCTCAGCACACCCATGCCTCCAGGAGTCCTTCCTACACCCTCTGGTTCTGAGCAGTGCTCCTGCCAGCTGCCCTGTTCTCTCTGTCCTTCTCTTTGTGGTCCAGAGAATGGATGCCTCCTCCACACCCCTAATGCCTTTGGGCCTTCCCGAGGCATAGGGAGAGTATGTTGGAGGGAAACCCACTGGGAGCGGGTAATGAGAAACATTGTTTGTTGGGAGCCTTGAAGCCTTGCAGCTGGGAGAGATACTCCCTCTGGGAGGCAGGACTCCCAGTCACCCCAAAGTCAACATAGGCACTGAGGAACTAGACTCCCCCCCAGGGGAGACACTGGACTGTGTGCTTGAGGGAGAAGCCCTGTATTGGAGATGTGGCAGCAGCAGGGGCAGTAGGGGCTGGAGCCCAGGATGTGCGGCGCTGTGGCCTGATTTCTGGAAGGAGGAAGGGGAAAGGACCACTCGGGATGAGCTGGACACAGAGATGTAGCCGAATTGCACATTTGCCACTTTGGACCTGGGTGCTGGTGGGTTTCTAGTTGGAAAGGAGGTCATAGGAGGAGTCATGGTGTCAGGGACCTAGGTATAGAGCTTGACAGAAGGAGTCTCACCTGCGGAGAGTGGGGTGGGAGGGAAAAGGGTGGCTCAGTATAGAGGGGCCTACAAGGCCTTGTCCCCAGGCCCATGGCAATACCAGTGATAGTGATCATTGTTATCACTGTTTGGGTACCAGGTGCTTTCCTAAGTCTTCTCTGTATATTATTTTATTCTCTCAGCAGCCCTGTGGAATAAGGATTTAACCTGTTTCAGAAATATGGAATCAAGCCTCAAAGAGGTTCAGTCATTTATACCTGGACATGTGTCTAGCAAGACTTCTGAGTCAGAATTGGAGTCCAGGCCTGCCTGCTCCTGAGCCCAAGCTATATCCTGGGGCACACAAGGCAGCCCAGTGAGTCAATTTAACAGGTGAGGATTTGAGCCCTGGGGGTACTTGCCGGCTCTCAATCACCTCCGATGATGGCTAATAACTGAGCCTGGGCCTTTGGGCAGCCAGCCCTCTTCTCTGGGCTCATATTCTCATCTGTACAATGGGCTTGGAGGTGGGCACCGGACCAGGTGAACTTTAAGCGGCCCTCAAGCTCTGTGGACTGCGGGAACATGAGTGGAAATCCCTGGAGAGCCAGAGGCGCTGGTGCTTAGATGGACAGGGTAGGTGGAACTATTTTAGGCTGAGCTTCTGTCAGGGTAGAACCCTATAGAACTTGGAGGCAGGGAGACATTTAGACAGAACACATCTGGAGAAAGTGGGTCCTTCCTTGAGTGAAGTTTGGAAAGGCTTCTGGAAGGGATGGGATTTCCAGACATATTTAGTTGGGCACCTAGCAGGATTCAACAGAGTTTGAGTGAATGCAGATGTGCGTGCCACAGGCCTGCCAGGGATCCACCCTCTGATTTGGTTTTACAATCTCTCATCTCTTCCCTCCCTCTCTCCACTCTCCTCGTTCCCATCCCTTCTTCTGGCTGGACCTCTTCTGAGCTCAGTTAGCTTCACTTTCTTCAGGGTTCTGTGTCTCCAGTGGGGCATGTGTGTGCATGTGTGGCCTCTGCACACACTTCCAGTTCTGAGATGTTATCATGCCCCTTATGAAGTGGTGTCAAGCCCTAGAAGATGCAAATTCATTTTGGGGTGGCATTCTAGCCATAAGAGGGTATGACAGGCAGACCAGCTGCTGCAGTAGCAGTCTCACCATGCTCTCAGACCCACACAGATGATCTGGGTTTTCTCTGGTTTTGCCACCTCTCATTCTGATCCCTGACTTCAGGGTGGAGAACATGCTGTAGTAGGGATGGTGTGGCTTAGAAAAACTAGGGGCTCTTCTGTGTCCTGTTCTCCTCTCTTCCTTGTTCTTCCAAAGCCATGAGGGCAGCAGGCAGAGGATGCCAAGGAAATCTTGGCCCCGCTCTGCTGGGCTGGCCCCGGTGACACACTGCTGTCCTGACTCACGCAGAGATCACTTTGAGAGGAAGAATTGATTTCTTCTTTTGGGTGGGATCACGGGGCTGTGGAGTGGTGCCCAGTGGGCAGCCTTAAATATAAAAGACCTAAACTGACTCAGATGATCAGGAAAAGGGATGGTCAGCATGGAGCAGTTCCCAGGGAACTCTGCAAATCTCTGCCTTCTCTCCCCAGACACCCACCCATTTACAGAGCACCAATACTTATTAAGTCAGTTTAGACAATTTTGCTCAGTTGAGTCCTGAAATCATCCTATGAGGGTAGAGTTTATAATCCCTATTTTACAAATGAGCAAACTGAGGCTCAGAGAGGATGTTTTCCCAAAGTCATATGACTAGGAAGTGACAGAGTCTGGATTGGAATCTGTATCTCCAATTCCAAAGTCATCTTCTGAAACACCAGGGCTCACTTCTTCCATGAAGTCTCTTGTGACAGTACTAGCCCAACATGTGGTTACGGCACAGGATGGTGGCGAGGGGCCTCCTTTGATGGTTGAGGAGATGAAGACCCAGAGAGGCAATGGGTTTGCTTGAGGGAACCTGACATATGAGTGATGGAGCTTGGTCTAAAAGTCACATAAGTCTTTGATGTTGCTGTTTTCCTTTTCCCTTTTGTTAACTGCAAAAGAATTACATGCCCCGGGGCTGTGGAGCCTCCAGTATAATGTGGTCTCGGGGGAGTGCGAAGAAGGGTGGGGGGTATCTTGGAGGCTGGAGGAATAGGTGCGGGTGAAGATGGCAGCAGTTGAGGCCGTGAACTGCATCGTGGAGAATTTTGTAGCCACCTTGGCTAATGGGACGAGCCTCCAGTTGCCCTTTGAAGAAGTAACCCCCCTTTGCCCTTCCCTGTGTTTGCCTCATTTCTGCCTTTCCCTCCCTTCCCCAGCTGTGGCTGAGCTCAAAATGGATGGGGGGTGTGTGGGGTAGAGAGACTGGAGAGATGGTAGGAGTGGCTGAGGTCTCCTGTGGCCAGGCAGTAAGCAGCAAGAAGCCCAACGCTGAGGACATAATGTTCAAAGATTACTACTTTGGTTCCTACGCTCGCTTTGGCATCCACTAGGAGACGCTGAAAGACAAAGTGCGCACACCCAGCACCTCTTCAAGGACAGGGTGGTGCTGGATGTGGGCTCATGTGCTGGGATCCTCTGCATGTTTGCTGCCAAGGCTAGGGCCCGAAAAGTCATCGGGATTGAGTGTTCCAGTATCTCTGATTATGTGGTGAAGATCGTCTAAGCCAACAAGTTAGACCATGTGGTGGCTGTCGTTAAGGGGAAGGTGGAGGAGGTGGAGTTTCCGGTGGAGAAATTTGACATCATCATCAACGAGTGGATGGGCGACTGTCTCTTCTATGAGTCGATGCTCAACACCGTGCTCTATGCCCCAGACAAGTGGCTGGCACCCTATGACCTCAATTTCCTAGACGGAGCCACGCTGTCCATGATGGCCATTGAGGACTGGCACGATCCATTGGTGGGAGAACGTGTATGGCTTTGACATGTCTTGCATCAAAGATGTGGCCATAAAGGAGCCCCTTGTGGACATGGTGGACCCCAAGCAGCTGGTCACCAATGCCTGCCTCATACAGGAAGTGGACATCTATACAGTGATGGTAGACCTGACCTTCACCTCCCCCTCCTGCACGCAAGTGAAGCAGAATGACCACGGGCACACCCTGGTGCCTACTTCAACATCGTGTTCACACGCTGCCACAAGAGGACCGGGTTTTCCACCAGCCCCGAGTCCCCGTACACACACTGGAAGCAGACGATGTTCTCCATGGAGGACTACCTGACGGTGAAGATGGAGAGGAGGTCTTTGGCACCATTGGCATGTGGCCCAATGCCAAGAATAATCGTGACCTGGACTTCACCACTGACCTGGACTTCAAGGGCCAGCTGTGTGAGCTGCCCTGCTTCACTGACTACCAGATGCGCTGAGACACCACCTGGTTCCTCCCACCCCAGCCGGGCAGGCCCTACACGTGCCCAGGGGCTGTGGCATTCTTAGGCGGTTTCCGGGCTCCCCCTTCCTCTCCTTCCCTCAGAAGGGAGTTTTAGGAGCCTGGATTGGGGCGGAGGGGTGGGAGGCGGAGGGCATATCGTGACTGTCTTTCATAACTTACGTTTTCATATGGTTGCATTTACAACAATAAATCCTCAGCTGGGACACCTCAGCTTCCTGAGGGCAAAGTGGTGTTGGGGTTCTGCCCTCAGGTGCTGAGATGCCGCCTAAGCAGCCCAGAAAAAAAGTAAAATAAAGAATTACATGATGATTGTCTAAGTAACAGAAGTGTAGAAGTATATTGACTAGAAAAAGAAAGTAGACTCGTACCCTTACTCCCATGCCCCAGGGTTGGGTTTGCTATCACATTTCCAGACCCTTTTCCTATATACGAGGTGTGATAAAAAAAAGAAAATACAGTGAATGTTTAGATTAAAAATGTATTAGAGTAAAAGACACATTGCCATTAATCTCCCGCAAAATATTCCCTTGCTTTGAACACACTTATCCCATTGTTCTTGTCACTTTGTGAAGCAGCTCAAGTCCTCTTTTGTGAGCGTCTTTAGTTGCGCTGTCATGGCTGCCTCGGTGTCCTGAATAGATTCAAAATGTTTACCTTTCATGGTCATTTTGACTTTGGGGAAGAGCCAGAAGTTGTACAGTACCAGAGCCAGTGAATAAGGTAGATGAGGACATACCATAATGTTTTTTTGACAAATTGCTGTACCAGAAGTGACACAGAGCATTGTCATGACAGAGGATGAAGTAAAGACACTCAAGAAGACTTCCAGAACTGCTTCAGAAAGTGGCAAGAACGATGGGATAAGTGTGTTCAAAGCGAGGGAGAGTATATTGAGGCAATGTGTCTTTTACTGTGATACATTTTTTAAATTTAAACATTCACCATATTTTTCAATCACACCTCATACAAACATCCATCCATCCATCTATCTACCTCAACCCTCATTCATTCATTCCTTTATTCATTCATGTATTTATTCATTCACTGAACAATGCACTGAGCATTCACTATGTGCCAAGCCTTTGTTAGAATTAAAGATACAACAGTAAATAATGCAGACTTGGTTCCTGCTCAGGGAGGTTCCAGTATGACCAGAAGAAAACAAACTGGGTAAGGCATACCAGGGACCACCTTAGAGGACTGACCTCTGACTAGCTTTTCTGCCAAGGTGAATCTCAGGATGGAGAGGTGTTGCCCATCCACCCGGGAGGAAGGAACTATTTTGCAAGGGAACTGGAAGGCCCACTGTGGCGGGGTTGGGGTGGAGAGGGAAGGAGGGAGGTGAGTGTGAGGAGGTGGGCAGGGTGAGACCAGGTAGGGCCATGGAGGAGCTGGGATCTTATCCCAAGAAAGAGGAACAGTCCTGGGATAAAATATTGAAATATTGAAAGTGAATATATGATGCAATTTGTGTTTTCATAGCAGTTATTCTGGCTGCTGTGTAGAGTATAGGTTATAGATTGGAGTATAGAATTGGGTGGGGGGGGGGACAAGAGAGAAAGTGGGGAGACTTGTTGAACAGGCTTTTGTGATCATCCAGGCAAGAGAAGATGCTAACTTGGCAGACCAGAGAGAGAAGCAGAGCTGGAGAGAGAGAAAAAATAGCAGGGTCAGCAAACTTTTTCTGCAAAGGGCCAGAAAGTATTTGCAACCATTGCAATTGCTTGTTCTGCTATCGTAGTGTAGAAGCAGCCACAGACAGCACGGAAATGAACGAAGTCTGCCTGTGCGCCGATGAAACTTGATTTACAGGTGCTGAAATGTGAATTTCATATAATTGTCTTGTGTCACAAAATAATCTTTTTCTTTTTATTTTCCCCAACCATTTAAAAAGGTAAAATCTTTCTTAAGTGAGCTGAACAAAAACAGGTGGTGAGGCTGAATTTGGTCCTTAGGCTGCTATAGTTTGCAGAGCTATATGCAAACTGGGATATGCTTGGGGTGAGGAATGGCTGTTCTCAGTGATGGATTGTAGAGGTGAGAGAAACTCAGCCTTCTGGCTTTAGCAGAAGGTGGAGCGTGGTGCCTTTACGCAGTGGGCAGGGCTGGTGAGGGACAGGTTTGGGTGAGAATCCAGAGTTTGAAGAGGGATGTGTGAAGAGGGGGATGCCTCTGAGTCACTGGAACCGATGTTTAGGAAACAGTTGGGTTTATGTTTGGAGATCAGATGGGAGGTGTGGACTAGAGAAGTAAATTCGGGAGTTGCCAGTATATAAATGATATTTAAAGCCAGGGAGTAGATAAAACCATCTAAGAAAAAAACTAATAGGGAGAGTTGAGGAGAGAGCCCAGAAGACGCAAGGGATTCAGCACTGGAGAAGGAGAGGCCTGCTGTGAAATGTGGGTGATACAGAGAGAAAGAGGTGACTAGATCTGGGACCTTAGGGCTTGACATTTTGTTAATACAGAAATTTAGTCATACAACTCACAACATAGTCTATTTACTTAACAATATGTCATGGACTTATTTCCATGTTAGTACGTGTTCTTTTCAAAAGCTGTATGCTGTCCCATTATGTAGATGTGCCATGTAGCTAATGGTCAGAGTTAATGCACCCGTTCCCCATTGCTTCTCATTTCTGGGTGTCTGAGCAATGGTGCTAGTGCTTATAAACTAGTTTCTAAATCTACAACCGTGGGCCAAATTGTCTGCTGCTTGTTTTTATATAGCCCACAAGCTCAGAATGCTTTTTACATTTCTAATGGTTGGAAAAAAATCATGTGATTCATGACAATTTTATGCAATTGAAGTCTGAGTGTCCAGAAATAAAGTTCTATTGGAACGGAGCTCTGCTCATCCACTTATATATATGTAATCTATAACTGCTCTCCTGTTACAGCGAGTAGTTGTGACAGATACTGGATGGCCTGCAAAGCCTGAAATATTTTCTACGTGGACATTTGCTGACCACAGCCTGACTCCATCCTCCCTCTAGGACCAGGAATGGGGCTGCATTCAGGTGGAATGGGGTGTTTTGAGCAGCTCCAGGAGAGTACAATGCAGAAAAATATTATTTGATGACCAAAATTCCACCATCAACTCTTTCTTTCTTATTTTGAGTAAACCATTGCCCTTTCTAAATATTTTCTTTTAAAATTGAAACCTCCTCAGCAAGATTAACCTTACATATTAATCACTTAATCAAGGTTGAGCCTACCTATAGCAATAGTGTTACTCCTCTACTTTAAACCCTTTCTTTCTCATCCCCTTCAAACAAAGTCTGAACAAAGCTTCCTGCTCTAGCCCCCTCCTGTCATCAGCTTCTCTTCCTGTAATCACTACCTCGCACCTCATGTCAGCCCATACTGAATTGCTTACAATTCCTCGAGCTCGCCGTGCTGCTTCCTACCTCTGCCTTTGCACAGGCTTCTCCCTCACCTGGCATGGCCTTTCCCAACCTGACCACCTCAGGCACTTCAGGTCAATTTTCAGTGTTCAGCTTTGGGATTCCCAAGGGTCTGAGGTGCCTCCAACTAGCCCTCACTGCACCTTAAATAATAGAGTATACAGAGCTACCGTGTTCCGGGTGCATGTTCACCTTCCCTGTTGGAATGCAGCCTCCTGGAGAACAGACACATAGTTTCGTCATTTCCCTGTCCCCAGTGTCTGCCTCACAGGCATTCAGTGAAGAGTCCAATGAATTACTGAATACACGAATGAATGTATATTCAAGGACGCCTTCAGGTGCAGGTAATAGAAACATAGCTCAAACAGGCTTAAGAAAGAACAAATGACTGGCTCAAGTATCTGGGCAGCCCAGGTGTGCAGCTTGTTTCAGGCTTAGGAGCTTAAATGATGTTTTCAGGGCTCTGTATCCCTCTAGCTTTCATCTCTGCCTCTGTTTGTTTGGGTCGATATTTTATATTGTTGGTTGCTGATAAATTCACTGCTAACAGCCCCAGGGCACATCCTTCTTAGCAGCCTCTCAGCAAGAGAGTCATTTTCCATAGTTCCAGTGGGAGCACTCTGGGAAGTCTCTGGTTGGCTCACAGGCCCGTTCCCAGGCCAATCACTGTGGTGGGGGCGGGGCGGGGTTTGCCAGTGAGTCAGGTCTGGTCACATGCTATGGCCTGAGGCTTGGGGCCAGCCCCACTAGCACCAAATGAACTGGGTTCCCTGCAGGAAAGTGGGGCGCTGTTATCAGAAGGAGCCAGTCTAGAACAAGAGAGAGGCACTCTTAGAGTAAAATAACTATGAGCGTCAAGACCAGCGACCAAACACAGAGATTTGCTGAGCATCTTTGCTTTTTTGTCAAGGAAAGAAGGAGCAGAAACTGCAAAGAAGGAACTGAAGTGGGTGCCAGGTGGGGAGGTGATGATCTGCTTTAAGTGGATTTGTCTTTTGGCCCCGGGGATTGCCTATCCTGGTGCTGACTGAACTTGGAGATACGATCTCTGAGAAGCTGTCGGGGATATTTCCGGATATTTCAGGACAATCTCCGGTAGACATTAGGTGTGGGTGGTAGCCTTGTACAGTTCCCCACTGTGTCCAGAATCAATCCAAGGTCCTTAGCCGATCCCCGACCCCTGACTGCCTCCCTTACCTCAGCTCCTGACAGCCTCTCCCAGGAGTCTTGTCTCCTGTCTCCTCTCAGTTGCTCCCTCCTCTGTGACCTTGCTTGTACTGCCCCCTGTATCTGCTAGAGAGCTGAATGGTCTCCTCCAGGAGGCCCTTCCTAATCCTCCCCACTCATCCAGCAAATTGCTTGAGCCTCTGCTCCCACAGTACCTGATAAAAACCCACATCAAAGAACTGGTCTTATTCTATTTTTAATTACATATTTTCCCTCAAAACCTTTTTCCTATTTTTATTATAAAAATGTGATATTTCAAATATGCCATTTAGCAGTTCTATAACCATTGTGACTTTCTGTGTCTGAATTTCCTCATCTGTGAGATGGGATAATAGTGCCTGAGTTATATGTGAAAAGGCACTTAGAACAGAACCTGGTGCATAGTGGGCATTCAGCAATGTTGGCTTTTTTTTTTTTTTTAAGATTTTATTGGGGAGTTGGGGGAGGGGAACAGCATTGGGGAATCAGGGAAGAGGAACAGACAAGTTGCTGTCTTTTTGTTCTTCAGTCTAGTTGCGAAGGACATCGCTTCACTGGCCCATGTTGGTATCATCATTGTGCTCTTCCCAGATGAGGCAGATCGGTCACCGGCCTCTGGATGGCCGCTCACCGCGGCTATTGGCAGCTCACGCTGGCTGCCGGCCACTCACTGTAGCTTTAGGGAGCCCACTGCAGCAGGGGCTGCAGCCTGCACCATCACCGGGGCTCGCAGCCCAGCTCCAGGTGGAGCTGTTGTTAGCTGTAGAGGGCAGTGTCACTGGCCCTCATATGTGGGATCCGAACCAGGGCCGCTGGCATCCCAAACCAGCTCTTAACCAGTGTGCCACTCGGCTGGCACAATGTTGGCTTTTTAAAAAATTATTATTTGCTGCAAACAGGATAATACAGTAACTTGGGTAATGTATGAAGCATAATGATAAACCCAACCCAACTGAAGAATGATAACATTTATGATTGTATATTTGTATGTCCGTCTCTCCATCTCTGCTCTTAGTACCTAGCACAATGCCTCAGAACACAGATGCCACCTGGATGGATAAATGGGTGCTGGGAGACTTGAGATGGGCAATAACCAGTATTATGGGCAGGACAGGAGATTGTGGGAACAACAGATGGGTGATCTTGCCCTTAGTCCCTGACAAAGTCCTGGAACCAACTATCGGCCCATCTTCCAATGAGCTTTTTTTCTGGTTCTTCTCCATGTGATTGGTTTCCTTCTAGAAGCGGTCAGCATCTCATGACAGCCTGGGGCTGAGATGGACAGGTGGCAGCTGGGTGGCAGCACAAGTAGGAAGACTCATAATCCCTAAATACTGCGTGGACATTGATCCAGGGCAGGCCCCAGAGCTACGGGGTTTTCCCATTCCTGCCTTCTCCCTGAGGACCTTGAAGACACAAGAGACAGAGCAGGGAGAGGAGAGCAACCATTTTGGGTGACGTTCATTCAGTCTTTGTTTTTTTTGTTTTGTTTTGTTTTTGTTTTTTTGAGGGCATTGTCACTGGCCCTCATATGTGGGACCGAACTGGGGCCACTGGCTTCCCAAGCCAGTGCTTAACCACTGTGCCACTCAGCCGGCCCCTAATCTTTGTTGTTGTTTTTTTTTATTCTCTAAAAAATTATTGAGCACCATCTGTGCACCAGGAACTGTGAAAATGGTACGTCAGAAGATCATGGTATGGTTACATCACACTGTGACCATACTGAATGCCACTGAATTGTTCACTTAAAAATGGTTAAAATGGTAAAGTTCGTGTTATGTATATTTTGCCACAACTAAGAAACAAACAAACATCATGGCAGTTGGAGTGATAGACTGATCTGAACTGGATGGAATGTAAGAGTATGGAACATTTTATAAAGCTCCAGCTCTTCCCCAAATCAGAAGAGGGTGGCAGAGACGTGGATCAGCCACAACACATGGGAACAACTTCTGGTGGTTGGCCATAGTGTTGATAGCCGATTATTTTGGGTCGATGACATGGCTGCTCAATGGTGACCTCATAAAGAAAGAAGAAGATCGAATATTGGCAGGGCTGTTACAAGGGAGGGAACAGACTTGTTCTGCGTGGTCCAAGGAGTTGAATAAGGACTGACGTGGGCTGTATGAGAGACAGATGTTGGCTCAGTTATCAGGCAGAGCTTTGCACCAATGGGAGCTGCCCAAAAGCCAGTAGACTGACTTGGGGGGGGGGGTGTCCATCAATGGAGGGACAAAGGTTGTGGAGGTGGCCAGAGAGAGAGGTTTCCTCTTCTGATATCTGACCATTAACTTCTGCAGTTTCTCCAGAATTTGTTGGGGAACCTCTTCTCACTCCATGATCTCCGTCAATGATCCCAACTTTGGCTTCTGTTACCACCTATGTGTGGATGGCTCCCTTGTCCCTCTCTGTTCTGAGAGCCCAGCTCTATGTGTCCCACAGTCTATCAGACATTTTGGCATGGATGATCCATAGCTCAAGCCCAGTGGGCACTGTGCTACCCCCCAAACATGCTCTGTTTCCATGTCTCCCCATCTTAATATATATGCCCACATGTGCCCGTTTGTTCAATCCTTCAGTACAACCTTGACTCTCTCAGCTCCTCCCTCCCATACAAATAATCCTATGCCCATCACATCTACCCTTGAAATATCCCTGGATCTGGGCCAGGCATCACTAAGTGAGCCTGATAAGATAGTGTCCAGTTCATATTTTGAAATACCTATTTTAGATGTTTCTTTTGCTGCTCTGAGCAGTGGCAGTTTTCATGAGGTAAGAAGAGTAGGGAGAGAAAGAGGGTAAGTAAGGGAGAAATGGCTTCCTGAATTAGTCACTTCAGGTGTTGCAAGAAAGACCCAAAATAACAGGGACTTAAGTGAGAATAGATGCTTATTTCTCACCCATGTGACAGTCCGGGTATGCCCAGAGCTGACACTGCAGCCTCTCAGGTGCCTTCTGTCATGCTGCTCTGCAATCCCCAGGGTGCTGCCTTTGGCTTCTCACATCTGTATTCCAGCCAGTGGGGAGAGAGAGGAGAAAAGAGAGGGAGTGTGCTCTCTCTTTAAGGGCATGAGCCAGAATTGTACATATCAGTTCCTATTAGCCAGAAAATGGTCACATGGCCACACACAGCTGCAAGGCAGGCTGGGGTCTGTAGTCTTCGCTGAATGGCCATGCACCTAACTAAAAATTCTACGGAAGAGATTAGGTGTAAGGGAAAAACTAGTGGTTTCTGTCACAGTGGCTTTGTATATTTCTATATGACTTATGTGGCAGCTAAGTGGCTAGGCCTTGGGGATATAGTACACAAAGGCTTAACATACTCATGAAGTTCTACTAGCACCCAGCAAAGCTCTTATTTTATAGGGAACATTGAGCTTAGAGAGGGGAAGTCACCTGTTAAGATTGCACAGCAAAGTGTCAGAGCTAGGACTACCACCGCAAACTTTGGGCTCACTTTCTACCTTTTCAAAGAGAGCTGGCTGAGAGACAGACAGGCAGTGCCAGGAAGGTCCCTTGGGACTGAAGAGGGGTCACCTTTCCCAGTCTGTCTACCTGGGGAGTGCTAATCATTTTTCAGGATTCACCTTTAGGGTTGCCCTGTCTCTGAGATGCCATCAAGTAGCCTCACTGCATCTTAAATAGTACACACTTCTGACCCGCAGCGATTTCTGTGCATGTCCACCTTGCTCCTTGATTTTAGTTATCTCTTTGTCCCCTGTACCTGCCTAATAGTTAAATAAATTACTGAATACGTGACTCCTTCAATTGCAGGCAATAGAAACTTAGCTTAAACTGGCTTAAGAAAAAAAACAAAACCAAACAGATTGGCTCAAGTCCCTGGGTGGTATAGATGTGCAGACTGCTTCAGGCATGGCTGGAGCCAGGGGCTGTCCTGCTGTTTTCAGAAACAGTGCTTCTGTGCTGGGCTGGTCAGCGTAGAATGACACTGGTTATGTGCTTGACCTTTGTCACCTTGTTTGTGGGAACTTTGCCCAAGCAGCCCTTGCAGGGATTGGAGGCGGCAGGGGAATGAGGGGTGCTGCTGGTGAACATGGTGGGGGCCAGGAGTCCCTCTTGGGTACCCCCATGCCCAGGGCATCTTGGTATAGAGGCCAGTCTCAGCCCTTGATTTTTGGTTTGGGTTTTACAAGACACATCTTGGGTTATTTCTCAGGAGCTCCCCTGTGGCCCCACCTGTACCATGGTAGAATGTGCCTGCTGCACTCTCAGGCCGGAGGTGACCTGGGCCCCTCACTCCTGATTCTCTGGGAAAGCCCAGGCACCCTGGTTTCTCCTGGCAGTGCTCCTTGGAGTTCCTACATTTGCTGGGACTGGGAAAGAGGAGGAGGGAGGGCTGGCTAGCTGGTGACTCAGGCATGCTGACTGCTGCACAGGTCCTGCCTGAGGGTGAAAATTCCCCTTTGCAGGAAAGGCTAGTGGATGGTGAATGCAGCATGATCTCTGTCCGGGGTGGCACTACTGTCCCCACGTCCCCACAGGCAGCGATTGGCTTTCTGCTCCTGGTACATGTTCCCATTTCCTGAGCTGCACCTCCCCTCCCAGGTGTATTTCTTCCTTCTGTCCTCTGCTCTTGGGGGCCCAGCTGCTGTGGTGGAGCCTCTGGGTGCTGTGGGATTCTCAGGTCTCCACAGTCAGGCTTCTCTCCAGGGTAAGCCATGAATGTGGGAACTTTCCTGGGACCAGAGTTTGGGAAAGGAGTCAAAGGGAGGAAGCGCAACACACCCCTCATCTTCCCATTAGAGAGGACAGCTTGGCCTTTGGGGGGCCCTAACAGGTCTGATCGGGACAGAGGGGTTCCCTGATCTCCCACATTCACAGAGCTGGCAGGTATTCCCAAGAGACCCTGGGGAGTAAAACCCCAGGGCAGGAATTAGCTTGGTGTGTGGAAGAGACAGTTGTAAGAAAGGTCTTTAGTGCGGGGCAGGGGAATGTGGGTTAACTTGGGTAGTATAAGGGGAGCCATGGGAGGTTCTTTAGCAGAGGGGAGGATACCTGTCTGGGGTCCTAAGAGGAAGCGCGGTAGAGAATGGGGTTGGCTGCGGGAAGAGTGGAGATAGCAGGGCCAGTCAGTGAGGAGGGTGGTAGGAGGGTCAGAGGGAGCTGGCCACACAGCTCAGAGTGGGAGATGGGGGCATGAGCCCCAGGGGGAGGAGGAGGGAGGGGTCCCAGGAAGCAGACAGGACTTGGTTTGTTTGGGGATGAAAGCAAGGACAGGAGACGTGGAATCTGGGAACCTCTAAATCCTCAGTCCTGGGTGTTTCCTTGGGGCGGGGGGGGGGGGCAGGCAGGCACCGCAGCCTAGCTTTTCCTGTGGGCCTGGTGGGCAGGATGTGGTGCTGGCCAAGGGTGCCTTTATGAATGGAGCCGGGAGGCTGCTGACTCAGCAGGCACGAGGCTTTGCAGCCACCAGGTTTGGACTGGAAGCGTCTGGGAAGGAAGTGGCTGCTCTGGGCTTTCCCGCTGTGGATTGCTGGGAGTGGGGCTGGCAGGATGCACCCGGTTTGGCTGAGGGACTCCCTCCTGCCAGCTGCTGGGGGTGGGGGGGTGGGGGGAGGTGTCTGGCTGGGATTGCAAGGGTTGAGGCCGGGTGTCTGTGACCATGGTTCATGCTAATGGTTGTTGAGTTTTGCTCCGTGAAAGGGCAGAAAGTTGTGCTTGGGAACCCCAACCCTTCTCAGCTATGCTGACTGGTAAATTACATCACATTATGATGTCACTTCACTCATCTGGGCTTTAGTATTTTTTCTCCTGCAAGATGGGATCTAGTAGTGCAGCCTGTCTACCCAGGGGGTTATAGGAATGTGGACTCCTTTATAGGCTTGTCGATCAGGATTGGATTGTGTGGACGTAAGAAATGTCCAAACCTGTGGGGAATTTTTATGAGTTTATTTGAGTCAAACGGATGACAGTTGCCGGGAAGCAAATTCTCAACTGATTAAGAAAATGCTCCAGGGAATGGCAGTTTTGCAGCTTATTTTATACATTAGAATCAAAGAAGGAGGGTTACATGAAATCTATTGGTGGTAGATTAAGGCGGTGGGAGAAAGCAAAGTGGGGAGTCCCTGGGATTGGATAAAAAGTCAAATGGAGACACATACCTCTTTTACATTGGTGGGTACAGGATAGTTAATAATTAACATTTTGCAGCACATAGAGATGGTATTGGGGAACAAGATAATAATGAGGGGTTCTGTGGTCTCATGCTCTGGTGTGTTTGTACCCCGAGGGGGTCTGGAAAGGATTACTCTGACATTTCAAAGGTATGTCATCTTAGATGTAAAAAGACAACAGACAGGCTCACTTACAGTAAAGATTGACCTTTGTCAAGGAAGCCACAGGCCTAGGATATGACTGCCGGCTATGACCTGCTTTTAGTTAGGAATTTTTATGTTCAGACCACCCTGTGTGGTTACTTTTGGTCTCTGGGTTTGTGGCATAGATCAACCCTGGCTACGTGGCTTGATCAGGAAGTGGCAGCAGCTGTGGGCCCCAGGGAACGGTGCCAGCAGCCTGCCCAAGTCAGACTCCTTGGGTGTAGCCAGGATTGGGAGCAGGGCTGGACCCAGGGAGGCCTGGCCCCCGCTGAGGCCTGACCTCTGGCCACAGACCTGCCTCTCACCTAGTTCTGATTCCAGCCTTGGGGGTCAGCCCCAGCCCTGGCCTCTTCCATTTCTGATCCATCTTGGTCACTCAATCTACACCTATTAAAGTCGCAAACACCCTCTTTCTCGGGCCCCGCACTCTCGGGTCCCACACTCTTGGGCCCCCAGCTGCCTCCTAGAACTTGCCCTTGGAAGATTCTGCACAAGCCCTGCTGATTTCACACACCCTGCACTGAACCTTCTCATGTTCTCTGTCTCAGCGAGTACCCGACCTGGTCACTGCGCTCAAAACCGTGGACCCCTGACTGCTCCCTTTCTCTGTTCCCACACCCCCAGTGCTGTCACTTTCACCCAGACCTGCTTCATCTCTTCTGTCCAGCTCCTCTCATTCATTTATCCTATGATGCCTTCAGAGTAATCTTTATGAAGCACAGCCCCGACCATATCCTTTCCCCTATCCCAGAATCTTTGGTGGCGCCTGCCTGCAATCAGGGTAGAGGCCAGACCTCTTAGTCTACCTCTAAGTCTGGCTCAGCCTCAGCTCCTCTTCTCCCCAGATGGATCTGGGCAGATCCCTGGGCCCCAGCAGGCGGGCCCCGCCTTTACTTGTCGCCTCGCCTCTTCCTTGCATGTGCATCTTAGTTCTGAAAGGGTGGGTCCACCTCCCCTGTTCTCGCTTCCCCAGTGACTCAATTCCCTCCCACCAGCCTCTTTCAAAAATTTCCACAGCAGGGAGCCTTGTGGGGTGGGTGTGTGGGTGGGGGGACCTCCCAGTTGGCAGTTGCAGTCTTGCCCCAAGCTGGTCCAGGGGAAATGAGGTGAGAAGTGCCTGGGGAGGACCTTTTGAGACAAAGCCTCGCTGCTTCCTCTCCTCACAGGCAGGGGCAGCCTTCTGCCGCTGTGAACCCAGCTGTCAGCTGCCTCAGAGGAAGATGGGCAGCCCTGGCACAGGTGTGCGTGTGGCCACCGCACTGGGAGTGCTGTGCTTCTGCCTCACAGGTGAGGACAGCAGTGTGGGGGCTGAGGGTGGGGGAGGGACGCTCACGCCCACCAGGGACGGGAGGGTTTGGGCAAACCTCCTCCCAGGCTCCCTTGCACCCTGTCCATGCTCATTCCTACCTCCAGGATCCAATAGGCAACTTATTTCACATTTCTTAGCTTCCATTTCCTTGTCCACAAAACGGTAGTGTGAGCACTAATATGTCAAATGTCACCTCCTCAGCAAGGCTTTCCTGGCTACGTTGTATAAAATAGCACCTCCCTCCCCATCCCTGGCTGTTCTTTATACTTATTCCCAGCGTTTATCTCCTGACATGTTTACTTGCAGACTGCTTGCCCTGCTCAAAGAACAGGGTCTATCCCTAAGGCCAGGATTGGTGCCAGGCACCATGTGGAATAAATGATATAAATATCCCCACACAGTGTTTGGCACAGAGTTGGCATTCAACAGTGGCAGCTACTTTCATAATAATATCCTCATCTCATATTTCAAACATTAATCAGCGTCTCTGCTCAGAGCAGGGACCACCTTCTTCCTCGTGAGGGAAGACAAAGGTGAGTGTCCAGCGCCATCTAGTGGTCATAAGGAAGCATCTCTCTACCCACCGCTGTTGTTCCTCATCTAGAGAAAGGGCTTTGTCTGGGTGATTCTTGCTCCCCTAATAACCCCTAAAAGGGGCGCCCTGGTCCAGCTGGCCTCCATTTGGAAGGCTGGGGTTTCAGCGAGAGATCCAGGGCCAGATTAAGATCTTTAGAGATCTCTATGCGCTACAAAGATTATGATACTCCCTCTCTGTGTAATTTACAATAAAAATACGACCATAAAATGTATATTTCTAAATGGAAGAAACTTTTATAGGTGCTATATTCAGTAAGTTTTATGTCAAGACTGTTTGAGATTCAGACTTTTGAGTGTGCCTGCTTTGCTGGTGCCCAAACCACTTAATCTAAACATTACCCAAGATTGGCAGTGCCAGGGTAAGAGGCATGCCTCTCTAAAAGAAAGGCTATTGGAGACCCCTTGCCTAACTTTCCAGGGCTCTGGAAGAAGAGCTGGAATGGAGCCAGAGGTGACAGGGTGAGGAGGCTGCAGGGTAAAAGGATGGAAGGCAGGGGGGCAGAGGAACCTGCCATGGGGGTGTGGTGGGGGGCTGTCTTTGGCTATGCCCAGGCCCTGTCCCTGGGGATGGAGGTGACCTAGGCTGCTGGAATCCATTCTTCTGTGTTCCCCTCACCGTGAATACATCAGCAAGCTATGTCCATTCTCCCTCCTAAATAAACCTTGACTCTGTCCCATTCTCACTGTGGCCACTGCCACCCTCTGAAGCTAAGCCATCATTACTTCTTCCAGGGACCTGAAATAACCTCCTATTCCATCCTTCAAAGGAGGCAGAGTGAGTTTTAAGCATCGTTACGCAGATTATGCCTGATTAAAACCCCCCAAATGACTTCCCATTGCTGTAGAAAACCCTACCTTCCTTACCTTCCTCACAAAGCTCCCCCATCCAGGTGCCTCTGCCACACTGACAGCTTCAGGATACTGCTGCATAGCAAGCTGGGTCTGGCCTCAGGGCCTTCTCACCTGCTGTTCCTTCTGCCTGGAACTCTTACACTGGCTCTTTGTATGTCAGGCTCTTTTTCATTCCCTTTAAATCTTAGCTTATTAATAGCTCCAAGAATGTCCTTACTATCATACCTAAAGGTATGGGTATCTTTTCTTACTTGTATAAAACAACTAATCATGTTTATTTAAGAAAACAAAAACTTTCTCATCTAGAGAAAACCACTATTAAATTTTGGTGTATGCTTTTTAGACTCCCCTTTGCAATTTATAAATATGATTCTGTATATACTTATAGGAAAATACAGCCAGTGTAGATAAGTATGAAGTACCTTCCAGGTTTTTGAACAGCAGCCACCTTACTTTCTAATCCATTGGTTTGTTTTCTTCCTTCCTACCCCTAATCACATGCTAATGAGAATTTGTGTGCTAATATGTCTCTCTCTCTCTCATTAAAATGTCAGCTTTTTAGGAGCGTGACTTTGCTCTTATTCTCTGTTGCATTCCTAACTCTTAGAATTGGCAAATAGTAGATGCTTACTGTATTCGTGTTGATTGAATGAGGACAGCAGCCCCCAAAAATAATTTAGGTCACAGGCTTTAAAGGACGCATGGATGGGGTTTGGAGTTAACCCAAAATAAGAGGGGAGACTAGGGAGGCTGGAAGTGTTCCCCGCCCCTCCTCACTGCCCCACCCACCGACTCCACCCTCAGGCACCGCCTTGGAGGTGCAGGTCCCCGAAGACCCTGTGGTGGCCCTGGTGGGCACTGACGCCACCCTGCGCTGCTCCTTCACGCCTGACCCCGGCTTCAGCCTGGCGCAGCTCAACCTCACCTGGCAGCGGACAGACACCAAGCAGGTAGTGCATAGCTTCGCCGAGGGCCGGGACCAAGGCAGCGCCTATGCCAGCAGCACCTTGCTCTTCCCCGACCTGCTACCGCAGGGCAACGCGTCCCTGAGGCTGCAGCGCGTGCGCGTGGCTGATGAGGGCAGCTTCACCTGCTTCGTGAGCATCCGGGACTTTGGCAGTGCCGCGGTCAGCCTGCAGGTGGCAGGTGAGTGCCGCGAGCGGGCGCCCTCTCCTTGGCACACTCCTCACGCTTCCCAAGCCCCTCACCCTTGCCCAGGGCTGACCCTTGTACTCACAGCCCCAGGCGCGCTGTTCCTCTGCTGTGCCCCCTGGCCTTGCCTTCCCTTGACCGCCACGCTTTGTCCCCCTTCAGCCCCCTACTCAAAGCCCAGCATGACCCTGGAGCCCAACAAAGACCTGCGGCCTGGGGACACGGTGACCATCACGTGCTCCAGCTATGGGGGCTACCCCGAGGCCGAGGTGTTCTGGCAGGACGGACAGGGTGCACCCTTGACTGCCGATGTGACCACATCGCAGATGGCCAACGATCAGGGTTTGTTCGACGTGCGCAGCGTCCTGAGAGTGGTGCTGGGCGCTAATGGCACCTACAGCTGCCTGGTGCGCAACCCCGTGTTAAAGCAGGATGCTCACGGCTCTGTCACCATCGTGCCCCACAGAAGCCCTGCAGGTTTTGTTTTATTTTGTTTTTTGCTTTAGTGCCCCCGTGAAGAGGGAAGTTTGGGTTCTATCAGGGGCTGCTGGATCTGAACCTAGCTGCCCACCTTCAGCCTCCCAGAACCATGGGATGCCTCGTAATAACGGGAAAGATAAACAGGGTGGGTAGAGGGGAACCTTACCGTGGTGGTAGGGGGTGCGAGAGGGCAATGGTCACAGGCTTTCTCGGCTCTGGGCACCTCCTGACTCAGGGCTCCAGAAGCCTCTGGAAGGATGGAGAAGCATTCAGATCTCAGCAGAGATGAAGGAAAGGGGAGGAAAATGGGTCCTGGCCGGGAGAGGAGTTTGCTAGGGCTGGAGGCTTCCCTACGTCTGACCCCTGAAATGGGCCTTATCAGGCCAAGGACAGCCTGCTGGGATTCTTGTCAGAAGTTTAGGGAGCCTCCACCTCTCGGAGCCCTGGGACTCAGACTGCTTTTGGGTGTGGGGAGAACAGGGGAAACTGGAATGGGCCTGGGGTTGATGGTGGGTGGAGATCCGGGAGGCTGCAGGGTGGTAGCCCAGAGTATCGCCACTCCTTCTCACCACTTGCCCCTCCCAACCTCGCCCTCAGGTACAGTGGAGGTGCAGGTCCCGGAAGACCCTGTGGTGGCCCTGGTGGGCACTGACGCCACCCTGCGCTGCTCCTTCACGCCTGACCCCGGCTTCAGCCTGGCGCAGCTCAACCTCATCTGGCAGCTGACAGACACCAAGCAGGTGGTGCACAGCTTCACCGAGGGCCGGGACCAGGGCAGCGCCTATGCCAACCGCACCTCGCTCTTCCCCGACCTGCTAGCGCAGGGCAACGCGTCCCTGAGGCTGCAGCGCGTGCGCGTGGCTGATGAGGGCAGCTTCACCTGCTTCGTGAGCATCCGGGACTTTGGCAGTGCCGCGGTCAGCCTGCAGGTGGCAGGTGAGTGCCGCGAGCGGGCGCCCTCTCCTTGGCACACTCCTCACGCTTCCCAAGCCCCTCACCCTTGCCCAGGGCTGACCCTTGTACTCACAGCCCCAGGCGCGCTGTTCCTCTGCTGTGCCCCCTGGCCTTGCCTTCCCTTGACCGCCACGCTTTGTCCCCCTTCAGCCCCCTACTCAAAGCCCAGCATGACCCTGGAGCCCAACAAAGACCTGCGGCCTGGGGACACGGTGACCATCACGTGCTCCAGCTACGGGGGCTACCCCGAGGCCGAGGTGTTCTGGCAGGACGGACAGGGTGCACCCTTGACTGCCGATGTGACCACATCGCAGATGGCCAACGATCAGGGTTTGTTCGACGTGCGCAGCGTCCTGAGAGTGGTGCTGGGCGCTAATGGCACCTACAGCTGCCTGGTGCGCAACCCCGTGTTAAAGCAGGATGCTCACGGCTCTGTCACCATCACAGGTAGGGGAAGGCAAACAGCTGGGAGGATGGAGGGAGGCACCTCCTTTTTTCTAGACCCTGAGCTGGAATTTAGGTGAGTTTGGGTACTCAGGAGACTTTTGAAACACTATTTTCCTCCACTTCAGGTGTCTCAAACTCACCCCAAGACGTCCTTAAGGGACTTTGCTTAAGAGCCGATAAGAAGCATTTGTAATATTTGCTCTCCTAGGAGCACCTTAGGGGGCACTTGTGCTTCTTACATATGGAATGGAATGCCTGCCTGGAATCTGAGGTGTGGGCGGGAGTTCTGGGGCAGCCCCAAGGCATGGCCCCAGGGACCTGGTGAGGGAGTGCTTTCCTATGGGAACGTCCCTGGGTAATGGGAAGGTATTGCTGCATCCATGGGCACTATGATTCTGAGGCCCTAAGGAACAGCTGGGCCCCTACAAGTGGTCAGTGCCTGGCACCCCATCAATGTCAGCTCTTCTACAATTGAGCTCTCAATCCAGGCAGCAGTTGGAATGGCTGGGGTGCTTTCTGCTGCTCCCATGTGGTCAGACACTAGATCAACAACACCCATTTGGCAATTCTCTAGATCTTTGGTTTTGGGGTCCTAGACCAAACACCCTTTCCTTTCCTTGAGCACCCATCTTAGTGGCCACCCCCTGTGTTCTAGGTAGTCAGGCTCATTCTTCTCTTTTAGGTGTTTCCATCTGGCAAGGCTGTGTCCTGCTCCTCACCCCCAAGACTGACCCTACCCTCTTCCTGGAGACCCCCTGGGTCTATGCTCTTTGTGGCAAGTCATTACCCTGGGCTCTTGGATGTTCTGAGGGGTCTCCTTGACCTTTTAAAGAACAACAGAGAATAAGAACTGTGGAGTAGAGTGAGATTGACTGGAGTGCTCAGGAGAATTCTCCAGGGACCCGTGGGAGGTGAAAGGACCCTGTGGGACCTGTGGACTTCCTGGTAATTTGCACACTAGGCTGAGTTGGGTATTTGCCACACTGTGCAGAAAGGACTTATCAATATAGGAGAATGTTTATTCCACCAAAGAGAAAAATCTTTATTTTAAACTTTAGAAACTAACATTTAAAGCACTTTTGTTTCACAGATGAGGAAACCGAAACCCCAAGAGAAGGGAGAACTTTCCTGAGACCACAGACCAGCACAGTGGCTGTGGCTCTTCTGGGTTTGAGGCGCCTCTTTGACAACTGGGTGAATGATAAATGCAGTTGTTTGCATTTAAATATTGAGGGTTCGTGGCCCCTTTATACTCAAGGGGGTCTGTGGACCTTGGCTCCAGCACCCTGTATTGAGCAGATGAACCAGAACCAGAATTCACCTTTTAGCCTCCCAGCCTCATTCGCTCTCTTCCCCACTGCCCAGTCTCCTGTGTTTGTTAGAGCAGGTCTGGCCTACTTTGGAGCCCTTGGCCTGTATTTCGCTTCGGGCAGCTTTGTGCCTTGTAAACATTGTAGGATTCAGACTTTCAGTCCCCTAGACTGGTCTCTCCCACACCAGTCTGGAGGCTAGTGGAGTTATGTGCTGTGTGGAGGGGGCTTTATGGAGCAGGCACTGGACGTGGAACCCAAAGATGTAGGTCAGAGTCCTGCTCTGTCCTTTACTGGTTGAATAAGGGCGAGTCTGACCTGTGTTCCAGGCACCAATACCAACGTAGAGATGAACATCCAAAGAGAGCCTCTCTCTCCATGGATATTTCTGTGGCTTTGCTCTCTCTGCTGCTGGAGCCCCATTCTGGGCTCCCCAGGGCTTTTCCCATGTGCTTCATGGGCTGGCTGGCTCTCCTGACCCCTCATGTCAGCTGCTGTCCTCCTCTTCTGCTTATCAGGGTGGTGGGTCCCTTTGCTTCCAATTTCCAGAGTGGCAGCTTTGCCAGCCGTGCCAGCTAAAGGTAACATTTGCAAATGCTTGCATCTGTGCCAGGGCCTCCCTGCTGAAAGGCTCATGGCACTGCTGGCACTTCCAGTACCATCTGACGCCCTGGGTGCTCGTGGTCTCCAGAGAACACCAGGAAGCAGCACTATCTGTGGTTAGATTTGTTGCCCCCAAGGTCTCGCCCAGGACGCAGCATGGGTCCAGGGACTGGGCTGGAGGGTAGTGTGCTCAGAATGGCTGCTGGCCCTGACCCAGCTGTGGGCACCTCTGCTCCTTCCGTCTGCAGAGATAGTTAACAGAAGGGCACTCTGCGTTTCGTGGAAACATTCCCCTGACAAGCCTTAGTCTGGCTCCCTCACTGCCTACCCTCATCCATGCACAGGGTCCGCGAACACTTTCTGTAAAGGGCTGGATAGCAACTGCACATATTTCAGGCTTCGTGGGCCACTTATCATCTCTTGCTGCTACTGCTTTTTCTTCTCCTTCTGTTCCTCCTTTTCCATTTTTTTTTTTTGGTAACCCTTTACAAACGTAAAATCCATTATTAGCTCATGGGCTGTAGAAACACAGGCCACAGGCCAGATTTGGCTGGCAGGCCTTAGTTCGCCGACTCCTGATCTGTAGAACAGGGAATGTCACCAGATGGGCAGGGGTCATCAGGGACAGGGTCTCCCTAGGAGGTGGATCCTCAGCTAGGTGGGGAGCAGGGGAGCACTTTTGAGGTGGGGAACTGACAGCTGTGCTGTGGAGGCTGGAAGGAGCCGTTGCCTCTGCAAAGAATGGTCAGGATACCAGTTCAGCTGGAGCAGAGGTTCCCATCAAAGGCTGGGGGAGGGCAAGAGGCAGCAGATTACCGAGGCCCTTGAATCATCCTAAAAAGATTAAAGCATTATTCTCACATCAGCAGGGAGCCACAGAAGATTCTTGAGCATCAACTGCAGCCTCTTCAGCCCTGCCACCATGAGGCATGTCCACACATGGCTGGGTCAGGGTTTGGAGGGTGTATGGATGAGTAGGGAAGGGATATGCAAACTTACATGAGCCCTCTTCATAATGTTGGGGCCCAGCGAGGGCAGGAGCCCCCCATTCATACCTGTGCTGTCCTCATGGCCGTGGGGGCCAGATGGGATGATTTCTTCCCGTTCTCCTCTCTTCCCCTGCCAGGACAGTCCATGACATTCCCCGCTGAGGCCCTGTGGGTGACCGTGGGGCTCTCTATCTGTCTTGTTGCACTGCTGGTGGCCCTGGCCTTCGTGTGCTGGAGAAAGATCAAGCAAAGCTGTGAGGAGGAGAGTGCAGGTGAGTGGGGGGCGGGGGTGTGGATGTGGATGCTGGGTATTGGGTATATTGGTGTGTCCGTGACATCAACATGAGTGTCACTTCCCAGTGACAGAATGAGTGCGAATATGCAAAGGGGGCTACGTTGTGCATGTGGCCTTGAGGCTGAATATGTCTTTATGTGTGTGAACAAGTGTGAGCCTGTGTGTGAGTGTGCAAATATGGCAGGATGAGTATGTATATGAGTGTGACTGGAAGTGAATGGCGGACATGAGGAGGGGATGAATGTGTCTTGCAAACAAGTCTTAACTGTGAAGTGTAAGTCCCATGAGTGTGTCTGAATGAGGTTTAGAGCATGTAAATTTAACAGGACAAATGCAAATGCTTCATGAGAGGGTGTGTCTGCCTCAGAGTGGGCAGGGTCTGAAGCCACTGTGGTGTGCTGAGCTGGGGTCAGCATGAGCTGACTTGCATGACTGGCAGGTGGTGAGCTAACATCCGTAGATGGGGGGCTTGACCTTGGTAGGTAAGGAAGTTGACTCTAGAGGCTGGTCCATTGACAGACAGGTGACTGCCTGTGCAGCAGGTGGCTGGGTAGGCTGGTAGGTGGGTGGGTGTCCATGTTGGAGGGTAGTGGTTGGCTGTGTTGGTGAGTGAGTGGATGGGCGAGGTGATGGGTCAGCACACTGGTAGAGGCGAGTCCTTGGAGTTGAGTGGTGGGCACCACTCGCCTGCCTCCAGCACCCCCAGGTGGGGAAGTGCAGTGGTGAAAACGAAACTGAGAGTTTTTTGTTCGCTCTTCCAGGAGCTGAGGACCATTATGGGGATGGAGAAGGATCCAAGACAGGTAAGTCCGAGCTTGGCGCTGCCCTTATTGCTTAGGGTAGGACACGGATGGGAGGAGCAACACTGGCTGGAGGTTTGAATGAGGCATGTCCTGTGGACTGACCTCCTCATCCAAGTGCATGTGATCTCTGCTCAGCACGAGGCTCCTTCACCTGTCCTGCCCACCTTTTCCCATCTACCAGCTGACTCTACCCTGAGGGACTCTGCACCATGGGGTCTGGTGGCTTCTTAGGGGAGGAGTGAGGACACAGGACACAGGGTGGCCTGGGTTCAACTTCCAGCTCCCACTCATTTAAGCTGAGTGCCCTTGAGCTGGTCACTTTGCTTCTCTGGGCCTCAGTTTCCTCATCTCTGGGCCTCAGTTTCCTCATAATAACTGCCTCCCTTCATTTGCATGTGGATTTCATTGGATGAATAACATTTATGAAGGGCCTGGTACTCTATCTGGCACCTTGTAAGTGCTTGGAATCTGTTATCAGGCAGCAGGTCATCCCGTTCTGGCGAGAGGTAAGGTAGCTCCTGTCAAAGGGCTTTGCTCCTCTGGGCTTCATCTTCACATCTGTAAAATGTCATCCTGACCTGGCCCCAATGGCACCAGAGGGTTGTTTTGAAGCTCTCTGGAGTAACTGGGTAGGAAGGGGGTTTGCAAAGGTCAAGGTGCTGTGGGGACACAAACCAGGTAGGGAGCCCAGCGTACAGTGGCCGCTGAGACAGTGTTGTCCCATGGCCGCCTCACTGCCTTCCCTTCCAGCTCCTGGGCTGGGAGAGGCAGGTTCCTGCTGGGCCATTTGGGATGCTATTGTTGATACCAGCTTCCTCCCCACCCCAGCAGAAGGAAGGGCAGGAGATTGACACCTGGGACTGCTGTAAATTATGCCAATTAATTCTCTGCCTCTGGTGTCCGGATGTGGAGACTGGAGATGGCTCTGGGATCAGCCTCATTTTTCATGCTCAGAGGCAGATGTAGTTGACAGAAGAGAGGGAGTGGGGAGAAGCAGGTGGCTTAGACATTTGGTCAGGATCAGTTCCACACAATCCCGGGTCCATCTGAGGACATCTGCGGCCTCCTCCAGCTCCTTACTTCACCTTGATTTGGAGAGCAGGGTCAGTGCACCCCCATATCTCTAGCGCACTGGAGGGCAGGTAGTTGTTCCCATTTCATAGATGCAGAAAACTGAGACCCAGATGGGGGAGCAACAAGCCACAGAGTGAAGCTGGGACTTGGGACAGCAGCCTCGGGCCCCTTCCCTGGTGCTGCGATGTTGCCCCCATCCTCCAACTTCTCCCTCCTGCCTCCTTCTCCCCATCCTTCTCCCCCTCACTTCTTCCTCAGCTCCTGTCCCTGTGCCCCACCCCCCACCCCACCACTTTCCAGGGTTCCCCCATCACTGTATGCTCCTTCCTTTTTTTGCAGTTCTGCGGCCTCTGAAACACTCTGAAAACAAAGAAGGTAATGACATGTGGTGCTTGTGATTGTGTGTGTGTATGCGCACGCGCGCGCGCCCCTGTGAGTAGGAGGCAGGGAGGGCGGTGGGGAGGTGGTTATTTCCCAGAAGAGCAGCCTCGACCCCCACCTGATGATATGGCAGAGGCCCCGTCCACTCTGCTAGGACACAGATATGACAGAGCCTTAACCAGGACAGGAGCTTACTTCTGTTGCAGTCTAAGCATAGGGGATCTTGAGGCTTCCGATATCCTGTAACCAGCTCCCAGTCAGCTGGTTTCTGCCCTCTTTAACTCCAAGCTCCCAGCCCCAAGTCCAGCATGGCTGCTTCAGCTCCCATGCCCTCTGCCCTGCTAAGCAGGGGGAAAGAAGAAAGGGAGGTACAGTTGTTCTAGGGCTCGACTAGAAATAGCTCATGGCACTTCAAGTTCATTGGTCAGAACTCAGCACATGACTCCTAATGCAAGTGAGACTAGGAAATGTGGTTTTCAGCTTGGCAGCTGCCTGGTACATAGTGGGTGGTTAGTAAGTGTTAACAATCATTATTATTCATGTTAATATAACAAGCTGTTACATTAGGAAATGGTTGGTTTGAGGTTAGTTTGACCTTCTTCCTTATTGAAAGTAACCAACAGCCACATTTATGTGTGTGTGTATATATATATATATATATATATATATATATATATATATGTATTTTGAACAATATATTCCTTGATGCAGACTTGCCACTAGATCTGAGTGGCTTCCACCCAGAAAACCAAAGTTGGCGGCCAAAGGTTATGGAACCTTAAATCTTTTTCAGGTTCCCTGGTGTCTCTCCGTTAGGAATTCCTGGGTGCTCAGCCCTGGTTTAGCTTTCCTCTGAGGAGGAGGGAAGGCCATGGGCCCTGTCTTTAGTGAGCTTCCAGAGGTGGGCGGTAAAGGGGATGGAGTCCTCAGGAACTGTGCAAAATATATGATGAATAGCTGGGTGACAGACTTTCATGAGAGGCAGTAAGAGGTCTTCAGAAAGGGAGCATTGTACGGCAGAGAGAGCCCCCTGGGTGGGGCAGCAGGGCTTGGTTCTTATCGCTGCCCCTGACCTTCTGGGCTGGTTTCCAATTCGGTGGAACGGAGCGAAAGCCCTCCCCACTCCCTCACAAGATGGTCGCGAGTGTCAGGCATGGTTACAGATTTAGAAATGCTCTGTGAAACAAGTCCTTTCAAATGCGTAGAATGTTCCATGGCAGTAGTGGAGGCCTAGGCTGTGGTCTGGAGGGGTGGAGATGAGGCTCCCCCTCCCTGTTGTTCTGAACCAAATGAGGCGTAGGAGGACCAAGCAGATGGAGGGCAAAATGTCAGCTTGGGTTCTGAAGGGTCTGCTGGAGGGCGTGGCCTACGTGTGCGGACCAGCGCCTTCCTGACCCTACTGTCCAGTGTACAGCCTGGCCCCACTGTCCCAGAAGGGAGAGCTACCTGCCTGGATGGACAGAGTCCAAAGAATGGGAGAGGGAGCGGTGGGGTCGCACAGGCCCAGGTCCTCCTTCTAAACCGTCCACCCAGGCCAGGAGGTGGGATGAGGCCAGGGCTGTGAATCCACAGGACAGCCCTCCACATGGAGACAGGAAGTCAGGGGAAGGAGCTTCCGCACAGCATGGCTCTAGGGGAAGTCAGTGTGGGAAGGGAAAGTTGTAAAGGATTTCCTGCTAGCGGAGGGAAGTGGGCCAGGCTGGGGAAGATGGGAAGGGAAAAGTGTGCCAGGCAGAGGGCCCGGTGGGAGGGAAGTGTGCAGGGTGAGGGGACCCACGGGGACTGAGCGAGGCCAGTGAGTAGTGGGCAGTCCCCGGAGGCACCCTCGTAGTCTGTCTGCTGCCCAGCTCCTGTGATGGGTCTGTTTGGGTCTCTAGGGCAGCTAGTTGGACCCAGGGGCTGCTAGTTGGATTGCTGTGGCCGCTCTCACACACACTGCCCACCCTGAAGCATGTGACCATATGCCTAGGGTGCTGGCATACTCCCAAGAGGAGAACTCCTGCATGTAATGCTTCCCCCCTTTTTCTTCCCATGATGAAATGCAGATGATGGACAAGAAATAGCCTGACCACAAGGACCGGGAAGCTGCTGCCCCTGCCCTGGGGTCCCACCTACAGCTGCACTGGGGCCTCAGTGTGAGCCCTGGGCTGGGGTTCCCCGTCCCCCAACAGATGGTTCCCACCCTGGCGGGTCTACTTCTTCTGCAAAGGACGCCATATGTAGGCTACTCCACAGCCTTATTTCTCCGATGGACATGACTCGCATGTCATCCTGCTGCCTTATTTCTCCAGTGAGATGATACACAAATCCTCCTGCTGCCTTATTCTTACGGACACAATACACAGACCAGCCCCCACCACCACCACTACCGTATTTTTCCAGTGGATATGGTACATGGACCACCTGGCTGCCTCTTTTCTCCAGAGGACAGAATATTCAGACTTCTTCAAAGACATGACACAAGGTCACCCCTCTCCTTGTTCCTCCAGTGGCCCTGATATACGAGTTGTCACTTTTCAGCCTTTCCCCACCCTGTAATCCCATCTCCTCAGAAGGGCTCCTGCATCTCCTTGAGTCCATTGGCGTCTCCTCCTGCCACCTCCCGCTCTGGCCCCGACCTTTGGCTGTGCCTTCCCCCACTCAGTGAAGGCAGGTCCCCTCCCCAAGCATGCAGAGACATAGCTGCACGTGCTGGAACACGTACGGACGTCTCCTGTCCTGGTCTCCCCAGTGGGCCCTGCCCTCCCTCCCCACCCTCCCCACGGTAACTATGTGCTGGTCACACTGGGTCCCGGGGATCAGTTTCTGTCCTGCTTTTCCTTCCTTTCCTTTTGTTTATCCATTCAAGTAATGTCACTGAGCACCCACAGGTGTCAGTACTGTGTTAGGAGCAGGGGACCCTCTGTGAAAAGATGCCACTCCCTCAAGGAGCGCTCCCTTCAGCTGGAAACCTGTGAGGAAACCAGTTCAGGAGGGGGGCTCCTGCCTTGCTCTCTACTGTATCCCTCTTCTGTGCCCACAGCTCCCTGGGTACCTCACCTCCATCCTCCCTCTAGGCCTTCCCCAGAGTGGTGGGGGTGGGGTGAGGCAGGGGCAGAAACGCAGAGAGAGAGATGGAGCCTCCTGCCACACTGGAAAAGATGATGTGGTTCCAGGGTGAGCAGGTGGGCAGGCAGGCAAGGCCCCACAGGCCCCTAGAGCCCAGCACAGGGGAAGCCTGGGGCCTCCTGAGGCAGGGACACAGCCCCCCTCCTCCCCACCATGGTGCTATTCTGGGTCAGGCAGACCACCCTGGGCCTGCCTCTGGCCGGCCCCCAACCTCTGGCGGAGTACACTTTTGATGTTCTCATGGCCTTCCACTGACAGATCTCCCTGCACTAGCAAGAGAAGACGGGATTTCTAATTTAAATGTGGAACTCTGAGGAGTTTTGTTAACTGGGGGTGTATTTGGGAAAAATAAATGTCTTTGTGGAAAGCTTTTTCTCTGCAAAGTGTGAGGAAGCAGGGTGGGCATCAGGACTCGGCAGGAAGGATTCCGTCCTGGACATCCAGGCTGGGCCTCCTTTCTCACCATCCTCACTGCCCTGGGTCTCTGCAGCCATGTGGCTCCCTCCCAAGCCTCAGTTTCCCTACTGGTAAAGCAAAGTTGGCAGGGCAGAAAGCCGGGCCCTTTGGTCACTCTCCGGGTTCTACCCACTCCTGGAAGCGTCCCCTAATTTCTTTGTCTCAGAACACTCCGGCACTGGGCTTGTTTAGAGCCTCTGCGAAGGCCCCATTTTGCAGATGGGGAAGCTGAGACCCAGTGAGAAGCTGACACCAGGAACGAAGTTCTGTGCGCTACTGTTGGTTGACCCAGGGGGATGGGCACCCTGTGCCCCTGAGCAGGGCGTCAAGCTTCCCTGGCCCTTACTTTTCTTATATAAAAAGTGGGCCCGAGGTTTTCACCACCTTCCACCTCCAAAGACTGAGATGAGGGGGTGAACGTGGCAGGCAAACAGGCTTCCAGAGAACCGGATTCAGGGACGTGGGAGCCCGCTCATTTGCCCTTGGTGATGGGGTCTCAGCACAGCCAATGAGTCCCAAAGCTCCTCAGGCCTGGGGGTGGCAGGAGAAGCCCGGGCGGGGAGTCAGGACACTTGATTTTTGTTCCTGGCTCTGCTACTAACTTGTGACCAGGTCCTTCATACCTCTGAACCTCAATTTCCTTACCCCTTAAGTAGGGGTGACGAGTCCTCTTCTGAAAAGTATGTGACATTCTTTACAAACTGGAGCACTTGTTATAAAGTCGATGGGCCTGGAAGTGAGACGGTCCCACCACTTGTGTGAAGCCCTAACACTGGTGTTCCCTGTGGGGTTTAGAACCAAAAGATCCACTGGAGGCTCTGCCTTTGCTCCTCCCACTCTCGTCCCATCCCCCACCCCCTGTTTGTCACCTCACTGGGCTCCAGCCCCTGTGAGGTGGGGTGATAGTTCTTACAGGATCCTTGTGACGACTGGGTAAGAAGACACTGCAAACTCCATCAAGTGCTGTGCACACAGGAGGGCATAGCTTTCCTTCCCTGCAGCCAGGGCCTCACTCTTGCTCCCAGGCGACTTTGGGGCAGAGCGCCATGACCCAGAACACACTGTCTGAAAACCTCCATTTGCTCATCTGTAAAACAGGCGTGGTCACCGGTGCTGCTGCCTTCTGACAGGGCTGGGTCAAGGCTCAGACGCAATGCTGTATCACGGGCTTGTGGGAGCAACCCCGCAGGTGACGGGCTTGCCTGGGGGCTGAACGGTGAGGAAGGTGGCCACTCAGTCCCCAGCGACAAGTGCCCCAGAGAGCAGCATTTTCAGCTGCCCTTTCTGGGCAAAGCTCCAACTCCTGCATTTTAATGGAGAAATAATTCTCACAGTGCGACAAGCTGTAACCTGTAGGTGTCACATCCATATTAAAAAGGGGACAGAGCAAGGGCTCATTTGCCTGGCTTGAGGTGTGACCGGAATTTACCTCCAGGATCATTTGTAACCAAGGCTGTGAAGACCAATTAGTGGCCCTGAGTCACCCTGCCTTTCTCTGTTTGCTTGTTTCTGCTCCTGCTCTCAGGCCTGAACGGCACCTTCTACAGGGTCTGTTCAGGGGGAGGCACCTGACCCTGCTCCTCCCAGGAGGAGGTTGCTGAGTTCTGGGGTCCTGGTCTATGTGGGCCAATGAGCAGAGACCCTGGCAGACTCAGCCGGGCAATGTCCAAAGATCCTGTTGCAAAGCCCAAGTCTTAAACAGATGTAGAGCCAAAGTTTTCCCCAAGTAGCCAAAGAGCCCAGGCCTCCAAGGGCAGGGGACCCACAGAGAAGCAGGAGCCGGGGCTGGCATGAGGAGAGGAGCCAGAAAGCGGGCAGCAGAGTCAAACATTACAAATGCAAACGATAGGGAGATGTGTCAAGTGTCCTCACCTCCAACCCCCCACTCAGAGGGAAGCACTATAAAGGGTTTGCTGTCTTTCCAGACTTTTCCCCAGGCTTACACATTTTACACAAATGAAGTCATACATATTATTCTGCAACTCTTTTGGTTTTTCTTTACCATTTTCCCAAGTCAGTTCTTCTTTCTTTACTTTTTTATATCAAGGTGTAACATACACCTTGTGTTTAAAAGACGCTAGTCTTCAGTGTATAGCTCCATGAATTTTCACGCAAGTATCTCTACCCATGTAACCATCACCCAGGGTCAAGATATAAAGCACTTCTAGAATCTAGAAAGTTCCCCGGTGCCACTTCCCAGTCAATAGCCCACCAGAAATACTATTGTAGCCATTTTCACCATGGATTTTTTTTTTCTTGTTCTAAAACTTCATATGAATGCAGTCCTATAGTATATACTGTTTTGTGTCTAGCTTCTTGCAAAGACCTCCCTCATTCTTTTTAAATAGCTACATGGTATCCTACGGTACTATCATATATTTTGCCTGTTCCTATGTGCAGTTTGGATACAAACGATGCAGACTTCTGCTAGAGTTTGTATAGCATGGAGCCCCACAATCTGTTATCTCCGGGTCACAGGCCTGTGCATTTTATTTATTTATTTATTTATTTTTGAGGGCAGTGTCACTGGCCCTTATATGTGGGACCAAACCAGGGCCACTGGCTTCCCAAGCCAGCGCTTAACCACCCTGCCCCTCGGCCGGCCCTAGGCCTGTACATTTTAAATGTTGGTAGAGTTGCCAGTTGTCTGGGCTGCCTTTTTAGCCAGTCTCTGTGGCAGCAAGAATGTGAACACAAGGAACATGTAGGGCCACTAACAAAGCCAATTCTAGACAGCGCAGGGAGGGTCCTGGCAGTTCCCAGCCCAGCTGATCAGGGGCCTGAGGACTCAGCAGTGAAGTCCTCTCTTCCTCCCCTTCTTCACGCTGGACCATTTCCCCTTCAGCAACTGCCTCTGTCTCCCTGGAGCTATTGTCACATTTTGTGGACCCCAGTCCTTCAGTGAATGTGTCTGCCTTCTGCCGGATGGGTGGGAGCAGCACTGCTGCCTGAGTGTGGGCTGGGGCTGGGCTGAGCCCTGCATCCTGCTCCTGGAACACCTGACTGGAACAGATGGAGCAGATTCATCAGCTCCTTCCTTGCTGGGTGCAGGTGCTTCAGGGAACGTTAAATCCCCTGCACTGTGTTTGAGGACATTCCTAACCCACTATTTGACACTGCCAGCTCCAGGTATTTATGGTGACACTTTCACCACTAATGAAGTGGTTCTCGTTATAGCTCAGGAAACCCTGGGTCTCATGGGGCAGACGCATCTCATCTTGCAGAGACAGAGCACCTGTGGCCGTTGTCCCCCAGCCTTTCCCCAGCATCTGAGCAGCAAAATAGACCCCTCCCCTCAACCTCCCTCAGCTGATATGATTTCGCCACTCTCCCCGCCCTCCCTCATTGCCATCTTCTGGACATGTTTCATCATCGTCCTTTTAGATTGAAGCCCTGGCATGGATGGTAATATTTTAGCTCATAATACATCAGCCTCTCACCTCCTTGATCCTGAGTACTATGCTCCTAGTTATATGGCTCTGGGTCCCATTAGTCTAGTGGTTCTTAACCCTGCCTGCACACTGGAATCACTTAGGAGATTTTGAATAATAGAGGTGCCTGTGTACCATGCCTGGAAGCTCTGGTGCAGTGGTTGAAATCATCGCTAAATATTTCATGGGCGTACCCTAGGGGCTCTGCCCTGCCTTATGAGTTAATGCACAATAGGATTTGGAGGACAGCCTTGAGCAGAGACCTTTGAGACCAGGCACCTGAAATAAGCTGGCTGTTCTCAGTGATCACCGAATCAGACCAAGGGGTGTTTGTTTTCTCACTAAAGGATGCACAGAAAATACAGGTGCAAGGAAGGTTGAAGGCCATGATCACGTTTCATGTAGAGATGAGGAGGGCCCTGTTCCCTGTTTGTGGGCCCCAAGGGAGAGCAGGAACCTCGAATCCTTGCCCTTGGTCAACCAGGCCCCCAGGCTCTGGAGAAGTGATGCAGGATGGGGTGCCATGAATGATGGCTGAGTTCCTTTCATTCAGTATAGGAAATGGGGGGCCCTCCCCATCCTCCTCCCTTTCTCCAGCCGTCTCTTTCCCTAGTCGCCCCCAGGCCTCCAGATGTGCAGTTATGTGACTGGTTCTAGCTCCCCACCTCCGACAAACACCGTGTTCTTCACGAGGGAAGAACCCTCTGTCCTGCTCCCGGCAGCCGTCAGTCTGCGTGCGTGTGCCAGGCAGAATCCGTGCTCGTCCTGCTTTCTTCCCTCCCTTTCTCAAACCTGCTTCTGTCCTGGGGCCTCCACTGCTCTGCCGTATCCAGAGTGACCGGACCAGTGCTTCTCTCCTCTATCACTGTCGCCACCGCCCTCCTGCAGCGTCTCTGGCCTCTAATCCTTCCTCAGGCTCAAAGTTTATCTGTCCAGGGTTTACCTACCTAGTCCCCTAGTCTTGGGTGCTGGGAGAAAGGACGAGCATGTATCTCTGCCAGCCCCACTGAACTGACAGTTTGCCTTCTTTGCTAAGATAACCTAGTGGGATTTGCTGTTAGTGAATGAACACCCTGCTCTCTTGTTCCTCTAGCTTCCATGATCACTTTGAAGTCCATGTGCGCATGATGGCAAACCTCCTGGGATCTAAAGCTGGTCAGGTCGCAGAGGGAGCTCAGCCTTTTGGAGCGACCACTCCGAGGGCCTTGCTGACCATGAAGGCCTGGGTAGGGTACTGATTTCCTTGGTGCCTCTATCCATGCTGCCCTTTGGAGTGTCTTCCTGCCCGCTGAAGCCAGGAGGATCTGGGTCAGCCCAACAAGAGAATGTGCTGGCGGTCAGGGATTCTGGACCCTGGGCATTTGCTAAATGGGCTCTGCAGTGCTGGGAGAGGAGTGCATCCTGGGTGATGAGGGAGAAGGGGATAGAAGTGGCTCACGGAGAACAGAAGTTGCAGGGACCATATGCAGCCTTGGCTATGAGCCCTTGCTCAAGCTCTTCCTATCGGCCTCTGCCCTCTGTCTCCTCTGCCCATGCAAATCCTGCCTCCCTTGCATCACCCGGATCTCTGATCTGGATCTCGTCAGCTCCTGGGGCTTCACAGCCACAACAAAGCACTGGCTCCTTCGCTGCTTTCTGGGGGTTTATCTCCTCCCCAGAGCAGGTCTGAGTTTGCCCCCACCCAGCCCAGGGCCCAGAGCCGCCCCTGTCATGGACACTGCAGACAGGGAAGTATGCAAACCACATCAATTCAGTCTCTGAATGGAAATGTCCAGGCTGACGTTTGCTTCTGCACTGCCCCTGAAAACAGGACTTCCCAGCAAATGAGTAATGTAACTGAGGCTGCCAAAGGGTGCTTAACCTATTTTAAGCAATAGTCTATTTTAAAACCTCTTAGAAGCCCTTATTTGCCCAGAAACAATTGATACGGTAATTGCAAGTCACTCTCTATTTATATTTATCAGAGAAGCTTCCCTAAGCTCAGTGTGTGTGGTGCCTCTGTGCGGGGGACACCACCTGCTAACCCTGGGGGAGCTGGGTAAGGAATGCTCTGAGACCTTGCAGGCTTCATCTGTAAAATAGGGTCAAGAGTGGTACCCCTCTTCCCTGGCTGGCTGAGATGGAAAGACATCACCCGAAAGACTGAGGCTCCACGGGGCCACCTCACCTGCACTTACCACACAGTGTGAATGGCTAGGTCTGAGCAAATGGCATCGGCCTCAGCCAGGACAGAGCAGAGAGATTTGCCCTGAGACCAACAGAGAGGGGATATGCAGTGAGACAGGGTGTGTGGGTAGGAGAGAGATGGGGTGGGAGGGATTGCTCATGGCTCAGAGGACGAAGGCAGTAGAGGAGGTCCAGGCACACAGGAAAGCAGCCATGGTCCCGGGTACTAGATCAATGTCACCCCCTGGCCTGCAGATGGATTCTGCTTTCTCAGGCTTTAATTGGCGTGTTGGCTCTGGCTTGGGGAAGAGGAGGCTTTTTCTCAAGGAGAGGAGCTGCGTCAGTCAGCCATGGTGCCTCCCTCCCTGGGCAGCAGGCAGACACCATTCTCACCCCTCCTAGGCCTGAGCCGGGCTCTGCCTGCTGGCTGGAGTGGTGTAAGGCGGGCCAAGATGGTTGTGAGAGGGGCAGCGGGAGTAGGTGGGGGAGTGTAGGACAGCATCCACAAATCTTGAAATGGCAGCCTGGCCAGGAAGGGACCTCCCGGCCTCCTCCACTGTATCACTGATCTCAGAGAAGGGGAGGAACTGCCCAGCAAATTGGGAGCAGAGCTCAGAGGAGGACCTAGGATGCCCCTGCCTCAGCTCAGGGCCATGTCCATGAAACTGTTATATAGCCCTATGGCGCTCAATCCAAGGGCAGGAACATGGGTATCGGCACAGCTTCCTCCTGCAAGGGGTGGGGGAGCCCAACAAAATGGGCTCTTCCTTTTTGCAGTCCCCACCAAGTCAGCCCCTCTGAAGCAGTAAAGGCTTTACTGGTGGCGGTGGTGGTGGTGGTGGTAGCGGTGGAGACCCCTCCCTCCATCCTCGGCAGCCTCCTCACTGGTCCTGTGGTTTTCCTAATAAACGTCTTTAAAATATGTATGAAGGCAACTTCGATGAAGTAGCACATTTAAAACAATTTCCTTCTTCTGATACATACCTTTGGCATGAACGCTGATTCCCAGCGCCTCAGGGCCGGTCCACAGAGGGAAGCCCCTGAATGAGCTAAGCAGTGGGGGTCCCTTTCCTCTCTTGGGGGGCCAGGCTTGGTGGCAGATGAGGAGGTGTGACTGTTGGGCAGGGCTCAAGGACTGACTCTGGGAGAAGAGATCAAGGGAGTGAGCAGACTGGCTGAGGCTCTGGAAGACCTCTTTACCGGGGAAGAGCCTGAAAACTGGAAGTTTCTCTAGAACCAATGGACAGCACATCCAAGCTCTGCCCCTGGGCAACTGAGAAGGCCAGGAGCTGAGAGCTAGGACTCCTGGATCTGTGCCCCATCGTGTTATAGGAATGGGGAAGGGCTGTACTCTAGACAAAGTGACAGATGTCATGGGTTTGGGGAAGGGGTCTGGGTACCTTGACCAGTTGGTGGCTGAGCTCGGCTCCTCCCTAGGAGGAAAGGCTATGATAGTGACACCTTATGTGCCCGTGTTGGGGAAGGGGGATTTGGGATCTATAGATGGTACCCAGGTTTGTCTGTCTGGCCTTTGAAATGCCAAGGAGCCCCCACCTGCCCTTGCATAAATCCCTGTGTTGCCCTCTCATATCAGCTACAATAGAATGGCCCCTTGTCCAACCTCCTCCCGGTACAGGTAGGGAAATGCATGCTCCTGCCCACAGCCCTGCCCCTCCCCAGGGGAGAAGGAGAACCCCTGTCCTATCTATCTGGGGTGCAGATGAAAAGGAGGACTTGATGGAGAAATCTGGGGAGGAGGGTTCTATCCTCACGCAGCTCATCCCCAAAAAGGTTCTTTCTAACAGGAACTGTTTTCATCACCATCGCCTAAAGCCTGGAGCTACTCTAATTACGTATCAGGCTGGAATCTGACAGGAAGCATTTTAATTATTAATTTGAAGTGTGCTGAGCATTGGGATGGAGGGGGGCCAGTCCCTTAAGCTCACTCACACCCAGCCCTGTCTGTTGAAACCTCGTTGGTGATACCTCAGGCCTCCCAGGGCTCCGTCCCCAGCTGAAGCCCCTTTCTTGCCATGGCCCGGGGTCTGCATCTCCCACTCCTCCGCCCTTCCTGACTACTAACTTTGTACAGCTCTTCCCTGTTTTCCATATTTCCCTAAGCCCTTTGGCACAGAGTCTACTGTTCCCACTATACAGGTAGAGGAGACCAAGGCCCAGGTGGGGCAGGGGGTCTTCCCGATGTTACGGCGTGCATCAGCCACAGGGAGAGCAGGACTTTGAGTTTTCCAGTTCGGGGCTCTTCGTTCCTGTCTGCCAGCAGAGGCGACATTATGGAGGGCTGACTTTCCTGTTACATCCCATCTTCACAGCTATGTCATCTAAGATGGCTCACGAAGTTTTCTGTGATTTGTTGCAGTCATCTGATACTTTTTTTAAAAAAAAATTTATTGGGGAACAGCCATGGTTACACATTGCTTTCATGCTACAATGGCACAAGTGACTCTTTCAAGGAGGGCACAGCTCACAGTGGCCCATGTGGGGATCGAACCAGCAACCTTGGTGTTATCAGCACAATGCTCTAACCAACTGAGCTAACCTGTCACCCTCTTCATCTGACACTTTTAAGGAGAGTTTCCTTGCTCTGTTCACACCCAGACATGGGCATGCCCTTCTCGGTTCTGGAGCTAGACCACCTGTCCTGTGCCAGATGAAGAGAACCAGGGCCTACCATGGATGAGGACACCATTTGTCTTGTTGCCTGTTCTGCCCCTAGTCAAGGGAGACTTACCCTCTGTTCATCGATTACTTTCTAGATTTGACCCTCCACACTCTCCTGTGTATTGGGACCTGTCACACATCATTGTTTCTATGAATCTATTTTAGATTCAGGGCCATGATGCCCCAGACTGGGTAGCAGCCCTGGAGCTACAGAACGAACTATTTCACATTTTGTGTTTCCTCTGAGCCTAGGTGGTTTGTCAGGCCGAATGGCTTCCTCTCCCCGGCTTCCCTCCTTGTGTGGCTGGCTGCCTGGCTGCCACCGCCCCCCTCCCCTGCTAACCCCACCCGCTCCAGGGCCTGCCTGCCCTGCCGGCCACCAAGACTCAGTGCTCAGGTAGCTGCTCTCAGCTGATGGCCTCTGGCTCATTCCTTTATGCCGCCTTCCTTTAGGAGCGATCCCAAGCTGTAGTTGGATAGAGAGGTCGTGATCCACTAGGGACGTGAACATTGATACAAATTTGATTTGGAGGAGCTGTGGGATCCAGAGGAGGGAGCAAGGGACCCTGGAGGAAGCAAAGAAGGCTTCCCAAAGATGGTGACATTTAAATGGAATCCTGAAGGGTACTTAGTATTTTGGTCATTGTTGGGTGCAGGAAACAGAAGCTACTGTATTTTAAGCAGAAAGGGGTTGAATACAGAGTGCTGGATGTTTAAAAAACCGTGGGAATGGCTGAAGGAGCAGGCTTGAGGCTGGGTCTCCAGGAGTGACTTCCCAGAAAGCCACGGAACTGACCAGCCAGGAGGCCGGTACCTGGGCAACAGTCAGAAAGACAGGGGTAGACTGAATACCCACATCCTGATTCCTGGAATCTGTGAATGTTATCTTACGTGGTAAAGGAGACTTTGCAGATGTGATTAGCTTAAGAATTTTGAGATAGAGTATCCGGAGTCATCCAGGTGGGCCCAATAGAACCACAAGGGTCCTTATAAGAGAGAGGCAAAAGAACAGAGTCAGAGGGAAAAAAAAAGAGATTGGATGATAGAAGTAGGAGCTGGCTTGAAGATGGGCCACGAGCCAAGGATTGGAAGTGGCCTCCAGAACCTGGAAAAGGCCAGGAAGCACATTCCCCCCCAGAGCCTCCAGAAGGAATACAGCCCGGCCAGCCAGGTGAGACCGACGTTGACCTCCACAGCTTTAGGAGAATAAATCTGAGTTGTCTTAAGCCTCTAAGTTGTGGCAATCCCCTATAGCAGCAAAAAGAATACGGGATGTAGGGGAGAAATCACAGGAACCACTGGGTTCAAGGACTCAGTCAGTACCATTGCTGCCTCTCCACACCCAGGAGCCTGAAGGCTGCATGCTGAAATGCTGCTGAATTTCCACAACCAGCTTTCCTGGCCGAAAACAGCCCAAAGCAGCCAGAGAGCCCCCCAAATGCGACCGAGTCTTGCCAAATTGCCTCTAATCGCTGGAACCTGGTGCATATACAGAGCCTCAGCTGCAAAGGGGCCAGGAAGTGTTGCTTTTAACTTTCTGGCCACAGCCATGGCTCACAGCAAGACCACTAGGAGGGGAAGGAATGGGATGCTGAGTGCCAATCAGGTATGTCAATCACAATGGCAAATAATGAATAATTCCAATGTGGGACATGTGTTAAAAGCTGTTTGTGGGCTGCCCTGGAAGCTTCACCCAGCCCATGCATGGGTGTTGTAACTGCCTTGTGTTCAGGTGAGGCTAAGTGATTCACCCAAAGTCCCACTGCAAGCAAGCGATAAAGGCAGGCTGAAACAGAGGGTCCTGATTTGGTGTATGATTTTGATTTCATATGTAGTCCCAGCCCTCTATTCAGTTTCTTCCCAGCATGCCCTGTGTGCCTTAGTCCCTTTCCCTTACTAAGCATTAACCCCCTGAGGCAGCCAGAAACAGTGGCCAGGCCTTGACTAAGGGTCACAGGTATGGGTTTCTGTTCAGCTAAAGTTAACATCATGGCCTAAGCTGTTGTCAGCTCCTGAACCCCAAAGCAGAACAACCCATGGCCATGTCCCCATGAAACCAGACTGAGGGACTCCAAAGCTGACCTTAAGACCTGAAAATATGATTTTACTGCCCTTACCTCACTCTTGACCAATTAGCAAAACCCATGTGACCCCAAACCCCTTACTCATGACAACTCTGATTTTGCTCTAAAAAACCCCTTGTCTGTAAACCATTGTGAAGTTCGGGCTTTTGAGCAATAACTTCCTGTTCTCCTGGTGACGCCATTCATAATAAAACAGCCAGTCTTTCTCCACTGCGGTTCTCGGTGTGTCATGTTCGGTTCTGCTAGGGCCGGTGGACAAACTCTTTCTGTTTGGTAACAAGGGGTGAACCCAGCCCTGCTGGACTTCAGAGCTTGAGCTTTGAACCACTACACATCACTGAAGAGGGGCAGGGTCAGTCCCATGAGGAAAATGGCCTTGGAGAACACTAATGCATGAGGTCCAGGCTGTTAGGGACTGCCGGCAGCTCGGCTGCCTTGAATGAAATCTGCATAGAGGGGAGACCAGGCTATGGTCAGATATCCTGCTTTGCAATCATAAGGTCCACAAGGAACCAGTCAAGTTTTGTTTGTTTTGTGTCATGGAAGGTTTTAAGGCAGGAAAGTGACAAGTCGTTTTGCATTTTGTATGTGATCGTTTTGCATTTTGTATGTGAAGAATGGTCTCCCAGTAGAGATCAGGCAGCTGAGTCAAGGAGAGCAGAATGAGCTCTGACCCTGGTCATGGACTGAGTGCTACCCTTGGCCTTTCCCTGAGCCCTAACTCTGCTTGTAGACCGAGCCCTGAGCTCATCCAGCCACCCTAAGAATGCCACTTATCACTGGGGCCATCAGTTGAAAGAGCTATTCACTCCCTCCAGCCGTTCTCTATTGCTGCATCCACAGCCCAGAGGCACATCTTAAAAAAGCAGAGAAGTGTCAGCTTCCTGGTGAAGGATGACTGGACAATGCTTGCTTTGCATCTGATGAATAGAGGAAGAATAGGAGGAGGTGGGGGTGGGGAGGAGAGGAAGGTGAGTTCCTAGAGCATACAGCTCCTCTTTCCCTCTCATTACAGACCTGGAGCTCCCTGACAACCAGATGACAGTGAGGTGCGGAAGAATGTAGTGACAACCTGGAGCTAGGTGTGCTTTCTGGGCTTCCAGGAGAGAGATGGATCGGGCCCCAGGCCCTCCCACAGCCACACCCTGACAGGTCTTAGTGAGAGAAGAGAGCTGAGGAGCCTGGTAAGCAGGGTGGGTCTGGCCCATCCCTCATTGGCATCCACTGTGAGGTGCAGGCAACATTGGATGGAGGCAGCAAGAAGCTGCCAGTCAGAGGAGGAAGCAGGGAGAGCTGGACCCTGGGAAGGGACCCTGAGACAACGACCCATTTGTCCGATGGCAGGTGGGCACAAGGTCCTCACAGCATGGGGAGTGGTCCCAAGGTCACCAGAAATGAGGTAAATCTCTGGTTTGTGCTGGAGTCCCTGCACTGCCCTCTGCACCCTGCCTGTCACTTGCCCCTTCCATCTCCGGGGACCTCTCTGCCCCCACAACAGTGTAGGTTTTGTTTTGATTCCAACCTGACAGGTCTGTCCTGTCCCCGAAGTCTCTCGCGCACAACGGAGGTTTCTGCCTGCTAGGTGTTGACATCTGCAAGGTGGGGGGGATAAACGTTTTCTAAATGACAGCTTGTTAATTAAAACCCCCAGGATACTGCGGGCTCTGATGGGCCCATTTCCAGCAAAGCCATCTGGGGGTGGTCTGCTCTGGCATCACCTGCCTCCCATCTGTGGATGAATTAGGGGCAGGGACCATCCCACTCTGGACCTTGAAAACCGACTCCATGGGCAGCCACAGGAAGGTCTGACTGGAACCTTGCTTTGAGCTCAGGTCATTTCCTAAGGCCAGTGGGACAGGGAGGCTGACAGCCCTCAAGAAGGAAAGAAACGCACATTGTTGGTGCACGTCCTGCCAGGCTCCGGGCAGGGCCTTCACATGAATGTGGTCGCTGAGCCTTCACAGTGGAGCTGTTGGGTGGGTCTTACTATCCTGAAGAAAAGAAAGCTTCAAGAAGTTAAGCAACTTGTGCAAAGTCAACGCACGTAGGAGATGGAAGCCCAGTTCAGATCCAGGTGTCTCTGGCTCCAAAGCCTGTGACCACTCCCTGTGTCACTTGTAGGGCAGCCTCCTCTGGGCTGGCCCCACCTGCCATTTCAGGGTATAGGCAGTTTATAAACCTTGCCATGGGTATCAATGATCTTGAGCCTCGACCATGGGTGGTGCTTTCCTGGACCTGGGTTGTCACAGATCCTGTTCTCCACCATCTGAAATTTGGGGATGCAGTCATTGCCAGGGATGGAGGAGGGGTGGGAATTCTGGTCTTCTTGGGACCAGTCTGGGGCTAGGACAGGAACCCCATTACTCGCCACCCTGCCCCCTGCTCTATCCCATATTGGGAACTCTCTGGACCGCAGTGTGATGGTGAGGGTGCCGCGGGGGCAGAGGGAGTTCAGACGCATGAGGTATGAGGATGCACTAAAGCTGGCCTCTGGAAAGCCCTGATGGCCTCAGCTCAGTGTCTGGGCCACGCGTCCCTGGGGTTCCGTGCAGGTGCCAGAACCACCACGTGGACAATTCTAAGGGACACCATTCCCGTGGTGAACTACTGGGAGCTGTGGTGCAGGGACACTCTACATGGGATGGGATAGGAATGGTGTCCCTGGGGAAATGCAGCTGTCCTGGCAGGTGCCCTCAACAGTCCCCAGTGAAGAAGCTCTGAGAGCACAGGGGCAAGGGCACAGGGTTAAGGGTACAGGGCTGGCAACAGGGTGTCCTGGGGGGCCTTCTGGGCAGCCTCCCAAGGCCTCCAGCAGCAGAGAGCAGCAGAGAGCTGAGAAGTGCAGATACTGGTGTATTTAAGTATACCTGCTTGTGTGAAGCTTCACTGGGCCTTAGAATACATAAGCCTTATGGGGCAAAGGCACTTGATAAAGCAAAATTTCACTTAACTGACATCTCACAATGTTCCATCCAGTACTTGAAGGATGGCAACTACTTGGTGAATGAGCTGTCTCTGCGGCTGGTGCTCCAGTGGGTTGATGGAATAGCTACAAGGGCTATTTGACTCGAAGATTCCTTTATTAAAAATTATGAAATCACTCCTCAGCCCTTCAATGATGACCCTGAATTAGAAAGCAAACAAAGAAAAACGAGGCTAGTGCTTCCGACAGAGGTCAGTGGCTCAAAGAGCAGGAAATTCAGGTCCTTCGTTCCCCAGAGGCCCAGAATGACACCCCTCCTTTGGGAAAGACTGGGAGTCATGTTCCCCACTCTGGAGAGGAGCTAAGTCCCGAGGGTGAAGGAGGGCTATTGGGGGCCTGAGCAGGGGCAACAGGAATATGTACTCAATGTACACTCATTGAGCACCCACTGTGTCAACCCTGGGCCAACTTCTGGAAGCACATTAATGATTCCTGCCCTCCGAGGGCTTGCAATCCATGGGAGTACAGCTGTACAGGGAAATAAATCGTGGTGCAATAATGAGGGTGGAGGGAAGGTATATTTAAGACTCAGCAGGGGCAGAAAGGAAGGGCCGGCACAATGAGAGATGAACTGAGGGCAGGTCAGATCAGCAGAGGAATCAAACTCATGCGCCTGCAGGAGCCACTATAAATGAGTAGGGCCCCGGGTGGGTAGGTGGGAAGTGGGGTACTGGGGGGCTACTGAGTGCCCACACTACCTGGAGGGGCCCTGCTGCTCAGCTCCTGCTGACTGGTCCCCTGTGGGATTCCAGCCCACTGTTGTCAGATCTACTGACTTTTTTAAGACTTAATTTTTTAGAGCAAAAGTGAGGGGATTTTTCCCATGAAACCTGAAATCTGTATTTTTATGCATAATTCTCTATTTTTTCACTTCACTTTTGTATTTGTTTATTTTCCAAATACATTACAAAAACACAACTATTTTTATTTCTTAAGAAAGAAGGACGTTTTAACTCCCAATGAGTAGGAAGTCCATAATGTTAGATTAAAACTCCCAGCCCCACCCCCCTGCCCAGAAAGGACAGCCGGTAGCCTCACGTGACCCCTGGGGCCTGGGGAAACTTGTCTGGGCTGCATCAGCCCCTGGACAGGTTAAGGCCCGGATCTGAAGAAACGAGGCTCGGGGAATCCCGCAGGGCTGCCAGGGCCTAGCGCCCCCTGGGCTGGGTCAGGGCTGCCATCATGTTCACGATATTCATGCCCATACTTCCGACTCAGCCCAGGTACCACGGCCTGTGATGTACGCGAGGCGACTTCCTTGGTGAGCAATCCACCCGGTCCCACACGGCCCCAGGCTGAGAAGGGCGCCATGCGTGCTTTATTGCTCTGCTCCTGCCTTCTTGAAATGTGAACAAGGGGCCTTGCATTTCCGTTTTGCACTGGACCATACAAATTAGAGAGCGGTCCTGCCTCCACGGGTGTCATCCCACACCCTAAGCTGAGTCCGGTGCCTCCCCCGGGCTCACACAGCCCTTACGCCACTCCTCGCCCTGCACTGAGAGCCCTTCCTGTGCCCTGCCCCACACTTCATGCATAGCAGGTGCTCAGGAATGTGTGTTGAAACGAACAGCCCAGATGGGTAAAGGCCAGGCCCAGTTCCCTATTTGGTTCTGGCCAGAGCTGGGTTTCAAACCATTTCTCTTTTGATAAAAAAAAATTTTTTTTTCCATTACAGTTAACATACAATATTATATTAATTTCAGATGAACAATATAGTGATTAGACATTTACCAGGGGTGCCCAAAAAACGTATTCAAGTGGACGCTTTGGTCAATGTTGCTCAAGCAGTAGTTTGCCATAATCAGAAATGTCTGGACGCTGATGGTAACCACTTTGAGCATCTCTTCTAATTGCAGAAGTCAAACATAATGTGTATTCATCTTTTGTTATCAGTATATATTATTACAATTTTAATTAAAATCTGTATACTTTTTTTGGCATATACCTTACAAAGTGATCCCCCAATAAGTCTGGTACCCACCTAACATCGTACATAGTTATTACACTATTATTGATGATATTCCCATGCTGTACTTTACATCCCCATGAGTATTTTGTAACTACCAGTTTGTACTTAATAATCCCCTTACTTTTTTCACCTATTCCCCTAACACCCTCCCATCTGTCAACCATCAGTTTGTTCTCTGTATCTATTTGTTTTTATTTGTTTGTTCATTTATTTTGTTTTCTAGGTTACACATAAAGTGCAAACTTACAGTATTTGTCTTTCTCTGTCTGACTTATTTCACTTAGCATAATATCTCTAGGTCCAATCATATTTTTGCAAATGGCAATATTTCATTCTTTTTTATGGCAGAGTACTACTCCATTGTATATGTACTACATCTTCTTTATCCATTTATCCATCGATGGACACTTGGATTGCTTCCATATCTCGGTTACTGTAAATAATGCTACAATGAACATAGGGATGCATATATCTTTTCAAATTACTGATTTGAATTTCTTTGGATAAACATCCAGAAATGGGATTGCTGGGTTGTAAGTTAGTTCTATTTTTAATTTTTGAGGAACCTCTATACTGTTTTCCATAGTGGCTGCACTAATTTGCAATCCCATCAACAGTGCACAAGGGTTCCCTTTTCCCCACATCCTCACCAACTCTTGTTGTTTATTGATTTATCAATCATGGCCGTTCTGACAGGTGGGAGGTGATATGTCACTGTGGTTTTAACTTGCATTTCTCTGATGATCAGTGATGTTGAGTATCTTTTCATATGTTTAGTTGTCATCTGTATGTCCTCTTTGGAGAAATGTCTATTCAGGTTCTCTGCCCATTTTTTAATTAGATTGTTTGGTTTTTTGGTGTTAAGTTGTACGAGGTCCTTATATATTTTGGATATAAAACCCATATTGGATGTATCATTGGTGAATATCTTCTCCCATTCAGTAGGCTGTCTTTTCATTTTGTTGATGGTTTCCTTTGCTGTGCAAGCTTTTTAGTTTGATGTAGTCCCATTTGTTTATTTTTCTTTTGTATCCCTTGCCGAAGGAGATAGCAGAAAAAAATATTACTAAGAGCGATATCAGAGTTTACTGCCTACGTTTTCTCCTAGAAGTTTTATGGTTTTAGGTCTGATATTGAAGTATTTAATCCATTTTGAGTTTATTCTTGTATATGGTGTAAGAAAGTGGTCTAGTTCCAGTTTTTTGCACGTATCTGTCCAATTTTCCCAACACCGTGTGTTAGAGACTGTCTTTATCCCATTGTATATTCTTTCCTCCTTCATGATAGATTGACTATATAAGCATGGGTTTATTTCTGGGCTCTCTATTCTGTTCCATTGATCTGTATGTCTGTTTTTATGGCAGTACCATGCTGTTTTGATCATTGTAGCCTTGTAGTATAACTGAATATCAGGCAGAGTGATACCTCCAGCTTTGTTCTTTCTCAAGATTGTTTTGGCTATTCAGGGTCTTTTTGTGGTTCCATATAGAATTTAGAATTATTTGTTCCACTTCTGTGAAAAATGCCATTGGTATTTAGATAAGGACTGTATTGAATATATAGATTGTTTGGGGTAGTATGGACATTTTAACAACGCTAAAATGAGCACAGTATATGCTTTCATTTATTTGAATCTTCTTTAGTTTCTTTCTTCAATGTCTTATAATTTGCCAAGTACAGATTTTTTACTTCCTTGGATAAATTTATTTCTAGGTGTATATTTTTCATTCAATTATAAATGGAATTGTTTTCTTAATTTCTCTTTCTGACAGTTCATTATTGGTGCATAAAAAGCCAACTGCTTTCTGAACATTAATTTTATATACTGCTACTTTACTGAATTCATTTATCAGTTTGAATAATTTTTTGGTAGAATCTTTAGGGTTCTCTCTATATAGTATCATGTCATGTGCAAATAATGATGGTTTTACTTCTTCCTTTCTAATGTGGATGCCTTTTAGTTCGTTTTCTTGTCTGCTTGTTGTGGCTAGGACTTCCACTATTATGTCGGATAGAAGTGGTGAAAGTGGACATTCATGTCTTGATCCTGATCTTAAGGAAAATGCTTTTAGCTTTTCACCATTCACTATGATGTTAGCTGTGGGTTTGTCATATATGGCTTTTATTATGTTGAGGTATGTTCCCTCTATTCCCACTCTATTCCCAGTTTTTATCATAAGTGAATGGCTGGATTTTGTAAAATGCTTTTTCTACATCTATTACATGATCATATGATTTTTATCCTTCATTTTTTTTAATGATTTTATCCTTCATTTTTTAAATTATTTGTGGATATTGAACCATCCTTGCATCCCAGAAATAAGTCCCACTTGACCGTGGTGTATGATCTTTTTAGTGTATTGCTGAATTCAGTTTGCTAATATTTTGTTGAGGATTTTTGTATCTGTGTTCATTAGGGATATTGGCCTATCATTTTCTTTTTTTTTGTAATGTCTTTGTCTCATTTTGGAATCAAAGTAATGCTGGTCTCATAAAATGAGCTTGAGAGCATTCCCTCCTCTTGAAAACTTTGGAATAGTTTGAGAAGGATAGTTGTTAATTCTTTGGATGTTTGGTTAAATTCACCTGTGAAGTCATCTGGTCCAGGGCTTTTATTTGTTGGGAGTTTTTTGACTATTGATTTGATTTTGTTAGTAGTTATCAGTCTGCTCAGATTTTCTGTTTCTTCTTGATTTGGTCTTGGAAGATTGTATGTTTCTAGAAATATATACATTTCCTCCAGGTTGTCCAATTTGTTGACATATAATTGTTCACAGTATTTTCTTACAATCCTTTGTATTTCTGTGGTTGTCACTTCCCCCCTTTCATTTCTGATTTAATTTTTTTCAGGTCCTCTCTCTTTTTTCTTGATGAATCTTATTAAAGGTTTATCAGCTTTGTTTATCTTTTCAAAGAACCAGCTCTTAGTTATATTCATCTTTTGTATTTTATTTAGACTATTTTGTTTATTTTCACCCTGATACTATTTTCTTCCTTCTACTCACTTTGGGCTTTGTTTATTCCTCTTTTTCTATTTCCTTTAGGTGTAGGGTTAGATTATTCATTTGAGATTTTTGTTGTTTTTTGAGGTAGGCCTTTATTGCTATGAATTTCCCTATTAGAACAGTTTTGGCTGTGTCCCATAGATTTGGGGTCATTTTGTCTTCATTTTCTTTTGTCTCAAGATATCATTTGATTTCTTCCTTGATTTTGTTCTTAACCAATTTACTATTTATAGCAGCATGTTATTTAGCCTCCATGTGTTTATGTGTTTTTCAATTTTCTTCTTGTAATTGAGTGGTAGTTTCATACCATTGTGATTGGAGAATATATTTAATCTGATATTAACCTTCTTAAATTTACTGAAACTTGTTTAATGGCCTAACATGTGATCTAGTCTATCCTGAAAAATGTTCCATGTGTGCTTAAAAAGAATATGTATTCTGCTGCTTTGGAGTGAAATGTTCTAAAAATATCGATCAAATCCATCTGACTGAAAGTGTCTTTAAGGCCACTGTTTCCTTGATTTTCTGTTTAGATGATCTATCCATTGATGTTAATGGGGTATTAAAGCCACTACTATTACTGTATTACTGTCAATCTCTTCCTTTAAGTCTAGCAATATTTGCTTTTTATATTTAGGCTCTCTTATATTGGGTGTATAAATGTTTACAAGGATTATATCCTCTTATTGGATTAATGCTTTTATCATTATGAAATGTCCTACTTTGTCTTTTGTTATAGCCTTTGTTTTAAAGTCTATTTTGTCTGATTATAAGTATTGGTACCCCAACTTTTTTTTTTTCCATTTGCATGAAATATTTTTTGCTATCCTTTACTTTCAACCTGTGTGTGTCTTTCAATCTGAAGTGGTTTTCTTGTAGGCAGCATATGTAAGGGTCTTTTTTGTTTTTTAACCCATTCGGATGCCCTATATCTTTTGATTGGAGCATTTAATCCATTTACATTTAAAATAATTATTGATAGGTATGTAGTTATTGCCATGTTATTATTCATATTTTTTATCCCTCCTCCTCCTCCTCCTCCTCCTTCTTCTTCTTCTTCTTCTTCTTCTTCTTCTTCTTCTTCTTCTTCTTCTTCTTCTTCTTCTTCTTCTTCTTCTTCTTCTTCTTCTTCTTCTTCTTCTTCTTCTTCTTCTTCTTCTTCTTCTTCTTCTTCCTCAAGAAGTCTATGTAATATTTCTTATAATACCAGTTTCATGGTGATGAACTCCTTTTGCTTTTTCTTGTCTCAGAAGCTCTTTATCTCTCCTTTGATTATAAATTGCCTTGCTGGGTAGAGTAATCTTGATTGTAGGTCCTTACTTTTCATCACTTTGAATATTTCCTGCAGATCCCTTCTGGCCTGCAAAGTTCCTGTTGAGAAATCAGCTGACAGTCTCATGGGAGCTCCCTTGTGGGTAACTAACTGCTTTTCTCTTGCTACTTTTAAGATTCTCCCTTTTTCTTTAACCTCTGGCATTTTAATTATAGTGTATTTTGGTGTGGGCCTCTTTGGGTTCATCTTGTTTGGGACTCTCTGTGTTTCCTGGGCTAAATGTCTATTTCCTTCACCAGGTTAGGGGGGGTTTCTGTCATTATTTCTTCAAATAGGTTTTCAATTTCTTGATCTCTCTTCTCCTTCTGGCACCTGTATGATGCACATATTGTTACACTTGATTTTGTCTCAGAGGTCCCTTAAATTATCCTAATTTTTTGGATTTTTTTTTTCATTTTGCTGTTCTGATTGGATATTTTCTGCTACCTTGTCTTCCAAATTTCTAATTTGATCCTTTGCTTCATCTAACCTCCTATTGATTCCATCTAATATATTCTTCATTTCAGTTATTGTAATCTTCATTTCTGACTGATAATTTTTTATTATTTATATATTTCTTTGTGTAAGTTCTCACTGAGTTCATCTACCCTTCCATTAAGTTTATTGAGTATCCTTATAACCAGTGTTTTGAACTCTGTATCTGGTAGATTGTTGGCCTCCATTTTTTTTAGTTTTTTTTTTTTTTTCATTTTCTGGAGTTTTCTCCTGCTCTTTCATTTGGGACATGTTTTTTTGTTTTCTCATTTGGGCTGACTCCCTGTATGTGTTTCTATTTATTAGGTAGAGCTGCTATGTATCCTGGTCTTGGTAGAGTGGTCTTATGTAGTAGGTGTGCTGTGAGGCCCACAGTCACTGGTCACCTGAGCTAGGTAATCCTGGGGTGTTCCTTGTGTGGGTTGTGTGTGCCCTTTTATTTATTTATTTATTTTTTGAGGAAAGTGTCACGGCTTCATATGTAGGACCCAAACCGGGGCTGCTGGCTTCCCAAACCAGCACTTAACCACCGCGCTCCTAAGCTGCCCCGTGTGTGCCCTTTTATTATATTTGAACCTTAATTGCTGTTGGTATGTCATTGGGTGATATTGACCCTCTGGCTGACTGGCTGTGAGGACTGGCCATAACTATAGCAGACAAGCTGTTGTATTTGTGCTGACCCCTCAGAGTGGTCATTGCTGTAGCAAGGCTCTGGTGCCTGCTGAGTCCACTCTTTGGGTGTGTTGTTTGTGGAGCTAATTGGGTAGTGCCCTGGTGTGGTCTGAAGTTGGCTACTGTATGTGTTGGTTTTAAGGCCTCTTTGGAGGGGCTCTGATGCAGGTCCAGTTCAGTCGTTGCTTGGGCCTGGGTCAGGGCCACCTGGTAGGAACTACAAAGTGTTCTGTGGTTGGTAACCACCTGTGCTGGGCTTGGAGGTGCTTGGGAAGAGGCTATGTTACAAACCAAGACTGGCTGACACTAGTGCCAGGCTTGGCTGTTTAGCAAGAGGTACAGGGCACGCTGAAGCCAGATGCTGCTTATTTGAGGTTTGTGAGATTTTAGGAAAGTCTGCAGTATAAGATGAATCAGGAACAGCCACTGAAAGTGGTTTGGGCCAGTGCTGAGTTGGGTCGGGTGAGGTCTCAGGGAATCACCAGAGTTGGGCAAGCACTGCTAGCCAGGTTGATGGAGTTTCAGCCTGCCCACTTTGCCTGCCAGCTGCATGGAGGGAGAACTCAACAAATAACAGTGGAGCCTGCCACCACTTCTGTATGGGAGAGAGCTTCCTCTCCAGCACTTGCACTAAAGTCAGACAATTCAGTTCCTCCCTGCATGTCCCTGATGCTTTTAGAGCTCTTATCCCTTCTCTGAAGCTTAGCAAGTGTTCATCAACAAATGAGTCTGTGCTTGGGCTCTTTAAGAGGATGCCTGTGTCTACAGCAGCCCTCCATCTCATGCTGATGAAATCGCTGATGATTTTCACAGCCAGATGTTGTGAGAACTCCTCTTCCCAGCACTGGTGCTCTGGCCTGGGGGTGGGGTGGGGAGGGGGGGTGTCTCTGGGCAAGAGAAATTCTCAGAGTGCCCCCTGGGCTTCTCTGACCTGTCCCTCACTCCCCCCCCACACACTTCCCCACACACACACTCCTGTACTCCTGGGTCTCCAGTGAGTTCCTTTTCTTCCCCACCTCACCAAAGTGGATGTAGCCATTACTACTGCCTTTAGGACCCCTCCCACAAGCAGTCTACTACTTGGTTCAGGGAAAATTCTCCATCCTTAATGGAGGTCTCTGGGGAAGACCCTACCATTGGCCACAAAGAAACCTCGCAAAAATCAGGGCCCCCCCAGGCTTCTCTCCACAGTTCTTCCTCAGGCTGACCCTCACCCCTTCCTGCCTTCTTAGAGGTAGAGCATAGAGGGGGTAGAGTGACTTGGCAGGTGAGCTGACTCCTAGAAATTGGGTTTCCATGATGCTTCTAAGATGGCCTGCTGGGCAACAGTATGGTGATACAGACGTAGCAGGAACAGGAGAGGGGCAGCCTAAAGAAGGAACTGTGAGCATGAGCATTCCTGGCAGGGAGTCATACCTGATCAAGCACAGTGGACAGCATGGGCCTGGGGTCACCCCCTCAGCCTCCTTGGCTGAAACGGCTGTGGATACGTACAGTGGGAGAGGCAAGTGGTGACAGCAGCTGGGCTCCCCTTTGTAGCTGGGATTCAGGACAGGCAAGTGGCCAGAGTGAGATCTCATCAGGATCTCAGCTATTTACCTGGAACAGGATGGTGTGGCTTTAGCGCCCCACCCCCACTGGGGACAGAGAGGTCCAGTGAGAATGCACTGCAGGAGAGATGTTTAACCTACTTGTAAGATACAATGACTTTCAAGGGCTTTAGCATATCCATTTTACTTACCAATGTGCTAATTATGTGCTATTCTTATCTGTTCATTATAGTGGGTCCCTATCTGCTGAGCTCTCTTAAATCTCTTCTCCCAGCCTCAGACTAGAGAGGAAATTCCGATTCCTTCTCCCACAGTCAAGAGGATGGAGTGGCTCTGAGGGTGCTGTGGTACCTTCAGGTCCCTTGCTGCTGATGCTCCCGTCTTTCCCATCTTGGACCCTCTGCTTTGGCAAGGCCCCTCGGCACTGTCCACTGTTTAGCCACCCCAGCCATCTTTGTAAAGTTCCACTTGCCCCAAATGCCCTTAGTTCCCACTTCCAGGTGCCCAAGTTCTACTCTATCGCAAGTGAATTCCACTTCAGATCTCTCCTCCTCCCGGAAACTTTCCTGAATACTCTAATCCCTAACTAAAACCAGGTCAGCCAAGACCAGAAAGGGGCTGCTGGCAGCCTAGTCTTCCAGGGTCTGCCACAGATATGAGAGGAGGAAGGACGCTTTGCACCTGGAGTTGTTTTGGCTGGTCACCTATTCAGACCCACAGGGAACCTGGGGCGGGTTCTAGGAGTCTGGGCTAATGCTCCCAGGAGCCCGAGGGCTGAGTTGGAGAAAGCAGGACCTGAGCCCTGGTGAGGCCTGTTCAGCTGTGCTGAGGGTGAATCTGAACTCTGGCAGTGCCTTTACTTCCAGGGGCTCTAGGTCCCCTGAATCTAGGAGTGTGGTAAGCAGCGTGAAGTTTAGATTCAGATCCTGTTTCCTCCCCCAAGGAGCTGGTTATTTTGAGCCAGAATACCACACCTCTCTGAGTCTCCATTTTCTCATCTGGAAAATGGTAATTCTCTCAGTTATTTGAAGGGCTGTGGTAAAGTAGGTAAGATAATTTATGCAAAATGCCAAATGCATCAAATTGTAGGTGTTCTAGAAATAGCAGCTCTTATGTAGTATAAATAATAAATAATAGCAATCTCAAATCCCCTGCCCCACCAGTTTCTGACTGTGCAAGTTTGAACATTCCTTGTTTGTTCATCAGCTTCCTCACCTGTAAAATGCAGATTGTGATTCATCCATTTATTCCATAGATAATTACTGGGCAACCTATTATGTGCTGGGGACAGCTAAATCTGTTAGTTAAAAGATGCAGCACAGTGCCTTGGCATATACCAGGTGGTCAGTAAATGTCAATTTTCTTACACAAGTTCCAGCTGGAAGATGGGAGGTAGGAGGGAGGGTGGCAGGGGACAGGGAGAAAGTAGGAGGGGTAGCTGGGGAGGGCTGGGTCTGCCTTGAATTCCCAGCTTCCCCCCAGCCCTTTTCCCATCTGTTGACAGGGTCTCATTTTGTCTCTGAGGGTTGGGGATGGTGCTGGGGTGTCTGAATAGTTTGCCCCACTTCCTGTCCCTTGGTCCCATCAGACATCTGTGGATTAGATGGACTGCCCCTTGCCTATAAAATGGAGAGAGTGAGGCCTCCTCATTCTCAGATATTGGAGATACTGCAATGTGCCAGTTCCATTCAAGTGCCATCAGGCTGAGAACCACCCCCCATTCCCTCAAGTCCCTGAGTGGCCTCCTCACCAAGGCAGCCTCCTGTCTTACGCTCCTGGTTTCTTTCCCAGGGACACAGGCTAGACCCCACCCCCACCCCTGGCTTCTCAGCACTAAATCCCCATACCCCTGCATCTTAACTTCATCCACCTGCCAGGCCACACCAGACCAGACCCTCCCAGGGGAATTGTGTGTGTTCACAAGCAACATGAGGCCTGGCATGTAGGAGGTCTGCAATAAAAACTGATTGAATGAATGCTCCCTCTGCAAACAGGGCTCATTCATTCATTCAACAAACATTTATTGAACCCTTAATCTACTCTGTGTCAGGAGCTGTTCATAGTAGCCAAGCTCTCCAAAGCCTGAATGGCATTCCCAGGTTTCCTGTTCCTAGCACCCACACCCTGCCATGGGCCCGCCTGGCTCTCAGACCCCCAACCCCTCCCTTACCCCCAGAGACCAGAGCACAGGTTCCACCACGTTATGTCCACAGCAGATGTTTGAGCGCCAAGGCATTGAGTTAGGTGAATACTGGTGCCATATCTAGCCTGTGCCCTTAGGCAAGCTATTAACTTCTCAGGGCCTCAGTTTCCTCCTGTGGGAAGCAGGCATAAATATAAATTTCCTATTTCCTTGAGGAATACATGAGATAAGGCATAGGCTTAGGTGCATAGTACGTGCTCAACCAACGTGAGCTATTATGATTATGACTCCTCTCTGTGTCACAGCACCCACCAAACTGTGTCCCCTCCACAGACTGGTTGTCCCAAGCCTGAGCTCACAGTGAGTGGTCAGTGAAATAAGACTTCCTGGAAACGGGGAGATCTGATGGAATCCGGCAGAGGCTGGAGGTGGGCAAGAGCGGGGAGGGACTGTACCTGTAGGAGCAGGCAGGTCTGGAGGGAGCCCCAGGGTCATGTCTGCCTGCAGGACAGGGAGCTCACTGCTCTGGAGCGGTGTAGTTGGCTCCACAGCTCTGACAGTCACGGTTCTTGGCCTAGGTGGCGACATTCCACCTTTCAAGTTCTAAGGCCATGGGGATCTGTCTCGCTGTCAGTGAGGCCCAGGCTGGTGTGACACAAACTTTGTGGCCTTTCCAGAACCTATACCCACTCCCCACTCCTCTAGGACACCCTTGCACCATGGCCTCATTTGGGGCAAGTGGTCAGGTGGCAGACGTTAGCCATGGCAGCCTGCAATCACATAAAGCAGAGTGGGATGGGGTCTCCCAGGAGAGGACAGTGCTCTGCCCAGAGCCTCAGTTTCTTCCTTGGTGAAATGGGTAGATTTCTTTGTAGACTTCTTCTCCCTGACTGTTGTAAAGCTGATGTAAGTCTACAGTCTTGCCACTGGAGAGCAAAAGCAAGTCCTAGACATCTGCCCTCAGAGCTAGGTGTGGCCATACCTGGGCAGGGCCTGCCCTGGCCTGCCCCTCCTCACTGTCCGCTGGCCTTCCCTCAGGGGAGCCCCGGCATTCATCCTTTGAGCCAGAGCCTTATCCCTGATCAACACCAACTGCCAGAGAGTGTTCTGGGGCTGATGGAGGAGCTCACACCCCGTCTCTCAGGCTTGGGCCAGGACAGCTAGCCACACCCCCCTCCCCTGGATTTCTGTCCCGCAGGCTGCATTCTGGCTGCCTGTTTAGGGCCCAACGGCAAGCCCTACAGGGCAGAGCAGGCCTCCTAGGCCTAGCGGTCTGTCTCATCCCGACAGCATCCCCGGCATGCGCTCCACAGTGGCCAGCTCAGTCTGTCTGTCTCCCCACCGCCAGGGCTGGGCAGCATCTTATTTGGCCCCATGGTGGTGCTGCCAGGATGCTGGTCAGGCTCTCCTGGGCCCTCACATGAGGACAGAGACCCCTCCTGACAGATCCTAGCAGGCCGTAGATCTGCCTTATTGAATGTGCAGCAGGTAGGCCCCTGAGGAGCAATGTCCCTCAAGTGTCACTGCCACCTCCCTGCTCTGAGAGAGTGAGAGAGCCAAGCTAGGGGCATCTCCGAATCTCAGCTGCTATGGGGGACAAGGCCAAGCAGTGACCTGAGACAGCGCCCAATAGGTGAGAGTAGCTTCTTTCCCGCCCACTCAGGCTCCCTGTCCCAGAAGACATTGGAAGCTGGGGTGGGGTCCCACTGACCACAATACGGGGCCAGTGCCTTGGCATCTACCCAGTGCTTCCACATTCCCCATCTTGTCGAAGCCCCACATTAGCTGGTGAGGTAGGTGAACACTGTCAGACCCATTTTGTAGATGAGGTAGATAGGCTCAGAGAGGCAAATGGAATTGTCCAAGGTCACACAGCGACTAGATAGCAGAACCAGGTATAGTCTGGAAAACAGGCTCATAGAGGGCAGGGTGGAACCTGCTCTGTGACCTTGGGCCAGTTACTTAGCCTCTCTGAACCTCAGTCTTCTCATTTGAAAAATGGGGACAGCAGTATTTCCTGTCTTGTCAGGTTATTGTGGAGATTGAGATGATGCTATAAAATGTACTTGGCATAGTAGTGGCATAGAGACCTGCTCAATAAATGTGAGCAATGATTGGGATTATTATCCCGAGAATATTCAGATGTTGTCCCTGTGTGGACCATGCCCAGGTGAAGCGCTGGTACCTCTAGGCTCTCATCTTGTCTGTTAGTGTCACTCAGGACCTGCCAAGGTGGGCTCAGCATCCCAGTATGGAGGAGCAGGGGCAGAGTGGGGCCATGGCATTCCTCCCTGAGACTATCTGCCTTCTGACAGAGGTCAGGAGCCTGGCTCTGGCCCTGGTGCACGGCCCCATGGTGCCTCCTGTCTGCTTTCTCACCTGGACCTCAGTTGTGCTCAGGGCAGGGCCAGGCGCTGGCTGAGGCTCTGCCACGAGTCTTTGATCCTTAGAGGGCAAGGCTGAGCACGGAGTGGAAGGATTTGGGGGTGATCCAGTCTCCCTAAACCCCTGCTCAGCCCAGCCTGGTCCTCCATGGTCTGTGCAAGCCTAGGTTCCCAGCATGGAAGGCCACCCCATGAAAGCAGCTTGCTCCTTCTCTGTGTCCTGGGCAACCCTGAGGGTGGGGGTGGGGGCGGATAGGGTTGTATATATCCAGGTAGGTTTCCCTTTGGGAAGGAGAGGCAAAGCCTGCCTTGGAGTAGAAGGCAAATGGTCCTTGGTCCAGCTGGAGTGATGCCGCCGCAGGCCCCACGTCCTATGATCTCCTCCACTCATGCTGTCAGCCCCAGCTGCTTGAGGGTCTGCCTCCTGTGGATAAATCCCTCAGGACGTGGCCCAGGCCAACAGCCAGACTCAGAGGAGCCTCGGGTTAGGCCTCCCCACCCAATTTACCTGCCTTCGGATTCCCGCTTCAGGAGCCCTGCAATGAGAAGGGAGGGCGGGCGGTTGTGGACACAGCACCGGGGACCCAGGAGGTTATCTCTGCGTCTGCGATGAACTCTGGGGAAGCTGTGGGCCTGCGGGGCGGGTCCTCAGCATTTTTACATTTTATTATGACTGCGTTTGTTTAAATATATATATGTATATATATATTTATAACTCTATGTGCCCACCCCCCTCGGTCCCCTCCCTGGCCCCTAGTTTTTGCCCTTGGCCTTTTGTCTGGTGGCCGTGTAGGGCAGCACCGTCTGCGTGCTCTTGTCTGACACCGTTTGGGTGCTGCTGTTCCTTGTGACCCTCCGGGCCGGGGCTGGGGCCACGGCAGGGCCTGAGTGGCGGCCAGTCAGTGGAGAGCGTCTCGGCTTGTAGGGGGCTAGAGAGGTCTTGAGGGGGCCCACATGGGCCTCTGTGCGGGGAGGCTCCGGGGACAGGCCCGCCTCCTCCTCGGCCGCCGCTTCCTCGTCGTCCCCCTCCTCATCGTCGCAGCACAAAGCATGGTAGAGCACTTTGTCGCTGAAGCGCACCCTGTCCCGTGTGCCCGGGGTCCGCTGGGGAAGCTGGCCCTTGGCAGGGCCGGTGCTGAAGGCCTCCTCACTGGAGGAGTCTGGGGTCTCCGCCTGTGGCCCATTGGGGATGGGCACGCCGCCGTTCATGAGCCGGTAGTCGGGGCCAGCGCCGGGCCGGGTCGGCTCAGGGCCGTCCACAGAGTCCGAGGGGGTGGAGACATCCAGGAAGGAGCAGAACTCCCAGCTGTCTGAGAGGATGTCCGCCGTCATCAAGTCCAGGCGGCCCAGGTCAAAGGGGCCGCCCACGCCCGCCTTGTCGCTGCTCGAGGTGCTGCTCAGAGTGGCCGTGGCCCAGTCGTCTGGCTCCAGTTCAAAGTCGAAGTCTGAGGTTAGCTTATCGATCTGGCTCACCACCTGGCCAGGGAAGGGCAGAGGAGTGAGAGGCGCCAGGCAGGACCTAGGTGGGAGCCTGCGCCCGGGCCCGTGACCCCACAGGACAGTGCCTGGACTTGACACCACGGGCTTGTTTGTCCTGTGAACGGCCCAACTGGACCAGGGTGAACAGCTCATTCCCGTTTTCTACACCTCAGTCTCTGGGGAAGGGGAGACTGCCTTCCAGCCGTGCGCGCCATCCATTCACACACCCTTGTCCCTCAAAGCCAGCTGCTATCCTGGGGGCAGCCTTGGTGCTCAGAGCTTGACCTTCCTTTGACTGAGAGGGGGCCATTTAAAGAAGGCTGAGAGACTCCAGGCAGCCTGCTCAGTGGGGAGCTGAGAGGTCCACCCGCTCCCAGAGAGAAAATGATATGGGGTAACCAGAAAGCATCCTGGACCAGCTTGTACAGCTGGTCAGGGACTGTCCCCCAAGAGTCTCCACCCGCCCTGCCTCCATGAACCGCAGCCCCTGATGAGTAGAGAGCAATCCTGGCTTGTCCGGGAAGGATTAAGACTCATTATTTCATAAGCAGTAACACCTGCTCCGTGCTGGGCCTAGAGCTGCCTGTGACATGCTCTTGGGGTAGGGGCAGCTCAGCTTCAGGGACACTGCACCCTGCCCACCCACACATGGGAGCCCTGGCCTAGGCCACTGTCAGCGCATGAATCAGGGACGAAGATGATGAGGGAAATAGGGAGACCCGGTCAGACACAGTCAAGAGGAGGAGACATGCTTCAGGCCAAATACAAAACAGGCAAAACAACAAAAGCAAACTGGGGGGTGGGGGTGGGGGTGGAAGGGGGCAAGAGACCCAGAGACCAAGCCACTCAGAGTCACCAAGCCCAGGGCCGGCTGCCAGAGCCTCTCCAGTGTTCTTACCTGGGGTCAGAGCCATCAATGAATTAATTACCTAATGAAGTTCCTAATCAAGAAACCGTTACTGAGGACTACTGCTGTTTAGGGAGGCGCCAGGTGTTCCAACAGGAGTCCGGGCCGGGAAGGCCCCAAAGGGAGAGAGAGAAGCCAGGGCAAATCTGAGGGGTCGGGGGGAGTCTGGGTCAGGGGCCATCTGCCTGATCAGGGGTCAGGGGGTCCCCACGCAGGTGACCTGGTCAGTCCGTTTCCCTCTTGCTTCCTTCTCTGTGTCCTGGGCGACCCTGAGATGGGGCCAAGGGGCAGGTAGGGTTGTGTAGATCTAGGTTTCAGTTTCTCAATCTGTAAATCAGGAGTTGGGTGAACTAGTTGATCTCCAAGGTTCCTTCCATCTCAGATTCTAGGACTCTGTTTATAGGAGTGACTTAAGAAGCTGTTTTGGGGTGGCAATGCCTAAGAATGCCCACTCCCCCAGCCCCAGGCTGGGATGGTTGGAACACGTGGCTGGGGCCTGCAGAAAAAGACACCTGGGTTCCAGATGCAGCTTGACATTGCTTTGTGTGTCTCTGGACCTCAATTGCATTCGCCACCAAGTGGGTCTGATAACCCCAGCCCTGCCATCCTCGCCACAGCTTCCTGAGGAACCATGAGAAGGGCAGTGACAGAGCTCCGTGGGGCGCTGGTGATAAAAGGGGCATCATCTCCCATCTCTGAGCACCTACTATGTGTCAGGCTTTCCGCCCATGAGATCATCTCCGGAGGCACCAGTCACTGGGGGAGCTGAGATTCCTGCCTCTGAGTGTTCTGAGTGCTGCTGCGATTTCCAGGCTTGGGTAAGCAACGGGCATAGGGCTCTACCCTCCAAGCTGGCCACCCCTTCTTACGGTCCCACACCCATGACTCCCCTACCACAGAGAAGCTCACATACCCCAGAAGCCCTTGCTGAACCCAAGCCCCACCTGAGAGCTGGTGGGGACCCTGGCCTAGAGCACAGGCTCTCAAACTGGAGTATCATCAGCCCACCCCCCAGAGTTTCTGATTCAGTAGGTTCTGGGTGAGGCTCGAGAAGGTACGGACCCAACAGGCTTCCTGGTGCTGCTGCTGTGTGTTTGGAGACAAACTTTGAGAACCACTGGTCTAGGGTCATGGGGATTTAAGATGATGAAGAACTAGTGCTGGGAGTGGCCCTGCACCTCTGGGGCAGCCATGCCCTCCAATTAGACTCCCCTGATCAAGCCAGCTGCTGAGCCTCTGTTGTGGCTCAAGAGGGGACAATGCTCAGAGTTAAATGATTTGACTGTGATGGCAAAGTGTTCTATGGTCCTGGACACCCCTCCCTCCTGCCCTGGCTGAGCCACTCCTTCAAGAAAAACGTGTCTGTGTTCCACAGGCCCATGAGCCAGGACAGAGGACCCAGGAGTCCCACAACCTGTATCCTGTCCTCCCACCTCACCTCTGCCCCCTTCATCGAGCTTGAAAAGCTGCTCCCTTCATCCCTCCCTCCCAGGGGTGGCTGAGGCCAGGCCAGGCCCAAAAGCTGGCCTCCCAATGCCCTGTGGGGAAGGTCCAGGGTGGACAGGCCAGGCGCCCTGAAGCAGTTATGCCCAGACACACTTCCCCGCCACCAAGAGGCTCTTGCTGGCCAACTGCTCAGGTGGCTTTCACATTCGGATCCTCCCCCTTCTCCCTTAGAATGCCCCTCTCTCATTCCACCCTGGGGGTGTGGAGGCAAGAAGAAGAGCGGGGCCCAGGTTCAAGTCCCAAGTCTGCCGCATCCTGGCTAAGGAGCCTGAGGCAGGTAATATCCCCTCTCCAGGTCTCATTCTATCCCCTCCTCCCCCGTCAAATGGGATGATGTCCTTCTCCTCACCCGGGGGGTGGGGGATGGAACAGATCTGAATGTGTATGAAACTGGAGAGTCCGGCACTGCCAAGCACCCAAGAACCTTGGCCCACCTAGGGCCCACCACAAGGCCTACCAGCTTTGTGACCTTAGCCAAGTTACTCCATGTCTCTGTGTGTAAGTGTCTTCATCAAAGGAGAAATCTAGTAGTACCTACTTGTTAGGGCTGTTGTGAGGGTTTAATGACTCAATGCACTGAAAGCAGGTAAACAATGCAGATTCCCAATACCCACCATGCTAACACGTGCCCAGGACCCTGGCACAGGCCCAGGAGCTGCTGGCAGTCCATTCTGCACTCTGATGGGGACATTGCCAGTGCCTGTGGCAGAATAATGGGACATGTTGGGCCTTTCAAACCTCAGCACATGAGTGGCACCTGTGTTTCTGAAAGTAGGGCTGTCTCCAGGCAGAACAGAAGCAGAGGGTTTCTAAAAGCCTAATGGTTGAGGCCCAGAGGCAAATCTAGTTTAAACCATTAGGTGGGCCAGGTCACAGCCACTTGATAAATGACAAAAGTAAGGATCAGAAAGGGAAGTGAGGTGCTAAAAGTCCCAGATTATATGCAGGGCCACAAACCGGCTGCCTCTCCCTGGTCTCTCGTTTCATGGGGCAAGTGGGAGGGCAGGTGTGGGGCAGGCTCCTGCTACCTGCCTGTTTGCTTTGGATGTCTTGAAATCTGTGATTTCTCTCTGAGATTTAATAATCATTTTGCCTACATGTAATTTGAGATTGTCTTGGAGTGCAGGGAAAATAATTATATACACAGAAGGAAAGAGACGGGGAGAAAAAGAATGGAACCATAAAACTCACGGAATCTCAGAACCTCAAAGCCAGAGGGACTGGAGATAGGGGTTAGTCCACCCTTCTCACGGTCTGGGTCAGTAGGCCATCTTGCCATGCTTGCTGACAGGGAAACTGAGGCCCGGAGACTGGAAGTTGCTGAGCTGAGTCCAACAGTCGTGAGTCCTGGCTCCTGGGCCTGGCCCCTTAAGAACCTGAATTACCTGCTCTAGAGGAGGCAAGAGGGACACTAGAAAGGAAGGACGGGGCTGGGGGTCCCAGGCCCTGTCCCAAACGTGTCCCCATCTCTGTCCTGGTCACAGCCTCAGCTCCCCTCCCCTAAACGACCACACCCACACCCGTCTAGTCTTCCCACTGGCAGCAGCTTCATGTCCAGCTCCCGCTGCACGCTGCATCTAGGGAACTTCCTAATCAGCTCCCAGGACCACAGCACCCCTCTGCTTCCAGCCTTCCCTGCTCCCCTAACTCCTGAGCCTCCCAAACACCACCCCACACCAAATCTAGCCAAGGACCCTTTGCTCTCCACCCTGGCAGGCCTGCCTCCTCGCCACGCCTGGACGCCCCATTGAGCTCACTTCTGCTCCGGCCTCACCTGACTGCCTCCCTCCTTTCTTCCTGCTCCATCTCACTTCCATAAGGAAGGCTTCCTTGAACCCCAGTTGAGGACAGTTTCCCTGCAAAAGGCTCTCAAAGCACCCCATACCTTTCTTTAACATAGTATCCAGTATTTATCACTGCTACAGTGTTATGAGTGTGTATGTTATAATGTGGTTGATGTCTGTCTCCCCACGAGGTGCTAAGCCCCACGAGGGGCGCCCCAGGAAATACCTTGCTCAGCAGTGCATCCCAGTTTGGTACAGGGATTGGCACCCTCTTTATAGATACAGCAGTTGAATGAGTGGATGAGTTGAGACAGCTTAATACAATCTGCTGGGGGCTTCTTTTCTGAGAAAGTGTTCTTTGGTCCTGGACACCCCCAAATTGCCAGCCCCAGCCTCCCTCCAGCCCTGGCTGAGCCACTCCTTCAAGAAAAACGCATCTGTGTTCCATAGGCCCACGAACCAGGACGGAGGACCCAGGAGTCCCACGACCTGTATCTCCTGTCCTCCCACCTCACCTCTGGCCCCCTCACCTCGCTTGGCAAGCTGCTCCTTCCCTCCCTCCCAGCTCCCCAGGCAGCCAGCTGGTTACATAACGGGATTCTGCATTATTTATGACCGCTGATTATTTTTTAATTCTGTGATTACGTTATTTATTGTCTTCCTGGGGGCTGTGGTGTTGGGGAGGGGTGAGTGAGTTGACTGTGATTCATGATTCTCCTCCTGCAATTTGGCCTAATTGGCCAGGGAGCTTCGTGAATCTGTCCGGAGGAGGAGGAGGAGAACGCAAAGGGAAGAGGGAGGCGAGAAAAAAAAAAAGAAGAAGAAATCCGCACAATTCTTGCTGAGATGCGGGTGATGGAGCTGACCCACTTTGGCTCCATGGTCCCCAGCCTCTCCTGCTCCAGATGCTTCCTGGCTGGGCCCTATTTATCTCATGCCTCCACAGCCTGTGGCTCCCCTGGCCACTTCATATGCAGCACCTTGCCCACAGGAGGGCACAACTGCTACTGTGCCTGATCCCCAAGCAAATCAGGTGCGGGGATCTGCACCAGCACTCTGTGCCACGGAAGGGTTGTGCCCAACCCTCCATCCTCCTGAGGTATTCAAGCCACAGTGGACAACTGTGCTCTTAAGTTAGGTCCTACCCAAGAGCGGGAGGAGTGGGGGAACCAATGGTAGACACAGGAACATCATGAGCCCCCATGCTGAGCGACATCTTGGGGAGGGGGAACCAAGAGGAAGAGGCCAAGTGCCTGCTCAAGGTGAGCTCAACATCTGAGGGGCCAAGGCCGAGGCCCCTATCCCTGCCCTTGGGGGCTCCTGGTTGGTAGGGGACAGGGAGGGCAGTGAGGAGACAGATCCCCACCCCGAAACACAGCCAGGAGATTCCTGGAGAGCGTGTGGGATGTTCACTGAGGACAGAACTCAGCCTGCATGCCGCGGCCTGCACGCCCTGCTCCCTCTGTGACCATACCTCCTACTCTTCTCTGTGTTCCCTCCACTCCAGCTGCACTGGCTTCCTGGCTGAACCTGACCACGTCATGCAAACTTCCTCCTCAGGACTTCTGCACTGACCGGCTCCCCCTGCCTGGAGGCCCATCCGCCTAGATATCCACCTAACTTGGACCCTCATTTCCTTTGGGTCTCTGTTCAAAAGCCATCTTATTGGAGACCCGCTTCCTCCCTCCATTGCTGTCATTCTCTCTTCCCTTTCCCTGATGGAAGAGGGTGGGACTGCCTACTTCAGGGTGCCAGCCAGGAGGCCAGGGCCCTGGCTCTAACCTCCCTGATCATGGTTAAGAAGCCAGTGTGACTCCAAAAGAGCAAAGCCTTACATGGAGCTGAGGAGCAGGGCAGTGCTAGAACATGCCATCAGATACGGAGCTAGTTCTGTCAGATATCCATCAGATACAGAGTTAGTTCTGAGCCCATCACTGTGCTAAGTACATTTCATATAATATCTAGTTTAATTCTCATCCCCACCCCAGGGCTGGCAGGGGCGGGGAGGCATGCAGTTCTGTATCCTCGTTTTACCGATAGAAAACAGAAGCACAGAAAGGTAAAATATCTTTCCCAAGTTTACACAACTAAGGGGGCAGAGCTCATATTTGAACCAGAGACATCTGGCTGCAAAAAAAGCCCATGCTCTGAGCCCATAGGCTGTGCTGCGTCTCTAAATTAAGATCCACAGAATTCTGAGAAGCTTAGAGAGCCCCCTGGGATTGGCCGGCATCCTGGAGTACTGGGGGACCCAGGGGAGATGAGGGCTCATTAACGATTGACCGTCACATCCCCCTGCAGCACAATTTTAGCTTTCAAGGCACTTCTACATTCCTCACCTCCCTTAGTCCATAAAGCCACTTTCGCCACCATGGGACAGAACCTGCTCCCTGTCCACCTGAGGAGCTGGCGGCAGAGCTGCAGCCGGATTTGGGAGGATGGTAGGAGATGTGGGAGAGGGAACTCCAAATACTTTAGGGGTGTGAGTAGGTGCTGGCCTCCCTACTGCATACCAAGCTCCCAAAAAATCCTTGTAAGATCACTCAGAGGTGTAAATTATCATCATCCCATTTCGGAGATGAACAGACTGAAGCTTAGGAGCCTGCGGGGGAGGGGGAAGTGCTTTAGTGTCTCTCATCTTTCTATGAATCTCGTGCTATATGCTCGAGGATGAGGAGGCTCTGCCATGATCAGTGGTGTCTGGGGAAGAGGGCGGAAGATGGAGAAGGAGGCAGATGGCAGAGGGGATGCAGCTAAGCTGGCCTTGCTCCTTCATCAAGCACCCTGTGTTGCTCCCTGGCAGTCTTGTATGTGGATCTTGCCTTCATATCTAAGTGCTTTGTCCTCCTGAGACCAGAACCTGGCTGGTGAGCCCTGAGTAGTGCTGCCTGGGGAGCGGGCCGTGATGAGGGAACCCTCTCAACCTTGGGCCTACCCATGTCCCCCACTGAAAAACGCCACACGAAGAGACTGAGAAGGAGAGTCAGGCAGGTCTAGCTTTACAGCCCCTTTGGAGGACCAAGAACCCAGATCACGGGTTCCAGGGAGGCTGCAGCCCTTTACCCTAAACCAGGGCCGGTACCCCTACTTAGTAATCCTGTTCCCGACAAGTCCCATCCCACAGGAAGTCAGTTATGGCCTCTCCTCTCCTGCCTGGGCCTCCCAGGACCTCACCTTCCCTAACACTTCCCTCTGCCAATCACCCCATGTCCAGACCCTGCCTAGGGGACAGGGAAGCTCTGAGGCCTGTCCCCCCTCCCAGCTGGGTGCTATTAGCAGCGGGCATGTGGTGGCATATGGGGTAGATTTTGGTTGCCTTAGCAACCTGCCAAAGTCTTGGGTGAAGGCACATGGCCTACAGGGGGTATGGGGGAGGGGACTCATCTTTCTCTGTCCTGGCTCAGGCCTCTGGGCTGCACAGACATGAACCTGAAGTTGTACTGTTCAGGACATGGGAGTGGATGAGCGTGCTGAGAAGGGAGGGAGGGCACATCACAGAGACCTGCAAGTAAATCCTAGTGCTTTTGATCTCCCTGCCTCCCCTCCCCCACGGGCACCCTCTCAGAGCATCACAGCTTGAGCATCAGGCATTAGCTCTAGAAGGTCCCTAACAAAACGGAAAAGGCTGCCCATTAGCCCACCTGCTAAAGCCCAGGGTAGGCACCAGGAACCTGCGTTCTAGGCTTAGATCTGCTGCTAGGCTTGATCTGCTGCTGGCCAAGCCCCTCTCCCTCTCTGGGCCTCACGCTCATCAGCAGTAAAAATGGACAGGGCTGGTCTGGATGACTTGTGAGATGCCTTCCAGTTCCGGGTGGCTATGCTGGGCTGGGGGCAGAGGCCTGGAAGTTGGTCGCTTGGGAGTAGGCTCTATGCTATGTCAAAGCTGACTCGCAGGCTTACAGTCAGTCCTGGCTCTCTCTGGGCAGGCCTGCTAGGGCACAGGTCCCATGCCCCAGCCCCAAACTGCGTCTCTGGGCAGTTCCCATGACTCAGAAGTACAAAACACCTGAAATAAGATGGGCTGGGGGAGGGGCAAAGAGGTGATGGTAATCCTTTGGACCAACGAGATCGGGAGAGGAGAGGTTGCTCAGGGCATCTGGTCTTTGACCACCACCAAGCTGTCCCCAGGGGTGTTCAGCCCAGATCCTGGCCAGTCCAGTCCATGGGCAGAAGCCCTACCACCTCTCTCTACCTGCAGCAGCAGCAATTCCTGGCAGGCTCCATGAGGCTGGCTCTGGGCAGAGGGGCTGCCTACCCAACCTCAGCCCCAGTCCTGGCGTCTCCACTCTCAGCATGCCTCCCTTCAAACACCCCTGCTCCTTGGCCCTTGGGCAAGGCTGGAAGGCCACATTGCCAGTCTGGATTTGGTACCCAGCATCACATCTTCTCCTCAGTCCTCCTAGAGCCCCCTTTCTCCCCACACAGCTGGCTGGGGAGAACTCGAGCCCATTACTCAGTTCAATCACTCTCCCTGCCATCTCTGCAGGGGCCCTGGTTACAAGGAGTTGAAATTTGCCTAAAGCCCACCTGGCTTGCATAATGGTACCCAGTGGGCAAATTCAGGCCAGTGGCTCAGAACGCTGGTCATGCATTTTGGGCTCAAACACAGCTCAAGGGGCAGGGCCAAGGACATGTGTACCTCATTACCCTGGCAATGTGGGAATGGTAATTAAACCAGGCTCCACTCAGACAGACAGAGAGGAGCACACATCCTAGGGTCTCTTGGTAACTTTTCAGCCTTGGCAGAAAACATTCAGAACTGAGGGATGGGACTACTTCCCTTTAGAGGAGGTTCCTGCCCCTGCCAATGTACACGTGAACTCTGGTACCCCCTAGCAGCCCCCTAGACCCATTCCTACCCCAGAGCAGGGAGAACACAACTGGCTGTAGTATTTCCAGGATCAAGGGTTCTGAGTATCTGTGTGATCTCGGGGGAGTGCTCTGAGCTGGGCCCCTGAGCAGTGGGGACTGTCTCATTAGAGCTATCCACACTCTCCTAGAGCCCCTGTGACCCAGTTCAGAGTCTGGGAGGCAGACAGTGGGGTCAGAGGTCAGCTTGGGCTCCAGAGGAGTGTCTTCCATAAAGATGTTATGGTGGGAGTCAGTCCTATGAGCCACCTTGGCAGCTGCAAGCACTAACCCCAGAGCCAAGGGCCCAGAACACGCTGCTCAAGCAGTCTCTGCAACATCAAGACCCTTCCAGCTCTGGGCTATGGTAAGATTTTTAGCAAAGTGGATTTGGGAAAAGGAGAACAAGGAGAAGGAGGTACCCAGCAGAGTGACACACGTGCACACAGCTTTCCATGTACACACACACACAAACATACACACCACACACACGGAAACAGACATGTGAGAGCACATTTCTGTGCCAGGCTCAGAACTGGTCTGAGGTGCGTTTGACCCCTCACTCACCTCCCTGAGCTCCTTGGCCACCTCCTTGAGCTCCCGCAGGATGCCCTCCAGCTGCCCGATGACCATCTTCATGCGCTGTCGAATCCGCTCACGCTCGCCACCACTGCTGGGGTCGTCACTGGGCTGCCCGAGGTCCGGGGGGCCCCGAATGTTCATCCTTTACCACGTGGCTGCAGGCCTGCCCATGCTCCCCCCAGCGGGGCACACACTGTGTCTGCCTCCACGGAGCCCCCCTCGGCCAGGCAGAGCTCCACATTTTAACGGCCCCCCAGCCCACCCTGGCCCTGGGTGGCCTCACCCAGCCCCTGCCCCCTGTCACTCCACCTCCTCTGCCTCTGGGTGGGGAATGGGACACCCAGAGGAAGACAGAATCTGACAGAGAGGGTCAAGGTGAGGACACAGGAGGGCAGGGGGAGGGGCCTATGGTCTCAGGAGTGGCCTCCAGGATTTGAAGTGCCTGTGGGTGTGCTGGGCTGATGTCTGGCTGAGCCTGGACACCGAGGCAGGGGGATGACTCTGCAGGGACTAAGGGTAAGAGATGCCCTTGGGTTCTCGGGAAGGCAGCAGCAATCCCCTCACAACTCCTGGGCAGTTGCAAAGGCAGAGGTCTCCGGATGCAACTGACACCTGCAGAGGGATGGTAGCTGGGGTCTTCCAGATGTGGAAGGGGCTCCAGATGTGGGTAGCTCTGGGAAGGGAACTGGATTGGAGGAGGGCAGCCCCCTGCAGAGAGAGCGAGCCTGGCGTCAGCCCTCTTAGGCTGCAGCACCAGCCAGCAATGCTTGCTGCCTGCCTCCTCTCCCCAGCCTGCACCCCTCCTCTTTGGGGATTGTTTTTTTCTTCGTGGGGAGGGGTGGTAGAGGCAGATGGTCTACGGACGGAAAAGAGGGAGCCCCTGCTTTAGGCAGAAGTCCTCAGCCTGCGATGGGGCACTGTGCTCCAGCTCCCCCCAAAACCCCTCTACCCAGCCAGGCCTGGCCCGGCAGATTCGCCGGAGGGTCTCTCCAGTCTTGTATCCTCCTCCCTAGCGCTCTCAGGGTGCCCTCGTTCCCAGCGGACCCTCCCTTCCCCAGCCCCGCCTTCCCTCAGAACCCCCGCTCCGCTCCGGGACTCACCAAAGGTGGGGGCACCGGCTTGCCTTCCGAGAAGCGTCGGGGGCCAAGCCCCAAGACGAGGTTGGGGGGCCCCCCAGACTCCCTAGGGCGGGCTTCTCTCTCTGGCCCCTTCGGCCCCCGGCCTCAGGGAGGTCCTCAGGGCCGCCCGGGGAGACATCTGGGCGGTGGGAGGGGGCGGGGCCTCCGCGGTCCCAGGGTGGGGGCAGGAAAAAATCTCCCCTAACCCCGCCGGGCTCCGGGTGGGGAAGGAGCGAGGGTCCGGTGGGCCCGGGTCTCTGAGGCCACAGGTGACCCGGGCGCTGGGCGACCACGGCGACGCCGGGCCGGTCCCAGCTCCTTAAACAAAGTCGGAGGGATCGAAGGATGCCGGGATCCCCTCAGCCCGCGCCCGGCGTTCCCCAGGCTTGGCACCGTCCGGGCTTCGCTCTGTCCGGTCCAGAACCGCCGGGGCCGGCCCCGCGGTGCGTGCCCTGCTCCGAGTGCGCTGGCACCGCGGGGCGCGCTCAGCCCGGACCCAGGATGTCCGCGCGCCCGCGCCGGCGGCGTCCGGGGCAGCCTCGAGGGTCCGCGGGCGGCGACAGCGCGCCCACCTCTCAGTCCGCGCTGGGAAAGGTCGGGGGGCCGCCGGGCCCCGAGGCAGGGGCGGCGTCCGCCGCGGGGCTGATCCCCGCGGGGCCTGGCCGAGCGCGCAAGGCAAGGGGGCCCGGCCCAGCTGGGCTCGGCGGCCGGGGCGCGGGCGGGAGCGGCGCCAGGCGGAAGAGAGGAGGCGGCACGAGCGGGAGGAGGAGGCGCGGCGAGGAGGGGCGGGAGAGGAGAGAGCGCGGCCGGCCGGGGCGCACGGGCTCGCAGCCTCCGCTTCGCGGCCGCCGCCTCCCGCCCGCTGCCTCCCGGCTCCGCGCCTCGCCAGCCCCGGGCGTCGAGTAGCTGGCGGCCCGGCACACAGGCACCAGTTCGGGCTGGGCCTCCCTCCGCGGCCTCGCCCTGTCCTGCCCCCGCCGGGCTCCGCGGCCTGGGCCCGCTCCTCGAGCGCCGCCCGCAGCCCGCAGCCCGCGCTCCGCAGCCCCCCGCCTGCCCCGCGCTCCCTGCCCGACCGGCCTCCCGGGCGGGCGCTGCTCCCTCCAAGGCCGCCCGGCTCCGCGGCTCCGAGCGCTCGGTGCTGGCAGGGAAGGGCCGGCCCCGCGCTCCGGGAGGGAGCTTTTAAAGCGACACACACGCCTCCCAGGACCGAGCTCGAGCGCCTAGCGCGAGTCTCGCAACCCCGGTGACGGGAGCTGTCCTGAGCTAGCGGGGCTGCAGACAGACTAGGCTGGTCGGACTCCGCTGACCTCGGGGCACCGAGGGACAGCGGGCTACGGACTTCGTTCCCTCCTACCTTCCCAGACACCCCCCCCCATTGCCCCTTCCCCCACTGCAGTGCGCCCCACGCTTCCCTTTTGGCTGTTTCCCACAGTGAGATTCTCCCCTTCCCCCACCATACCTCAAAGTACCCCAAATATTGCCTTAAATCAGATTGATTCAGAAAACAAAATGTGGACAGCCTTTACCGAGTGCCTACGGTGTGCCAAGCTCTGGGCTGGGAGCGGCTGAAGCTCGACAAGATGACAGGTATGCCTTAGACACAGGTCGCTTCGTTCAGTTATTCACCAACTTATTCAACAGTTATTCCTCACCTTCTGTGTACCAGACCCCATGCTAGACTCTGGGGTCACAGGAAGGAAAGCAGCATTTCAAGAAGCTCACCACTCCTGGGAGGACATTCCTGAGTAAGCTGAGGCGTGGTAAATATGGGACAAAGGCAAGTTCTAGAAGCAATGGTAATGGGCTGGAGAGGGCCGGGATGAGCAGGGAGCAGTCTTTTGCAGGGAGAAGTAGGAGTCACCCAGGTGGCTGTCATCCTGGGAGAGGTAGGGGTGAACCTTCCAAGCAGGAAAGAGGGGAGAGCAGAGCTCAGAATCAGAAGTGAGGGGAGGGCAAGCTTGAGCCACCTGTGGCCCTTTAGGGACACCATTTTGACACCTCTGTGGATGGTGGATTAAAGGAAGACCAACCCTGGAGAGACTCCCAGGTGGTGGTTAGGAGATTGGATTTGATCCTGGAGCAGAGTGAACCTGGTCCGCTTTCCCCCCACCCCTAAGAGATCCCTCTAGGGCAAGTGACTGGTGGATCTGAGGGCTAGGCCGTAGTGGGGAGACCAGTTAAGAGGCTGTTACAAGAATGGAGCTGGAGCAGCAGCAGGGATGGAGAAGAGGGGATGCTTTGAGAAATAATTTAGGAGAACATGGCAGGACAGAGAGACTATTTGGACTTTGAGAGGGAGGGACAGGATGCCCCTGGGTTCCAGCTTGGAGCCTGGGTAGATGGTTGCACCACCAGTTGGGTTAGAGAACAGAAAGGGAAGAACAGGTCTGGGGTGAAGAAGAGGAGTCCAATACGGGACAGGTGGCGATACCCTGAAGACAGTTAAGTATATGGGTCTATACCTGGGCTTGAGAGTATTTTTGGGGTTTTTTTGAATTCTCATTAGAGGGGATGAAATTGAGCAGGAAGACTGTGTAGACCAGTAACACAAGCAGTAACTCCAGGCTAGAGCCTTGGGAAAGAGTCCCTAAGGAAGCTTGGATAGGAGCAGTCAGGGAGGTAGAAGAACCAGGAGAGTGGGGCATCATACAAGCCCAGGAGGAGAGGGTTTAGAGGAATCATGTGCTCAGTGTCCAAGGCTGCAGGAAGCAGCTGTGAGAGAAGGGATGGAAAGTGTCCACTGACCTGGGTACATAGGAGGCCACTGGTGATGTGCCAGGGGCAGGTTTTTGTGGGGAAGAGAAAGAAAGTGTTAGGAGCCAAATCATTGGACGTTGAAGGCTGAGTGATCAGTGAAGGAGTTAGTGAATATAGGTGGCATTGTCAAAAGTTCAAATGACAAGGTTGTAGAGATCTTGAACTGGTGATGGATGAGGGCTCAAGGGAGATGGGGCTGGGTGGTGGTTTGAGGCTGGCCCGTGGGAGACTGGAATTCCAGTGACAGTGATTGCTGTGCATCCAGAACTCTTTTCCAGAACCATCCAGAACTCTTTTCATCTTGAAAAAGCTGAAACTCTATGCCCCTTAAACAACTGCTCATTTTCCCTCCCCGCCTCTAGCCCCTGGCAGTCACCATTCTACTTTCTGTGTCTGAATGTGACTACTCTAGGTACCTCATACAAGTGGAATTATACAGTCCCACTAATCACTTTTGTGGAAGCTGTCATGTTAAGGGATGGGCAAGATCAAAATGGGCTGAGCATGAGGAAATAAAATGAGTTTCTAGTCTTAGATCCATGGACCCATCTGACTATGTTCAGTTTGGGGAAGATGCGTTTGAACTGGGAGTGTTAGGGGACAATGAATTCAATTTGAGAGGATGGGATGTGACTGCTTTAAGAGGATGGGATGTGACTACTTAATGCCTAATTGATCTTGGGTCTCATTAGTAGAAGATGTTTTTTAAAAGGGAGGTGACATTTCTTCTGTCATCTGTGTGGATCAAACTATGTTTAAGACCTCAGTTCACTGGGTGTGTCCACAGGAAGGCAGCCAATATGGAAGAGGGGAGAGACTGGTGCATATGTCCTGTGAAGAAGGGTTGGATTGGTCAGAGCAGGCTGGAGAAGGGGTCTCTGATTGTAAATCTCCAAGGGGCTACCACAGGTGAGAGGGAACAGTTAGGTTCTGGGTGATTCTCGGGCTTGCCTTCCTTAGCGTTTGGAAATTGACCCATCCTCTCTTCCCTCCGACCTCCGTGGCTACCAGCCCAGGTGTCCTATCCTTCAGATTGCTGCCTAGATCCACAACCCCACCACACCCTAGCCTTCCCTTGTCCTTTAGTCAACAGGAAGAAACAGAAGCACTCTTTTGTCCCTTAAACAAGTGTTTCCCAGGATGTTCATTTAATGTGCTAGCTGTGTGACCTTGGGCAAGTCACTGAACCTCTCTGAGTGGGTATAAGGAGCCCATACACATTTTTATTTTTCCTGTATTGAGTGTCATGCCAAAAAAGGAAAAAAAGAAAAGTTGTTTTCTACTGTCTCGTTGACAGAGAAAAATAAGAGTACCTACTTTCCAGGGTCATTGTGAGTGTGGAACAGGACAACGAGCGTGGAAGTACTTGGTCCAAAGCCTGGCACCTGGTAGGTGCTCCATTGATGGTAGCTGCCCTCAGCTCTTACTAATGGCTTCTTGTCTGTAAGCCTTACTTTCTTATGAGGCTGCGAGTTCCCAGGACGGTGTCTGTGTTGTGTCTGCTCTGTCTCTCACATAGACCAATGGAGTGAAGTGTGTCAGCTAGTGAATTTGCTTCACTTTGGCCTGTTTTCCATTGTCCCACTTCTGGCATCCCTTTCCTTTGGGAAATTCCTCCATCATCAGATAGATCTGATGGGTCATTTTTCAAAGTTCCTCTACTCCCACCCATACCCACCCCAGTGTCAGCAGGTCTGCCTGTGACCCAGACAGCACCAATCATAGAAGCCCATCCTCCAGCACCAGTGATTGGCCCAAGGGGTGGGCACATTACCCAAACAAGGCCAATCAGGGGCTTTCCCTGGGATTGATATGTAGATGCTGGGAGGAGGGAGCCTCCTTCCAACAGGGCATAAAGCTGAATGCTATGGGGCTGAGGCTGTGGACAAGGCATCTTTCCCACGAAATGTAAGAGTGAAGTAAGGCAACAGAGGAAAGAGAAATTTAGAGAGCATGATGGCAGCACCAAGTCCCTATTTTGGCTCTTATGCCGATTCCTGCAATCCTTCTCAGTCCTGGGAGCTGCAATGACATCCCATCCATCTGTAGGAGCCAATAAATTTCTTCATTGCCCCAGCTGGTTTGGTGAGCTTCTGTCTTATGCAGCCAATGAGAGTCTGATGAGTACATTTGGGGAATACTAAATCAACAGACGATCTACTGAATGATTGGACTTCCACATGGGGGAGAGGATGTCCAAAGACCCTGAAACCAGAGGGTCAGCAGCTGCTGCCCTGTGGTCACAGAGGGGAGAGTGGATATTTGGGAGGTTATTGCATCAGGCAGACTTGATTTTGGGCCCCAGTTCTGCCATTCACTGGCTGTGTGATCTTAGATGAGTTACCTGCCCTCTCTGAATTTGAAGTTCCTTAATCTGTAAAGGAGGCAAAATCATAGTAACTATTATTTTAGGCATACAGTTGCCTATAGGATGCCTATAGGGTGTAATAAAATAAGGAACAAGATGCCTCAGACACATGCCCGAGATGAGGATGCAGGGAGGCAGGAGCTGGGAAAGTGGCAGCTCTTTTCCTTAGCCTGCCATCCATTGCAGCTGACGGTGCACAACTGAGACCAGCACACAGGTCTGGAGGGAACAAAGATCCAATCTGCAGGCTGAATTCTCAGATGGAATGGGTCCTGGCACCGAAGAAGCGGTGCCTGAGCCAGAATGAGCGTTCTGAAAGAGACGATAGAGACATTAGAGAAGCTAGCACTTAGGCGATGGAGTTGGAAGGATCTGGCCAGCTTTCTCACGACCCACGTGACTCACTAACTCTTCCCTCTCTGTAAATACTTTCCTGATAATTGTCTTGAGGACTAAATGAAACAGCCCGTATCACATATTCAGCACAGGGCTTAGTAGGTGTTCCATAAATATTAGCTATTATTGTTGACATTTGGGGCCTAGGGATATTTTCTGAACACAAAGATGGGATGAGTGCAAAACCACATCGATAAATTTTTCATGAAAAAAATCCCCCAGTAAAAGAGGGTCTGTATCTGGGCCTCCTCGGACAGGCCATTTCAGACCGAGGAGGAAATGAGTGGTTGGACAGTGCAAGGGGCTTACACTGGGGAAGCCACTTCTGTGGACACTTGTGTCAGCTTCCTGCCCATTGAAATCTCCACTGTGGAGGCAAGGTTGTCAACAGATGTTTCTACGCTGGCTGCTTCCTCTTCCTCACTTCGTATCACTTCTCAAACCTGATAGCCTTGCATTTCTGAGATAACCCTCACCAAACAAGGCCTTGGTCTTGCTGAGACCAGCGGACACTTTTCATTCTCTGTCCAAAGCTAGCCCTTTGTGGTACCTGACATTGCTAAGCTTGTCCTGCTTCCTGGCACCCTCTCCTCTGTGGCATCACAACTCATTTGTCCCAATTCTCTTCCACCTCTCTGGGTGCTGCTTCTCAGCTGGCTTCAAGAATTCTTCTTCCTCTGGTCCCTTAAATGTTGGTGATCCATGGGATTCTCACCTAGACTCTCTTCTCACTTCACATACCTTCCCCACTGGAGCTCTTCCACATTCCCTAAATTAGTTCTTTTTAAAAAATTTTTTTTTAGAAGCCAGTGTCTCTGGCCCTCACATGTGGGATCTGAACCGGGACCACAGGCATCCCAAGCCAGCTCTTAACCACCACACCACTCAGCCGGCTCTCCCTAAATTAGTTCTTGACGTCCAATTTGCTATTTCCAGAAAAGACCTCTCCAAAGCTTCAGACTATATTTCCACCTGCCCACTGCACATTTCCATGAGGATGTCCTGCAGGCATCTCAAACTCAATGTGCCCAAGTCAGAACCCATTGTTGTCCCCCTCTCCCCAAACATATCCCCTTTTGTCTTCCCTGTCTCAAAGGATGGTATCACCCTCCACACAGGCCAGAAACTTGAGGTTTCCCGAAGCTCCCGTTCTCTTACATCTAATCTGTCACTAAGTCCTGTTGATTCTACCCTCTTGACATCATGTAGGCAGATTTCTTCTCTCTATTGATGCCCAGGCCTTCTTGTACCCATCAGCCCCTGCGTTCGCTGATGGCCAACTAATGGATCTGCCCACCTTCAGACTGCCCTGCTGGGTGCACTGTTGCTGGCATCAGCTTTCTGATCTACTGTTTGTGACCCTCCGTGGATCCTGGTCCCTACAAGGCAAGCCCAGTCCCTTTAGTTTGGCATTCATGTCTTGTCAGGAGCTTGCCCTCGTCCATCTCTCCAGCGTCCTCTCTGTTGCCCCGGCTCCCTGTGCTTCTGGCAGACCCAGCTATCGGCAGCTTCTCCCTGCTCCCCTCCTTATACCTGCTCTCCTCTTTGCCCTGAATGCTCCCCTTCTCACCTTTCTCCCTGAGGCTAACCACTAGATCCTCCTGAAACATTCCCGCAGTGTGTGAGGTCCGTCCTCTGTGCCACCAGCGAGCCCACGCCCACTTGCCACATTACACTGTCCCTGTAACTCTGACACTGTCCCACCAGACCATAAGCTGCTGCAGAGCAGACACCGCCGTGTCCTCAATGTCCAGCAGTGTCTACTATAGTCAGTGCTCAAGGTACATTTTTTGAATATGGAATCTCTAAAATACTTGTTTCTAGACAAAATATTTTAAAGGTGACCTGAGAAGGGAAAATCTCGAGGGAAGAAGCAGGGCTCAGAGCTCAGGGGTACCCCAAGACACATCCTGAGCCTTCACACCCCTCCCTGGAACCTCTAATGCTCAGACCCTGCTCTTCTCAGGAAAGAACCTGTATACAAAGCCTCTGCTTCCTCTTCTGAAAATGGGATGTTGGGATATCCTAGGAAGATGATATTTTGCAGAGTATTTTTGCACAAAGAATCCTCAATTAGTCTGTCTACATCATGGAAGAGCTGTGTTGTTGTCATTTCCTCCTGCTTTCTGGGAAATCTTATGCTGCCCATTATCCCTCACTTTTTACTCTCTTGTCAATCAAATCTCTCTTCTTCTCCTTCTCCTTCTTCTTCTCCTTCTCCTCCTTCTCCTTCTCCTTCTCCTTCTCCTTCTCCTTCTCCTTCTCCTTCTCCTTCTCCTTCTCCTTCTCCTTCTTCTTCTTCCTCTTCTCCTTCCCCTTCCCCTTCCCCTTCTCCTTCCCCTTCTCCTTCTCCTCCTCCTTCTCCTCCTCCTTCTCCTTCTTCTTCTTCCCTCCCTCGCCGCCTCCCTCCCTCCCTCCCTCCTTCCTCTCCCCTTCCTTTCCATCAGCATTTAAACCTGCTGTTTAAACTCATCCATCTAAAAAGTAAGATCTCACTGCCCTCTCTGAGTACTGTCTCGTCTTTCCTCTTTCCCCTGCCAGACTTACCCCAAGAGCCGTCCTCATTTCCTGCCTCTTGTACCCCAGTTGTCACTCATCCCTCGTCCTTTTGTGGTCTGGAGCCCACCTCCACTCCTTCCCTAATAAAATGTAAATGCTGAAGTCGCTGGTGACCTCCAAGGTGTGTGGTCCACCAGCCCTGAGCTGACCGATCTTCCCACTGCATTCGGTCCAGTCAACCACCTCTCTTCCCTTAGCTTCTGGGATGCCAAGCCTCCCTGAGTTTCTTCTCCCTGCATGTTCACCGCTGGCCCTCAGCTTCCTCTTCCGGCTTCCACCCTGCCCCTCTTTGAACACTGGAGCCGCTCAAGGCTCAGTACTATGCCTTTTCCTTCTCACCCCTCTCTCTTCCCCCTCCATCATTCCTCCGCTCTCGTGGTTGCTGTTACCACCTATATGGTCCCTCATTTCAAATACACATGTCCAGCCTGGATTCTCTCCAAGTTCCAGACTGTGGATCCTCCTGCCCCCTGGGCAGCTCAAATTCAAAACTGAACTTGGGATCTTTCCTAAACATTTCTTCCCCCTGTGTCCCCTATCTCAGCTGCTCTTACAGAAACTCTGGGAATCTTGCTTTGTACTTTCTCCTCACTCCCCAACCTGAATCCACCTGTTTTCTCATTCTGCCTCTTGGGTACTTCTCCTGTCTCAATTCCCTGCTGCCACCCCTCTGCCTGAGGCACTGTCATCTGTCCACCAGACTATGAAATCCAGGCCCTACCACATGTTCTCCAGTCCTCTCCAAGGCATTCGTCCCACTACCACAAAGAACTTTGAGTCGGACATATTCCCCTGCTTAAAATCCCTCGCGTGTCCCACCGTTTCCTAAAGTCCCAAATTCTCACTGCGTCCCCAGTCCCTGGGTGGTCTGTCCCCTATACCTCTCCCAGCTCCCGTCTCACCTTACCTCCCATTATTCTAGACCTTCAGTCACACTGACCTTCCAGGACCGTGGACACACACATTTCCTGCCTCTGGACTTTGGCACATGCGTTGCCCTCTGTCCGGGACACTTTTATCCCTTCTTCCACCCAGCGAACTCCACTCACCCTTTTAGGCCCTGGCTTAAATTTCAATCCTCAGAAAAGCCTTCCCAGAAGCCTCCCCCAGGCTAGCCCATGCCCCCCTGTGTTGTCACATCTTCATTCCTTGCTAGAATTTATAAACATCCCTCTTGTTGGCTACAATACAAATACTCAGCAATTATTGACTGACAGCTGAAGAAGCTCAGGGTGGTTATGCAACTTTCTTGAGGTCACACAGCTTATCAGTAGCAGGTCTCATGTCAAACCCTTTTAGACTACTTTTGGTGACTCTGCCATGGGGCACCACAGCACAGAGATTCCCTTTAGCAAAGCAGTGATCACCCCTAACCCTAGCTGCTTATACAATGGCCCGCCTTCCTGCTAAGCCTCTTATGCATTCCTGGGCTCCTGCCTTCTTGCTCAGGGTCTGGTGCATGGTAGGGACAGAGTAGTATGAATGCTTATTGATTGACTCTTTGCTGATGAGTTCCCCAAATTCCTCTCCACTCTGTCTTCCTACCAACCACCAATTTCATTTTTCATCCATCTATGGATTGAGCCCCCTCTTTATTTTCATCCCAAGTTAAAGAAACTTTAAGTTTAAAAGAAATTTTTACTAAAAAAATAAATTGGCAAATAATTGAGAGAAGCACAAAAGGAAAGAAGACAAAACAAAAGGTGTAAACTACAAGAGCCTAGAAATAGTTGAGGCAAAGAGATTTGGCCCCATCTAGTCTGTGGGCTGAGCTCTCACAGTTCACTGCCCCACCCACCCACCCAATTCTGCCCTTTTGGACCTTGCCTCAATTCCTTACCCATCCTCTAAACCCCTCATCTGGGCTCATTCCTGGTTAAGGTGGCACTTCCCCGAACAGGCTGCCTATCCATACTCCAGCTGACAGATCTGGGGGAAACACTTCTAAGGGGGTTAGGGTCTCATCAGTGATGGGGAGACGAAGGCCCAGGGAGAGTTAGGAAAAGTGGACAGTGGGGTTCTGTGTTCATTCCACAGCCCAGATTATGCCTGTGCTGGCTGAGCCGGTCTGCACTTGCCCCCAGAAAGTTATGTGACCTTGGCTGGGCCATTTACCCCTGCCTCTGGACGTGGAAGGAGGACAGCAGGGGCAGGGTGCTGGACTGCTGCGGGGTGAGGGTGGTGGGGGCTGAACTGATGAAGGCAAACAGGCCAGGCTGAGGCTGGACCCGGGCGGAAGGGCGGGGCCACCAGGGCCAGGGCAGGCGGAACAGCAGGTTCTTGTCAAACACACAATTTAATTCTAAGGCTGCATTCCTCGTGCCTGAGAGATTTTCAGCTTGCAATAGTGTCATTTACAGATGGATTTGCAGTGGCAAATTACAAGTTTGTAAGCAACAGCTTCTCTGACGCCTCGGAAAAAAAAGCCTCTCCCTCTGCAAATTATAAATTCATAACTAACAGTGTTATCCAACTGAATGCAAAACAAATTTGTTACCAGCTACATTATTCCGTTGAATACCAAGTGAATGAACCGCACAAGGTTTTGTGGGGATCAGGGACATGTCAGGAGATGGGGACAAAACAGCCCTCCCCCCACTTTCCTCTTCTTTGTGCCCTCTCAGGCTCACGTGGAGCTAACCCGGAACGTGGGTAGACCTGGGTAGGTGTACACTGGTCAGGTACGAAGGAGGCTGGAGGTTACGGTGGTGTAAGTGATGCTGGTGGTGGCGGAGGTTGTGAGGGTGGTGGTGATGGCAGTGTACCTGGAGACCACTCGCTATTGTGTGTGCGTCTTTTGTGTGATTATTGGAACTGCTGGGACATTGCCTTAGTACTATCTTGTGCAAGCTCACGTGCCTAAGTCCTTGTGAGTTGCAGGACATCCCCCGAACGGGGGATCGTTCCTTTTGTTACCCACACAGGAAGATGTGGTCCTCTGAGCAGAGACCACAATAAGAAGATGGATCTAAGTTTAGGCACTGAAGTGGGACTTCCCTGTGTCTCCCACATGTTATTCTTTGGGAACCAGGCTTCAAAGTGCTGAGACATCTAGATGGACGTTCCTGGGTTGGGCTGGGGGTGCAGTAAGACCATGCCTACAAGGTGCAAGCAGCTTGGGGGACTGTCGGGGGAGGACAAAGGCCATGCATTTTAACCCAGGTTATCCATTTCCATCTGTCTATCTGGTGTATTCCCAATGTGGTCCTTGAGACATCCTTTTTACTTTAAAGTTTATTTTAGAAAAATCAGAAAATACACATAAAACTGAAAATTACATGTACCACCCATAATTACTCCACCAGAAATAACCACTTTGGGATAGATCAGACCTGAAACTCCAATTCCCTTCTCCAATTCTATTCTGAATGAATGGAAAAACCATTCATTCAGAAATTCTGAGCACTTAGTATACGTCACTAGATAATTGGTGTAGGGAGAAGTAATGGCCCACACAGCAGTCACACAGCAAAGGGCAGCGATCCCAGGTCTGAAAGGCCATCCACCACGTGGGGGTGGGGAGTGTCCCGGCATGCCCGCAGTCTTGGCCCTGCCCCCTGTGCCACTGCCCTGTCCCCTGTCCCTTCTTTGATCCTCGCACCTTTCTTTGCCAGCTTCCTCCGGGGCAAAAGTAATTCCTCTCCTTAACTCATGCTGAGTGGCTTCCAACCATCATCTGTCTAAACAGCTGATGAAAGTTTTTTCTTTTTCCAAACACAGATAGTTTCCTCTCTAAGAAGGATTCTAGTGCCAGCTGTTAAGATAAAATGCTTTCACCTTGTTTCAGGAACACATTTATACTTTTAGAAATAGGAAGATAGTCTACAAATACTGATATGAAACCTGCTTTTATTCATTAACAGTATAGCATCAGCATATTTCATGTCGATAGATAAATCTATATTTTCTGTTTAAATGGCTACACATTAGCCCATATGGTTTCTTTAAGCCATCTCTTTTTTTCTTTTCTATGTATATAGGCTATTTCCAGTTATTGCTATTATAACACCTACACATCATCTTTTCACATTTATCTAATTATTTCCTTAGGATAGCTTCTTAGAAGGAAAATTTCTGAGAATGCACTTTCCAAAGTCTTGTCGTATTGTTAAACTACATTTCAGAAAGTCTGTGCCAATTTATACTCTCTCATCAGCAGCTTACATTATCGTCGCACTTACTATATGTGTTCTAGTTTTGTCTCAACTATGCCTTGAGGTAGTCAAGAAAGAACCCCCATGGCCACTTTGGTGGCAACACTGGCAACCGGTGAGAGACTCTTCAAAGGAGGAAGAATCTCAGGGGGCAAGAATGGGGCCTTTATAATCCAGGGCCCCATGTGGGTGCTTCCATGGCCTCCATTGGAGGATTTGATTAATGGATCGATTAATTCATTGATCAGTTAATTTTATGAAGAAAGACATCATTTCCCTTGAAATGATGGCGATGAGTGCAGCCGTAGTGACAGTAGTGATGAGTGGTTATGTGGTGAGGATGGTGGTAGGGACAGGTGACAGTGGTGGTGGTGGTGAGAGCAGTATTGGCGGTGAGGTGAGCCCACTGGTGGTGCTGCTGAAGGCAGTGGTGATGGAGTGTTGGAGAAGTTTCTGATGGTAGCTCTGGGGCGCTATGGAAACATGAAGGTGAAAATGGTGTAGGCGATGATGAAGAATATCGTATCAGAGTAAATAGGTGTGGGAAACACGTGTGAATAAAGGAAGCAGCAGGAGTCTAGAACAGCCAGGAGACCCACCTGTGAGAGGGAATGGTCAGAAAGAAATGCAGTGGTGGTGGGTACTGGGAAGGGTCTTGAAAGTCGCAAGAGGAACTAGACTCCAGGGCGGGCAGCACAGAGAGACTATTTGGATCCGGAGAGGAAAACGGGCTGGAGCTGAGTTGTCTGCAGTACAGAGGAGGAGGGTATGAGGAGCTGAGCTGTCAGCCCCGCTGCTGGCCTCAAAGGTGGACTGGGACCTCCCATGCACATGAGCACCCACCGCTGCTGGCAGCTTGAAGGAAGAAGGTGGGAGGGGTGTGTGGCCCCTGATCCAGCCTCAGCACCCCGGGCACGGGGAGGGATCCTGACCCTCTCCACTCCCATGCCAGCCTTAATCGGCAATCCCTCTCTCACCTTTGGTTGAAAGGGAGAAGGGTCTGGAACAGTGGTCCAGAACTCTGGCCCCCTCTCTTTTCCCCCACAGCAGCCCCCCCAAGCCTGCTGGATGAGCATTTACTCAGGACCGCTGCCTGGGAAGAGATCTTTCCCGCTTCTCCAGGTGTAGCATGAAGCCTGCTCACCTGTGCACAAAGCTGCAGGATTCTGTCTTCCTAGATAAGGACGCCTGAAAGATTTCAGGGAGCAGATGGCTTGTGTCTGAACAGCCAGCATCCTGGTCGTCAAGAGGTTAATCCGCCCCTGAGGATGGGGCTAGGTCTCTCCCTTCAGACCGCCACTGTCCTGACTCCTACACAGAAGCCACTGGTGTCAAGTGGGCGCTCACTTTGGGAGAGGGAGAAAAAAATTTTTTCTCCCATTTTAATGATACCAGTGACCTCACAAGGTTTCCATGGTGACAAGACCAAGGATTCAGGGGGACTTGGTGAATTAAACCAAACAACCACCCCCTCTAAGTCTTCTCCCCAGTCCTGGATTTGTGTGTGGGGATCTCTTGCTAATCAATGAACTTGCAGAAGAAGGAACGGTGGGGTTGGGGCACAAAGGCAGAGCCTGCAAAACAGGCCTGTGCTCTCCTTTCCTTTCTGTGCCCCACCCCTGTCCTGCCTGAAAATCTCCCTTCCTGGAGAGTGGGGCTGAGTGTGGCCCCTGACAGACAGACCCGGGTGGTCACAGAGCACCCAGATGAGGGCAGTGCAGATCCCAAGAATAGGAAGCATGAATGGGCTAATTCTAGGCTCCAAGGCAAGTGAGAAGACCAAGGTAGGCAAGAAATAGCACGGGGGGTGGGGGGGAGATAACCATCTGGGGAGGACTCGGGCTTGCCGTCTAAAGCTTGGTTTCCTAAGGAGCAGCCAGAGACCAGCACTTAAGAACATGAGCTGTGAGGTCCCAGTGACCAGGTTTGAATCCAGGTGTAAAGAGTGCCTGTACCCTCTGGTGTGGATGTCATGGGACATCTTAGTTAAGGAACCTAGCAGGTGCTCTGTGTGGCTTCTTTCCTCTGTCCTGCCCTTCCCTCTCCCCACCACTGGGTGGCCCCTTCCTGAAGGGGCCACATTGCCCTTCATTAATTTCCTGCTTTCAAGCACTCGGTAATTTGATCCTTACCTATGTCAGGGACTAAATGCCCCTACACATTGTCTCAATGCCTGAAATTCCACCACAGAAGCGCCATTGCTTTTTACCAAACCTCTCTCTAAATGGCGACACCTCACCTGGATGGTGACTGTCCTGTCCCCCGGGGGAGCAGTACTGCTGGGTTTGGGGCCACTGGTGTTTTCAGGTTCAGATGGATCCTGTGAGTGAAGATAAAAGAAAAAGGGGGAGGAGACAAGAGAGTTTGCTACCCTGAAATGTCTGCCAGCTGTCATGCCTTTGCTGTGGGGTTTCTCTGAGGGAGACTGATGGGAACCCAGACACTCTTCAGCATCTGAGATGACCCAGGCGTGCATGTCATGCCATACTCACACCACGGAAAAGGGAGAGAAACCTACAAACTGCCTTTTGAAAACGGGCCCTGGGAGCGACTGGGCCAGTGCCCTTAGGCCTGCAGTCCTGCAGGGTGTCTTGGGGGGGATCAGGCCGCCTCAGCTAGACAGGACCCAGCTGCGTGAGATCTGGGGAGTGAGCCCTGGGCATCGGAGTGGAGCCTGGAGGTGGGCTGGGTGTGCCTCTGCTCTGCCATGGACAGGTTCTCTTGGGAAACCTGCTTTAATGAATGCAGGGGAGCAATTTGTGATCAGCCCATCAAATGTTCAGCAATGCTCTTCGAGCTGGAATCTCACTGTCTGGGAGCCTGTGCCCTGCAGTGGATGAAGACTGTCCATCAGGGTCTGCAGTCCCCTTCCCCACATCCAGTGCAGCCTGGAGCCCACAGCAGGCAGGCCCTTCCCCTCAGCGAGTCCAGGCTCACTGAGCCATAGAGAGCTGCCCCAGTCTCGCTGTCCTGGGCTGATGTCTGTCAGGGCTCCTGGGAACCAGGCCCAGAGGGCTGGGTCTTCCCCTAAGGGGGCAGCCTAAGCCCCATTGTTACCAGCCCGGGAAGCCGCCCCAGGACACCCTTCACCTCCTTTCCCTGCCCGCTGCAGCTCCCCCCGTGCCCCACCTCCCTTTCCGCCCCCAGCAGGGCCCTGCACTCGGAGCTTGCGCTTGAACTTGGAGTGCCTTCCTCACTTCATTTGCTCAGGCCAAAGGGAGTCACTGAAGAATCTACATTAGGGATTTCTTTTCTTTTCTTTATTTTGTGTTTTCTAATTGGAATACACTGCTAGTGTATTTATTTTGATTCTGGCCGTCTTACTGACCTCTCTCATAGTCTCTTATTAATTTTTCAGTAGATGCTTTCGAGTTTTCTGGATAAACAATCATATCATGAACAAATAATGATAGCAATTTCTCCTCCATCCTGAACGTTATGCTTCTTTTTATTTTTAATGTACTATTGCATTGGCTAGAACTTCCAGAACAACGCAAACCAATTGTGTTAATAGCAGCATTTTTGTCCCACTCTGACTTAAATATAAATACCTTGGGCTGGCCGAGTGGCGCGGTGGTTGAGCACTGGCTTGGGATGCCAGAGACCCTGGTTCCGGTCCCACATGTGAGGGCCAGTGACACTGCCCTCAAAAAAAAAAAAAAAAAAATTTAAAAAAAAATATATATAAAAATACCTTTTGCTGGTGTTTTATTGCTAAGAATGTCAACTGTTGATTGCAGATTTATTATGTCAAGAGAAAGTTCTTTTTATTTCACTGTTTTCATCAGAATGGGTGTTCAATTCTATCAAATGCATCTTTGGTGTCTGTTAAGATTGTCACATGACTTTTCTCTTTCTAGTAATTGACTGATTTTCTGATATGTAATCGTGTTTCCCTTGTTGATTTCTAATACAGTCATTTGTGAAATGGGAAGGAGATCTGTTGCCCTGGAGAAAGCTGGTTGAACAGCAGATCTGTATTGTGCCCTGATGCGGTCTTCCATCCCCTAATTCACGATGCAACCTCAGGCACGCTCACCATCATGCCCTGGGCTTGAGCTGGGGCTCCGCAGAGCTGGACGGGGATGGCAGCTGGTCCTAGAGAGAGCTTCAAAAGGCGGGTCAGATCAGAGAGAGCTTCAAAAGGTGGGTCAGATCAGATGACGCCCTTCAGTGGCCTCTCATTGCTGTCCGCAGAAAACCCAAGCTTCTAGGCAGATTGCCCAGGCATCTTACAACTGGTCTCGTCCAATGCCCCACTTGTTACCCCCACCTTACCCCCACTAACCACATGGAAACCCTGGCAGTTGGCAACCTGTGTTTTCTCCTGTGCCTCTGGACCCTCTGGACCCTCTGACATGCTGCCCCCTGTCTGGGATGCCCTTCCCACCTTTCTTCCCCAGGCGGGACTCATCAGTCCCTCCAGGGGCAGGCTGGGTTAGGAGGCCCTCTCCAGGTGCCACTGCCCCTGAGCTCACCCCTCCTTGGTGTTTGCCAGGCAGAAGGTAGTTCCCATGTGCATTTGTATCTCTGGGATACCCAGCCTAGGCCCCTGTTGGTCCCATCTCCCAGTCCGGGCCTGCCCCACAGCGAGTGCTCCATCCATCAGCCTTAGGTTGAATATACCCCAAACTCATCCATGAACACAGCTTGCTGGGCCCCCAACCTGCCTGTGACTCCAGGGCTCAGTGTCCCAACTCGCAGCAGTTAAGTGTTGAGAGGACTCAATCTGGGCCTCACAGGCGACTGCAGCTCCCTGGAGCCTCTTTAGAAAATGCAGTCTGCCTTGTTTCCTCCTCATAAACAACGACTTAGCACAGCATCAGGGCCCAGGGGAAAACGTTCCCTCCAAAAGCTGCTGCCATCGGAGACGCAGAAAAGGGAAGAAGCCAAGGGGGCCCAGGAGGGGCCAGATGACTGGGATAGATGGGAGGGACCAAGTAGGAGGGGCTCGATGGCCCTGCCCTCAGGTTTCCTGCTGGTATCTGATCTGGGTCTGGGCCTCCTCCAAGGGTCTCCTCCCCCCATCCTCTAGGATCTGTGCCTTCCCCCAGCACCAGGAGGCCAGCTAAGCTCTCCCATCTTGGGACAAGCTGATAGCAAATAGAGGGCTGCTTGGCCACTAAGCCTGGGTAGGGTGGGGGCAGCCCAGACCTCCTTCCTTTCTTTTGTGCCTTCCCCCATCCCCCACCATTAATCTTGAGTTACATCCCTGAATGAGAACAGGGTGATGAGAGGTGAAGTGACATGTCCTAAAGAGCACTGGGGTCAGGTTGTGGACTCAGGCCGACCTGGGTTCAAATTCCAGCTCCATCCCTAGCTAGCTGTGTGATCTTGGCCATGTTACTTAACCTCTCTAAGCCTCAATGTCTCCATCTGTGGAACAGAGTGCCCATCATACAGCTGTTGTGAAGAGTGAATGAAATGACTAACCGAGTGTAAAGCGCTTAACATAGGGTCTGACGTGTAGTAGGTGCTCAATTAATGTTAGCTGATATTATAAATTACAGGTCAGAGCAGGCTGGGATATAGCTGTCACCTCATAGCTTTGTCCCCCATTGGTGGTTGGGGAAACCGAGGCCCAGAGAGGAGCAAGTCATCAAGTTACTGAATCCCCTCCTTAGCCTGGGCCTATGTCTACTGACGAGCTCTGCGCAGTGAATAATAGTCTCAATCACATAGGTCCTGATGCCTGCAGTCCTGGCTCTCGGGTCTGCCCTGTGAACAGCCGGGTCACCTCTTACTCATTTAACAATCCTCTGTGCTTACCAAGTGCCCAGCAGTGTTATAAGCCCTTTATGTATGTTACATGTATGTGAGGTTTGACAATTAAGTTCACGAACTTGTTGCAATAATGTTGCTAATTATATCAGAGGGATTGTTCATTATGAATTTGTACCAACTGGTTAACAAACAGTTAACCAAGTTTACTATTTCAAGTGCTGAAAAGGCTGCATGAAAAAGTTAGATGACCTGAACTTTTCGCCAACAATTCATGGTTCTTGCATCACGACAATGCACCAGCTCACACGGCACTGTCTGTGAGGGAGTTTTTAGCTAGTAAACAAATAACCGAATTGGAACACCCTCCCTACTCACCTGATCTGTCCCCCAATGACATCTTTCTTTACCCGAAGATAAAGGAGATACTGAAAGAAAGACATTTTGATGATATTCAGGACATCAAGGGTAATACGATGACAGCTCTGATGGCTGTTCCAGAAAAAGAGTTCCAAAGTTGCTTTGAAGGGTGGACTAGGCACTGGTGTTGGTGCATAGCTTCCCAAGGGGAGTACTTCAAAGGTGGTTGTAGTGACATTCAGCAATGAGGTATGTAGCACTCATTTTAGGATTTCACAAAATTAATTATCTGACCTCGTGTGTATCATAACCATATTATTGTTAGCCTTAGTCTTCTAACAACAACCTGAGGTAGGTATTATTATTATTCCCATTTTGCAGGTGAAGGAACTGACCAGTTTACGACTTGCCCAAGGTCACCCAGCTCACAAACAGAACGGCCACTTCCTGCCAGCAGGGATGCCATCATTGAGGTTCCCACCCTCAAGTGAGAGCACAGGCTGGGCTCCTTGGTAGGAGCACAGAGGGCCCCAGGGCAGCTGAAGCCGGTCTCCCCACAGTCATCCTCGGGGGGACTGGTCAGCCTGCGACTGGGAGTAGAGGGAGCATCAGCTTTGTCCTACAAATGCCCATCACAGGATGCCACACCTCAGCCCCAGCAGGGGTTTCCCTGGAGAGAAGACAGTGGAAAGTTGGAACAGGAGAGCTCTTTATTATTCAGAATAACCACACTATTTAATTTACTATTAATAATAGCTCTTGAGTCAACCTTCTCTTGAAGAGAAGTGAGGACTGAAAGGACACTCTCTTGTCTTCCCTCCTCCCTCCCTCCCTTTCCTGGAATACTGCGAACTCAGTCACGAATAATTGAGCTGTTTGGGCTTGGAATGGGAGACAGTGAGGCCTAGCTCACAGGGAGAACCCGGTTACCTCTCCTCCCTGCACAGCCTTGCTCTGCTGTCCCTCTGTGGGTCCCTGGAGGACACCAGTCCTCTGCTGTCTCATCCCTGGGCCAGGGGCAGGGGCTAGGGGCCATGCTGCAGCTGAAGCAAAGGGAAGGCTGGACTCAGGGCTGCCATCAGCAAGGACGGGGTATCAGTGGGGCCAGGATCCCTTCAGGGGCCCCTATCTTTTGCTCTCTGAATGCAGTGCGGGTGCTGTGTAAGAAAGAGCACATGCAGAGAGGGACAGAGCTAGCAAGGAGCCCTGAGCCTGTGCCAGGGGAGCATTTCTCTTGAAGTTCAGAAGACGTGGGGGACCTGAGAACTGCCTTCGAAGAACTAGAGGGATTTGTTTCTCACCCACAGGCCTTCATGGAGGGCCTTCTCTGCCAGGTGATGGGAACGTGTGGTCCTGGCATCTTCGGAGACCCCAGAGTGGCAGAGACGGACAGGAACATACATAATGCTGCTGTAAGTCAGTGTTCCAGGGGTGGCATCACAGGTCCTGATGGCAGTCGTGGGAGGCAAGGACTTGATTTGCCTGAGTCAGAACTGGGTGGGTTTCCTGGCTCCCAGGGTTAAGGGTGCAAAAACTCGCCCAGAGCTGAATTTGGCCTTTGGGTGTTTATTCAAGATGACACTCGGGCTCCTGGGCACCCTGCTTCCGTGACTCCGTTTCCTGTATTAGGGCCCCTGTGTGATCTCAGGTGTGTAGCGGGGCCTCGTGGGGCTGACCTCCCAGAAACCTTCTCACTACCCAGCTGCCCAGGGCTGTGGGATGAAGGTTCGGGGGCTGCACACAGTGTCCTGGGAGATGGCCCCCGGCCCCTTCGCTCCTGCCAGCTCTCCTCGCAGGTTTTGTCCTAGACATCCTTACGTGATGGCAGAGTGCTCTGTAACTGCCGTGGGGCGGTCTCAGCCTGGGTGATGTGGTTGGTGCTTTATCTGCCTGAGCCGGGTGCCACATACCTGTGCACACCCACCGCTAAAGACGCACACTCACGTGCATGCCAGCTCCCATTCTGAGGGCCCCCCTCTTTATTCAAGGAGCGGCCCTGGGTATCTGAATGGATGCTTGAAGACTTGTCTTTGCGATTAACACGCTGCTGCAGTATTATTAGCCTCTGATAGGCAGGTCTGCCTCTGCCAGAGACTATAAATATGTGGGGCCAATGACTCAGCAAATCTGTTGCTATTTTTCTTGCGGGTCCGTGTGGATCTGTGTCTGTGTACACCATGGCCCCATCTCCCAGCAGATCCCATGGCTTGTATCCATGGAAACATAGTCCTTCCCAACTACAGTAGTCTGGCTGACAAACACTGGGAGTCTCCCCAGCCCCCTACCCACCTTGGAGAGGCAGTGTGGACCTCCCAGTGGGCAGGAGGGTGGCACTAGTGGAGGAAGTACCACTTTGTCAGTGGCTTCAAAGGTCCTGGCAAATCTGGGCCTCCAAACCCTTCTCCTTCTGGCCTGTGGTCAACACCTTGTCATCTGTTCAAGGTGAGTGGCCTGGTGAGGGAGCCCTTACTGAGGCCTGGGCCCTCAAGGGAGTGAGGCTGGCAGGGCAGTTCCTGAGAGCTGTGGGCAGTGTGGCAGGAGAGGCAGGGGGGCTGCTGCCCTTGGCAGTGGAGGGCGCTAGTGTATGGGAGAGGAAGGCTGGGGAAGAGGGAAGGAGCAGTGGTGATGAGAGGGGGGAGGGCAGTGGTGATGAGAGGGGGAGGGCAGTGGTGATGAGAGGGGGAGGGCAGTGGTGATGAGAGGGGGAGGGCAGTGGTGATGAGAGGGGGGAGGGCAGTGGTGATGAGAGGGGGAGGGCAGTGGTGATGAGAGGGGGAGGGCAGGGGTGATGAGAGGGGGGAGGGCAGGGGTGATGGGGGGGACAGTGGTGATGAGAGGGGGAGGGCAGTGGTGATGAGAGGGGGCAGGGCAGTGGTGATGGGGGGAGGACAGTGGTGATGAGAGGGGAGGGCAGTGGTGATGAGAGGGGAGGACAATGGTGATGCGCGGGGGGAGGGCAGTGGTGATGAGAGGGGGAGGGCAGTGGTGATGAGAGGGGGAGGGCAATGGTGATGAGGGGGGAGGACAATGGTGATGAGAGGGCGAGGGCAGTGGTGATGAGAGGGGGAGGGCAGTGGTGATGAGGGGGAGGACAGTGGTGATGAGAGGGGAGGACAATGGTGATGAGAGGGGCGAGGGCAGTGGTGATGAGAGGGGAGGGCAGGGGGGATGAGAGGGGGAGGGCAGTGGTGATGAGAGGGGGAGGACAATGGTGATGAGAGGGGCGAGGGCAGTGGTGATGAGAGGGGAGGGCAGTGGTGATGAGGGGGAGGACAATGGTGATGAGAGGGGGAGGGCAGTGGTGATGAGAGGGGGAGGGCAGTGGTGATGAGAGGGGGAGGGCAGTGGTGATGAGAGGGGAGGGCAGTGGTGATGAGAGGGGAGGGCAGTGGTGATGAGAGGGGGAGGGCAGTGGTGATGAGAGGGGAGGGCAGTGGTGATGAGAGGGGAGGGCAGTGGTGATGAGAGGGGAGGGCAGTGGTGATGAGAGGGGGAGGGCAGTGGTGATGAGAGGGGAGGGCAGTGGTGATGAGAGGGGGAGGGCAGTGGTGATGAGAGGGGAGGGCAGTGGTGATGAGAGGGGGAGGGCAGTGGTGATGAGAGGGGAGGGCAGTGGTGATGAGAGGGGGAGGGCAGTGGTGATGAGAGGGGGGAGGGCAGTGGTGATGAGAGGGGGGAGGGCAGTGGTGATGAGAGGGGGAGGGCAGTGGTGATGAGAGGGGGAGGGCAGTGGTGATGAGAGGGGGGAGGGCAGTGGTGATGAGAGGGGGGAGGGCAGTGGTGATGAGAGGGGGGAGGGCAGTGGTGATGAGAGTGGGGAGGGCAATGGTGATGAGACGGGGGAAGGAGATGAAATTTGGTGTAAAACCTGGGAGCCTTGTCTCCTGACCTTGACTCTGTCAAATGACTGTGGGACAGAGGAAAGAGCATGCACTTTGGAATCCCTCCTTCCCTCTCTATCCCGCTCCTGTTCTACAAACATTCACGTTGGCTCACTCTGTGCCAAGCCTGGGGGGAGAGGACATACTCCGCATCAGTCATCAACCTCAGGGGCCCTGAAGGTCGGGATGGAGCCGTGGAACACAGGGTGGTGGGAGACCTCCCTTGGGGCAGGAAGGCTTCAGCGCCCTACTGTTCTGGGAGGATGCAGGAGGATGCTGCAGGCTCAGAGGATGCTGATAAGGGGCAGAGAAGGCATTCAACACAGACGGGCATCCTGGGGAGTGGGTCAGTGAGACCCACACACAGAGCTCTGACTGTAACTCTTCTGAGTGGCATCCCCCTTGAGAAAGCGACCTAAGCTGCCTGGCCTGTGAAATGGGAGACCATGATGCCGGCCTCACAAGCCTGGGTGAGAATTCACTAAAGCGTCTGGACCAATTAACCACACACCAGCCTGTCTACATGCCAGTAACTTTCTTCCCTTCAGGCTCTGTTTCCATAGGTCGGATGAGGAGGCTGGACCAGGTGGTGTCAAAGGCGCAGCAGTTCTGCCTGTCCCATTTCCTCACTTTCCAAGCAGGAAGAAGAAAGTTCCAACAGGCTTCAGAAATGAAGGGATGGATCATGGAATCAGTCAAAGAATATCAACAGATACATCTTAAGTGAAGCTTGCTTCCCCCCTTGTTGAGGGAAAGTAGGGCGGCTGATGTCACAGCTGCCACCTCCATGGCACACAGGAGCAGGAGACACAGCCCCTCCCTCAGAACACCCAGTGCGGCTGGAGACGCAACGCGGAGCTGCCGCCCCAGGTCTGCCATGTGCCCCTGTGTGGCTCTCCCTGCTCTTCTATCTCCTGTTTGGGGTAAGGGGAGCACTCGAGGCCCTGGAATCTGAGCTCTAGGGACCATCTGGCCACCTCTGGCCTCCGGACCATTTAGGTCCTTGTGCTCAGAGCCCAGGGAGGCTGGGGAGCTGAAACGACTAAACACCCTTTTTGTCCACTTATAGTGATGTCACTCTGACCCTGTGAGGTAACTTCTGTTACTATCATCCCTATTTCACGGATGAGGAAACCATAGCTCAGAAAGTTTAGGGACTGGCCCAAGGTCACACAGATGCAGGTGGCAGAGCTGGGTTATCAGTCCCAGTCAGCGTCACTCCAGGGCCCCCCCTCTCACCCTGCCCTGCACCCCTCTGGAACTCCTCAAATCCTTTGGGAAATAGAGGAGATATAAAGAACACATGGGATTGTTAAGTGCAAACAGCGAGTTGCAGAACAATACATAGAGATGGTTGCAGTCATGTGGAAAACCCCCTTGAACTCCAACGTGCATGTATGTATATGTGTGTGTATGAGAGAGAAGGAGTGGAAGTAGATCTGGAAGGAGGTCTGTCCTGCTGTTTGAACTGTGTTCATCTCTGGTTGGGGGAGTGGAGTAGAGGTGGGCTAGACAGGGCAAGCTTCCTTATTAGTCAATATATTTCTGAACTGGTTTTATTACAATGAGAATTTGTTCATGTTTTGCTTGTATAATGAAGACATTGTACCCAGGAGGCATGATTCTGCCCTAGTGAGCCATGTCCCCATGCCCTGAGCGCTGCCGTGTGAGGGCTGGGGCAGGCGGTGACCTGGGGCTGGCCCTGGTGTGTGAGGATGGCTCTGACAGCCCAAGTGGGTTGGTTCATGGGCACTTTTCAGACAGATGTGGCAGGTTTTTGCCAGGAGACTCAATGTGCTTCACCTGTATTCCAACAACTGAGAGCTGCTCCTGCACCCATTTTATAGATGGGGGCCCTTAAGTCCAGAGACAGCCTAGCCCCAGTTCAGAGTGCCCCACTGCTGTGGTTTGGTTGCCTAATTGGCAAGGCTTAGAAAATCATGAGCTTTATCTTCAGATAGGCCTGGCTTTGAGCTTACACAGTCTGTCATAGATTCTCTGAGCCTCAGCTTTCCTATCTGTAAAATGGGGTTGATACCTCTACCATGAAGAGTTTCTGTGAGGGTTGAATGCCACCAAGTTTGCTACATGGCTGTCATAGGACAGGGGCTCTGTTCATGTTGTTTCACCTGCTCTCTTCTCCTTTCATTCTTTGTCTGAGGGAGGCAGATATGACACAGGCATCGGCCTGAATCCTGGCTTGGCGTCATTAAAACTATTGCCATACACTGAGCAGATGCCAGGGGCCAGGGATCATGCTACGGGCTCTAGTTACAACTGCCTTAATCCTGCCCCCTACCTCTGAGATGGGTACTACCTATTATTACCCCCACTTTACAGATGTGGGAATTGAGATATCAAGGTGATGCAGATCTCATAAAATAACATAGAAAGAATTCCATCTTTTTCTATTATCGGGATGACTTTGTATAGTAAGATTTATTTATTTTCCTTAAATATTAGATAGGATTCACCAGAAAAATTATCTGGGCCTGGAGTTTTCTCTGTAAGAGAAGTTTTTATTGCCAACTCATGTTCTTTAGGAGTTTTAGAAGCATTCTATTTTCTATTTCTTTTTGTGTCAGTTTTGATAAATTTCCTGTTCTTTAAGAAGATAATACCAGTTCCTGCCAGGCAGGGTTACTGGGTGGAGTAACAGAGCTTTCTCACTTGCTCTGTATTGTAACCCTCTAGGACTGGAACACACTAGGTCTCCTGATGTCCACCCCTTCCTCCATCAGGGCCCAAGAGGGCCAAGATGGAAACCAGCACCTACCCCATGGATGTGGGGCCTGAACTTTCCTAAAATGCCAGAGAGACCTGGGTTAGGGCAGGAAGGCCCTGAAAGGTTGTCACATGAGGCCAGAGGGGCTGTCCAAGGGTCCCAACCTCCCCTGCAAATCCCAAGGTTGGGGAAAAGAGATCCTTTTTTTGTTCTGAGCTCAGCATTTGAAACTGGATGAGGGTGGTATAACAAGGCCTGTAAGTAAGAGAAAATCTAATAAACGGTATCCTAATACTTAAGCTGGGGCAGGAGGTATTTGTTCTATACAGCAAGAAATTCAGGGGTGGGCACTCAGGTTCCTTCCTTCATCCCCTCCACCATTGATAGTGTGAAAACCGTTGTCTTCATGCTTGTTTCCTCATAATAGCAAGATGGCTGCAGCAACTCCAGACCTCTGTCCACATTCCAAGCAGAAAGAATGTGGAAATGCTAGAGGTAATGCCAGTTCTGCAACTTTTAAAAAGAAAGCACTGAAACTACCCAGTGCTTCACTTACATCTCATTGGCCAGAAGTAGATCACATGGCCATCTCTAGACCAATCACTGGAAGGTTGCTCAGGAGAAAGGAGAATGAGGGGCTTGGGTCAACCAGTCAGTAGTGTCTGCTACAGGTGGATGTTCGTGCCCTCAGGCCCTGGGCACGGGAGCCAGCCAATCCAGAAATGGCCTTTTTCGCGCAGTCATTCAACCAGTGTTAACGATTGCCCAGCTGTGCCCAGCGACGGAGCCCTGACGCCCAGTGGAGAATGAGCTTCAACCCAAGGCCAGGCAGAAGGGAGGGCAAGAGACCAAACTGAGCCCCTCCCTGAGGGGAGAGGAGAGCTGGATGGCAGTGAGTCCTGAGCTTGCACAAACCTTTCTTGCTTTTGAAGAAAGGAGGTTTCCGTAAAGCTTCAAAACCCCAGCAGAGACCACCTGGGCCTCTTCCTCTGGCCACTTATGAAGTGGCTTCCATTGGAAGCTGGAGAAGGTATGCAGACTAGCGGGAGTAGTAGTTACACTGTGAACTGGGCGTGACACGAGGCTGGTACTGCTCTCCCAGCAGGGGCCCTCAGTGTCGGAGAGCCCAGGTCTGTACCCACCTCCCCCACTAAGATCTCCTGTTTCCACTAATAGTTATATGGCATATCTTTATCACTCAGAGCCCTGAGCTCAGGAAGAAACTTCCAGCGTCACAGCAGACAAGGTCCTGCATGTCTCCCTGAGCTTCCAGTGGCTCCCCTGCCCAACCTCAGGTGGAGGGCAGACCCACTCTAGGTGTGATGAGAAATGCCCGGGGCTAGGCATCAGAAGGCCTGTGTGACCTTGGGCAAGTCTGTCAACCTCTCTGGGCCTTTAGTGACACCTTGTGGCAGCATCTGCTTGAAACTAAAGTGCTTCGGTGAAAAGAAAAAAACCCATATGGCACTCACACCAGTCCCCTTCTGCCAAGATCAGGCCTGTCTCACCTCCATGCAGAAGGTCAGCCTGCCTGCACATCTGATCCAACCCTTCTCTGTCCACCCTCTTTGCCAGTCACGTGATTTAGCCACGCTTCCCCAGGGAAGCAATCGCAGCTCAGTCCTCCAGGCTTGAATTGCAGGTCTCAGGGCTCTGTCCTTCGTGGTACTTTCATCAGCTCTGGGAAGAGGATGTGGGGGACATGTGCTGATCACATGAAGTCAGAAAATCCCCCCATTTTCCAGTAAGAGAAAGTGAGTGAGGCTTCACATGGGTTACCAGCCTCAGGCCCCTGTTCTCTCCCTCTCTCTCATCTCTGATGGGTGTAAGGTCTCACTCAGCCCAGAAGCAGCCAGGAAGAGTTCCCTCTGTGTGTGTGTGTGTGTGTGTGTGTGTGATGCACCCAGGGAACTTCCTCTTGGGGCTGCTGCAGTGGGATAGGTTCCACCCAAACTCAGGCTGGGCAGGCAGGGGCCCCTTTGTCTTTGGAGATTAGTGCCCAGTCCAGTTGGTTGTCAGTGCTCAGTTTTTAGCTTCCTTTCTCGCCCCATGAGACTGACACCCTCTGCGCGGCTCTCCTACCATCCAAACCTGCGCCTACCCACACAGCTGCAGATTAGAGGGGATCTAACTCGCCCTTAGAGGCAGCTGTTCCAGACTAATCAGGGTACCCTAGAGGGGACTGAGAGGTTGAGATGGGCCTTCCAGGCCCAGAGCCAAGCACAAACGGTGGAATTTCAAACTAGGTCTCCACGGCCCAAAATGTTTCCTCTTCCAGCCTGCCAGTCTGACCCACTGGTGTGGGGAGGCAGTTTGGAGCAGGAGTGAAAAGCTTTCCTGAGCCATTACCCACCCCCCAGTGACTGGCTCAGCTCCACATCACCAAGGTTAAGGGTAACTGATAGCTGCTCTGGGCAAGGTGCTTACTATTTGAAAGTTGGAGGCAAGCCTGAAACCCTCCTATTAAATGTACTTATCCCTGAGATGAGAGCCCCCTCAAAAGGCAGGGAGCCCATCCAAGGCTCTCCTCTGGCTGGAAGAAGCCTGTGGCAACCCAGAGCAGGTCCGTGCTGACACGCACATTATGTCATGTGGGTTTCCCCAACCCCGTGACGTGGACATCATCATTATCCCATTTCATGAATGAGGAAATGGAGGCTCAGAGAAGTGTGACTGATTCCTCCTGTACCATGTCAAGTGTCAGGGCAGCTTGCCCCCCATGAGGTCAGGTGGCGTAGCTTAAGGCCTGGACAGGCCTCTACTTATCCCAGGCCAGAGTCCCCCATGCAGGGCTGCTCCCTGCTGAATCACAGCCATAAATGGGGGCTTTTGAGGTCAGGGGCCAGACCAGACTCCTGACCCTGCTCTACAGTGGCCCTTCTCCACACCCCACAGTGCTGCTCCTGAGGCCTGCTCCTGTGATGCTTCTGCTCCTAAATGTTAAGCAGCTTCCCATCACCTCCAGGGGCCACTCTCATCCTCCCCTCTACCCACCCTCCCCACAGCGCCTGCCTCAACCTGACTGGACCGCCCACCCTTCTCAGTACCCTCCTGTGCTGCCACCCTCCCCTCCATCCCCTCTGAGGCCTTCCTGCCATCCACCCAGCCTTCAAAAACTACTCCTCCAGGAAGCCTTCCTGTCTGCACTCCAACTGGGGCAAGTGATTTAGTTTCTCCAACCTTCCAATTGTACTTGTGGAAAAAATTAGGGAAAGTCAAGAATCCACCTCAAGAGGGCTGCGGTAAGGCTTTTGCTAAGTGAGATAATACATACATACCCAGGGCTCAGTGCAGTGCCTCTGCCCCCCACCCCACCCCCCACCCCACCCCCACACACATGCATACACACTGAAGGCTCAGGCAAATGGAGCTCAGCAACTTTCTTATCCTTCTTATGGAACTCTGTGGTCCCCTCTTCTGAGCTCCCAGAGTACCTTTGGTCCCCATCCTGCACTTGGTTGAATTAGAAGAGTGACTAGACGGCACAGCCCCCCTCCTCCTGGGCTCCCCAAGGCCCAGGACCACATAGCCCCCAGGACACCCTGGAGAGATGGGCTTTCCTCCTCAGCCCCAGGAGTGCTAACAGGGACTTTCACACTGGCCTCCCGAATGTGTGTGATGGGGAGGAGGGCATAGCCTGTGAGAGCTAGGCCTTGGGGTGCAGCCAGCGCTCAGTTTAATAGGAGAAAGACTTAATCACCTCCTCAGGCAGAGGGAAAGGATGCGGAGGAGCCAGTGAAAGCCTGGCAAGGCCACTCCTCCTCAGGCCCCCTCCCTCCCAGCACCCAGCCTGCCCCTACCTCCACTTCCAGCCTCTTTGAGTTCAGCCCTTGTACCTGGTCTGCCGTGGGAACCGGGCAGCCATGGTCCTTGTGTGATGCACAGGTCACAAGGACTGCCCAGTGCCTGACATCTCCCATTAGCACTTCCTGTTGGGGTCACACCCAGTACTTCTACCCGGCATGGAGGGAGTGGTCACGATCTCCTAATCACACTGGGATCCTGGGACCCTTTGGATGAGGAAGTGACAGAGCCAGACGTGAGGGCTTCTGGTTTGTGTGATGGAATTCTGATGGCATGGGAAGCCAGGCACAGACTTCACAGAGAGTCAGTGGGTAGACCATGGGCCTGCCTCCCCTGGGGCCTGGCAGGGTCCTGCAGTGGGGACCGCATGGCTGGGCTGTGCAGCTCTTTTCTGTCCATTGCAGAGTTGTAGATATGCTCTTGGCTCTCAGTGGGCAGTAAGGAGGGGAGGGGAGGAGAAAGAGGGAAGGTGTCAAGAGTGTCTGAGCAAGAGTGACAGAGGAGAGGGAGAGGAAGTTGAGCAGATGAGTAAAGAACTTCTGTGCAGGGCAGACCCAGCACCCTGGATTCTTCCTTGTGGGTGGCCCTGGACGCTGTGCCTTGAGCTGGGGACACTTCTCTGCCTTTTCCTTGGTAATGTCCTTGAGCTCAGCCCAGTGGAGACCCTGACTGCAGGCTCTGAGCCCCAGGGCTGCACGCCAGGCTTGAGGGGGCTGATGTCAGCTGTCCTCCTGCAGTGGGACCACCAGAGCAGGGTGGGTGGGGAGGGGCCTGAGGGAGGAATTCTGCCTGGAACGGGGTGCCTGAACCCCCCATCCTCCACCAGTGCTACTCCTTCCCAGAGCCGCATGTGGAGCAGTGGGGGCTGCTTGGGTAAAGCAGTCCATTCCGCCACTGACTAGTTGTATGACCCTGGGCAAGTCACTGTACTCCTCTAAGCCTTGGACTCCTCTAAGCCTCGCCTGTAAAGTGGGGAATGGAACAGCGACTCAGGCTTGTTATGGGGATTAATAAAGATAATATATGTAAACTGCTTAGCATAATTCGTGGCATGGGGCAAATGCTCACAACTGCTAGCCATTATTATGGTTATTATTATTAATCCCGTTGCACAGTGCTTCTCAACTTAAATTCCAGGCCCCCCTGTGATAAGCATACAAACCACAAACACCTCCCTTTAATGGTACAGAATTGAAAATGTCAAAGAAATAAAATATTGAGGCCAAAAACAAATCAAAGCATTTGTTGTATGAAATATGCTTTTTCCAAACTAGAGAACACCCACACACACACACACAGCTGAGGCTCACTCTGGGGGTGTGGAGTGGGGAGGTAAGAACAACCTGGGCTGGACTTGTGGGGTCCTCTGGCCAGCCAGAGAGAGGCTGGCAGGGGCAGCCAGTGAAGGGCCAAGAGCCCGGGGAGGCCCCCCTGTGGTGGGCACCTCGCCCCGTCACTTGTTAGCCCTGGCAGTGGCCTTTGGATCTCAGCCCAGCCTCTCCAACAGCAAAGACTTTGACAGAGCAAAGAGAGCTCTTTGGAATACAAATACCTTTGGACCCTCCAATCCCAGCTGGCACCCCATTCTCATGCTAATGCAGAGCGAGATTGGGAGTAGCTTGAAGGGAAAATTGCTGACTGTAGAAAAGCCACGCTATGCTTGAGCCCCAGGGACAAGACTGGGCCTCTGGGGCCTTTTCCAGCATAATCTCCTAGTACCCAGCACCGCCTGCTTCCAGCCCCATACCCAGCAGTCCTGGCAAGTCCCCTGGAGGGCTGGGTAGGTTCCACAGCACAGGGTCCATGAGCTGGACAATTGCCCCTTCCCAATCTCCCCATGCAAATAATAATCCACTTGGTAGTAACAGCTGCCTCTACCCCACCCCTCCTTTGCTGCCCTTTGCAAGGTGCTTCAAGCATCTGGATTATCTCCTGCAACTCTCACCCTGCAGCCATGGAAATGAGGCTCTCAGAGAGTGGCACTTGCCCCAGACTTCAAAACTGTGGGGCCAGCATGCAAATCCAAGTGTGTACATCCCACTCCAGCTCCAAGGCCTTTTGTCTCCCTACTGGGTTCATGGGGCTGGTGGCATTGGAGACCTGGTGAGCCACAAGATGGCATCAGAGAGACCTGGTAGGTGAGGGAGTAGGATTGGGGACAGGCAGAGACCCAGGCCCTGGGGGTGCAGGCATAGGCAGGATCCCGAAGTCTGAAAGGGACCTAGAGCTGGTGGCTCAGGGCCAGAAGGCAGCCTCCTGCAGTGCTGAATCTCAGAGTCCCCACTCAGGCCCTGATGGGGTGCATGGGGGAGCAGAGAGGGCTGGGCAGGAACTCTTAATGAGATTGCCATGGATTTTTAAAAGGTGATCTGCTTACTGCTTATGGGGTGTGCTATGGGCAGGCCCCAGATTTAGACAATCCTTGCCTACTTCTCAGCTTGGTGAACTCCTATTCATCCTTCAAGGCTCAATTTAAACACCACTTCCCCAGTGACGCCCTCCCTGACTTCTCCAAGCTAACTCCCTCTGCTCTGCTCCCACTTTCCCAGACCTCTCTGGCGCCACTTGGATGTGGCTCTGTTTCCTCTCGCCATGCCCAATGTGGGAAGTCCTTAAGGGAAGAACCCTTGCCTGATTCTCTCCATGACTCAAATGCCAAGCACAAGGCCTGGCACTTGTTATGCCTCCAGAAATGTTTGTAGAATGAATGAGTGACTGTGCAGGATGGTTCCAATTGAGGAAGACTGTGATCTCCACTGTTGTAGGGTTTTCAACAAAAGAAAGGCACTTAATCTAAGCAGGAAGGTGATGCCTAGCAGAGTAGATCTCTCCATACCCAGCCCCACATCTTCTCTGCTCATTTCTGCCTCCAGCTGCTGCTGCGGTGCACAGTTCCGGGGAAGCTCAGGCTCTCCCTGTGTGGGCAGTGCCTCCTCTCCACAGCACACCCCTGAGACAGGTTACTTTCTGCCTTGGTCCTGTCCCATCCCAGAGGAGCCTGCTGGACCCCTGAACAAACACAGACTGAAAGTACAGGGGAGCTAACATCCCCAGGCCAACCCTCAGCCAGTGGGGGAACAGGAGCCAGTGGGGAACTGCTCCAACCCCTACCTTTCAGGTGGGCAGTTCTGGAAATGACCCGTGTGCTTCTCAGAAGCCAGGACAGGACGGAGTGTCGCTCTCCACAGTGCTCCCCTCCTGCTGCTCACACTCCTGTTCCCCATCTCAAACTTTTTGCCCCCACATCCTGGTCTTAGGTTCTGTTTTGGAGAAAACCCTTATTAAGACTCAGTAGAAATCTCTTGACTGCAGACTCCCTTTCACTGGGCACCGACCCTGATTCCTGGGGCTTCCCGTCAAACAAAACCCCATCTTGGCTTCCAAGAGTTCTCTGGGGTGTATGCGAGGCTCCCCAGAAGACAGTCATTCAGAGAATTATTTCCCGAAATTAAACTCCATGGTCCCTGAGGGAGGAAAGGAGGGAGGGAGGGAATAAGGCCGATGATGCTGGGGTGAGGTGGGGAGGAAGGAGTTGTTGGGGGTTTGATGGGGAAGCCATTTTGCCTTAATTGTATTGTGCACATTAAACCAACAACTCCAGGAGCAAAGGGGTGGGATGGGGAGGCAGAGTGGGAAAATGCTGGAATGAACTGGCGGGGGTGGTGCCTGGATTCAGTGGGGATAAGGGATTGACCAGAGAAGGACACCCCACCCCATCTCTTGCCCATTGGGACATAGAGAAGGTGGTAGGCAGGGGGTGGGGAGGGGACTTTGCTGAATAGACCATCCACTAGGTGCCAGGCATGGTACCCGGGACTAGGCTGGGTCCTACTTGCTCATAAGCTGCTTTACATGCAGCTCCAAATTCAACCCTTGCAGGAAACCTGTGAGGCGGATATAGTGCTATCTTAATTTCCCACAAGGGAGCTGCACAGAGGGGCCAATGACTTTCCGAGGTCACACGGGGTTTGACAACCCCGTTCACCCCAGCTGGGACAAGCCTGATCTCTGCAGTGGAGGGGAGAGTAGAACTGAGGCCAGGTCCCTGGTGAGGGATGGATAAGCTATTTTGGAGCCTCTGTGATGTCGACACAGCCCCTATCCATTCAGTAAGCCAGCCGTGCAGTAATGAAATACTGATTCATTCATTCATTTCATCACTGAGTTCAAATCGACCTTTGGGCCCACGAAGTTGTAGAGACAGACTGTGGCCTTGGGCCCTGGATGCCAGTGGAAGGAGGATGGAGAGCTCCGAGAGGACGGGTGGTGTCAGGAAGCTTCCTAGAGAAGTGTGGCAGGACCTGGGATGGGCTACCTTCCCTCTCTGGACCCAAGAGACCTCATCTAGAACCAAGAAGTGGCATGCCTGCCCTCTGCCTCCTGCGAGGGGCCGCTGGGAGGGTCCAGGAGCCCCTGCTGTAGGATGCGAGCATCTGAGGATGTACTGGAGAGTGATTAAGGATCTCTCTGGACAGGCTCAGGCTGGGAAAAAAGGATGAATGCAATCATCTCAGACCCCCGCTTTCCTGTCCAGAGGACCCCATTCTTGTTAGAGCGGCATCGTGGATTCCCAGCCAGACCACTGGGGCAATCCCAGCCTTGCATCTTCTAAGCTGAATAGCCTTGGGCAAGTTACTCAACCTCTCGGTGCTCCAGTTTCTTTACCTGTAAAATGGGCTGTTGTGAGGAGTGAATGCCTACTGGGAAGGACCTAGCAGCAAGTTCCATGTAATTGTCCGCTGTTATTATCTGCAGTAGTGAACCTCACACATTTCTGACAGCTTACTCCATTCAGTAAAAAATTAAGGACACTTCCAATACATAGAGAAATTAATTCATTTGCATGCATGTATTTCTGTGTTAAAATATAGTCTATGTGTCATACACACAAAATAGTAATTTTAAAAGGATAAGATAAAAAATCAAATACAGGGGGTGACCAGTTAGCTCAGTGGTGCTGATAACACCAAGGTTGCGGGTTCGATCCCACATGGGCCACTGTGAGTTGTGCCCTCCTTAAAAGAGTCAACTATGCCATTGTAGCATGAAAAGCAATGTGTAATAAATGACCATGGCTGTTCCCCAAATGTTTGTACAATAAACAGGGCTTACCTAAAAAAAAATCAAATATAGATAGAAGCTCTAATACTTTCTTCCCACACCCCAGTGGATCTTTCTGATCCCCCAGGGGAGGGCAGGCACGATGCTTTGGTGACAACTTTGTGTACTCGCAGCCTGCATACATTGTAGTGGTTTGGGCAGCAGCCCCTTCAGAAAAGATTCTGCCAGGGCCAGTGTGAGAGGAATCTCCAGGGCCCGCACGTGGGAGCCAGGGAGTGCTAATGTGGGTGATTAAATCTTTGCAATAATCTATTTGGAACAGCAGCCATGTCTAACATGAGGCATGATGACTACTCCACAAATAGAAAGGTGGCCAAGGAGGCAGTTGGTGGGACATATGCCAAGGGCGTGGGGCAGGCGTGTGCCCACTCACCCTTGCTACTCAGTGTCTTCTTGCTGCAATTAAGCCGCCAGCTCTGTGCCTGCCCAGGGCAATGGATCAGTCTGCCCCTTCCTTGCCCTGTCCTCTTCTGCCTCTGAATTAGACCCTCCTTTTCCAGGAAGTCCACGTCAATGGCCCCATTCTCCATAATCTCCCCTTGGAATAAGATCTCTTCTGTTTGAATCTTCCTCCCTCCCACCTTCCTTCCCTGCCTCTTTCTTTCATCTAATAATGGCCGTGCACTCAGCCTGTCTCTTTGTTTTGTATATGCCATGTACAGTGTACCTATTGTTTTTGCTCTCCTAGCATCAGTTCCTCCTTCTCCTGGAAACCATAACCATCTTTCTCTTTTGTGAAACTTCCCCTCCTTCATTGGATTGACCTCACCCACAAGGATCTAAGAATGGGCACATACATCACCCAGGCCTAGCCAATCAGAGTCACAGTGGTGGTCATATGATTCATCCCAGGCCAATGAGATCCTGCTCTAGGCCTTTTGCTGGAATCACTGGGAAAGAGGTGTCATCCATGGTAATTGCTAAGCTGATAGAACATAAGCTGGGAACTGCTGGGAACTATTTGCCACCACAAGGGGAAGTGGTACAGAGAAAAGCATATGGATTCCTGATGACCTCAGTTGAGCCCTGATTCAGCTATACCTAAAACTTATTAACTTATTCCTGGATGTGAGCCAATAAATTCTGTTTTTCATGCTTAGGCCATTTTAAGGTTTTCTTTTTTTGTTTGTTTTTGTTTTTGTTTTTATAATCAAATGTACCTGACAGTTTTGACCAAAACACTCACAGCCTCCTGGGATTACTGTAATATTCTCCCCACCTGTCTCCCTGCTGAGGGCTCTTGCTCTCTGCAGCCTGCTGTCTCCACTGCAGCAGACTCAACACCCTGTGTCCTCCTATAAGGCCCTCAGTGCTCTGCCTCCCTGTACCACCCTGATCCCCTCCTGTCTGCCTCCTCGTCCCTCATTCTCTTCTAGTCACACTGGGCTCCTGCTGCTTCTCAACAAATGCGGGCACCCCCTGCACCCCTGGGCCTTTGCACTTACAGTTCCTTCCACTGTTATAGCTCTTAGGCTGAGAGGATCCTCAAGGTTTATCCCTGACTGCTTCTCCATCTCATCTCGAATGGCACTTTCCTGACCAGCCAGTAGCAACTAGCAACCTTCCAGCCCCCTAACCACTCCCTGTTTCCTTAGTCTGCTTTATTTTTCCATAACACTTGCATTCAATGCTCATTTATTTACCATCTGTCTCTAGATTGTAAGCTGCATGAGGGAGACCTTTGCTGCATTCACTGAGGCATTCCTGGGCCTAGAACTGAGCCTTACACCCAGCAGGTGCCCAGTAAACACTGGTAGAATAAATGTTCTATTACTGTCCCATGAGGCTGAGCACTCGCTCTCTTTCCTTCCCTCTCTCCCTCTCTCTCCCTCCCTCCCTATCCCTCTCTCCCTCCCTTCTTCCCTCTCTCTATAGCCTAGCCTAGGGGAGGGGCTAGGGCTACTCCTCCCCTTCCTCCTCCATCTTTCCCATTGGTCTACCCACCAAGTTAATGGCCGGCCCCTCCCATCCTGCATTCTCCTTCCCAACAGCTGTCATATTTGCAATTACTTTGCTGGGGTGGCGGGGAAGGTCTGTCTTTCCCCATCACCTAGCTCCTGCTGAACCCATCCTAAGTGCTCAAAACCAGTTTGTTAATGAGACCCCAAGCAGCAGTGGCAAGGCAGCCCCTTCCAGTGTCCCCAGGTCAGTTGTGAAAAAGCAGGCAGTTAGTTTGCTCCCTTATTACCAGCCTCACTGTGGACACCCTCAGAAGATGCCTCTTTCCTAATTAAAACAGCAGGTGGATTGCAGACTGCGGGCAGCATCCTGTGCCTCTCCTGGCAGAAGCCAGAGGCAGGCAAAGGTGTTTCATTAGAAAGGAGTTAGGAAAAAAAAAAAAAAGAAGAAAGAAAGGAGTTAGGGAAGGGGGTGATCATGGCACCCAGAGCCTTCTAGAAAAGTTATTGGGAGCCCTGCAATTTAGATGCACCATGAAACAGCAAACACAAGAATGAAATAATTAAGTCCCTGGTCTGTCTCCCCATCTCCAAGCCCAGGCCTCACCCGGCCGCTCCTCCTCTCACCAACTCCCTCCTGCACAGTCACAACTCCAGCTAAGAGGCAGCTCGGCTGAGCACCTACTCAGGTGACCTTTGGTCTCCCACTGTCTGTGGACAGGTTCTGGGGCTATGTGGAGTCTCTCTCCTTCATGGTCCAGATCAGCCAAGCTCAATGTCTTCGAGCTTATTCGGTTTGTGGGGATTGCTGGGACATAGCCCACTTATTGCCTACCTGATACCCATTTACTTTCCCCCTCTGTTTTTAGTAATAAAACTCCAATTTTATTCAGGTTCGATGTATGAGCAGAAGTTGTAGGGTGGTCTCTTAAGAATACCCCTTAAGAGAAAGATAGACAGACAACACATGCCCTTTTGCACTATTCTGGTTTCCACTTCTTGCCTAGCATGTGGATATGATGGTTGGAGCTCAAGCAGCCATTTTGGGCCCTCGAGGATGAAGGCTATATGTCAAGAATGGTAGGTCAAAAGATAGAAGGGACCCACATCCCTTATAATCATGGAGCTGCCACATCATCTTGGACTGCTTAAATCTGGACTTCTCTTTTAAGAGAGAATAAACCTGTAGCTTGCTTAAGCAACTGTAGTTGGGTTTTTGTTACTAGCAACTGAATGAAAATCTTAATTAATGCAATGACCCCTTTGAGAATGTGATAAAAGATGGGACACCACTCCACAAGCACATGCAAGCAGGCACGGCCATATGTGTGTACACACACACACACTACTTTGCACATGATTTCAGTGGGGGAGAAGCAGTCACATTCTCTATGTAGGGAGCCCAACCATCTCCTTAGTTCCACCCCAGGCTGTACTCACTGTGGCTCACTATTTCTGAGGCCGTGGGGTACAAACCCATCTGTCATCTAGAATCTGCTTCAACAGCCTTCTTGCTTCTAGTGCTGTGAGATCAAATTTCTGCATCATGGGCAGGAGGGACTTGCCCTCACCAAGTCCTGGGTAATCCTGGTCCATGGAGGGCTGTTACCAGGAGGTGCTTGGAGGAGATAGCAGCCTGTAGGCACTAGAGGGTGTCTCCTGGAGGGGAAGGGAACCCTGCGCCTGGAAGGCAGAGGCTAAGGTGCAGTTACTGACAAGGGAGCTTCAGCGGCTGTGTCCTCAAGGGACCCTGCAGGAGCAACACCTTCCCCTAGAACTAGAGATCATGGCAGACTGAGCACTGCTGGGAGCCGAGGACTGTGAGTTCAGAATCTCTCTGCCTGAGAACCGCAGGAAGGACGTCGCCCACTGGCCTGGCCAGCAGGACCTGGGGCCTGGCAGCATGGGGGCATTTCAGAGGCAGGATACTAGAAGTCCCCGTGCTTCCATGGCTGCACCCTGTGCCTCTCCGTGGGCTCTGAGGAAGGTGTCCTACCTGGGCCCAGTTCCTTGCCCTCCCCACTGGCTGTCAGTGCCTCTGGGGAGGGGGAGCGAGGACCCAAGAAAGCTACCATGATCTTTACCTCCAGGCCTGGCTCTGCTGTCAGTTCCCTTATATTTCTCCCATTCTCTCTCTTCTCCCACCCACAGACCCCCCTCCCCCCACGCTCTGGGGCTCTCTAAGAATTCATGGAGAGTGGCTTTCAAGGCCAGCTGATGTTATTCCTTCTAGTCTCCAGGAGAAATCTGCTCCAATGCAACTTAGGCCAGAGGGCCATTCCTGCCATGGCCAACTGCTCTGAAAGGGCTCCTCCTCTCACCTGCCCTGATTCCCTCCTCCACACCCCACCTCCTCCAGTCCACTGGTGACTGAGGTCAGAGAGACATAAACAACCCACGGTTTCCAATTAATTTTTAATTGCAACTTGAAATTCTCAATTGCCACTGAAATGCTATCACTGGTGGAGGCGTGATGGGGGGGTGCGGGTGACCCAGTTAGAAATCTGGGCCCCTGCTGGACCAGACACTGCGCCAGCAGAGGAGGGGGCCAGAGGGCAGTCTGGGCCTGGCTGGGCTCTCCAGCCACTTACCCCAGGAGTGACATCCGAGGCCAGAGGCCTGCACTTTGTCCTGTCCTCTGAGGAGGGCTACCTGAGAAGTCCCATCTGTCAGTGTCTTGTTATGGCCATAGAGGGTCCTGACAGGATAGTGCCGCAGGCTCCGGTGGCCAGTCAGCCCTCTGCTAGAGAGGAGCTCAGGAGAGGGAGCGCTCTGGAGTGGGAGGCCTTTGGGGGCCCTCACAGGGGACCAGGGAGGCAGAGGTAACATATGCCATTGAGAAGCCCCTGGGAGCCCAGGCTGTCAGCAGCTGGGAGGGTGGCTGCAGGGCAAGTAGGAAGTGGATGACCCACTGTCCAGGTTTGTCTGAGATTGAGGGTGTTCCTGGGACATGGGATTTTGGTGGTAAAACCAGGAAAGTCTCCAGCAAACTGAGGCGAGTTTGTCACCCTGGTTGGAAGCAATCAGCCCCTTTGACATCACTAGCTTTGGGGAGTGAGTAGCTGTCCTGTGGCTCCACCTGGGTGGTGGGACCTCCTGACTCTAGGAGGAAGGGGCCACCTCCTCCTTCCTCCCACCTCTGGCCCCTTGACCTTCAGGGCCAATATCGTGACCCACAGGGTCTGTCAGTGCCACTTGTATCCTTGGCTAGACTCACTGTGACTTCTGCCCAACCAACTGTACTTCACTCACCTGGTGGGTGAAAGACATGAGATCTGCCTCCCCACCCCCGCTCCATAGGCAGCTCCATATTTGATAGGGAGTAAGGCATATGCCTGGTCCAAGTCTCAGTTTCCCCCCTGCCTTCCTCCTGGCTCAGGAGTGACCTGGACCAGGTAGGGGTCTGGCGAGGACGAATTGCTCCAGGGCAGGAGGGGCCAGATAGACAGCTAGGGCCTCTGTAGCCTGTACTGCAGAAGGAGCCCTCTGAGTGTGGGAGAGATCCCTGCCTGTGGTGGGGGCGGGGGATGGAGGTTGTCCAGGGGGGTGCCCCTCCGGCTGCATTTACAATCTCTTCAGCTAAGGCAGCTGGTTCTCCACTGGACCTATTACCTGAGACCTGACAGCTAATGACAACAGAAAGCTGATGGCTTCCCTCCTCGGGGTTGCCTGGAAGCCTGTGTGGGGATGCTGGCAGGAGTAGAGACAGACACTGGCTGCAGTGGGGCAGGGAGAGGGGCTGGGCCAGGGGTGGCAGCTGGACCAGGGGCAGGGACTCTAGCAGGGGGAGGATTTGGCGAACTCCCTTTTCCCAGGACAGGGAGGGTCCCATGGTCAATGTCTCCATCTCACAGTCACTCACTCATTCATTCATTCAGTAGAGGCTGACTGAGCAGCTGCCACATGCAGGTCCCATTCTGGGCACTGGGGTAATTTCAGGAACGAAACAAGCAGAATACTTGTCTACAGAGCACCCCTTCTTCAGGTGACAGTCTCCCCTTAGTGTGGTTCCCAGAACCCCTGGCCAGGCCCCTCCCTGGCAGCCCCCAACGTCTCTATCTCCAGTCCAGGTCTGCAGTGCAGGTGCCGGGGCCTGAGGCTCCGCCCAGCCAGAGATCAGGGGGCTGGGCACCTGAGGAGGGGCACAGGGCCCAAGTGTTCCTTGATGTCACTCCCTCAGTCTCCCTGCAGTGAATGGGGCCTGCCCTGGGCACCTCAGGGTTTACCAGGCACCCCAACAGGAACATTATGAGGTGCCTCAAGCTCCCCACATCATACCATCAAAATGTCCCTGTCTTGGTCCCTCCTCTTCAGGCTGTCCCTGGGGTCCATGGGACTCATGAAATAATCACACATTCACGATGTAGCCCTGGTCCACATGGACACCCAAAGCCCTGCCCTCAAGGTTCCCGGAGGCAAGTGGGGAGAGGGGCCTTGGTCCTCACCGCAGTGCCATGTGAACATTGAACCGAACATTGAACCCTATGACATGCTGGGCATGACACTTGATACTTTACGAATATCACCCATTTACTGCTCACAAGGACCCTAGGGAGTAGATTCTACCATATCCCCACTTTACAGATGAAGGCACTGCGGTGCGGGAGATTCCATCATTTGCCCATGACCATCCAGCCAGGAGTGAGGAGCTTGCACACAGCCCAGGGGTCCGGAGGCCCACATGGTACCCTCCTGAGAGGCAAACAGGGAACAGCAGGACAAGGTTATAACAAGCAAAAAGGACAGCATGTCAGCTCCCGTGTGCTCAGAGGGGCAAGGTCTTTGTGGACAGGGCAGACTGGGAAGGTGCCTATGGGAGGGCGCTTCCAAAGGGCAGCTCCCAGTGCAGGCCCCGCTCAGCCTCTGCCCTCGCAGAAGGCTGAATGAAGGAATACAGTGGGGTTTTCCGCTGGCCGTTTGAGAACGTTTTGCTCAGAGATGGAGAGCAAGAGCATTTTCAAGACAGGGAACAGTGTGAGCTAGGACCTGGCGGTGAGGATGACGGCCGGGCCTTCCTGGTCTGGAGCCTGAGAAGGGAATGCCTGACTTGGTGGGGAAGGGGTGCTGAGGACCCACAGGCCAGGGTTGAAGTGAAGCAGCCTGGCCGGTGCAAAGGGAACACCTGGCAGTGATGCTGCTCCCTTGGCTGAGGGCGACCTCTGCTTTGGCCTGATGTTGGCCTGTAGACTTGAGAATCTGGGAATAGTGGGTTAGAAGGATCTTCACAGACCAGGTGACCCAACATGCCTTGTGCAAGCAGGAAATGGGAAGTCCAGGATGGAGGGCAGCCCAGGGTTGGGGGGTAGAACTCCCCACCTCCCTCTGCTGGTGAGTGGCCCTCTCAGGGGAGCAGTAGGCAGGATGTTTCCAACCATCCAGGAAGAAACCTGAAAAGATAGATCCCTGAGAGAGTCATAAACTAAGGCCCCTGAATGCTGCTTCCGCCCCGGAACCTCTTTCCCATTCCACACCTTTGCTCAGCAGCTCCCAGCACCACCAACAACCTCGTCTCTCTTTTCGATCTCTCCAAATCTCCCTTATGTTGGTTGGGCCTTTATCTATGGCTGGACCCAGCTCTAGGCTCTACTTCTTCCAAGAAAGCTCCCAAGATCACCCCACCAGCGGACCCCTTGCTTCCTCCAGTGGCTCTCAGCCTGAGTCTGTTCTGATGAAATGATTGGGGTTTCTTCCTCTGTCCCTCCACAGGCCTGCTGCTCCTCCCCTGCTGGGCCCTGAGCTCGAAGGCTGCTCTCCAGTCACTCTCCACCCTGCCCCCAGAGCGATAGGCTGGAGAATGGAAGGCCACCAAGCCCTGGTCTACAGGGGAAGCCAGAAAAGGGCCCCTCCGCCCCACCCTGCTGCCCTTGTCACCTGCATGGACAGACAACCGGCTTTAGGCATGAGATTAGTGCCCCCTAATTTCTGTGGCTTCTTTCACCCCCTAGATCAGCCCCCTCCCAAGCTCTTAGTGGAACATCTTAGTCAGACAAGCACATTTGGTTATTAGGCCAGAGCTTTTAACACGTCCCTACCAGGTCTCATCCAGCTTCTCTTGCATACCTCAAGTGACAGGCTGATCACTACCTGTAGCATCACTTCATATCCTGCCTGGGTTGGTCAGAATCTGTGTCCCCTTAAGTCTGCAGTGCCTGGTGCCAGAGGCCCTGATACCAAGCTCAAAGTTGGGTGAGCAGAAGAAAGGCTGGGCAGCTCACCGTCGGCCACCAGGGCATGGGACCAGCCTTACTCCCCACTCTGGCTGCTGATCCTTTTGTGTGGGGCCACATCGCCCACCTGCCTGCTCACCCCTGCAATTTTCTTCTCTCCTTGTTCCCCTCCTCCCCCCACTTCCTCATATCTAAGGATTGCATGAGTCACTTCACTCTGAGCTGCCAGATGTCGGATGCAGTTGGGCTCTGAGTGGAAGCCAATTTTTTCCTTTTACTCAAAGAGAGCTCAGGGCTGATGGAAGTGCCCACCACTGTCATCTGGGGTTTTCAGGAGGGTGGGGATGGCTGCACCAGCTAGTGCCAGCCCACCCTCCATTCCTAGCTGGGAATGCCCTCCTGCTGGCACTGGGCAGGGGGCCAGGCCAGCTCTGTGCAGTCCAGGACATGCTCAGTCACCCAGTCAGCTAGCATAGTGAGAGGAGCCCAGGGCCAATCCCCACTCCGCCCAGAAGTTTCAATGAGAGCCTCCCGTGTCCCCAGCTCCATGCTGGTGCTGTGGGGGAGACAGGAAAAAATAAAGAAGGCCCTTGTTTTCAAGGAATTGACAGTCTGTTTAGGGAGACAAAATTTATACAAACAGTGGTTTTCAGCTGGATTGTGCTACCTCCACACATGACCTCATTTCATTCTCACAACCCTTCAACCTGGGTGTTATTACCCTCACTTCACAGACAGGAAAATGGGTCTCTGAGAGGTTAACTGATTTGTCCAAGGTCACATAGATCATAGTAGTGGATATGAGCCGAGTCCTGTGTCCATCAGGCCCCAAGCCTCACCATCTGGGGTCAAGTTGGAGAGGAGGCAGGGACAGCTTCCAGGAGGAGGGGTCACTGTCCTCTCACCCTTTGCTGAGACCGGGCTCTACTCCTCTGCCATGAGGATATATCTGTCTTGAGCAATTGCTGAGGTGCTTGGCAGGCCGGAGACACTGCATGTCAGGAGTGTGGAGGTGGGAGTTGGAGAGGCTTCTTAGCTTGGGTTCCCCTGAAAGCAAAACTTGAGAGGAGGACGTGTGGGAGTGGGTGGTTACTTGGGAGGTAGTCCCTGGGAGCAGGAGGGAGGGAGTGGGGAGAGTGAGAGCGGGAAGGCGGGAAGGCTGATGAAAAGGAGCATTCGCAGAAAAGCCAAGGTGGGGGCTCTGCTCCCCGGGACCTCCTGAACTCTTTGCCTAAAAGGTAGAAGGCAGAACAGTGACCCACTGACTGCCAACCCCCTGGTCAGGGTTGCCCCAGAGGGATGTTCACTACTCTGCCCTCCTGGGTATAATTGCTCAGGAGCGCAGCTGGCACCCATGGCATCAGGAAGAAGGTGGAAAGACTAGCAGTAGGTGCTTGAGGTGGACGCTAAGTTGACACAGAACTCTCCACGCCTAAATGCAGCTGAGCCGGACGTGGCATCTGCTCCAGGCAATAAGGTGTATAGATCCTGGGCACCACTGCTGCCACACACGGCCCTGCCTCAGCGACCCAGAGGGCACACTTTATTAAGGGTCCTGGCAAGTGTCTCGCTGGGTGCCCTGGAGTGCAGTGGTGAGAGACTAAGAAAAGGCATGGAGGAGGGCACAGACAAGACTCTTCATGCATTTTGCTGATAGTCAGCATCAGTTGCCCAAGGGTCTTCTTTCCCTGCGGGTTTTCTGGCTCCTCAAGGGTGAGGACTGAGTCTGATCTGTCTGTCCTCCGCCCCCAGCACAGAGCCTGATGGAGGAGCTGCCCAGGGAAGCCGCACTGAAAAAAATTCATGTGTGTTGATGACCCAGCCTACACTCTTGGCTGCCCAAAGGTGACTGTGGGTCCCTGGGCTGTCTCAGACAGCTCTGGGTCTCCAGGGGAGTGAGGAATGATGGGCATGTCACCCCTTCCTAACTGACTAGGGCCTCTGCTTATGAAACCCTGAGTTCTCGCTCCTCCCCCACCACTCCTCTTCCACTTGATTACTTCTCTCTGAAATGAAGTGATTTCAGGCTGCCAAGTGTTTGGGGGAAAATATCCCTTGTAAGAAAGACACATTCCCTCCATAAACTTGTACTGTGGTTTTGATTGTCTCCCATAAAGGAAGAGATGTATCTTCCAGTTTATGTTTACGACCATGTGGCTGAAAAAAATACCAATTCTCTCACTCTACGTGTTTTTTAGCCAAACTTTCCCCAGTAGCCTTTCTGCCGGGCCAACAAGCAGATGCCCAGATCTCAGGGCTGGAGGTTCCTCGGCCGTGTGCAGGCAACCAGGAGAAGCCCCAGGCTCAGCTGGCTGTGGGCCTGGCATAGATTGGCACAGGACGACACCTCTCATCTCTGCTTGCTTCCCAAGCCAAGTCAGCTACGGAAGGCAGGGGTTGGCTGAGAGAACATAACTGATCATCCAGGCAGAGGGAAGGCTGGCTGGCGGAGACACAGAGGCAGCCCCAGTCTGCACCAGCACCCTCCACCAGGCCCAACACAGCCTCTCACAGGGGTACAGGGACCTCTCCCCAACCAGCCTCAAGTGCTGCCACCTCCTGCGTGAAGCCTTCCTGATTGCACGGAATAAGCAGAACTCTCAATCTGCTAGCTTCCTTGCTGGAACCTCCATCCAGGTTGCTTTCTGTCTGCTGTGGGGTCATGTGGAGTCATGACTGCCTGGTAGTTTATTTTTTATTTATTTATTTTTTAAGATTTTATTGGGGAATTGGGGGAGGGGAACAGCATTGGGGAATCAGGGAAGGGGAACAGACAAGTTGCTGTCTTTTTGTTCTTCAGTCTAGTTGTGGAGGACGTGGCTTCACTGGCCTATGTTGGTATCATCATTGTGCTCTTCCCAGATGAGGCAGATGGGTCCCTGGCCTCTGGACGGTCACTCACCTTGGCTATTGGCAGCTCACCCTGGCTGCCAGCTGCTCACGCTGGCTGCCGGCCACTCACTGTAGCCTATGGCAGCCCACTGCAGCAGGGGCTGCAGCCTACACCATCGCCGGGGCTCGCACAGCCCAGCTCCAGGTGGAGTTATTTTTAGCTGTAGAGGGCAGTGTCACTGGCCATCATATGTGGGATCCGAACCCGGGCCACTGGCATCCCCAAACCAGCTCTTAATGAATGCGCACTCAGCCGGCCCCTGCCTGGTAGTTTAGGGCAGAGCTCCCTCATCCAAACATCGGAACATTCCGGTTCAAATCATAATGCCTCCCATCTTCACCATCTGACCTGAGGCAATTTACCTAATCTCTCAGTCTCAGTTTCCTCAACCATCAAATGAAGGGTATTTTAAGGATTAAATTAGACTGCCTGACTTAAAACCATTAACTCCTTTCCTGCTTTATTTTTCTCTATAGCACTCACCATCTAACATTCTCTCTTCCATTTTGCTCAATGCCTGTCTGTCCTCTCTCGAATGGGAGCTCCAGGAGGACAGTGGTGCCTACTTCCCCCGCTGCCGTGTACCTGGCTGACAACGGGGGCTGCGTGGAGCTGTGTGGGAGGGCCCGCCTGAGCGAGCAGGAGGGGCAGGGCCCTGGCCGCTAGCATTTCAGGAGTCCCCGAGGTCGCCTTCTGGGCAGGGGATGCTCCATGCAAGGCTGGTCTTGAAGGCTGCCCATGAGTGTGTGGCCAGCTCCAGACTGGATGCCCTTTGGGGACAGCGACCAAGTCTTGCCATCTTAGGGTCCCCAATGTCCTTGCTCATAATGGGCTCTCTTGGAACCTAAGTGGCCGGAGACACAATGCCTCTGGGCTCTGCCGAGGGTCGCTGTAGCCCGGCCATCCTGGCAGGTGCACTGCTGTGGACTGCCCAGTACCCTGGAGGTCGCCCAGGGAACCCGGCCCAGGTCACTCGTGCATGTGCAGCTCTGGTTCACCCGGCAGCTCCCACTCACCTCCGTCGTCTGGTCCCTGTTTGCCTGTGCTCTTCTGTGTCTGGCAGACATGGCTTGATTTCTGCAAAGTGACCTCGGGCCAGACCCCACCTCCTTAAGACTCACTCTTGACATCTGTAGAATGGGCTTGGGTGGAGACTGTGAACAGGAAGGCAGGTCTTATGTGGTGGGATGCATCCTCCCGGACAGCCCCTTGACTGGCCATAAGTCCAGCAATCACCCCTCACATACCTCTACTTTTCCTGAAACCCTTTCTCACCTTTTGTTTTGTCTGGCCTTCATAGATCTGTGAGCAAGCCACCAGGAGTTATTATGCTCATTTTAAATAAGAAGAAACGGAGGCTAAGAGGCAAAAACCACACCTGCTGGCCCACCAGCAGCCTGGGGCCAAACAGACCAGGCCTCCTGCCTGCCAGGCCAGGCCAGGCACCAGCTCAAGGACCAAGGACAGCAGGAGGGCCCTGGGGGCTCCCTCCTGGCCTCACAGCAGGCTGGGGGTGGGGTGCTGTGCTCTCTTCTCCCTCTCCCTTTTTAATTGCTTAGAAACAGAGCTGACGGCAGTGGGAAGAGCTCAGCCACTGCTGGTCTCATGACTGGAGGCTTTTGTTTGTTCACAGAATCATATTTTTACACTCAGTCTTCTGCTAATTTGTGCTGCAGACTGAGCTCTTCCTTGCTGAAGATCGAGTTTGGGGAGTGGGGAGTCGATTCTCAGGTTTATTTAGTCATCTTAGAGCCTATCAGAAGCCAGACAGGGGATAAATTAACAACAAAAAGAGTAATAATAGCTGGCTCAATGTTTATTTTCTGGCGGTTCCCTCCTCTGATGGGCCCACCGTGCTCCCTTAGTGCGTCCACTGAGGGAGCTTCGTTGGGAAAATTAAATGACTCCTCATTTAAGATGGAGCAATCAGCCTGTGCTGCTTTCTGCTCAGCACCTACGGGGGCTCATCCCAGCTCAGTTCCAAGGGCAGAGGAGGTGGGGATGCCTCAGAGCAGCCCCCCAGTGAGCACACACACATGCACGTGCACACACCCACGGAAACCACAGCCCGCTACATCTCTGTGTGAAATTATGAAGTTCAGGCTCAGAGCGGCAACACCCTGGAGGAGATTGAACTCAAGTGGAGCAATCAAGGGGGGCTTCCTGGAGGAAAAGACCTGCAGATCTGAGTCTGACCTATAGTGGGCCAAAGGCAGGGATGGAAATAGACTGCTAAGAGGGAGGGAAGGGAAAGAAAGAAAGTGGTCTGGGGACCCATTTTAGAAGCCTAAATTGTTGCAAAATTTTTCTTGAGATGGTCTCTGTCCCTGCAGGAAAGGTTTGGGGCAAAAACACTTTGTACCTACTACAAATAAACCAAGGGCTGGAGCTGATGAGAGGGTATGGGAGGACCCCCAGCTTCTGAAAGCTCCAGGAACATAAGAGAATTGTCTCTTAATTAGTAACTGAGCCAGTAAGGGCTTGAATAAGGCCTTCAAATGTCAAGCTCATGCATACAAGGTCATGAGAGCAGGGAGAGGGGACAGAGGCGTCAAGGGGAGAGGGAACCAGCCCTGTGCGCAATGCTGGCATGTGGTAGGTACTTAACACATGTTAGTTCTTGGCTCTACCTTTACCTCTTGGAGCACATGTGGCTGCCTTGTCACCCTCAGAGCCATGCTTTCTGGTGGGCACAAATCTGTGGATTGCACTCCCCCATCCACGCATCCTCCCATCCACCCGTTCCCATCCATCACCTAAGCCCTCTCTCACCTGCCCACTGTCTACGCACTCGCTGATCCACCATCCATCCAGCCACCCTTTCAGACAGCTCCCTGCACAAAGGAAGGGCAGACAGTGGGGTACAGCACAGAGGCCCCTTGCCAGCAGCCTGGCCAGAAGCCTAGAAGCTCCTCAAGGTGCCATTACCTTATGAAGATACCAAGGGCCTGGCCGCCAGCCTTGGAGCCACAGGAATCTTCTTTGGGGAGCTGGGTGCTAAGGAGATTCATCTCTCTGTGACAGACTCACATTTACCAAGCTCACAGGGACTGGTGCTTATATACACATCCAGATGCCAACTTATTAATTTATAATAAGAAACGCTGCTCAAGTCGAGCGGATGTTTGCCTTGGCAGAACAGAGGCCCTCCCAGTAGGCAAGCAACATGAGAAGTCAAATTATCATCAGAAATGCTGGGTTAGTAATTCACAATGAGAGAGAACTTCTGAGGGGTCTGGGCATGTGTGTGCTCTCATGTCTGTCTTATCTTCTTGAAAGCAAGTTATAAGAGAAGCTCATTAACAGACCCCTCGGTGAACCTAAGTTAGAGCTGGGGCTGGGCAGGGGTTGTCTGTGATTTGCTGTCGGGTGGCCTCTTGCGTATGCCCCACTCTTTCTGGGACCTGGTCTGTCTCAGGCACCCTCCACCCCATGTGTCAACAAGCTATAGCCCATGAGCCAACACCAGCCCACTGTCTGTGTTTGTACAGCCTGCAAGCTAAAAATGGTTTTTACGTTTGTAAATGATTGAAAACAATCAATAGAAGAATGTTATTTCGTGACATGTGAAAATGACATGAAATTCAAATTTCAGCACCCCAAATAAAGTTTTAACGTAACATAAAGAAGCATTCATTTTGGGCCAGCCGAGTGGCGCATTGGTTAAGAGCTGGCTTGGGACACCAGCGGCCCTGGTTCGGATCCCACATATGAGGGCCAGTGACACTGCCCTCCACAGCTAACAACAGCTCTACCTGGAGCTCGACTGTGTGAGCCCCGGCGATGGTGTAGACTGCAGCCCCTGCTGCAGTGGGCTGCCATAGGCTACAGTGAGTGGCCGGCAGCCAGCGTGAGCTGCCAATAGCCGCAGTGAGCGACATCCGGAGGTCAGCGACCGATCCGCCTCATCTGGGAAGAGCGCAATGACGATACCACAACTAGACTGAGGAGAAGAGGGACAGAGACTTGTCTGTTCCCCTTCCCTGATTCCCTGGCGCTGTTGCCCTCTCCCAATTCCCCAATGAAATCTTTAAAAAAAGAAAAAGTGGGCCGGCCGAGTGGCGCATTGGTTGGGCGCTGGTTTTGGGATGCCAGCGGCCCCGGTTCGGATCCCACATGGGGGCCAGTGACACTGCCCTCTACAGCTGACAACGGCTCCACCTGGAGCTGGGCTGTGCGAGCCCCGGTGATGGTGTGGGCTGCAGCCCCTGCTGCAGTGGGCTGCCATAGGCTGCAGTGAGTGGCCCGCAGCCAGCGTGAGAGGCTGGCAGCCAAGCGTAAGCTGCCAATAGCCGCGATGAGCGACATCCAGAGGCCAGCGACCGATCTCCCTCATCCGGGAAGAGCGCAATGACGATATCAACAGTGAAGCGACATCCTCCGCAACTAAACTGAAGAGCAAGAAGACGGCAACTTGTCTGTTCCCCTTCCCCGATTCCCCAACGCTGTTCCCCTCCGCCAATTCCCCAATAAAATCTTTAAAAAAATAAATAAATAAAAATTAAAAAAAAAAAAAAAAGAAAAAGTTATCAAAGTGTTTAATGAGTAATTTAAAAAAAAGAAAGAAAGAAACATTCATTTCTTCTGTTACCTGTGGCTGCTCCTGTTTGACAACCACAGAGTAGGCATTACAGCAGAGACTATGGAGCCTGCAAAGCCTAAACCATTTACTGCCGGACACTTCCTAGAGAAGCTGGCCAGCCCATGCTCAGTGCCAATGCCTTGCCCTCTGGAGCCTTGATATCTTTACTGAATGATGGTCACCCTCCAGCCCTGTTGACCTGAGATGGTGCAGAGATCACCTGGATCATGGAAGCTGCCCACGCTGACCCGTAATGAATTTTTAGGCGATTTTTGGTACCTGCGGATCCATCGGCACAGATGAGCGCTGGCCGAGGATGTGATCAGCCTCGCCCCCAGCAGGTTCGTCAGCACCAACAAGCACCAACAACGCGAAATGCTTGTTTTCACCTTTCCATTCACCAGCTGTTTCCCTGCTCACCCCCAGCCTCCCACCCATCACCCCTTCATCTGCCAAGCCAACCTCTTTCATCCACCCTTGGTGACACCCACTTCTCCATCTCTTGAACAAACCACTCATCCATCCACTTAGCCTATGCTCTAATCAGGTGGTGTGCCCTGTGTGTGTGTGTGTGTGTGTGTGTGTGTGTGTGTGTGTGTGTGTTAGATGACTTCACAACTCAACCAAGTCTGTTTGAGACTTTGATCAGAGGTTAAAGCCCGTGAGAAGGTCATAGTCCCTGCAGATCAGGGTTTAGGTTTCCTGAGTCGGGCTGTCTGTCTCCGGTGAGAACTTCTGTGACTGAGAGCAAACAGCACAACTGCGGCCATGTGGCCTTTCTCTGCTTCAAGGCCGGAAGTAGCGTCTGGAGAGCTGATGAGGCAGCTGTGTGGGAGAGAGGGAGAAAGAAGGCAAGGGAGAGGGGGGAGAGAGGGCAAGGAGATAGCATGAGGAGCCAAGGAGGGTGCGGAGACAAAGGGAGAGACTCCCTCCCCGTGGGGGAGCTCAGGCCCTCTAACTCATTCTTCCAGGGCTGCTTTGTCCTGGGCCTGGGTGGTGTGGGCAGGCTTGTCTGGGAGTGGCCAAGGGCGGTGTGGGCACAGCTGGGCGCTCAGGCAGCATCACCCCAGGCACTGCCCACCCCTAGTCCTGCCTGCCCAGCTAGAGACTCGGGTTTCTGGCTCCCCTGGAGGGGCTGCTGGGAGACTTGCAGGGTTCAGCGTCAGCTTTAGGGGCACTCAGGGTGATATGCCCCTCAGAGAAGGAGGAAGGGAGGGCCGTCTGCCATTGGTGCTGCCTGTCCCGTAGCCCCAGGCCGGCTCTGATCAGGCTCAGCTGGCTCCCCTTGGTCTCAGACACCAGACCCGGCGCTGGGTGATGCAGAGCACACAGAGGTGCCGGGGCAAAATGGGAGCTGGACCCCAGCCTAGGGCACTGTCCGCCGCTCCAAACTGCAGGAGAAAACATGCCTGCCTCGCTCAGCCAGGCATCGGAAGTCATGGGCAGAAGGCTATAATTAAACAAACAAAGCAGAGAGAACAAACTTTGAAACAAGATGTTAACTTGCAGGCACAAAAATTGCCTTTCTGGCTACTGGCATAGTCCTTTAAAGCCGGAGGCACACGCCTTTCCATTTATGGATGGAGAAGCCAAGCCCTCAGGTGACAAAGAGCTAAGTGACATGGTCAGGATGAACCTCAGGCCTCCTGACCTCAAGTCTGGATCTTCTGTCTCTACAGGGAGGCGGTACAACATACCAGAGAAGACCATGGCTCCGATGGCAGAAAGGCATGGCTTCACTGCCCACCTCCTCTGCTGGCCAGTGTGAGCCTCTGTCTCCCTCATAAAATGGGACTGCTAAAGAGAACCGAGCTCATAGGTCATTTGAGGAATGAAAGAGGCGTTCCTTGTAAAGTGCCTGGTGCATAACAGGTGGCCAATTATGTTAACTTTTTTTTTTTTTAAGATTTTATTGGGGAATTGGGGGAGGGGACCAGCCAAGTTGTTGTTCTTCAATCTTCATTGTGGAGGGTGCCAGTCGCCATCTAGCTTCCTGTCGGCAGCTCGTGGCCTCTAAGCTCAAGGTGCTGTGTTCAGTCTTAGTTGCGGGTGGGCCTAGCCACCATCCCATGCGGGAGTTGAACCAGCAGCCTTGTTGTTAAGAGCACACGCTCTATCCTCTGAGCCACCATTGAACAGGCAATCTTGTTATTACACCAGCTGAGCCATCCTGCCACCTGTTGACAGCTCAGCAACAGCTCAGCTAGGGCGCAGCGTTCACTGGCCCATGTGGGAATCGAACTGGCGACCCTGTTGCTCAGAGCTCACACTCTAAGCCAACTCTTAACCAACTGAGCCACTCGGCCGGCCCTGTGTTAACTTTTAAAAAGTCACTACTGTGCGTTAGAGCCTGGGGTTAGAGAACTGAACAAAACCCTCCAGCAAGGAGACCCCAATTTGCAGGGGAGAGGTACAGAGTCAGAGGACTCGGGACAACTGCGGTGCAAGATGTGGCTGCTGTGGGTGTGATGAGGGGAAGGGAGGCAGCTGGCTTCACAGAGGTGGCAGGTGCCAAAAGCCCTGAAGCCAGAGCAGGTGGGCAAGGGGACAGAAGAGCATTCCAGGCAGAGGAGGCACAACCCAAGGCACAGAGGGGTGAGCCCCTCCCGGGCTTGAGGCTGCTTGCTGGGCAGTCACGGAGGGTCCTCCCTGCCAATTAAGGGTCCCTAGGTGGCCTCCCATGGCCCTGGGCTCCTCACCACCCTCCCTCCAGTGTGAGCTCTGGAAAAGCAAACAGTCTTAATATTTGCTGAAGCCAAACACCACTTTTCTTCAGCAAATTTTCTGATGGAAAAAATAATTCTGTAGTGAGGTCCCAAGTTAAGTAGACTTGACGTTTGGAATGATCTGGCCATACTCTCTGCCAGAAGGGGTAGAAGTAGGATATAAGGATAAAGGGGGTTAGACAGGTACGTGAGCTGGGAGCCTCCTTCACTTTGTCCCCTCCAGGAAGCCTCCCCAGCTTTCACCCTCATAGGCACACACATAGACACTCTCCCACTATATACTATCTACAGTCACTGCTGGACACCCACCTCCAAGCTCACAGTCACACACTCACCTCTGAGCACATGCAGACTCGCAAACTGCACACACACACACTCACATACACACACACTCACATTCACACACATATTTGGGGAAGTTCTGGGTGTTTCTCCAGGCTCTGCTGCTTCTTATAATCTCCTAGATGCTGGGGAACAAAAAGATTGGGGGGCCCTGGACCCGAGAGTGACCCCAGACTGCTGGTTGTCACTGTCTGCTTCCCCCAGGTTGGGAGGGCAGGGGATGCTTCTCCCCTTCCAGGCCACTTGCTGAGCCCAGGAGGACGGGTAGGGTGGGGTGGCCCTCTGACCCTGGCTCATTCAGAGAGTCAGGTGGGGCATCCAGCTGCCTACTGTGGCCAGAACCCAGGAGAGGTCCTGTGGAGGACAGTGGAGTCCAGCATATCTGATTTGGAGGGGCCCGAAGGTAAATAATGTCAGTGTCAGGCTCCCTGGAGATGTAATTGGGTCTGACGGTCCTTCACTGACCTGTGTGTGTCTTCCTCAAACCCCTGTCACGCTGCCCTCTGCCTGCCCAGCACCCACAGCCGTGGGCATGTCGTCAGCCGGGACAGGCTCAGGAAGGGCAGGATGAAGGCAAGCGCAGGGGCTGAGGCCCCATTCCAGAGCCAGGGCAAGAGTCCACAGCCGCCAGGCTCCAGTTCCCAGAGTCAGATTGGAAAATCTGGGCTCTGCCTCAGTCTGTCCTCCTGCCTCTCGCCATCTCAGAGACGTCTAGCAATGGGTGCGCGTCTTGCCGCTCCGGGGTCAAAACAGTGGGGTGTCACCCATCCGGCAGGTGCTCATAACCTTTCACTTCGCAGAGCATACTGCACCCAGGATGCTAACATGTGCTGGTTATTTTTATGGATGAAGGTGTGATGTCACAGGAACAAGGCCTTCCTGGCGCCCTGGGGCGTGGCAGCAGGGAGGAGGGGCCATGCCTGCCTGGCTCTACTGGCGCCCGCCAGTGCTGGTCTCCAGCGTCACTAACAGCCTCTTCTTTCCAGTGCTTCCTGCCCTGCAGGGGAGGGGTTCAAGCTTTTCTGACACCCCAGTGGGCCTAGACCTGATAGAGTGACCAAAAGAAGGGAGCCGGGACCAGTGGGACGATGAGTCTCCCGACAGATGCCCCAACCTGAGCGCCAGGAGGATTCTGAGATGAGGAGGGTCCAGAGTGGTTCCGTGGTCAGCCACAGGGTGGGGAGGATTTGGGTAAGAAAAGGGCCAGCCTAGATGGAGAACAGTGTGAACCAAAGTGTAGGGTCCAGGATGGCGGCTATCACTTCCTGAGGGCTGACTGTGTGCCAGGCTTTGTTCCAAGTGGTTGTGCAGGGCTGAATTTATTTAATCCTCACAGCAACTAAGGCACAGAGAAGTTAAGTAACTTGCCCAGAGCCACACAGCTAGTAAATGGCAAGGCTGGGATTTGAACCCAGACATTCTAGCTCCAGAGACCAAGCACAAAACCACCCTGCTCTGCTGTGTGGGAAGTTACCTGAGTAGAAGGAGGGCTTGAGGTGGGGAGAGTAGGAGAAGTAGGGGCATGGAGGAGGAGTTGTGAAGGGACTTGAATGCCAACGAGAGGAGAGGGTTTGAGAGCTGATCAGATAGATGACAGGGAAGTAGAAGCAACAGCCTCTGTATGTCACCTGCACCCCTTTCCCACCTACAGCACCCCTCCCCCACACACACACACACCTTGGGCTCTTGACAACTCAGAAGAGGAGGGAATGTTGCAGGTAATGTGAGAGCTCCTTGCTTTGTCTGCCCAGGCCCCTCCTGCTTCTCAGGGGCCTGCCAATCACAGAACCCTTTTACCTCCCACCCCAGACCCCACCCAAAAGGGTACATGACCCAAGCTTGGCCCATCAGCACCCTTCCCTGAGATTGAACATCTACAACCCAATAAAGAATACCCCTTCTTCTCTGCAGACAGCTCTTGGCAGAGGGCAGTCTGGAACCCACTGGCAAAGAAGGCTAGCATGAGAAAAGGAGACTGACGGCCTCGGCCAGCAGAGAAGAGAGGTGGGGAGGTGTGTGTGTGGTGGGGGGGCTTATGGTTTAGGAGTCACCTCCAGTCTCCCAGAGGCTTACTGCTCCCTGCCTTCCCCAACATTTGGTTTTAGAATCCAGTAACACACCCTCTGTGCCTAACTGGCTCAAATTGGGTTTCCCTCGTTTGTCACCAGGAAGACCCTGAAGGTAGTTCCTGCAAGGCTCTGGAGGAGAAAGGACCTCTGGGAGCTTCTAGTGAAGTCTCCATGTGGAATTTGGGGGGCCCTGATGGGCATCCCCCCAAGATGGGCACTTACTGGGCAGGCCCTAGTCCAGGTCCGGCCTAGCATGCAAGGGTCAGTCTGTCCCCGAGGCTGTCAGCCTGGCAGGGAGACAGACCTGTTGTCAGTGGACACCCAACAAGGCAGAATGGAGAGGGGACTGTGTGGAGCTGCTGCCCCAACCATGGGAGCCAGGCCAAGGCCCCACTCCCTGACCCCAAGCTGTCTCCGTACAAGCTTTTCAGGGAGGAGGGCAAGCCTAGTCCCAGGCAGCTCGTCTTCCCAGGTCAGCGGCTACACTGGGCTCTCTCTACCCCCTCCAAACTCACAATTTCTCTCACCCCTTAAAAACAGTTAGAAAAAAAAATTTCCTAAATCCTGGAGCATTTGAGCCTGGTGATTGTGTATGGGGATCTGAGCCTGCGGTTCCCTCTGCTGTGGCTCTAGCAAGGCGAATGAGGAAGGGGAGAGGGATGCAGGCCTGGGAGGGCGGGGCCCTTGGTAGGCTCAGCAGTGGACCACTGAGAAAGGAAGCTGTATGATTCCCAGCAACCCTGCATCTCACGCTGGGGGTCTAGGCTCATTCTAGAGCTGTGAGGCCAGGAAAACACATGTGGCAACGCGCTCCATGTGGCTTTTGGACTTAAAGTGTAACCCAAAGGGCAACTGACAAGTTATGAATAGCTCTCTCTGGCTGCCCAGGCTTGGCTCCAGCCCGTGTGTGTGTGTGTGTGTGTGTGTGTGTGTGTGTGTGTGTGTGATCACACAGTGTGCACACAGTGTGTATACAGCTCGTGGCCAGGGCTAGTCTTCAGCAAGGGTGACAGTTTGAGGATTCTGACACTGGTGCTCTGTCCCCTTCTCTGGCTCTCGCCCATCTTAGCCTGCCCCTCTGGCCTTCCTGTATGCACTGACAAGTGCTCATTGTGGCTTCCATGGCAGGCTATAAAGAACGCCATCTATAAACGCAGCTTTGTCCTTGGGGCCTTATAAACCAGATCTGAATCTTCTCACAGTCCCTGGAAGTTACTTTTCAGTAAGAAAAATATTAGAACATCAGCATCTTAACAGATAAGCTTCCAACCCTAGGGTGTTCTGCTCCAGGCTCTTCTATCCTGGCCCCAATCTCACTTTCCTACCTCATCAGACCTTTCTAGACCCTTCTCTCTCCCCAGATAGGGGAATAAAAGGTGGGAGGGGGTGGCTTGGGGCTATGGGAGGACTGAGTGTTGAGTTTCTGGGGTTCCCGTTCTGCCTCTGCCTATAACTAACTGCTTGTGTGACCTTGGGCAAGTCTCTGTATTTCTCTGGACTCCGGTTTTCTTCTCTGTAATTTGGGTGACTTAGAGAACATCAAGTCAGCCTGGGGGATTGCCAGTACCTCCAAGGGTGACTTTTGAGGTTTGCAAACGGCTTATTTAGTTCCCTGCGGCTCCGACTTGTTGTAAATCATTGTATTAGTTTCCTGTGGCTGCCATTTCAAACAGCCACAAATTGGGTGGCTTAAAACAACAGAAATTTATTCTCTCATGGTTCTGGAGGCCAGAAGGCTGAAATCAAGGATCTCAGCAGAGCTGCACCCCGCCCCCTTCCCCAGAGGCTCTAAGGGAGAGCCCATTCCTTACCTCTTCTAAATTCTGGCAGCTGCTAGCATTTTGTGGCTTGTGGCAACATCACTCCTATTTATGCCTCTGTGGTCACATCACCGTCCCTCTGTTTGTGTTCCATCTTCTGCCTCCCTCTTCTAAGGATACATGTGATGGCATTTGGGGTCCACCTGAATAATCCAGGATAATCTTCCCATCTCAAGATCCTTAATTTAATCACATCTGCAAAGACCCTTTTTCAAATAAGTGACATTCACAGGTCCCAGAGATTAGGACCTGATGTCTTTGGGGGCATTATTCAACCTGCTATAACCACAGCATTAAATTCATTTGGAAATGTCACCCACTAAATGTCACCTGACTAAAGGTGGGTGTGAGGTTTTATATTTGTCAAAGGGAGGCAGGAGTTTAAGAGGTTGAGAAATAGTGGACAAAATGAACTGTAAGGGCCCTCCTGGTCCTACCAATTTGCAATTCTAACTACCACATGCTGAGGGAAACACGAGTTATTTAATTTCAACCAAACCAAGTACAATCAAGGCGTGAAATCCATTACCACTAGACAAAATCGATCCCAGGCACGTGTTATTGAGATGGTCCGTGGGTAAAGTATTGGCTGGGTATATGGGAGTCTTAGGTTCAGCTGGAAAACTGACATGACAGGGTCTTAGCTGCCACTGACTGCTGGTTCCATGATGGACCCCAGGCCCCAGGCCAAGCTGGCAGACGGGCTACAGAGGCCTTCGTCCCAGGCTTTCTGAACACCTCAGGACCCCAGCCCTCACCTCAGTGCTTCCAGTTTGGTGCCAGTGATCCCCACTGCCCACCCTCACCATGGGAAGATGATCACCTGTCAGACCATCCCAGATAAGCCTGTAGCACCCCTAGGCGCGTCAGCTCCCGTTAGGGGCCTGTCACCATGGTCACTTTGCTTCCCTATGCCCGCACATTCCTACCTGCAGCCTCACAGCCTCCAGGAGCCACAACTGGGGTGTGTGAGTTGGGTTGGGGGTGGGGGGAGTTAGGTGTCAGACATCTTTGGGCTCCGGTCCTGGCTCTGCCCTATTTGCCTGAGTTTGCTTGGGCAGGTGATTTCATCTCTCTGGCCTTGGTTTTATCATCTGTAAAATGGAGACAATGCTCTGACGGTGGTTGTGAGGTGCAGTGAGGCTGTGCCCTGTCAATCGTGGCCATGCTGCTGCTGGAGCTGCGCCAGCGTGGGGCCTGGCATGGAGAGGCAGCTGCACACAGCTGGTCTGCCCTGCAGTCGCTCCAGAGGGCAGGCTCCAGGCCAGGGCAGGTGAACTCCATTCTGATTTCTCAGTGTTTCCCTGCCTCTGGTTCTCTCTCTCTCTCTCTCTCTCTCTCTCTCTCTCTCTCTCTCTCTCTCTCTCTCTATCTCAGCTGCTTTCTTCTTCTTTTTCTTCTCTCCCTCCTGGGTCCTTGAAATCCCTGTTATTCTGTTGTCAATCTGTCCTTCCTTTTTCTCTTACCTTTTTCCACTCTCTCTTTCAACTCCAACTGCCCACACCCAGTTAGCTCCCTGGCCTGCTGCACTTTTCTAAGAAATAGCTCTCATATCCAGTATCTGGCTATGACTCTCCAAACTAATGTTTCCAGTTTTTCTCCCACCCTCTGACTTGGAATCATTGAGAACGAAAACTGCCTTTTCCCCAAGGCCATGCAAGCTAAAGTGAGACAACTTGATAACAGACTTCAGAGAAGTCACCACAACAGCTCTTATTTGGACAATCTTTGTGCTCATTGCAGAAAGATCACCAGTGACATTCATACTGCAGACCAGGGGAATCTATCAGACAGTCACTGCCTGCCTTCACTCCATCTGAAGATGCTTCAAGGCAGACATCTAGAAATCTTCTCAACTGCTTATAGTCAGAACTCAGAAACTGAGATTATAGTCGGCTCTGATTATAACCTTTGCTTTTCTTGTTTCCATAGAGATGCCTCTTATTAAACACGTGATTACTTGCACCATAGGCTAAACTTTGGGAGCCCACTGGCATCACCATGTGCTGAAATGAGACACAACTGTTCAACTGAACTGAATTTTTCTCAAGACTGAGACTGGTTTAATGAGATATGGAGCCATTTATCAACCCAAATTCTGGAATGTGAAACTTCTGGGGATGTTTCAGAGGAGGGAATTGTGGGGGTTCAGAAAGAGCCACCCCAACATGTGACTCTGTGGGATGTGGATTGCTTTGAGCTAAAAGCACCTTTAGCTGCAGGCTCAAGAGAAGCCACTGTCCTTCCCTTAACTACCTAGAAAAACTTGAATTGGGGCCTTGCCCATAATAAGGGGTATCAGAGAGAACCTCGTTTGACCTATCAATCTATGGGGCAGGGCAAACTACTAGTTACTGAACATGTGTTCTCCCTGCAATGACCCTTTAAGCCTCCAAGGCAACTTACCTCATCCCTAGCTCAAGATGTCTTTTTATTTTATTTTATTTTTTAAGTCACAGAAATTTTTATTGGAAACAAACGAGCTGCATCAAAGTGACACTCTGTGCATGATGCCCAGTAGATGAGTTGAGGGGTACAGGTGGGCACCAGGAGCTGGCCCAAGCTCAGGGCAGATGACCACCGGGCCTGTTTGCCAAAGGGCCTGGAACACACAGGCCGAGGCCTGACCTGGTACAAAATACAAAAATAAATTCAGGGATCCAGCTGTCCTGCCTGTTCAGAATGCTTTATACACCTGTTTTTCCATTCTCTCTTTGAACCTCTCATGTATGTGGGATTTCTGACTCTTGCATGTATGTGGGTGTTCCCATACATATGTATGTATTAAATTTGGTAATTTTCTCTTATTAAACAAAAAAAGAGAAAGAAATCTCTCATAGCCATCCCCTTCAGGTTTCTCTCAAGGTTGCCACCCTCGCTCTGACACTCATGCCTTCATCCTAAGCTACTACAGAAATCTCCAAATGGTGTCCCTTCACTCATTGCCAAAATATTTTTCCAAAATTCCATTTCCGTCCTGTCCTCTTCACAGCATGGTTCCCTGGCACTTTCAGGCACACCGCTCCTGTTGACACTCAGGTGCTCTGTTCTCTGTCTGGGTTCCCCCCACTTCCCTCCCCTACAAGACTAGGAGTAAGAAGGGATGGACATGTGGGCTGTCAGAGGTGGGGGCTGCGTATCGATGAGGGGTCTTGAGGGCTTTACCCTGTCTATTGGAGGAGGCATTGCTGGGACCAGAGGCAGGATGGTAGCTGGGGAGAGCCAGGAAATAATCCAGAGGGTGTGCTAAGGTACAGTGGCCAGTGGGGGTGCAAGGACTCTGTAATCACAACCAGGAGACTCAGGCAGAACGAGAGAATTTCTCCATCTAAAGCTATTCTCTAGGGTCGGGAATGAAAACTGGCAAGGCTTCCTGTCCACCAGGCACTTTGCTGGGCTTGTTCGTGCAGATGTGGGAGTAGGAGCCCAAAGCGCTGAAGAGGGAATTTGGGGTGGGGGTGGTTAGATCTTGGAGGAGGAGAAAAGAGCCACAGATGCTGTGGTTGGAATGAAGGGGGCCCAAGAAAGACCTTGCTGGGGGCAGCCAGGCAGAGAGGGACTCTGGAGACAGGTCCTGAAGATGTTTCTGGGGTGTGCGATACAGATTTCCCTCTTACAGGCCTTGTAAGATGTTTAGGGAAGTCCGCATTCCTGGGGGAGTCTGGAGGGAGTTGGGTTTCTTACCTGGGCCATCCTGATGGGGGTAGAGAAAGGCACTGAGGGTGCAAAGCTACGAAGAGAAGGGGGTCTGAGATGAAAAGCCCTGGGAATTCTGGAAATTTCCAGGAACCTTTTATATTGGACCCCTTTTGTGATTGGGGAACATGAGAACAAAGCAGTGTATAGTTCCCAGTCCTGGGCAGAAATGGTTGGCAAGTGTGTATAAGGTCTGAGAGTTAAGTTCAAGAACTCATCCTAGAAAAAGTGCTACATACTCCATTGCTGAATATCACTATGGTCACCTTCAAAGTACTCTCCTTGGGAAGCTATGCACCGATGCCAGTGCCTAGTTCACCCTTCAAAGCAATTTTGGAGCTCTTTTTCTGGAATAGCCACCAGAGCTGTCATCATATTACTCTTGATGTCCTGAATGTCATCAAAATGTCTTCCTTTCAATATCTCCTTTATCTTTGAATAAAGAAAGAAGTCATTGGGGGCCAGATCAGGTGAGTAGGGAGGGTGTTGCAATACAGTTATTTGTTTACTTGCTAAAAACTCCCTCACAGACAGTGCTGTGTGAGCTGGTGCATTGTCGTGATGCAAGAGCTTCTTTGGGACCATTTTTGCACACACCTTTCTCATGCCACAATTTTCAGTTAAGATTTTCCTAACTGTTTCTTTATTGATGCTTATTTGATCTGCTATGCTTCTCACAGTCAGCCGATAATTTTGACGCATAATTCGATGAATTTTTGCAATCCTTTCATCAGTTCTGCTCGTTACTGCTTGCCCTGACCTCTCTTCATCAGTGATGCATTCTCACCCCTCAGAAAAACGTTTAATCCATTTGTACACTGCCGTTTCCTTCATGGCATTATCCCTGTAAACTTGGAGTAACATGTCCCTGATTTCACTTCCACTCTTGCCAAGTTTAACAAGAAATTTAATGTTTGTTCGTTGCTCTAATTCAAGCTCAGACATTCTTGTGATGGCACACAAAAACACTCAACAACAATAATGAACGCCACTCAGCAAGACACGGCCACACATCAGCAGGAACACAGCTGTGAGGCCCTGATATACCAAGGTTATGTATGAAACCTAACCGAGCTGTTTGTACGGTGCTGCCAGTGTTAGTGCATAGTGGCAAGTTTGCAAACCTAATTGTCAGATCTCGTGTGTGTGTGTGGGTGGGGGGAGGGGGGTGTAGGGGGTGAGTGTGTACGTGAGCTAAGAAAACTGCATTGAGACCCTAGGCCTATGGAGATGCAATGTGACTACAAGTCAATGTAAGCTCCCCCACCTCCCACTCACCTGGAGGAAATGCTGCTGGACCACCAGGGCCAGCACAGCTTTGACCACTGACCAGCCTGCCAAACTGCGCACAGCACTGCCAGGGCATGGATGCTCAGCTGAAGATCAAGGGATGCCTTTGCCAGCCCACAGCTCTCTGGTTTCCTGTCCTTGAAGCCATAGCATCAGAATCAACCCATATATTCAACTGTGCATTCATCCTTGGTGTTCTTGATTTCATCATAGGCTGAGAAAGGAAAAAATACAGTGAATGAGAGTAGAAAGGGAGTATCACTTAATTTCATTAGTAAAAGGATGCAATCTCATTTCACACTCTTCCCTGGTGGAGAGGATGTATAAGTCATTGGTGCCTTGACTCTGACCTTGTTCAAGGGGTAAGCTCCTGCTCTGGGAGAGGCGACTGGAGATTACATACCTGATTGAAGAACCTGTGCTGTCCTTGGGGCAACTCAGCGTGATGTACCAATGAGGAGAGTCAGAGTATCGAGTCTGGTCTTTCTGGTGTTTTCTACAGGTTTCCAGAAGTTTAACGAGGCTTTTCGATGTGAGATATTTTGATACTCCATAAGGCCTGGTTTGGCTTTGCAGGGGTTGACTAGGTATACTGAACCCTTTGCCCAAGAAGCACTAGAATGTTCACCTTAGACAATTATCATCTGTGGCCAGGTGATGTTACCAATCTAGGCTTGGCATGACAGCCTTCCCCAGCCTCAGGACATGCTCTAGGTCTGGCTGAAATGTGCCTCAGGCTGAAGACAGCTCTAGACTAAGTCAGCCCTGGCAAAACCCTGATGCTTCTCACATTGCAGTCAGTGCCAAGAGGAGGCAGGAGGCTGGATCAGATGGCCATGGAAGACCCCTTCCTTGTACTTACTGCTTCTATAACCAAAGAGATTTCTGCTGGTGTTGGCCATTAGGCATACAGACTTAAATTGTAGTCACACTGAAAAACAGTGAACTACATTTACTGAGTTTTAGACTTCGTGCTAGACACTGAGATCCAACAGGAAAATGGTCCTTGTGTTGGGTTGAACCATATTAAATTGCCAATTTTGTAAGTCAAAATGGTCAAATATTGGACATTTCATATGTTTCAATTTAATACTCGGAAGCTCAAAGGTAGGTGGGGGACACAGCTAGGTAAGGAGGCAACTGCTATGGACTATAGAAACCCCAAGGAGAGGAATGAGCCTGAGCCAGGGTCTCACACAAGGCTTCCCAGAGGAACTGGCATTAAGAGCTTAAGGATGGAGAGGGGCAGCCAGACAAGGATGGGGGAAGAAGAAGAGATGAGGGGAATTTGTAGGGAACTAATGTCTATTTAGTTTATTTATTTATGAGAGAACCTGGCATATTTGGGGACCTGATATGGCCAATGCACTGAGATCAAGAAGGGGTCTGGTGAGATATGAAGTGTGGGAAGTAAGCAGGGCAGGATAATAAATGGCCTCCTATGTCACGTGAAGGATGCTGGATTGGCCTTCATCTTGAAGGCAATGGGGAGCCGTTGGAAGTTCTAAACAAGAGGGTGGAGTATTTAGATTTGTGCTTTAGAAAGATTATTCTAGTTTCCAGAGTGGAGGCAATGGATCAAAGAGGAAAATATTGGAGGTTGGGGGACAGTTATGAAGCTCTCAGGGTGAGAGATGATGGTGAATTGGACATGGGCAATGATGGTGAATATGAAGAGGAAGATTAAGAATGATTGAGTGGGGGGATGCCTGAAAGTCTGCTGTTATTTGGTGGCTGGAAGGATAAGCCACCCCAGAGTAGAGGCCATGCTTCCTCCTCCAGCAGAGCTTCTTGGTAGAGTCTGCAACATTTTCTCATACAATTTAGTCTGTCATCAGAGAGGAAGGCATCTAAGAGAATAGACTGTATTGGGCTGGAGTTGAGAAGGAAAGCCATACCACTAACAGAATGGGCCTGGGGTCAATAGAACCCAGCCCTCTATGAAGCAGGATGCCACCTTATTCTCCTTGGCCTTTGCCTGGGACCTCATCCTTTACCTGTTCTCATCTGAGACTCCTTCTTGCCCATCAGCCTCTGAAGCTGGGGTTCCTGCTTTTTCCCATCTGAATAAGCCCCACCGCATCTTACGCTTTTGCTGACTCAGTCTGGGCACCTGATCACCTGATCTAGTTCACTCTATGAAAAAGTTCTGGGCCTTGCCATGATCCCTCTCATGTCACACCCCATCTCTAACTTGGCACCTTTTCTAAGCTTTTGAGCATTCATTGGCTCTGAAATTCTTCTGTTCAAAGAGAGCTGTGTTTAATGGAGCCAAGAGGGGCTGAATCAGAATTAGTGACTCCTTTACTTTGGGAGTGAGTTGAGCTCACCACAGACAAGCCAAACTCAGATCCAGGCTACAAGATAAAAATCTAAGGGCCCAGTTCCTGGTTCTGTGCTCCCAAGGGCATGGGCCTTAATGTCCAACAATTTTTAAGCACATACTCCAATAGCCACAAAGTTCCTTCTTCCTTCTCGGTCCAAGTCAGAGTAAATATTTTCCCCCAAACTGTTCCATCCCTGCTACACTAAGCAGGAGAGAATGTGAGTTGAGGGGGAGCTTCTGTAAGTCTTGGGGTAGGGAGGCAAGGACCAGCCCTCTCTTACAGCCAGCCTTCTCCCCCACAGGTCCAGCATTCTGCCTTCAAGGATTAATTAGGTGAGTGTAAGCCTCTGGAGCATATGGCTTGTCAGTTTTATTTCCAGGGGAAGCCTGAAAAGAAGGTGAGGAGGAACTGGGTAGAGTGAGAGGCTCTGGAAGAAGGTGGGTGCCAACGCATATCCAGTGTTCCCTGGCTGTCTCCTCATGAATGGTGGCTACCAGTAAGGATGCCTTTGGCTCTGACCTAACTGGCTTAGACAATGAGTTTTAGCATCTCACAAGACAAGAAGCCCAAAGTGGGGATGGGCTCCAGGGGCTCTGAGCGCAGCTCTAACCCTGTTTTCCACTCCTGGCTTTACTCTAATAGTCTGGGAGAGACTAGCTCTTCCGTGTGGTCCTTTTAATTTTTTTTAAATCAATGTGAGCTCATTATCCATACCTCCCAGCAGTCTTCCTCTCACATCTCATTGACCAGAATTGTTCAAATATCTGTTCCTAAAACAACAATTGGCAAGAATAGTAGAACCATTATGACCGTCTTGGTGAAATCCATCACCTTCTAGAGAAGGAGGTTGCCCTTGAACACAATCTAGGTTCTGTTAGTGGAAGAAATGGTTGGCAGGTGGGATGGGTGTTGGGCAAGTAACCAACAATGCCCACTGCAGGTAGTAAGGTTGAAATCAGTTTGGACTCTTTCTCTGTATCACTTGAAAAGAAAAGGCTTTTTTTTTTTCTTTTTTAACAATAAGAAAAAATGGATGAGAGTCATAGCAGGCCAGGGGCTGAGCTGGGCATCTAGATTGAGTTCTTCCCATCTGTAGTTTCTGCAGCTCACAGCTCTTTTCTGTCCACTGTCTCATTCAATAATCGTAATGATGCTGTGAGCAAGGCAGAGAAGTGACTATTATCTCCATTTGACAGGTGAGGAAGATAAAGTGACTTTCCAAGATCTCTTCCAGGCTCCCCTTTCATTCACACCACCTAGATATACCAGCATAAAATTGTGGCTTATTTTTAGATCTTTTAGGGAAAAGATTCAGTCTCACTGGTTACATGGTCCCAGGGGTCAGCCTGTGGAGTCAGGCATCCAGGTTCTCAGAATATCCAGGCCATTTTTTCCCCTCCCCATCCTCATGGGAGGAGATGCAAACATGTCCATCCCGGCCCTAATCACAGGCCTTTTCTATTCGTATGAAAACATGGTGTTCCCAAACCAACCTTGCCCTCCAGTGGGTGGTGCTGTCCTTGGTACTGGCCACTGCTTCCTGCCACCTGCTGTCCTTGATGCCTTCCCTTTTCAGCCTGAAGACAATTCTTAAACCAAGATCTAGAGGGATTATGGGAATTGCAGTCCTTCCTACCCACTTTTTTTTCTATCCCACTGAGAAATTCTTCAATGGCGGACAAGGTAGGGATGAATTGAAAAATGATTTGCAACTTCCAGACACAGTCTCTCGTGCTCTCACATGGCTCTGTTAGCTCAGCACATGCCTACAGCACTAAACAGTCTACATTTGTTAGTTTAAGGATCAGCAAACTATAGCCCGCAGTCAAATCTGGCCCATTATCTATTTTTGTAAATAAAGTTTTATTGGAACATAGTTATGTTCATTTGTTTTCTAATTGTCTGTGGCTGCTTTTGCTCTATAACAGCAGACTTGAGCAGTTGCAATGACCATATAATCCACAAAGCCTAAATATTTACTAACTGGCCCTTTACAAGAGAAACTTTGCCAATTCCCACTCTAGTTTATTCCATTTGGGCAGATTTTTGTTCTGAGCACAATCCTGTATTATCAATGATCCTTCCCCCCTAGTTCAGGATAAGGTCTTTCTCTAGCTCCCTCAGTTCCTGGATAAACAGGCTTTCTTACCTGTATGGGTCCTAGGTCCATCATCTCTTTATATTTAAACTACTCTCCTCAAATACTAACTAAAGAGTCCGGTGTTGTTCTCTGGACTTTGCCCACAGATGTTTCCCTAACCCCCCCATCTTAGCCACACAACCTTCTGCTCACCTTCACCAAACCAAGCCGCTGGTCTAGACAACACCAGCAGTTACTCCAGCACCCACCCCAGGAGCCTCAACTTCTTTATAGCCTTTTTCAGTATGTTAGGACTTTTTCAGTTGCAAATAACAGAAACTTTGTCCAAATTAGCATAATTTAAAAACAAAAAGGAAATAAAAGAATCTGCTGAAAAGTCCAGAAGTATGGCTCACAGCACTCAGGTGATGCCATCAGAACTCAGTTACATGTCATCTTTTGGCTTTGTATTCCTCAATATTGGTGTCATTCAGGTAGGCCTTTACCACATGGTGAGCAGAGAGCTGCAGATAGCTTCAGCTTCTCAGATCCTCTCCACATCCTCAGCAGAAGAAGATCATCTTCTTCTAACAAAAGAGCTCAGAACCGAGTCTCAGTGGCTTGTGTGGGGTCACATGATCATTTCTGAGCCAATCACTAGCCAGGGGAATGGAATATTGTGGTTGGCCAGGCCTGGGCTATGTGGTGAGGTGGATGTTAGGTAGGCAACCCCACTGGGTAAGCAGACTTAGGGTGACAGAGGGCAGAGCAACAGAGGAAAATGCTCCAACCAGATAGAGCATGAATGGGTGCTGGCGAGGCAAGAGCTAAGATAGGCATCTCACCTACCTGCTGGGTTTGTATTACTTCTCCCTCATGGATTTTTCTCCTTCTCTGCTCTCTTCTCATGAGGCTATAACAGTCTCTCCCAGCTCACATGATAAAGCCTATGCTTCCTAGGCTATAGTATACCCTCTTTCTTGCCTGCTCCTCCACTTTCTCCTTTATCTCATAAGCTCTGGCAATGTTGAACTTCCACCAGCAGTTCCCCAAATGTCCCAGGTCTTCACTGTGTCTTTGCACATTCCATTCCCTCTGCCTTTCCTACTTCATGATTGCATGACACACTTCTCACTGACTGCTTGATCGAGAATCCCTTTCTCTGAGAAGGCCTCTCCCCACCCAGGACAGAAGAAAGCACCCCCGCCCCCGCATTATCACTGCCCCTGCACCAATGTCCTACGGTCCCTCTGATCCTGCACTTAACCCACAGGGTTTATCTCTCCCTGTTGATCTTTGTCTTCTCTTTTAGGCTAGGGGCTCCTCAAGGGGCAAGGACATTTTCAGGAAATGCATGATGAATGAAGTCATTTTCCCAGTGAGTTGGCCTTTGTGTGGCTTCTCTAACCCCAGCCTTAGAGCAATGCCAGTCCCTCTAAAATATCACAGGAATAATGGGAGACCACAGGCTTAAAAAGGGGATGAAGGCAATTAGATGCATTACTAATTCTGTCAATACTTAGTGAAGATTTTATGTATCAAGCACTAAGCTAAGTGATGGAACCACGGAGATGATTCAGGCATGTTCCCAATCTCAAGAAACTGACTGTATGACAGACAAATGAAGATGTCTTGCCTTTTCATCCCTTTCTCCCTAATACCTAACTTAGTGTCTAACACATAGTTAATGTTTAATAAAGTGACTGAACAAAAAATGAGTAAACAAGTAAGTGAAGGAACTAATTGTTTTTTTAAATTATTTTATTGGGGAATGGGGAAGGGGAACAGATGAGTTGCTGTCCTTTTGTTCTTCAGTCTAGTTGTGGAGGATGTTGCTTCACTGGCCCATGCTGGTACTATCATTGCGCTCTTCCCGGATGAGACAGCTCGGTCGCTGGCCTCTGGATGGTCACTCATGGAGGCTCTTGGCTGCTCACACTGGCTGCCAGCTGCTCATGCTGGCTGCTGGCCACTCACTGTAGTCTATGGCAGCCCATTGCAGCAGGGGCTGCAGCTATGCCAACTCGGGGACTCACAGCAGCCCAGCTCCAGGTGGAGCTGTTGTTCACCATCTTAGCTGCACAGGGCACAGCGTCACTGGCCCTAATGCAGGATCCCACCAGGGCCGCTGGCGTCCCAAGCCAGCTCCTAAGCAGTGCAGCACTGGGCCGGCCTGTGAAGGAGCTAATGTTACAGAAGGTGTAGATAAGGCTCTGTCTGAGTGTGGGGTCACAAGTGAGAGCCAGGGGGGTGTTTTTTCATTGTCTTTTGTTTACCGAGGGTGCCAGGCTCTGTGCCTGTTGCTGGGGATTCAGGGAGAGGGGGCATTTATCCCCTATTTTCTAAGATCCCACAGCCCAGAGGATGAGGCCAGATAAGAAAATCGATGCTTACAGGGCTGTGTGAGAATTACCAAGCAGAGACAGGCTGGGAGCTCTGATGAAAGACCCGGTGGGCCAGCTGAGTGGCACGTTGGTTAGGAGCTGGCTTGGAACGCAGAGCCCCTGTTCAGATCCCACATGTGGGCCAGTGACGCTGCCCTCTACAGCTAAGATGGTGAACAACAGACCCACCTGGAGCTGGGCTGCTGTGAGCTCCCGGGAGGGAGTAGCTGCAGACCCTGCTGCAGCCCATAGGCTACAGTGAGTGGCCGGAGGCCAGCGTGAGTGGCTGGCAGTCGGTGTGAGCTGCCAAGAGCTGCTGTGAGCAGCTGTCCAGTGGCCAGCGACCGATCTGCCTCATCCGGGAAGAGCGCAATGATGATACCAACATGGGCCAGTGAAGCAACTGGCCCTCCACAACTAGACCGAAGAACAAAGGGACAGCAACTTGTCTGTTCCTCTTCCCTGTTCCCCAACGCTGTTCCCCTCCCACAATTCCCCAATAAAATCTGAAAAAAAAAGTATAACTATTGCACTGCTTTGTACACCTGAAACTAATTTTTTCAAAAAAAGTTTACTTCACAATAAAATAATTGAAATAAATAAATAAATAATAAAAGCAAATAAAGAAACAGGGTAGTCACATATGTCCACAAACAAAATCGTAGAGTACTGCCCTTATCGATTTGGTTTTGAAACATGGGCCAAATTGGACTTATTTATATTCATTTCCAATGTAATGACTTAGCCTGCTACTAAAAGTCACATAGAAAGCAGAACTCAAATCAAAATAAAATAAAAAGAAGCGAATACTCTTTTCTGTGTTAACTGGAGTTAACTGGAGTTACAGAATAGACGAGGAGCAAGGGAGCGAAGAGTAGTTAAGAGCTTTGGTTTCCCTTTAAACTCTGTTTTCTCAGCTGTGAAATGGGAACACTAAACCCTTCTTTAGTAACTTACTTGACCTCTATAAACTTGAATTCTTTATCTATAAAATCGAGATGATAATAATAAACCTACCTCACAGGGACCTGGGAGGATGAAATTCAAAAAAAAAAAAAAAAGATAGGATCAAGAGGGACGAGCTTCGCCATCACACCAGACAGAGATTGTGATGGCCTCGATCACACCCTTCAGTTGCGATATCCTGACTCCCAGCAGCTGGACAGCTATTGCAAACAGGTCCCCTCCCTCAGCAGCTGGTCAAGTGAACATTACTTGGGGACTGCAATTCACTCATTCTTTTAATAAATATTTACTGTTCTAAACATAGATCTAGGCACTGGGGGTAGAACTGTGGTTGGAACAATGAAATCCCCTGCCTTTGCGGGGCTTCCACCCTAATAGTCATCTTTATTGCTGTAGATTGCTCCCAGGGAGAGAGGAAAGCTGATCCAGAGCTGCCTTTCAAGGCAGTACATCTGGGAGGTTCTCTTGGTGATCAGTCAGCTTTCCCCCATCCCAATTCTCTCCCACATCCCCCTTGGCTAATAAGCCATGTGCTTCTTCCATTTTATCCCATTTAATCTGGATCCCCAGCAGAGCCTAATGAGGTGGAGGGTGGTGCCCATTATGCAATGATAATGTGTGGGCAAGGGCTCCTGGGAGGCCACCTGCAATGGGTTCCTCTGAGTACTGAGGCTGGAGGCTCTGTGAGAAAATGCTGCTATGCGTCAGGCAGGGGGCTTGTGGGGAGGCCCTATCTCAGACAGGGAGACTTCCTTGGTGCCAGAGTTTGTCCGTGGGCACCTGGGAGGGCCTCACATCTCACCAAACCCAACACTGATATCCACAGAATGCTGATCAGACTGGGACTTCAGTATCTAAGATAATAACTGAGATGCAGAAAACACACAAAATAGCCAGGCAGCCTTTGTAATTAACTTCCGCTCCCTTCCAGCAGTCATTTGGAGTTAATGGTTTCTTAATTCAGTGCTCATTTGGTGACTTTAATTTCCAATTAATTTTGCCGATTTTCCTTCGAGGGGCTCATGGTGTGATAGAAATTCCTGCATGGTAAAGTCCCCACCACGGGGACCTGGAGGAGGGGAAGGGAGGGGATGGGGTCAAACTATCAACAGAAGGCTGGACCCTGTCTGAGTGCCAGGAGTCAGAGCTTCCTGAGTCAAGGAGCCATTGAGGTGGGGAGGGGGGTACTGGAGATCCTTAGGAGAGCCCTCTGTAGGAGGGTGCTGGTGAGAGCTGATAAAGTGGTGCAGGGGTTGAGGATGCCCTTGAATTTCTCTGGCTCTTGATAAGAGTTTTGATTTATTGTTGGGGACGGGGTGGAGAGGAAGCCTAACCCTGCCGGAAGTAGAAGGGAAGGATCAGGACCAAGGACAGTGCCCTACCTTCGGACTAGCAAAAGGGGATTTGTGAGGAGGTCTCAGTGCTCTTTTGAGTCAGGACCATTGGTGCCTGCCCAGACCCTCTTCGCTGGACCCTCCCCCCATTGCTGAGCTGCTGCGCGTGGCAGCTATTAATGGCTCACAGCCTCTCTCCTCTCTAGAATTGACTTTGGCAAATGGAATTCACCTCTGCTGGGAGGGTCCACCCTCCCTGTCTCTAGGGACATCGCGTAGACAAGGACTGAGTGCTATAGGCAAAAGACTACCCCCCCTGCACCTGTCCCTACCTCTGCCCCTTGCCTCAGGGTAAGGCTGCCTCTGTGTGTGGTTGGTGTTCCTGAGCAGGCAGCCAGGCCCCAGCTGAGGCCACATTCTTACTTAAGTCCTTCCCATATTCTGTCATCCTCCCCCTCTTCCTTCTTCCCTCCCTTTCTCCTTGGAGGACCGCTCAACAAATCCCATGCACCCAAATCTCTGACTTGGGCTCAGTTTCTAGCGAACCCAAACTCCAAAAGTACTTTAATATATTAAACTCTTGTCTAGCTCTTACAGTATGCAGACACTATTCTAAGTCCTTTACAAAAAAAAAAAATTCATTTCATCCTCATAGCAACCCTGTGAGGTCAGCATTGTTAGTGTCTCTATTTTGAAACAAAAAAACTGGACACAGGGAGGTTGAGACACTTGCCCAAGGTCAACATAGGTAGTAAGTGCAGAACAGGAATAGGAACTCAGTCTGGTTGCAGACCTGTGACCCTTAACCATCATGTTGCCCAGATGTAACCACTAACCCCAGCAACGCCTAGAGGCATGGGCGTCATAATTCAAGAAGCTGAGCCATCCAGAGGGATGAAGGCTAGCCTTCTCCTGAGGTCTTTATCAGGGGGATTGAGGCACAGGGAGATCAAAACCCCTGCGGCTCTGGTCCCATGATATCAGGGCATTCTTTTAGGCAAACTCCCCCCTGACCCCTCCAAGGATGGTGCTGAAGATTGATAACATGATTCAGTGAAGCAAGTACCAGTCAGATAGCCCAGATTCTAGAGCACCTTTAGTGGCCTGGGACGAGGAGCTGCACCATCAGGCTTCCATGTCTCCCTCCCCACTATGTGATGGGAGTTACGCATTTTGCTGCGTATAATACGCTCCCATGTATAATGCCCACCGATGTTCTTGGCCCAAACTTTCAAGGAAAAAAACTTTCATTTTAATTTTTTAATTCAAATTTTTATTAGTTTACACTTAGGTACTTGTTTTTTGTATTATAAAGGAATTTTAGCATTTATTTTTTAACATATTATAGTACAAGAAAATTTATGTAACAAATAATTACAAAGCACAAGAACAGACACAAGGTACAAGAAATTTTATGTGCCAGTCACAAATTTACGATATTTATGCATCATAGAAGGCCAAGAACTCTTCATCGTTGCAAGTTTGTCATAAGTTCAACAAAACTGATTATCGTATTCCAGGGTATTATTTTGCATACAGATATTGTTATTGATTTCTAGAGTTACACTTTTAACTCATAAGCATAAATAAAAGAATTTAAAACATTTGTATAGATATGGAATTAGTACTACCGATGCATAATGTGCATCCTTATTTCTTCCTCACAAATTTGGGCAAAAAGTGCACATTATACATGGCAAAATACGGTAGTTACAAAGTCTAGAAGAGCTCTATCTCTTTTTTGGCTTTAGCAAGTGGAAACTTGGTACACTTGGTACTTCCCTGGAGACCGCCCATCAGAGGGTGAGACCAGATGTCCATAGAAAGCAGAAGAGATACATTCCACAAACTGCAGGCGTCAATGGCTCTGTCCCCAAGGGATTGGGGGAGAGGGCCACAGAAGAACTTGGGTCACAGTGACCACTCGATGCCCATTTATGGAATATTCATCTGTAAATAAGCATGTATCAGGTCCCTATATGATGTCAGGGACTGCACATGTAAATCGTGTCTCCCCAAACTAAGGGCACAATGGAGACACCTTCACAATGACCATCAACTCACTGACCGTTGTTCTACTCGCCATCGAAGGACCAGTCCCATGCACAGGCCACCCCCGCCCCCAGCACACATGGTGGTATTTGTAAACTCCATGGGTGCCCCCAGTGTACTCAAGGAAAACTATTTTCTGCTTCCAGGTGGGGGTGTGCCACATCCTCTCTCTCTTGCCAGAGGCCTCCTCAGTGATGCCCACTTACTATGGACACAGGGGAGGACCCCACTGCTGACTCCATGGCCAATGCCTTTAATGAGAAAGCCTCAGCTGGCTGTGCTCCCAAAGCTGCCAGGCCACATGGGGCCGTGAAGCATGATTTTCTCTTTGATGCCCCTGAAAGGAAGAGGAGAGACCTGCTTGGTCCCCTGAGGCAGGCTGGGCGTGGTGAATGTGGTGAGGGAGTGGCATAAACACTTGTTCTTCCCTTCTCCCTTGCCCCCAACCCCCACCTCCATCCTGCTGTCTCCTTCTCCTTGACCTTAACAAGATCATATCCAGGGCAGCCTCCTTCCCACAGGTCAGGGAGGTGGGGGTGAGGTGGGCAAGGTGAAGTTATATCTGCCATCATGCCCTCTGTGAGTCCCGTTCCCTTTCCACTCCACCCTCAAGGCAAAGCTGCTGCTTGATCAAAGCTTCTGCCAGGAAGCTCGGGGCCCAAGGCTTGCCGGAAGGTGCTGGAGCTATCATGGCTGTCGCTGTCACAGATCCCAAGTCCCTAGCTGGCACGAGCTGCAAAGTCCAACCATCCAGGGCTGGATTTTTTTACTTTTCTAATACTGTGAGTAAAGATGACACCTTTGCAGACAAAGACACCAACTTTACTCTTGGATCCAGGCCCACAAGGTGGCGTGAGGTGCCGCCCTGGGCCCCCCGAGTGGCAGTTAGTCAGCCCTGGGACACCCCCTTGCTGTGCCCCCTGCTTCTTTCCTCACCCTCCCATTCTACACAAGCACAGCTCTGGCCACGCCCCTCTCCTGTTCAAAAACCACCAGAAATGTTCAAAGACTAACTGGAGGAGCTGCCACACTCTGGCTGTAAACCACCTTTACTCAACACAAACTCCAGTCAAACCTGGAAACCTATTCTTTCCTAAACTTGCCCCTTGCTGCCAAGGCTCAGGGCCTTTGCACATGACATGTCTTCTGCATGAAGTGCTCCACCCTCCCCCTCCCACCTGTGGAAATTCACCCTTTTTCTCTGGAGCCTGGGAGTACAAGGAAGAGCTTGGCCATGGGGTCCGATACTAAGTCAGCCAGTATTATCCCCTCCCCTGGTGCCCACGCTCTCCCCCACACCCCTGGCCTCTGTCTTCCTAGATTTGACAAATGCGATAGAATGATAGTCATAGGGTTGGAAGGGACCTGAGAGCTCCACATCCTCTCATATCCACCTAGATCAGTGATTTTCATATTTAGGTGCATCGGATCTCCTGGGGGGCTTGTTAAAACACAGATTCCTGGGCCCCAGCCTCAGAGTTTCTGATTAAGGAGCTCTGGAGTGGAGTCCAAGTATTTTCATTTCTAACAAGCTGCCAGGTGATGCCAAAGCTGCTGGTCCAAGGACCACACTCTGGGAACTGCTGACCTAGATTTTGATTCAGAAATTAACTTTGTATCTCTGCTTCCCCCGAAGCACCCAAGGCCAACACCCTCAGTCTGTTGGTTTGGCATGCACTGGTGGCTGTGACGACTGAGGGAGAGGCAGGGCTCCCAGGCGCCCGCCACTCTGCCCAGGGGAAGGTCTAGGGCATCAGGATTGCAGTGAAGTCACTGATAAGAACATAAAATCCCCTGCAGGGAAAATCATCGCAGTGATCCGTAAAGTGGCATAATGTAACAATATCACTAGTGGTGATAATAATAGTAATAACACAATTATAATATAATGTTGTCTGCCCTAATGTACTAAATCCAGATTGATCTGAGCAATATGAAAGAATTACTGTCATACACAAATGCTCACCAACCCTACCTTAGACGTATTTGGGGCCATTTGGATTATGGCAGTAGTAATGATGACTGTAATAACAAACCACATTTGTACACAGCTTTAGAGATTCTAAAGCACTTTCACTAGTTTTATTTTAGCAGCGACCCTGGGAGGTAGACAGGCAGGCAAGTTCCTTTGCTTTATAAATGAGGCTCACACTTTGCTGTCGTTTAAGCCTTCATTTGGCAAACCTGGGCTGAGAATCTGTTGTGTGCAGGTCAGGTCCTGAACAGGAACTGGGATGAGCTTGCAGATAAAATATAGGACAACCCATTACATTTGAATTTCAGATAAATGACAAGTCATTTTGTAGTGCAACTATGCCCCCAAGTATTCCCCGGGCATACTTATCCTAAAAAATTATTCTTTCTTAATCAAATTGAACTGAGCTTTCTGTATTTTACCTGCTAACTTTGGCAACCCAACTGGAAAAGGAAAGAGGGGATGAGACGCAGAAGAAATGTTTCTTGCCCTCAGAACCAGCTCACAGCCTGGCTCACAGGACAGGGAAGAGCCGAGACAAGTGGTCACAGTTCCTGGCATCAGTGGGGTGGGAGCAGCGCTTCCCGAAGCTGAGTGTGCACAGGAGTCACCTGGGGATGCCGGTAAGCTGCAGTGCAATTTCAGGAGGTCCCAGGTGGGCCTGAGATTCTGCATGTCCAACTATAGCCAGGCAGATGCCAATGCTGCCAGCCCCTGGCCGCACTCTGGGGTTCAAAGGGAAGCTTAGAGGCTGTGGGAGCTCGGAGGAGGCACCTGGTCCCTTTTAGGGGTCTTCTTGGAGATGGTGGTACCTGGTGGGTCTTGGCTGGAAAGAGTCAAAGGAGATAGGTGGAGAAAGTATGCTAGGCGAAGGAGCAGCATTTGTGGAGTCCCAGGGGCAGGAGAAAGCACTGTAAGTTAGGGAAGTGTGTGTGTGGGGGCAGTCAGAGTGGATGGAGTACTGGGTTCTCGGAACCCAGAGATAAATCACGTGAGGTTCTCACCACCCCAGACCTCCGTCCTATCTAATGGGAGAGGCTGAGCCACAGACGGACCAGTACAATCCAGTGTGGCTGGTGCTGAGTTGTGAGTTGGAGGTAAGTTCTAGAGCAGTGGGGGCCCAGGGAGGGGGCAACCCACTCTGCTGGGGATTGTCGGATGAATGAATTCAGCGTGATCTTAGTATAGGGCAAAAGACCAGGCCCAGCAGACACAGTGGCCCCCAGCCCCCAGCCCAGGCCCTCACTCATTCGCTTCATCTTCACACCTTGGTCAGAACATCAGTGGCAGGAAAGCCGGCTAGGTCAGCAGCCTTGGGTTCACCTGACTGGGCCCTGGAATCTGCAGTGCTCGCAGTTACATGGCCTTGGAGAGTGTTAGGTGCCAGCACTGGGTAGCAGCCCTCAGCAGGCCTGTTCTCCTGTCCTTCAGATTCATCATAGCACCCATCCTCTCCCTCTTCCTTTGCTAATAGATCCCCTGCATTTCAGCTGGGGACATGGCCTCTGAGAATCGAGTCTACACTTCCCGGCCTCCCTAGATGCAACCTGGCCAGCCGGGTGTGGTGGACACCACCTGCGAACCAGTCTGGGTGCCATGCAGGAAACAGACTCTAATCGAGCTGTTCCAAGCACAATGGGCTGAGTGAAGAGGTAGGCGCTTAAGAAGTCATTGACAGGGCAGCAAGCAGGGAGCTGGTGGGACGACGTCAGGATTTGTTGTCATGGCAGCTACAAACCAGAGGTCAGGAAGGTCCAGGAAGCCACTCCAATGTCACAGCCGCCTGCAGACACAAGGTGACCGGACAGCACACTGGAGATGCAGCCACTGTCGAAACGCCCGTAGGCCAGAGGATACAGGCCAGCTATATCCCCTGCCTAAGGAAGGACCTCAATCTTCTTTCTGCCTTCCAAATAGCACATGGGGGACAATCATTGGCTGGAACTAGTCACATCCAGAATCCTAGTGGCAGAGGATTCCGAGAAATTCAGTACAGAAGCTTCCAGGCTCTGTAATAAAGTGAGAGCGTAGCAGGGCAGACCACACTGAATGCCACTGACAGTAGGCACTGTCACCCTGCCTGCCAGCTGGGACAAGGACATGATGGTGAAGGCAGCCTGCTGGGATGGCAGGGAACACAACAGAGGCCTGAGGAACGCCACAGGAGCGGGGACCTTGGCAGGGCTGAGAGAGAGACTTCTACCCTGTTGAAGTCACTATTTCAGCAGCTGCACCTGCGTCCTGACACGGCACCGTGGGGTGAAAAATGAGGCCTCAGAGGCATCACTTCCAGAATGTGTAGCATTGATGTTGCTGGAGTATCAATTTGCCCTGGCCATCAAGACTGTAGCAATAAATACCCCATCGACAGGGCCGGCCGAAGGGCGCATTGGTTAAGAGCTGGTTTGGGATGCCAGTGGCCCTGGTTCGGATCCCATGTATGAGCGCCAGTGACACTGCCCTCTACAGCTATCAACAGCTCCACCTGGAGCTGGGCTGTGCGAGCCCCGGCGATGGTGTAGGCTGCAGCCCCTGCTGCAGTGGCTGCCATAGGCGTAGAGTGGCCGGCAGCCAGCGTGAGCTGCCGATAGCCTCAGTGAGCGACCATCCAGAGGCCGGCGACTGATCTGCCTCACCTGGGAAGAGCGCAATGACGATACCAACATGGGCGAGTGAAGCAACATCCTCCGCAACTAGACTGAAGAACAAAAAGACAGCAACTTGTCTGTTCCCCTTCCCTGATTCCCCAATAAAATCTTTAAAAAAAAAAAATACTCCATTGACAGACAAAGCAGCATTCGGGGTTGTGGGTAGCTGGTGGCAAACGCAGACCATTGAGGCTCTGCTGAGGGAAATGAGCACGCTCAGAGGGGACAGGGGTGAGGGGAAGGCTTCCTGTAGGAGGCGGAGCTGGGACCGAGGGGGAGGGAAATGCTTTCCAGCGGAGGCTAGCCTCTCCCCCAGAGCCTCACCAAGCAGCCTGTCACCTGCCAGGGCTGGCTCCTGGGGCAAGCGGGAAGAGTAGGGGTGCCTTTACTTAATCGGGGATGCTGACCTTCCACCTGGAGCAGGATGGAAACCAGAGGGTGGCCTAGGAGGTGTGAAGGGAAAAGGGCCAGTCATGGCCCCAAAGAGCGGGACCTGTGTCTCTGTGACAGTGTCAAGACTCTGCAGACAGAAGAGGGTGGACACACTCAGGAAATGGCCTTGAGGACATGAAGTGGAGCCTGCTTCTGTTCTGGCCCTTCCCCTGTCCTGCGGCTCCTCCCAGAAAGGCACACTGCATTCACCGTTCAAACAGGGGGCCCTTGGAGGCCTGCAGCCTGGGCCACAAGGACAGTCACACTGGGGTTGGGCCACACCCAACCAACGGCTTTCTCTTCACCCAGCTTTATAAAGAGTATGTATTCAGGATGTGTGGAGAGGCCCCATAGCGCCAGGGGCAGGGCTAATTTAGAGACCAGGTCATGACTGCTGAAGGTGAAGGGAGAGTCCAGAGCCAGGATTAGAAATTAGACTGGGCCAGGGGCCAACCTGGGCTAGGATTAGACCCATCTTGGCGCCAGGGCCACAACCGCATTTGTGACAGGGACCATACCTCAACCAATGGCAGGACTCAGACTCGGACTGGTGTCTGGCTCAGTTTTTGTTAGGGAACGAGTATTGAGCTAACTGATCCCTATGTGTGAGCTCAATTTCATTATATCCCTGGAGAATAAACCACAATGAAAAGCTATCAGAACATTAGAGTAATTTCTTCATTTATATCAGACTTAGTCTTCCAAACCATTTTACTCTGGAGCCTCTCTTGACTCTTCCCCTGACCTTGGGTTCAGACCCTCACCCCCTCTGGTAGAACAGGGCACGGGGACACAGACTGGTAACATGAGCTACCTCTATTCTCACAGCAAGTTCAGAAAGAGCTGGAGCCGGGCGAGAGGCCAGCTGAGCAGGTGCCCAGCTCAGGGCAGCCTGCTGGACCCACAGCTTCCTGCAGTGCTTTGGAGACAAGCCCCAGGTCACCCTGAAACCCACCGGCAGGAGGCAGCGGGCAGGCAGGCAGCCGGCTGGAGGAGTTGGCAGCAGGGCCGGCCTGGATCAGAGGCTTGGGCTGCAGCCAGAGCAGTTTAGTTAGGGCGGAGGGTGAGGGCCACGATTTATTCAGCCTGCTCTGCAGCGAGCGGGCAGGTGCCAGCGATTTGACAGCCCTGAGTGGCGGAGCCAGGAACTGCTGAGTGGCAGGAAGGACAGGGAACCCCCCACCCAGGTCCTCATGGGCGCACTCAGCCGCTGAAGGAAATACCAAGTGATGGTACGTGACAAAATCGAATACGTAATTAAGACAGATGGAAACAACCGGTGTGAATGATAAAAACCATCCCCCAGGCTCTGAGATTTAAAGCGAGGTCACAGAATGACCCCACCGTGGCCACACAGCCAGCAAAGAGGAGATGAGGCAATGAGCTTAAGGACAGGAGCCAAGTTCTGTGGAGGACAGTGAGCCGATGGGGCTTCGGCTGCCCTGAGAGAGGGGTCAGGCGCAAGGATGCACTTCCTGGAGGTGAGGGTGCCGAAAGATTGGCACAAGTGTGGCATCATCTCCTTTCCCAAGGACATGTGTCCCTCCTGGGCAGGCTAGGATATTGGGGCCTCTCCAAGGTCTCTGAAAGTAAGGATGGCTCTGTTATCAAATGAGAAGTCTGCACAGATACAGGCGGATGGCATTGGGGAGTGGGGGGCAGCAAAGGGAAGGGAGTTCCATGTGTAGACAGCTCCAGAAGGCTTCCTGCAGCCAGAGCTGGAGAGAGGGGCCGTCAGGCCCAGGGGAGGTCGACGTCACAATGCCTGAACCTGACAGCGTGAGGAGATCTCCAGGCGACCCCTTGTTCTTCTTCGTTTCCTTCCCCTTGGTCAGACCAGGAGAAGAGTGGGCGTTGTGCCACTCCCCAAGCTCACAGAGGAAGCACCAGTCTGCTTGGCCCTGGCTCCCCAGGCTCTGATGGAGAGAAGCCTGTGCAGGCCCTCACGGCAGGTGGGATTCCCAGAATCTGTGGGGAGACCCATGTAAGAATCGGGGAGCTTGCTTTACCAACTTTGGCTGACAGCCAGCTTAGCCGTGCTGTGCGGGGCTGAACTAGTACCCTTTCTACCAACATTCTGTGCTGGGCAATGGGGCAGTCAGAGCAAGTGGCCTCATGCTTGGGGAGCTCCCAGGTTTGTGGGAAAGGAGAGACTCATACTCCAACTCAAGGCAGTAATCCAGTTCCCATGTACTGAGCATCTGCCTTGTGCTAGGCAGGGGCAGGGAAGGGGCCCACTGTGGAAGCTAAAAAGTTTGTAGTTTGTTGGGAGTTGAAACATAGAAGCAATTAGATAAAAGTGAAATACTCAGACGTTAACTCAAGGTGACAGGTGGTTTACATACTAAATGCACGGGAGCTGGGGGAGGAAAGAACTGAGTACAGCCAGAGTGATCAGTGCAAGCTGCTTAGATGAGGCAGAGTTTGAACTTGGCCTTCATAGAATGAGAAAGGATGGCTTGGAAGCTTAGAAGAGGGGAATGCATCCTGGGTGGGCTGAGTGTATAGGTAAACAGGTAGAGGTAGGAAAGAGTATTCAGGAAGAAATTTTCTGAACTTCAGCTCAGAGCCAAGGTCAGTGGGGCAGAAAATAGATCCCAGCAGGTCCAAGGCCACTATGGAATCCAGCACTTCTCTGTGCCCAGGGATGAATTAATTTCCCTAAGTGGACTGATCCTGCCATTCCTCAACCATCTTTCATTACAGGACTTGTCCTTGTTATAGATACCGAGCGTCACCTGAGAAACTGGGGGCACACGGAAAGCTCTCCATCCTTTCAATCACGCCATCCATCCGTCCATCACAGGCCCAGCATTTACGCCTGCAGCCAGAACGCTGAAATGTCAAATCGGGTTTTATCAGGGCCGTTAAATCATAATGGATGCCATTCTTTTTTCTTTTAGGGACAGTCTTCCTGAAATATTTCTGTTTCCCTGATTCGCCATTCCTAATGACCCAGGGCGTGTGTCTGCCAACCCACACCCCTTTTCTGGGTGTGTTTTCTCTATCATCTCCCCCAACCCCAGGGGTCAGCCTCTGACCTTGGGGCAGCCCCCGCCTCTGACGTGGGAAAACCGATGCCCAATGAGTAAACTACATGGCGAGAAGGAGATAAGGCCCCTTTCCTGACTTGCCTGCTGGCCCCGCTGGGGATGTGAGCATTATAGGGTAGCCACAGTCCCTCAGCCCTGAGAGCTCTAGGGGCACAATGGCAATTGTAGGTCCCAGCTGAGTAGCCTTGGAGAAGCCACTCTCCACACGGGGGACTGGAACCTCCGATGAGCCCTAATTCTCTGCCTGCTCCAAAACTCGGTGAGCACAGGCCCTCCAGCTTCGGCTCATAAAGGCAACGCCTGGCGGGGTGCGCATTCCAGAGAGAAGCCGGAGCCCAGGACCGAGGCCAAGGCTGTGAAGATGACGCTCAGTCACCCCTCACATTGTGGGGATTCCAACGGGAGCTGCTCCTTTGAGGGCAGGGGTGCTGGGGCTTCACTGCTGGCTCCCACCCCCATCTTTTCTTCTGCTCCCTTATTCTTTCTCTCTCTCCCTTTCCTTCTCATCTGATTTATACCTGCCTTGAACTTTGCCATCCTGCTCCCCACAGACTATTTATTTCAAACCACATTTTGTCAAACCAAAAACGGTCCCAGTGTTGTCCCAGATCCAAAATCAGAATCTGAAGCCTCAGTTCCCAATCTCTGATTGGCTCTATTGACATTTAATAGCATGAATCTCTCTTAGTAAGAAACCCCTTGGACAGGCAGAAATGATGGAGAAACGTTCCTGAACCTGGGCATTGAACGTTGCCTGTTCTTCGAAGCTGGGAAGCATTTTACTTTACCTTTCTCAGTCCACACTCCACTCTCCCAAAAGAAGAGTGGAGATGGCTCTGTCCAAAGTAGTGACCTCCAGGGACCTTGCAGGGGAGGCTGACCTGGGATGGAGCTGTGTGAAGTAAGCATTCACACAGAAGAACGTCTGTGGCTCCAAACACCTTCTTAATAAAAGGTAACATGTTTCTGGCATAGCAGTATCTTTTGATCAAAGAGGTATAGTCTTTAAATTTTTTGAAACTGAAATATCTTCACGTGGTTTTAAAATGGAAAACTATTTTAAAGGTACATTGAACACTTTTCTTTCATTCCCATCTAAGATCCAAACAGTTCCCACAAACTGCCCCCACAAACTGCTATTAATTTTTTATGAAGAGTCCCAGAGTGTCTTTATATGTATTATAAGCAAAACCAAATATGTATTCACATTTCCCCCTATTTTTCACAAAAGTTACTATTCTATGCAGGCTTTTTTGCTCCTTTTTTTTCACCTAATGAAATATCTTGGAAATCTTTTTATTTTTATTTTTTAAAGATTTTTATTGGGGAATTGGGGGGAGGAACAATGTTGGGGAGTTGGGGAAGGGAAACGTGTTTTTTCCAGGACCCATCAGCTCCAAGTCAAGTTGTTATCCTTCAATCTTAGTTGTGGAGGGTGCAAGCTCAGCTCCAAGTCCAGTTGCTCCTTTCAATCTAGTTGTGGGGGGGCGCGGCCCACCATTCCATATGGGTGTCAAACTGGCAACCTTGCTACTAAGAGCACATGCTCTCACCAGCTCAGTGGCAGCTCAGCTCGGGCGCAGCTCACTGGCCTATGTAGAAATCGAACCAGAGAATCTGTTGCTCTGAGCTCGTGCTTTTAACCAACTGAGCCACTTGGCCAGCCCCTCTTTTTATTTCTTAATAAGCTCACTCATTTATTTTCACAGCTACGTAATGTTCCACAGCAGGCTTTATTTATTATTCAAAATCCTCCTGCACCCAAACTCTTTTTGAGATAGTTTATAGGAAAGCATGCCTTCAATAGAGGATGTTTGAGATAAAAGATCAAGGTGACTCAGCAGGGGGTCTCGGTCTTCAGTTTGCATAAGAATTGACATAGGATGAATAAGACCCCTCCCCACTCCCCTGCCAGGAGTCTGACCCAGCAGCTCTGAGATGGACCTGTAAAGGGCACTTTAGCTAGTTGATTCTGTTCGAGGCATCTACTGCCCTCTCTCTGAGAAGCTCTGGTGAATGGGAAAGGAAGGAAGAACTACATCCTACTCTGAGAATATTGAGGTTGTTGCAATTAATCATTAAATTTAGCTCTGAGGTTCCTGGCAGCTCAAGACCAAAGTGGAACCAAAAGGATAGAGTGTTCTCCCTGCCAGAACAAAAGGCCAGTTTTTCCGGAGACATAAACATGTCCCTGGCATTAAATTCTAAGCGGAATTTATCATGGGAGACATTGCTCAAGGTACATCGAGCTGCACAACAGGCAGCCTCTCCGCAACAGCCCAAGGAAATGCAGGCACGTTCTCACAGCTCCTCTGCAGGAGTCACGACCCAGTGCCAAGCACAGCTCGGGACAGTGTTTCTGCAGCCAGCACAGGTCAGAGAGGTGAGAAAATGTGGGTCATGTGCGAGTGAAGTCCAGGCTACCCTTGACACCATCAGAAAAGCTCAATGTGACTGAGGAGAGAGAACAAGGAGACACACCCCACCCCTGGGGCTCCTGAACTCCAGAGAAGGCAGGGTGCTTGTCCCCAGGCCATGCCCAGTATGAAGAAGGAGGCCTCTCACTTTACTCTGAGTAGCTCCTGGGCTAGTGTGGCAGGAGGGAAGGGAGGGTGGGCAGCCCTTTTCCCCTTTCTCCCACCTAAAGCTTTGAGCATTTCCTGAATCTTCAGCAACCAGGCTCATTTTCTCATTAGGCATACAATCAAAGATTGGAACATGGTGAACCCTCAGTAAATGTTGGCACTGGTGATATTGACGGGGGGAAGGGGTGGTGACCAGTGTGTTCCCCATCCTGCTGTCCCTAGAATGTGCAGCCAGGCAGGTAAGCACAATGCTTCAGAGCAGTGGTTCTTAACCTTTAGTGGGCATCAGAATTACCTAGAGGGGTTGTTAAATCACAGATTGCCACCCCAAGTTCCTGATTCAATGACTCCGGGGGTGGGAACCAAGAATTTGCTCCATGGTGACACTGATGTTGTTGGTCCAGAAGCCACACTTTTGAATAGCAAGGCCCCAAGGTATGACAGAGAAAAAAATCTCTGCCCTGAATGACCACATGAAGCAGAGCCCCTGTGCATCTGGGTTGTTCATCTTGGTTTGATATATACCAGGCTGCTCTTTAAAAAGCCACTGATTGGGCCGGCCAAGTGGCATGTTGGTTAAGAGCTGGCTTGCGATGCCAGCGGCCCGGGTTCGGATCCCACGTATGAGGGCCAGTGACACTGCCCTCTACAGCTAAGATGGTGAACAACAGCTCCACCTGGAGCTGGGCTGCTGTGAGTCCCCGGGACGGCATAGCTGCAACCCCTGCTGCAGTGGGTTGCCATAGGCTGCAGTGAGTGGCCAGCAGCCAGAGTGAGCTGCCAAGAGCCGCTGTGAGCGGCCATCCAGAGGCCGGTGATCGATCTGCGTCACCCAGGAAGAGCGCAATGATAATACCAACGTGGGCCAGTGAAGCAACGTCCTCCACAACTAGACTGAAGAACAAAAGGACAACAACTTGTCTGTTCCCCTTCTCTGGTTCCCCAACGCTGTTCCCCTCCCCCAATTTCCTAATAAAATCTTTAAAAAAAAAAAAAGCCACTGATTTATTGCTGGGCGTCTATGTTTCCAAACCCAGCTCTACACTAATTAATACACCCATCATGTGGCTCCCCCTCCTTAAATATATAGAAGGGAATACTGAGGCCTGAGATAGAAAGGGTCTGCCCGAGGCCACACCCCAGTCAAGGGGCAAACAAGGGGGGTGACCCAGGTCTCTGCTCCCAGTAGCAACCTGAGCCTCACTGGTAGAAGCTGGGTGTAACCACATCTCTTTTACTTGGTGTGGCAGGCAGAATAATGCCCCAGACCTCCAAGCATGTTCATACCCGAATCCCCAGAACCTGTGACTATGTTATGTTATATGGTGAAGGGGAATTAAAATTGTAGGTGGAATTAAGGTTGCTAATCAACTGACCTTAAAATAAGGCAATAATTTGTATTACGCAGGTTGGCACAATATGATCACAGTGGTCCTTAGAAGTGAGGTGTCAGACATAGATTAGAAAGACATGCCCAGCGTCGCTGGTATTAAAGATGGAGGGAGGGGCCATGAGCCAAGGAATGTGGGCAGCCCCTAGACACTGGCAAAGGGAAGGGGAGTGACTCGCCCTTGGAGCCAGCAGGAGGAACGCAGCTCGCCAATACTTCCGTTGTAGCCCTGTGAGGCCTGCCCCAGACTTCTGACTTCCAGAAACATGTGTGGTTGTAAGCCACCAAACGTGTGGTAATTTATTGGGGCCATTGGAATCCACCATTCCCAGGAAATGTTCCCCGTGTGAAGCGGGTCTGGCCTCCCGAGCCCGGAGCTCTGTAAGGGTGGGCTTTGCCTCCTCAGTCTCCCCCAGAGCACCTGGCTCAGGGTTGGGTCCTGAGAGAGGAAAAAGAAAGAGAAGGACGCTCAGTAAAGCCACGTGGGGGGTGGGGTGGGGAGGGTTGACCCTTTCTGCTTTCCAAAACCAAAGAGAAAGGCCATGTTTGTCGCTGGGACACCCTCGAACTCCTAACTCCTGTAACTAAGCCCTGACTTTGCCCAGAAATTGAACTTCATTTTGAGCCCCGCCTGAGCCTTAACCCTCTAAATATTTTAGAAAACATGTGGACCTCTAGAGGCAAGATTGGAGTGTGGCTGACACACACCAGCCTGCTCCCATAGGCCAGCTTGTCCTGTAATGTCAAGGCCATTAGGGACTTTGCGGGGGAGTCTCTGGGGGAAGAGGAGAAAGAGCAAGGGTGAGGTCCAGGCTCCCTCTGGGGGCCTGCCTTCAGCAGTGCATGTGGGGGCAGCTTGTGCACCTGGAAAGGGCTCTGGCTTCTGAGAAGGGAAGCACCCTGCTTGACCAAGAGCTCGGGGCATCTGGACTACTCTGCTGAGCGAGGGCTTCTGCAGTGGAAACAGCAAATGTCTGCCAGTGGGGAAGATTGATAGGGAATCCTCACTGGCTCTCACAGGCCCCCCTCCCCAAAAAGAGCCCATCACCTGACTGTCACTCCTCTCAGGGCGCTGGCCCGTTCCCACAGGGGATGCAAGCCTTGTCAAGTGCTCTCTCCCAGGGAGGCCTCCTAACTCTCCAGGCTCAGAGCCCTTCCGCCTGCCTTGATGCAGCCTGCCCCCTGGGTCTCACTCTTGTCTGCCCACCCTAACATGAGCTTCCTGAGGACAAAGCCCTGTTTCTTCCTGCAAACAGGCACTTGTGTCCCAGGTGGAGGAACTACAGGTAAAAGATGGTGGATGAGGAGGCCATGCAGTGTTTGCTGGCAGACTGTGGAGGGAAGATGGTGCAGGAGCAGGAATTAGGAGCCCTGGGGTTAGACAGCCTCACCACGGTCTCCCTGTGTGACCTTAGGCAAGTCCCTTTACCGTCACCTGCCGAGGCTGTTTCCTGATCTTTCAAATGGGACCATTAATCCACATATGTTCAACCATGGGGGTGATTCGTAGGAAGGATCTTAAAAGTGTCAGGATTTCTTTTCAGCCTTGAAATTAGGAACAGGCAGAGGGAGTTGGAGCTGGCACCACTGGTTGAATTTCCCATCCCAGCTGGGGCAGAATGAGGGGAATTATGTCAAACCAAAAGCATATGGATTCAACCAATAATCCCATCCCAAAGTGGACTCCTGAGGCCAGAAGTGGGTGGGAGCTTGGAGCCAAGGGGAGTGGAAACATTAAGGATGTGCCGTCTAGTCATCTGATCTAACAGCTCTGGAGGAAAGAGCTGCACGGAATGACCCCTCAGAGTTCGGCATCCAGGGCCACTGTTCAGACAGGGAAGAACCTAGCCTGTCAATCATTTACACCTTAGTGTGAATTCTGTGACTGGTTTTCCTCTCCTCAAGGGATTTGCCTATCAGTCTGAACTCTCCAGATAAATGCATGATGCTGTCCCAGGCATCGTAGTGAAAAGAATTGGCCATGGAACCTTCAGGTATGAAGTTACCAACTTCAGTGCTCTTTCAGCTTGACTCAGTCATCCCTGGATTCTAGAAATGTTAACACAGTCTGCCTTGCCCTTCCTAACAGGGCAAGCAGTGAATGACCATGGCAGGGAAGGAGTACTAAGTCTGACAATTAAGTTCGCAAACTTGTTGCAATGATGTTGCTAATCTTTTTGATATCAGAGAGATTATTCATTATGAATTTATACCAACTGGACAAACAGTTAACCAAGTTTACTATTTGGAAGTGCTGAAAAGGCTGCCTGAAAAAGTTAGACAGCCTGAACTTTTCACCAACAATTCATGGCTCTTGCATCACGACAATGCACCAGCTCACACGGCACTGTCTGTGAGGAGTTTTAAGTCAGTAAACAAATAACTGTATTGGAAACACCCTTCCTACTCACCTGATCTGGCCCCCAATGACTTCTTTCTTTACCCAAAGATAAAGGAAATATTGGAAGGAAGACATTTTGATGACCTTCAGGACATCAAGGGTAATATGACGACAGCTCTGATGGCCATTCCAGAAAAAGAGTGCCAAAATTGCTTTGAAGGGTGGACTAGGCACTGGCATTGGTGCATAGCTTCCCAAGGGGAGTACTTCAAAGATGACCACGGTGATATTCAGCAGTGAGGTATGCAGCACTTTGTCTAGGATGAGTTCGTGAATTTAATTGTCAGACCTCTTATGTCCCCCATTCTCTGGAGGGTTCAAACCTTGGACCAGTCCCTATTTGGAGAGGAATCAGCCTTCTGAAGAGTGCAGTAATGATATGTAGTGTCCCTCATACTCCTGACAAGCTTGGATTCCAAGATTCTGTGTGAGACAGGCAGACAGGGGCTGTAAAGACCTATTGCCTTTTTCCCAAAAGTGGATGTCCCACAACCCTCCCTGTGTTCCCTGACCCCTTTGTATGATGTTACATTGTAGGGGGACACTGAAGCTGCAGGTACAGCTCTCAGAGCCCACACTCTCAGCCCCCCAGAAAAAGGCCCTCAATGGCCACCCCCCAGATTACTGTTTTGCGCAGTCTTCTGCCAGGCTTGCCCAGCCATAGGCCTGAGAATGAGTTCAGGGGCAGAAGGAACCCCAGCCTGGGCATGCCCAAACTCCAAAAGCAGCAAGGGGCACATTTTCCTTTCTTTGGAACCAGAAGGGGCTGGCAGCTTCTCCCCCATTCTGGCATTATTTGGGTGGGAATTCATGCCAGAAAGGGCTGTGGTGCGACGAAGAGAAAAGTAGGAAGCAAATAATATTTAGCATTCCTACCCTGTACTCAGAGCTGAGGTGGCACTTTGCAAGCATTTGTTCATTCCCTCAGTCATTAATTCATTCACCGATTACTTCAACAAACATATAGTGAGCATCTGTCAGGCCTGGTCCTGCCCGTGAGGACTCCACAGAATAACAAATGCTATGAAGTTTAATTCTGTGGATTCTGTGATGCACGTATTCATCTTCCCATTGTATAGACAAGGAATCTGAAGACCAGAGAGGGTAAGCAACTGGCCCAAGTTGACACAGTTTGTGTGTGGCAAAGCTGGAAACAGACATAGTTTTCAGTTCTGCTCCGTTTATCCCTTCCTACTGTGTGCCTGCTCTCTTGTGTAAAATGGGGTGCAGCTCCCTATTTGCAGGGTTGTCATGAAGATTGGATACAATGCATGGCAAGCCCTGTTGTGATGTGGATATTCAGCAAGTGGTCCTAGAAGCAGGGGCTCCTGTGGCTTCACATCCCCTGTGTTCTCACTTTCTCACATGGTTGTAGGAGACAGGCTGCCACAGAGCTGGGCTTAACAGGAGCTGGGGAGGAAAAGAGGGAGGCAGCTAAGGGCCTGGGAAAGCCCAGGTCCAGTGGGACACACTGATATTTATCAGTCTGTCACCAAGTAAGAACAGTTGTATATCCTTAGGATCTGAGAAGAGATAGAAGACCCAGAAAATACAACCGTCACGGAACTCTCAGTATGACTGGGAACGCAAAACAGATACATGAAACCACACAGAACAGAGGCCTGGGTATGTGTTCCCAGCATGAATCCTATAGGGACCCAGAAGTGGGCATAGGTACAGGAAGCCTCCTGGAGAAGAATAACTTTGAGCTGGGCTCCCAAAGGACCTAGAGGGGTGAAGAAGAGGCAGCTGGTAAGAGGATCTTAACAGGCCCAGCCAACTGGGTACAATTTTGAAATACCTATCGACTTCAAGAACTTGCAAAAATAGTACAAGAAAGTCCCAAGTACACTTCCCCCAGCTTCCCCCAATGGTATGGGGGAATGTGGGAATAACTACAGCAATTTCAAAACTAGGAAATTTACATTAGCATAATACAACTAACTAGACTACAGACCTTACTCATCTGTTACCAGTTTTTCCATGCAGTCATTTTTTGTATGTGTACGAAGTAGGACAATTAAGTTTGCAAACTCATCCTAGAAAGAGTGCTACATACCTCACTGCTGAATATCGTTACGGCCTTCAAAGTACTCCCCTTTGGGAAGCTATGCGCCAACGCCAGCACCTAGTCCAGCTTTTAAAGCAATTTTGGAACTCTTTTTCTGGAATGGCCATCAGAGCTGTCATATTACCCTTGATGTCCTGAAGGTCATCAAACTGTCTTCCTTTCAATATTTCCTTTATCTTCGGGTAAAGAAAGAAGTCACTGGGGGCAAGATCAGATGAATAGGGAGGGTGTTCCAATACAGTTATTTGTTGACTGGGTAAAACCTCCCTCACAGACAGTGCCATGTGAGCTGGTGCATTATCATAATGCAAGAGCCATGAATTGTTGGTGAAAAGTTCAGATCATTTTTGTTTAACTTTTTCACACAGCTTTTTCAGCACTTCCAAATAGTAAGCTTGGTTAACTCTTTGTCCAGTTGGTACAAATTCATAATGAATAATACCTCTACTATCAAAAAAGTTTAGTAATATTGCAACAAGTTTGCTAACTTAATTGTCAGGTTTAGTATATAGTTCTGTAAGTTTATTGTATATATAAATCTGTATTTCCACCACTATAATCAAGATACAGAATGGCACCATTACCAAAAAGGAGCTCCCTCAAGGGCACACCTTTAAATCACCCACATTATGCGCTGCTCATAGACACCAAGGATGTGGCAGTCCTGTGGTCTGCTCATCAGACTGGAAAGTCTGCTTGTCCTGTCCTGCCCTGCCCAGTGAAGGCGAGTTGGGGCCTGGGTGTCCAGAGGAAGATCTCCTGGTGTTGGCTGCAGACCCTGTGTACCAACCGTCTGTGAAGAGGCTCATCTTGCGACTTTCTTGCAGGAGAAATTGAAACTCTACAGACCTGGTCCTCCCAATGCCAGGCTTGGACAAGCACCCTGAGATTCAGCACCACGGACAGATCCAGGGTACCTGGGATGGCAAATGGGGTTTATAAAGGCAAGAGAAAGGTCTGGGTGCTTCTGTGGGTCATCTAATCTGGAGATGAACCCATCCTAGGTAAATACTGACTCCTCTACCCACCCCCAAGGTCGTGGAGCACGGATGTGAGAGTGCAGGTCCTGCTTGCCTGACCCCTCTCTGTTATTCAAGGCTCATCCTATGTCTCTTCTGTCCTGAGGACCTCTCTTTGACTTTCCCACCTTGCTGGCTCCTTTCTCTGAATTAATTTAACTCCAAGAGCTGGCAGAACCATCCAAGACAGCTGGAAGCACACCGTGTGCTGCTCCTAGCCTGCTCCCACATATGAAGCTGCACCCCCAGCCAGAATGTGAATCCCTGAGACAGGACCAATGTGTCCTTTACTTGTCTCTTCCATTCTCTCCCTATTTTCCTTACACCCAGTGTAGCTCCACACAGGACTAGGCACTCAGGGCTTTCCTGGAGGACATGTTAGCCAGGGGATGACTCAGCTTTGACTTTCCTTCCAGGATCCCATCCTGGGCACCTTTTCTGTCTGGCTTTCTTGACACAGAGAGTGGAGGGGACATATTCAAACTTCAGGTTGCCTTTTGGAACTCCTCAGCCCAGCGTCCTTCCCTTTCTCCCATAACCTGTAAGACCATTGCCCCTAGGAATCCTCAGCCATGGTCTGTATTATGCCTGGATGTCCCTGTCTGCCCGGGCGTTGGCCTTTGCCAGCTACCTTTCCCAAAGGTATCATTGAGAAAATTTGTCATGGATGCTGTGCTGTACCACCCAGATGGCCCCCACAAGACTTATTCTCCTAGCTTTCGGGGGTGGTTGTCTAACAGCTTTCATCTGCCCACTCTCTCTGGGAATTGCCTCAGCTGAAGAAAGCGTCCTTGTCCAAGGTCACATCCATTCCCCTGGGCAGTCAATACCCAATGACAGAGTATAAAGGCCTAGCTCCCTCACCCCAGCTCGAGACAACTCTGAAGGGTCACCCCAGCTCCAGAGCCCCTGTGGAGTCAGCTAAAGCTTCATTGAGACTATCGCAGCCCAGCTCTCCCCCTTCCCTTCCCAACCATTGGCCTTAAGACCCCCAAGAGATTCTCTGCACGCTAATCATCTCAGAGTCTGCTTCCAGGTAACTTGACCTGTGATAGTGCTAGTCTTGGCCCAATTGTATTAGCTTCCTGCTGACACCCTTGCCCACCGTTTGACTACTCGAGCCCTGGCTTCCCGAGGCAGAGTAGAGCTGCCCTGCATATCATTGTTCCCCAAGTCTCCTCAAAGACTGCTCGTTCTACTTTCTGTGACAGTCCTGGGCCTTCCCTGATGCTCCCTGGGTCATCTGGCATAGTAGATGGGCTTTGAAGGCAAACAGATCAGGGTTTGGGCTCAGCTCCATCACTAACCAAAGAGGTGGCCTTGGGCAAGTTACCTAATCCCTTTAAACCATTGTTCTCGAATCTGGAAGCAGAAATGATAACAAAAATATCACAGCTCTCTTGTGAGGATTAAATGATGTAACATAAGGAAAAATATTCACAGTGCCTGGCATGTGAATGTGTGCTCAACAAATATTAATTCCCTTTTCTTCTTTTGGGTCTGGTGGTACTTTCTAACTGATTACCAATTAATATTTTAAATTAATTCAGTATTGAGCATTGCAAGCGCAGATGTGGTATAAGTTTATAGAAAGAGTTCCGAATGTTCCATATGATGGAGCAGGGGGGTGAGGTGGTAGTCATTCAACTCAATCCTCCCTGTATGCTAGTATTGATTTCCATGCTGTTGGAACATTCTTGACATCTAACGAAAATTCTTCATGGCATGAGGAATAGCAGGTGTTTTCATTTTATCCTAAGGGGAAGTGGGGTCCAGCCAGACTTCCTTTTCCACCTGGCTGGAGAAGAGGCTGTGTTTCCTTAAGACAGAGGACCAGCCCTTCTTCTTAATCAATAGGGGAATGGGTTGGAAAGTTGTTTTATTACCACTGTTTGGGCCACACAACTGGGTGCTGGCATCTGGACCCAGCAGACAAATCAGCCTGTTCAACCACCATCTCTTCCCCAAATGCCATGATCATCCACTCCCCTCCACCACCTCCCTGCTCCTTCAGCCCAACCTCCAGGGAAGAGGAGAGGGCCTGGCCTCTCCAGAGCTGGCACCACCTCCTAAGAGCACATCCATGGGCTGGGCCGGATGTGCAGGGTGGGAGCTGGAGGGGTGTGGGGAGCCTGGGGCAGGAAGCCACACACACAGGACACATTCCAGTTCCAGCTGGGCCTTTTCTGACAACCTTAGCCCAGCACATGCTGTACTCAGTGACACCCGAGCTGGGCTCAGAGAATGCTGAATTCAGCCCCAATTAAGGGGCCATCTCAGGGCAGGCTGCCGACACCAGCAGCACTGCTATTTTGGGACTTGGTGAAGACACTATCTTCTCTCGCTCTCCTTCTCCATCTCTGCTCTGTTTTATTTTTCTCCTCCTTCTCCCTTCTCCATTTTCATTATCTCTAGATTTTTCTCCCTGAGTATGCATGTCTTTTCATCTCTCAGTAACCCTGTCTCTGTGACTGTATCTCACTCTAGATCTCTCTTATCAAACCAATTTGACAAACACTCTACTGCCACTGGGCCAGGCCCTGGCTGTGCTCTGGGGAGGAAGCCAAGAGCAGGCCCCTGTCTCAGGGACCCTGGTGTCTGCCTTTCTCTGGCTCTTCCTGCCCCTCTGTACCCTTGCCAGCCCTGCTCCCCCTGCCCAGAAACTCCAGGCTGGCTTTTGCAGGCCAAGGAGGGTGTCTCATTCCAGGCACCCTCTGACCCACATACAATTTCTATGCCCCCAGGTTACCAGTCCTGCCTTTAGAGTTTGAAGCCTTCTCCCTTCTTCCCTGAAGCTTCCAGTTCCCGCAACAAAAGAACTGGCATTTTCCAGATAATTCTGTGGCAGCAAAGGCTCCAGATGCCCAAGAAGCCCAAGGCCATGCTGACCCACCATCCTAGGCCCAGGGAGACGTGGCCTGGGGCCTGCAGTGAAGGCTGGTTTGGTCTCCCTGGGTCAGGCCAGTAGGATATGGCCTTATCATCAATACATTCAGGATTCATGGACCAAAGTCTCTTCTCCTTCCAAGGGAGAGGGTCTCCTGAAGGGCCCATGGTCAGCGCCATGCTGGGATCATGAGGTTTCTTATCCCGCCCTCTCAGCCTTCCAAGGCCTTATACCCTGCTTGGCCCAGCTCACTTCCCTCCTTCCTGATCACCCAGCTCACACCACCATCTCCTGCTCCAGCTCCTGTGGCCCCGGCAGCCTGTCCCAGGCTCCCGGCACTGAGCTCTCCCACCCTGGTACCCACTGGCTGGATTTAGCCTGACCTGTGTTCTTCGACACAGGGTGTAGAATAGGGTTGTTTACTAGGACCTGCCTGTGACCCCTGCAAGGTCCTTCCCTCTCAGACCTGCCCTCTGGGCCTTTCTGGTATACTAGGACTGGGAGGCATGTGGTAATTTCCTATGTACATTACTGAATTAAATTTTTTTTTACATGAGCACTTACTGTGTGCCAAGCGCTATTAGACATTTTTAGATGTATGACCTTATCTAATTATTTATTTATTTATTTTAAACTTTTTTTTAAAAAATTGGGGAATTGGGGGAGGGGAACAGCGTTGGGGAATCAGGGAAGGGGAACAGACAAGTTGCTGTCTTTTGTTCTTCAGTCTAGTTGGGGAGGACGTTGCTTCACTGGCCCATGTTGGTATCGTCATTGTGCTCTTCCTGGATGAGGCAGATCGGTCGCCGACCTCTGGATGGTCGCTCACCATGGCTATTGGACGCTCACGCTGGCTGCCGGCCACTCACTGTAGCCTTAGGCAGCCAGCCCACTGCAGCAAGGAGTGCAGCCTGCACCGTTGCCAGGGCTCGTGCAGCTCAGCTCCAGGTGGAGCTGTTGTTAGCTGTAGAGGGCAGTATCACTGGCCCTCATATGTGGGATCCGAAGCAGGGCCGCTGGCATCCCAAAACCAGCTCCCAACCAATGCGCCACTTGGCCGACCCAGACCTCGTTTAGATGTATGACCTCATTCGCGTCATAGACCAGCCTTTTGAGGCTTGTTGGACCCATTCCAGAGTTGAAGGACCTGGAGCCCAAATGGTTTCCCAAAGTCAAATCATAGGAGCGCAGATCTCATTCTGCAGCCAGGGCTTGTTCTGAGCCCCAGCTCCTGTCTGTGAATAAAATAAAGAAAGAAAAGACTTTTACAGAGCATGGCTCTTCCCCAGGGAATTCTGAATTTGGAGTCGGGGGACCTCAGTGCCCTTTGCAGCTGCTCCAGAGTGAGATGCAGCCCTTCAGGCACCACAGGCCAGGCCGCCAGCATGCTGAGCCAGACTGGGGCCTGGCGAGGACCTGGCCCTGGCACGGTGAGAAGTCCTTGCTCTGGGGCAGGTGGGCAGAGCTGGTGACAGTTCTCAAAGGGAGCCCAGGGGTGAAGGGTGCCTTTCCGGGAGAAAGGACTGCTCCTCGAGCCAATTCACCCAGAGGCCCAGGGGAGAGGGTACCAAAGGTTACCCGGTGGTAGGAGGGACCGAGATTTCCAATCCTGGTGGGAAACAGGCAGTTGGAGGCAGGGCCGTCTTTGAAGCTCCCCAGGAGAGGGCCATTCGACTTGGGGCCTCCCTGGGGATCAGTCAGTCCCCGCCCAGGCTTGTGATGTGAGTGGAGTGCCTGAAGCAGGCTTTGGGGGGGAGGGGTGGGGAGAGTGGGGGTCTAGGAAGGCACTTTGATGCCTCCTTTCTTTGGTGGATTTTTCAAGATCCTTCTGCTCTTTGTCAGCAGTGCTGTCATGCCAGGATGTGCCAGATGAAGAAGAAGCAGGCGGGGGAGTAAAGGCTGTGCCCGCCAGCCTGTTGGAGAGGAAAGAGCAGCTCTGCCCTGGTGCTGGGGCCTCAGGCTGTGTGGAGTCAGGGCCCTGAGGCCTGTCTGCAGCCCGGGCCCAGCCCAGCAGCCTAGAACCCTGACCTCGGAGGACCCTGGCTCCCGAGCTGCCCTGGTCCATGTCTTGTTGGCTTCTACAGAAAACCGTCTCCTAGCACCAGCCCTGCTCCCCGCTTAGACCTCAGGAGACCCCCACACCCTCAGCTCCAGCCCCTGAACCCTGGGTCTAAGACGCCTCTGCCTCAGGGGCCACACCTGACAGGTCCCCCTGTCCTGCAGATTTGAGATAATTTCTCTAATCCACTCTGTCTCCATAGTCCCACCACCTCTGCCCAGTTCACACCTTCCTCACCTTCCCCTGTTTCCCCGACACCCAAGGGGCGGTGACATGGCTCATCCCCACTCCGGGCTCAGCCACATGTGGCCGTGGCCCTTCCTCACACATGCCCCCTGCCCCCACCACTCCCCCTTTGCCTGTGCTATTCCCTCCCTCCGCATAGGACAGATTCTCCATGCTGCCTGAACAAACGCCCACTCCTGTTCCTCCACTCAAACCTCACCTTCAGAAAGGTTTTCCTGGTTACCACGCGGGGCCAGAGCTCTCTTTGTGTCTTTGCCATGTTGGGTTGTCACTGCTAGCAGGAGGCTGGGGGATGCTTGTGACTCCCCTCCGTGATCCACAGCCCAGCACGATGGGTGTAATAAGAAACAGGCAGCCCCTCAACACTTCCCACCATCTGGTGGAGGCGCGACACACACACACCACACCTGCACACACACGCACGCATCCACACCCACATGCAGTCACTTATATACCCACTTACTCTCACACGATACACCATTCACAAATGCTTCTCATGCACACTCACAGGTTACAAACACAGAATTACCTGAGCCTTCGCAGGACCACCAAGCACTTGTGCTAAGCTGAGGGCTAAGTGGGTTCCCGAAAAGGCGGGATTTAAGCGAGGTGCTGGAGGCTGGCTCTGAGCCTATTGAGGGATGCGGGTGTGGACTTGTGCCAAGGCTGGGAGGAAAATGACTACGGCAGATGGCGTTGTGGTCCCAACACTTCACCCTGTCTGTGTCCAGGCTCTTTAAGTAAACTTTGTATTCCCCTTCCCCCACCCTGCCCCAACCGCCCCTCGACTCAGGGCCAGCCATGTGACTTGCCTTGGCCAATGAGATGCCAGCAGTCATGCTTCTGGCACAGGCTGCAGTGGGCTTTCACCCTGGAGCCTGCTTCTGGTGTCTGCCATCACCATGAGAACACACCGAACCAGCCTGCTGGAGGACGAGAATCGTGTGGAGCAGAGTCAAGCCGGCTTAGCCCCCAGCCAAGGCCAGCCACTAGCCAGCGCACCTCCAAAGATAGGAGTCCAACTGAAATCCAACAGAATCCAGCCTAGATCTCTGACTCACAACCTGTTCCCTCCTCTGGAATGCAGCTCCTCATCTTGTTCTTTTTGAATCCTGTGCACCCTTCAAGGTCAGGTCCCACCCTAGAAACCTTTGTGGACCCATAGCCTTACAGCTCCCCTAAACCTTTTGGGAAGGAAGGAAGGTAAAGGAATGAGGTAAAATCCACCCCCGTCTCTGTCCCTCCCCCACATCTCACTGTGGTCAGCCTGTGGCTTTCCTGTGGCACTTTCTCCTTCATAGCTATCAGCCCGTGAGCTGGGGGACCGCCTGCACAGTAAGTAGTACTTCCTGGCCACAGAGGGAGCAGGCCTCATGTAGTCCTAGATCTCACAGAGCCTCAGCACAGGGCCTGCTGCCCAGAACCTGGGGAGTGGGCACTGAAGAGAGATGAGCGCACTCTTCAGCTATGGATTTTCAAACAGTGTGACATAATACATTGTGTAAAAAAAAAATAAAAAAATCCAGAGATCTTTTTTCAGTCCTTACCTTGCTCTGCGACGCTTGGCAGAACCCTGTCCCCCTCTAAGCCTCAGTTTCCCCCTATGTATAATGAGAGCTTGTGCTGACCGCTCTCTCCACTCCCTGCCAATGCTGAGCATCTGTGCTTTGCCATGTGTTCAGTCCTCTGTCTACCAGCTCTGGCCTGTTCCTACCACCACTCCTCCCTGGCATTGGTTTCACATCAGAGCTTCCCACCTGCCGGCAGCACTGGCCAAGCTCTTAGAGACTGGTGCTGCTGAGTTGGCCGGGCTCCTTCTGACTGCCAGTGTCCCACATCCTAAACCTGCCGTGGGACTGATGAAGCCTTGGTGTTAGAACTCATCTCCTGAAAATCTGCTGGGCAAGGCTGGGTCCCTGCCTGTCTGATAGGGGAGGGCTGTCTGTCTTCCGGAAATTCTCATACACACACAGACACACACACACACACACACACACACACACACACACACACACACGATTCTCTCCCGGCAGCTTCTGCTGAGCCAGTAGGAAAGAATGCTGACTGGCTGTATTTCCCCTCTAGAGTCAGGTGAGAAGAGGCAATAGAAGGGAAATGGGCCAGGGCAAAATTATCCAGAGAGGAGAAGACCTTTCCACTCCAACTTACAGAAAACAAGGATGAGAGATTTCAAAAGGCAGAGAGCCAGCCTGGCACATGCCTAGAGAGCAAACTCCCTGGATACAGGGCAGGGATGGAGGCAGGGGCCTGGGAGCTAGGTCTGGCCAACATCCCTGCTTGCTCCAACCTCACCTCCAGGCTGTTTGGGAAGTGAGGAAGTTGCCGAGATGCTCAGACCATGCGTCTCCCAGGATAGCAGGAAGGAGCATGGGACAGGGTTTCATGGGGTGTCTGTGGCTGCAGCTGCGGCTGCAGGGTCGAAGGCTGTCAAGCCTGCATTCACATCCGCCCTGCCCCCAGGGCCTCCAGGCCCCGCCCATCACAGGCCATGCGGGGATTACCTGGTACAGTCTTCTGCTTTGCTCCTCCGCTGGCTTCCTTGCTGTTTGCACCCTCTCCAGCACAGAAGGCTTGAAGGAAGCACGGAAAGGCTGTGAGTTGATGCTCACTTACTGCTCCACTCCCACCCCACCTCCATGAAAGTCAGAAACAGAGATTAAGAGGCTAGGAATCAGAGCTTGAGGCTCTGGTCAGGTGTTTGCTCTTGGCACCTTTGGGGAGTCCAGCCCTTCTGTTGGACATCTGAATCCGTGGGCATCTCTTCTACAGGTTAAAGATGATCAAGCCCATTCTGTCAAATAGTCACTGGGATGGGAAAGACCTTCTGAACCTAAGAGGCCCTCTACACAGAAATGTTTCATTACTGAGGCCACAGAGTGGTCCCCAATGTGCTTTGGGCCTCATTGTAGGGGGTCTCATGTCCTTCCTTTATGGCCTCTTTGCAGCCTAGGCTTTGAGGAGCACAGCCAGGACCTGGCTCTGCCCTTCACCCCAATACCCCACTTCACATTCCCCCCCACCAGCCAGCAGTCTCAGAGTTCTGGGCCCATCCAGAACAGGGCTGTTAGCAAGGGAGAAAAGGTGTTCAGGGCCTTCCCTTCAGAAGCTCCCCACCTGGGGTGTTGACAAGGTAACAGAGCCACCCAGAGAATAGTAAAAGGCCAGAGTAGAACAGATTGTGAGCTTAGGCTTTCCAAGAAGGGGGTTGGAGGAGCCCGGAGGGCTTCCTGGAGGAAGGGAGGGGCTTGTGTTGACCTTAAAGGAGGCAGAAGCAGCTGCAGTGAGCATGGGCGTGGTCGGCTGAGGCAGCACAGCCTGAAGGCAGGACAACAAAACGAAACTCTGGGGAGGCTCTCAAGCTTGTTCCGGATCTGAGGAACAGACCCCTGTGCATAGAAGTGCCGCAGCAGGGAGCCAGCGGTGGCTGGAGGGGAGTCTGGGCAGAGGCAGGGTGGCGCTGGTGCCCCAGGAGCTCTCCTACTGCTCCTGCCACAGCAGCTGTTGCTCCGAAGGAGGTTGCAGGCTGATGAGTGTGTGACGCAGAACATAACCCTGCGAGTGACTACCTGCTTTTGCCCAAGAGCCTGGCCCGAATGGAAGCCAGTTAGTTACCAGCCCTCAGAAGCTCAAGGCATCCAACTTCCTGTCAGGGTAGAAAAGGCCAGAGAATCCTGCACTGTCATCAGGCCTCCTGGGTCTGCCAGGACACCCAGCTCATTCACATCTGTGGGCCCTCTGAGCAGTGGGGTCCAGTGGGGGCAGAATGGGGACTGTCACACTCACTCTAGAGATGAGAAAATGGTCTGAGGGAGAAGGGGTTTGACCTAAGTGTAAAGGCCCAGAACGGGACCCTGGGCCTCTGCTCCTCAGGTCAGTCAGTACAGACAAGCTAACCAGATAACCAGGTCAGTGTAGATAACTGGATTACCTGGGGCAAACAACCCATTTTGGAGTAGCACTTACACTGTGGAGATGCAAGGAAACTGCTCTGTGTGAGTAAGGCTGCCCCGGTCTAGGCACTGTGCTGGACGCGGCACAGGGCCAGACATCCTCCCTCTGAGGAAATTATCCTCAGCTCCAGGTCAGGAGGTAGTGTCTCTTTTAGTCCCATTTTGTAGACAAGGAAACTGAGTCTGAGAGAAGTAAAGTCATTTGCCAGACTGTCTCCAAGCACCTGTATCATCTATACTACCCATGGATTTCATGTTGAAAGAAAGACATCCTGGGCCGGCCGAGTGGCGCACTGGCTTGGGAGGCCAGCGGCCCCGGTTCGGATCCCACATAGGAGGGCCAGTGACACTGCCCTCAAAAAAAAAAAAAAAAAAAAAAAGAAAGACATCCTTCCAGCAGTATGAGTTGCCTGAGAGGGACATGGCTCTCGGCAGGAGATGAGCCCCTGCTAGGAGCTTTTTTTGTTGTGTGGAAGAGTGAGGTTGTGCACTTAAAAATACTATGTATAGTTATATTTTTTAAATTAATATTCAGTTGAGTAAGAACACGCACAAGGATTAAGTTCCAATATTATTGTTCCATTTGTCAATATAAGAACAAGAACCTTCCCTTTTTCTTCAGTTAACGTTTGATAAACTCTAGTTGAAAAAACTGAACTCCCTTAAACAATAAGTGCCATTTACAACTTAATTAAATTTGCTTAAATTTCAACTACATTTGGACATTTAATGTATTTAATTTCCCTAAGTAACTTAAATGTCTAATTAAACAAACAACAACTTTGCATCGTGTACTTGAAAACTGTTTTAAGTCTAATACATTAAATGTATAAATAGAGTGACTTTCATGTTCTCTTAAATACTGCAATACTGTTTGCAAAATTAGTCAAATTCTCCCATATCTTTCAACCTCAAATTACATGTCTGCAGGCCTCTGGTTATAGCTAAAATGGAGTAAACATACTTCACCCTCCACCTCCCATGGATTACAAATAAAAACCCAGGAACAGGCACATACAGCACTGTCTCAGGACTCTGAAAAATAAATAACCGCAGGTAGATTGGGAAGGAAAATAAACACTCAAAGAAGGATCGATACAGCAGTGAGTTTCCTGGGTTTTCTTCTTACCACTGGATGCTAGAGGGGCTGAATGCCAGAACTGTGCAATGGGCGCAAACAGAAAAAGCTCCAAAAGAAGCCGGCTCTTTTTGGCCAGAGGGTTGCTGCCCAGAAACCCCCAACCCCGAAGCTTTACTCCTGCAGTGTCGGTAGCACTGCAAGAACGGTGAGAAACCCTTCTCTCTGGCTGGAGGAACTGAGAAAAAGTGGCCCCTGTGGGGAGTGTGGGGAAATTCTGTTAATTTTCTCTCTTTTATCTCGTTGCTTCATCCTGAAGGTGGATGCAGCAGGGGAAATGTGTGATAATATGGGGAAGCTAAAACCCCAGGTTTCTAGCCCAAGGACCAGGAAAAGGAGCTCTGGGCATCAGAGAGTCTAAGAGCAATCATGGGGAGCAGGAGAAGATGCCCCAAATCTGTATGAAGTCCTGGACTCACCCTGGAGCTTGAATGCTAGAACTGACCCAAAGCAGAAAGCAAGTCGGCACCTGTGGTCTGAAACAAATAAGATTGACTGCATAACATTCAAAATGCCCCAAATTACTCCTTATACAAAGAACCAGGAAAATCTCATAGATAGATAGATAGATAGATAGATAGATAGATATAGATATCTATCTATCTATCTATCTATCTATCTATCTATCTATCTATCTATCTATCTATCAATCAGAGGTGGATCAAGATGATCCAGATGATGGATTTATCACACAAAGATATTAAAGCAGCTATTATAATTATAGCCCATGAAGTAAGGAAGACTGATCTTGATATGAATGGAAAGACAGAGATTCTCAGGAAAGACAGAAAACTATTTTTAAAAAATGGAAATTTGTTTTTTGCTGGCAATAAAAGATTTAGAAAAAAATAGAGTTTCAGGGACTTAGAAGACAATACCAAAAGATCTAACATTCATGTCACAGAGTCACAGAGGGGAGAAAAAGCTTGGTGCAGCAAAATATATTTGAAGAAATCATGGCTGAAAACCTTCCAAATTTGGTGACAAGACATACATTTATAGATTCAGAAAGGTCAGGGACCACTCCCCAAATAAAAAGGATAAATGCAAAGGAAACCTGAAATACATCTTAATCAAAACCTTGCTAAAAACCAAAGAAAAAGAAAAAATATTTCAAAAATAGCCGGAGGGAAACAATACATTACATATGGGGGAGCGATAATTAAAACGACTACAGATTTCTCGTCAGAAACCATGGAGTCCAGAAGACAGTGGTGCTGAAACAAAAGACTGTCAATAGAGAAGTCTCTATCAGTGAAAATATATTTTTAAGGCAAAAGAAAGACATTTTTAGATGAAGTAAAACAAAAAGAATTCATTGCCAATGTGCCAGCTCTAAAATTAATGCTAGAGGAATTTCTTGAGAAAGAGAAATGATATCAGAAAGAAACAGAACTTTAAGAGTAAAAGAAGAGAAACAAAAATGATAATATCTGGGTCAATATAACAATTTTCTCCCTTGGGAGTACTTTAAAATGTATGTTTAAAAGCAGAGCCCATCCCCTCCTTTTCCACAGAGGTTATGGTCAGACTTTTGGGGGAGTACACGTATTAGGTGAACTGGCAGCACATGCCTCCTCTATCAGACAGGAGACTTTGTGAGGACAAAGCATGTAACCCATACGAATGGGAGTTTCCCAAGGGTTAACTGGCTTGTGGCCCTGGACAAGTTACTAAACCTTTCCATGCCTCGTTTTCTCATCTGTACAATGGGGATAATAGCAGTTCCCACAGGCTAGGCCATGAGCTTGGTCTGAGCTGCCTGGAGAAAAGGCTTGTGGGGAACTGGAAACCCTGGCCCCTGGGAGCTGCTGTGCAACCCTGGCTGGGGTGGGTGGCGTGGCAGTCTTTCTAGTATACAGTGAGACTGGGAGGAACTCCTCAGCATGACTCCTGCCTCCATGGGGCTGGGGGGAGGGACATATAAAACATCCTCTGCAGAGACTTCGATCAACAGCCATGGCAGGGATGGCTTCTGTCCTCTTTGAAGCAGCAGAGATTAATCCTCCTTCTTATCTCAGCCTCTCTGTGCTGTGGCCTTATGTGCTGCTGCTGCTGCTGCTGCTGCTATTCTCTGAAAAGGCTGGAGTGGAATGCTCCACCCAGGCCTGCCCTCCGTGCCCCACTTCCTGTCTAGCCCCAGGATGAGGACCATGAGCAGGACCCCCACTTTCTGGCCTTCACCTGGCAGGACCCCAGAAGGCAAGGGAAAGAAAAAGAATGCCTATGCCCCAGAAAGTACAAGCTTCCACAACTCGCTTTCCCAAAAGTCCGTGCTCACCTGGACATGTCTCCTCTTTTCTTCAAAGCCTGCCTTTAAAACGTCACTTTTTGCTGAGATCTAAAGATACTGGGCCAGTAGGCAGGCGACTGGATTCCACTTACAGATCTGCCTTTGATTTGCTGTGTGGCCTTAAGCAAGTTACTGCCCCTCTCTGGAGCTTAATTTCTCCGACCTATGAAGTAGACTTGTTGTAAATGTTTTTCAGGGCTCAGTTTAAAACCCCTCAGTCAAGACCAGCCTGTGGCCAGGGTCGGGTTCAATGTGGATTCAGGGTGTAGCATTGTCTTTCTCAGGTCCTGTCACAGAATTGTCCCCGTCACCCTGAATGGCTCTGGGTTCTTGGCCAAATGTTCTGCACAATCCCATTAGTGGAAAGAACTGCTTTGCCAGGGGAGCAGCGAGCACCCTGAGTCTGAGCTGTGCTCATGAGGGGCAGGAAGGACCCTATGACAGCACTGCACCCAGCTTGCTCAAGGGTGGCAGAGAGCCGAGAAGCTTGCAGGGTCGCTGTGCCTCCAGAAGGCTGGGGAAAGAAGAGGACAGGGCCTGGGGTGAGATGGAGAGAGGAGCAGGGGTGGCGGGAGGAACGACCTAGGCCTTGGCCGGGGGTGTTGCATGCTATGACCTCAGGTTAGGGAGTTCAGGTTCAGGGCAGGGCCCATTCTGCCCTGTACGCAGGTGCAGCCCCTCTCCAGCTGGGCAAGTGAGAGTTGCAGACAAAAGAAGCTCACGTCCTGGCCTCCTGAGCTGGTCCCGAGGACAAAGCAGAGGCTGCAGGAGCCCTGCTCCTCAGGCAGGACCCATGAGCTGCCGTTACTTCCCTTTGAGACCCCGTGATAAGCCTCCAGTGTTTGGTCTCCAGAACAAGTATGGGCCGGAGCCAGCACTCCCAGAGTCTCCCGGGGTCTGCAGGACAGACTAGGTCCAGAAAAAAGAAAGAACAGGGAATGAGGTGGGAAAGAAATATTTCTGGTCTCCCTACTTCTGCCAGGTGCTGGCGTGTGTCAGGCAGGATCTAGAACCTTCTCCATGCCTCCAGGACTGCAGGGTGTCTGTACTAATCTTCAGTCTCCTCGTTTATACCCCCTAAACTCCGGCTCAGCGCCCCTCCTGTCACTCCAGGTGCCTGGGTCTGCCTGCTCTGCCCTGTCCTCATGAACCTGCCTTCAGGAAGTCCCCAGGCTTGGCACCCCGCCCCTCCTTGGCCTCCTCACTGTAGCTCTCCGGAAAGGGGAGCACCTGTGAACTGTTGCCATGACCGCTGGGGGCCCAGGGGGGCCATCCCTGGACCCTGCCCGGGTGTTTTCACCTGCAGGCGTGAGTGTGTTAGTGTGTGCACGTGCCTGTGCATGCACACACGTATGTACCTGGTAGTGCACACTGCAGGAAGCATGTTCTGCATAGAAGTGAGGTGCTCTGAATTGATTGTGCGCTGTGTTTTGGGAAGCACTTAAGTGTGCATATGCTGTGGTGTGTGTTACATGTTATACATATATATATTTGCCTGCACACTGGTGAATCTATTGGGGAATGGATAGTGAAGCAGGTGTTCTTGCATTTTAGGGGTACCTGTGTACTCCTAGATTTGAGGGGTGTTGTGTGTTATTTTGGAACCTTGGTGCAGGAGAATGAATGACAGGGTGTGAGCCCACCGAGGGGTCAGCACTGGCTACGGAGTGCTAGTCAGTGATACGTTCCCCGGGCCGGCGTGAACTAGGTGCTGTCAGCTCCTGAGCATTTTGGCGCTTGTCCATCTCCGGAAGGAGCCTCCTGCCCGCTCTGGCTTTGCTGCCTTGTCTGCATTGGAGGGGAGAGTGATGGGCCCTGCCCAGGGCGGGCCTCCAGAGCTGTTGAAGAGAAACCTCTGGAGCTTTGATGGGCTCAGGGGCTTGGATTCACAGGCCTCAGTCCACACCGGGGTCCTGGAACCCCTGGCTTCCTCTGTGGCTCCCGCGGGAGGCCTGTTTGGTGGGCGTCCTGAGGACAAGGATGCTGGGAAGCAACTCAGGTGACGCGGTCAGAGGTGACCCTGGACACACACGGCTGCTCTTGCTGTGCTGGGAGGCTCTGCTCAGTCCTTCTTTCCTTGATGCAAGTAGCAGAGAAAATGCATTATTTTTTCATTAAAAATTCATTTTGGAACAGATAGCCTTCTGAGATGTAATTAGCCACATTATTTCTCTCCATTAGCAATCCCTGGAGTTTTCTGGAAATTTTGTCCTTTTTCCTCTCCATTTCACTCTGTCTTTTTTACAAGCTAGATTGTAACACTTCCCCACTCCCTCTCCCGACCCTCACCACACGTTCTGTTTTGGGGCAGAAAAACTATTTTAAAATCTGGAGAGTTATAACAGCAAACCCCCTTCTCCTGCTGGGCTGTGGGGTCTCAGTCCCCTGAGCCGGCAAGGGGTCTGAAGTGTCCGCTTCTGCCGACAGGACGAGGGAGGCAGCTCCGTATGACAGAGGCAGCCTGGCTAGTGGCAAAGCTCAGTAGAGCAAGGAGGGTCCCGGCCCCCCACTTACTGGCTGGGTGATCCCAAGCAAGTGACCTTGGAGTTCCCTGATCCAGATTCTGTGGCCTTCTGTTTCCCTCCCAGGGTGGTGAAGGCTGGCACCAACATGAGTGAAGGACTTCACCTAGGCATATAGCGAGTGCCTATAAAAGGTAGCTGTGCTTGGCATGTCTGGGGACAAGAGGGAGCTGCTGGGAGCCAAATAAGCAGTAGACATGGCAGCAGGAAAGATGCAGCTTGGGCTCGTAGGGAGTCAGAGCTACGTGCTTGGTGGGGCCTCAGGAGCCTGGGCTGGGGACAGGGGCCGAGAGAGAGCTCTTGGGGACTCAGCCTCAGCTGCTCAGGACTGAGCACCTCTCTTTTGATGACTGTGGTAGTTTCTGCCCAGAGTTACTCCTTTGGGTTATTTCTGGTGTACATGACAGCTGGATGGGAGGTGACAGAGGTGTCATCTTCAACTGACTGAGGGGAAGTATGGAGCAAGTAAGGGCTCCCCAAGATGATGGAGATGGTCCAAAATGCAGCCAGTGATCCCATGGCACTCCAATTTGCTCAGGGGACTTCAGGGTGGCTGGGCTGGCTGTTGCTCTGGGGAATTCCACCTGCCTCCTCTCAGGTGAAAGCTGCCTTCACTCCTAGGACAGTGTCTCGGCTCCTCTCACCCTGGTGACACGTGATGTGCTACTGTCTCCAGAAACAAGTGCTGTGTGGGGCTGAGGGCAGAAAACCTGCTGCTGAATCCAAACTTCTCCTGGATCCCCCCAGTAAGAGCCAAAGAAGAAAGCAAAGCTTCAGCACAAACGATGGTTGGCACCTCGCAATGAAATAAATCAGAATGCATGGGAACATACCAAGGACTACCGTATCCCAGACTTAGATGGCCGTGGGTAGGAACCCTCTGAAGGGGGCTAACTGATACCTGTTGCAGGGACACCGTTGCATGTACACATTTCACAGCGTGCTGTCACGTCGCATCAGCATGAAGGGAGCTGGAGAGAAGCCGGTGTCTAACATCGGCCTCTTCCTGATTCTGTAGTGATCTTGGTCCCAGGTTCCTGGGGAAATGCAGAGAAGCAGAAGCTGACTGGCTCATGGAGCTTTGAACTTTTCACTAATGTTACCACCGGTCCTGTGGAGGCAGGCAGCATCTTGACTCAAGTCTAGTTCGTAGAGAATTTTCTGGACACGTCTTGGGCATTAGTAATGCTGATGGTGATGCTGAGGTGACTAGCTACTCCATACACTGGGTGCCCCTGTCCTCCAGGCCCCTGCCGGGCTCTTCACACACACTATATCCCTCACCCTTCAGTTCCAGGGGGCATTATCACCCCCCAGGGCACGTCCAAGGATGCTGAGACTCAGAAAGGTAAGAGATGGTGTCAAGCAGATGACACGTGTTACCACCCCTGCATGGTGGAGAGCAAACAGCACAGAAATGCCTGCCTCCAGGCCAGCATCCCAGAATGCCAACCCATTCCGAGGTTTGCAGTTAAGGAGTCGCCCAGAAAGGCATGACTCACCCAGGCACTGAAGGAAACGTTTTTCTCACATAGAGAAGAGACAGCGGGATCGCTTCAATAGTGGGCATGGGCCTCCCACGGCCAATGGTCTCCTCCCGCACTGATCCATGGTGATGGTCTGCACACGCCCCTCCCATGCTGCAGGTGAAAGACCCATTCCCTCCCTTCCCAGACCACACACAGTGCTGGCATTGGCTGCACACCACATGACACACACACACACAAGCAGAACAAAGGAGCACCCATTGAACTTGGAACAGGGAAAAACATTCCCACACAAGGCCACAAATCCCTCACGGGCTGTTAGGGCACCTGTCTCTTGGTAAGGAAGTGTTCCGGGCCCAAGGCCCACTCTTCTGCAGCTGGGAGGGGTGGGAAGACTGCATTCAAGAGATGGTTTATCCCAGCAGGTGGCACCAAGGTCAATGGGTGGTGGGTTGCATAATCAGGATTTCAACCTGGTATTTTTGACACCAAAGCCCACGAGCTTTCTCACTGCATGAACACTGCTCTTCTGAAGGTGAGCGGGTCTCCCCAGGCACCTTCCAAGTCAGTCTTGCTGCCTCCCCACCACAGCTCTGCCAGCCAATGGACAGCCAGATGCCTCAGAGAAACATGAGCTGGAGGGAGTCTCCCTCCCAGGGTGTCTTTAATGCAAATTCTAGATCTCTCCAACCTTTGCTTACACCCCAGTGCCAGGAATAGTGTTGTTAAATCTGGGATTCTTATGCCTTGAAGAATCCCCATTTACAGAAATTTAAAGCAGAAAACTGGGCTCTCACCAGGGAGGTGGAAATGCATAAAAGTAAAGCAATACAGGGGCATCTAAAGACTTTGGTCAATTTTGTAAATAAAAGAACATGGCAAGGACCATTCAGCCCTAGAGAAAATGGACATGTGTAAGCCCCTTATGAGGATCAGAAAAAGGAGAAAAAGAGATCAGAAACCCTTCTTGCTTCAGTGCAGCATCTGCCATCCTGCTTGGATTTGAGGCCTCCACATGGTTGCTATGAGGCTTTTTGTAATGTGACCTAACGGGGCTGGCTAATTGGGGGCAGGGTTATTATCTGCAATTTGCAGAGGAGGAGCCAGAGGTGAAAGGAAGTTCAGGAGATGATCTATGCCTATCATGTTCATTTGAGAAGCCACGTCAGGGTTGGCACTCAGATTTTCCAATTCCCTGCCTGATCCTCAGCTTCGTAGGGAAAAACTGCAGCTAATTCTCAGTTGTTGACATCATTAATGTGAGGGAACAAGAGGCATGGATAATCCCAAATGGTGAGTGATGCCCACGCCACGCCGCCTGCTCTGGACATTTGCTTTGGAAGCTTCCTGCAGACCTTAGAAAGAAGGACCTTTGTGGGAGGCCGACCTCGGTTTACCTCCTCCCTCCGCAAAGCTGTGCTGCCTCCTACTCGGTGAAGACCCAGGGGCAGCAGGTTACAGGGGAGAGGCTATAATGCTTTTCTGGGCTGGGATGGAGCAGAGGAGGGAGGTGAAGAACACAGCTTTTTGATTTAAAAGGCGTCCTGCAGGGCCGCAAACTGGCAGGACAGTGACAGTAAATGAGACAATGAATTGTGTCCACTGAAGACTTCCATATGGTCGCTGATTCATTATGTTAATAAGAATGGGAAAGCCAGAGGTTGGCCATGTTCTGATTTCGTGGCGGAGGGACCCATGGCTCAGAAGGTGGGGGAGGGGCAACCCAAATTTGAGGTCACAGTCCAGATTCCAACTCCGAACTCCTGATTCCAATTTGGTCGGTCTCATTACTATCATCTCCTAATGACTAAAGAGGCTTTAGAGCCAGATGGCTTTCATGGTCTGGACCTGAGCAGAAATGAGAGAACTGGTGACATTGGAGCCTACTTCTCGGGTTCATTCAACAAATACTGAGCACCTATCAAGTGCCAGGTGGCAGAGCTGACACTGGGAAGGGCAAGTTCAAATGAGTCAGACATTGAATGTGGTCCGAAGGAACTCGGGGTAGGAAGGGAGGTGGGGCAGGCATAGAAATCTCTAATACATGCAGAGGGGAAAGTGACATGAAATTTACTAGAGCTTCGTTTATTTTTTTCATTCAGTTAAATCATTTATTCAGATCTTCAGGCATTCTTCTTAAGTGCTCTGGATATAAAGATAAATGAAACTGGTCTCCATCTTCTGAACTACCACTCAAATCCTGAATCTGAGTCACCCAGGGAGCTTTGCAAAATACAGTTCTCCAGGTCCCCACCCCAGACATTCTGAGTCTGGATGTGTGGAAGTGGCACCGAAGAAATCTGAAGCTCCGATTCTGTTCTCCAGGTTGGAGTCCTGGTCTTGTGGAATAACAAGTAAAGGGAGCTCCAAGGAGGGAGAGCCAGATAGGGAGAAAGGCTTCCTGGCCCACCTCTACCAGGAAGCCCTCCCTGACCAGCCCAACACACAGGTCTGCATGTCCTGACCCCAACTGAAAGTCTTTCTACTGAAAGTCTTGTATGTACCGTTGTTTTTCTAGATGGCTAGTAGGTTTTGTCCCCTTGGCTCCTGTGTGCGTCTTACCTCTGAAGCTGAGCACTGCCATGTTCCAAGGTCATTGTGACGAGGGTTCCAGGGACCTTGTGACACACGGCTGGCTGGTTCTGCTCAAGTGTGAGAGGTCAGGAGAGGCCCAGTTCCCCTTGGGAATCAACTCATCTTCCAAAAGAAAGATCACCTTCCCTGCTAATCAAACATCATTTAGAGCTCCAAGTGACCTCTGATCAGAGGCTGCTTTGAAAACAACCAGCAGGTGCCATGACCACCCTCTCTCCCGAAAACAGCCTCTCTGCCAGGCTGTCAGCCTCCTTCATCCTGGTGCGTGTTCTTCATCAGCTCCAAGTCCCTCCTTCCCCAACCTCTGGTTTGTATCAGGTCATTTCCCCCGTGCTCGGTGGGAAGAAATGGGGCCCTGAGCTGGCCTAGAAGAGGGAGAAGGTTAGGTTGTAACTTGGTCTCACCATCAGTGCAACAACAAGACTGAGAAACACAGGTCCCCTTTCACTCTTCTCTCTAAGTGTCACCTTTTCTCCATATGTGACATTCTAACTAATGAGCTTTAGGTTTGCAAGTTCAGTCTTGAAAATGCTGATTAATTTTCCTTGATGCTTTTGCCAACAATTTTGGTATGCTGCCACCAGGTGGCAGTAATGTCCTTGTTAGCGGGTGGTTCCAAGCCTGGTTAGTAAGATACATTTATTCATTAGAAGTCAGCCTCAGTCACAAAAATTTTCCACACACTGTATTTTTCAAAATCATAATTACTAATTATAATGACCTTAACCAATCTGAAGTCTCATTAATCACAGTGATTAAGAGAGTGATACATAAAAAGCAGAAATCCAAAATGGGCACCTCTCTCGCTGAATTTTAAATGTTACTACTTTATTGTAGATTATCACCAGGACTTGATTTGAATTTTCTTTATATCTTTCTTCATTTCTCTGAATTTAGAGAAGGATAATAAAACAACAAACTGTCACACAGCATTTATTATGCACGGTGACTATCCTAAATGCTTTATTTATAATCACTTATTCTCATCATAGCCCTATGAGATGGATGATGCTGTTCCCTTCATTTTATAAATGAGAAAGTTGAGGGACAGAGACCAAGTCACTTGCCTAGAGTTGCAAAGCTACCACGTGGCAGAGCTGGTATTAGACCCAGACTGGCAGGCTGTGGAGTCCACCTTCTGCCTCAGTGATTCTCAAAATGTGGTACCCACACCTGCAGCATCATCATCAGTGGGGGACTTGTAAAATCAGACCTTGGGCCCCAGATCTTCTGAACCAGAAACTCTGGGGGGGGGGCCTGGCATTGTATTTTAACAAACCTCTAGGTGATTCTGATGTGCAGCCAACTTTGAGGACCACTGTTTTAAACCATTCTTGTACTGATGATATGCCTGGGTTGTTGATAATCACCTGGGTTACTAAGGCTCCCGTCCTCATTTTAATATGCCTGCCCTGTTGGGCCTCCCTTTCTCCTCTGAGTGAGAATCACAGATGTGGTGAGCCACTGTTACTCCGGGGGTATGTCTTGTCCTTCAAGGTGAACTGGAGTGAAAAAGAGATTGCAAACCTTAGGCAGAGTCAATGATCTTTCCCAGGCTTCTGTTGTCATGAGTCTTCAGAGCAGCATGGCATCAAAAGCCTTCATTGAACATTTTTGTCATCCTCCAGTGGCTTTCCTACTTTACTGAAACTGTTATTGAAGTATTTTAACCCAGTGATGCAGAGGGAGAAGAAGAGGTGGGGAGATACACACCTGCAGCCAAGGCCTGTGGCAGCAGGAAGCTATTAGTGGCACTGAAGGGCTGCAGGCCCTTTTCTCCAGGGAAATATGGCCTCCAGCTTTTCCCCAGGTTACCTGCTTAGGCACACCTTGAAGGTGGGAGATTTCCACAACTGCTCTACCTAGCAGCACTCTTCCCAAGAGACTAGGAAAGCAGCTACTGCATTGCAGAAGGGTGGCCAGCACCTCATGGATTACCTAATTCCCCTCCCTGGGCACCAGGTCACTGTACCCACATTGGCTGTGCAGGGTGTTAATAAGTTGGTGGAACAAGGAATGGGATAGTATGGGAGAAGGAAGATGGATTTGAGAGACCATCGAGTTGACAATCTCCATTACTATGAAGGACCTCAGATACAGGTTCTATGATTTCTGGCACAAACAGGTACTGTGGATGGACTGGGAGGAGAGAAAGAGGGGCTTTCAGTGGAAATTTTCCCCTTTGGCCCTCTGCATATCAAGAAGCATCTTGTGCTTGTCCTTGGTTTGCTGACAGATGTCTTAGATGTTCTTGTGGTTGGCCTATTCATTTACTTTAGGTTTGGGGAGGTATAGGGAAGTAGCGGGCATAGAGAAATGGTGTTTCCTGTAAGGAGAAGGCAGTGAGCTTTCATACACACATTCAGCCATGGCAAGGTAGGCAGATGGCCCACTGTGGCAGCTAGAGGTTCAGTAATGCAAATTCTTGGAGCGCTCAGCAGATGACTTCTTGTGATGTTTCTAATTATCCCGTCTTATTGTGTGAGTGTCATATCTTTTATTTTGGGGTGCTGTGCATATTACTCTGATTACTTTGCCACCCTTTCACTGTGTTTGACCCTTTCTTCATATATCTGCTCACCTTTTTTTAATCTTTCAGTGGCATTTGATTTTAAGGTATACCATTTGCTAACAGCTGTGTAGATGTGTATTTTTTATTCAAGCTGAAAATAATTGCCTCTTATCCTTCCTGGTGGCATGGCATTTGGGTTCTTGCACCAAACAGGTCTGGATTCAAATCTCAGCTTTGATACTTCCTGTGTAACTTTAGATATGCTGATTAATCCTCTCACAGCCTCCACTCCCTGATGTGGAGAATAGTGAAATAACTACCCTACCTCACAGATGGTTGTGAAGTTTAAATGAGTTGATATATATAGTGTATAGAACAGTGCCTGACATATCACTGATGCTTTTAAGTGTTTATAACTAATAAGAGAATTTAATGCATTTGTTTTCATACTTAATTTCTTTGGGTTTCTATTATGTTTTATGCTTATGCTTTTATTAATTTCCCGTTGCTTTTTGTATTATTTATCTGTATTTTTAAAGTGAATTAGAAGGAAAATTTCTGATTCCTAGAAATCTCTAATTTTTAAGGTCAAAAATAAAACCATTTCTTCTGGCTCCATCCTCAAATCTAATAAAGAAATTAAATTTGCAGTTAAAAATCTTCCCACAAAGAAAACTCCAGGCCTAGATGGCTTCTCTGGTAAGTAGTACCAAACATTGAAGAATAAAATGGCAGCAAGTTTACAAAAACTCTTCCAAAAATTGAAAAGCATGAATATACATCCCTACTCATTTGATGAGATCAGCATTACCCTAATACCTAAATCAAAGATATTACAAGACAAGAAAATTATAAATGAATATCTCTTATGAACATGGATGCAAAAATCCTAAATAAAATTTTAGCAAATAGTATTCAATTATGTATAAAAAAAGATAGTATATCATCACCAAATAGAGTTTATCCCAGGAATGCAAGGCTAATATAACATTTAAAATCACTTAAAATAATTTACCATATTAGATTTCTGGTCAAGACGGGGGAGTAGATAAATGCTATGCTTGCCTCCTCTCATGAAAATATCAAAATTAGAACTAAACTGTAAAACAGCCATCATTGAGAATTGCCTGAAGTCTAGCTGAACAGAAGTCCAGTAACGAAGGACATGAAAGAAGCCACGTCGAGATTGATAAAAGAGAAGATATGGAATGAGTTGGTCCTTCTACCCAGGAATAGCAGTTAAAAATCAGGAGGTATATCTGGGCTGCAGAGGTCCCTCCGTGAGGAGCAAGGTGTCCCAGCCCCCTACCAGGCTTGCCAGCCCAGGTTCCAGTACTGGGAAGAGGAGTCCCCATGACTTGTAGCTGTAAAAACCTGCAGAGATTGTGGCTGAATGAGACGAGGGCAGCTGCAGTGCTAGGTGCTCCTCTTAAAGGGCCCATGCACAGACTTACTTGCTGATGGACTCACTCATTGTGGGTTCCAGCACTGAGGCAGCAGTTTGAAAGGTGCCAGGGACATACAGGAGGAACTGAACTGTCTGGCTTTAAGGCAAGGACTAGAGGAGCTGGCAGAAGCCATTGTTTCTTTGTTGAGCCCTCCCACCTCCCAGCATGCAGATGCAGGCGGCCGCCATGTCTGAGTCTCATCAACCTGGGTAACACTGTTCGCCCCACACTGATGATTCCCTACCCAACTTGTGGGACCATCCAAGCCACTCCAGTGGCTTTTCCATATAAATGGCCTGTCTTGGCTCATGCTGAGGACTTTCCCAAAATCTCTCAAAGGTTCACAAACCCCAAACAAACAAAATCTGGCCTCATTGTGCCCTGTACCTCTTAAGCAGTCCCAAGCTGGGCACTAATAGCAGCCTGCCTCAGCTCCCAGCTTAGCCTCTCCCAGGCACCTCCAAGCCCAGCACAGTGGAAGACATCTGCAGATCACTTTATAGCCCATGACAGGTGGCCTCAGGCAGAGAACAAGAGGAGGCTGAATGTAGCCTATGACAAGGCCCTTTCCAGGAGGCCCTGGAGCTGACACATCTGGTGGCTGGCTTCAGACCTCTCCAGAGCACCACTTGGCCGCTTCCTCAGACAACATGCACAAGGGGCAGACTGGATAGTTACCAGAGCCCTGCTAAAGTGAATCCTGCTCTGTAGGATCAGCCCCTGCACAACAACTCCTCTACTGTAGTCATGGCCAGTCCTCACAACCAGTCAGCCTCTGATGTGCAAACAGCAACCAAGGCTCAACAGGAGGGCACACACAACCCACACAAGGGACACACCTGGAGCACCTGGTCAACTGACCAGGGGACTAAGCCACTGAGCCCAAAAGGATACCTACTACATAAGATCACTCTTTCAATGCTAGGAGACATAGTAGCTCTTCTTAATATATAGAAACAAACAGGGAGGCAGCCCAAATAGGAAGACAAATATGTCCCAAATGAAAGAACAACAAAGCTCCAGAAAAACAACTAAACAAAAAGGGGACAATCTACCAGATGCAGAGTTCAAAACCTGGTTATAAGGATGCACAATGATCTCAGTGAGAACATCAAGAACAAACATAAAAATGGAGATAGAAAACATAAAAAAGAACCAGCCAGAAATGAAAAATACACTATTGGGAATCAACAGTAGATTAGATGAAGCGAGGTTCGAATCATCAATTTGGAAGACAAGGTAGCAGAAAATACCAATCAGACAGCAAAAAGAAAACAGAATCCCAAAAAATGAGAGTTTAAGGGACCTTTGGACAACATGAAGCATACCAATATTCACATCATAGGGGTATCAGAAGAAGAGAGAGCGCGCAGAAGTGCTATTTGAATAAATAATGATGGAAAACTTCCCTGACCTGGTGAAAGAAATAGACATACAAGCTTAAGAAATATATAGAGTCCCTGGCCGGCCGAGTAGCGCATTGGTTAAGAGCTGGTTTGGGGATGCCAGCGGCCCCGGTTCGGATCCCACATATGAGGGCCAGTGACACTGCCCTCTACAGCTAACAACAGCTCCACTTAGAGCTGGGCTGTGCGAGCCCCCGCAACAGTGTAGGCTGCAGCCCCTGCTGCAGTGGGCTGCCATAGGCTACAGTGAGTGGCCGGCAGCCAGCGTGAGCGGCCGGCAGCCAGAGTGAGCTGCCAATAGCTGCGGTGAGCGACCATCCAGAGGCCGGCGACTGATCTGCCTCATCCGGGAAGAACGCAATGACAATACTAACATGGACCAGTGAAGCAACATCCTCTGCAACTACACTGAAGAACAAAAAGATGGCAACTTATCTGTTCCCCTTCCCCGATTCCTCAATGCTGTTCCCCTCCCCCAATTCCCCAATTAAAAAAAAGATATATAGAGTCCCAAACATGATGAACCCAAGAGGCCCCCACCAAGACACATCGTAATTAAAATATCGAAGGTTCGGCCGGTTGAGTGGCTCTGTTGGTTAAGAGTTGGTTTACAGCACGTGTTCTGAGCAACAGGGCTGCCGGTTTGATTCCCACATGGGCCAGTGAATGCTGCACCTGAGCTGAGTTGTTGCTGAGCTGACAACAGGTGGCAGGATGTCTCAGCTGGTGTAACAACAGGATTGCCTGTTCAATGGTGGGCTATGCCTGCCCACAACTAAGACTGAACTCGGCACCTTGAGCTGAGCTGCCACCCAGATGGCTTAGTGGATAGGGCATGCGCTCTTAAATACAAGGCTGCCGGGTTTGACTCCCACATGGAATGGTGGGTATGCCCACCTGCAACTAAGACTGAACTCAGCACCTTGAGCGTAGAGGCCACGAGCTGCTGACGGGCAGCCAGATGGCGACTGGGGCCCTCCAAAACAAAGATTGAAGAACAACAACTTGGCTGGTCCCCTCCCCCAATTCCCCAACACTGTTCCCCTCCCCCAATTCCCCAATAAAATCTTTAAAAAAAAAAAGACATAGAGCTGCTGAATGGATAAGAAATCAAAATCCTTACATATGCTGCCTACAAGAGACTCACTTCAGATCAAAAGACGCAAACAGACTGAAAGTAAATAGATGGAAAAAGATATTTCATGAAAATAAAAATTAAAAAAAGCTGGAGTAGTAATACTTATACCAGACAAAACAGACTTTAAAATAAAAGTTATAACAAAGAGCAAAGAAGGACCCAGTAATCCCACTTCTGGGTATTTATCTGAAGAAACCCAAAACACTACTTTGAGGAGACATGTACATCTAAATGTTCATTGAGGCAGCCTGGGTGTCCATCAGTGGATGAATGGAGAAAGAAGAGGTGGTACATAGCAGGTGCCAAAAAAATGTATACACGTTTTAAGAAAGGAAAAAGCTGTATTAAAATTTTAATACTCAACATATACCGATAACAAAAGATGAATACAAGTCATGTTTGACTTCTGCAATTACAAGAGGTGCTCAGTGGTTACCATCAGCGTCCAGGCACTTCTGATTATGACAAACTACTGCTTGAGCAAAGTATCCACTTGTATCACTGCGCATGCCATTTCAAATTCTCCACACAGCACCATGCGTCTCAAACTTATCACGAATTTGTGCAATTGTTAGGCGTGTTGGCAGGTCTATTGCATACTCACACCTCCATTGTTGTACTTCAACAACGTTCTCGAATTTCAAATACCACATTAAAATGGCTTTGCGCTCCATGAAGGACAACAGTGCTTCCACCATTTTCTTTGTCCTGCCTGTCACACGGTGATGCTAGCGTTCATTTGATTAATGCCATCTTTTGAGCGAATGTCATACTACACATTGCTACTGTAATTCAATTCAACTTTTAAAAGTAATACATAGATAAGATCTCTTAAAATATGTATACTTTTTTTGGCACCTACAGTATATACAGTAGACTATTACTCAGCCATAAAAATGAATGAAATCTTGTCATCTGCAACAACATGGATGGACCAACAATGTATTGTACTGGGTGGAGTAAGTCAGACAGAAAAAGACAAATGCCATATGAGTTCACTTATATGTGGAATCCAAAGAACAAAATAAACAAAAAACAAAACAGAAGCAAGCTCATAGATACACAGAACATTTTAATGGTTGCCACCTAGGAGGGGGGATTGGGGAAATGGGTGAAAAGGGGGAAGGGATTAAGAAGTACAAATGAGGGCCAGCCGAGTGGCGCGTTGGTTAAGAGCTGGTTTTGGGATGCCAGCAGCCCCGGTTCGGATCCCACATATGAGGGCCAGTGACACTGCCCTCTACAGCTAACAACAGCTCCACCTGGAGCTGGGCTGTGTGAGCCCCAGTGACAGTGTAGGCTGCAGCCCCTGCTGCAGTGGGCTGCCATAGGCTACAGTGAGTGGCCGGCAGCCAGCGTGAGTGGCTGGCAGCCAGTGTGAGCTGCCAATAGCCGCGGTGAGCGACATCCAAAGGCCAGTGACTGATCTGCCTCATCCCGGGAAGAGCGCAATGATGATACCAACATGGGCCAGTGAAGCAACATCCTCCGCAACTAGATTGAAGAACAAAAGGACAGCAACTTGTCTGTTCCCCTTCCACGATTCCCCAATGCTGTTCCCCTCCCCCAAGTCCCCAATAAAAATCTTTTTTTAAAAAAAGTACAAATTAGTAGTTACAAAGTAATCATGGGAATGTAGGATATAGCATAAGGAATATAGTCAATAATATTGTAATAACTATGTATGGTATCAGATGCATACTAGATTTAACAGGGTAATCATTTTGTAAGTTATATAAATGTCTAATCACTATGTTGTATACCTGAAACTAATATAATTGTATGTTAACTATAATTGAAAAATAAAAAAAAATATATTTAAAAATTTAAAGAGAAAACAATTTCCCATATTAACAAACTAAAAAAAAAAAAGAAAAACTATAGAGGCAGAATATCATTTGAAAAAATTAAACATTCATTCCCGGTAAAACTTCTCAGCAAAGTAGGAATACAAGGGAATTTCCTCAACCTGATAAAGGGCAGCTACGAAAAGCCTGCAGTTAACATCATACTAAATCACAAAAACCTAAAAGCTCTTCCTCTGAGATTGGAAACAAAGCAAAAAGGCCTGCTGTCACCACTTTTATTCAATGTTGAACTTGAGGTTTTAGCCAGTGCATAAAACAAACAAAAAAAGAAATAAAAGGCATCCAGCCTGGAAAGGAAGAAGTTAAACTGCCTTCATTCACAGACAACATGACCATCTATGGCAGGGATGGCAAACTTTATCTGTAAAGGTCAAGTTAGTAAGTATTTTAGTCTGTGTATCATTGTTGTTGCAATTACTTAATTGTAGCACGGAAGCAGCCGTAGACAATACATGAATAAATGTGCATGGCTGTGTGCCAGTAAAAACTTTATCCAAAAAGTAGGTTGGAGGCATATTTGGCCCATGGATGATAGTTTCTGATCCTTGACCTGTATAATAAGTCCCATGGAATCCACCAAAAAGCTACTAGAACTATTAAATGAGATCAGCAAGATTTAAGCATACGAGATCAACATATAGAATTCCATTGTATTTATGTATACTAGCAATGACTATTGGGAGTTGAAATTTAAAAAATAACACCTTTTACAATAGCATTCCCCCCAAAAAAATAGAAATATATAAGGATAAGTCTAACAAAACATATGAATAACCTATACACTGAAAACTACAAAACATTGCTGAGAGAAGAAATTCAAGAAGACCTAAACAAATGGAGAAATATACCATGTTTGTGGGTCAGAAGACTCAATAGTGCTATCAATTCCCCCCAAGTTGACCTATAGTTTCAGTAAAATCCCCATCAAAATCACAGCCGTCTTTATTTCAGAAATGGACCAACTGACTAAAATTCATACAGAAATTCATTCCTAAAGTTCCTGCACTTTCTTTCGTAACTGGGGATCCGAGGACATAGGCCAGCTTTGTGCATTGCCCCTGCCTCAGTGCAGGCTGAGTTGCCGAGTTGCCATCTCTGACTGAGGACAGGCTATGAGAACACAGTTATCAGAGGGGCAGGAGCCTGGCTCTGATTGGCTCAAATTACAGCGTCTGTGCAGCTGGGCATGGCCCCGGGGCAGGTCCTGCTTCCCAACGTTCAGCCAACGCCGAGATTTTTTTGTACCTTCTTGGGACTATATATCCTATTTTGGTTCAGAAGACAGAGAATGTGAGTTATTAAAGTATATTGCTGGGCTGGCCGAGTGGCGCATTGCTTAAGAGCTGGCTTGGGAGGCCAGAGGCCCCGGTTCAGATCCCACATATGAGGGCCAGTGACACTGCCCTGGACAGCTAACAACAGCTCCACCTGGAGCTGGGCTGTGCGAGCCTCGGCGACGGTGTAGGCTGCAGCCCCTGCTGCAGTGGGCTGCCATAGGCTACAGTGAGTGGCCGGCAGCCAGTGTGAGAAGCTGGCAGCCAGCGTGAGCTGCCAATAGCCATGGTGAGCGACATCCAGAGGCCGGAGACCGATCTGCCTCATCCGGGAAGAGCGCAATGACGATACCAACATGGGCCAGTGAAGCAACGCACTCCCCAACTAGACTGAAGAACAAAAAGACAACAACTTGTCTGTTCCCCTTCCCTGATTCCCCAATGTTGTTACCCTCCCCCAATTCCCCAATAAAATCTTTTTTTTAAATAAATAAATAAATAAATAAATAAATAAATAAATAAAGTGTATTGCTTAATCCCTCCCTATCAAACATGGACGTAGTGGAAATTATCCCACATTTGGGCCTGTGGGCTCTTATGTTTAATTTCCAGTGCTGTTTTACCATCTGAGACCTTGCTGCTCTCCTGGACCAGCAGCACCAGCCATCCCCTGGGAGCGTATTAGAAATGCAGCATCTCGGGCCCCACCTCAGACCTTCTGAGTCACAATCTGTGTTTTAAGAAGATTCTCAGGTGACTCGTATGCAAATTTAATCTTGAGCCACATGTGTGCATATTCAGGTGTATATAAATGGGAGGTCATTTCATTAAGAACTCTAACTCCTAATTATTTTATGAACATTTCTAATTGCTTTGTATGTAGTGCACTCACCTCCCTCTCACACACACACACACACACACACACACACATCCCTTACATAAACCAGAAAACATTTCTCTTGATAAGCTGTTTTACTCTTTGAGGAAAGATAAAATGGAGCCCATGAATGTATTTAATTAGTGCTTATTTTATAGTTTTCCATTAATAAAGCAGCATATATCATTACAGAGAAGTTTGAAAATACAAGTAAGTAACAAGAAAAAATTACTTATAACGCTAACATTTAAAAATAATCACTGTTGGGCCGGCCGAGTGGTGCAATGGTTAAGCGCTGGCTTGGGAAGCCAGTGGCCCCGGTTCGGTCCCACATATGAGGGCCAGTGACACTGCCCTCAAAAAAACAAACAAACAAAAAAATAATAATAATCACTTGTTTTTAGGTGGGTTTTTGGGTATGTTTTTAGTCTTCTTTCTAACAGAATTTTTATAGTGGTTAATTTGCTATGTATTAGGGTATACATGGTGTAGTTTTTATAATATATAACGGACATGTATGGAGTATAGTACATAGGGATACTGAATGTGCAATTCTGTGTTCTGCTTTTTTCTGTTAACATTTGTATTTTTCCAGATTATTATTCATTCCCAGTCCACTGTGAGCTTCCCATTTTATATGCTTCATTATATTCCATTGAGTATATAAATTATGATTTACTTAACATTCTCTTATTGCATAACATTTAGAGCACTTGCATTTTCCATTTTGGTAAGCAGCATGCAATGAAAATTATTGTGCATACAGCATTTTTCTATATATTTTCAGTAATTTCCTCAGGATAAATTTCCAGAAGTGAGTCAGAGAATGTGGACTTAGATTCACATTACAAAATCCAGAGTATATCATTTAAAAATCACACTTAAAAGAAAAGCCAGGGGTCTGTAACAGAGAGCTGAAGCAGTTGTCGTCGCCAGGTGAAGAGAAAACCACCCATTGACAAGACAGAATGGGATGGCTTCTTTGATGAGACCGGGCAGTTGGCCAAGTCACGCGACTTCATTTGTGTCAACATCCTGGAAAGGGTACGGGCCTTGTCCTGGAACTGGGGGGTGTGGTGGGCAAGGGGGTGGGCAGGCCTACGGAGAACCCCTGACTTCTCACACCCCACCCTCCCCAGGGTCTGCACCCTTCTGTGAGGACAGAGGCCTGGAAGTTCCTCACCGGCTACTACTCATGGCAGAGTTCCCAGGATGAGAGGCTCACAGTGGACAGCACAAGGAGGTAGAACATTCCAGATCCTGTCAGGGTTAGCCTGCGGGTTATCCCGTGGGTGGCTGTGGGGGAGGAGGTCTGGGGGGCTGCTCACCCCAACCTGGCTGTCTCAGTCTTTTTTCTTCCAATGGACTTCTCATTCTGAGCTACATAATCCCATGGCACTCCTGACCCAGGCCCCCCAAAAGGAGGTACCCCCCAGTTCCATTTACCAGCCCACAGACTGCCGACACGGGCTTGACCCCAGCAGCTGCTCTTACCTGCCCCCCAATCCCATCCCATCTTTTCCTGGGGCCTGTGCAGCTTACATGCTGGGCCAGCCAGAGAAGAATCCAAGCCAGGAGGGGACCCGAGGGCTGGCTGGCCAGTCTGGAGAGTCTGACCAGAGCCCACCTGTGTCAGTTTCCCAAGGCTGCTGTAACAGAGCCCCACATACCAGGTGTCTCACCACAGTAGAAATGTACTCTCAGTTCTGAGGGCCAGAAGCCCAAAAGCGAGGTGCTGTCTGGGCCATACTCCCTCCAAAACCTCCAGGGCAGGCTCCTTCCTTGCCTCCTGGAGGTTCTGGTGGCTGCAGGCACCCCTTGGTGTGCGGCTGCATCACTACATGGTCTGCATCTCGGGTCACAGGGCTCCTCCTCTTTTCCCTGTGTCTCTCCTCTGTGTGTCTCTCACAAGGACACTTGTCATTGGATTTAGGGCCCTCCTGGATAATTCAGGGTGATCTCATCTTAAGACCCTTAATTTAATTACATCTGCAAGACCCTTTTTCCAAATAAGGTCACAGTCACAGGTTCCAGGGGTTAGGGCATGGACATGTCCTTTTGGGGTCACCACTCAGCCTACTACACCACCTAAGCTCATTCAAATGATGGGCACAAAACACGGTCTCATCCAGTCCTAATTCTGAGGCATGGGTGCTAGCATTATCCCACTCTACGGATGAAAAAAACTGAGGCTTAGAGAAAAAGTGAAGTTGCCAAGGCTTGACCCTCATTGCAGACACCCAGTTATTAAGTTGTGGAGCCAGGATTCAGGTGTGTGGTTGGACTGCAGAACCCTGAGGTTAAACCCGTGCCCATCTGCACTCCAGGCACACAGCAGAGGATGGCTGTGCAGAGCAGAGGGGCGGGGGGCGTCCCAGGCAGCAGGCATGGCCCAGGGTCCCCCGGCGTGCCAGGAGGGAAGGCTGCCTCATTCAGCCTCAGTCCTGTTCTCTTAGGAAGAACTACGAGGCCTTGTGGAAGATGTACGAGAAGATTCAGCCCCTCCTGGAAAACCTGCACCGGAACTTCCTAGAGACGCAGAATAACATTAGTGAGCAGGGGAGGGTGGGCAGTGCTGGCGGACGGGACCGCGGGAGGCCATCCATGCCCCTCCACTGTCTTGTCTGGGCCGGTGGTTCCCTGGCTCCCAGGAGTCGCCTGGACATGCACCTGGGATTTTGCCAGCTAAACCTTGGTCAGCCCGTCCACCCATCCCTACTGGGTGCCCCTATGCCCAGCACCATGCTTCTGTGGGCACATGCTGTCCCTGCTGGCTTGTCTTCCTCTCTCCCGCCTCTGGCCTTGAAGCAGGCTGGATTTGACTTGCACGGAAAGGGGCGCATTCCTGGCAGAGGGTACAGCTTGGTCAAAGCTTTGGAAGCGAAAAGAAGCCCAGGCAGTTCAGGGTGTGGTGAGGCATAGACCCTGATAGGCTGATGTTCCTTTTGCAGCCTCCTCCCCAGGCTGCCCTGGGTTGGTTGAGGGGAGTAAACTCACCCATGGACCCTGGCTGCTGTAGGGCCCACCCACCTGTCCCTTGTACCCAACCTAGCATGCGATATCCAGAAACTCTATGACAAAGACCCCCTGGGCAACGTCCTTATCGACAAGAAGAGCTTGGAGAAGATCCTGCTCCTGAGCTATGTCTGCAACACCCAAGCAGGTAGTCACAGCACTGCCTCTTCTCAGCCTCCTCTCCTCAGTTCCTTTCTGGATTCCTGCCCTGCCCAGACCCAGGCTCCACCCCTCCTCACTGCCCCCCTCCTCACTGGCCCCCTCCACCCAGAGTACCAGCAGGGCTTCCACGAGATGGTGATGCTTTTCCAGTTGATGGTGGAACATGACCATGAGACCTTCTGGCTTTTCCAATTCTTCCTGCAGAAAACAGTAAGGGCTGGGCCTGAGTTCAGGGACTACCGCCCCCTCCCAATTCTCCAAATGACCTCTTGACGTTAGGCAGGCATTGGCAGCCCTTTGGGTCCCAGAGGAGCCTGGGAGGGCAACGCCGACCTCGGCGGCGGGGGGGGTGCCAGGGTGGGATGTCAAGCATTGGAGTTGAGGAGGGGTTAGAGCGGTGCTCTGGACCCAGCCCTCACCAAGCCTTGAAAGGCCATGGCTGACCAGGCAGTGATGGCACGCTCTCCTGGCATTCCTCTCCTAAACACACTCTGCTCCCACAAATCCTCCATGGCTCCCCAACGGCCTTCAGAATAAAATCCAGGAACCTCAGCCAGCCATTCAAGTCCTCCATCATTGGTCTGCTCTGTCACTGCCCCCGTCACATAACCTGCACTCCAGGCTCCCCAGGGACTGCTCCCCAGTCGGCATACCACACTGTCCAGGTGGAGGGCTTTTGAAGTTGCTGCTCCCTGGGAAGACTTTCCTCATGATCTGTGAGAGGCTGCCCAGAGCCCACCCTCATCCCTATCTCCATTCCTGCAGCAGTGTGCTCACTGATCTTTGTCCTGATTGATTCTGACCCACAGCATGATGGAGGGATGAATAACTGGGCTCACTGCACTGTGAGCCACACCTGGAACATCTCTGCATCCCCACCACACACACACATATGTACACACATATACAAATGGACACACTTGCACACACAGATCACCTAGGTACAGACATGATATGTGCATGTGTGCACACACAGAGACACTCAGACTCATACAGACGAGTCGGGGTGTTGGTGAGGCAGGGCTGGCTTTTCTGGTGCCTCAAGCCCAGAGGGCTCAGTGTCCCCCCCTCCCTCCCATCTTTCGCAGGAGCACAGCTGTGTCATTAACATCGGGGTGGGTAAGAACCTGGACATGCTCAACAACCTCATCAACTTCCTGGACCCTGTGTTTGCTGAGCACCTAAGTGAGTGACCCTCTCCGGCCACCGTACACTCCCTCCAACCCAGGGCAGCCTGGAAGGGGGCCAGGACCCAGCCCCCGCCCCCCCCCCCCAAGCAGCGGTGCCTATCCTGGCGGAAGGGAGCCGGGTCATTTGGTCTTCTCGCCAGGCCCTGGGAGGAGGGTTCAGCTCAGTGGGGCTGGGGTCTGGACAGGTGAAAATCCACCCCAAACAGTCTCCAAGGGCAGCTGGAAAAGTGACAGCTGGGCGTTTGTATTTCCCAAGAATGTTTAGGTGTCCTGTTGTTTGGTCTGTCTGTTTTGCCCTGTTGTGTGTATCATCAAGTTTGATCTGATCACTGCCTCCGGGCTGGTACCCCACTTCTCTCCCCACAGAAGGAAAGGGTGCAGGGGTTGTGCAGTCCCTCTTCCCCTGGTTCTGCCTCTGTTTCCAGCGTGCCTTCAAGTCCTTCGAGGACGTCTGGAGGCTCTGGGAGGTGAGGTGCTCTGCTGGGGACAGGCCCCACCCCTCGGGCAGGTGGCATGAGAGCCCTTTGGCTTGCCTCCCCTTGTTTCTGGCTTTGGATGGAGTCCCACAGCTTGGGGCTTGATGGGCCAGCGACCGTGCTCCCACCTTGTGGAGGAGGCTAGAGCATCAGTTCGTCCGTCTGTTTGTGCAGTCCCACAGCTGCATCTGCTCAGGGCAGGCAGGGCAGAAGGGGAAGCCTGGGACCCGTCCGTGGCCACCTGCCCCTGCCCCAGCAGCCTCACTCTGCTCCATTTCCTCAGCAGCCTCTTCCTTGGCCTCCCCCTCCCCCTGGGTGCTGGCTCCCTGCTGAGCCCTCACTCCTAGAAAGGATGGGGTCCCCAAGGGCAGGTCCCACCTGCAGTGCTTTGATCCTGGTGCCCAGGGCCACCACGGATGAACCGTCCTGTGGTCCTGACCACCACCTGTCACTGCCCTGTCCTGTGGCCTCCACGGCCTGCAGGACCCAGCCCAACATTCAGCCTGGCACTCAGTGCCCCACAAGTCGGCTTCCACCTGCCTCACCCTTCCTTCCCGACCAGGTGGTCTCTGTGCCCAAGTCCATGATCTCTCCCAGGCCTTTGGTGACGCCCCAAGATTGTTGACTTCCCTTCAGCCATTGCTTTGCCAAAGCTCCACTCAAATGTTACAGATAGTTACCCAGTTATTCTCTCGCCTTCTTCCTTCCTCCCTCTCTTTTCTCCCCGTATTCCCCTCTCTGCTCTCTCCCTTCTTCCTTCCCTCCCCTCTCACCTTTTCTCTCTTCCTCCTCCCAAGGAATTCAGGCTTTTTCTCTAATTCTCCCAGTAACCAGCACAAAGTCTAGAACCCCAGAGGTCGCAGTGACCACTTGCTTAAGTGAATGAGTGAGTGACTAGTGACAAATGAATGACCAAGTCAGCAGCAAGGCCCAGGAATGGCTGACCCCGGGCCCGAGGTTGGTGGGCACCTCACCATCTTAAGGGCATGAGCGGCCTCAAGGGTGCAAGCCGAGACTCCCCTGCCGCAGGTTCTGCTGACAGGGAAGCCCTGTAGAAACTCCCAGGTGCTGGTGGCCTACAGCCTACTGCAGATGGTGCGCGGGCAGGTCCTGCAGGAAAGCATGGCCGGCGACGACATCCTCTTGGTGAGAGCAGCTCCGGCTGCTGGAGGCCCAGGCTCAGGGGTGCTGGGCTGCGATGCCCCCTTTGTCCCCGGGCAGGAACCGTGATGGGGGCTGACATGTTTTATAGATGGTCATTGCCCAACCCAGAGGGGCAATGACCATCATCATCCTCACCCCAATAGCATGTGAGGAAACTGAGGCCTCTGAGAATGGTTTCTAACCACTAGGTGGGACTGCCTCACAGTTAACCCCTAGGGTCCTCATGTGGCAAAAGCCCTTTCCAACATTTCTAAAAAACAGCTGAAGTCCTTATTCAGACAAATCTTAGGAGCTACCCCAGTTATAAAACAAACCCTCTTTAGAAGCCCCTGAGACCCTCAGCAGAACTCCAGGGCTCCCTGGAGCCCAGTATGAAAATGGTATTTACCATCCTCCCAAAACATGAAATTCCTGTGGTGGAATTGCAGGCACTGTGCCAGACAGGTGAGGGAAAGGTGAGGAGGCGAGTGACCGCCATGAGCAGTGGCTTGGCTCCCTCAGCCTGTGCCCAGGGACACCTGCCTCCCCCACCTTCTCCCGACACAGGCCTGCAACAGACTGGTCGACCTCGACGCCGATGAGCTGATCTCCGCTGCCTGCTTGGTTTATGCGGAGCTCATTCAGAAGGATGTAAGTTGCCCGGTGATTTTTCCTTCTCCTCTTCCTCACCCAAGGAGCATTTCCTGGTCTCCTAAGCCCCACCCATGGCAGCCATTTTTAGCTTCAGAGACAGTCGGTAGCACTTTCTCTGCCACCAGCCCGCAGCGGGTGCTGGGGTGCTCTGCATGTCCTTCTGTTTGCATTTGTAACTCTTGCCTGCTGGGACAGACTGCACTTCCCAAGGACACAGCCCTCACCCCTGTTCCCTGTGTCCATCCCAGGGGATCTGGACACAGGGCTGGGCACCCAGCATCTCAGGAGAATGTCACTGGCGCTGGACAAATTGAAGAATGAGAGCAAAAGACCAATGTCTGTCCCCTTCAATCTGCCAGACCCTCCTTTTCCCAGGTTCCTCAGCCGTTGAAGGATTTCTTCCTCTGAGGACACTCACAATGGACAGATGCCCTCAGTGGACAAGATGAAGGTGGTGCGTCAGCCGTGAGGTCAGAATCAAGTCTGCTGGGGCATCAGTGTGAGGGAGTAGGTAATATAAGTGCAACAGCAACAGCCTTCCAGCGTCACTGTTCGTGGTGGGCAGTGTGTTTCCCGGGGGTGCTGGGGGCAGAGACAGGATCGTACAGTAAGAAGAGAGTCCTGGTGGATGAGAAGAGAGATCCAAGGGCTATAGAGAGGGTACCCGCTGGGAGGAGATTGTGGGGGTTGCAACTCTTCCAAGGCTGCCGTGGTTCTGCACCAGGAAGCAAATGGTGAAGAGTATAACGGACTCCGGGAGCTTTCCTGCCTCCTGTGGAGGAAGCTGAACATTTCTCCTAGGCTTGCTCAATCCCTTGGACTCAGTCCTGAGAGGAGGGTCTGACCCCAGGGCTTTGCGCCCGCCTTCCTCCCCTTAGTCCCAACACACCAATAACACATTAAGTTGTTTCTCCAGGGCTCCCAGCAGACTGTGGAAGGACACAGCCCCAATCTCTGGCTAACATGCAATTCCCTTTCTGGTTTCAGTTTCCCTCACAATTGCACCTTCATTTCTCAACCTGCAAATGTCTCCTGAAACTTAACTATCTCTTTCAACGTTACTCAGTCTCTCCAGAGAACGCCATCTTTCCCCAGCCAGGCAGTTTAGTCTCTCCCTGTGACAGAGGCTCAGGCCACCTGCTCAGCCTGCCCATGCTCTGAGGGGTACCTAAGGGCAGACACGAGATTGGCCAGAAGAGGCTGGGTCTGGCCAGGTGCCCCCATACCTGCTCGGCAAGTGTGTTCACCTGCGTACACAAACACACAGCCATGCCCAGTGGCTATAACTTTTCAAAAGGGGCTGATAGATGAGCCTGAGGGATCCATTGGTTCTGCTATGGACCCTGGCCCTTGGAGGTGAGACGTAACTGCTCTGCCCTTCTGCTCCCATCCTGTCCCTCTCAGCAACCATCGCTTGAAAGGCACCATGTTGCCAATTATGTCTAGTCTCCTTCCCCTCAGGTAACAACCTCCCTTCCATGGCTGGCTCTGACTCTCTTGGATGCTGTGTCTCCACCATAGTGGGGTGTTGCTGAAGAGTGGGGCCTGTTCCCCACCAGGGTCTTTTCTGCCTGGCTAAGGAGACAGCGTTTGCTGAGCAGGAAGGTACATGGGTAAATTCATATACTGCTCTTCTTCTCAGGCTTATGTTCCCAAGGCAGTTTATTTACACAAGGGTTCCTGCATGGAATACAGTGCTCCAAGAACAAAACTGTTTTTGTTCTACCAAAGAACCAAAATAAAAGACATCTTGTTGGACTAACTGTGGCCTTGGGAAGAGAAGAAACATCCAATATGAGATTCCTAATGCTCCTTTTGGCCTAGTGGCATTAGCTGGCCTGTGGGTTTTGGTTGGGATATATACACAATGCCAAACAATTCCAAAACTGAAAAACTCAACCACTCACCTTCTAGGCCAATGGCTTTGAAATCTGTTTTTAAAATCACTGGTGCCCCATTGTAACAGTCTTTCCCAGGAGCCTAGTGGCTGAACTGTAGGTGGGGAGCCCAGAGCCCTCCTCTCTGTGATCCCATCAGACCCCCCCCTCGAACTTCACATCATTCCCTGTGGTGCCTGAAGGAAACTCTGGCCTGGTGGGAGCATGTTTGAAAACCTCTGCTGGTTTTAAAGATGAACTGGATTAAGTCTTGACACCGAATCGATCCAAGTTCAGATAAATTCCAGGTGATGTAGTGATGGATGTAAAGGTCTTGGAGAGCCGAACTTCTCTCAGCTCACTGCAGCACTCCCAGCCATGGGCAATCTTCCCGACACTGCTGTGCAGATCATGGAGCCAGCGCAGGTTTCTCCTCACTTAGTTTATCGTTTCTATCACCCAGTGCTATTTTTTTCTAGGCCCAGTCTGGAGATAGAACTATGGGGAGCATTGAAATCCAACAGCCGAAGTTCCCTTTAGTGTAGGGACTGTGCTGGTCTAAATAATATGTTAATTCAGTACACATTTATTGAGTCCTTATTGTGAGCTGCCTGGTGTCCAGGCACTGAAAATTTAAGAGTGGGGAAAAGAGAGACATAATCCCTGTTTCCATGACACTTAGAGTTGAGTGGGGACCAGATAATTAATTACCTTGAAGAATGTGTAATAGCAAATTTCCTTTTGTGCTCCTAAGGAGAGAAACATGGTTCTAGGAGAGAAGAAGGTAACAATTAGTGGTGGTGGCGGTAATGTCAGTGATGATGGTTGTGGTAACGATGATGGTGGTGATGGCAGTGATGATAGCAGTGATGTCAGTGATGACGGGGGCAACATCAGTGGTGACGGCGGAGACGGCAGTGGTGGCAGGGGTGACGTCAGTGATGGTGACTGAGGTGATGATAGCAGTGATGGCAGTGGTGACAGTGGTGGCGTCAACGATGGTGGTTGGTAATGTCAGTTATGATAGTGGTGATGATGACGGTGGGTGGGATGAGTTATGATGTCAATAATGATGGTGGTGAATGATTGTGTTAGTGATGTCAACTGACAACAGTAGTAATTTCAATGATGGTGGTGGTGGTAGTTGTAATGGTAATGTCAGCAGCGGTGTATAGTGGTGGTGAAGGTGGAAATGTAAATTTTGGTACTGATACTGGGTATGTCAGTGAGGTTAATGGTTACCAGTGACATTAGTGTCAATAGCGTAGTGGGGTTAGTGACAAAGGTGTGATGTGGTGTGATGGTAGTGGAAGCAACGGGGATGTCGGTGATGATGCTGGTGTTTGGTGTTGTTGTCAGTGGTGTCGTAGGGTTGGTGGCAAAAGTGTGATATCATTGTTGGTGGTGGTTGTGGTGATGTCAGTGGTAGCATTAATGGCAGAGGTGTGATACCAATTCTGGCAATATTGGAGATGAAGATGATGGTGGTGGTAGTGCTTTCATCCAGTCAACAAAAACCTGAGTTCCTACAATGGCCATCTCTGTATTGATATTGATGACACTGTTGGTGATGATGGCAGTCATGGTGAACATGAAACAGTGATATATTTACTCAGAAAAAACTAGTGCCTAACACTCTTCAATATCATGTTTTTAAACGAGTCATAGTGGCCATGAGTGTAGAGATAAAGAAAATGGAAATATCTAGGCCCTATCCAAGCTTTCCAAAACCTGGTCCTCAGCCTGATATGAAAGCTTGGATAGGCTGTGACCTCATCCCACCTCTTTTCCTTTTTCTCTTGTTCCAAGCCTCTTCCCTGGGATCATTTATTCCCACTTCTCTGGCCACCTAGAATGACCTCAAGACCATTCTTTGTTCTTAGAACTAGCATAATGGCTCTCCACCCACTAATAGATTCACAAAGCAGCTTGTATAAAGATCTAAGTTCTGTGGGCCCCAGAGTCTGTGTTTTAGACTCAGAGAGGGAGAAAGGAGGTGGGCTCTGCACCCACCCTCAGTCTGACCAGACCTTTGTCCAGTGAGAGGGAAAGAGTTCTCCTATCTTCAGGGGGAAAGACATAACCAGTGGGCGAGCCTCCACTGCCCAGGACCCAACCCCACTGATGCAACCTGACTTGAGATTGGGGCACTGGTCTCTCAAAAGGCCTATGGAGAAAGGAGGAGGATGGTAAGGGAGTAAAGAAAGAAAAATGTCAAGTTTTAGAAAATTTGGGGAGGTAGTTAAATAGAAGGGAATGTGAGCTTTCTTCCTCAACTAACTAAAGATCATCAATCATGTTAGGGACCATCAATAGAGCTGGTTGAACATGGCAAAGTGATGAATGGTACTCATGCACTGATCCTCAAGGCTGATGCTTCTCACTGACGAATTTCCCAGACCATTCCCCATCCCAACCCAACACACACACATGCGCACATACATATGCTGTACACTCACCCTGCAGCCTGGGCATCCCTGACGGGTTTGTTTGTTACACTGACTGAGAGATAACTATGTTAGAAACATCTTGGGCCGGCCGAGTGGCTCAGTTGATTAAGAGTTGGCTTACAGCGTGAGCTCTGAGCAACAGGGACACCGGTTCAATTCCCACATGGGCCAGTGAACACTGCACCCTAGCTGAGCTGTCACTGAGCTGCCAACAGGTGACAGGATGGATCAGCTGGTGTAACAACAAGATTGCCTGTTCGATGGTGGGCTATGCCCACCTGCTACTAAAGACTGAACTCGGCACCTTGAGCTGAGCTGCCGCCTGGATGGCTCAGTGGATAGGGAGTACACTCTTAACAACAAGGCTGCTAGTTCGACTCCCACATGGGATGGTGGCTACACCCACCCACAACTAAGATTGAACTCAGCACCTTGAGCTTAGAGGCCACGAGCTGCCGACGGGAAGCCAGATAGTGACTGGCACCCTCCACAACGAAGATTGAAGGACAAAATTTGGCTGGTCCCCTCCCCCAATTCCCCAACACTGGTCCCCTCCCCCAATTCCCAATAAAATCTTGAAAAAAAAACAAACATCTTTTTGTCTGCCTTTCAGAAAAGTCAAGATGTTCAGATACACTGAGACCAAAGGAACTATCTACTCCTTCCCTCTTACTGCATAACACACACACACACACACACACACACACACACACACACAGAGTCACTAAGTCCTACCAGTTCTACCCCTACATAGACCATTTGCTCAGTCCCGCAACTGCTGGGGGAGGGAAGGTGGCTTGACCCTATTCCCTCCTGGTGGACACAAGTCCGGAGCTCATTAGCGCTGGGGCCTGAGCTGCCTCCTTAGTGCAATAGCGTCGGGGGAGGGGGGGCTGCCCCAGCTTGGGTGTTCCTGCTATTTTCACCACCAGCCCCACCAAGATGCCTCAGGACCCAGAATTTGGAGCTGCAGCCCCCATCCCAACGGGCAAGGCACCAAGTCTTCCCCAATCCCACCCTTACTGACCCCGTCGGGGCCTGAACCCCCAGGGGGAGGGGACTGTGATAACAAGGAGTGGGCTGGAGCCCCAGGAGGTCAGGAACGAGGGCACTGCAGCCCACCCTCACAGTAATCATAGCTGCGTTTGCCAAGTAATTGTTATGTCCCAAGCCTGGTGCTAAACTCTTCATAGGCTTTGTCTCCCATAATCCTGAAACTCAGGGGACAGGAGCCATCATTACCCTCTTTCTACTGGGGAAGCTGAGGCCCTGGGGCGTATAGCCAGTGATGGCAAAGTCAGAATCTGAATGCTGACAGGTGAGCCCCAGAGCCCTCACTATTAACACCAGTATTAGTTCTGGGGCAGCTCCTGTGTGCACCCCATTCCCTGCTCACAGCCTCACTCAGAGTGGGCCATCACAGCTCCCCCAGGGCGCACAACCAAGCCTCCTACCTGGTGCTTGCAGGGAAGACCCCCATCTCACAGGCCACCCCTGCCCTTGGCAACTAAAGACCCAGGTGGGCTGAGTTCCAGGGCTGCACAGCTGGGGTCATGCGGAAGCTTCATCCCACTTCCCTTGTCCTACCCTATGCCTGTGACAACCTCAGTAAGTTTGGGGAATGCCAAATTACACTCATGATTACCACATCTTGTTTTGAAACAAAGTTCAGGCGCTCTGGAAATTCTTTCTCCAGGATGGGGGCTGGGGTGGGGCTCTGGGGTTACAAGGAAATCAATGTGCAGGGGTGAGAAAGAGGAAGGAATCGAGGGGGGTGCCACCTCTTTCGGTTGGGCATGGCAAGGGCAGAAGCAAAGCTGGGGGGCTGGGATGGGAGAGGAGGGGTGAGGAGGACTGCACAGGAGTAGCCCCCCTCCACATCCCTGCCCCCACAGACCCCTCCCTGGACCAGCCCCAGTCAGGGAGATGGAATGGAGCAAGACCAAAGCAGAGACAGGAAATTCCCCATCAGTGCCACGTGCTATCCTGCCACCCGTGAGCCATCAGCCACACGGTCCAGGAGAGGAAAGGATTTATTTCTGAAATCTCACCAAAAGCACTAGCATCCAAACTGTCCTGCCAGACCCTGGGGCTAGGTGAACCTACAGTGCGGAGAAGATTAACAGCAACTGGAAATGAGGGGGGTGGGTCACGGGCAGCAGCAGGGTGGGAAGGTTGAGCCACAAGCAGTCACTTTTTAATCTCAGCTGCACATTAGAATCACCAGGGAGCTTTTAAAAAATAACCCAGGCCCAGGGCCCACCAATGAAATCAGAATCTCAGGGGGTGAGGCAAGGCACTGGTACTTTTAAAAGCCCCCAGGTGATTCCAATGTGCAGTCAGTGATGGGGACCCCTGTGCTCAGAGCAGGTGGCTGATGGAGGGGGATTAGTGGTCCAATACCCCCTTGCACAGGATGGGGAGGGACTTGCCCAAGGTCACACAGCAAAAGGACAACAGCCTGGAGAGGACAGGAGTGGCTGTGCAGGGCACTATTCAGAACTGATACTGAGGATAAGAGCTCATCTCTGCAGCCAACCCCGCACCATCGCCTCCACCCTGGGCCACACCAAAGCTTCGGACTGCCCTCTCCCCACTGGCTCTCAACCAGACCTCCCTACCTCCCACCTCCCCACCTTAGAGCATTCCACTTTCTTTTCTAAACCAGCACATAAAAGAATCTCTTTAGGAAATTAATAAGTGCCCAAGTCTCCAAGGCCTGACCCTCACCTGCAGTAATATGCAAATGAACCTGAACACCCACAGTGCAGCACTCAGAAGCTGGGAGCAAATGTATGCAAATGTATGCAGTCATTATGCAAACAAGGACAGCCCTGGGTAAATGGCCTCAGTCTTCAACCAGGCAGCTGCCATCCCTTTAGGTACAGGCATGGCTTACAGAGAGGACTGAGCTGCCTCCTGTCAGAAGCATCTTCAGGAAGGGTGGAGAGGATGGGTTATTCTGACACCTGGCTTGCTGACGTCTCCTCTGAGAAACCTAGGAGGGGTGTCTGTCAGGCAGAAGAATGTTCTCTGACTTGGCTCCTTGCCCAAGTCCCAGGTTCATGGCAGGTGCTGAGCTCTGGGAAGGAGGGTGGTGGTGGTGACAGGGATGGTGGGGGGGTGGGGGTGCTGTGAGAGATCATGTGGAAGTGATAGGGTTGGAAATAGCTGAGAAGATGGCAGAGGTGGAGGTGAGGGTGGGGGAGTCCCTGGTAACGGTGGTGATAAGAGGTGAAAATGTATTTGGAGGAAAAGGTAGCATGGAGGTGGAGAGGTAAATATAACGGAGGTGATGGTAGAGGTGGCAGCAATGGCCGGAGGTGACATCGGAAGTCAAGCTGTGGGTGAGGTGGAGATGACAGGGTAATGCTAACAACAGTCCTGGTGGGGAGGGTGACGGTGAAGCGGTGAGACTGGCAGAAGTTAGGAGGAGGAGGAGGAGAATGGTGGTGAAGGTGCAAGTAACAGAGGCAGTGGCAGAGTGGTGGGGGCAGTGGGGGTCACTGTAGTGACTGATAAGAGATGTAGTTGATGGAGAATGACAAAGAAAGTGAAGATGATGACCGGGAGTTGGTGAAGAAGGTGGGTACTCAAAACTCTTGAGCTCAGTAGAGGAAGATGTTGGAGATCCCGGCAGAGCAAAGGCAGGGAGAAGGGGGGAAGAAGTCTGAAGAGAAGACACCAGGTATGGTCTGATGGGGAAAAGGAGGTGAGGCCCCCTCAACCACAGAGATAAAGGAAGCTCAGAGACAACTCCTGGCTTCTCTCTCTTCTCAGCAATGCCACTCAGTGAGGGTGGCAGGCTTGAGGTCTACAAGGAACCAGTGGGGTGACCTGGAGTTGGAGAAGTCACAGCCACTGAGCCTCAGTTTCCTCCTGTATGAAACAGGAAAAACTGTGAAAAGGAGTGAATGGGTGAATTTGTCCCCTCCTCCTGGGCCAGCAGGGTCCCTGTGGCTGACCAGCTGTGCATTGCAGTGGCATGAAGCTGCCTCACTGAGCACGGGGAAGGGAGGGGTGAGTGTCAGAAAACAGGGAGCACACAGGAGCCGGGGCTTGGGCGGCGTTGACAAATGCCTTCTTAGAGAGAACTCGGCACTCCTGTCACTCCTCCTCCGTGGCCCAGATCCTCTCCACTTCTCTGTCATCCTCGGGTGACAGATCCTCACCTCATGGTCACTACAATGAAGGCCCAGAGCTGTCTGCCTGGCACTCTCCTCACAGATCCATTTGCCTCCTGGGAGGCCACGTCTGAAACAGGCTGCAGAGTAGATGGTTTAGCCCATGGGCTCTGGAGTCAGACTCCAAGTAATAGTTGTGTGACCCTGGACAATATGCTTAACCTGAGCGTCTTCTTTCTCACCTATACATTAGGAATAAAAATATCTACCATACAGATTGTAGAACAGGTGTCTGTAACGTGTTTAGCACAGCAAACTTCAGCTCGAAGAACTGCCAGCTGTCAGGCCGACACTGCAGGAGTCAGTTGCACTATTATCGTTTATTCTTTAACCCAAGAAGCAGTAGCCACAGGAGAGAGGGCCTCTCAGGGCCTCTGGCTTCCCACAGCTGCAAGGTACACAGCCTCTAGAACCAGCCATCCCGCTCCTCCTGTGAAACCGACACTTGCACATAACGTCCTGCAGAGGGCGCACCTCTCCCACAAGCCAGGACTCCGTGGAGGGCCAGGCTGCCCCAAGGAGAAACACCCTGCCCAGGTTGTCAGAGTCACTCAGCAATCCCGGTGCTCTGGCGGGGGAGACAGGAGAGGGGAGGGGAGGAAGCCTAGCCCCCTGCCCAGAGCTGCCTGTGGGGCTGAAAGAGGGCTAGGGAGATGAAACCTGTTGTTTGTATCTCTTAGAGGTCCTAAGCCCTCCGCTTTGGCTGCAAATTTGCTAGGAAGCAGCTGTTAGCTTAGACAGAGGAGCCCTCAGGCTTGCCCTGGAAGCACCCCTGGACGATTCCAGAGCGGTGAGCACCACGCCCTCCTCCATGCTGCCTTTCTTGACTTGGAATTCCTCCCCCCACACGTACACACCATGGTCCCGTGTGATTCACTCTGAGGAACGATAATCCTCCGGCTGGCCCAGCTGATGGCCGGCATTTACCTAGGATGGCCTACGGAGAGGGAACCTTGACTGAGCCACTTCTAGGAATGGTTTAGGAGGACCCACTGGACAGCAGCTGTCTGTTGGCCTCCGCCCTAGGCCCACAGGTCGTCACCTGCACACACTAGGCCCTGGCACACCCAGGATGCTGCTGTTCCCAACAGCAGAGGCTGTACTCCGCGGGTCACGGTGGGCACGGGGCACAGGGGGCAGCTGCACCAGCTACTCCTCCTGCCACAGAGCCAGCACCGGGGCGAGTGCGGGTGGCTCTGTGTGGGGCTGGAGCCAATAGAAATACACTGTGAGTCACAAGTTTAGTTTTATATATTTTAATAACCACATTTAAAAAGTAAAAAGAAACAAGTGAAGGACCGGCCAAGTGGCTCAGTTGGTTAAGAGCTCGCTCAAGTGCGAGCTGAGCTCTGAGCAATAGCAGTTCGATGCCCAGCTTGGGCTGAGTTGCCACTAAGCTGCCAACAGGTGGCAGGATGGCTCAGCTAAAAAAAAAAAAAAAAGAAAAGAAACAGGTGAAAAGATTTCTTTTTTTTAAGATTTTATTGGGGAATTGGCGGAGGGGAACAGCGTTGGGGAATCAGGATAGGGGAACAGACAAGTTGCTGTCTTTTTGTTCTTCAGTTTAGTTGCGGAGGATGTTGCTTCACTGTTGGTATCGTCATTGCGCTCTTCCCGGATGAGGCAGATCGGTCACTGGCCTCTGGATGTCGCTCACCGCGGCTATTGGCAGCTCACGCTTGGCTGCCAGCCGCTCACGCTGGCTGTGGGCTACTCACTGTAGCCTATGGCAGCCCACTGCAGCAGGGGCTGCAGCCCACACCATCACCGGGGCTCGCACAGCCCAGCTCCAGGTGGAACTGTTGTTAGCGGTAGAGGGCAGTGTCACTGGCCCTCATGTGGGATCCGAACCGGGGCCGCTGGCATCCCAAAACCAGCGCTTAACCAATGCGCCACTCGGCCGGCCTCTTTAACCACTGTATATCCATAATATTATTGTTTCAACATGTAATCAACATAAAGATTATTAATGAAATTTTTACATTCATTTCTGTACTAAGTCTTCCAAGTCTGGTGTGTCTTTTACACTTAGACATCTTGCTCAGAACAAGCCACATTTCAGGCGCTCAATAGGCACATGGAGCTTGTGGCTCCTGCATGGGACAGTGCATGTTACAGTTGGTCATTTGTTACCTTCTGGTCCCCAGTCTCGGTAAGTTTGTGTTGACCATCTAACTTGCAGGCCCGCCGTCCCCTGGGAATCCTGCAGCAGCAGTGGCTGAGGGGTCTGAGGACTTTCAGGGTCTCACCCTTTGATTGTCCCCAACAAGGGAGCACCGGGAGTGCCCTGGGGACCTGGAACCTCCTCACAGCTGGATGGGCCACCGATTCCTGCCAGGGAGCTCCCATGTCACAGGAGGCTGCCATCTGGTGCCAGCCCCACAGGGTATATCAGAAGTCCCCTTCAAACCCAGCCCTCGGGGCTCACAGGGCACCAAGTTACACCACTGGAGCTCCTCAGCCTGGCCCACAGCCCCGTTTGAAGCGGGGTGGCCCTCCACCCTGCAGGAGCAGAGAGACTGTAGGAGACCAACTGGGCCGAGCAGCCTGACTGGGACTGAGAAGGAGAGGTTTGGGCAAAGGCACACTCTCTGGCTTAGCTTTGAGCAAAGGCTTAGCAAGCACTTCAACCCCTGGGGTGGTTTCGTTACTGAGGTGGCACCTGGTGGAGCATTTAGCAGCTGATGCTTATTCCAAGAAGCAGCTAGCAGCACACCCGCAGCCCACAGCACTTCTTCCCCTCTGCCTCCCCGCACAAGCTCCCTTGCCTATATCAATACACCATGGAAGCTAGACTGGGTCACTGTCCTCCCATCAGGAGACAGCTGTCCGCCTAGCCCCCACTTTCTTTCTTTCTTTCTTTCTTTCTTTCTTTCTTTCTTTCTTTCTTTCTTTCTTTCTTTCTTTCTTTCTTTCTTTCTTTCTTTCTTTCTTCCTTCCTTCCTTCCTTCCTTCCTTCCTTCCTTCCTTCCTTTCTTTCTTTTTATTAGCTGAACCATTCTTCCACCTGTTGGCAGCTCAGCGGCAGCTCAACTCGGGCTGGGCATCAAACTGCTGTTGCTTAGAGCTCAGCTCACACTCTTGAGCAAGCTCTTAACCAACTGAGCCACTCGGCCGGCCCTAGACCCCACTTTCAAATGTATATCTTTGTCTGTCTTTCTTAATCCTCCGTCACCACCCCTCAGGACTGTTCAACTGGTCACGATGGACGTGGCAAGAGACTTTGTGCAGCCCTAAGGGAAGTTAATAGTATTTATGGGATGGAAAGGAGAGGGTAAGGAAAGAGGCCCAGGAAGGCAACCATCTGGGCAAAGGTCTGGAAGTAGAATCTGAGAGACAGGAAATAACAGAGAGCCAAAGGGAAATTAGGGGAGACAGAGAAAGGAGTACTATTGGCTTTGGAGGTGTGTGTGTGTGTGTGTGTGTGTGTGTGTGTGTGTTGCTAAATGCCAGTCTGGACCAACTGGGACCATGGAAGTCTCTGAGCCAGGGAAGGAATACAGTGAAGTCTGGGCTGAAAGCACATTAATCTGGAGCCCATACAGAAAGGACCAAGAAGGAAGAGTTGAGTAAGGAAATAACCACTTTGGGGCAGGAATACAAGTACTTGAGACCTTCTGCGGTTGGTTCCAGCGAGCTCAGCCAGGGTGAGGTCCACAGAGAGAAGCGGGCTGAAGGCTTTGAGGTGGGAAACCGAGGAGTCCCTGGGTTCCCTCTGTGCGTCTCTGGAAGGGCCCAGCGGCTCCCACCGAGTGCGACTCTGAGTTGGGTGGGGTTTTGCTTCTCACTCCCCTTCTAAACTCCAGGGTCTGAGGGCTGTGCTGTGAGCCCTGGGTTCCTGCGAAGCCAACACATTCCCAGCCCACTGTGGATTGATGCAGGACTTCTGTGAGAATTTTAAAAGGCTGTCCCTCTGGAAACATGCAGTCCCTTGGCAGATGGTGCCTTGTGCCAAAGTGTGCCCAGCACAGGCTGGACTTCACCCTTACCTCCCCCTTGGACGAGACACAGCGCATAAACCATATGACACACTCAGCGGTCCTGCATGGTCCCAGCATTGAGGGGAACTGTACAAAGGTGACAAGTCACACTTGAAAACCACAATGAGACCTTCCTCCTTCCTCCCCCAGACCAGGATCCCAGAGCTATGAGGGGACTGGATGCCGGGGAAGGGAGTCAGAGCAGAGGCTGACAGGCCCACGTACAAAGCCCGCTGCAGCTTGTCTCCTTGCAGCCAGGTGAACACACCCTAGGAGAGAGGCAGGACAGAGACTCGAGTCCCATCACAACCAAACAACCCAGGCCAGAAGAGGGTAGGGGACCTGCTCAGTGAGGCACAGCTGGTAACAAAATGGTGGGTGAGGAGAGGCAGAGTCATAGGGCAGTGAAGAGGCACCAGGCAGAGCTCGAGAGCATCCTGGCCCTGACCTTGGGCATTTATTTCATCTTTCTGAGTATTCATTTGCTCATCTGTAAAATGGAGATAAGGCAAGCTCTTCCTAGGATTTAAGATAGCAATGCATGGAAAGCGCTTATGACAGTTCTTGAAACCGGGACAAAGACCCCAATTTCTTGCTCAGGGAAAGCTGTGGGCATACTGTGGAGCTCCACAATAGATGAGGAAGTGCAGGAGGTTAGAAAGCTGCCAAAGTACCAAGTCTGCCCAGCGAAGGAAGGTGCGCCCGCCACAGCTGTAGGGGAGGCTGACCTGCGCCCCAGGCCTCTTCAGGGCTGCGGTGAGCGGGCCTGCTGAGGGCTCACAGTCCCTCTCCATGAGCTAGTCCGTACAAGGCCACATTCCTGCCCATCTGGTGACTCAGTTGGATCACAGGCCAGGATCTCTCAACTCACCTGGGGAGGCCCCGAGGGCTGTGAGGAGTCACATGTGCCTCCCCAGAAGTGCAGCGCCCCTCCGCCCACCTCCACTTCCTGCATCCGCGCAGGTGAGGGGCAGCCCCCACTCACCTAGCTGTGTGTAAACCCTCATCCCTGAGTCTGCTTCCCATGTACATGTATTTCCTTTGGCTGCTGTAACAATTCAGCACAAACTTCGTGGCTTAAAACGACACCCATTTATTGCCTTACAGTTCTAGAGCCTGCTGAAACTAGCCTCAGCGGGCTGAAATCAAGGTGTCAGCAGGGTTTGTTCCTTCTGCAGTCGGCAGGGGAGGCTGCACAGCTGTGGAGGCACAGGTGACACCTCACGGCTCTCCGGGGCCTCCCCAGGTGAGGCGAGAGATCCTAACCAATGATCCACACCGAGTCACCCACCGGACGGACAGGAGGCTCTGTTTCCTGGTCTTTTCCAGCTTCTGGGGGCCTCCTGCATTCCTTGGTTCATCACCCCTTTCTTGCATCACTTCCACTTCTGCTTCCATTCTCATATCCCCTACTTCATCCTTGGGAATTCTTGCCTCCCTCCTACAAGGACCTGTGGTTACATTTAGGGCCCACCCAGATAATCCAGGGTAACCTCTCCATCTCAAGACCCCTGACTTAATCACATGGGCAAAGTCCCTTTTGCCGCATAAGGCAACATTCCCAGGTCTGGGATTTAGAATATGGACATTTGGAGTAGGGGAGGGGCTGCCATTCATCTTAGGACACCAAAGAACCAAATCTAAGAAAGCAGTCTTCTCCCTTAAGCTGGAGGCCCAGGGTGACATCCTCATTTCCTTCCAAACATCTTCTTTTTGACACTCCCCATCAAGGGACATCGGATTCCATCAAAGAACAATGGGAGAGGACTGGTTATGGAAGGATTGCCTCTGGAGGCAGTGAGTCCTAGGGTGTGTGATGCTATCCAGATTACCAGGAAGGCTTAAGGAGGCAGGGAAGTCTTTGAATTGCAGGAAAATGCCTGGGCCCTCTTGTCTCTCCCGCTGTGATCCTCAGTTTTGAAGGCTGGCTGCCTTCCTCTGGCCTCCGCCAGGCTCCCTGGCGCCTTCATTGGTGCACGTTCCCAGCCTGCTGTGTGCATCGGCCTTGCACGTCCGTCCGCAACTTCCGTAGGCTGTGAGGATGGGTCATTCTCATCTTCTCACCCTCTTTGATGCCCATCTGAGGGTCTGTAGCCCTGGAGAGCAGGGGCCTTGTCTGCTTCCAATCGATCAAATAAAAGTTTGCAGTTTGGAGTCATGCTGAGCCAATCCATGGCTCCTGAGGAGAAAGACACGGAAGTGCAAGGTGTCAGCTCAGTGCCCTGGCTGTTCAGTCTGACGGGTGCAGACTGGGGTGCTCTGGGGGCTGCTCCCACATTTCCATCAGTCTAGGCCTGACAGTTGGTGGAGTAGCATGCTGCTGCTGCTGCTCCTGCAGACCCACCTGCTGGCTCTCCCTGGCTCTGAGCAACTCCCCAATCTGCTCACAGCAACCCTTTCCCCAGCCCCAGGTACCTTCCAACGGCTCTCCCTTTTTCCATGTTTTCCAGAGTAGTTTATACCCTCTGTATGATTTCTCACTCTCCCATAAGTCAGTCCTCTCTGGCTTCTGCCCCTTTCTCCCATGACACTGCCCTTCCCAGCGTCACAACACCCTCAGTGCTGCCCAGGCTTACGGCTCTGACCAAAGCCCACCTCTCTGCTGCTCCAACCCCGTTTCCACGCCTTAGGCTGCTTGGTCTCTCTTCATAAGGGCTTTCCCTGGCCCTGGCCTGACTCGGCCCCCATGTGGGTCTGAATGGAATGCCAGGAGCATGAACATCCCAGGCACAACCCACAACCAACAAGGGATGAGTTGGTGGACAAATACCCTGCTTCCTTGCCCCTCATGGGACAGTTCTGAGGTGTGTTCTGTACATCAGAGGGTCCCCACGGGGACTGGGCCTCAGTTGCCCACAGCCATAGCCTGCTCATTAACACACCATTTATCCATCCTGCCTCTCCATCCTGTCTCGCTTCCCTGCTCCCTCACCTGCTTTTTGGAATCATCTCCCAAACAAGTGACTTCACCCAAATCCTTGTCAGAATGCCTGTTTTGGGGGAAACCAAACTGAAACACCAGGTCATGTTACTCTCCTCACTGCTGACCAGAAAAGATCAGACTCCTTCATTCACTCAGTCTCCCAGGCCCTTATGGTATGGGCCCAGGTCAGCCTCTTCTGCACACCTCCCCACTTCTCCAGCCTCGTGGTCACCAGCACCACCACAGCAGCTGTGCCCCTCCCATGCACTTTGACTCCTGACCTCCCCCTGGAACGCCCTTCCACCCCTTCTTGTGCCTCTGCTTTATGCCCAGCCAGGCTTTTGGTCTTGGCAGCCTTCCTTTCGGAACGTGGAGGGCAATTGTTGGCTTCCTGCCCAGCCTAAGGTGAGCATACTGTGAAGTCAGCTACAGAGAAGAAGTAGCCAGAATGAAGTGGAGGACTGGCCCGCAGTTGACCCCACCAGGCCAGTGAGATCTTGCCCTGGGGACGCCATGGTGGGCTACTCTGTGGCCAGCCCTGTCAGCAGCCCCCCACGGCTCCAATGCCCTGCAGGCAGGAAAGAGGCCCCTTCCCTTTGTCCAGTGATGTGCTGAAGTCAGTTTGCACTGTGTTAACCTAAACAATAAAAAGACCTTTCAAAGTGAGAAGCAAACAAGTGTTTATGTGAGATCAATAAGAATAGCTATTCTGAGATGCACTGATTCAGGCAGAAGCCCAAAAAGTTCTGATTAAAAGATTGAGGTAATGGGCATTTATGAGAAAGGGAAGAGGAACAATTACATCAATAAAAGGACGACATTTCTATTGGTTCAGATCACATAACATAGTGATGTTAATTCTAAACAATGTGTTTAATTTTCGGTCTAGTAGTCATCAGTCCAGTATAACATTCTAAACAATGTGTTTAATTTTCGGTCTAGTAGTCATCAGTCCAGTAATCATAACTGTTTCTTATCTTTGCAAACAGTTTTGTTTTTATATACAGAATTGCCCTAGGCCCAGTTAAATGGTTATTTTGCCCTGTTTTTAAAATTCAAAGTTTGGAGTATAAGGTATATAAGGCAATTCCCTGGCATGGTAGCTCCAGCTCCATTTTAAAGCAGCTCCATTTATATTATTGTTTACAACTGGCTGGAAAGAACCAAATATGCATCTCTTCCCAATTCTTCATTCAGTGACATCAAGTTGGTAGCTTGAAATCAGCCAAGGTGAGAGTATTTACACCATGGAAATTGGCAAATGCTACAGATGAAGGATTTAGTGTTCTTCAGACGGCCACCACCACCCCTGTCCCCACCCCTACGCCCCACACGTGGCTCCAGTGTGTGATGAAATCCTGACTCTGTCTGTGGGTTTCTAGCACAGGTCCAGGCTCTGAGCTTCCCTTGAGAGGCAGGGCAGAAGCAGCTTAGAGGACGGGCGTCAATTGGGCAGCACAGTGCCAGGATGGCGGTGGACAGGAGCCGGGGACCAGAGGGCAGCCGGGTGAGGTAGAAACCAGGGCAGGGAGGAACTGGAACTGGAAGACCAGGGCCAGGGTGTGTGTGTGTAAAGGAGAGAGACAGCAAGGGAGAGACAAGGAGAGAAGAGAAATATAGAAAGACATGGAGAGAAAAAGCAAACATAGACAAAACATGCAAAGAACACGGATGGAGGGAAGAAGACAGAGTGAGACAGGCAAATGGAGACAGAGGCAGAAACAAAGAGAAAGAGAAATGGAGAAAGCCAAGGGCAGAAACAGGAGAATCCAGTGACAAAAGTGAAGACTGGGGAGTGCTGAGCAAAGACACTTAGCAGCCTGAGTGGGCCCAGGCGGGCGGCCAGGCCCGTGCCAAGCTGACAGTGAAGCCTACTTCTGCAGCGTTCAGGCCCATGGGACCTGGGGGCAGCTGGCAAGAAAGACCTAAGAACAGGGCCTCCCCTCACATCTGCAGCCACCAGCCACAGTGGGATACCTCCTTAGGTGCCAATCAACTCCTAGATTCAAAGATGCAAATGTTTGATTGCTTCTTCAATATAGACTCTAAATCCCTCAGTAATTCAATAATGCATTGCCCAATTACTCACATGATGAGTGATTTTAGATTAGGTAAAAAATATTTAGGCAATTAAATTGCTAAGTGATTTGATTGTTTCTGAGAGAAATTCCCTCATAACGCTCCCTTGAGTTTTACGTTCTCCCTTCTTAGGAAGGGATGTGCGGCTTTAGATGTCTGCTTGGTGGCTCTCCTGGCTGAATCCAGCATGTCGTCCCAGGTTACAGGCTCCTGGGTTCACGCCCTTCCCCTTGCCCGGAGGGGTGCCAAAGGCAGCTGGTGCTGGTGAGAAAGAAACACATGTGCGCATCTTTTTCCAGTTCTGCATTAAGTGGCATCATGTTGGTAGCTTGAAACTAGCCATGAGGGAAGTATCACACCATGGAAGTTGGCTATTCTACAAACCAGGGCTTTTTTTTCTCCTTAGGTGAGCGCCTTCACTCACTTGGCCCCATGTGGCTCCCAGGTGTGCTGACCCCTCAGCATGTTTGTGAGTGTAGCATTTGCTCCTGGCCCCCCGCTGTGAGCCTCCCTCAGTGGGCAGAGCGAGATCCATGGGGGCGGGAGGGCAGGTGGTCAAGTGGGCAGTGTGCTGCCAGATGGTCACGCTGGGGCCCGTCCCCGGCCTCGGTCCCAGAGGTCCTTGTGCCTGCCCTAGAGGCAGTGTGGTTTAGAGGGAAGTTGCAGGAGCCTGAACGTGGACAAGGAGTTACCAGCAATGCAGACAGGATGGGCCAGGCAGATCTTCTGGGCCCAGCTTGGTGGCCGCTCTGCTAGCTGAGGCTGCTCAGACTCAGCATCCCAGAAAGTTTCTTGAGCTACTTCCACATACAGAGAGGTTTTGTTGTTATTTAAAACATTCCACTGCCTTCTCAGGAAGCTGGGTCCTTTTTGCTGCCCATCTTGAAGGGTTTGGTAAGCAAATTGGGGGGGGGGGCGGGGCGGGCGGGAGGTGGGAGGCCTAAGTGGAGAGAAGATGGAGGCAGGCTGGAGAGAAATGTCAGAAAAGCATTTCAGGTGTTGCTGTAGGCAGGGTTCCGTGTGAGGGAGGCAGGAGCTCACCTGGTGCCTGGGGCGAGCCAGGCACAAGGCACAACGAGAGCAAGTGCTTCGATTCCCCCTTAGGAGGAGGAAGAGGGGTGTGCTGGGTCACGATTAGAGGCAACTGAGGTCAACTAAATCAAAGGGACAGACCTCGCCCCTGAGCCCACCAGGATATATTTGCTGAGAGGCTGTTCCTTGGATCTGAGCTGTACTATGTGCTGGTCTGCAGGGCCCTAGCACCCCCCAAGCTGGAATGACTCATGGACCAATGTCATTTATGTGGAGAGGACACACTCAGGCCTGGATGATTCTCCTTCCCTCCAGCCCGGTGATATGACCAGGACTTTCCTTCACAGAGGGACCCCAGCCAGCCATGGTTCCACACAAAGCAGGTGACAGAGACCCAACTCTGAGGGCAAGGGCCCTGGCCAGGCAGCTGGGCACCTCATATTCTCTCTCTCTCTCTCTCCCCTACCCCCCAAAAAAATCTGAGCCCTCACTCCCCATCAGCTAACTAGCCCACAGCAAACAGCTAAATATAGTCCCCTACTCCTCGACGCCCGCCAGCCAGCCACAAACTGTCCATCCGCTTTCATGTCTCAGCTGAGCCATCTGCTGCCCCTAGAACCTCACAGCGCTGCTCTCCAGCCCAGATTTGGTGGGGTCTGCACTGAGGAAAACACAGGTTGAGAGGACCAGTTTAGAAGATGTGAAACCAGATAGACTTTGGCATCAGAGAGGCTAGGGTTCAAATCTTTACTTCACCACTTCCTAGTTGTGTGACTTCAGGCAAGTTACTTAACCTCCCTGAGTCTCATTGTCCTCAGGGAGGCTAATATTGCCTGGCTCACAGGACTGCTGGGAAGGTCAACCAGGATAGCAGGTGTAAGCTTCTAGCCAGTATCTGGCACGGAGAGAGCTGGATAACTGTGCGTCCCTTCCCGTCCATCACACAGTCATTCTCTGCCTCTCCCACAATAAAACAGACGTTATAAAATTATAATGAGACTTGTAAAAGCAGTGGCTTGTTATAAACAGAGTATGTGTCCCTATGCCCTGATCCTGAACTTTTTCTTTGACACTGTGGAGCTCTCAGATGTGCTCCTTGGGGGAGCCAGACATGGACACACAACACAGACACACACAGAGGAGGGCATGTGCACACCTGTCAGCTTAGGGTGTAGGTGCACAGGCCACAGGCTGATGGGCCGGCGGAATGGGCAGGGAGTGTGCCGTCCCTGGAAGCCAGCTGCCTCTCTGCTCTACCCTCCTAGGCCCGACCTGGGCCGAGTGTGTGAAGAGCCTTTGGCGCCCTCTGCTGTCGATGTGCTGCCTGAAGCCCACATCAGACTCGCGAGAGCCTGCAGAGCAAGCCGTGGGTGCCTGGGTACTTCCTTCTTTCTAGTGTGGGAAGAGGGAAAACCAGGAGGGAGGAAGAGAAAGGGGGAGGGTGTCAAAGGGCCCCTTCGGTCTTCAAAGCCACCGGGACGGAGGATCCAGCTGTGCAGCGCTCCACTGCGCACCACGGCTGCTTAGAGCAGAATCACCCCCTTCGGGCTCATACGGACCTTCTGCAGACCTCACGGTGACACAGCCATGTCCCAGGGGCTTCCCAGGCTCTGCTGAGGTGCCTGTAAGTCCACAAGACAGAACAATACCCTGGGCCAGGAAGATTTTTCTACCTTCTCTGGAAATGCCATGGCCCAGACCTTCACTCTTAGAGGTGGATGGTAACTTGATGGTAAAAAAAAGTGGACTTGGGAGCCAGACAGATTGGGGCAGAGTGCCAGCACTGCCCCTCAGTAACCGTGTGACTTTGGGTTCCTAACCTCCCCAAGCCTCTGCATCCTCATCCTCAGAATGGATGGAAATAATACAGTTGCTGTGATTAAATGAAAATTCTCCCAGAACGCAGCCCAGGGCCTGGCACACAGCAAGTGCACAAGAAGTGCTGCTATTATTATTACAGCTGTTGTTGCCTTGCCACGGGGCTTCCTGAGGGGTGAAGCGTGCAGTGTCATCAGAACCTCTGCAGCTTGCATGGCTCCCTGGCAGGTGGAGGGGTGGTGGGGTGGTCAGGGTACCATTTTTGCAGAAGGCCACAGTGTCAGTCAGTCACTGGTCACGACTCCCTGCCAGACATCAGCCCTCTTTCTCCTGGGATGGTCCTCTCTGCTCCCTGCAGAGCTGCCCTCCCAGGCCTTGCTGACTGTGCAGGGTGTGTCTCTGGCCTGACACGGCCAGTGCGGCCCTTCTCTGGGATATTTAGACTTGGAGCTACTGGAAGCTAGTTCTGTCTCATGGCAGAACTTCCACATTACAGCACTTGGAAGCCATATTTTCTGTCTTGTGGACAAAATCAGTCTTCAGTGAGAGGAAAGAATGAGGCTGACCTGTGGCAGGAATGGAAAACGAGGGCTTGGAGAGGTTTTATGGTTCAAAACCCTCTGGCTTCAGATGTCACTCATGGACACCAGTGTCACCACTTCTCCGGCTTGACTACTGGACTCTTACTTATAAGATTCTGTGAGATGCTCCAGGATCCTTCCAGTAACCCTCCACTTCTTCTTAAGTTGGTATGAGTTGGGCTTCTGACACTTACAAGCAAAGGGACAAGGACATGCCACTCGTCTCCTCTGTCCCCGACCTCCTCTTTGTCCTCACTCACAGATGTTCCCATCCCAGACTTTTGTATAGTCTCTACCCCTAAAAAGTTCCAAAGCTGATTTTTTTTCCCTTTTGCTTTTAATAAAGCATTTTTCAAGAAACACATTTATTGTAGTCTCATTTTGTTGGGGGTATAAAGGTGAAATTGTTTTCTAACAGCTACCCCTCCTGCCCAACTAAGTGGCAGGGCTCTTCATGAGATTGCGGCTGCACCACACAAGTCCCCTGACATCTTCATCTATTAGAACAGCCTCATGTCAGCAACCGACACTCGCTCCTTTTCATCTCCAGGCATTCCCCTCTCTGCTCAGACAGAGCTGTGGCCACCCTCCCCTCTTTCTTCTGGGGGCCTCTGGGAACAGGACCCAGGGAGGGATTGGCATCTGGCGAGGCTGTCCTCTGCTGGGTGGATTGTGACTGTTTCTCTTGCTATTCCGACTGTCCTCTGTTCAAAAGCTGACTCCCTCTGGAGGGCCTGTGTGTTCTCCGAAGCCCTGGAGTGGGGCCCTCCTGGCAGGCACCAGCGTGACAGCTGAGCCCAGCGACCTCACACAGTGCTCTCTCCACCCCACCGTCTGTCTCCTAGTTCCCTTTTCCCCCACTCAGGCAGCTCAAGGTATATCACAGAGTCCACAAATGAAGCAGACACCCACCTGGGGATGACATGTTTGTCTTGCCTTACAAGAAATTCCCTATGGCTTCGGGGAGGAAAAGTTCCCCCCTTTGCCCCCAAAGAAGGGAGAGAGTAGCCTCTGTCACAAACACTGCACCCCTCATGTGGCAAATGATTCCTCCATCCCTGCTCCTCTTACACTCACTGGGGGCAGAGGTGGGGCGGGGGGGAACCAGTGCCACCCTAGTGCAAGCCTATGGGAGGAAGATGGTAAGACTCTCCGGACGTAGGGACACAGGGGCCCTGGTGTCTTTCCTACACCGTTTTAAGTCTTAATTGCATTGCAAAACTGGAGGAAAAGTGCCATGCAACATCCCATTATACTGGTGCAGGGCTCTCCTCCCTCCCAGAACCCAGATGAACTGATCAAAAGACTATGAAAGAAGAGAAGGCGCATTCCCACGCCAGGAATGCTGGCGGTCTGTGGGAAATGTGCAAGATTCAGATCTAAGGGAGACCCCCCAGGGTGTAATCACAACTGATCCCATGAAAAGCAAGCAGAGAAGGCCCTGGCAGCATCTGCCTACTGCCCCCAAATTTGGAGGGCAAAGGGTGAGACATGGGCTTGCAGAGAATATGTCGGTGCTGTGGATGGACAATGTATAGAAGAGCTGACTGGGAGGCCTTGGGGTGCACATGGTCACTAGGCCAACCAGGTGATTGAGGGGAGCTCTCCCTGAATGTTTCTCCAATACAGTATTTCTCCTTTCTGAGAGGGTGGGCACAAGTCTTGTCATGGCTACATCAGTTACCAAGAGGAGCAGCCTGTCATATAACTGGCCCCTGGTGTAGAGGCAAGGTCCCCACCGTGCCTACCCCCAGCCAACTTCCACCCCTTTCCCCCAACTAGATCCCCAAGCTGGTCATGGCACTGGAAGGCTCTACCTGAGTGGAGAAAGAACAGGACACACACACACACACACACACACACACACACACACACACACACCCTACAACCAGCTAGACCCACCAGTCAACTCTAGAGATGGAGGTAGGCGTAACACATGTCACAGGTAATTTGTGTTCACAGTCAACTTGTGTCACAAGTTTGCCTTAACCAGTCCTTCAGCCTAAAATATGACAAGACAATAGGAAAGACATCGAGGTGGATAGTGAGCTAAGAGAATCAATCCACTTGGGGAAAATAATAAGATATTAGAAACCCTCATTTCTTAAGCAGAAGTAAAACAAACACATACCAGCACACAAACACACACAGTCTTTCAAAGGAGAATGTGTCCCTGAAAGGGCAGAGAAAAAGAATCCCTTTGAAAAAGATTTCTCAGAGCAACACAAACAACTTTCAGACCACATCTGCTTTGTACCCACTTCATTTAATTAAAATGGAACTCTAAGAAAGGAGAGTTGAAAAACAAGACGGAAAAAATGAAATGAGAAGGTTATTGGCTGAGAGGTAGGAAAGCAAAACATGTAAGAGAAAGGCTGTAAGAAACTAAAAATGCAGCTGCCTTACCATAGTAAAGACCAGAATGGAAACTTCAGAAAATTCCATCTGTAAATGTGGAGGACAGATAAGAGTTCTCTGGGAGTGCAGAGCGAAAGCCCAAAGGGATAAAAACTAAGCAATAGACAATAACAGACACGAAGGCCCAACGAAGAAACTAAACAAAGGAAACAAAAGCAAGAACCAAAGAAGAAAGGAGGCAATACTTCAGAGCTGATGAAAACTCTGAGCCTGAAAAGTTAAAATGTTCCTTGTTATCTAAGTCAAATTAATGAAAAGAAACAAATCCTTAAAAATACCATGCAAGATTTTATCCATTTTAAGAGTAAAGAAATAATCCTATAAACACCCATGCAGAGGTTAAAAAAAAAAATCTACATTTCTGAAAATGTGTAATTGGAAGAGATTCCATAGAATGTTGGAAAGAGCTTATGATGGAGGGAGAAAAAAACTCCTGTCATAAAACAAACTTGGGAAATGCTGAATGAAGAAAAAAAAAAAAAAAGACAAAGTCTTATACTGAGGCTTTTTCAGGGCTTTTAAAATGTTCGTGCATATTGTTAAATTAGTGATGTTGGCAAGCATAGTTTCCCAAATGCATTTGATGATGAAACCCTTTTCCATCAACTGTGTGGGAAGAGGGGTGCTCAGTTAACTGCACTTTCAAAACCACTCTTCTACCGAATTTTGACAGATCACAGCTATAACCTAAAATGCCCACACTCTGCCAGGGGCATTCAGGCATGAAGACAGAGGGAAGGCCTTTTCTACATGCCAGACTTGGGATATGTGCCATGCGTGGCTCTCCCCCTGTGAAGTGCTCAGAGATGCATTCTTGGCCAGCAGGGAAGAATCAAAACAAGCAATATCACAGTAAACAAAAAAATCAGCATGGAGAAGCTGTTGTTAAAAGACCTGGAAGTGACTATTAAAAACTTGTTAGACAGGGCCGGCCGAGTGGCACAGTGGTTAAGCGCTGGCTTGGGACACCAGCGGCCCCGTTCGGATCCCACATATGAGGGCCAGTGACACTGCCCTCAAAAAAAAAAAAAAATTGTTAGACAGATGATTTTGTATGTATCCATCAGGGTGCAGGCACAAAACAGAACCCACACCAGAAACCACATCCCTCTCTCCCTTGGCCTGCCCCCAGGAGGTTACCCCCCACAGACCACTCATTCCCCCAAGCTTCCTGGTGGGGTTGTGGGCAGGAGACTGAAGGCTGGGAGGAGAGAAAGGTTTGAGCGTCATTCCTGCTCCCTCCCTACTTTAGTGTCCTCTCTTTGGCAGTGGCAGTGTCCCCAGCCTCAGCTCTCCAAGGTTCCAGATGTCTCTGGATTCTAGTCACACCGAATCCTCCTTTGTCCCTGCAGTTCTGGGGATGATACTGGCTTCCAGTTATGGGTAGTCCCCAGTACCTCACCATCACCCTTCACCTTATCTGCACTTCTATAAGTAGACCATCTAATTAAAGTCTCTATTTAAACCATCTTGGGGGAGTGTTTCTTGCCAGGACCCTGACTCACACATTTCTCAATTCTTGTTGTAAAGCCAGAATAAACCTGATACTGGAACCAGACAAATGGCACAAAGAAAGACAGAATGAATGAATGAATCATACACTAGTCTCATTTATATAGATGTAAAGTCCTAATACAAATTTAATCAGATCAAATCCCAAGTAAGTCCAACAAATTAAAAGAATGCACCATGAGCAAACATTCCTGGAATGCATGGATGATGCTGTATCAGAACTGTAGTAAACTGATTACCACAGCAATAGGTCAAAGGAGAAAGAGTATTTTACATGCTGAATCGATGTTTGGTAAATGTTAACAACCATTACAGATTTTCTTTTAAAAAGCTCTAGTGACTGGAAATAGAAGTATACTTATTTCACATGATTAAAAAAATATTAACTCTCAAACCCACAGGCATCATAAAGAGTGAAATGCAAGAAGCATTCCCATTAAATATGGGAACAAAACAAAGATTTCTACTATCTTGTTATTCAACATTGTTCCAAAGATCCTAGCTAATGAAATTCGACAGAAAAAACTATAAAAGGAGTAAAACAAATTATAATGATTTGCAAATATAACTGTCTTCTTAGAAAAAACTAGGAAAAGAAATACAAAATTATCAGAATAGAAGATTTTAGTAAAGTGGCCAGTTATAAAATGACTACAGAAAAATTAATATCTTTCCATTTCCTAATAGCATGATGAGAAAACACAATGGGAAACAAAAAAGGTGATGTATTTGTTACCCATTGCTGCATAACAAATTACCCCAAAAGTTTGGTGGTTTAAACACTTATTATCTCACAGTTTCTATGGGTCAGGAACCTGGGTGTGGCTTAGCTGGGTTCTCTGTCTCACAAGGTACATTGAAGCCAAGACTGTCTCATCTGAAGGTTCAAGTGGGAAGCCTACTCACATGGTTGTTGGCAGAATTCCACTCCCCGCAGTTGTTGAGCTGAGGGCCTCAGTTCCTTGCTAGTTGTGAGCAGGAAGCCACCCTCAGTTCCCTGGGGCAGGGGCTTTCCATAAGGCAGCTCACAACATGGCAGCCGGTTTCTTCATAGCAGGCAAGTGAGAGGGCTCTGGCAAGACAGAAGTCAGTCTCTGGTCAGCTAATCTCAGAAGTAACATCCCATCAATTTTTGCCACATTCTTTTCATGAGAAGTGAGTCACTAAACCCAGCCCACACACAAGGGCAGAGGATTATACAAGGTAGTGACAAGCAGGGATCATTGGGATCCATTTCAGAGGCTGCCTCCCACAGCTGCCATTGCTCTAGTTCATGAAAAGCACCACATACGTATACTCAACTATGAACTAAAACTGCACTGAAAAACAATAAAAATGGCCTTAAAAATAGAAAGATACTATGTTCCTAGATGAAACACTCAGTGTTGCAAAGTTGATTATCATAACATTAAGCTATAAATTTAATCCATTTCCAATTCCTAGAGGGATCTTTTGTTTTTGTTTAATTTGGAAAAAAAAATCTAGAGTTCATCTAAATGATAACAGCAAAGAATAATTTTTTTAAAAATAAAGGGGACTTGTGGGCCAGCTGAGTGGCGCAGTGGTTAAGCGCTGGCTTGGGAAGCCAGCGGCCCCGGTTCAGTCCCACATATGAGGGCCAGTGACACTGCCCTCTAAAAAACAAAAAAAATAATAAAAATAAAGGGGACTTGTAACAATTATTAAAATAAGGCAATATCAGTGTAAAATTACCTGATAGGCCAATGGAACAGGACAGAAAGCCCAGTCAAACACACAAAAACATTCAGTATATGATAAAATGGCCTTTCAGATCACTGGGAAATAATGAATTCCTTTATGATTCATGTTGGAATAGTTGCTTAATTTGTTTTACAGTTGTGTCCTTACCTCTCCCCATACATGAAAATAAAATAGAACTAAATAAAAAAGTGAAATGAGGGCCGGTCAAGTGGCACAGTGGTTAAGAGCTGGCTTGGGATGGATCTGGTGCGGATCCCACATAGGAGGGCCAGTGACACTGCCCTCTACAGCTAAGATGGTGAACAACAGCTCCACCTGGAGCTGGGCTGCTGTGAGTCCCCGGGTCGGCATAGCTGCAGCCCCTGCTGCAGTGGGCTGCCATAGGCTACAGTGAGTGGCTGGCAGCCAGCATGAGCAGCTGGCAGCTGGTGTGAGCTGCCAAGAGCCGCCATGAGCGGCTGTCCAGAGGCCAGGGATGGATCTGCCTCACCCGAGAAGAGCGCAATGACAATACCAACATGCGCCAGTGAAGCAATGTCCTCCACAGCTAGACTGAAGAACGAAAGGACAGCAACTTGTCTGTTCCCCTTCCCCAGTTCCCCAACGCTGTTCCCCTTCCCCAATTCCCCAATAAAAATCTTCTAAAAAAAAGTGAAATGAAACCATAAAATCATGGAAGAAATTTTAATTGAAAATATATATATTCTTGGTGAAGGCAAAGGTCACACAACAATAAAGTCTGAGATCATAAAGGAAAAATTAACAATTTGATGGCTTAAAAATAAAGCACTTTGGGGGCCAGCAGAGTGGCACGGTGGTTAGGAGCTGGCTTGGGACGCCAGCGTCCCCGGTTCGGGTCCCACATGTTAGGACCAGTGACACTACCCTCAAAAAAAATAAATAAAGCACTTTGGTACATCGGGAAAGTATTAAAAATATCAATGCAAATGATAAAATTTAAAAATTAATTGCACAATATGTGACAAAAAGTGATGTATGAAAAGATGCTACTAAATATATTATATGTTATAAAGAAATACTAAACAGGTGAACATTACAATAGAAAAATAATAGTTGAAGAATACAAACAGGAAGTTCACCATTTATTCATTTATTTGACAGATATTTACTGAGTACCTCTTAAGTGGCAGACAATTCTAAGTATTGGGACACAGCAGGAAACAAGACAAGAGGGTGCCTGTCCTCAGACCTTACATTCCAGTGTCTGTCCTTACAGACAGGCAATAAACAAATAAGGAAAGTACGGAGTATTTTAGAAGGTGGTAAGTACTACTGGTCAAAGAAAAATAAGAGTCAGTAAGGAGATTAGGAGTGAGGGATGGAGGGCAAGTGTCAGTGAGAAGGTGACATTTGAGCACAACCTGCACAAGTTCCGGGAGCTGGCCACGAGGGGCGGGAGAGGCAGGCTAACAGCTCAGGTGTGCAGAGGGATGGGGGGAGAGGGAGAGAGAGGGCCAGCTGGGGAGGATCCTGCAGGCCATTCCGAGAGCTTTGGCTTTTACTCCCAGTGAAATGGGGAACCGTTGCTGGGTTTTAAGCAGAAGAATGACATTATGATTTGTATCTTAAAGACTCATTCTGGGTACTGTCTTAGAGTTGATGTCTTGTGTACAAACAAGAAGCAGGAAAACCATTTGAGACCTCAATGAACACCAGATAAAGTGCTTCCTCTCACCGGTGATCAAAGATATGCAACTAAGAAAATGTATTCACTTGTTTTTAACCTAGTCGATGTTTAATGCCCTTTTAAGAAGACAGTACCCAGTACTGATAAGGGCAAGGGCACTCCGGGTGGGTAAATGGAGACCAGCTTTCTGGGGCAGCTGGGTAACCTGTGCCCAAACCTCAGAAACCTTCAACCCCTTTCACCAGAAATCCAATTTTCAATAAATTAATGTAAGGGACTAATAATGGCTGATGCTTACTGAGTGTGTGTATGCACCAGACTCTGTACTAAATACAGCTCTACGTCACCGCGTTTTCATCCTTATCATTATTCCTATTGTACAGAAAGAAAACAGGCACAGTGAGTGACACAGGTCATATAAGGGCTGGAACCAACCCAGGCCCTCTGAGGCTGCTATGTAGCAGAGGTACACACAAAGATCCGTGTTCAGGGGTGTTCATTACAGTATCGTTTATAGGAGCAAAGAAAGTAACATGAAGTCGACAAAGGGAGTTTTAATTAAATTATGATTTACCCACATAGTTCAGTCCTTAAAGCTCTTGTTGAAGGAAAATGGTTTTTCACGTAGCCAGGTGCTGACACAGGCCAGCAGGCTGCAGGGAGCTTGCTGTAAAGGGGCCCTCTGCCATCACGTTCCATTTCCTCATCTCGGTGGTGGTTCCGTAGGCGTGCTCACTTTGGGATCATTCATCAAGCTGCACACTTTGTGTACTTTTCTGTGTGTTTGTTACAGTAAAGATTTTTAAAGTCATTATTTTTTTTTTATGTAAGTTGCCAGATGCTTCTCCTGGGGGAACACAAAAAATGTCTGTGGAGCAGGTCTCCTGGTGTTAGAGGTCGCTAGTCCCTTTGGGACATGTAGGCATAAGGCTGTCACCACCTGCTCCTCAGGGAGTTTGCAACCAACCATTTATTGTCCAAGGAAGTCTGGTCCTTCCAATACCACTGGAAGGACGCAGCTGGCCTCCTGAGTAGATAGAATAAGGCAACCCCACCGCTCCACCTCCCATCTCAACCAGCGGTCCAAGTGCCCAGCTGAGACCTGCGGTCTCCTGTCAGAGGGAAGCTGGAGCTCTGCCTTAGGCTCAGGGTCCAGGCTCGGTCCTGGAGGACATGAGATTTTAGTAGGGGAGGAGCTGTGGCCGGCGCCTTGCCTGAGCCAGCCTTCCTTCCAGCCCCAGACAGAGAGCATGGGGGCGCGTGGGTGACCACCTCCCCATCTGGGCAGGCAGGAGCTCCTGTGATCAATACGAATACTGGAAAGGGAAGTGGATCATGACAGTTGCCCTTTCTATTCTGTATTCTAAATTTCCTACCATTGATGCATTTCTTATATAATCTGAAATGAAAAGCTACAAAAACATTTTAAGGGAGAGATTGCTAATACCTTGTCTCCACTCCTCATTCATCTTCCGGTGGCCCCTTCCCCTTCCAGCCCCCAGGTGGGCAAAACTGAATTCCTGGAGGGTTCCTGGGGGTGGAGGGTGGGGGTCACTTACACTAAAGTACAGTTCTGTGACATACAGTAGGAGCTTAATCCATACCCTTGAGTATTATCTCACCCAGAACTGCCTTCAAAGACACACCCTTTGAATAGAATCCCAGTGTCAGACTTGGGGCCTCAGAAGTTTACTGGAGCAGGGGCCTCAGGCAGGGCTGCATCCTGGGGAGGGAGCTCTGTCCCCATCCCTCGAACAGGAATCCCCAAGGGTGAGCTCCTTCCATCGCCCACCTCCACCCTCACCCAGACCACCTGCCTCTCCCACCAGAAGGAAGAGGCACATTGCATGTGTTGGGCAGAAAGTGGAGAGCAAGCTACCTCTCAAAGGTGCCACCAGGAGAGTCACAGATGGGCAGGGGAGGGTCAGATGGAGGAGAGGGGGCCTCATCCTGGGCTTTCCTTGTTGGAGGGATTTAGCTGAAGCTGTTGGCCGGGGTCTGGGGGTGGGCCCCTTCTGTCAACGTGGGGGTGGCCCTCAGCTGGCATGGGGGAAGATACAAATGTCTCTCCAAGGTCACAGAAAGGCAGTGCAATGTCTTCACCTCCACTCAGGTCTCGTCACTCTGTTCCTTCTGTTCTCATGTGTCACCTTCACTAGGCTGTGAGCTCTTTGGGGATCAGGCAGGTCTGCTTCTCTCTGTAACCCCCACAGCTGGCCCAGGTGCCCAGGGAACACGCTGATGGAGGGAAGAAGTGGACAGGTGAAGGGCTCACTGTGAAAAACAACAGCACACAGAGATGGAGTAAGAGAGATGTGGAAGAACAGAGACTGCAAGACAGGAAAACAGAGGGAGACAGCGAAAAGGAAGGGAGGGAGACAGGGAGGGAAGGAAATGACAAAGAGGGAAGAAGGAAAGATGAGGGAGAGTACTGAAAACAGAGAGAAAAAAAGCTAGAGACCCAGAAAGACTCAGAGAGACCCAGATAGAAAGTTGAACATAGAGAGGCAGGAAAACAAAAGCAGAGAGGGGAGTGGGGGGGAGAGTGAGAGAAGAGCCTTCCTTAGCCTTGCCAGGCAGTTATTAGTCAGAACCAGTAGGTTCCTGCCTCAGTTTCCCTGCCAGTTCTCCAGGGTTAGCAGGCTGTGGCCTAAGGGACTGGGCATCCTGCTTGGTCTCACCAGTCCTCTCCTTTGGGCAAGGGACTTTGTTGTGTTCTTCCCCCTCCCCCATGCCAGCTGAGGGCTCCCCCACCTTGACAGAAGGGGCTCTCCCACCCCCAGACCCCAGCCAACAGCTTCAACTAAATCCCTCCATCAAGGAAAGCCCAAGATGAGACCCCCTCTCCTCCATCTGATCCTCCCCTGCCTTTACGTCCCCAGGGGCTGGAGTGGGTGAGGATGGGAACAGGGACTGTACCATTCCTTAGGCCCCACAGCCATGCCTGCCTCTTCTGAGGGGGAGAAAGTCACAAAGGGGAAAAGCTGGCTGGGCTGGGAGCTGAGGGGGCTTCATGCCCCCAGAGAGACTTGCCTTGATGCCCAGTCTGTTGTCTCAGCACTGGTATTTCCAATTTCCCAAGAACCATGGGGGAGGGACCCAAAGAGGCCCTAGCGGGGAGGGCAAACAGAAAGGGAGGTGGCCAGAGCCACCAAATTTCCCTGGGTCCTAGCATGGGTGGGTTCCTCCCCTTCCCTCCCCTCCCCTCACCCCATCTGTCTCTGACCTCACCTCCCCCACTTCCGGGCCTCTCTGCAGTTCCAGCCCGGCAGAGACACTTTTAAGCCAAAGGGCTTAGCGGGCCCCCTCCACAGGCCCCTCCAGGCTGCTTGGGCTCTGGGGACCGAAGCCCCACTGCCTCCCTCACCACTGTGCCAGATGTGGCTGCGGGGGAGGGGTGAGCAAGCGCGGGGCCCAGCTGGCAGTGGTCACTTGGTGGTCCTCTCCCTGCTGAGTCAGCCGGTTCTGTGCCAGCTGCCAGCCCTCCTCACTCAGCACTTCCTCCAGCCCACTTTCCAAAGGCAGTGGCTGGGGCTTCCATACCCAATTCAGCACAAATCCTACCCATGGCCTTTCCTGAGCCACCCATCCAGGTGCCAGGACCTGAGCTCAGCAGGCAGTGATCAAGCGGGGAGGGGGAGGCCCAGCCCTGCCCAGCCTGGGAGACTGGGCATGAGAGCCCCTGGCAGGAGCACAAGAGCCTGCCTCACGCCTTCTGCTCTACCACAGAAATACTCTGACCCAGTGGGCCTCCTGGCCCTTCCTTTGCAAAGCAGTGAAGCCTGCCACGACTCCTGTCCCTTCTCTGCTCCCCAAACCCTTCGCTAGTCAGGCCAGATGCCTCCTTGCTCCCCGACAGATTTTCCAGAGCCTGGCGTTCCATCACAAGGGCAAGGGACAATGGCTACTACATGGAAGCCCCAGCAACAGATCAGCCCAGCCCCGAGCTGAGTATACAGTAGGTGTTTAATAGTCAGGCACAATCAACAAGCTCATTCAGTCCTATATCAAGGGAGCCCTCTGGGGTCCCTTGAGACTGGTTTCTAGTACCAGGAACTGGCAGCAAGCCTTGAGTCTTAAAAATGTGGGTGTGAATCCTGGCCTGTGGGACGAGGCCTCCAGAGGAGCTGCCTGCCCACTTCACGTCCAGACAGCGCAGGTCCAGCCCAGCCTGGGGACTCAAGGCCTCATTTGACCTGAGTTCTGCACCCTCTACAACCTGCCCAGGTCTCTCTCGGGCCACCATTCTGCAGGAGTCAATCGAACGATGCCAGGACACCTCCAGCCACTGGGGCAAAGCCTTACGCTGTGTCAAGAGGTGGAATCACATAGCCTCCGCTGGGCTCCCAGAGCTGCTGGGCCCAGTCAGCCACTGTGGGAGACCCAGGTGGAAGGGAGAAAAAGGTCAAAGGAAGGGCATCGAGAGGAGGGAAGGGGACAGCTCCCAGGAGAGGTGCCTTGCCTTGCTTAAGTTCACCTTGGGAAGGAAGGATGCTGAAGACAGGTAAAAACAGGAAAGGAACAGGGTAAATGGGGGGTAAGGAGACACCCTGGGAGATAAACCTATCCCTTCTTTCACCAATCCAGAGGAAAAAAAGAAGAGTGGCCACATGCCTGGCACCGTGCTGGGTACTTTCCATACTCCTCTCATTTCATCCTCCTAAATATGCCACACACAAAAAAATATGACAGCTTAACTGGTTTCCCTGGGCTGTGGCAGGGCAGGGCCAGGCCAGGACCCAGGCTCAGTCATCCTGGGGACCTCAGGCCTCCAGTCTCAGCAGGAGCTGGCAGGGCTGGGCAGCCCTGGCCCTGGAAGGCTTTGCAGAGGCCCAAACTATGTTCAGAGCAGTTTATTCAAACAGAGCCTAACAGGAAACTTGGCTTCTCTGACTCACTCTGATTCGACCTTATTAAAAAAAAAGAAAGAAAGAAAGACAGAAAAAGCGGAGCGGGAGCCAGCCTTGGGTAGGGTTTCATGCCAGGAGCTGGCTCTGAGTTAGAGGCCAGCTGAGCACAATGGCCCGTGCCTTGATCTCCCCACTGCTCCAAAGCCCTGAGGCAGCCCCTACCCACTGCTTGGCTTGAGAAAAGGGGCTCTGCCTTCTCCACTGTAGGCCAGTGGGGCTCCCCTACCTCTGTCCTCTCTCCACTCCTCCTCTTTCCTTCCCTCCTGCCTGGGGGTACCCTGAGGCCTGTTTCCACTTCACCTCCTCCTCTCCTGGCGCTGCTGCCCATCTGGCTAGCGGGAGGGCCCTACGGGACCCCAGGGATTCCAAGCAGCTGAGGCCAGCACTGCAGGGGGCACGCAGGAGGGAAGGAAGGCTTAACCCTCCAGGTCCCGGCCCTGGGCAAGCTGACTGTGCAGCTGGCTTTGTGTGCTAAGCCAAACCAGTAACTCCTTGCAGGCATCCTGTCTGGAGTCTGAAACCAAACTCCACACTGGGGAGCTGAGGGGCCAGTGTCGAATGGGTGCTGGCTAGGTTATGGGCATTTAAAGGGTACACAGATGCTCCAAGTCACCTGAACCAGGCAGTGTGATGGGTGAGCAAATGCTAGGGGGGAGGGTCCCCAGGTCCCCGAGGAATGCTCACTCCAGCTGTGTCCTCCCAAGGTGGGCTCCTCCCAAAGCAGAAGGGCAGTCTGCAGGGGTCAGGTTAAGGGCAGGGTCTTCCTACCTGGTTTATAAACAGCAGAGGGGGTTTCTGCCCTCCAGTTGGAGAAGGCAGAAGGCAGCCCAGAGGAGGTATTCAGACTGATTTCTTACACGCCAAAGTGTTCAAACTTCTAGGACCCCTCCGATCTCCGCTGTCCCCAGAGGGAACAGAGAACCTCTTGAAGTCCTCTTGGGGACCATCTGGTTTAATCCTCTATTGCTCAGATGGGGCAACTGGATCAGAGAGAGGAAGGGACTTGCCCTAGATCACCCAGCAATTTAATCACAGCAACAGGACTGAGCCCATTTCCTGTTCTCTGCTTATAGTGAACCCACCCCCACCCCCCCACCCACACCCACCCACCCCCGCTCCCAGTAAACCCCATCCCATATCACATAGTTCTGGGTTTCATTGTATTCATGTGCACATTCAGGATATTTCCAGGCTATGTCAACTCAAGAACAGAAACCATACATGCTGTGTGAGAAGGTGATCTCCCGCCTGATTTTGCAAGTTCTATTCAGCACAGGGCATATGCCCATTCCATAAACCAGGAGAGCAAGCCCCAGAGGTACCCACAACACTGAAGCTGGAGCCCCTCTACACTCAGACGCAGGGACTGAGGTGCACCTGAGGGCCAGGATTAGAGGGTGGCTCAGCTGGGGTCCGGCATCTCCCCAAGCAGGCTCATCAACAAGGAGGGTGTCTTTCAGCACTGGCTTTGGGAAATTGGAGCCCAGGGGTCCTGGGGAGTGGTTGGAGTAGACCGGAGTCGGAGGCTCATTCATGCCCACACAAGCAGGAAGATGGAGACCAGGGGAGTCTGGGTCCAAAACAGAGGGAAACAGCCAGGGTGGTGCTGACCCCTCCCACCCTCACACCACCACCACCACCCCACACCCCACCCCACCACCCCGGCCCAGCACTGTTCAGCCTGCCTGGGCCCCACTTCCCAGGCCTGAGTCCCCAGAGCACCCCTCCTACTCCCTGCTTCATTCTCTTCCTCAGAGGCAGGTCTGCGGCTTGGCTGGGAGCTCCAGGGACCGAGGGAGCACAGCAGCTGTGGGACAGGCCACATAGCTAAAACCCGGCGGGCCATAGGGCCCTGCGGAGGAGACCCCAGCAGGAGAACCAGGCTGCCCGAAACCTCCCAAAGCTCCCAGCCTGTTGCTTATTCATTCAGAGTGGGAAAGCGCCAGCCCGCGGCCAGCCAGTGCGGGGCTGCCCCTATAAGGCCCCCAGGCGGTGCTGCCCGGTGCCCTGCAGAGAGCCTCTCGAAGCCCTGGGCACCGCCCCTGCCCTGCCCTGACCCCTTGGCCTCGAAATGCTGTCATCGGAGGAGCCTTCCCGCTCGGACCAAGGCCAGGATGGACAAAGCTAGAGCTGGGGCAGGCAAGGAGCCATCCTGTCCTCGAGGCCGTGGGAAGAGAAGCACGCACAGGGGGCCGTTCCTGAGAGCCTCTCGGTCCACCCGGCCTCTGCAGAGGGGCCACCATGGCTCTGGCCCGAGCCGGCTGGCAGCTGGGAGCCCTGGTGTGGGGCGCCTGCCTCTGCGCCCTGGTGCACGGGCAGCAGGCCCAGCCAGGACAGGGCTCAGACCCGGGGCGCTGGCGACAGCTGATCCAGTGGGAGAATAACGGGCAGGTGTACAGCCTGCTCAACTCGGGCTCCGAGTACGTGCCCGCAGGGGCTCCACGCGAGAGGAGCTCTCGAGTGCTGCTGGCGGGCGTCCCGCAGACCCCGCAGCGGCGCAGCCAAGGAGGCCCCCGGCGGCGGCAGGCCCCTTCCCTGCCGCTGCCCGGGCGCGTTGGCTCAGACACTGTGCGCGGCCAAGCGCGGCACCCGTTCGGCTTCGGCCAGGTGCCCGACAACTGGCGCGAGGTGGCCGTCGGGGACAGCACGGGCATGGCCCGGGCCCGCACCTCGGTTTCCCAGCACGGGGGCGCCACCTCCTCGGTCTCGGCCTCAGCCTTCGCCACCACCTACCGCCAGCCTCCCTCCTTCCCGCAGCAGTACCCCTACCCGCAGGCGCCCTATGTCAGCCAGTACGAGAACTACGACCCCGTGGCGCGGACCTACGACCAGGGCTACGTGTACTACCGCAGCGCGGGCGGCGGCGGCGGCGTGGGCGCTGGGGCGGCGGCCGTGGCCTCGGCGGGAGTCGTCTACCCCTTCCAGCCCCGGGCGCGCTACGAGGAGTACGGCGGCGGCGAGGAGCAGCCCGAGTACTCGCCGCAGGGCTTCTATCCGGCCCCGGAGAGGCCCTACGCGCCGCCGCCGCAGCCCGCCGACGGCCTCGACCGTCGCTATTCGCACAGCCTGTACCACGAGGGCGCCGCGGGCTCCGAGCAGGCCCACCCCGACCCCAGCCCCGACGCCGCCCAGACCAACGGCGGCGGCGCCTATGGCGGCGACCCCCGCCTCGGCTGGTACCCGCCCTATGCCAACGTGCCCCCGGAGGCCTACGTCCCGCAGCGGGCCGTGGAGCCGCAGCCCCCGTTCCGAGTGATGGAGCCGCCGTACCTCCCCGTGCGCAGCTCCGACGCGCCCCCGCCCGTGGGGGAGCGCAGCGGCGCGCAGCAAGGCCGCCTCAGCGTGGGCAGCGTGTACCGGCCCACCCAAAACGGCCGCGGTGAGTACCGTCCCCACGCCGCGCTCGTGACCTTCCGGGTCCCTGCTGAACTGCTCTCTGAGCGCAGACCCTCCGCCGTCCTTAACCAAAGACCCTCGCCCCGACCCTGAGTTGCTAAGGAGCCCCCAACGCCGTATCGGCAGCCCCGGTGCATCCCACCTTCCAGCCTTCCCCTGGCTACACATCATCAGTGCCAGGATTTGGCCTGGCGGGCCTGGGCTCCGACCCTGGCCTGAGGGGCAGGGGGTGGGGAGACTGGCCAGGCTTTGGGAAGAAGCACCTTCCAGACCTGGCCTGGGTCATTTGGGGACAAAGGGAAGGAGGTCGTTTCCCTGTCATTTTCCTTCCTCGGTCCTGTCAGGGCATTTCCTCCACCCTTGGACATGCCCCTATGCCAGCCCCACAGGGTGAAGGAAGGCCTCTGCAGGTGCGGCAAGTTCCTGGTCACTGGGCTACAGGAGCTTTGGCCCAATGCGCAGGTTAGAGGAGAAGCTCTTGCCCTAGGAATCCAGACTAGATGACATGCGTTCCCTCAGAGACACTAGAAACGCCAGTGAGGCACTAGCCTGGGTGCAAAAACTCAGTCTTTGAGATAGGTACTATGTTAATGTCTTTTCAGATCAAAATAATGCAAAAAATTCCATAATGAACAAAATATCCCAGTTTTAAATAGAATCAGTAATGGTGGCGTGCCAAGCCTTATTGGAGCCTAAGGCGAACAGAAAACTCAGCAATGCTGATGCTGTCTTTATGTGGACTTTTGATACTTTGTTCATCACAGATTTCTTTGTATTTTGATTTTTTAAAATATTGGATCAAATATTACTTATCTTTGCTACTGAGCTTTTTGGTGCCCTCTTAAATTTTGCACCCCAGGCCAGTGCCTCACTCATTTTGCTCAGCTCATCCTAGTCCTGGCCTTGGGTAAGACTCTTAGGAGGCGGCTGTGGATGGGCCTCCCTCTGGCTTTTTTGGGATGGGGGCTGGGTGGGGGTGATGATATGACCTGGGAAGGCCCAAGCCATATGCACATGAGGACACAGTGCAGGGGACAGCCTTCCTTCTTCAGCTGGGCAACTCCACATATGCTGTTAGCACTCAGGCTACACTGCTAAAGGCCCACTAGCGGTCTGGCCAGGGCTGCCCCGCTAGCGGCCTGTCCTCTGCCTTCCTAGAATTCCCCTTACTGCTTCTGTTTATGCAAGTTCAAAGTCAGTTTTGGTCAAGGTTTTCCATTCAGTCCCCAATATATATATATATATATATATATATATATATATATATATATATATATATATATATATATATATATATGACATCCATTCCTGCCCTGCCTCTTTTAGGCCGATTCCCTGCTCCACACCAAGGTTGCTGTGCCAGGCCCACCAGGTGAGGGCTGAGGCCCTTGGGGCTCAAGGGCTCAGGTACTGCACCCCCAGCATTTGCCCCTCTGCCTCTGTCAACATGGTGACTGCTGCCTTGTCTTCAGCCACATTGACCTTGGGTGATAGGCTGCTGCTGAGGCAGGGACAAGGGTGTCTGTGTGAAGGGTTCTTGTTTCCCTAGGGGCTGCTGGAACCCAAGGCTAGGAGAGAGGAGTATCCCCACTGGTAGCACCACTCCCTCACACCCAAGGCATAGCACTCAAGTTGGGTGCTGACTCCGCTTGAGAACCTGCAGGAGTGAGATGGAGGGCCCTCTGTGGCATGATGGAGGGTCCCTTCTCCTGGTCCTTCCCAGGACCTGCAGCATCCTGCAGCTGACCGCCAGCTAGCTGCTCCTAGAGCTCCCTGCAGGAGATAACATAAAGGGTGCTAAACTTTTGCAGTAGCTTTTCTTAGAATGCAAGACCACAGAGTGGGATTGAGCCAAAAGCACTACCCCTCTGGACAGAGGAGAAAACCAAGACCTCAAATTCCATAGCACTGCTGGCAGTCAAGCCTGGGACTGGACATCTATGCTCCTAGCCAGTGGGTTTTCTAGGGCCCTTCTTTGGCCGTCAGCTCTTAAGGTTCAGAGGGGGACCAGCGAGAGCAAGGCTATATCTGGAGTGGGGGTGCGTGGTGTTTAGCAGGGCCTCTGGCCATTGCTCCTGGGCCCCACAATTCATTTGGGTGAAAGACATTTCTCCCCTGAAGGTAGTATGCTAGGGGCCAGGCCTGGTGTGCTGGTGTGCACAAAATCCAGGCCCTGCCCTGGGGCATACCTCAGTGCTGTGATTGGGCAGGCATTGGGAGGATGGGCTAGGGGAGCCCAGAGAAGGGGTCCCCCCCGCCACCAGGCAGGGGCTAGGGACTCAGACCTGCTCAAGCACTGCTACAGGGAGGGCCATTTGCACCCTCCTCTAGTCATAGAGGGGATGGTGTGTGGGTGGGACTCTTGGGGTGCAGGCTAGTTTGGGACTCAGAGAGGGAGCACTGCCTTCTTTCCCATCATTGGTTCCCCATCCCCACCCTACTAGGCTGGGACCATGAAAAATCCTGTTCATGGAAGGCCAAATCTTGCTCTTGAGCTCAGACCCCCAGGCCTGGTGTGGGAGTCCAGGGCGGATTCTCCGAGGCTGACCTCATTCCTCCTGGCCACACACCCAGGGGTCTGAAGCAGGGCGCTGGCAGCCTGCGTGCGTGGGCGTGGACGTGTCCTTACAACACCAAACACATGTGCGTACCACCCTTGTCCCTCTGTATTTGGGTAGATTCCAAGTGCCTTTCCAGGACCCAGTTTCTTCCTGGGGTGCCTGCACCCTCTTCCCTCCCACCCTGGGCGGAGAATTCCCAAGGCCTCCGACTCTGAAACATGTAACTGGAGAGAAGACCAGGAAACAGAGGCCCAGAGAGGGTCACACATTCGCCTGGCTCTCAGCAAATCCATGCAGAGGCTGGAGGGTGGCCGCCTGCGTCCCAGGCCCGGCTGGGTCCTCTGCGCTGAGTTCCTTGCCCATGGCCAGGCCCCCCTCTCCTGGCCTCCCTGCCCCTGCTCCTTTCCTCCCCGCAGCCTCAGCTTCTCTGAGCTGGGAGTCTTAGTGCCAGCCCCAGAAGACCACGGCTCTTCTCCCAGGGCCTCCCCCTTACACCCCCAGCCTGATTCACTGGCTCTGTCAACCCTGCAAAAGTAACATGGAGCCTCCTAGGATGTTGCTCATGGCTGTGCCAGCCTTACCTGGAATGATTCCTCCATCCCTGTCCTCACATAGCCAATCGGAGGTTAGGAGGGAGCTGTGGCTGTCACCTCCCTGATCACCTGATCCCTGCCTCTCCCTCGCCAGTCCATCCTACCCGTGGGGCAGATAAACCCCGAGTTGCTGACCATGTTTCTCTCCATTCAGGAGGTTCTGTGGCTCCCAAAGCCTTCAGGACTAAATCTAAATGCCCGTGGCTTCAGAACCTTGAGGCACCTCCTCCCTCTCCCCTCCACCTCCTTCCTCTGTCAGGCCTGCACCCCGCCCCCATGGGGACTGTGCTACACCTAGCCCTGGAGGTCTCAGCTGCCTACACACACGGGGAGTTTCTAGGGTGTTCACCTCTCCATTCAGTGCCTCACTCCCAAGAGGTCAGACAGGGCCCACTAGTCCCTGAGAGCAGCCTGGGCCCCTGCCCCCAACCCCACCGCCTGCCCCTTCCCACCTCCACAGGGCTTGGAGTAGAGGCAGGGAAGGACAGAAGCCGCCTCCCCGCCGCAAGCATCCAGAGTTAGAACCCCAAAGTGGAGATGATGGTAACAACTTGGCCATTTGAGGAAGAACACTTGCTGAGCTTTGTGGTTTCAGTGTGTAATTGTGTTCACCCACACAGCCTCCTAGAGAGGTTGGAGATTGTGGTTCTCTGACACAGATGAGAAAACTGAGACTGAGGGAAGCCTCACGGGCTGGATGCAGCTGATCCAGAATTCACACTGAGCCTGCTATCTCTGCTTTGCACGGAGACATCCTAGGAGGACCCCCGCCCCTCCTGCAAGCCAACGGGCGAGGGGGGAGAGCCTGGGCCTCCTCCACCAACTCCCCCCTCCCCCCCACCCCCGGGCCCTCATCCCTCCAGCTGCAGTGGGGAGGGGTAATTACACTAGCATCTATGGGGTACTTTACACATCACCTCTCTCAATTCCTGCCGCAATCCCATGAACCAGGTCCTGTATTCATCCCATTTCATAGAAGGTGACAGGCTCACTTGCTAATTGTCACACGACCTCTTAGAAGAGAAACCGCGATTTAAGTCCGCATGACTTCCCCATCCTGAGTTCTCAATCATTATATGTTATTATTGTTTTTTAATTTGTATGTATTCTTGCATACCCTGCACACTTCATTTATTCACTCGTTTTTTTTGGTCAACAGATATTTGATGGTCAGCTGTGTTCCAGGCACTGGTTGTGACAGGGTGAGGTGGGACAGTGAGTGTGCAAGGCTTTGGCAGTGTGGCTGTAGAGCCTTGTCACCCTCGGCCCAAACTCCAGAACCTTTATTTAACAAACACTTATCACTGCTTCCTAAGGGCTGGGCACTGTTCTCGGAACGTTACAGTTAGGGTCACTTAATCCTCATATCAGCCCTAGGTATTATTATTATCCCCATTTTGCAGATGAGGCAGCTGAGACCCTCAGAGGTTAAGTGACTTGCCCCAGGTCATATAACTGGCGACTGGGAGAGCGAATCACAGCTCAGCACCCCTCTCTCCGTCCCTGAAGTTCTCTCCAGAAAGAAATGGGGTCTTCAGGCAGAGGAATCTGTTGGAAAGGGTCAGATGAGCAGTGGACACAGGGACTTGGGTCCTCTTCCTAATTCCCTGTTTGGCAGTGAAATGCCACTCGTGTGGGAACAAACAAGTGGAGTCCTGGCAGCCTCATCTCAGGCAGACTTCCTGTCTCCTCTCTTATCCAGTTGCCAGGTCATATCTTCTCTTCCCTGGTCTCAAACTGGACCATCTCTGCCAGAACAAACAGCTCCCATTTTAAATAATAATAATAATAATAGTAGCTGATGTTTATTGAACACTTGCTATGCACCAGACACTATGCCAGGTATTTTATTTTCATTTTCTCTTTTAATCCCCCCAGCAACCATGTGAGACAGATAGTATTATCACCCCCATTTTACAGGCTAGGAAACTGAGGTTAGAAAAGTAACTCATCTGAGGTCTCAGAGATCATCAGTGGCCAAGCTCACACTCTACCCCACTGGACTGCCCTCAGGGAAGGAAGGGTATGTCTCCATGTTCTTCATTTCTCTCAAGTCTAAGCCCCCTGGAAAACCTACATTTGGAGTTTTGTCTTGCATCCTCAGGCCCCACAGAGCCTTGGAGGTGGTGGCAGAGCAGGGTGGGAACTCATAGGGCCTATGGGCACCAGCCTTCTGCCGCACTTGACCTGGGAGTCCTGGCCTTTCTTTCCCCTCCTCCCTTTCTCTGAACCCCAAGAGCCCCTATCTCAATGTCCTCTCGGCTCTGGAAGGGCCCTCCTCCCCAGCAGTCCCAGCCTGAGTCCACCCACTCCTGCCCAAGCCAAGAACACATGGAAAACTCCCCAGGGCAGTGGCTGGAATGGCAGGAGAGGAAGGGCGAGGGGAGGAGGGTGGTCAGCCCAGGCAGCCCACACCTGCTTCTAATTCCCGTGCAGGCATTCCTGCGGAGCAGCAGTTGGCTGGGCTCAGGAGGCCGGAAGGAGAGGCTGGGTCTGGTCCCCTCCCCTGTCCTGACCTAATAGCCTCCTCACCGCAGGCAGCTGGACCCAGAGGGCCTTTGTGTCTGGATTCAGGATTACAGGACCAGGGTTGGGCCAGGGTCCCTCTCCCCCTTGCTGATGGGCACTCAGAAATCAGGCATCTGAGTATCACCTGGAAATGGGTAATACTGGTGTCAGACTCCAGAGCAGGACAGGTCAGGAAGATGAGGCCTGAGAGACCTGTGCCATTAAAAGCCTCTGGAGACAACCCACCCTTCCTCCTGCCTGTGAGAACTGACACCACAGGTTTTCCAACCCCAGAGCTAACCCTGTTTCCAAAAAAAAAGGAATTTGGAGTCAGCCCCAGCCTTGGCTTATAATGAAACCTGTGCTCCCACGGGCAGATGCCACCAGACCCTTTATAAGGTGCAGGGATAGTGTGCTCGCTGAGGGGGTACAGGTGCCAGGCCCTGAGCTGAGTGCAGGGAACTCAAGGGTGCCCCAGACCTGAGGTCTCAGCCCAGCAGCAGGAAGCCAGGCACACAGGATGCAGCGGCCCAAGCCCACCTCCATCTTGCCCCTCTCTCTCCAGCTCCCAGACCTGCTGTGCACTGAGGCCCAGGCCAGCGGCTGGGGAGCAGGCAAAGGAGAACCCCACCCACTCCCAGGGGTGCTTGTCTGGCTGATCACCTCATGACGATATTCAGCCACTCAACAATATTATTGTGTGCTGGGCTGGGGTCTAGAGCTGGGTATTCATGAAAAGAAAGACACAACATTTTTGCCCTATGGATCTAATATTTTCATGCGTAAACTTAATAAATAGGTACATAATTAAAGGTGGTAGGTAAGTACTGTGGAAAAAATAGAGATAAATAAGGGAAAGCTGGAGTGTAGAGGTGGGGCAGGTTGCAAAGGTGGTCATGATTGGCCTCATGAGGGTGACACTGGAGCAGAATCTTGAAGGAGGGGAATGAGCAAGCCATGCAGCTATCTTCAGGAAGAGCATTCTGGATGGTGGAAACAGCCAGTGCAAAGGCCCTGAGGCTGGAGTTCCCTGGGCTTTTCAAGTGTGTGTCAGCGAGGTTAGAGCACAGTGGGATGGAAGGGGGAGCATGATAGGAGACAGTCAGAGATAACAGGCCCAGCCCAGGGAAGACCTTGTAGGCCACTTCGGCTTTGATTCTCCATGAATCAGGGAGCTGCTTCGGGGTTTGAGCTGAGAAGAGACATTTAAACAGGGACCCTGACTGCTGTACTGGGAATGGACAATGGGGAGGCAGGCAAGAGACTGAGAGGAGGCTGATGCAGAGATCCAGGCAGAGATGACAGCAGCTGGGCAGGGTGACACAAGCAGAAGTGGTGGGAAGTCAGATTCGGGATGTATTTTAGAGATAGAGCTGATGGGATTTCCTGACAGGTTGGATGTGGGGTGAAAGATAAAGAGAAGGGGGTCAGGCATGAGATAAAGGTTTATGGCCTGTGCAGCTGGAAAGATGAGGTTGTTAGAAGCTGAGATGGGAAGATAAGGTCACTGGGAAGGACCTGAGGGCCAGGAGGGCGCCCAGGGACCTGAGGCATCCAGGAAGGCTTCTGAGGGGTCAGGTAGGGGCCCTGAGCAGGACGGGTAGAGGCTGTGCTCACACCGGGAAGGCTGTGGGTTAGTGAGGTGTGCAAGGAGGCGGCAGAAGGCTCGGCCAGCAGGGAAGGTGGCCGACCTCCCCGAAGGTTGGCGGTAGTCTCCTCCCAGCTCAGCCCTGGCCTGCTTCCTGAGTAGTTTGCTCAATTGAACGCCCACAGATCCCGTTTTCTGAGCTGGGCCCCGCCACACAGAGGAGAGAGGCCGTCACTGCTACTCGACGTGTCTCCCAGTCAGGTGGGGACAACAGACATGTGCTGGGAGAGAGGCACAGGGTGGTGGCAGAGGGGTGGTCAGGACTGACAAGGTAAGCTTTGGAGCCTAAAGACTGGACACCGCAGTGAGGACAGAGCTGGGCAGTGCGTGCATGTGTGTGTACTAGGGAATTCCAACATAAGGGCACCATGGCATCCGAGGCTTGGGCAGAAAAGGCCAGGTGAGCTAGGGAGCTGTCCACTGATCCTTAGTGTTAAGAGACCTGGAAGGCCAGGTTAAGGCCCAAACCTCAGAAGGCCTTGGCTGCCACCCTGGGCAGTCTGGGCTGATTGTGTAGGCAGTGGGGAGCCATCGAAGGTTGTGGGGCTGGTTTTATGGCTATCACAGCTTCTTTGCCTAGTCTGGGATTGGTCCTTCACAGTGGGGCACAGCAGATCCCACAGCCACCTTGCCTGCCTGCTCATCATACAGGTGTGGCTCTGCTGGGATGGTGCTGACAACTTAATGTCCTGATTATTAGATGATAATTTCACGGGGCACAGAGCTGCCAGCTCCCACCCTGGAGGCCCTCTCTGCTCATCACTCCTCAAGGCCGTGCTCTGAGCTTCCTGCTTTCCCCACCTACGGCTCTGCTGGAGTCTGACTGCACGAGCCAGGACATCCGGCTGCGCACATATTTCACAACCCACTGCCCAGATTCTGCTGGATGTTGTTTACCCTCTAGCCTGGGCTCAGGAGAGCGGGGGCTGTTTTGCATTCCTCTCTCCTTCATCTGCTTCTTGTGAGCAGGAGGGCCGGGGAGGAAAGATTTCCAAGGAGATGAGGTTTATAGAACCCACAGAAAAGGGGAAGCCAACAGGGAAACAGGTGAGGTGTGGGCAAGCGGCGGGGATGTAACCACAGGCCCTCTGCACTGGGCAGCCTCCAGGAGCCGCTGAGCAGGAGGGAACAGATCGCTCATGAAGCAGGAAGGATTTAGGTCAGACGTGGAAGAATTTCCTGGCTGCTACAGGATAGTCTGTAGAGGTTGTGAGAGGTCCTGGGCTCTTGCCCAAGGCTGGGGAATGGACTGAATAGCCCCTGAAAAGTACTTTAATTTCCAAGTGTTTATGGAGCCATCAAATTATGCTCAAGGACCAGTTAGTCCAATCTCACCATTGTCCACATGGGGGAAACTGAAACGGGAAGGGAGTTGGACAAGATGGAGTCTTACTAACAAGAAGGCCCCAGCCTGTGTCCTGCCAGGGAAAGGGAAGACTGCCCCTAGGTTCCTGTGGGCTGGCATGTGGACCAGCCGGCAGTCGCAGGCCCAGTCAGCACCTTGTGAAGGGGCCCTGGGTCCCCTACAGAGGAAGCTCCAGGGGCAGAGCCAGAACACAGAAGCTGGTCCTTGTCCTTGGCTCTGTGACTTCGGACAGGCCTTCCGAGGCTGAAGGGCTTCCCAGACCAGCAGCTGCCTGTGATGGCCTTGGGACCCACAGCACTTCCGCCCAGCTCCTCCCTAGCCAAGCAGCCTGGCTTTGGCCATCACAGGGGCCCTTGCTGTCCCCTGACCCTGGCCCAGGCTCTGGGCAGCCTAAATCCCTGTGTGCGCGACCCCGTGGTCAGCATGGGGGGCGCCCACAGAGGGGTGAGCAGGCCATGAGTAGGCTAGAGGACAAGCAGATCTGGAGAAATGGAGGCACAGAGGCCTGAAGAGGGAGGCACTTCAGTGACAGCGTAGGGTAAGAAGCCAGGCTCCTGCTGCCTCCTGGGAGCAGAAGGCTGGGTGCTGATGGTGACCAAGGCCTCCCTGAGCAGCCTGAACAAGACCATCCACCCAGCCTTCAGGTGGCTAGCCCATCCCTGGGGTCCTTCCCAGGAGACCGGCTAGATCCGCCCTGTCAGTACACACTGTGGAGCCTATTTAGTAATGGCAAGCAATGAACTAGACAGGTTTTAATTTTAATTTTTTTTTTTTTTTTTTGAGGGCAGTGTCACTGGCCCTCATACATGGGATCCGAACCGGGGCCGCTGGCGTCCCAAGCCAGCTCTTAACCACTGCGCCACTCGGCGGGCCCTAGACAGGTCTTAAACATTTACATTGACTGAGAACCCATGAAACAGGATGTGATTATAAGACAATATCATTTATATACTTTAAGAATGTATACGCACTGCAGATTTTATTCAGAGGCGCAAATGTTCAAGGGCATATCTAAGGGTCAGAGGTGAGGATGAATGTTAAAAAATGTTATTACAAGAGAGGGGCCTTGTATAGACAAATGATAATGGTTAGTTCTGATATGAATTATGATTAATTCCATTTTCTGCATTTATAAAAACAAGAGTCTTCAGGGAAAGTTCTCAATGGAACCCGCGTAATAGAGTCTCCAGTGCCATGTCCAAGAACTGGGCGACTCCATCCCTGGATAAGAGATCCCAGCCCCTCCTCAAAATTACATCCCCATGACTGGTGTTTCTCTCTGCCTTCTGACTAAGGATTACCCTCTCCAGTGTCTTCTTGAGATGAGGGGTGCTCTGGTTGTAACTGGACTTCATCCAACCCTGCCTGGGGTGTGTGGTTGTACCCCATAAGCCAGAGACAACAGACCAGTACCCCTGCCTCTACTCCACACGCCCCAGCTCAAGCACCCCCTCATCACCCAACCCGCCCCTTGCCCAGGACCCCCTGAAGGGACTGACAGCCCAAGCCTGCCCTCCTGGCTGCTGACTGCCTCCGGGGAGAGCAGGCCAGCGGGGGAGGGATTGTTCTTTCCTGGAAAAACAGACCAGCAGAGGGAGGGGCCTGCTGCTCCCAGGGACCTCAGCAGGGGATGGGGAGGAGGGGCTCAGGGCCCAAAGGCTGCTGCCTTTTCCAGCAGATTCCTTCGGGGCAATGAATGTGCGACAGGGTGGAGCTTGGCCTGTTCTCCAAGACCCTGTGAAGGGACTGACAGCCCTTGAGTCAGTCGGTTAGGGGAGCCACAGAACCCCTGTGATAGTCAAAGAAGTGGAACAAAAAGAAGATAAAGGTGGTGTGATTCAATTTAGTTCTAGAAAAGGTATTCACTAAAGTAATGAAAGAGCAGATCAGTGATTACCTGGGATGCTGGAGGGGGAGAGGGGGGATTTGCCAGGAAGGAGCAGGAGGGAACCTTCAGGAATGACGGGAACCCCAGCTTCCTTGTGGTGCCAGTTACATGGTGTATATATTTTGTCAAAACTTTTCAAATGGTACACCAAAAATCTGTGCATTTGACTGTGTGTAGATTAAAGTTCAAAAAAGTTCACTTTTATAAAAAGAATGACGAGGAGTTTTGGGAATTCAGGACCAGGGATCTCTTCCTGAAGCTGCACCAACTCACTCTGTGACTGGGGGCAAACCCATTGCCCTCTCTGAGCCTCCGTTCCCCCACACAGCCCCATGCCCTGGTGTCACGTGGGGGACAGGGTAAGGAGCTGCTCATGGAGGTTCGGGATGGCAAGTACAGTTGGCCCTCCGTGTGGGGCCTGGGGAACCCACAGATACAGAGGGCCAACTAAGGGACTTAAGTATCTGCAGATTTGGGTATTCTTAGGGGAGTGGTTCTGGAACTAATCCCCCTTGGACACTGAGGGATGACTGTATTAAGCTGCTAATCATTCAAGAAGCTTGCCAATCAGGGAAGACTTCCTGGAGCAGGAGGCATCCAGCTGAACCTGAGATTTCTCAACAATAAGAGGAAGATCATCGATGACCAGGGTCAGGGCTCAAATTGTAATCAGCAGCTCTGAGGTGTCTGTCCTTAGTGTTTCTCCCAAATGCCCACATGTAGTGCTACACAAATGCTCTTCCCCATGGCTCTGGAGCTTATTTTAAAAAACTCACCCCACTCAGTTACAATCAGAAAGGGTTGGTGATGTCAAAGCAACTACTTTGAAGGTGTTTGTGTGTTTGTTTGTTTGAGTACTGAGCTTTAGTCTATAATTTGGACACAAACAGCAGTGAGTCTGAGGTTCAGAGTTGTTGATGGTGTCAGACCTCAGTGTGTGGCCAGGACTCAGGCTCAGTATAGGACCAGGATCTGGGTTCAGTCTGACCAGAGCCAGGCTCTGTGTGACCATGGTGAGGGCTCAGTCAGAGGTGAGGAGCGGCGCTAGCCCTCACTGGCCCTGAATACCCCTGGCCTCTTACTCAGCTGGCTCTTCTAACTTCCCTGGATTGCACAGCTAACTCATGCAACGGGCTACAGAGGAAGGGTCGGGCCAGAATAGCTTTGTGGAGCCATTTGCGCAGTGTTTATTGAAACCGGGCCTGGGATGGGGAGGAGGCTGTCTGGTGCCAAATGTTGGGTCTCATGAGGCTTCAGGCCCAGCTGACCCACCCCCACGTGTTTCTGAAGGAAAGGCACTTTGATGTTGGGGAAGGGGACTATTCCTGTCTTCCTTACCTCCCCCGCAAAGACTTCTAGGGACCAGTGGGTGCGAGCCAGCTTGGCACCAAGGTGGCCCCTTGCTTTGCAGGCCCCAGGATCCCTTGGGAAATGAGTGCAGGCATTCCTGGGGGCTTGAGTAATGGGACCTAGGCTGGCCAAGACAGCCCCCATCAGCCAGGAGCCACCTCATCCTCACCCACCCTTGTGCTCCAAGCTTTCTCTTCATTCCGAGTAGGTGAGGTCACACTGGCTGCCTGGACCCGGCCCTGCATGAGGCCCGGGCCTCGGGTTGAGCTGCAGGGCGGTCTGGGAGCCCAAGGTATGTGAGTGTGAGGGGTGGCATGAGGCCCGGGCCTCAGGGTGAGCTGCAGGACGGTCTGGGAGCCCCAGGTAGGTGAGTGTGAGGGGTGGCATGAGGCCCGGGCCTCAGGGTGAGCTGCAGGACGGTCTGGGAGCCCCAGGTAGGTGAGTGTGAGGGGTGGCATGAGGCCCGGGCCCCGGGGTGAGCTGCAGGACGGTCTGGGAGCCCCAGGTAGGTGAGTGTGAGGGGTGGCATGAGGCCCGGGCCTCAGGGTGAGCTGCAGGACCGTCTGGGAGCCCCAGGTAGGTGAGTGTGAGGGGTGGCATGAGGCAGACACTGCTGTGAAAGTCTGAGAAGCCAGAGTCCTCTCCTCTGCCTCATCTCTGGACCTAAAAGCTGACAAGAAGGTTTTGGCAGCAAGGAGAGGGAGCTGGACTCAAGTCCCTCTTCCTTGCTTGGCCCCCAAGAGCAGAGGGCTTGAAAGAAACTAGGAGGAACTTACAGCCTCATTTCATCATTTATGTGCCAGAATCCCTGAAGCCTGGGGGTGGGGAGGTTGGGGGGGTCCACATAGAGGCTGCAGGCCCACTCTTCTTTAAGTCAGTGGCCCAGCTGGGATGGACAGAGCCCCACCCCATCCTGTGCCCCAGCACTCCCACACTCCCAGCTTCTTTATTTCCTGCAGATGGGATCTGGACACCTGAGTTTGGTTTCTGCTAATTCCTCATACCGCTCACTAGAACTAATGCTTGGGGAGGGGCTGGGGGAAGGAAGGCAGGATGGACAGACCCTGGCTCTAGCATATCCTGGGAACAAGTGATCACAGGAACCAGAGCAGATTCCAGACTTCCCCTGGGCCCTGGAGGGAGGGAGCCAGCACCCCTCAGGTTGGAGGCCAGAGGCTTCAGATGGGAGGGCATGGTGGTCCAGGGGCAGATGGCAGGAAGAGAGGACCCAGGCCAGGCGCCCAGGCTGAGAATCCTGCCCGCTCAGCAGCCTGCTCTAGGGCCACGTTTTCCTTCTAGCCCATTCCTTCCTGCCCACCCCCACTTCTGCTAGCCAACATTCACCTGGCTTTAACAATGAGTCTGCTGGGACCCACTAGGGGCCAGAAGCCCAGGGCTCTCTTGGTAGTTCATGAAGAATGCTGGATGAGAGGAACAGAGGGTGTCTGGAGGCTGGTGCAGAGGACTGGGGAGAAAGGCCATGCAGGGAAAGGTCCCTGCCAGGAAGTTCCGTGGTTCATCCAGTCCTGCCCCCAAGCCCTTGTCAGTGCCGTTCCCCCGCACCAAGAATACCCTCCCCTCTTCTCTGGCGCCACAGGCTCCCCTGTCCCCCAGCCCTTGCTCATGTCCCAGCTCTGCCAAGAGGCCTTAGCACTCCCACAGCACAGAGCTCCAGAAGTGAGCTTTGCTCCCTGACCCCTGCCTGAACCCAGGGAGAAAGCTCAGGCCGGGAGGTCACCTGAAGATGGTGACAGCCTGTGTGGAAGAGGAGGAGTGGCAAAGGGTGTTTGGGGCTGGGGAGGTCTCTGGGCATTAACCGTGGCCAGCATGAGCCTCCTAAATGTCACGCTCTTCCCCCCTCCTCCCTCCCTTTCTCCCACTGCCACTCCAGGTCTCCCTGACTTGGTCCCGGATCCCAACTATGTGCAAGCATCCACTTACGTCCAGAGAGCCCACCTGTACTCCTTGCGCTGCGCAGCGGAGGAAAAGTGCCTGGCTAGGTAAGGAGCGTTGGGACAATCCCTGGGAGCCACCCAGAATCCACACGCATGCCAGCCAGGCTGCCAGGCTGCCTGCAAGCCGATGACCTTGGCCAAGTGTCTGAGCCTCTCAGGATCTGGTCTTCCTCATCTATGAGCCTTGCCTGCCCCAGGGGGTCAGCAGGGGAAGGGAACAAGCTGTCATCCAACATCCCTGAATATACCGCCACTCAGGAAGCTTACTTCCACTGTGGGCTTGAATCTTCACACCAGCCCTGAAGGTGTGTGCTGCCCCATCAGGAAACGGAGGTGCCGTGACAGGGACTGAAACTTTTCTGACCCACGCTGCCTCCTGAGACGTTTCCTCATGGGGAGCTCAGATTCCCAAGGCTTCCATGAGGACCTGCAGGGTGCACCAGCCTTCCGGACGGGGCCAGAGGATTGGCCACCTCCACGGTGTGGCTGTCTGCCTGGGTCACAGCAGGGACAGTAAGCATGGGTGACAAAGAGGCCTCAGTTATGTGTGGCACCAGAGAGGAGAAGGAGACCAGTTTACCTGTCCCCGGAAGGTGAGCACAGCCAACTCTTCATCATTCCGAGGTGATTCTGCCTCCTGCAGAACTGGCTTCTAAATTTATTAACAATGGATATTCTGTTCAAATATGTATGCTTTGGGGATAGCATCCTGTGCTAAAAGAACTAGTTAAAGATTCCACGGGCCTCTCTATTGTTGCCGTTTCTCAATGCTGGAAGCACCTATTTTCCTTCATTGCTTGCTTTTGACATTTGAACTCTTTATTTACTTTTATTTTTTATAGTATCTGGGAAGCCCTTTGGAATTGAAACATTTTCTCACTTGAGGGACCTCTAGTCCACTACCACTCAGAATACCTGGCCACAGCTGATAGGGTTACCTATCTGGAACAAGATAAGCAGCTTGCACCAGGGTGGAACTCAGAGCACTGCTTCCTTCACTGACAAAGCCTGGCTTCAAAAAAAGTGTCTGCTGAGCTAAACAGTGTGATTAGTTACGTAATTGATTCACATGCTGGTGCGAGTTCCTTATCTCATTACAGACTGGCAACAAACCGTGTGTGAACTGGCAATAGTCCTAGGCCACACTGAGTGCCACCAGGCCAGCCGGCCTGTGCTTCAGGCCTTGTCTCGCCTCAGTTGTCCCTGGAAGAGAACACAGTGATGATCCCCCACTCTGATTCCCCCAGCGGTGAGGAACTCACAGCCTCCGTGGCAATCCAGTAAGCCTGGGTTTTGAGGCGTTTGAGTCAAAACCCAACTATCCCTCCATCTTCCTGGAGCATCCCATTGTGTCCAGACCTGAGCTCTGGATGGGCTGGGGAGGAGACAGCCGGGCCATGTCCTGGAGGGATCTCCTCGTCTGGCTGGAGAGGACAGCAACGGGGTGGGAGGAAGGCTCGCAGGAGCAGTTTGCAGGCTGGAGCTGTGTACGACCCAAGGGCTGAGGCACCAGAGGAAGCTGGGCACAGGGTGCAGGCCTAGAAAACCTGCCAAAACTGAAGCCCTGGGGCCCAGAGCCTCGGAGATCCTGGGGAGTGTGGGTCTCGGGCTGTGCCAGTGTGCAGCCAGCCAGCAGGACCCTGACGAGGGAGGGGACGTGCTCCAAGCCTCACCACGAGTTTGTGGCCACTCTGGACCTAGAACCTAGACCCGGATGGTTTCCCACGGTGTGCTGAGCCGAACAGAAGGGCAGCACTGAGCTCAGCAGAGGGAATGAGGATGTTTGTTCCCATCCAGACACAGATGGATTCCAAGCCTCCCCCAGACAAGGCCAAGGGCCGTATGTCCTGGCAGAGAGGAGCCTGCGCTGCCTGTTGTCCAGACATCCTCTCAGAGAGAGCCAATCCCCACAACTGGCCACCTCCTGCCTCTGGCCTGAAAACCCAGACCTTAATGGGTCCAGGGACGTGCCCGGAGGCTGTTCAGGACAGCTCTCGCGGGCCCGTCTCACAGCTTTCATGGGCCCGTCTCACAGCTTTCACGGGCCCGTCTCACAGCTCTCACGGGCCCGTCTCACAGCTCTCACGGGCCCGTCTCAGTTGGAACCGGAGGTCAATAAGTGAACCGTGAGCAGCAGTCTGCACCAGACATGTGCTTCCTGAAGGAAAAGGCCAGGTCGCTGGCCCTGAAGCTACACACACTGTCAGGGAGAGGTGGCTCAGTCACGGGGACCTAGTGGGGACGTCTGTGGTATCAGGGCTGCAGGCAGCCCTGGCAGAGCACTCAGGCAGTCCCATTCCTTTAAGTGGGGCAATCAGGGCAGACTTCCTTGGGGTGGGGCCAGAGTTGGCCTAGGGGTTGGGTGAGTTCTGGGTCAGGCGAACAGCATGAGCAAATGTGTAGGTCAGCAGAAGCCTTAAGTCTGTTTGGGAAACTTTTGGAAGCTGGCATCCAGGGTGTGCAGGGGACAAGGAAGGCAAACAGGACCAGGGGAGTGAAGAGGCTTTGACACGAAGACCTTGACCGGCTTCCCTGGCCCACACCTGAGACAGCACTTTAGTCAATAAGCAAGGCTCCATCTGGAGGAGGGGAGACTTCTCAGAATCTGCTTGGGCGGGGAGGTCACTATTTAAAAGACCCCTGAAGATTTGGAATGGCCCCACCCCCAGGAATGGACCCTCTGTCAGGCCTGATGGGATGCTGCCAGCCTGGTGACAGCTGCCGGCCACATGGTGGAGAGAGAGGGAGAGGCCTGAGCCTCCGTCACAGGGCAGGGGGTCAGATGTGAGGGTCTTCAGGGACAAGTTGGCCCATTCTGGGTTTTGGGGTCCTGGTGCCCAGCCCCACTCTGCTCTTCCCGCCTCTCCCTGCAGCACAGCCTATGCCCCCGAGGCCACCGACTACGACGTGAGGGTGCTACTCCGCTTCCCCCAGCGCGTGAAGAACCAGGGCACTGCGGACTTCCTCCCAAACCGGCCGCGCCACACCTGGGAGTGGCACAGCTGCCACCAGTGAGTGGGGCCCGTGGCCTCTCCTGCCCTTCCTCTGGCCCGGGGGACTTGTGCCCCAGTTCCCCGCCTCCAGTAGTGCTCCAGGAGGGGCAGGTCTTGGTGGGAGGGGCCCATGAGTTGTTTTCTACCAAGGATCCATCAGCAGGGCAAGAGCGTCTCAGAGGAGCCTTAGCAGAAGCCGGGCTGGAAGAGGAGATGTGGAAGGATCAGTCCTGCTAGGGCTGAAAATGTCGGGAATAAAGGGCAGTGCCCAAGGGAGGCCAGCACAGGTGGCTGCCCAAAGGAAGTGAGAAGCCCTGGAGGGGGAGGGGTGTGCTCTCCTAGGGTGACCGAGCTAGGCAGGGACACAAGGGATGCTGCCCTGTGGGGCCCAGGGGACCCAGGAGTCCAGACTGATCAGGAGGCTGTGTCACATCCGGTCACCTGGCCCCTCTGGAAGAGGCCAGGATGGGAAGCCCAGGAGTGACAACACCCTCTCCTCTCTCTCTCTCTCTCTCTCTCTCTCTGTCTCTCTCTCCCCGCCCCCCACCCCCCACCCCGTCCTCTGCCTCCAGACATTACCACAGCATGGATGAGTTCAGCCACTACGACCTGCTGGATGCAGCCACAGGCAAGAAGGTGGCCGAGGGCCACAAGGCCAGCTTCTGCCTGGAGGACAGCACCTGCGACTTCGGCAACCTCAAGCGCTACGCATGCACCTCACACACGCAGGTGGGGCTAGAGAAGCAGGGGGCAGGGGCGAGGGGTGCAGGATACAGCCCCGCCCAGGGGAGCTGGGGGAGCGACAGCAGTGCAGCCGGGGCTGAGCTGAAGATGGGCGAGCGCCAAGGCTCCTGGCTGCTCAGCCCATCCAGAGTGGGGGTCACTCAGGCCCCACAGGGCCTCCTGGGGACTGCCCCCCAGGCCCCTTCCTGCTTCATTCCCAGGGTATCTGGTCATGGAAAGAAAGGAACGTTCCAACAAAGTCAGGATGGCATGATGTTCTGTTCGCCGACTTGCCCACCCAAACCCACCTTTCTGTCCATCTGTCCAAACATCACAGAGTGGCCATTTATCCTGCCTGTGTGTGCCTTTATCCATCCCTCCATCCATTTCTCCCAGGCATGCTCCTTCATTTGATCCCTCTAGCCCACTGATGGGCTTAGGAAGGGGCAGACCCACTCTGAGCAGCTGGCCTGGGCCTGGGTCGGGGCGAAGCACAGAGGAGAGAGGGCCCCAGGCTGCTGGAGGGAGCATGGGGGCTCTGAGGAGTAGGCAGCACCCAACCTCTGCTCTGTCCCTTTCCCCAGGGCCTGAGCCCAGGCTGCTATGACACTTACAACGCCGACATCGACTGCCAGTGGATTGATATCACTGACGTGCAGCCTGGGAACTACATCCTCAAGGTGGGCCTTCCGGTCTGGGCACCTCCTCCAGCCTGATGCTCATGTCAGTGTCCCCACCTCTGAGCCATGCGCCAGCCTCTGGGTGTGCCACCTCCGCAGCAGCCGCCAAGCAGAGGCAACATCCTGGGGCATCACACAGAGGTCTGCACTTCCCACCTGCAGGTCTTAGCCTCAGGCAGATAACAGCCTCTTTCCAATGAAGACATCAAGGAACCCTAGATGCAGGTGTGGGGTGTCAGGAGAGCTGGTGACTCTGTCTTCCCTAAGTGACAGAGGACTTAGACAGCCATGTGGTCCGTCCCCCTGTCTGTGGGGAGAGGACACTGCCCTCTGAGAGAGACACTCAGCTCTTCACAGTGACCCCTGCAAAGCCAGGGGCTCCTGTGACCAAGAGTCCTTTCCAGCCTGGACCCCACCTCCAATACACATTCACTCCAACACCCCTTCCCTTGGGAGGAGACAAGTAGAATAGCACTGTGGGGACACCCCGCCCAAGGTGGTATATCCCCTGTGTGGGCTTCTCAGGACCGGGTCATCATGACTTCACCTGGGGAACCAAATTTCAGCCTCCTCCACGTAGGGTGCATTGTGCCAGTCCCCCAGACCCGCTGCTGCACACTGAAGTTCAGTGAAGCAAGAGCAGGGAGACAGGCTCGGGAGGCAGTATTATCCTTCATGAGAGGGGCTGCTGGGGTGGCCACATTCAGAACTCAGCAACCTGGAAGCTGTTGCAGCCTCATCTGAGCACCTCTCAGCAGGCTCGGGGGGCCCCTGCTCCATGCCACCCAGGGCCAAGGTTGTCAAGGATCTTCTGCCCTCCCCTCGTTCATCCACTCACCAGCCATGTGCAGAGGCCTCTTGGACTGTGGGCCCTGGAGATTCAAGCACATTAGCAACACACAGTTCCCGCCCATAAGGAGTGTACAAGGATTTAAAAGTAACATCCTTCCATCTGATCGTAAGTGTTCTGCAAATAAAGCTGGGTGTAGCCTCCCCAGTGAGCTGCCCCCTCGCCCCCAGTAACCCAACATTTGGCTTCCTTGTGTCCTGACAGCTCTTCTTCAGACAAAAAGCAGGTTGTGCTTGGGCCATCGTCTCAGTGAGTGTCACTGGCATCAGACAGACCTTCAACAGGTCATCTAGCTGGACATACATGGTGAAAGGGTGTGAGCCTTGGAGATGGGAGACCAGGCATGGGAGCCCTGCTCAGCCCCTCCCTCCCTGCTGTGCTCCCTAGGGCAGTGACTCAACCTCTCTGACCCTAAATGCCCTGTATGTCCTGCTGGCCTGGGGAAGCTTCCTGTCTTCTGAAAGGGTGACCTGGCGTGCTCTTGACTATGATGGCCTCTTCTCTCCTCCCTCTGTCTCCCAGCATCTCCCCAGGTCTCTCCATCAGCGTATCTGTCTCGTACCTCTTGGTCTCATGCAGTCTTTCTCCTCCTCCCCGTCTCCCTCTCTCTTTCTGTCTGCCTCTCCACCACCTTGCCTGGTGACCGAGTGAAGCACAGCCCCCTGACCAGGTCCCTTTTCCCTCTGTTCCCGCTTTTCTTCAGGTGCATGTGAACCCCAAGTACATTGTTTTGGAGTCTGACTTCACCAACAATGTGGTGAGATGCAACATCCACTACACAGGCCGCTATGTTTCTACAACAAACTGCAAAATTGTCCAGTAAGTGCTGGCCCGCCCTCCCCCCCACCCCCGCCCTTTCCTACCCCATTGTAGGCCAGGCCATGCGAAACACACAGGATACCTGCACTTTGGGTCATCTCCATGGCCAACACAGCTGCAGCTGGGCCCAGCCCACAGGCCAAGCAGGAGGAGCCTTGTCCGGGCAGCCCCAGGCTGCGTTCCCATGCTGGGCACAGGCTGCAGTGTAGATCTGGGGTGTGGCTCCCTAAGATTTCTCACAGGGAAACCAGCAAGAGGCAGCATCGTTGAGTGGCTGTGCACGGCTCCACAGTCCTAGTTCTGTAACTTTCCCCCTCTGTGACGTTGCACAGTGCCACCTCACCTCTCTGAGATGCTTGGTCACCTGTACAATAGCCACTGTCTGTATCCCACATAGGCTTGTGAGCAGAGCTAAAGGCGAGAACCCTTCGCAGTGGCTCTCAGTAAATGGCATCTGGGATCATAGTCTTTATCAACTGGATTGAGTTAGACAGTCGCAGGTTAGAGGTGGTTCTGGTTGGAATAAGCCATCATCAGGTCCCTGGGCCCCATTGTCAAGTTGATAAGCTCTGGGCCCAGACCTTTGGCACATGGCTCCTGGGCAGGGTATGTCCTCAGCTGTCACTGTGTCATGCTGGCTGTCCTCAGCCTCTCTCCTAATTTCCCCACAAAGTACTTTGTAGAGGGGCCCCAGCAAAAGAACCCTCATCCCACTACATGTGAATTTAAAATGTTTGATCAGGTCAAAGCAACTCTTTTGTATTAAAAAAGGGTAGAGAGAGCTTTAATCCCTCAGCTGGAGGGTGAATTGCAGAAATTCCAAGGCCCAGAGAGGCCTCTTTCCTCCAATAGTGGATGCTTATTAATGCTAGACAGGTATGACAGGTGGAGCATGTAACCAGGGTGAAAGCTGAGTATGGGAGCAGGGTCGGGGCTCAGTGTGTGAGCAGGGATAGGGCTCAGTGTGTGAGCAGGGCTGGGGCTCAGTGTGCGAGCAGGGCTGGGGCTCAGTGTGTGAGCAGGGACTGGGCTGAGTGTGTGAGCAGGGCCGGGGTCAGTGTGTGGTCAGGGTCAGGGCTCAGTGTGTGAGCAGGGTCAGGGCTCAGTGTGTGAGCAGGGACTGGGCTCAGTGTGTGAGCAGGGCTGGGGCTCAGTGTGTGAGCAGGGCCGGGGCTCTGTGTAGGGGGGGGGGGCTCAGTGTGTGAGCAGGGATAGGGCTCAGTGTGTGAGCAGGGATAGGGCTCAGTGTGGGGGGGGGCGCTCAGTGTGAGCAGGGACTGGGGTCAGTGTGTGAGCAGGATTAAGACTCATATAGAGAAAGCTCTTTCACCCTTAGCTGCTACTACTAAGCAGACTCCCTTCCCCATCTTACCATGTTATTAAAAATAAGAAAAACAGCCTCTAATTCTATGCAGAGATTAGATCATAAACAGAATAACATCAGAATTATCCAGGTCATAGAGTGTGTTTGAAACAGCTGACTCCTGCCCTCTCCCTGGCAGCAGGGCTCTTTTCAGGCCTGGATTTCCAGTACTTTCTCACCCCTCAGGGCCTGCTTCAATCAGCCATTCAAATTCAGAGCAATTTCCCGGGAAGCAATTCTATGGAAGGAGAAGGAGGAAGGAAAGAAAGAAGGGAGGGAGGCAGGGAGGGAGGGAGGGAGAAAGGAGGGAGGGAACATACCGGAGAAAAGGGGGCTGAGGGGCATGCAGGGGGGCAGGGAGCCTACATCCCCGCTTATTCTGCCTGCTGCCGGGAACGTGGATTAACAGCCTCCCCTTCCAGGCAGCACCACAGGCTAGGCAGACAGCGAAGCAGGGCGCTCCCCCTTCCCCGGGGGCATGCGGGCCCTTCTCTTTGAGCCCTTTACATAAGTGCTTGGAAAGGCTTAGGTTTTATTAGAGAGTCTCCGACCTGACCGCAGGCCGGCAGCGCAGCCAGCACACAGGAAGCTGGAAGGAAGGAGCCTTCCCAGAAAGGCCACGGGACTGACGCCTGTGGGTTTCAATCTTGTTTCTGAAGAGGAAAAAGGAGGCTTTAAAAAAAAAAAAAATAGTACTGAGTTAGAAAGAAAGTATTTCCAGACAGTAGCAGCTCGGCCTAGAAAACAAGACAACCTGGAGCCCGCTTGCAACATGGGAGGGGTGGTCCTGAGACGGTGCCTGGGTGGGAGTCCATGAAACCCCTCTTCTGGGACCTGGGGCTGAGGTCTCCCCAGCCCACATTACTGAGGGAAACTGCGGCCCATGCAGCCTGCCCTCCACGTGGGATCTGGGCTGTGGAGGGGGAGCCTTGCTGATGGAGTGAGCCAGGGGCCTCCGGCTCTGCCTGCGATTGACCTGCTCTGTTTCTCTCCTTAGATCCTGACCTGGGAGAGGGTGGACAGGCAGCCAACCTCCCCACTTCCCAAGGCAGGTCCTGCTCCCAGGCCGCCTCCCACCGGAACAAACCTGGCCCAAGGGGCACCGCCCCCCACCCAGAGGCACGGGCAGTGGGACCCAGGGATATCCCTCCCTGCCGGCCTCAGGGAGTGAACATGGACCGAAACCACAGGGATTCCGGATGCCAGGCCCAATTCTGTACTTAACTTTTCTCTACAGCGTTATTTTGTTGGTTGTTGGTTTTTATTTTTTATATTTTGGGCATACCACAGAGCAAGATTGCCCAGACCTGGGCTGAATAAAACAAGGTTTTTCTACCCTGTGGTTCCGCGTGTGGTCTGCCAGCTGTGCTGGCCAGAGTGCGCTGGGGCTGAGGGATGCCCTGGGGCTTCCTGCCTTCCCCGAGCAGAGCCTAGAAAGGGCAGCCGCTACCCTAGCAGGACCACAGCTTGACCAAGAGGGCATTGAGGGCATCGAGCCCACTGTGGAAACCCCAAGGGGTTTATCCTGAGGCCAAACCCTCTGTGTGGGCAGAGGATCCCCCTGGGAGAGAGCCCCTTGCTCCCGCCCACTAGCCTCTGCTCAGACTCCCTGTCCTCCACCACCCCTCCCCCCTCCCCCTGCAGCCTGACCTTCCCCCGACCCCTGCTCTCATAAGCAATCACTCAAACTGTCAAGTATTCACATACTGAGCACCTACTACTGAATGCTGGGGCCGTGCTGGGGTTGAGCACGCAGAGGAGGATCAGACACAGTTCCTGCTCTCAGCACTCACAAGGAACACAGCGGGGTGCAAACCACACTAAGGAGGCAACCCCCGGGGTGGGGTGGGGGGGCTGTCACATGAGGTGGCGTCTCCCTGGGAAGGGAAGGGACAGGAGAAACTTGGCAGAGGCTGAAGGAGGCGGGAGGCAGAGATGGAGGGAGGCCTTGCGGCTGCTAAAGCCTTCACTCTGCTGCCTTGGCTGTGGTGTCACAGGTCCGGCACCCTGGGTCAGGACAGGAAGAAGCAGAAGGGGGCGCCTCCCCTCTTCCTTCCCCTCTCAGGAGCCCTCAGGATACTTCTGCACCCGCTTGTCCCTACCAGCTCCCTGCCTTCCCAGGGGAGGGAGAAAGGGCAAGAGACAGTCCAAGACCCAGGGCTCTGGGTTCCAGTGACAATTCTGCTCTCTGGCGGCGCAGACTTTGGGCAAGTCATGCTACACCTCAGGGGCCTTGGTTTCCCCAGCATAAAGTGGGCATGCTGTCCTGCCTGGCTCACACGCCAAATAGAGAGCCAGCGAGCTCCTCCTCCAGGGACAGGCACTGGGTGAGCTGCCACCCCTCTAGATCACTGTGGACCCCCATCCCCTTTGTGCCCAGAGTTCTCCAAGGAGAAAGGGCCCCCCTTTTGACTCTCATGCAATTCATGTCTCAGGGTCCCTTGTATCAAGTAGGTCTGACAGGGTGAAGGAGGGCTTTTTGGAAGGGTCCTGGCCCCAGCCCCTAGTCAGCAGGATGGAGTGGGGTGTGGCTGTAACCCCTCCCACCTTCCCTCATTGAGGTTTGTTAGGTGCAGCTCTCTCAGCACAGGGAGGATGCTGCAGCCCAGCCCTGCCACTCTCCATCAGGGGCCAGACCAGGAGGCCTGAGGAGAGTAGGCAGGAGCTTGTCATCTGGGGGTCACCATTCTGCTATACCCCTCGGAGATGCTATCTTGATTCCAGCCCCACCCCTCTGCATTCTAGGTGTCCCCGAGAATGAGCAAGGGAGGGCTCAGATAATCCAGACTCCAGAAGACCCTTGAGGTAGAAACAAAAGTCCCCACTTCCCAGGTCAGAAAGGAAGCCCGGGATGAGAGACCGTCTGAGGCCACAGGCTCAGTGATGCTCAAGGGAGGGTCCTGGGGAGAAGGGTGGCCTGCCTGGCTTAGGGACTAGAGGGCCAGCAGGAGAGGAGGCGGGGAGGAGGCGCAGGGCCACCTTCCCTCCCGAACCAGGAAAGTGGATTTCTAAGAAAACAGCATTTGCCGATTGGGGAGGATCCCTCTTGGTCTATGGAAGTGCCTGTGTGCCCACCTGAGCACTTGGCACTCAGCACCACACACAGCCTTCCAGAGGAAGGAGGGAGGCATAGCGGGCAGGTCTTCTCCATTCCTGACCCACAGCTTCCCTCCCTCCCTCCCTTTGGGGTTCACAGACCCAGTGTCTCCGCCAGCACCTCTGGGCACTGATGTGCAGGAATCCATCTGGGCTGCAAAGGGCCTCAGTCACCTTCCTAACACCCCTCATCCCCGACTTGCGAAGCCCCAGAGCTGAGAGGCTCTCCACCTCTCAGATGCTGCTGTCAGAAACGCCTTGAGAGAAATGGGCCTCCCCACAGCCTCCCAATAAGCCACACAATTTGTTAAGTAGTGACAGTTTGGATTGGTTGTAGCTGGAAAGCAGATGGGTCCAAGAGAACAGAGGCAGGTGCAAGTGGCAGGAGGCTTGCCGTGGTCATACTTCTGCCCTCCTTTGGGCCTCAGTCTCCCCTCTGTGTCCTGGGGGCTAAACTCCTTGAGCTCCAGTACTGCTCCTTGTTGTCAGAGACTGGGGCAGGGAAGGCAGAGAAGGGGAGGGAGAGAAGGAGAGGAGAGGTGACAGGCAAAGCCCAGCCTGTGTGGGGGCAGGTAGGGAAGAGACTGCAGCCTGGAAGACTCTGGGGGCATCATCACAGACAGGGGCCTGAAGTGGGGGCATTAGACACCAAACAGGCTGGACCTGGAACCTTCAGAAAGTCTTCCTGTTAAAAAGATGATGCTGAGGGCAGCTGGTGGCTCAGTTGGTTAGAGTGTGTGCTCTTAACAACAAGGTTGTCAGTTCGACTCCCACATGGGATGATGGGCTGCGCCCCCTGCAACTAAGATTGAACACGTTGACTGGACTTGGAGCTGAGCTGTGCCTTCCACAACTAAGATTAAAGGACAACAACTTGACTTGGAGCTGATGGGTTCTGGGAAAAACACACTGTTCCCCAATAAAGTTAAAATAAAAAAAAAGAGGGACCAGGGCCAGCCGAGTGGCGCATTGGTTAAGAGCTGGCTTGAGACACCAGCGGCCTGGTTCAGATTCCACATATGAGGGCCAGTGACACTGCCCTCTACAGCTAAGATGTGAACAACAGCTCCACCTGGAGCTGGGCTGCTGTGAGTCCCCGGGTCGGCATAGCTGCAGCCCCTGCTGCAGTGGGCTGCCATAGGATACAGTGAGTGGCCGGCAGCCAGTGTGAGCGGCTGGAAGCCACTGTGAGCAGCCAGCAGCCGGTGTGAGCGGCTGGAAGCCAGCGTGAGCAGCCGGCAGCCGGTGTGAGCTGCCAAGAGCAGCTGTGAGCGACCATCCAGAGGCCGGCGACCAATCTACCTCACCCGAGAAGAGTGACAATACCAACATGGGCCAGTGAAGCAACTTCTTCCACAACTAGACTGAAGTACAGAAGGACAGCAACTTGTCTGTTCCCCTTCTCTGGTTCCGCAACGCTGTTCCCTTCCCAATTCCCCAATAAAATCTTTTAAAAAAACAAGAGGGGTCAGCCAAGTGGCTCAGTTGGTTAAGAGCTGGCTTAAGAGCCTGAGCTCTGAGCAACAGGGCCGTCTGTTTGATTCCCACATGGGCCAGTGATGCTGCGCCCGAGCTGAGTTGTCACTGAGCTGCCAACAGGTGGCGGAATGGCTCAGCTGGTGTAACAACAAGATTGCCCACCCGCAACGAAGACTGAACTCGGCACCTTGAGCTGAGCTGCCGCCCGGATGGCTCAGTGGATAGGGCGTGCGCTCTTAACAACAAAGCTGCCTGGTTCAACTCCGGCATGGGATGGTGGCTACGCCCACCCACAACTAAGATTGAACACAGCACCTTGAGCTTAGAGGCCAGGAGCTGCCAACAGGAAGCCAGATGGCGACTGGTGCCCTCCACAATGAAGACTGAAGAACAACACCTTGGCTGGTCCCCTCCCCGAATTCCGCAATAAAAATCTTGAAAGAAAGAGAAAGAGAGAAAGAGAGAGAGAGAGAAAGCGAGAGAGAGAGAGAGAGAGAGAGAGAGAGAGAGAGAGAAGAGAGAAAGGAAGGAAGGAAGGAAGAAAGAAAGAAAGAAAGAAAGAAAGAAAGAAAGAAAGAAAGAAAGAAAGAAAGAAAGAAAGAAAGAAAGAAAGAAAGAAAGAAAGAAAGAAAGAAAGAAAGAAAGAAAAAGAAAACAAGCAAGTGAATGCTGAGCTGTGTTGGGGAAGGGGTGGGGCTGGAAGGAGAGGGTGTGGCTGGGGGCAGAGGGCGGGGCCGCTGAAGGAAACCAGCTTAGAGGCTGGCTGGACCCAGATCCCGCTGCTGCCCTGCCCACAGTCTTGGTCTTCTCCCACTCACCCAGCCCCACGTACCCATCCATGGCTCCACGCCTGCCCCCTACCCAGGGTAGCCACACCCTCTGCTTAGGACTCAGGCAAAATTGTTACCCTCCTGGTTCCCCTCACTCTGTAAAAATCCTGCCTTTTTTGAGAAGCTACTTAGGCCTGTGTCATGGAAGCGTCTGAGAACCACTACGTGGATGGGCAGACCCAGCCCGATGTCCTCCCTGACTTTTAGGTGAGATGCTTCTTAATCCAAAGGATTGACTCTTAAGACAGCACTTTAGGGCCGGCCGAGCGGCGCGGTGGTTAAGCGCTGGCTTGGGGAGCCAGCGGCCCCGGTTCAGGTCCCACAAGTGAGGGCCAGTAACACTGCCCTCAAAAAAAAAAAAAAAAGGCAGCACTTTAATAGCTGCTTGGCCAGGAGTGGAGGCTGTGATATTTACAGATTTCATGAAAACAAAGCCTGGGAAGTTTGACCCTAGAAAAGGGAACCCAGGGCCCAGCCCCTACCCCTCTGTGTTGGATGTCTCTCTGTCCAATCCCGGGAGACCCAGGCTGCGCCTCACCCCTGCGATGCCCGCCCCTCAGGTAAGGGAGGGTCCTGCTGGTCCTGCTGATGCCAGACAGAGCGAGGTGATGGCAGCTGCTCCTCCAGGGAGGGGGCTGGGCGGCTACTTCCCAGCTCCCACCAGGCATCTCCTCACCTGCCTTTGTGGTCAAGACAAGAGGCCAAGGCCCCCTTGGCTACCCACTCACTGCCCTGAGGCCAGTTGGTCATGCACAAGAAGGGGCTCCCCATTATGGCTGCACCCAGGCGCACACCACAGCCACAGCGTTTGCTGAGAATTGCTGCACAGCTCTCTGCCAACCCCCCAGGCATCCCCCAGATTGAGTCATGCAGGAGGTGCCCATAGGCAGGCCTGGCCAGGGAGAACGAGAGGTGCTGCCCGCACCCCAGAAACCTCACTGAAGCCTGTGGATGGAGCTGTGGAGAGCAGCCAGAACCCAGCACCAAGGGTGAACATGACACACATCACCCTGGAAAGTGCAGAACTTTCTGAGAATAAGAAGGTTCTCAAAAAGCGTTAATGACAAAAACACTACGGAAGACAAGGGAGGCAGGATGGATATGGGTTCTTGTATGCCCTATGTGAAATCATTTTTTCTTCTTTTTCTTTAATGTTTCAAAATCAAATTCAGTCTGCTTTGAACCTCTGGCTACCAGGTGGGAAATTCAATGCCCTGAGTCATTTTCCTCCCACTCAAGAGGACTTCAAAGGCCCAGGACATCAGAGAGGGGCCCTGTGGCCTTCAGTCCCCTCCGGTCACCCCTCGCAGGCTCATTGACTGAACCCCCGAAAGCAGGCATCTCCGATTCCCGCATAGCTTGGGCACAAGGACACCACTCAGCTGTGTCCCTTGAGGCTCGCCACGTCCCAGGCAGTGTCAGGAGTGGATACTGTCCTGCTACTGGCAGAACCACAGCCCCTATCTCCCAGCTCTCCCAAACCCTTTCCTCTACCTGCCTCCTCCATGCCCTCCTTAATGCCTCACTCCTTTCCTCTTTCTCTTTGGGGCAACCTTCCTTCACCCCCCCACCCCCCCACCCCCCACCCCTGCGCCCAGTGTGCCTCAATTCACAGAAGCCACTTTGGGCCTGGTCCTTGGGGTGGAGAAGCATAAGTGCCCCCTGGGGGCTTGGGAGGGAGGTGAGAAAAAGACCCAGCAGGAGAATACCAATAATGATGATGCTGCTGGCACCTAACTTCAACACCCAGCTGTGTGCCAGGCCCTGCCCTAAATGCTCTGCAAAGGTTAGTCCATTTAATCCTCACAACCACCCTATGAGGGAGGCACTATTATTATTCCCATTTCGTTTATTGCAGATGGGGAAGCTGAGGCATAGACAGGTCATGTGACTCCCCCCCTGCCCCCCCCCGCCCTTTCCCTCAGATAGTAAATGAGAGACAGGATTCAAATGCAGCCACATTTCTGGAGACAAAAGCGTGGCTTCGGCCGGCAGAGTGACGCGGTGGTTAAGCACTGGCTTGGGAAGCCAGCGGCCCTGGTTCGGTCCCACATATGAGGGCCAGTGACACTGCCCTCAAAAAAAAAAAAAAAAAAAAAAAAAAAAAAAAAGCATGGCTTCCACCAGGTCCTTAGAGGCACCTGGGACCAGACAAAAAGCCATTTGTCTGCTTTGAAGCGTAGCCAGAGAGCTGTTCAAACCTTCATCTCCTGCCTCCACAGCTTTCTAGATCATGGCTCCTGAAAACAGCAGCTCAAATACAGGATGGGCAAGAGGAAGCAGAATTCCTCCTAGGAAAGGTGTCATTCACACTTAGATTGTTATTTATGGGCAGAGGAAGGGAGGGGCAAATTAAAATAGACCAACCATAAGCAAGTCTAGTCCAGGAAAATAAAAGCCATGAGATGAGAAAGGGAATATTAACACAGACATAGAGATGACTTTTGAAATTTAAGAGAATAGTATATACCACTCAGTGTTTACGAATTAGAGTGTTTCAATATTAAATAATATTCCAGGAATATATTTGTAAATTCCCAAAACTGACTTGAGGAATGAAAGACCAATACCCACAGAAAGGAGTTTAAATGTTGTCATCTCTGAAAGAGACACCTGGTGTAGAGAGTTTGAGCATGAGTTCTTTCCAACTGGAGGAACAGGTCATTTCTACGGGAAATGATGGATTGAGTTTATGCTTCTGAGTGGGTTTTATGAAGCTAACGTACTCACGATACAAATCTGACAAAGATAGCCATCCTACCCATCTTCATGGTGATACCCTACCCATCTTCATGGTGATAATCACAGACCAACAGATACACAAGTCCCAAAGAAAATGCCAGCAAGAGGAATCCTGTGTTACCACATTGTCTAATCAGTCAGTATCGCCCACAATTGTCTCAGCCCCAGCGTTTGTCAAGTTTCCCTTATCCCAGATCTGTGCTGGGGCAACACTGGAAACTGGGTCCAGGCAATTTGGACACAACATTCATTCTGTACTATCCTAAGTGTCCTCATAGGAAGCAGAGACAGTCAAATGGAGCTGGAGTGCAAAGCTTGCAAAAACACAAAAAGGCTACAGCTGGAATTTCTGCTGCTTGCTGGAAACTTGTAGTCAGCTGGAATACTCTTTTGGATTGACACTTTGTCATTTCTTTTCCTTTTTGAGAAGTTAGTTAGTTAGTTAGTTGTTAGTTTTTAAATACGTTCCATTCTCTGCCTTCTCCCTGCTGGGCTTGGTGACATCTGACTAGATAACCAAGTCCTTTGCTGTATCAATGTGCAAACCCCCAAAATAGGGACAGTACCTGCCTGTGGCGACCCGGACAACGGAATTCTGGGCCCATGGACCTGGTCCAGCTGGTAGTGCACCCATGTCAGACAAGAGAGGAGGTCCTTGGCCTGGTCTGGGGTCCCAGTCAGCCTGGGAGTTTCTCAGCCAGGAAATAGACTGTCACTGCCCCTGAAGGCCACCAGGGGGTGCAGGACTTTCTCCAGGAAATGACATCAAAGGCCATCTCATTTCTGACTCACAGCTATTGTTTCTTTCACTTTCTAAATATAATTAGAGTGTATTAAGGAGCAATTTGCATAGTGAGATTCAGCCATTTGGGGCCTACACTTTGATGAGTTTTTGACAATTATGTGCAGTTCCAGAACAAACCCCACAATCAAGATGTAAAATATTTTTGTCACCTTTAAAAGTTCTCTCACGCCTCTTTGTAGTCATTTTTCTATTCTCATCCCCAGCCCCTGACAACTACTAATCTGCTTTCTGTCCCTAGTTTTGCCTTTTCCAGAATCTCATATAAATGGGATGATATAGTATGTGGTCTTCTTTTCTTTGGAAACTCCTCCAGGTTGGTATGGGTATCAATAGCTTGTCCTTGTTCTTGCTACGTAGTATTCCATGTGTGGACCATCATTTATTTTTCTACATACGAATAAATATTTGGGTTGTTTCCAGGTTGGAGCCATTATGGGAAAAACTGCTATAAATAACCACCTACAGGTCTTTCTTCTTTCTTTCTTTTTTTTAATTGGGGAATTAGGGAAGGGGAATAGCATTGGGGAATTGGTGAAGGGGAACAGCTGGGCGGCAGGCAGCTCAGCTCAAGCTGCCGAGTTCAGTCTTTAGTTGTGGCGGCGACCCTGTTGCCCAGAGGTCACACTCTTAAGCAAAGCTCTTAACCAACTGAGCCACTCCGCTGGCCCCTACCTATAGGTCTTTGAATGGACATACGTTTTCATTTTTCTTGGGTGTATACGTAGGGAGGAGGTTACTGGGTCATATACCTAGGGAGGGTACGTTTAACTGTACAAGAAACTGCCGAACTGTTTCCAAGTGGCTATTGTCAGCACTTCATATTGTTTTGTTGTTGTTTTTCTAAGCCATTCTAGTAGGTATGTAGTGGTGTTCTGTTGTGGTTTTAATTAGTTTCATTTCCCTGGCGACTGACAATGTGAAGCATCTGTCCATGTACATTTTTTCTACCACATCTCATCTCTGATGAAGTTTCTGTTTAAATCCTTTGCTCATTTTTAATTGGCTTGTCTGTTTTATTATTGAATTGGAAGAGTTCTATATCTCTTCTGGATTTAAGTCCTTTATCGGTTATGTATTTTGCAAATACTTTCTCCCAATCTGTGGCTTGTATTTTTATTCTCTTAATAGTATCTTTTGAAGAGCAGACGTTTGTAATTTTGGTGAAAGCCAATATAAGTATGTTTTCTCTTGTATGGATTGTACTGTTTGTCCTATCTAAGAAATCTCTACCTAAACTAGATCACAAAGATATTCTCCTATGTTTTCTCACATAAGCATGTAATGCTATAATTTCCCTTCTGCTTTAAATTGTGTCTCACAAATTTTGATATGTTGTGTTTTCATTTACCTAAACTATTTCTAATTATGCTCATGGTTTCTTCTTTCAATCATGGCTTAATTAAAAGTGTGCTGTTTAATTTCCAAATATTTGGGGATTTTCCAGATATCTTTCAGTCATTGACTTATAGTTTAATTTTACTAGGACGAGAGGACATACTTGCATGATTTTAATTATTTTTCATTTGTTGAGATTTATTTTATGACTCAGAATATGGTCTATCTCGGTGCAGTTCCATATGCCTTGAAAGGAATGTGTATTCTGCTGTAGTTGGGTGGAGTGTCCCATAAATGTCAATCTATTTAACTTGGTTAATACTGTTATTCAAGCTGTCCATATCCAGGCTGATGCTGTATCTATCCACTCATTCTATCAAGTGTTGAGAGAGAAGTGGGTTTGCGTATTGCTCCTTGCACTTCTATCCCTTGTAATTGCATGAATCCTGAGAGTCTGCTCTCCAGTGCACACACATTAGGTTGTTTTTCTTCTTGATGAACTTGACCTCTTTATCGTTATGTGTCGTCCTTCTTTATTTCCGGAAAGAGTCTCTGTTCCGAAGTCTGCTTTGCCTTGTGTTGACATACACCTTGAGCTTCCTTTGGATTAATGTTGGAATGGTGTGCGTTTTTGTCATTCGTTTTTTTTTTTGTTTGTTTGTTTTTTGAGGGCAGTGTCACTGGCCCTCGTATGTGGGACCCGAACCTCGGCCGCTGGCTTCCCAAGCCAGCGCTTAACCATCACACCACTCAGCCGGCCCCTCATTCGTTTATTTTTAACCTACCTAGATCTTTATGTTTAGGCCTCTCGTACCCAGCCTGGGTTCCAAGGGGTTTTTCTCACGCTGCTGTTTCCCCTCAGCTTTGAGGTCCGCATGCCTCCACGCTGGGCTCCCCGTGCGTGCTCTTGCTCTCCCCCTAGTGGTGGGTTTCTTGCTGTGACTGTTTCTCCCTCTCCTGGCCCAGCCTCTGAGAGCCTGCGCACCCGGGACCCAGAGAGGGGGTCTCCACGGTGTTCCTGACCCTGGCCTTGATCTCTGGTGGGAGTGGGCAGGAGGACGTTCCCTGCCCCTCCCACAGCGGCCAGCGCCGTGTTGACTTTTATCCTCCCCCCAGAAGCAGTAGGTCTTTCTACCTCTCCCCCTCCAGCCCTGGGACCAGAGTCTGCTCCTCCTGCTCCCCAACCACCACCCCAAATGGCTTTATTTGCAAGAACCTTCTCCAGAAGCAGGTGAGGTGTGCCTGACCTCCAGCAGCAGCCAGTCACCTCTTGTACATCTGTGCCTTCAAGTGTGCGTGTGGGTCTCTCCTTCTCCTGTTCCTGCTCTCCCTCCAACCTTCCTCTTGGGAGTGGGGGCGGGGGGACTCCCTCCCACCCCCACATGCTCTCTCAAGGCAAAGCCTTTTGTCCCGTCTTTCCTCAGAGGGCTTTGTCACTCTTTGGGAGTCAGTTTTCTTGACTGCCTATGACAGCCTCAGCTTTCTGATTGGTTTAAAAAATTATGGTTTTATAGATTATCTGGATTTTTCTTGTTGTTAGAATGGAAGTGACATTCTCTTGTGGCTTTCTACATCCTAGGAAGAAGCAGTACTCCTCTCTGTCACTTTAAAAACACTCGAATTATCAAAGGGGTTTCTGTACACTGAGTGACCCTACTATCACATAAGGCTATGTCCGTGGCTTACGTGGGTTTTCTCACTGCCCAAAATACTTCGGGTTGTTTGCTGTGACTTGTGTAGCTGACATTCACTGAGCCCCTATTCTGTTCCAGCCCTGTTCCAAGTGTATTAGCTCATTTCAAGCCATCCCTGACTCTTCTCTTTCCTCTCACACCCACATGCAGTCTACCAGATGATCTTGGCTCTATCTTCAAAATATAGCCAGCTCCTTTCGAAACAAAAAATGGACTGACCAAGGGACCAACAATTACATTTATCCCAGAGAAATGAAAACTTATTTTCGTGGAGGAACCTGTACACAAACGTTCACAGCGGCTTTATTTGTAATAGGCCAAGCCGGGAAACTACCCAGGGTGAATGGTTAAATGAGCTATGGTACATCCATACCATAATACTACTCGGCCACGAAAAGGAATTAACTACTGATATGAGCAACAGCTTGGAGGACTTTCCCAGGAATTGTGCTGTGTGAAAAAGTCAGCCTCGAAAGGATACATCCTGCATGATTCCACTTGTGGAGACAGTGTACAGCTTGGCGGTTGTCAGGGGTTAGGAATGGGAGAGGAGGGGTGTGACTATAAAGGGGTGACAGGAGGAACCTCATGGTGATGGTACACAGCAACATCTGGACTGCTGTGGTAACTGCAGGCGCCACATGGGACAGAACTGTGCAGAGCTACACACATGCACATGCATACACATGGGTGCACACATAATAACTGGTGAAATCCGAATAAGCTGTAGAGTGTGCCAATGTCAGTTTCTTGGTTTTGATACTGTGCCATGCTTATATGAGACATTGAAGGGGTGTGGCTGGAAGAGAGGTTCATGGGACTTCTCTAGGCATTTCTTTTTTTTTTTTTTTTTTTTTTTTTAAAGATTTTATTGGGGAATTGGCGGAGAGGAACAGCGTTGGGGAATCGGGGAAGGGGAACAGACAAGTTGCTGTCTTTTTGTTCTTCAGTTTAGTTGCGGAGGATGTTGCTTCACTGTTGGTATCGTCATTGCGCTCCTCCCGGATGAGGCAGATCGGCCGCCGGCCTCCGGATGTCGCTCACCGCGGCTATTGGCAGCTCACTCTTGGCTGCCAGCCACTCACGCTGGCTGCGGGCCACTCACTGTAGCCTATGGCAGCCCACTGCAGCAGGGGCTGCAGCCCACACCATCACCGGGGCTCGCACAGCCCAGCTCCAGGTGGAGCTGTTGTTAGCTGTAGAGGGCAGTGTCACTGGCCCTCACGTGGGATCCGAACCGGGGCTGCTGGCATCCCAAAACCAGCGCTTAACCAATGCGCCACTCGGCCGGCCCCCTCTAGGCATTTCTTAGCAACTGTGTGAATCTATACTGTCAAAATAAAGAAATTAAAATACGTACAACTAGAATCCAACCCCTCCTAATCACCTGTCCTGCTACCAGCCCAGTCCAAGACACTCGCATTTCTTGCCTGGATTATTGCTACAGCTTCGTAATGGGCCTCCATGATTTTACGCAGTCTGTTTTCAACAGAGCAGCTTTTAGGCAGCTCCCGTCATTTGTGGATATAAATAAAGACCAGCCAAATGAGAAAAGCAAAGGCTATTTATTCAGAGCTGACTCTAGCAAGGGAGGCAGGCCTGTCGCTTTGTGTTGGCAGAGACTCAGAAGAGACAGAGGATTGGGAAAGCTTTGTAGTGGGAAAAAGGGAAGCTGGTGGCCTGGGGCAGCTGTCAGTGATTGGCTATGGTGCTTATTTGGCTTTCTCTGGCTGGTCCTAAGTTGAAAACAGGGACAAAAATTAGGGAAACTGTCAGTTATGAATCAAGCTCTGACCGTTTGGGGCTGATGGTTGCAGAAGTTATTGTTTAGCCTTCTGGATTGTCACCAGAGATAGCAGCCTGGCTCCCACACATCTGACTTCCTTCCAGCAGGCGGGCTTCCTGGGCAGGTTAGCTTATGAAAGGTTGGTTTCCTGGGCAGGTGGCCACAAGTTGCGGGGAGAGTTCTGTTTATATGTGGTCCGGCCATTGTCTGTTTGTATATTCAGTCTCTCACATCGCTCTGCATCCTCTCCAGCAGCATCCCATCACACAGACCTCTACCCTGCCCCACAAGGCTCTGCATGCACGGGCCCCATCTTCAGCTCCGGCCTCATCTCCACTCTACTCTCCCCTGCTCTCCACTCCGGCCATCTGGCCTCCTTACTGTTCTAGAACGTGCCAGGCCCTCTCCTAAGGCACTGATGGCCTTCTAACACACTGCATGACTTTCTTATTTGTAATGCTTATTGTTTAAGCCTGACTCTCCTCACCAGCATGTAAATCCCCCAAGGATAGGAGTCTGGGTTGGTTTGTTCACTACTATCCCAGCACCTAGAGCATTGCCTTGTCTGCCACACACTGAGTGCCCAGGAGAGCTTTTTTATTTTATTTTATTTTTTAATTTAATTTAATTTTTTTAAATTGGGGAATTGGGGGAGGGGAACAGACAAGTTGCTGTTTTTTTGTTCTTCAGTCTAGTTGTGGAGGATGTTGCTTCACTGGCCCATGTTGGTATTGTCATTGTGCTCTTCCCGGATGAGGCAGATTGGTCGCTGGACTCTGGATGGCCGCTCACAGCGGCTCTTGGCAGCTCACACCGGCTGTCGGCCACTCATGCTGACTGCCGGCCACTCACTGTAGCCTATGGCAGCCCACTGCAGCAGGGGCTGCAGCTATGCCATCCCGGGAAATCAGAGCCATCCAACTCCAGGTGGAGCTGTTATTCACCATCTTAGCTGTAGAGGGCAGTGTCACTGGCCCTCATATGTGGGATCCGAACCAGGCCAGCTCTTAACCAACACGCCACTTGGCCGGCCCCAGGAGAGTGTTTTTAAATGAATGAAAGAGTATGTGAATATGTGTGTGTGTGCAGATATGCTTAATAACATTGGCTACTTTTTATTGGGTGCTTGAAGTTTACAGGGCACTTGCTGAGTGCTTTCTTCTATTATCCCATTTTTATTCTTTATAGTACTCCTGTAGGTTCAGTATTATCAGAGCCACTTTTCAGATAAGGAGTCCCAAGGGACATAGTCCCCAGAGTCCTAGAGTGCCTCAGGGACCTACATAAATGTTTGAAACCTGAGAAAACTGTCTCCAAAATGCCAAAACTTCAGAATAACCCATATTAATTCATGTTTAATCAAAGATCTACAAAATTTCATTAATTGTTAATTTATGTCATTAATTCTGTGCCAATGTTTGGAAATAATTTTTAAATTGGATTTTTTTAAAAAACCCTGCGAGTACTTTAAGAATGCAAGTGAGGGCCGGCCAAGTGGCACATTGATTAAGAGTTGGCTTGGGACGCCAGCTCTGAGCAGCAGGGACCCGGTTCAGATCCCATATTAGGGCCAGTGATGCTGCGCCTTGTACAGCTTGACCTGGAGCTGGGCTGCCGTGAGTTGCAGGCAACGGTATAGGCTGCAGTGGGGCTGGCATGCAGCTGGTGTGCACGTTCATGAGCTGCCATGAGCCGCTGTGAGCGGCTGTCCAATGACCAACGAGCAACTGCCTCACCTGGGAAGAGCACAATGATAATACCAACATGGGCCAATGAAGTGACATCCTCCACAACTAGACTGAAGAACAAAAAGTACAGCAAACTTGTCTGTTCCCCTTCCCTGATTCCCCAGTGCTTTTCCCCTCCCTGAATCCCCCGATTAAAAAAAAAAAAAGAATGTATGGACAGGCCGAGTGGCGCGGTGGTTAAGCGCTGGCTTGGGATGCCAGCGGCCCCGGTTTGGGTACCACATATGAGGGCCAGTGACACTGCCCTCAAAAAAAAAATTAAAAAAATAAAAAAGAATGTAAGTGAATGCCGAAGGAGTTCTGAAAACGTGCAGATAATTATACTGTAAACGAATTACACTTAGCCAAATAACTTCCCAGGCAAACCTACAAAAACTTATTTTAAATTATTTTACAGTCATATGATCTGTTTAGTGTAGCAATTTTGTGCATTTTTATTTATTTATTTATTTTAAATTTTTTTAGCTGAACCATCCTGCCACCTGTTGGCAGCTCAATGGCGGCTCAGCTCAGGCTGGGCATTGAACTGCTGTTGCTCAGAGCTCAGCTTCATACTCTTGAGCAAGCTCTTAACCAACTGAGCCACTTGGCCGGCCCTAATTTTGTGCATTTTAATCATTGATTTGGGGGGGTATGCTCCAAAAGTAATAGCACCACAACCTGAGGACGTCTTGAAATGGCCTTTGATATAATTAACCCCATTTTACAGATTTAGCTCTATGATCTGCGCTTTCTGAGTCACACTAATCAACCCCGATTTCTCCTGGCCAGACCCTCCCACCAGCCTACCCACACTGCTCTCCCTACGCCCTTCACCTCCCAGCTTAGCCTGGCCTGGGCACACACAGGGTGTGTGTGTGTGTGGTGTGTATGTGTGTGTGTGTGTGTGTGTGTGTGTGTGTGTGTGTGTGTGTGTGTGTGTGTGTGTGTGTGGGTGTGTGTGTGTGTGTGTGTGTGTGTGTGTGTGTGTGTGTGTGTGTGTGTGTGTGTGTGTGTGTGTGTGTGTGTGTGTGTGTGGGTGTGTGTGTGTGTGTGTGTGTGTGTGTGTGTGTGTGTGTGTGTGTGTGTGTGTGTGTGTGTGTGTGTGTGTGGTGTGTGTGTGTGTGTGTGTGTGTGTGGTGTGTGTGTGTGGTGTGTGTGTGTGTGGTGTGTGTGTGTGGGGTGTGTGTGTGTGGGGTGTGTGTGTGGGTGTGTGTGTGTGGGGGTGTGTGGTGTGTGTGTGGTGTGTGTGTGTGGTGTGTGTGTGGGGTGTGTGTGTGGGGTGTGTGTGTGGGGTGTGTGTGTGTGTGTGGTGTGTGTGTGGGGTGTGTGTGTGGGGTGTGTGTGTGTGGTGTGTGTGTGGTGTGTGTGTGTGGTGTGTGTGTGTGTGGGTGTGTGTGTGGGTGGGGGTGTGTGTGTGGGGGGGGTGTGTGTGTGTGTGTGGGGGTGTGTGTGTGTGTGTGTGTGTGTGTGTGTGTGTGTGGGGTGTGTGTGTGTGTGTGGGGTGTGTGTGTGTGGGGTGTGTGTGTGGGGTGTGTGTGTGTGTATGGTGTGTGTGTGTGGTGTGTGTGTGGGGTGTGTGTGTGTGGGGGTGTGTGTGTGTGGTGTGTGTGTGTGTGTGTGTGGGTGTGGGTGTGTGGGCTCTGTGTGTGTGGTGTCTGTGTGTGTGTGTGGGGTGTGTGTGTGTGTGTGTGGGGTGTGGGGGGGTGTGTGGGGGTGTGTGGGGTGTGTGTGTGTGGGTGTGTGTGTGTATGTGTGGGGGTGTGGGGTGTGTGTGTGGGGTGTGTGGGGGGGTGTGGTTTGTGTGTGGGGGGTGTGTGTATGGGGTGTGTGTGGGGTGTGTGTGTGTGTGGGGTGTGTGTGGGGTGTGTGTGTGGGGGGTGTGTGTGTGGGGGGTGTGTATGGTGTGTGTGTGTGTGTGTGTGTGTGTGTGTGTGTGTGTGTGTGTGTGTGTGAATGATCAGGCAAGGTCACATTTCCAAGCCTGAGTCTCAGGCTTCTTTCCTGTCTTCACTTTCTCTCCACTGTCCCTTGGTATCTTTCCCACCCTTGCAAGCTACATCTGGAGTGAGAAACCAGCTATGCCCCCAAATCGCCACTAGATGGTGCCACAAGCTCATAACTGGACTTCTGCACATTGTCTTCAGGGAAACAAAACTCAGACCGTTCCTCCGCCCCCCTCCCCTCGCCCAGTGCCCTCCTCAGGCGTCTTCTCCGCCTCAGGGTGACTTCTAGGGCGACCCGTATGGCTCTTTTTGCATCGCCGTGGCAGACGCTGTTTACCTCCTACTCCCCATCTCTGTCCCTGTCTCCCCATTGTTTTGTCTTTCATTCACCTTTGGCCCCTCTCTGCCCTTCTTTTTCTGTCCCCCTCTGTCTCTCTCTACCTCCATCTTCCTCAACAAATCTAATACTCCATCTTTTTTTTTTAAAGCTTTTATTGGGGAATTGGAGGAGGGGAACAGCGTTGGGGAATCGGGGAAGGAGAACAGACAAGTTGCTGTCTTTTTGTTCTTCAGTCTAGTTGCGGAGGATGTTGCTTCACTGGCCCATGTTGGTATCGTCATTTCGCTCTTCCGGGGTGAGGCAGTCACTTGCCAGCCATTGGATGGCCACTCAAGGCGGCTCATGGCAGCTCACACCGGCTGTGAGCCACTCATGGTAGCTCACTGCAGCCCAGCTCCAGGAGACTCACAGCAGCCCAGCTCCAGGTTGAGCTGTTGTTCATCATCTTAGCTGTAGAGGGCAGTGTCACTGGCCCTCATATGTGAGATCTGAACCAAGGCCCTGCTGTTCAGAGCTGGTGTCCCAAGCCAGCTCTTAACCAACGTGCCACTCGGCTGGTCCCCTAATACTCCATCTTATTCAACAAGTTTTTTGTTTTTGTTTTTTTTAGATCTTATTAGGGAATTTGGGGAAGGGGAACAGCTACGTTGCTGTCCTTCAGTCTTAGTTGTAGAGGGCACAGCTAGCTCAGCTCCAAGTCCAGTCACCATCCAGCTGCCCATGGGCAGCTCATGGCTGCTCAGCTCAAGGTGCCATATTCAATCTTAGTTTCAGGTGGACATAGCCCACCAAGCCCACCAACCCATGGAGTTGAACCAATAGCCTTGTTAGGAACACGTGCTCTCACCAGCAGAGCCATGCTGCCACCTGTTGGCAGCTCAGCGGCAGCTCAGCTGGGGCGCAGCTCACTGGCCCATGTGGGAATCGAACTGGCGACGCTGTTGCTCAGCACTCGTGCTCTTAACCAACGCACCACTTAGCCGGCCCCTTATTCAACGTTTTAATAACCAGTTGCTGGTGTCTGTTATATGGCAGGTACTGTGCTAGGCTCTGGAAAGTCCATCACAGCAAACTGGACTCCAATCCAGGGGCATTAGCTCCCAGGAGGACTGTGGTGAGAGCACATCTTTTATCCTCAGCCTCCTCCCAGTCCCTTCTCCTCTTCTTGCCTTTCCTTTGCTCCTGGCTGAGTGGTAGACAATCTGGAGCCGTGGGGGTGGGGTCTGTGTCCCCTTGCCCCACCCCCATACAGGCTAGGCAGAGCAACATGAAGCCCCAGCATCTGGAGACCCTCTTTATTCTAAGCCAACCCCACCGCCCCATGGTCCCCAGTGATGTAGTGGACATAGGTTCTTGGACAGTTCACCCCAAATCCCTCTGGAAAGTTGTCTCTGGGCCTGCTGGGCCTTGGTCCGGTTGCCGGAGTCTTACGGGGATGTCCAGACAGGACTCAACCCAGAGCAGCAGTGACCTGGCTCTTGTCTCCACACAAGAAAGAATTCAAAAGTGAGCAGATGCAGGAAAGTGAAAGTGATTTATTGAAAATGGAAGTGTTGCTGGGGAGCAGGCCTGCCTCGGCACGGTGTCCAGGGTCTTGGTGTCTTGAGCAAAGAACTGAATGAGATACTGAGGAAAAGTGGTGAAAGAGCAGTTTATTAGAAGAAAAAGGACACTTCAAAGAAATAGAAGCAGTGGAGCAGAAAGCAGTAGGTCAAGGGTTATTAGAAGAGAAAGCACATTCCAAAGGGATTGGAGCACGCCCAAGCAAAAGCATGGCAAAGGCTCAAGGGGGCAAGGCCAACGGATGGGGGCCAGGGCCAGGGAATCATTATTAGAGCAAAAGTACACTCCAAAGAGTTTGGAGTGCCACGAGCAAAAGCAAGGCTTGAAAGGTAGCCAAGGGCTCAAGGGGCAGCAGCTCACAGGAGCCTGGGGTTTTTTATCTTTTTTCCTCTGGGATGGGCTGTTCCCCTCTGGGCACAGGACTGCTTGATTGACACCTGTGATCGATAAGGGGCTATTTTTTTTTTTTTTTTGAGGGCAGTGTCACTGGCCCTCACATGTGGGACCGAACCGGGGCCGCTGGCTTCCCAAGCCAGCGCTTAACCACCACGCCACTCGGCCAGCCCGATAAGGGGCTATTATGTCATCCTCTTAGACTGAGCATGTCCCTTCCCAGAGTTCAGTCTGTTATAATGATATTAATAAACTTCTGGGCATATGTATGATATTATAATGATGGTATAATGAGGCTAGGGTGAGGTGGAGATCATGGTGGCCTCTACCAGTGGTTAATGCTTAGGGCAGATAAGGGCAGAATTTGGGAGATCTCCAGGCGGTGCTCCCCATAGATTGGGTTGGACTTGCAGGAATGCAGTGACGCAATGCCTGCCTCTAACTGCCTGTCTTGTTTTCCCCCTGAGAGAACGTGATCCCCATAAACCTCTGTGAGAAGTTGAGGGACAGGAGGTCTTTTCTTCTGAACCTGCTTCCTGTTGGGCAGGGGCGTGGAGCTGTCCCTGCCTATTGGGGGTTCACGGAACTCTCCCTTAGCTGATCTCAGATGAATGGAGCGGGTCTTGAGGTCCGCCTGGGACACCATGTTGACTTCTTCGGTTGCGAATGACACTCTTGCTGATGTATCCTCTGTATCGCCAAGGCCCCTGAATGAGGAAAAATAAATTTTAATTAATAAATTTCTTAAAGAGCAGCGGTGATATGTCATTTACGTAGTCCATTCATCTCCTCCCCTGGGTGGGACCCTCTGTTACCCATTTCCCGCTTTTTCTTCCTAATTTGGCTCTTCCAGAACTGTCATGGCGTCAGATGCATGATGGGAGTTGTAGTAACGGCAATGTAAATGAGATTATAATGACATTATAATTAGCTAAAAGTCAGGTTTCCCCATCACAGGGTTAGCCTTGCCGGGTGAAACTGGTTCTTGTTTTTCTCCAGCTGCGGGTATTGGATAGTCACTTGTCTAACCAGTGAGGCACCTCACCTTGTACCCTGGAGGGGGCTGTCAGTTTCCTAGGCTCTCTATCCTGCCCCATTCTCACCTGTGAAATGAGCTAAGTTGATCAATCATTTACTCCCAGTTCCAGACCCCGAGTTCTCCAGGAGTACGCACCCCACCCCCACCTCACCTCCACCCCCACCTTGGCCTCGCAGGCTCATCTCACACCCCCAGCTTCTCCTCGCCAGTGCTGAGGGCATTGGCCTCCATCATCATCTAAAGACATGCTATCCTGACCAGTGAGCTGGACTCCACTTGGCTTAGGATGGGAATCAACAATCATTCACCAGAAAGAGCCAGAAATGTCCTCCCAGCCTCCACCCCTCCAACACAAACAAGTCTCCCCAAGGCCCCAGCTCCTCATCACTCTCAGTTCATAGATTTGGGTTCAAAGGCTCCACCCAGGGGCTCACTTAGGGGGGCCTGTGTGAGTGATGTAATGACTAAGATTTTACCCACAGCACTTCTTTCCCTTGACTTTGTTAGTTAATAAACATCCCAGAGCCATACCACACCCTGCTTCACACTAGATGCTAGGCTGGATGTGGGGGAGGGTGCATACATGTATTTAGCCCATCCTTATTGCCTCCCTTCTTTCTCCAGGGTGGGGTGTCACATTTTGTCCTCAGCTAATGCCTCTATCAGGGCTCAAGATCCCACTCCCTTCTCTTCCTCTAGAAATTCTCTCTCTCTCTCTCTCTCTCTCTCTCTCTCTCTCTCTCTCTCTCTCTCTTTCTCTTTCTCTCCCCACCCCCTCTCTCCCCACCCCCATTTAAATTCCAAATAGCTCAAAAATTTACATGTAAAAAATGAAATTACAAGAGTACATGGAATTTCTTTATAATCTCAGAATGAAGGATTTTTACTTATGACTCAAAATCTAAAAGCCATAAAACATTTATCAATTCAAATATATTTTTCAAATTTCATGGAAAAATATCACAAGCAAAGTCAAAATATAAACAACAAACTGGGTTTAAAAAAAAGAACTTTACAGCTGGCCAAGTGGCTCGGTTGGTTAAGAGCACGAGCTCTGAGCAACAGGGCTGCTGGTTCGATTCCCACATAGGCCAGTGAGCTGCGCCCAAGCTGAGCTGCCGCTGAGCTACCAACAGGTGGCAGGATGGCTCAGCTGGTGAGAGCACGTGCTCCTAACAACAAGGTTGCCAGTTCGACTCCCACATGGGATGGTGGCTATGCCCATCCCCAACTAAGATTGAACACGGCACCTTGAACTGAGCCGCCATGAGTTGCTGATGGGCGGCTGGATGGTGACTGGATTTGGAGCTGAGCTAGCTGCGCCCTCAACTAAGACTGAAGAACAACTTGGCTGTTTCCCTCCCCCAATTCCCCAACACTGTTCCCTTTCCCCAATTCTGCAATTAAAAAAAGTAATAATAATAATAATAATAATTTTTTTAAAAAAGGAAGGCAAGATGGGAGAAACATTCCCAAATACACATACCTGCTAAAAGACTTATATCCAGAGTATATACTAAGAACTCTTAAAGCTAATACTAATGCTATACCAGTAAGATAGTCCTTTTTTCTTTTTTTAAAAAAAGGAATTTTATTGGGGAACAGTGTGTTTTTCCAGGACCATCAGCTCCAAGTCAAGTAGTTGTTTCAATCTAGTTGTGGAGGGCAGAGCTCTGTGGCCCATGCGGGGATCAAACCGGAAACCTTGGTGTTATGAGCCTGCACTCTAACCAACTAAGTTAACTGGCCACCCTGATAACCCATTTTTGTTTTTTTGTTTTTTGAGGGCAGTGTCATTGGCCCTCACATGTAGGACCGAACTGGGGCCGCTGGCTTCCCAAGCCAGCGCTTAACCACCGCGCCCCTCGGCCGGCCCTGATAACCCATTTTTTAAATGGGAAAAATATTTGACAGACACTTCACAAAAGAAGACATACCCAGTGAGCACATAGAAAGAGGCTCAACATCATTGGTCACACCTACTAGAGTGGCTAAAATGAAAAAGACTGACACCGCCACATTGTTGACACCACTGCTATGGAATTGGTTTGGCAGTTTCCTGACTCAGAAAGTCTACTCATAAGTATTTACCCAAATAAAACCATGTGTCCATACAAAGACTTGTACACAGGGGTTCAGAGGCACTTCAATAATTGAAAACTGAAAACCCTCAAATGTCCAACAAATGGATGAATCCATAATGCATGCATCCATACAACAGAATATGTAGTGTGAGCCCTGACAGTTGGGGCTTTTTTGTTGTTTTTCGTGGGGTTTTGTTTGTTTATTTGTGTGGTTGGTTGATTGGTAAAGCAAGTGACTGGCTTAAGATTTTATTCAAAGCCATCCATTTCAAAGAGGCATCCACTTCAAATATCACAATTAAACATACTGCCAGACACTAGATAAAGGCCTGCCTGCCTCCTGCACTGAGGCTCCTTTGTCTTAGAGACCTTGGTTAATAACTGACCATTTGGGCTACTTGGTTTTGGTTTTCTTTTTCCAATGTTTAAATTATCACTCTTTTGTTTTAAGTTCACCAGTAACAGTGAGCTTGTGAAATCCGAGGCCCCCCACCCTTGACCCCAATAAAAGCAGCACCCCAGGCCCGTGCAGACTCTCTTGCTCCCAGCTACCCTGACCTCAGTGTGTTGGCTCCAGGTGTGCTGTGTCATTTCCAGGTGGTGTGAGTCATAAACCTTACTTTTTCAGTTTCCTGGTGACTATGGCTGAAGAGCATCTTGTAATCATAAGAACCATCAGGGCCGGTTCAACCACATCATTGGTTACGGATCAGCTGAGACCTACACAAAACACAGAATATTACTGACAAGGAAAACTACAGCTCACATGGATGACTCTGAAAAGCAATGCAGGTAGGGAAAGAAACTAGACACAAAAGAGTACATATTGTATGGCTTCATTTGTACATAACTCCGCAAAAGTGAAATGTAACCGATAGTTATAGAAAGTTGATCTGTAGTGGCCTGGACCTGGAGGGCAATGAGGGCTGACTGGGAAAGGGCATGAGGGAACTTTGTGAATGGATGGAAACATCCTATATCTTGATTGTGGTGGCTGGTGGTTACACAGACGTTCACATTCATCAAAAACAATCAAGCACTATATTTAAAATAGGTGTGGGGCTGGCTGAGTGGCTCAGTTGGTTAAGAGCTCGATCAAGAGTGCAAGCTGAGCTCTGAGCAACAGCAGTAGATGCCCAGCCCAAACTGAGCAGTTGCTGAGCTGCCAACAGGTGGCAGGATGGCTCAGCTAAAATAAATAAATAAATAAAAATGGGTGCATCTTATTGTCTTATACTTAAAAAAAAAAAAGTAAGTGCTGGAGGAAAATAGCCAAAACTCTGTGCTTTTGTTGGTATTGGAACTGGAAGTCTTTTTTTTTTTTTTTTCAGGGCAGTGTCACTGGCCCTCATATGTGGGATCCGAACCGGGGTTGCTGGTGTCCCAAGCCAGTTCTTAACCACCACGCCACTCAGCTGGCCTGGAACTGCAAATCTTAAAATAAACAGTTGAACAATTTTTAAAAACTACAGTGAGATGCAATTTTTCACTTAACGAGACTGTCAAAAAATCCAAAAGTTTAATACACTGTTGGTATGGCTATGAGGAAAAACACTCTCAATCACTGCTGATGGGAGTGTAAATTAGAATAAGCCCAAAGAGGGCATTTGGGCAATGTTTACTAACTTACAAATGCTTGACCTAGCAACCTCCCTTGTAGGATTTTATTCTGCGGATAAACTCAACCACAGTTGAACTAACATATATTTAAGGTAATTATTGCAACATTGTGTGAAATAGAAAAACTCAACACCAAAAAATCTAAATGTCCATTGCTGCATGACAGGTTAAATAAGTTGTGATACATCCACATCCATACAGGGAATCCTATGTAACTATAAAACCAGATGGGAAGTGTCTGTGTGTGCTAGCTAATACAGAAAACCCCTCAAGGTGTAATGTTAAGTGAACAAAGCAACACTGTGTTTGCTGTGTTTCAATTTGTGTAATAAAAACCCAGAGGCTATAAGAGTTCTGACAGTTAAGTTTGTGAACTCATCCTAGAAGAAGTGCCACATGCCTCACTGCTGAATATCACTATGGTCACCTTCAAAGTCCTCCCCTTGGGAAGCTATGCACGGACGCCAGTGCCTAGTCGACTTTTTTTTTCTTTTAAAGATTTTATTGGGGAATTGAGGGAGGGGAACAGTGTTGGGGAACCGGGGAAGGGGAACAGACAAGTTGCTGTCCTTTTGTTCTTCAGTCTAGTTGCGGAGGACATTGGTTCACTGGCCCATGTTGGTATTGTCATTGCGCTCTTCCCAGATGAGGCCGGCCTCTGGATGGTCGCTCACAGTGGCTATTGGCAGCTCACGCTGGCTGCCGGCCACTCACTGTAGCCTATGGCAGCCCACTGCAGCAGGGGCTGCAGCTATGCCGTCCACGGGGACTCACAGTAGCCCAGCTCCAGGTGGAGCTGTTATTAGCTGTAGAGGGCAGTGTCACTGGCCCTCATATGTGGGATCTGAACCAGGGCCGCTGGCATCCCCAAACCAGCTCTTAACCAATGCGCCATTCGGATGTCCTAGTCCACTTTTTTTTTTTTTTGAGGGCAGTGTCACTGGCCCTCATATGTGGGACCGAACCGGGGCCGCTGGCTTCCCAGGCCAGCGCTTAACCACCGTGCCACTCGGGCGGCCCCCTAGTCCACTTTTAAAAGCAGTTTTGGAACTCTTTTCTGAAATGGCTATCAGGGCTGTTGTATTACCCTTGATGTCCTGAATGTCATCAAAATATCTTCCTTTCAATATTTCCTTTGAATAAAGAAAGAAGTCATTGTGGGCCAGATCAGGTGAGTAGGGAGGGTGCTCTAATACAGTTGTTTATTGGCTAAACCTCCCTCACAGACAGTGCTGTGAGAGCTGGTACATTTTCGTGATGCAAGAGCCATGAATTGTTGGCAAAAATTTCAGGTCGTCTCTTCCATGCAGCCTTTTCAGCATTTCCAAATAGTAAACTTGGTTAACTGCTTGTTCAGTTGGTACAAATTCATGATGAATAATCCCTCTGATATTAAAAAAGTTTGAACAGCTTTGCAACAAGTTCGCAAACTTAACTGTCAGACCTTGTATATTTGGATTTTCTTGTATATAAGTTGAAAAAAAAAACTTCTGGAAGAACAATCAAGAAACTAATACCAGGATACCTATTTGGAGGAAGATATGGGACATATGTGGATGGAGTCAGGAGTATGAGGGACAATATTCATAGTATGCCTTTTTAATCTTTAAAAAAATTTTTTTTTCCAGCTGAGCTGTTGGCAGCTCAACGGCAACTCAGCTCGGGCTGGCATCGAACCGCTGTTGCTCAGAGCTCAGCTTGCACTCTTGAATGAGCTCTTAACCAACTGAGCCATTCAGCCAGCCCTTAATCTTTAAAATTTTTTGAACCATGTGACTGTACTAGCTATTTAATGTAAATACTTATTTAAAAAGTAGCATCAAGGGCCAGCCAAATGGCGCATTGGTTAAGAGCTGGTTTGGGAGGCCAGTGGCCCTGGTTCGGATCCCACATATGAGGGCCAGTGATACCACTCTCTACAGATGGTGAACAACAGCTCCACCTGGAGCTGGGCTGCTGTGAGTCCCCAGGGGTGGCATAGCTGCAGCCCCTGCTGCAGTGGGCTGCCATAGGCTACAGTGAGCAGCCGGCAGCCAGCGTGAGCTGCCAAGAGCTGCTGTGAGTGGCCGTCCAGAGGCCGGCGACTGATCTGCCTCACCAGAGAAGAGCACAATGATGAAATCAACATGGGCCAGTGAAGCGATGTCCTCCACAACTAGACTGAAGGACAAAAGGGCAGCAACTTGTCTGTTCCCCTTCCCCAGTTCCCCAACGTTGTTCCCCTCCCCCAATTCCCCAATAAAATTTTTAAAAAATTTTTAAAAACCACCAAAATACATTATATATCAACATAACGTTACTTAAACAGCACAGGGCACAGTAACACTATTTTTATCCCCCCTCATGCTTTAGGTTCTGGTTCCCCAAATCGAGGTGCCCAGCTGTTTCTTCTGTCCTCTCAGGGGCTTTCCCCTCTGCCCAGTTTTTTCCCACTTCTTTTGTTCTCTCAACTGTGTAGCTGCAGATCTCAGGCATCCCCTCAGGGAGCCTTCTCTGACTGACACCCTCCCCTGCCCCCCCAGGCCCTGTTAGGTGGCCCTCGTCCTCCCTCCCATGGGGACTGCACGGACTGCTCAGTCCTCCGAAGCCGAGGGGCCCTTGAGCCGGTGAGCTCCCTCTCCTGGAGGGCTGGCCTCGCCAGGGAGCGGCCAGTGCCCCCAGGATGGGGTGCTACTGACTGGCAGCTGACCTCCAGAGACATCCAGGAGTTTCAGTTTCCCCGAAACATTCCGTTGATCCTGCCACGCCCACAGAGAAAATCTGGTCTCTGTTCCGGGAAGCTTTCACAGGAAGATGCCTGAGCTGCCCCATTAACTCTTGGTGTGCTGTGCGCTGCGGCGATGGAGGGAACTGAGAGGAATCCATCAGGCATGAAGCTCATGGTTGCCCTGGGAGGCCAGGCACTTGTGTGAGGATCAGTGACACAGGCAGTGGGGAACAGGTACGATGACAGCCCCAAAGTGGAGAGGGAGCACAGGTGAGAGCGGAGGACCACTCCAACGAGGCCTCAAGCCAGGGTGGCAGGAGTGTGGCCAATAGGGATGGGAGGGAAGGCTTCTGAGCAGACAGCCCAGGTTAGAGGCCTCCAGGTGAGCCAAGGGGCAGAGCCCCCCCCCCCCAGCTGATACCTGAACCCCTGGGTGTGTGGTCTGTGCTGGGACACAGAGGCACTGGCTGGAGCACAAGGGCAAAGTGGGCAGAGCCTGGTGCCAAGGATGCTGGGGAGGGCCCTCAAAGGGAGGGCTCGGGTTCTGTGGGGCTGCACAAGCCTCTTCAGGAAGTGAGAGTCATTTCTTTTTTTAAGATTTATTTCTGAGACCTGCAGAAGTGAAAGACCTCTCCTCTGGCGTCCCTGGGGTTTGAGCTGGAGCACTGGAGCAGAAAGCCAGGCCGGCCAGCGTGTTCAGCTCGTGCCCGCCCTGCTGCTGGCGGAGCCTCCCCGATGGAACAGGAGGGAAAGCTGGGAGCAGCCGGACTCCTCTCCAGCCCACCTCAGGCTCATGTCTGCAGGACCAGCTCTGACACACCCAGGCCTTTTCCAGGCAACCTCCTCCTGGACTATGGGGAGGCACAGAGTGCACGCAGGGCAACTGTGGATGATTCGAGAGCATCATAAGGGCTTGTCAGCCTTCAGGGCCCTGGTCCCTGGCCGGCTCAATGGGCACAGCCTGGGGACCATCTACCCCACTACCCCCACTGCTGTCCAATACAGCGTGAACAGCATATTTACTTGAGTTTTCAAGCCTCTAGTAGCAGTACAGGAAGCGCCAGGCTCCCCCATGCTGCCCAGGCCCTTGCCTGGCCCATCAGGCATGTAAGCTAGGGCTGGTGGACCAGTCTCTGGGGCCAGGGCAGGCACAGGCCCCACTCTCTCCCGTCCCCACTCCACTGGCCTGGGCCAGGCCCACGCCCCACAGCCCTCCGCTGCACTGACCTCTTCTTGGTGGCCATCTCCATCTCTCCCCGCTAACCCCTCTGATCCCCCACTGGAGCTGGGAGCCAGAGCCACCTGCGTTGCTCCCTCACCCTGGGACCAAACCAGCTGCTGTCAGGCTGCTTCTGTAGGCCCCGCTTCTCCAGTCAGGTAGCCAGCCGAGCACAGCAGGCCTGGCTCTCCTGTCATCATGTTATGTACCCAGCTCAGGGCTGGGCACTCGGCAGGGGGCTGGGATGGGCCAAGGCTCGTCCAGAGAACCAGTGTAGGTCAGAGAAGTAGGGCACCCTGATGCGGTGTCCCCACCTCCATCTAGCGGCTCCTGGCTGGGCCTGAGACTTTTCAGGGCCTCAGTATCCAAGGTACAGAGTCAATGCCTCCTCCTCCAAGACGCGCCCCAGCTCAGGGCGGGGATCGGGCTGGGCTACAGACGATTAGCCAAGGCTGCTACTTCAGGGCCCTGAGAACAGCCTCCAGCTTCATAGCGACGGCCAGGTCGCCCTTCACCTTCAGCCGTCCGCTCATGTAGGCCCCCAGGGGCCGCAGCTCCCTGCACATCAGAGCCCGCAGGTCTGCCTCCGCCATCTCCACCACCACGTCAGGGATGCCATCGGGCACCCCACATCCCACCCTCCCTTGTCCTGTGGGGAGAAAGAAAACTGAGCATTAGTAGGGGGACAGCTGTGCGGTGGGGAAAAGGGGGTTGGCATGTCCCCTGGGAGAAGGGTGGTGGTTAAGCTTTCAGGTTCTAGTATCCTGGGTTGAAGTCTTATTGACCTCCGTTTCCAAACTGGTGAAATAAGGATGATGATCATCTCTAAATCATAGCCTCATGAAGAGAAGTAGGTGAGATAATGCACGAAAAGGACTCAGCACAGAGCCTGGCACATAGTAGGCCTGCAGCATGTGCAGGGCTCTTGGTACAGGAAGCTCGGCTATCTGAGCTATCCTGCTCTTGAGGACAGGGCGGGGAAACAAAGGCCTGGATCATCATTGTCTGCAAATGGTGTCCGGGTCCATGACTGCTATGGGTTCGCCCTAAAATATTGGCAGGGGCAGTCTACAAAAGGGCACGGGGGGGGGGGGGCGACCATACTGCTGCAAGCAACCTGGGTGGGGAGGAGAGGGCAGGGAGGGCAGTTGCACCTGTAGTGAGGTCCAGGAAGTAGGTGCTCTGGGTGCCACTGGGCAGGATGACATTAAACTGGTAGCAGGCCCCAACTTGGCTGACCAGGGCCTCAGACAGGGAGGGCTGCAGAGCAGTCAGCAGCCCCTCGGCCACAGGCTGCTTCGAGCCGGGCCCAGCACCAATAGGCGGCTCAGCTTCGTTCACCATCTCCACGGTGTCTGCAGGGCGTTGCCCAAAGGGTGGGCAAGGGAGGCAGGGAGAGGAGGTCATGTGCTGCCAGGGTCGGGATCACTGTGTCCTCAGTACCTTCGCAGCAGTTCCCCCTTACATCCCCTTCGGGTCGGTGTTCAACTTCCTCCCCTGCTAAGAAGTCGCCCTTGAGTTTTCAGCCTTAACCCCCACATGCCATTTCTAAGCCACTCCAGCCCTGAATGGAAAACTCCTTTTTGGATGCTGCTGCTTCCTGCCATGAAGACGCCATGCACTCAGATGCCTGGACTCTCCCCACAGCCTTAGCTCTGGTCAGCTCTAGAATCAGGGTGTCCTGAACAGATGGGAGGGGTATGGACTGCACCAAGGTGCCTGGTTAGAGGGCAAGTAGCGAAGCTCCACCTGTGCTGGGCACCAAGCTGAGAGCCCTGCTGAGCCCCCCACCCCTTTTTGGAGTCTCCTCACCTGGTCCTGGGGGCAGGGCACCTCCTGCCATTGCAGACATGCCACCCCCCAGGAAGTGGAGAATCAGCTGCTGGAGGGGGCTGTCCAGGCCAGGCCCAGCCACGCTGTCCTGGGGCGGCTGCAGCACGGCCTCCACTGCCAGCTCCACGCGGTCCACCTCCAGTCCCCAGGCCCGGGTCACATCATTGATCTCCAGCTGGAGGACAGCATGGGGAGAAACAGAATTCACTCAGCAAACCTTCTCGGGGCAGGCTGGGATAGCCACACATGGACATGCCGGCCGTGAGAAACCACACCGGCCCTGGAGGAGCTCCTGCAGGCCCAGGGCAGTTCCAACCCACGGTGGGCGGCTGGCAGTGAGCAGCCAGGAGAAGGGGCAGCAGAGGAGGAGGCCCCTTCCAGACAACGGGGACACCATGTGCACAAGCCCAGATGGAAGAACCTGGAATGTTCTGGAACTGCCAGTGACCACAGCTCCCTTTAGCTGGATACTCGAGTGTGGGCTGGGAGACTGGAGACAGCTGAGGGGTCAGAGGCAACTGCTCCTGCTCACTTGGATTTCTTCTGAAGCACAAGAAGCCCCGGAAAGGAGTTTAACAGGGAGCTGGCAGAACAGACTTGCTGGTTGGAAAGGTTCTCTTGGCTGCCATGTTGACGCCGGGTTGGAGGGGCTGAGGGTAGAGGCAAGGAGACCAGGCAGGATGTTGTTTCAAACTGCAGGCAGAAATAATGTGGATCTGGTGTCAGTGAGATGTGGCTGTGAGGCCAAGGTACACCGAGGGAGCAGCACAACTCTGCAAACTGCACGAAGCTGCAGCAAGACCCCAGGGAAGAAGCCCAGGGCTGCGGGGTGGCCTGCTGTACAGCGGCAGGGAGGGCGGGGAGGAGGGGTTAGAGAAGCCAGGTCTCTGGAATGGGTTCTGCATGGATCATGAGTGTGGGCGTTCACGTAGGAGGGCGCAGAGAGGAGATGGAGATGTGGGGCTGGGGAGGGACAATGACTTTCTCCAGTACGTCAAGCTTGAGGTGCATATGGCACAGCTAACTATCCAACAGGCAGCTGAATACATGGGTACAGAGTGCAGGAGAGAGTGGGGCTGCAGCAGAGTGGTGTAAATAATTAGCGTCCTGAGGTAGTAAAAAGCCCCAGGAGGATGAGCTCTCCCCAGGAGGTCATAGGCAAACCGAGGCCATTGATGGAAGCCTGGAAAAGGAAGGGCAGGAGAACAAGGAATAACAGGAGTGACCAGGAAGGCAGGAGGGAGGCAGGGATGTGGAGGCATGGAAGGCGAGGGAAGCAGATGATAGATCAATTGATCAGGAGTAAGAGAAAGATGGGTCCACAGAGTCACAGGCTGCTGCCGGGAGAAACAGGGGAAGGACTGAGAAGTGCCCTTTGTGTTAGCAAGAGGGAGGTCACCATGATGTCTGCCTTAGGGGTCTGGGGGAGCCTCGGCTAAAGACGGGAAAGGAGGAAGGAAAAGGGAGAGAGGCAGAAAGATAAGAAGAGAGGATGAACACAGAGAGGGAGCTGGGTCCTGGGCCCAGAGCACGGCGGGTGCAACTAGAGCCTCAGACAGGGGCAGTGGATGCTCCCAGGGTGGCAGGACAGCCAGCACAGATGTCGGTGAGTTTGACGGGGTGATGCTGGAGGAAGCTGAAAGGGTTCTTGTCCTAGAGTTGCAGGGCATGTCACAATTATAAATGGATCAGTCCAACAAGAGGATATAACCTTTGTAAATATTTATGCACCCAATGTAGGAGAACCTAAATTTATAAAGCAAATGTTGACGGACATAAAAGAAAAGATAGATATTAATAGTAGGGGATTTGAACACCCCATTGACATCAATAGATCATCCAGACAGAAAATCAACAAGAAAACAGCAGCCTTAAATGACACATTAGACCAAATGGACTTAATATGTATTTTTAGAACATTTCACCTCCAAAGCAGCAGAATATATATTCTTTTTTTTTTTTCTCCAAAGCAGCAGAATATATATTATTTTCAAGCACACATGGAACACTTTCCAGGACAGACCACATGTTAGGCAACAAAACAAGTGTCAATAAATTTAAGAAGACTGAAATCGTATCAACCATCTTCTCCAATTATGTTATGACTCTAGAAATCAATTACCAAAAAAAAAAAAAAAATCCTGAAGAAACACATAAACATATGGAGGCTAAATGACATGCTATTAAACAATGAGTTGGTTAACAATGAGGTCAATGAGGAAATCAAAAGATACCTTGAAACAAATGGAAATGAAAACACAATGACCCAAAATTTTTGGGGCACAGCCAAAGCAGCACTAAGAGGGAAACTCATGGCAATACAGGCCTACCTCAAGAAACAAGAAAAATCTCAAATAAACAATCTAACCTTACACCTAAAGGAACTAAAAAAGAAGAATATACAAAGCCCAAAGTGAGCAGAAAGAAGGAAGTAATAAAGATCAGAGCGGAAATAATGAAATAGAGTATAAAAAAACCCAAAAGATCAGTGAAACCAAAGCTAGTTCTTTGAAAAATTAACTACCAGACAAATACACAGGATTATAAGAAAATATGCCAACAAATTGGACAACCAGGAAGAAATGAATAAACTCCTAAAAGACAATCTTCCAAGGCTGTATCAGAAAGAAACAGAAAATCTGAACAGATCAATACCTACTAATTAAATTGAATCAGTTATCAAAAAAACTCCCAACAAACAAAAGCCCTGAACCAGATGGCTTCACAGATTAAGTTTACTAAACATTCAAAGAAGAATCAATACCTATCCTTCTCAAACTATTCCAAAATATTCAAAAGGAAGAAAACTCCCAAACTCATTTTATGGAGCTAGCATTACCCTGATACCAAAACCAGACAAATACACTACAAAAAAAAGAACATTAAGTTCAATATCCCTGGTAAACAGATGCAAAAATCCTCAACAAAATATTTGCAAACCGAATTCAGCAATACATTAAAAAAATCATACACCATGATCAAGTGGGATTTATTCCTGGGATGCAAGGCTGGTTCAAAATCCACAAATCAATCAATATGATGCAGCACATACACAAAATGAAGGATAAAAATCATATGATCATATCAATAGATGCAGAAAAAACATTTGACAAAATCCAACATCCACTTTTGATAAAAACTCTCAACACAGTGTGGATAGAGGGGACATACCTCAATATAATAAAGGCCATATATGACAAACCCATAGCTAACATCATACTCAATGGGGAAGGGCTGAAAGCGGTTTTCACATGGAGCCTTTCCATTTTGATAAAAAAATACGGTGAATGCTGCTGCCGAGTGCCATCCAATGAATGGGAAGACAGGAATCTTCAATAAAGCCATGGCACATGGAACTTTAGTAACAGTGTGTGACAAGTTTCAACTTGTTTGGTGGAGTCAGTCAGGTGTGAGCTACGGTAGGAGAAGGTGTGTTTTAAAGTGTGCCGTAAATCATCTTCCATCATGACAGGGTTCTGTATCACATATCACTTCTGGTACAGCAATAATTTCTGTCAAATAAAAACATTAGTGTGTCCTCATCCACCTTATTCACTGGATCTGGCACCGTGAGACTCCTGGCTCTTCCCAAAGTCAAATGATTTAGGACATCGAGGCAGCCACGACAGCGCAACTAAAGACACTCACAAAAAAGGACTTCCAGAACTGCTTCAGAAAATGGCAAGAACTATGGGGTAAGTGTGTTAGAAGCATGGCGGGAGGGGGGTATTTTGAGGGGGGTTAATGGCAATGTGTCTTTTACTGTAATAAATTTTTTACTTAAACATTCACAGTATTTTTTATCACACCTCATATTTATGGTATCAGACGGATACTAATCAGGGGGAATCCCTTCGTAAGTTATATAAATGTCTAACCACTAGGCTGTACTCCTAAAACGAATATAATATTGAAGGTCAACTGTAATTGAAAAACACAAAAACATTTTTTAAAACAGTATGAGCACTGGGTTGGGGGTAGGGAAGCAGCTGTGCTGGCCCAGCTCTGCCCTTGACCATGGCTCTCAGAGGCATGTCAAATAATTTCTGAGGCTTTGTTTCCTCCCTCCAACATAAAATACCGGCCCCCCTGCCACAAAATATAAAGTGGAGATACACCGGGGTGGGCAAAAGGACTTGGGAAACTATGAAGTGTTCTGCACGTCACAGCTATTGCTACTGTCACAAGTAGTGTTTTCTTGGGAATTTCACACAGTTTGTTCATTTACTTCCTGAAGGTACTGGGATCTCCAGGACTGGCATTACCCCACTCCCCTTCCTGTCCTCTAACCCTAGTTCTCTGGGGAAAGCAGAGCTGAGGAGAATGAGGGAAAACTTCACCCGAGTTTCCCTGTCAGGACATTCGAGCAGGGGACACACTGCCGCTTGTGTATCCGTTTCTACCCCACCTTGTCACAGAAGGATTAGAGGTGAATTCCAGTGTAGAGAATTGCTTACACATGGACAAGAGGCTCGAGTCCCTTTGGTCTGTCAGAACGAGGTACACAAAACCACAAATGCACACGCACCGTGGAGCACAGAACTCCCCGGAAGGTGGCTGGGCCAGGCGGGCCCCTGTTCTTTGACCCACCTGCCTGCCTCAAGTCTGTTGGGCCCCTGAGGCCCAGTGTTGTCAGGGCAACACCCACAGAGCAGTGAAGGGCAGCCGTTCCAGTCAGGCCATCCCGTCATAGCGCCTTTGGCCTTTGTTCCCCAGGAACCAGTTTACCCCAGGTCACTGTGGTCTGTGCTTATCTTCCCTGCCTCAACTCATAGTCCCACCCAGACCCTGGCTCTTCTAAGGTTTCCACACTCTCAGGGCATATGGGAAACTGAGGCCCAGAGTGACCCCGGTGCTTTGCTCAAAGTATGCGAGACAGGCCCAGTCCCCGGCCCAGTGCTCCCGTGGGAGCTGCCTACCAGGAGCTGCTCGCTGATCTTCAGCTTCTCCATCTGGATGTCCCGCAGAGACCTCCTGAGCAGGGCCTGGGTCATGGCATTCTGGGCCGTCATGCGCGCGGCTGTGTTCAGGTCCTTGACGGTCATCACTGACAGCACTGGGTCCCAGATGCGGAACTGGACATCGGCTCCCACGGACAGCACAGCCCCGTCCTTGGAGGCCAGCTGTTGGAGGAGGCCAAGGAAAAGGAGACACTCGAGGCTGGAGCTGCAGGGAGGTCAGACCCACTGAAACCACCCAGCTAGACCCACCTGCCGGGTAGCTGGTGCCTCACAGACAAAATGGTGTCCCCGAGTACATGGGGTTAAGTATATGGAGCAAGGACGTCCTCTCAGCCTCCATCCTCGACTTTCTGGTCTCCTCTCAATCCCCCTCCCGGCCTCTGATAGCTACACACAGGACAAGGCATCCAGAAGAGACTGCACAAGCCCCCACTGCCTCTGTCCAGGGGAGCTGAGAAGCCCCTCACCTTGCAGGGAGGGACGTTAAAAGCTCGTGTCCTCAGATCCACCCTCTGAAAAGAGTCGATGAAGGGCAGGAGCAGCACCATGCCAGGCCCCTGAGGGGTGCGGATCCGGCCTAGTCGAAACACGATCATCCGCTCATAGGTGGGCACAATCTGTCCGCAAGGGCAAGGGAAAGGTTGAGAGTGGTGAACCCAGGCTGACGAGGATGCCGGCCCAGGGCCCTCCCTCACGTGTCTCCCCTTCGCCCTGGGCAGTGTCAGGTATCCTTAGCTGTTTTTAGGTGAGAAAATGAAGGCTCCAAAGGGTTAGGTGATTTGCTCAAAAATCACACGGCTCCTAAGTGAAACAGGCCAGGCCTGAACGCAGTTCTGAGTGACCCCAGAAGCCAGGTTCTAAAGTACCATATATGGTATTGACATGATCCCAGAGGAGAGTTGCACTTCTGTGGTCTGAAGCTCACGGGACTCAAACCAGGAAACGGCTGCCTTGGAGTAGTTAGGAGCAAAGGCTGGCTGCTCTACCAGCAACCCCAGACAAAGGGCCCCGCCAGCTTCGGGTCCTCAAAGAAGCAAATATATCCAAACTGAGCAAAGAAGGCCTAGAGAGGCGAAGTGACCTACCCAAGGTCATACAGTATTCATTCCAGTTGTGGGACTAGGATTTAGGACCTTCTAAGAGCTCCCTTCCAGACCACACCAAACTCAAAGCCTGTCTAGAACAGCTGACTGTAGCCTAGGGCTGCACAGAGGGCAAGTTCTGCCTGGGCCTCCACCTTCACTGCAGCTGTCAGGTATGATCCTCAACTATGGTTCATCCTTTTTCCTCTCTGAACCACCCTCCGTGGAAACCAGGCCTGAATTCCTATCGCTCATTATCTGCTGGGCCATCTTGCTTGTTTCCCATTTCTAATTTAGCAGAACCCAAAGGGAAGAAGATTGGGCAAAGACATCAGGTCAGGGTCCAGACATCAGGACTTGGGAGTTTGGCTCCCAGGATGATGTTGGACAAGTCTGAGCCTCAGCTTCCTTATCTAAAAGATGGGAATGAACAATCCTTGCCCAGTCCATTTTGCAAAAGTGTGATAATACCATATTTAAGAGAAGGGGGCAGAGGATGGGGAATTCGTCCATCATCCATCAATGCCAAAGCTCTCAGTGAAGCCCACGCACCCTGGGGCCAATCTAATCAGCCTTACCTTCAGGGCAAACCAGCCGGATATGGGGAAGGTGATCATCAGCAGCATGAACCCCAGGAAACTGATGAAGCCGTGGCAGATGCAGGAAGGCCAGGTCTGAGGTGCATCTGGAGAAAGGGAACAGAGGCAGTCAAGGGATGCCAATGGGTCTGGCAGGACAGCTGCATGCAGAGTGAACATGGTCATGTGTACCTTTCGGCCACCTCCCCCTGCAGCAGCTCCTTCTTTCTCAGGACTCTCAACCTGCCTCCTTGCCTTACTCCCATATCTTTGGGCAAGTTCCACTCTCACAAGGCTGTTCTCTTCTGGGCAACAGCCATTGGATCAAGGAAGCCGCACCATGTGATGCTCCCCTCACTGGGTGGAACAGCCTTCTTGGATGAATTATATTGCCTTCCCATACTTGGCAGAAAGCCAGGAGCGCCTGGGCATCTGTAAACACGAGCTGGGCTGAACTGATTGCTGCTGCCCTAATACATCCCTCTTCTATCATCAGTTCCAGGAGTGTGCTTTCAAGGCGTCCTTTTGCAGATAATGCCTTAACCTAAAGGGATAAAGCATTTATGATTCATCAATAGGAGCCATAGGTGAGGGCTAAGATGTTCTTTCTTCACCCCATTTGAATGCTCTAAGGACCATCAAACGAATGCTTCACTTAAAGAGCTTCAGGTGGGAAATGAGAGAAGGGGGAACTAGAAAGACAAGGTTCATTTGAACCCCGGGTCCTGGTCCCTGGAGAGCCAGGAACCCAGGATGACAGCGAAGCTGAGACAGCCTCAGAATCTGGAGTGAGGTAATCTCTGCTCTCCTGGCCTCCCAACCCTAGACCGGAGCCTCTGCTGCACCTCCCCAGGAACCGCATACCCTCAGGGCTCTCCGAGCCCTAGGATACTAAGCCTCCTCTCCTGCCTGGCCCTGATTCATGCGTCCCCTGCAGGAAAGAAATCCTTGGATGGGGCAGCTGTTGTTACAGGAGGGCCAGGGAGGGACCAAATCCTCCCTCGTTTGGTGTGGGGCTGAGGGATGTGGGACTCATGCTTTGAACAAGGCAAGGCCAGAACAGACACACAGGCTGCTGAGGCGCATCTGCACCAGGAAACAGGGAAATGTCCAAGCTCAGAGTGTCTAGAGGTGCCCTGGGGGTGAAGATTATGCCACTTCCCTGCAGCCACGTGCCATTGGTGTGTTGATGACCTTCTAGGCCCAGACCTTGGTTTCTTTCTAGTCAAAATGGCAACTTGAAACCTCTGCCCGGGTTTCCTCCTTTGGGGTCGGGAGGGCGGTCTACGATCCTGGGAGCCCCCTGGCGCCCTTGCCTCCTCCTGCATGCTCCCCCCGAGCCTTAGCAAAGGTGCATGAGGGCAAATTGGCTTTGTAGGGATTTTTTCAGGAGCTGAATCCTCTCCAGAATCAAGGAGATGGTACCAGCCTTCTCAGCAAGCCCTCTCCAAACTCAAGTACTGGGGTAGGCGTGTGTTGGGGGGGGGAGGGGTGCTTCTCGAGAATTGCGGCTTCTCCAGGGCATGGTCAGCAAATTATCCTACTTTGTGCGCCCACAGCCCAGCAGGCGTGGCTGATAAGAGCCGAGGAGGAATGGAGCGGGGCGAGCCTTCTAGGAAGATGAGCACTCTGGAGCTGCAGCCCACAGCACTAGGAAGGGCACCCCAGCGCCCAGCCCAAGCCCCCCCACACTGTGTCGCCCCCTCGGCCCCTCCTCTGGGAGTGCGAAGGCGCTGGGCCCGCTGCCGTCTGAGAGGCGGAGAGTCCGGGCCGGGGGTGCCGGGCGGCGCCCCAGGGGCCGCGGGGCTGGGCGGCCACTCACCGGCGTCCGGCTCCACGCCCCCGGGCTCCGGGAACCAGCAGCCTTTCTGCGAGCCCAGGAAGCCGAAGCTCGACTGCCGGACACGGTCAAAGTCCCCCAAGGGCAGCGGCCGGTACCCAGACCTGCCGAGCATGGCTGCTGACAGGGTACACACAGCTCACCCCCGAAGCGCCGGGCTGGCCAGCCAGCCCCGCCCCGTGCCCGCCCCTGCAGGCCGCCGCTTCCGGTTTCCCCTGCGCAGCCGGAAGCGCCCGCCGGCGCGCAGGAGGAGGAGGAGGCGTCCCCGCTCGGCTCTCGTCGTCTCACAGCGCCACCTGCCCTAGGAGGACCGAACTGCGGCGGCGGGGCGGGGCGGGAGGGTGGTCTGCATTCCTGGGAGGCCGCCGAAGTCCTTGCCTCCCTCTGCATGTACCGTCTGGGCCTTCGAAAAGGAATATGAAGGCAAGTTGGTTTTGTAAGGGGTTTTTCAGGAGCCGAATCCTCTCCAGAATCAAGGAAATGGTACCAGTCTCCGTTCTCCCTCTGCAAGCTCACGTACAGAGGTGGGTGTGTTGGGAGGGAGGGGTGCTTACCTAGAATTACACTACCTCCAGGGCGTGGTCAGCAAATTATTCCCAGCAAGCAGGTACTGGCACAGAGTGGATCTCAGTACTTATTTGTAGACCAGGTTACTGCAGTCAAGGTGGGGCAGGAGGGCCTGAACTTTGGCACAAAAAGAGAGGAATTTCATGTGCAGACCTCAGGGAGCACGGTGGGGTAAGGAGTGAGAGGTTAGCACAGAGCTATCACGAAGCAGGCCTTCCAGAGCATCACAGAGCTGAGATCCTCAGGCCTGCAGGTTGCAAAATAGCACACCCCTTGATCCAGGTACCCAGAGGTAATGTGCCTCTCCATGAGCAAACTCAAATGCAAACGGTGAATTTACTCTGAGAAGCATTAACTTCCAATAGGCCATTGAGGCAGGCTGTCTTCCAAACGAGCAAAGACATTAATAAAACTTTCCTTGTCTCAGCCACGTGCCCGTCGGCCTCCTCATGCTCCTCAGCCCCCCAGGCGTAACCCAATTCCAGGTTCCTTCTGCAGATGGCTGCTCGCCACATTTGGCTTTTCCTAGCTTGGTGGCCTGATTCTAAAGCCCTAGGAGTACTGATCAGGTTGAAGGGTATGGCAGGCTCCTGGGGCCTCGCACAGCCCGAGAACTTGGGTTTACCCCATTTCTCCTCCACACACATTCATAAGCTTTTACAGCAGCAAGGCCCTGTGACCATCCCCTCAAGCTGTTCCGAGCTGTAACTGAAACAGAATGGGCATACAAGAGTCAGCACATGGCTTGGGATGATTTGAAGTTCAAAGCCAAGGGCAATGGCCCAGTGAGACCACTTGAAGCTGTGCTGCCTCTCCTCACCAGGTGGGGCTCTGACATGCCTCTCTGCTGGCCAAGAGCTAACTTGCTCTCTCCTCACTTCATACCCACTCACCAGCTCTCCCCCTTCCCTCCCTATGCCCCACTGCCTCAGATTCACCAGCCTTTCCAACTGTCACCCAAGGCATCATCCTGTCCCCCTCATCTCCACTCAGTGTTCTTCCAGTGTCTCTGACTCAGGTCCCTCCTTGCATCCCACAGCCACTGTCCTAGACCAGGCCACCTGCCCCTAGGTTGTCTGAGTGACTTTCCCAACATGCACAACACATCACGTTGTTCCTGGTGTTGATGAAAAACATCCAGCCTAAGAGAAAACTTATGAGTTTATTTCAGCCAAACTGTCAACAATTGCCAGGAAGCAAAATCTCAACGGTTTGAGAAAATGCTCCGAAGAATGGCAGTTTTACAGCTTATTTTATACATAAAATCAAAGGAAGAAGGTTACATAAAATCCATTGGTGATAGATTAAGGGGGTGGGAGAACGGGAAGCTGGGAAATCTCTAGGATTGGATAAAAGTAAATTGGAGAGACAGATACTCCTCCCATACAGGTGGGTGCAGGATAGCTAAGTTTGCTTTTTACAGCACATAGAGATGGTAATCAGGAGACTAGCATAGTACTGAGGAATCTTGCAGTTTCCAGCTCTGGTCTGGAAAAAGGATTAAAGATGTTATTTTAGGTACAAAAAGAGAAAGAACAGGCCCACTGAAAAGGCACAGATTAACTTAATGACATGTGACTTCCCGCCATGGCCCACCTTAAGAATTTTTATGTTCACACCATCCTCTGTGGTTATTTTCAGAGCGTGTCAGGTTTAACATGTGGCCCTTTTTCCGTCCACACTGGGTTCCAACCTGACTCTATTGCCTACAAAACTGGTCCACTCGCTTAGCTTTGATTTTGCCCCAGCCCACTCCTGGACCGACATAGCTCTTAGGACCCCCCTTAAATCAGAAAATAACCTAAACTACTTTCTAAACAGGCTTTCCTGTTTCAAATCTCCATGCCTTTGCACATGCTGTTCTCTCAGTTTAAAGTGTCCCCCCAATCTCTGAATCCCTGGCAAATTCCCACAGTTCCAAGTCCCAGCTGAGGAATCTCCTTTCCAGCCAATCTCAATACAGTGTGAAAAATCTCCGTTTGAGGGCCTGCCTTTCCTAGATCTGAGGTGCTTCCAAAGCAGGGGCCACGTGTGGCTCATCTCTGTGTCCCCCGACTTCCAGCGGAGGGCTGGCACAAAGCTGTGCCACTGTGAACTGATGAAAGGTTCAAAGCGGAAGGAGGGGGCTGCCTCCGCCAGGTGGATTGATGCACTGTCCCATTCATTACCCCCAGGTCATCTGTGCATCTACTTTCCTCCTGCCTCTTCACCGCCGTGAGCGTGTCTTCAACACCCACAGCCGGCGTCTCCGCCCCTTGAACCGCACCCAGCCCCTGTCTCACTTCCTCTCCGGGGGCTGGCCCTCAGCAGGCACCACCCCTTTCGGACAGCTCCGGGAGATTCAGCCATCCGGCGCACGATTCTCGTTTAGCTTCTCTTCCCGCCCCCTAAGATCAAATCCGAGAATCGAAACTGCGCTGAGGGCCATGCAGCAGGAACCTGCACCCGCCCGATCTTCGGGACCCCAGCAGAACTCCGCACTACTCCAAGCGCCGACTATGCCTTCCCCGGAGTCCCTCTCCGAAGGCCACCAGCCCAGCCCCGACCACAGCCCCACAGAGGTACTACTGGGTTTGGGGAGATGGGGTTTAGGCTTTGTTGGTTTGCTATGGTGGGAGAAGTGGGAAGGGAGAGGGAATTTGGCCAGGTACACAGAGGGAAAACCAGACCCTAGGGTCCTGCCTAACCCACTTGGCTCGAGTGGGGTACAGCAGAGTAGAAAAGGGAACGAGGATAAGTTAGGGGAGCCACTCTGGGCTGCGATTCTCCACAGAGCGGTGCCACCCGGGATCGGACTCCTCCGCCTACGCGCTGCCGACTTGCCTCTTTGCCCTTGCTCTGACGAAGGCCCACAGGTTTGGGAGAATGGAGGTAGTAGCCCTATTGCCCCCGCCTGGAGCCAAGGGCATGTTCCACGTGTGGAAAAAACAAAACCCAAGACCCAAGTCAGAATGGGACACTAGCCCGCCAAGAGAGATATATCAGCTAAGGCCTCCCAGCTTCTTTGGTGTCTCCTGTAGGAAGCCTTCGGGATCCTTCTCTGGATCCTTCTCTCGGAACACCCTACCCGCCTAATCCCTATCACTAAGAGGGTTTATTAGGGTTTCCTCCAGGAAGCTTTTGCCTTAATCTTCTGGACAAACCCCAGCCTTACACCCCCGAAGGAACCTCTTCGACCACAAGCTCTGTGTTCTTCCAGGCCCCGTTTGAAAGCACAAATGACACCCGGTTGCAGTACTTGGTATTACTTGCATAATCACAACTGGGAATAGTATTGCTTAACATTACTAGTTAACATTTATGAGCACTTTTCATGTACCAGGTACTTACTATATTAAGCACTTCTTTGCATTTTTTAAGTGTGGTAAAATATACACAACATAAGATCTGCCATTTTAACCATTTCTAAGTGTATGGTTTAGTGGTATTAAGTACATTAACCATGTTGTATAACCCTCATCACCACCTGTTTCCAGATTTTTTCATACAGAAACTGTGTACCCCTTAAAGCAATAATTCCTTACTCTCCCCTTCCTCCAGCCCCTAGTAATCTCTAATCTACTTTCTGTCACTGAATTTGCCTACCCTAGATAATTTCATATTAGTGGATTCATATAATATTTGTCCTTTTGTGCCTGGTTTAGTACATTTAGCATTATTGATAAAAAAAAAATCTAGCCTAAGAGAAAAGTTATAAAAGTTTATTTGAGCCAAATTGTCAATAATTGCCGGGAAGCAAAATCTCGATGGATTGAGAAAATGCTCCGAAGAATGGCAGTTTTACAGCTTATTTTATACATTAAATCAAAGGATTTATACATGAAATCCATTGGTGATAGATTAAGGGGGTGGGAGAAAGGAAAGCTGGGAGATCTCTGGGATTGGTTAAAAGTAAATTGGAGAGACAGGTACTCCTCCCATACAGTTGGGTGCAGGATAGCTAACAATTTGCTTTTTACAGCACATAGAGTTGGTAATCAGGAGACTAGCATAGTACTGAGGAATTTTGCAGTTTCCAGCTCTGGTCTGGAAAAAGGATTAAAGATGTTATCTTAGGGGACCGGCCAGTGGCGCTTTGGTTAAGAGTTGGGACACCAGTTCTGAGCAGCAGGGCCTGGGTTCGGATCCCACATGAAGGCCAGTGATGCTGCGCCCTCTACAGCTAAGATGTGAACAACAGCTCGACCTGGAGCTGGGCTGCTGTGAGTTGCCAGCAATGGGATAGGCTGCAGTGGGGCTGGCCGGCAGCTGGCATGCACTTTCGTGAGCTGCTGTGAGCCGCCCTGAGCGACCGTCCAATGGCCAGTGAGCGACTGTCTCAGCCAGGAAGAGCGCAATGACAATACCAACATGGGCCAGTGAAGAGACGTCTTCCACAATTAGACTGAAGAACGAAAGAACAGCAACTTGTCTGTTCCCCTCCCCCAATTCCCCAATAAAAAAATTTTTTTAAAAAAGATGTTATCTTAGGGACAAAAAGACAAAGAACAGGCCCACTGAAAAGGCACAGATTAACTTAATGAGATGTGACTTCCTGCCATGGCCCACCTTAGGAGTTTTTATGTCCATACCATCCTCTGTGGTTATTTTCAGTCTCCTGAGCTTGTCAGGTTTAACATGTGGCCCCTTTTCCGTCCACAGCATAATGACCTCAAGGTCCATCCATGCTGTAGCACAATGTCAGAATGTCCTTCCATTTTAAGTCTGAATAATATTCCATTGTATGTATGTGCCACATTTTGTTCATTCATCTTTTGGTGGACATTTGGGTTGTTCCACCTTTTGGCTATTGTAAATAATGCTGCTATGAATGTGGGCGTACAAGTATCTGTTTGGGTCAGTGTTTTGAGTTCTTTTGGTTGTTTATCTAGGAGTGGAATTGCTGGCTCGTATGGTAGTTCTATGTTTAACTTTGAAGAATCATCGAACTGTTAAGCACTTTATATGAGGTTGATACTTAATGTATCTTTTATCTAAACTGAATTCCATGAAGGCTGGTATGTATCCTATATATCTTTGTATCTCAGGGCCTAGTATGTCTGATGGGAAATAGATGCTCCCTAAATTGTGGAATTGGAGTGGGAAGGCCTGAGTAAATGGGAAACTGGGATACTGAGAAGTCTGAGTGTTGCATTATCCAATGACTGCCTGGAATGGAATATGAAATCTCATTCCAGCCTTCAGCCTTTGGGGCGAGTGTTGGGTGGTTGGGGATTTCTGGGACCTCAGGCCTTACCCCCATCCCCTCTGGTCCCCCAGCAAGCTATGGAGGAGGAGTTCCAGTTCCTGCGCTGCCAGCACTGCGGTGCAGAAGCCAAGTGCCCTAAGCTGCTGTCTTGTCTGCACACGCTGTGCTCAGGATGCCTGGAGGTGCCCAGCATGCGGTGTCCTATCTGCCAGGTGCCCCCGCCCGCAGGCGCCGGTGCGCCGGCCTTGGATAACATCTTCTTCGAGAGTCTGCAGCGGCGCCTGTCGGTATACCGGCAGATCACTAACACGCAGGCAGTTTGCACCCGCTGCAGAGAGCTGGCCGACTTCTGGTGCTTCGAGTGCGAGCAGCTCCTCTGTTCCAAGTGCTTGGAAGCGCACCAGTGGTTCCTCAAGCACGAGACTCGGCCCCTGGCAGAGCTCCGCAACCAGTCGGTGTGCGAGTTCCTGGACGGCACACGCAAGTCCAACAACATCTTCTGTTCCAACCGCAACCACCAAACCCCTTCGCCGACCAGGTGAGCCAGCGGGCTGGCTGCGGTGGGGTGGCGCATCCAAGAGCCAGGTAGAGGGTGCAGGGAGCAGAGATCCAGAGTCACAAAGCTGAGAACGTGGGATAAGGAGCTTCTAGGGTCTTGCAACTCAAATTGTGTACCACAGATAGGCAGCATCTCCTGCGATGTCTGCAATTTATGCTCTCCCACTTAAGTGGATAGTAATTCTGACTTTCCACTCTAATAAGTAATGCTGCAGAATCATCTTTGCACCCTATTCAGTAATCCCTTTAAGATAGATTTTTAGAAATGCCATTGCTGAGTTAAGGGGTGTGAAAATTTTACATGTTGATACCTTACCAAACTGCCCTTCAGAAAATCTTAATAGTGGAATTCTCGGTAAGCGCTGCCATGGGATCTCTCTCCATATAGCTGGATTCTAGGATGAAATGCAGGTCATTAGTTTCTGCTGAAAAGTCAGTCATTATGCCCTGCTGTCTGGGAATGTACGTACGGAGAAAAACAATCAGTTCCGGTAATCATCATTTTTATTAAACAGCATAAGATTTTAATTCATTTTTTGGATAAATAATACAACTATGTGGTTCAAAAAATTAGAAACGAAATTTATAAAGAGAGGGCAAAGTCTCCATTCCTCTCAAATCATCAGCCTAATTCCCACCACTTCACACTCCCCCGTCCAAATAACTGTTGTCACTAGTTTTGAATGTTTCCCAAGTTTCTTTGTGAATATATACACAGTTAGGAGTATGTAGTCTTCGGAGATCTTATTTTTACCCCTTTTAGCCAAAAAGGTAGCATACCTATGTGACCTTTGGGATTTCCCCATCCCCTAAAGACTGCTTGTGTAAGATTCTTTTGTGTACTTGTTCTTGTGAAGTGAAAGTATTGTTTGCCCTTTGTGGGGATACACTCAGAGCTGCATTACTGCTGATCTAAGTGTGGCTTGCTTCCTGCTGGGAGATTTACCACCTGCAATGTGGAATGCATTTTCCCCAGATTCCACATTAGTGAATAGTATTATTTGAATTTTGGATTTCTTTGCTTATTTTTAAGGTTGGGGTCCAGCTGCTTTTCATGTTTATTTACCACTTTTTCTTCATTTGTGAATTGCCCCTTTAGATCTTTTGCCTTTTAGTCCCCCCTTGGAGAAGTTAGTCTCTTTAAGTGTAAGAGCATGTTAAAAAGTGCAGACACTATACCTCATCTAATGTTGTGTTTAAGTGTTTAGTTTTATGTAGTCTAATACATCAGTCTCTCCTTTATGGTGTGTGGCTTTGATCATCCTAGGAAACATTTTTCCTATGCCAATATTAAAAATATTTTCTTACATTCTATTTTAGTAATTTCATGGTTTTGTTTTTAAAATTAAGTCTTTAATTCAAATGACATTTATTTTTGTGGGTGGTATATGTAAGGTGGAAACCTTCACTTTCCTTTTCTCTCCAAATGGAAAGCCAGTTCTCTCAACTTTTATTGAGGGAAGTCCACTCTTGCCTTGAGCTGAAATGCACTTTTTATCATGCCCATGTAGTCACGGGTATGTATGTAAATCTCTGTTCTGTGCCAATGAGCTGACTATGCCTGTGCTAATCCTTACTGCTATAGCTTTAATTTTTCTTTCTTTTTTTTTTTTTAATTAATTGGGGAATTGGGGAAGGGGAACATCGTTGGGGAATCGGGGAAGGGAAACAGACAAGTTGCTATCCTTTGTGTTCTTCAGTCTAGTTGTGGAGGACGTTGCTTCACTGGCCCATGTTGGTATTATCATTGCACTCTTCCCGGGTGAGGCAGATCAGTCACTGGCCTCTGGACAGCCGCTCATGGTGGCTATTGGCAGCTCATGCTGGCTCCCGCCGCTCACACTGGCTGCCGGCCACTCACTGTAGCCTATGGCGGCCACTCACTGTAGCTTATGGCAGCCCACTGCAGTAGGAGCTGCAGCTATGCCATCCCAGGGATTTACAGCAGTCCAGCTTCAGGAGGAGCTGTTGTTCACCACCTTAGCTGTAGAGGGCAGTGTCACTGGCCCTCATGTGTAGGATCCAAACCAAGGTCCCGCTGCTCAGAGCTGGCATATCAAGCCAACTCTTAACCAACGTGCCACTCAGCCGGCCCTATAGCTTTATTTTGCATAGGGCAAGTTCAAGTTCCTGTTCAAAAATAATCTTGCTTTTCTTTTGCTCTTACAGTTTATGCAGTTTCAGAACTTATATTTACATTGGTATTTTGATTGCAATTGCAATAAATCTGGGGGAGAATTGGCCTCATCTCTGGTTATATCTTTTGAGTTTTATAGTTTTATGCACATATGTCTTGAACTTCTAAAGTATAGTTTGGGGCTGGCCGAGTGGCTCAGTTGGTTAACAGCTCGCTCAAGAGTGCGAGCTCTGAGCAATCAGCGTTGCTGGTTGGATTCCTGGCCTGAGCTGAGCAGCCGCTGAGCTGCCAACAGGATGGCTCAGCTAATAAATAAACAAACAAACAAACAAACAAACAAACAAACTATAGTTAAATTTAGAATATTTAATAATATCGTGAATGGCATCTTTTTCCATTATAATTTCCAACTGGTTATCTTTAGCATTCACTAATGCTCTTAATTTATGTATATTAACTATACCTAGCCATCTTATCAAACTCTTTTATTTTATTTTAAAGATTTTATTAGGGAATTGGGGGAGGGGAACAGCTAAGTTGTTGTCTTTCAGTCTTAGTTGTGGAGGATGCAGCTAGCTCATCTCCAAGTCCAGTCGCCATCCGGCCAGCCTTCGTTCAGCAGCTCATGACCACTCAGCTCAAGGTGTTGTGTTCAATCTCAGTTGGAGGTGGGCATAGCCCACCATCCCATGTGGGAGTCCAACCAGCAGCCTTGTTGTTAGGAGCACGTGCTCTCACCAGCTGAGCCATCCTGCCACCTGTTGGCAGTTCAGCAGCAGCTCAGCTCTGGCGCCGCTCACTGGCCCATGTGGGAATCCAACCAGCGACACTGTTGCTCAGAACTCACGCTCTTAACCAATTGAGCCACCCGGCTGCCCCAGCAATCATGTTTTTTTATTACCCTAAAAAGTTCCATGTTCTTAGGATGGTTTTGCTTGTCAGTCTGTTCTTGTTTTCTCTATGTGGTATGTTTTTAAGTCACTCTGCAAAACAAACTTCGAATTTTTGGAAGTTTAATGTTTCCTATATTACCTTTATTTTAGTGTGGGCCAGTTTTGTTCCTGTTTTGGTTGCTGATTGTCTTTATAGGTCCTCTGGTTCTGTGTTGTCTGCTCACATGTAAATGTTGACATCTACATTGTATAGTTTTGGTAGTTGATATGGGCAGGCAGCAGTTGCATAAACCACGGTTCCCACCTTCCACACCTACAGTAAAAATAGGGTCTCTCCTCCAGATGGTGGTAGCTTACAAGTGGTCCTACCACTTGTATGGGGGTCACAGGTGGATTTCTCCCCAGGTACAATGGGCAAGGCTGGTCCAGCCAGCAAGAGAGCAGGATTCTGGTCCCAGAGGATGGCAGATGGCTTAAAAAATTTGACCCTACTGGGCCGGCCGAGTGGCACGGTGGTTAAGAGCTGGCTTAGGATGCCAGCAGCCCGGGTTCAGGTCCCACATATGAGGGCCAGTGACACTGCCCTCTTAAAAAAAAAAAAGAAAAGAAAAAAATTTGACCCTATTGTTTAAAAATCACACACACACACTCATAATTCACATTGTTTCACAATTTACTAATGGTTACTGGAAAAATTCAGTTTGTTTTTTCTGCACAAAACCTCAGTGCCATAAATCACCAATAACTTTCTTCAGTGATAAACCACTTTATCCTTTGACATTGATCTGGTTTAGGACACACAGTGGAGAACAGCACCAGACGTGGCTTTGAACTTGGAACCCAGCCTGGAATTGTCTGCCGTGGGGCCTTTGTCATTTGATCACCAAGCCTGTGGAGTCCATTCTCTCAGCCCACATTTCTACTGTGTGGCAAGCTCTCTGTTAGGTGATAGAGTATAAATATGAACAGGTACAGCCCTGGCCCTCGGTGAGGGCACCGTCTGGTGGAGGAACCAGGTCCACAATTAACAATCAAGGCTGCACAGTGCCACAAGGAAACCTGCTTGCTGTTGTCACTATGTTCTTTGGTAGCTGCCTTTATCACACTGTCTTCTAGCTTACATTTTTCCCTTGCCAGTAGCCCTGTGCACAGGGCTGACATCTGGTGTGTGCTCAGTCAGTTTAAGGGCAGAAGGAAGAAGAAAGGCAGGCACATGGGCCAGTGATCTTAGAAAAGGCCACCTGTCCAATCTGTTGGCTGGGAAAGGCAGCTTCCAAGAGGGTGTCACATAGACTGACAATGTAGCAGAGGCTTCTGCATTTCAGGTACTGCAAGTAAAGGGTGTATGTGATGGCAGGGGCTGGAAGGGTGAGCTTGGGTCAGACAAGGCGAGCTTGGAGGAGTTAGGACTTTCCTACAACTTCCAGGACATAGAATGTTCTCAGCTTGTTTCTTTCTCATACAGTTTTCTCGTGTTTTATCAGCAAATGTCCTATAGAACATAATGTGCATGTACCGCATGGAACCCCAATAGGCGTGAAGGAGAGGGTGGGGTGGTTAGATCCTCCCTGTGCTGTGCTGCTGTGACTGAAGTAGGCAAGCCTGGGAGCAGCGAGACGAGTAGTTGTTTCTTTGGCTGCATGCTCACTTGTATTTCACACCATTCCATAAAGAATTTGAGATTTACCACCATGCTGTTGGGTATAAACACTTAACAGAAACTGAAGCAAAGAACTTGGACCAAGGAAAAGGGGGCCCCGTTGAGAAACTGAGGCCATGGTGAAGGTGGGGGTAAGGACTAAGAATGCAGGGATGGGATGGTGGGGAGAAGGCCTACAAGGGTCTGCCTGACCTGGGGGTCAAGGTGGCCGCCAGCCTTTCTATCATGTGTGATGCGGATGCTGGCAAGTGTCTTCCCACCCAAGAGTGATGTGGGTCTGGGATGCAGGTGGAGCTGAGATCCATGTCTGGGTGTCAGAACCGGAAGCTTGCCCAGATATGATGGAGGAATTGATCCAGGGCCATCAAAGCTTGCAGCCAGAAAGAGCTTAGATTATAGTTGAGTGGAGAAAATAAAAGACATATCAGTCAAGTTTGATAGGTGAGAGGATATAATAAACTGGGAAAAGAGTTCCCAAGACCAGAAGTTGGAATAATTGGCAACAGGTCAGGGAGTGGCACACTGGGCAGCCCAGGGGAGGGTTGCAGGGCACAGGCAGACATCATGTAATGGCAGAGGTGGTGGGAGGGAAGGGGAGGGCTCCTGGCTGAAGAGGAAATGGAAAAGATAGACCCTCATGGGCCTGCTCAGGGCCAGGGCTGCAGGAGGAAAGCCAGATGCCGTGGGTGCAAGCTCTACGGAGCTCCCTTGCCCACTGAAAGTCTGCATCCTAGGTGTCTGGCTGCCGTCCTAGTCCCGGCCCTGCCTGGTGCCCTCCGTGAAGTTATTAGTAAGTTGCACCTTATTGGGGATTGGTGGTCTCTCTGGGATTGAATGTTGGCCTGGAAGGAGCATCACATGGGTAGAAGAAAGGCTGCTTTTGGGAGTTAGGGCCCCATCAAATGCCCTTTTCCAAGTTTTTCTGTGAACTCACCTGGGGTACTTGGTTTCAGAACTAGGAGCAACTGCTTTTCCTTTCATGGGGGTGGGGGGCTCAAAGGTAGATTTGGTTGAATAATAAATATGTGGGTAAAAGGGATTTTTTCCCCCCCTGGTGCCCTTCTGTGTTTTGGAAACAGAAGTGAGGAATTTAAAGTAACCCAAGCCAAGGTCAGTGTTACGATCAGTGTCCCTGTCGCAATGCTCTTGAAGCCCCATCTCTGCCTTCTCCAACTGTAAAGAGTGGGCTTGGCTGCTCAGGGACGTTTTAGAATTTTTAACAATAAGACTTGAACGGTTTTGGTCATTGATCATAAGATTAAACTACCTGGAACCACATCCACTGAACAACCATTTCTTGAGCATTTATTTCATGCACCTTGATCGCCATTGCTGGGAGAATATAAGCATCCTTGTCTTTGAATTCTGGATCTATGGAGGGTGTCTGTCTACAGATAAGCTGTGGGTACGGACGTCTCCCCATGCTCTGTGGAAGGGACCCATAGATACCAGAAGACACGGTCAAATAAAGGGCTGAGGCAGTTTTAAGGAGGGGAAGGTTGTGTTTAATTGGGAGGATAAGGGAAACCTTGATGAAAGAGTTGGCATTTGAGACATACCTTGACCTGAGGTTTGTCTGTGTGAGTTTCAACTAAAACAAGTGTATAAATTAGTGACAAATTTTTAGTTAGTGGCTTAAGCAAAAACCAAATGAATGGCTTATGTAAGTGAATAGGTGTGGAGCTGGCCTCTGGCCTCACCTTATGAAATATTGAAATTGTGTCACCAGAACCTACTTTATATTTCTTGTGACCTGGCTCTCCTCCAGGTCAGCTCCGTTCATAGAAGGGTTTCTCCCACTTGGCTGCCAAGTGATTGCAGCAGCTCCAGAGGTCACACACCTTTACCTCAAAGCCATTGGGAGAGTGAGAATCTCCCCAGAATTCCAAGCCAAATCTCAGCATGTCTTTAAATGGATCAAGTTTCTGTCCATGAAAGGCTTGCTGAGGCTGCTGGGGGATACCCAGATTGATGTAAGACTGAGTCATGTGGTTCTCCCAAAGCTCATGGGCTGAGAACGTGGAGTTCTAAAGGGGCATGGTACAAAAAGAAAGAGGAAATGCCGGCCGAGTGGCGTGGTGGTTAAGCGCTGGCTTGGGAAGCCAGCAGCCCCAGTTCTGGGAATTTAATGAATGGTGAATGAGTAACAAAAATCAGAACCACAAGATACATTCAAAGCTACCAAAAATCATTTTATACACATTTTTGTAAAAGTACTTGAGAATATCAAAATTGTTTGTGTCACATAGGATTTACTACCTGTTTTTTATGTCAAAAGATTCTATTAACATTTAATTATTAACTTTAGTAACTGAATTTTCTAACAAATTCCTGTTTTGGTGTATTTTGCTATTTGGATTTGCCCTGCCAAAGCTGTTAGAATTGGTCAAGTAGAACTGCCTGTTTATACCATGTTACTTAACTGATATATTGATAGTATGACATTGTTGTTGCCTTAATTATCAAATATTTTTCTTTTCATGGCTTTAACCAATCAATTGTTTTAGCTATTTCCATCTTTGCCTTTCATTTACTGAAATTAGATCGGATTTAAATAGCTTGATAATTGCTATACTTATCTGTGTGATAAACTTTGTCTTATTGTCTTGCAACATTTACTGGCCTGTAAATTCATGCTGCATTAATGTTAATTAATATTCAATACTGTAGAATTGTAGTCCATTATAAAACTCAATGAATTTCCCCAAGTGATCTAACTGTTCCAAAAATTGAAATCTCCTTTATTTTTTACTTATTATTATTTTTAAAAAGATTTTTTGGGGGAATTGCGGGAGGGGAACAGCATTGGGGAATCAGGAAAGGGGAACAGACAAGTTGCTGTCCTTTTGTTCTTCAGTCTAGTTGCTGAGGACATTGCTTCACTGGCCCATGTTGGTATCGTCATTGCGCTCTTCCAGGATGAGGCAGATCGGTCACAGGCCTCTGGACGGCTGCTCACTGCAGCTATTGGCAGCTCACGCTGGCTGCCAGCCACTCACTGTAGCCTATGGCAGTAGCCTATACCGTCGCTGGGGCTCGCACAACCCAGCTCCAGGTGGAGCTGTTGTTAGCTGTAGAGGGCAGTGTACCTGGCCCTCATATGTGGGATCCGAACCAGGGCTGCTGGCATCCCAAGCTGGCTCTTAACCAATGCACCACTCGGCTGGCCCTGAAATCTCCTTTATTAACATATAACTGTGTGATGTTTTAAAAATGTCTTGGGCTGGCTGAGTGGCGTGGTCGTTAAGCACTGGCTTGGGAAGCCAGCGGCCCCGGTTCGGGTCCCACATATGAGGGCAAGTGACACTGCCCTCAAAAAAAAAATCAAAACAAAAAAAATAAAAATGTCTTGCGCTTGATACTATTCCAACTGCTCTCCTGAGGGTCATCATTGCAATCACCTTAGCATATGATGATAATCACAGTTTAGGTATAGCATCTTGGTGGCAGTGGGAGGGTTACTTGGAGAGACCAGAGGCAAGGAGGCCTATTAGGGGTAGTGCCAAAGGGGATAAGCCATGACTGGGGCAAGAACCAAGGCAGTAGCCACAGGAACTGATTTAGGATCCAGGACTCTACCTGAATCATCTTCACATTCTAGCCCTGTGCCCGCACACAGTTGGTACTCAGCCTTGTCGGCTTTTTTTTTTTTTCAAGTAAATGAAGATAGAATCAACAAGACAATGATGAATTATTGTTGAAACAGAAGAGAATGGCGAGGAATCTGGAATTTCCCTTGGTCTCTGGCTTGAGTGGCCTTTGAATGGTAGTGTCATCCACTGCTATAAAGAAGGCAGGAGCTGCAGGGGACCCATACAGCCCTGCACCTGCTACCTAATGAATGAGTGATGGCCCAACAGAACACTGTACACATGGCTATAGGAGTGCGGGGAGGGAAAAGCACAAACTTCCTCATCCTCATTCTTGGATGTGGGGCCAGCGTAAGACAATAGTGTGGAGCACAGAAAGCTTCCTCCTCTCCCCTTCCTTTGCTGATTCTCTTCCAGTATCTCCCTCTCTGAGCCCTCAGGTTCTCCTATCTCAGTCACCACCTTCTCAACCAACGACTAGTTGGAGGAGGGGGGGTGTCAATAGGAATAGTGCTTTCACCCTCTGTAAGTATCTCAGGCTCTGCAATGGCACTCTCCTCTCCTAGTTTCGTTAATCTCTTTCCCTCAGCTGTGTCACCCAGGGGATAAGCAGGAAGCCTGTCTGATTCAATGCATTCACACCACTGTGTACATGACTTTACATGGTAAATGCCCTTTAAATGCCCTCTAGCTAATTTGGGTTTCCAAAGGAAGCTGCTCCTTTTGCTACTCCAGCAAAGTGAAAGCTTCTAGTGGTAGCTCTGGTAGGGGTGGGGGTGGGGTGAGGTGGGGTGTGGAGTGGAGAGTTTTTCAGTTGCCATTCAGGCAAGCCAGGCCCTGCCTCGGGTCCGGCACTGGGTGCGGCTCTTCTCCACTGGTCCTATTTTCATAGGATTTTTGCTTCCTGCATTTCTGAGCCACCCTGTTTACTAGAACAGCAGACGTGGCATGCTGCTGTGGTCCCAGCAGGAGGTATGGCTGAACTGGGCTGGCTTATCCATACTGGGAAGGGACCAGAGACCAGAGACCACACTTAGTGGCGATGTTTCATTACTGTCTGAGGTTGAGAGGTTCACCCACCAGCAGCAGGACTGTCCATGTGTACGTGTGTAGTTAATGCCCCTCTTCTTTGATGGCTCCAGAGTGCCCAAAGTGTACCTGACACTGTGCTGGTCACTTCACACACACCAGCTCACCTTTGACTTTGCAACAGTCTATGAGAATGGCATCTTTATCCCCATTTTATAGATGAGCAAATTAAGACTCAGAGAGACAGTAATTTACTCAAGGTCTCATAGCTAGGAGTCGGAAGAACTCCTGACGGAATCTGTCTGCCTTGAGAACCCATACATACCCTTTCTGCTGTCCTCTGGCATGGCAGTTTAGACAGAGGCCACTTTAGGATGAGAAGATTGAGAACCCAGGAAGCATGTTGGGGCTTCTATTAAAATATTAACATTGTAGTCAATTCACTGAACAGTAATAAAAAGCTTTGTGGTAATTCCTAGATGGGGTGTTCTTGGAGGGTTCCCCATTGCGTCCTATTTAAAGTCCAAACTCCTTTGGTTAGAAATGATGGTGGAATCTTTTGGAAAATCTAAATAGGTGAGAAGGGGGAGAGAGAAAGAGAAAGAGCTAACTCCAATCAATATAGATATTTTGCTTTCCCTCCTGCTGGCTCACCTAAAACAAAATGAATAACACTGAGTGTCCCAGAACTTGCTTTTCTTATAATAGAAAGTCATGAATGTCTTTCCAAAAAATATATAGTTTTGAATTTTTAGGTAGTCGCATCTGTTGATTGTATGATTTCTTCCATTTCTTCAGTTTTATAAAGGTCTTTACCATAATGAGAGTGAGGTCAGCTATAGTATCTCTATGGTGCTGCTTTCACATTTAACTGTGAGCCATTGCAAATGTATCTCGGGGTGTTGCATGAAGCAAAGCTCTAACTTCGGGTGATTCCACCTCCATTTTTCCTGGGTGAAAACCCCTTTAAGGCCCATTGGTTTGGGATGCTTTGTTTATTATATAAAACACAATTTTGTGGGTGCAGGGCTTATTTCAAGACTATTCGCTCTGGTCTACTGCACTTTCTCTTAACTTATTGGCCAGCACCACACTCTTTTCATAATGGGAGTTCTATAATGTGTCATCTGGCAGAGAAAATTCCCCTACTTCACACTGATGTTTCAGAAATTTCCTAGCTGATTGATTTGTTTATTTCGTCATGTGAAATTCAGAATCAGTGGGTTAAGTTTCAAAACCTCATTCATAATTTGACTAAAATTGCTTTAAACCTTTATATGAACATGAGGAGAATTAGTATTGTAACATTTAGTCTCTCCAGTTAGGACCTTGATACACTTTTCTGTTTTTTAGACTGTCTCATTAGATTTTTGTCCTTTTCTCCATATATGTCCTACATATTTCTTATTAGGATTATGTATAGGGTTTCTTTTTTTTTTTTTTTTTTTTTTTTTTTTGAGGGCAGTGTCACTGGCCCGCATGTTTGGGACCTGAACCAGGGCTGCTGGCTTCTCAAGCCAGCGCTTAACCACCGTGCCACTCGGCTGGCCCTCTTTCTTTTTCTTTAAGCACTTTAAAAATTGCTCTTGTGAATGGGAGCATGGAAAAGTTTTTTTCCATATTTCTTTTCATATGCTTTGCTGGGATAGAAGTAAGCTATTTTGTTCTCTTAATTCTGATATAATCTAGCCACTTTGCTGAGTTACTTCTTACTAATTTTGTGATTTTTAGTTTATTCACTTGACTATTCCAGGAGCTAATAACTGTCCTTTTGCTTCCAAGAGCAATTCCTCTCTCTGCCTGTGTTAAGTCTGGGTTCTCGTCATGGAGCGCATTGTGGGCAGGTGTCTGCCTCACCCCTGCCTCCTCTGCAATGCCAAGCACACAGTAGATGTTCAATGAGTGTCCCCTGGTTGAGAGTGAAGATATCCTAGGCCAAGAAGGTCGTTCCTGGCCTGGCAGCCCCTTCATGGGTCACTCCAATTCAGGGCCTACACCTCAGTCTTATCAGAAAGTGTGGGTTACAGAATTGTACACCTGAAACCTATGTAATCATTACTAACCATGTCACTGCAATAAACTTTAGTTAAAAAAAAAAAGAAAGAAGGGTCAGCCGAGTGGCTCAGTTGGTTAAGACCTTGCTCAAGAGTACGAGCTGAGCTCTGAGCAACAGCAGTTCGATGCCCAGCCCGAGCTGAACAGCTGCTGAGCTGCCAACAGGTGGCAAGATGGCTCAGCTAAAAAAAATAAATTAATTAAAAAATAAAGAAAACTATCATGAGTGAAGCTAGGAGAGTTTGTCTCCATCTGGTGGTCAGTGTATTACACTAATACTGTTATTCTAAAATCAAAACACTACTATACATTTTATTTTCTTAATTGTAGTGAAAAATGACTCTAATCCAGATACTACTGTTACTTTCTAACTTGAAAAATAAATAATCAGATAGAAGATCCATGATTTTAAGTAGAAACATTGAAATATATGGCTTGAACATATTGTCCAAAATCCATGAAACTATTTTCTGCTATAATTAATTAATTAATTAAAAAAGAAAGAAAGCTTGGCTTTTGGAATCATACGGTTTGATTCAGGTCAGCCAACTCAGAGAGACCTAATGCCAACTGTCCACTTCCATCCAGACAGGGAGCAAGAGATCCCTTTCCCTAGAAAGATCCCATTCAGTGTGGAGGGGCCTAGAAATAGCAGAAACCGTGGTTGACCCAGAAAGCCTTGCTCGCTCTAGCTGGCCCGCTGAGGTGCGCCCCTTCCAGGCTTGGTTCACTCTTCCTTAGGAAGAGAAGCCAACTTTCCTGTGGCTCAAAGCAGGGAAAACGATAACTGGCTCTTTCCTCCTTTATTTCTATACCCTGTATAGTTGCCCACATTTATTAGTAGCCCGTTCTTCAATTTAAAAAAATAGGTAATACATTCATAAGATTCAAACATGAAAGCAATCTAAAAGGCATACAGTGAAATGTCCCTCTGCTCTGCCCCATCCATAACTACTTTTATTAATTTATGTGTCCCGGGGACACAGCAGCCCAGCTCCGGATGGAGCTGTTCACCATCTTAGCTATAGAGGGCAGTGTCACTGGCCCGCATATGTGGGATCCGAATCGGGGCCGCTGGTGTCCCAAGCCAGCTCTTAACCAATGTGCCACTCGGCTGGCCCTCAGCTCGCATTCTTGAGCGAGCTCTTAACCAACTGAGTCACTCGGCCAGCCCTGTGAATATATTCTTATTTTTTCTATTCTTACACAAAAGGTAGCATCCTGTAACACATAGACTATACATCATATGTAATAATACAGTTATTGAATACTCATACGCTAGTCATTGTTCTAGCTTTTTCTATATGTAAAATCTCATTTAATCCTCCTAGTAATTCGATTATTATCCTCATTTTGCCTTGGAGATTTTTCTATATAAAGAGCTTCCTTAATTATTTTTACAGCTCCATAATATTCCATTGTATGGGTGCATCATGATTTATGTAACTCATTGCCTAGTGATGGGCACTTAGATTGTTTCTATTCTTTGCTGTTATGGGCTATGTTGGATTGTACAGATGTCATTTCCTACATGTGGAATAGATACCCAGAAAGGGGATTGCCACGTCAAAGGATAAATAAATACAATTGTGATTTTGATGAATATCGCCTAATTGCCCTCTGTAGAGTTATTAGTTCTTTTCATAATTGCTTAGCAATTCTTATTAATAGTGACATTGGTGAGCACTAATATTTCATTCAATTATAATAATCATAGTTGTTAAGAACGTTTATATAGGACTTCTCTGATTTGATCCTCTACAACTCTCCCATATGTAGTGGAAATTGTTCCTGTTTTACAGCTAAGAAAACTGAGTCGCAAAAAGGTTAAGTAAACTGCCAAGGGCACAGAGCTGGGGTCAGATCCACATGTGCCAGGTTCTTTTCTCTGCTCCAGCTGCCACTTTCAGTCACTGGCACTGCCCCTGTTTGACGGGTCTCTGTGTTACTTAGATCAGATGTCCTGAGGCCGGAGGGACTGAGCACATGACCCAGTGGTAACCCCTGTCCCTTTTCCCACTCTCTGGGCTCTCCAGGAAGACTCTGCTAGCCTGGAATAAGTCTCCTGTGTTTGATCAGGAGGACCAAACCCTGAGACTACATGCTTGGGTAGCTTGGGAAGGTTGAGAGAGGGCCAAGCTGCGGACCAGTGCCTGTTGCCGTGATTTTGGAATCAGGTTCGCAGTCAGGCTGTCTGTTGGCAGTTCCAGAACAAGTTAAACTCAGTAACTGAGGCCAAAGTGGCCCCAGCTAAGAGCTTTTCTCCTGGCCTTGTTGCTGGTAAGAGTAAATTACAACATTTCTGGGGAAGTAACTAATAATATTTTTTCTGGTGATATTTGATAAAAAATAATATTTTTTCTGGCAACATTACAATGGTTAAAAGCTTGGACTCTGAGCCAGACTGCCTGGGTTGCCTATTGCTGTTGTAACAAATTACCACATATAGGGGCTTAAAACAATATAAATTTATTATCGTGTAGCTCGAGATCAGAAGTCTGAAGTGAGTCTCAATGAGATAAAATCAAGATGTCATCCGGGCTCTTGGAGAGAGTTGATTTTCTTGCCTTTTCCAGCTTCTTGAGGCTGACTGCATTCCTTGGTTCATGATGCCCTTCTGTCTTCCAAGCCAGCATGGTAGTGTCACTCTGATCTCTGCTTCCATCATCACATCTCCCTTTTCTCATTCTCCTGCCTCCCCCTTTACTTTTAAGGACTCTTGTGATCATATTGGTCTACCCAGATACTCCAGCACGATCCCTCTGTTTCAAGATACTTAACGTACTCACTCTTGCAAAGCCCTTTCTGCCATGTATGCTAACATATTCACAAGTTCAGGGAATTAGTACATGGATGGGGGGCTGTTATTCTGCCTACTACACTTTGCATCTGGACTATTACCACTTACTAATTGTGTGACCTTGAGCAAGTTATTTTACCTCTTGTTCAGTTTCACTATCCTTAAAATAGGCGTAATGATAGTTCTTACCCATAGGATTGTAGGATTACATGAATTAGTATTTGTCAAATGTTTATGATAGTGTCTGATGCATAGTAAGTGCTATGGAATTGTCCGTCAGCTGACATCTATGAAATAAATAAAAATATACACATTCTTTTTTTTTTTTTTTTTTTAGAGGGCAGTGTCACTGGCCCTCATAAGTGGGATCCAAACTGGGCCCGCTGGCGTCCCAAGCCAGCTCTTAACCACCACGCCACTTGGCCTGCCCAAAAATATACACATTCTTTGATCTAGCAATACTATTTTTTGTAATCCATTTCGTAGAAACAAAATTATATGTATCCATGCATTAGGCTACATAAAGCATTGTCCAATATTGGCAAGAAAGGAAGGAAGGAAAAAGAAAATAAAAAATTCATAAATAGGAAATCACTATCATGTCCATTAACAGGAGAATGACTGAATCAGTTGTGATCCATCTGGACTATAATGAGCTATTAAAGAGAATACATTAGATCTATACTTAAGAAACCTAGAGCAACACCGAGAATGAAAGTTATATTATAGGAGGAAGTTACCAAGTAATGGTATTGCAGTTTCTTCATCTGTGAAATGAGGATAGCAATTCTCTCCTAAAGGGCTCTAGTGAGGATGAAATGGAATGAAATGTATCAAGTCCTTAGAATCCTACAAGCATAATCTGTATATTTGTGTAAGGTGGTTTGTGTGGAGCAAGGTGTGGAAGGATGCACCCAGGATGCTTGCCTGGTTACTCTATGTGAGGAAAGGAAATTCAGATGTGGTGGGAAGAGATGATTAACATTTTTTTTTTTTAAGATTTTTTTATTGGAGAATTGGGGGAGGGGATCAGCCAAGGTGTTGTTCTTCAATCTTCGTTTTGGAGGGCGCCAGTCGCCATCTGGCTTCCCATCAGCAGCTCGTGGCCTCTAAGCTCAAGGTGCTGAGTTCAATCTTAGTTGCGGGTGGGCTTAGGCACCATCCCATGCGGGAGTGGAACCAGCAGCCTTGTTAGGCGCGCACGCTCTATCCTCTGAGCCATCCGGGTGGCAGCTCAGCTCAAGGTGCCGAGTTCAGTCTTTAGTTGCGGGTGGGCATAGCCACCATCCCATGCGGGAGTCAAACCCAGCAGCCTTGTTGTTAAGAGCACATGCCCTATCCACGGAGCCATCTGGGTGGCAGCTCAGCTCAAGGTGCCGAGTTCAATCTTTAGTTGCAGGTGGGCGTAGAACAGGTAGTGTTGTTGTTACACCAGTTGAGCCATACTGACTCCTGTTGGTAGCTCAGCGACAGCTCAGCTCAGGTACAGAGTCACTGGCCCATGTGGGAATCGAACCAGCGGTCCTGTTGCTCAGAGATCATGCTATTAAGCCAACTCTTTTCTTTTTTCTTTTTTTTTTTTCTTTTTAGCTGAGAGCCATCCTGCCACCTGTTGGCAGCTCAGCGGCAGCTCAGCTCGGGCTGGGCATCAAACTGCCGCTGCCCAGAGCTCAGCTTGCACTCTTGAGCAAGCTCTTAACCAACTGAGCCACTAGGCTGGCCCCTCTTAAGCCAACTCTTAACCAACTGAGCCACTGGGTGGGCCCAACATTTTAAAAATATATCCTTGCACTGTTTCACAAATGGAGGCTAGCTATTGTTACTTTAGTAACTTTTTTATATTCTAAGGTTTTGTAGTAGTTTGGATACTGTTACCATAACCACAAACACTGAATTGGGAAAAGCACGAACCTAAAAACATACCATGATTCAAAGCTTCGCAATTTTATAAGAGGAATTTAATAAAAATGTAAAAGGAAAAAAAGCAGGAGAGCCCTTAATCAGGCCGACCTGTGTGTCCACAGCATCTACTGCCGAGGCTGTTCCAAGCCGCTGTGTTGCACGTGCGCGCTTCTGGATAGTGGCCACAGCGACCTCAAGTGCGACATCAGCGTGGAGATCCAGCAGCGGCAGGAGGAACTGGACACCATGACGCAGGCGCTGCAGGAGCAGGACCGCTCCTTCAGTGTGGTGCAGGAGCAGATGAACTCTGCTGTCAGCCACCTGGAGTGCATGCGCACAGACATGGAGGAGCTGATCCGCACGCGTGTGAGCCAGGTAGTAGAGCATGTGCGGGCGCAGGAAAGGTCACTGCTGGAGGCGGTAAACGCTCGGTACCAGAGCAACTACAGGGAGATAGAGGGACAGTTGGATGGCCTGAAGTCTGTGCTGCAGCGCATCCGCGCTGGCAGCGGTCTGGTGCAGAGGATGAAGCGCTACGCCTCAGACCAGGAGGTGCTGGACATGCACTGCTTCCTGCGGGAGGCTCTCGGCCGCCTGCACCAGGAGAAACCCCAGGACATGCAAGCTGCCGTGCGCACCGATGGCTTCGAGGACTTCAGGGCGCGCCTGCAGGATCTCGTCTCTAGTATCACCCAGGTGACAGGTAAGCAAGCATTTGAGCCACCCTCATGGCTGACCTGTTTATCATTTAAGGGCGTGTGCCTTGCTGCTGCCCTCTGGGGAAGTCTGGGCAGGAAAGATCATCTCCATGTGACAGAAAAGGAAACTGTTTGGTTTTTTGTTTTGTTTTGTTTTTTACTGTCTCTTGAGTTTGCCCTGACTGAGGCTGCAGCCACCCAGAGGGGACATGTTTTACTCATTTAGGAAACCATGTGGATTAGCTGTGATCTTGTGACCCTTGGGGAAATTAACAATACAAACCTGAGAACTAGACCCCATATCATTTTAGTCCTAGGGGGACCAACCACTCCAGGAGGTCCTCGTAAGCCACTTTTGTCTTGCACAGAAAAGTCAACTGGAACATGAAGTTGGGGCTGAGGTGGGCTGCGGAAAACCCCCCCGGGTGGCTGGGTGCTTACCCAGAAGCACACTACGGCTCAGTGAAGGAGATCCTTTGCCCCAAAAGTGGCCTGCCACCTGGACCAACTGCCAGCTTTTGTGGGCTTTGCCTGGTATTGGGCATTTGCGAAGTGGGAAATGGCAAACCAGTTCCTCACCTCAAGTTGTCCAGTCTAACTGGGGGACAAGATGGGGCACATCACATAGCTGCAGTGCTTGGCTCTGCAGTCCAAATTCAGGAGTTGTAGCAGCTCTACAGAGCTGGATATGCCAGTAGGGCTTTCAAGAGACAAGAGGATAGGGGTGCACAAGAGGGCTCCAGGGTGAGAGGCTTTAATGGCTTTCTGACAAAGTCTCCATGTTAGCATCGAACTCTGGGCAGCTGGTGTGAAGACTGGGAGGGAGGCAAGAACCTGAAAGTCCCCAGGTGCCGGTGATTGAGGGCTCACTCCCTCCTACCTTTGGAGCTGATGGACGTGGGCTTATAGAGGTACAGTCCTAGAGTGGGTATGGACTGGTGCCTTCTCCACCTAGGCAGTCAATGTTACCCCATATACAGTAACTGACCCCACATTTTAAACAACTTGCCTTAGCTGTGGCAAAGAAAATAATTACATATTTTATTCTTTTTTCTGTTTGATTTTTTTATTGGGGAATTGGGGGAGGGAAACAGTGTTGGGAAATTGGGGAAGGGAACAAGCCAAGTTGTTGTCCTTCAATCTTAGTTGTGGAGGGTGCAGCTAGCTCAGCTCCAAGTCCAGTTGTGCCGCTCAGCTCAAGGTGTTGTGTTCAATTAGTTGCTGGTGGATGTAGCCATGATCCCATGCGGGAGTCGAACTGGCAGCTTTGTTGTTAAGAGCACGCACTCTATCCCCTGAGCCACCTGGGCGGCAGCATAGCTCAAGATGCCGAGTTCAGTCTTTAGTTGTGTGTGTGTGTGTGGGGGGGCATAGCGCACCATCTGGAACAGGGAACCTTGTTGGCAGCACATGCTCTCACCAGCTAAGCCATCCTGCCACCTATTGGCAGCTTAATGACAGCTCAGGCACAGCGTCACTGGCCCATGTGGGATTGAACCGGCAGCCCTGTTTCTCATAACTCGCACTCTTGAGCAAGCTTTTAACCAACTGAGCCACTTGGCCAGCCCCCTACATATTTTATCCTAAAGCACAATATTTAGATTAGATTTAATGAAAACCAGGCTGTGGGTGGGAAGAATATCACGGAGCTCCCACCGTCTGCGGAGAAGTCAGTGAGCAGTAACGCCTTTAGCACTGTTCACACTTTGCTTTGGTGTTGGCCCAGAGATGGAGAGAGGCGCACTTGGGGTTTGGAGCCAAAGACAAGCACTCTAATGCCACCCCTTTCTCCCTCCTGATGAGGTTTATGCCCCCTGCAGTCAGGGAGCTTTCCTTCCAACTGCCAGCCCCTTCTTGGAGCTGCTCCAGTGCTGCGAGAGGCCCTGGAGAATGGGTCTCCAGGAAAAGCAACAAGGACATTCCCTCTTTCCCTCTGTCAGTGTCCCAGGCCAGGGTACCTCACCAAAGATGTCCCTGACCTGCCTATGACCTTCTCTGTGTTCTCCAGATGCAGCTCCACCGAGGAGAGCCAACCCAGAGGCTGCCAGCAGTCCCAGGGACTCTTCTGCCGTTGACCTGGTGAGATGGGTTTGAGGTCTGAAGGGGAGGGAGTATGGTCCAGCAGATCAGGCAGGTTGGGAGTTCCCCTGTGTCAGAAAGAAAATTGAGTCTTGCTGACCCTGGGTCTGCAGGTAATAGAGATGGAAGAACGCCTGAGAAAGGGATAGCAAATGATTGTACTGGTGCGCTTTCAGTGGGAAGGAGCAAAGGAAGGACTGGTTTACTCTGGGCTCCTAAATGTCGCAGTAGCTGTAGATGGTACATGGGCTTTGAAGGGTTCAGGAGCAGTTCGACCCAGGGGTGGACAGGAGTTGAAGGAGCTAGTCACTGGTAGGTGCCCCTGATTATCTCTCCCTTCTCTGCACTCCATCTCAGATATGTGGGCCTTTTCCTGGGGTCAACATGTGGACCTTCCCCTCTTTTCCCTCTACACGTGGTTCTTGGAGAGGAATGGAGAATGGGGCCAGGAGTCAGACCACTGCCCCAGCAGCCTGGGTTCCATTGGCGTGATTTCAAGGCCAGCATATATCCAACAGCCATAGTTTCTCAGGGTTGGAAGGTGCCCGTATCCCCTCTAATGTTGGCATTTCCTCTGCAGCACCCCTGACCAGTGGCTGTTGAGCTTTCATGCACAGACCGCCAGGGACAAAAAACTCACTCATTCTTAAGGCAGCCATTCCTGTCTCTGGACTGCTCTGACTTAGAGCGCTTCCCTAAGTAGCAGTGCAATGGCACCCTAATGACTTGCCCATGAGGATCAGCTTCTTCCGTTCCCAGGCATCTGATCTGCTCCCCACACTGCTCATCCAGGTTTCTGGGCCCAGGACTGATCAGACCTCCATGGAAAGCAGGTCTTCTGGTGGGGTGGTCAGGGTGGCAAGCCTTCCTAGTGTTGCTGTGGAATAGTCTATAGGAGACAGAGATTGCTGAGGCAATAGGAAAGGCTTCCTGGAGGACGCAGGATTTAGGATCTGAGAGTTTGAGAGCTTGGAGTCTAACCCACTTTCTTACAGAGGATGAAGCTAAGACCCTGAGAGACTTAGCCTGAGTCCACATGATGAGCCAGGGGCAGGCCTAGTAGCCAACTCCTAACTGCCTTGGGTACTGCATCCCCATATACACAGCTTCAAAATTAAAAATAAAAACAAAAAAATATTTTAATTTAATTTTTGAATAGGTAATCACATGGTCAGAAATAAAAATGTAGAAAGTGATAAATGTCTCACTCCCACCCTGTCCCCCACCTGTCAGTTCTTATGCCCACATACCTATCCATATTAACTACTTACGTATCCTTCCAGAATTTCTCTGTGTAATTACAAGTACATATGATTAGAGATGCTTGCTTTTTCCATTCTCTCTTTGTACAAAGCTAGCAGAGTACCATGTATACATAGTATTGTGCCCAGGCTTTTTCACCCAGTGATGATGCCTTTTTGCACTTCTAATGGTCCATTGAATAGATGGAACATGCTTTATTTAGCCAGTTGTCTGTCGATGTATATTTAGGTTGTTTTGCATTAGAAACAGTGCTAGAATGAATAATGTCCCCAAAGGTATCATTGAATAATAGTGGAAAGTGGCCTGGGTCCACAGATTGCAGCTGTCTCCCGGTGCCAGTCGATGGTTCATGAACAACGAGAGAACCCATACTGTCTGTGTAAGGTCCAGGCATTTTGCCAGGTCCTTCTTGAGGGGACCTGTCACTATGTACTGCTAAGCACTTTGAACTTGGAGCATCAGAAGAAATACTGTTTTTGCAGAGCCTCTTGCGTTCTGAGGGTGGGTAGGTGCAGGTGGGTGGAGCTGGGGGAAAGAAGTGGGTACAAAGGACAGATGTGGCAGCTTGGGTGAGCAGGCATGGTCTGGCTGTCCCAGGAGAGTCAGGACCATTAGCTGTCCCAGGAGAGAGGCAATTCTTGGACCCACATCTCTGTCTTGGGAGTCAGGAGCTGGGCTTCTAAGTGCCAACACTCATCCCTCTTGAAACTGTTGGTTAACTTTCATTGCAACCATGTGCCTAGGTGGAGATGATGACAAAACATGCCCACAGGCTTATCTAGGACTGCTGGGGTGCGGGTGGAGGGCTCTGGCATTTTTCCTCCTTTGTTTAACATTGGGGATGGGTATCAGGGAGGGTGGGGCAGAGAGGAACCCAGCCCTGTCTTTGGGGAGTTCACAGCCCACGGCCCATGTGGAAGTCTTTATATACCAGCTGTCTGTAGAGCCAGACATGAAAAGGCAGAGCAGGAACTTTTCAACTTTATAAAAATATATTTTAGGCCAGCCGAGTGGCGTGTTGGTTAGGAGCTGGCTTGGGAAGCCAGCTCTGAGCAGCGGGGCCCCGGTTTGGATCCCACATATGAGGGCCAGTGGCACTGCCCTCTACAGCTAAGATGGTGAACAACAGTTCCACTATAGCTAAGATGGCTGGCGACGGTGTGGGCTGCAGCCTCTGCTGCAGTGGGCTGCCACAGGCTACAGTGAGTGGCCGGCAGCCAGCGTGAGCTGCCAAGAGCCACGGTGAGCGGCTGTCCAGAGGCCAGCAACCGATCTGCCTTACCCAGGAAGAACGCAATGATAATACCAACATGGGCCAGTGCAGCGACGTCCTCCACAACTAGACTGAAGAACAAAAAAGGACAGCAACTTGTCTGTTCCCCTTTCCCGATTCCCCAACGCTGTTCCCCTCCCCCAATTCCCCAATAAAATCTTTTAAAAAATACATATATATATTTCAGTGGTGATAAAATACACTAACATAAAATTTGCCTACAAGTGGAATTACTAGATCGTATATATTATAGTTCTATTTTTAAATTTTTGAGGAACTACCATGTAATTTTCCACAGAGGCTGCACCAGAGGAGGGGGCGGGGCATGGCCCAATAGGGAAAGCATACCCCTAGCCCCACAGTCTGCAGTCAGGACCCGGCTTTTCCCATGCAGCTCTGTTCCATGAAGAGCCCGCCTACGGTATTGGAGTGCCCGTCCTTCCCTGAGTGGACAGACTGCAGGCTCCTGGGTGATAGTCACTCACAAGGGGTCAGATTGGGGGCAGGAGGAGCAGGAACCAGAGTCCGGCCTCCGCTTCTGAGTGAGCACGTCTCTTACCCATTTTCAGCAAGTGGCCCGGTAGGCTGCTGAGTTGCACAGAGTAGGAAGGATGGCGGAGAGGGGTGTGAGGGAGACAGACTGGAGACAAGTCAGCTTGTGCAGGCACAGGAGGGGAATTTCCATTGCAGAAGCACTGGGTTCAAACCCTGGTCCACGCCCTTACTAGGCATGTGACCGTAGATAATCATTTCACTGCTCTGTGCCTCAGTGTCCTGCTCTGTAAAGGTGATAATCATAGGATGCTACCTACCTTTTTTTTTAACTATAATTTCTTTTTATTGCGGTAAAATTCATACAGAAAACTCACCATCTTAACCATTTTAAAGTGTAAAATTTAGTGACATTTAGTACACTCACTATCTTGTACAACCATCCCACCTATCTAGTTCTAGAATATTTTCATTACCCCAAAAGGAAACCCCATAGCCATGAAGCTGTCACTTTCCATGTCCCCCTGGCAACCACCAAGCTGTTTTCTGTCTCTATGCATTTAGCTATTCTGGATATTTCACATAAATGGAGACATACAATACATATCTTTTTGTGGCTGGCTTCTTTTCACTTAGCATAATGTGTTCAAGGTTCATCCCTGTGTGTATCAGAACTTTGTTCCTTTTTAGGGTTGAATACTACTCCCCTGTATGGCTATACCGCTTTCATTTATCCATTCCTCCATTTTTTGGCTAGGTGAATAGTGCTGCTGTGAACATCCAGGTGCAAGTTTTTTTGTGTGTGTTTTTTTTTAGCTGAGCCATCCTGCCACCTGTTGGCAGCTCAACGGCAATTCAGCTCGGGCTGGCCTCGAACAGCTGTTGCTCAGAGCTCAGCTCGCACTCTTGAGCGAAGGTGCAAGTTTTTGTTTGAACATCTGTTTTCTGTTCCTTCGGGTATATACCTAGGAGTAGAATTAACTGGATCATATAAGAATTCCATGCCTGCTTCCTTTTGTGCTGGGTATTTGAAGCACCAATCACTGTGCCTGGCACAGAGCAGTAATAAAAGCAGTTTATCATCATTATCATGTGCTAAGTGCCAGGTGCTCTTGTGAACTTTTTGCTGCAGTAACACTGCATCTGCACTGCCCTGTGAGGTCAATCCTGTGATTACTCCCGTCTACAGAGGGGTATGGAGGCTGAGGAGTTTGAAATGATTTGTCCAAGATATGCAATGCTGTTCTAACCCAGGTCGAGTCAAGGCCACAGAGAGGCTAGTTTCACCTCAGTGAAGGGCATCTTTCCTGTTACAATTTTGCCGCTATAGAGGAGTTGGTTCCAGCAGCAGTGAGCACTTTGTCCCCCGAGTTGCTTAGGCTAGATGTCCAGCAAGCCTTGAGGAGTTGTTGGGTAGTGATCCCTGGACACCAGCACCTCAGGGTCACAAGGAGGTGAAGCCGTGGCGGGTTTGGAGAGGACTTCTGGTCCCCAGTAGGCTCTGGGCTTTGAACCCGGCAGCCTGCTCCTGTGGCTGGTTAAGCCCCTGGGTGTTGGGCTTACCCCAGGCCTGGGTTCCCAGCCCTGGTCCTGCTGCCCAGTCATTTCTGACTCTCCTATCCTGACTTTGCAGCCAGAGAGGGCACAGATGGCTCAGCCGCAGCCCCCGGGAATGGCTGAGACTCAGCCTGTGGCAGTGGTACAATCAGTGCCTGGGGCACACCCCGTGCCGACATTTGCCTACTCCATCAAAGACCCCTCTCACAGAGAGGTAAGTCCTCCCAGCCCCTGCCTCCCCACCCCCGAGGGCCCAGATCCCACCCAGGGCCCAGGGCCCAGGCTGGGAGGGAATCCAGGCTTAATCAGAGCCTGCTCTGTGCTCTTCCTTGCCCTTGGCTGCCCCGTCTCTGAGCAGGAGCCACTCCTAGGGCCATTAGGCCGGCAGAGGCCAGTGGTCAGCAGGCAGGGCCAGTGTGCATGGCAATTTGGGAGGGCTTTCTGTGTGGAGCAAGGCGTGATCTGCATGGCAGATAGCAAAGGGAACTGCGGGAACAAAGTGGGGGCAACCACGGGCCCCTGCCACCCAGGTCTGGGTCTCTGCCCACCAGCCCAGGACCCCTGGAGGCTCCTGACCTTGCCCTGTAACTCCCTACACCTGTGCAGGAGTTCTCCAACAAAACCACATCACAAAAGAGGAAGTCCTGCCAGACCGAGAGCCCCAGGAAAATGATCAAGATGGAGTCTGACGAGAAGGAGGCCAGATTGGCCCAGAGCTCCCCTGAGCAGCCCAGGCCCAGCACCTCCAAGGCACTCTCGCCACCCCACCTGGACGAGCCCACCAGCCCCAAGACCCCCACTGTAGGAAATGAAATCGTACTGCCCAACAGCAACCATACAGCTGGCGACTCTGGGGAGACAGGTAGGGAGGTGGGGGTCAGCAGGGGCCGAGGCCTTCATGCTGTCCTCCAGGGGCTGGGTGGGACCCCTCTTCTGAATCCTGAACACACCCAGGCCGCCCAAAGCTAACAATATTCCGTTTCTTCCTCTCAGGTACCACCTAATGGGGCAAAGAGAGCCCATGGTTTCCCTGGGGGGTGAGAGTGGGTGCAGTTTATTTTACCATGTGCTTTGCTGGGATTCCAGTGTGGGGAGTGGAAGGGGCTGACACCCACAGTTCCTTAGCTCCTTCCCCCAACACACTTTTACGGAACCTAGCACTGTGCCCCTGCGTAGCGTGGGTCTCCCCAAGAAACGCTTATCTGGTGGGTACCTAGCACGCTCCCAGAGACAACTTGGGTGATGTTATATGAGTTCCTGAATTTTCTGCAAAGGTCACCTGCATGAGGCCTTCATTATCCTAGATATCTCTCATGGACACTGCCAGACAGGGAGTTCTTGAGCATGAGTGGAGGTCAGCCCACAGAATTCTGGGAAGTTCCAAACAGCCCAGCTTTGTTTACATTCTAGGTCCCAGACTGAGCCCTGTGCCTGCTCACACACTGAGCTCTAACTGAAATATATTCCTTGCTCACAAGTGCTTTTGGTACATCAGACGGTTTTGATTACGTAGACACCCAGAATCTTTTAACTTGAACATCTCAGCTCACAGGGCTTGGCATTGGAATAAACCAGCATGCTTCTTTAGGAGTGCAAAAGGTTCCGAACCAGGGGCTGCTTGTCAAGCCTCCTCTGCAGGGAGCAAATTCTGCATTCGGGGCCAGCAGCCGAATTTAGTGTTCAGACAGGGCGTGGCAGGCAATGGTGGGAAGCCACTGTGAATAAACAGACCCACATGGGCACACACGGTAGCGGCTCACATTCCATGTTGCCCACACAGTCCAGTGTCCTACGAGGATTCCTACAGGAGAACATGGGGGTGGGGGTGGGGCAGGGGCTGGCGGCGGGCATCCCCAGTAGGGCCTAATGCTGCCTCTCCTGCCCCTTTCAGAGGAGCGTGTTGTGGTGATCAGCAGCTCAGAAGACTCAGATGCTGAAAATTCGGTGAGTGACTCAGAAGTTGCCCCCAGACTTCTGCCTGCCCCCAGTCCAGCTCCCAGGGGTCACAGCCCCAGCAGGTGACTCTCAGACTTGCCTTGGGACTGGGGAAGTGTCCAGCGAGGCAGGAAGTCCTGAGTTGTCTTGAGGACAGTCTCCAAAGGCCAGCTGTGGGCATGGAGCAGCCCAGCTCTCCCTCCAGGCCAGGGCAGCAGCCTCCAGTAACTATGTTCTCTTCTGAAATGCTGATAGAGTGCTTCCTTCCGGAGCCCTGCCTCTTTTCGGGACTAGCCAGTGCCTTTGTTGGGAGCATCCTTATGCGTTTTCTGTCCTCTAAGTCCTCAACAAAGAGGCTGGACACGAGCGAGGGCCATTGCGGGGGTCTGAGGGCATGGGGCAGCACCGTGCAGGGCCAGACAAGCAAGTTTTCACACCGTGTCAGAACTTTAAAGCCATCCTCTAATGGAACAGTGGCTTTGTGGGTTGTGACCCTTCTGTCCCTGAGGTTTGTTAATGAAGGTTGGACAGTCCCCTGTCCAGGGGAAAAGGGGATCTGAACAGAGTGCAAGGTTGAACTGGGTGGCCCTCAGTCCCTTCCAGCCCTCAGTCTGAGGTTCTGTATTGGAAAGCACGTGGAGCCCATGGAGACCGCTGTGCCACGCTCCATGCCAGCCCACCCACTGCTGAACGCTCGGCGAGCAGCCCACCCCAGATGGGCCTCCTGTCTGCCCCGCGCCATAGCCCACTCCCCGCCTTGGCCTCCCCACCGTCCCGACGAGCAAGCTGTCGTCTCCAACGCCGACTCTCCCAGCCAGTCTGCTGAGCACCAGGAGCATGCTGCCATCCGTCGTGGGGCCAGCTACCTGTCTCGAAGAGCTCAAAGAGCCACTCGCCTTCCTTACATCTCCCGCCTCCCTCTCAAAGTGCATTGTGCCCCCATGTGGCCCTATCCTTCCCCTGCTACCACCTCTGCCATCACAGGGCCTCCCAACCATCCTGCCAACCCCCAGGAGTGTCCTGCCCGCCTCCAAAGGGCCAGTGACCAAAGCCGCCTGGCACGAAGGGCAGGAAGGTCCCGCAGCCGCTCTCTCCGGGGCTCCTCCGTTATAGCCCAGTGGCTCAACGACTTCTTCACGCTTCCTCTCTCCTCTGTGGCTCCCCAGCTTGCTGCCTCTCTCAGGGTGTACAGGGCAAGAGGCAGAGCTGTCCAGACTCTTGGGGCACGAATCTCCCCCCAGGATTCTGACAGAACCCCCACGGAGAATCCCCAGAGCCAGGTCACGCTGGAAGTCTCTCCAAATTCATTCCTACCACTCCACCCTCCAGAGAATGCCCTCACTAGCCCAGGCCCCCCTCATACAAGCCTCTGAGAACCCCAAGTGCCTCTCTGTACAGCTGTTGGCCTCCATCCTCTTGTAACCTTGTGGCTAACACCCAAGTCCTGCTTCTGCCGCCTCCATCCCACTGCCCAGCCCAGCCCACACATGTAAAAGCCCTGCACACAGTAGGCATTCATACATCTTGGCCAAGGAGGGAACCAAGGAAGGAATGGCTGCATGGACTCTGGGCAGAGAGACTTCAGTCCTCTCCAGCCGAGAGGGTGTGACAGATTCAGGCCACCACTCCTCGCATGTCTGGGCCTCTGCCCAAGACAAGGAAGCTTCTCGCACCCTTTGCACCCCAATCCCCTACCCCAGCCCTTTCCACTCGCCTCTGCCAGGATCTAAACCCGTGAGAACAGGGACTGTGTCGATCCCAGGACCTGGCAGATGTGGCTGCTCAATAAATATTTGTTGAAAGATCACCCTTGCACACCCTTCTTCCATGACCAACAGGTTCCCTGCTGGACTTAGCTCTTCCCTGCAAGTGGCTTTTGTCTCCTCCCTGCACTGGAACTTGGTTCTATAGGGCTGCTGTGTCCCTCTGTCTCCACACCTGAGTGTCAGAGGTAGGAGTGGGCTCAAGGACCTCTGCCAGCGGCCCTCCCACAGCTGCACTCGGATGCCCCGTAGAGACCTCAAACTCATCTCTTCCTCTTAGCAAAGTATACCATCTGCCCAGTTACACAAGCTGAGACCCCGGGGCCACCCAGGACCACCTCCCCTTTCTATTATTCCTCACAGCCCATCCATGTTTGAGTCTTGTCTTTCCATGTTCTAAATTCCTCTGAAATCTGGGCACTTCTTTCCATCCATAACCTTGATAAAATTATGACAACACAGCATGGGTGGCGGTGAAGCCTGGGGAGGCAAGAGAAAAGGACTGGGTGCCAGTGGCCTGCCCAGGCTTCCTGGAAGTCAAGCAGAGGAACCGACACCAGCCATGTTTGGGCGGTAGGGTTGTCAATCTAATCCTCAGCAAGGAGCTAGGTGATGGCTGAGGCTACTCCGGGAAGGAGGGAGAGGCATGCGCCGCAAGTTATGAAGAATTGAACGTTTAGAAACGGTGCTCACCTTTGAAACTAGGTCTGGAGGAGGGCGAGCCAGAGGACCACTGCTTTTGTGCAGGTTTTCCTCAGCCACAGTTTTTAAATTAACCGTTACAGGAGTCCCATACCTTACAAAAACTTTAAAAGTAAACAATTAGGTCCCCCTGGCGCATTTCTCACCACCTCCCATGTCTCCTAGAGTATTTGCAGCACCTTGGAGGCGGCAAGGTGACATTCGCAGGGTGCTCCAGGCACCCGCATTCCCATGTCCTCCCCTCTCCGTGGCCTTTATCTGACCGTCCAGTGTGACAGTTGTAGAAGATACTGTTAAGATCCTGAACTTACCAAGTGTGCCAGGGCCTGTGCTGCGAAGGCTCAGCTGTCAGGGGCTGGAACACAGACATGGCTGGGAGCTCCGGTGCAGGCCTGCTGGGCTCGGAGAGACTGCGTGAGCAGGACGGGCACTCTGAAAGGGCCCACTCCCCTGCTGGGGATGGTGATGGGGCCACAGTCGGGTAAACTGGCGAGACTCAGGACTGATGATAGAGACCTGGGGAAAGGACTCTGATTAAAAACAGGGTAGTCAGGGCCGGCTAAGTGGTGCGGTGGTTGAGCACTGGCTTGGGAAGCCAGCAGCCCCGGTTTGGGTCCCACATGTGAGGGCCAGTGACACTGCCCTCAAAAAAACAACAACAAAAAAAACGACCAAGGGTAGTCAGCAGTGCCTCTGCCCTAGGCCCTGTGTTAACATCCAAGACAAAGAAAGAGGGGTTCTGGTAACTGATGACTGGCCCCAGGGCCTGGCAGCAGCAGGACCAAGTGGAAGTAGGAGTGGGCCTAGCCAAGGGGGCAGCCCCTGGCTGAAGTGGCAGTGGTGGCCAGCAGTGGAAGGGAGGCCTGTGTGGAACAACTGATCCAGGGGAGGGACAGTGATGCTGGTGAGTGTGTGTATCAGATTTAAAAAAGGTGCTTAGCTGAGATGGGAACTGCGTCCCCTGAGGGGCGGCCGCAGCCTGCAGAGGGCAGTGGGCCACAGGCTAGCTAACGGGATAGTCCAGTTCACAGGTACATGGGTCTGCCAGACTTTGCAAGAGCTGGGATTTTATATCTGCAGAAACTAGCAATGCATGTGTCTTTCCAAAGTGACCCCAGCTGTTGCTTAAAGCTTGGGTGCTGAGAGAGCCCCTCAGGAGCTAGGACTCTTGATAGGCAATGTCATATACTTAGGTAGATATCTTCAGGTGACTGGATGTTGCATATCAAAGGGTTTGCCTCCTGTCTGACTGGCTGATGACCAAACATGGACTAAATCAGTAGTTAGGACAGTTCTTGACCCTGCCTGACACTGATCACTTGAGGTTTTACCAACGACAAGAGTCCTAGGTTCCACCCCGGAGATCCTAATCAGTCTGGGCATCAAGAGTTTTTCAAGCTGCTAATGCAGAGTCAAAGGATAGAACCCTGAGAGAAGTGTGTGTGTGTGTGTGTGTGTGGGGGGGGTTCGTTTCACATCAGTATTAGATGTGTACGTATCGTCCTTGAATGGAGGTGAGACTTACCTCCTGGGATATGGACCCAGCAAAGGAGAGGAGAGCTGGATCTTCCCAGATAAACCTAGACTTTTGGATGGTGATTAAGATGTCAACCCAGCTGCTTCCTAGGAGCAACCTTGGGATGGCCTTTAGACCTGCTGGGTTGAGTTGGTATGTGGTTCACCTGCTAAGTTTATATGTGTTGAAAATGAGGGAAATACAGCCCATAAACCAGACTGCCATGTGTATCCTGAAAAAAATTCCTGGATTTCTCATGGCTCAGTCTAAGAAACACCTAGAAGAAACAGTCCATTAGCCAAGTATAATAAAGAAATTCCAGTATTTGCTTTTATTTTTCAAAGACTATTAAAAGAAACCCAGGGCTGGCCGAGTGGCGTGGTGGTTAAGTGCTGGCTTGGGACGCCAGCGGCCCCGGTTCAGGTCCCACATAGGAAGGCCAGTAACACTGCCCTCAAAAAAACAAAAAAAAAAACCAGAGGAACCCAGCACGTAACTCACAGCAGCAGCTCTTACATTCCTCTCCCAATTTCCTTCAGCTCTCATCACATTCCTTTCCCTAGGTCCTCAAAACATTTCCCCATTGTCCACTTCCTGTCCTCATACACTCTTATCTCTCCCCATTCCATCCCTGCCCCCTGTCCTTTCTCTGCCAAGCAAACCTCAGCCTATTTCAAGGAAAGGCCCTTTCCTGGTTTCTTGGGCTCTGGTCTCCACACTGTCCCAGTCTCTGCTCCCCACCCACTCGTTAACCTGAGTGTGGAATTAGGCTGAGACATGGGGCTATGGGGGTGGAACAGGAGCGTTTTCCTTAGTGAGAAGAGGTGGGAAGTTGTTTCGTGCCAAAACCTTTATATGCTGATTTCCCTTCTGGTAAACCTCGGTCTTTAGAAAAGTCTCTTAAATTTGTCAGTACATCCCAAGGAGGGGGAATTGAGTTTACAGCTGGCTAGAGTCCAGTGGAAGGTGTGCCAGCGAGACCAGCCCCACAGGGAAGCCATACTATATGCAGGTCCCCAAGGGCAAGGGGAATCTGAGAGGAAGGGGCTTCGGGGCTGGAAGATCCAGCTTCCCTCATTGACGACCTCAGTGGAAAGGGCACACACTTTTATTAAGGGAGTCAGCAGGGTCTTCAGTAAGTTCAGGACAAAGGACAGTTCCAAAACTCGAGAGAAAATGACCCCCGTGGCTCTGGCGGCCATCACAGATGACCTTGGTATAGAGATGGGGGAGGAGGAGGTAGCCCATCTGTGCCGCCCTCCAGGGAGTTTAACTTTTGGGAGAGAATACCTGAAGAGGAGGTTCTGGCTTTAAGGCCTGAAGAGACTCTGCAGAAGGGAGGAGACAGATGGAGCCCCCCGAGCCACTGCAACGGCTTTTGCAGTTAAGTTTGGAGCAAAAAAGAAGGAAGAATAGAAAGCCCAAGGTGCCATGTCAATTGGTGGCAGAGAGGATTCAGCCACTGGCAAGAGGGAGCTGAGGCCCAGAGGAGGACACAGCAAGAGGCATCCAGTTCGCCACCAGCCCAAGTGCAAGAGCACTGCTGTCTTGAGAACAGAAGAGGCTCTGGAAGCCTGGAGAGAAAGGCAATGGATTCTCCCATGGGAAAGAAGGCGGAGTCTCTGGTGCACCAGCTAGCAGCTGAAGAAGAGGGAAGGAAGGAAGCCAGGACAGCAAGACCGTATCAGATCAAGACAGGCAAAATCAGCCTTAGACACACGGCTGATTCAAGGGCACTGACATGCAAAGCATTTGACAAAGTCTCTTGCGAGGGCCTTTTGTCTAAAGCCCCAGAACTCACAGGCTTCTCCAAGCCACACCAGCTCTGGATGGATTCCTAGCTAATGTCTATTTCTATCAACGACTGGGAGGAAGTTGAGGGGCCCAGGGTAGGGCTATGAAGTGCAAATAAAGTAAAAATCAGCCGCTCCTAGGAAAATCCAGCACATTGTACCTGTGGTTGTTAGTAGCTTCGCTCTTGGCTGAAGCTTTTTTTTTTTTTTTTTTATTTGAGGGCAGTGTCACTGGCCCTCATATGTGGGACCCGAACCGGGGCCGCTGGCTTACCAAGCCAGCGCTTAACCACCGCGCCACTCGGCCGGCCCTTGGCTGAAGCTTTGTTCCAACAAATGTTTCACCTGGAGAGTAGAAGGGCCTAGAAGAATATGCTAATTATCTCCCAGGCCAGGGACATTAGTCAGAGGCCAGGCGAGCCCAGCTCCTTCCACCAGCCAGAGGCAGTCCATAGGAGGAAGGACCGAGGTCCGCTCTGGGCTGTGTCCCAGGAGTGCCCCAGCCAGCCCTGGGATGCTGGCCATGTCCCTTCCTCCTGGTCTCTGGCTAATGTCCACAGGCAGCATTCACAGGAGGTTCTGAGCAGGCCACCAAAGTCTGAACATCTGGGTCTGGCAGCCATGCAGATGAGGAGCAGTTAACTCTTTATTATGAGGCTGCGTCTCCTCCTGTAGTCCCAGCTCCTTGGAAGCCAGAGCCCTTCCCCCACCCTAGGCCTTTCAAACTGTTCCTGACTTGGTGCTGGAGAAACCAGAGCCTCAGGCGCTCAGCTGGGAGGAGCCCAGGCCTCAGGGTGCTGGAGGGTCTCCAGGGCCTCCAAGCTTGGAGCTTTCCCCTCCTCTGCTCTCACTACCAGGCTCTGGGTCCACCTCCATGTGGCATCCTAGGGGCCGAGCAGCCCTCCTCCTTCCCTTTGTGTAGGCTCTTTGGGGACAAGAAAAGCCAGGCTCCTGGCCCCTTCCAGAGAAACATCTGGGGTTCAAGATGAGGCTCCTTTCTCATGTCCCCTGTCCATGATGTTTCTTCTAAGTCTGCTCAGAGGTGAAGTGAGGAACAGACACCTCAGGCCCTACCCGTTGTAGCACTGCCCGCCCTTCCACCTCTGTACCCAGCACTACTCACCCCTGCGCACATTCACTCACATGTTCACGCTGTCACACATACTCATGTCAACACAGGTTCACAAGTTCACACCCTCTCGTGCACACTCAGATGCACATGCACACACACTTGTCACATGTTCTCACCCTCACCCCTCTTCACTCTCTCTTCACTCACTAACGTCTGTGTCTGTTGACACACATGACCCACACACATGCACAGGCACATCCATGTCTTTTCATGCACACATTCTTTCAGCACAAGTGCTCACCTAGACACACTTCCCTTCCCCAATAACATGCCCTCCGTCGTGTGCATGCAGATGCCTCAGCCACACCAGTTTGCTCTGTTCCCACACAGGCTCACGTTCACGCACACACCTGCCCACGGGCACATGCTCCCATTACCAGTATGTTCCCTCTTGCCCTCTGGACTCCTGACCTGTTGGTTTCTCTGTGTTGCAGTCCTTCCGAGAGTTGGATGAGAACAGCAGCGAGTCCAGTGACCTTCAGCTGGAGGGCCCCAACTCCCTCAGGGTCCTGGACGACAGCCTCGCCAACCCCCAAGCAGAAGACAGGCCCTTGGTTTTCTTTGACCTCAACATTGACAATGAAAGTGGGTGCTCTGGTGGCTATTCCCAGCCCTTTCTAGCTTAGTCTCTAAGTCCCCAAGATAAGTGCAGGCAGAGCCATCTGCAAGGCCCAGGAGAGCCCTGAGCTCTGGCCAGCGACCGTAGCCCGAGATGAGATGGGGCAGAGCACTGCATCACCCCTGGGATTCCCAGGTGTACCACTTGGTTGTTTGAATAAGGACTACTGCTTCCACCATGCGTGAGGTTAGCGCCTCTGTGAGTTCACATCTGCCGAGTGCTCCTCTTAGACAGAGAGTCTTGGGAAGACATCTCTAAACAGAAACCGTGCGGGAGGTCACTGCTGTGAGACCAGCAACCCATGCCAGGCCTTGGGCTTTGATGGCACGTTTCTTGAGTACAGAGCCCATTCTACAGGGGGCTGCACAGGGAGGCCAACAGAGCTGAGGGCACAGAGAGATACGACCTCTCCTCCGAGAGCCCCTCAACTCCCACAGTGCTTGCCAGGGCCCATCCCTGGGGCACAGACTCAGCCCAGGGCAAGCCCAGCCAGCCAGAAGCAGCAGGTGTTCCCACAGGACAGGGAGCTCACAGACCTCACAGGAGGCTCTGGGCCACACTCTGAGTGCCATTGGTCGGGCAGGTGTGCTGTCTGTCCCAGGACCCCAACTAGCTGGGAGCCTTAGCTAAGTGACTAATGGGATTGGAGGCCAGGGGTAGGAAGTGGAAGACTAGGTAGAAACAAGACAGACAGGAGGGACCTGAATCTAAAGGGTTTGGTAAACCCTGGGGCAGGTGGCAGAGGAGTGGGGAGCTGGACTCCTTTGCCGGTGAGCAAGGGGTGTTTGTGGTCCATCTGACCTCCTTCTGCCCCCATTCCCAGCAGAGCCAGGGTCAGAGCTGCATTTGGAGGCTAATGTTTGGTTCCTGGCAGCAGGCCCCAAGGTGGGGTCTCTGAATGGTGGATCAGCGGCCCTAGAGGTCCCCCACTCCCGCCTAGTGTCTCCTGTGCTCCCTGGGGCCTCACCCTGCACTTCTCTCCTGCCCAGCCCAGAAGATTAGCCAGCTGGCCGCTGTGAACCAGGAAAGCAAGTTCCGTGTGCTCATCCAGCCCGAGGCCTTCCACATCCACTCCAAGGCTGTGTCCCTGGAGGTTGGGCTGCAGCACTTTCTCGGCTTCCTCAATTCCATGCGCCGCCCCGTCTTGGCCTGCTATAAGCTATGGGGGCCGAGTCTCCCCAACTTCTTCCGGGCTCTGGAGGACATGAACAGGCTATGGGAGTTCAAGGAGGCTATCTCCGGCTTCCTGGCCATCCTGCCCCTCATCCAGGAGCGTGTGCCCCAGGCCAGCAGCTTCAAACTCAAGAGTCTGGCCCAGACCTACCTGGCGAGAAACATGAGCGAGCGCAGTGCCCTGGCCGCCGTGCTGACCATGCGTGACCTGTGCCGCCTCCTCGAGGTCTCCCCGGGCCCCCAGCTGGCCCAGCACATCTATTCCTTCAGCAACCTACAGTGCTTTGCATCCCTGCAGCCCCTGGTGCAGGTGGCCGTCCTGCCCCGGGCCTCGGCCCGCCTCCTGGCCCTCCACAACGTGAGCTACACGGAGCTGCTGACCGCACACCGCCGGGACCCACAGAGGGGCTTGAAGAAGTACAGCCGCTACCTGCAGTCCACCGCATCACCCTCCACCCAATCTGCTCTCAACCTGCAGGCCCTGAGCACCTACTTGGAAGACCTGTTAGAGAGGCCAGCCTTGGCACAGGTGGAAGGCACCTCTACCTCTCGCTCTGGCCACAGCTTGTCCTAGAGGGCCTCCCAGCAGGCCCTGCTCCATCTCCTCCTCTGACTTCAGGCTTGTCGCCCCCTACACCCCAGGTGTCCCAGCCCCTATGCCTAGAGTAAGAGAGCTCTTTCTCACCTTTCTTCACTCACAACTAAGGGCACCCCACAGATAGTCAAGTCAGAAAAGGTAGTTAATGGGCTGGCCAAGTGGCGCGGTGGTTAAGAGCTGGCTTGGGACGCCAGCGGCCCCAGTTCGAGTCCCACATATGAGGGCCAGTGACACGGCCCTCAAGAAAGAAAAGGTAGGGCTGCCATAGGCTACAGTGAGTGGCCGGCAGCCAGCGTGAGCTGCCAAGAGCCGCAGTGAGCGACCATCCAGAGGCCGGCGACCAATCTGCCTCAACCGGGAAGAGCACAATGATGATACCAACATGGACCAGTGAAGCGACATCCTCCACAACTAAACTGAAGAACAGAAGGACAGCAACTTGTCTGTTCCCCTTCCCCGATTCCTCAACACTGTTCCCCTTCCCCAATTCCCCAATTAAAAAAAATAAAAATAAGTAAAAAAGAAAAAGAAAAAAAAAGAAAAGGTAGTTAGTATGTTGTGGACTCTGCCCAGAGAGAAGCAGAGCTAAGCTAGATCCACTCGCAGACTCCTCCAGCAAAGGGCAATACAGTTCCACCGGGCCAGGCAAGGTGGCCGCTGCTCCATGTGAGTTGGCTGGACTGGTGGTACATGGGCTTTAGGCTCACATAAGCGCCATGCATACTTCCGGTCATATGGGAGATATCGTTAGGTAGATGGTGAGCGGAGAAACATTTTTAAAATGTTAATCATTTCTGGAACATGCTTAGAATGAAGTTACAGTGGGATTCTTCAAAGGTCTAAGGACAAATATTATTAAGTGGCTACAAGCTCAGAAGAAACACTATGTCAAATCCTGTGACTATGGGAGTGAGTGGCAATTTTGGGAAACCGTGATTTAGAGTGAAGGTTATGGATAAGGGATAGAGCAAAGTGAGGGCTAGGTTAGAACTGAGATAAATATGGGGTGGAGTTAGGAGTTGGGGTGAGGCCTAAGGTTAGGATTTGGGGTTATATCAAATTTAGGGTCACATTTGGTGATTAAGGTTAGAATGGAGTTGGGAATTTAATTAGGAATGGAATTGGAGTCACTTTTGGGGCTACAAGTATTTGTGACTTTAACAACTAAAAGTCCATGAAACTGGACAGCTGAGCAGCAGCTTCTGAGGAAGGCCCCCTAATTCGGCCCCCCCAAGGGCAGTGGCCCCTCCCCAGCATCCTCTTCTAGAAGCACCCAGCAGCAGTTCTGCCTGACCTCACCGAAGGGGGAGCAAGGCCCAGGAGTGAGTGTCCAGGACAACCAGCTGACCATTGCTCTAGGTAACAGTCCGGAAGATGATAGAAATCAAGTGTTTTCTCATTAGCACAGGTAACCTCATCAGTCTCCACAGCAACCCTATGCGGTTACATCCTCATCTTCATGTTACAGATGAATATGGGGTGGCAGGCTGAGTTTCTTGGTCAAGGTCATTAAGCTTGTATGTGGCAGGGTTGGGATGTTTCCCCAAGGAAGTCTGTGTCTGGATGAGCCCTCTGGGTCCCACATTGCCGGGTATATTTCTGTGGGTCGGGGGAGCCAGTTTTCTGCTCTCTCCTTCCCATGCCCTCCTGGTCTGCTGGTCTCACAAGATGTGAAATTCAGGCCCCAGAAGCTTATACCCCATCTTTCTGGTCCGAGCTCTTACACTTATCTTAATTCCAACTTTTAGAGCAGTGTTTCTCAAACCTTTTCCCTGCAATTATTGCCCCCATGAGGAGCTTTTTGAGACATTTTTCCCTAGTCATGGCTCCCCGCAATTAAACTTTGATAGATATATGATAGATTATTTAGAATTTTCTACATACAAGATCATGTCATCTGCACATAAAGTGTTTGACTTCTTCCTTACACAGGTATACTGTATACCTGTTCATGAACTCTGGTCCTTTGGAGGATCAGAAACCACTGGAATATCTAAGATTGTTAGTAGTTCCCCCCCCCCCCCCCCCCCCCCCCCCCCCCCGCCTTGAACCAGTTTTAACCCGCTGTGGGTCCTTTTACTCCTGTGGAGAATTCGTGATTTCAGGGAAGGCCCTATCCCCCGTTAGGATGCAAGTCAGAAATGTCTGGGGGTAAGCTAGGGAGGGGTGGAGGTGGGACCAGGCTGCAGGGAGGTGGGAGGGACCTTCATGGGCAGAGGACATGCTTCTCTGGAGGGGCCTTGGGGCTGGACGGAGCCTGCTGGTGGAAGCTGGGGCAGGGGGAGGGATGGGGGCAGCACCACCATCCAGATGTGTATGTCTGAGTCTGGATGTCAGCTCCACACCCTTTGCACTTGCATAAAGCAGATGCCTGTGGTAACTGTTGAGAGAAAGGTCTAGAATTTTGACTGACTCCCCTCCTCAAAAAAATAAAACAAAACAGAAAGTTTTGAAGTCTACCCACCCTTACAAAATGCATTTGCTGACAAGTGAGGGGAAAATTCCTTCGTTCTTGGCTCAAGGAACTTCCTTAAACTCATCCCAGAGGGATTCTTGGAAGACCAGCTGCCTGAACTATGCTAACATCAGTTTATAAATATAAATATCCCAAACTTGATAGCCAAGCAGATTGCACAAGCTAGCTAGCTAACCACCGAAATTTTCCACAAAGCTGGCCAACCAAACAAGTATGATAGGAGATTTGTGACTTCCTGTGTCACTTATCTGATTGTCTAAAACTGTGTTTGTTGCCCAGACTGAGTGCACAGGGCCTGGGCAGGGAGAACTTACTCAAGGGCTGACTCCGCTGGAGTTCTACCGCTATAAAGCCCTGGCTGACCCACGATGGGCTGACCCTACAGTAAACCCAACCAAGCAAGGAGGAGGCAGAGGGTGGGCGAGGCCGTGCCCTTGCAGAGTCCTCTCCAGAGCAGCAAAGGGTGATGTGTGGCAGAACGTGGGCTTTGGAGGAACCCAGTTCAAATGCCAGCTCTGCTGTGTGACCTTGCACAAACTGCTTAGCCTTTGTGATCATATGCAAATATATACTCAAAAATTCTGGGGATTAAATGAGAACATAAATAAAGCATTAAATTGGCAATGCTCAGTAAAAAATTACTATACATCCAACACCGCAGAGGAGAAGGCATATTTGCTGACTTCCAGAAAGCACTGTGGGCTTCTCCCTCCCTTCCCCTCCCCTTCCCATCCCCACCCCATCACTCCTCTCCTCTCCCCATTCCTTCCTCCCCTCTGTCCCTCTCCTCTCTTTCCTGGTTGTAATTCATTTAGGATCTGGGTGACTCTGCCCTCAACATCTCCCAGTACCTCTGTCCCCATCTCTCTGAGCCTCCTGGGCTGTCTCCTCTACCCTGACCAGGTCACCCTGCAGGCTGCAGGCTGGAGGGATTTATAGCATCCCCTTCCTCAGCGCCCGCCCGGCTACCAGACACAGACATCTGCAGGAAGGTCACTTTCTTGCAGCACCGGCAGAGATGTGGGTTGTACAGAGGGGGTCCTGGGAGAAGCCAATAAATACATCAAGTTTCCAGCTGGGCCCGGAGATAAGGGCTCAGGGAGAGGAGGCTGAGGCATTCACAGGCACTGCACCAGTCTCCACTTCCTGGCCTACCACACTGGCTTCTCCAGGAAAGCTTATTTGGGGCACTTCAAAGAGGGTGTTGCAAAGAACTCTGCCTGGGGGTTGTATTTCCTGGGGGTGCGCTGCATGGAAGGACTCTTCCTCATTTTGCATGTGGTAGGGACAGGTCTGAGGAGTGAGAACGTGACAGATCCAAGCTAAATCAGTGGAGGCAGGCGGGTGGGGAGGGACATCTAGCCCCCCATGGCACAGGAGGAGGCCAGGAAGGGAGAGAAACTTTCAAAGCCTCACAGAAAGTCAGGAAAAGCAGGAACAGGCCCCTGACCCATGACCTCCTGCTTCAGGCCCCCTTACACAGAATTGTACCGGGTTGTCCTCAAGGAGTGGCCATTAGAACTGGTCTTATCTGGGGGCAGAGTTAGAGGCACTTCTGTAGCATGCCACCTCAAAGGGCTCTCCTCCAAATTGCTGCCCAGCCAGCTACCTGGCTGGAGGTTCTCTCTCTGTGGGCCTGGTTGGGGACCAGCGTGTCATTATTAAAGCTGCTCCAATCCAGGGCACAACTGCTGTCTCTCGGGGGTACAGGGGCTAATAAAGGAGACCTGAAGTGGGCCACCTGTCCCACCCAGAAACAGCCATCAGAGAAGCCACATCTGCTGGACTGTCTCAGGGCCTCCTAACCAGCAAGCTCACTGATGGCCACCACTCTTGGCCTGCCCTGTCCCCGAGAAGCGGCAGGCTGGGTGCATTTCCAAGCCCCACCTTCCCTATGACTTCCCTCTTGGCATCTGTCTTCCCGCCAATAATGTGGAGGGGTAGGGACAGAGACCCTCCAGGCCCGGAGCTCTGATGCTCCAGGACTCTGGACAGCTCCCTGAGCATTAAGGTGGGTGTAGGTTGTCTTTCCAGCCTTGGCCCTGGATGACCTGCTGGAGCAGACGGAGCCTTCCTGGAGATGGTAGTCTTCCAGAAGTGCCAAGATTCACATGCAGGAAATCCGAACATGCTGGAAGGTACAGGAGCCTGTAAGCTCTCTTAGGGCAGAGACAGCATCTGTCTGGTTCACAGCTGCACCCATGCCAAGCGCAGCCCTGGCAACAAGGGACAGATTCAATTACTATTTGTGGAATGAATTATATAGCAGACCCGTTTCTGTGCACCCATCCCTTGGCTTCTGTGCGCTTTGCATCTGACAGCTCACACCTGTGACTTTCTTCTGAGGCCTGCCCTTGGGCTACTAAAGCTGATGGCCCACAAGCACAGAGAGGAAGTGCCTGGAAATTTCCATTCCCTGGGGCAGCCCCTGGCCAATGTCTGGCTGCTGTGCTTAGATGGAAGTCACTTCCCTGTTGTGCCAGGGTCCTAAGAGAGCAGTTCCCAGACTCTCGCCTGACAGGTGTTGGGACTGGGTCCAAGAGAGCAATTCTCAGGCTCTGGGCCCTGCTTACAAGGTCACTGACTGCCCATGCATGGGCAGAACGCATCCCTGGGCAAGCACTTCTGTAACTAGTTGGCATATAGCCACTGTTGTTCCACATGCTATATAACTCCCGCGGCTGCTTCTACAGGTGCGGATAATGGCGGATATATAGATGTTGCCTCCTGCGCCCTGACCATCCACCATCGGGGCTGTGATGCAGGAAGACCTCTTGTTGGAGTATTGGCGGATGTTTGCTTCTGGTATCTCGGTTTGCTGCTGTCGAGGATAGAGTAATGAACCCCCTGTCTGTGGCTCCATTATCTTCTTTCCATTGCACTGTATCCAGTGTTCACCTGCTGGGGAGGGAGCTGAGCTCCAGTGACCCGTGGCATTATACCTGCCTAAATGGGACAGACTTCGAGGTGTGATTTCTGCCCAGAGCTCCCTGGAACAGGCCCTTGATCTCATCCCCTGCCTTGGGTGAGTCCCAGAATATGTGTTTTGTGTGGCCTTTCTCCATGTCTGATGGTACCAGGCAATGGAGAACTAAGAGTCACAGAGCAGAGAGCAGGGACCAGAACTGCAGACCCGTGTCTCCATTCCGCATGCCCCTGCCAGCCCTGGTGCTCCTGGCAGGCCTGCTCCTGGGCCTACACACTATTCAGTGATCAGATTTCACCTCCAGTGATGTCATCCTTCCACCTCCTGTACTCTGCTAGGTGAAGGGCCTTCAGGACGTGTTTTGTAGCAGGGCACCCCCTGCCCACAGAGCAATGAGCAGCAGTTTCAGGCGGAGGGTTAGCTCCTGGGCTGAGGTGTGCTGATGACAAGAGATGAGGCAGATGCAGTGTGATGGGATGGAAAACAAACCGCCGAGGGCTCTCAGGGAACAGCAGAACCAGTGGGGTTCAAAGCACATCCAGCCCATTCCCCTTCCTTGGAAAGAGTAGACTTAGAAGGGGAGAGGGTGAGGAGTTGCTAAAGGTCACACAGCGAGTCTGTGAGGCTGGCAGCTTTGTGCTGCCTCCGCACTCTTCAGAAGACCAGGGTAGCATTCTTCCTCCTGTTTCCACCTCCACAGTAAAGTGCCTCTTTTCTCGGCCATGAGACCAGGCGACATGCTCAGGATGTGCAGCCATGCAGGCACGTCGTTGAGTTCCTAAACATCCCTGTTCACAAACACCCAACTGAAGACTGAAGCTCCCCAAATAGTCCTGGGTCCTAGCCAGGCATTCCCAAGAACACATTCTTATCCGTTCAAGAATTCTGTGAAAGTAGAGAAGCCTCTAGTTTGTACGTATGCCTACTCAAGAGAGCTCCCTGACACTCTCACACTGAGCCCTGTCCCTGCTCACATACTTGTGGACATAAACTGGTCTAATCTCCAGATAAGGGGGTGTCTAATATGGTTCACTGTAATTATGGTCAGCCTCATTGAGATTCATGTTGACATAATATTAGATTTCCCTGATCATGCAACTCCCCAACACTTCTTTTTAAAGGGGTTTCGGGCCGGCCGAGTGGCGCGGTGGTTAAGCGCTGGCTTCGGAAGCCAGCGGCCCCAGTTCGGTCCCACATATGAGGGCCAGTGACACTGCCCTCAAAAATAAATAAATAAATAAATAAATAAATAAATAAATAAATAAATAAATAAAAAATAAAGGGGTTTCTTGTTTGCAGCAAATCAGTACCAGATGATCATTACTGTAAGCCAATCAATTCCATCCCCATTTTCATCCCCTCTGAGCATGATTGGCTCAGAGATGGGAGTCCTAAGCCAATATGTGTTGATAAGACCTAAGGAGAGGCCATGGCTTCTGGGAAGAATGCAGTCTCTATTCCACTAGTGTGTTGCCAATAAGCACATGACCCCAGCTGCTGCTGAGCCTTCCAGTGTAACCAAGGAACAGAAGTCTCAGGCTGCAACCTCACTAAGGGTGGCAGAGGGGAGAGACAGATAGAACCCGGGCCTGCTGATGTCATTTAGTCAACCAGACCTGAAGCCAGCCCTGCTTCCTGCTTGCAAGATGATACACTTAATCATGTAAAACACTTTGAGATGGGAATTTTATTATCTGCAGTTGGAGCACTGTGATTCCCTGCTTTACCCTGCCATGGAAAGGCCGGCTGCCCGAGGCGCCCCCTCCGAGGAGAGCCAGCTTTGCCTGCACTGGGTAGGACAGCTAAGCATGTTGCCCCTCACAGGCAGGAGCATTGCCTCTTCCAGGCAGGAGTTTCCGGTCCTTAGTGAGACAAACACAGACCCAGGTAATTACATGCAATGCCCCTGGGAGAGCTGTTGTTAATTGTGATGGCAATAAAGAGCCTTGCCAGCATATTCAGCTAATTTCTTGAAAGCACTTGGAGGAAGGTCACAGACTGGATCCCAGATTATTAATAATGTCGAGCTTCATTTGAACCATTCAGAAAATGCCTCCAGCACACTGCCACAGGTTGCTGTTTTCTTCTGAATCAACAGTCTTCCCAAATGCAAATGTGCATTTTTTTGTTTTTCCTTATGTGTAGAGCACCCCTGGAAGCTGATAGAATGAGTTTTGTGTGAGCAAGAGTGACCGTATTGAATGAGCAAGAGTAGCTCCATTTTGGACATATGCAAAGAACTTAGCAGACAGTACCAGGGAACTACCTGGCTGCCCTGGTAATTGGGCATAACTAGCTACACCCCCACAGAGGTCTGCTACTGAAGATATGAGGACATCGGTGTTGCTGGCTGACTGCCCTAATAAGGTGACCTCAGGAAGGCACTCAGAGCTGCATAAGAACTGAGGACTTTTGCAGCTCAGAGAGCCAGTCTCGACTGAGAGGTGACCAGGCTGCCACTCTGCTCTGAGAACCCTCCACTCTGCTCTGCTCAGCTCAGACAGAACCTCTCCTGGACCAACCTCCCCAACCAGCCACCCTTTGTTACCACCCAGGACTCTGATTGGCTTTGGGACTAGTTCATTCTCTATTTTACCCAATTACTGTATTACTCTGTGTGCTTTGCTGTGTCATGTGTATTGATGATTGATGCTTTACTGTTTGGTGTATCGATGGTTGATGTTTGAGTAAAGAGCATGTTGAAAGGCATTTAAGATCACGCGTGCTCTGTTCTTTGCTCATGCCACGGCTACCGTGGAGGCTTCCGTCAGGTCAGGCAGATCCTGGGGGCCTGAGAGTCTCTCGTTCCCCTGACTTGCAGGAAGAGACTGCAGCACAGACTGTGAGCCCAGCAGTCACTCATAACACCCTAGAAAATAATTAAAGTCACAGAGCCCAATAAATACTTAAACAGATTGGGGTTTTAATTAAAATCCTTCTGCCAAAGCTGCAGCTGCAAGCCTCTCTTCCCAAACTGGTATACTGGTGACAGCCCAAGCATCAGAATTTGGGTTGAAGTACCTGAGGCTAGCAATCTTTACAAATGCTAATGAAATTCTGATTGCTACCAAAGCCATAGTGTGTAGGTGGAGTGTAGGGAATATAGAGGCATTTGAGGGCAGGGCCAAGGCCATTCCTCCTGTGGGGGAACAGCCCTGTAGGCGCATGTGCAGCAGAACATCTCATCCTACCTGGACCCAACTCAGCAAGGCAATAATGATGGCTAATTCTAGCTATTGTTGGAAAAGTAATAGCTCGTTTTTGAACACTATCTAAGTGCTAGGTACTAGGAGCTTTGATGGCATTGACTCATTTATTCCTCACAGCAACCGGATACAATTGGTATTCTTACATATACCCTTTTTACTAAGGCACAGAGAGATTAAGTACTTGGCCAAGGTCATACAGCGGGTACATGCTGGAGTCTGACGCTAGAACCTTTCCACCTAACCACTATGTAGAGTGTGTATGACGGGGAGGGAAGATGGGAGTGGAAGGGGTTGATAAATAGGGACTGGCTTCCCCGAGGAGTGAGCTTTCTGCTGGAAATTCGAAAAGCAGCATTTGAGAATGATGGGAACCCTGTGTGAATGTGTGTGGTGGGGCGGAGGGGGGGTGGGGGGGTACTGCAGAAGCTGAAAGGTGGGAATCATTGAGTGTTTAGGAGATTCTGGCTACAGAGCAGCTGTGGGGACAGTCTCCTGAGCAGGCTGCCATGGGCATATTTGATGCCCTCCTGGGCCCTGGCTCTCCTACTTTCAGAGGCCCTCCCACATCCTTTAAACCGCCCACGTGCCACGTTAAATACAAGGCACATACCACTCTGAATGCAGCAATTGCAACAGAACCTTAATCAAACATCCATTACTCCCAGTTGTGCAGTTTCCTTTCCTCCTCCTAGAGCCAACAGATTTTACTTTTCAGATCTCGGACATTTTATAGGTCTCTGATCAAGTCTCCCAACAGGGCTCGAAGAGAAAAGGGAAAGTGTAGAGGAAAGTTCCGTTTCAGGAGCACTAAGCTCATTGGTTCGTGCCAGGGACTATTCGTCCATCGAGTACTCAGAGGGTGACTATATTGTGCCCTGGGCACCAGAAACACAATGGGGTGCGAAGTGGGTGCTCTGCCTGTGGTAGGCAGGTGAGGAAATTGAAGATTCCTGGGACAGAGGCTTGGGAAGGAAAGCTTTGGCACCTTGCGTAAGCGTCACCCACTTCGGAACATTGCGCCGTCGGTCTGCAGAGCCGAGGGCAGCGCGCCCCGGGTCTCCGCGCCCTGCAGGCGGTGTCCAGCAGGGGGCGCGCGCGGACCAGGCCTGTGCCCGAGAGACTGAACAGAGCCAGCGCGGAGCCGGTGCCGGGACCTACTGGGTTTCGACTCGCCCCATCTGCGGGGCCGTCGGCGTCCGCAATGTCGAAGTTAGAGGTCGTTCCGCAAAAATCTATCCGGAGACCCAGTTCTCCGCCCTGGGTTTGTCTAGGGTACGGACCACAGCCTGGTCAAAAAGCCTTAGCCCGGATTCGACAGATTCCGAATCTGGGGCGCCCTCGCTGGAGACTGGGAACTTTGTATCCTTCCTCTCCCCACACCTGTTTCCACCCACCTGATTAGGGGCCTGTTTCTTTCTTTCTTTCTTTCTTTCTTTCTTTCTTTCTTTCTTTCTTTCAGTTTATTTATTTATTTATTTATTTATTTATTTATTTTTGAGGGCAGCATCACTGGCCCTCATATGTGGGACCCGAACCGGGGCCGCTGGCTTCCCAGGCCAGCTCTTAACCACCGCGCCAGTCGGCCGGCCCAGGGGCCTGTTTCTTTAACGATCAAAGGCGCGGGCGGCGGCGGAGGTGGTGTCTTCGCTCCCGATTCCCTAGCCGCTCAGTAACTGTACCATTATTAACATTATAGTCATCAGACCGCTCCTGCGCGGCTGGCGGCGCCGGGCGACAAGCGCTCAATCTTCTAGCTGAGCTCGGAGGCTGAACCCGCAGTCGTGGCTCCCACCCCAGGCCTCAGCGGACCTTACCCGGGGCGACTCGGGCTTCAGGCTTCAGGGGCAGGCACTGGGCTCTCCAGGGTCGAAGGCCGGGGTAAGGGTTGTCTTTCCCCCTGGGCACAATCGGGGAACAAAAGCGCTCGCTGGAGAGTGGGCGGGAACCTCAGGGGCCCGCGGGAGCCAGCGCGGGTGGCCATCACGCTTTTAGCCGCCGTCCAGGCACCTGGAGCCCTGTCTCCCTGCCAAATTCCCCTGGCTTTTGCAGCCTCGGCAAGAAAGCAAGGAAAAGGGGTCTTTTCGTGACGCTGACGGGGCGGGTCCCTGCGGTGCAGGAAGCGCTCCGCGGAGAGTGAGCGAGCCCATTCTCCCTTCCATTCTCCACCCTCTGTCTTACAGCTCCTCTGTCTTACAGCTCCTCAGCCCTTCCAAATTGTCCTCCGCGCGCCCTCCCGCCTCTCCGTCCGCCCTGTAAAAGGAGCTAGTAGAGAGGTGAAAATTGGGTGGACAGTGTACAAGCCGTGCGCCTCCAAGCCGGAGCCTCGGTCCCTGTCTCGGCGCCAGGCGCCCCGCCCCCGCCCCTGCCGGGTAAAGCGTCCAGGACCCGACCCTCCTTCCTCGCTGCTGGGCCTCTGTCTCTCCCTGGCCAACGCTTTCTGAACCTCCCCCTCAGGTTTCCCAAGACGCGGACAACACTCTCAGGACGCCCCTCTTCCTCCGTAAACAAAGAGGCTTTGCCAGGTCGGCGGACCGCTCCACTCCCCGGCCAGGTCCAAACCGCTGGGACGCGCTCCCGAACTAGGGACCCGCTCCATCCGTCCTACCGCAGGGTGAAGGTGCTCTCACCCCTCCGCCGCCCTTCCCCTGGGTCGGCTGTGGGGACTACAGGCCCGAGTACAATAGATGGAATGAAGTTCTGAGTTCCGGTCAGAGCAAGATGCGCGGGTCCCAGCCGGCTCCGCCGCCTGTAGCGGCGACATGGGGAGGAGAGAGGAAGGGATACCCAGCGTCTGTGCGCCAGTCTGTTTATATTTAATTTACAAAGGACCCTCGGAACCCTGGTAGGGTGGTCTCTTTAGATGCAGCACTCCTTCCCGGTCTCTCTCCTCCACCTCCCCAGCTCACTGAAATGCTCAACACTCAAATAGAGAAATTGAGCTTCTCAGAGACCCCAAACCCTCGCCACCGCCCTCCACGGCCTGGGGTGAAGGCTGGGTACCTAGGGCGCCCCTGAGAGCTCAGTGTCTACGAAAAGGACCGAGGTAGGCGGGAGCTTTGCGTGTGTCCGGGAGCCTGTCCCCTTTTCCCAGTTCTGACCAGCAACTCTGTCTCCAGGGCTGCAGTGCGCAGTGCAGGGATACAGGAATCGAGTTTTAGCCAAATGCCTGGACATTTCCGCGCTTACACCTCCTTGTCGCTAAAAGAAACGTCGGGGTCTTGCCAGGGACAGGGAGCGAGAACAGGGAACAGCGAGTATTGGAATTTGCTGAGGCCGGCTGTTGTGTGAGCGTGTGAGACCGTGGGGCGGCAACGAGAGGCGCAGGACTGTGGGAAACCGTGTATGGGTTTGGCAGTGTGTTTGCTTCTGAAGCTGTGAAGATATTGGCGGGGGGAATGGGAGGCAGAGAGGTGCTTCGGCCTTAAGTTCCCAGCCCACAGTGCTCAGAGGAGCAGACGTTTTGTAACTATCCCTTTCCGTGCCAATGTCTGCTAAAGCCCCGATGCTCCATTCGCCTTTGGCTAGCTAGACCTGAGAATGAGGCGTTGGGTGTTCTCAGGTAGGCTTCCTGACACCCACGCGCCCCGCGCCGCCAGACAGTGCGCACAAGCTGGCGCTTTGGGCTGTGGGCTTCAGTACTAGTTTAGCCACAAAAGAGAAGACTTAAAGATTCGGGCTTAAGAGGCTGGACAGGGGTGGAGGCGGGCTGGAAAGAGGGCATCGCTTCTGCGTGCGCCCTGCAAGGCGATGCGTTCTCATCTTCGGGTTGAACAGGCCCGGGGCCGGGGGAGACCTGGGCTTGTATCTGCCCAGATCCAGGCAAAAATGGCAGGGAGGGTGAGGCGCTCTGCTAACACTATCAATTATGCATCGTGTTGAACATGGCTTCGGGGAGGAGGCGGCTAGCAGGGGTGTAGGAGGGTGGGAGGGGTGCGGGAAGGAAGGGTCCGCGCGAGCGCAAAGCGGGTCCCACTTGAGGTCTCTCTACTCCACAACCTGCATTTGCAAAAAGAGTTTAAAGGCAAAGACCCCCTTTAGTCGTGCGCCTTGCCTTCCCCCAAATTCCTCAAAGATGGTTTGTCTCGTGTGTTGAGGGGCATAAAAGCGGCTCACATTTAATTAGCAGCGAAGCTCACGGGCCCTGGCACGACCTGCTCTTGAGGGTGAGTGCGCGTGAATGTGCATGCATGCGAGAGGAAGAGAATGGTGAGTGTCTCGGGTGAAGGTGTGCCTTTGAAAATGTGTGAACGTAGCCAGAGCTCAACACATCGTCGCAATTATTACATGACGATGGATAATTCTAACATGTGAAAGTCGACTGTGTGGAGGGGATGAGGGTCTGTGCTAATGTGTTTGAACGTGTGAGGATCGGTGTAATAACGGATAGTGGCAATGTCTGCAGATGTGTAAGTGTGGGGGATGTGGGTTATGGGGGTGCGGTGAACTGGGATGAGCCGAGACAAGGGCGGTGGGCATGGGGACCCCAATGTGTTTCCTCCGGGGGAAGAGCCTCTATAGCTTTAACAAATGTAGACGGATGCGGGAGGTGGGAGAGGCTGTGCGCGTCCCTGCCGAGCCGGGAGCGCGCGAAGACTCTCTTCAGTCTGCAGCCAGCGAGAGGTGGGGAAACAGACCCGAAAGGAAAAACTGAAGTGGGACCTCGGGTCCAGGGAAGTCCCCAAACTTACCCCTTTTCTTCCCCTCCTCCATCTTCCCCACAGTCTCAGCAACAGATGTGGGAAGACCCCTTGGGCTATCGTCCTGGCTCCGAGACATCGAGTCTGGAGAAGGGGCTGAAGCCCGAGGCAACACTCGGGGAGTCAGCGAGCAGCGGGTAAGCCGCGGGACCGCCTCAAAACCTCGATCCAGGTGGGCTTAGACCCCGCCTAGGGTTCTGGACACGGCTAGTGCAGCCTGGCCTAGACCGGGAAGAGAAAAGGAGGGGCCCTCCCCCGGGAGCAAAGGCGGAGTGGGGGATAAGGGTTCCCAAAGATGGGGGTGTGGGAGGGGCTCTGCCGAACCTTCCTGGAGCCGGAGGTGGGAGCAGGCATTATGTGTGAAAGTGCGTTTGTGTGGCGGGGCATAAGAAGGTTTTATTGGAGGGGGGTCTTTGGGCAACGTAGAGCTGCAAAAAAGGGGCAGAATCTTGAACATTCTCCTACTTCCTTAGCTAGTGGCAGCCCCCATGGACCCATTGGCAGGGACCCCCTCTGCCCCCCCCCAGCTGTCTGGGCTCTGCGGGATGGGGAGGGATCTTTAGTGACGTTCCCCCAGTGTTCCCGGTCCATGAGTGGAGTAGGACCTCCTTCCTCAGACGGAAGACTGAGCAGTCCTGGTTCTCCTCTCATGGGAGCTGCAACCCAGAGCAGGCAGCTTCGGTCGCGGCGGGAGAGGGGCCTGCGAGTCTGCTTCCGTGGGTCCCATGGCTCTTGCAACGCGCCGCAAGTTCTCCGCATTGCTGATCCGCTGGCATTTTAGTCTCAGTAGAAGGCTGTGTGCACGCGCCAGTGCACGCTTGTGTCCCTGTGTGTGGGTCGATTAGCGTGAAGACTTGTGTCCTTGTATCTGTCAATTCCCACAATGAACAGGAACAAATTTGCACCGTGGTGAAGAACGCTGTACAAATGCTGGTTTCAGCTGAGAACAATGAAGTCTCGGTATACTGTGCCTGTATCTGGGTGCGTTTGTGTTTGTGTGTCTACGAAATGTGTTGTGAACTGCTAAACCCCTGCAGAAGTTGGTGGTTTGGTGGCAGCGCTTGTGCATATTGGTATTGTTTTGCGCCTGTATGGGCGTGTGTGCGAGTGCTGTGCATTGGACAAAGAGTTGGAAGGAGGACACCAGTCACGGACAAAAATACCCTTTCTGTGTATCCTTTTCACGAGATTAAACAAAGGCTTAGAAATACAGACAAGGGTCAGTGCAAAGCACAGGGCATATCAGCGAGCGGCCGAGGCTATGCACAACAGCCAACACCAGAGTCAGGGGGTTGGTAGGGGGGAAAAAAGCAAGGTAAGAGGCCGCTGGAAAAGCAAGTTAGGGCCCTGAGATGGGGCATGCATTGAATCCCGAGACTTTTGTTGAGCTCTACCGAGAGCAAGAGAGGCTCCTGGGTACAGAGAAGGTTATTGGAGCGCTGGAGCCTACTCTAGACTGGTTTGCGGAGGCAGAGCTTGATAGGAGAAGGAAATCGGGGCTCTGTGTCACGTTCTCCCCTCTTCTCCCACGTCCACCTGCAGGATCCGCTATGGTGCCCCTGCCGGCGGTGTGGCTGGCCTGGACGCTGCTAGGAGTGGCGGGAGCGTGCCCCGAGCCGTGCGCCTGCGTGGACAAGTATGCGCACCAGTTCGCCGACTGCGCCTACAAGGAGCTGAGCGAGGTGCCTGAAGGACTGCCGGCCAACGTGACCACGCTTAGTCTGTCTGCCAACAAGATTACCGTGCTGCGGCGAGGGGCCTTCGCCGACGTCACGCAGGTCACGTCGCTATGGTTGGCGCACAATGAGGTGCGCACCGTGGAGCTGGGCTCGCTGGCCGTCCTGAGCCAACTCAAGAACCTCGATTTGAGCCACAACCTCATATCCAGCTTCCCATGGAGCGATCTGCGTAACCTGAGCGCGCTGCAGCTGCTCAAAATGAACCACAACCGCTTAGGCTCGCTGCCCCAGGACGCACTCGGTGCGTTGCCCGACTTGCGTTCCCTTCGTATCAACAACAACCGGCTGCGTACACTGGCTCCCGGCACCTTCGACGCTCTAAGCGCGCTGTCACATCTGCAACTCTATCACAACCCCTTCCATTGCGGTTGCAGCCTTGTGTGGCTGCAGGCATGGGCTGCGAGCACCCGGGTCTCGCTACCGGAGCCCGACTCCATTGCGTGCGCCACGCCTCCCGCGCTGCAGGGAGTTCCAGTGCACCGCTTGCCCGCCTTATCCTGTGCACCGCCCAGCGTGAGTCTGAGTGCGGAGCCGCCGCCGGAGGTGCCGGGTAGCCCGTTGCGCGCCGGCTTAGCGCTCTTGTTACATTGCGTCGCCGAAGGACACCCTACGCCCCGCTTGCAATGGCAACTTCAGATCCCGGGTGGCACCGTAGTCTTAGAGCCGCCCGTCCCAAACGGGGAGAACGAGGACGGGCCGGAAGACGGGGAGGAGGGAGGAAATGGGGACGGGCCGACACCGACGGAGGCCCCAACCCCGAATCCGGCACCTGCTTGGCCAGCGCCCCCAGCCACTCCACGCTTCCTGGCACTCACAAACGGTTCCTTGTTGGTGCCCCTCCTGAGTGCCAAGGAAGCAGGCGTCTACACGTGTCGTGCCCGCAATGAGCTGGGCGCCAACTCCACATCAGTACGAGTGGCGGTGGCGGCTGCCGGGCCCCCAAAGCACGCTCCTGGCGCAGGGGGAGACACTGATGGGCAGCCTCCGACCTCTGAGCGCAAGTCCACAGCCAAAGGCCGGGGCAACAGCGTCCTACCCTCCAAGCCCGAGGGCAAAATCAAAGGCCTAGTACGGGGTAGCATCCTTGGGGAGACGGAGGCGGGGCCGGAGGAGGAGGCAGGTGAGGGAGAGGAGGCGGAAGACCAGGTCTCTGCAGACCCAGTAGAGGAGCAGCGCTGTGGCCACGGGGACCCCTCGCGGTATGTGTCCAACCACGCTTTCAACCAAAGCGCCGACCTGAAACCACACGTCTTTGAGCTGGGCGTCATCGCGCTGGACGTAGCGGAGCGCGAGGCGCGGGTGCAGCTGACGCCGCTGGCGGCGCGCTGGGTCCCGGGGTCTGGCGCGGCTGGCGGAGCTGGGCGGCCGGGGCGACGGCCCCTGCGCCTACTCTATCTGTGCCCGGCGGGGGGCGGCTCAGCAGTGCAGTGGTCACGAGTGGAGGAGGGCGTCAACGCCTACTGGTTCCGCGGCCTGCGGCCTGGCACCAACTACTCCGTGTGTTTAGCGCTGGCAGGGGAAGCCTGCCACGTGCAAGTAGTGTTCGCCACCAAGAAGGAGTTGCCTTCGCTGCTGGTTATCGTAGGGGTGAGCGTGTTCCTCCTAGTGCTGGCCACCGTGCCTCTGCTGGGCGCCGCCTGCTGCCATCTGCTGGCCAAACACCCGGGAAAGCCCTACCGTCTGATCCTAAGGCCTCAAGCGCCCGACCCCATGGAGAAGCGCATTGCCGCCGACTTCGACCCTCGTGCTTCCTACCTCGAGTCCGAGAAAAGCTACCCGGCAGGCGGCGAAGCCGGTGGCGAGGAGCCAGAGGAGGGTCCTGGCGAGGACCTTGATGAAGACGCGGAGCAGGCGGACCCTGGTGAGGACTTGCAAAGAGAGGAGAGCCTGGCGACGTGCTCGCTGGTGGAGTCCCAGTCCAAGGCCAATCAAGAGGAGTTCGAGGCGAGCTCCGAGTACAGTGATCGGCTGCCCCTGGGCGCCGAGGCGGTCAATATTGCCCAGGAGATTAACGGCAACTACAGGCAGACAGCCGGCTGAACCCCCAGCCCACCCGGCCCGCCCAGCCCGCCCGTTCTCTTCCTCCACCTTGGGTGCCTGGGAATGGAAGCGTAGGCCTGGCAGGATTTATGACCCACTCACTTACTCCGCCCCCTTACTACCCCCCAACCTTGACCCCTGGGGACTTCTAGTGGGGAGTGGGACGATATTTACCAGTCCTTCGCAACCCATGATCGTCCTTGAGGACTGAACCCCGTACGGCAAGCACAGTTTCCTGCTCTCTCCTGTGTAAGTCACCCCCGCTGGCCGTGAGGGAAATCCACGCTTCTGCATTCCCACGCAATGGTTACCTTCGCAATCCCCTCCGAAACCCGCCCCACCATGGGCCCTGGAGCAAGAGAAAATGGGAGAAAACTTTGGAAACATCTGGCGGTAACGCTGTGGCTCCGCCGGGGATCGGCCGGGGACCCCCAACAGGCGTCCCTAGCTTGGAGCGCTGTAGGGTCCCTCCTCGACCCCTACTCTGCCCTTTCTGGGGTGCATGTGTCAGAAGCCAGGGTTCGGTGACAATTCCCTAATTTTTAGTTTCATAGCCCCCTTGCTACCGGGAACCAAACCCTTCTACTCTCCGCCGCTGCTCCCCCACCCCCCACCCCACCCGCCCCACTCCGCTCCTGACCGGAGCCGAGCCCGGTGCCTGGGGCGCCTTTCAGCTTCGCGCTCCAATTTTCTTATTTTCGTTGTTTTCAAAGACAGCGACACTTCGGGTCTGGTGCTAACACTTTTCCCAGCCTCTGGGAAACGTGTGTGTGTGTGTGTGTGTGTGTGTGTGTGTGTGTGTGTGTGTGTGTCTGTGTGTGTGTCGGGGGCTGGCAGAGACCGTTTTCTTTCTCGCTCTCTCCTAATTTGCAGCTCAGCGGAGCCCGGCCCTTTTTCCGCCCAAGGGTGCTGGCTTGGTCCCGGGTCAATTTTGTTGGGGGTGAATTGCACTTTGCGGAGATCGGTGCGTTCGACAGCTCCCCTTCCGCTGCTGCCAGGGGCCCAGTCCGCAGCTCGAGAAGCGCAGGGGCCATAGGAGCCTCCCAGGCCGTGTGCCTCGTGAGGGCGTGAGCCCCGGTTCCCACAAAGCCTGGGCGTGACATGAAGCGGGATCCGGATGGGGATCCTCGGGTCTCCCCTCCCCAACCCTCCTTCCGCGACAATAGTATTTGCGTGGTGTGTAGTCCTAGACGAGCGTGCTCTGTAGGAAAAAAGTCTGTCTTGTGATGTGTGACCGTATAGTGTGGTAGGGGGTAGGAGGTGGGGGTGGGGAGGGAGGGAGGGAGGGAGAGGGTGGGTGCGGCGACTCGGACGGGGGTTCTTTTTTGGTTCTTGAAGGAAAGCGTCGGGCTGGGGTGGGGGGTTCAGTCGTCTGGACTAGCCCTGTCCGCGGGGCGCAGCACAAGCGCGGCCCGGGGGGGTGGGGGTGGGGGGCGCCGGGCCGCGCCCTTTTCTAAAGGCTTCAGCATGTACAGTCAATAAAACAATCGATTTGAACTGGGCTCGGTGACTCTTTGTCAGGGGACAGAGGGAGGAAGCCTGGGGGGTGCAGGAGGAAATCACAGAAGAAAGGGGCCCCGAGGCCCCTTCCGTTGGGATCCTTTGTGAGATCTGGTGTTTGACTATCCTGTGATTTTGCCAGGTGTTTATACCGGGGTGCACCCGTGGTGCCTCCAGCTCCGGGGCAGAGGGGCAAAAGCACTTGGGAGGGGGGAGGCTGGTAGTGAGTGGGGAGGGCTTGAAGAGGGGGTGGTTCTCTGCAGACAACATGAGGAACTCTGGGGTGGGTGTGATGTGTGAATACAATTCTTGTTGCTGTGATGGGGTGTGGCTGTGTGTGAAGACAGCCGAGTTTCTGTGTCTCCACACCAGCCTGTGGAGAAGCCAGTGGAGAGATTCACAGGGGCAAGACTGCTGTGGCTTGCACCAAAGAAGTCACGAATAAACTACAGAGCAGGCAAATGATGGAGAACAGAGAAGGGGCAGCCTGGCAAGCTTGATTCCTCAGAACAAGCTGGAAGGAGTCTAATGCATGTGTGTGTGTGTGGGGGGGTGTATGTGTGTGGGGGTGTGTGTGTGGGTGTGTGTGTGTGTGTGTCGGGGGTGCTCAGTGAACAATGTATGGACAACTGTCAGGGCATGTGAGGCTGCAGGATGGGGTGGGGGCCTGAGGTGGGTGCACACGTAGAATCAGGTTGAAAGCACACTGATTTAATAGTCCCAGAGATGGGGCTTACTGAGTGGGGAACAGGAGAGACAACGACCCAGAGTGAATGCTCTGCAGAAGGGGGCTGAGCCTGAAGTGCTGTCTGTCGCTGGGCCGGCTGTGTGTTTCAGCTGAACCCCAGGTGGGACAGGAAGTGGCCAGAATGGGGGGTGGAAAAGGAAAGGAATAGAAATAAGGGGAGCAGATGAAGATCCTATCCTACTCTCCCTGTGGCTGTCAGGTCTTCCTGACTGGACCAGTCCAGACTGGGGATAAGGCCAAGTCTAGACACCCAGCATCCTATCCCAGCCTGCAGAGGTGGTAGCTGGAACACTTCCCAGGACTGGACCCCAGGTTCCCTGCCCAGAGCAGCAAAGCTATCATAGAGAAAATATCCCTTCTGAGAGTCACAGCCTGAGCTCTGCCACCGCAGCCCACCCCATTGGCACAGATATAGCTCAGAAATGTAATCTTTTTAGGAAAAGGGCTGCTTTATTCTACCTGCAAATACTGCCTTTGAGCAGGGTGCAGGGACTGGCCCAATTCCTATGATTGATTTAGGAATCTACCCAATGGTTGCATTTGGGCACAGCCTGTCTGGGCCTCTGAGTGCTTATGGAGTTTCATAGAATCCAATCTTCTGGTCATGATATTGGGGGCAGAGACGGGCAGAAGGGATCCTTCCTATCCCCACTGTCCTAAGGCTTGGGGGCCCTCCTGTACATCCTCTAGGATCCTGAGTGCTCCAGGGGGATGTGCAGAGTTGCTTCTTTGTCCTTGGCCAGGCTTCCAACTAGATGAACACATACTGCTCAACTAGGCCTCATGGTCCCTGAGCAAGGTCAGGCCCAAAGGCTGTGCCCACAGGGCAGGAGTGGGTGGGTGCTGGAGGCAGAGGGCCGGGGTGCCATGACACTCCACTGAGACACCAGCCCTCTTGGAACGCTCCCATTTCTGTCTGAAACTTTGCCACATGCACAAAATGGTCCCTAGCCACTGGCCTTCCCTCCTATATCCTTGTGTATTTTATTCTTTCATTTCCTTCCCTCTCTCCTTTCTGGTCTCTGTTTCTTTCTGCCTCGTCCTTTTTTCTTACTCAAGAATCTCATAAAATCCCAGGATTGGAAGGGACTTGATAAACCAACTGCCCATTTGAGGTTTAATTTTTTTTTTAGATTTTTATTAAAAAATATAGCTAACAGACAACATTGTATCAGTTTCAGCGGTACATCGTAGTTGTTCAACATCCATATACCTAAAGAAGTGATCACCTTATGTCTAGCAACCAGCTGACACCATACCACGCTATCACAATATTACTGACTATATTCCCTATGCTGTACATTATTACATCCACATGACTTTATTTGTTTTATATCTGGAAATTTGAACCTCTTATTCCCCTTTCTACTCTTTTTAATTTTTTAATTGCGGTCAACATTCAATATTTATATTAATTTCAGGTTTATAGCATGGTGGTTAGACATTTATATAATTTAAGAAATGACCCCCCCTGAGTAGTCTAGTATCCACCCAGCACCATACATAGTTATGACCATATCATTGACTATGTTCCCTACGCTTTACTTTACATTCTCATGACTATTTTGTAACTATTTTGTACTTCTTAATCCCTTCACCTTTTTTACCCTGTCCCCCAAACCCCCTCCCATCTATCATATCACCTTGATAAATCTAGTACGCATCTGACACCATACATAGTTATTATAATATTATTGGTCTATTCCTTATGCTATACCCTATACCCTCATGACTACTTTGTAACAACCAATTTGTACTTCTTATTCCCTTCCCCTTTTTCACTCAAGCCCCCTCCCATCTGGCAAACATCAAAATGTTTTTGGTATCTGTGAGTGTGCTTCTATTCTGCTTGTTTATTTTATTTATTTATTTTTATTTATTTGTTTTTTAGATTTTTTTGTTGGTGGATTGGGGGAGAGGAACAATGTTGGGGAATTGGGGAAGGGGAACAGCCAAGTTGTTGTCCTTCAATCTTAGTTGTGAAGGCGCAACTAGCTCAGCTCCAAGTCCAGTTGCCATCTGGCTGCCCGTGGCAACTTGTGGCAGCTCAGCTAAAGATGCTGTGTTCAATCTTAGTTGCAGGTATGGGGGGGCATAGCCCACCATTCCATGTGGGAGTCACACTGGCAACCTTATTGTTAGGAGCACGTGCTCTCACCAGCTGAACCATCATGAGGCCTGTTGGCAGCTCAGTGACAGCTCAGCTCAGGAACAGCTCACTGGCCCATGTGGGAATCGAACCACAGACCCTGTTACTCAGAACTCATGCTCTTAACCAACAGAACCACGTGGCCAGCCCCTATTTATTTTGTTCTTTAGATTCCACATATAAGTGAAATCACATTGCATCTGTCTTTGTCTGACATACTCCACTCAGCACAATAACCTCCAGGCCCATCCATACTGCTGCAGATGGCAAGAACCCATTTCCTTTCATAGGCAAGCAATATTCCTTTGTATATATGTTCCACCTCCTTTTTTATCCATTCATCCATCAATAGACACCCAGGCTGCCTCCACATCTTGGCTATTGTAAACAATGCTGAAATGAACATTTGGATGCACACGTCTCCTCAAAGTAATATTTTGGGTTTCTTCAGATAAATAACCAGTAATGGGATTACTGGCTCCTTGTTTGTCTCTAGTTATAGCGTTTGTTTTAAAGTCTATTTTGTACAGTATAAGTATTGCTACCCCAGCTTTTTTTTTTTTTCGATTTCCATTTTCATTAAATAACTTTTTCCATCCCTTTATGTTCAGCCTGTGTGTGTCTTTCAATCTGAAGTGTGTCTCTTAGTCTCTTGTAGGCAGCATACATAAGAGTTTTGTTTTGTTTTCTTTTTTTTTTTAAGATTTTATTGGGGAATTGGGGGAGGGACACAGCGTTGGGGTATCTGGGAAGGGGAATAGACAAGTTGATGTCTTTTTGTTCTTCAGTCTAGTTGTGGAGGACGTTGCTTCACTGGATCATGTTGGTATCGTCATTGCGTTCTTCCCGGATAAGGCAGATCCGTTGCCGGCCTCTGGATGGTCGCTCCCTGTGGCTATTGGCAGCTCACGGTGGCTGCCGGCCACTCACGCCGGTTGCCGGCCACTCATTGTAGCCTATGGCAGCCCACTGCAGCAGGGGCTTACACCGTCGCCGGGGCTCGCACAGCCCAGCTCCAGGTGGAGCTGTTGTTAGCTGTAGAAGGCAGTGTCATTGGCCCTCATATGTGGGATCCGAACCGGGGCCACTGGCATCCCAAAACCAGCTCTTAACCAGTGCGCCACTCGGCCGGCCCAAGAGTTTTGTTTTCTTATTCATTCAGCTACCCTATGTTTTTGATTGGAGCATTTAATCCATTTACATTGAAAGTAATTGTTGATAGATATGTAGTTATTGCCATTTTACTATTCCTATTTGTATTTCCCCCCCACCCCCCGACCCCACTCCCACCCCATCTTGAAGTCCCTCTGATTCCTTGTAATACTGGTTTGGTGGTGATGAACTCCTTTAGCTTTTTCTTCTTTGGGAAGCTCTTTATCTCTCCTTCGATTCTAAATGATAGCTTTGCTGAGTAGAGTAATCTTGGTTGTAGATCCTCGCTTTTCATCACTTTGAATAGTTCTTGCCAATCCCTTTTGGCCTGCAAAGTTTCTGTTGAGAAATCAGCTGACAATCTTGTGGAAGCTCCCTTATAAGTTACTAGTTGTCTTTCTCTTGCTACTTTTAAGATTCTCTTTGTCTTTAGCCTTTACTATTTTATTTATTATTATTTTTAGGGCTGGCCGAGTGGCGTGGAAGTTAAGTGCTGGCTTGGGAAGCCAGCGGCCCCGGTTCGGTCCCACATGTGAGGGCCAGTGACACTGCCCTCAAAAAAAAAAAAATAGAATATTATTATTTTTATTTATTTATTTATTTATTTTTTAGCCAAGCCATCCTGCAACCTGTTGGCAGCTCAGCAGCTGTTCAGCTCTGGCTGGGCATCGAACTGCTGTTGCTCAGAGCTCAGCTCGCACTCCTGAGTGAGCTCTTAACCAACTGAGCCACTTGGCCAGCCCTTACCTTTACTATTTTAATTATAGTGTGTCTTGGTGTGGGTCTCTTTGGGTTCATCTTGTTTGAGATTCTCTGGGCTTTCTGGGCTTTTATGTCTATTTCCTTCACCAGATTAGGAAAGTTTACAGTCATTATTTTTTCAAGTACTTTTTCAATTCCTTGCTTTTTCTCTTCTCCTTCTGGTACCCCTATGATGTGACTGTTGTTGCACTTGATGTTGTCCTAGAGGGCTCTTAAAGTATCCTCACTTTTTTGGATTCTATTTTCCTTTTGCTGTTCTGATTGGATGTTTTCTGCCTTTTCTTCCAAATCAGTGATTTGATCCTCTGCTTCATCTAGTCTGCTGTGATTCCTTCTAGTGCATTTTCATTTCACATATTGCATTTTTCACTTCTGACTGGTTCTCTTTTATGGTTTCTATGTCACTTTTTATGCTTGCTATCTTTTGTTGAAGTTTTCACTAAGTTCCTTGAGCATACTTATAACCAGCATTTTGAACTCTGTCTCTGGTAGGTTGTTTACCTCCTACCATTTAGTTCTTTTTCTCGAGTTTTGTCCTGTTCTTTCATTTGGGATGTATTTCTTTGTTTCCTTATTTTGGCTGCCTGTCTGTGTTTGTTGCCATGTATTAGGTAGATCTGCCACATCTCCCAGTCTTGCCTGGTGGCTTTAAGTAGTAGGTGCCCTGTGGGGCCCAGTGGCACAGTCTCCCTGGTCACCTGTGCTAGGTGCTCCAGGAATGTACTTTGTGTGGGTTGTGTGTGCCATCCTGTTATATTTGAGCCTTGATTGCTGTTGGCACATCAGTAGGTGGGATTGACCCTCAGGCTAAGTAACTGTGGCATTTGGCCACATCCACAGTTTACAGCCTGCTGTGGGGCGAGGGTGTGTGGGAAGCTTACCACATGGAGCAGGATTCTCTACAGCAGGCCTGATGAGAATGGCCATTTGGGTGTGCCACTTATGGGCTAATTGGGTGCTGCTCTGCTGTGGTCTGAAGCCAGTCTCCAAGTATGTTAGTTCTGGGGCCTCTTGGGAGGGGCTCTGGTTCAGGCCCAGGTCAGCCACTGACTGTGACCCACCGAGGACTACCTGGTAGGAGCTACAAAGTGATCCACAGTTGGTGGCTGCCTGTGCTGTACCTGGAGGCATGTGGAAAAGGCCATGCTGTGAACTGAGGACAGCTGCCACTAGTACTGGGTCTAGGGTAGCTCTGCAAAAAGCCAGGATACCCCAAAGTCTGCTGCCACCTGCCACTCCCACTGTAAGATTCGTCGCTGCTAAAGCCTCTAGCAGTAGGGAGTTGGGAGTGGTGGGGTCTCAGTAAATCACCAGGGTGAAGCAAGCAGAGCTCACCAGGCCAATTCAGATTCAGATTTGGCCATGGGAGTGGGGGAGGACTCAACACAGGAAAGATGGCGTCCATCTGTCAGCTGCATGGGCAAAGGACCCCACACAGGGAAAATGGCGACTATCTTCCAGTCCATAATCCAAAGCCACACGCCTTAGTCTGCCTCCTGTGTGTCTCCAAAGTCCCCCGAGTCACTGTCCTTCTTCAGAAGTCCAGGGTGAGTGCCTGCAAACAAGTCTGTATGGAACTTTAAGAGAATGTGTGGGTTTCCTGCAGATTTCTGTCCCACCTGTGTGGTTGGAATCTTCTCTGTTTTTCATAGCCAGACGTGGGAGCTCTTTTCAGAACTCTGGGCTGAGGAGCTTGGTGTGTGGGAGTGGGGGTGGGGTCCCTTGTTCCTCTGTGGGGAACCTGTGTGGCCAACATATCCCTCCCAGTTTTTATCTGCCATGGAGAGGTTTGGGGCTGGCCCATTTCACGTCCCTGACCCACCTACCAGTCTTGATGTGACTTCTTTATACCATAGTTATAAAACTTCTGTTCATCTAGACTTCAGATGGTTCTCCAGGTTGATTTTTCTATAATTTAGTTGTAATTTTAATGTGTTCACGGGTGAGGAAAGCACAGTGTGGATCTACTTCACCACCTTGAGAACTATTTTCAAGGTTTAATTCTTTTCTACAGCATCCTCATCAGGTGTACTTATCCAGAGTTGGGAGCTCATCATTCACTTCCTCCACTCAAAGAACCAATAGTTGAACAGTTTAAAGTGTGTCTCTCCCTCACTTAACCCCTAAACCTGACTCTGCCACTGGCATGTGCTCTTTGAGAACCTGCAGAGGTTTGGAAGTGTAATTCTCATCTCCATCTCTCAGTCCAGGACTCCAATGCTTTTCATTCAGTGTACACTTTTTTGAGCATCTATTGTATGCTTCAGGAGCTGTTCTGGCTCAGTTCTCTCTAGTGTGTTGTGTCAGAAAATTGATCTGGCTGCTACATGGCAATGGAGTCTAATGGGTTGAGGGGTGTGTGTGTGTGTGTGTGTGTGTGTGTGTGTGTGTGTGTGGTGTGGTGTGTTAAGTGGACCTGGAAAATGGTCAGAGAATGCAATATGACAGCAGTAGCCTTGGAACTCAAAGCAATTTATCAGGAGCAGTAATTCTCTGAGCTATAGAAACCAGATGCCTGGGATGTGGCCTTGAACCAGATTGGAACCCTGTCTGCAGAATGATGATTTGAAAGGAGGGGGCCCCTCCACACCCTGCCCAGCAGTGTCTCCTGAAGAGCAGCAGGAATGAAGACCATCTTGAAGATCATTTAAGGAAGTCCATTAATATAGAAGGATGAAGGGAGACTCTGCTTCTTTGAGGACGCAGCAGCCAGTGTGGGGTCCTCTGCCTCCTGATCTTGTGCCTGGAATACAGCTCTCCACCCATGACACTGGAGTAACAACCACAACTGAAGCTAACACCTCTAAAGATTACTTGAGACTGTTACTTCCTGGTGGTGATGCTAATTTTGGTTTTCCCTCCTGGATCGCAGGGCTATGCATTTTGGTAGGTAAGGAAAGGAGGTGGCATCTGGCTATGACTGCCTCACCCCAGAGCCTCAGTTATGAGACACTCCACAGGGAAGAGGAGACCTGCCGTGTGCACAAGAGGCATCATCTGCAGAGAGCGAACCATGACTGCATGAGCACTGAGCAAGGGAAACTGAGTACCCTGTACTTTCTGGGATGAGGTGTGTTCTCAGCTGAAAAAGCCAAGCTCAGACAGGACCTAAGAAAGGCCCTATGTAGAGGCCATAAGTTGCCAAGTCTAACATAACAAATACCTTTGCCTTGTAAAGCAATATAAAAATACTGACAAGAGCAATTCTGTTGGAAAATTGGGGGTGGAGAAGCAGAGCCATTTCAGTTGTAGTGTGTCAATTAATTGATTGCATTTGCAACACACCCACCCACACATATGTGCTCAGTGACAAGATTTGGCCTTAGGACTCAATAGAGAATAACATTATATTGAAAATGAAAGATCTGCTGTGACTGGCATATAAAAGAGATTGAATTATAAAATGTCTTGCAATATTAGCATTTAGTTCAAAATATGGCTAGTGTTCCTAATGAGACTTGATATGGATTAAAAAAAATATCCAAAGACCCCATGATGGATAGAAAATAAAACCAACTTGTTGGGTTAAATTAGTTTGAAAGACTTTGTTTCATCCCTTGGTTGAATACGTAATTTGGGTAATTTGAAATGGTATGATTTTTTTTAAATTGTGCTAATTATGTACTCTTTGTCTGGACATGTGAATGCAAGTTTAGTAATTAAGTTTAAGTCCACATGGAATGAGGAGAATAGAAGTGTTTATATTTTTATCAACTGTTTGCTGCTTAAGCATGTCCCTTGGGTATTAGGAGTTAATTTGGTTTTGGCAAATTAGCTTTATTTTCTCTTAGCAACACTAGCAAACTGTACCTTAAATTGAGTCTAAAAGCCATTCAAGGCATCCAACCATTTGAGAGGAAAACTGCTCCAATCACAGAGATCAGAGAGGAACTTTGTAAGAATTGATCAGTGTTGAAATGGGGAAAGAATAGGAACGGAGAATTAATTATCAATACTTTTTCATAAAAGTGGCTTTTATTTACTAAAATTGTGTAAACTAAATTTTTATTTTAAGGATTTAAAAATTTAATAAAATAAAAATTTAGACTAGCTAATGCTAATGGTCACCATATATATTAGTATAAATATCAACAATTTCGATAGTAGCTAACATTTATTGAACTCTTACCATATTCCAGCACATATTATGGAATTTATAGGCATTATTTTATTAATCCTTACAATAATCTTGTGTGGTGATAATATTATTATCCCAATTTACAGGCAAAGAAACCAAAGAGCAGAGAGGGTTTGTCTTTGCTGAGGTCATGTAGCTGGTGATTTGCAGGGTTGAGGTTTGTATTTGGTTGTCTGACTCCAACACCAGCTCTTAGCCACTAAGCCAAACCTCCTTGATAATCAATTTAAACAAAGGATGATATATTTTATATATTGTTACATTGGCTGCTAATTATGGAGTTTGTCTAGAAAGAGGGTTTCTCCTGCTGGTTCTCTTATTTCTCAAAATAACTTCCTCCCTCCCCCAATTATAAAAGTTATGCATGATTAAATGTAAATGAGTGTAGCCACTTTGGAAAACTCTTTGACACTATACTAAACTTAAAGATACCTTATCTTATGATTCAGCAGTTTCACTCTTGGGCTTATATCCAGTAGAAATCAGCGCCTATGTCAGTCAAAAGATGAGTAAGTCTTTGGTGCACACAAACACAAGAATAACCCCAAACTGGAAATAACCGAACTATCCACCAAGAGTAGAATGGGGAAAAAAACCTGTGTTATAATCATGCCATAGAATGCCAGACAAGCTGCCACTGCACACAACAGCATCGGTGGCACGATGCCAAGTGAATGAAGCAGGCGCAGAAAAATATGTAATGCATGATTTCATTTATATGAAGTTCAAATACAGGCAAAACTAATTTTTGGTGAAAGAAGTCAGAATATTGTTGGAAGGTACTGACTAGGATTGGGAGGGTGCCCAAAGGAGCCTTCCAAGGTGCTGAAATGAGCTAAATCTCAGTTTGGGTAGTGGTTACATGGGTGTACGCATGCACAAAAATTCATCAAGCTGTATCCTTAAGGCTTTGCACTTTGTTGTATTGGTTATTCCTCAATTTTTAAAAATGCAAAAATAACCCTTGGAAATAAGGCATAAAAAACTAATATGTACTCATTACAGAACTGCATTGTCCTATACAGCAGTCACTAGCCAAATGTGGTTCTTTACATTTAAATTTTAATTTATTAAAACGAAGTGAAATTGGGCCGGCCGAGTGGCGCAGTGGTTAAGTGCTGCTTAAGCGCTGGCTTGGGAAGCCAGTGGCCCCGGTTCAGGTCCCACATATGAGGGCCAGTGATACTGCCCTCAAAAAAAAAAAAATAAGAAGTGCAATTAAAATTTCAATCCCTCAGTCACACCAGCATCATTTCAAGTGTGCATTGACACACTTTGCTGGCAGCTACTGCATGTGGGACAGCACAGGTGTAAAACATTTCCCCATCACAGAAAGTTCTGTTGGTAGTGCTGTCAGAGCACACTGAAAAACACAGAAGCGTATAGAAAAATAATCTGTTATTTATTCTCATCCACCAAAAGCCATAGTTACCATTTTATATCCCTCCAGTCTCTTTCTAAAAGATTTTGTATTAAATTACATGAGTAACATATGAACGCATTCTTGTCCTAGATAATTACATGCTGGTAAACAGAAACTGCCTTAACCACGACCTGCCACCCCAGGGCTCTCACCAGGGGAGCACGCACCTTTACAGATTATTTCTGGCGTGCACTTATAAACATGCATGTCTCTGTGTGGGAACACACAGCAATGCCGGGAACACCAGCCCAGCTCAGGGAGCTCCCATCTGGTTCCATTCAGGAGCACGTGGAGGGTGTGATCCCACCATCCACACCCCACCCAGGGTCTAGGGCTCTACTTGCCTGCCTCTTGAGTTACTGTGGTCCTGGGATATGGTAAGAACGAATGTCATATGGGGTACCAAGTGCAGTCTCAGTGCAGAGCTGAGGCGCTACTCCTATCCGGTGTTCCCAGAGCAAGGTGTTGCCTGTAAATCAAGTGGAGTTTTCATTCTGTACTGACTGTATAGAGAGCGAGCCTCGTGCCCAGGGCCAGCCTAATGGTCTGGGAGTTCTGCAGGCAAGACTCAGCTACCATTGAGACCTCTCACTAAGGTCTTTTGCTGCTTTCACACCAAGCCCGGGCACCAAACACGCATGAGGCTACCCAGGATCCGATTGGTGCTAACAATAGTTTTTCAGCCCTGCGGGATGGTGCAGGCCCCTCTGATTCAGACCAATACACTTCTCAGACCAATACCGTTGAGTTCAGTTCTTAATTCATTAATTTTAAACTTTCTTCATTTTAATATATGCCTTTATAGCTATTAATGTCCTCCTAGATACCGATCTATGCCATCCCCCAAGTTTTGGTACATAGTGTTTGCATTGCCATTTAGTTTTAAGTATTTTATTTCCATGAGATTTGTTTTCTGACTCATTAATTATTTAGACACGTGCTTTGAAATTTCCAAATGTAGGGCTGGTCAAGTGGCACGGTGGTTAAGCGCTGGCTTGGGACGCCAGAGTCCCTTTCGGGTCCCACAGATGAGGGCCAGTGACACTGCCCTTAAAAAAAAGAAAGAAAAAAAAAAGAAATTTCCAAATGTGTGTGTGTGTGTGTGTGTGTGTGTGTGTGTGTGTGTGTATGTTTTTCCCTGTCACTTTTGTTTTGTTTTTGATACTAATTTCATTGTATTGTCAGAGAATATGGACTGTATGATGTTGGTTATTTGATGATTATTAAAATTTGCTCTGAAGAATAGTATGTAGTTAATTTTTGTAAATTTTAATATATGTTTGAAAAGAATTATTATTATTATTATTATTATTATTATTATTATTATTTTAATAAAGATTTTATTGGGGAATTGGGGGAAGGGAACAGCGTTGGGGAATCAGGGAAGGGGAACAGACAAGTTGCTGTCTTTTTGTTCTTCAGTCTAGTTGCGGAGGACGTTGCTTCACTGGCCCATGTTGGTATCGTCATTGCGCTCTTCCAGAATGAGGCAGATGAGTCGCCAGCCTCTGGATGGTGGCTCTCCGCAGCTATTGGCAGCTCACGCTGGCTGCCGGCCACTCACTGTAGCCTATGGCGGCCCACTGCAGCAGGGGCTGCAGCCCACACCATCTCCGGGGCTCACACAGCTCAGCTCCAGGTGGAGCTGTTGTTAGCTGTAGAGGGCAGTCTCTGGCCCCCATATGTGGAATCCGAACCGGGGTTGCTGGCATCCCAAGCCAGCTCTTAACCAACGCCACTCAGCCAGCCCTAATTTTTTAAATTGTTATTGCTTTTGAGTAAATTCATTGAAGGCTATAGATCCTCTGCATATTGTTTTGGATAAATCTCACAAGTTTTACTATGTAATGTTTTTGTTCTTTTAAAAGTCTGTGTTGGGCTGGCCACGTGGCACGTTGGATAAGAGCTGGCTTGAGACCCCAGCTCTGAGCAACAGGGCCCTGGTTCAAATCCCACATATGAGGGCCAGTGACACTGCCCTCTCCAGCTAAGATGGTGAACAACACCTCACCTGGAGCTCGGCTGACGTGAGTTGCTGGCGACAGTGTAGGCTGCAGTAAAGCTGCAGTGGGCTGCCATAAATTACCGAGAGTGGCCGGCAGCCAGTGTGAGCAGTCCGCAGCCTGCGTGAGTGGCCAAGAGCTGCTGTGAGCGGCTGTCCAGAGGCCAGTGACCCATCTGCCTCACCGGGAAGAGGGTAATGATAATACCAACATGGTCCAGTGAAGCAATGTCCTCCACAACTAGACTGAAGAACAAAAGGACAGCAACCTGTCTGTTCCCTTCCCCGATTCCCCAATGCTGTTCCCCTACCCCAATTCTCCAATAAAATCTTAAAAAATAATAATAAATAAATAAATAAATAAATAGTCTGTGTTTCAGTATGGGATGATGAAAAACTTCTGGAGATTGATATTGGTCATACTTGCATAACAGCAGTTACTTAATGCCACTCAAAAATGGTTAGAATTTTATGTTAGGTATAATTTACAACAATTAAAAAAAGTTTGTAATTCTGGCTCTTTTTTTCATAAGTGTATTTAAAATTTTTTAGGTGGATGGTTTTGTGGTAGTGTTGCATTTGGCTATTTTTTTTTTTAATCCTAATTTTATTATATGTGGTTTGTGAAGGTGTGATGGCATGATTCCTGTTTTTGGAGTTTTATTGATTTCTTTTGTGGTCTAAAAAATGTTTAAATTTTTTGGAAAATGTCATATGTGCTCAAAGAAAATATGTTCTTTCCAAGTGTAAAATATTTTTGGTCACTTTTTACATCAAGCTACTTAATTATTATCAAGCCATCCATATCCTTTTTTTCTGTCTATCTGATCCAATCTTTGGAGAGGTGTGTTGAAAACCTACTTTGGTTGTAGATTTGTTTTCTCCTTATACTTCTGTCACAGCAGTATTAGTAGATGCATAAATGTTTATGCTTATTATATCTTTTTGGTGAATTCTAACATCTATTATTATGAAATAGCCTCCTTATTCTTTTCAATGCATTTTGTCTTGCATTTTGTTTTTTTCTGATGTTAATATTGCAATTCCTACTTTTTAAAAACTTTATGCCTAATATAATTTTATATCATTAAAATCTATTTCTAATCAAATAATTCTATAAGGTTTATCATTGTTAAAAAGTCCATTTTCACCCCTGATTTCAGTTCCCTAGGGCCAACCCTTTCAACTTTTTCACCTATTTCTTCTAATATTTCCCACTATATTTTTTTAAAAAACATGCTATTCTGTTATTTTTTTCAATTTTGTATATTATCTGTGAAATGTTGTATATTTCTGTGAAAGTTGAAGAATTAGCCCTCCCACAAACTCTCTCTCTCTCTCTCTCTCTCTCTCCCTCCCTCCCTCCCAACCCTCCTTCCTCTATCCTTCCAACATGTTACATTACATTTTTGCTTAAATCAATGTACAATGTTTACAATATTATAATTATACAAACACTATTCACAGCAGGTTCATCTTCTGAATTATGGTTATACAGCTTTTTGTTCTCCCTGGAGTTGATAATTACCTTGGTTTCTTCATTTGCTTATTTTCCATGACTATATCTCAAAACTTATTGCAGAAATGTATATATATTTCTTCTCAATATATTTTTCTAAATGAGGTATTTGATTAATGTCTTGGAGATACTCACCTGAAGCGCTCCATCCTTCTGCTGTCATCCCGGCTGGCTGCTCAAGGCAGAGCTGTTGCATCCTAGGACTTCTGGACACCATCATCCCCCAAATTACCTTTGCCCTGTCCCATGTTGGACCTCCTGTTTCCTGGATCCTCTCTCTTCTTCTTTTTGGTTTATTCCCTCTTTTTGATTGAGCATATTCTCTAGAGAAGCAGGAGAAGGTCCTGGAGCTTGAAATGTATATAATTAAACAAAATTATATATGAACAAAAGTATTATTTAGAGTGAGAAAAGAAGTCATAAAAAATTGCAATTTTGGCATAGTTTACTGTTTGAGTGAGGGAGCAGTTCACAGTGGCCCATGTGGGGATCAAACCAGCAACCTTGGTGTGATCAGCACCATACTCTTAACCAACTGAGCTAACCAGTCACCCCCCAACAAATTACAATTTTTGAAAATGGTTACCAATAACACAAGTACCACAAAATCCAGGAAATGAGTCTAACATTAAGCTTGTGACACATTGCTGTAATAATAATTTTCCTCCTGAAAATTTAGTTGTATGTCTGATGGTTTCTTTATTAGTTGAGGTTCAATCAGAAGCACATCCCAGTAAAAGGAAACATTCTTATCTAGCTATTATCTATCTATCTATCTATCTATCTATCTATCATCTATCTTTCATCCGTCTATCAGTGATTTGCTACAAGGCTTTGGTCTTACACATGGCGAAAGCTGGTTAAGCATGCTCTATAAGGCTCTTGCCTTTGCATCTACCGCTGGAGCTTGAAGTCCATAGGGCAGACAGGGTGAAAGGAAAATGGATGTAAAATGGAGAAAGGAAGAACCAGCTGGAACCCAAGAGCATGAGCTGGGACCCACAAGGACAGACTGGAACCATCTCCAACTTGCTGATGTGGGTCCTGCAGGAGAAGCTGGTGCCCTGCCTCATAGAGCTAAGCACCTGGCTCAGGAGCTGCAGAAACTTAAGGAGGATCTAGGGGGCGGTGCTGCCCCCCACGGAGGTGAGCCGTCAGGAAAGCAGCACCATGTGTGAGCTACAAAATCGTTGCTGCTTGTCTTCTGCCTTCCATATCTCCCTCAAAATACCTTTTTGGTCACCCTTAGTGGAAACATGTAAGAAAGGGAATTCTGGGAAACACAGTTCAGTCTGGTAGCCAAGCTGACACATTATAAAGCCACCAGTGTTTTTTCTAAATGGTAATGATTTTATAACATTTCGTATTTTCCATTGAGAGAATAAAAAGGTAATTCAGTCTTTGCTTTAGAATGTTTGATCAAAATTTGTTTTTTGTTATTTCTAGTTGAGATTCATAAAACATATAATTCCATGCAAGTGGACTTGACATTTATGATACTATTATTGTTTTGTGTCCCACAGATGCAGGGATCCTGCTGAATTCTATTTCATGTGCTTCCCACTCAAAAAGAAAAAAAAAGTGTTCTCACATTTAATCAATAATTTGGCTGAATATAGAATTCTAGGTTTGAGACCATTTTCCTTAGTATTTGAAAGGTATTGGTCTATTTTGTAATATCTGATAAATTCCTGACAGGAGAGGCGATTGGCATTGGCCAAGCTTCAACGGGAACTGAACCCCCTCCTTATAGTTTTGCACATCTGGTGATGGGAAGAATGTTCCACGGACTTGCTTTTGGCTCTACACAAAAAAATCTTGTTTTTTCCTGCTACTTATATATGTAATTGCCATATGCCATAGAACAAATTCATATTACAATACAACATTTGGCTTTGCCCCTTGAAGTCACAGGGGAGGATAAATCAACCCGGTGGGCAGTAGAGTATTCCCAAATGTCATTTTCACAATCACATGACTATATAAGGAAGTACCTGAAAAACACCTAAACATTTGTCACGGAACCCAACCTAAATGTATCCTCAGTGTGCTCTCTCTCCTCTCTCTCTCTCTCTCTCTCTCTCTCTCTATATATATATATATATATATATATATATATATATATATATATTTTTTTTTTTTTTTTTTAAAGATTTTATTGGGGAATCGGGGAAGGGGAACAGGCAAGTTGCTGTCCTTTTGTTCTTCAGTCTAGTTGTGGAGGACATTGCTTCACTGGCCCATGTTGGTATTATCATTGCGCACTTCCCGGGTGAGGCAGTCACTTGCCGGCCATTGGAAAGCTGCTCACGGTGGCTCACAGCAGCTCACGAAAGCTCAGGAAAGCTCACGCTTGCTGCCTGCCAGCCCCACTGCATCCTATGCCATCGCTGTGGACTCACTGCAGCCCAACTCCGGGTCGAGCTGTTGTTCACTATCTTAGCTGTAGAAGGCAGTGTCACTGGCCCTCATATGTGGTAGTCAAACTGGGGCCCTGCTGCTCAGAGCTGGTGTCTGAAGCCAACTCCTAACCAATACGCCACTCGGCCAGCCCAATATATTCTTAATCTGATCCCAAACATACCTACAGTCTTTCTAACACCACCTGACATGAGCTAGACTTGTGACAGCTTTGGCCAATAGAACGTAGCAAAAGGGACATGTGACTTCTGAGATTGGGTCTTCTTTTTTTTTAGTTGAGCTATCCTACCACCTGTTGGCAGCTCAGCTCGGGCTGGGCATTGAACTGCTGTTGCTCAGAGCTCAGCTTGCACTCTTGAGCACGCTCTTAACCAACTGAGCCACTCAGCTGGCCCTTGAAATTGGGTCTTAAAAGGCCTTGCAGCTCCCTCCTGAACCCTCTTGGAACCCCCTGATCACTATGCTGCAAAGAAGCCCCATCTAACCTCCTATAGGATGAGAGGCCACAAGGCAGCAAACACAGGAGCCCAGGCTAACAGTCATTACCAACTGCCGTGTAGCACTGAGTACATCCGGGACTCTCCAGCCCCAGTACAGCTGTCAGCTGATGGCAACCAGGCAAGAGCAGCAGAGCTGCCCAGATCTCCAGCCCACAGGACTGTGAGAAATGATAAATCATTTTTGTCTTTAACCAATAAGTTTTGAAGTCATTTGTCATGGAGCAATAAATGACTGAACACTTGTAAATCACATATCACTGGACTTATCACAATGTATTGTACTTAATGATATGTTTGGATCTCTTCCTAACTCCTTATTTTGAGGTTCCTACCTCCTATGCTTTTTTGTTTCTTTCTTTCCTTCTGTTTCTTGTCTTTTGTTAGATAGCTCAAGTTTTATTTATTGTATTTTTCCTCTCATGGTCTGGAAGTCATAAACTCTATACCTATTCTTCTGGTCTTTTATTCAGGAGATAAAGAAATACATCTGAACCCTTTCCTCCTTTTCTCTGGCTATAGGATGTACTCTAAATATAATTAGGTTGAATTTTTACCCATCAGAAGGGAAGATACTGTGGCCTAGAAAACTATAAACTATAGAGTAAAGCAAGCGAAGTCACCACAGGACAGGAGACCTCTGGTTCTGTCTGTACGTGGGCATGTGAGTAGGTGGTTATTGGAAAATGGCTGGGAATGAAACTCATTACTGTGGTCTTGTACTCGCTGCCCACCTGTCATTCATCAAAAGCATCGGTGCCTGGAGATGGACCAGTGTCCGTAGTTGCCCACTGCTCACCCACTGCTTTGCCTTGACCACAGGCTTCTCTCTCCCACAGGCTCCTGGACTCTGCCTTCTCCCAAGCCTGAGCAAGTACAAAAAAAGTGGGCTATGTCCCCCTTACCAGCCTCTCCTGGGAACTGGCCCGCCACACGGGTACTTTCCTGTCAGACCTCGCTGGTGTTTCCCCTCCAAAGATACTGCTTATGTCTCCTTCCCTATAAAAGAAAGCCTTTTTTTTTTCCTGTCTGATTTTAACACACTCGCAGATTCCTGATGGGAGTGTTCTGCCTATTGTGATCGTCTTTCTTTCTAATTAAAGTCTCTCCCTGTCTAAGTCTGGACTTAAGTTTCTTTGACAAGATACAGTCATCGTTGGCTGGGAATGAAAAGTTGGATAACATCAGAAACATGGAGGGTGTACTCCTTACAGCAGGAGGAAGAGTGCCTTACTCGCCTTTCTTTCCTCAAACTTAGACAGAGCTTGAGGCACGGCTGGTACTGAATATGGGTTTTCTGGATGAACGAACGAACGAACGAACCGTTGCTCAACTCAGGAGACAGAGAAGGAAGCTGGAAGGCCTGGGCCCTGGCCTCAGAAGCTAGGTTCTCCCTGTTCACAGTTGTAGTTACCAGGAATTCTAGAAAAACATCCTTCTGCCTTGGAAATATGTGCAGTCACAGAATGGGGAATGTTAAGTTACTTTTCTGAGAGAGCTACATCATGTGGAAGATCTCTCAAATTCCTCTCTCCTGCAGGAGTCGGTGGCTGGGCAACAACATGGCTTCACATGGGTAATATGACAGTCTCACATGAAGCTACAACTGGTTGGAAACGTAAAAATTATTGCTAGTTTCTTGAGTTCCTGCCAGCTCTTGCCTTGCTTTCTCCATACTGACCTTCCCCGGTTTCTTGCAGCTGGATATGTCTCAGCAGTGGCCCGTCCCTCCCCTGGACTGGCCAGCAGGAAATGGATCTGTAAGTCAGCTGCTCTTGACAAAGCAGGTCAATGAAAATCTGTTCACCCTTCCCCCAAGCTGCTGCTAAGGCGAGTCCCACCCGCTGGCGGCTTGGCTGGGCCTCTCCATTATCTTTTCATCACCCTTGACTGACTCTGGGCTATTTCTGGCTCCCATATCTGTCCTCTGACAGGTCCCACATTTCTGCCAGCTTCCTGGAGTCTATGACTTTGACAGGCAAGGAAAAACGACATTGTCCAACAGAATCAGCTTCCTACTGTGGCAAAGAATTGACTCGTCAAAAACAATTTGGGCACACATGAATGTCCCCAGTCACTGAACATCCCAATCACTTGTTCTCACCATGGAGAAGTTTTGCAAACACTTAACCATCCTTAAGCATGTTTATGGTCTGATTTTAATTTTGATGGATTTTTCTCTTTCTTCCTTTTACTTAAAAATTTATTTTTAGGGCCAGCCGACTGGCGCATTGATTAAGAGCTGGCTTGGGATGCCAGCGGCCCCAGTTCGGATCTCACATGTGAGGGCCAGTGACACTGCCCTCTACAGCTAACAACAGCTCCACCTGGAGCTGGGCTGTGCCAGCCCTGGTGATGGTGTAGGCTGCAGCCCCTGCTGCAGTGGGCTGCCATAGGCTACAGTGAGTGGCCGGCAGCCAGCGTGAGCTGCCAATAGCCACGGTGAGCAACCATCCAGAGGCCGGCGACCGATCTGCCTCATCCAAGAAGAGCGAAATGACGATACCAACATGGGCCAGTGAAGCAACGTCCTCCGCAACTAGACTGTAGAACAAAAAGACAGCAGCTTGTCTGTTCTCCTTCCCCGATTCCCCAATGCTGTTCCCCTCCCCCAATTCCCCAATAAAATCTTTAAAAAAAAAAAAGAATTCTAGGAAGTTTAAAAAAAAAATAGTTTTAACTGATTTTTCCTTTTCAGAACTGTCTGGTATGGCCACAGGCTGGAAACAATGGAATCATCCAACAGCAAGAGACATTTCCCCTGCACCTGGTGGGTGTGCTCTGGTGTTTAGGGTGCATGCAGGTCCGGGTTCACTTTTCTCCTCCTATGGGTGTTTGTAGCTAACCTGTGGTCAGGTGGCCTAGCCCTCTGTTTCCCTGGAGTCTTTCCAACCAGCTGACCTCTCCCTAATCCATCCCAATCTGACAGAGCACCCTCTGTTTCTGGGGGAGCAGAGCCCTGCCCATGGATAACTGGTGACAAAGGTGTCCCCAATCTGTGCACCCAATGTACTCCCTTGTCTGTGAATGGGGGCTGTACCCAAGGATCTGCACTGGCTCACTCTCCCCTGCCTCCTCCTCAACGCACAGAACTGAGGATGTGTTAGTGAAATCCTCCCATCACTCCCAGTGCCAAACGTGCCCTCACTTCTCTCAGTCATGTGTCAGGCCTTAAAACAGTAATGATGATTACAGCATCACCTCCTGCCTTTCCATCTACACAGTTGATGAGTTGTGCATCAGTCTAGAAAAGTCACCCTGAAAACCAGCTCTAGTCTGGGGAGATGACACACCCTTGTTTTGTTCCAGGAGATGTGGTTCAGCTGTCCTTGCAGTGGGGGAGAGGGGAGAGTACCTGCTGGGCAGCAGACTGGCTGGGGAGGGAGGGATCTCTTCACCAATATGGAGTCTGAATCTCACAAGTCCAGAATGAGACAGGTATTTCTAAATCAGTCAGATTTTCTATCTCCCAAAAAGACACCAGTTCTTAGTTGAACACAGAAGCCACTGAATTAGCCTGGGCCTATCGCACAAATGAACTCTCGTCATTGTATTGTTTCCTTGATTGCTTTATGAAACTGAGTAAAGTTATGTTTCCTGGGTCAGAGGGCGCAACTAAAATGTTCTGTTGTGAAACAAAAGGGAGACCATTTGCTAACAGGGTGTCCACCACTCACAGTGCAGAACTGATTCTGTGATTCCAACAAGCATACATGCTGCAGTGTATCAAGCAGTACATTGAATATGGCAACAAAACCACATGCTCCCTGGCTTGTAGGTATTTTGATTTGAAAGATGGAGTTTCAAACTGTTTTCTTCATTTCTATGATGATCTCAATGAAATCGAAGAATATATGAAACAAAAGATTGTTGATATCTTGTTCAAATGAAAACTAGACTTTGCTCATCGATCTGCATATTTACAAGTGGTGCAAATATAAATTTTGGAAAATTCCATTCAATCTATGAACTTCTTACCAAAGAAAACATTTTAAATCTTACTTGCTAACTGTCCTGCGCCCCTTTTACATAAACACTGCTATGTAATTTACCTGTGTATATAATGCAGGTATATAATTTATCCGTGGTACTGAGGCTTTCCTAATGAAACTTTGGGTCACTTGTCAGTTTCCTCAAAGCATGCAGATGCATTTAATGAGATGTTTTATTTATGGAAGTGGAAGGAGAGAGAGCCTCCTTAGACATATGCCTACAAGATGTCTTGTGGAAAAGACGTGAAAACATTGGCCAGCAATAAAGTAATATTTTCAAAGTGTGAAAACTTCTTTAATTTGGAAATGTATTGAGGATGAGAATGGAGAAAAGGATTACAATAAAGTGAAGGATTTTTATGCTGTTTCTCCAAAACTGATGATCTTTGAAGAAACTGAAGAAAAAGGTAAAGTGCACCTGACTAGTTCCATTTAGATGGAGGCTGTGACAAAAACTCATCCAGTGAATAAAATGATTGATTTCTTGGAAATAAGACTGCTACAGAACTAAAAAAAAATTATCACCAGTTATCACCAGTTAAGGACAATCAAATTACACAGGACTTTCTGAATTTCTTTTTAAAACTGTAACTCATTAGCTCAAATTCACAAGTTCAAATGACCTCTGTGCTTTAAAATCATTTTTCCTGAGAAAAGAGGTTTGATGTGTGATAACATTTGAGATGCTTTGATATGTTTTAAAATGGTGGAAATTTTAGACATAGAGAATATATATGATGAATTTATGAATGCCAAAGACCTGACTGAAAAACAGCTGGTCTACCAAAACAAGCCTTTAGATACAAAGAGGATGGACATTTTGGAGAGGTGGATATTAATTCTGTGAATCCTAAGAAAGGAGACACGTACCAAGAAGGGCTTCTGGTGGATAACTGGGCTCAAATTTAAAAGCAGAGTCTAGCAATTTTCTAAACAGGGGCTTTTCACACAAAGAGTACTTAGGGAGAAGCCTGCACTGTGTTTCTGATGTCTGAGCCAGCCCTTATAAAGGAGCTCCTGGAACCGTATTTTAACCAATAGGACTGAGGATTTCCCTATCCAATTGGAGCTGCGCAACTATATTCCACCCCACCCCATCCCCCAATCCCCAATCAGCATCTTCACTGACCAATCAGAGCAGCTTCATTCTGACCAATCAGGACAGTGCCTTTTGGACCAATCAAACTTCAAGGATTTGGAGTCCTCATTTGCTTGCAGACAGACAAATCAGGGACCAGGGGTGGGTCTTCTGTCTATATAAATCAACTTCCCTTTGGCTTGGCGAGTGTACTTTTCCTTTCTGCTGACTGTAGATGGTGTTTCCCTGGCTGGAGCTAAACAACCAAAACTGAAACATCGAAGCTATGTTCCCAGAGAAGAGCAGGTGGAGCAGAGCAGAGCAGAGCTGTCTAGCCCAAGAAGAGGGCCCTCCTCATAGCTGTGCTGTTCCATAGCTGTACTGTCTCTGGTTTTTTTCGGGTTTTATTTTTAAAGATTTTATTGGGGAATTGGGGGAGGGGAACAGCATTGGGGAATCAGGGAAGGGAAACAGACAAATTACTGTCCTTTTGTTCTTCGGTCTACTTGTCAAGGACATTGCTTCACTCGCCCATGTTGATATTATCATTACACTCTTCCTGGGTGAGGCAGATAGGTTGCCAGCCTCTGGACAGACGCTCACGGCTGCTTTTGGCAGCTCACACTGGCTGCTGGCCACTCACGGTAACTTATGGCAGCCCATTGCAGCTCCACTGCAGCCTATGCCATCGTCGGTGACTCACGGCAGCCCAGCTCCAGGTCGAGCTGTTGTTCACCATCTTAGCTGTGGAGGGCACAGCATCACTGGCCCTAATGTGGGATTCAAACTGGGGCCCTGATGCTCAGAGTTGGCATCTCAAGCCAACTCTCAACCAACACACCACTCGGCTGGCCCTGTAATGTCTCTTGATTGAGCTGTAACACTATTGAGCTGTTTGCACTAAATATAAGTTTCCTTCTTCACTGCACCTCAAATTTGCAATTCTTGTTGGTGCTGAATTGGCACCAATGTCCATCTGTTGACAATTCTTATACGTCTAAAAACCTGCTGATGCTAGTAAGTAAAATCCAAAGCATTCCATGCTCAAACACTTTTGCTGAGAGGATATTTAGCTTGGTGTCACATTGAACTGACTCTAGGAGTGTAATGTGGGCTTGAGAAGCTGCAAGTCAAACTGAATTTTACACTGGTCTATTCAGTACTACCACTAAAGAGAAAAAGGATGCTCTAAAGGCTACAGGCAATTCAGAGAAGTATTATTATTATTATTATTTAAGATTGTACTGGGGAATTGGGGAAGGGGAACAGTATTGGGCACTTGGGGAGTTGGAAAGTTGGGGAATTGGGGAAGAGGAACAGCCAAGTTGTTGTCCTTCAATCTTAGTTGTGGAGGGTGCAGCTAGCTCAGCTACAAGTCCAGTTGCCAACCTGTCACCTGTTGGCAGCTCAGCGGCAGCTCAGCTCAGGCCCAGCTCACTGGTTCATGTGGGAATCAAACGGGCGACCCTGTTGCTCAGAGCTTGCACTCTTAACCAACTGAGCCACTTGGCCGGCCCCCAGAGAAGTATTATTGGGAAGGGAAGCTGAAAGTAAAAATATTCTACCATAGCATTGGACAGAAGGAAACATGTCATTTTTAAATTAAATATAGGTAATATCTGTTTACTTAATATTATATTTACATTTTTCTTTCTAGGAGTCTTACATTTATGTATCTTAAGAATATATCAATACAATAATTAGTCTGCAAAAAAAAAAAATCAAATATCTTGGGCCAGCTGAGTGGCACGTTGGTTAAGCACTGGCTTGGGAAGCTAGCGGCCCCGGTTCGGGTCCCACATATGAGGGCCAGTGGCACTGCCCTCAAAAAAAAATAAAATTAAATAATTAGTCTGTGCAATTTAAATATCCAATAGAGTTTAAAAAGTTGAAATAAATTGCCATACTGGAGGATAGAAAGAGTGTAAAACATTGTTATATGTTTTTCTCCCACATAGGTTCAGTCTTACTTTTACTTAGTACTAATTATCATTGTTAAATGCTGTTTAGTTTAAATAATGGCATTTATATAACAAATTAAACAATCCAGAATAATACATAATATCATATAAACTTATTTTCATATTTGTGTAGCAATATTTTGAAAGTAATAGCATATATGTATATAATAATTTATTATATTTTATATTATGGGTTTGGGGTGGGGGGTTCTGGTATGGCATGGCCATGTCTTGGGTTGTCTTTCTAAAAAGTAAGTCAACTTCTTTTTCACTCAGCATAATTCTCCTGAGATTCATCCATGTTGTGTCAATAGTTCAATTCTTTTATTGTTAAGTAGTATTCCATAGTATGGATGTACCACTGCTGGTTTTTTTGTTTTGTTTTGTTTTTAGCTGAGCCATCCTGCCATCTGTTGGCAGCTCAGGGGCAGCTCAGCTCGGGCTGGGCATCCAACTGCTGTTGCTCAGAGCTCAGCTCACAGTCTTGAGCGAGCTCTTAACCCACTGAGCCACCCGGCTGGCCCAAAAGGATTTCTTTTTCTTTTTGTTTTGTTTCATAGAGGGCAGTGTCACTGGCCCTCATATGTGGGATCCGAACCAGGGCTGCTGGCGTCCCAAGCCAGCTCTTAACCACTGTGCCACTCGGCCGGCAAAAGGATTTTTTAAATTTTTTATTTATTACACTGCTGGGTTTTTTAAATCCATTCACTAACTGTTGTTTTTTAAATCCATTCATGTTGTTTCTAGTTTTTGGTGATCATGAATAATGTTATAAACATGTGCATATAGGTTTTTGTAGGGACATATGTTTTTATTTTCTCCAGTAACTACCTAAGTGTGGAATTGATTGGTTGTATGGGGAATGCATGTTTCACTTTTGTAAGAAACCCAAATTGTTTCCCAGGAGGCTGTACCATTTGGCATCCCCACGGCAGTGTATGAGTTGTCCTGGATCCTAACTAGCACTTGATAACTTCAGAGTTTTAAAAGCTTTCCCTTTCTCAGCCATTCTGAGAGATATGTTGTGGTATTTCATTATTTTAAAATTTCACAGCAGCCATTTTGGTGGACATTCACAACTGCCTCAAATGGAACAGAGACAAAAAGAAAACATGAAGAAAGAAAATTCCTCCTGTGAAACTGAAGGATGGGACAGGTGTGGAAAAGCTCCTGGGATATGTGTGTGAGTTTGAGCATGTTCAGGGTAAAGAATCAGCTTTCGGCTGAGGGAGAGTGGGTGTGGGGTGGGGAAGAATCAACCAGATTCTCCCGTCTCCCAGAAGCTCCTTCCCACCACAGCCCTAGAAGTTCCCCAAAGCAAAGAAGCAGTTGAGGAGTGGAGGGGAGGGGATGAGGGGGGAAGGGAGGGAAGGGGAGGAAAGAAGAGGTGTTGAGGGCCTTGTAGCCCAGTATTGAGGGGCATGCAGGCTGACCTTAGTGGGCTTGGTGAATCATAAACTTGTCTATCTGCTCCTATTGTTTCCTTGCTGCACCTGGAGGTGCTTACTATTTACTAAGGCATGTGGTGAGGGTGGCCGGATCCTTGGGACACAAAAGAAAGATGGCTATCTGGGTTAATGGAAGAAAACGACTTAAGAAACTAACCAAGGTTTCACTGACCTTTAGACTACTGGTAAACAGTTAATGATCTACTTTATGCTGAGGTAATGCATATTTTCCGTGCTCTGTTACACGTACCCTTGCACGTACCCCCTACCTAAAAAATGTATATAAAGCCTGCAACAAATAAACTGGAGATCGATCTCTCCATTTTCTGTCTTTACTGCAACAAACGGTTTCTGTCTTTTTATCGACCGCCGAAGCCGTGTCCACCTTCTCGAACCCTGGTCAGCGGGGGCTGGTCCCCCGCAAAGAGGGGAGGGAAGAAGAGGGGAAAGGAGGGAAGGGGAGGGAAAGGGAGGGGAGAACTCTTGCTCAGAAAGGTCCCTCTCTGAGGGTGGCCGCCATGTGAGCGTTGTGAGGGCTGCTGTGAGTCTTGTCCCTCTCCATCCCAGAACCCCGCCCACTGCCTATCTCATAACAGGAGCCCAGGCGGTATTGCGGGATGAACTAATGAGTGTCTCTGGTCTGTATGGGTCCCTCTCACCATCCCTTTGTGAACATCACCCAGAAGCAGTGACTGCACTCCACTAGCTTGGGGGAAGACCCCTTTGCCCACCCTGGGCTCCACCTGGTGTTTCCTCACTGCCTCTCACACCCCTCCATCCCACTGCTCCTCCTTTGGTGACTGACACAGCCTCCTAACAACACTCCCTTTCTAATTTATCTTGTCTGCACTAGATGCTGAATTCATAAATCCCAGCTCTAGTCCTGCATCTCTCACATCCAAGCACCTGCACTGGCTCCCAGGTACCAATGGGCAGGTCGGCTCTGGCTCCCTTCCTGTGCACCCTAGCCCTCTGTGGGACTTGGGGTTCGGGTTAAATTCCACTTTTGTGTCTTTTATCCTGCCCTTTCCTGATGAAGCCACGTCCTCTCCAACCAGGAAGGCCTCTTGAGAATCAGACAGACATAGGTTTGAACTCCAGTCCCCTTACCAAGGGGACTTTGACAAATTCCTTAACCTGAATCTGTTTCCTTCCCCAGAATGGACAATACAAACATCTACCTTTTGTGCAGTTGGAAGGAGATGGTATATATAAAGGGCCTGGCACACAGTAGGTATTTAAAGAATGACAGATATGATTATTGGTAATTCCTGCCTTGAGTAAAAAAGAAAAAAGGGGGACAGCCAGTTAACTCAGTTGGTTAGAGTGCAGTGCTCATAACACCAAGGTTGCTGGTTTGATCCCCAAGCCCTCCACAACTAGATTGAAACAACTACTTGACTTGGAGCTGATGGCTCCTGGAAAAACACACTATTCCCCAATAAAAAAAGAAAGAAAACAACAAAAAGAAAGAAAGAAAGAAAGAAAGAAAGAAAGAAAGAAAGAAAGAAAGAAAGAAAGAAAGAAAGAAAGAAAGAAAACAACAGGTGGCTCAATTGGTTAGGGCGCATGCTCTTTTTTTTTAAAAAGATTTTATTGGGGAATTGGGGGAGGGGAACAGCGTTGGGGAATCAGGGGAGGGGAACAGATAAGTTGCTGTCCTTTTGTTCTTCAGTCTAGTTGCGGAGGACGTTGCTTCACTGGCCCATGTTGGTATTGTCATTGCACTCTTCTCGGATGAGGCAGATTGGTCGCCAGTCTCTGGATGGTCGCTCACTGCAGCTATGCTGCCGGCCACTCACTGTAGCCTATGGCAGCCCACTGCAGCAGGGGCTGCAGCCTACACCATCACCGAGGCTCGCACAACCCAGCTCCAGGTGGATAGCTGTAGAGAGTAGTGTCACTGGCCCTCATATGTGGGATCCAAACCAGGGCTGCTGGCATCCCAAAATCAGCTCTTAACCAATGCGCCACTCGGCCTGCCCAGGGGCATGCTCTTAACAACAACGTTGTGGGTTAGACTCCCACGTGGGATGGTGGGCTGTGCCCCCCCACAACTAGATTGAAAACAGCAACTGGACTTGGAGCTGAGCTGCGCCCTCTACAGCTAAGATTGAAGGACAACAACTTGACTTGGAACGGATGGGTCCTGGGAAAATCACACTGTTCCCCAATAAAATTTTGGAAAAAATCTATTAAAAAAAAAAGAAAAAAGGTTAAAAACAGGGGTATAATTAATTTTACTGATTCCTTCCCAGCTCGAAACTAGAGAATTCTTCCCTATAAACATCAGAGGACCTGCTTGGGAGAGATATAGGGGTTCAGGCGTGGGTGCAGCTGCCTCTAAGTCCCTTCACCCTGGCATTTGGGGTACTCCCAGCTTAATGGCTCACACTCCTAAAGAGAAGCTTGTAACTCAAGATTCTCCCCCAAACTTCCCTCTACCCCCTTCCTCCCCCCAACCCCATTGCCCCAGCCTGACTCCTCAGGAGAGAGTCCTCAGCGGTTACAAGACCCAAGTGCACAGTAGGAAGCATGGAGAATGGGATGAGCTCCCATTCTCCAGTGTGGGCATGGGTCCCCTCATGTATGAGCTTCACGAAGGAAGAAGGTAGAGATAAACCATTTGAACAGGGTCCCTCGCTAGCAGCTCCCTGGGGACAATCCCTGAGCCAAGACTGGGCACAGGGAGCGACCAGAAAAGACTAATGATGGTGGGAGTTCTTCCAAGAAAGGGACCCTTAAAAGTTCTCCAAAGTGAAGGGCCTCCTTGGAGTAGATGTTTCGCCAGCACTGATGGTGTTCTAGAAGGAACATTACTACTGAGTGTCGGCGAGGAGTGTGAAGCTTTGCATGGGCTTTTTGACTATCTGGCCTCATTCTGCGGTCTACAGCTGAGAAGTTCTGGAGGTTTCAAAGGGCTTCCAGATGCTTCAAAAATAAACAGAAAATGCTCATAAGTCAATAAAGCAAGGGATTAAGGAAAGTAGGGTCTTTTAATACCAGGCAACGTGAGCACAAGAAGATGTATACAAAGCTGAGCCACAGGTCTTTAAATGATGTGGCATCATTATAGCGGTGATGAGGAAAAAACATCGATCCCCAGCCAGGCCACTGTCTGTGTGGAGTCTGCATGTTCTCCCCAAATCTGCGTGGTTTTTCTCTGGGGGCTCCGGTTTTCTCCCACATCCCAAAGCTGGGCATATGAGGTGAATGGGTGTGTCTCCATTGTCCCCATCTGATGAGTGTGGGTGTGTGTGAGTGGTCCTGTGATGGAAGGGTGTCCTGTCCCCTGCTTGGCTCCCTGAGCTGCAGGGAGAGGCTCCAGCCACCTGCGACCCTGACCTGGAATCAGCGGGTTGGAAAATAATGGTCTTATTTGTTTTTTTGTTTTGTTTTGTTTTTGAGGTTAGTGTCACTGGCCCTCATATGTGGGACCCGAACCGGGGCCGCTGGCTTCCCAAGCCAGCACTTAACCACCGCGCCACTCGGCAGGCCCTGGTCTTACTTGTTTTTATTCATCTTTCTTAAATGTATGTATAGCTCACATTTATGTCAGTGTTTAATATTAGAAGTATTTGGGGTCTTTAGAAGTTTGGTGATGTTTTTGTGATCAGAAATATGTCTTAGGAGCTTAACTCTTGTTTCTATCAATTAGCCTGTGGTCAAATTTGTTTCCTTATATGTTGTTTCATTTAAAATCGCAGTTTCCGGGTTGACCAAGTGGTGCATTGTTTAGGAGTTGGTTTGGGACACCAGCTCTGAGCAGCAGGGCTCCTGTTTGGATCTCACATGAGGGCCAGTAACACTGCGCCCTCTACAGCTAAGATGGTGAACAACAGCTTGACCTGGAGGGGGCTGCCCTGAGTCGCTGGCGACGGCGTAGGCTGCAGTGGGGCTGGCGGGCAGCAGGCATGAGCTTTCATGAGCTGCCGTCCAATGGCCAGTGAGCGACTGTCTCACCCGGGGAAGAGTGCAATGATGATACTAACATGGGCCAGTGAAGCAATGTCCTCTACAACTAGACTGAAGGACAAAAGGACAGGAACTTGTCTATTTCTCTCCCCCAATTCTCCAATAAAATCTTTAAAAAAAATAAAAAATAAAAAAAATAAAATATTGCAGTTTCCAAGAACCTATCTACAGCTTGGGGCCTTACTGTATTTGGTGAAGGCACATAATTCTTTTAACAATAAAAATAAAAGAAAGTAATTAGAAACTACAGGAAAATAAAAGTGTACAATAAATCTGTCACCCAAATATAAAGCAAAAGAAACTTGGCATGCCTTTGAGTGATTGATGGTGCTGCCTAAGGAAGCCGGATGCCTTGGGCCTTGGTGGGGTTTTTTTTGTTTTGTTTTTGTTTTTTAGAGAGCAGTGTCACTGGCCTTCATATGTGAGATCCAAACCAGGGTGGCTGGCTTCCCAAGCCAGCTCTTAACCACCGCCCCACTCGGCCTGCCCCTTGGTGTTTTTAAGCCTCCCTTCGAGTGGCATCATGGCAGTAAATCGGAAAGGGAGGAAATGTAATCCCTGTGTACATACTCTTTGGCTCAGCAGCCAACTCTACTCACACAGGCATGAGCATGATACTAGTTTATTGATTTTTTTTTAAAACTTGTAATGTCAATCTATGGACAAAATGTCATGATTATGACTTCAAAACAGTATTTAAATAGTATCATCTTTTAAAATGTAAAAGTCAGATTATTACAGATAGGTTGAGAACAAAAAGAGTGGGGAAGGGAAGAGGTGAGTGGGCATGTTCTCATTTTCTGTGTGACCACAGCAGAACTGAAAACAGAAACCATGCCAGGCTGTTGCCTCTGGTGGATGGATGGGGGAAGGGAGAAATGGGGGACAGAGAACTGTAGCGTTTTGTTGTCGGCCTCCCTGTCACTTTGATTCTGTTGTACCATTCGCATTCTTTACTTTGTCAGGAAAATTATTGAGTTCCCAGCTCTTCCCTCAAGTCTTCCTGGTCCCCAGCTCTTCCCTCCCTTCTCAGAAGCACTACAACCCTTGGTGCTGTGCTGCATTCTGCCCTGCTGGGGCAGCTTTCCCGGAGCCTCTGCAGCCAGCGCCCCATCCCCTCGCAGACTGGCTGCCTTTCTCCCCTGAGAGGTTGCCTTGGGCTGAGGTCAGCATGGCCTTGTGGCCCTGCCCTCCCAGTGGTCAGCAGCCTCTGCTGGAGCTCCTCTCCCTGTTCCATCTCCAGCTGGTGCTCCCACTTGCATCCCCAGGTCAGCCCCTCAGGGTTGGGAGAAGCCTGGAAGCCTGCCTGCAGCCTCTTTCTGGTGGTTGGTTTGGAGCAGCGTTGCATGGAAACTGCCTGCAGCCTGACCTGTTGATTAAAAGCAGGTGTCAGCTGTGCCAAATGTTTCTACTGTCAGTGAGATGCTCCTCCACCTTCCCCCTGGCTGTCCCTGCCTTTGCCATCCCTGTTCTCTTCATATCTCAGCCTCTGCCTGCTCCACTCTGTCTGCCCCATCTCCCTGTTTCTCCCTGTCTCTTTCTTTGCATTACTCTCTCATCTTCTGCCTTGATTTCTCTTTCCCTATAGGGCACAGGGACCATTGTTACTCTCCCATTCCAGACCCCAGACCCAGGATTAAACTACCCTGCCCACCCACTAAACTTGCACCCACATCAAATCCTAGCCTTTCAAGCTGACCTCTAACAAACGGCTCTTGGCCCTTTTCTAGTGCCCCACGGCTAACAGGAACTGGGATCCTGACCTTGTAACTTTGGCCCCAGTCTAGAACTTTAATTCAAACTCACTCTCATTCATAACATTCCACAACCCCACCCCTCGCCTGTGGGAGGGGCTGGGGCTGAAACTGGAAATCTGCCATGTGCCCTGCGTGTGTGGACAAGGCCTGGGTTCCTGGAAGCAGTGGGGTCAGCCTGGGAAGGAACCAAAATAATTTCTATGAAATAGGCCCCAGTTAGTGCTGCTGCTGAAAACAGCCCCTTTGGACTAAGGGAAAGGTCGGGAGAGGGCAGCAAGAATGGCACTAGGAGGGGGAACCAGAAATGCTGCCTGGAGAAAGGCCAGTGCCACCCAGAAGAGGGGCTGGTGAGTCCCTGGGCAGATGGAGGGGGTCTGAGCAGCAGAGGCTTCCTGTGGGAAGCCTGGGGCCCTTCCTTCCTTCCTTCCTTCCTTCCTTCCTTCCTTCCTTCCTTCCTTCCTTCCTCCCCTCCTTCCTTCCCTCCCTCCCTTCTTTCCACAGCTATTTACTGAACACCCATAGTGACTAGCTCTTTGGCAGGCTGGGGGTAGAGCAGTGAACAGAACCAAGTACCCACCCACATGGATGGGCAAGAAATATACTCACAGATATGTCAGGGGTAAGTGACGGTAAGGGGCAAATAAAGCAGCAAGAGGGGATAGAGAGGCACAAAGGCTGTTTATAGAAGGTTGTCGGGGAAAACATTTCTGAGAAGCTGGCATTTGAACATCTCCATAGGCAAGAGGAAATGAGCCCTGCAAATACAGGGGGACAGAGTCCAGTTTGAGAAAAGAGCAAGAGCAGCGGCCCCAAGGTGGGAGCAGATGATGTGTGGGGCTGGTCTCGGGGTGCAGGAGGAGATGAGGCCAGAGAAGTAGGGGCAGACCCCCAAGGCCTGTCTGAGGAATTGAGACCCAGAGAGGAGGGAAGAGGCCCTCACACCTTGGAGAACGGGCGTGAAGAGGGAGGTAGAGGGTGGAAAAGGGAACAGAGGTGAGTACACCTGCTGTGGGTCAGCTCTGCCTGGGCTTGGGGTCTGGGCTGAGGCTGCTGCAGGAGGGAAGATGGGGCCTGCCCTGCCGCCCCCGCCCACAGCCTCAGGTGCCCACACAATGAGTTTATGCTCACACTGCCCCATATACCCACAGGTATGCTCCCACCAACAAACACATAGGGAAAACCAGCACATTCTCATCTGTCTGCAAGTAGAAATGATTGTGCACAAACACATGTGTGCATGACGACTCCTCATGTAAGTGTGGACATTCATTAGAAATCCTAAAAAGGCAGGACGTCAGGGCTGAAAGCCATTAGTCCATCTCATCCAACTTCCACACAGGACAGGGAAACGGAGGTGCAGGGAAGGGAAAGACTTTCTCAACTTCCATAATTGGGTGGTCAGGGCAGATCTCAATACTCCCCCTCCTCCCCCCTCCCCCCCACAATACACACACATTCTCACACACACTCACACACACACTCACACACACACACACATATTCACACACGCCCCCCCGCAGAGTTCCTTCTGTATCCTCCTATTTTCAAGGGCCCAGGCCAGCCTCCCCCCACCCCCACCCCCCTCAAGGAGACCCACAGGCTTAAACAAGTCCCTCCCTGAGCAGCTGGGCTTCTTTCCAATTATCCCAACAAGCTGTGTGGAGGTGATGTGGGTTGGGATGAAGACCAACCTGCCCCTCTGGGCGAGATGGCAACAGCACCACGACACAGCTGACCACACATCTGAGTACCACTGTCTCTTTCCTCTCTGAGCTTATTTCGGGGTCCATCAGACCCTCTTTCTCCATCTCCCTTCCTGTCTGTGTCTTTCTTCCTTTCTCTACCTTCAGGTCTAACCCTGGCTGTCAGTGATTCTTTGCTTGCTTTCTCTCATTTCTCCATCTCTCAGTTTCTCTCCAGTTCTGTCTGCTGGGCTTTGTTCCTCTCATTCTATTTTCTCTCTTTCTCCAGGACCTTTTTTTGCCTTCCAGGAAAAGCTGACGTGGCCTTCAGCAGCCCCCTGGTCATCGGGAGTGGGGCCCCTTTGGGGTGAGGGAATCAGGCTGAGCAGTGGCAGCTGGAGAGGGATTGGTGGGAGGGAGAGGCGGGAGAAATGGGAGGAGAAAGGGTGGGCCTCTTTTGGGCAGGGAGGGCTGGGGGAGAGGGAACAGGAAAGAGAAGCTCTGCCGGAGGAGGGAGCAGCCCTCCCCTGCTAGTGAGATCAGCTGTTCAGATTTGACTGTTAAAAGTCCTGCATCTGGGAAAACCCTCAAGCCTAGGAAACTGGACTAGTTGGTCACTCTACCCTGAGGCCCACAGACGACAGGGTGGGGGCTGGCAGAAGGGGGTCCCAGACCTGGCCCCTTTCTCTCCTGCCCCAATTTCCCTTCCATTGTTGTGGGGTTGCTGAGGACCCAGGGATGGTGGAGGGGCCCCTAGGCCTCCATCTGTGATCTGGGGACAATCAAGGAATCCACACACTTAAGGAGGCCCCCATCTCCAGGCTTGAGACCAGCTTTGGGGAGCCTGGGAACCCACAAGGAACTCCTGGGCTGGGAGAAAAAAGGAGAGCTGACCTCTGGCTTGTCTCCTGTAGGATGCGCTTTTCAGGAAGAACTCCAGCTGATGAGAATAGAGGAGCTGCTTAGGAGGTAATAAGCCCCCAAACTTGGAGGCATGCACAACCACCTTGGGCTCATCAAGGGGTGGCCCTGTGTGTCCCACTGTGAGGCACCATGGAGGGTGATAGTTCTTAGCTGAGGCCCACAGGGCCCTGGTGGCCCTTGTCCTGTTGTCCTTCCTGGTGGAGGTGGGATCTGGGCAGACGAGGAACAGGCGTCACTGACCCACATGGGATTCTGAGGGCGGCCATCAAGGTCTTTGAGGATGGGGACTAGGTTCCCCTCCCCCAGGAAGGCTAGTAACAAACTCACCCGCCTAACAGAGTGTGGGCCTCTCACATTGTATGAAATATTCCTAAAATGTCCTGTCCTAAGGAACCATGTAACCTTGGGCACATCCCTTCCCCAATCTGGGCCCAGAATGGGTACCAGTAAAATGAGGGTGTGGAGAAGGTGACCTCATCCGATGCCCATCTAACTCACCCGTTCATTGAGTCAAGGGATATTTATCAATCACCTTCTCTGTGCCAGGGATTAACAACTGGGAGGATGAGATGCCTGCCTTCAATAGGCTTCCTCTCTGCTAGCGGGGTCTCACATTAAACACATAGGAATAAATTTCTGCTGAGTGAGTTAACTGAGGAAACCTCTGATAGGAAAGACAGAGTCCCAAACCAGCAAGCAAACAGGGGGAAAAATGCAGCTTGAAGGAAGCAGACAATGCAGCTAGAAGGAAACTTAAAATAAATAATAAAAAAGGGCCATTATTATCCTCAGAGAAATAATATATATCGATCAAACAATAATGGGATGCAATATATTTTACTTTTAGATCAACTCTAGTTGCCATGTAATATACTTTAAAGAAAACATTCAGCAAAAAAAAAGGAATCTTTAAAATTTTAAATTTGTAAAGCAGAAATCAAAATGGTAACACTGAGAATGAGGGGCAGAAAAATAAAGACATGTGACAAAAGAGGAAAAAGATAAGGAAGCTGAGGCCCCTCCATGGGGCACATCTAGTTATTGAGGTTCCAGAAAGAGAACAGAGAAAATGAAGGCCAGGCAATCAGAAAGGAGCAAATCAAAACCTTTTCCAGGGCAGAGAAACATGAGCTTCCCATTTGAAAGGACAGGCCCTCTCCAAGGCTTCACACAGTCAGAACACGGAAGAAAGAGAAGGTCCTGCAGGTTCCAGAAAGAAACCCCCAGGTACCATGCACGGGACTGATGTCTGAGAACTGGTGAACCCCCAACCCCAGCACTGGGAGCAACATTAAAGCAGCAGCGTTAAAGGGAGGGCCCCCTTTAAAATTCTGCGGGGGAAAAGATCTCCATTTGGATTTCTATACCCAGTCAGACTGTTAATCAAGATTCAGGACAGAATGAAGAGTTTTCAGACATGCAAGATCCAAGACACGCAGCAGTGTCTCCCACCACCTTTTCTGGAAGCTGTTGGAGAATGTTGTATAGATGCAGATGTGCACATAACAACTCCATCTCTGTGATCCGGGTTTCATTTCATTTTTAAGTTTCACGCTGCGACCTTTGACCAGTTTCACTGTCCCTAGCAAGCATATTGAAGCTGTCAAGTTGATGATTATCTGTGTTCCTTAAAATGTAGCCATAAATATATTTAATAGCAGCAGTCCAGAATTGCATGACAACCAAGATAAATATCAAACTGGTGATAGTATAGATTATAAACAATCCTCTATCACAACACCACCAGGAGGTATGGCCCCTGGAGCTACTGCATTCTTTGTCCCTCCGTCTTGTCAATCATTAGTGCCTGAGTTATACTATAAAACAAGTACAGCAATAGGGGTCTGTAGTGGAGAATAATCTGATCTGCCCCAATCCCCAATCCAATCTTCCTGTAACTAACTTACAACATAATAAATTCTGTTATATTCTATGGAGTTGCCTGCTCCATTTGTCAGTCTTAAGATACCTTCTCAAGGTGAAGGGATTAGAAAGTACAAATTGATAGTCCCAAAATAGTCATGGGGACCTGAAATACAGTACAAGGAATATAATCAATAATGTTGTAACTGTTGTAGGCTGTCAGATGGGTACTGAAGCTATCGAAGAGATCACTTCATAGATTCTATAAATGTCTAACCACTGTACTGTATACCTGAAACTAATATAAAATAATATTGAATGTCAAATATATATATATATATATATATATATATATATATATATATATATTCACAAGATGCTAAGTATAGCATAGGGAATATAGTCAATGTTATTATTGGGTCATTAGAAAGCTCATGACACATGTTTGCAACAAATGGCACTAGTTCATTTTTGGAAGTACTAGAGTCATTCTCATCTATGTGATTGCTACGTCATTTTACAGCTGACAGTTTTAACTTCATACTAAAAAAAAAATTGAGTGATTTGGTTGAATTTTGGAGATTTTACAAGTTGAGGATGGAAGACCAAACTGAGTATTTTTGCCATATTTTACTGTTTTACTTCCATAAAGGGAAGAATATGCATCAAGCTTGTGAAAAGTTGCATAAAGTTTACGATGACAATGCTCTACAAGAACATCAGTGCCAACTATGGTTCACGAAATTCCGTGCTGGTGATTTTGATCTCAACGATGCTCCTCGGTCAGGGAGGCCCACCGAGGTTGATGACGACAAAATAAAGGCAATGATCGAGTCAAACCCACATTACATGACATGAGAGATTGCAGAACCATTAAACATCCATCACTCAAGTGTTCATGACCACCTTAAGAAGCTGGGATACAGAAGCAAGCTCATTGTTTGGGTTCCACATGAACTCAAAGCAGTTCACTTGAAGGCGCGTATAAACATCTGCAATATGCTCATTAAACGTGAGGAAAACGATCCTTTTTTGAAGTGACTGATAACTGGTGATGAGAAATGCAGTGTTTACAACAGTGTGGTGCACAAATGGTCTTGGTCCCGATGTGATGATTCACCTCAAACGACATCGAAAGCCGACATTCATCAGAGGAAGGTTATGCTCTCAGTGTGGTGGGATTTTAAAGATGTCGTGTCTTTTGAAATCCTACCAAGGACTCAAACAATCAATTCGAATGTTTACTGTTGACAGTTGGACAGTTTGAACGAACCCATCATCCAGAAACATGCAGAGCTCGTTAATTGTAAAGGAGTTGTGTTCCATCGTGACAATGTGAGATCACACACGAGTTTGATCACCCATCAAAAATTATTGGAGGGCCGGCCAAGTGGCGCATTGGTTAAGAGCTGGCTTGGGATGCCAGCGGCCCCGGTTCAGATCCCACATATGAGGGCCAGTGACACTGCCCTCTACAGATAACAACAGCTCCACCTGGATCTGGGCTGTGTGAGCCCCGGCGACGGTGTGGGCTGCAGACCCTGCTGCAGTGGGCTGCCTGAGGCTACAGTGAGTGGCCGGCAGCCAGCATGAGCGGCTGGCAGCCATCGTGAGCTGCCAATAGCCATGGTGAGCAACCATCCAGAGGCCAGCGACCAATCTGCCTCACCCGGGAAGAGCACAATGACGATACCAACACGGGCCAGTGAAGCAACGTCCTCCGCAACTAGACTGAAGAACAAAAAGACAGCAACATGTCTGTTCCCCTCCCCCAATTCCCCAATAAAAAATCTTTAAAAAAAAAAATTATTGGAGCTTGGATGGGATGTGTTGCCACACCCACCATACTCACCTGACCTTGTGCCGTCAGACTTCCACTTGTTTCTCTCACTTCAAAACTCTTTGCGTGGTATAATGTTCAATTCAGATGAGGCTGTAAATCAGCACCTTGTTCAGTTTTTTGCAAATAAAGACAGGTCCTTCTATGAACGAGGAATTATGAAGCTCAATGAAAGATGGCAAAAAGTTACTGAACAAAACAGGCAATATATATATATATATATATATATATATATATATATATATATATACCCAGCATGGCTATCACTTAAAATTGAAGGAGAAATAAAGAGCTTCTCAGAAAAGAATAAGCTTAAGGAATTCATTACCACCAAGCCAACATTGCAGGAAATGTTAAAAGGGCTTTTTTAAACAGAAGAAAGAGGTAAACAAGCTAACCTAAGAAGACCAGGAATACAAATAACAAAATGACAATAAATATGCACTTACCAATAATCACTTTAAATGTGAATGGGCTAAATACTCCAATCAAAAGACAGAGAGTGGCTGAGTGGGTAAGAAAACAGGATCCATGTATATGCTGTTTACAAGAGACTCGTCTCAGGGCCGGCCGAGTGGCGTGGTGGTTAAGCGCTGGCTTGGGAAGCCAGCGGCCCCGGTTCAGGTCCCACATATGAGGGCCAGTGGCATTGCCCTCAAAAAAAAAAAAAAAAAAGAGATTCGTCTCAGAGTAAAAGACACACACAGACTGAAAGTAAAGGGATGGAATAAGACATTTCATGCAAATGAAAGTGAGAAAAAAAGCTGGAGTAGCAATACTTATTATGGACAAAATGACTTTAAAATGAAGACTACAATAAAAGACAAAGAAAGGCACTACAAAATAATAAAGGGATCAATTCAACAAGAGGACATAACCCTAGTAAACATCTATGCACCCAACATAGGAGCTCCTAAATATAGAAAACAGATTTTGACAGACATAAAGACAGAGATCAACAGTAACACTATCATAGTAGGGGACTTCAACACCCCATTGTCACCAATGGACAGATATCCAGACAGAAAATCAACACAGAAACAGTGGACTTAAATGACACTTTAGACCAGCTGGATTTAATTGATATTTTTAGAGCATTTCACCCAAAAGCAACAGGATATACATTCTTCTCAAGTGCACGTGGAACATTTTCCAAGATAGACCACATGTTAGGCCACAAAGCAAGTCTTAGTAAATTTAAGAAGATTGAAATCACATCAAGCAGATATAAAGGAAAAACTGATGGTTGCTCACTGGGAGGGGATGGGGATGAGGGAGAAGGGGAAGGGATTAGACAGCATAAATAGGTAACTACAATATTGCCACAGGGATATGAAAGGCAGTTCTGGGAATATAATTAATAATGTTGTGACTATTTTGTAGGGTGTCAAATGGTCATATGTATTCTTGGGGAGACCACTTCAGGGATGGGGTAGAGGCTTGATCGCTGCACTGTACACCTGAAGCTGATGTTGTATAATACTGAATGTTAACTGTGATTGAATGTATACATACAGTCATGGGATGTGAAGTACAGTGTGGGAGTGGGGTTAGGGGAGTTGTAATAGATATGTATGATATGGGGGGGAGTGGGGCGGCGGATTGGGGAGGGGGTAACAAGTATAACTATTGCACTGTATTGTAATAAATAATAAATAAATAAATAAATAACAGGCAATAGATCATTGATTGATCTTTGTTCTTTTTTTTTTCTTTTTTTTATTAGTTTCAGGTGTACAACACAATGCAATAGTTATACTCTTTACCCCCCAAAGTGACAACCCCCCTCCTCCAGTTTACCACCCCACTCCGCCCCCATATCATACATATCTATCACAACTCCCCTGACTCCCCTCCACAATATACTCCACATCCCATGACCATCCACATATTCAGTTGCAGTTGGCATACAATACTATACAACATCAGCTTCAGGTCTACAGTGCAGTGATCAAGCCTCTACTCCATCCATGAGGTGGTCTCCCTAACAAGACATGTGACTATCTGACATGCCACAAAATTTTTACAACACTATTATATTCCCCGAACTGTGTTTCATATCCCTGTGGCAATATTGTAGTTGTCTATTTATGCTGTCTAATCCCTTCCCCTCCCCCCATCCCCACCCCCTTCCCAGCTAGCAACCCTCAGTTTTTCCTCTACATCTACGAGTCTGTTTACTTTGATCGTTCACTCAGCGCTTCAGACTCCACACACAAGTGAGATCACATGGTACCTGTCCTTCTCCGACTGACTTATTTCACACAACATAATAGTGTCTTCACAACATTATCAATTACATTCCCAGAACTGCCCCCATATACCTGCGGCAATATTATAGTCCCACCTACACTGTCCAAAACCTTCCCCCTCTCCCTCTTCCCCACTCCCTCCCAGCCAGCAACCATCAGTTTTTCCTCTATATCTGTTTGATATGACTTCAATCTTCTTAAATTTACTGAGACTTGTTTTGTGGCCTGACATGCTCTATCTTGGAAAATGTGCCATGTGTACTTGAGAAGAATGTATATTCTGTTTTCTCAGGGTGAAATGCTCTAAAAATATCAACAAAGTCCAGCTGGTCTAAAGTATCATTTAAGACCCCTCTTTCTGTGTCGATTTTCTGTCTAAAGGGTCTGTCCTTTGGTGACAATGGGGTGTTGAAGTCCTCTACTATGATAGTGTTACTGTTGATCTCTGTCTTTATGTCTGTCAAAATCTGTTATATGTAATTAGGAGTTCCTATGTTGGGTGCATAGATGTTTATTAGGGTTATAGTGTCCTTCTTTGTTTTTTATTGTAGTCTTCATTTTAAAGTCTATTTTGTCCAAAATAAGTATTGGTACTCCAGCTTTTTTTTTCTTCTCATTTCCATTTGCATGAAATATCTTATTCCATCTGTAAACAGCATATACATGTGTCCTATTTTCTTATCCACTCAGCCACTCTCTGTCTTTTGATTGGAGCATTTAGCCCATTCACATTTAAAATGATTATTGATAGGTGCATATGTATTACCATTTTGTTATTTGTGTTCCTGGTCTCCCTGGGTTAGCTTGTTTACCCCTTTCTTTTGTTTAAAAAAGCCCTTTTAACATTTCTTGCAATGCTGGCTTGGTGGTAATGAATTCCTTAAGCTTATTCTTTTCTGAGAAGCTCTTTATTTCTCCTTCAATTTTAAGTGATAGCCGTGCTGGGTAGAGCAATCTTGGTTGTAGGCCTTTATTTTGTGTCACTTTGAATATCTCCTGCCACTCCCTTCTGGCCTGCAGAGTTTCTGTAGACAAGTTAGCTGTTAGTCTAACAGGAGTTCCTTTGTATGTAACCTGCTGTCTTTCTCTTGCCGCCTCTAGGATTCTGTCTCTGTCTTTAACCTTTGCCATTTTAACTATGATGTATCTTGGTGTGGACCTGTTTGAGTTCAGCTTGCTTGGAACCCTCTGCACTTCCTGGGCATGTATGTTGATTTCCTTCACCAGGATTGGGAAGTTTTCAGTCATTATTTTTTTCAAATACATTTTCAACCCCTTGCTTCTTCTCTTCTCCTTCTGGTATTCCTATGATTCAAACGTGGTTGCGTTTCACCTTGTCCCATAGGGCTCTTAAACTATTTTCATTGTTTTTTATTCTTTGGTCTTTTTGTTGTGCCAACTGGGTGATTTCTGCTATTTTATCTTCCAAATCGCTGATCCGCTCCTCTGCTTCATCTACTCTACTGGTGATTCCTTCGAGTGTGTTCTTCATTTCAGTTATTGTATTCTTTAGTTCCAACAGGTTGTTTTTTTTTTTTTTTTAAAGATTTTATTGGGGAATTGGTGGAGGGGAACAGCGTTGGGGAATCGGGGAAGGGGAACAGACAAGTTGCCGTCTTCTTGTTTCAGTTTAGTTGCAGAGGATGTTGCTTCACTGTTGGTATCGTCATTGCGCTCTTCCCGGATGAGGCAGATCGGTCGCTGGCCTCTGGATGTCGCTCATCGCGGCTATTGGCAGCTCACGCTTGGCTGTCAGCCGCTCACGCTGGCTGCGGGCCACTCACTGTAGCCTATAGCAGCCCACTGCAGCAGGGGCTGCAGCCCACACCATCACAGGGGCTCGCACAGCCCAGCTCCAGGTGGAGCTGTTGTTAACTGTAGAGGGCAGTGTCACTGGCCCTCATGTGGGATCCGAACCGGGGCCGCTGGCATCCCAAAACCAGCGCTTAACCAATGCGCCACTCGGCCGGCCCCCAACAGGTTGTTTTTTATGGTTTCCCTATCCTTCTTTATGTCCTCGCTAAGTTCCTTAAACATTCTTATCATCAGTGTTCTAAACTCTGTCTCTAAAAGGTTGGATCCCTCTGTTTCCTTTAGTTCCATTTCTAGAGGTTTCTTCTGATGTTTTACTTGTGACATGTTTCTTTGTTTCCCCATTCTGGCTGTCTCTCTGGGATTGCTTTGATGTATTAGATAGATCACCAGGAGAGCCCTGGCTGGATCACGCAGGCACACAGCTCACGGCCCAACACTCCCAGGAAAACTCCCAGTCTCAGCCTGTCCCAATTAGCCGCTCACAGATCAGGCGGAGCAGCCTGACAACCAATCACCAGCTTGGCAACTCTGCAAGTGCAGTGCGGAGAGCGGGGACCCGAGGCGGCTTGCGCACTCCCGTGTCACAGTGAGCAGCCTGTTGGAGCTGGAGCATGCCCACCAGGTGTTTCCCTGGCAATGCTGTATAAGCCAGGCGGAGGGTGGGGATCCAAGGCCGCATGCGCGCACGCACACGCACATACGCACTTCTGCACCAATTCCACCATACCAATGAGGTCTCGGACCTGATCTTCTGTGAGAGGGCCCAACCCTGACAAAATGGCGCCCTCCTGTATACCACTCGCGTGCAGGCTCCACACCAGGGGAACAATAGTCCTAAAATCTCCAGCCTTTGCACCAAAGGTGCTCAGTTCAGTCCGTCCCCACAGGCTCCCGGCTCACACAGTTACTCCCTCCACCAGGAACCAGGTAAGTGCTCACTGGCGAGCAAGCCCAGGTACCAGCCCCACTGATTCTCCAGCCGCTCTCAGCCTCACCGAGCTGATCAAAGAGAGTCCTCACTAATTTACTGCCTGCTATCTTAGAACTCCTCTTCCCGGCAAAGGAACTCTTGGCTGGTGAGCTTGGTGTGCAGCCGGAGGGTCTCTCCCCCAACCGGAGAAGCCTCCCCACAGCTGGGGCTTCCCTCACGGGGCTCGCCCTCTCTTGTCTCCGCCCCTTCTACAAGACCCCACATGGCCTCCTCTTTAAGTTCTTCGTTTAGTGGTTCTGTTCATCTAGTGTTCTGGGGACCTTCAGGGTTGAATGCTGTATAATTTGCTTGTAATTTTGGTGTGATCCTGGGAGGCAGTTAGCACAGCATCTGTCTATTCCACCAATTTACTTGAAGTCTCCTGATCTTTGTTCTTTATATAAATAAATGAGCTTTGAAAAACATAGACAAAATATGTCATGACTTTTCCGATGACCCAAAATAATAGCTATGTATGATGTCAGAGGAGTAGTAGACTTTTGGGGAGTTATCATTTTGTGAGGGGTGTAAATGTGTAATCATTATGTTGTTTTGTTCACCTGAAACTAATCATCTAAAAAACAGGGGAAAAAAACATACTTCCTCAGAGTTCTGGTCAAGATGGTGAAATAGGCAAATGCTGTGGTCACCTCCTCTCACAACCACATCAAAATTACAACTAAACTACAAAACAACCATCATTGAGAATTGCCTGAAATCTTGCTGAACTGAAGCCCTACAGCTAAAAACATACAGAAGAACCCACCTTGAGACTGGTAGGAGGGGTAGAGTCATGGAATGGGCTGGTCCCATACCCATGTGTGACCATTAAAAATTGGGAGGGATATCTTGGCTGTAGAGGTCCCCTTCGGAGGAGCAAGGGTTCCAGGGTTCCACTGCCAGGGAGAGAAGTTCCCATAATTTCTGGCTGTGAAAACCAGCAGAGACTGTGGCTGAGTGAGATGAAGGTGGCTGGAGCCCCTGGCATTTCTCTTAAAGGGACCACACCAGACTTACTAATGGAATCCCTGGCTCTGAGCTCCAGTGCTGGGGCAGCAGCTGGAGAGGCAACAGGGACCCACAGCGGGGAACTGAGTTATATGGCTTTAGGACAAGGGCTGGTGGAAGCCATTGTTTCTTTGCTGAGGCCTCCTCCTTACCTGCATACAGACACAGGTGGCCATCATGTCTGAGTCTCCATCAAGCTGGTTAATGCCATTCATTTGCCACACCCTGGTGATTCTGAGACCCTACCCCACCTAACTTCTGGGCACACCCAAGCTGCTTCCAGTAGCTTTTTTGTACAAGCCACCTGCCTTGGCTCATGCTGCAGACTTTCCTAAGGTCTCTCAAAGGTTCATGGAACCCAGACAAGCAGCATCTAGCTTGAGCATGTCCTGTACCTCTGGCTGAGCAGCCCTAAGCCGGCACTGGTTCACAGCAGCCAGCCTTGGTTCAAAGCTTATCCTCTTGAGGCATTTCCAAGCACAGCATGGGCAGTGGCCATCTGTAGATTGCTTTGTGGCTCCTGCTGGGTGGCCCCAGGTGGGGCATAGACTGCATCTTAACTTGATCTGCAGTAGATCCTCCCCCAGATGGCCCTGAAGCTGGCTTGCCCAGTGGCCAGCTTCGAAACAAGGTGGAGCATCACCCAGTCAACTCCAAGGATAATACACCCAATGGGCAGATTGGGCAGGCACCAGAGCCCTGCTGAGGCAGATTCTGGTCTGTAGCGTCAGCCTCTGCACCACAACTCCTCCACTGTGGCCAAGGCCAGTCCTTACAACCAGTAAGCCCAAGGGTCAGTCCCTCACATTGATGTGCAAACAGCAACCAAGGCTCAACTGCAAGAGAAGCTACACACAACCCACACAAGGGACATACCTGGAGTGTGTGACTCAGGTGACCGGGAAGACTGCTCAATTGTGCCCCAACTACTACATAAGGCCACTCTACTAAGTTTGGGAGACATAGCAGCCCTACCTAATACATAGAAACATACATAGGGAGTTAGCCAAAATGGGAAGACAAGGAAACATATTCCAAATAAAAGAACAGAATAAATCTCCAGACAAAGAACTAAACAAAATAGAGACGAACAATCCACCAGATGCAGAGTTCCAAATACTGGTTAAAAGGATGTTCAGTGATATCAGGGAGAACTTCAACAAAGAGATAGGAAATATAAAAATGGAGACAGAAAACATTAAAAAGAACCAGTCAGAAATAAAGAATACAATAACAGAAATGAAGAATACATTACAGGGAATCAACAGTAGATTAGAAGAAGCAGAGGATTGAATTAGCAATTTAGAAGATAAGGTAAAAAAATCACCCAATCAAAACAGCAAAAAGAAAAAGGAATCCAAAAAATGAGGATAGTTTAAGGGGCCTCTGGGGCAACATCAAGCATGCAAACATTTACAGTATAGGCGTACCAGAAGGGAAAAAGAGAGCAAGGGATTGAAAAACCTATTTGAAGAAATAATGATGGAAAACTTTCCTAACCTGGCTAAGGATATATATATACAAACTCAGGAAGTGCAGAGTCCCAAACAAGATGAACCCAAAGAGGCCAACACCAAGACACATTATAATTAAAATGTCAAAGGTTAAAGACAAAGAGAATCTTAAAAGCAGCAAGAGAAAAGCAGTTAGTTACCTAGAAGGGAGCTCCCATATGACTGTCAGCTGACTTCTCAACAGAAATTTTGCAGGCCAGAAGGGATTGGTAGGAAATGCTCAAAGTGATGAAAATCAACTACCTACAACCAGGATTACTCTACCTAGCAAAGCTATCATTTAGAATCAAAGGACAGATGAAGAGCTTCCCAAACAAGAAAAAGCTAAAGGAGTTTATTACCAACAAACCAGTATTACAAGGAATCTTAGAAGGATTTCTTTAAGATGAAAAATAAATTAATAAACAAACAAACAATATGAATAATAAAATGGCAATAACTACATATCTATCAACAATTACTTTCAATGCAAATGGATTCAATGTTCCAAACAAAAAACAGGGTGGCTGAATGGAAAAGAAAACAAGACCCTTACATATGCTGCCTACAAGAGTCTCACTTCAGATCAAAAGACACACATAGACTGAAAGTAAAAGGATGGAAAAAGATATTTCACCAAAATGGAAACAAACAAACAAAAAGCTGGGGTAGCAATATTTATACCAGACACAATGGACTTTAAATCAAAGGCTATAACAAGAACCAAAGAAGGACCCAGTTATCCCACTTCTGGGTATTTATCCAAACAAACCCAAAACGCTACTTTGAGGGGATGTCCTCATTTATATGGGATCCAGGAAGCAAGAGCTCTAACACAAGAGAGGTGACAGGGCGCCTGAGTAATGGAGGTGGGCCATCCCTGTGAGCCTGTGGCACAGCGGGCCTCTAAAGAAACGGAACTGAGCAGCTCAGAAGGCTCAGGGAGCGAGTTCTTCCAGGAGATAAAACTGATACAGGACTTTATGCGTTAACTTATGTCCAGAGATTTACCCAACTGGGGGAGAATCTGGGGGAAATTGAATTAGTGATAAGTATTATCATGCCCACATAGACAGGTAGACCAGAAAAACATACTTCTACACACAAACGCACACACATTCCCAAATACACAAATTCTCACACACCCACACAGACACATGGATGAAGAAATGCATACTCACTTCTACACACAAACACACACTCACGCCAAAATATATATACAAACGCACCCACACAGACACACACCCACACCCACACCCATGCACACGTACACACAAGCACACCGAGAGAGTCTCACACCTGCTCAAACATACACACTCAAACATTCCCCCACACACACAAATTCACACACACGGTCTCACACCCACATCCACACAAACACACACACAAATTCATCCCCACACAGAGATGATACATCCACACTCAAACGTGCACACACAGGTACACACATGGGTGCTCATATGGCCCCAGTCTGGAGCATGGCCCCCCTTTTTTTTCTTGTTCAAAGTGAGGTTAGAACCTTCCTTGAGATTCAATTTCTCACCCTTCCCACCATAAAAACCCTTCTGCCCCATCTTTTCTTGGGTCCTGTCCAGCTAGTGCTGTGCCTTTAAGGAAGCTGAAGCTGCTAAAAGTGAGTGAGAGGGAGGGAAAAAAAGGTTTTTTGGCATCTTTTCCCCTTTAAGTTTCTGGTGTCACTTATGAAACACAGGTCCTTGTTGCTGTAGAGAAGCGGTTGTTTTGCTGGAAGGGAGTATAGGCTGCCTGGGCTCCCTTCCTGCAGGGTCCTCTCAGCAGCTGGTGCCAGGCACCCCACAGGGAAAGAGCGGACTGGCTCCCGGTGCAAACCGAAGGTGGGACAGGCACCAGGCTGCCTCGTTCCCCAGCCACCTCCTCTTCCCCCCTTGGCCCTGCAGACTGTCCTTCACGAACTCCGAACTCCGGCGTTCGTTGTTTTCTGGTTCCATTTTAGGAGAGGCTCCACTTGATTAAGAGTAGTTTGAAGGTAAGCCAGCGGGAGAAGGGGGAGGTCTGCTGGGCCCTGGGCACTTCCCTGTTGGTTCAAAGTGCTTGGGACAATTTCTTGTTTGGACCTGTCCAGGGGGCATTTGCCCCTCAAACAACCACAACCTCAGTCCTGGAATCCCAGCAACATTTGGGTTGAGCTGTTGGTCTCCCCAAGCCAGCTCAGGGTCCTGGTGGGGTTTATCTAGGCAGCTGTCTGGCATAGTTCGAACAGAACAGGCCATGGGAGTGATTCTGTAGAAAGGGTGTCTGCTGTGGTGACCACCAGTAGAAGAAGGAGGGGGCGTGTGGGGCGGATGGGGGTGGTGTACACTGCACAAGGGGCCTTGTCTGGGCCACGGGCAAAGCAGACCTATGGGGGCTCCGGTGGGAGGGACTGAGGCCAGGATGTGGGAGGGCAGGAGGGAAGTTCTGCAGAGCGCTGGGGGAGGGGGTGGCTGGAAAACAGATTTCAAGTCATAAAGTCAACCAGGAGCTGGCGGAGGCCAGGAGAGCACTCCTTTTGGAAGAAGAGCTGGGGTCCTCTTGCATCCTGCCTTCACACCTCCTGGGGGCATGACCTCTGGCAAGTCCTGGCCCTCCTGTGGGCTTCAGTTTCCCCTTCCGCAGAGTCGAGTCGGGGTGGTGGGTTAGGTGACGTTGGGTCTTAGCTGGATTATTTTGGGCAGAGCCTTCTGATGAGGAAGGGCTACAGGCTGGGGTCTGGAGAGGGGTGACTACCTTCTGTGGGTCGTTGGGGTCACCTCGCGGCATGACCTTCCCTGCAGGAGGTAGGATGCAGGAGCTGCATCTGCTGTGCTGGGCTGTCCTCCTGGGCCTGGGGCAGGCCTGTCCTGGGCCCTGCGACTGTGGGGAGAAGTGTGGCTTCCTGATCATCGACTGTTCCTACCGTGACCTGGAGGCCGTGCCGCCCGGCTTCCCGGCCAATGTGACCACACTGAGCCTGTCGGCCAACCGGCTACCCAGCTTGCCAGAGGGCGCCTTCAGGGAGGTACCCCTGCTGCAGTCCCTGTGGCTGGCACACAACCAGATCCGAACGGTGGCTGCTGGCGCCCTGGCCTCTCTGGGCCGTCTCAAGAACCTGGACCTCAGCCACAACCTCATCTCGGACTTTGCCTGGAGCGACCTGCACAACCTCAGTGCCCTCCAGTTGCTCAAGATGGACAGCAATGAGCTGACCTTCATCCCTCGCGATGCCTTCCGCAGCCTTCATGCGCTGCGCTCGCTGCAGCTCAACCACAACCTCTTGCACACGCTGGCCGAGGGCACCTTCGCGCCTCTCACCTTGCTGTCCCACCTGCAGATCAATGACAACCCTTTTGACTGTACCTGCGGCATCATGTGGTTTAAGACATGGGCCCTGAGCACGACGACCGTGTCCATCCCGGAGCAGGACAAAATCACCTGCATATCGCCCCACGTGCTCAAGGGCACACCACTGGGCCGCCTGCTGCCACTGCCGTGCTCAGCGCCCTCGGTGCAGCTCACCTACCAGCCCAGCCAGGACGGGGCCGAGCTACAACCTGGCTTCGTGCTGGCACTCCACTGTGACGTGGAGGGACAGCCGTCCCCCCAGCTTCACTGGCACATCCAGATGCCCGGGGGCACGGTGGAGATTGCCAGCCCCAACGTGGGGGCTGATGGGCGTGCCTTGCCTGGCTCCCCGGCAGCCGGCCGCTGGCAGCGCTTCCAAGCCTTTGCCAATGGCAGCCTGCTAATCCCCGACTTCGGCAAGCTGGGGGAAGGCACCTACAGCTGCCTGGCCACCAATGAACTGGGCAGTGCGGAGAGCTCGGTGAGCGTGGCACTGGCCACGCCGGGCGAGAGTGGTGAGGACGCCCTGGGGCGCAGGCTCCACGGCAAAGCGGCTGAGGGCAAGGGCTGCTATACAGTGGACAACGAGGTGCAGCCGTCGGGTCCCGAGGACAATGTGGTCATCATCTACCTCAGCCATATCAGGGGCCCCGAGGCCACAGCGGTGGGGGACCGGGTGGCTGGGAAGCAGCCCCTAGGCCTGCTCCTGCTGGGCCAGGGCCTCCTCCTCCTCTTGCTCACTTCCTTCTAGCCCCATCACCACCCAGCTGGCGGGAGCAGCCCCCAGGCCTCCCTGACTCCTCCCTGACTCTGTGATGTCCCTGCAGGGGCCTGGGGTGGGCTCCTCCCAAGGCCTGCACAGGGGACACATCTTCCTACCTCCCCTTCTCACCTCTTCTGGAGCACTCCCCACCCCAACTTCTAGACTTGCTCAAAGCTAGTGACGAGGACAGATCTGATCCCGTAACTCACCATCTTCGGTGTCATTGCTGCTAACCATGTTGCCCATGCTCCCTTATGGGGGAAGCGTGCTAACAGGGCGCCGCCTTACTGATGGAACTCCAGGCCCTGGGACTGACCAGCTGGCGAAGGCTAGGGGCTGGGGGCCTGGCCGGCAGGTAGCCTGCAGCACACAGGAGAGGGGAATGGGATGGAGGGGCAATGACCGGTGTGGCCCCGAGGCTCCCTGTGACCTGCTTGAGCTCCTGCTGCCCCTTCGCGTTCTCTGATGACTTGGGGGGTCCAGAGTCTCTGCCCTCATCTCAGACAGGACTGAGGGTTCAGGGTGGCCTTCCTCTCCTCTCATCCTTCCTCCCTCAGCCTGTGCCCCTCCATCCTGGACCCCTGCCCTGCTTTTCTCTCCAATTATGCATCTATAGCTTGCCACTCCGAAGAGGCCAGCTAGCCCGGGGGCGGCGGAGAAATAAACAGCATTGCCAGTGTTCTCCTGCGCCTGCCTGGAGTGTTGTCTGATCTAGGAGCCACCTGGTGGGGGATAGGACGCGTCTGGAGAGTCAAGTGTCCAGCCTGCCTGTCCACATGGGACACGGCCTATGAGACATACACAGACTATGTGACAGGCAGGTGGCATGGGAGGGGTGGCCCAGCTGAACTGAGCTGCAGATGTTCCCATGGGACAAATGAGGGCAATAGCTTGACAACCATTACAGAGGCTTCCCTGGGGTCCCAAGTGGTGCTTTCTGCCAGCAGGGGCCTGAGGCGTCATTGTGGGGGGCGAGGGAAATGGATGCTCTGGGTCGTGGCTCCTTCCCTGTCTTGTCCATGGAAGAGATGTAAGGGAGAAGGAAGCGGGGACGGGCAAAAAAAGGATGGATGGGAGAGAGAAGGGCGGAGATGGGCACATGGGACATAGGGACAAGAGGACGGAGGGAGGAAGACCCAGAGAGACTGAGAATAAGAGCAGATTTGAGGGAAAAGCCAGAGAAAGCAGAGGCACTTCCTCTCACCTTTCCAGGAAGAGTAAATGGCGTTCCTGAAGGAGCGTCTTTCAGTGGAGTCTTTTCCCACAGAGCAGATGGACCGTTAACTGACTTAGGGGATGCAGGGCTGGCAGCAGCCTGTGGGTCTCAGGACGAGGGCCGTGTGGACAGGGTCAGGACCCGGGGACTGTAGAACCCCATATCTGTGCTGGGTCAGTGTCTCCCCACTGCCTCCGTCCCTTCCCTTTCCAGATTGAAGGGTATTACACATAGGACAAGACCCCATCCATGGGAGAGGCTCTGTCCCCTCTGCCCAGAGCCCTCAGGATTGCTGAACCCAGCAAAGCAGAGCAGGGAGACCAAGGAGCCTGGGGTAGCAGCTGTGAGCCCTGGAAGCTGGCCAGCCCCCTTCCCCCCTCTCCTGGTCTGGAAACAGCGCCTCACCACCCCCCTCATCAGCTTGCAGCTCCCACTGAGCAGATGTCACCAGCAGCACATGTCAAGAATGACTGCACATCTGGTGGAAAGCAGCAGGAGCTGATCCTCTGTGCTGTGTCACCTTAGGTAAGTCACTGCCCATCTCTGGGCTTCAGTTTCCTCAGAAAACAAAGGATGGGGTAGGACACGGTAATGCTTAAGGGTCTAGGGGACTGGTTATCTAAGACTTGATAATCCTGATCTGACTTGGACCCCTGACATCTCTGGCTCCATTCACAGCTAAGCAGGCCTGGCTTCTTGGTCATGGGCCTAAGACCTGAGTCAGGGGCGGCTGGGGGATGGCTGTATCTGAATGAACTAGCTGTTCCCCCACTTTAAAGTCATCTGTGGCCCACCCTGCCCTGGAGTAAAGCATTCAGGCATTCATGGCCCCTCTGACTGGCTCTCCCACGTGGCCCGCCCCTCCCCACCTCTCCTGGAACTGCTGATTAATTGTTTTACTGTTCTGTGATGGGTCATGCTCTGTACCTTGACTCATGCTGTTCCCTCGGTCTGGACACCCTTCCCCTGCTCCTCACTTGGCTAAGTCAGCCTCTGAGATCCCTCAGGTACCACCTCCTCCAGAAAGATTAGGCCCCCTCCTCTGTCCCACACAGCCCTGGGATTCCAGTGCCCCAGCCTGATCACACTCTGTTGTGACTGTTTACTCATTAGGGGCTAAGGCCCGATCTGCCTTCTCATGCCTGTGACCCTGTCAGTCACCAACACAGGACCAGGATGATATTTTTCAATGGGCTGCAGTGGGATCAGAGCCTACCCTTTTTGCCCTGTTCACAGGTAGCCTGAAGGTGGGTTCCAGCTCCCGGACCCACCCCTGGCTTCATATGTGTTTGAGGATGCAGTGGGGAAGGGGTGTACAGGAACGTGTGTGGGACGTGGTCTCCACTAACTGCGCAGACATTTCTCGAGGTCCCACTGATCCAGATCTGTGGAGTGGCCACATTTTCTTCCCCCTCTGTAGCCCCCAGCCCCACAGTGGACCCCACACTCTCACTCACACAGTCCCCACCTCCACCAGCCCCCAGCAGGAGAAGGGATGCTCTGGGGCTGCCCGTGTCCTCTGCATCCTTGGGCTGCTCCCATCAGGACAGCTCATTTATTCACACTGCTTCCCAACTCCTGCTCATTCTCAAGGACCCAGAATAAGTCCTACTTCCAAAGCCAGTGCCCAAATGGTTCAGGGGTGGAATCTTAGGGTCCCCAAGCTCTCTACCACCCAGAGGGATGTGACTATGGGGGGGTCTCCTCGGCCCCTCCCACCCGGGGGCCCAGCCCAGCCCAGCCCAGCATGTGACCAGAATACCCAACCCTTGCCCAAGCCCCATAAACCCTGTGTTGATTTATGGACTGTGTGGACAGTTTTCCCATGTGTCCCTCCCCTAACGAGCAGTGTTTCTTAGGGATGAGTTTATTACAGGGAGCACACTAATCTCTTTCATAATATCGAAAGGCATACCAACTACAAAAATATCGGGCTCTCAAGTGTGGGCAGCTCGGTGTGGGGCTGGTGTGAGCCCTGACTTTGTTGCTGTAGGAACCCATTGGTCTCCTCCCCGGCTGCTCTGCAGGCCCCAAGGCCCCAACAAGGAGAGGGGGAAGTTGCAGGAGAGCGGTGGTAAGGGCCGAGGCTGAGGCGGGGCTGAGCTGGAGCAGGAAGCCGCCCCAGCCTGAATCACCAACCCTAGTGTGCAGAAGGCTTCAGTAAGGCCTTGGAGCCTGGCAGCAGAGCCGGCATGGGGAGAGGCCTGGATGGTTCCGCCCTGGTTCCATTGGCTGCTGGACCAAGGGCCTAAGCCACCAGCTACTTTCTCCAGAGCCCTCTCTGGCTTCCCAAGACCAAGCAGGAAGACCAGAGCCCTCGTGACACTTGAAGTGTGGACAGACCTTCGCCCAGTCACGATGACCTCCAACCTCTGGGGCTGGTCACTGGGGCACTGGTCCGGGGAACCTGCTGGCAGAGCTGGCACGAAGCAGAGAGGCTGACATGGCTGGGGTGACGCTGGGGGAGCCGTGAGGAAGGGGCTGGGGGGGGGGAAGCACCCAGTACAGGTAAGAAGGCGTGGCTGGGTCTTCCTCGCCCTCAGGACTGGGCGCCATTGGCCTGGGCGCCTGACAGGGCCTGCTTCCGGAAGGCCTGCAGGGCTGGGTTGTGCAGCAGCGTGTAGGCCAGCCCCCAGCGGGCCCTGCCTTGGCAGGCCCTGGGCCCCGCTCCTTTGGCCACAGGGTCCTTAGTCTGTAGTAACTGCATCCCTGGGAGGGGGAGACCTTCTGTGAGTCACTCAGCAAGCCCGGCCCATTGCTCCTGCCCATACCCAGCCCAGAGCAGAGTCTGAAAGTCCCCTATGGTGGGGGGGGAGGCTGTTGAGACTGGGTTTCCAGGTGCCAGGAGCTGTGCAAGGCTGAGAGGGGTGTTTGTAAAGGTTTAGGATGTCACTCTGCAGGTGGCAGACAGAAGAGGGGGAGGCTGAGCTCTGTAAAGAGGACCAGAGGTGGGACAGGGACAAGGGCTTAGAGACAGCTTGGTGTCCCCCTCATACTGCCCACTTCTCGGCGGGTGGGAAGGGGGAAGAGGAGGACATATCACCTGAGAGGGAGAGGTGGGGTAGGCCTGGGGTGCAGGCGTGACAGAGCCCCTTAGCAAAATGGCCACCTCATTTCCTGTGTGAGGGGGTGTGTGCGTGCATGTGAAGACAGAGGGAGGGAGGAAGGCAGGGAGGGAGAGAGAGAGAGGGACAGAGAGACAGAGAGGCAGAGAAAATGACCAGAATGGGCCAGGAAAATTCTCACTTCCTCTCTCCTGCAGGCAGCCCAGGGGCAAAGGAAGGGAGCATTTTCCTGGCACCCACTCAGTGGTGCGTGTTGGGGGTGGGGGGCATGCCTGCCTCCTGGGAGAAGCTAAGGGGGCTCAGTTCTCCCATTCCCCACGGGAAGGCGCACCTTCTTCTTCTGCCCCGAGTCTGAGGCCACCCTGGGGTGCCGAGGCAGGCTGGGGCTTCTGTGTTCGCAGGAGCAGGGCACAGAAGGCTGTCATGGCAGGATGTGCCTGGCTGACCTCAAGCTTCAAGAAGTTGCAGTATGTGTGGTAGCCTGAGTTGGGTGAGAGATGGCAGTGCTGGGGCAGGCGGGCCCCAGACAGGTCCTAACACACACACGGGGTGCCCTGGGCACCCTACATGGGTGCACAAGGCCACCGAGCATGTGGGTCCACCGCACACCTACATGTGGTCCAGGTCCCCCTCTGCGAGCAGATCCCAGGGGACCCTCCCTTACTGCTCCAGCAGCCTGAGCAACCCTCCCTCCCCTCCTCAGCCCCTGTCCTGTGGCCTTACCAGGGTCGAGAGTGGCTGCTCGAGGTGGCAGCAGGCTGAGGTCCATCTGGCCAAAGTGAATGGCATTATAGAGTGCAGAGAGGAGCACTCGCCAGGCGGCTACCACGGAGCCCACCAGCACGTTGATGGGGAAGAGAAGGAAGGTGGCTGCGTAGAGCATGCGCCTGGGATGGAGGAGAAAGGCGGAGGCAGGTCCCCACACAGCCCCTTCCTCAGGGTCAGGGTCACACCTAGGTGACCACAGCTGCTGGGCATTTATTAAGTACACCTTGTATGGACCCCACCCGTGCTGGACCCACTCTCTCAACCCAGCTGGTCCTCTCTACCACCCGGGAGACAGGCAGTGTCACCCCTTCTACAAAAAGGAAAATCTCTCTGAGGTCCAGAGAGGGTGGGTGACTGAGCTGAGGCTGCCTAGCTAGTCCACGGCAGAGCCGGGGTTTAAGTCCAGGTCTACCTGGATCTTTCTGTGACACTGGTGTCTCCTACCTCCCTCCTCTGGGTCCCTCCTGGGGCTGAGTCCTCCCACCGCCTTGCTATCTAACACAGAAATGATATTTCTGTTAACCTTCCTGCAAAGAGGGAGGCGCATGGTTTTGAGGGCACAGAGGATCCAGGGGAGGGAGACCCCCAAAATGGGAAGGGCTCCTGGGGTATTTCTGGCCCCATGACAGGTAAACAGAGAGGTATGTGGGCTAGGCTGGGCTGCTGCCCCCTTTCTCTATGGGTAAAGCAAGCTCTCTTTACTACCCACTGTGCTCCCTGAGAGAAAACAGGGAGATGGCCTTGAAGGGAGAAGAAGGGCACAATGAGAGAGGCACAGAGGGAGGAGAAGCTGAGGGCCTGAGAGAGCCCAGGAGCTGCCTCACCGATTGGTCAGCTCTGCCCATCCATGGCGAGTCTCCAGGAAGACCCAGTGAGCCGCCATGTTCTGCAGGGTCACAGCCAGGGCCAAGGTCAACCAGAAGGGCCTGTGGGTGGGATGGGAGGGTGTCACTGTTAGTGGCCCTCCGGGAAGGGGTCCCAGATCCCTCAGCCCCTTGCCTCTCTCACCACAAGGACTCCAGCGATCGAAGGAGTAGGAGGTTCCTGCCATGAAGCACAGGCATGAACACCAGGAAAGCCAGGGCCATGGTCCCCAGAAAGAAGATGATCTGCTGCACCAGGAGCCCTGCCGGGGATGGGGGGGGGGCGGCAGGGGTGTGTGTGCGCGGGAGAAACATCAGCCTCTGTGGGACTCAGCCCACCCCTGCCACTCCCAGGGACCCAAGGGTTTTGGAATTGGGCAGACCTGGTTTCAGAGCCTTGCTCTGCCACTGCCTAGCTGTGTCACCTTGAGCAAGTTACTTAACCTCTCTGAGCCTTGGTTTCCTCCTCGGTAAACTGGGGAGAGTGTTTCCCACCTCAGAGGGCTATTGTGAGGACCCAATGAGATCATGTCTGTGGCAACTTTTGAAAACCACAAAGTGCTTTGCAAATGTTATTTTCTCCCAATTCCTCCTGAGTCCTTGGGGACAAAACTGCATTTTAAATTAATGCTTGCATTCTTACCGGCCAGAGTCTGGCACATGGTAGGTGCCCAAAAGTTGTCTGTTAAAACAACTGGCTAATTGTTTATGTGGAATCGTGTGTACAAGAGGGCTTGGGAGCTATAAAGTCTACCAAGATGAGGAATTATGACTTCTCTCTTTCTTCTCCTCCCCCTAGGGAGTGGGGTGAGAACTGAAGGAACCAGCAGGGAGGGAAATAAGGCCCGTGCTTTTGTAACACTGGCCCCAACCCCCTCCCACATTTCAGAGAGCTATATGCCCTGCAACGCCCAAGAGAAGACTCAGAAACTTAGAGCTGGGAGGGTCCTGGAACTTAATCTAGTCCAACTCCCTCAAGGCAGGGTCCGGTTCACAGTCCCCATCTATAGCCATGAGACCCTGTTTGCATCCCAGTAACAGGAATCTCACTACCTCCTGAGGCAGCCCACCATGGCATAGCCCTCCATCACCAAGCAGGAATGTACCTCCTTGAACTTCCTACTTTCTAGTCCTGGGTCCACCCCCTCTGTAATCACCTGGTAGCACCCAGGGGCCATCCTTATGTGAGGAGTATCCTTCCTGCAAGGGCTCCTGTGCCCCCCAACCCCCACCTGAGTGAGCGCCAAGGGCAGGGAAGCCCTGGTCGGTCCCTCTTCTCACGCTTGTCCCAGAGCTTGCCCAGCATGGCAGACACCCAGAGGCAGTCAAGGCCTGTGGGGCACTATCCCCTCCCTCCCTGGCGCCATGTCTGGGGCTGGGAGAGGCCCAGGAGGTGGGCTAGTGGGGGCTCACCAAGGCAGGTGAAAGCAGTCTGGTAGGCGCTGAAGTTCATCCAACAGAATATGGCCTGGCGGGACAGGTGGGGGCTCTGAGGCAGGGGGCCCAGGTCCAGGGCAGCCCCTCGGTGTAGAGCTTGTAGGTTGGCCCTGCAGTGGGGGCAAGGAAGGCAGGGCTCTCAGGGAACACACATGCTCCTGAAATTCCTCCTTCGGAACAGTCTCTGGCTGGACTCCCAGGCCACAACCCATGGCGGTGGGCGGGGAAGCCTAGCCCAGCCTGGGAGGTCAGGGAGGGCTGCCCAGAGGAGGTGAGGACTGAGTGGAGCTTTACAGGATGCACAAGGGAAAGCTGGTGGGGCGGGGTAGGGATCAAGGGGGACAAATTCAGGCAGAAGGCGAATCCTGAGTCCAGTCAGGAAAGTGAGAAACATCAGAAAATATGGGAAGTGACCGGCAGTTGAGACACCAGACTAGAGGCGAGGTTCCCAGCAGGCAGAGGCTCGGGGGCCCTGACTGCAAAGACAGGTCCCTGGGCAGGACCTCTGAGGCAGCCGGGCAGTGGGGCTCAGTGACAGCAGGGCCTGCAGAGGCCATCCCTCCCTCTAGCCCCAGGGCTTTCCCCACAGACCCTCAGACTCTGGCCTCCTCCCCACGTCTGCACTGAGGGTCAGAGCCTGCCACTAACCTGTGTGTCACCAGGGAGCGGATCAGCACGAAGAAGGTGAGTGAGCAAGACAGGACCAAGGCCGAGACGTAGCAAACTGGAGGGCAGAGGGGAGCGAAGTGGGCAGCTGGGCCTCGAGGGTCTCCTGGGAGCCTCTGCACTGCTGCCAGGGTGCACCCGGGTGGGAGGGACCCCGCCCCACACCCCACTCTGAGCAGAGGCCTCTTGCCACGTTCCCCGTTCTCAGACCCAGTGTAAGTTGACAACCACAGCTGTCCAGGTGACATAGTGGCCAAGATGGGGAAAGGCCACCTCTGAAGCTGCAGACCTGGCTGGGTCTTGCTGCATCCATTGCTGTGTGACCCCTAGTAGGAGACGCCATCCAACCTGGCATCTGCCTCCAGCTCCATGGCTCCCTGGCCGTGTGGCCTTCAGGGGGTCATTTCATTGCCCAGCTGGTCACGCTGCTGTCCTGCCCATTTCCCAGCATGACACGAGCCATGGAGCCCCATCTAAGCCCATGTCAATGGCCTTTGTTCAGGAAACAGGGGATGCAAGTGCACTGCAGTGTGGCCTGAGCCCATCAGAATGAGGGGCGGTGGCAGCTGCTGCCTGTCTCCTCTGGGTGCGGCCTCTCGTCCCTGGCTCCCAGGCCACCCTGCCCATGTACACAGATCACGAGTTTGCTATCTCACCAGCAGCTGGAGGAGAATGCATGGTGTTCGTGAACAAGCCTGGCATTTAAGCAAAGCAGGGATGCGGGCTAGGCCCTTTCCACCCTGCATCTACATCCAGCCTCACGCTGCCCTTCAGGAGAGGCACAGGAAGACATGGGGCCAAGGAAGGCGCTGAGACTCAGAGGGCCTGACCCGCCAGCCACACACTAGGAAGTAATGGAGCCAGATGTGCAACCATCCAAGCAGACCCAGAATGAGCTCAGGGCGCTTGCACCCTCATCGCCTCAGCCAGCATAGGGAAGTGCTTCTTGTTCCTGTGTCTCCACCAGAGGCTCAGAGGGAGCAAGTACACGTGGAAAAGGCAAGCACCAGTTCCACATAACACAGGTAGGTGCTGGAGAAGTGGGCTCGGCACGGGAGGCACATTAAGATCACATGGCGCTGTTAAAACCCCTGTGGCCAGGCTGTACTCCACTAGTTAAATCCGAGTTTCTGGGCATGGGACCCAGGCCTCAGCTCTGTGAAAGCAACCCCAGTGATCCCGACCTGCAGTCAGTGTTGAGAACCTCTATGCTGGGGGCTTTCTGAAGACAGAAACTTAATGGTTTATTTCAATCAGCAACTGATTGAAATCAACCAACCAACCGACACGTACAGCGGGACTGCTGCAGTGGCTTGCCTCAGAATCACCTGCAGCGCTATTCCATCAGAAGCTGGACCCCAGCCTCAGGGTTTCTGAAGTCAGACCTGGGGCTTGAAACTTGGGATATTTTAAGTTAACAGGTGATTCTGACTGCTCCAGGAACCCCGGTCTCCCTGCCTGCCCTGGGCTTACTCCTCCAGTGGCAGGAGGGGACACTTCTCTGAAAAGTAAGGCTGGGAGACAGCTCTGGGCATGCGCAGCTCTGCCCCGTTCCATCTGCCCGGCAGGAGCCAGCCCCGCACCAGAGAAGGTGAGTGCACATGTTTCTGCCAGGAGGTGAGGGGCCTGCTTGCTGAGCTGGCCCAAGTGAGCGAACAGGTTGATGTGGGGTAAAGTGGCCTGGGGCTGGCCTTTGATCGTCATCTGTCATCTGTCTACTTCCTGCTCCTGTCTCCCTTCAATGGGTTCCATACATAGGTGCCTCCCAATCCTGGTGCCCATAAGATCCTCCTGTGCTTTGCCTCCTCTGGGACCTTGCACCTGTCCCCTTCTGGGACCTGCCTGGTGGATCCATCTATCTTTCCCACCAGATCCAGCGCCTCAAGGACAAGGCTGCCTTTGTGTCTTCAGCACCCATTTTGCAGGTAGAGACATTGAAATCCAGAGAAGTGCCTTGCCCAAGGTTACACAGCTAGTCAGTGATGGAGCAGGAACCCTCATCTAGCCTGCCTGCCTCAGAGTGAGCATTCTCTGAATGATGCCAGGCTTGCAGTCCAGGTGCTGGGGCCAGGGAACAGCCCTAAAACAGGCTCTCAGCGCTCAGAAGGCATTAGCTCCTTAGGCTCAGAAGAGACCAAAGGGCCCCAAGCTCAGATCTAGCTTCAGTTCCACCCTGGCCTGCTGACTGCTTTGGACATATCTCTAATGCCCCAGGCCTCAGTTTGCCTTACCTGTAAAGTAGGAGAGTAAAGACTGCTTTGTTTCGCTCTGTATCTAAAAGGATCCAAAGCGGAAACGTTTGGGCTTGGAAACTGTAGCATGTGATTATAAATGCCAGGTGTGTTGAGTAGAAGAAGAATCCATTGTCCGGGGATGTCACTTCCTGCCTCTGGCCCCTGATTTCCTGCTCTAAGAGATGGCGTCACAATGCTAACCTAACAGGGCTGCTGTGAGTGAGGTCTGAGCTTGGATATGGGCTGATGTGGCCGTGTCTGCTCCTGCCTGTGGCCCAGATTGCAGCCAACTTGGAAAATCTCCCTGGAGATGACATTTCAGCCCACCCAGAATTTGTCACCTGTCCAGCTTGTGAGCCTCAGCCACAGTTCCAAGGCAGCTTCTGGTGTGTGAGAAAAGGCACTCAGGAAGGCGGTGGGAGTGGAATCAGAGAAGGAAGTAGGCACCATACACACTTGTGCCCATCCCCACCCTCTGCCCCCTCCACTCCCAGCATGCCTGGTCTGTGGATGAGGACATTAATGGTCAGAAACAGCTGCAGAGCCATCACACTTCCATCTGCAATACTGGAAGCCTAAGGAGCCAGGGTCTCCCAAGTCAGCAGAGGATGCAGGCCCTGTGATCCCAACCACCAGGCTTTGTCTCAGGGGTGGTGAGAGCCCCAGCAGAGGCGTCAGGAGGTTGCATTCTTCTCTTGGTTCCATTTCTGCCTGACGTGCAACCTCAGGGAGTCCTTCCCCATGTGTTAAGTGGGGATACTTCTCAGCCTCCTCCTCAGGGCTGTGGGAGGGCCTGGGAGGTGGGGGAGGTGGGTACCAGGGCTAAGGGCTGAGGGAGGCATCAGCCCCAGAAGGGGAGGCTGGTATGGTTCCCTGGCCCAGGGGCTCATTTTCAAAGGAGAGCGGGGAGAAAGGAGGTGACCTGGGAGGATAGGGACTGAGTAAGAGAGAGCATCTGTCCTGCCAGACCCACTCACCTGCCATGAGGATGAGCTCAGAATCCCGGCCCTTCATCCCACATCACTGCCTCCTCTCCTGCTCCCCCACCCTCAGCAAAGGCCCCAGCCTGTCCCCTCAGCTCATGCACACTGTGGCCTTCCCCATCTCCAACCTGCAGAGCTGGGCAAGGACACTGGGGATGAGGGTGGGAGGCAACACACAAGCTGATGAGCTGCTGAGATGACCCCTTCAGGTCTCAGAGACTTGGGACTGGAAGCTCCAACAGCCCCAATGTGGAGATGAGGCCGTGGAGACCCAGACAGGGGCAGGGACGCGCCCAAGAGCAGCCAGCTCAGGCATCCCATCCAGCTCACATCCCTGCTGTGGACCCTCAGGGACCCCCAGAGACCTCACCTTCCACCGCCCACAGGTGGTGCTTTACCAGCTCCACTACCTCCTGCCTGTCCTCGGAGAGCACAATCCCAAATCCGGCCAGCAGGTAGGAGACATCCGTGGTGATCCCCGCTCTCACCTTCTGAATGGTGGGCACCACACCCACCAGCAGCAGCAAGGCCACCTGGAAGAGCCCCAGAATAAGGGCGCCGGGGGGGGGGGGCTGGACCCCACCAGGCACTCCCACCCCAGGCAGGAAGTGTTTTCTGAGCCACAGAGAGCCATCGGGGGAGAAGCAGCCATCAGTGTTCTGATCAGCACGTCACAAGAGATCCAATTTTAGTCTAACAGGCCACAGGTATGATTTCAGGCAGCACAACTGTAGCTGCACCTGTCTATCTATCAATCACCTGTCTAAACGGAATATAAAATTGCCAAGTTGGACAAACCAAAGTGTCCTATGAGTGAGCGCTAGTATTGTAGGTGAACAGACCTGGATTCAGATACTGGCTGCCCTGAGATATTAGTTGTGGGGACTTGGCCAAGTCAAATCTACCTCTCTCAGCCTCAATTTCCCCCATCTGTAAAATGGAGAAAATTCATACCTACCTTTGGGGTAATGGTGATGGTGGTAAGAGTGGTGAGGATTTATCACATATTATTTCACTAAATCTTCCCAACTACCCCAAAAGGAAGGTAATTCTACTTCTTCCATTTTCAGCTAAGCTAACGGACTCGGGGACGTTGAGTAGCTTGCCCAAGGTAACACAGGAGGTAAATAATGGAGCTAGGATTTAAACCCATGCTTATGTGACTCCAAAACTCATGCTCTGACTCTTTGTAACCCCAACAACAGTTAACACCCCTCCCTTCTGGGCAGGCCAGTGTCCCCAAGATGCCAAAAGCAGCTGGACAGTGTTGTGGATGTTTGGAAAGCTGAGCTGGGCCAGAGCATCCAGGCTTGAGGGCTGGGGTCAGGGGTCCAGAAGCAAATGCACCGCCAAGGCAGGACATACCTGGTAGATGGATGTCCCTGTCAGGGTGGCTGAAAGCACCAGCTTCAGGGGGAGTCGGAAGCCTACAGTCCCAAAAGGAGGGACATGGTGAGCCTAGCACCACCCAGGCCCAGGAGCCCGCATACCTCCCCAGGGGCCCAGGAAAAGGGCCAGGGCTCACAGAACCCTGGATTTAAACCCAAAGCCAGGCCAGGCCAGGCCAGGCGCTTCCCCTTGTCCCACGCTGGACGCTGTTCCTCCCAATGACAGGGTTCTAGGGGAGCAGGAGCTGCCTTCTAGTTACTCCGTGAACAGGAGCGGGGAGGTCACCTGTCACCCCTGACCTCGGCTCCACACCCATACCTCGCTGCGGAGTGTAGATGTAGTGTCTGAAGCGGGTCCATGCCCGGGACAGGAAGCCATGCTTGGAGGTATGGGAGCTGCAGAAAGACCCAAGGGAGGTGGGGGGCGGGGCTCAGGAGCAGCCCCTGCCCTGAGCCCCAGGGTTGGGTTCATTCCTCATCTCTACCCCACCAGGTTGCCCAGTGCCAGCCCCCCACATAAGCTTGCCGTCCAGCCCTGCCCACTGACCCAGAGGGTGCGCCTCAACCCTCACCTGCTTCCCAGCTTCTTCCGACAAAGGAGGGCCCTCAGATACTCCTCAGGGTAGCTGCTCCGCTGCTCCTGTGGGAACAGACAGATGAGACCTGCCTCGAGCCATCCCTGGGGCCCTGGCTCAGGGTAGTAGAGTGGGCATGGAGTAGGTGCTCTGTAAAAACCTCTTGCTTGTGGTGGAGCACAGAGAAGGGCTAGCCTATGGGGCAAGGCCCACAGCCCCAATGCTTCCCTTTCTTCCTCCACAAATACAAGTTAATTACTATCTAAGAACACTCAATGCCGGGAAATTCTTCCTAAGATTTAGCTGCAAGCCTTTCCTGCTTTATTCAGTCACACCTCATCCCTGCTTCCCTCATGGCCCTCTGGCCTCTGCTGACTGAGACTGGGGCAGAAGGGAGCCTATGTCCCAAGGACACATCCCTGACCAGGAGACAGGATGGGGCCATTCCAGGTCAGACCCACCAGGCCTCTCCTCCTACACCAGGGAGATCACAAGGGTGACCAGATTTGTCTAAGCCACATTCCAGGCCTTAAGCTGACTGCCAAATGGCAGGGCCCATGGGAAGAAGGGGTGAGACCCTGCCCCCATCATTAGGAGAATATAGTCCATTGTCACCTGTTGCTATGGCAACCCTGGGATCCAGGGCAGGTGTGGGTTAGCTCAAAGCTTGACTGTGTCCTTTGAGGCTTAAACCTCTTTGACTAAGGGCCAAAGAGGATTATTTCCCCCAAGATTTCTCAAGAGGAAAGGCATGCAGTGAGGGAGATGGGAGGCAGAGATGATGCCTGGAAGAGGAGGGAAGGGGTTCCGTGAGGCAGAGTAACGCCTGGTGTACTGTGTATCTGGGGGAGCTGCTCCCCGCTTCTGAGCCAGCTATAAAAATGAGGGAACAACAGGCTTCCCCAAAGGATCAGGAAGCAGTGGAGACAAATGTTCAGTACCCTACTGCTACTATTAATATATGAAAACCAAACCCAGAGTCAGGTGGGCCCATGGGGACCCAGGGCAGCCCCTGGAGAACCTGAGCCCACTCTGGCCTCTTCTCCCCTCACCCTCCTTGAGGACCTCGCCTTTTTCTGGGCTTCAGTCCCAGCCCCTCTCCTGAGCTCCAGGCCCATGGTCCAGCTGCCCGCCAGACCCTTAAACGCCACACACCCACCACTGTGCGTTATTCCCTGCACACCTGCTCTCATCTAGCATTCCACGTGTCAGCAACTGGCGCCACCACCTACCTGCTGTCTGTGCCACATGTCACCCTTCAAGCCTTTCCTGCCCCTTTCCCAGCCCTTTGCATCTGTGTCCCCAGCCTTTCTGAGGCCTCTGTGGGGATTTCCTCCTCCTCTCTCCCACCGAGTACTGGAGCCCACCTGCACCCGAACTCCCGGGGCACTTGGATGAGCCCCTGCTGCACTTTTGACATTGCTGTACATATGTGTGGCTGCGTCCATCTCCCCCAGTGCACTGGGGGTTCCTGGAGGCCACATTGCCCGTCAGCTGAGTCCACAGCACCTCGCCCAAGACTGGCACTTGGCTGGTACTCAGAAGGCTTCTTCATAAGATGGCCCTATCTTGTAGGACTTCTCTCTTGACATGATGTGCTCATCCATCTATCCAAAACTTCAGAAATATTTGCTGTGGGTCTATTACATGCTAACATTCTCTGGGTGCTGTCAATCAGGCATGAACAGACGCTACCCGTCTCTGCTCCTTTACTCATACGCTTTCCTGTGCCTGCAGGGCCTTCTCCTCATTCTCTCCCCATTCCAGATGCTCTCTGTCCTCAGTTCTCTGATCAAGTCAGCCTCCTCCAGGAAGCCCTCCCCTTTATCTGACTTCCCACCGAGAGTTGGTTCATAACGCAGCTGCGCTCTGAGTGCTTCCTGGCTCGTGTCAGTGCCTGCACAGCCCCATCAGGCACAGGCTGCTGGCCTGTCTCATTTCTCCAGCCGGATCCCAGTGATTCAGACCAGCGCTATGACTTACTGTCTTCTGGCCCATTTCTCCTTTGCTGAGTTCCTGCAGTGCACAGTTTGGCGCCCCGGGTATACTGGGTGCCAGCCAAGGGCCTGGCCTAGCCTTTGCCTGAACAGGGTGGACTAACCCATCACTCAGACTCAGCAAACCTCTTCTGAGCACCTGCAGTGTGCTGGGCCCTCCCCCACGCATGACGACAGATACGGAACCGGCAGTCGGGGAGCCCAACGCAGGCTCTTTACCTCAGAGCCCACTCCTGTCCTGTGGCTGAAGCTTCTCACCAGCTGCACCGGGTACCACAGGCTCAGGAATCCAAGGCCCAGAAGGAGGGGCAGGGAGGCCAGCAGGGAGTAGTACTTATAGATCTGGAGAGACAAACACCAGACATACCCACTTACTGCCTTCTTCCCCCAACCGAAGGCCAGGGTCCATTTCCCTTCCCTCCTCACCCTGGGGCCTGAGGGCAGTCTGGGGGGCCATGGGAAGGCTTCTGGTCCTGTCACACCCCCCCCAATCTGGGCCACTCAGGACAAACACTCCCACTTCCCCTTCTGGGGCCCTGCAGAGGTGCCTGTCCTTCCCCCAGACCCCTGGACTCCCAAGCTCTTAGAGGAGCCAAAGGGAGGAGGTCATGTAACCCCCTCCTCCCCACCCAGGAGGCTGCAACGTGGCCTGGAACAGGGCTTGAAACAGGGACACCCATTTTCTGTGCTTCTGGGCACTTGGACACAGGACCCTGAGAATCAGACAAAGGCCTAAGTTCATCTATGTACAATTTGCAACCTGTCATCAGGGAAGTCCATGCCCTGCCTCCTGCCTGGCACTGAGGTCTTTGTGCCTGAAGTCCTGAGGTTGGGCTCTTGTCCATTCATTCGCTCATTTGCTACTCAGTACATTTTTATTGAGAGCTTAGTATGTGCCAGGTTCTGGGTAGTGAAAAGACCAAGTCCCTGCTCTTCAAGAAACCAGCTTATCGGGCCGGCTGAGTGGCTCAGTGGGTTAAGAGCTCACTCACGAGTGCGAGCTGAGCTCTGAGCAACAGCAGTTCGATGCCCAGCCCGAGCTGAGCTGCCGCTGAGCTACCAACAGGTGGCAGGATGGCTCAGCTAAAAAAAAAAAAAGAAACCAGCTTATCTTCACCGCTGCCCTGAGGGATGGGTGATATCAACTTCATTAACAGACTGGAGTCTCAGGAAGGTGGCATACTTTCCTCAAAGCACTTAACACCACCTGGCATCATTTTGTACATTTATTTGTTTCATTGTTAATTGTGTCTCCCCTCCTGGAATGGCAGCTCTTGGGATGCCAGGGACCTTGTCTGCCTTGTTCACAGCTGTATTTCAGTGTCTGAAAATGTCCCTGATACAGACTATGTGCTTCCAATATGTTTGTTGGATGGATGAATGGATGGACGGATGGACGGACGGACGGATGGACGGATGGATGAAGGAATGAATGAAGCTGGGTTCAAACTTGGGTTGTCTGGCTCCAAAGTCTACACCCCCACTGGCTCTAGACTGGGCAGCTTCACACCCCCAGCCAGCAGCCAGTGAAGCAGGTGAGGTTCTGGAATTCTCTTTTTAGCCCTCTGAGACCATCCCCCGACTCATTGCCTGCCATCCTCCATCTGTCTTTACTTCCACTCCAGCCTGGCCAAGAGAAGGCTAGGGAACTAACAAGGTTGTAGGGGGCGGACTTCAGACTTCCTCTTCCCCCTCCACTGCCTCTCTCCTTTCCTGCCCCCTCCAGACTGGAAGCCCCTGAGGGCTGGCCCGGCTGCCTCGTTTCACAGAGGGGCCACGAGGAACAGCACGTGTTTGGAGGAGTAGAACCCTGTGCACAACAGGAGGTAGCAGGAAAGCCTGGCATGCAGAGATGAAGGCAGTCATGCTGGTGTAAGCTGCTCCTCCATGCCCTCTGTCCTAGGCCATTATGAATCAGTGGTTACCTTGGGCAGCTGAGGACACTCTGCCCTCTGCCAGACCTGGACCCCAAAGTGAGTCCAGGCCAGCATGGTGCCGAGCAGGTGTGAGGCTCCATGCCTGACTGTGGCACAGGCGGCCAGGGGGTAGTAGAGGGCCGGGTAATAGAGCAGGGCCAGCATCTTCCAGGAGCCTGGAAGGCAAGACGGGCAAAGAGAAAATGAGGGAGGGGCAGGTGTGGGCTGAGCCCCCCCATCCAGGCCTCTCCTGTCTCCATCTTCCAAGCCCCTCAGCTGGCTCAGTGGGCAAGAGCCCTGCGTTCAAATCCAGGCTCTGACTAGTATCAACTCTTTGATCTTGGGCCAGTTACCTCTTAAAGCCACAGTTTCCCCATCTGTAAAGTGAAAATAAAAGTACTAAATTAGCAAAGACCAAATGAGAAGGTATGTGAACGGTGCTTAGCACAGCGCCTAAGTTAGTCCTCAGTCCATCAAGCTACTGCTTTATTATTGTGTGCTTCTCTGGCCCTGTAAAGTGGGGCTAAGATCCATAATTGTGGAGTCACTGTGAGGACTGGATTATCTAAGGAGGTCATGTCACAGGACAGTGGCACCTCTCAATGGCAGCTGTCCTTGTTCCCATCACCTCCCTGAGCCCAGCTCAAATCTCCAGGACCTCTCCCTGTCCCTCTCCCCGCCTCCTTCATTCTTACACAGGGCTTGGATATCAGGGGACCCAGCCTGTGCCCATGAACAAGAGTGCCCTCCCTCCTGGGGGTAAGGTTTGCACAAGAACAGAGGAAGCAGAGAGGGCAGTATTGACCCAAGGGTTGGGATCAACCAGGGTGAGGGTTTGGGCATTGTGGAGGGACAGTGGGAGGGTAAGGGGATTATGTCTCCTCAGTGGCGGCCAATGACTGGGATGGGGAGCTACTTGGGGAGTCGTGCCCCAGTGCTCCAGGTTCCCACCCCACCCCCATCCCATCAAGCCAGGCCCAGGCCTCAGCTGTACTGGGTACCTGGGCCGGGCGGTGAGGCCATGGTCAGGAAGGGCAGCGGGGCCTCCGCGAGGAGCAGCAGACACAGGGAGCTGAAGAGCACCATGAAGATGGCAGCAGGCACGGCCCGGGGCCTCTCCCCAGCCGAGAAATCCACAGGGCTGGTGCAGGGGCAGGGACAGGACAGAAGGAGTTGCTCAGGCTCTGTGTTGCCATTACGTCATGTCATGTTCCATAAAACAGGGAGGCTGAGTCAGTCCCTTTCCAGATGGGGACATGGAGGCCCTTCATCCATTCATTCCACAGATATTTATGGAGTGCCTCCTATGTACCAAGTTCTGGGCCCTGTGGCAGAGTGACTGGGGAACATACCCCCCATTGTGCATGTGTTTATACACACACACACACACACACACACACACACAAGCCTGAGCACAGCTCCCTCCACCCACACTGGATGCTCCAGGAAACAGCAGCCTCCACACTAATTGGTCTGTCTGGGTTGGCAGACCTTCAGAGAGCTTAGAGAGTCACAACATCCTTGCACAACAGCCACCACCCTGGCCTGGGTGTGGCCCAGTGCAGAGGTCAGACAGGGGACACAGCTGTCCCATGCATCACCTCTCTGGGCTTAGGGCAAGCCCCTCAGACCCTCTGCTTCTGTGGTCCCGCTTGCCCTCATGCCCTGACAATGCCATCCTGCTTCACTCCTCCCCAAACCCTCCCCAAGCTGTTCCCCACAAAGCCAGCGTGCAGGACCCACACTGGTGTGCAGCCCAGGCCTGTGGTGCAAGACTGTCTACAATGGGACTCTACCCACCACTTCCCCCAACCCTGTATCTTTCCCACACAAGCCTGCCCTGTCCCATCTCCTCAGGGTCATCCTTGTCCCAGGCTCTGGGACTGCAGTGCTGAGGAGATAGGGTGGAAAGTCCCTCAGAAATCTGCTTTAGCATCAGGGTCCAGATGAGAACCTCAGGGCAAACGAGAGTCACTAAGGCATGGCGTGGTCATGGCCTGTCCAGACTGTGGGCCGCCTGATGAGGTATGTCCTGGAGCTGGGCCCTGTTGGGCTCATGGCTCCTTGGGGTTTGGAACAGGAGCAGGTAGACCTGAGTGGGTCCCTCTCCCTCCCTCTGGGGGTCCCCAACTAAGCCTGGAGATCTGGGTGAGGGTGGGGAGATCCCCTAGGGTGAGAGAGGAGGGGGTATCATTGAGGCCAGAACTGGCTTTTGGGTCCCCCTGAGTGGGAGTGCCCAGGCCAGGCACCAACCTGGGCAGCCCGGGCCTGCCATGTCCACAGTGGGGCCAGAGCTGGCGGCGTCTCACCAGCATGGCCAGCAGCAGCAACACAAGGATCTGAAGGAGAGCACAGCAGAGGGGGGGCTTGGGGTGCCCAGGCTTCCTGGGGGGCTGCATCTGAGCGCTTGGCCTCAGGCTCCAGGAAGCCTCCTGTCCCCCGGTGAACACTCACGTGGTGTTTAGGGAACTGGCCAGGTCTGAGAGGTTGGACTAGGTCTGAATCCCGGTTTGGGTTCCCACCCTGGGAGAAGCCCCTCCCACATTTTGGGTTCCCAGGGGCCCCCTTCACCAGCTCCAGCAGGGGACATAAGTGCCCCTGCCCAGGCTGGCAGCACGTGCAAGCCAGTTTGGACTCAGGTTAGACTCACCGACAGCACAGCCAGGCAGGCATGGAGAACGCCCGGGGGCACACTGGGGTGGCAGGAGGGCACCACTCTGCAGAGGGAGTGAAGGCTGGGTCAGGCCCAGGTGGGGAACCCCACAGGGTGCAGCCAGGTCTGCGGCTCCAGGCTGTCTACAGGGGCTCCATCTCCCTCAGCTCTCTGATCTCGCCTACACAAGTCTGCCCAGTTCCACCTTCTCAAGGTCATTCTGGGGCTCTCATGCCTCGATGGTGTGTTGACTCTGTGCCAAGCTCAAAGTTCCAGGGCTGAAGAAGACAGGGGACTCCCAGGGGAAGACAGGAAAATTAGAGTGGGTCAGCTCGGCCTGAACCTCTTTGCTTTCTCATCCAGATCCTTCCTCTCTTCCGAGGCCCACTTTCTCCCTCCCTCCTCCAGGATGCCTTCCTGGTTGCTCCAGGCCTCACAGACCTCCTCTCAGAGCTGTGGCTGAGATGCTGCCCGAGTCAAACCATGAAGCATTTGGCCCTACAGTTTGTTCTCCACTCACTGGTATCTGAATTTGGTCTGCATCTGACTGGAATGGTCTTCCTTGGTCTTTTAGGACTTGTGTCTCTTCTTTTCCCATTTCCTTCATTAAGGCCTTCCATGTGTCGCTGGGCAGGTTGCACACTGCACAAGGATGGCCAGCCAAGGAAATGAGTGTGGTCTGAAATCCAGGCCACACTGCTCATCAAGCCTCGCACCTCCTGAGCTGCACACATCTAAATGGTGTCCCCTTCTCTACCACCAAGGCTCCTTATGGCCTGGCAGAGGTCCTGGCCTTGCCACAGCTGAGCACAGACGTAGGCCCATGGTGGAGACAAAGAGATCAGTGAGCACAATGAAAGCTTCAACTTCCCTGGCTGGTCTGTGGCCGAGAAAGAGTTAGAAGGCCTGAGTTCAGAGCTGGACCTGGACCTGGGGGAGCAGACAGGACTGGGTCCCTGGGGAGAGGGAGACTTCTGGGTTTGCCCAGGTGAGGCCTGAGAGTGCCACAGGGACACCAGCGCAGGCAAAGGCATGAGAGGAAGCCCTGTGCTGCAGCTGGGGCCTCCCTGGGGCTCACCCACCCACCTGGGCACCCTCCTACTGAGTGGAAAAGCGGATTCCCAAGGCCTCACCTGCAGGGTGAACTCAGAGCCATGGGATCCTGCGGAACAGCTCATGGGTCTCCAGATGTTTGAGGTCTGAGCAACAGAGAACCTTGGGGCAAGGCATCAGAGCCAGGGATATTTGCTTTACTTTGAAACATGATTAGCATTTCTTTAGGCAGAGAAGGGGAAAGGGGGCTCCACGGAGAGGGAAGCATGGGGAAGCAGAGTGACAGGCAGTAGGGTGTGTGGCTGGGGCCAGGCAAGGCTTTCAGCTTGATTGCAGCCCAGAGGGTACCCTGAGGACAGGTTATAGGAGGCACCGGAGGCACTGGGGAGCCAGGGAGGGTGTTTGAGCAGGGCAATATTTGGGATTTTAGATTTCTGTGGCTAGATGTGAATAATAATAACAGCAGTAACTAGTACTTACTAGGCACTGACTATGTGCCAGGCACTGTTTGTTCCTTGTATCAACTCAATTTTTACCTAAGAGGTGTGTGCTATTAGTATCCCCCTTGTATAGATAAGGAGACCACGGCTCAGGAAAGCTAAGTATCTTGCCCAAATCACACAGCTAGTAGCCCTAGCTAGCCAGGACTCAAACTGAGGCAGTCTGTCTCCAGCAACTGCATCTGAGTGGGAGGTAAGAGGTAAGAAGTACGTGAAGGAAAATATTTGTGTCCCCAGGCTCTGGCTGGGAAGCTCAGTATTGATGATGGGTGGATAGCACATGGGCACATAACCGGCCAGAGGGGCCTCTGGGGGTGGAAAGAGCCAGCGTGGCTCACACAGATCAATTCCACAGATCAGTCCATGCAGGACCCCAGGTAACGCACCCGTCCTCATCAGACTTAGCCCCCAAACTGTTCAGCCAGGTCCTGGCACTACAGGGACATATGGATAAGTGTGACCAGGAGACTGAGTCCATCCCGGCCACTGTCACCAGTGCCCACCAATCCCAGCTCCCAAGCCTGCTGGGGCACCCTGAGGCACAGAGGGAGACCACTGTCAGAGCTCCACAAAGCTCTGGTGCCCCATCTCACTGCAGGGTCTGACTCACACAGGGCGAGTGAGCCCAGGTTCCCCTCTGTGGGACTCACCTGGGCTCCCTGTTTCCCACTCCCACCTTTGAGGGGCTGGTGGGGAAAAGGCGGGCTCCACTTGGCTTGGCTAAGTAAGTAGGTTCAAACAAACCTCTTCATTCTTCCCTGCAGTGGAGGAAGGGAACTGCCAATTCTAGATAGCACCCCCATTAGAGGCTGTCCTCCACACCACCCAGTCCCCGCCACACACCCACCTTCATTCTAGGGCTCTGTCTAAATATCCTAGCCACAGAGCTGGCTGCAGGGGCTTTACCCCAGCCGAAGACCAGGCTCTAAGGCACCCAAGGACACAGCTTCAGATTTGGGCCTTAACCTGGCTCAGGGCCCGTGTCCTCCTGGGGGCCCTGGGCACCCCCCCCCACTCTGCTGCTCCCCCTACTCATACAAATGCAGCAGGGTCAGCCAGGGAAGGGAGGCGGGCACACTCTTGCTGACCACAGAGCTGCTTTTCAGATGGTTAGAGCCCTGAGTCCTGCAAACAACTCTTCCTCCCCCTGGGCCTGGGCGGGGCTTCTGTCCCAGCCCAGTGACCCAAGTCTGGCCAGGCCAGAGCCCCAGCCCCTGGGGAGGCATACAAGCATTTCTCCTTCTCCAGTTTCTTGATGATGGAGAACAGATGTGTACACATCTGGCTCAGCAACTCCCCAACCTCACCTTACCAGCTCAACCAACCCTCAGACAGAGCAGGCAAGAGGGGGATGGGGCCAGGGCAGGAACTAAGTACGCCTACGAGGGAAGAACAGGGTTCTGGGGACCTCACAGGCTAAGCGTCCTTGGCAGCATGTGAGGGCACAAGGAGACCCAACTACCCAGCCAGGGCACGCAGAGGAAACAAAGATAGAAACGGTCTGGGCAAGGGCAGCTGTGGCCTGAGTCCTCAGGGCACTCGGCTGGGCTGACGGCACCTCCCTGCCCTGCTGGCCTGAGCACTTCTGTGAAAGGAAACAGGACCTCCTCTTCTTCACAGAGATCCCACCAGTCTTCCTTCCTTGGCTCTCTGCCTCCCCTGCCCCCAGTCTGCCCAGAGAGCCTGCCACTTGCTAATACCACAGCCCAGACAGTACCACAGGGGTCAGTAGCCCCTTGAAAGCAAGCCCAACTTCCCTCAACCACTCACTCAGCATTCTCCATCCTCGCTACAAGCCAGAGTCGCCCATTTCAAGGATGGGGCCCAGGAATCTATATTTTAAATGCACCACACAGGTGCTTTCTAGGTGAACACCTGGGCAAGGGCTGGTGGTCTCCCGTAATGGACGGGGAGACTGATGCCCAGAGAGGCTGTGACTTGCCGAGGGTCATGCTGCAAATGAGTGGGGCAGCCCATCTTAACAGCCCTGGCCTAGGGTCTTCTCTGTGCCCCCACCAATAACCTCGGCCACAGCCACTCTGCTGGCCACAGAGCTAGGGGTTCACTTACCCCTCGGGCTGGAGCTCCTGGCTGCCCTGGGGCTCGTCGAGGTACCAGCTGCCATAGGAATAGTCCTCTGCGTCCCCGGAGGAGCTCTGGTTCTCGGCTGCCCTGGACATGCTCCGACCCTTCTCTTTTGACTCCCAGACAAGAGGAAAAGAGTCACTACAGATGTGAAAAGAGGCTTAGAAAGAAAAATAGAAAGAAAGGAACCCAAACAAAGAAATGTTTCTCTTTAATACTAAAAGTTACTTTCTTGCTTTTAGCTTTCTGGGAAGTCTGTCTGGGAGTGAGGGCCTGATCCCGCGGGCACGGGAAGAGGGGGCTGGGAGAAGGGGCAGGGCTTCTGCGTCCTCTCTGGGTGCTGCACGAGGTAGCTATCCCTCTGGGGTAGTGCTCCCCTGGGGTCTTGGGGCTCTTGCTGGAGCACCTGTCTGTCTGACTGACTGACCACCAGCAGGCATTTGCTCAAAGGACCATTTTCGAAGGTTTGTCCAATCCGAGCTGCCCACATAGACACCCCTCCTTGTTTCCCCCTCCCCAAACCCACTCAGACAGACCCACAGACACAGACTCAAGGAAGGGCCCGGGAGGAAGTTGCTGCAGAGATGAAAGGGCGGGCGGGCTGCAAGGCGGGCTTAGCACTCTGCTGGACCCTCCAGCCCAATCCCCCTCTTTGTTCAGGCTCCCTTGAGACCACCCCTTTAGGCCTCAGTGGTGGGAACACACTAGGGTCTGACAAAGCTCTCCCCTCCTCCGCAGGAGGCCCCAGCTCCACTAAGCCTGGCCCTGCAGGGGTGTGCGTACCTGCCTTCAGCGCCTGCCTCGGAAGCTCCCACACCTTCGCCCAGGACCTCTGCAGTGCCCCACGCTCATTCCAGCAACCCAAGAAGACAGAGGGGGAGGGGGTGCTGGGCGAAGGCAGGCAGGAAGCTTGTCTATTGCTTCTCCTGCGTTTCCATGAAGGAGGTAACATGTATCTCACTGGCAAAACATTTTTGTTTCTCCAACTTGATTTCACAAGGAGATAACTCACCCCCACAAGGCACAAATTAGTCCTTTAAACACGAACCAGACCCATGAGTAGGCAAGGAGAACCCCACCCACCTCCTGCTCCTTCCAAGGTGAGGATGATGGTGAGGAAGGCTGCACCCGGCAGGGGGCTGGGGTTCCTTGCCATCCTCCCTCCCCTGAGAAGCTGCCCCCCCCTTCCCCATGCCCATTCCCCACCCCCTTTTTGTTCAAGCCCAGACAGGGTGGGGGTGAGGCAAAATGCAGAGGAAGGCAGAGAGCAAGTTCTCACCCCTACCCTGGGTGGGGGGTCACGACTCCTGAATCTCTGGGTCCACATCCTTCCAGTATCCCGGAGGGTACCTGAGGCCCCACCCAGCTTAGGCATTCGTTCAACAAGCTTTTTAAAAAGACATTCATCCATTTATTCTTTTAACATAAATTCATCGAACACCTACTAAGAGCCAGCACTGTCCTAGGCCCTGGGATATGAGCAGTTACAGTGCAGGAGATACAGACAAGTAGGTAAATGAGCTCAGGTGTCGAAGGGTCATAAAGGGAAGGCAGGATGCCCAGACATGTACTGTGGGGAACTGAATTTGGTCTGAGAGAATGGGGGCGGGGGCGGTTTCTAAAGAAAGTAAGCTTTGAGTGAAGATCTGAGAGCAGGAAAAAGTCAGCTGAGCAGAGGGTGAGCTGGGGGAGTAGGGGTGCGGGAAGTGTGTTCCTAGTAGAGAGAACAGCATAGGTGAAGGCTCAGGGAAGACAGGGCTTGAAACCCTAAAGGCTCCCCCACCCAAACTCCGTAGGCAGGCTCATAAGGCCTTCCAGGATGGGGCCCTGAGTGCTGTGGTGGCCTTGGTTCCTGTCCTTCCCAAATGGCCCCTCTTCCAGGAAGAGGGCTCTGACCACCCCTTCCCCACCCACAGAGGTGTCAGTGTCTCAGAGCTGAGCCTGAACTTGATCTGATGCGGTGCAGGAGCCCACACTGCTGGTCTGATCCCAGGGATTTGGGGTGCATCTTGCTTCCCAGGCCTGGCTGTGAGCTCCTGAGGGCACAGCTCTGACTTCTCCTTCGCCTCCCTCCCTCCCCGGGAGGGAGCCTGAGTCACAGGGACTTTTTACCCAGGCTTGGCAAAGCCATGCTCTTTCTGGCCGCCGTCACTCCTCTATGGGCCTGTCCTGCGCAGTCTCCTGTTGTGCCCTCGTCTCCCCAGCCTGACGTCCCCTCACCGCTCATGGGTCTCAGACCCATAGCTTAGGGAGCACCCAACCCCTACTTGATTTTAAATCTCCCTCATGATACCTCTAATAATTAGAATTCAGTCTGTGACAGGAAGCTCCCTTTCTATACAAGGCAGAGGTGTGAGATGTTCATGGGGCGGGGCTCCTCTGCCTGTCAGAAATCACTTCCTTCCCTGGAGAGAGCTTAAATCTGCTCCCAACCTGGTTCACTCATTCATTCATTCATTCAACAAATGTAGATTGCATGCTCACTGTGCGCCAGGCAAGGTTCTACATGCTGAGCATACAACAGTGAGCAGCAAGTCGTGTGCCTCAGGGAACTTAATGTGTAGGGGGGCAGGGTGGAGACAATAGGTGTCCTGAGTGCTGAGAGGAAAAATAAAGTGAGGTAAGAGAAGAGACACAGACAGACAGACAGACAGACAGACAAGGGTTGGCTGTTTCAGGCAGGATGCTCAGGAAAAGCCTTGCTAAGGAGATGGATGATATTTGAGCAGACCTGAAGGAAGGGAGGAAAGAGTCCAGCTGGGTACTGAGAAAAGGCACTGGGGCTCCTGGAGCCTCCGTCAGCCTCAGGGGCCCCAGGCAAACCCAGGCACAGCCCCCTCCCTTCCTTACAACCCCCTCCCTGAACCAAACCCTGCTCTGTCCCCAAAGGGATGTCCAGTGCTACCGCCCCTCCCCCTGGGACAGCCAGCACCCATGATGTCCCCTCCCTCCTCAGTAGGCCAGCTTCAGGGAGGCCCTAAGCAGAGGGGAGAAAGAGGTGAGCTTCGCGGGTCTTCCGGGTGTGGGCACAGGGGCCAGAGAGCAGTCTTGTGCCCAGTACTGTGGTCTGGGTCAGGGCTGGGCTGGGAGCAGGAAGGAGTGGGTCCAGGAGGTGAGAGCAGGGTTTCTAGATGGCAGTGGAAATGCCCTGGTTGGGAGGCAGTCTGCCTGGGTTTGAGCCCTGGGCTGCTCGTGACCCTGAGTGAGTCCCCGTGCCTCTCGAGGCCTCAGCCCTGCCTCTGTCCCAGGAGGGGTGCATCATCCAGCCTGGAGACTCTCTGATTGTGGGCTCTCTTCTACCCTAGGTCCCCACTCAATGACTTCATGGCCCAAGAATGTAGTCAGCACACTAGATTGTAGCAAGGTCAAAGCCATAGAGAACAGCTATGACTGGCCGGGCCTTTCTCTTCGCCTTACACCCACACTCCTGGCCCCCTGCACCCCATCTGCTCTTCTGGGGGACAGGGAGGCAGGCTGGATAGCAGATCCATGGATACTGGGTGGCCACATGGCTCAGGCTAGGAGGGGGACCCCCCTAATTAAGCCCAAAGTGCCTCCTCAGCTTGGAGCTAGAATAGTCTGGAGCTCACATCTGTAAAATGGGAGGGTTAACTCTGGGGTGTTAGGACTGCAAGCCGGCAAGGAAATGTGACGGGAAGACAAAGATGGTAATGAGGCGCTCCTGAAGAATTTGCCTGAAGGCCTGGCGGCAGAGTCCAGAGCTGGCTTTATAGGAGGACTCACCTGAAAGAGTAGGAGACCAGCACCTGCCATCAGAAGAGGGGCCAGAGAGTGGATGTACTGGGGTGGGGGGTGGGGGGGAGGAGATGGCTTGGGCAGTTTTGAGGACTTCCTGGAGAGGGTCCTGGAGCAGGGCCCTAAGATCAGACAGGGTCAGCAGCGGTAGCTGGAATGAGGTGTAAGTGTCTTAGGAGAGCTGAGAAGGGGAGTCTGAGAGGCAAGGAGAGGGCAGCAGTCAGTACTGCCTGGCTGTGGCCTGCAAGAGCCCAGGTGAGCCCATTCAGGTGAGGCTGACTCCAGTCAGGTGAGGAGTAGCCCAAGCCAGCAGGGCTCCCAGCTGGGCACAGATTGGGGTGGCTACGCCCTGCTCACTGTGGGAGGGGTTCCCAAAAGCTTCCAGGCTCTGAGCAGAAAAAGGGCTCTGAGCACACAAAAGCCGTCAGCCCTGCCTCTCTGGCTGGAGCTGGCCCATGAAGGCCTTGAGACAGGGCTTCCTTCCTCCTCATGTTTTTCTTCAAGTTGATTAAATCTGAGGAATTTTTGCATCCAGAAACAGAGGCCCACGTGCGTGCATGCCTGCCCTCCTTGGCCTGTGGTTTTCAGAATCCTCAAAGGGCTAAGTGCTAAGCTTAAAAGGAGTGAGCCAGAATGAATGGGGAAGGCCAGCAGCAGCCTCAGAACTCAGAAACACCCCCAAGGATGCCAGGTCCCCCAGGGCACCTCCAGAGTCTCAGCAATATCATCAGAATTTTAGAACCCTGAAAACTCAGCATCACCCCCATGAGCCTTCAGATCTTCACAAACATACCAGAACACCTAAAATACCTCAGAACCTCAGCCACATTCCAAGGACCCTCAAATTCTAGCAGATCAGCACAGGTTGGGGCAAAATGGTCAAAACCTTGGTGTGAGCAGTTGCAGAAACCTACGGAGCCCCATTGCTCACCATCCTCCCATCCCAGCCCTTGGCTCTCTGAGTCCAGCTGGACCCCTCAAAAGTTCTACACCACCCAAACCTCAGTAAAGCCTCAGAGCCTCGGCAACACCTTGATCCCCAGTAGCACAGCAGAGAATCCCCAAGGGGTGCTCTGGTCCAGGATGGGGGCAGACCCCATGTGACTGCTCGTATGGCCTGGCCCCCCTGCGAGCCCGAATAAGGGGCCAAAGCGTCAACCCCATGCAGGCCAGAGAACTCAGGGCCCACACGGCCCTCACACACACGGAACAAGTGCCTAACCCTGGCCCATGATGGGGAAAGCATGGTGGCTCTATGCCTCCTACCCCCATGCCATGCGGGAGCTTCAGACGCATCATGTGACCTGCCCTTCCTGTAACCCGCCTGCTCCCTCACCAGCACCACCAGCAGCACATAAGGGACTCAGGCCAGACTTTCTGGTATGCGTGTGGAAACTGGTGAGACGTAGGAGGGGGGCAGCCGGCAGTCCCGGGGAGCAGCGTGTTCTTCCCCTCCCAGGGGACGAGGCTAGAACTGACTCAGAGGAGGGAAGGTGGGGAGACAGATTTCAGCTCAGGACCAAGGTAGCTTTTCTACTCTCACAGAGGAGTGAGCCTCCCATGGGAGGGGGGCAATCAAGAAGAGACTGGTTACATCTGATGCTACAGAAGGTTTCCTGCCTTCAGAGGACTGGCCCAAAGGCCATGACAATTTCTTCAGCCACAAGCGTCCTGGAGTCGTCCTTCCCAGCACACCCACCTTGGGTTGGTGCCACCAAGGTCTGGCCTTGACATGGAGGCTTTGCGCTGTTCTCCTTCCTCACTGAGGACACTGACTGCTGGCCAGATCCCCTGAGAGCTCTCTCCTTGTTCCCAGGACAGGGCTCTCTATCAGCCCACCAGCAGACAAGACTCTTCTGACATCTCCCTGCCTATTGGAGCTCACACTAACTCCGCAGTGCCCCCGCCTCCCAGTACAGCCTCCCCAGGTCCCCAAACTCATCCTCAGGATTGCTCAGCCCTGCCATTCCTGCCTCCAGACCTTTGTTGGTACTCTCCCTGCTCCCCCATTTGTTCCAGTCCTACCTGGCCCACCTCCACCAGGCGTTCTCTTGACCTCTCCCTTCTGTCTCTCTTCCTCTCCTTATTGATCACCCTGGGGAGTCCTGTCCCTCCAGGCGACAGGGTGCCACCAGCAGCTGGCCCCGCCGCCTCTGAGCACCAGCAGCAGCACTGGCTGGGATCCCAGAGGGCTGCCTGGCTGTGCAGTCTCAGCACTTGGTCCTGAGCAACAGTCCTCAGCACCTGCTTTCCAAGGTGTTTGATCTCCTCCCAGAAAAGCACTCCCTCCCTCCCACCAGCCCAGCCAGGCCCCTCCTCCGGCCCCAGGCCTCCTGCCCGCGATTCCAGAACCGGAGAAGCCCACCCCACCCCCACCTTCCAGCTCAGGCCCACAGCTGGGCTGGGGCCCCACACCGCACACAGGACAGCTTGTCTCTGGAGGAGCCTCTCCGCCCCCCAGACCATTTGCCCGAAACTTGATCTCCTCGGTGGAGGGGCCTGCTCAGGGCTTTGATGGCTGAGTTCCCCAGCTGTGGCCCCAGTGAGCTCAGGAACCCCCTACCTACCCTCATGTGTCACCATCCATCACGGAAGGACAGGAAGGATTGCCTTATGAATTGCACCAAGCTGGAGGGAAACCACCAGCTAAGCTTTTAATAACGCGATTGGAGTCCTGCTGCTGCCCAGCTGGGCTAAGGGCCCTGGCCAGGAGAAGGGAGGAGTTTGTCACACTTTCCTGGGCTTTGGGGCTCAAATTTCAGGTATGATCCATTCCAGGGGGAGAGTGAAAAGGCCCACTCAGAGAGCTTTGTCCTCACCCCCTCGTAGCCTAGTCTCCCCCCAGAAAAAGGCTGGAGTTCTGGGGCAGTGGTGCCCCAAAACCACATGGACAGTCCCCAGATCCCCTTCGCTGAGCAGGGGGTGGGATTAGGCTCATCATGCTGTCTCCCCCCACTTCTTAGAGGGCTGTAAACACGACTGGGGAGGGGAAAGGCTTAGAAGTGCTAAAACATGGTGCTGGAGCTGGCAGGGAGGGTGGGCAGGGATAACGGGTGTGGCCCTAAATTCCCAGGAGGACAGCTGGGGAGATGTCTTCTTCCTTTTCCAAGGAGAAAGGGGGTACAGTCCATAAAAGTGTAGGGCAGCCAAGGGAGCACAGGCTTTAGGATGTGAGATTGGCTTCCAAGGATGGTGAAGACCCCAGAATAGTGGGCACAGCAGCAAGGATAATGCCAGGGCTATGTCCGCTCAGGGGAAGAGGCTGGGAGAGGGACCATCCCAGGCCAAGCTGGAAGGGGTCTGTTGGCTCTGACCTGATGAACTGTCTTCCCCAAGGAGAAGGGTTTTTACACAGAAAGTGTTAAACTCACAACACAAAGGGAATTAAACTTTGGCCCACTTTCAGGAATCTGTCCTCAAGGAACACTTGCATTATACAGAGAAGATGCCCAAGGCTGTCTGTAACCAAGTCCAATATCCATCAGTAAGCTTCGATGCATCAATATAGTGAGGTACCACTCAGCTGTCACAAAGAAGGAGGCACCTCCTTGTGGCCTGGCAGGGCAGAACCTCCAAGACATGGTGCCAAGTGACAATAACCAGGAACGCAAGTTGCTGAGCAGCATGTGAATCGCAATCCCATTTTACGTTCCTGTAAACTAGGTATTTTGTAAGCACATAGCATGGAACCTGGCAGACACACAGCACATTGTTCACGGCGCTCACGTGGTCACATTTGGGGAAGGAATGAGCTTGGGGAAAAGGGGGATTTTTCACTATCTTTGTAGTAAGCAAAAGGAAAACATCATGAGGCTGGGTTGAAGCCTGCTGTGAGTAAAACCTGTGACGGCATCACTGAGCTGTGTGCAATGGGTCCAGCCCACAGCCTCGTACTGTACATTCCCCAGCCTCCCTTGAAACTAGATGTAACCCTGAGACTAAGTGTTGGCCAATGAGGTGGAAAAAGAAATGTCCTTTAAAAGAGAGGTGTTTTCTTTACTCTTTTCTTCCTTTCAGTTAGTTGAAATGCAGTTGTGATGGCTGGATCTCAAGCAGCCATCTTGTACAATGAGGTGGAGGTCAGGAGTTAAATAGGATAGAGCAATAAGTTAGCTACAAAAACAGAGCCTGAGCTAAGGGCAGATCTTAGGGCTGGAGGAAATCTCAGAGACTCCTGCCCTACCCATACTCACCATCACATCCAGAGGACATTGAGGCCCAGAAAGGCCACAGGATGTTCCAGGGGCAGTAACTGAGCTAAGAGATGTTTTGCCAGAGTCCCCACCACCAACACCTCCCCACTCACATGGCTCTTTCTCCAGAAACCTCCCTTCCCAGAGCTTGGCTACTGCTCCATTCTGTGGCCTGGGGCCTAGTCCCTGGGGCTGGGCAAAGGCCCCCAGGGTTGGTTAAGTGGCAGGCCTGAGACACGCCTCTCAGCATTCTGTTTGATGGGACATAGCAGAGCTTCTGCCTATTGCTGCCACTGGTGGGTCTGTCCATCAGTATCTCCTGTTTGGCTTCTTTCTATCTCTCTCCGTCTTTCTGTCTGCCTGTCTGTCCCTGTCCATCAGTCTCTCTTCCCATCCCTATTATTGTCTGCCCATCCCACCCTCTCTCTGTCTAACTCAGTCTGCCTGTCTATCCTTCTAACTCTCTGTCTCTGTCTCATTTTCTCTCTGTTGATCTCTGTGTGTCCTCCTCTCTCTCTCTCCTGCTCTTTGTTTTGTTTCAGTCTCCCTCTCTCTGAGCCTGGTGTGAAGTTGGTCTCTCCTCCTAAAGATTTTAGGCAGTTCCTTTTCTTGGGCTGGCTTACGTGCTTATTTGCTACTGCCCCTGCCAGCTCCTGTCCCCCACCCCCTTATCTTCTCCGTCTGTCTCCAGTGCTATAGGAGGGCTGGCGCTGGTCTCAGAACCCCCAGATTCTGTGGGCCCCAAGCAGAGGTTTGTGTCCTTGGAGACAGTGGAGCAGCTGGGTGACTGGACACATGGAAGACAAACATCAGTGCTGCTGTAGAGGCTGGCACCCTGTCCCTCCTGCCACCCCAGGAGCTTTATCCCTTCTGAGCCCAGGCTGGCCGAGGGGGGCTTTCAGGGCAAGCCCAGGGATCATGCGTGCAACTCAGCTCTGCTTAGCTGACCCAAGACTTTCCTGAGAGTGCTCTGTGGTGGAGCCTGAAGCGAACGGCCAGGAAGGGAAGGGCATGCAACCTGCGGAGCTGGAAGTGTGGCGACTGGGTCAGAGTTACCACTCAGATGGGACAGTGTCCAGGAGGCCAGGCCCTGGCCCGAGCCATGATAATCTGCGGATGGAAGAGACTAGGCTTCTAATTTTGCCTTTACCACTTATTAGCTGAGTGACCACAAACAAGGCCCGTTCCTGCTCTGGGCCTCAGTTTTCCCATCTGTGCAATGGAGAGAGGCCGGCTGCCCTGCTCCACTTTGCCAGTCTACGTTTGTGATTCTATCACCCCATGAGGCTCCGGCACAGTGAAGTTGGAGGGAGTGGGGTGTGGGCCTGGGACAGTTCCATTGTGGGGAGGGGGAGAATGCTGGAGGGGGCTGGGTACTGAAGCCCCAGTGTAGAGCAGTGATAATCACATGGTCACACTGGCCTGCAATCTGGAGGCCAGAGGTACAAGAGCCATCCTTTCACTTACCCACCTGGTCTCTCTGTGCCTCTGTTTTATGTAGAAGGGGATGCTAGCCCCAGCCTCCAGGCCCTTGGGAGGGTCCATTGAACTCACACATGTCCCTTCAGGGAGGATTCAGCTCTGAGCAGAGGCCAAGAGTTGGGTGGGGTGAGGGCAGTTGGAGGTGGATCCTTCAGACGGGGCCTGAAGACCCACAGGAGTCACAGGAGGTGTCAGTGGGGAAGGCTGAAAGGAGCCATTGTGTGCAGCAGGAAGGGGGCCCTCTGGGGTGGACTAATTACAGGTCCACCTCTTCCAGACAAAGCCAGAGGCCTCTGAGCAGCCATTCTTCCGGGGAAGAAAGAAGACTGGAGGCCCCATTAAGGCCTTTCATGCTGGGGCTGCGGAAGGAAGAGGCCTGGAAGTCAACACTGCTGCTTCCTCTGCTCACCCCCACCCCCAGCCCCACCCCACTTGATTTCTTTTGTGGGAGCAGGCCTCTGCCTGGAGTTTGAACCTTTTGAAAACTACTCCCAGGCAGCTGGGAATAGAGAGAATCCTGGGAAGGGAGTAAGGATCTGGCCCTGCTCTGCTCTCCTGGGCTCAGTTTCTCCATGTGTAAAATGGGAGTGTTATCCAGCCCTGACCTGCTACCATTCCTTGAGGTTTTCAGACCTGCTCCATGGAACTGAGGGCAGGCCAGGAGAAGCCTGAGCACCAGGAACCACTGCCTCCAGCCTGCCGCTTACCCCCACCCCACCCCCGCCCCCGACACACACATACTGCTGCCCCTGCTCCCAAGCTCCAGGGTGCATCTCTGAGTCCAAGTGTGAGCCAAAAGCCCCGGATGGTCTTCACTTCTCACAGATGGAGCCCAGATGAAACAGCCAAAGGAACCATTTTTAAAATTCTTTCTGCACAAGCAGAAGCTGGGTCAGGTTTGTTCATTCATTCATTCATTCATTCAGAATGCTTTAATGGTCCCCCAGGCACCTTCCCCTTATCCAGCCCTGTCCTGTGCATACAGACATGATCCCTAAAGGATGTTCAATGGAGTGTAGGCGGGTCATCATTTGAGACAAGACAGGAAGGAGCAGAGTGTTGCAGAGGAGGGAGTCATTAACCCAGTTCCAGAGAAAGAGGTTTTTAGCCAGCCTGGAGGATGAGTAGGGTGACGGAGCGGGGACAGGGCTGATCTGACCTGGGGCAGAAATGAGCCTTCCCCAGGATAGGACATGATGCTGAGTGAACTAAGCCTCATAAAAGCACAAATACTGCGAGATCCCACTTATATGAGATGTCTAAAGTAGTCACATTCATAGGCACAGAAAACAGAATACTAGTTGCCAGGGGCTGGGGGGAAGGGAAATGGGGAGTTGTTTAATGGGTGTAGAGTTTCAGTTTTACAAGATGAAAAGAGTTCTGGAGTTTTGTTGTACAACAATGTAAATATACTTAATACTGAACTGCAAAACCAAAAATGGTTAGGATGGTAAATTTTATGTTGTGCATTTTACCACAGTTTTTTTTAAAAAAGTAACCATACACATGCCAAAAAATTGAGCCTGCTCCAAAGACTGAGTGGGGGAGGGGAGACCAGCAGTGGGAGGGGTGGGGGTCAGATGTGGAGGGCCCTCAAACCATGCTGAGGCCAACCCAGTCACCTCAGATCCTTTGTTGAAGGTTGGAGTGGGGAAAAGAAGAGAGGAAGTTGGGAAGAGGAGAGAGTTGAAGGAAGACGGGGCTGTGTGCATGAGGCCTGCTTGCAGGACATCGAGCAGAAGGGACTGATTCCCGTCTTATCATATCTCGGGGGTCACTTCAAACATGCAAGGAAAGAGGGCTATTACTACTGAATCACTGAATCTCCAAGAGCTAGCATAGGCAAGCCATGAACTCCAGCCCCAGGCTGGTTGGCCGAGCCCAGCTGTTGAGAGGCAGGTTTCCAGGTAGCCTCTGCCACCCCCCTGTACCCCAAACGGCCAGTCTGTGGCCTTTCCCAACAGGACAGTTTCAGACTGCCATAGCTGTGGGAAGACACCCACCTGACTCCCACCCATTGTACAGATGGGGCCACTGACACCCAGAGAGGGGTAAGGGATCTGCCTAAGTTCACCTGCAAGTCAGGTGACTAGAACTCTGGTCTTCTAAACCTTTCCTGCCTCGGTTTCCCCTTGGGGGATCTGAAGAGACTGAATTTTAATCATTGCACAAGAAGCCCACCTACTGCCAACACTAAGGCCCTTGGCTAGGCTCACATCTTTAGACTGGTTACCTTTTACTTTATGAAAATGATGCATGCCAGTCAAGGTGACTTCAAATGAATTCTTTGGAATGAAATCTATGTTATCCATAAACGTGTTCTTTAGACTCAGATGTACTTCTACAGTTTTAGAGTACAAAAGTTTCTAATAGAATGAATTTAAATCTCTGAGCCAGTCCCAGGACATGTTTAGTAGGGGAAATTGTAGATAGAATCTCTAGGTTCAGATCTCGGCTCTGTTTCTGAGATTCTTTCAGTCTCAGATTTTTTATCTGTAAAATGGGATAATTATATCTACCTCACAGGGCTGTGCAGAATGCCTAGTACCCACAGCTGCTCAATGAAGAGTATTGTAAATAATGACAATGATATATTGGTTAATGATGAGAATGATGATGATGGAGATGATGATGGAAGTGATGCTGGTAATGGTGGTGGTGATGAAGGTGATGATGGTGGTGGTGGTGGTGGTGGTGGTGGTGATAGTAAGATGGTGATGGTAGAGGTGGTTGTTACTGAGGAGTGTCCAGAATCTCTCCTCTCCCATTGGGTATCAGCAAGACCCAGGATCAAGGAGGATCAATTCAAACTTGACTCTGGTGTGAGAAGCTCTGGGTTATCTGTAAAGTGAAGCTGTGCCCCATATGTGATTTTTTATTAAGAAAGTAAACTGGTTCCAAAGGAGGTGCTAAAGGCACCCAGGGAACAGATACTGTCCCTCTTCCCTTGAGACACATCCCCTCTCCCTCTAAGTTAAGAGCTCTTGGGAATGAATAGTCATGTGGAGTCAGGCTCTCTCTGAAAGAGGAAGTCCTGATTAGCCCATACCCAAGTGCTCCCAACACCAGTACTCCTTGTCCCTAATTTTTTCTATAGAATTTATCATCTTCTAGCAGACATTATAATTTACTTTTTTTATGTTTATTTTTGTCTGTCTCCATGTCCCTTACCGACTAGAAGATAAGCTTCAGGAGAGCAGGAACCTTTGTTTGGTTCGCTGCTGTATTCCAAATGCCTAAAATAGTGCCTGACATAGTAGATGCTCAATAAATATTTATTAAATGAACAAATGCTAAAAGGGAGGGATCGATGGCTGCCTTTGTTCTCTGGGACAGGCCCAGCTTCCTGGCTTGTTACCTGGTTTCTCCTCAAACAAACAGAGAGGGGTGGGGTGAGCACCGAGCGTGCAGACTTTCAGGCTGGGCCTTGCCTGGGACGGAGGACAGAAGGAGCAGTGCTCAATCTGGGGGCTGGCTGTCCCTGACGTGGCCATGGCTTCCAGGGGGCCTGAACCCTGGGTCCCTGCACTCCCGCCAAGGCAGGGGCTGAAGGCCCAGGAGAAGCCCCTGGGCCTGGCGTTCCAGGTCTTGAGTGTGGGGTTCAACAAGGAGGGCAGATATGCCCTGCGGCTGTCAGCTGAGAACCCCTTGCCGGCCAGCTCTGGGGCTGGGGTACAGTTGCAGGTGAATGATGGGGACCCCCTCCCTGCCTGCTCTGCTGTCACCGATGTCATTGAGCAGCAGCATCCTGGCCAGAGGCTCACCCTCACCAGGAACAAGTTTGTCTTTACCTTGCCAAAAGGTATGCAGAAGGGAGGGATTGGGGGAGAGAAAAACCCTGCAGCGCCTGCCCCAGCCCCTGTCAGGGACCCCGGGGAGCCTCAGAGGAACGGGGAGGAGCACTGTCAGAGCTCTACACTGAATCCTGAGGCTCTGCCTCTGGGGCCTGAGGCAGGTGCTGGCCCTCTGTGAGCCCCTGCCTCTTTCGGTGTGACATGGGGACCCTAATGCCGGTCACACAGGGTCAGGTGAGGAAGAGGTGAAAGGACTAATGAGAAATTTACACAAGCTGAGCACAGAGCAGGTTAGGGGCCAGTCCTGGCAGTGATGGCACACGGAGTAACATTCCAGCCAGCACTCTGAGTGCCCAGCCGTGAGCGCCGAGGGGCTGTGGGTATGCGGGTGGACAGAGAGGAGGAGACCAGGGCCCTGCCTTTAGGAAGTTTCCAGATTGGGTGGAAAGGCAGGAATCCCAAACAGAGAATAGGTAAGTAATCTGGAAGGAGCAGAAGATCCATGATCTGACTGTGAGTCCATCCAGACAGGCTTCCTGGAGGAGGAGGGATGTGAGGGAATAGGAAAACCAGGTCCCAGGCCTTCAGGGAGCCAGCAATCAGGGGCAGGTTGAACTCTTCCCCCAGGGTGGTTGGTAGGACCCAGGACCACCTCACAAGCTAGGAGCCCTGCCCTCCCCCTGTAGTCCCCATGCTTGGACTGGCCCTCAGGGAGGGGCCAGGTCCTGAGAGGAGGTCACCCACAGGGAAATCTTAGCTTCAACTCAAAGCCTGGGTACAAGTTTCCTGAGGTCCCTGCTTGTCCTCAGGCTGGGAGACCCCAGAGTTTTCTCTGAGCCTATGTTCCCCACCCAGGTTTCTGCAAGAACGACAGGCAGCATGAAGCACAGCTGCTGGTGGAGGCGCTGAGGCTGAGGGGGGCCCCAGGCCAGGCTGCCCGGTGTGTGGGCAAGGCCATCTTCCCCATCTACCCGCGCCCAGCCCAGCCCCGCATGAACCTCTCCGCGATGGAGCCCCAGGACCTGTACCGCTACTGTGGCAGCCTGGCTCTGCTCCAGGCCAGCGCGGACCCCACTGCCCACCACTGCGGGGGCCTGGCCTGCAGCGTAGCCTTCTATGTGCACCGGGACCTTCAGCCTCCGGAGTCCAGCTGCCCTCTGGGAACCAGCCAGTCAGAATTGATGTCACCGAGCCCAGAGCCCCAGCTGCCCAGGCCGCAGGTGGGTGTTCCCTGGTCCTAGCTCAGGATATGGCACCACTGACCCCTCAGTTAGAAGACCCAGCATCTCTGAGAAGCCTGACGGTCCGGTCCCTGACTCCTCATTCAGCAGAGCAGCAAAACTCCCCAGGGTTGCCTTCGTCAGTCCTGGAGAACCTGCAGTCTGAGGATGGAGACAGGGAGCCCCAGTTTGAAGGGGGAGACAGAAAATGGAGCAAAAGCCACAAAGAGCAAGGACACCGCTGGCTGGTGTTTCTCTTGCCCAATAGGTGAATGTCCACAACTCAATCTCATACATTCTCACCAGGTTTTGAGGGAGGCCCCGAGGGACCCCACGACAGAAGTCTCTGTGTGCCCACCCTCAAGCCCATCTAGCTCTCACCATGACCAGGAGGGACTCAGCTCTGAACCAGGACCCCGGCAGCCTCCGGCCCAGGTGAGGGAGTCTGATTCTTGTCCAGGCTGTAGGATGGATCCCCAATGTGGCTGCGTTCTGCAACCAGGCGTGTGTGTGGTGGGCCTCATAGCCAGTACAGGGCAAGTACCAGCCCATTTTAGAGGTGAAGAAACTGGGGATCATCCCCAAGGATGCCTGATTCCATTTAATGCCACCATAACCTGGAGACCTTAGTGCATAGCTGGTCATGGAATCCAAAGTTAGGCCAGACTCAGGTCCCAGGTGCCACCTGACTTCACGACAGGCAGACAGAATGGGCATCATATGATCCTCTAAGGCACGTGTTAGGAGAGCTCTGGTGGGGGCATGCGCATGTCTGATTTTGGAGTGTAGGGAAGGCTTCTCAAAAAAGATGTCATTTGATATCACTCTTTCATTCATTTGTTCATTCACTCACTTATTAATTGATTCATCCATCAAACATTTAAGTGCCGAATCTGTCAGGTCCTATTTGGGATGGCAATTCTGGACTTTGGGGAGAGTAGTCCAGGAGTGGGGACCAGAATAATCTGGTTGAGGAGAAGGGAAGGGTTTGGCTGATGGCAGGAGAAAGCGCTGAGGTTGGAACCAAAAGTTTCCAGCCCATGGAGGCTGGCTGTCCTGCAGTCTCTGTCTCCCAGCAGCACAGTGGTCTGGGGCTGAAGCGGAGCCTGGGGTGGTGAGCTGAGTGGGGCTGGGAGAGGGAGGGTAGGTGGGAAGAAGCAGGGTACAATGGCAAACAAGAAAGGTGGATATTCAATTCAGGAGGCAATGGCGGGACCACCAGAGGGGTTTGTGCAGGAGAAAGACAGGATCTGAGCTGTGGTTTAGACAGAGTGGTCTGGCAGCATGTGCCAAGAGAACTGGGAGGATGGACCAGGGACCAGCTGCCCTTGCCCAGGTCTCAGCCTCTTACATGGACCATTTTGGCCTTTGTTCATTCATCAGTCAATCAACAAATACTTTTGATGACCTACTATCTGCCCTGCTCTCTGCTGGGTGCTGAGGGTGCAATGGTGAGCTGCTGAGTGAGCTGGATGAGACCTGGGTTCCTTCATGCCTTTCTGTTCCTTCAGAGTGCAAGCTCCCTGAGCCTTGTCCCTCTCGTAGCGTTTGTCACAGGACTAGATATGCAAGAGGCTCAGAGCTCAAGGAGAAGCAGTCCCCTGCTCTCCAAGCCTCAGCATGCCCTGGCCTGGGGCCATGTGGACAGTGCTTTGAAGGCTGCAGCTCTGCCTGTGCGAGTGAGGGCGGGCTGGGACTGCCGGGGGAGGGGGCACCGATGGCTGAGCCGTCCCAGGCAGCTCTAATTTCTGTTACTTAATGCCATCATTTCCCTGCCATTCTCCCTCTTAAAGTGTCAGATGTCTGCTCCTAGCAAGACAAGAAAATGGCTTTAAGGGAGAGAAAAATCACTTCCCTCCTTGGGGGTGGGGGGCAGTCAGCAATCACAGCCATGATAACAGGGCCAGGCCGCTGGTGGGGGCAGTCAATGGAGAGGGAGGGGTCCTTCAGAGGAGAGAGGGGCTGCTGCTTTCTGCTCCAGTGGGCTCAGCCAGCTGTCCCCCTGAGGAAGGAGGACATCTTGCTGGGGCTGTGACTCGCAGCCAGCAGCCAGACCAAGACCTGGGGTGGGGGGGCAGGGGGCGGGGGGAGGGGCACAGGCTGTCCTTCACGCCAGCTCCCTGGGAAAGGGGATGTGGCCCAAAACAGGGACCCTTGAAATCATCCTCCCTCCCCTCTTTGTAGATGGGAAAATGAAACCCAGGAGGAAAGGACTTAACCCAGCCCTCCTTAGTTCTCACCTGAAGAGAAGGAGAAAGGCAGCTGAAAGGGGTGGGGGATGGGGGTGAGACGCAAAGGCAGTGAGCAGGGGTTATGGAGAGGAGAGCAGAGGCAGTGAGCAGGGGGCATGGAGAGGAGAGCAGAGAATTCTCGTGCGGAGCCCAACGTCAGCCATATTCAGCTCAAGGCCAGGAAGGGACTTCAGGTTCCAGATACAAATGAATGGGCCCAAGGCCACCTCTTCCACAAAGCGTCCCCTGAACGGATGTTGTCCCTTCCAAACCATCCTGTCCTGTCTGTATCAGACAGTTCAACCATTGAATCTATTCAGTTTAGAACATTATGGTAAGCTCACAAGTTGTTCTTCAACTTGTGTGTCACTGTTTTAAACCAGAACTGCTGGTGGTCATGGGATGAGGGATGGGGTGAGGGTAGAGCAGGGCAGCAGAGGGCAGGGGCTTAGGAAAGCAGTGATCCAGAAAGAGTCGGGAGCAGGGGGCAGGGCTCAGGGGAAGCTTCAGTGACTGACTTTGAACCTGAATCGCTTTGCTTCTTAGCCAGAGCCCACAGGTTATAGAGCCATAAATGGCCACAGCAATGTTGATCATGGCTTTCCCTGAATCTTGGAGACTCCACTGGGACAATCAATTCCCCTGGGCTAACATTGTATGGACAGTGAACACCCTCCCTTCTCTAGTCCCCATGTTTCCTCGCGCGTGCGTGTGTGTGTGTGTGTGTGTGTGTGTGTGTGTGTATTGAGGGGCAGAGGGGGTTGGCGAAGGGCATATCTCCCACGAATGGGGGCCTGGGCATGCAGGCAGGGGCTGCAGAGGGAAGCTTACCCCATGTGGGAGGGAACCAGCCTCCGGTGTCCTGCCAGCTGCACAGGCTGCACAGGGCTTCCTTTCCCTGCAGAGTTCCACAAGACTCATCCTGTACCCTAATGCTGCCTCCTTCATCTCCTGGCAGGTTTCAGACCACATGGCTGCCCCACCCAGCAGCCCTGAGGCCCTCCTTCCCGGGTAACAGGGAGTCTATCTGGCCAGAATAAGGCTGCTAGGCAGAGTGGGTCCCAGAGGGTGAGCGAAGCAGCGAGGTGCTGGCCAGTCTGGCTCCTGGGCCAGCTGCGGTGACTCCCACTCAACTCTTTTTTTTTTTTTTTTTTTTTGAGGACAGTGTCACTGGCCCTCATCTTATGTGGGACCCGAACCGGGGCCTCTGGCTTCCCAGCCAGCGCTCAACCACTGTGCCACTCGGCCGGCCCCCTACTCAACTCTTTTAAGAGCGAATGCGGCCTCCTGGGGAATTGGGCAGCAGAAGGAGGCCACACAGCCCTGGGCCTGGAGCTACATCCCTTGTGGCACCTAACTCACCTCTCTAAGGATCCTGAAGGTTTAAGGACAACCTCCCACAGGCAGAACTATTTCAGAGGGAAACTTCAGGGCTGGAAATTCCCAGTGATGAAATTTCTGGAAACATGAACTTAAAATTTCCTTGCTTGTAGCTCTGGGGCCTCCTTCACCCTAGGTCCCGGAGCTTCCTCCCACACAGAGAGGAGTGAGAGAGGGAGGAAGAGGAGGGGTGCAGTGGGCCCCCTCCCCCATTGCCTCCCAGCGGTTACCTCTTCCAAACAATCGCACTTTTGTTTCATGGAAATGATTCCGTTCCCCAGGAGCCTTTTAAATGACGCTTTCAAGGTTGGGTTGGTTTTTTTTTTTTTTTTTATTCTATCCATTTGAAACACCTTTTTTTTTTTTTTTTACCCTGGAGGGAAAAAAAAGAGAAGAGAAAGCTAATAAAGCAATCACCAAACGCTAGGCGCAGGCTCTAAGCCTGTAGATTCTGATTGTGGCTTTGGCACCAACATGCTGGGGCTTTTCATTAAGGGGAAGCGGAGGGGACTGGCGCCCTCTCAGTCCCTAAACCTTCGCCTCAGAGTCTCTCCTCCTTTGTTCCCTCCCACCTCCTCCTTCTCCGTCTCCTTGTCTCCCTCTCCACCCCTCCTCTCTGATTCCCTTTGGTTCCAATTCCAGCTGGAGCTCAAGGTCTGCAGTCTCCCAGCCCCAGGCATCCTTCTGCCTTAGGCCCAAGGCACTCCAGGTCTTCGCTCTCCTCCTCTCTTGGTTCTGTTTTTAAATTCATTATGCCATTTATTGCTTCCTATTATACACGATTTCTAGTGCCCTGTTGACTGGAATGGTGCGAGCAGGGAAAGGCACACAATGTGGATTTCATTAACTTTACTGCCTGGCTCACCTCAGGGTCGGGGTGGGGAGCTGGCTCGGTTGGGAGCTGGGCATCCCTTTGCTCAGTGCCTGACTTTCCGGGTGGGTGTCTGCTCCCTGTCTTGTGTTGCCTCTCCTTCTGTAGCTCCCTGGTGGAGGGGAATACCCCTGGCCCATTTCACAGGTGGGGAAACAGAGACTCTGGAGGTGGTGCTTGGACTGCTACCAACAAAGTGGTGAGAGGTGGGAAAGGTGAGAACAGCTTAAACCAGGCCTGCCAGCCCCCTCCCAAGCTGAGGCCCCAGTCCTCTGCTCTGGGGCCCCAGAGCCACCCCTCCTGCTCCCTTCCTGGGCTCCATCAGATACAGAGGATATGAACAGGTCAGCTCCTCCCTCCCTTCCAATGAGGCAGTTTTATGGGCTTTAGAAAAACACTCCAATTGTTCCCTCAATTACCCTGAGCGGATTGAATATATTAATCTCTCTCTTAACTGAGAGAGAGACTAGGTGGCTGCCCCCCACCACCATAGCCAGCACCCCTCCACTACCATGTGCCAGGGAGTGACTCCCAGCCCGCTTCCTCACCCCACCCTCCTGGCCTCGGCCCTGAGCAGGTCATCCTGGGTCCAGGCAGCCTGCTTTTACTGTGCCTGACAAAATATACCACACACACACACACACACACACACACACACACACACACACGCACGCGCGCCAGAGACAGCTGTTTTACATTTCTCTATCAGCTTTCATTGATTTTCTCCTTTGCCACTATTTGGAAGAGCCTTTTCCTTGAGTAAACTCAATCACATGGGTGAAGGGGAGCAGGGGGGCGGGGGGAATCGCGGGCAGCTCCCCCTTCTGCTCTGTGACAACTGCCTCCAGCTTAAACACACTCTGCCCCAGGCAGCTGAGCCCCGTTAAAAGCTACCTGAGGTTTGCCTTTGTAGCTCGATTTTCTTTTATTTCAGAGGAACAAAAGCACTGTCAAGGCGTCCAGAGAGGCTGTCACCCATGCAGGGAGGAGTGCAGACCTGTCACAGTGGCAGAGGGCTGAGGCGGGGCTGGCTGGTGCTGGCCACAGGGAGGGCGGGGTGGGGGACGTGGCCTGGCCCCTCAGGAAGATCAAGGCCAGCGCTGAAGGTACCACAGTTCCCCTGCTGGCCTCCTGCTGTGTCCCTGGCCTCCTCAGTGGCACTGAAAGACTTTCTGCTGACTGGGGCCTCTCAGGAGACCTCAGAGGTCCTTGGCGCAGTGGGTAAGACCTGAAAGCACATAATCCCATATTTCTGTCCTCACCAAAGCCTGTCCCTTCACCCCGACCCTGCCTTATTTCTAAGTCATCAACAGATGCCTGTGGAGTCATCAGGGTGGGTGCCTGGAGCTCAGCCAGTGGGGTGTAGGAGAACTTCAAGGTTCAGCCAGCTAACAGTAAGAGAAAGGTGCCCTGAAGTCAGGTGGACCTGAGTTCAGGTCAGCCGGTGGCATTTATTTAGCAGCTGTGTGCCTTTGTGCAGGCTACAGAACTTCCCTGGGCCTCCATTCCCCCATCTGTACAATGGGGGAGAGCAAGTGTCCCGTGTCTTCTATTGCTCAGAAGATTGAATGAGCTGGCAGAGGGTTAGCCCTGCCCTCCAGAAGCGTGCAATAAATGCTTGCCATTCTAGTAATGGGTTGGGATGTCTACACTGGGCAAAACAGATGGGTCTGGGCCGCAGCTTCTGCATCTAGAAAACAGTGTTGCTCCTTCCTGCTTAGCCGGCCTCCCACAGGAGAGCTTTGGGACCTTGTGAGCTCCACTGTCCCTGGGGCTCGGGGGCCAGGTTTCAGGTGGAGAAGGCTGGCCCAGCCTGGGTGCCACTGTGGGAAGAGGCTCCATTAGCAGATTGTTGTAACAGCACGCCAGATGGCCCTGCTGCCCCTCCCCCAGCTGCCTTCCCCCACTCACACCTCCTGGAGGCCCTGCATGTGGTGGGGGGAGGGAGAGGAAAAGGGTGTCCCCATCTGTGATCCTCCCAGCCAGCCCAAGCCCAGCCCCAATGAGCAGCTGAGAGGTTTCAGGGGAGGGAACTGTGGTGGCTTTCTCATAGCCAGAAATTGCTTTCTCAGAGAAAGGGGGGGGGCAGTTTTCGTGGCCTTTTAATTAGTCTCCCTGTTTTCTCCCTCATACGGCCCTGGAAGATGGGTGTGCCCCAAGGGATACCCCAGACACAGCCACCCTCACAGCTGTGCAGACACTCAGGGACACACGTGCGGGTGTAACACACCCACCACATAGTGTTCATGCAGAGGTACCCCACTCATCACACCGACTCACCGGTGGACATACTGGGGGCCCACACAGGCCGGCACCTTGTTGGGACCCTTCTGGCTTCATCCCTGTATAAACCCCCCAAGTGCACCTCTACCAGAAGAAAAAGAAGCTTCGAGGGACATGGCATGTGTGATGTATGAGATGAAATTAGAACCCCATGCAAAACCAATCTTTAATCATTGATCTTTAATAAAACTCTAAGAGCAGATAGGGGAGGGCAGGAGGAAATGAAGGCTGACAGCACCAGCGGCCAGCTCTGGCCCTGGGGAAGGCTGGCCTGTCAGGAGTCAGTCGAGACACCCCAGCCTGGGTCCTAGGCTGGTTCTGCAGAGACCCTGGGCTCAGGGGCAGCTGAGGCCAGCAGGGATCAGCTCCTTTCTCAGGATAGATGGAGGATGAGTGGGGGATATCCTTCCTTGATCTGGATTGGACGGCCTGCTTGGGGTCCAATGGTCCAACCGTCCATCCATCCCCTCCCCCAGCACTAAACAAGGTAGCTGTAACCCCCAGCCCTTGGGGAGCTGTCAGGCTGGGTGGGGAGAGGAAACAGAAGGAGCTGGAGGACAATGACTTTCTAAGCTGACTGTGAGGTGTGATGGGCATGAGCTGGGTCATCAAGGACTCAGTTGGCTGCAGGAAAACCAGTTCAAAAGACCTTGGTTTAGGAGCCCACTTCACAGTTAGGTATGAGCTGTATGACTTGGAGTAAATCACCTCCCTGGGCCTCAAGTTCCTTATCTGTGCAACGGCAGAGTAGCGCCTACCAACAGGGAGGTGGTGAGGTTCAGAAGTGCTGAGGTTCAGAAGTGGGAAATTGCTTGGTTCATCAACACCCACCTCACAAATGTCAGGGGGACATCCGATCCCTGCTTCAAGGAACAGGTGGGTTCCAGTAGAGATTGAGGAGAGTGGTTTTCAGGTGGAGAGGACAGTGTGACAAAGATGCAGAAGCAGGAATGGGGAGGTGTGTGAGGGAACGGCAAGCATGGAGAAAGGGTGACATGGGGACAGCATGCCTGTGGGATGGAGAGCTGCAGGGGACGCCAAGGGGATAGAGGGTAGGTGCCAGCTCCACAGCTCTGAGCCCTCTGCCACCCACGGTGTGCCCAGGCTGCTCTGAGCAGGCTGGCCAAGTGGGAACCTGCAAAGCCCATTAGAGAGAGAGGGCAGAGCCTGTCCCCAGCACACCCCCCGCCCCAGGAAGCCTGCGCCTCGAATCACTGTTAGGAGGCAGTGGGGCCCAGTGGAGCTAAAGCCTCTTGGGTGGGCATGGGGGGGGGCGGTTGTGGATATTATTTTAATCTCCCTCTTAAAGCGTAATTGCTTTTTGTCGGGCGGGTGTTCCGAGAGACATCTCCTGGTGAGATTGCTTTCTAGGCTCCTCATCTCCAGGAGACAGCAGGGCCAGGCCAGCTCCATGCTGCATTAATATGTTGCAAATGTGATTTCTTGGCCTCAAATGAGATTAGGGCCAGAGGCTCTGCTCTCTGGAGGAGAGGTGGGCAGTGTGAGCCTGGAGCCTAGCTGAACAGGGAATCGGAAAGGGAGGGGATCCCAGGCCTGAATAAGCAGTTTCCTGTAACTGGAGCTCTTGAGGCCTGTGGGCTCTTTGCAGCTGCAGAGCCTGCCCAGAGGCCCTTGTCTGGGGGATGGGGTGCTCTGGGCTGTCTCCTCCACCCGCAGACTCCCTATTAGAAAGAAACCGCAGTAAGGGAGAGAGCTGTGATTACAAACGCAGACTCTGCAGCTGGGTCGCCTGTCCAACGCTTGGCTCTTCTGTTCCTGGTTCTGCCTCTGTTTTCTCATCTGTAAAATGGGGAATACAGTGACACGTACCTTATATGTGGTGGTGAGGATTGAGTTAGTAGTACCTGGCACATAATAAGTACTTATTGATTGTTAGCGTCTATCATGAGATTCACACACCAACTCTTGACGCCCTAGTGGGGGGAGAAGGCACCTGATGGCTTGGACACTGGAGGAAGGACACTTTGGGGAGCAGGCATCACTGTCCCAGGCTAATGTGGGGGCATCTGGAGAACTGAGAGGGAGAAAGGCATCTAATGCTAATGTCATACCTCACTCATTCAACAAGCACCCACCTGGCACCAGTTCTGTGCCAGGCAACAACCTGTGCTCTGGGAACAGGACATCACCAAGCACAGCCTCTGCCCTCAGAGGAGACAGACCCCTCCCAGAAAAGTCAGGGCAAGGGGAGGCCCAGGGGCTGTGGATCCAGTGCTCCTGGGTGGGGTGGGAGCAGTAGAGGGAGGTTTAAGGGGAGATTTGCCAGTTGTTCCATTTGTGTCCTGAAGCACTATGAATTATTCAGGCTGGGAGAGGAAGAAGGCCAGTCCAGGTGGATGGAACAGCATATGTGAAGGCCAGAGGCTCGAGAGACTGGACTCATACAGAGGACCACAGGCGTGGTGTGTGGCTGGAGTGAGGGTATGAGGCAGGGCTCGGCTGCAATGAGGCTGGAGGGCCTGTGTGAGCAGACCAGGAGGCCTGCAGGTGTCTCCGGAGAGCATTAGCATCTGCCCTGAGAGCAGTGGGGCCACTGAAGCGTTTATTGAAGCAGAGGAGCAAGTGGGTCAGATTTGCATATTGGAAGAGTCAGGGAGAGGGAGCTGGTGAGCCTACTGCCCCCCCAGACCTCTCTGCACTGAGTGGACCTTGGCAGGGTCCTGCTTCCACCTCACCCCCATGGAGGGGATGATAGGGGCTTTCATTGCTTAGCCGTTTATTCAATCCTTTGTTAATTAGTGATTTTCCAAAAGAAAAACACCCCAAAGCCACTTTGTGTCTTTAGCAAAGTGATTCATGACAGGATGATGGCACCTGAGCTCTGCAAACAGAGCTCTGGTTACCAAATGCTGCGAGGACTCCTTCCACATGGTGATCAGTGAACAGGATTGCTGAGCAAATAAATGGACATGCTATCAGCTAACGAGGAGAACAGTGAGTCCATTAATAGTCACCCAAGGGCCGGCTGAGTGGCGCGGTGGTTGAGCGCTGGCTTGGGAGGCCGGCGACCCTGGTTCAGGTCCCACATGTGAGGGCCAGTGACACTGCCCTCAAAAAAAAAAAAAAAATCGTCACCTAAGTCTCCCATTGCAAAACTGGGCCATAGCAGCTCCAGATGGGCACAAACTGACAGAAACGTGGGAGTTTGTTTTGGTGCCACCTGCCGCGCGCTGGATACCCGTTCTCTCACCTGATCTCCACACCCCTCCAGTTAGGATTATCCTCTCTGCTTTGCAGATGAGGAATTGAGGCCCGAGAGTTCAAGGGACTTGTTCAGATGCTTGCTGTAGGGCCTGGGAAATTTCAAGATATCATGCTTTTTGCTACCCAACATGGTGGTACTGGGCCAGGCTGGTCGGTCCCAGGGACCAGAGCCCACAAAAACTAGGCACAGCGACAAGGTCGGGACTATCAAGTACACATGACAATACGTGGAGGCACATGCATGTCACCTTGGCACGGTAAGGGACCAGAGGAAGGTCAAAAGGGCAGCCCCCAGCGTCTCCAGGACCCCACCGCGGCCCACTCAGCCTGCATGCAGCCTGCAGACAGAGGCTTGGTGGAGCTGGGAGCAAGCTCCCATTGGTGATCCCAGTCACAGCCCCGGGGTGCCCTGACCCCACCAAACAACCAGCCACCATGTGTGCAGGATAGAATGGCTTCTTCTAGACACCCAGCTTATGCTCTGGCTCACAGGTCCCTGGCCTAGCTGTGCCAGCTGCACCTCCAGGGTCTCCACCTACCTCTTTGTTGACTCTAGTGTCTGTAGGTTGCACTGTCACAGAACCTCATTCAAAAGGCCAGGTGTTTGCATCTCTGACTTGACCTTTTTCCATGTTGCCCCCGTTTCAGGAGTGAAGGAAGGAGAGATGAAACTCCTTCCCCCTGGAATTAAAGGAAAAGGAAATATACTTTGGTGGCTGCAATCAAAGGCTTTGGAGCCAGCAGACCTGGTTCAAATCCCAAGCTTCAAAGTTTGGGCATGTCCCTTTAAAGCTTGAGTATGTCCCTTTATTGCTCAGAGCATCTGTTGCCTCATCTTAAACGTGGAAAAACTACAGTAACTCCTGGGGAACATACACATGAGGATTAAACGAGACAGTGCAGGTAAAACTTTGGTTGCAGCACCTGGCACATAGTAAGTGCTCACTAAATGTTAGCAGGGTGTGAGGTGCTACTGGTGATGATGATAATGATGGCATTCCAGGATATCAGGTGAGAGCTCGGGCCCACAGAGGGGTTCATCCAGCAGGTTCATCAGTCTAGGAAGAAGAACGCATTCAAATTTGGTCATCTGAGGGGAGTTTAATAGAAGGACTCTTTGCAAAGCTGAGGGTGAAGCTTAGAAAAAAACAAGAGGGAGAGTGCTGTGCTCTGGGGGCTAGTGAGAGGAGCCTTCACCACCCTGAACAGAGAGGAGCAGGAGTGATGACCCCACCTAAGGGGCAGCTGCACAGAGTGGCCTTGGGTAGAGAAGCCAACCCTGAGAAGCAGCTGGGAGGGAGCCTCCTGGATCCCTGCTGGCCCTCTGGTGAACCCAGCCCAACCAGAGCCACTGATGTAGGTGTGGGGCCCAGCACAGGGTGGAGTGAGGATGACCTGCGGTACAAATAAGAGGCACCTAGCACCGCGGGTGAGAGGAGAGGAGACAGCTGTCCCCTCCAGCCACACTCAGTGCTTACCAGGTAGAACTCTCTCAGGGGGAGCAGTCAGTGTGTCCTTGGCTGCTGTTTGATGTGGGGGGGACTCAGGACTGGAAGGAGGACAGGTGGGAAGGGCAGAACCACAGAGAGGTCCCCTCTCCCCTCCCCCTCCAGCTCTGGCTAGTGACTTCAGCTCGAACTCAGCCCAGCACCTTAAGGAGTAGGGTGTGAACTGACCCCTGGGGGCCCAGTGGGAGCCATAATTAAAGCATAAGGCAGAGCCAGGCCCCCAGATCTCCCTGCAGAAACTTCCAGGTGGAGCCTCACAGCTGATGTGAGGTCACAGCAGCCCCGAAGGTCCTAACCAGGTAGGCTGTGCATTCACCACTGTCATCAGAGTTGGGCACCTTCCTGCAGTCTGCCACCCTGCAGCCAACAAGTGAGCCCCTGCTGTATGCACCACTGGAACTGAGGGGAAGTGGCATTGGGAGATTAGAGACCCGCCCAAGAGAACTGCCTCAGTTGGCAACTGTCAAAACCCAGAGAGGGGCAGGGACTTGGCCAGGTCCCACCCTGCCTCAGGTCTGTCACCTACTGGGAGTGAACTCAGCAGCACAGACACACAGGTGTTACCATGGACACAGAGGACTGATCAGTACCGGAGACAAAGGATGGGTCAGGAAAGCTTCCAGATGAAATGTCTTGAGCTGGACCCTAAGGAAGGACAAACTGGATTTAGAGAGGAAAGGAGTCAACCTTTCTGGCGAGGCAGCTGCCTGGAGAAAAGTATGGCCGTCGTAATGGGCCCAGAAGCCCGAACCGAGTGGGTCTGAGGAAGACAGGAAGAGGGGCTGGGATATCAGTGGTGGTCTGAAGGCTCCCGTGCTGGGTGGAGATGTGCCGGCTGCACCCTGCACATGTTGTTTGCTTCTTGGGACCATTTCTGCTGAGGAGAACCTGCCAAGTCCAAGGTTGCTTAGCAAGAAAAAGAGCGAGTGCTTTTCCTGACTTTCCTCAGAGAGCAACGTTGGTCCCTGCCCCACCCTCCAGCTGCATCTGCTAGAAAATCATACTAAGTTTCCCACCTCATCCATCCCTCCCCTTTCCCAATTCAGCTGCCCAAAAGAAATGGAGAGAAAGTGAGAGGTATGTGTGAGTGCGTGTGTGTGTGTGTGTGTGTGTGTGTAAGAGTGGGGAAGGGGTAGTGGGGGCATTCATGGTTGTGGGACAGGGCTAAGGGGCATGGAAGGCTGAGTTTGTGGGCTCTGGGAGACACACTTCCCTGGGACTCACTGCAGGGATAATTAGCCTCCCCAGAAGCTAAGCCCTGGGATGCGGTGTGAGGGAGTCTGGACAGCTTTGAACCACAGGTCTGCCCAGCAAGCCCAGTGCAAAGCCAGCAAAGAAACAGACCCCTCCCTGCCTCAGATTCAGGCAGAGGCTTGCCACCCTCCCAGCAGCTGTGGGCTCTCTAATGGCTGTTTAACCCCTGGCCCCACCAAATGATGCAGCTCCTAGTACTCTCTCTTGGGGTGGGGGGCAAGGTTACCTATTAGCTGTGACATCAATCACTACCTGCTTCCCCTCATACCGAAATCTCCCTGAGTCATCAAAGCTTGGGGCTGGCCCCCTATAGGGGAGCAGAAGTTTCTTCTGGACATTTGGGGAGCAGGCTTATTTCCCTCTAGGGGAGGCAGACTAGAGAATGAGGCAGGTAGAGTAGCTGGGGGGCAGGTAGAGTAGCTGGGAGGCAGGCAGAGTAGCTGGGAGGCAGGTTGAGTAGCTGGGAGGCAGGCAGAGTAGCTGGGAGGCAGGTAGAGTAGCTGGGAGACAGGTAGAATAGCTGGCATGTTGTTAAGTAGGAAAGCCACACCCAGTCCCTAGGCTGCCAGCCCTCCCACTAGTGAGGAGAAAGCGGTTCTGGAGGAAGGATAATATAGCACAGGGGTGAGTGTCTTAGGGGCCCATGGTCCGGGGAGCTGGGCAGCCAGTGAGGTGGTAGGAAGATCCTCCTTCTGGTGGCTGCTGAGTATGCAGGGCTTGCTAGAGCTCTGGAGCCAGACGGCCTGGAACCATCTCCCAATTGCATTATCTTCTTCCCAGGCAGGAAGGCCCATGGGCTGGGGGCTGCAGTGGCAGAAAGCTCAAATGCTAGGTGGGCAGCTGGGTGAGAGCCCAGAGCCCAGGGGCGGCCCTAGGAGAGGCTGCTTAGGCACTGGGAGGAGCTGCAGGGCATGGCAGGAGCCACAGGAAGGCAGGCAAGATGGCTAGGGCACAGGATTTAAGGAGGTGTGGTGGCAGGGGTGCTGGCATAGCCCTGAGAGCAGGTACCCTCTTAAAGTTTGCTCCCTAAGTGCCCTGCTGGCCTCTCCCAGCCCTGCTGCGTGGCCCTGAACTGGGCCATGAATGGGCCCTGCAGGCACTGGGGAAGCTCTGGTCCCCCCTACCCCCTGCCACCCCAGCCCCAACCTGCGGCTGCAGCCTTCCAGTCAAAGAAGAAGGGGGAGGTACTCACTGGAGAAGGACCCACTGAGACCCTCTCTGTGCATCCTGAGTTGTGCCAGTGTTGGCCCAGGAGCCAGGGGCACCAACCTTGGCAGGCCTGAAGTGGGAGAAAACTGGAAGTGCCTCTCAGCTTCCATCCCCAACCATCTGGGTGACCTTGGCTGGTCCTTTGGTTCTAATCAAAGGGAGGCCTCAGTTTTTCTGTCTCTAATTTGGGGAGAATTTCTTCCTCCCTGCTTCTCTCTCTGGAGTGGAGAGGTGGAGGGAGAAGCTGGGAGGCCTCCTGCCTCCTGCCACCAGGGTGGGCCTGCTCTTGGCCCCCAAACCAGGGCAGATGGGAAGCACCCCCAACATGGAGTCTCAAACAGCTGGCAGAAGAGTGAGTCAGGCTACAGGAATCTCCCAAACACCTCTCAACCCCACCCAGGATTCCTAATCATCCTTTGAGGCCCAGTTCAGACCTCACTCTCCATGGAATAGAACCCGCCCCAGACCAAGGACCAGGCACTCTTCCTGCTGCCATCTCACCACACAAAGCACTTAGCACTGTGCCTGGCATGTAGGTAAATGCTCAGTAAAAAGGGCTATCTTTGTAATAGTTTCTTGTGGAGCTCAGAATTGGATTAGTCATAATCTTTGGTCCACACCCTAAACCATGGTTGACCCATAAGTGGTCCTCTTTAATTATTTATAACTTATTTTCAATAATATAATGAACACCCATTACCGACCATTCAATCTAAGAGACAACGGTATAATAACGGATCTGTTTATCCCCCGTTTTCTCCAAGAGGAAACCATTCATTTGAACTTTGTGTTTTTTTCATTATTAAACAAATAAAAAGCCATAGACACCCAAAGAGGCAGGGTGGCTGCAGATTCCTTAAGAGAAATAGCTGTTTTACCAACCAAATCGTAACTTGCGTCTCCTCCTTTCCTGCAGTATGCCCAGCAGGGGGTTGGGCACATGGGGTGGTCAGCAAATCCTGGTTGGTGGGCCACTTGGGGTACCAGGAGCAGGAAGGATGAGAACTGAGTGCTAGATAGCAATCAGGACACAGCCCCAGGAACAGGGGGAAGGGCTCCTGACTCCCCACTGCACCTGGACAGGTGTCTGTGTGGCTTCTGCCTTGTGCTATGACATCACACAGTGCTGCTCAGGTGACCCATCTGGGTGGAAAAGCTCTCTGCTTTTCTAGCTTGGCAGAGAGAGGGCCACCTCTGTCTTTACCTCCCTGGGGGTGCCGGCAGCCAATTGCCCAGTTGGCCTTGGCCCAGATTCCCCAGAATGTCTAGCTGCTGAGAAAGCCCCCCTGCCCCCACCTACCCCACCTTCCCTTTATCCTGTTCAGGTCTCAGAGCTGGTGTATGGCACCCTGAGACCACACTGACGTCACACTCTTCACCACCCCAAAGGCTCCAGTGTGCCCAGGCCAGCTGTCTGGACAGGACCGATGCCTAATCCCCCACCAATACCAGGTACTGGTCCCCAAGAGTGTTAGACAAGACCGAACCCCGTGCCCCCAGGAGGATGGGCCGGAAAAAGAAACAGGTGAGGCCTGGGGGCATGGGCCTTGTGCTGCGTGACTCATCGCTCCTTCCATGTCCCTGTGTGGTTGCCCCCAAATCATGACAGAAGCTTTCCTCCTCTGTCCTGCTTTTCACAGCTGTGAAATGGGACTGAGGCCATCTCTGTGGCTCTTCTAAGTGAGGTGTCCTACACTCTTGGGCCACATGGGACTTGAAAGGTGGCATGCTCACAGGTGTTAGCAACCCCTACTGCCCTGACCTGGTGCTTTCTGCCTGTCTCCCCATGACCCAGAGAAAGTGTAGCTTGAACTTGGCGTCGCACCCCCCACAGCCTGGAAAAAATTTCTGCTTTCTTGTTGCTGGGTCACAGAGACTGAGAGAGCCCACGGAGATGGCTCACCATCACCCTCCAAGATCTTCCAGGAGCTGCTGCCCTGGCAGTGCCTACGCCCCACTGCCCCTCACCCTCCCAGCCCTGGCCCAGCCTCGGCTCCAGCTACATGGGCTCCAGTGCCTGGAAAGAAGGGATTTTTCTCTGTTTCCATCACTACTGTATCCCCAGCACTCAGAATAGTGCCTGATACATAGGAGGTGCTTAATAAATAGCTGTGAGAACAGCACAACCTCGCCTAGACTCAAATCTCAGTGCAATGAAAGACAAACAGTTCCATGCCAGGGGGCCCCTACCTTCTGCTAACTGGCAAGGTAGAACCAATGCCCTCGGCTGTGCCACTTACCAACAGGGATGGCAGAAACAGCTAAGACCAAGGACACATAGCTACTTGCTAACTTGGAACAGCCTCTTTGCAGTTATACTCATAGGTCAAATAAGCCAAATAGCTAGGGGTACCCAGGCCCCAATGTGGTTTCTACTACATTACTCTTGACTTTGGGGCCTGTGGTTCCTGGGGTCCTCCACCCACAGCTGGCTCCTCCCCTTGGTTCCACCCTCCCCCTGTAAGCTTTCTTCCAGTTAGTCACATGCTGGGGACCAGGCACCAGACTTGCCTGACTGGGGGACCCTAATCTTGCCACCAGCCCCCCAAGCTGGATGGGGGAATCCAGGGAGTATGCGTGGGATCCCTAAGGAGGAGTCAGATTTATTTGATCCATAGCTCTGGGAAACAGAACAAGTGTGTTCATGTGCATATTATATTACACATCCATATTTCCTCTTTGGAGACTCCTCCATGCACATCTCTTTCTTGTGGTGATGTGTATATTGTAGATTTCAGCGCTCTTTGTGTATACATAGGGATATTCATCCATTTATATAGATTGCAAATATTTTCTCCTGTTTGTCTTTGTATTGTGGTGAATATTGGACGATTGTAGAAGTGGGTACAGATTTTTAGTTCTCAAATCTGTAAGTCCTTCTTGTTATGATTCCTGACTTTTGTGTAATCTTTTAGAAAGCTTCTCCTGCTTCAAACACCACAGCTCCTCGCTGCTGCCTGACTGAGCTCTGGCTGCTTGGGCTCTGCGCCTGAGGGCATAACACTGTGGCCCAGAGGAAGCAGGACCCATCCACAGGAGGCTGGGAGAGCAGAGCCGAGGCAGACAGAGCCTGGTTCCGCTTCCAGCCCTGACCACTAGCTAAGCTGTGTGCCCCGGGGCAAGTCCAGGGGCTTTCGTGTCCCTGAGCCTATTTCCTCACCAACAAAAGGGCTTCGTGGCCGTCATGACTCCCAGGCAAATTCAGAAGCTGAAACTAAAAGCAACGTGAGGGACCATTTTTAACTCAAAACGCTTGTGATGCAGCTGGGAAACCAAGGCCGCCTGAGTCTAATAACTTGCCCGAATGACAGATCAGGGGCAGCTAGACCCCCTGCCTCCTAGCCCAGCGCCCCTCCTCTGGCCTCTGACTTTCAGACCCAGAGTGCTTTTAGAGGTGGAACTGGGCTTCCTTGCTTTCCATGGCCTCCCAGATTTCTGGGACAGCAGGTGACAGGGGACAGAGTCTTGAGGGGGTGGGGGATGGAGTCTGTGTCCTTCCATCCCCGCTGCCACTAGAACCAGTTTAAAACCCAGATCTGGGAGCTGAATCAAGGAGCCATTTACTGCTTCACTGCTGGTCAAATTTTCCATCCCCCATCCTTGTCATCTCCTCCGAGCACAACATCCCAAAACACTCTAAGCAACAGGCAGTCCAGGTCCCTCAGACATCTGCTGGCTAATCCTGGCTTATTAAGGGCAAGGCTGGCCGTCTGCAGGCACTGGACTTGGTGACTTCGGAGCCCACCACGTGTCAGGCCCCAGTAGAGGAGCTGAGAGGGCTGCTTGGTAGGCCGACCAAACCCTTCCTGCAAACATTGCCCACCAAAGTCTGCACCCCAGCAGTATTGGGTGGGCTTACTCACCATTGGCTTCTTGGAAAAGAAGCCAATGGTGAGTAAGTACCCAGCTCCGTTGCTGGCCAGCAGGAAGTGTATTCAGGAACGTGAACTCCCACCCCCACCCAGGGTCTGTGGGACTGCAGACTTAGGGGAGTCTTGACATCACCCAGTTTGCTCCCCCACATGTAACCCAGTACATGCATTTTCTATTCCCTGATAATTTCTCCCATGCAGGCCTTGGAGAGGGGTGGTGTGGTGAGAGGACAGTGGTACTGATGCAGGCATGTCTCTGAGGGATACCAGGAAACTGATCAGTCATTTGGGCAAGTTATGCAGGGAAGAGGGGAAGGCAGAAAGGCTGGTCCACAGAAGCCCCTCCTGGCCTCTCACTTGGCCCCCAGGGCCCAGCCTGCCCCAGTGGGCACATGCCTGCAGACCATACCAGGAAGCGCCAGCCTGGCAGCTGGCCTCATGCCCAGAAGTGGAGCACAAGCAATTCTCTCCAAACCCCTGCAAGCTTTATTTCCTGGAAAGCTGGTGCACAGGGGGAGGCACAGAGGAGGCAGAGGTGTAGAGGACAGAGGGGACACAACTATGGTCTGGTCTGCAAAATGCCTGGCAGGGCTCCAGGGCTGCCAGGGAGTCGGTGAGCGCTCTTGGGCAAACTGCCGTGCAGCTGTGCCCTCACTTCTGGGGCCCTAGGGAGCTGGGGACAGGTCCTGTGTCCTCACAGCAACATGGACGCTGGGGCCCCCATCTCCTGGGAACCTGGGGGTAGGAGGGACATTAGTCACCTCTGCTGACCTCACTGCAGGAACCTCAGGCCAACTACTAGGAAGACTGATTATAAGACATTCCAGATATCCTTGTTGACCAGTCAGGAAAGTGAAGGCGGGAAAGTGAAGGCTCAGAGAAGTCACACAGAGAGTTGGGGGCAGAGCTGGGCTGAAATCTAGGTCTCTGGACCCCCAGCCTGCTAGCTTTGCTCCCATACCACCAAACGAGGAGACCAAACGTGCTGGGGAGCAGGGTGGGCTGTGGGGTGTGCAGTGAGGGTGGGACATTGAAAAGGCAGCATCTCTGACTATGGGGGTGGAGGTGGCTCTGTGTGGCTGCTTCCCCCTCCTTCCTCCTGCCGCCTGGCAGAGGAATAGGGGATAGGGGATGGGAGGGGTAACTCAACCCCTCTAGATGGCGACAGGGTCCTGAGGTGGGGGGCTGCTCAGTCAGAGGAAGGGAGGAATCTCTGTAGGGCTGGCACTTCTGGGGCTGGGCCGGGGTTCTCACCTCCTAATTAGCACCTTGTTAGACAAGGACCACAGCTTGTACGAGGAAGACTTTCTGATAATGAGTCAGACCTGCAGGAAGTCAGGGAGCAAGCCACAGGGATGGACATGCAGGGAAGAGGAGGCCAGGCAGAGGGGATAGGCTGCAAGGCAGGAGCCAGCTTGGAGTGGGGGATGCTCAGAGGCCGGTGTGGCTGGGGCAAGTGGGCAAGGGGCCTTGGGATGAAGTGAGGTCAGTTTCCTGGGCCAGGGCACCCGGCCTTACAGCACTGTGTGGCTCTGAGTGAAATGAGGCGCTGCTGCGGGATCTTAGCAGGGGAGTGATGTGGTCTGCTCGAAATTTATAAAGGTTCACTCTGGCTGCTCTGTGAGATTGGGCAGGGAGGAAAGAGAGCCAGAGGGAAATATGAAAGCAATTAGGAATCAAGTGCAGAAATCTGGTGTCTTGGGCCTTAGTGCTTGGAGATGGTGAAAAAGGGCCAGATTCTAGGCATGGTTTGAAGGTAGGGCTGGCAGGACTTGTTGATGGATTGGAGTAGCATGGGGCTCTTATTTATGGTCGCCCCACACCACTGTCGTGAGAGCTGAATGAAATAACAGCCCTTCCCTTCCCCTCTGCTCGGAGGCTTCCAGGAGGCAGAAGCCACTGTGCCAGGACCCCCAGGCTCAGGTGGGAGCAGACAGTGTATGGGGAACGTGGGCTGTCAGGTTCCAGGGCAGGTTCCAGACAGAATGGTCTAAGCCCTCCTCGTCCCCTGGGGGAAAATGATTCTCAGGATTGAGCCAGGGGACCCAGCCTGCCGGGGCTACCACCAGCCCAAAGCCTGCCAGGGAGCAGGTCCTCACTCCTCTCTGGGCCTTGGTCTCCCCTCATTGTTCTCAGTGGCCTCCACGGGCCACTCAGAGGATCACTAACCCTTACCAAGAGGGTCAGCCCCCAGTGGTTCCCTCAGGGCCCCGTCTCCAACCTGAAGAGGTCCACTGCTCCTCTCCCAAGGCCAGGAGGGCCCCTCTGCTGCCCCTCGCATCAGCTAGCATCAATCAGCAGGAAGGACAAAGATTGGGGCCTCCTGCCACATTATCAACCCAGGAACTGAGAGTGAGCTGATCAGTGCAAAGGGAGGACCAGGACACCCCAAGTCACAGCAGCCCCATGTCCACACTGTCCCCACCCCAGTGTTTTACTCACCACAAATGGCCTTCTCTACCACCCCCACAGACTCCCCACTGCCTCTAGACACAGACTGAGCCTGCCGTTGGCCTCTGGAAGCTCCCTCCCCTTCCCACTCTGCATCTCCCCTCCAGCTCCACTTTCCAGCCTGGCCTCCCGGCTCCACCCATGCATGTTCTCCCAACCCTTTAAGGCCTCCATTCCTCTTCCCAGCTGCCTTCCCCGACTGCCCAAGCAGTGGCTTCTGTCTCATCTCAGCAGTTCTCATCACCATGTCCTTTGGGTCATGAATTCACAAATTATTGAGTTGTTGAACCCCTGCACGTGAGTCTGCTTGGGCCAACCAGCCTAGGAGACCGCATGTGTGGGCAGGCACCCCTCTCTCCTCTTTCCTGGCCTGCAGGGCTCTCTGGGTAGAACATGGGTGAGGCATTTGGAACAGACACATTCATTTATCCCCATTAATGCACTGGTGACTCCCTGGCTAAGCTTTGTAAACTGTAAAGTGGTGTGCACTAGGGACCTGGGGTGAGGTTACAGGATAGACAAAAGGCCAATTGCTAGATCCTCAAAAGCAGGTGAGATTTGGGAATCACAGGCAAGGGTACCTGCAAAAGTAACGGCTTAGAGGTGGGACTGGACTTGAAAGGTGAGGTGGCCTATCTCATTCTGTAGGAGGTGATGGATCCAGGAGGAGGGAGAAACAAGAGGGAGACTGGGAGAGAGGTGGGGTGTGGGGGAGAGGCAGGGAGAAAATGGGGCCAACTGTGACTGCACCTTTGGGACCTGTAGTTCCAGGCTGGGTTGGGGCATGACAGAGGGAGCCACTTGGAAGGGAAGTCTGAGAGGATTAGAGTTATATGGAGGCAGTCAGGGGAGGTGACCACACCAGAAGAGGACAATTAGCCCCTACTCTCTCCACAGGCCACCGAAGGCCCAGAGGACCCCCCGGACACCTCCCACAGTGCAGAATCTGTCATCAGCCACCTGTCTCCCCCTCTAATAAGGAGACCATCACTGTCACTCTCCATGGGGCCACCAACCTCCCTGCCTGCAAGGATGGCTCTGAGCCATGGCCTTATATGGTAGTGTAAGTAGCCGGCTGTGAATGGGGCAGGGGCTGGAGTCAGCTGGAGCAGAAACCAAAGTATGGCGATTTGGAATATGAGCACCCAAAAGTTCGGGGCTCAGACTGTGATATCCAGGGGGAAAGCCAAGTGTGAATCACACAGGGGCTGAGCGATCTGCAAATGTGAGGTCTGGCCATCCTCTTGCTGTGTGGAAGCTGCTCACCAGGGCTGGGGAAGGAAGGAAGGGCCCTTTCATCCACCGCTGAGCGGAACTCAGCCACAGCCTGACCTTAGGGGGCCGGGGGCCTGGACACAGAGAGCTCGTCTGGGGGTTGTCAAAGGAAGACCTGCAGCCTGCTTCTCCTGGCCTCTGGGTGCCTCATCCCACCATGCTCCATTCTGGGGTAGGGTGCTCAGGACCATCCTCCTCTTTGGCCCTCCCCACTTCTCCAGTCATTTCTATCATGAACCCCCTAAATCCCCACTATCTAGTTTGGGTCCTTTAGTGTACCCCCCATCCCCTCCCCCCCAGCTAGCTGCAGTCAGGATACGCATTTCTCAGCCTGCTATCTGAGTGGGGCCTGCCCATCATGTCTGCTGACCACCTCATGGGCCTCACCTCTCCCAGAAAGGTATCAAAGGGTGACAGAGTCTCCATCCTGCCAACCTTCCATATGGATGTTGGACATATGCTCAATCTTGATTACAAAGCCCTATGCAGTGGCCCCTCTTATAAGCTTGTTATCCCTTAGTCCCTTTAGTGGATGGTGGGAGCCACCAGCTCCCACCCACTTCCTTACATCTCCCCTCCTCCACCAATAACAGCATTCATTATTCAGTGCCTGTCTACAGGCTTTTCCCCACATTTTCTTTTTGGGAGCATCTGCCTCAGCCCTCTCCCCAAAAAACTAAAACCCCACCTTCCAAGCCTGTTCATGCTGCCCCTTCCTCCAGGCAGCCACCAGAGTTGAGCCCTCCCCCGTCTGGAGTCCCACAGCAGTGGCTCCACTGGTCAGATGCACTTCATATAAATTATGTGCTGCTCCTCTGTCCCCTAAACGGGGGCTCCCCAGTACAGGTACAGGTCTCTTCTCCATTTCCCCCTACAATGCTCCCAGCATAGGCCTGAGCACAGACTTAGGGGCCCGGGAACCACGGAGGAAACGCCAAGTTCCAATGACAACAACCCCTGAACCCCCACAGAGTGAAAGGAGGATAGACGGTATGCTGGAGACCAACAGGTGAAACACTTGCTTGTGTCCAAAGCGCCATTTCCACCCGCCCAGCTCGCGGGCCCTCCCCTCCCCCAGCTCCATTTCTGCGGTGAGGAAGGACAGGTGGCAGAGAGCAGGCTTGTCAGGGAGCTCGCCTTCTCCGCTCAGCTATTTCCATAAACCAATTATCGCCCATCATCTCGGGAGATTGAGGCCCTGCCTATCACCAATCCAGCCTGGCGGCGGGCGGGGAGCTGGGGGCCCGCACTGCTCCTTGGCAGGCCTCGCGACCTGCGCCATCACGGGGTTGCCATGGGAACGCTCAGTTGGAGCCAAGCCGGCCGGAGCCCGGGTGAGGGTGTGGGGGCGGGGGGAGCGCATCGCCGCACCCATCTCCACCCAGGGAGGGGGCAGGGAGCAGAGCCTGGGCGAGGCCGCAGCCCGCGTTCCAGGCTCCAGGAGGCTGAGCGGCCACGCCCAAGGTGGTGCTAATGAGATGCAAATGAAAGCAAAAGGGAGGGCTTCTGAGAAGGCAGGCCCAGCTGGTGGGACCTGAAAGGGGCTTTTAGTGAGAGCCCCCAGCCCCAGGCAGGAGCCCCAGAGGGCGGACCAAGGCTCTTGGAAGCCCTAAGCCCCGGAATGAACACGATATCCGCCTGTGTCTGATTCCAAATGCACAGTAACAAGGCATACAATGGGAGTAAGAAGTCCACGAAAGTTTTCATTTTTCTCACCATGAATATTGTGATGCCTAAAATATATGTTACATATATGTTCTATATATTAAGTAATATTAAATAGTATATTAAATAATATGTATTAAATATATATAATTTCATATTCTTTCAAAATACGTTTTCTCATCTTTCTTGCCTGTGTTTTCTGCTTCTCTCCGTTTGGTCTCCTGGCTTAGCTTCCTGCTCTCTGCCATCCCACAGTGTCCCACCTCAGATTGGAGGTGGGACCCTGGGGACTCCTGCCAGTTCTGCCCTCCTCTCTGGGTTTGTTGCATCCCCAGCAGGCAGGCCCATAGGGATGGGGAGTGAGGGTTGAAGTACCAGAGAGTACCCCAAAACCATTCACTTATTGAGATCATTAGTGGGGAGCTGGAGAGGGTTCAGGTCCAAAGATGGGGCCTCCCTAGTTGGGGGTGTGGCCACTTCACCCCATGCAGGCTCCAGCCTTGAGCCAGTCTAGTGGCATCCTCCAGTGGCCACTATCCCAGGCCAACAAGTCCATTTGGCTCACCTTGTGGTTCTGCCTCTTTGCCTCTGAGCCACTGACCTGCTTCCCATCTGACCCCACCTCCCCACTCTCTAAAGTCACCAGTGATCACCATGCTTGGCCCCACATCCGACAGTCATCTCATCTTTCGTGATATCTCAGTGGCATTAGCCCCTCATGACCACTCATTCTATTTGAAGTCCTTTCTATTCCTGGCTTCCAAGATGCCCCCCTCTCTTATTTTCCTCTCTGGGCACCCCTTTATCTCTTCTATCTGGCATTAAACATTGGCTTGTGCCAGGTTTCGCCCCTCGGTTGTTCTTTCTCCATACTCTCTACATGAGCTGATGCCTAGCCTGGCATCAGTAATCACATTCTTTCACCCCCATTCCATCCATCACCAAGTCGTGTCAATTTTCTCCTATCTTGAATTTGGCGGCTTCTCTCCACCCGTTCCACCACCTTAGGTTTCTGTTCTTGGTGCCTCTCATCTTGCCCCTCTTCAAACCCCTTCAAAAGCAGGTTACCATTTGACACCATGGTATCATATTGCCAAAGGAGCCGATTCTTTCAACCCTTCGATGGCTTCTCATTGCTCCCAGAGTAAAGAGGACTCCAGGCCCAGCATGGCTGCGTCTTCACTGTTCCCTCCAGCTCCCCGGCAACATGACCCCCTCTCTGCTCCAGGCACACCAGGCATCTCTTTCTTCCCTGAACAGGCCCTGTTGCATCCCACTCCAGGCCTTTGCACACTCCTCTCCCAGAACATTCTTCCTTCCCCTCCCCTCTTTGGATCTCAGTTCAGTCATCACCTCCTCACAGAAGCCCCGCGAGACCTCCCAGACCAGGCTAATGCCTCCTCTGTCACATGCTCCCGTGGGACTGTGTACTTCTCCAGTTTCACATGTTTTACGTAATTACTGGTTTCCTCCTCTATCCGTGCTGCCCCGCACTGTAGCCCACTAGTTTTGCCAGCAACCACCAGGCCTCTTTTGCTCACCATCCTATCCCTGCTATTCAACGCTGTATCTGGGCTGTAAGAAGTCAATAAATAATTATTGAATGCATGAATAAATGAATGGATGAATGAATGAATGAATCCACCGCATTTCTAGCTTGCTTTGTGACTTTGGGAAAGTTACTTCACCTCTCTGTGCCTGAATACTTGACCTGGGAACCTGCTGCAATGGGCTGCAGAGATGGTGGAGCCAGGCAGGGAGAGATGTGACTGGTAAATCATGGCAGAGGGATATCCTTAGCAGTGCTCCCAGTGGGCCTGTGAGGCCTAGCAGGAGAAAGCCACAGGGCAGCAGAGAGAAGCCAGAATGGAATCAGGAAAGCCCAGAGTCTGGCCACTGTCTCTGACTCTGTGTGACCTCAGGCCAGTCGCTGCCCCGTCTGAGTTTCCGTCTTCCCATGGCCAGGTTGTTTGGCCTCCATGGTGTCCCAAGCTTGCTGTGTGTGTCCTGGCCTGGGAACAGTCTCAGTTCTTTAGAAGCAACCAGAGCCCCAGCTGCACCAGCCCAGGCAGATCTGACACCCAGGTCTGCTGGGCCAGTGCCCAGGCCTAGCTTCTTCCTTGATCAGCCTGTGCTTGGCTGAAGGCCCTGGGGCCTGAGCGGCGCCCAGTACCTGCCTCCCAGCCTGGCACAAACAATCCTGCCAGTCCGAGCACAGCAGGGACCAGGAAGGCAGTGGCCCTGACAGGTGGAGGTGCCCCAGTGGGCACGGTATAGGGAAGGGGCCAGCCAGGAGATGGCCTGTGGGGTTCTGACCGTTGGCCAAAGGTTGATGATTGAGCTGCCTGTGGCAGCTGCTTCTCTGACTGCTTGCTGCCCAGAGCTAATGAGCAGGGACATAGCCAGTACACAGTACCTCTGTGTACATGGAGCAGGCTTGGCCCAGGCTCTGGTGGGAGGGACAGGGCACAGATCAAGGCCATTTAGTCATACTCAAAGGTTCTTTCCTTTTCTTGGATAAGCCTAAGAGCCCTGACCCTGGCCCCAGTCTGAGACTGACCTTGGTCACACCCTGAGTTCTGACCGTGATCACAGATTGAGCTCTGGCCACAGAACTGAGATTGACCTTGGTCACACGCTGAGCCCTGGACACAGATTGAGCCCTGATCCTGGTGATGAATTGAAGGATTGAAAGTGGGACAGTTGTCTAAGCCCCTAGTAAGAGAGGACGAGGGAAGGTTAAAAAAGGTTATATTTATCAAGTGTCTACCATACACCTGGCAAATGTGCTAAATGCATGTGTGTGCGTGTGCATGTGTCTGTGTTTCACGTAATTTAATCATTGTGTAGTCCTGTGAGCTAGGTAAAATATTATTCTCATTTTACAGATGAGGTTACTGAGGCTCAGAGCATTTCTGTGACTTGGACAAAGTCCCAGGACTAGTAAATTCGCAAGCCAGGATCCAAGATTCCCAAATCCAGGTTCTTTCTGCCTCATCCTTCCTTGATCCTCATGTAGCAGTCGCCCTCTCAGAAGGGGACTGTTGGCATCAGGACCCTAAGCCAGACTTCAGAGAAGACCTAGTGACCAGTCTGTGGAGCCCTCCTAGGCGTGGACTGCCCACACTTCCCGTCTGGCTATGGCCTTGGCCCAAGGGCCCCAGAGGGCAGGGTTTTGGGTGGCGTGGGTGGAGGCCTGGCATGACTCACAGGTGACCCACAGGCTTGTTTCAGAGTGTTGGGCTCAGCAAAACCAATAACATTCACAGCAACAGCGACAGTGATCCTGGGACAGTCCCAGGAATAAAGCAGCTGCATTGCTGATGATGTCCCATGCTCACTCACGTGAAGCTGGGTCTCACACTCTGACTCTCCCACAGCAGGCCTGGGAGGCAGGTGGCATGGACTCCATGTGACAGCCCAGGAAGCCACGGCCCAGGGCAGCGAAGGGACTTTTTTGAGGTCACATGGCTGGCCAGTGGGAGTGGAGCACGTGAAGGTGACCATCCTTATCTGGCTAGTGGGAACTCCCTCTGGCAGAGGCCAACGCTCCTTCCCGCCCAGCAAGATGCCTGTGGGAAAAGGCACGTGGGAGGGGGGAAGGCCCTGGTGGGACCTGGGGACCCAGGGTCTTATCCCTGCCACAAGTTCCCTTGCCCACACTGTGGCCTGCTCCTATGATATCGGTCCCTTAAGTCTCAGAGCCTCAGAATTGTTTAGTGAGAACATCCCTGCATCCCACAGCGATAAACACAGCTGGCATCAGTGGTTAAAGGAGAGCTGGCCTGTGACTTCCAGCCAGACTGAAGCCGCAAGGATTCTTTCCAGATGTCCCCCTATCACCGCTGCCCAGGGCCTCTGAGGTCTTCTCATGCCTGAAGCACTTATTCAGATCCAAAAAGCATGAGCTCTCCCCAGGGGCGCTGCTCCTGGAGAAGCAGCGTCGGAGGGCAGTGCTTACCAAGAGAAGCAAGTACGCCCAGGGAGACCTCAGGCAGCGAGGCAGGCCAGTGGGGGCCCTCCTGGTATCCTCGCAGCATTCTGCACAGGCTGCCTGCCTCCCAGGACACCATGAGCAGCCAGGAGGTCCTCCTTCCGGGCTTAGTCTGGCTTCCCTCTGGCCGTGCCTGGCTCCCACGGGCTTCAGGGTCAGGTGCTACACGGTCCAGCATCTGTGGAAGAGCGAGGGAGGCCACCAGGCAGGGAGCTGGGCCTGGGGTCCAGTTCAGCTCCTCCTGCTTGTGCTGTCCCCATTTCTGTCACCGGTGGTCCCTACATACACAGTGAGCTTCCGTCAGAAGGAATGGCACCAAGAATGGCAAAGTCAGTGCCTTCAGGGCTCAGGCCAGTTGCAGAAATGCTGACATCAGCGAGGTGTGTGATGCAGTAGAGAGGTGTGACTGTGGCAAACTCGAGAGCATACAGGTCATTTTAAGGAGCAGCCCCGAGCCACCGCCCTCTCATTTCTGCCTTGGAGGAATGCAGGCTTAGGCTGTCAGCTCTCTCAAATTTTCAAGAGAAGCCAGACATCCAGAGAGTTGTGTGAAATTGGCCAGTTTTTGTAGGTAGACTGATGGCCTCTGCTTAGGTAGGATCTCTGGGCCTCTCTTCATCACCTCGCCCTCCCGAACCCTCAACCCACTCAGACCCAACCTCCCCCACCAGCTTCGCCGACTTCCCTCTTCTCCCAGGGGCCAGTGACTTCCCCATGCTGCATGTCCTCTATAAGTGTCTGAGAGGTACCCCTTCCTTTCTTTTGCGGGTATCTGGACGCTCCTCCCAGCCCAAGAGCTGCTTCTAGGGTAGTACAGGGGAGCTGCCTGGTGTACAGCTGGGTCCAGCAGCCTGGGCCAGGGGTGGCCTAGCAGAGCCGGAGCAGAGCAGCTGCCTGTCTCCATGGGACTTTTCAAGGGTCTGTCACCACTTCCTTCATTCACAACCACTTGCTTGGTCCCCACTGTGCCCAGGCAGTGTCAAGGCCGGTTCCTGTCCTCAAGGAGTTCACAGCCTAGCTGGGGGTGGGGGTGTTGGTGAGTAAACAGATAAATCTCCCTCACTCATCCTTTGCCCACAGTCTCCCAAGGTGGATGGTGGTTAGCAGGATCCAGTCCCCTGCACTTGGGTAGCAGGACCCCTCAGAAAGCTGGTCTTTGGCGAAGGGGGCGGGAATCAGGGCTGTAAGTCTAAGATATCCCAGATCTCAGAACTTGAACTAACACCATGCAAGTTAGGCCAGGAGCCAGAATCAGAGTGATCCATATGATTCCTATGAGGTTAGGAAGTTCACCTGTATGTCTGCCCACATTCTTCCTGCTCTGAGGCTGCATCCATGAGGAAGGGGATACTCAGAAGAGTGGGTGATCAGAGTGACCCATTGAGAAGGATCCCAAGTCATGGTGAGAACTTCCAGGGCTGTCTCACCCAGGCCTGTACCTTGCCAAGGAGACTGCCATTCCATCCCCCAGCTGTCGTGTTACTGACAGCTGGCCCTGCCCGCTCTGCCTAATAAGATGTCTCCCAGGGCCCCTCTCCCAGCTTGGCCATGGGACAGACCACTGCTGGACACTCGAAAGGCTGGCTGGCAGATGGTGTAGGCCCGGGCCCTTCCTGGCCCTGCACCATCTCTGCCTCAACAGAGAAAGAAGATTTCTCTGAACAAGGGAATCCCCTCAGGAGAGAAGAGGGTGTGACAGAGCCCCTCAGACCGGGGCTGGAGCCTGAGTTTGCACCATGGGCTATGGTTCTCCCTTGGGTCAGAAAGAAAGAACACCCCTGCTGCCCCTCCAGGAGCTGCCATGCAGAGTGCATGTTGCCCATGAGGGTCGCCCCGATGTCAGCGGGGCTATTTCAGATAAAGTGTGCTTGGGGAGGTGGGAAGCAGAAATCTGGATTTACAGAAGGGCCTTTCCCTTTGGCAGAGTGCTCAGCTCAGGGGCCCTTGGGAAGTGCCATTTCTGACCTCCAGAGCTGTCCCCACACCCTGCAGGAAAGTGCAGGCAGACACCTGCCCCTGGGTGTCGGGGGTTGGCTGGCCTCCAGTTTACAGCCCCCTTGCTCTAGTCAGTTATTCTTTAAATCGAGGCCCACCTGTAGTGGTGTAGCTCCATTGGCAATTAGTGATGGTTCATTAGAATCCAATTAATAAATGAAACCCATGATGAGAGCCCATCGCTATGCTGAGAATAACAGCCCTTCTCATGTCTTAAGTGGGAACCTTCAAAGAGCTCAAACCCCACAAGGACCAGTTGCATTGGGGGCTGGAAAGGAGTAGGCATGGAGTGGGGCATTGTTGATGTGCTGCTGTCTGGTGAAGTGGGAGAGGGAGAGAAGGGGGCTCCAGACCAGACCCTACCTGCCCCTGCCTCAGCTCCTCCTTTGGTTTGCCCCTGGCCACATCTTGCCAGAAACCCCAGGGGAGCTTGGCCAAGGCCAGCTGTTGTGAGGGTCAGTAGTTTTCCCGCCTGTCTGGCCTTGGAGGACACTGCACATGACGTGGAGAGGAGGAGGCTGGAGAGAGAACATGGTCAGAGAGGACCACAAGTGTTGCTCCCCTCCACTCTGACCACCCACCCCCATGCTCCCAGCTCCCAGACCTGGATCCGCCAGCTGACCTCTCCCCACGAACCAGCTCACCTCCCCTTCCCAGCCTCAGGACCTATCTTCTAACTGGGAATGTCCTCTCCGTGTATTCAAGCCCTGCCTCCTCCAGGAAACCCTCCCTCCCAGATCCAGTCGAGGAAGGGTCAGAAACACAAGGCTCCAGCCTTTGCTTGCCCTGTTCAGATGATCATCCCTGCTGAGCCCAGCTCTCCCACTCTGTCCCTACTGCATGAGGTTAGGCTCCTGGGAAGAGGAGCAGTCACCGGTTTTTTCTGTGCCTTCCAGGGATGGAGGTAGGCCTGCGGTCCGGCTGCCTCTTGGCCTTCAGGAGGATGAGGGAGGTTGACCTCCTGACTCAGAGGCTGGTACGGAGGGTGCAGGTAGAGGGGACTTGCCCTGCCTTCTCAGAACAGAATGAGGCCCCATCACAGCATACCTGGCATCTAGCCTGGAGCAAACTTAATCTGAACCTGTTTCCTCACCCCCAATTTTCCCATGTTAGAGAGAAACAGGGCTATGGTGGACGAGGTCAAAGGGTCACAAGCCCTCTCATTTCACCACCCACCCATCTAAAAGTTCTGCCCAGCCTCCATCTTTCTCGGTCTGCCCAACCACTTCCTTTCCCAGAAGCTTCTAAAGGCACCCCTCTGGTCTTGCAGAGCTCAGGTGACTGCCCAGCCAGGACCCCAGCAGCCAGAACAGACCTGAGCTGGGACCCTCCCATGTTCCCTGATGCCCTGGGAGCTGCCCTGGGGTTGGCACTCAGGGCAAGCGGGGGCGGGAGGGGGGGGCTCATCCTGAGCTTCCAAAGCCCTCTCCTGGAGGAGGCTCGGAGGAGCATGGAGACCAAGAAGACGGGCTGGGCAGGTGAGGGAGGTGACCTTAGAGACCTCAGGGGCAGCTTGAGGGCTGGCAGATGGGGGTGGGGTGGAGATTGGGTGCAATGGGGCACATGAGCCTCTCTGGGGCAGCCTGTGTGTGTGTGGGCGCCCAGCATGCCTGCACACACGTGCTTGTGCTGGAAGAGGGGCATCAAAGGAGAGGGTCTGGTCAGGGGAGAGTTCCCGGAGGCAGGGACGGTGGCACACAGGTTCCCTCCCTGAGGTGTGTGCCCTGGAGGACGTGCAGAGGGCAGTGGAAGGTGGGGGTGCTCTGGCCTTGGGCACGTTCTGTCCATGTCCTGAGCTTTCCCACCGCTCACCCCTGCGCACAGCAGCAGCCCCTGGGAACCTGATTATGCACTTGCCTTAGTTACGACCTCACAGAAGGAAACCAGTCCTTCTTCTTCCCTCCTTGTCACAGCTGTGCTTGGGCCTGGCCCCCACAGGGCCCCTGGCTGGAGTTTCTCAGGCACACACATACCCCTCCAGCGCCCTGGGGGTTGGGCCAGGCTGGGGGTGGGAACATTTCCCGGTAGCTTGGGACCCAGGGCTGCTGCACTGGGCCTCTGAACCCAACCCCAGGTCCACCTGGGAGGGGCTTCCCTCCCCACCATGGCTGGGTTCAGTCTGTGCATCCTGGGGTCAGGGTCGCAGCCTTGCAGATGGCTGTGCAGAAGCAGGTCCTGGAGAGGCCCCTGGGCTCTGAGAGACACCGGGAGACCTGTGCTCCCTCAGAGGCCTGAGAGTCCCAGAACCCAGCCTCCCATGTGCCCATCTGAGTGGGGTTTGGGAGCAGAGAGTGAGCTGCTCCCCTTCACCAATTCTGTGTGGAATCAGAGGCCCCCTCTAGCTCTCCAGTTTCTAAAATAATCAAGGCCCAGAGGAACCAGCTGTGCCAGGAAAAGCCCTTACCCTGGCAGCCTCCCTCCACCTGCTGAAAGCTCCCTCCTTCCCCTGGGGCCTCACCTCTCTGGAGCTATCTCATCTCCACGCACCTGGCCCTGACCGCCTCTCCTGTGTTTGAGGGAAGGAAAGAGAGATGCTTGCTTAACTTTTTCCATGGCTGAGCTGAGTCAGCACTGGAGTAGGCGCCCTTGGCCTTGCCCATGGTCCTTCCTGTCTCTCTCTACCTAGAATCCCTCCTGCCGGACACCGAGGAGCTTGTGGAGAGAAGGGGAGAGGGCAAGAGGCAAAGATATCAGGAGGGTGGAAGACAGGCTGACAAGTGTGGGTGGTGGGTCGCAAGCTGAATTGTCACCGCACTGCTTGTGACTTTAGGCCCTCACTCACCCTTGGTTCTGGCATCTTGGTGCAGTGGGAGACCCGCATGGGGTATAAAATACTACCTGTGGTGCAGGAGCAGGTTGACGTTTGGGGTGTAGAGGACTGCCTTTCTCCCTACACACCTCCCCGGAACACCCCCTAGAGTGGAGGCGACACACTGTAGGGATGCACAGAGCAGGTGGAATGAGATGGATGGGAGGCTGCTGAGAGCTTAGGCTCAGATATTGAGGGCAGTCATTAGAAGAGAGAACCAGGGCACAGAGCAGCAGGAGGAGGGGTGCAGATTGCACTCTTCAGCCAGCATAGGTCCTGGAGCCAAAGGAAGGGCCTGAGGGGTGAGGCAGGTGAGCCGTGCGCACGGCCTTGACGCCTCCTGTCCAGCTGGGGAGCGCCCTTTGCAGGGCAGGGCAGCAATGTGCCTGGCTGGGCCCTGAGCATGAGGGTCCCGCTCTCTTGGAGACCCACCCTTATCTCGGCCCTCCCTCATTGCTCCCCTGCTCCCCTCAGGTCCCAGGTTGTTTTATAGCACAAATGACTGAATAAATACCACGGGGCCGGCCTCTGTGTGCAGGGGCTTCATGTCCGTTCTTTCCAGCCCTACAACCGCCCTCGGAGGGAGGGGCAGCGCTGCTGAGAGAGGAGGCAGCCGAAGCTCAGAGGGGAGGCCACGCGGCGAGGGGGAACTGGGCTCCAAACCCAGCTCTGTGTGCCCCCGAAGCCTGTACCCTTTCCAGGACTTCACAGCAGCTAGTGACCCTGACTTGTAGACCCGGAGTTGGGGTCACAATGGGGAGACACTAGGCTGGGGACTATTACTGTTATCACTATTATTAACACTTTTGTGGTATTTAACAATGTGGCAGGCACTTTACACATATTATTTCTCTTCATACCCACAACAACCCTGTGTTATCGTCTCCATTTCATAGATGAAGGAAGAAAGGCACACCAAAGTTACATACTTTGCCCGAAGTCACACAGTTAGTAAGATATGGAGCTGGGATTTGGAACCCAGAGGGTCTGAATCAGGGGCCTTGTTGTCATCCATGCCACATTGCCTCTCAGTCAGAGGAGAATGAGGAGTCCTCAGTTGATCTCTGGAGCTTATAGACAGGCTCCCACAAGAACGGGTATCCACAGGACACCCACAGGCTGTGACAAGTGGGGAACAAGGAGCCAGGCCACTGTGTCACTCAAGTTGAGAGGACCAAAGGAGCAGTAACGGCCGGGGTCCAGAGGACGCCCTGGGGGACAGGAACAAGCCGGGCTGGGGAGGAGCACAGCTGGTGCTGCCCATGGGCAGATGGGCTCTGGGCTCCTGGTCTGCCTCCCGGTCCCACGCTCCCTGGTGAGGACCCTGGGGTAGTGTTTGTGCACCCGTGTGTGGTGAGGCTCCCCACGGACCCCTTCTCTATGATTGCTGCAGTTAATGTAGCAGCACCATTTATAGCCCCAACATAAAAACCTCCTCAACAGGAGAAGTATTAACTCTCTCACCGAGCTGTTTGGTGGCTCAGGATCTCAGGGGCTCTTATCCTGGGAATCTGTGTGATGCACTGGGGTGCAGAGGGCAGCTTGGCGCTGCACCACCTGTGAGTGCTTGATGGCCAGGAGCCCTCACCCTGCCCTGCCCCATGCCCAGCTCCGGGTGCCCAGTGGATGCTGCAGGGGGCAGTAGCATGTGTGTCCCACTGAAAGGATTCAGAGCTGTGGGAGCTGGGCCGAGCCTTGGGGATCTGGCCCGGAAGCATAGGGAAGTGAAGGGCAAGGGGGAGGCCAGGCGGGCAGCACCACACAGCTGCCTGTCCACCAAACAGGCCTAGAGAAGAGGGTCAGGAGACAGGAGTCTGTGTACATAGGTGCCTACTGGGGAGCCTCGTGCTGGCAGGGACAGGGAGCCAGGCCCACAAGGCATCTCCCTCACTCCCACCCTGCCCTGCCTAAGTCCATGTGAAGGCCTCAAGGTGGCCAGCAAGAGAGTGTGGTCACCCGAGCACGCAGGGCAGCCACGCAGCGTCCTCTGGCCTGGGGGTGACATGAGTGTCTGCCTGGGAGGGAGTCTTCATGCTCTGTCCTGTCTTCACTCAGGTTCACGGATGGTGGAGTCCAGGAGGGGTGAGCAGCAGGCAGGACACCCTCCCTATGACTCCGCCTGCCCCTCCCCTCCCCAGGAAAACCACATCTGAGGAAGCGAAGGACCAGAACTCCAAGGCAGTCACATCTATGACAGCGGAGCCCACCGAAGCCCCCATCTGGGGGGACACGGTCTAAGTGGAGATCCAAGCTGAGGATGTGGGGCGAGAAGGTGAGGTGGGGGCTGGGTGTGGGAGGGGCTGTGAGGCAGGAGCAGGGTCCCTCTCAGCTCAGCTGGATGCCACCTGCACACCTCCTTGGGCTCAGCTAAACGCACTTTAAAGAAATCATAATACTGTCATGCCTCGCTTCACCAGCCTGCGCGAAAAATGAGTTGTTCTATATAAGTGAATTTTCCAGACAATGAAAGCTCATCTTCTTTATGACTGTTGTTATTATTTTCATGGTTGTTATTATCACATCTCCCACTGAAACGGCACATTACAGCTTCTTGGCACATCCCCACGCGTCGCTCAGAGGACTCACACTGCCCAGTAGGAGCAATGCTGCTTCCATTGCTTAGATGAGAATGCTGAGGCTCAGGGAACTTAAGTAACTAGCTCAGCGCAAGCCATCAGTAAGTGGAGGACACACGGACTCAGCATTATATGCGCTCAGTGTAGGTCCAGCATTCGAGCTGCTTTCCTAGCATGGCTCCTTATTCTGCCTCATCGCCCCGGGCACTGCCCACTGGCACACAGTAGTGTCTCTGTGCTTCCAAAGGCTGAGGCCCACACTCATAGAAACTGTCTGATAGTTCTCACTCCTCCACCCCTGGAGGTCCTCCAGCCCCACGTCTTGGCAAATTCTAACACTGCAGGCAATTTAAGGCGCCAGTGCACACGCATACATGTGCACACTTGTGTTTTCCACATTGGGGCTCTCAGGTGAGAGCCCAGGTGGACACATGGGAGTAATGGCTGGCTGATGGCAGGACGCTCGGGTGCTGGCACCGGGCACTGTCAGTGCAGACCCGCAGGTGCCCATTACGTCTGCTCTTATCTGGTCAGAAGAACCCCAGGCTGGCAGCTTTCAGGTGGTCCTTCCCTCAGAGGACAGGCTTTACTTCTCCCCTTGAAACCTCCCCAGGGACTTAGAATTCCTCGTCCACCTCATGAAGAGCAGAAAGCCAGCTGCAAAGACAGTGGAAGGGGAGAGGGGAAATGGGTGAGGAGGGACGTCAGTAAAAGGAAAAGAGGCTAGTTCTGGGTCAAGCCAGAGGATATTTTTTTTCTGCCATAAAGGAGTAGGCAGGGCTGTTGGGATGATATGAGAAAATGTGAGAGAGGAGGGAAATGGATCTAGGTTTTCGTGCAAATGCATGTGTGTGCCTGTCTTTGTGAATGTCTGCATGGTGCTGGCTTGTGTGTGTGTGTATGTGCTCGTGACTATGCCTGTAGGCATGCGTGTCTGTGCGTGGTGTATGTGTGTGTGCCTGTGTTTGTGCATCTATGTAGCTGGTGGGAAGTTCAGGGTTGTGGTGAATAGGCCTGGGCTAGGATCCTGCCCTGGGCTCTACAGGAAAGGGTATGATGAGCCAGTGGCCTTGGGCCCATCTGTGCAGCAGAGTGGGGAGTGGGACTCACTGCAGGAGGGACAGGAGGCAGGGAGCCTCCCAGACAGGCAGGGAATATTGGCAAGTTCTGCTTTGCAGATTGAAGTAGCTAGATGCTTGTTGGAACCTGTTGGAACCGGTTGCTGTGGTGACATCTGCAGTGGGGGGTGAGGGAGATGGGGGCCAGGCCAAGGGGTGGGGAAGGGCAGGAGGTAGCTTGAGGATGTGTTAATGAAAAGCAAAGGGGAGCTGCAGACCCTTTGGCAGGGCCAAAGTAGGCAGGCCGCAGAAATGGCTTGTTGGCCACACAAAGGAAGCAGCAGGAGGCGGAGGGGCACAGTGCCCAGAGAAGAAGCTGATGAAGCATGTTTACAGTGTAGAGACGGGAACAGGGAGGGATGGCTGTCCATTCTTCCCAATTACAGCTCATCTGCTGGCTTCCCATACAAAGCTCCGGAGATTGGGGGTAGCAGAGAGGAAGGCAGGGCACTCACCTTTAGTTGCTGGCCACGAGGGGCTTCCGCCTCCACAGCGACTGTTGTAGCTCTGGCTGGGAGCCCTGGAATCCCCCAGCTGAGTCTTTTCCGTCTGCTCAGGGCTGGGTGAGTGTATGGAGCTCCACAGATGGACAATGAAGGGGACAATCGTGACAGTTAACGAAAAGCATTTGCTTAGAATTTTATAGTCTGAAACACATTCCTTTCCTTGCAACAAGATAAGGAGAGGGACTGGGTTTTTCTTTTTTAAAGTTTTAACATTTTGCAGAGCAGAAACATGAAGCTCAGAGAGGATAGTGACTGGCTAAATGTCACAGAGTGAGTTGGTGTGATGGCTCCTGAACCCAGGTCTGCTGACTTCCACTCCTGTGCCTTCCTCTGCAGCCTCGAATCTTTTTAGTGTCCGTTTCCCCCCTTTCTTTGGATCCCATATAGCCAGCTTGGAGGGACTTTGGCAAGTGCCTTACCCTCTGTATGTGTCCAGGGTAGCTCTGAGGAGGAGGAAGAAAGCAAGAGTAATCAGCAAAGCCTTCAGCTTCCTCCTCCACCCCCTCATCCAAATGACCCACCCCAGATGCAAGTGGCCCAGCTGCACTGGGCTCCCAGCCTGCTCAGCCTACAGGGCTGGCAGCTGTCCCTGGTGCTGAAATGCCATTGTCTCAGGAAGACAGGCAAAGGGCAAAGAGGCTACCCAAGAGTCTCCCTCAAGTATACCTGTCTACCTCAATTCTCTGTTTGCCACTCTTCTCTAGAGTTCTCTTTTGTCTCCTTTTCCCTCATTCCCCCACCCTCCTCCTCCTTTCCTCCTTCCCCATCTCCTCTTCCTCAACAAATTCATCTCCACCAAATAGCCCAACTGCCATAGAACATCTACCACATTGACTGACTACACCAACTAAAGATGTATTCTGATTTCATATACTAGTATGCTGAAAAGGTGGGAGTGTACCTAACAATCAGAGCAATGCAGTATTTAGGGAATACTTGCTATGTTCACACAGGACTGAGACTCAGGGGGGAGGAATCCTCTCCTCCTGGGCCACAGAACTAGTGAAGAGCAGAGTCAAGGGTGACCACGAGCCACACCACCTCCCAAGCTGGGCACAGTTCTTTCTGTGCTGCCTCACATGCTACCTTGGCAGGAGGATGCCCCAGGAGAGGTGGGGTATTTGGAAGATAAGGTGTTCCCTGGAATGCACCCATCTCGTGGTGCTTAGGACCCTCAGTCCATGGTCTGGCTCTTTCAAGCCAGCTCTCCTGCTGTCCCCCTCTCCTCAGTGCTGACTGGTGGAAAGGAGAATTCCTGTCTGATTGCTCAAGTACTTGTGAAGCACCTACTGTGTGCCAGGCACTGGATCAGAGATGAGCAGAAGCATCATTTCCCTCCCTCCAGTGTGCACCCTATAGTGCCTTAGGGCAAAGAACAATGTGAAGCTGGATTCTCTGGGTTCCTATCCCAGGTCTGCTGTTTGCTAGCTGTATATCCATAGGAAGCTGCTTAACCCCCAAGCCTCCATTTCTCATCAACAAAAATTTTAACACAATATACCTCTTAGCATGACCATTTGGAGAATCAAGTGCAATGATGGGCATAAAGCACCTAGTAGGTGCTCAATGCAGCCTAGTTCCCCTCCTTCCTCCTTTCCCCAGGGCTTGGTACAGACCTTTTTTCCAAGTGACTCCTCAACCATGGCCTCAGGGATCTGTACCTTTCCAAGGACCAGGAATCAGGGGCAGGCAGGGAAGTGAAGCCCAGAGAGATTAGTGACTCACCTGCGGGACTCAGCGCTTCAGCTGCAGTGTTAGAAGCATCACCCAGGCCTCCTGCCCATCTGTTCAGGCCTTGTTATCACATCTGTACAAAGAGAGCAGGCAGGCAGTAGTCCTAGTGAGAGTGATGAAATATTCAAATAGAAAAGGGAGATTTATTGTATTGATCTCCTTGGAAGGGCTCGCAGGGACCGTGAGTTTAATTATCGGCTCGGCACCTCGGAGGAGCAATGCCAGTGATGGTCTGACGAGGGCTGGATTTATGGCCAAGACCTGCCCCTTAGTCATCCTCCTCCTCATGTGTTTTCTACCCCCATCCTGTCCCAGTCTACCCAGTCTGGGAAAGCCAACAAAGCCACTGCCATGACCCAACTGTATGCGACCCAACTTCCGGTCATCCGGAAGGGCAGCTTCATTCCCCGCTACCTTGGCTGCAACTACACAGGCCTGGAGGTGCCAGACTGGGGCCCCTGTGGAGGCAGGTATGACAGGCTTCAAGGTCTGCCCTTGTGGGGAAGAAATCAAGTGAACTGGGCCTTTCGAAATAGCTGACGTGGTTTGTGAAGAACAGCCCAGGGATGATGGAGATGGAGATGAAGATGAATGGTGCCTAACCTTTCCTAGCACTTTTCAGGCACATAGCCCTGCCCTAACCTTGTCCTCCTTTGCTCTGCTCCTCACACACTACCAGGAAGAACTGCCAGAAAGACAGGCGGCTCCCAAAGCCCTACGTCTATCTGAACCTCATAGGGGGAGGAAAAGTGCCCCCACCCGACCCCGGCCCACACTCCCAGCTATTTCTGTCCCTCTGGAGTAGGGACCCCTGACCCACGGACGACATCCCAAAGTGAAAATTTTAGGACCGCCCTACCATTACTTGAGTGCTGTTTCTGGAGAGGTTTGGCAGGTCTTCTAGTTAGCTATTTATTCATTCATTCATTCATTCATCCATCCATCAATTCATTCACTTCGTTCAATACCTATTTATGGAGCTTCTTCTATTAGCCAGGCCAGGGCCAGGCCCTGCTTCCCACCTCCCACCATTACCTTCTGCCCTGAGGGCTTTCACATCCTCAGGAGTACAGGTGATGCTCCAGGAAGATGTGGTCCAGGGACGTAACCCTTCTCCCTTTCCCCCCAGCCTTCAAACTGCCCAGGAATGACAGGTTCAAATCCAGTCATGGCCTGAGTATGATCAGGGTAGAGCCCGGAGGCCTAAGCTTCAGCCTCCCCATGCCCCAGTGCAGCTGATCTGATCTGTCCCATAGCACCATGAGCTGGCAGGGCAAGATGTGTTCTGCAGTCCTATTTTACAACTGGGGACACCGAGGGTAGTCTGATATGGGAGCCCTGAGCCCCTGACCCACACACCTGCTTCTCTACAGCCACCCCTTGGAGGCCAGCATGTGTCAGACCTATAGGTGCCCTCTGCCCCCACCCCTCCCTTCTCTCATGCCCCTTCCTGAGGATGCCAAGCAGCAGGGGCCCACCGTGGATCTGCCCCATACACACCCCGTAGCGTCTGGGCCCCTCTGCCCTGCAGCACCCTACCCACTGCCCTGCCCTGCACAGCTGTCCTCTCGCTGTCCTCCCTGTCTGCTCCTGATGGCAGACCAGAGAACACAGAGGGAGAAGATATCGCTCCTGTTTCTCACTGGGCTGTCGTGAGCAGGGGTCTCATTCCCACCTGACCACTGGGTGCAGAACATTTGTAAATTAGTGTTCCCCACCAGGCTCCCCCTCAGCCCTTACACCTGTGAGGAGTAAAGCCTGATAGAAGTACAGCTCAGACCCCCACCCCCATCCAAAGCTTGAAACACCATCATCAGAGATTCCGTCCTCTGAATTTGGTGAAGGGGTTCAGTCTCCCGAGGCCCCAATGGCAGCTGAAAGGCCCTGAGCCCTTGCCAGCTCACACCCATGTGGCCTTCGCTGGCAGCCAGCTGAAATGGGTCCTGGTTGAGGGCCTTAGCAGAGGGCGACAGGGCTTGGGGACAGGGAGGAGAAAAGGAAGAGAGATCCAGAATAAGCCGCTTCTCCTAGGCCTTCTCCTCCCATTGAAGGTCAGAGCTAGAAGGACCAGGGAGTGTCCAGGACGTCAACCCCTCAGTGTACAAGTTGGAAAACTGAGGCCCAAAGCAGAGCAGGGACTGCTAATGCTTTCATAGTGACCCAGCTGGAATGAGTGGCTGAGCTGGTGTGTATCTGGCAGGGGACTCTGCCCATCCTTACGTACGCCTGAGGCATGGCCCCTTAGATGTGTCCCTCGTCCTGCTTTCTGCCCATTGGGATTCCCACCCAGTCTCCAAGACCAGCTCAACCCCAGCCCCTCCCAGAGGCCACGGCCGGTCTCCTCCCCCTTCCCCTCTTGGGTCTCTGTGGTTCTGTCTGTCCCACCTTTGCCCCTCCCTACCCTCTCCTCCTCCCCCTTTCTCCTCCACTAATGGCACTCATTTATCCCACATGGGGCTCCTGCTCTGGGCCACATGCCTTTGCTGAAAACTAGGAATACAGCAGTGAATGGTCCCTGCCCCTGTGGAGCCTGGGTTCTAGTCAGACGGACAGAAAATAAGACAAACATTAGAATAAACACAAGCTACAATGAGTGCTAGGAAAGAGGCCATGCAGGGGCTAAGAGAATGAGGTGGGCTACTTTAGTAGAGTGGTCACAGAAGAGTGCTGACATTTAAGCTCTCAAGGAAGAGAAAGAGCCAGCCACTGAGCTGGTGGGGGTGGGGCAGGGAGTCTAGGTAGATGGATCTGCACGTGCAGACCCTGTGCCAGAAACAAGGGGGGCATGTTGAAGGGTGACACAAAAGAAGCTGGAGCAAAAAGAGGAGGACTAGGGGCTGACAGGAGATGTGAGCCAAGGGGCAGAGAAGCCAACACGTGCAGGCCTTGGTTGTCACGGTAGGAATTATGGAATTCATTCTAAGGGCAGTGGGGGTGGGCAGCGGTCATTGCAGGGTCTCAAGCAAGGAATGACATAATCCAATTCATTTTTTGCCGCCATGTATCAAATTGCCTGGGAAAGGGGATGGGTTGGGGCAGGAGTAGAAGCAGAGGCCAGTGGGAGGTCAGAAAAGTAGAGGAACCACAGGAATCCCAGCTCGGGGAAGTTGGGTAAGTGTTCAGGGGAGAATGGGAGCCCATTGGTGGATAAGGGGTGATGGCCCGGAGCCAGATCAGGAGCTGCTTGGGATGGCAGTGGAGGGATGTGGGACAGAATCGAGCCTTCTCCTTTTGCTGCCCAGTGCCTGGCACAGAGCCTGAAAGAGGGCAGCCTTGAGCAGAGAAGGACTCTCATGAGGCAGGAGCAGAGGGGTGGAGGCAGGAAGGAGTCCATTGTTGGAACAAAAGAAAGATGGCAGGAACGCTGGCCAGTCATGCCCCTGAGCGGACCCAAAGCCACCCGGGACTCACCTGCCTTCTGTCTTCCCCAGGTCTTTCTCCGGGGAATCAACGAGCCCCTGGTCCACAACCCCAGCCCCATGGTGGTCATCGCCAGAGTGGTTCCCAACCACAAGGAGTTCAGGTGAGTAGTGCCCAGGTGGTATGGGCAGAGGATGGAGGAGGAGGCTAGAAACCTGCCCTCCCCACAAGGCCCTTCAGCCTCCCCTGCTGGACCTGAGGTCCCCGGAAGCTGCCTACGAGCCCTGGAAAGGGGCAGCTCAGACGCCTCCTGAGAGCAGGCTGGGGGAAGCCAGTGTGTGCAGGAAGACAGGGGTCCTCAGCCCCTCCAAATCTACCTCCCCATCTCACACCTGCAGTCCCACCTCCTACTTGAGTTCAGGACCAAGGTGGTTCACCAGCCAGTGGTTGTCCCCAAAGGAGACAGCCTAAAGGGCCATCTCAGAACCTCATGACGTTGAACCCTGCATCGGGGGGGTCCCCTCCCTTGCCCTCCTATAATCTCCCTGGCCCCAGCCCCCCCAGACCTCTTTTTAGGTTTGGCGGATTCAGTTCTCAGGAGGGAATTCAGGCCTAGTTCAGACACAAGGCTGCAGTGTGGGGAGTTCCCCGTGAACATGTGCCCTCTGTGACAGCACCACCTCCTGGGGCCAGCTGTCTGCCTCTGTCACTTCCACTGACTGACGGCCCAGGAGGACCCCTTGATTCACCTGTTGAATCCTGATGACCTTTGAGCGCCCCCCTGCTGGTTGAAGTAAAGATTGCCGATGTGCTCACTCCCAGCCCTCCTATGAGTTCAGGGGCACACACACGCCCCCCAAGCCTAAACCGGGACTCCCAGCATGAGAGTGGGTCATTCTGGCAAGGTCTTCCAAAGGTGAGGCAAGGATGGAAGGCCCATTGTAAAGGTGGGGCAGCTGAGGTGTTCGGATGTGGCCAAGGCCACAGAGAGTCATGGGGAAGGAACCTGGGAGTGCAGCCAATCTCCTGACCAAGATGAGCTTCCCCAAAGCTTGGCTAGCAATCAGAAGCTCCCGGGTCCATTACCTGTCCAGGTGTCCAGGCCCGATCTAGGTAGGGCCGCTGCACTCTCCTCTTTTGCCTCAATCCAGAGAACCCCTGGGGACCCTTGCCTGCCAGGCTTGGGCGCAGGGTTAAGAGCGCTGGACACCCAAGCACGCACTTCCTGACCTCTGTCTCCTTCCCTCCCCAGGGCAAACCAGGACCCCGCCTCCCTGGGGCTACCCATCACCCCACTCTTCTTCCCTATGCCCTCCATGATGCACTTTCATGTTCCTCAGTTGGCATGGGTACCCTCAGGTACAGCTCCTTCCCTCCTTCACTCTCTCACTGCTTCAGACTTCCAGTAATTCACCCACCCATTCAGTCACCATCCACCTGAGCATTGAGTAAAAGTTCGCCTATTGCGGACCCAGGGCTGTGAGTCTGTGCTGGGGAAGAGCTGCACACAGGGAGCTCTGGGGAAGAGTCACACACGAAAAGATTCAACATCAACACAAGGTCATGTGTGATCTAATGACTAGGAGGGACTGTCAGAGCTGTAACAATCAGGGGAGAGAAGACAGAAAAGGACAAATATTGAATGACTCCACTTACATGCAGTACCAAGAATAGGCAATCAGAAAGACAGAAAGCCGAGTGGTGGTTGCTGGTTGCAAGGGGCTGGGGGAGGGAAGGTGGGGAGCTGTTATTAATATTTAATAGGCACAGTTTAGTTTGGGGTGTTGTACTAGATAGTGGTGATGGTTACACACATTGTGAGTGTACTTCATGCCACCAAATGGTACATTTAAAAATGGTTAAAATGATGAAGTGTATGTTGTATATATTTTACCACACACACAATTTTTTTTTTTAATCAGAGGTGAGAAGGATGTAAGGTAATTAGGGAGGACATCCAGACACAGGACGCACACAAGTTTCCAGCCATCCGACTCCATCCTCTGCCCTCCCCTCCCTCTTAGCCCATACCACCTGGGCCCCATTAAGTAGCAGGGGAGGGTTGGTACAGGGCCATTGGGAAGAAGAGCACAGGTGTGGAGGTGGGGATGCATTCAGGGGGGAGAGGAGACCAGTGTGTCTGAGTGTGTCGGGGAGAGGTGTGCAGACTGTGGCCGGGTCCATGTGAATGGCCATGCTCATCTTTTCCCGTAGTCTGCCCTTCAATGGGGACTTGCCCTACGTACGTGATGGTCCCAGCATTCCTAGTGGCCTTAAAGAAAACAGAGATGCCTGGGAAGTCCTTCCTGTTGTTTGACCACCAATGTTCATGTCTGGCATGGCAAACATAGAATGAGGCACCCCTTTGGGTCCCCAACCTTCATTTAAAGGCAAAGACATTTGAAGAAGGCTCAGACACGGACAAGAATGATGGTGGTGGGGAGGGGTGGGACGAAGGGAGGCCCTGGGGACAAAGGTTTCAAACCAAAACCAATCCTTGGCCTGATTTCCCCAGAGTCATCTCACACATGGCCCTGCATTTGCCCAGAAAATTATGAACCAATCAGCAGGCAGTCCCAAGGGGCAGGAGGCGCTGGCTGCTTTAATGAGTGAGCCCCTCCCCACCCTGGGCCTCTGGCTGCCTTTGCTGCCTAACTAGTCTGGGTAGGGGTGATGCCCCTCTTGCATGTGTGGGACTCAAAGTCAGAGGTCCATGAATGGCAGGACACTTGTTGGTCACCTGGCACCATGGTAGTTGGGGCAGATTGAGAGCATGCTGGCAGCCAGCACAGAGGTACCCAAGTGCCAGCACTGAGAGGAGAGGGGCAGGCGTCTGTGGTACAAAGTGGTGGGGGGGAGGTGGGCAGAGCCCCCCTTGGAAGGGGCACCAGTCAGAAGCCTAGGTTCAGAGCTCACATGGACCCCTGCCCCTTGCCTTCTCTGAACTTCAGTCCCCAAATCTCTATAGTTGGGGGATGGAGGGTAGTAGGTGATTCTAGCACCTACCTCTCTGATATCTTGGAGTGCTGTGATTTCCCACCAGCTGCCCAACATACCAAAACACTGTGGGCAGGGGTTTGAGGCTGGCAGGCCTGGGTTTGACCGCAGCTCTGTGACTTACTAAGTGGGTGACCTGTGGCCAGCTGCTCCAGACACACCGATTTCTACCTCGCTGGGCTGTTAGGAGAACGTAAGGGCTAACCCATGTAAAGCAATCAGGCCCAGGGTGGAAGCTAAACGGGTTCTGTCCCTTTCAGAGATGCCCCTCCCCTGGTGCCAAATGCCCCTTCTGAGGCCAGCCTAGCCATCGCCCTTGTTACACTGGCTACAAGTAACAGAAACCCCAACTCACATGGACTTAAATTCTAAGAAGACTTATTATCACACATTGCAAGGGTCCACCATGTAGGATGCTCCCAGAATTGGTTGTTGTGCTGGCTCAGCAGTGTCCTCAAGAACTCAGGATCCTTCCAACACCCCTGAATTGCTATCTTCAGCTGGCTCATGGGAACAGGTTCCCGGATGTGACCGGGGCCAGAGGAAGAGGGACCCTCCCCTTCTCACATGTGATCTTTATGAGAAAACTTGAAACTTCCCAGCAGCCCCTAGAAGACCGCCCCTTTCATCTCATTGGCCAGAATTGTGTCACATGCACTTCGCTCAGCCAATTGTATGGCATCACCTTGCAGGTAGCTAATGTAGCTAGGTGTGGAGAAGGAGGCCACCTGAACCAAAGGGAATTCTGTTGGCTAAGAGGAAGGAAGGAAATGGTGGAGGTATAAGTGGCCCTCAGTGTCTGCTCACCCCTCTCAGAACCTGGTGATGATAGCAAAACCTGAGCTCTGATGACATATTAAGGGATCCGTGGGCTTGATCTGGCCCAGCCCACTGGACTCAGCACAGGGTGGGACTTGGTACTTAGTTGTACCCTGAACCCCACACCTTTGAAGAGGGTGGGGCATTACCCAACAGGTTGCTCCTGTTAGCCTGGCTCCCTACAGAGCTGAGGCAGACCTCCTCACCACAGGCGGTGGTGAGAGAAGGTGTCTATGCCCAGCATCTTCTCCTGTCTCAGCCCCCACAGCCAGTCTGTACCCAAGTTCTCATGGGGCCTCTTTCCAACCCACAGACCCCACCCCAGTACTGGCCTGATCTCCTCTTGCCTAGACCGTTGCTGCAGCCTCCACTCGGGCCCCTCCCATTCATCTGTGAGATGCAACCACAGCGACCCCTGCCTAAGGCTATGCTCTTCCCCTGATCTCCTGTCCCTGTCACTAAAAGGACAAAGCCCTCACTATGCATAGGTACACGGCTTCATTCTCGCTAGCCTCCTGGCTCACTGCCCCAGTTCTCACAGGCGTTCTGTAGCCCCACTGGGTGACTGGCTGCTCTCCACACTATGCCGTGCTCTCTCACCTCCTCGCGTTTGTCTCTGCTTACTCTCAGCCTGGGATGGCCTTCCTCCTCCTTACCTATGACAGGATCTCAGGTCCTTCCTTCCCCTGGTCAGAAGTCGTAGCTTTCTCCTCTGACATCCTAGCTCCCACAACTTGCTTAAGCATCTGCATGGATCTTAGGGGTGTGTGTGTGTGTGTGTGTGTGTGTGTGTGTGCGCGCGTCCTATCCCCTTAGAAGACGCTGAGCTCCAGAGGGGAGCAGGCTCTGGCTAGAGCTCCCCCATATGCCCTCCAGTACCTGGAGAAGCTCCCAGTCAACATTTGCAGAGTTCAATTGAATTGAACTTTCACTTTCACAGCAAAATATCTAGTCTCCTTCAACCTTCACAACAGCCTTTCGAGGCATGGAGCATCAGACATTGGACAGTGAACAACACCAGGTTCCAGGGAGGGGAAGGGACTTGCCGAAGGTCACACAGCAAGGTTGAGACAGAGCTGGGCCCCAAGCCAAGGCAGCGTAGCTCCCTCAAGGCCCCACCCAGCATCAGCTGTTGGCAGCTATTCTTTCCAGGATGGCTGCCACACGCCTGGGCAGAGCAGGCCACCGTGGGTGTGGGTGTTGGTGGGATGGGCCCCGGGAAAGAGAAGGAGGGACTGTGGGCCATGTAATGAAGACTCTGTCCCCGGAGAAGACAGCCTGCCTCAGTGGCTGGGGATTAATGGCTTTGCTGAAAATCATGGCTGAAGGTTAATCTCATTCCTTAGTTCCACAGGCCCATGGCCTTTCCCATTAGCCTCTGGAGTCAATGGCATCCCCTCACCCTGCCCCACCCCCACACATGCATACCCCCAGCACCTTCGCCACCACCTTGGCACCAGACTCTGGAGGTGATTTAACCTTGATTCCTTCCTTGATGCCTTGGTCCACTCCCTCTGTCCACAACACAAGAGCGGCTGGCCTTCCTCCCCAATTCTAGGTCTGAAGGGATCTTTTCTGGGGCCTCATCCTGGGAAACTGTTCAGGGAAGTAGCTGTCTGTACTGGGCAGGCAGACACCATTTCTTGGGGACTTCATTGAGATACATGAATAGACCCCAGAGAGGACAGCCAGCACTCATTAAATACCCCTCTCAGGGTGGGAGCAAGGGATGGGGCAGCAGGGGACCGAGTCACAGGTCCTCAAGTGCTCCAGTGCCTGGCAGATGGTCTAGGCTTTGTGGATGCCCCGCTGGCACCCAGGAGAGTGGGGTGGCTCTGGGATGGGCATTTAGGATCGATCCTAAATGGCCACTCTCAAGTGCCACAGAACCCAGAAGCAGTTTCTCTGGCCTGCTGATGGCCACCTGGCTGTCCCTGAGTTGCCACCATAGCCTGCTGTCATAAACACTCCCACCACCCCAGTCACTGTCCCTGTGTTCAGGTTCCCATAGTGACTTCACCCCATCTCCCCAGGGGCAGAGACTGTGCAGACACAGCTGAGCCTCAGACCGGGTCTCCGAGAGCCAGAGCAAGCACATTAGCGTGACAGCATCAGGACCCTGACACCGCGGGGGGAGCGGACCCATACTGATTTTTCAAGATCCTGCATCGATAGCTCCTGGAGCTGGTGGTGCATTTGTGCTGACCTTTTCGAGTGATGACTGATTCCCCTAGGGGAGTTGGGGATGGGAGCGGCTGCAACTCTTGCTGACAGCCCCTGGCTGGGAGCAGAGGCGAGACAGCCGCTTGGAGAGTGTGCCAATGACCCTCAGCCCCGCCCTGTGCTGGGATGTGCAGGACTGCCTGCCGGGGTTACAGACTGATGCCCCCGTGTCCCAGTCCCATTCCCTGCCTTCCAGCCTTTGCAGAAGCTGGGCCTCTTCTGCCTGGAGTCCCTCCTGTCCCAGGCATCCTCTCCCAATGTCATGCTTGGTGCCCCTTGTACACTTGTGCTTGGACCCAGGAGACTTTCCTCCCTTTTTTACCCCGCCAAAGCTCTTCCCTGGTCCTTTTTCTTACAGCGTGGCTTTTCTGACCACCTACAGAATATCTCATATAGCCCCTTATTTAGGGGCTATAGCTAATGTTATCTTGTTTCATTGTATAAATAGTACCCACATGGTGCCCCAGCTGCTGGCATAGCATGCTATCTAGTCTGCTGCATGCCTGAGGAAGACCTGTCACGGCCTCTGCAAGGGGCTGGGGAGCCTGTGTGGGGCAAAGAGGGGCTGTGACAAGGGTACAGGTCACATCTAATTTGGCATCTATGACACCATCAGCCATGGGTGTGAATGCTGGTGCAACTCTTTAGGAAAATAGTCTGGTGAATCCAGTGCCTTAAAATATGTGTTTTAGGGACAGCCGGTTATCTCAGTTGGTTAGAGTGTAGTGCGGATAACCGGCAAACCAAGTTTGCCGGTTCAATCCCCATATGGGCCACTGTGAGCTGTGCCCTCCTTAAAAATTAATAATAAATAATAAATTAATAAATAAATAAATATATAAAATAAAAACATATGTGTTTTGTTTAACTCAGCATTTCTATTTGGGGTACTAAGAAAATCATATGAGGTACAGAGATATGTATCAAAGAACATTCAATGCAGTGTTATTATAGGAAAAAACAGGAAGGGAGAGACCAGGGCATGTGAATATGGCCAACTATCCAGCTACTGAAGCCTCAGTAATGAATGTTACCTCTGACTATGCATATGCATATGCTTCATGGTAAATGAAAGAGACAGGATGTTAGGATGACAATTATATGCAAAATAGGCATAGGAAAGAACTAGAAAGAAACATACTGTCTTATGAACAGTTGTTTTTAGTATAGGAATTCAGGGTTTGTTTTTTTGTCCATCTTTCTACTTTTCTGTATTTCCCAAATTTGTTCATTAAGTGCATGTTGCTTTTGTAAATAGGACAAACATTTGTGACATATATAAACATACACACAATCAAATATCCAGATATCGCTACTCCCACCTTCTCCTTCCAGCTTTCCAAGCCTGGGGGACCCCTGGAGCTGCCCCTGTGGAATCAGTCTTTCCTCTTCCAAGGCCGAGACAGAGCTACCACCTTCTCAGATGACACCGCGCTGGTGCTGGAGTACTACTCCTCGACTTCGAGTAGGTGTCCCTGGTGCCAAGCTAGAGCAGCCATGCCTCGGGGCATGCACATAAGCGTGTTCAGACCACCTGCTTCTGCCCGGTGGGCTTGGGTAAGGGCTGGGTTCCAGGCCACCTCCCAGTGCATACAGACAGGCGGGGTGGGGGGCACCAGGCTGCCCTCCTTGTCCACATGGCAGTTCTGGGGGATGGGCCCTACTCCCATACTGGATCCATGTGCTTTTATTATACCACCACCCTCCCTATGCACCTGTCAGTGAGGAGGGTAGAGGTGGAGCCCTCAGGGCTCCCAGCCTGCGGAGAGGACAGGATTCAGGGACCAGCTGACCCAGTCTTAGGCCCACACTATAAGACTGAAGGGCAAGGGAGATCCATATAAAAACCCAGAGATGGGAATGTAGAATCGCCCTTGAACTGAGCAAGCCCTGAAGAGCAGAGAACAAGGATAGTCGTGCAAGGAAAAGCCAAGGGATAAGAAACAGGTGGGTGGTGAGGACCAACAGATGGTTCGGTGGGGCCGCGGATGCTGGGACCTGAGAAGCCTGGGTGGCAGCTTTGGTGGGAGCCTCAGCTCCTTCCCCCACAGTGAAAGGTGGCGAGCTGTGGGCCCTCCGCAAGCCCCTGGGCATCTCCATGTTGCCACTAAAGAGACGTCTCTACCGCAAGATGCTGACAGGGAAAGCTTTGCCTGGAGGGGCTCCCCATCACCGTAAGTCCCCACCTGGGCTGGGCCCAAGGCAGTCCCATCCCGCCCCACCCCACTCCACCCTGCCCCACCACGCCCCACCCTGCCCCATCTTTCCTCACCCTACCCCACCCTGCCCCACCCTGCCTTACTCCATCCCACCGAGCCCCACCCTGCCTCACCCTGCCCCATCTTGCCTCACCCTGCCTCACCTTGCCCCACAGCGCCCCACCCTGCCTCAGCCTGCCCCACCGTGCCTCACCAACACAGGCGCACCTAGCTTCTCCAGCAGCTTCCAACAGGGTCCCCCACCACGGAAGCTGACCACTGTCAGATGGAGGAGTTCCCCCAAACACTGAAAGTCAGCCTCGCCCCTGGGTCTGTGATGAAATTACCCCAGAACAACTTGGGGAGAAGTACAGGAGGCCCTCTGGGATAGCAGCAAGAACTCAGGCCCTTAGCCAGCCATACCTGAGTTCAAATCCTGCCTTGCCATAGTCCTCGATGTAGAAGCTGGGGCAAGTTACTTGACCTCTCTGAACCTCAGAGTACCCATCTCTAAACTGGGGACATGGTTGTACACAATCTCTCCATTTAACAAGAGTCAAGAGCCCAGGCTGCAGAGCCAGAATGTCTGGGTTCAAATTCTGGTTCTACCACTTACCAGCTTACATGACCGTGGGAAATTACTTAAAGTCTCAGTGCCTCAACTACCTTGTCTATAAAATGAGTTCATAGTAACAGTACTTTTCTCATAGGGTTGCTATGAGATTTGGGGGGTGGGGGTGAGGAATACCTGTAAAGCACTTAGAACAGAGTAAGTTCTCGATAATATGTTATTATCATCATTGTCTATTTCTATGTCCCCTTTTCCCTAAAATATGTCCGGCCATACAGTCTGAATAGACCTCAACAAATGAGAGTTTCCCCACTCTGCCAGGAGGCAGGTCGGAGGTGCTGGTCAGGTCTCCATGGAGGTGGGAAGGGTGGTACAGAGGCAGTGAGGGTGAGCAGAGAAGGAGGCAGCTCCCACCTCCCTCCACCCCCTAGGCATAGCCCTCAGCAGGCACCGTGCTGGGGAATCCAGAACAGTGGGCAGAGCACAGGCAGTCAGAGCTGCCCTGACACCATGATCCATTCCCATCCTCCCCCCAGGACACCGCGGTCCTCTCCCTCCTCCCCCCAGGACACCAAGCTGAAAACCATGAATGGTGAGGACCCCACGGTGGATCTCTCTTTTCAGCTGCTTTCCTCTGAGGTAAGGCTGCAGATCACGGGACGGTCAGGGCTTGGAAGCCATGTGCCACCTCTCATAGGCCCTCAGTGGGTTCCAACCTCCTTCACAGTTGCTGGCCTTGTTCAGGCCTGGGCTCAGGCCTTCTGGGAGGAGGGAACTGCTGCTTTGCATGGAAATGTCTAAGGGAAATGTGAGGCTGCAGAAACCCAGAGAGAGAGCTGAGATTAGCAGAAGAATTGGAGCAGAGTGCCACCCAGACCTGGGAGTCAACCTCTAACCCAGCCCACACCAAGCCTGGCTCACTGGGATCAAGGTTCTGTGACGGCATCAGCTTCTGTTGCTGCATAACAAACTACCACAAACTTAGCAGCTAAAAACAACACCCATTTATGAGATCAGACCAGTGTGTAGTTCTACACAGCATGGCTGAAATCAGGGTGTCAGCAGGGCCGCGTTCCTTTCTGGAAGCTCTAGGAAGAGTGAGCTTCTAGGCTCATTTAGGTTGTCATCGGAATCCAGTTGCCGGCAGTTGTAGGACTGAGGTCGCTGTTGTAGGACTGTTTCCTGGCTGGCTGTCAGCCAGGGCCCCTCTCAGCTCCTAAAGGCACCCACATTCTTTCTCACAATGGTTTCCTCCATCTTCAAGCCAGCAGGCTGTCAAATCCCTCTCACACTTCAAAACTCTGACTTCCTCCTCTGTCAGCAGCCAGAGAAAATGCTCTGCTTTTAAAGGGGCTCTGTGATTAAGTCAGGCCCACTCTAATAATGGCCCCATCTCAAGGTCCACTTTGCCATATGACAAGCACAGGAGTGACAGCTCAGAGTGCTCCCAGGTTCCAGGGATTAGGGTGTGGCCTCTTGGGGGCCTGTTGTTGGAATCCTGCCTAGCACAACTGGGTTGACCCAAGTGGAAAGATACCAGGGGCTGAGCCCTGCCTGACAGATGGGACCTCTTCCTATAGTTAGCTATACCTGGGCTCCGAGTCCAGATTGGACCCTGGTCATTTGTCCCTAGCATACCTGGCAGGCACCTGCTGGAATTTCCCCACAGTCTTTTTGTAGTGCTGGGACAAGAGGTATGAAGCTGGGATGTGGGCACTTTGGGACCATGAACCCAGGAAACGATGACAGGGGCTGGCAACTAGGTCAGCCCATTCCTTACAGCTTCCCATGCCAGGAAAAGTAGCCACAAGCTCTGGGGTAATGCGTGGCCCTGCGACCCTATGCCTGAAGAACACGGGATCCCGTGGTGTGGGGAGGGGTGTGTATTGGGAATATGCCAGCTGGCAAGTGTCTCCCCACAGGCCTCTGGTGAGCGCCTGAGACTTCCCAGTAGCGAGCCCTGCCATGCAATATTCTGCATTGTATTCTAGGGCTTCCTCTAATTCCTGGTGAGAGTTTGTTAGATAACAACCCAACATCCTCTCCCCGCAAATCAGGTACAGGACCAAGAAGGTACTGAGAGGGGAGGATACAAAAGCAGCAAAATACCCTCCAAAAGGAAAGGAAAGTCCTGAGAAAAACACCCCAGATTACCCAGACTGGAGCTCAACCCCCCATGCCCTCTTCTGGGGGCTTTGAGTGCCATGGCCACTGCCACCCCCTTCCTCACCTCCCTTTCTCTGGCCCCTTCACTGGGACACATGGGTTCTGAGGACCAAAGGAGCATCAAGTGCCTCTGGTCAGGGCACTGGGGACCCAGGCAGGCAACAGGCAGGTGGGCAGGACGCTCTCCCCATTGCCCAGGGGCTGGGCACGGAGGTCTCAGTGATGAATTATTCACACCGAGCTGTGCTAAGTGCAGAATTAATCCCTTTCCTTCCAGCTGGCGACCTCACTAAATTATCCCTCCAAGTCATGCGGGAAAACACTGTGAATTCATTGAGCTGCTGTGTTTTGATCTGGGCCTTGTGATTTTAGCTTCCCCTTCCCCCAACCCCCCTCCCCCTGGAGGCGGGTAAAAACCTTTCACTAATGGATTTCTGAGAAGAAAGGAAAAGAAAGAGGACTAAGATTGGGTGTGTACCAAGAAAATAGTACTAGCGGAAGGAAATTCAGGTTCTGCAGCCCAGAATTCGTACACACAGCTCTATGCATACACACTCCCTCACACAATGGCATCCGAACAGCCACACAGGCAGTCACATGTGCACAAACACACACACATGCACACACACCCTTTGCAAGAGTGCACACACCTAATGTATATATATAGGTTCTCGCACACATGCAAACTGATGCACAAACGTTTTCATACCCACATTGGCACACACAGTGGCTAAATCTCAGATCCGAATAAATAACCTATTTATTGGTGAACCTATCTGAGAATTGGCCAATAACCAACCCACTTTGATTCTATAATCTTGAAATCCAGTTTAGGGGCTGGGGATGAAGTGCTAGTCTGAACTTGGCATAAGGTTCTTGTAGCCATAGCACCCATCTATTCATTTTTTTACTCCATATATATTTGACGAGGACTAGAATTTTGGCTACCCTTGTGGACTGTAATGAGGACAGGGAGGGACCAGTAGCCATGGAACCCACCTGCCTTGAATTCTCCCTCATCAGATTTGGACATGGCTCTCTGCTAACGTCTGAGCCCTTTTGGCACCCTTGTCCCTCTGGGTTGGAGGGAACTGTTGAGAACTAGTGACTAGGTCACATGGTATTGCAGCTAAATCTAAAGGCACGTCTCCAGCTCCATCCCTCTCCATCGCTTTCATGGCCATACCACCAGCTATGTAGCACCTGCTATGTAGCAGATATGTCCTGATTTCAGGGGTCTTACATTGAAGAAGATGAGAAAAAGTCCCCGCCTTCATAAAGCTTGCATTCTTAGAGAGTAAGGAGTGTGGACCAGACAATGAACAAATCAGTTAATGAGCAGGTGTCAGCTCCTGAGAAGAGGCCTGATGAAACCAAACAAGGTGACATGACAGGCTCTGAGGATTTTGCTGTAACAAAGAGACCAGTTTCCTTCTATCTGATTGTTCCACCTAAGGTATTGCTTGCAAGTTCATGGTGGAAGGTCCCTGGCCTTCATCTCTGCATTCCAGCCTATGGGACCAGAACCATCCATTCTTCCATCATTTAAATCAAACGCTGTTCAAAGCTCTAAGAGCCACCACCTGAAGCCTGGATGTCTTAGAGTGCCCTGTGAACACTTCAGCTACAGGGGTGTGATAATGGGCCCCTGAGGACCCCTCTTCCGTGTGGCTAACAGTTCCGTCTTAGGGGCGGCTCCTTGCTCATAGTCAGATGTGTTACAGAGAAGAAATACCTCAGGAGAAATGAGTACACGTGTCCTACTCGGGTCCCCCCCCCACTTGAGGACACAGCCTCTTTTCCCGTGAGCCTCCACAGAACAGTCCTAGTTAATTGACATTTTGGTGAACGTGGTCTCCCCATATCCACTGCTTCCATATCACGCATTCTCAGAGCCCTAGAAACAAGAGTGTTGTGGAATTCCCAATTGGGCGGAGACCACAGAGGTGCCTCAGCAGCCCACCCTGGATAGGAATCTCCTTGACGATATCCACTACGGGCGGTCAGCTCTCTCCTCGTGCTCTGCCATGATCAGGAGCTCACCACCTCCAGAAGCAACCCATCCCAAGCCTTAGTGGCTACAAGCGATAGAAACACCCACCTGACATTGAGCCCACCCTGCCCTCCAGGGTCCCCCCTCTGCTCCAGGCCTCAGCTCTGCCCTCTCGGGTGGGTACAGTGCAACCCCAGCAAGCTTCCTGGGCCAGTTTTGGTGACTCTGGCATATGGTCAGCCAAGCAGCATGCTGGCAGGCAGACTAGCCAACAAAGCCTGCAGTCTCAGTGAATGGCAGAAAGGGGCGGTCTCCTGGTTTAGCATATTGTGCTGGATGCTGGTTCTGTTGGTGATGGGTTAAGCTTTTCCTTCTGTTGGGGCTTCTCTCTGGTCACCCGCTGCTTCTAGTGGTCCACCTTAAGCTGGAGCTGTGTGTGTTGATGAGTACATATGCAACTACTCACAGATACATAGAAAATTTCCCCTTATTGCACATTCAGTGGGGATTGGCCTTGGAGGTTTTTAGGCTCTAAGAATCCCTGAGCCTATGGCTACTCCACAGATACATACACGAGTAAACCTTTGGTCTCCTCCGCTCCCTGTCTGATGTTGGCCTCTTCTCTTTGAAGAGTGTGATCTAGTCCCCCGGGAATCTATGCTTCTCCAGGCTAAGCAACCTTCTCTTTTAATGAACTGTTTTCAAGATGCTGCAGCATCCTGGGTGCCCTCCAGCCTGCAGACAGCCTCTTTGAAGTGAGGCCCATAGTAACCAGCTTTCCTAGGCTGACCCATGTGGACCGGAGCCTGGCACGCACACAGTAGGTGCTCACTGTGCCGGTCCCAGCCTCCTGTGAGGTGGGTTAAGTCCACACAGTCATCTGGGTGTTCAGCAGCCCATCCCCTCAGGGCTGGGAGGGATCCAGACTCTTGCCTAGGCAGGGTGCCAGGGCACCAGGCAGAGGTAGGGCCTCTCGGATGGGTGGCCACCCCTCCTTAGCCAATTGGGAGATGCTGGCAGGACTTGAAATCCACTGGCTTCCTTGGGTTTTGGCACAGGGAGGGTGCATTTGAGGGAAGGAGGAGGTGGCACTTGCTGCCACAGACTGGGGGAAGGGGCAGCTCCCACGGTCCATCTGACCCTCTCTCTCCCCGTTTCCCCCACTGAAAGGGGCACGTGGGTCTTCCATGACATGTATATGGCTGCCCTGGTGTTTTCATTCAAACCAGTTACAGAACTCTCTGGAGACCCATGCAGAGTGGGGACAAGCAGCTGTTAGAAAATGTGGACAGGAGGGCAGGGGATAGTTTGCTGACTTTTGATTAATTGTTATGAATTTCTCTGAAAGGCACATATGACAGCCATAGGCTGGTCCTCAGAGAAGCCACAACACAAGCCTGCCTCCATTTCCTCACAAGCGCAGCTGCCTGGAAAGCCGAATGTCTAGGATGGCCCAGCAGCCTCCCTGGCTGGTCCTGTGCTATGGAGGGTTTCGTCCCACCCCCAACCCCACCCCCACCCCCATCCAAGACTCCGGCTCTGAAAATACTACCATAAGGACAATGATGCACCCAGAGAAAGACCCTTTCCCCTCTCACAACCTTACAATATTCCTGCTTGTCTTTCCTTCTACCACCAAACGCCTACTATCGCTCTCCTCTCACTCTCCCAGGCTAGATGGCAGGAGACAGGCACAGGCCTATCCCTCCCCTGCCCACAGGTACCCTTTCCTCCACCTGCTCAGGTTCTAGGCCCAATTCAACCCAAAGGAAGCTGGGGACTGATGGGTGAGAGGGGAGAGCCTGAGCTTTCCAGGACCAGCCTGGCCCTTTGCTCACAGAAGCCCAGTGTTGGGGTGGGGCTCACCACCCCACCACCAGAGGATCCCGCCTGCTTTTCACAATGCCCCAACCCCTCCCAATAGTGCCCCATGCCTTGAGGATAAATATCGCTCCCCCCACAGTATCTTGGTTATCGTACAACTCCCTCCCTGCTCCCCACCTCAGGGAGGGAGTTTGACATTCCCTTTAACACACAGGTTATACAGACTACTGGCTCACTTCTTGTGACGGGGCTCATTACCTCCCAGGAAGCTTTGTCCAACCTCTGTCAGCTCCCATGTAAAGGTCTTCCTTCTGTCTCTCTCCAATTCCCTCCCCGTGACCCTACCTTTTCATTCCTGAGGCCACTCCGGAGAGGTCAGCTCCCAAACCCACATCAGCCCTGCTTATGTCTGCAGACTTGTTGTCATCTCCAGCCGGACAGCTCTCCTTCCCTGACTGCTTTTTGTCACGCTTGGTTTCTGCTTCTCATCCTCCTGGTTGTCTCCTCTTGACAAGACTCCTCTTAAAGTGCTCCCCCAAACTGTGGGGCTGGATCAATATTGGAGGATAGATAGGACCATCACCTTTCTCCAAACACATTCTCCCCTATCATTTGCTGTATTTTTTTTACTAACCAAGGCTGCAGGGGTTCATTTACAGCCTGAGTCCAGTCTGGCATGTCAATCGTCACCAGGCAGCATGTCTTCACCTTGAACTTCTGCCGCTCTATTTTCAATTTAGGCAGGGTTTCTCTTCCCTGTGATATTTCACCTTCTTCATCTCAGCCCATTGTCTGGGCTTGAGATCATTCTGGACTCTGATTTTATCACATTTCACATTCCCAGTCCCACCTTCATCCTCACCCCAACCTCCAGGTCACCTGTGGAGGTGGCCAGGACACTTTCAGTGCTATGATGTACACTGAAAAATGTGCATCCTTATGTCTGGGTTTGAATCCTGGTCTCCCACTTCATCTTAGCCACTCTGAATTTCATGTTCCGCATCTATGGAAGGAGGACGTGACCCCCACCAGCCAGGAGTGAAAACTGAGTGAAGGAGCATGTGTGAGTGCACAGCACAGCGTCTTGCAGACCCAGTGAAGGAAATGCTTAGTACTGTTCACCCAAGTTGCTAACAAATGTGCTGAACTCATCAGGGATAAGGATGGGGCTCTCTTGGGAGGAGAATGGTAGAACCCTGCTAACCTATCACTTGGTACCCGCCCCTCATGATAGCTGCTTCACCAGATTCACATCCATAAGGATGTCAGGAGGCCTTGGCAAGTGCTGAAGATAAACGTCACCAGTACCACACTGGACTCACAGCAATGTTTCAGGAAATGGAGAAATGGAGAAGAGACCATGATCTCTCCAGAGACCAGATTTGCTAAAGTCCCAAGGGTACCTTGCCCTGAGCTGGGGGGTTGTGAAGGAGATGAAGAAAGTGAAGACCTTCCTCCTGGCCTGTGAGCTCCCAGGGTGGGCAGGGTTGGATCCAGAGCCTTACAGTAGGCTTATCCCAAATGCCTCACCAACCACAGGATCCCATGTTGCTTTCAGAATAGAGCCTGTGACTTCTAGCACAGATGAAGTGTATTGAGTCAGAATGCAGGGATGGCTAAGGAAGCTTGGCCTGCTCTGCTCCTCCATGAGCCCAATGCATAATTGGTGGATTGAAGAAGCGGGGAGGGAGGAAGAGAGACAGGGCAAAGCTTCCAGACCAAACTTCTCAGAAGGTGGGGACTGCTCTTGCGTTCCTCCCCATATCAAAGCCAGACTACCATAACCTAGACCTCCCTTTGGCCAGACCAGATGTACTCCTGGTCCAGCCAGGGTCATTCAGGCATGAATTCATTAGCCATTTATTAGATCTGTAACCTGTGCTAAGCAATAAAGCACCCCCACAGATCACCCATCTTGCGAAGGGTTCTAGTTGAGGTAGGTGCAGTTAACATCCAAAGGTCAGGAGAAGAGTCACGAGAAACATGGTGAGCTCTGCTTCAGAGATTGGCTTAGAAATTGGCAAGGCAAGGGTGCTTCAGGCAGAAGGAACCATGAGTGCAAAACCATGGAGGCACGACAGGGCCTGAGTGCATGGGACACAGAGAAGCTGCGTGGGCAGTGAGACTGGAGAGTTAGGTGGGGCCAGGGCTTTGGACGGCCTGCGAGACAGGATATGGAGTTTAGACTTTGTCACAAAGTGATGAGAAGCTAAGGAGGGCTTTAGAGCTGTAGTAGGATATGATCTGACCTATATGTTGGAAAGAGCCCTCTAGACATGAACAGGAGGAACCCAAAGGAAAACATTAAATGCAGAAACACCCAGAAACACCAGGTTTCAGGTTTACAAAAGTGAGCCCACAGAGTATCTGAACCAAAGACAGGGCTCTAGTACTAAAATCCCTGCCAGAATTTTTAAAACTCCTTATCACAGGCTGCTCTCTCCTGACCCCATGACTTACGTTTAGATTAACCCCCTGACACCATTTGCTGGAGAAAGAATCATGGTCCCAGTGAGGATTAACACTCAGGCCCTTCTTGACTGGCAGACAGACTCAGGAGCTTCAAACCCCACCGCAGCTGCAAGACCACGCCGGATGCCATAAACGAGGCTTGTAATATTCAGGGAGGCAGCAAGCCCTCTTGGAGGGGCCTGTTGTCTGAGACTCCCCTTCAGCTGAAGAGATAAGAACCTACAACTGTGGCCACAGGAAATGACAAAGCAGTGACTGATCGGGGAGCCGCTGCACAGGGCTCATTACGGTGCTTGCAAGCAGGCGAGACACCCTTATCAGGGAGAAAATTGCATCAGGCCTCCTGAATTACTAGCGATTGGAAGCAGATTTCTTGGGACGCACTTTGTTAGATACCTAATGAACAGGATACAGGCGGGCAGAGCCCAAAGCTGGTGGGGCGGGGGACAAATGTCTTTGTTAAACAGAATTTGTCAGTTTCCGCTCCAGGCTCCCTGGGGAGGGTTCAGGGCCAGCTAATTGAATTAAAAGCATGTGCGCTCCTGCGGGAAGGCTCAGGGAGGGGCGAGAGGCAGGGAGGCCGGAAGGTAGGTACTTTCAGCACCAAGGACAGCAGCTGCAACCTGGCTAGTCTGTAATTGCCAGGGCAGGCTGGAGCTGCTGCATTTTGCATGATCAGGGATCTGGGGAATGGAATGAGTAGGAGGGAAGCTGAAGATGTTAGTGGTGGAGGGAGAAGCAGATGACCCAAGAAGCCTTGAGCTTGTGATACTGTTGGTCTGGTCTGTCTCAACTGACCCTCCTGCAGGCAGCAGTGGAAGGGGTGTCTTCTCCCCACCACGTCACTCATGTGGTGTGAGGCAGCTGCAGCAGCACAAGGAGCTGTGGGCTGTGCTCCGAGTCTGAGCCAGTGCATGTCTGTGCATCACTTGGCGCTTTCAAAGTAGGTCTCCAATTACGGCCCTAATGAAGCAGGACGCGCCGCAGCCCTGGAGCCACAGAGCGAGGGGCCACTTGCCAGCCCTAAGCTGCCTCTGCAGGTGGAGCAGGGCCTTCCAAATAGAAAACAAGTAAGCAGGCTTGTGGGTTGGGCCAGCAGCCTCCACCCCACCCCCACCTGGAGGAAAGGGGAAGAGCCTCGAAAGGCTGGTCCTGAATAGGGAGGAGTTGGTCTCCAAGGCTCCACTCCCTCTCCCATCCCCGTTTTAGCATTGCCCTCCCCCATCCTCCACTTCCTGAGCCTGGCCCTTCCCTGTGGTCTTATTGTGCTCCTCGTGAGGAAGGAGCACAATTTCCTCCCCGAAATGGGCAGTTTGAAGCTAAGGAGCCTGAAGAGGTAATGTTGGCCTTAAAGAAAGAGGACCATTAGAGAGAGCTGAGGCACTCTGTGATGCACCGTGGTCTTCCAGGGCCCCTTAACCTCACACGACAAACAGCTGCCTCTGGCCTTCCCGGAGGGGCCTGCGCTGTGTGCAAATCTAAAGACTTTTCTACAAAAGTCACCCATCCACCTTGCTCCCAACCCTCAGGCCAAGATAAATCCTGGCAAAGTTGATTGGAAATGTGGGCAGGAGACCTGCAGGGTTGGTGTGGGATGGAGAGGTGCTGGCATGAAACAGCTGTGGGAGCAGATACAGGTCAAGGCCAGCCACAGAGAGTGCAGAGCAGAGCCACTGAGCCTGGCAGGGGCTATAGGAAGAGCAGCTGGGGTCAGGATCAGGGGATGGGCAGTCCATAGATAGTCTACCTTGCCTTGCCTTGCCTTCTCAGAACACCAGAGGCTGATGGGGTGAAAGCAGTGTGCTGGACTGAGGGGTTACTCTCCTTTTTTCTTTGTGATGAAATTAAATGAATTATACATAATAAATTTCAGAACCCATATAAAATCACCAGGTGAGTGCACAGCTCCACTCAGGGGCCCAGTAAATGTCAGCTATGGGTCACTGAGTTGACCCAGCTGGTGCTGGGGCCACACAGGGTGGCTGTCAGGGAGACCGGCCGTGGGAGAGAGGACTCCCTCAGCAATGTGTCCCTGCTTTCAGAAGTGCTGGGGCACCTCTAGAGACCTCTCCCTTGATTTCATTACTTCTACTTCCTCCTCTAACTGGATTAGATGGCAGTCTATGAAACCCAGGGCATCAAAATTGGCTTTCTGCCTAGAAATGAAGAGAAATGTCATTATAGGTCCTGATTCAGCATCTCACCCCAGCCCCAGGGGCCACATCCACAATGGGGAGTTAGTCTTTGCCCTGGCTGGTTACTCTTTCCATCATTCTCCCCTGTATCCATCCATCCATCCATCCATCCATCCATCCATCCATCCATCCATCCATCCAGTATGTATTCTGTTGTTCTCCCTCTGCAGCCATTGTTTAGCTGTTCTGGCAGAGAGAGAGAGAGAGAGAGAGAGAGAGAGAGAGAGAGAGAGAGAGAGAGAGAGATGCTTTTTCCTATATAAAACAGACAACCCCAAATCCCCAAACCATCTGACTCAGGTGCTACACAGAGGCACTGGGCGTGTTCAGTGGGAGCTTCCAAGTTACTCTTAGCCTCCCTGAACCATAGCTACTGAGAGGAGCAGATGAGAGAGGCAGCCGGGCCTAGTGCCCAGGGACAAAACAGGCCCAAAATCCTGGTTATGAAGTACAGTAGGTGCTGTAGTCAGCCTCAGGGCTGCCCAATGCTTCACTCTTCTCATTCCAAGAGTCTTCATATAACTGATTTCTCTTTGGAATTATCTCTCCTTATACCTATTTGATGGGGGGCAGGGGTGTATGTGTTAAAATGAGGCCCAGACCAGACTGGAAGCCTCTGTATTTGTATGACTATCCCTTACTCTACTGACGCAAGCCTGAAAATGCTTAATTTCTGCACACAAATTTTATTTTTAAAGGACATAAAGAAATCATTTAAAGGATCCCAATGGTAAAATGAAGGGTCATTGTTTCAATTTATCTGGTTCATACATGTGTGTTTTCATACAGAGTATCCACTTAAAGAGGCGCCCACCTGCATTCATTCTCACCTATTTATTACAGGTCAGACGTTTGGGCACCTCTAACCCTGAACATATCTGTTCTGGTTGGCACTGTGTCCACTGTTCTATTTGCTTCTAGCACAATACTCTAGACAGTGGCATAAATGTCTGCCATGTGGTCAAGGCCAAATTCCATCAGCTGATGGAGGGTGGAAGTGGGTCACCTTTGAGGTCCCTGCAAACTTGATACTGCATGGTTCTTTGAACAATGAGCACTTTTCTAGGGCTAACCATGGATTTTCAACAGAACTTTAACATAACATCTGCATAAGGGGAGCATAAGACATGTGCCTGAGTCCAAGGAATTTAAAGTGTTGTTAGAAAAACAAAAAAGGGCAAACAGCCCTGGAATTAGAGACCAGTGTAAGCAGAGAGAGGCAGCTGCTGGGCTGGAAGAACCTAGAAAAGCTTGAAGCAAGTGTGGGCAGAGCTTCCTGGAAGGGCTGGCATCTGAGTGGGATTGGATTCTAGACAAACAGAGATGGAAGTGATGGTCATGCCAATGGGGGAAGAAGAGGCTAGGAAAAAGGACATGGAGGGAAAAGGAGGGTTATCAGAGAGAGGGAGAGGAGAGATATGCTCTGTTTAATGGGTGATAGATAAGAGAGGATGACAGAGGAGATGGAGTGGAAAATGAGTCTGCACAGCAAAGGGCATCCCAGGAGGGAGGAGATTTCAGAAGCTGTTGTTACTGCACTAAGTGTGGAATTCATAGATAGCATAGTTTATTCTTTCAACAAATATTTATTGAGCACCTATAGTGAAGGATCATCAAGGTCCTTGCTTACATGTAACTTACATTCTCGTGTGGGGTTTCGAGGAGGGAGGCAGATAGTAAACAAGTAAACACATTTTTGGAAAGTTAATTTTCTGGTAAAGGAAGCACTATGAACACAGTAAAATGGTATGCGGATAGAGAGTATATTGGAGGAGGGGTCATTTTTGATAGGATGGGCCTCTATCTCGAAGAGCAGGGCCTCTCTGAGAAAAGCACATTTGGGCTGAGACCTGAGTGAAGAGAAGGGAGCAGCTACATAAAGACCCACGAGGCTCTCCGGACAGAGACAACAGCAGATGCAAAGGTCCTGAGATAGGAAAGAGCTTGGCTGTTAGAGGAACGGCAAGGACAGTGTGGTCAGGGCCCAGTGAAGAGGGCAGGTGGCGGGTGGTAGGCAGGGGCCAGACGTGGGGGCCTCCTGAGCCACACGGAGGAGCGGCATGGAGTGTGGAAGGAGCACTTGTGGTAGAGAGACACACAAAATTTCTCCACACCTTCTCTTCCCAGAGGCCAGAAAACCTTTTAACGCCAAACAGCAGCAAGGTCCTGCCTGTCCTGGACCCCAGGGTCTTAGACGAGAAGCTGGGTTCCATCCGTGAGTACTGCTCCAAGGACACAGTCAGCGCCACGATGGACTACAGCACATCCACCGGTCAGGAAGCAGAGGAAGAGCCTTGGGGGCCCCAGATGTACCATGAAATGGTGAGTGTCTCCCCCCAGGGTGGGGGGCTGAAGCAGTGGCGTGTGCTGCGGAAGAGGCTTGACTGGCCCCGTAGGGCAGCTGGCAAGCAGACTTCCCTTAGGCATGCTCTGCTTGTGACTTGCCCCAAAGCCAAGCTTGTGGAAGGTGTGGGTTCTTCCTTTGACCGGGTTTCTTTACCTCTTGAATGGAACTTCCATATGAGTGCTTTCAAAACAAACCCTACAGCACTCACATGACCTGGCTCCATTTACTCAAGCCGTCATCAACTCAGAGCTTCCTTAGGACCATGTCCCCTGGGCATTGGAGCCTCCCGGAGAGATTAGTTTGACTTCTGAAAGAGGACATTGAGCCTCAAAGAAAAGAGAACACCATCTCTTTGGGCATAAAGCCTGAGACCTTGATGGTGGGAGCTGGCCAGATGCTGGGAAAGTGTGGGTGAGGTGGCCAAGATGGTGTCATAATTTGGTGAAGGGCTAGCTAGTGCTGAGTCCTAGCCCCTTGATGCAGAGCTAAAGTGAGGACCACCGAAAAGACATTCCAGGCCAAGTCCCTAATTGAGGTATCATGCAATAGCCATGGGTGAACTCAAGTGTGGGGTCCTCTCTTCTTCCACAGCGGGTCCCATGGGGAACGCTGCTCTGGAAGATCCTGAGAAAAGGCCCAAGCCATGGGCTTCCTCCTCTCAGGACCCGCCCCTCTCCACCGACAGCCTTCGCATCCTCCCCTGGCACTAATGCACCTTTCTGGAGTCTGTCCCATCAGAGGAGTAGGAAGAGGCTGCTATCTGCTGGGTGTGCCCAGGATGCTCCCACACAGAGTTCCACCGCCCACCCCAGAGCTCCCCGCTCTCACCTCTACTCAGGCCTGACCTCCTAGCTCAGGCAGCAGTTGGGTTGGAAATAAAGATTCAAACTTTGTCTCTGGAGACTTTGAAAAGCATGAATGAACAAATGCCTACAGTTAGTCTTGATCTCCTCTTAAGAGTTAAACCGTCAGAGATGGGGCGAGACTGTATCTTGAGGGGTCAAGGTTAGCCATGAGGAAGCATTGTTTGGAAGGAAGAGGTTGAGTAACCATTGTGAGTGACAGAGGCGAAGAGAAGTGGCCCATTGGCCCTAAGACGGGGTTCTGGGAGGCTCTGAGTGCAGACAAGGAGCCCCGCCCTGCCCCACACCCACAGACTGTCAGTGGTGTGTGGGTCTCTATGGAAAGCTAACTCAAGCATGCCCTCTGAACATCCCCCCAGCGCACCCATCCACCCTCCCCGCTTGCTGAGTACCTGGCAAGGCCACAAGCACTGGCTGTTCTCCCTGATTTGCTGCGGGGTTAGGTCCACTCAGCCACCACCATCCAGCCCTTGAACACCCTGGCTTCCTCATCTAGGCTCCAGGGCCCAGCTCAAGCCTGGCTCAACACAGATGTAAGTAAATGCTTGTTGAGCCACATGATAAACCCCCTGGATGGACAGGAAGTACAGCAGAAAGAACTTCAAAAGCATCTAGTCTGAGCTCTTAAGTCTACAAAGGGGGGCCATGAAGAAGCCCAGAGGAGGCTGGCCCTGCCCACGGCTTCCTGACCCACTGGCCCAGGCTGCCCAGCATAATGCCAAATGAATACCAGGTGGCTGTAGAGGAATGATGAGTTGGGGGACTGAAGGCAGGGGTGGATCTTTTAGCACACTCCCCAGAGCCCAAGAAACAACAGAATGACGTCAAGAGTCAGGAATAAGGAGGGAACAAGATAAGGGCCTGGGCCAGGCTGGGATGGGCAAGGGAGGGGGCAGGCCCACCATCCTGAAGACTATGTGAGTGTCAGAGACCCAGTGGTGTCCCTTTCTCTCTCCCTCTCTGCCCCTGTCACACTTTGCCCTCACTGGGTCCTAGAGACCCAGCTCCAGATCCTCCTTACCAGCCAGAGCCTGGAAGGACAAAGGTAGGACCCAGAAAAATATTCAAGTGGACAGTAGAGCCTAGTCACAAGCAATAGAACCTGGGTGGGTAGCAATGGTGTGCAGGTCTGTGACAATCACAAGTAGCCATGTGGCAATGGGTCACACTTCCATAGCAACCGACCAAAATTACAGAGCAGTTGATAAGTTCATGCAATCAAAAGACACAGTGGCAAACAAGTGAATGCAGCCAGGGAGCAGTGCTGGGCAGTTGCTTAGCAATAGACCTCAGCCGTACTGTGCTCTCACACAGCGCTGTGTTACAGGAAGACCCAGTCACTGGACACAGCCATGCGCATAGAACATGGCGGGTAAGACAGTCACAGAGCAGCAGAAGATACTAAGCTAGCACTGCAACATACCTGGTGGCAATGGCATGGTCATAACGTGTGTGACTCCTAGACATGTAGCCAGGGAGTAGTCATCAGCAACAGAGACTGGGGTGTAGCAGTGGCCCCACTGATGTGACAGTGTAGTGAGCACAGGTTTAAACCACCCCCTCAGCGCTCAGCCACTCTGCCCAGGCTCTGAGCCTCAGCGCCCCTTGATTCCCAGAATGCGTTTGTCTATGTCTAATCCTTTAACATACTCCCCAGAGCCCAAGAAACAATTTTGCCTCTGATTCCCTCCTGAACCTACTCTGCTTAATGGGAAATTGAACATTTTCTGGAGAAAGGAGCACCTTGGGAATGGAGAAGGGAGTGGAGGGGACACAGGTCTGTATCCTCTCTTCAGGGAGGGTGCCATACATGCTCCCTGTTGCCCCAGGCCTGCCAGCCCATACCCACAGTCCCACCAAGCCCTACTGGGGCGCCCCTCCCCCTGGGGCGCCCTTAGATCCATCTTTCTTTGGTTGCAATCCAGGCAGTTTTCTCACCTCAGGCTCTCTTCATCCGGGACACTTGGTTTTGACACAGGTCTTTCAAGTGCTGTTTTGTCCATGGGGTGCAAAGCTCCCATCCTGAGTGGACCATTGGGGTCAGGATCCCCAGGGATGATTTTGAGTCAAGGGCAGAGGAAGGGCCTGGGCAGAGCTAGGGTAGCCTTCGCCTCCCTTCCAAGGAGCCCGGGAAGTCTTTTGAAAGAGGCGGGCTTTAAGTAGGGTAGTCACCCTGAACATGACAGCTCTCCAAACATTAACAACTTGCAAACATCCCCTTCACCCCTAGACCCCCTGCCCACCTCATGCTGAGCCCAGGGAGAGCAGGTGAGATGCAGGGCTCTGTGCTGTGTGCAGACAGGCCCAGTTCTGTCTTCACAAGGCTTATAAAGCAGCTGCTATGCGCTCTGTTCCCCAGTCCCCAGCAGCCGCAGCAACCATCCTCCAACCAGCCAGAAAACGAGCTCCCACCGCTGCCAGGTGACCAGCTGTGTCCAGCTGTGCAGGGAGTGAGGATAGGGGAGGGCCAAGGGAAGGAAGAGGCCAGGGCCCTGAGCTCTTGAGGTTCCCCCAGCCAGCAAGAGTGAGCCAAACCTTGGGAGATGACAGGATGACACAAAGCAGAGCACAGTAAATATTCGGTGAGAGATGAGTGGCAAGGGTCATGGCTGAGACAATGTATCTCCTTAAGTACCTTCTTAAGCATTGCTGGGCACACCTGGTGAGCCCTCAGTAAAGAGAGAAAGAGGAGCAAGGAAGGCTTCCTGGGGGAGGAGGGCTGTGCTTTGGATAGAGGCAGAGGCACTCAGTTGCTCTTCAAGAAGTGTGTGTTCAGTGTTGATCCCAGTGCGGAAATTCCAGCCCAGGCTCTGCCCCTCCTCTCCCCGTTTCCCTCCCTCCTCTCCTCCACTGCTCTGAGATTTGCGGCAGACCAGAAGGCCCTCATACCAGCGGATGAATAATTGACAAGGGTTGTTTAAAGATTCAGTGGAGTTTCTCCAACCTCACCATACTGGAATAACTCATTTCTTTCATTCTCTCTTTGAAAGCCTTTCCTCCTCCCTTCATCTCTCTCCATCTTGGTCCCCACATGCCACCCCGCTCTGAGCATAATGCTTTTATTTCTCTTCCTTTCTTGAGTCTGCTGGACCCCAGAATGATCCCTTAATTCCCAGGCTTCTTTGTGTCCACTGCTCCAGCCGTGCCCCTTTTAGCCTGCTCCTAAGGGTGGTAAGCTGACTTCAGCTTCTCTGGACACTGTTTCCCCAAGAAAGAGTGCCTCGCTGCATGGGTTAGGAGAGGGAGGAAGGCCAAACGGAAGCCAGTGGCTCCTCGCAGAAGGGCGAGACTCCTGGCCTAGGCCCACTTCCCTCCCAGGCAGGTGGAGAGGTGCTGGCTCTGCCACACCTCCCCAGGGCCACCGGGAGCACTTAGTGTCCCTGAGCCTTGACTTTTGCATCTGTAATACAGGATGTCACCCTGCCCTGCCTGCCTCTTTGTGTCTGCCTGTCATCCTTGTTTGTCTAGAACTGGAGGGTTAGGAGTGCTAAAACCAAGACAGTCCCAGGTACATCGGGATGGGGTCGCCCTACATGGCGGGGCTCTCCCCTGCCCCAGCCCTACTCCATGCAAGGCTGCTGCACCCACAGCCACAGGACACATACCCTCTGCCCACCAGCCCAGCTCCACACTGTCCCCTGAACTCACAGTGCTTTTACCAGCTCCTTGAAGTGACCTTGAACTCCCCCATTCTACACCCCAGTTCCTTCCTCTGTCTGCAGAGAAGGTTGGAGCAGATGTTCCTCAGTCCCTGGGGCTCCTGAGCTGTGACCGGGACCTTGGACCTAGCCCCCCACACCCCCACACCCCCGCTCCCCCACATGAGGTCTGCAGTCTGATAAGGCTGAGGCTTAGACCCACCTCAGTTCCCTTGGCACCACCTAGTGGCAGGTGATGAGTCTGAGCTGGAGCCTCCTGCAGCATAGCAGCAGTCACCTGAGTCTGGGCGCTGCTCACATCACTGGCAACTAGTAAGGAGCAGGACCATCAGCCTGGGGTGACAGCATGACAAGGCCAGGAGCCTGGGGTCGGCTCCCACGAGCCAGAGTGACACCAAGCCCAACCTGGGAGGCAGACCACGTGGGTCCTGAGAGTCCGAGCCCTACCCGGGGACCCAGAGCCTTTGAAAAGGCAGAAAGAAATACAGGAGAAACAGTGAGACAGAGACAAAGAGAACACAACCATCTGGTACCCGCCTCTACAGCCTCCAATCAGATGCCCCCGACTCAGCATCCCCTCAGGCCACCTACACAAACTACCAGCCGAATTCCCAAAACACAACAGTCACCCCACCCCTCCTGCTCCAACACCTTCTTCTCTGTAGCCCTCCTGGTCCCATGTTGCCGGCCAGCCTTCTGTCCTGGTCAGCTCTACAAGCACCCATGTCCTGTCCACCTGGCTGCAAGGCCCACCTGAGGGCATGTGTTCATCACACAGGAGCACCTTATCGGACCCCGGACCCCTCCCAGGCCCAGCTCCTACAGGCAGGAGAGCTCACAGCTCTCCGCGGCTCCTCCCCTGCACTCGGTGCCCCTAAGTTGTAAGCCCTGCAAGCTGGCATGAGGAGGGGGGGTGGAGGGTTCTAAAAATAAGTCTTGTCTTGTGAGGTTGCAATAGTCATAGCTCCTGGGCTCTGCTAAAAACCTTCACCAACTCCCCTCATCTTCTTCTCCCAACTCTGTTCTTCTCTTTCTCTTCCAGTTCCTCCAGACAGAGAGAGAGAACACTTACCAAGCATTTGAGGAAGGGAGGGGAGGAAGGGAGAAAGGTGGGAATAAGAAATAAGAATTCATCCCATATGTGTCCCTGTTATCTCCCCCTGCAGACCTCTTCTCCCCCGCCTCTCTCCACATGGCTCTCGCAGGTTTGAGCCCATCTGAACCACCCAAGAGCTGTGTGACCTTGGATAAATCACTCCCCCTCTCTGGGCCTATCTCCTTACTGTAAAGTGGAGGGAATACTCTCCCCATGCGCACCTCCTGAGGCTGTGGGGAGGGTTAACAATGAATGGATGGCAGTGCCTTGGAAGCTGTGAAGGGCTGTCTACTTTGCAGCAGGCTTATTCATAGTCACTGTGTTCCTGGGGCCCTTCCAGACTGAGAATAAAAGGGAGGAAGCACAAATCCCCAGCCTCCCCTCTCTGACCCCTTCTGCAGAAGGGCTGTTCCTAGACCCTTGACCCACTTCTCCTCCCTCCTTCCTCCCATCCCCGGAGACTCCCTGGTGGGCCGTTCTCCTCCTCCATCCATCACCTGGGACTAAAGAGATTAATAAACGAGACTCATAACTCAGCTGCTGGGGTACAGCAGATATTTACGGCTCCGTTTCAATTTGCAAAGAGATTAAGTGTTTGTCGATTTATTGTCTCTTGGTATGTATGAGCGCTGAGCAAAGCCCCCTGCAGGCCGGCCCCTCCCCCACTCCACACACTCTGCCTGGTGGGCTCACCACCCCCATCCAGTCCGTGGGGAGCCTGGTGTTGCCCAGCCAGGGCCACTGGAGGGGGCTTGTCTTCCTGACTGACTTGCCCAGAGGCACAAGTGGCCCAGGAAAGGGCCCCAGGGCCCATGGAACCAGGGATTAGACAGGATAGGAAGGGTGCCATCCTTAGATGAGTCAGAGGGCCCTTTCTCAGCATCCTCCAGCCTCATCTCTCCCCACAGAGCAAGGGGTCCATGGGGCCAGGTAACTGTGCCCCAGAGCCCCAGCCCCACAATCCTAGACCACTCTCTAGGTACCCAGACCCCAGAATTCCCTGTCCAAATGGACCTGAGCCTGCTTCTGAGGACTGCATAGACCTCCTCCTGAACCCCATCCTCCAAGTGTTGCATACTTTCAGGGGGTTGCACCCTAGGCCCAGGGGATGGCTGTTGGGGAGGGCACATGGGGAACATCCATTTTCGCCCTTGTCCTGGCCGCAGTGATATTAGGGGTAGATACGGAGAAGGGGAGACACGCTTCCATGGAGAGAGACCTGACCTAACTGGCCAGGAGCCTGCAGAGGCCAAGGGAAGCGAGATGGCCTGGAGAGGCTGGTGAGCAAGGGCTGCCAACCCCCAAGGTTGGGAGGGTGGGAGAACTCTGCCCAGGTCTGAGCAGTGCTTAAGGAACCAAGAAGTGGACCCTGGGAACAAAAATGTCAAGTGCTTCTCACCCCCCACAGACCCCAGGCTGCCTCTCCCCTCCTTGCTGACTTTGCAGTCTGGCACATACACCACTCATTCATTCATTCACTTGACCAGCTTTTTGAGAGTCTGCTATGTGCCAAGCCCTACTATCTCCCACTGCAGACACCTCTACTCATCTCTACTCATAGCAGGTTTGAGTCCCATCTCCACTGCTCAAGAGCTGTGTGACCTTAGATACATCACTCCCCCTCTCTGAGCCTATCTCATCTGTTAAGTGGAGGACATACTCTCCCCTATCTGATTCTTGAGGCTTTTGAGAGAATTAAAGTGGATGGCAGTGCCTTGGAAATCGTGAAGAACTGTTCACTTTGCAGGAGGCTTATTCGTAATCGCTGTGTTCACAGGGCCCTTCAGATTGAGGGGAAAGGGAAGCAGCATGGCTTGCCCAGGCCTTCCCTTCTGACCCCTCTCCAGTGACATAAAGATAACCCTTCTGCAAAGGTCCCTGCACCCAGGAAGCTCAGCTCAGCAGGAAAACACATCAGAAATCATGGAGAAGGGTGTGTCGGACCGGGGTGCAGTCTGGCCCAGGGGATTGTGGAAATACAGGACAGCTACCTAACCCACTCTACCCCAGGCAGAGCACACTTTATACAGAATGCCAGGGGGCGGCCCACAGCTGTCACTGTCTTCAGTGGTTAGCACGAACACCGCGATAGGCCTTGCCCTGCTGAAAGGACAGAAGGGAAGGTGGATGACCTGGATCCTGTAAGAGGAGTCTGTTGAATGAAGATTACGTGTGTCCCCATATCTCTCTCCCACCGAGAGGCCCTGAGGGCCCTTCAGGAGAACCGTTCTCTCTTTGGCCCCCAGTTTCTTTATCTGTAAAATGGGGAGGATGCCTCCTTCCCGTGAGGGATGAGAAAGTCTTAGGGGTGTGGAGGAGAGGACTGAGGAGGTGAGTGTGACAGAGGATTGGCCAAATCAGGGCTTAGCTCCAAGCACCCAAAACATGGGGCTCAGAAGAGATGGGGATGAGAGGGCCACTAGAGCAGAGCACTCCCCTGGCCCAGGAGAAGAGGGAAGTAATAGCTGAGAGAGCACATGACGGAAGGAGCCAGGAGAACTGGGGCCGGTTCTGATGAGGACGCCCCCTGGCCGCCCCCACCGCCCTGGGCCTCAGTCTCCCCATCTGTGCTGTGAGGGGCCTGATCTTGATGATTTCCTGGCAAATAGGCAGGCAGAGGTGGGATGGCCTCCTGACTCGGCTCCTTAACAAGATACCTGGTGCTGCCCCGTACCACTGTCCATCTCAGCTCCTTGGTTAAACGGTGGGTGGGTGGGCCAGAGTGCAGCTCTCCCGGTAAATAAAGCCAGAATGATGAGGCCATAAATTGCTGAGGGCTTGAATCATCGATTGGTGAGGGTGGGAGGGACTACAGAACCAGGGATGACTGGAAAGATCTGCTAACCTGGGAAATGGGGCTTACCCCTTCTGCAAACTATCAGCTTAGCCCCCCTTTTAATAACACTAATTATATCATCAATCTTTATTGAGCTTTTATTCTGCTCCTAGAACTGTATTCATAATCTCATTTCATCCCTGCACCAATCTGATGAAGAATGCATAATTATGATCCCCATTTTACAGGTAGGGAAACTGCTGATAGCGCAGTAGCCCTCCTAGGCTGTGGGACAAGACAGAGAGAGAGAGAGAGAGAGAGAGAGAGAGAGAGAGAGAGAGAGAGAGAGAGAGAGAGAATGAGCGAGCACACTGGTCCAAGGCAGGTCTGGGGTCTCCGCCCCCTGCGGCTGCCCTGGCCATGCCATGTGAACTAAGAAGTCAAGAGCCTGGTGAGCTTGACCTACCATCTTCCCCACCCATCTGGATGGGAGGGCTGCCTCAGCTTCCTAATAAACACCAAAACAAAGGTCCGTGACTGCAGGTCCCCTCCCCAGGCCCACCCCAAGCCTTTGAGAGTTCATGCAGAGACCTGCACACCATATGTCTAATTACTTCCAAATAATGAAAAATTATAAATCAAGCTGTAGCTAACACACTATTCAATATGGTCTATCCTTCTATCTTGACAAACTTACACCTTGTTCACATCCCCAGAGAATTCTCAGAGTTCACGTTGGACCCTGGCAGGATGGGAATAGCGGATCCCAGCCCACTACCCCTAGTCCCCACCTGTCCCCTTCTCACCTGGCTCCATTTCAGTCCCACACCCTAATGACCTAATGACCATGGAGACGGTTCACATAAGGTACATAAGAGTACACCTTCTCGTTCAGGTCCTGGAAGCAAGACGGAATTCCAGCGTCCCAGGTAGCTGGGCTGTGGTGTAAAAGGGTGCTTGGCTCTGGCTGGGCATGTCCTGTTGCCCCACCAACTCCTCACCCCATCGGGAGGGTTGCGGCCCCAAGGGGGCCAGAGCAGGACCTTCTAAACTCCGGGGCAAGCAGGGACTCTGCTTGTCCAGGGCTAAGGGCAGAACCATCCCTCCCCCAGCTCAGTGACTCTATTAGGGCGGACTCCTGAGCTCAGATTAAATGCTTTCCAGTACAATCCAATTTCCTCCTGACACGGACTAGAAAAGCTTAGCCCGTGTGCATATGCTCGTGCCTGTGTGTGGTGTGCTTGTGAAGGCGCGCGCGCGCACGTGCGCGCGCGCGCGCACACACACACACACTACATTTGGTGTTAAATATCCAATCAGGTCCAAAGATAATAGAGACAAGCCAGTTCACTCCCAGTTAAATCAGATAAAATGCCCATTCATCGGCTCCTGCCAGAGGCTGACGGCAACCAGGACAGAGGATGGGGGAGGGGTGTGGCTGCCGGAGAGGGACTGGAGATGAGTGGGAGCCGTGGACACTGAGGAGAAGGGAGTTGAGTAGGATGGCTGTGCCTTTAAATCTTTAAGGAGGGGGGCAGCGTTGCCCATGGGGGACTAATTATCCTTCTGCCTTTAGCCAGCTCTTACTCAAACAGACAAAAGGGGTCTTTGCAGCCCTGATGGCTAAGCTTCTGCTCAGAATTATTTCTGCTCTCAGATATGCAAATGCACCTCAACACAGTGGACTCTGGGCAGGGCTGAATGGTGGGGCTGGCCAGCAGGGGCAAGGGCCTGGCGGCTAGCCCCCTCCTAGGACTAGTGTGGGAAACCGGGGGCACCCCATGCTCCCTCCTCCGGCTGGGTGTGGGGCTCACTCTGAGCCCCGCTTCACCTGAGTCCTGTGGACGACAAGCTGAAGGCCCCTCCATCCCACCTTCTCCTTTATGGGGTGGGGGGCTCCTGTGAAGAGCCAGAGAGGCTCCCTCAGGATGCTGGCTCAGGGGCCAGGAGCTGACGGTCCAGATGGGGCCCCCCTGCCCACTTGAACCCCTCCACCCTAGGACATAGCCACCAGATGTATTGCCCCTGCTCTAGACCCTCCTATGGCTCCCTCACCTGTACCATGAGCCCCTCTGCCTGATGGCCCAACCCAGAATATTCTACCCATACCCCACCGTACTCCCAGCTCCCGGCCTTCGCTCCTCTATCCTTATATCCCCTTCCCCACCCCACCCCTGGTACCCAACACACAGGAGGTGCTCAGTGAATGAGTCCAATGAAAGCATAAAATGCCCCTTCCTAAGCAGCCACGTGGCCTGAGGAGATGACAGACCTGCATCAGAGAGGGGACGTTTGCTTCCCACTCAGCTCCCAGTCAGCACCTATAGGAACCTCAGCTGTGAAATGGGGACAACGATAACCCCTACCCCTGACTGGCTGCAAAATTCCCGAGGTACCTGGAAAGTGTTCTGTGAGCTGGGAAGGGCCTCTAGTGCCTTACCATTCACAGCAGGGGACAGTGTAGGAGAGCTGGGGTGGGGGATGGGGTTAGGGACCAGATTTGATCTCTCTCAGCCCCTCCAAGACCCTCATCATATTAGACAACCATCGGCCACTGCCTTGGGGAACCCATTCCTCCACTATGTATGGGTCTCTGCCTGGCCAGGAGTTCCCTGCCATCTCAGCAGCAGGGACCTGGGATGTGGACCTTAAAAGTGGGAGGGTGTTCCTGGGGCAGGACTGGAGATGGGCTTGGTGCAAAAGGTCTGCTAATCAGGATTTGTGTTCTGAGACTGACCGGCGGTGTGCAGGGCATCGGCATACTGAGGGACTGGGTAGGGAGGGTGACCCCAGGCAATGGAGCACCCCCATAAAGCCCCCTCTCTTCATTGCTGCCAGCATCAGTCAGGGCCTGAGCCCAGGAGGATTCATGGGGGAGAGCTTGTCATGAAGGGGGAAATGGCCAAAAGAGCCTGGTGACAGGCCAGGGGAGAAGGGCTCGGTGGGACCAACCGTGGTGAGACTCAGGCCTCCAGGGGCAAAGTGGAACGCAGATGTCTGGAAGTACTGGCCCCCAAACCCGAAAGCATATCTGCTTTGCACAGCTCTGGGTCCAAGGAGAAATGGAGTGGGGAGAACGCACCAGCCTGGGCTGGAGGCAGGAGGGTGAACCAGCCAGGAAGGGCTCAGCCGCTGAGGATGGGGCCAGAGAATATAATGGCCCTTTAAAAAGAACCTAGATAAGGCCGGAGAGGCGAGGCGGAGATGAGGCAGGTGAGCTCCCAGAGATGGGGGCCTACACACGCCCCACCCCCAAGTTCCCACCAGTGCTGGGCATCTGGAGCAGAAGACCCCTCCCTCTTCACTGTCCCTCTCAGTGCTGCCTTTCCAGGGGCTAAGATGAGCCTGGGGCAGAGGGAAGGGGGACCCCACCTTTAGCTCCCCTAATACCGGAGTCCCACCCCCATCTACTGTGCCTCCCTGGATCCCCCAAGAGGCCCAGGTGTCCTGCCTGCGGCTCCTTCCCCCACACCAGAGACTTAGCAGGCCCCAGGACCTCTCCCCACATCAGCCCTGCTTTAGGGCTCTTTTCTCCCAGCCTGGGGAGGGAACAGTGACTAGAAGGTCGTTTCCCACACCTTCAGACATAATGAAATGGGGGAGGGGGAAACGAGGGCCTGGAATCCAGGCTTGGAGAGCACACTGCTCTAAACAGAGGATACTCTCACAGAACTGCAGTTCCCTTCAGCCAAAGACAACCAGGAACACACCTGCAATTGAAGCAAGCTGGGTTTGTTAACTCACTGCAGCCAAGCGGAGTGGGGGCATCGGGAAGAGAGTGGTGGGAAGGACACAGAGGATTTGGCTGAGTTGGGTGAACGTGGGGCGAGTTCAAGGACACAGGGCTGTGCTCTGCGAGGATGCTCTCCGAGGTATGATAGTTCTATGACTGGGAGTCCTAGCGGTTCTCATCTCGGAGGCAGGAGGAATGAGCCGGGGCTGCGCCTTCCTTAGGGGAGCAGCAGCAGGCACTCAGGGAAGGCTGCTGTGTGGTTGTTTTTGTGGTTTGGATAATATTCATGTTTCATCTGTGTTCAGACTTGATTATGGAGTGATCTTGTTTTTGTCTTGCTCCATCATGGTCAGAGAGAGGCCTTGTAGGAGGCTGTGGAATTGTGTCCCACAGGAGAACACCTAGGGCTGGCTGTGCATGCCAGGCCAGCTCCCGACAGCTTCAGGCAGAGGGACAGAGGAGAGGGAAGGGGCCTGTGTTACACACTCACCCGTGCCGGGCACTGTGCTCCACCTGAGACAGGCTTTGCCCACTTAAGCTTCACCACAGCCCTCTGCCCACTGTACAGATGATGAAACTGAGGCTCAGAGAGTCACAAGTAACTGCCAAACTGGATGTAAACCCTGAGCTCCCTGCCTCCTAAGTCCCGTCCACCCCCTGCCCTTGGTTGGTCCGGAGTCTGAGCCTCTCCATCCAGTCCCACTCCGCGGGGCACAGGACCCTAAATTGTGTGCCCCGAGGGCATCCCCGCTGGGCATCTCTTTCTGCAGGGGCTCTGCCTGGCAGTCACAGGCCAGCCGTAGCGTCAGCAGCCACTCTGGTTCAGGCTGCTCCCCTGTGCCTAGAGGTGTGAGGGGTAATGAGGCCCCGTAATGAAGGTTTCTGGAGACACGGCCGGGAGATTTATAGACAGGCTTTGTCAATAACTGTGCTCGGGGGCTGCAGATCCAGCGAGACATCGATAAGTGCTCGTTACAGCCTCTCCCGCTCCCTGTCCTGCCCCCACCAACCCCTCCCCGGCCTGTCAGCCCGCCTCTTCACAGCGTCTATGTACACAGGTTTCGCTCAATTAATTTGCACTTGTTGGCACCATCTGTTCTTTTTATATGTCCTTATCAAGAATGTGTGGGCCCTGCCTCCACCTCAGCTGTTCTCCAGAGCAGGGACATGGCAACCCCCCAAACCGGAGCTTCTAGAATAGAACCATGTCTCCCCTCTCAGCAGGGCCTCCAGGTGGGGCACTGTCTCCAGCCTCAGCCTAGGGCTCCTGAAGTCTTCCTCTTTCTTCCTCTCCCTCCCCACCCCTGCCCCGCACCCTGGAGAGCCACACAGGGCCCCTCTGAGCCTGACCCCAACAGGCAAGGCCACAACCCCCAGAGGAAGCCCCCAGTCCCACATCAAGGGGTCCCCTGGAAGGCTGGCTGTCCTGGGAGCTGAGAAGCAGGGCTCCGTTTCCTGTCCCAGCCCTGGCTCCTGCTCCAAGAACATGTGAATCAGAGTCACAGGGTTGGAGGGGCTGAGAAGCCCCTGCTAGAGCTGTTCCCACGCACAGCATGAGTAAAAGGTGACACGAATCTTTTACTCAGACAGCCTCCCAGGGCAGGTGGCCTGCCTAAGCACTGAGAAAGGGCGGCATCCTGAAGTCACTGCCGGTGGCTGTCTTCCCACCCCAGGTTCCTGGAGGCCAACCTCCCAGCCTACCCCTCAGGGGCCACTCTCCTACAGGAGGTCTCAGCCCCTTCTAGCTCTGACAGACTGTGTTGCCACCCTCAACACAGGTTCCCCAGAAGGGCTGGCTTTCATGGCCCTGCAGGGTGTGAACCTGAGCTGGCTCTGCCACAAAGGTGCTGTGGGACCTGGGCAGCCTCCTGCCCTCTCTGGGCTCTGGTATCCTGCAAAGCACACTGGGCATGTTTACAAGGCAGCCAGGCCTTACCCTGGGAGGGTCTTCATAGTCATGCTTGGTGCCAGCATCTGGCTCCAGCCCAGCTCGTTTCACCTGACCATCACAGGCTCTTCACTGGGCCTTGGCCTGATATTCAAGGCCCAGTGACTAGTCCCTGCAGCCATGCCAGCCTCATCTCCCTCCACCCCTCCTCGCCACACATCCTGTCACCACTTCCCACTGTGCCACTGGGCCAGGCTGCTGCTTACCTCACACCTTTACTCCTACTTTTCTCTCTGCCAGGAATGCACCCCTTCCTCACTCTTTCATCACCTGACAAACTCCTACTCAGCCTTCAAAACCCATTCCGGCTCTGAGAGGCCCTTCCTACACCCCGCCTGCAATTCAGTGTGGTGAGGAGGCTGGCTGAAGGGCTATACTGTGCCTGCCGCCATGCCCACTAGAATGCAAGCTCCTCAGGGACAGAGACTAAGCCTTTTTACACCTGGTTCCCCAGTGCCCGGTACAGGGTGTGGGCAGGTGTGGCTGCTGGAGGGTGCCGCCAGCCTGGGCGGGGCAGGCAGTGCCCACCATCCCCCATAGATGGTAGGCGACGCTCCTCCTGCCAACCTGCTGCCCACTAACAGGGCCACGGAGGTCTTAGGGGCAGGCAGTGAGTGCATTAGGGCCAAAGGCAGCACACACGTGGGGAGGCACCCAGATTCCTGCCCACAACCCCCCAACTTCTCCCCATCCCCGGGGCCCATCCCATGGCCCCGTGTGATCCTGTTGTTGGAGTGGTAGTGAGTCTTCGGCTGCAGACAGCCCCAACATGGGCCTTCAGGGGCACCGGGGCTGGGATTTGGCCAGGTGGTGGACGGGGAAGGGTGTCAGCCTTGGCCCCCATCATGTGTTACAGGCCCCCTGGTGGCATTTCTACCAGGACAGAGGTTGAGAAAGAAACCTGTGCCTTCTTGGCAAATGCCAAGCCTCCAGGTGCTCCTCTGTGGCAGGCCCATGTACAGGGACACAGAACCCTGGATGCCCACGAGCCCCCTCACAGGCTGGAGCAGAGGCCCAGGGCCAGACAGGGCCCAGAGAAACCCGGCAACATGGCAGAAGCAGTGGTACCAACCACTGATCCCGGCCTCCTTCTCTTCCCAGGTGTCAATGCAGCCGCCTTGCTGCATGGAGGAGCCTCAGCATGCAGGAGCCAGGCCGGGTCGGGGAGGGCAGATAGCCAGTGGATTTTAGCAGCCAGCCTGCCCCACCCTGCGTTTCCCTGCACTGGGGGCAGGGGAGCCCCAGGCCCTCCAGTGGGGAGATCCCAGCCCTAGTGAGTGAGGAAGTGGGGAATATGAGCCCTGTTCTCATGGACTCTAAGGCCAGTGGAGGACAGGAGAGCCAGCTCCCACACTGGGACAGAGTCCCTGATCTCTTCCTGCCTCACTCTTCCCCTCTGTAGATTGGGCTGCCCTGTCCAGTTGCTGGGGGGATGAGGCAGATTGATCTGTATAATGTATTTAGAACATTACCCACCATGGTGAGCACTTGTGGCTACTGCCTGCCAGGTGCAGGCTCTAGAAATTCAGAAAAGTAGCCACCCCTTCTAGCCAAGGAGGGTGGGAACAGCTTTTGTCAGGAGGCCAGCCCTGGAGAATGGATCAGCAGACACAGCGCAAGGGCACCTCCATCAGAGACAGGACAGGACAGAACCTCTGTTATTCCCCGAGGCTGTGAGGCTGCAGAGAGTGGGTACATGTAGAGGAAGCTGTGCTGAGGCTGGAGGGGGTGATGGGGTCAGACCTCAGGGGACCTTGACCACCAAGCTTGGTGAATAAAGCCCCCCAATGCCACCTGTCTCCGTGCTCCCCTCCACTTTCTCCCCACCCCAGCCTAGTGCCAACCCTGCTTGCTGGGACCCCATGGAAGAAGGACTGCCCCCCAGCCCCACAAAGAGCCCTGGACTCTACACAGCAGCTCTCTGCTGTGTCTCACCACACTTTGAGAGGTGGGGGGATCCTTAGCACCATTTTATAGATAAAGAACAGGAGACCCCTCAGGTCCCACTGAGACTTCAAGGGGTAAGCTCAACTCCTCAGGTAGGCTCCCGCTCCCTCCCAGCTTCCCCCACTTGCCCTGTATATAGTGAAGACCCCGAAGGAGTCCGCTGTGCCCCTCCTGCCTCCTGCCAGAGCAGGGCTGGAAGACAGCCACGTCTGGGGCCTGGCTGAGCACAGGCGATGTCTCCGCGTGGTGCATTATTGATGGAGCCTCTAATTGTACGTTTCCCAAAGTCTACAGGCCTTTGATGAAAAATTCATGGCACGCCCGAGGATGGGAGCAGACTCAATCGATTGGCAGTGCAGTGGGTGCAGGAACGCGCGGCCCCTCTCAGTGAGGGGCGGCTGAAAGCCAGGCTGGGAGGGGGCACCAGTCTGGCTCTGCCTTTATCCCAGGCTTCTGGCCCGGGGTCTCGGGATGGGAGGGGCACACACCTCAGAAGGCAGAGCCCATTTCTCGGATGGGGATGCTGAGAGGCGGGATCAGGAAGGCTCACATCTGGGATGCCATCTGGGGGGCTGGTGCCATCCAGAGAGGATGACCACCTCTATCATGAGTCTCATTTTCTTTTGAGGGCAGTGTCACTGGCCCTCATCTGTGGGACCCGAACCAGGGACTCTGGCGTCCCAAGCCAGCGCTTAACCACCGCGCCACTCAGCCAGCCCGAGTCTCATTTTCATTTCCCTAGAGAACTAGGTCCTCCAGAGCCCCCAGGAGTCACACAGAGGAGGGAGTAACATTTCCAGAGCCATTCATGTGCCAGGCATTCTGTTTGGAGCTTTATACCAACAATCTCATTAAACCCCAACAGCTCTAGGATAGGGGTACAGTCGTGCCCATCTTATAGGGCAGGAAACTGAGGCTCAGAGACCAGTGATTGCCCTGTCCAAGGTCACACAGGCTGTTAGCAGGAGAGTAAGGACTTCCAGCCAGCACTGAGCAAACTCAAGTCCCTCTGCCTCTCCACGGCTCCCGGCCAGCTCCAATGTGAGCCACAGAGCAGTCCTGTCCAGTTCCCCTGCCCAGTCCTTATTATACAGAGAAAGAAACCCCAGTAAGAAAAAGTAAACTCTCCTGGGTCTCTAAGAGAATTAAGTGAAATAATAGGGCTGCAAATTAGAAGAGTAAGGGCCCCCCTGTGACACTGACAGAGGCCAGTCCCCCTACCCCCACCCCCCACCCTCCACCCCATGCAGAGTCCTGAGCTAGCGTCCAGCAGCCAGGGCTAAGGGTGCCTTAGGGGTAGAGCTTTTGAAACAGCTCGAGCTGCCTGTCCTGGACTGACCAGTCAATCAGGGATTATTATTGTGCCATTAGAGGCCCCCAACATTCATCCACTGGCTCGTTAAACCAGTGAACAGCTATTTATGGAGACCCAGCTCTGTGTAGGCACCTTGCTCAGTGCAGTTGGGAGTGCCTATCAGGAAAGGCTTTGGGGCCAAGCTTGCCTGGGAAGGACAGTCTGGACCCAGCTCAGCTGAGAAAAAGGCAGACAGACCTCTCCGGGCTCTAGGAGGGGGTCTGGGTGTCCCAGGCCCAGGAGAGTTAAAGCAGATGGTCCCACCTTAGTGACCAGGGCCGTTTCTAGGTGGTGGGCTGCCTTGTTCGGGTTTGTTTTCCCTTTGCTACCCAGTGAGTTCCTTTTAAAAACATCCACCCATGTCTCTGCTGAACTAAAGGGAAAGGAATTTGTCCAGACCATCAAGGAAGCAGAGATGGGCAGGACCTGGCAGGCGTGGGAGGGGCCAGGCTGCTGAGGAGGCGAGGGGGTGACAGAGGAGCAGAGGACAGGGAGCGTGAGGGGCAGAAATAAGGGGTAACTGAGGGGGACGGAGGGGGCGAAGGGGGAGAAGAGGTGACCCAGGAGGGGCAGAGAAAGTGGAGATGGAAGCAGGACTGAGGGGAGACAGGTGTCGTTAGAGGGCAGGGCAGGAGAGGACGGGTGCTGAGGGCTGGGGGAGCAGAAGACTCCTGGCCCCACAGCTCCCCCAGGCCCTGCATCTCCTTGTAGTTCCCTGGCCAAGAAATGAGCCTAGCCTGATTTTAGCCACCCCACCCAGATACCCCTCACCCTGGTACAAAGAGGAAATGGCCCCATGAGCCTGCCTGCTTCCAACTCAGGGCTTGGCTCCGTCACCAGGCAGGTACTTGTTGTAGCAACAGTCTCTAGGGACCCATCCTGGGGAACAGGACTGCTAACAGGAAAAATGGGGGAGCCAGATGCCGCATCCCCTCCAGCCCCCATGGCTGCCCCAGGCCTCCTTGACAGCTGCTCTGTAAGTCTGCCCCCACACCCACCCGTTCTGGAAGGATGGGTTAGCTCACCTAGCAGGAAGGTGTGTTGGGGTGTGTTGCCTGGCAACCAGTAGAGGTGTTCCCAGAGCAAGGTGTAGGGAAGACCAGAAGATCAGGCCTGTGGCCATTAGCCCCAGATGCCCATGGTCACAGGAACCTTCTGAGGCACTTCCAGCCCCTGCCCGGAGCCTCTGAGCCCACGTCCAGGAACCCAGAAAGGAAGGGAGAAGGGCTTCTGGGAAAATCCCTTAAAGTGACCATAGTCACCTGCTAATTCAGACCCCAGCTCTAGCCCCTTAGAGGTCCAGCCCTATATCCTAGAAAGTGGCTGCCCCTGGGCTGGCCTGGGGAGCCGGGCCAGGAGGTCTTGCTGGCAGTGCAGAGCTCACACAGAACTGGGAGGGAGAGGGAACGAGGCAGATGGGGGCATCCAAGGGGAGGAACATCAAACCCAGGCTGGAGGGCTGGCATTGCCTGGTTTAGTGACAACAACCTCCTCATTCGAACCCCAATTGCCAAAGCATTTGCTTTTCCATTGTGGCAAGAACCCCAGCGCACACCCCAACAGGGACCAGCACCCCAGCTTGCAGATGAAGAGGCACAGAGTGGGCAAGGGCCTTGCTTAGGTTCTTATAGCACATGTGAGCGGAGGCTGGACTAGAACCCAAGGTTCTGGAATCATCCAGGGGTCTCCCTACACCTCCCGTGGGGCATTCAGAGCAGCAAAGCTCTATTTGGGGTGTTGTGGCAGGAGGTGACCAGTGGGAGAAAGGTTCTCATGGGAGAGTAGCAGGGCCTATGAGGCCAGGGCTGGGGTCTGTCCCCTCACCAGTCCGCTGAGTGACTGGCCCTATACTTCCTTGGGCTGCACGCAAGGACCAGCTACAGGCTGAATCCAGGAGAGGCAGGACACTGAGCCAGAAACGCTGAGCAGGAGTGACTGATGGCTGGGCTTGGTGTGGCCCAGGGGGTCTTCCTGGAGGAGGAGGGCCCAGAGTGGAACCTCGAAGTTCCCACAGGGTTCTGGAAGGCCTGGGAGGAGAACAAATGGCAAGACAGAGTATCTTCCAGGAAGCCCCTCCCCTCAGCCACCTCTACCCCCAGCCCCATTGTCCAGGCACAGCCCAATTAGCAGTCTTGGCTCCTGCAGGGGCCAATTAGGCAGGCACTGGGGTCAGTGGCCAAGGTCTCACCACCCCTTGGAGCTTCACATTCACATGCACCAGGCTAAGTACAAAAGCTTGCTAGGCACCTTCTCTGCTGCAGCTGGAAGGAAAAGAAAGCACAGAAGAACGGGAAATTCACTCCTTTTGTTTCTTTGCTATAACCATGAGCTGAACCAAAGCAACTGCCACCCCCTCAGGAAGACTTTTAAACAGCAGTTTGCACAGATTTGCCTGCGGTTGGGAGGCTCCACTGACATTCAAGGGGACCCTGGAGCAGGGATGGGGTGAGCAGGGCCCTGGTTCTAGGACCTCTGTGGCTCTGAACGGCCCTCAGGGAGAAGCAGAGCTCTTGGGCTTGGCCTCAGGAGCAATGGCAGGTGGTGAAATGATTCTCCAGGCTCCTGCCCCCAGGACCAAGGTGCCACCACGGAGACCTGCCTGTCCTGCCTGTCCCCAGCCATGCCCTGGCCTGTATGTTCTGCAGTGTGATGTCTCCTGCTCCGACTCGCCCTTGTGCTTGTCTGACCTCCGCAAGACCAGCCCTGGGCCTCACACTGGCCATGGCGCTCACAGGCCTCCCTGGCCTGCCCTCTGGTGGTGATGAGGAAGGGGAGAGAGAGAGAGAGAGACAGAGACGGAGGGAGAAGGAGAGAGGAGAACATGTACCAGGAAAAGGAATAGGTTTGTTCTCACTACCGAGGGATTCTGTTGTCACATTGTCTCAGGCAGCACAGACGGGAACTGGGCTGGGTGGGCGGTGGCCAAAGGCAGAGGGCCATGGATGCAGAGGTGTCAGGCGGGGTGTGCCTCGGAGCAAGGGGCTAGTTAGCCATGGTGAGCCCTGCCCCCAGAAAGTACCGTCAGTACGTTCTCTCAGCAGATGTTTAGCATAACCTCCATCCCCCACCAGGCCTCCCCATCCCTGACACAGCCCCCTACCAGCACGGAGCTCTTACCCTGAGCTCTGATCTGGGGAACTGGGGGAAGCCACACCACTTTGCATAAGCTGAATGTTTCCATTTCCAAGAAATGTGGTTAATTCCTGTTAAGGTATTAGATAACTTAGATTAGCCACGAGGGGCCTCTGGGACATTCTGAGGGGCCTGTAGTCAAATGATGGCAAACCTGGCAGGAGCAAGGCTTTGCACCAGCAGTCCTGGACTGGTCTGGTGGCCAATACTCCCCCAACTCAGGAGACAACTAGAGGCTGCAGGGAGGAGGGCCAGCCCTTCCCGTCAGGATCTCCTGGGAGCTGGAGGGAAAGAAAGTGTGTGGGTATCCCTGGTGCGATGGGGAGTAACGGGCTGGGATGGATCAGGGATGGCTTCTTGGCAGAGGTAGGTGAGGCTTTGAAGATAGAAGGAGGCCCAGGTTGGCCCATGAGCAGAGTGACCCCTTCTGAAAAGGGGTCTAGTGCTGGGGCGGACTGCCCTGAAATTCGGAGTTGAAAGTTTATCATGAGGGCATGTGGGAGCCGCCGAAGGGCTCTGAGAGGCCAGCGAGGCTGTTCCAGTTTTCTACTGCAGCATAACAAATCACCCCAAAACTTGTGACTTAGGGTAATCATGTTTTCATTTATTATTCTAGCTCTGTGGGTCAGGAGCTCAGCTGAGATCTAGTCTCCATTGCAGCTGAAGTCTGGGTCTTCAGCTGAGCTGGCCCACCTGGTGGTGGACACGACTGCCTCCCACCGTGTCACTGTGAGCTTCCTCGCAGCATGGCAGTCTCGGGGTGTAGGACTCATCTCAGGGGAACAGATGTTCCAGGAGGAAAGGCGGCAGCGGCAAGGCTTCCAGTGACCTGGCCCAGAAGCCCCTCAACATCGTAGCCCTGCAAGTCTCAGAGGCCAGGCCAATGACAAGGGCACGAAATCAGGCCCCGCCTCTCAGTGAGAGGAGTAGCGCGGCTTTTCAGTCATCTTTTTTATCTACCAGAGAAGAAGGCTGCGCTTTGAGGCAGCACAAAGACAGCCCACCATAAGGGAGGCAGAGGACTTGGAGGCCTGCTGAAAAGGGAGGATAGACAGACACAGCAGTTAGCCAGGAACAGTGGGAAGGGCCTGCCCACCGCAGCTGGTGCCTGGGCATTTCCTGCTATCAGGAGATGCCCCCTGAGCAGAAGAAATCCCTGGGGGAGGGTGGGTACATTACATGATTAGAAGGCTTCTCAGGGGCAGGGGGTGTCCTGAGTAGAGCTGGCGCCTCTTCGCCTTGGGTAGGGGTCCAAGGGACCAGGAAACAGAACCAGGCCCAGGGAGACAGGGATCTTCCTATGCCTGACCCAGAAAGGCAGCACCTCTGGGCCCTAAGAGCACCTCACTGCTGGAAGTGTCCTGGAAGGACCTGTGCGATGTGTGTACACCCCTCCCCATCAGACACCTTGCCTAAGAGAAGTGGCCCCAGTCCCTGGTGCAAAGAGATGCTCGAGGGCGGGGTGGCATCTCACCCTGTCCCCTTGGAGACAATAGCTCCGACCCCCACCCAGGCATGTCTGTGTGGGCTCCGTAGCAGCACACACCCTCACCAACGCCCTGAGAGACCCGAATGCAGCAGCTACGCCCTGGCAGTGGGGCAACCTTAAACACATTACCCAACCCTTCTGCTCTGGGCCTCAGCTTCCTCCTTGGGGCCCTGAAAATGAAAAGACCTCCCTGCAGACTCATTGCTCAGGTTAGAGATAAAGTGGACAACGAGCCTGGCCAATAGTGGGCATTCAGTAAAGGAAGGGACCCCTGCTGTCATTACGGACCCTACAGGCCCTACCCGGGCTGGTGTCCATACTGTGTCTTCCCAAGTGGGTTGAAGAATTTTGTCTGATTCGCAAAGATTTAGGCTTTGGGTGGTGTGTGTGTGTGTGTGTGTGTGTGTGTGTGTGATATTCTCTAAACTGTATCCAAGACCCTCTCGCTGTCCTTGTGCACAAAGCTGAGCCTCGGTGTCTGAAGCTGTGCAGGTGTTCTTCAGAGGAGGTCATTTCAGCGCCTTGAGATGGCTCTTGAACCAAGCCCCTCCCCTCACCACTCAGCCCCACCATTTGCCCCAGCGCTGGCTCATGGCAAAGGACCTAGTTGAGATTCAGGCTTTGCTGTGTGACCTTGGATAAGTCAATGCTCCTCTCTGGACTCCTTAAATGGTTCTCAGTGGAAGGCACCCGTCAGAGCCTCAGAGCTGGGAGTTTGGGGTCAGGAGGTGTCGGGAAGGCAGGCTGGGCCCACCGTCAGAGGGGAGATATGTTTGTCTGGGGCTGGAGAGCAAGACAGTCCCCTATGCACGTCCCCTCCCTGATCTAGCAAAAGCAGTGAGGCTCCCATCTCGCTTCGTTCGGCTACAGACTGAAGCTGGAGCATCTGTGGGAGGGGGCTGCCCTCTGCTGGCTACAAAGGCAAACCACCCGGCAGGAAGCCTGGGCCGCCCAGCAACCTATCCTTGGAGCCTGGGGACCCAGCAAAGGCGGGAAGGGTTGCATCGGCCCAGTACACCCGCCGCCCTGGCTCAGCCTCGCTTCCCACCCACTCCACCCCTTACCACCCACGAGCCCTCTGATCCAGACCTGCCCAGGGAGACTTCCATCCAGACCTTCCTTCCCCTAGGAGACTGAAGCCCCTCCCCACCCGTCCCCCCTGCTCCAGCCGACCCTCCCTATATACCCCTTCCCACCAGTCTCCCCCTTCTCCTGAAAATCCTCTATTGCTACCCCCACGCTTCTCCTCCACCCTGTGTCCCCAGCTATCTCTGTCCCCCACAACTTCTGCCCCCTCAGTCCTTTTTCTCCTGCACCCTGGCATCCAGAGCACTGGCTAAAGTCACCAGGGCCACCTCACACCCAGAGGACTCGCTCCCAAGATTTGAAAGCTATTAATATTAAGACTTCTTTCCTTTTCCTTAAATCTTTTTTCATTTGTTTTTCAATTACAATTGACATCTGCTATTATATTATGTTGTACATGTGTACAATATAGTGATTAGATATTTATATAACTTGCGAAGTGATCACCCTGATCAGTCTAGTACCCATCTGACACCATACATAGTTATTACAATATTATTAACTATATTCCTTATGCTGTACTTCACATTCCTGTGACTATTTTTATAACTGGCAATTGGTACTTCTTCTTTTTTTTTTTTTAAAGATTTTATTGGGGAATTGGGGGAGGGGAACAGCATTGGGGAATGGGGGAAGGGGAACAGACAAGTTGCTCTTCTTTTGTTCTTCAGTCTAGTTGCGGAGGATGTTGCTTCACTGGCCCATGTTGGTATCATCATTGCGCTCTTCCCGGATGAGGCAGATTGGTCGCCGGCCTCTGGACGGTCGCTCACTGCGGCTATTGGCAGCTCATTCCGTCTGCCAGCCGCTCACGCTGGCTGCCGGCCACTGTAGCCTATGGCAGTCCACTGCAGCAGGGGCTGCAGCCTACACCCTCGCCGGGGCTCACAGCCCAGCTTTAGGTGGAGCTCTTGTTAGCTGTAGAGAACAGTGTCACTGGCCCTCATATGTGGCATCCGAACCAGGGCCACTAGCGTCCCAAGCCAGCTCTTAACCAATGCGCCACTCAGCTGGCCCTCTCTAGGAGTTTTATGGTTTCGGGTCTTATATTTAAGTCTTTAATCCATTTGAGTTTATTCTTGTATATGGTGTAAGAAAGTGATTCAGTTTCATTGTTTTGCATGTGTCTGTGCAGTTTCCCCAACACAATTTACTGATAGACTATCTTTACCCCAATGTATATGCTTGCCTCCTTTATCATAGATTAAATGACCATATAGGTGTGAGTTTATTTCTGGGCTCTCTATTCTGTTCCACTGATTTGTGAGTCTGTTTCTATGCCAGTACCATACTGTTTTGATGGCTATAGCCTTGTAATATGCTTTGATATCAGGTAGTGTGATGCCTCCAACTTTGTTCTTTCTCAAGATTGCTTTGGCTATTCTGGGTCTGTGGTTCCACATACATTTTAGGACTATTTGTTCTAGTTCTGTGAAAAATACCATTGGTATTTTGATAAGGGTCACATTAAATCTGTAGATTGGGTAGTATGGACATTTTAACTATATTAATTCTTCCTATCCATGAGCATTTATTTGTATCTTCTTCAATTTCTTTCTTCAATATCATAGTTTTCCAAGTATAGGTCTTTTACCTCCTGGGTTAAATTTATTCCTAGGTATCTTATTTATTTATTTATTTATTTATTTATTTTTTGAGGGCAGTGTCACTGGCCCTCATATGTGGGACCTGAACCGGGGCCGCTGGCTTCCCAAGCCAGCGCTTAACCACTGTGCCACTCGGCCAGCCCTGTTTTATTATTTTTGATGCAATTATAAATGGGATTGTTTTAGGGCCGGCCGAGTGGCGCGGTGGTTAAGGGCTGGCCTGGGATGCCAGCAGCCCCGGTTCAGATCCCACATATGAGGCCAGTGACACTGCCCTCTCAAAAATAAATAAATAAATAAATAAAGTCTATTTTTTTAATAAATAAATAAATAAATAAATGAGATTGTTTTCTTAATTTCTTTCTGATAGTTTGTTATTGGTATATAAAAATGCAACCTATTTCTGAATATTAATTTTGTATTTTGCTACTTTGATGAATTCATTTATTAGTTCTAATAGTGTTTTTGGTAGAATCACTAAGGTTCTCCATACGTAGTATCATGTCATCTGCAAATAATGACATTTTTACTTCTTTCCAATTTAAATGCTTTCTATTTCTTTTTCTTGTCTGATTGCTGTGCCTAAGCCATCCAACACCATGTTGAAGAAAAGTGGTGAAAGTCGATATCCTTGTCTTTTTCCTGATCTTAAAGAAAAAGCTTTCAGGGCCGGCTGAGTGGTGCTGTAGTTGAGCGCTGGCTTCGGAAGCCAGCGGCACTGGTCCGGGTCCGACATATGAGGGCCAGTGACACTGCCCTCAAAAAAAAAAAAAGAGAAGAAGCTTTCGGCTTTTTACCATTGAGTCTGTCTACAGGCACCCTGTGTGCCGGGCTCATCTGCCCCTCCTCACGTCCTCTCACTCCACAGCTGCCCCTGAGGTGGGACTGCTTCCTCTCCCACAGCAAAAACCACCAACACTCAGTGGCAGGGGGTTGATTTGAACCTGGGGCCACCTGATGCTTCTCACCTGAGAGCCGGGGTCCTGGTGGGCTGTCAGGGGAAGAGGGGGTGCAGTAGGCAATCAGAGTCAGTCACATGTGGAGTCAGTGCCCCTTAGAGGACATGCTAGCCCAAATAGACTGGGAACTGAGGGAAGGAGGGAGCAGGCAGAGGGACGGGATCGCAACAGGAATCCATCCGAGGCATGGTGACCTATGTGTTCTCAAGGCTGGGTTGTGACGCAGAGCATGTCCCTGAGCGGGGGCCCAGCCCAGGCTGCAGGGATAGGTCAGGCTACAGCCTCCCAGCCCAGCTGTGCTGCCCAAGGTCACTGCTCAGCTGTGGGGGTTGGCAAAACTGAGGAGGGAGGGCAAGCGGGCCAGGGTGCCACCTCTCTGAATCTCATGGCAGAGGGCAGTGGCCAGGGTAGATAATGAGAGGGGTAAGCCAGGGCAAGGGTCTCTCTCTCTCCATCCCCCTGGGGGGACCTCACACTCAGAGAGCAGCCAGGCTGGGGTGACTAGGGCCCTGGGAAGGTCAATTGGGCTAATCTCCAAAGGGTGGAGTCCTAAAGATGCCATGACCCTTCCTCCAGCAGGGGCCATCTGGCTGAGACAGGACACCCATTTCATCTAGGCACAGCTTTCTTTGTCTGTCAAGGGAGGATGTTAAGAACAGAGCTTTGCACGCCCCCGGGACTGCTGGGATGAAGAACAATGGAATCCTAGAAAGGATAGCCCTAAATGAGAAGATCAGACCCACGGGTAGGCTGAGGGGCTAACAGCCTCTTTCCCTGGAACTCCTTCCATGCTCATGCCTGTATGCTCACATGTGCACACATACACTCCCATACATGCACTATCAGTCCTCATGGGATTGATGACTGGGTGGGCTATAAAACAACAGGTTAGGCCATGGGAATAGGGGGAAAGGTTCTCTGCAGATAGTTCAGTATGAGTGGAGGTGTGAAGGGGGAATGCGAGTATGTGCTGGAGGAGAAGGGCTGGGCTAGTGTGCATGAGGGGACAGCTTGTAAGTGGCCTTGCATACCAGGACTCAGACTTTGCATCTCGTTCAAACCTCAGGAGCTCACTCTGAACCATAGCTGTGCAGATTTCAGCCATCTACCTGCACACACACGGGCTAAGGTGCCCGGACTCCAGCATCCAGCAGGGTTCTTCCTTGCCCAGGGCCCCTCTCCCCTCACCCTGACCTTGGATAAGCCTCATCTTAAGGTGAGCCAGCAATGGGTCAGGCCGGCTTATTCAAATCTGCTGTTTTCGCACTATGCTGGGGGACAGTGATTTGAGGCTACACACCCACTTCTCCTGACACAGGAAGGTCTGGGCATGTCTAGCTCCTTGTGGAGCAGGCAGGGGAATCTCTTCCGTTTCTACCCCCAAGGCAGCCTTGTCCTCAAGGACAAAGGCAGAATGAGGCCTCGGGACATCAGATGGACCTATGCTGGCCACCTCCTCCCTCAGTGCCCCTTTATTTCTGTAGACAGATTCAGCTCAAAGTCAAGCCATTCTTCTTCTCTCTGGGTAAGGTCCCCAACCTTCATCAGTTGAGTAGGTAAAGAGCACAGGTTATACAGAGCGGAGCCTGGGATCCAATGCTGGCTTCTTGTCTGCAGGCAGTGGGACCTTACATCACTGAACCAACCTGAATCTCATAGGATGTTCTGAAGCATCGTGTCAGCCCTCTACGAGGCTCAGTATATACGCCTGCTCATTCTCAGAGGGCCCTTCAACAAGGCAGAGCTGACTCTGCCCAGCCCTGCAGGATAGGACTGGTGAGGCCTAGCAGAGAGGGCGGTGAAGGCCTAGGAGCAGGACCCACGGGATGACCCCCAGCTCAGGGCCAGGGCGAACTCACTGCTGCTGGAGCCAGAGGAGGGTAGCAATGTGAAGCCTTTGTGTACTTAACCAAACTAGAGCCAGGCTTTCATTCTTTTTTTTCTTTTCTTTTTTTTTTTAAAGATTTTATTGGGGAATTGGGGGAGGGGAACAGACAAGTTGCTGTCGTTTTGTTCTTCAGTCTAGTTGCGGAGGACGTTGCTTCACTGGCCAATGTTGGTATCGTCATTGCGTTCTTCCCGGATGAGGCAGATCGGTCGCCGGCCTCTGGATGGTCGCACATCGCAACTATTGGCAGCTCACGCTGGCTGCCAGACGCTCATGCTGGCTGCCGGTCACTCACTGTAGCCTATGGCAGCCCACTGCAGCAGGGGCTGCAGCCTACACCGTCGCCGAGGCTCGCACAGCCCAGCTCCAGGTGGAGCTGTTGTTAGCTGTAGAGGGCAGTGTCACTGGCCTTCATATGTGGGATCTGAACCGGGGCCGCTGGCATCCCAAAACCAGCTAGTAACCAATGCGCCACTTGGCCGATCCTCATTGTCTTTTTATTCATTAAACGTTTTTAACTGTTTATGTGAAATATAACACACATTCAGACAAATACACAAAATGTAAATGTACTCACTGTGATGAATCATTACAAAGTGCACAGTAGGTGCTCAGGGAAGGTCAAGGGGTGCGGCATTGCCAGCACCCCTACAGCTCCTTGGTGCCTCCCAGTCACCCCGCCACTTCCCCACAGGGAACCCACACCCCAACTTCTAACTTCTCTGCTTGAGTTTGCCTGTTTTTGAACCAAATCTGTGTGGAATCATGGAATCAGATTTTGTGTCCAACTTTGTTTGAGAGCTTCCTCCAGGCGGTTTCATGTAGCTGGCATTGGCTCGTTTTTATTGCTATATAGTATTCCATTTTCAGACTCTCCATTCCACTGCAATTGGCGTTTGTGTTGTTTCCAGTTGGGGATTATTACAAATAAGGCTGATAGCAATGTCCTAAGCGCTGCTTCTTGAAGCAGTCACCCTTGTGTGTTTATAGAGCATGTACTCAGACATACAATTGCTAGATCACAGGCTCTACAGACATTCAACTTTAACAGTATCCAGTATCCAAGCTGTTCTCCTAAGTGATGGGTGACAGCAGCCAGGAGGAAGAGGAAGGCGTCTGGCCTGCTGAGAAAGCGGCCTCTGCACAGAAATGGGGTGGGAGGAGACCAGCCGGCTCCAGGCCACGGCTGCCCGGCAGAGCCCTGTGCCAGCCAGCACACACACTGACTCTGAGCCCCGCAGCCACCCGTGCTTCTCCAGTACGAGGAAGCTGAGGCTCGGAATGGGAGGGGCTGTCTGTGCTCACTCAACAAGGCAGTGGCCACGCTGGGCTGTGACAGGGCCTGAGACAAACCCCTGTGTGTCTGTGGTCTGAGCTGGCCTCTAGTTAGCAGGGCTGCCTGTGGACACCAGATGGACAGACTTGGGGGAGCCAAGACCTGGAACATGACTGGGGCAGGTGCTGGGGAGACAGACTGGTTACAGGAAGTCCAGACAGAAGGCTAGATAGCAGCAGGTGACAAGTGGGGTCTGATGAACCCCTGCTGTCTGGGATCCCCTCCCCCAAAAGCCAGTGACCACCCTGCAGCAGGTTGGTGGCAGTGGCTGGGAGCCAGGCCACGTCCCCAGTCAGCATAAGGCCTAGCTGGGAGCTAGGCAGATCTCTGCTTCCCAGAGACTTGGGAGCCTGGTGGTTCTAGGAGCCCCCACCCTCACTACACGGCCTCCGTGGCCTCAGGAAGGCCAAGACACCCAGGCTCAGCAAACTCCCACCGGCCTCACTTCCCTCCTCTCCCAGCCAAGCGCCCACCTCCTCCCCGTCTAGGGACCATTCTGGCTTCACATTCTTGCACTGTTTAGATTTAAGAAACTCCCTTTACGAAACTTTTCCTAAATAACAGGAGGGAATTTCTGATTATGAAACATATGCATGTAAATACACGTATGGCCTGTTAATTCTCCTGTGCATACATAAAGGCAGCATGAATATTTTCCCCAGGGTGAGATCTCATTGATAATTCTTTTAGTGACCTGTTTTATCACGTCTCCACGTATTGTGATGTTTCCATGCATGGAGGCATCGTGGCAGGGATGCACGGTACCTAAGAGCACAGACTCGAGTGCCAGCAGGCCTGGCTCTCAGGCCCTGGCTCTGCCACACAGTTTTGTGACTGAGCAAGTTGCTCGCCTCTCTGGGTCTTGGTTTCCTTGTTGGTAAAATGAGGGTGATAACAGTACCGACCTGACAGGCTCGTGGTAAGGACTAAATGAGGGAGGCCTGCCCTCACCTGGAACGTAGTAAATGCTCAGTGAACGCCAGACGCTAGGATTGTTGTTACTCTTCACCCACCGACAGAGCCTGGCCTCCTGGCCCACCTCACACCCCAGATCTTGTAGCTGGATCCATGCCCTGGGCCCTTATTTGGGTCTCCCCAGCCTATTTTGTGCCCCTTCCTGACCCCTGGGTTGGTTGGGGGAGGAGGAACCTGGTCCCTGGGATCTGTTCCCAAATGCCATTCAGCGGGCTTTCTGAGGGGGTCTTCCCTTTGTTCTCCATGACATGAGGAAGGAGAAGGGGTTAGAAAAGTGGAAAAGGAGCAGGAGAAGGCAGAGAAGTGGCCCTAGAAACCTGGCTCCAGGTCCTTTCAAGTCCCTGTCTCTCACGGGCTTCCTCACCTGGTGGTGTCTGAGCCCTGAGTCCCCCAGTTGGCATCGGACGAAGAAACATAGCCCCTGGAAGAGAGTCTTAGTGTGACATCTCTCATATGGCCACGAGGGGCACAGACCAAGTCAAACCCACCTTTCTGAGGAGCTGCTGAGACTTGAGGGCATAGCTTGGAGTTCACTCTGTTCGTTGGCTTGGGGGTGACCCATGGATTTCCAAGTGTGGGTGCAGATGTGACATGGGGCTCAACTCTGAGTGCTGGGACCCACAGGAGATGAATAACTCCCGGCGGGCCTTGCAGCAGATGGCGGAGGAGATCCTGTCGCTGCAGAAGCAGGCCAGCATCCTGGAGGCAGAGAACTGCATGCTGAGGAGCCATGGGACCCAGGAGGACATGGATGAGGAGCAGGACAACGCCAACAAGACCCAGAAGCTGGGTGAGGGCACACAGGCCACCAAGGGCGTCTGGGCACCCACCCAAGCCCTGGCTCTGGATTTTGGCACAAGATGAGGGGGAACTTTTCTCAGATGGGCATGCTACTGGACTCACACTGATAGGAGCCCTGTCCAGAGTGGGAAATGGAGAGCCCAGTCCTGTCTCAAGACCCAAGGCTGAGAGATACCTGCCCCCGACCCCCAACTATACTGATATGAGCTGGGAGATGCCCCCGCCTGAGCCAGCTCTCTCGCCCCCCTACCAGTGTCTATGAAGCAGAAACTGCTGCTGAGCGAGCTGGACGTGAAGCAACTGAGGGACAAAGTGCAGCTTTTGCAGAATGAGTTGATTCGAGTGAGCTGGGGCTTGGGGGCAGTGGGCATGAGGAGCCGAGGAGAAGGAAGCTAGGGCGGGAGTGTGCAGAGAAGTGTCTGGGAGCAGAAGGGAGAGGGGCCTAGAGGGGCTGGGCAGCACAGTGGAGGACTCAGCAGAGGGGCCTGAGCAGACCCTCTAGGCCAAGAGTAACACCCGGTACCCCTTCTCTCTCCCACCCTTCTCCCTCCCCCACCACCAGAGGAATGACCGAGAGAAGGAGCTGCTTCTCCTATACCAGGCTCAGCAGCCACAGGCTGCCCTGCTGAAGCGGTACCAGGACAAGCTGCAGAAGATGAAGGCGCTGGAGGAGACCGTGCAGCACCAGGAGAAGGCAGGGGCCGGGGGGGCCAGGCCACCAGGGTCGAGCCATGGAGGGAAGGTGTGGGACCCCTAGACCAGACCAGCCTCTGTGCTCTGCCCTCCAGGTGATCGAGAAGATGGAGCGGGTGCTGAACCACAAGCTTTGGGACAGGAACGAGCCCCTGCTGAACAGGCTGCAGGGGAAGCCTTGTGTGGGTGAGGCTGCTCCCCTGCTTTTGTCCCCTCCGGCGAGGTCCTGCCTCCCTGGAGCTTCCCAGTTCCAGGAGCACCTTCCAGTTGGGGCAGAGGGTGGCACTCATCTACTCCTCCAGGCTCCGAGCTCTTCCAGAGGTCCCATGAGCTCCTTTCTCCACCCAGGGAGCCCCCCAGGATACATCGGGACGGTGTATGAGCCAGACTAGGAAGAGGCAGGAGCTGCAGCAGGGGAGAGGCCCTGCAAATGAGCGAGCAGAAAGGGGCCGCTCAGGAAATTCTCAGCTTCTAAACTCCAGGACCCTTCAGGTTATTTCCTCATCTCCCATATCTTCAAAGAGTCTGCTTCTACAAGACAAACTAAAAATACTTTGGTTAAATCAATGGTTTGTTTTCTCCACTAATATTAACCATCCATAGAGCTGCCCTTCAGAGGTGGCTCCCGCAAGCAGGAGAGAACCAGGTCACACCATATCAGGCCAGCCCAGGCAGATGATTCCCTGGGCCCGTCTGTGCAGCCTCTTCAGGGACCCCTGAGTGCTCAACCTGGCTCAGCCTTCACTGCATGGGGCTGGGCATTTCTGAAGGCCTTCAGAAAACAATGCAAGTGGGGGCCACCTTTCAGGAACCCTGAGGTCCTCCAGGAGTGAGTTGACGGAGAAGAAGGCAACCTCGGGATTGGAGGGGAATCAGCAAAGGCCCACAGAGTGACCATGTCATGAGCAGAGAAGGGAGGGAAGACAGAGAGACGAAGAGCAGCAACAGACCCTAACCAACGGCTAGGGAATGGTTAGGGAGAGACCCGGGGTCAGATTCTAAAGAGTCAACGATGGCCTGAGGACCGTGGACCTGATCCTCTGGCAGTGAGGAGCCATTGAAGCCTTGGGAGCAGAGGAGGGGCAGAATGGAGCAAAATGCTGGGGCAGATCAGGCCAGGGACATGGAGGCAGGAGAGCCCAACTCACGAACATCTGTGGCCATTTTGCAGCCTTCCCGGTGCCCTCAGCCTCTGGCCTTCCCCGGGGTCCTACAGGAGAGAACCAGCCTATTGACCTTTACTACGTGCTGCTGGCAGAGAACTCGAGGCTGCGGGCAGAGCTGGATAAGAGCCGCCACCAGTCAGCCCCCATCATTCTTCAGCAACAGGCCCTGCCGGTAAGAGCGTAAGAGCGGCTGGCACGGGCGTGGCTGGCCCTGCCCGTGCAGGTCACCAGCTGCACACCCATTATTCAGCACAATCCAAATTGAAGACCAAGACCAGGAGCTAGGCTTCTCAGGGTCTCCAACATGCCTGGTGTCTCCTGGAGTGCCAGCTCTCAGGCCTTGCTCCTTCTTCTGGGAAATACACATGGGTCTCAAAGCTTCACCTTGACACTTATCTAGCATCCTGGGAGAAAGCAAGCCCCTAGCTGGCCCTTGACCCCTGACCCCTTTTACCACCTGGCTGGCCTGCACTTGGACTCCACACAGGTCTCTCAGAAACTCTGGTCTGGAGCATTTCCTGGGATCGGTATAGCCTTGGAGAGCCCTTTTCCCCTATTCCAGGACGGCCCCAGGGAGCTGGGAGCAGGAGAGCTGGCAGAGAGGCTGCAAGAGACAGATGGCCCAGGCCATTCCAAGTGCACAGAAACCCAGCCCGCACAGGTGGGTACCCCAGGCCCCAGACATGCCTTGGCCCTGCTCCACGTCTGAGGCTGCTACAGGTTCCCCTGGTTTATGCAAACCAAAGACAGGACATTTGGAATTACAGAAGAAGGGTGGCCCAGGGCACAGGAGAGTTTTTCTGTTCATCCCAGGACTCGCAGGAGGTGAGTTCTGTTTAAAAGCATGCCTAACACATGGGCATCCAGGTAAAGTGCCCGGGACCGGGGAACCCTTGCTCCACAGACAGACTCTTCACTTTACAGAAAACCTCCCAGTTCAAGATTCTTCTCTGTGCACTAACAGGCACTTCCCTGTGCATTTTACATTTAACAATTAATGTGCAAAAATTTCATATTCTCAAAATCTGTGGGGAGAACAACTGTGAAAACAAGCACATGCCATGCCAGGTCTGAACTTCAGGAAGAGGGTTCAAGCCTGGGTCGGAGGCGCTGCACTGGGAGCTGAGTTTGGAACTCAGACCTTGTTGGTTCCTCCCTCAGCATGTCCTTGCTTCCTGAGCTCACTGGGCCACAGCACCCAACTGGGGCCACGTGTGGTTTCTGCTTTCTCCACAGGATCTCCTTGCCAATACTTCAGACAAGTTTAACCTCCTGGCTAAGCTAGAACAAGCCCAGAGCCGGATCCTGTCCCTGGAAAGCCAGGTAGGTGAGGCACGGGATTGGTCAGGCTGGGCAGGTTCATGGTTTGGCCTGTGACCAAGATCAGGATTCAGTATGAGCAGGGTCAGGGCTCAGTGTGAGAAGTGTCGGGGCTCAGTGTGTGAGCATAGTCAGGGCTCAGTGTGTGAGCATAGTCAGGGCTCAGTGTGAGAAGTGTCGGGGCTCAGTGTGTGAGCAGAGTCAGGGCTCAGTGTGTGAGCAGAGTCAGGGCTCAGTGTGTGAGCAGGGCCGGGGCTCACTGTGTGAACAGGGCCGGGGCTCAGTGTGAGAAGTGTCAGGGCTCAGTGTGTGAGCAGGGCCGGGGCTCACTGTGTGAGCAGGGCCGGGGCTCAGTGTGTGAATAGGATCAGGGCTCAGTGTTTGACCAGGGACAGGGCTCAGTGTGTGAGCAGGGTCAGGGCTCAGTGTGTGAGCAGGGTCAGGGCTCAGTGTGAGAAGTGTCGGGGCTCAGTGTGTGAGCAGAGTCAGGGTTCAGTGTGTGAGCATGGTCAGGGCTCAGTGTGAGAAGTGTCAGGGCTCAGTGTGTGAGCAGGGCCGGGGCTCACTGTGTGAATAGGATCAGGGCTCAGTGTTTGACCAGGGACAGGGCTCAGTGTGTGAGCAGGGACTGGGGCTCAGTGTGTGAGCAGGGCCGGGGCTCAGTGTGTGAGGAAGGTCGGGGCTCAGTGTGTGAGCAGAGTCAAGGGTCAGTGTGGACTCAGGTTCAGGACTCAGTATGTTGTTGGAATTAAGAGAAGTTCCATCTGTGTGGCCCCTCTCTCCCCACCCCTGCCACCCCTGAGGTTTCTTGGGAAGGTTGGAAGCTCACATAGTCCAGGGTTTTGCTTTCTGCCCAGAGAGTAGGCTGAAACTTTGTCCCAGATCTCAGGGACGGGCCCTGCTGTGTCGTGGTTCCCCATCTGTCCCTCTCCATGTTGGCAGTTACAGGACACAGCTCGACGCTGGGGACGAGAGAAGCAGGACTTGGCCACACAACTGCAGGAGCAAGAATACGGCTTGGGGCGCCCCTCAAACTCCATCATCACAAACCTGCCTGTGAGTGATTTCTCTGGAGGAGCTCCCTGGGGTTCAGGCGGTAGAGCGGGCAATCCCTACCCCAAGTCCCTGGGCCTTGAGAAAAACTGTCCAGGGAGCCCAGCTTCCCAGCTGGAAGTCAGAGGACCTGGACTCAGCTTCTACTCTATTACCAGCAGAAGCCCTTGCCTCGTCTCAATGCCCCACTTGTCTAAGGGGAATAGAAAACCCTACCCAAATGACCCCCTCCCGCGTGGTGGTGGTGAGAATCAGGGAGATGGCTGTGGATGAAGAGTTGCCCCTGCAGGCACTTCTGAAATGCCCTGGCACTGGCTGTACTTTAGGACTGGATTTGTTCGTGGACAAGGAGCTGTGGCCGCCACCCAATTCACAGTGCCTAAGATTGCCCCATGAGCACACTCTTCTTGGGAAACTGCAATGCTGCAGACCTTCCAGGGATAGGAGCATGTTGCCAGAGAGAAACCCTGCCAGCTTCCCAAGAACAAATAGACCCTGTTCACAGCTGCCCTCAAGTTCAGCTCGGGCCACCCAGCCCCCAAAGCAAAAGCCCTGATTGCTTCTACTCTTGAGCCATCAGTACTCAGCTCACTTCCAAGTGAAAAGGATGGGGGGACTGACAGGGCACATAGGGCTACCTTTGCAAACTCCCCTGCTGACCCCCGGGGACTTTTGGAGAAAATTGATATGATCTGCTGTGGTTAAATAGGTTTGGGAATCTTTGAGAAGTCATGACCCTCTGAAACATGGCTTGCTAGGCAAAATGCATTTGAATTTGGGGGGCAAGGGTAGATTCACTTCATTTTGCTTTGCACAATGCAGAACCCACACCAAGGACTACAGGCCACCCTCAAAGTTGGACCCCTTAATGCCCAGCTCGGAGACTAAGATCAACAAGCCCTCAAACTCCCAGCAGACCTGAGTCCCGGCAGACCTGAGTACTGGAGCAGCCTCCCCGTCTGTGTGCTGGGGTGTCTCGTCCCCACCCCTGAAAAATGACTTCATGAAACGCTGTAAATCACTGAGCATTTGCCTCTTTCCCGGAGCAGGGCGCCCTGGCGGGCCCGGCTTTTTCCTCTCATACCCCACTCTGGGCCTGGCCCTCTGCTGCAGCCCTATAGCCTGTCCTAGGAGCTACCCACCATCTCTGGAGGGCCCAAGGCCATAGTGGACTCGGCAGGCTGGGGAGAAGAGTCCTTCCAAAGCAGGAGCCAGGGCGACAAGCTCCTTCCAGATCTCTGGAAGAAGTGACATCACCAGAGGCAACTCTGTTGGGACATGGGAAGGAGGCTGGGACTTTCCACCTACCCCCAAACATCTCTCATCACTGAAATCCCTTCATTAAGTTTGGTTTATCTGTTTCTTGGGAGTGGGGAAACTTGAAGCCTGCCTGTGGCAATTGTTACATGTTAAGTGTGAAATACCCAATAACCAGGGCTAGGCTGAGCCTGCCACGTGGTATCCAATGCAGCCAGCAACAGGAAGGCAGATGGGGCAAGGGTAAGGAGTCAGTCCTCCACGGAGACTCAGGAGCCCTGGGTCCTAGCTACAAGCATACTGTGTGACCTTGGGTGACTCAAGCAACCTCTCTAGGCTTCTGTTTCCCCATCTATCCCAGGCAGAGCTAGCCCTCTTTGATGGTAAGTCCCTTTCCAGCTTTAACATTTCTGAGTCAAGTATGACTCAACCAGAAGAGAAAGGAAGCTGGAAGGAGAGAGACAAGGAAGAGGATTGTGATGGGGAAAGCAGAACGCTCCAAGAGCAGACTCAGGACCTGCGGGTCCTGGTGGAAGACTTCAAGCCCGCTGGGCTGCTGTCTCTACTGCCTGCGGGACTTAGGCTCAGATAGCTGAGGGCCAGGAAGGACAAAGGACCTGCTCAGGTCGGGAGTTATGGGACCCAGAGGAGGTAGAGAGGGCCAAAATTGGGACCAGTATCAGACAGTTTAAATAATGGATCAGAGATGCTGCTGCAGTCCCCCTGCCTTCCGCCCAGAGTTTGGACAAGTGGGCATGTGCCCCTAGAACAGGAAGCTGAGGCCTGGGGAAGCCCAGAGAAGGGTCAGGTGGGGTAGAGGAAGCATCCTGGCCTTTTGTCCTGGGGTCAGCCACCTCACACCAGCCTCTCACCCACAGGCCTCAGCCATGGCCACCCCAAGATTCTGGCTGGACCGTGGCAGGAAGTCATGATGCCATCGGGAACTCCCACCCAGGGTTCAGCCAAACAGAACCCTACACGAGCCTCACCCCTGAGGGAGGCCTGCCCCAGAAGCCATGATTGACACACACCTCCCAGGCTGCCCTGTTCTCTCAGCAAAGCTCCACCGGGTTCTCTCTCCCTCTGCCTGCTGCCTCCAGCACAGTAGCAATAGCCCTCCATCAGCTCTACCTCGCCCCCAGCCCCAGGCAGCAAGAGGCTTGGTCCTCCTGGTTCCTGAGGTGCTGTAGGTGTGTGGATCTCAGCAGAAATGGCATCAGGCATGGCTGCCTCAGGTCCCCCATGCCTGCTCAGATCCAACTGTTGACCCAGGTCAGGAAGCATCTCCACAGGAGTGATAGATATCTTAGGGGCCAGATGGAAATGAAAACACTTCATATAGTTCAGCCCTTTATTGCCTTCATGGGGTAGGTGAAGGGGGGAAGAGTTGAGTGAAAGAGGAGTGATTCAGCTAAGCTGGGGTAGAAAGAAGCAGGAGTAGGGAACCAAGGGTTGAGGGTGCAGGTAGCTCCATGGACCACACCCTTCTGGCCTTCCTCCCCGCCCTCCCTCTCTGATCACACTGGGGACGGGTCCTGGGTGAAGGGCCGGAAGGTGAAGAAGATGGGCTGGTCGGGCATCAGGATGAGGTTGAATGCTGTGCCCACGTCATTGAGATGTTGGATTTCAACTCTGAAATTCTCCAGAATCTGAGAAAGGGGGTGTTGGGCTTAGGTGAGGGGTGGGGAGTATGTCTCCCCTGGGCCAGGCTCATTCACCTGTAAGCAGTGCCCGTTGAGTGTGATTTGAAGAACTCCAGGGGTCCACGCCAGCTCCTACCTAACCCCTGCACAGTGCCTGAAAATACCACTAATGCTGCCCCCTTGATTCAGGCTTTCATTTTACTTACTACAAAGCCTTATCCCACCCCACCCCCATCCCATCACCACTGTGGGGGAACAGATGGCTTGCGGGGGAGGACAGGCACCAATGGGTCACAAGTGGATTAGCCTAAAATAGGAAGTAGGGAATTGTGGGAAAGGGCTCTGGACAGTGATGGGATTAGGAGGGCTGGGATCTTTATTAAGACTGGGGCCAGACTCACATGGATGAGGAAGAGGGTCATTTCGAGCTCAGCGATCCGTCGGCCCACACACTGCCTAACGCCCCAGCCAAAACCGAGGTTCCGGAAGTGGATGAGGTCCTTGTTTTTACCCAGCCATCGGGTGGGGTCGAATTTACCCGGATTGTGGAAGAAGGTGGGGTCCTGACCCATGGCATAGACAGACACCTGCACCAGTGTCTGGAGACAAGGTGAACAGAAGTCTGAGTAGGTCTCACCTCCTCAGGTGGGGAGCACAGCCCAGCTTTCCCACTCCTCCTCCCCAGCCTGGCTGCCCAACTGTCGCACAGACACTGCCCACTGTGGCAACTGGAACAAGACCCCACCCCTCCCTGAGTCTCGCCCATCAAACAGGCATGACTGAAACCACCAGGCCAAGGAGGGCCCAAAGGATTGTGCTGCCCTTTCCTCAGCACTCAAGGGTTCCCAAGACCCAGGTAGCCTCAGGGCTCTCCCTCCTAACCCCGGGCTTGAGCAGCATTCCAAAGATCATCACCCACTGTGCCTACCACCTCTGCCCTTCACTCAAACTTTGCTGCTGCCAAGGACCACCAAGCAGCTCCAGGAAGAGAGACAGGACAGAAGCCCCTGTGGGCACCATCTGCAAGCATCTGCATGCAGTTGCATGTCTGCCCCAGCCTCTGTCTGCAGCCCTCTTGCTGTACCTACCTTGGCGGGAATCATGTAATCTCGAAGAACCAAGTTGTTTGCCACATATCTCTGCAGGGTCACGGAGATGGGGTGGAGTCTACAGAGGAATGCATTCAGAAGCTAATGCCCAGAGGCCAGGACAAAGCCCCCACCCAGTGTGGCACATCAGCCCCCCAGCTGCAGCACAGGAGGGTAGGGGGAGGATGATGGGATAGAATGGAATATCTGGAGGCAGGAGCTGGACTCTATTTCTTCCTTCCCATTCCGAGTGTCTCCCAGACTCCTCACTCCCTGCTACGTCTCCTCCACCAGCCAATAACCCTGTCCCTTAACCCAGGTGCCACACTGGCCCTGCCCAGGATTTGGGGGTGGGTGTGCCTTGCCTCAGCGTCTCCTTGATGCTAGCTTTCAGTAGTGGGACCAGCTGCAGCATCCTGCCCATGTCTTCCCCAGCCTGGCGCCGGGCAGCCAGGACCTCCTCCCGCAGCATCTCCTGCACCCTCAGGCTGCGTGCCATCTCATACAAGTGCCACTGCAGTGTCATGGATGTCTGGCAGGAAGTGTGGGGACACAGAAGACCAGGAGGACCTGTCACTCCTGGGCCACCCAGACCCATGCTAAATTTTCGTTTCCAAGAACCCCTCCCCACCCTCGTGCCAGTGTCCAGAGACCATCATCTGCAAAAGCAAAGCCTAATTCAAAAGGCAAATGCCCAAGAAGTCTTCCTCCCGCCCAGGCAGGAATGTTTGGGGCAGCACTTTTCCTGCCCTTGGCCCTCCTGTCGCCAGAGCCCACCATCTTCCCAGCCAGCAGAGGACACCCACACAGCCAATGCATTCCTGCAAAGGACCGCAGAGGCCCACAGAGGCAAGAGCCCACACCTGGGACAGTTGTCCTGAGAGACTGCCGTTCCTTTAGAAATGCCGGTTGAACAAGCAGCCCTCTCCCCAACAGAACTTGCCCAAACCTTTACCCATAGCTGCAAAGCAGAAGGGAGGCTCACACATACCGGAACCAGAACAACCAGGCCTGGCTCCTGTCCCTGTCGCGGTTAGCTTGTGGTATGCTCTGCGATGAGCCAGCTAATCCCAGTGTTAGTGCCTCCCTGGAGGTATAGGTGGCCCTCCTCAAGCCCACAGTGGCAGGTCCCCTGTGGCAGGACCCCAGGCTGGCGCAGCCCTCTCCTAGGGCTAGGACACAGGTCCTTGCCTGTTGTCTTACCCAGGAGCATATTTCTGTCCACGAGGTTTGGAAACCCTCCTTCTTCCTCCCAGCAGGAGCAATCACGAAAAAAGTGCCATCCAGTCACTTCCCAGTTTGAAATCCTTGCCGGGCTCCCTGGGTCCCCAGATCAAGTCCAGCGGCTTTGGCCTGACCCCCAGGACACCCAACACCTGCCTGCTGCTAGCAGACCACTCCCCCCGCCCCCTCCAACATGCACTTCCCACTTCTGTTGCACTGAGTTACCAGCTCCTGGAGCCCAGAAATCTTTCTCACACTTTCCTTTTCCTAGAATTCCCTTCCCAGCCTAGGAACCAGTCTATACTATTTGTCCAAGCCCCACAGAGTGGCTACTTAGGAAATACTTTTGTACAAAGTAGTCAACTAAGTTGCTAGCTGTGCGACCTTAACCAAGTTATTTAACCACTATGTGCCCCAGTTTTCTCATCTCAAAAAGGTGAATAATAGCAACATACCTCATAGTTTTCTTTGTGAATACTAAATGAGTTAATACATGTCAAAAGCTTAGGACTCTACCTGCCATATAGTATGGGCTGAATAATGTTACCTAACAATAATAGCTGCATTGGTACAGGTGAACGTATTTTTGGCGATCTTTTCTTAAAATACGCTCCAAAACTCCATCTGCAGCCTGTCACAGGGACTGGAAGTCCTCCCTTAGAGCACAATATAATAAGATACCTAGGGAATAAAGTTGTTCACCCAGGGGACTGACACATGCTTCTCCCTAGTCCTGAAATGCTATTCCTTCTCCTTTCTCCTGGTAATACCCTTCAAGACACGAGCTGAATTTTAGCTCTTCTGTGGAGCACAGTCCCTGACCTCCAAGGCCACAGGGGTCCCTGCCCTCTTCCCAGCATTATCAGTACCCTGTACATGCCTGCCCATCCAGCCCTATAACATGGTGTGGTGGGCATCTGTGCACTTACTGCCTCCTTGTCATGGGCTGCATTGTGTCCAGCCCCAAATTCATATGTTGAAGTCCTAACCCCCAGTACCTAATAATGTGGAGATAGGGTGTTTAAAAAGGTATTAAGGGTGGGCCGGCCGAGTGGCGTGGTGGTTAAGCGCTGGCTTGGGAAGCCAGTGGCCCCGGTTCGGGTCCCACATATGAGGGCCAGTGACACTGCCCTCAAAAAAAAAACACAAAAAACGGTATTAACGTAAAATGACGTGGCCCTAATCTAACAGGACTGGTATCCTTATAAGAAGAGGAGATTAGAACACGGACATACACAGAGGGAGGATCATGTGAAGACACAGGGAGAAGATGGCATCTGCATGCCAAGGAGAGGGGCTCAGAGGAAACCGACCCTGCTGACACCTTGACCTTGGACTTCTAACTCCAGAGCTGTGAGAAAAATAAATATCTATTGTTTAAGCCACCTTGTGTGTGATACTTTGTTCTGGCAGCCTCAGCAAACTAATATACTCCACCTCTCTGAGCAATTTGAAGCATTTGGTGTTTGCTGTAGTCATCTTCATGGTCCCAGGGCCTGAATCATAACTAATCCTCAATAAACACTAAATAATGAGCCCTCCCTGTCACATTAGCATGAGAAGGTTTAAGATATTGGAGAAGCGGATGGTACCCAGGAAGACAGGTTTTGCTTTCAGGAAAAGAACCTTCTGTGGTACAGTGCTGCCTGTGGGCAGGCAGAAAAGACAATGCGAGGCAGCACCCCCTTCCACCGGCTCCCAGCTTTCCTGAGGTTTGGCCAGCCTTCCTGAATCCATGGAGCTGTGTCCCCCACCTGTGACTGAAGGACTTGTCCTATACAGACTCCACGGGCTGGCCACCTATGCCTCACCCCTCCCTTCTCATAGGCAAAGAAAAGGGATGGGTCAACCAGAAGGCATGCTCCTAGATTAGTACTTAGGAAATGGAGCCAGGAGAGGGAGATCTACCCCACAGGGGCAGGCCGGTGTGGAAAGGGCACAACCACAGGAAGGGACGGGGATGCCCCTGAGGCCACCTCACCGTGTCCACACCCCCCGCCAACATCTCTGTGACATTGGCCTTGACATCCTCGAAGAGCAGCTTATTATTTCCCAGGAGGCGGTAGAGGACACCCGGGTACTTGTCGAAGTCCCTTTTCTGTCTCAGGTCCAAGTAGAAATTCTGGGTATATTTTTCAGCTGTGGGGCAGGCAGGAGGAAAGGAAAATGAGTGAAGTTCTCTATGGGCAGGAGGGAAGGAGCGGGCCCTTGGTGCAAGGCAGCCCTTGGTGCAAGGCAGTACCCAGGGCGTGGGGATTCCAGAGCCCTGTGCTTTCTGGGCTGCGGTTTTACTGAGCACACGCTATCTGCTAAGTCCTTCCTATCTGTTTCTTCGTTTAATCCTTCCCCACGACCGTGTGGGGTAAGTGATAACATCCCCACTTTACAGGGAAGGAAACAAAAGCCCACAGAGGGTAGTGGCTTGCCCAAGATCAGGTGGTGTCAGGGGCAAATGCAGGATTTGTCTCCAGGTCTGGCATCATCGCCACACTTCAGTCTTATGTCTCTCACCCAAATCCCAATCTGCCACAAAAGCCAGGTCTGAAACACTAGTCCTTAACCTATGGGGATCACAGGCTCCTTGGAAGAATATTATGGACATCTTCGATCTTCTACCCATAAAAATCAAATCATCCCCAATAGCTGGCCACAAGCCACCATTTCCAGAGCTTCGAGGGCCTTCCTGACGCCCATCCCTGCCAACCAGAGGGTGGATTTCTTACATGGCAACTCAGTGCCCATTGACAATGTGTACAAGGAGGCAGACTGAGGCTTAGGGCTTCCATCTGTATCTCTCTCCCTTTCTCTCTCTCCCTCCACCCTTCCCTGCCCCCAGGTCTGGCTTTCCCACCCCCTGAGATAGACAGGGGTTTCCTAGCCCCAGACTGAGCTGCCCAAAGAACAGCCAGAGGAAACCTCACCTTTATTGAAAATCATATCCCATGCAGCCGCATGTTCCCGCCACGTCTTGGTCCTGAACAGACGGAACAGGTCTGGGGGCAGCATGAGCATGGGGACGCTGGTGTGGAACATCTGGTAGACAGCATCAATGAACCGCTGGGCCTCAGGGTCCACTACCTCCTCCAGCATCCCTAAGCGCTCCCCAAATATGACGTTGGTGATGGCTGCAGGGATAGGCACAGTCTGAGGAGCCCTTTCCAGCCTGGCCATCTGACAACCTCAGCTCCCAGGAACCCCACCCCTACCCCTGCCAACACATAGGATCTCCTGCACCCTATCTCAGTCTCCTTCAGTAAAGAAACTGAGGCCTGGGGCCCATAGGGCTGGAATTGCGGGGCAGAGAAAAAGTACCCTTCTGACAACCACTCAGGGGCAAGCGGAAGACCCCGAAAAGGGATCACCTAGGTGGGAAGCAACCTCTAGCAGAGCTGGGAGAGGGCCCCAACTGGGATGGAATATCCCCACCTGCCCTTTCAACAGCATCCCAAGCAGCCTCTGGGAAGAGAGATTTCTCATCTATAATTGACCAAATTGGCCAGATACTTCCTGAAAAAAGCCAGATGGGAGAATGGGAGACATAAAACCTGATTAATTGGCCATCCAGGACCCACTCTGACAGACCTAAGAAGTTATAACAACCCCAAGTTTTTTCCACCTCTGGGGTCAGGAATTTGAATGTTGATTTCATGCCAAACTCAGAGAATCCCAAATCCCCTGCAGTGATCACGTGATCCCCTCAGGACATAGGCCCTTTGCATGTGCTGTTCTCTCTGCCTGTTCCGCCCAACTTCCATATCCCATTGAATGACTCCTACTCATCCTTGAATACCCAATTCAGATTAACCACCCATCCCTCTTTCTCCCTCCCAGACCTCAAAGGTCGATAGCCCAGGAGTGATTTGCATAATGGAGGGCTTTGCCACGTTATTGTTTGGAAGGTAGTGGCAATGGGGACCCACACTTTGAAGATCCTTGCCCCCATAGAGTGAATGCCAGCAAGAGGGTGCAGTTCCCCCTGGGTAGCTGATGGCAGACGGTGTGTTCAGTAGCTCATCCCAAAGCCCATCCCAACACTTCCTCAGAGTCCATGCTGGGTTTCCAGGGGGGACACTAGGTTTTCCCACCCCAAGACTGCTGCCAGAGAGGTGCAAGCCCCTTACACTCGAAGGCAAAGCGGAACAGGTCATCACTGATGTCCCCCGAGAACTTTCCAGAGCCCTGCTGCTGGATGCGTCTGTGCAGGAGGCTGACGAAGTCCTGGGACACGACTTCCAGCAGGGGGATGAAGTTCTTCATGGCTTCTGGAGCCATTACTTCCTGGTTCAGGGCCAGCCGGTCTTTCTTCCAGGCTCCTGACTTCCTGAGGAAACACAGGCCCTCGGGCCCTCACAGTCACAAGCCCCAGGCTTCACAAACACAGACGGGACTGACAGGGCTCTCCCAGGAGACTGAGCCACAGCTCAGAGTCCAGCACCTATGTCCAACACCTGCCCTCACCTCCTCCCAACACCCTCTGCCTCGCACTAGCTCCCTGACAGGAAGAAAGTGGGTGAAGACGAACGAAACCTGATAACACACACACACACACACACACACACACACACACACACACACATCCTTCGCTGCTGTGAGCCAAGAACTCAGAGACCTTAAGACCCTTTCAAGCTCTCTTGTCTCCACCTCAGCTGCAGATATGCCTTCCAGCCACTTGCCCTTCCTCCTGCAGGGGGCTCACCTCCTGCCATTCAAGGGCCCCCGTATGTCACCTCTTCCTACACAATTGACCAACATCTCTACTGCACCTCTATTCACATTGGTGGGAAATCTTGGGTGCCCAGAATTGGGTTAATAACAAACCTCAACCTATGGTCCACTCTTGAAAATAGATCCCTGCAAAGCTCTCTATAGTTTGCGGGCTTTGTTTGCTTATGAGAATGGTAGTATACACTCACTACCCAATAGGAAAACTAGGAACTTGACAGTAATTTACAAGTGCCCACCTGGTCCTCCCCGGCTAAGAGGGCTACCAACCTGACTCCTTTGCTTGCTTTTGTGTATAGTTTCATCTGTTTGACATATTTCTAAAACATACTTTCTTAAAATGTATGCTTATTTTCAACTTCGTTTAAAAAAGCTGTCATGATTTGGGGGGATTTGCTTTTTTCACTCAATTTTATCTGCGTTTCATCTGTATTATTGGGGGTCATTGTTCTTGTTCATTCTGAGTGGCACGTGCCACCACTCATGCATTCATGCCCCTGTTGGGCATTTAGGTGGTTTCCTCATTTTTGCGCTTATGAATGGCACTGCTGCCAACATTCTAGTACCTTCTCGGGAACCTCAGAGGGATGTTTTCTGGAGTAGATCCCAGAGAGCAGAACTGCTGTATCATAGGTACGTGAGTATTCAACTGCAGGAGGTCATGTCCAACCATTTTCCAAAGTGGTGGCCCCAGTTTCCCACTAGCAACCTATGAGAGTTCTAGTTGCTCCACATCCTAACCAACACTTGATATGGTCACATTTTAAATTTGTGATGAGTAATTTGGTAGAAAACAGTATCCACTAGACTTAAATACATCAATTTGTCACGTGTTTCACTGCCCCTTTAGACTGTGATGGACTCAGAGTAGCAAGGCCCTGCCCTACTTGTTACTGAACCCCCACAGCTTGGCAGCAGGCCTGACACATAGTAGGTGCCCAATAAGATAGAACTTAATGAATGAACCACTGAGAACTTCGCAAGGTCTTTAATTACTCATTGAGCCCTTCAGCCGGATCATTTCCCTGATGGTTGGCATAGCAGTGCGCCATCACCATTCTCTCTTTTATGGAGGCAGGAAGATGACAGGGACTTGCCTAAATGCCCCAGCTAGAACGGGCAGGGAAAGCGTGGCCCCAGCCCCTCACCCCAGCCTCTGCCCTTGCCACAGCTGCCCATCATCTCCCTCCAGCCCCTGGGAGATGACCCCAGGACTCACTTGAATAAGACCCCGATGGGTCTCTGGTAATGCTGGTGATAAGCAACCCAGGGTGGGATGCAATATCGTTCTGGTGTGGCACCCTCGTACTTAAAGAGAAGGGCCACGTCTTCAGGGTCAATGATAAAAACTGACTCCATGTTGCCAAGCTTCTCCCTGGAAGGGAGGAGGAGAAGGCTGTGACATAATGATTCAAGGAGAGCAGTGCAGACCGCATGCTATCAGGACAGGGCTCTCGGCTCCTCTGTAACCACCTCAGGGCTGAGCACGCAGAGCAGACTGGCCTGGAAGTGGATCGTTTCCACAACCTTCTTGCCAGCTCTCACCAATCTGAGTCTCAGTTTCCTCTTTCATAACATGGAGAAAAATAACAGCACCTGTCTCACAAGGTTGCCAGAAGATAAGGTGATATGAAGTCTACAGCTGTGACTCCTATTAGGCATTCTGTAAGTGACAGCTGTATGCTCCTCATATTATCACATTGGCTGCTGCCGTCCCACAGCATGTCCCCCAGGACCTGCTCTGCTCCCACCCTGGCCTTCTGTGGGCCATCAAGTTCTCCACCCCATGCTCGTCCTACGCTCATTCTTCCTGTATGTTCATACCCTCAGCACTCGCTCACCCACCGCATGGCCCAGCAACATGGCACCTTCACGTCACTGTTGGAGTGGCCCTGGGCTGGAATGACTACTTGCTAGGCAGGTCATACATCGGGCCACTCAATCCCTTCCAGGCTCTAGAATTAATTTTCGGGGTGTGGCCACCCTGTCTCTCCAAAAATCATAGGCCTAACAAAGCACTTTTTCTCTATTAAAACAACACCGCCCCAGGTACAGGTTGTCCAAACCTGTAGAGAACTTTTTAAATCTTTTTTTCCTTCCTTTTTTTGTTTTGTAGTGAATTTTTATAAGAGTTATTTTAGCCCAAACTGAGGACAATTGCCAGGAATCAAGATGTAAAATCCTTCCAGAGAATGACAGTTTTGCAGTTTCTTTTATGCATTTGAAATAAGAAGGAATGAAAGGAAGATTACAAGGTGGGGATTGGATTAAAGATTGTCAAGAGTGTGCTCTCTTGAGGGTGGTCCCACATTAGGAGGAGGGGTCTGAAAGAGGCATTTCAAAGCTGTGCCAACCTAAATGCACAGAAACACTAGACATGGCTTGCCTAAAAACCTTTCTCTCAAGAAGTTGTATGCCTGGGACAGGATGACCCACCATGACTTGTCCAGTTAGTAATTTATGATCAGATCACCCTGTGAGGGTACTTTCCGTAGAGCCCTTCTTTAGTCCACAGGATATATACCTCACAAAACACTTTGCAAACAATCTCTTTTAAAATACAACTGTTGGATAGTCACGGGGTGTAAGTACAGCACAGGGAACTTAGTCAATAATATGGTAATAACTATGTATAGTGCCAGGTGGGTATTAGGTTAGTCAGGAGGATCATTTCTTAAATTATATAAATATCTAATCATATGCTGTACACCTGAAATTAATACAAAATTATATCAAATGTCAACTGTAATTGAAAAATAAAAAAAGGGGGGAAAAGGTGAAGGGGAATAAGAGGTCCAAATTTCCAGGTATAAAACAAATAAGTCATGGGGATGTAACATACAGCATGGGGAATATAGTCAGTAATATTGTCACATGGTTGCTGGGCTTATGGTGATCACTTCTTTAGGTATATAAATGTTGAACAACTATGGTGTACATCTGAAACTAATATAATGTTGTATGTTAGCTATATTTTTAATGAAAATCTTAAAAAATAATAATAATGAAACACAGCTATTGGGAAACCACAGAAAATTCCACTTCTCACTTATGTATGATGTGTTTTGCATAAGAAAAGCAACTTAAGATACACTTTAAGGCAAAATAGGGCCAGCCGAGTGGCGCGGTGGTTAAGCGCTGGCCTTGGAAGCCAGCGGCCCCGGTTCGGTCCCACATGTGAGGGCCAGTGACACTGCCCTCAAAAAAAAAAAAAAAAAAGGCAAAATATTAGAAATACAGGTACAAGCTGAGTTCTCCCTCTTTCCCTCCCTCCTTCCTTCCTTCTCCCTCCTCCCTTCCTCTTCCTGCCCTCCCCCTTCTTCCCTCTCTGAAGGAAGAGCTGGGAGGAGGGGGAGAGGGAGAGCACACTGCTTTAATCGCTGACCTATAAACCCTGAGCCTACCTTCCCAAGCCTCAGAAAATCCCTTCAGTGTTTTTCCAGCTCCCACGTGTCCTCACACCACCAGCTCCATACCCCCACCCTGGGTCAGCAAGGTCCTTGAACTGCCGTTATTATCAATTCCACTTCTGGGAATCTAGCCCAGACCTGCCTTGGGGCCTGATGCCTGATGGATGAGGAGGTTCATCATGGTATCATGTCCAGTAGCAGAAAACCCAGAGTGGGATAAATGTCCACTTTAAAAACTGGCTAGGGCCGGCTGGGTGGCGCGGTGGTTAAGTGCTGGGGTGGGACGCCAGCGGCCCTGGTTCGGATCCCATATGTGAGGACCAGTGACACTGCCCTCTAAAAAAACCAAACAAAACAAAACAAAAAAAAAACACAAAGAAAAACTGGCTAATGTGGCTTATTCATAACTATGAACTATGACGCTGCCTTTTTACAAAAGGAAAGAAGTCCTCACTATATTGTTATGGGACAACACCAAACAGCATATATAACACATTCACATTTCTAACGGTACATAAAAATTATCAAAATTGAGATTCTATGTGATTTCAATGTTTCATTTGTGTTTGTCTATATTTTCCAAATTGTTCAAAAATATGAACAGGAACAGCCTTTGTATTAAGAAAAACCTATGAAAGGTATAATCAAAATTCCTCGTGTTTATTCAGCAGTTTATAATTTCCAGGCTATACATTAAAATACAATGGTGACACCCTGAACTGGAAGTCAGACAGTTGGAGTTCCCGCCCTGGCTTTGTCCTGATGAGCTATGAGAACTTTGGCGAGACTCTTGTCCTCCGTGGGCCTGTGTTCTCATCTGTAAAATGGGAATTATAACACAAACTTCAAGAGCATGCTGCAAGGCTCAGGTGAAAGCGATTCAGAAAACAGAAATGGGCTTGATAAAAATAAAGGTTCCTATTAGGCATAGAAAGCAAGGAATAGCGGGCGATCACCACAAAGAGAGGCTGGAGCCAGAGGCACTGACAGGCAGGCCTATGGGAGAGGCGAGAGGCTCAGGAGCTACCTTCTCCTAAGCCTGGGGCCTGTCTGCCTCCAAACCAGCTGGGAAAAAGGCTCTTTAGACTTCAAAAGGAATTGTGGGAGAGGGAGGATGTGACCCTGTCAAATGAGCAGCTGGACCCCTGACCCTTCCACAAACAAGCCTGCCCTCCTGCCCCTATCCAACCCAGACAGGGAGCCCCAACATGTCCTGTGATGCCCTTTCCCTGTCCTACCATTTCACTCAGAGGGAAACGCACTGTCCTTCCTGATGTTCCCTCCCTGCTCCACTGCCACCTCCACCACCTCCCATCCCCCTCAGCTATGCTCCCAGAGAACCCAGGTGAGACCTGAAGGCCACCTACCTTAGAAACTGCTAAAGCAGAAGAAGCAAGGCCTCCCGCCAGAGGCAGCCCTCAGGGACCTGCACCCCCGCCCCAGCAGAGGCCATGCTCAGAGGCCAAAAGACCAAAGTCCCTTGCTCCTGGCAGGAGAGCAAGGCAGATGCTTGGAGAAGAGGGGCTCCAAGCAGGCCAAGTGGAAGGGACAAACTCAGCTGCTCCAGGGCTGCACAAGGCTAGGGGAGAGGCCAGCATCCCAGCAGGACGGGGATCTAGCTGGGTGACCAAGGCAAGAATCCTAACCTCTCTTAGCTTCAGTCTCTTTTGACAATGAGGATGATAAAACTTACCTTCCAAGGGGTCCTGAGGATAATGGATATAGGGAGACATTTAACAGGGCTTGTTCTTTACCATCCCCCTACCTCTCCCCATAAAGTTTCAAAGGGTGTAGGACCTGAGAAGGGTTGAGGCCTCGTTGCTGGGAACTGAGCCCACTGTCAGGAAGTCTTATCCCTTCTCTTGCCACCATCCCCAGGCATGGAAGAAATAAAGCAGACCATTTGGGGACGGGGGAGCACAGCAAGGCTATCTAGGCCCCTCAACCTCCCTACCCCACCAGCCCCCACCCTCTGCCAGGCTTACCTGTAAATGGGGCCATATTTCTGGAAATTCTGGACTTGGTGATAGTGGAAATTCTGAGAGCCCTTCTCCCTCCAGAAATGGTACAGATTTAGCCAGCCATTGTCACCAGGGGAGGGGATCTCACTGATAGGGCGAGGCACGTGAGTGGAGATGCGGGCTCCCTCTCCAGTGGGCACCCTGGGGTGCCCCAGGCCCTCCTGCAGGGCACTCAGGAGCGGCTGGCAGCCTTTGACCAGGACTGAGCGCAGAGGAAGTCCCCTGGCCAGCATGCTGTCCCCACGACTCCTACTCCAGCAGGACCTGACAGGGGACTCTGGCCCTGGTCCCCGGGGGCCCAGTTTATAACCTCCAGCTCAAGGTTAAGAGAGAAGCTGACAAAGCAATCATCTGCCCTCCTCTTCCTGTTGTCTCCTGCTTACACACAGCCCCTCCCAGATGGGGGTACCAAGGCTCCGTCTGGAATGTCTGCAGCCAGAGAGGCTCGCCAAAAGCACAGGGAGACCCCTCTGTCTCTGCCCTCAGTGCCAGCCTCAGCAGGCCCCTGAAATGGTACAGGTTTGTGCCTTTCCTCTGCTGGGGCCTCCTGCTGACCCCTGCAGTGAAGCCCTGCTGCTGGCAGACATCTACCAGGATATGCCAACAGCCTGGGGTTGTGGGTAATAATGGGGGGCCTGAGGGAAGGTTAGAGACAATACACAGCTTTGGGCAGCATACATCTTAATTGCAACCCCATTACATATATATATACCTTTTCCATATATGTGATATATATCTGTATATATATATCATATATATATGTATATATATATACATATATATATGATATATATATATATGATTTCTGCTTGCAAAAAAATCTTGTTGTCTGAAAACATTGTAATTGGCAGGTATTGCTATTACTATTTTTAAAGATACTACTAATTATACAAATAAGCTAATTTTGCTCATTGTAGAGCACTGAGGAAAAGGACAAACAAGAAAAATGATAATTTCCTGAGTCTTTAATGCTGAGTGAAAGAAGCCAGATACAAAAGAGTATATACTGATTGTGGATGCAAAGGGGTTCTGTGGAAAGTCACCTCACAGGGTGATCTGATCACAAATTCCTAACTGGGCAGGTCATGGTGGGTAGTCACGCCCCAGGCCTATCATTTCTTTAGTAAAAGGTTTATCTTTGCCTTAGCAAGCCCTGCCCATTGTTTCTGTGCATCTGGCAGGTTAACATACCTTTGAAATGCCTCTTTTCAGAAGAGAGCACTGTAATCCAACCCCACCTTGCTTTCCCATCTCCATAATCTTTCTTATGTTCCCTCCTTAATTCCAAATGCATGAAAGAAGTTGCAAACTGCCCCTCTAAGAAGCATTTTTCTCAGTCTGTTGAGATCTTGCTTCTAGGTCTACTCTCTGTTTGGCTCAAATTAGTTACCCTAGGAAGAATTCAAAAAAAAAAATTTGTTTTAAATCATCTTTTCCTAACAGATGATTTTCAAAAGCACTTGCCCAGCATCCCTGGTGAGGAAGCAAGCACCATGTGAAACTCTTTCTGGCACATGTGATGGAGAGCCCTCCAACCTGGGCCATGCAGCATGGGACCTCTGTGGGGGTCAGTGAATGGCCACCCAGGCAGCCCTCGGTGAGATTCCTGACACCTTGGCAGGCATCCAACCCTGATCATCCACTGTCCTGGAGGTTTTGCGTAATTGCATAGCATCCCTTGATAAATCCCTTCCTTGCAAAATATTAGCTGGAGTGAATTCTGTTCTCTATATAATAAGAGCTCTAAATGATATAACAGTAAAGTTAATCTAAAAATAAAAGGCCTTTCAAAGTGAGAGGCAACCAGCATTTACTGAGATCAATAAGAACAGCTACTCCAAACCCGCTGATTCAGGCAGAAGCCCACACAGTGTTTCAATTAGGAGACACAGGCCAGGGGTATTTTTGAGAAAGGGAAGGGGAACAATGACCTCGATAGAAGGAAGGAATCACTATTGGCACAGGTAACATAACATAGTGGTATTAATTCTAAACAGTATTGTTAATTTTCAGTCCAGTTGTCATCAGTCTGGTAGTCAACTGCTTTCTTATCTTTGCAAACAGACCTTTGGGACACAGTGTCGACCTAGGCCCAGTCCAAAGGTTATTTTGCCCTGTTTTTAACATTCCAAGGTTTGAGGTATAAGATGTACAAGGCAGTTCCTCTGGGGTAGTAGCACCAGCTCCATTTTAAAGTGGCTCCATTTCTAATATTGTTTACAATAAACAACTAATTATACTGCTAAAAGTCCACCACACTCCTACGTTTCAAACACCGCTTGCATCTAAATTCATAGAGCTAAGTTGGATCATTTTGTATCGTTCTAGTTTTAATTTATGCCTCATAAGCTTTAACTCATTAAGGGGACATTCTAAGAACCAGAGAGAAAACCTCATGACAGGTGGTATTTGATGGAAAGCGAAGGGCAGAAAGGTTTGTTATGGGGACCTCCATTTAATACCTGTGCTTCCACCACCCTGAGATAAACATAAACCTGCTAAAAAATATTTTCATATATTTCCTTCCAGTCCTTTTCTACTTAATTCTTTTGTTTTCTTTTTCTGAGTGATTGAAATTTTATTTATTTTAACTACAATGTACAGTTTTATCCAAATAATTTACATAGCTACTTTAAAAATCCAAAACATATCAGTCCTGTTCAACCAGAGAAGAAGAACTAGTAGGAGATATGCATTAATAGTTTTGTTGCAAGGAATTGGCTTATGCAATAGTGAGACTGGCTTTGCAAGTCTGAAATCCATCAGTCAGGGGGTCAGGAAGGGCAAGCTGGAACTTTCCAGCACAAACTGAAGCTGCAGTCCACAGGCTGAGTTTCTCCTTTAGGGAAACCTCAGCCCAACTCGTAAGGCCTTTCAGCTGATTGAATCAGGCCCATCCAGATTGTCTGGCATAATCTCCTTTCCGTAAGGTCAACTGATTATGGACTAATCACATCTACAAACTGCCTGCGCAGCCGCGCCTAGATTAGTGTTTGACTGAATAACTGGGGGCTATAGTCTAGCCAAAGTGACGTGGAAAACTGACCATCACAGCACTACTAAACTATAAAGAAAAACCGCAAGCTGTCTGCTCCAACCCTCCACACTCTTGATGCCACTTGCCAGAGGGAAATTGAAACCTCTCTTCAACACAGTCAAGCACCTCAGGTTCATAGGAACTCTGTTTCTGGGACCTCCCACCCCTTCACGTTCTCTATTCCATGCTGCTTGTTTCTGAGCCCATGAAGAGCTGTCATCCAGGGACCTCCCATCACTGTCGCCTTGGAAATTTTTTTTTTCTCAATCCTGTTTCCTGGAGCCCATGTCACCTGTTTACAGTATCTTCCTTCAAAAGAGTACATGAAAGGTAAAATTTTGAGTCCTTGCTTGTCTGATAATATCTTTATTCTGCCCTCATGCTTGATTTGAGATTAGCTGGATATAAAATTCTAGGTTGGAAATAATTTCCCATTTTTAAAAATTATGTTTGAAAGCATAGCTCCATTGTTTTCCATTTCCTGGAGCTGCTGTTGAGAAGCCCAAAGCCATTCTGATTCCTGAAGCCTTGTGTTATTCCCCTCTTGTCACTCTTAGGACCTCCTATTTATTTTGGCTGCTTCAAATTTCGCAATGCATCTTGCCACATCTGTCCTTGGGCTGCATTCTTGGTTAAGTCTTTCAATCTAGAAATTCATGTCCTCAGATTTCTGGACATTTACTTGTATAATTTATTTAATAATTTCTCCAGTCCATTTATCTTTTCTCTATTTCTGAAATTCCTATTATTCATTTGTGAACTTCCTGGATTTATCTTACTTCTGTTTTTTCTTCTCTTTCCCACATTACATTTGTCTTTTCATTCCACCTAATGAGAGATTCCCTACCTCAGCTTCTAACCCCTCTGCTATAATTTTTATTCCCACTTTCTGTTTTTCAATTTCCTAGGGACTTTTTCTATAGCTACCTGCATGTAGACATAATATGGATATAGTAGCTTCTCTGAAGATATAATTCATAGTGTTGTTTTCTAGTTGGTTTGGAGTTTGTTTTATGCATTATTATTATTATTATTGTTATTTTGGCTTTCCTTTACTCTCTGTATTGTCCCGTTTTTTCTGAGTTCCTTTTTCTATTTGTTTTCATCCCTGCCTTTCACATTAGAAGTTTCCTCAAATGTCTACTAATTTTGGGCAGTCTATTAGGAGTCCTGCCTGGACCCCAAATTTAAGAGTCAGGACCCTCGGGCCGGCTGAGTGATGCGGTGGTTAAGAGCTGGCTTGGGACGCCAGCGGCCCGAGTTTGGATCCTATATATGAGGGCCAGTGACACTGTCCCCTAAAAAAAAAAAAATATAAGAGTCAGGACCCAAACATCTGGCTAGTATGGAGCATGCAAGTGGAACTTGTCCAGCTGTGGATCTGGGACAGAGCCATCAGGGAGGACTCTGACAGGTCCCCAGTGACAGTTGCTATATGACCTTCAGTCAGGCTGATCATTTTCCCTAAGGAAGAATCTTCTGCATTTGCAGTACAGGATGGCTCACTTGCCTCCCTGTGGCTGATGTCCCTGGGCCAGGAGCCTTCTTCGTTCAATGAATCCAGAGAGCAAAGGTCATCACATTGATCCAGAAGCCCCCCCCCCCCCCGGGCATTCTGTGCACACAGCTATGGTCGTTGTGTTCAGTTTTGTGTGCTGCTGTGTTTTCACCCAAACTGATATAATCATTTCCTATTTATGATTAAAAGGTCCTGAACGATCTCTTAGAAAACCTGCATCACATTCTGTAAGTGAGGTTATCTGTGCCTTAGTCTTTTAAGTTCTGAGGTTCAGAGGTCAGCTTGGGTGGGTAGGTGTGCCTAGACCATGAGGGATAGCAGCCCTGGGGACAGGTGTGTGCATTTATTCCCCCACCTGCAGCATTCCACACCTGTGTTCCAGGCACTGGGCTAGGTGATGGCAGAGAGAAGAGGTCCGAGAGACACACGGGCCTTGCTCTCAGAAAGGGCACCTTGTTGGGGGAGGGGTGAAAAAGCCTTGCGTCAAGGAAGGCCAGCAGGGTTCCAGTCTCCATGAAGAGGGAGGGAGTGGGCTTGTGGGCCGAGGTCTGGTGGGCCCCACGGTGGGAGTGGGAGAAGGTGAGAATCCTGCCTCGAGGACAAAGAAGCACTTGGAGAAGGCAGGAGAGAACCAGGAGAGAGCCAAGAGGTCCGAGTTTCAGGGGAGGGGGCATGAGGTTATCAAACCTAACTGAGGCATGTGGGCATTTTTCATTCCTGTGTGTTTGTGTCCTGAATACTAAGCTGCTATTTGGAGGGTTAGATGAGGGTGGGGTTTGCCTAAGTTAAAAATTACCACCCACAGCCTGCTGGTTTCCCACCTCACCAAGGCAACAGGTGAAGGATCAATTCCAGAGAACAGGTGAAAAGAGAATGGGAAGCATTGGAATGGAGGAGTTCAATCATAACTTGTATTCAAACCAACCAGGTACGGCTATGGCTCTGCCTCTTACCGGCTGGTAACCTTGAAAAGTGTTCCCATCTTCCCTGAAAGTGACTGTCCACCTCTGTCAAATGAGTTACCAACAGGGCCACTGGGGGTCAGAGAACAGTCCTTGCAACAGCCCCTCCCCCCAGGCCTTGTATTCTGTGAGAGTGATGTGGACCTTCCCTTAGAGGGGTGCAGGCTGATGGCAAAAGGAACCTGGGGTACCTGGATGGGGCACACAGGTTGAGTCAGGTGCCTTTTTTTTTTCTGGAGGGCAGTGTCACTGGCCCTCAGATGTGGGACCGAACCTGGGCCGCTGGCTTCCCAGGTCAGCGATTAAACACCATGTCACTCGGCCGGCCTAGGTACCTTTTACTTTCATTCTTTGGGGCAAGATAAGGAAACATATGCAGGTAGAGGGCAGCAAGGGGAAAAGGAGAGGCCAGGTAGAAGGAAGGCCTGAGCCCAGGTGGAGGGGCACACAAAGGGTGGGGGGCAAGGCCAGTGGGGACAGGAAGATGATCAGCTCCAGAAAAAGTCACTTCTGGGTGACACCACATCAGGCAGTGATCAGCAGGGCACGGGATGAAGGAAGGGACAAACAGACTGCAAGACAAGAAGTGAACCCCTGGGGCCTTGCTCTCACCTCATTGCGCTCCTCCAAGAGTGGCCTTGTCCAGCTGTCTGAAGCTCACCCCCACAGGCCACCCTTATCCTTGTATCATCCTGGACTCCTAGCCCAAGGCTCCAGAATCTTCCACAGCCTCTTGAACATGTTACCAGTTGACAGCAAACTAGACCAGGGCTCGGTGGAAGTAAGGAGGTGTGCTCCCAGGCAGAGGTATGGTTGTGGGAGGCCCAGGTGAGGGACCCTGGGCTCACCTCCCAAGCATCTGGATTTGGGAACATCGAGCAGATCCTCCTTCTCCATTTCCACACCTGGACACAGTGGCACGGCATGATAGAAGGAGCATACTGTGAAACACCCTACAAATTGTACAGTGATGACTGTGTGTCACAGGCTGAGAGACCTGTAAAGGCCCTTAGATACCATTTCTTTGTTTTTCCATTAAATAGATAGGAAGACTGAGGTCCAGAAAGGAGTAGAGGCCTATACTGGGTCACTAGAGCAAAGCAGGAGCAGAGGCAGTCCTCAAACTAGGCCTCAAGCCCCGCCCCAAAGAGCCACAGGGCCCAAGTCAAGAGTGGCTATTTAGAGAGGAGCAGCTGGCTCTGTGTGAGGCCACGGAAGACTTACACAGAGTAGACGCCTGGCTGATGACAGTGGGAAGGCCAGAGGAGGAAGTGGAGGTAATGAGAAGGTCTTCAGCCCCTGGGCCTTGAAGAACTTGAAGAAACAAAGGAATTTCACCTTGAACCCCAATCTTCGTCATCCCTCCCAAGCTGGCCCTGATCTGGGGCCATGATTCAGTATGGCTGACTCAGAAGGAGAAATGAGATCTGCAGTCAGACCACTCTGAACTCACTCCAAGATCTTGACAAGATGGGTTACCATCCACCCCAGGATATCAACTTCCCTGCCCATGCACTGGTTCTCTGATCTGCCCGCACAACTCTCCCACCATACCACAACCGCAGGTCCAACCCAGCTGAGGTCACTGCCCATACACAACCCTCCCTGCACCCACCACCTTCCCAGAAAACAGGATCATAATAGTTTCAACAAAACTACAGCTCACTTGATATAAAGTGTGTATATCAGAAAGCACACACAAGCCATGTAAAACATTTCGTGACAATAATCTACACTATATCTATGTGTTTTTTGAGGTTTTTTTTTTTTGTGTGTGTGTGTGTGTGTGTGTTTTAAAAAATTATGTTTTATCGTCTCCAGCAGGAGAGGCCTGCATGGGTGGTGGGTGCACCAGCTCAGGGGTGGCCTGGAGGCCAGCTCCAAGGGCTCCTCAGATGCACTTCCAGGAACGGGTAAAGGACTCATGGCAAGTTTCCGCCAAGCTGCTGATAAGATTGAGGAATTCTGGGAAATCTAGCTGCCCGTCACTTTTGAGGTCCAGTTTCTTCATCATGCGGTCAAGGACGCCAGGATCCTTCTGGTTCTTTGTGAAGGCAATCAGTTCTGTATTCATGAAGCTTAGGAACTCAGTCTTGGAGAGGCTGCAATGGTTCCCGTCCTTCCCAGCATACTTCTGGAAAACTGCAATCAGGGACTTGATGCACCGCTCGGTCTCTGTAGGGCTGGACACTTTTGCCATGTCAGAGCGGAGCGAGGCGCAGAGGCTGTGAGCGGGGAGCAGCGCTGTGAGCTCTGGGCTGTGGCTGGAGGCAGGAGGGCCTATAATCTATGTTTTAAGGTATATGACTCTATTGCTATTTTCAAAATTTTACCTGCTGGCAAATAAAAGATATATTTAAAACACAACAGACAAAAAAAAAAAGTAGAAAGTGGAGCAACAGTTGCTTTGGGCCGAAGGGATGATTGTTTAAAGGATATGGAGTTTCTTTTGAGGGATGATGAACATGAAAATGTTCGAAAATTGATTGCAGTGATCATTATACAACTCTGTGAATAAACTGAAAATCATTGACTTGTACACTTTAAATGGATGAATTGTGTGGTATGTGAATTATATCTCAATAAAGCTGCCATTCCCGCACACACACGTACACATATGCACACACACATACACATTTGCGCGCGCGCGCACACACACACTCACACACAAGCTGATGTCCTCTTGACTCCTTCTGTTGTGTTTCTCAGCGAGTAGGTTACCCATGACAATGAAATTTGTCCCTACACAGCCACTTGACCCAGGATTCCAATTCAAATTTACAGCAGCAGATTTTTAGCAAAAAAACAAAATAAAATAAATACTTGCATTTATCAAGAGTGGTTGATATTCTCCCTAGGACGGTGACCGCGGCCCCTCCCAGGCATGGACTTTCTGATAAAGAGAGTTTGGAGGGAGGCCATTTTGCCTCACTGATGACCTCGGACCTGGAATGACATCAGCCAGGGAAGGCCATGTCTCCCAGGCAGCAATGAGTCAAGGAGCTTTCACAAAGAAAAGCAGTGAACTTATTTTCCTTCACAGAATCTCAGAACAGGGTGACATTTATAAATTCCTGATTTAAAGCCAATCCCTTTGTTTTAAGTGGCCCACATTCCTCCCTGGAAGGAGCTCTGATTGGTATGGCATGGAAGACCTGTGGTCCTCTTCTTGGTAGCACCAACTTTAGTCAGGCCTCTACATTTCCCCCTCAGCCCATGTGTCTGGGGCCCAGACCACCAGGTGTGGCCCAGGCAGGAGGTCATCGGCCTCATCCTACCCACTGGCCAGCCATTGGTTGAAGGATAGGCCTCTATGATTAATCTGGGTCAATGAGACATGAGGAAGGGTTTGCTGAAGACTTCTGGGAGAGAAGCTTCTTCACTTTTCTGAAAGAGTTTCTAGAAACACATAGTTCTCCTTAGATGAGGCTGAATATGTTAGTTATCTGTTGCTGCTTCACAAATAACCCCAAAACTTAGTGGCTTAAAACAACAAACGTTGTTGCCTCACAGTTTCGGTGGGCCAGGAATCCAGGAACAGCTTTGCAGGTGGCTCTAGCTTGGGATTTCCCATGAGGGGCAGCTGTCACCTGAGGTTTGGACAAGGCTGAAGGTCAGCTTCCCAACTCATCAGATTAAACCAGCCCTACTAGAAGACCATTCAGCCGCTGTTGTCAGGGGACTCAGGTCTCCCTGGCTATTGGGTGGAGGCCTTATTCTTCCACCTCATGAGCCTCTCCCAGAACTGCTTAAATGTCCCTACAATATAGCAGCTGGCTTTCCTCAAAACAAGTGACCTGAGCAGAACGCTACATTCTCTTTTGTGCCCTTAGTCTCTGGAGTTACACACCATCACTTCAGCTTTTTTTCTATTTGTTAGAAGCTAGGCACTAAGTCCAGCCCACACTCAAGGAAAAGGGAATTGGGCTCCACTTTTTAATGGATCAAGGAATTTGTTCATGGGCATATTTTGATTTGCACTGATGAAACTTGCAGCCCCAGAGATTTCTGGCAGCCATCTTGCAGTTACACAGGGAAGCCAGTTTTTAGAAAGATGTAAAGAAATTCGGCCACTGGAAAGATGTTATGTTAAACCAGCCCCAAACCAGGCCTTCTATGAGACTTTCCAGTAACATGAGCCAATGAATCCTCTTTCGAGTTTCAGCCAGTTTGAGTCGGGATTTCTACTGCTTGGAATCCAACGTTTTCTGATCGCCTCATAGGAGTGAAGAAGACAGCAGAGACACGTGGTCCAATACCACAGCAAATTCCCGCCACAGCTGTTCTGCGCAGAGGGGCCCTTGGGCTCTTACCTAAGTGACAATCAGCCACGAAGTGCCCTCCATCAGAGGACACTCAGCTTAGAAGAAACTCCGGGACACTCACACATCTGGCATTTTCTTTCCCAGACAGAATCCTCAGATACTAGATTTTTTTAGATCAAAACCAGTCCCCAGAAGACCCATTAGTGGGGTCCCAGCAATGAAACCAGGCCTGTGCAGTCAGGTCTTGATGGGTCCTACACCCTCCAAACTCCATAAGGTCATTCCAGATATGCCTCTTTAGGCCTCCAACTCAGGCATTTAAACACCTGTGTGAGGTGGAAAAATCGTAGACAATTTTAAGAGTGTGACAAATATGTGGTTGAGTTTTATATCCACTCCTTACCAGCTGGTGCCCTTAGCAGATGTTCAGCTTCCTCGTTTGCTCACAGAAGAATTTGTACCCCTCTCACCAGGCGATTGCAGAAAGTAATACAATCATATATTTATTTCTTATAAATATTATACATACAAGTACAAATGTATATCATATAATTTTTTCCCCCTGTTCCTGCCAGTGCCCAAACTGGAACTTTCACCCTCTAAAAAGTGATAGGAGGTTAGGGCCCACCCTCACTCACAAAGCCCTTTGCAATGGGCCAGTAAATTCTGTGATGGGCAAACCTGGACTAGTGGGCAGGCACACTGAGCCCTTCTTAGGTCTCTTGAGAGGGCTGGCCAGTGCTGACAAAGCCCACATTCACTCTCCCTCTCCTGCCTCCTGCATTCTGTAACTACCCTACAGTTCTCAGGGTGGAGGTTGCACACATTTAGATCCATCTAAAATGTTGCCTATGATCGAGAAGGCTGGGAACAGATTTGGATGGATAGACAGAAAATCCAAATCACCAACCTACAACATTCTCTCTAAGAAAACCAGAACTGGACAGGACAGGCCTACTGAGTCAGTCCTATGGAAAACCCAAGCTCCATATTATATGAATTTCTTATACATATTATATATACATGTGTATATCATGCATGCTAGTGCTTGGTTTGCACATCCCCAACCATGTCCCCAAGATGCTGCTGGAGCCCTAACTGTGCTGCTGGCTGGGAAAAGGAGGAAGAGTTAAAGACAAGAGGGGCCTCCCTGCTGAGCCAGCCCATTGAAGCAGCCTTCCGCTATTTCCCACATAATGTAGCAGCATGATTGCACCTAGCTACAGGGAGGCTGGGAAATGTAGTTTTTAGTTGGTGGCATCATGCCCAGCTAGCAGTCTTGGCCACAGTAAATTAGGACAAGGAGAGAATGGGACGGAAGCCTGGTTCTTCGATCCAAGAATAAAGACTGAGAATCTTGCCTTGTCTGACATCTGGGTCTGCTGCTCAAATCACTGCAGACTTTGCAGGGGACAGGAATGTGCCTGGAATCAAGGCAGCCCCCAGCATCTGGCTCAGCACTTGGCACAGAATAGATGACCACAACGACCGTTTCTGTTGTGGGGTCATTCTCTGTCTCACAATAAATCCTTCTTCTTTGAGAAAGACTCCAAAACACAGAGGTGGGTCCCGAGTAACCCTTCCATCTAGCCACGGGTGACACACAGTTCTATTTGAGTGTCAAGTGACCCAGAATGGGCCATGTGCTATCCCTTACAGAACTTTCTAAAGTTCATGTGAGGAAAGAGCAACAGTCCTTCTCTGGTGGTCAGGTGGTGAGGGGTAAGGCTGTGTCCTGTCCACCAGGAAGGAGGAAGCCAATGGAGAGAAGGAAGCCGGAGAAACTCAGAGAAGAGCTCCGAGCACAAGGTCAGGCTAGGACTTTGGTTTTATTCCCAGAGCCCAAAGGCCCAGCTACAACTCTGTCTTTCTGGTAAACCCCCTGTCTGCATCACCCAACTCCAGCTAGGTTTCTGTCACTTGCCATCAAGAACTGTGATTACTCCAGTTACCTGTCCCTACCCAAAAGGGAAGAGCTTTAATGAGAGAATAGAATTCGTCAGAATTCTTTCAGTAGCAGGTGGCAGAAATTCAGCTCATATCAGCCTAAACAAAAATAAATACATAAATAAATAAAAATGCATTGACATAAGTTTGAAAAAAGTCGGGGCAGAAGCTGGTGACCTAATGGTTTCAGGGCTTGCATGCTCTCTCTGCAACTCTCTCCCTGTCTCTTGATTCTTGCTTCTCCCACCTTGGCTGTGTCTTCCTGCAGCCACCTGCACACGGCAAGAAAGAAACCAAGGCAGCTCCAGACTCAGAGGTCCCAGCAGCACTATCCACAGATCTTGCAGAGGAACTCTGATCAGCCAGCCTGGGCCACGCGCCCACCCCTTTCTCTCACAGTGGAGAGGGCCACCGTGCCAGCCTGATAGGCAGGGCTGTGTCACCACGCAGCTGCAGCCAGAGACTAGCAGCCACTGTGGTTGATAGGGCCTCTGAAACCACACAGGATGGGGGAAAGACAGTCTCCAAATGCAAGGAGGTACTGGGCAGACCACAGACGTTATAATCCAGTATTGCCTTGCGAAACAAACAAAAGCTCTGGAGCCAGATCAATGTGGGTTCAAGTCCTGGGTCAAGCAGTACATCATCATGTGACCTTGAGCGAGCTATTTGAGCCTTAATTTTTTCATCTTATTTTTTTTTTATTTTTTTTTTATAGGGCAGTGTCACTGGCCCTCATATATGGGATCTGAACCGGGGTCGCTGGCATCCCAAGCCAGCACTTAACCACCATGCCACTCGGCTGGCCCAATTTTTTCATCTTTAAAATGAGGGTAACCATACCTGCTTTTCAGGATTGTTGCAAAGATTAAGTAAGATAATAAAGCATTTAGAAAATTCCTAACTTCACTGCATTTAATATCTCTCTACCACCTTCCTATGTATAAGCCACATATGAAAATTATGTGTTTCTTTTCATATGCACAGCTAACTCCAGGCTGTGCTATACTGTCATTAAGTCAAACTGCACCCCTGTCCCTACCCTATTGGAGAGAAACCAGCTCTGGACACAAGCCTCAAAGTTGTGACATTTCTAATCGTAAGTAGCAGAGTATGGCTCCTAAATTTTTTATTATTAACACTAAATTCCTTTTGCTGTTAATTGTTCCTTTCTTTTCTTTCTATTTTGAGGGTGGTAGGGGGAGCTGTGAGGGGTCATGTGGCCATTTAAAGGTTGGGAGACCTTCCTCCCCACCCATATACCCAAGGTTTATAAAGACTGAGTGCTTGTATCTGAGGCAAGGGGACCCCTCTTTGGAAACTGTTTCTTTTTTTTCTTTTTCTTAAATTGGGGAATTGGGAGAGGGGAACAGTGTTGGGCAACCAGGAAAGGGGAACAGACAAGTTGCTGTCCTTTTGTTCTTCAGTCTAGTTGTGGAGGACATTGCTTCACTGGCCCATGTTGGTATCATCATTGCGCTCTTCTCGGGTGAAGCAGATGGGCCGCCGGCATCTGGACGGCAGCTCACAGTGGCTCTTGGCAGCTCACACTGACTGCCAGCCACTCACTGTGCTGTCCCAGGGACTTACAGCAGCCCAGCTCCAGGTGGAGCTGTTGTTCACCATCTTAGCTGTAGAGGGCAGTGTCACTGGCCCTCATACGTGGGATCTGAACCGGGGTGGCTGGCGTCCCAAGCCAGCTCTTAACGCACCACTTGGCCGGCCCTGGAAAGTGTTTCTTGTAATAGATCCTGGTTATTTCTTCTGGCCAGAGAGTGAAATGAAGGGAAATATGGGATAGAGTTGACAGAACGTTTGGGGAGGGAATAAAGTGAGGTAGGGGAAGGGAGAAGTTGGGACCGGAAGCCAAAGACCCCAAGCCCTCAGCAGAGGAGCGTTCCCAGTTTGGTGGTCCCCGCAAAAGACAGCTCTGAGGGCTAGCTCCAGGCCCCAGCCATTACAGCCCTCCTGTGAGAACTAACTGTCCTTGGGCCCGTGGGGTGAGCACAAGCCCCAGACCTCATCTTCACTCCGTTACCCTGTGCCTCTTCCAGCTCCCATAAGACCCATGGCCCCTTGTCAAACTAAGAAACACTGAGAATTTTTATAAGACTTTGAGCCAAACTGACAACATATGCCAGGGAACATCTCAAATGCTCCAAAGAATGAGTTTTACCGTTTCTTTTATGCATTTGGAATGAAGGAGGGAAGTAAGGAAGCTTACATGGAGGTGGGAGAAAGGAAGGTGGGGATTGGATTGCAAGATAGTTATATGAACTCTTGAGGGTGGTTTGCTTCTGAGGGCTCTAAATAGAGGTATTTCAAAGATGTGTTAATCTAAATGCATAGAAACAGTGGACAGGGCTTGTTTAAGATAAAGATAAACTTTTCACTAAAGAAGTTATAGGCCTGGGGCATGACTACCCACCACAACCTCCCGAGTTAGGAATTTATGATCATGTCACCCTGTGAGGGTACTTTCCATAGCACCCTTTTCTTCGTCCATAGTTCTCCCTTTTGGTCATAAATCAATCTGAAGGATGCATTGATGACCAGCCTTTTGGTTGGATAGTGTCTCATAGAGCTAGGAAGGGTCATTCCTAGGAAGTCTCAGTATTGACATCATCTTGTTGAAATGGAGGCCCACTGGGGATGGGGCAATATTTTCACTGTGGGATCCAAGTGGAGTCTGAATTTTCCTAGAAAGGGGAGGGTAGGTAAATGGATGGCAGTCGGGTCTTACGGCCTTCGTTGCAAAAAAACCCACTCTTGATCATTTCTATCCTGTGAACTATCATGACCTGAGTTTTGCTGTCTGTCTCATTTTTCTGTATTTGGCATCTAGAACATTTACATAATTCATAGAAAGAGTATTAACAGCTATCTTATACATATTTAGTAACCATGAACAGTTAGACTATATAGAAAAACCCAAAGAATAAGTGTAACTATTATGACCAATATCATTAGCAGACAAGTGAAAACAATCACACAACTAGTTTCTGAGTTAAAGATTAATCCACAGGTGTACAGGCCTTGATGATGTCGGGGATAGCAGCCTATCTCCGATGTCAGCAGCTTCTTGTCCTTGAGGAGTGTTTGATGTCCATTGTAGGCCGAGGTGAGTGTCAGAGACAAGGGTAGACGTCCATTTGTGATTAGGCACCTGATAAGGTCCCTTCCAATGAGGTTGGAAAGTTTTTTACTTGATGTCCTTTCCAATAAACAAAACCAAAGTCTTAGTCTCCTAGGAGTTTGCTGTAAAAGTAGTTACTTATTTGGCATTTTCTTGAAGTGACTTTATCAAACCTTAGCCGTAGTCTTAAGACATCTCCTGTCAATTACATCAGCTCATAAGTTCTTTCATCTAAGTTCTGCTGAATGCGCTGTGATGATGCCAGGAAGAACCAACTGGCCATCTTGGTTTTCTCATAGCCCTAACTATTCATTTAATTTGCAACCACTGTTTACACATACAATATGTCCTAGAAGTTTTTCATCACTAATTTTACAATGCTTCCCATGCAGTCTAACATAAAAGACAATCTTTTGTTCTAGGATTCCTTCTACATTTTTTTTTTTTTTTAAAGATCTCATTGGGGAATCGGGGAAGGGGAACAGACAAGTTGCTGTCTTCTTGTTCTTCAGTCTAGCTGCGGAGGACGTTGCCTCACTGGCCCATGCTGGTATCGTCAATGCGCTCTTCCCAGATGAGGCAGATCGGTCCCTGGCCTCTGGACGGTCGCTCACTGTGGCTATTGGCAGCTCACGCTGGCTGCCAGTCGCTCATGCTGGCTTCCGGCCACTCACTGTAGCCTATGGCAGCCCACTGCAGCAGGGGCTGCAGCCCACACCGTCGCTGGGGCTTGCACAGCCCAGCTCCAGGTGGAGCTGTTGTTAGCTATAGAGGGCAGTGTCACTGTCCCTCATATGTGGGATCCGAACCGGGGCTGCTGGCATCCCAAAACCAGCTCTTAACCAATGCGCGAGCCCCTAGGGGTCCTTCTAAAATACCACAAAGCTATTCCTACATTTACTGAGAGTTTAATCCCTAAAACCGCAATTTCTAATGAAAGCTAGGAAGTAAGCAATTAGCATTCTTACCATGGAAAATTTATGAAGACATTTTATAACCTCTAGAAACATACTTCATATACATCAAAGTCAGTTATTAATATGGACATATTTTTGTAAAAGCCAGTTAAAATAGAAACATGTCTGTTTTACTTAAACCAACAAACTTAAGCTAGCTTTTATTTACTAAGGATTAATCCTAGGAGACATGAACTTGAAAAGCATTTGAGTTAGTTTCTATATTTCTGAGAATTTTAGAATGCCCAAGCCTTACAAGCGTTTTCCTTTAAATTGATTTTAACAATATCATCAAGAGGTAGACAATTATCTCACAATTACAACATATAGACATATACAGACAGACAGAATACAGTTGGATCCAATTTTTGTTTAGAAGTTTACAATTTATTTGTCCTTGACAAGTCTGTAAGCTACTGTTTGCCCTGAAAGCCAGCTCAGCCATGCAGTAATGGGCACATACCCTGCATCCTGCTTGGCGTGATACCTGGCGTGTAATACATCATCCATATCCTGCTTGGCACAAGTAGAAGTTTTCCGTTGCCCCCCAGCTGTTGCCACCACCAGCCGTTGCCACCAGTTACTCTGCCCTATAAAAACTACACTCTTCCCTTAGTCGGGGCTGACGCCTCTCACAGCCTCGGGCCTCTCAAAGCCTCAGCCTGGCAGGTTAATAAACTTGCTTGCTTGAATACGGTGTTTCTTGCACCCTCTCTCCTCAGAGAACCTTTCGTTTTGGTTCCGAAACTCTGGAGGGGCAAGACCAGGAAAGTGCTGGATCGCCCTTACCCTCCTCTCCCTCCCTCGGGCTCTGTGCTCTGGTCTTCCCTCCCAGACCTGCCCTGCCAGGGACACACCTGCAGGGAAAACTCTCACGGGCTGGGCCTTGGCCCTCTCAACAGGGGACGCCCATGCTGGGAGCGGTTCCTCGTTCTCTCCGGGATAGAATATGGAGAGGGGGGATACCTTCTCTCCTTATTCTCCTCCTAGTAGGACTCGCTCTTCTCACCCTTCTCGCATCCTTTTTCTTTCCTATGGGGGCCTCTTCTTCACTCAGAATTTGGACACCCTCAGACTTCTGAGTGAGATTCGGACCTAAGCGATTAATTTTCTTTTGTGACACGGCCTGACCCCAATATAAATTGGATAATGGGTCTCAGATAACCCGAAAATGGAACTTGTGACTATAACACACTTAGGGACCTAGACAACTTCTGTCATAGCAATGGAAGGTGGTCAGAAATCCCCTATATTCAAGCTGTCTTTGCTCTCCGATCCCGCCCTCCCTCTGCCAATCCTGTTCCACTTTCCAGACACTTCTAGTGCACACCAAACCTCCCCACACACACACCTCCTCCTTACGCATCTACACTCCCTCTTTCTCCTCCAACCTCCTCCTAGGCTGACAATTCAGACTCTGAAACCTAGGGCCCTGGGCCCGATAAGACACACCTTCCCTTCCAGGCCCTCCTTCCCCCACTCACCCCGCTCCTCTCCTCCCTCTCTGGGAGGTGGCTGCAGCAGAGAGCATTATCAGAATCCGTGTCCCATTCTCTCTCTGACCTTTTTCTCAGATAGGAAAATGATTAGGTTCCTTCTCTTCTGACCCCAACACCTACATTAAAGAGTTCGAACACTTAACCCAGTCTAAATCCAGCCCAGTCTAAATCCACTGAGGCTCTTCAGAAACACACTAGAGCAGACCCCTCATCTCGGAAGGAGTCATTGTCCTTAGTACTCATTTTATCTCACAGTCAGCTCCAGACATCTGAAAAAAAAACTCAAAAAGTCTGAAGAAGGCCCTCAAATCCCCCAACAAGACCTTTTAGCCCTGGCCTTCAAGGTCTTTAACAGTCGAGACGAACAGGCAAAGACAGAAAAGGCCCGCAGAAATCAGGCAAAATGCCAGCTGCTGGCAGCGGCTACCAGGGGCTCTGACCACAAGGGAAATCCTAACAGGGCACTGGTCCGACCACCGCGGAGTCCCCAGAAGACATCCCCTGGCACTTGTTTCCGGTGCGACAAAAAAGGCCACTGGGCACGAGCCCCAGTCCACGGACCCCACCAGGGCCTTGTCCCTCCTGTGGAAGCAGGGGACACAGGAAGGCTGATTGCCCTTCCCAGGGACAAGGCCCATCCCTTCTCCCTGCGGACTAGGAGTCTTATCTCACCCTGCCAGGCTTACTCAGCCCCACCGCTGAACACTGATGGTGCGCAGAGCCCCCAGCCCCATCTCCCATCACCACCTCAGAGCTCAGGGTAACGCTTCTAGTGGCAGGTAAGCCAGTCTCCTTTTTGATAGATACAGGGGCCACCTTTTCCACCCTGCCTGAATTTTTGGGCCCACACGCCCCTCCCAGGTCTCTGTTGTGGGTGTTGACGACCTAATATCTCAGCCTCTCTCAACCCCCTTACTGTCATGCACCATTTTTAACCTTTATTCACACTCCTTCCTGATCCTTCCTAGATGTCCCACTCCTATACTAGGGAGGGACCTCCTTTCCAAGTTTAAGGCTTCACTCTCCTTCCATCTCCCACACCCAGAGCCAGCTTTACTCCTCCTTCTCGATCCCGCCATCTCCTCATCTCCCCTCCAACCTCCTCTGCCCGCTTCAGAGGTCAGCCCCCTCCTTTGGAATATCTCAACTCCTTCTGTGGCCAAACACCATCCTCCCACAAGGATTCAGCTTCACCCTCGAAATTCCCAAACCAGCCACAATACCCCATTTCCTTTCCCCATCAAAAGGGACTCAAACCTATTATTGACAAACTCCTTGCCCAGGGACTCCTGAGACCAATCCATTCACCACACAATACCCCCATCCTGCCAATATGGAAACCCAATAGGACATATAGATTGGTCCAGGACCTCTGAGTCATCCACCCCGCAGTACTTCCCATTCACCCTGTAGTTCCCAACCCATATGCGCTCCTATGTCTCATCCCTTCTACTACCACTCATTTCACAGTTACAGACCTCAAGGATACGTTCTTTACCATTCCCCTCCATCCAGGCTCTCAAGACTTTTCCACGCTCACCCGACACCCCACAATCCAGACAGCTTACTCGGACGGTCCTCCCACAAGGTTTCCGTGACAGCCCTCACTTCTTCGGCTAGGCACTTGCTTCTGATCTGGCCTCCCTTGATCTAACCACAGTACGTGGATGATCTACTCCTCTGTAGCCCCTACTACGCTCTATCCCTCCAACATACTGCCTCCCTACTAAACTTTCTAGCCTGGAAGGGATACCGGGTATCTCCCACTAAGGCCCAACTGTCCACACCTACTTAGGGACTCAGGTCTCACCCACCTAGAGGGCCATCATAGCAGATTGCACTGCTCTCATTAGGGACCTTGCCTGTCTTAACACAAAAAGTGAAATCCTCTCCTTCCTTGGACTGGCAGGGTTTCTCCACATCACCTAGTTTTGGTCTCTTAGCTCGCCCGCTGTACCAGGCTGCTAAGGGTCCCCTTTCAGAGCCCGTAGACCCTGCTGTGAACATTGTCCCGGGCTTCAGAGCCCTTCAAGAAGCTCTCCTCTCTGCCCCTGCCCTCTCCCTCCCAGACTTGTCTAAGCCTTTTCTCCTCGATGTCATGGAAAGACAAGGTATTGCCCTCGCGGTTCTGGGCCAAAACAAGGGGCCACCTTTGGACAGGTAGCTTATCTGTCCAAACAGCTAGACGGCACGGTGAAGGGATGGCCCACCTGTCTACACACCTTGGCGGCCACAGCCCTCTTAGCTCAGGAAAGTAGGAAATTAACCTATCACTATATATTGCCCACACAATCTACAGGACCTCCTTTCCTACAAAGCGATAAGCTACCTATCACCATCAAGAGTACAGCAGTTGGGCCAGCTGAGTGGCATGGTAGTTAAGCGCTGGTTTGGGAAGCCAGTGGCTCCGGTTCGGGTCCCACATATGAGGGCCAGTGACACTGCCCTCAAAAAAAAAAATACAGCAGTTTCACACCATATTCACAGAAATGCCCATCTTCAAGGTAGACAGAAGCCCTCCTCTCAATCTGGCGACCCTTCTTCCTGACCCTCAAATTCCCTTATACATTCCTATGTAGAGATTCTAGAACATCTTAAACCCCATTTAGGGCCGGCCGAGTGGCGCGGTGGTTAAGCGCTAGCTTGGGATGCCAGTGGCCCCGGTTCGGGTCCCACATATGAGGGCCAGTGACACTGCCCTCAAAACAAAAAACAAAAAAAACAAACAAACCCCATTTTCCTAACATCATGGCAGAACCCCTCCCAGACCCAGATCTCTTCTGGTTCATCAACGGGAGCTCCACCACTCAGGATGGCACAAAAACAGCAGGGTATGCCATCGTCTCCCTTACAACCACTGTAGAGGCAAACTCCCAGAGTGACTACCTCACAGAAGGCAGAACTGATGGCTCTCACTCGGGCCCTAACTCTGGCCGAAGGAAAGAAGGCCAATATCTACACTAATTCCAAATATGCTTACCATATCTCATGCAGCCGTCTGGCAGGAGTGAGGGTTCCTATCCACAAAAGGGTCCCCCATCACACATGCCCCTCTCATTCTCCATCTCCTCCAAGCGGCCCATCTTCCTGATAAGGCTGGAGTCATACATTGTAAGGGACACCAAAGGGGAATGGACCCCATCTCAGTAGGCAACAACAAAGCAGATGAAGGGGCAAAACGAGCTTCTCAATCCCCTGCCCCAGCTAACCAACTCCTTGTCATGCCACAAATACAGCCCCTCTACTCCCCATCTGAACAGAAACATCTCTTGGCCCAAGGGGCCATCCTCCAAGGAGATTGGCCCTCTCCAGTGGGTGATATATCCTCCCCCAAGCCCAGGTTGGGGAGATCCTAATAGTCATTCATCAATCCTTCCACATTGGGTTCAAGCCTCTATACCATCTTCTAAGGCCTCCACTAACCTGTCGACGTTTTCCTACCCTTCTCAGTGAAATCACTGATACCTGCACTATATGTTCCATTGTCTCCCCACAAGGGGCCCTCCGGCCTCTATCCTTTCCCACACACCAGCTATGGGGACACCTCCCAGGAGAGGACTGGCAAATAGATTTCACACATATGCCCTCTGTCATGAAAACAAGATATCTACATACCATGGTACATGCCTTTTCAGGGTGGGAAGAAGCCTTCCCCACCACCTCAGAGAAGGCCTCTGAGGTCACCAAGGTCTTACTACACATTATTCCTCGTTTTGGGCTACCACACTCCCTTCAGTCAGACAACGGCCCTGCCTTTACTTCCCAAAGAATCCAGCAGGTATCTGAGGCTTTGAACATCCAGTGGAGGCTTCACATCCCCTACAGGCCACAGTCCTCAGGAAAAGTAGAGAAGACAAACAGCATCATCACAGCCCAGCTAACCAAACTCAGCCTGGAGGTGAAGAGACCCTGGACGGACCTCTTGCCCATAGCTCTCTCCTGTTGTCGCACCAGCCTTCACACCCCTACTTTCTGAGCCCCTTTGAGCTTATGTATGGTAGGCCTTTTCTGTTAGGAAATATCCCTAACCAGACATCTCCCTTGGGCAGCTAACTACCAATCCTAAGTTTAATTAGACAACTTCTTAGGGAACATGTGGATCAGGCCCTCCCTCGGCCCCGTGAAGGCTCTCATCCCACTTCCGTCTTCCTTGGGGACTGGGTTTTCCTTCAAGTTCTTTGCCTGACTGACCTCCAACCAAAATCCTACTAACCACTCCTACTGCTGCCAAAATATCAGATCATTCCTCTTGGTTTTACCTCTCTAGGCTAAAGAAAACGATCGAATCACCCCCCAAGAGCTCTCCAACAGGAAACTCACCAACAAAATACTCCAGTGCCATCCTGGGACCAACCAAGATTCGGCTCACCCCAATACCTCAAGAGCCTTTCTCATGAGCGCTTTTGGCCCCTGCCTACTATGCCTTCTTACAGGCTTCCTACAGGACCGACTCTAGGCTTTCACTATCAACATGGTTCAAGATATGATGCTACTCGGTGATTATCATCGCTTGTCATCCACCTCAGAGCCTCACAGTACCCCCAACTCCAGCCCCTACACCTGCTCTGACTTTGCTCCCTCTCAGCAGGAAGCAGCTCCAGAAGAGAGACACACTGCCCCTGTTCCTTAAAAATTACATCATAAAAAGGCTGGAATGAAAGGTACTGTTCACTCTTAAAGCCAGCTCATCCATGCAGTAACGGGCGCGCACCGCTCATCCTGCTTGGCACGATACCCAGCGGGTAATACGTCATCCATATCCTGCTTGGCACAAGCAGAAGATTTCCGATGCGCCCAGCCATTGCCATTGCAACCAGCCATTGCCACCACCAACCGTTGCCACCAGTTACTTACTCCATCCTATAAAAACTAGGCCCTTACCTTAGTCGGTCCTGATGCCTTTCAGGGCCTCAGCCCGGCAGGTTAATAAACTTGCTTGCTTGAATACCGGTGTCTCTCACTCCCTCTCCACAGCAAACCTTTCAAAGTCAAGTTCCAAATGACCTTCCCCTTTTAATATAAGTATAAGTATAGCCATTTTTAATAGCTCAAAGAATTGAGTTGACACCTAAATGACATCGTAAGTGGATCTATTTATCCAAATACTTTATCTCTCTTTTTTTTCTTGTAAATCCTTTCACATGGCTTCATTTTAGCTTAGGAGAGGCCTTTTTAAGATCTGAGGCAGTCTCTAATAATTTTCTTTATACATTATTTCTGCCTAATTTCATAGCCAGCTTTCTCAAACTTTGAGTGCAAAAGATTAATTTAGAAGCATCAAAAGATCTTTCTCAGCCATCTTCTTGCCAGAGTGTCAATGGGAGGCTGTCACCTCACGGGTCTTCTCAGCCTGGGAGACATGGTTTCCCATATTAATTTTGAGGTCTGTAGAGTCTGAAGAAACTTCTAGGGAAAACCAGCCTTCACTTGCAGGTCTCCAGATAAACCAAGTGCCATAGATATCCCTATAGAACCACTTCACACTTTAGAGGAAAGTTTTCCTCAGATAATCCCACATTCTTAGTCACCTAAGAATATCCAAGCAAGGGCCAGCGAGAATTTACTGGATTCTCCTGGAACCTGGGCACTTGTCAAGGCTTGGCTCAGGCCCCTCTATCGGAGTAAACCCATTTCTGCCCTTCTGCCTGGGGCTCCCTCTGGCTTCTCTGGGACCGGCTGCACTACCACATTGGACGCCTCTCGCTGCCCATCTCTGCCGCTCCGAACTGGGGGACCTGCCCCACTGTAAGCACCTCATTGGTGATTCAGGTTGCGGAAGCATGTGTCCTTTCTCTTTTGGAATTAAAGAGAGTTCAGTCCCTCATTTAACCAGCAAATATTTTGTTCAGACTCTCCATAAACAATCCAATTAAAAGCAGCAACCTGTTTTTTTTCTCTTTCCCTTTTCCTGGGTTATCTGAACCCTAACCCTCTTCAAAGAACAGCTCAAATGGCCTGCAACATAAAGTGAGGAGGCCCAGAACTCTGAAAGAAAATGATTGTAATTCAAGTTCACTGCTAGGAAGCAGGGAGCCGGTGGGGCCCAACGGGCAGCTAGCTTGTACCTAGCATGGGGTCTGAATCCTCAGGGTGGCCCTGGGTGGGCCTCTTTGGAATCCTGCCACACTACATCATCAACGCAGTGTTGATGAAAAACATCCAGCCTAAGAGAAAACTTATGAGTTTATTTGAGCCAAATTGACGACAATTGCCGGGAAGCAAAATCTCAACAGATTGAAAAAAGGCTCCAGAAAACAGCTGTTTTGTAACTTATTTTATGCATTAGAATCAGAGGAAGGTTACATGAAATCCATTGGTTGTAGATTAAGGGGTGGGAGATACAGGTGGGTGCAGGATAGCTAAAAGTTTGCTTTTTATAGCACATAGAGATGGTAATCAGGAGACAAGCATAGTACTGAGGAATATTGCAGTTGCCATCTCTGGTCCGGAAAAGGATTAAAGATGTTATCTTAGGTACAAAAAGACAAAAGAACAGGCCCACTGAAAAGGCACAGATCAATTTAATGAGATGTGACTTCCCGCCATGGCCCACCTTAGAAATTTTTATGTTCACACCATTCTCTGTGGTTATTTTCAGTCCCTGAGCTTGTCAGGTTTAATATGTGGCCCCTTTTCCGTCCACATTGGATGTCCCTGGGACCTATGGAGTGATTTTTCAAGGGTTATATTTTGTACACAAAGAACATCTGTTATACACCTTATGAGCTACAGTAGGTTTCTAATAATTTTCTTTGCTCTATGAAACTATATTTTCAAGACCCCAATATGTTAGATCTGTTTGGGTCAAAGTTCCCTCTTTTGTTGCCATATTTTCTTTTCTTCGGCAGCTGCCCATTAGAACAATAAAAGTCTTAATTTGATTTAATAGGGAGAAGAAATATTCTTAAGTCTGGATAACTTGGCTGTTTATTACTGTTGGTCTAGCTGCAGTATCAGCTAAATTATTATTTTTCTTTCTATGATGATAGCCTTAGAATGTCCTAGAATTTTGATAATTGCCAATTGTTTTGGTTGCTGAATGACATCTTAATTTAAGTTTTGTAACCTATTTTCCATTTTTATGGGTTGCCCTGAGGAAGTTAAGTCTCACTGCTTCCACAAGTTGTGAGTTACACCAAAGGTATAGCAACTATCAGTGTAAACATTGGCTATTTAATCTTTGGCTCATTTACAAGCTCCTGTTAGATCAATTAATTCAGCTTGTTGGGCTGATCTTATTCAAGTAAATAAAACTTAAATTTATACTTACCATGAAAGTTATTGTATATAGCATAAAAATAAATTAGCCACATATTGGATTAGGGTAGAATTTCTGGGAATTCAACATTATTCAAATCAGCCTTTAGTATCTGAGAGAAATAGTGGGAGCCCTGGGGCATTAATGTCCAAGTAAACTCAGATCTTCCCAGGCAGAAAAGCAAAGAGGTAGTTCCTATCTTTTTCACAAGAATGCTGAAATAGGCACTACATAAAGCTATCACTGAAAAATATTCGCAATACACACAGGAATAGCTGATAATAGGGTATGTGGATTTAGAATCATAGGATATCTATTTATAGCTGAGAGTCTGCAAATCTCCATCCTTTCCTATTGGGTTTCTTTACTGGAAGGATAAGAGAACTATAGGTGCTCATACATGGAATTATAAGCCCTCCCACCCTTACTCCCCCTCCCCCGCTTAAAAGGTAATCTGTGCAATGAGCTAATTCAAGCTGGTGTATCAGGCCTCAAAGTATGTTGGCAAATATTACACAGAGGCAAAGTATCAATAGTTATTTTAATAGAAGTGGCTGACTTAATCTTGTCAATCAATATCTGTACTGGAAAAAGCCTAACATTGTATTAAAACATCATATAACAAACATTCCATCAGTATCAAGACTAGTTTTCTTTTCTGGGGCTGGTGGGGTGACTCTGAGGTGGCCCTAGACTTGGCCTGTCTAAAATCGGGCCTGCCTGTCAATGTCCAGGGGGGAATATAAACTCCGGCAGTCCTAAAATACAGAAGTTTACATAACTATTAGCAAAACTTAGTTCTTAGATTTAGTTCTCTTGGTAACTAAAGGCCTAATGAAGACAATATAAGACAGAGAAATATTTTTTTTTTTTTAAAGATTTTATTGGGGAATTGGCGGAGGGGAACAGCGTTGGGGAATCGGGGAAGGGGAACAGACAAGTTGCTGTCTTCTTGTTCTTCAGTTTAGTTGCGGAGGATGTTGCTTCACTGTTGGTATCATCATTGCGCTCTTCCCGGATGAGGCAGATCCGTCGCTGGCCTCTGGATGTCGTTCACCGCGGCTATTGGCAGCTCACGCTTGGCTGCCAGCCGCTCACGCTGGCTGCGGGCCACTCACTGTAGCCTATGGCACCATCACCGGGGCTCGCACAGCCCAGCTCCAGGTGGAGCTGTTGTTAGCTGTAGAGGGCAGTGTCACTGGCCCTCATGTGGGATCCGAACCGGGGCCGCTGGCATCCCAAAACCAGCGCTTAACCAATGCGCCACTCGGCCGGCCCGACAGAGAAATATTTTGATGACACATAATTTCTACCTTTCAGGCAGAAAACTTTTTTTTTGTTTTTTGAGGGCAGTGTCACGGGCCCTCACATGTGGGATCCAAATCGGGGCCGCTGGCATCCCAAGCCATCTCTCAACCACCATGCCACTCGGCCGGCCCCAGAAAACGTTTTCATATCAGTAGCAGACCAACAGTCTTGTAACAAATTTTGTATTACTTAGTTTTTAGCAGAGACAGAAAATTCAATTTGTGTCAGCTTATTTTTGATATTTAAATGTATTTAATTAATCATTTAGCATAACCATACATAAAATTCTGTCAAGATTTTCCTTTACAAGCTTTCTATAACTTTTCCAGTTCCTTAGTTTGTCTCTTTTAAAATCATTATTTCCCCAACCTGATTAGTCCTGGGAGGATATGTGAGCATCATTGATTAGAAAGTCTCACACTATCAAGTGAATTGGAGCAGATTTGAGTAATAAAAAATATATGTTGGGCCGGCCGAGTGGCGCATTGGTTAAGCGCTGGTTTTGGGATGCCAGCGGCCCCGGTTCGGATCCCACATGAGGGCCAGTGACACTGCCCTCTACAGCTAACAACAGCTCCACCTGGAGCTGGGCTGTGCAAGCCCCGGCGATGGTGTTGGCTGCAGCCCCTGCTGCAGTGGGCTGCCAGAGGCTACAGTGAGTGGCCCGCAGCCAGCGTGAGCGGCTGGCAGCCAAGAGTGAGCTGCCAATAGCCACGGTGAGCGACATCCAGAGGCCAGCGACCGATCTGCCTCATCCGGGAAGAGCGCAATGACGATACCAACAGTGAAGCAACATCCTCCGCAACTAAACAGAAGAACAAAAAGACAGCAACTTGTCTGTTCCCCTTCCCCGATTCCCCAACGCTGTTCCCCTCCGCCAATTCCCCAATAAAATCTTTAAAAAAAAAATTTTAAAAAAAATATATGTTGCCCATTAACATTTCCGAGTTGGAAGGGAAAAGATTCTGATTTAAAAAGATATATCAGTTGATTACATGTCCCTACCATTTGTACAGAAGCTTTACTCCAAAGGGGAGGGCAACTTAGCCAGGTAAAATAGCCCGTGTTAGTAAGAAGCGGAAATGCCCTGTGGCTCTTGGAGCAGCCCTATACTTGCTTCTATTTCCTTTCTTTTTCTAAATCCTGTTTTGGTTTTCTACAATCCTTAAGGTGACCTGGCTTTTTACAATCAAAGCACATTCCTCTACAGGAGTTTCCCTAGCAAACCGTAAATAATTCTGTTGCTTTGCTCTCAGAAACCAGCAGGTGCATTAATTGGGATAAATCAGAAAAGTCAGGATTATATATTCTAGCACTTAATTCAAATTCCTTTGCGAACTCATCAGGGTCCTAGAAAGGGTTGGGGGAAATCTTTAGATTTCTTAGTTCTGCCTGCATACAACCCCGGATTCCCCTCCACCCAAGACCAGCTCCTCTCCAAAGGGAGCTGCAACAGAGGTGCAGGAGAGAGAGAGAGAGAGAGAGAGAGAGAGAGAGAGAGAGAGAGAGAGAGAGAGAAGAGGGAGAGGAAACGGGAAGCAAATCTGGACAAATAAAGCACATATTGGGACAGTTGAAGAGGAAAAAGTGGGGTGTTGGCATTTAGCAGCTTCATAAACCTTTAGTTTAGTCAGTCTCAAAAATTTTCTTACTAACTTCCTGGAGAGAAGGACATCTCTCTGTACCATTTCAGAGGTTTTATTTGCCAACTGAGGTAAACCTCTTCCCATTCTATTATTTTAACCTTTAAGCTAGCTTTTTTCTAATTGTGCACACAAATATTTAGATGTCAAAGAGCTCCATCTTGGCCATCTTAAGTTGATATCACTTCTAGATAAATCTTTCCATGTCTGTAAGTACTTGAACGACTCCTAGGAACTGTACATCTGCAGGAGAATAATGGCGCTGGAGTCTGGGAGTTTGTCGGCCTTTGAGGCACGATTTCCCATGTTAATTTTCAATTTTCTTTTGAGATCTGCAGAGTCTGAACAAATATGTAGTGATATAGTGTAGTGGTTTGAAGTGTGCTGTTTATGGGTTGAGCTCCAAGGGGCTGTCACCTCCCGAGTCGCTTCAACCCTCTTACATGCCTCGGTTTCTCTCCCCACCTGTCTAATATAACTGTGAGGACTCGGAGCGCTAGGTAACCAGCCTTTATGTGAGCGTCCCCGGACAAGTCCAATATTTAATTACAGTTGTGTTGGAATTCCCTATGGGGCCACTGCACATTTTGAGGAGTTCCCTCAAACACCTCCACAAAGATTCTTAGTCACCTAAGAATACCCAAAATTCGAGCTGGAGGGAGTAAATGCCCCTTATTTTCGGAGCTGAACAAACTCAGACTCTCATTTATCCAGTGAAAAGTTTTGTTCAAACTCGCAGTAACCAATTCCAATTGAAAAGCCAAGTAACTCTCCTTTCTAAGAGTTACTTTAACTCTTTGCCTTAACCTGGGTTATCTCAACCCTACCACCTCGAGGATTTTAAAACAGCTCAAATAAAGTCAGGACCTCCTACCTTAAAACAGGAAGGTCCAGAATTCCAAGAAAAACTCACTCAAGTTCACCGATGCAAAGCAATGGGCCCCCACTGGTACCGAGCACCAAATCCAGGTCCAGAGGGAGTTCCTTGGTGGGCTCCTTTGGAATCCTGCCCGACTACACCAAGTAATGTTGACAAAAAACATCCAGCCTAAGAGAAAACTTATGAGTTTATTTGAGACAAACTGACGACAATTGTTGGGAAGCAAAATCTCAACGGATTGAGAAAATGCTCCAGAAAATAGCTGTTTTGCAACTTATTTTATACATTAGAATCAAAGGAGGAAGGTTACATGAAATCCTTTGAAGGTAGATTAAGGAGGTGGGAGAACGGAAAGCTGGGAAATCTCTGAGTTGGATAAAAGTAAATTGGAGAGACAGGTACTCCTCCCTTACAAGTGGGTGTAGGATTGCTAACAGTTTATTGTTGTTGTTGTTGTTTTTTGAGGGCAGTGTCACTGGCCCTCACATGTGGGACCGAACCAGGGCCGAACCGGGGCCGAACCGGGGCAGCTGGCTTCCGAGGCCAGCGCTTAACCACCGCGCCACTCGCCGGCCCAACAGTTTGTTTTTTTACAGCACATAGAGATGGTAATCAGGAGACAAGCATAATAATGAGGAATTTTGCAGTTTCCAGCTCTGGTCCGGAAAAGGATTAAAGATGTTATTGTAGGTACAAAAAGACAAAGAACAGGCCCACTGAAAAAGCACAGATTGACTTAATGAGATGTGACTTCCGGCCATGGCCATCTTAATTAGGATTTTTTTTTTTTTGAGGGTAGTGTCACTGGCCCCCACATACTGGACCCGAACCGGGGCTGCTGGCCTCCCAAGCCAGTGCTTAACCACCATGCCACTCGGGCGGCACTTAATTAGGAATATTTATGTTCCCACCATCCTCTGTGGTTATGTTCAGTCTCCTGAGCTTGTCAGGTTTAACATGTGACCCCTTTTCCATCCACAATAAGAAACAAAACTTTTATGAGTGTATTTGAGCCAAACCGATGACGTATGTCATCTCAAATGTTCCGGAGAATAACAGTTTTGCAGTTTTTCTCATGCATTTGAAATTAAGGAGGGAACATAAAGATGAGTACATGGAGGTGGGGAAAAGCAAGGCAGGGATTGGATTACAGGATTGTTAAAATGGTGTGCTCTCTTGAGGGTGGTTTCTCTTGAAGGGTCTGAAAAAAGGGATTTCAAAGGTATGTTAACCTATGAGATGCACAGAAACAATGGACAGGCTTGCTTAAGGCAAAGATAAGCCTTTTACTAAAGAAGTTATATGCCTGGGGCATGACTGCCCACCATGACCTGTCCAGTGAGGAATTCATGATCAGATCACCCTGTGAGGGTACTTTCCACAGAACCCTTTTTTCTTCCATACCCTATAAGTCCAGAGGAGCCCCTGCACCCCAACTTAAGGGGTGACTGAGTAGCACAGAGCACTCTCCAGTAGGAAGGAGACACCACTCCTTCCTTTACTATCACCACCACGGCCCCCATCTGTCCCTTGAGGCCCATCTGTACCCCACCTCCCACCCCATCCCAGCTACCTCAGTGACTCCTGCCTCCTGCCTCACCCTGAGACAAAGGGCTGCTTTAGGACCTGGCATTTGTATTTTTGACAGCTTTACCCCACATCAGTGCAAACATACTAAAATATTAAAAATCTGCTGTAAAATTTTTGAAAGGATATTTATAATTTTGCCCTTGAAACCGTCGGGCTAGGAGTAACTGATTTAAATTACAATGGGAATTCTTGTAAAATGAGAAAAACCTAGCCCACACATTCTTTCAAATGTAATGAAATTTTTATGAATACTAAATTTAACAATTAATGAGATTGATATAATGTTACAGTTGGACACTTGATTAAGAATTTATTGATTCAATTTTGCAGTATTCTTATTTTAGAGCCAGTAATTTTTTTTTCATCTGTCAAATATTCAAATGGGTCTTTATGGAGGCCCCCCCGGCCATGGGTTTCTCCAGTGGGCAGCACATAAGTAACCTGGGCCAATAGGTCTCTCCTATCCTCCCCACAAAACATACAAGGTCTGACAATTAAGTTAGAGAACTTGTTGCAACAATGTAGCTAACCTCTTTTCAATATCAGAGGGATTGTTCGTTCGGAATTTGTACCAACTGGACAAACAGTTAAACAAGCTTACTATCTGGAAGTGCTGAAAAGGCTGCATGAAAAAGTTAGACCACCTGAAGTTTTCACCAACAATTCATGGTTCTTGCATCACAACAATGCGCAGCACTGTCTGTGAGGGAGGTTTTAGCCAGTAAACAAATAACTGTATTGGAACACCCTCACTGCTCACCTGATCTGACCCCCCAATGACTTCTTTCTTTACCCGACAATAAAGGAAATATTGAAAGGAAGACATTTTGATGACATTCAGGACGTCAAGGGTAATACGATGACAGCTCTGCTGGCCATTCTAGAAAAAGAGTTCCAAATTTGCTTTGAAGGGTGGACTAGGAGCTGGCATCACTGCATAGCTTCCCAAGGGGACTTCTTGGAAGGTGACTTTAGTGATATTCAGCAATGAGGTATGTAGCACTTTTTCTAGGATGAGTTCACAAAATACATTGTCTGACCTTGTACACACACACACACACACACACACACACACACACACACACAGCAAAAACATCACCATGGAGCCGGCCTTGTGGCGCATTGGTTAAGAGCAGGCTTGGGACGCTAGCGGCCCTGGTTCAGATCCCACATATGAGGGCCAGTGACACTGCCCTCTACAGCTAACAACAGCTCCACCTGGAGCTGGGCTGTGTGAGCCCCAGCAATGGTGTAGGCTGCAGCCCCTGCTGCAGTGGGCTGCCATAGGCTACAGTGAGTGGCGGGCAGCCAGCGTGAGTGGCCGGCAGCCACGGTGAGCAACCATCCAGAGGCCCGCGACCGATCTGCCTCATCCGGGAAGAGCGCGATGACAATACCAACATGGGTCAGCGAAGCAACGTCCTCCACAACTAGACTAAAGAACAAGACAACAGCAACTTGTCTGTTCCCCTTCCCCGATTCTCCAACACTGTTCTCCTCCCCCAATTCCCAATAAAAAATCTTTAAAAAAACAAACAAAAAACATCACCATAGCTGGACTGTGGAGGCAAAGTCTAAGTCCAGATGACGAAGACGGCAAGGCCACTTAAAAGCAAGGATGGAAACAATGTCATGTTATGTCAGAAAGGGCTTCCTTAATGCAACCAGTGGCTGGAGCTGCTAAGGACACAGAGGCTGAGGCAGGCCAGCTTCCATGGTTGGCATGGGCATTTCTTCCCTCCTGTGCAGGGCGGGGCGGGGGGCGGACACGACACACAACCTCTGTCTTCCAGGCAGGTGGACATGAGGGCCAGAGGGCCATGAGCAGCTTCTCATGGCACAAGGGCAGTGCCCCATGAAGAGGATGTGGAGTGGTGACACAGAGACACAGGTAGACATACAGTCAGTCAGAAGGGTTGGATGGTAGTGCTAAGAGGAAGGGAGTGGGGAAAGCAAGTAGCTGAGAAACAGCTGGAGTGAGGACAGGAGAGAGGCAGGAAGAGAGCTGGTTTGTGTTCCAGTACATAGGGGTAGGGAAGCTAGATCTCCGGGGATTGTGGTGGCCCTTGGACAGCAGCAGCAGCTGGGTGTCAGGGCCAGCCGAGGGGTGGGGGTGGCAGGGACTGGTAGGGGCACTGGTTCCTCTGAGAGTCCTTGTGATGTCAATTCAGCCCTCTGGAGGCAGAGGCAGAGGGGTCTGGAAGGGCATCTGTGGTTGGTAACAATCCCCACCCCCCATCCCCATTACCCCAGCCTCCCTCGGAATCAGAAGGAGGGGGTGGGCTCAGACAGAGAACTTCCACTTTGTCCTTGCTTCTATCTCTCTGAGGTACCAGGTATCCACTGCATCCAGCTGTCTGGCTAGCCCCAGAGCCTCAGCCAGCTCATGTGCCACTAGGTGGAGCCAAAGCCCACCGCAACAGTGTCAGGCTGGGTCTTCGCAGCAGCCTGGGGTTTAAGAGTAAGGTGGGGTCGGGAGGCAGCGAACTGGGGGAGAGGGGCTGAGTCTGGCCCTACCGAGAGGCCCGGGAAGGGGATGGGTCTGGACTGATTTGGCCTACAAAGTCCATTCTGTCTGCCCTAGCAGAAAGGACTAAATGGCCCCAGAGCGGACCCGGGCAGCCGTAACCCCCCATTTATCAGATGAGGAGCCTGAGGCTCTGTGAGGGGGTGAAGGGGAGCCAGGACAGGGCTGAGGCCAGAGCCCGCACCATGGCTCCTTCTCCACACCACTCAAGGGACCTTGCCCAAGAGGGCGCATGGGAAGAAGAAGGTGCCACCCCCAGAAAGGGCGATCCCGGGGGCAGGCACTGCCAGGGTACTACTCCCTTGGCCCTCGGGAGTACGACCGGCCCAGCGCTGGGGCTGACGTCCCCTCCAGCACCAGCAGAGGGAGCACAGGGCGGGCCGGAGGTCGGGGCGCCAGCAAACTAGCGCAGGTGACCGCAATCCGAAAGCGTCCTCACGCCGCGGCTGCAGGTGGAGGCGGGCCCAGAAGCTCCGCATTGGACCTGGGGGTTGCTGGGGTTCTCGGATTGGCTGAGGCAGAGGGGGCGGGACCAAGGGCGGGGCTGACAGGCGTAAAGACCTGGAGAAAGAAAGTATGAGGAAGTGTGGCGCGTCCCTTGGAGGCCAGGGCCTGAGCTACAGAGCTGACCGGGCATCTGGGGTAAGCATCAGCCCTGTTGTCCCTAGGCACAGGTGTGCTGCGAGATGAAGCTCCAGGGTCCTTCAGGTAGCCTTGTCACTGCCAGAGCTCAGCTTCCCCAGCCCGAGAGCCGGAACAGTCTGAATCCAGGATTCTGGCCTGCCTGGCTCCCAGCGCTCTGACCTCCCACTAGAGGAACCAGGTAGGTGTCCAGACTTTCTCCAGTCCTGCCCACCCCTTCTCACCAGCAGCCCCTACCTTGATCTTTCCCTTTTCAAAACTCTCTGCCAGAGCCCATCGTTACATCACACTTAGCTTTGCACAGCCAGTGCTCGCACCCAGTACTGCCTCAGTAGACCACGTCACGCTTCTGTGGTTGTCCTTTCACTTCTCACTGTCTGTAAAGGGGAGGGGAGGACAGGGGCCACGTGGCCACGTGGATGGAATGAGTGCAGCACTCATTCCATAGACATGTAGGGAGCACCTAACCTACCATGTGTCAGACCCAGTGATGGGCACCAACAACAGAGCTGGGAACAAAACAGACAGTCTCTGCTGTTACCAGTTTTCACACCAAACTGTAGGACAAAGAGGGAGAAAGACAGAATTTAAGGAAACTGACAAGTTATCCCCACGCGGGGAATGTGAATGGGCAACGTTTAGCTTAAACGGTTTGCAGAAATTTGTTGAGGTTAAAGGTCATAATGTTATACCCAGCAATCAAGAACAAACCAAAGTAAGATCTTTAGTAAATTTGGAATTTATTAGCCGGCGGCTGCGAGTGGGCTCATGCCCTAAACAGAATTCACAGCCCCGAGTAAACAGGGTAAAGGGTTTATAAAGGCAAAAACCACAAACTTTTTCTTGCAGTTTGCAGGGGGTTTGTTACATTTTTTAGACAGTTTTATTATTGGTTTGTAAGTGGAGCAAATTACAGAAGCAAAAAAGGCAGTGGTTAGCTTGTGCAATGTCTGAATGTTGCATAAGGGATAGACAGGTTAGGGGTGGATCTATTCTGGGCGGGCTAAGGGGAAGTTTTAGTACATTTCCCATAAAAAGCACATGGGGGGGGTAATGGGTGAGGGTCTGGTGAGGGTCCTCTTACTTCAATTACACCTGTAAAAACTAAAAATGGTCAATTACCATCGATGTCAAGAAGAAAAATTGCCCCCTTGTTGCCTTTCCTCTATAGAAGAGTGCTGCTTCAAGAAAACAAATATGCAAGGGCCGGCCGAGTGGTGCGGTCCTTAAGCGCTGGCCTGGGAAGCCAGCGGCCCCGGTTCGGTCCCACATAGGAGGGCCAGTGCCACTGCCCTCAAAAAAAAAAAAAGAAAAGAAAAGAAATATGCAAATGACATCCCACAAGTGAGTTCTATTTGGGAAGAAGGCAACAAAATTAGTTGTTTGACTATCCAAAAATCAACTGTAAGTTTTACATAAATGGCAAACTTTCTTTGAAACCTTAAGAAAGAAATTGCATCTCTGGACTTAAGCTGTGTGTCCTCAGGACAGTGCCTCCAGGGTCCACTAGAGGGAAGCAGAGAGATACAGTTAACTGAAGAGTTTTGGGCCGGCTGAGTGGTGCATTGGTTAAGAGCTGGTTTTGGATGCCAGCGGCCCCGGTTCAGATCCCACATATGAGGGCCAGTGACACTGCCCTCTACAGCTAACAACAGCTCCACCTGGAGCTGGGCTGTGCGAGCCTCGGCGACGGTGTAGGCTGCAGCCCCTGCTGCAGTGGGCTGCCATAGGCTACAGTGAGTGGCCAGCAGCCAGCGTGAGCTGCCAATAGCCGGGGTGAGCGACCATCCAGAGGCTGGCAACCGATCTGCACCATCCGGGAAGAACGCAATGATACCAACATGGGCCAGTGAAGCAACGTCCTCCGCAACTAGACTGAAGAACAAAAGAACAGCAACTTGTCTGTTCCCCTTCCCCGATTCCCCAACGTTGTTCCCCTCCCCCAATTCCCCAATAAAATCTTTTTAAAAAAAACAAAAAACAAACAAACAAACAAAAACAGAAGAGCTTTGGTTAGCTCCCATTTGCCCCAGAGGGTGTGAGGAGCCCAATAAAAACAATAGCAAGAATAGTTTGTATTTATTGAGTGATTACCCTAGGCCAGGAATCCCTCTACGTGTTTTATTAAAAATTACCTAATTTTGGGCCGGCCGAGTGGCGCATTGGTTAAGCGCTGGTTTTGGGATGCCAGCGGCCCCGGTTCGGATCCCACATGAGGGCCAGTGACACTGCCCTCTACAGCTAACAACAGCTCCACCTGGAGCTGGGCTGTGCGAGCCCCGGTGGTGGTGTGGGCTGCAGCCCCTGCTGCAGTGGGCTGCCATAGGCTACAGTGAGTGGCCCACAGCCAGCGTGAGCGGCTGGCAGCCAAGCATGAGCTGCCAATAGCCGCGGTGAGCGACATCCAGAGGCCAGCGACCCATCTGCCTCATCCGGGAAGAGCGCAATGACGATACCAACAGTGAAGCAACATCCTCTGCAACTAAACTGAAGAACAAAAAGACAGCAACTTGTCTGTTCCCCTTCCCCGATTCCCCAACGCTGTTCCCCTCCGCCAATTCCCCAATAAAATCTTTAAAAAAAAAAAAAAATTACCTAATTTTATCCTCCCACCAACCCTATGAGGTGGATACAATTGTGTTAACCCCATTTTACAGTGAGGAAACAGAGAGGTTGAGTAACTTGCCTAAGGTCACACAGCTAGTAAAAAGTAAATCCCAGATATGAATCCTGGAATAGAGCTGTGGAGTCTACATGGCTCACTGTATGCAATTCTGCTTCCTGTGAAGAGGAAGAGGCCTTCAGGATAGAGAATGGAGAAGGCAGCTGAGGTCCCCACAGGCATAACCCTGGTCCATTTCTGAAAGCAGGTACCAGACAAGGGCTTTTAGCTAATCAAGGAACTTGGGTCATCTGTCAGGTAAGGTCAGAAAATCTGAGCTTCCCTGCACATACACCCCACATACCTAGTAGGAACATGGCCATGGGGAGGTGGCACCCCATCACCACCTGCAACTGGACCCAGCCCTCTGGTGCCCACTGCCATGGTGTATCCTTCCAACCGCTGTGGCCTTTCTGGCTTAAATGTGTGAATTTGGCTTCAGCCCACACTCTCACTTGACCACTAGGCAGCCCCCACCATCTGCCTCCTCACCGCAGTCAGGAAGGAGCTAGCCAGGAACAGCTACTGTGGCTGAGGGGTTGGTCCAATGGGGACCAAGAGGACGTTGGTGGGAATCCCATCCAGGAAAACCTCGACAGGAGTTTCAGGTCAGAGCCCAGTCTAGCCTTGGTTTTCTTGCCAATGTAATCGCTTGCTGAGCTGCTCTGTGTAGGCACTATGCTGATAGCACAGGTAGCAAGGAGAACTCACTGGGTGACCCTGAATAAGCTAGTACCCACACTGCCCACAGTTCCTTTTCTGTAAATTAAGAGGTTGGAGGCCAGGGGTTCTTAACTCGGTACTGAAAGTGTGTGTGTGTGTGTGTGTGTGTGTGTGTGTGTGTGTGTGTGTGTGTGTGTGTCTTGAGTACATCTTTCTAGGTCAGGTCAAGGTTTCTCAACCTTGGCACTATTTTTTTGCTCTGGCTAATTCTTTCATGTGGGGACCTGTCCTGTGCATTGTAGGATGTTTAACAATATGCATGGCCCTTACCCACTCGATGCCAGTAGCATCCGTCTCCCAGGTGTGACAATAAAAAAATGTCTCAAGACAGTGCCAGTTTCACCCCTGGTTGAGAACCATTGTAAAAGAGCTGCAGGAACCCCCTGGACTAGGCGAACTACAAGTTCACCAGTGTATCCCTCTGTAGAATGAGGGGAGAGTGAGGTTGCCTTGTGTGTAGTGACTGTTAAATGAGGCATTGGGTAGAAAGTGCTCAGCCTCCCTCTCCTTCATTATCCCTGAACTCCTGGGATTCTAAAGGATCTGCTACCCAAGAGAGCAGGTGCCACTTTTAAGAAAGAACCCTGAAAGGGCCATTTTTCACCCAAAGTTCTAGGGGAGGGAGGCCTTTAGGCACCCTTTCTGAAGCCAGCCCAGGCCAACGGCCTTTCTGCCCACCCCCGCTGCCAGGCTGGCAAAGGTGCAGGAAGGTGGCACACTGCCATGGGAGGGGAAATGGCAGGCCCTCATTGAGCATAGCTCTCTGTGCACCCTGCCAAGGCCGCCCACACCTGCCGACTCTAGGGCCCCTCAGCCCCGGCCTGGGAAAGGTGGCTCCCCTCCACCCCAGTGCCCGCAGACACAGTCCCCAGCCATCGGCCTTACCTGGGTCCCCCTGAAAACTGGGAAGAGTGGGCAGGGGCCCAACCAGTGCTGGTGGCAGATAACCTCACCTCCCAAGGCAACGCCTGCACTCTTTCTCTCCTGCTTGGCAGCCCTTCACTGAACACTGCTCTATGCCAAGGCCAGTTGTAAGGGCCAAGGTCAGCAATGAATTTAGTGGTAAGCTGAAAAATGTTTAGCAACCAGCTCTCTGGGATATGGTGAGGGGCCCTGATTTGTGGCATTTGCCCATTTCTATGGCATCAGTATTCCTACATGGCAGGTTTAAGCCACCAATGTGATGTCCCTGAATGCAGAATTGGTTCACACCATTATATGAAGGTTTGACAATTAAGTTCACAAACTCATCCTAGAAAAAGTGCTACATACCTCGTTGCTGAATATCACTAAGGTCACCTTGGAAGTACTCCCCTTGGGAAGCTATGCACCAACACCAGTGCCTATACCACCCTTCAAAGCAAAGCTATTTTGGAACTCTTTTTCTGGAATGGCCAGCAGAGCTGTTGTCGTATTATCCTTGATGTCCTGAATGTCATCAAAATATCTTCCTTTCAATATTTCCTTTAACTTCAGATAAAGAAAGAAGTCATTGGGGGCCAGATCAGGTGAGTAGGGAGGGTGTTCCAATGCAGTTATTTGTTTACTGGCTAAAAACTCCCTCACAGACAGTGCTGTGTGAGCTGGTGCAGTGTTGTGATGCAAGAACCATGAATTGTTGGCGAAAAGTTCAGGTCATCTAACTTTTTCACGCAGCCTTTTCAGCACTTCTGAACAGTAAACTTGGTTCACTGTTTGTCAGTTGGTACAAATTCCTAATGAATTATCCCTCTGATATCAAAAAAAGGTTTGCAACATCAACTGCAACAAGTTCGTGAACTTAATTGTCAGACTTGGTAGTGTGTCTCCACCGCCAACTCTGATAGATATAAATAACCTTGTGAACATAGATAATAGTAAAATAATTAGGAAGTGATGAGTTTTTAGTGTGCATTTCCTTTTTTTAACAAAATGTACTTAATTGTAAATTTATGTAATTTAGTTGTTAACAATGACTGCATTTAACAACCAGTTCACATAATTCCTGCAAATTTAACCACCTGTTCTGCAGGCCAGTTCAAGCCAACTCCAGCCCCACCCCTGGAATTGAATGTGATTCATGACCTCAAGACCACACTGAGGAAGACAGGCCCATCCATAGAGGGGTCATTGGTGGGGGACAGAAAGACAACAGTGGGGACATGGAGAACCTGAGGAGACCCTGACCTACCCAGAGGTTCAGGGAAGGCTTCCTGGAGGAGGTGGTGTTACACAGACTGAGGGAAGAGTAAGAGCATCCCGGAGAGCAAGTGGGGGAATGTGCAAGGCTGAAGGGAGTGCTGGGGAAAGACCAGGAGAGGAGAGGGCGCGTGGCATGGACCCAAAACCAAAAATGAGAGGCTCTGTGGGCCGGCCGAGTGGCGAGGTAGTTAAGAGCTGGCTTGGGACGCCAGCGCCCCGGTTCAGGTCCCACATATGAGAGCCAGTGACGCTGTCCTCTTAAAAAAAAAAAAAAAATGAAAAAAAAATGAGAGGCTCCGTCTGGCTGAGGGGAAGGCTGTGTTCTGTGGGGAAGTGCAGGTTCTGCTGTCAGTGCCTCTGTCACTTGGGACAAGTGCTCTCCCTTCTCCAGGCTTTTCCCTTCTGTCACATCGGGGCCTTGAACCAGAGGGTCTCCAGGCCTCTTGGTGTTCTAGCCACCAGGTGTCTGTGGAGGGCCTCGTGAGTCTAGCAAAGCCCACAGCAGATCTCCACAACCACGTCTTCACCTCTTTTCCCCTCCCCCTTTCACCCAGTTTCCCCAGGTGATCCCCGAAACTCCAGGTTTGGCAGTAGAAAGTAGCTGTAATTACAGTCATTTATAGAACAGTGTGCTATCTCTCCTAATTACCAAGCTGTGCAATTCCAATTATATGTCTAAGGAAACATCTTAGGAACCTCTCCCCAGGGCTGGCCTGTCAACTGCAGCCCCCAGGCCAACCAGAATGCTGTGTGTTGGGGGAGGGGGAGCTGGTGGCTGCTGCTGGGCCTCCCCCTGGCTTGCTCAGTGCCAGCCAGGCAGGAGACCTTTGTTCCAAGACCTGCCCTGGAGTGTGCACAGGGTGAAGGGAGGCAGGGGAAGTGCCCCAAGAAGAGAGGCTTGAGACTTGGGGAGGGGCTTTCTCTGGGGTGGCAGGAGGCCTCTATTTACATAGCACGTGTGTTGGGCAGCCAAGGAAGGGAGCTGTTTAATGTTTAGGAAGCAATGCTGGCCGCTGACCCCAACCCACGCTAGATGCAGCTTGTCTGGTCCATTTCTATCACCACCCACTGCAAAAATCCCCTCAGCAACAGCCCTTACCCCACAGAGGAGCCATCAGCCTTTCTCACACACACCCTGGAACAGGGAGCTCAGGACCCCAGGAAGAAGCCTGTTATCTCTGGAGGCTCCATTTATGAGTAAGTTCTCCCTCAAACCAAGAGAAAGCTCCCTCTGTGTAATCCCTACCCACAGGTCCCATCTCACCCTTCTGGGGTTTCCATTCCCTCTGTCCTGGGGCACCAGTGGACTCTGCTGCTCACTGCTCCTCTCCCTGCAGGGGTCCAGCCCCCTGAACCTTGTCTGGTTCCTCAGCCCCAGAAGCCCCTGATTTGCAACTCTCAGGGTTCCCCCCTGTATAGGGGAGCCTGGCTCCAGCTCCCACCAGCCCCACATCCATTCTAGTTCCAGTAGGGAAAGGAGTTGTCCTCTCCTCACAAGACAGCAAGCCTCTCTCACCACAGGGGACCAGGACTAAACAAGCAAAGTCTGACCTGAATTCCAGGTCAGACTGGCTTGGCCAGTGAGTGCCTCTCTGTGCTGGCTTGGTCCTGCAGACACGGGTCTGGGAAAGTGGCTTCAGGGACCAGCAGTGGCAGCCTCCTAGCCCTTCCTCTGACACAGACTCACCACCTACAAAGCTCTTTCGCAAATATATTATTAGCTTGTTTAATCCTCATAACAGCTGTGGGAGTTGGATGTCATTATCCATTTTACTACAGACAAACTGAATGTTATTGTCCCATTACATAGCCATTAGGAGCCTGCTCAGAATGGTTAGTGCCTGGGTGGGAGGAAGGATGAGGGCTGCTCCTTAAACCGGCTGGCCCAGCCAGACCAGACCAGAATGAGGACCAAGAGTGGAGGCCCTGGGCCGGGCGAGTGGCGCATTGGTTAGGAGTTGGTTTGGGACGCCAGCTCTGAGCCGCAGGGCCCCAGTTTGGATCCCACATGAGGGCCAGTGACGATGTGCCCTCTATAGCTAAGATGGTGAACAACAGCTCGACCTGGAGCTGGGCTGTGTCGCCTGCGATGGTGTAGGCTGCCCGGCAGCTGGCATGCGCTTTCGTGAGCTGCTCTGAGCTGCTATGAGCGGCTGTCCAATGGCCGGCGAGTGACTGCCTCACAGGGAAGAGTGCAATGATGATACCAACATGGGCCAGTGAAGCAACGTCCTCCACAACTACACTGAAGAACAAAAGGACAACAACTTGTCTGTTCCCCTCCCCCAATTCCCCAATAAAATCTTAAAAAAAAAAAAAAAAAAGAGTGGGGGCCCTGAAGGCAGGAGAAGGGTCACAGAGAGGTGGAGGGAGATGTGTGGGTGTGACTCTAGTGAGGGCTTCCAGAGCTGGACCTGCCATACACCAAGGAGAGAGGTTACGAGGCCAGGAGAACAGGGATGGGCCGAGAGGTGGGCCGAGAGAGGGCTGCAATGCTGAGGTCTGGAGGAAGCTTCCCTGAGCCACCCTGCTCATTGTACAGATGGGGAAACTGAGGCCAAGAATAGAAACTTGCCTGAAGTCACTCTGCCTGCCAGAGGCCAAGCTGGGACCTGTTCTAGGGCTTGATGTCCACTCTCTGGCGTGTCCTGAGCCAGACAGGGGCCTGATGGGGAAGGAGGCCAGGCTGAGGCTGGGTCCCAGGGCACACCCAGCCTGGCTTTGGGAGAAACAAGGGTCCCAGCTGCTCACATGGGACTGACCAGTGGGGACCAGATGAAACTTCTAGCCCCTCGGGCCTCCCTGGGTGGCCAGCAGGGAGCAATGGTGCCCCAGGAGTGCAAGTTTCCCACCTTAAGACTCCCTGAGAGTCCATCCCAAGGTCCAGGGACAGGCGCCAGGTGTTTGTGTGTGTCGCGGGGGGGCGGGGGGGTAGTGCTGAGGACACTGAAGGTGCGGGAAAGGGACAGAAGAGGGCTTCCAGGCATGGAAGGAACACGCAGGGCTGCTGGGCCCTGTCCGGATGCCAGTTCCCTCCCCCCTCATGGTCCAGTTTCCCCAGCTGAGCACTGGAGGAAATAAGCCTTACCCCCTCCTTACATGCCCACCAGCATAGAGGACATTTTGGAGCTGTCCATCCAGCCGCTGCTGGCTGGAAGAGATTGCATCCTAGGCTACAGGCTGCACAGAAACTCCCTGAGATCTCAAACTCCCTGAGATCTCCCTGATGGAGCCAGGATTGTCCTTTTGCCTAAATCCTGCCCTCAGGGATGAGGAGGATGGCCAGGCTGCTGTGGGTGAGAGGGGCCGGGTGTGTCTGCTGCTGTCTACACCTCTCTAGGGTGAGAGGGGGGAGACTTTTCCCCAGGACAGCCAAGGGAGGGGAGGGAGGCATGAGCGACTCCAGGCCCCAGGAAAGATCCCAGTACAGGGAAACTGGCCTCCGAAGGTGAGGAGGCTCCATGTCATCCCCAGCACCCTACCACCCTTCCCACTAACCAGCCTTCTAGAATTTGGTTGCAGTGGGTATCCTTGCTCTGACCAGGAACTCACTATCTCCTGAGGCCTCCCTTCAAAGTCTCAGAGGCTCAACTTCTAGAGGCAAAAGTCCAAGGCAGGAGGCAATGCGAGATGGGGGATTGAGGATATTGTGGGCCGGGGCCAGAAAGACGCCACAGCACTGTTATCTCCCGATATTTAAAATGCCTAGGAGGCCAGGGGTTCTCATGCAGGTGTGCCATGTTTTGCTGTGGTTAGTTATACCCTCCCTGGTCCTTAGCGCCCAGTCTGAATGTGCCCCATCAGGGCCGAATTAGATGGTCTCCCAGGGGCCCCTTTCATCACCCTCCTTGGGTTCCCACTGATGTCTGCATGTACCTAAGTCCAGGCACGATGTGTGGGACAGTCTCCTGTAAGGGCCAAGTGTCCCGGGTAACCCTTCAGTTCTCACAACTGCCTGGCTTCTCCCCCTTGGGAGCAGGAGGGTGGGGAGGGGAGAGGACTGGGACAACAGTAGGCACCCTGGGGACCGAGGGGCAAGAAAAATGGAGACGGAGACTCGTGGTGGGACAGCATCCTCACAGGTGTCAGCCTTGTGCTGATGACTCACAGGGACCAACAGAGAGCATTTCCTCCCAGCAATGAAACCAGACAGGGAAGCGAGGGAGGGAGGGGCATTCCATCCTGCGCCTCTTTCCTCCCAGGTGCTCTTCCAGATCAGCATTTCTGTGTGTCACCATGACCCCTCTTGCTGCCTCACTCTGATGTCAGAGGCTGGCTTTATCCTAGTGCTCTCCATCTTACACTCGGAGTCGCCACCCTGTCCCATCCCCACCACCACCCTAAGTAAGGCTTCTTCAAATGCATGTCTTCTCCGCCTCCTGGGGCTTTCATCACGTGAAGATAAAGGCAGGCCTTCTGGGGCCCCATCTCGGCTCCAGCCACCCCAGCACTCCCTCAGCTCTCCCTCAGGCCCTTCTACCCGCCCGCTCACCTCCGTTGTTGCTCCTCTGTTCCCTCTGCCTGGAACTCCCCTCACCTCTCCATCCTTAAGGTTTCACCCACATCTCCTCCTCCAGGAAGCTTCCCCTGACCTCCCAACTAAGTCAAATCCCCTACTACATGTGCCCCTGGCACCATGTATGCCCTTGTCAGAGTTGGATGTATTTTGTGAGGTTTCATTGTGTGCTTAGTATTGAGTGCCTGCCTCCCCCATAGATTTGAACCGGATCTAATTTGCCCTCCACTGTCTCCAAAGCATGTGACCCAGTGCCTGGCACATAGTAAGTGCTCAATACACAAGCATTGAGTGAATGGATTCCCCAGCCAACTGGGTGTCCCACTGGGAGTCTGCAGCCCCTCCCTTCCCAGCGCCCAAGCCCACCCCACCAGGCCCCACTCCTCTCTCCGAGCCTTCTTTTTTTAAAAAAACAAACAAACATACAAACAGGAAAGGTTTATTTATTTATTTATTTGAGGGCAGTGTCACTGGCCCTCACATGTGGGACCGAACTGGGGCCGCTGGCTTCCCAAGCCAGCGCCCAACCACCGCACCACTTGGCTGGCCCCTCTCTGAGCCTTCTTATCTTCAGTTTCTGAAGCCTGCTAATGGTTGGGCTCTGGTGGCAACTGGGCAGCCTGTCCCCAGACCAAGATCAAGGCCAGACTCCAGACCCCTGTAAATGTCCTAGCAGGTGCCAGGCATAGCGTCAGTGACACCAATTGCTCTGACCTAGTGACTCAGAGGAAGCCAGTCCTCCAGAAACCAGTCCCAGACAGGAGGCGCCCTCCCTGCGTTTGCATCTGACTACTGATTTACTCAGAGCTGGTGGTCCTCAGAGACTGTCCAGAGAGGATCGGGGCTCAGCCCAAGTTCACACGAGGCTACCACAGAGCCACACCAAGAATCCAGGGACCGGCTTCAGTTTAGGGTTCTCCTTGCACTATAATAAACGTGGCTATTTTTAGGAAGCTAATTAGCAAGTCAAATATGACTCCTGCTAATAATACCACCTTTGTGCTTTTTAGTCTCTTCATTACCTTATTTGATCCTGCAACAGCCAGGTGGCCAAGCCATGATGTAGGAGATTTCACACTCAAGGGTGTGGTCCAGAAAGAGGAAGTGACTTGTCCCAGCACACCCCAGCAGCCCGGCTCAGCGATGCTCCAGAGGGATGCTGCCCCAGAGGCTCCCCTCCCCAGGGCCTGGCTCCCAGCCTCTCACTCAGGTGGTCGGCTCTCCTCAAAGGGCCCCCTACCCCACCCCACCAAGCTGAAGTCAGCCTCTGGCCCCTCCCTGCCCCTGGCAGCCCCCAAACCTGTCTACTTGCAGCCCCCGAGCCCCACGCGGCCTTGAGGCCACTAGCTGCTGGTGTTCTTCCCCTGTAAGTTGCCAGCATGTGCCAGGACAACTCTGGGCAAGGAGGCTTGGCAGCCTGGCTGTGTAGCCTGGGTGGCCCCTCCACTCAGGACCCCAGTTAGAATGGAGGACGGCTTTATCCCAGGAGAGGCTTGGGCCCGGTCCAGCCCCTCGGCCTGATGTTCCAACCCCCACCCCTGTCCCCTCCCTGGGGAAGCTTCTGGGATATCCGGTGGCACCAACAGGGCCGGATAGACACGAATATGAGGTCAGATCCTCGATTGCTTCCCGAGACCTTCCCAGAGGAGGGAGGTGCCCCCGTTAGGAAGCAGCTGGGCTGTTCTGTCAGGGAAATGGGGTGGGGGCGGGGTGACAGAGCTCCTGTTGCCCCGATGGGCCCGAGTGCTGGAGCAGCAAGAGCCCCTCAGTTCTCAGAAGCGCCTGCACAAAGCCCCGCAGTCCCAGCACCTGCCAAAGACGGTAGGGGGGTAAGACCAGGAGGGTACCTGGGCCAGTTCCCAGGAGTCTCAACTCACAAAGAACTGTGCTAGGTCCTTCCCGCAGACCCTGGCTGGGGAGCTGGGAGGGCTTCTCAGAAAGCAGACTGGGGGTCCGCTCAGGGGCCACGAGGAGGGAGAACAGCACTGTGATGGGCACAGCGGGCGCAAAGGCAGCGGGGGGAGGCGGAGCCCAGCCATTTCCTGCAGATCAGTGCCCTGCCCTGGCCGTGTCCCACCTCAGCCTGGTCCACAGGGGAAGATTCTGGGCTGGTTTGGCCTGAATGGGACCCCACATGTGGTAACTGCCCTGGGCACTGTGCCCCTCCCTCTTCCCCATACCCCCCAGTCCCAGAGCCTCTTCACTGACTGACAGTTCGGGCTACTTGTCCCTGTTGGGCTAGTGGTGTGTGGGGGCAGCTTGCCAGGAGGAGACAAGGGCCATCCAATGAGGATGGAATAGGAAAGACCACCCAGGATGGCCCACTGCTTCCCAGAGAGGCACTCTCCATCCTTCCTTTACCTGGCAGGATGAGGTGGGCACCCCTCACCATGTCCCAGACCTGGTCCCCACCAACAGGGAGCCCACCCCAGGAGAATCTGTGGTGGCTGTAGGACAGCAGCCACGCCTGGCAGGGGACAGCAATGTTGCTGACGCAGCAAGAGCGAGGCCATTAGTGAACAGAGATGGAAGGGGCCACATTGGCAGGAGCCCCTCCTGAGGTGGCACCTGCACGGCGGCTTGTGGCTGAGGGAGGAGGTACGAGATCATCTCTCTGGGGATTCAGTCTGGCATGTTCCTGATCACATAGGGGTACAGGCCCCCTCGTGGCCCGAGCTTGGGGCACACTTCAGCCTTCCCCGGAAACCCCTGTCACCACCCCCAGCCCAAGGCCCTTCTGTCCTGATGGGAAAGGTCTCTGAATGTCCTCTCGACCCTGACAGCAGGATCTGCTCACCATCCCCACCTCCCCGTGTCTCTCTGCCCCCAGGGTGGTAACAAGGGAGCCAGAAAGGGCAACGCTGAGGCCAGAGGCAGGCAGCACCCATGGGGGGAGGGCTTGTAGACAGGGATAGCCTTGTGGCAGTTGTTCGGCCCCCAGGAGGGAGGCACCCAGTAGCAGGGCAGGTGCAGGAGCCGTGGCATCAGCCAGTCACACAGCATCAGCACCCAGTGAGGGCTGGGAGCCTGAGGGTTAGGAAGCTGCAGCTTTTCAGCTGAGTGAGGAACATCGGCTAAAGTAGAGCTGGTGCCCCGCTTTCCTGGCACAGGCTAGGGAGGGCTGCCCACTGCCCGTAGGGCCCTGCACTGAGCAGTTTGCAGAGTCAGACTAGGCAGGGTAATATCAGGGTCCCAGAGAGGTGGGGGGCGGGTGGCAGCAGACACCCCTCCCCGGCCCCACATGAGGAAAGTGAAGGTGCTATGTCGGAAGGGAGGTGCTGGTGCTGGAGAGGAGGAGAGGGGGTGCTAACTAACTCCCCAGACTGTGAGCTCAGCAGGCCTGTGGCCCCATGGTCAAGATGCAAGCAAGGTAGGGACACTCACCCTGGAACCAGGTCCTTGGCAGCGTGGAACTTAGACCCAGACCAGAAGGCCCAGCACTGGGCCCTGCACCCTGGGAACTCCCTCTGGCCCTTCTCTGGCCTCATGCCCTCCCACAGAGGGCACAAAGTTTGTGTGCCAAGGGGACATGCCCACGCCCCTCCTACAAATTCAGGACTCCCGATTTCCCTGCCCACAGTGACCAGAGCCCAGTTCCTCAGTCTGCCTGGGCCTGCGGCTGGTGTGCACACCTCAGGCTAAGGGGTGGCCAAGAACAGCTGCTGCCAGGGATGTGGATGAACCATGGACAATGTCCTGGGGTCGCCAAGGCTGGAGCTGGGGAAGGGGACACATTCCAGCAGCAGACTCCAGGAAGCTAGAGTTCTAAATGCAGCTGACCTTCCAAGTTTTGTGAACTTGCATTTGTCAACAGAGGAGGCTAGAACACATTCTATTTAGCTTGATCTATAACTTAAATATCTAGACATTTTTGCTACAAGCTCAGACAATTAAGTTCACACACTCATCCTAGAAAAAGTGCTACATATCTCATTGCTGAATATCACTATGGTCACCTTTGAAGGACTCCCCTTGGGAAGCTATGCACCGACGCCAGTGCCTAGTCCATCCTTCAAAGCAATTTTGGAACTCTTTCTGGAATGGCCATTAGAGCTGTTGTATTACCCTTGATGTCTTTTTTTTTGGGGGGGGGGGGATTGGAGGAGGGGGACAGCATTGGGGAACCGGGGAAGGGAAACAGACAAGTTGCTGTCCTCCTGTTCCTCAGTCTAGTTGTGGAGGACATCACTTCACTCGCCCATGTTGGTATCATCATTGCACTGTTCTCGGATGAGGCAGATTGGTCACTGGCCTCTTGCCGGCCACTCACAGCAGCTCTTGGCAGCTCACACAGACTGCCGGCTGCTCACGCTGGCTGCCGGCCACTCACGGTAGCCCATGGCAGCCCATTGCAGCAGGGGCTGCAGCTATGCCATCCCCGGGACTCACAGCAGCCCAGCTCCAGGTGGAGCTGTTGTTCACCATTTTAGCTGTAGAGGGCAGTGTCACTGGACCTCATATGTGGGACCTGTACCGGGGCCTCTGGCGTCCCAAGCCAGCTCTTAACCAATGCGCCACTTGACCGCCCCTACCCTTGATGTCCTGAATGTCATCAAAATGTCTTCCTTTCAATATCTCCTTTATCCTTGGGTAAAGAAAGAAGTCACTGGGGGCCAGATCAGGTGAGTAGGAAAGGTGTTTCAATACAGGTATTTGTTTACTGGTTTAAAACTCCCTCACAGGCAGTGACGTGTGAGCTGGTGCATTGTCGTGATGCAAGAGCCACGAATTATTGGCGAAAAGTTCAGGTTGTTTTCGTTTAACTTTTTCACGCAGCCTTTTCAGCACTTCCTAATAATAAACTTGGTTAACTGTTTGTCCAGTTGGTACAAATTCATAATGAATAATCCCTCTGATATCAACAAAGGTTAGCAACATCATTGCAACAAGTTAGCCAACTTAATTATCATGCCTCGTATGTAGGCCTCCGTTTGTACTTCTACCTAGCCCCACAAATGTCAGGGGTAAGCCTATCTAAGCACCTGATACAGGGCCCCACTCCACAAGTGCTTCCTCATTTTTGCTCTGAAGCTTGTGGCTTCCTTCCTCCTTGAGGCCCTGGAAGGGAACCCCAAAACACCCAGACCGGACCGTCGGCTCCCTGAATCAGGGGCCAAGTCCTAAAGCTCCAGTCTCCCGTTCCTCTCAGAGCTGGCTGTTCTGACATCAAGCAGCTGACAGTCGGGGGTGGTCCAGGTGGCGCTGGGAACCTGAGGGAAAGTAAGTAGTACTTACTGAGCACCTCCTGTGAGCCAAGCTCTAGGTCTCCCCTGATCCTCTGGGGACAGTATCATTGCTAGCACCCCTGATTTGCAGGTGAATTTATAGGACTTGCTCAAGGTCACATGGGTGGCTTTGAAGCCTCATCTCTGAGCCCAGACCCTGTGCTCTTTGCCCTTGAGCAGTCAGAGAGAAGTGTGGGGTATTTGTGGAGAGCTGAGGACAAGCAGAGAGCAGGACTCTGGGTCACAACTGGGGCACCAGGTCCAGCCACCATGCGTGGACCCCATGCTCCGGCTGGCAGCCATCTTAGTGGGGTGCCCTAGGGACTGAGAAGTGTGTCTGTGAAGCGACCACATTCCCCCTGGAGCCTCTCTCAGGCCCTGCGTTCCTGTAACTAGAGATGGAGGAACTCGCTCACGTCTGTGAGAGCCACAGGAGCCCCAGGAGTCCCAGGCATCGAGGAAATGAGCACTGGAGATATGCGGAAAGGTTAGGAATTTACCCAGCCACATGGGATGTTTGGCCAGCCATGTCATGGGGACAGATGACATCATTGATAAGCCTATGCACACCCAGCTCATATCAGTGACCTCACTAGACTCACCACGTAGTCTTGGGTAAGTCACAGCTTCAGCTTCCATACCTGTTAAGTGGGACAACAGTGTCCTCTCCATGAGGTTTTATGAGGGTCACACCAGGTGGGCAATTACCAGCTCTGGGCCTGGCATCTGCTCACACCTTATAGGGGGGTTGGGGGAGAGGGTGAGTTATCAACAAAAGTTAGTTTCTTTTCCTGAATTTAACAAGGTGGTTTCGATTTTCAGAAAAGAGGAAGTTAGATGGATTCCTCAGAAACTGTAGACCAGAGAGGAAGGTCCACCCACCATGCGAGTGTCTAGCTCTGATGATTCAGTAGGTGAGGTCCAGGTATACCCTGAAAGGGAAGGAGTGACCAGACTCAGGCTATCAAAACCAGCACCTGGGCCAGCCGAGTGGCTCAGTTGGTTAAGAATTTGCTCAAGAGTGCGAGCTCTGAGCAAAGGGGTCGCTGGTTTGCAATTCCCACATGGGTCAGTGACACTGCGCCCGAGCTGAGCTGCTGCTGAGCTGCCAACAGGTGGCACGATGTCTCAGCTGAGAACATGTCCTCCTAACAAGACTGCCTGTTGGAGATGGTGGGCCACGCCCGCCCACAACTAAAGACTGAACTCGGCACCTTGAGCTGAGCTGCCGCCCGGGTGGCTCAGTGGATAGAGCGTGTGCTCTTAACAACAAGGCTGTGGGTTCCACTCCCGCATGGCATGGTGGCTATACCCACCAGCAACTAATTGAACTCAGTGCCTTGAGCTGAGTGGCGCAACTGGATTTGGAGCTGAGCTAGCTGTGCCCTCCACAATGAAGATTGAAGGACAACAACTTGGCTGTTCCCCTCCCCCAATTCTCCACTGAAAATATCTTTAAAAAAAAAAAAAAAGCCAACACCTGTCCCCTGAATTCTAGTCCTCCCCGGCCCCACCTCTGCGTCTGCTCCAGACATCCATTTCCTCCTGGGACCTTGGCCCAGGCCCTGGAGAGGGTGCTGAGCACCTGGAGGCCCCCCAGGCAGGGGACATCTAGGGTCAGGTCACAACCAGCCATGACTCCTCAGCCCTGGGGCCTGCTGAGCAGTGCCAAGAGCTCCTGCGTGGCCAGCTGGTCTCCACCGTGGGGCCTCAGCCCCTGTCCCAGGTAACACAAGGCTTCCTGCCTCCTTGTCTGCCTAGGCCGCCCTCCTGCCCTGCCCACCCTCCGTCTCCCACATCTGTGTCTGCAGGGTTGCCCCTCCTAGAAGCCATTCTATTTGGGCGCTTTCCGAGGGCACCCAGGTTTAGGCCTGAAGGCAGGGCCAGGCTGGGAGAGGGCCCTGCACCCTCACATTCGGGAAAGTTTTTCAAAAGACACCCCCGCTCTCACAAGTCTTCTTTATGTTCTTACCATAGTGGAAACCACCATCGTGTTATCTGTAAAAGGTAACTTCTGGCCACTTCTGCCTTTGCCCCTTCCTTCACTCTGACCCTGTTCCCCTCTCCCTCCTCAGGACTCGAACCAGAGTGGAGAGGGCAGAGATTGCCTCAGCCTTGTCCCAGGGAGGCTCCAGAAAATTTGTTGACATTCACCCTGTCTCACCTGCGTCCCAACCTCCCCCAACATCCTGCTGCCTCTTAGCTGCTCACACCCTTCCCATCCTACAGGAAGCCTCCCAGAAGCTCCTCACCCCTACCTCCAGCCTCTGCCCAGCAGCCCTTGAAAGCTTCGTCTCCACTCACTGCCTCCATCGCCACCCACCTCCGCTTAACCTCTGAGATCTGACTACTACTCCACTAAGCTCACCGGCAACTCGCTGTGTTACTTCTCCCTTGTGGCACTTCTCTTGCCCACATCTGACAACTCCTCAGCATTGTTCCATACTACTGACCACTCATTCTCTCTTCCTAAAACGTGTGTCCTCTAGGCTCTTGAGCTACTCAGACCCAGACTTCCACCCACCTCCCTGACTGCTCCTACTGGCCCCTTCTTGGTTCTCCCTTCCTCCTCCCCAAGCCACCTTCAAACGAGCGAGCTCCCACCCAGAGCTCTGTCTGGGCCTTTTCCTCTGGCTCCCATCTCCCCAAGGAGAAGGACCTACCCCACCCTCAGCTTGGCCTCCTCCTGCACCCTCCAGGCTCCAGCCCTCTGGTTCCTCTCCTGGGTTCCAGACCAGGGAATCTTGTGCTTGTTGGACACCACCTCCAGCATGACCCCTGGGCACTCCCAGTTTGTCATCTCCCTGAAAACTGCCCTCCCTTTTCTCTCCCTCATCGTTGGCCCAGGTGCTGAAACCAAGAACCACCTTTCATTCCCTCCCTTTTGATCTCACCCAGTCTCAAGGTATTAAATGCCTTCTGTGCTGTGCTGTTGACACTCAGACACGCACCCCCCACCCCGTCTCCTCAGCTGCCCACTCTTCACTTAACAAACACCTCAGATGCCCAGCTCCTGTCCCTCCGCCTGAATGCCCTTCCCCAGTACCTGCAAGACTCACCCCTCACCTTCTGGTCCTCATTCAAAGTCACCTTCTTGGGGAGGCTTACCCAGAACAATGCATTTAAAACTTCAGAAGCTCCTTGACCAGGACCCTAATCGCTCTTACCTTTAGTTTATTTTTCCACAGTTCTAACAGGCTATGTAATTTACATATCGTGTTTATTATTTATTGTCTGCCTCCACCAGCTAGAATAGAAGCTCCTGAAGGGCAGAGATATTTGTCTTGGTGACTGAGGCGAGCCCAATTCCTGGAACAGTGCCTGGCACCCAGCAGGCACTCAGTGATTTTGCTACATGAGTGAATGAATGAATGAATGAATCTGGGGCCCCTCTCCTCTACAGCAGCCACCTCCCACTCCCCACCAGGGCTTGTTTCCACCCTAAGAGCTCTCAGATCCACACCTGAGTCCTCCCTCATCCTGAAAGCTGCTGCTTTCCCTTCAGGCCCATGTTACTTCTTGTCTGCGTTGTTATAACAGCCTCTTGTTACCCCCTTGCCTCGAGCAGGCCTTTCTAGGATACTGAGAGGCAGGAGAGCAAAATGATTGAGATGTGGGCTCAGAAGCCAGATCGACTGAGTTCTTTCTCTGGCTCCACCATATACCAGCTGTGTGACTTTGTGCTGGTTCCCTAACCTCTCTGTGCTCCATTCCCTCACCTGTAAATTCAAGATGATGAAAGCATCTTCCTCATGGAGTTTGGAGTTGTTGAGGAGTTTAATGAGGCAACACACATAAAGCACAGTATACGAGGTCTGACAATTAAGTTCACGAACTTGTTGCAACGATCTTGCTAACCTATTTTTTATATCAGAGGGATTATTCATTATGAATTTGTACCAATTGAACAAACAGCTAACCAAGTTTTGAAGTGCTGAAAAGGCTGCATGAAAAAGTTAGACAACCTGAACTTTTTGCCAACAATTTCATGGCTCTTGCATCACGACAATGCACCAGCTCACACGGCACTGTCTGTGAGGGGGTTTTTAGCCAGTCAACAAACAACTGCATTGGAACCCCCTCCCTACTCACCTGGTCTGGTCCCCACTGACTTCTTTCTTTACCCAAAGATAAAGGAAATATTGAAAGGAAGACATTTTTTTTTTTTAAGGGCAGTGTCACTGGCCTTCGTATGTGGGACCCGAATCGGGGCTGCTGGCATCCTAAGCCAGTGCTTAACCACCGCGCCACTCAGCCAGCCTGAAAGGAAGACATTTTGATGACATTCAGGACATCAAGAGTAATACAATGACAGCTCTGATATCCATTACAGAAAAAGCATTCCAAAATTGCTTTGAAGGGTGGACTAGGCACTGGCATTGGCACATAGCTTCCCAAGGGGAGTACTTTGAAGGTGACCACAGAGATATTCAGCAGTGAGGCATGTAGCACTTTTTCTAGGAGTTCATGAACTTAATTGTCTGACCTCCTACATGTAGCTATGGATTTTGGTTGTCAGACCCTGTGACCACACGATGCAGATCAGCACCTGCTAAGCACTGTCACTTGTTGCACATAGTTTTCAGTTTCTTCTGTGACCCCAGGGGCACTCCCAATCTGGTCTCTATCTCACTAACCTGGCCTGTTCCCTCATTTCAGTCACTGAGCTCTCCAGGGGACTCTGAGCATGTCACGCTGTTCTGGCCCAGCCTGGTCATGAGCCTCACTCTGCTCTTTGGGACTTGTTCTTGCTTTTTGACTTGACAAAAACCCCAGAGCTTTTTTGCACATTCATACATAGAAAGCTTCCACATTCTTTTTTACTGCCATGTAGCACTCCATTTTGGGGACAAACCACAGACTAAGCCAGTCCCATGTGGATGGGTACAGAGGGTGTTTCCAGTCTTTTGCTGTCACAACAGGGCTGCTGTGAATGACCTTATACGTATGTCACCTGCATGCAGGGCAGACTCCCAGAAGTGGGATTACCACATCAGTGATTACTAGCAAGTTGTGTGCCGCTTCCTCACAGCCTTGCCGACCTTGTATGTGCCCCAGCAGTCAGGATCTGGACCCAGGGCTGGGTGACTCCAAGCCCAAGCCCTCCCTTGTGTACCAAACTGCCTCCCTCAGAAGTAGGGCCGGAGCCTGTGGAGGGACAGAGAGAAGCCATAAGGAGGCAGCCCAGGTTACACCACTGCCCAGTGGCTTATGTGGGCTGCCTCCCACTGGCCCTTACAGAGGCAGAGCTGGGTCAGCTGCCATCAGCCACAGCGCGGGGGGGTTGGGGGGAACCTGCCCTTGCCAGCTTTGTGCCGGACGCCTCCCTGCACAGGTGTTCAGGCCCAGGAAGTTCCCAGCTCCCCACCCACCTGCTGGCTTCAGGAAAGTTCTTGCTCCTACCTGAGCCCTCAGGGTCCTTGTGAGCCACACTGCCTCCCCCGCCCTCCTGTCCCCACACATCCACTCCTGTCTGGTCAGTCACATGGAAACACTTGCAGTTTCCCAACAGGTCATCCTGCTTCCTCTGTGCCTCTGACCACACAGTATCCCTGGCCCCCTTCTTTGCCCGGCTAACTCCTACTTTCCCACGAAGGCAGAATGCAGGAGTCACTTTCGCCAGCTAAGGTAGTATCTGATGCACTAACGTACCTCACTGGTTTTAATGCCCCCTCCTTGGGTTCATCCCAAAGGTACGGATGATGTCCTGATGTCTGTCCTCACAGCGGCACAGGCCTGGCTGTGCGGGCAGCCCAGTGACTTATACCTGGGCAGCTAAGCTGTCCTGGAGAGTTTCAGCCAAGCTGAGCCACTGGTGTTGCCCAAATCTCCCCCCAGCCACCACCACACACACACACACAGTGCCACAACACCAGGGCAGCCCCAAGGAAAAACCAGTCCCTCCAAGGCCCTTCGCTAAAGATCTAAAAATTGCCCCCAAAGCCCCACGGGAGCTCCATGATGGGGAAGTGAAGACTGTGGGTGTCAGGGGGCACTTCAAGGACTCCATCCTCTGGGCTTCCCCCCATGACTTCAGTTTTACTCGCTTTTCTTCATAGCAGCTGCTGGGACAGGCCTGGGGGCTGCCAGGGAACAAGATTAGAAATAACGTCAGCCTGCATGAGTGGAGCCCTGAGATGAGGAGATGGGGAGGCGTGGGGGAGGTGGGAGACAAGAGGGCAGGTGGGGAGCTTGAGCGATATGTGGCTCCCAGGACCATCTACCTGCCAGGGCCCCTAGAAGGAGCCTCCTGGGCAAGGGTGGGGAAGGGGGGAGGCTGAGGCAGGCCTGAGCCCCTCTGCCAGTGTCCAGAGCCCCTGAAGGATGTCCCCAAACCCTGGAGAGACCTGAGTGAACCAAAGACATGGAAGCAGCCCCAGAGACCTCCCCCACAGGGCCACAAAGGCCCCTGATGAGCCTAACAGCGGTCCAAGGCCTCAAATTAGGACCATGTTTGGTAAATCTCTGAGCTCACATCCCATGGTGAGATAGGAAGTATTCCCTCAGGCTCAGGCAGGGCCGGGGGCTGCCAGCCCACGCCCCCGAGTACCCAGAACAATCTGGTTCCTCCTCTCTGCATCCCCATCGGCACCACTGCCACTGTCTTTTCCAGTGCCCTGAGCACACTGGTCACAGGTAGACCAGGGGCCCCCTGCTGTCCAGGAGGACGAGGCTGCATCCCATCTGTCCCTACCCAGGCACAGCATGTAATATGGCCAGGGACTTACCCTGGGGCCCTGTGAGTCACTGAGAGTATGTGAGTAAGTTGAGGAGCACATTTTGACTTGGTGTGATAAACTATGAGTTCATTGAACAAACGTTTCCCAAGCTTACTTTTGTAGCCAGTCACCATTCACTGGACGCTCCAAGCTCCGAGAAATGAAAGCAGGAAAGGTCCTTGACATTTCTGGCCAGCCAGGCCCAGCCTTAGCTCACTCCTCCCCACTGAGAATGGACCCGGCCAGGCCTCCAGCTCTTTCCTTGGTCTGTGGGGGGACCTGGCTAGAACAGGAAGGCAGGCTGAGGGAGGTGGCTCACTGACTGGTATTGGGCTCACCCCCCAGCCCCACCCCACTCAAGATGAGTTTGACTAAAAGTCATCCCCCCTCCCCAAACTGACTCCTAGCCCCGGGGTCTCAGGGGGCAAGTGAGGCAGAACTGAAACTGGAAGAAGAGAAATTGGTCAGAGCACGCCCCAGGGGTCTCTACTGCTCACCCCTCCCACACACACACCCTGCCCAGAGCACCTGCCCCTCAGCCTGAGAAAATCTTTGAAGCTTGGCTTTCTCCTACCTGGGCCCCCACTTTTAGCCTCCTGCCACCTCATGCTACCAGCTCATGCTACCCCAGGCCTCACCCCTTCAGAATGAAAAGAACCTCAGGCTGGGGGGGTCTGGAGATCAGGGTTCTGGCCTTCTAGAGTGCCCTTTGGCAAATCACCCCCCTCTGGCCTCAGTTTCCTCATCGGGACCAGGCTGCTGGCATGTGATCTGAGATGAGGACTCAACACAGACGAGCAGGCTCTAACGGGTGGATTTCAGGCAAGGATGGGACTTTTCAGATGGCAACACGTAGCACCTTGACCACCACCTCTCCCAGGGACATGGGTGCTGGGAAGGGGGCAAGAGCAGGCACCAGGGACCACAGCGTAAGCAGTGCCTCCTCGGAAGCCTGCCCTGCATCCCTGTCAGGTAGGGCCCCCCTGAGCCACCCTTTATCCCACTCATCACCTGCTGCCACTGTTTCCTGTCCCTGTCCCTGCCAGAGGAGCCTGAGTCTAGGCCCCCTGCAACCCCGACCCCAAGCACAAGCCTCGGACTAAGCAGGTATTCAGCAAAATGTGTGGTGAAAGAATAAAGGCTTGGAAAATAACAAGCATTGATGAGGAGGTGGGGAAATTGGAACCACAGGGTCGCTGGTGGAAATATCAAATGATGCAACCACTGTGGAAAGCAGTGTGGTAGTTCCCCAAGAATGAAACATGAAATTACTATATGATTCCACAATTCTGCTCCCAGGTAGATACCCAAAAGAATTGAAAAAAACATGTCTACACAAAAATATGTACACTGTGTTTTTTGTTTTGTTTTGTTTTGTTTTTTAAGATTTTATTGGGGAATTGGCAGAGGGGAACAGCGTTGGGGAATCGGGGAAGGGGAACAGACAAGTTGCTGTCTTTTTGTTCTTCAGTTTAGTTGCGGAGGATGTTGCTTCACTGTTGGTATCGTCATTGCGCTCTTCCCGGATGAGGCAGATCGGTCGCTGGCCTCTGGATGTCGCTCACCGCGGCTATTGGCAGCTCACGCTTGGCTGCCAGCCGCTCACGCTGGCTGCGGGCCACTCACTGTAGCCTATGGCAGCCCACTGCAGCAGGGGCTGCAGCCCACACCATCACCGGGGCTCGCACAGCCCAGCTCCAGGTGGAGCTGTTGTTAGCTGTAGAGGGCAGTGTCACTGGCCCTCATGTGGGATCCGAACCGGGGCCTCTGGCATCCCAAAACCAGCGCTTAACCAATGCGCCACTCGGCCGGCCCTGTACACTGTGTTTATACAGCGTTATTCACAATAGCCAAAACGTGAAAACAACCCCAGTGTCCATGAAGGGTGAGTGGGTAAATAAAATATGGCGCATCCATCCACACAATGGGATATTATTCGCAATAAAAAGACTGGAAGAACTGACATGCTACAACATGGATGAACCTTGAAAACATTACAGCAAGTGAAAGAAAACCAGACCCAAAGGCCACACATTGTATGATTCCACAGTGTCCAGAATGGGCCAACCCACAGAGAGGAAAGTAAGTTTATAGGGGCAGAGGGGAAGAGGGAGTAACTGCCAACAAGTACAGAGTTTCTTCTGGGGTGGCGGAATGTTGTATGTAATTAGACAGTGGTGACTGCATATCCTGAATACCACTGGACTGTACACTTTAAAATGGTGATTTTTATCTCATTAAAGAAAGAAAAACTACCTCCCTCGAGGGATGAATTGGAAGGCCAAACCCGTCTTACTGGCTAGTTTGCTTGTCTTCCTATTTCTCTGAAAACACCACCCTATGTGGGCCATTGTTTGTCCTGGGAGGCCCATCCCTGCCTCCAGGGTCAGCCTGGGAGGAATATGTGGGACAAACATACCCAGTGGGCTTTGGAGTGGGGTGAAGCCTCCCTTTGTATCCCCAGCTTCAGGGCAGGTGTCCCCATGACCAGGGACTTGAGGTCCAGCTGTGGTCTCGGCTCCAGCCCAGGTCCTATCCCCTCCTTGCTTCTCTCTCAGCAGTGTGTCGCCCAGAGTCTGGGAACTGAAGTGCCCTCCCAGAGGCCACTCATGTGCAAGCATCCTACCAGTATATGGACCAACAGTGGGAAAGGTCTTCCTTTGCTCTGACTCCAGTATCTGGCTTGGAGACAGCAGTGGGCTGAGGTTTCCACTGAGTCAGCCTGATTCAGCCTTGCTCAACTTCAAGCCCCCATGGAGTCCTCACCCCGAGATGCTCGCTTCACGGTGATGGAGCAGGATGTGGACTCCCACCAACCCACAAAGCAGCTGCTCCCTGAGATAGTGAGCCAGTGAAAGGAGAAGGCTGCCCCCAAGACCGCCCCCACCCTTAGCCGCTAGCATCACCCTCCAGCCAGAGCAGACGGGCCTCCCAGCCTGCCTCAGGTCACTAAGAGGATAGGTGGGCAGGTGGCCCTCTGCTGTCTGAGCCTCTTGGAATGGGCAATCCCACCACCTTCCTCTGAGGTCTGAGCATCAGGTCCAAGTGGCTGGTGCGTGAGGAGCCCCAGGTCCTGGGGCTGCCTCTGCTCTGTTTTCATTTTGCTAGAGAGACCCTGCCGTCTGCTCACCTCTGCTATGTACGTATTTCCTCTCCCCACCCCCATCCCTCCACCCCTGCTGTAAACCGTGAACCCAGCAAAGAAGAGGAACATAACAGAGAGCTGCAGAATGTGTGAGTGTGATCAGATGAAACGGCCCCAAAACCCCCAGTTCTGGAGGACAGAGATTAGATGTATCTTTTTGCTACAAAATTTTGATAAACTGATTAGGCTCTCTGCACTTCAGTTTCTTTAACATTTAAGGAAATGATAATAGTATCAACCTCATAGGACTGGTGAGAACTTAACTAAAATAGTTCACATAAAAGTTCACAGGCCCAGCATGCACGTGATACATGCCGGACAGTCACCACTATCGCCGTTTGTGGTATTGTCCTCATGGATTTGCCCACTGAAGCAGAACCCTGCTGATGAATGTCCCCTCCTCTGGCAAAGAGGGTGGAGATAGGTGCCCCTTCCCAGGTGCCCAGCCCTGGCTCCTTCTGCCCATCTCGAGCCTCCTCCATGCAGAACCCACACTTACTAGGTGCTCAGTAAGTGGGCTGATCTGGACAGAGAGCAGGCCCACGTATGAAGATGGGTTCTGGGACCACCAAGCCCAGATGTCAGGGGGAGGCAGGTCCTTGGTGACGACTCCAGGGCCTTCCTGCCTGCACAACCCCTGCCCTGTGGGAATCGCTTTGACTCTGGGAAACCAGAAAGGGTGGACTTGGCAGGAAATCCAAGTACCTGATGGAGCCTCATCCGGCCCATTGTCCTGAAAGGGCAGAAACAGGCTGCTGTCACCATGACGTCCCCCAGGGACATCAAGCCCCCAGCTCCCCGTGGGTGGGGTACACGTTCTGTCAGCCTTCCTCCCCACAGCCACCTCACCCTGGGGCTTCCTGTGGTCTAGCTGTCCTCTGCTCTAGTCCCAGGTGAGTCATAAGGCATCTCAACAGGACCACAGACAAGGGGCAGCAAATGGGCTGGGGCTGAAGACCCTCTGGGCCAGCGCGTTACTAACTCCACGTCGCTTCTGCATGCTCCATCGCTCTGCTCACCTCCAGGGAGTTCTCTCTCTCTCTCTCTGCAGGCCGTTTTGGCCCAGTGGCCCCACTGGATTCCCCAAGTATCAGTGGCCAGTGCCAGGGAGGCAGGGACAGCCTGGACATCAGCTGTGGGTTTGCCCTGGGTCTGCGGACACAGGAAAAGAGAGTTTTGTGGCTCCTCTTCTCTGAATATGTGGACAGGACTTGAGGGCTCCTTGGGTTGCACATGTTCACAGACATGCATGTCTGCCTGTGTGTATGTGTGAGCAGGTCATATGGGTGGTTCCATGTGCTTGCATAAATTACGTATACATGCTAATTCCATGGGAGTTAACACAAGAGAACAAGTCACAGACAATCAGGAGGGACATGGAGGGACAGGGAGACCAACAGAGAAAGAATGAGACAGACACAGAGAGAACAATGAAAGGCATGAAGAACCCCACAATTCCATCTCCCCTGGTACAGGCTGCCAGGGCACAGGGCTGTTCCCTCAGTACACATGTGTTTCTACTCATGCTTGGGGTGGGTCTCAGAGGAGGTGAGTAAGCAGCAGGTGGAGTTCAAGAAGGGACCAGTCAGGTCTCGGATGTCAACAGTCCCATGCTGCCTCACTCACCGAGCCGGTCTGGCCTTTCTCCAAGGCCTGGAGTTCCCCAAAGCTGAGAAATGAGTCTAGGGTCCCCAGGGTGTTATCCAGGGTACAGAAGATCTCTAGGTGTCTCTGAGCTTTTAGTTGGCTGGGGGAGAGGAGCAGTCTGACAGGCCCCAGAGCCGGAAACAAATGTCCTGACACTGACACCTCACAGTGGCCCGTGCACACTGAGGAATGCTCCCATCTGCTGGGAGCTAGGGGGCGCAGTGTGGGTGAAAAAACCTCAAGAGTCTAGAAATCTCCCCCAACACAGCCAAGAAACATCTAGCTCACCTGCTTTCTTGGGGGAGGGTGTTGTGCGGGGACAAAGGTCCTGGGTTCTAGGATAAGCTCTGATGGACCAGGTGGCTCTGGGCAAGAAGCTCCCTCCCCCTGGCCTCATCCCCCAATCTGTCTGCTGGGGGACAGTCTGCTGGCTGCCAGGAGATGTCGGGGCCAAAAGGGGCTTTGGTAATAGGATTCCCGGCACAGCTGTGGAAAGACCCACCCATGACCTCAGCATTTCCTCCAAAGTCACCCCTCAGAAAAGGAAAGTGTGACTTCCGCTGCCCCCACTTCTGCACCTGGGACCCTGCTCAGCTCAGCGTGGGGAAACCGTCATGGGCCAACAGTGTCACCTGCACACTCATTGTTGCCACAAGGAAGGCCCCCCACAGAGTAGGCCCCTAAACCTCATTCTTCACTCAGACGAGGATGTGCCCCAACAGTGATCGCCCAACCTCTGGGTAGGGGGATGGGTCCCAGCTGGGCATCAGGATTTGGAGGCTCTGGTCCCACCTGTGCCAGAAGCTCTGTGTTGCCTTCAGGACTGTCTCTCTCGGGGCCTCAGGGGAGCCCTGCCTGCTCCCCCACCTGGCACAGCCCTGAGGAGCACACAGAAAGCTCTGAAGCTCAGATATGGAAGGCAGGGCTTCCCAGGCCTGAGCTTCCCTGGCCCTCAGAGCTCTCCTGGGCATTGCACACAGTGTGGACAGAATCACTGCAGCCTGACAACTGGCGGGGACGGATTTGAGAGGGGTAGCCCCTCCCAGGAGGCAGGACAGAGACCCTGGAGGTCCCATGCGTGGAGGTGGGAGCCAGCAGACCTGCCCTGCAGCCTTCCAACATGTGCCTGGCCCTACCCCATCTTGTTCAAGCAGCCCTTCCAAAGGGCTTACCCTCTCCACATGCTGTGGTCTGTCACACCCCTTGGTTTGCATGTGCTGGTTTCACTGCCTGGGACTCCTTTACCCTGCCTCTGTGCCTGGCCTCTGTGTCTGGCTAACATTGCCTCGAGAATGGGAGAGTGGACAGAGCATGAGGTTTGGGGGTCCAGGGAGTCAGGGCCCAGTCTGCTTGGGAAAGCAGGGCGGGAAGCAGACCCTCAGCAGGCCTGACAGCAGGAGCTCTGAGCTGAGGGTCTCCAGAAGCCAGGATGGGACTGAGGGCAAGGAGTCGGGGGTCAGTGGCTGGGGCGGACCCTGCAGACAGTCTGGGCTGCGGAGGAGTTGGCGGGCATGGGCCCGGCTTGGTGAGGGCGGCTGTGAAGGAGGCTGGAGCCTTCTTCACAGACTATTTTTAGGCTCCTGTGGATGGAAAAGGCAAGGGTGCTCTGGGCTACAGCCCTGGTTCACAGGAAAACAAAGGTGGCCTTGGTTCCCCTGGAGCTCAAGGTCTCCAGAGCTTCCTCTTTTGTCCCTAGGGACCAGGGGCTAGGGTCAGGATGTGAAGTGAAAGCATCCCCAGCACCCCAGACATGCAAAGGCCCATAAGAGGTTATTTCCATATCATTTGCACACTGCCCTGCTTCCTCATCAGAAGGACAGAAAGTTCCCTTTCAGAGGACACTCAGGGAAGCAGTGTATTCACCTGAGGCCACCTTCAGATGCCCCTGCTGGGTATCAGGAGAGTCCCAAGAGGGCGATACCACCTCTAAAATCAGAGCGTGCCGTGGGGGGTTTTAGCGCCATGCTGGAGCTACTGCATAGGCTCAGGGTAGCAAGCAGTCTATTGACCAGCTGGTGGGGACTCCCTGAAGAGCAGTGTTGATGAGGATTCATCCAATCATTCCACAAATAATTACTGAGTACCTACTATGTGTCAGGCACTATTTAGATGCTGGAGATTTAGCCGTGAACAAAAAAGATGAAATTCTCTGCCCTTGTGGCATGGATTTCTCCAGCAGTGCTGGCCAATGGAAATACAGAGGGTGCCAAAAAAAAATGTATACACATTTCAGGAAAGGAAAAAACTGTATTCAAATTGTAATACTCGATACATACCTATAACAAAAGATGAATACAAGCCACGTGTATAGGAGATCTGACAATTAAGTTCGCAAACTTGTTGCAGTGATGTTGTTAACCTTTTTTGATATTCCCAGCCACCTGGACCACCCCCGATTGTCAGCTGCTTGATGTCAGGACAGCCAGCTCTGAGAGGAACGGAGGACTGGAGCTTTAGGACTTGGCCCCTGATTCAGGGAGCCGACCGTCTGGCCTGGGTGTTTCGGGTTCCCTTCCAGGGCCTCAAGGAGGAAGGAAGCCACAAGCTTCAGAGCAAAAATGAGGAAGCACTTGTGGAGGGGGGCCCTGTATCAGGTGCTTAGATAGGCTTACCCCTGACATTTGTGGGGCTAGGTAGAAGTACAAACGGAGGCCCACATACGAGGCATGATAATTAAGTTGGCTAACTTGTTGCAATGATGTTGCTAACCTTTGTTGATATCAGAGGGATTATTCATTATGAATTTGTACCAACTGGACAAAGAGTTAACCAAGTTTACTACTTTGAAGTGCTGAAAAGCCTGAGTGAAAAAGTTACACAACCTAAACTTTTCACCAATAATTCATGGCTCTTGCATCACAATGCACCAGCTCACACGGCACTGTCTGTGAGCATTGGAACATCCTCCCTACTCACCTGATCTGGCCTCCAGTGACTTCTTTCTTTACCTGAAGATAAAGGAAATACTGAAAGGAAGACATTTTGATGACATTCAGGACATCAAGGATAATACAAGGACAGCTCTGATGGTCATTCCAGAAAAAGAGTTCCAAAATTGCTTTGAAGGGTGGACTAGGCACTGGCGTCGGTGCATAGCTTCCCAAGGGGAGCACTTCTAAGGTGACCATAGTGATATTTAGCAATGAGGTATTAGCACTTTTTCTAGGATGAGTTTGCAAACTTCATTGTCTGAACTCATACTTACTTTTGCACCCCGGTATAGGTGAGCCACACAGATAATTTAAAATTTTCTAGTAGCCACATTAAATAGAAGTGAAAAGAAACAAGTGAGATTAACTTTTACAATATTTAACCCAAGATATCCAAAACATTTTCATTTCATGTGTAATCAATATAGTAATTTATTAATAAGATAAATTCTTTTTTTCATATCACAGCTTCAAAATCCAGTATGTCTTATACTTACAGCACACCTCACGTCAGATGAGCAGCATTTGAAGTGCTTAGTGGCCCTTGGAGAATGCAGTTCTAGAGGAAAGTGCTCACCTGAGCTCAGGTGAAAGAAATGCACAATCGATTAGTGATGTTTGCTACAGGCATGGGCAGTCTGAGATCCTGATAAAGTTGTAGGCCATGTGTTTGCCCACATGGTATAGGCCCAACACCAAGCATGTGTTCACTTCTACCGAAGCCCTTTGAACACATTAATTTTGCTCAACCTGAAAAAACAGCCCATCTGACTTCTGGGATTTTAAGAAGGCCTGGTCCAGCCGCCGCTCTGGCCTTTGCACCATCCTGCAGAAAGTCAACAGCATACCAACAGGGCAAGTTTCATGGGTGTGGTCCTGTGTTCTTTCCTTCACCCTGGGAATGTGGGCTTTGTTTTTGTTTTTCTCCCAAGGCCTCTTCCTCCCAGAGTTAACCAATAACAACATAAAAGTGTTTCCTGAGCCTAAAGTTAGCCTTTCCAGCCCTATTCCACCAGCCCACATCCGCAGACCTCCTGGCCAGAACCCTGGCTGGGATGACCCAGCCCAGATTCTCCACTTGCTTTTCCAGACAATGATGCTACCAGTGGTTTCTGCAGGCGGCAGGCGGCCGGAAGTGCCTGGGGATGGGGGGCGGGGTGAGCTTGGAGTGAGGCCGGCGGGGATGAGGTGTGAGAAGAGCTGGATCTCAGGAGCCATCCTCCTTGTCACCACCATCACCCACCCGTTGTGCAGAGCTCTTCAATGGCTCCCTAGAACCTGCAGGATAAAAAGATCTAGGGCTTCAGTTCCCAAGAGCTGACACAGACAGACGAGTCGGCCACACTTGCAGTACTCTCCCCTCTTTCATCGTATTCATTCATTCAACGAGGATGTGTTGCAGGCACTGTTCTCTGTGCTAGAGACACAGCCATCCCCCAGCTCACATTACTTCGATGGAGCCCTAACACTGCAGGCCCTCACACACCTCCAGGCCCTGGCAGTGCCGGGCCCTCTGCTACGTTTCAGCCAATTCTCCACCTGGGGATTTCTACCCACCCTGCAAGGCCCACCAAAGCTTTCCCTGACCCACTCCCCAGTGTTGAGGGCCGTGTAGCCCAATATTGAGGGGCATGCAGGCTGACTTTAGTGGGCTTGGTGAATCTGAAAGTACTGTTAATTGGACATGTGTTCCTCAACTTTGTATTCCCTTGAAGCCTATGTTTTATTACAAAATGTATGTTTTGTTAAAGTTTGTGAGAAGTCTTGAGAGAACTTTAGGTATAGTTAAGCCAAATATAATTAATCAGTTAAATTTAAATATCAAAAGTGAGATTCTCTTTAGTATTCAGACCCAGGATTACAGATTGTGTAGAAACTGAGTCTGGGTCATAAAGAGATTATCATAGATGGGATTATCCTTAAACGTAGAAAAGGTCACAGTGTGCCCTAAGGAGAACAATTATAGGGACTAAAGGTCTTAAGAGAAAAATACATCAAGACTATGTGGAACTTAAACTTGTGATTGGATAATGGTCAAAAGTCCCTATAAAAAAGACATGTTATTGCAATAAAGTGTGACACTTTTTTCTCTTTAACTCCCCCGGTGTCTCCACTGTCTCCCTTCTTTATTTTCCTCCCCCGCACTCACTCTCTCATTTTCTGACTTTACTGTAACAAAAATTTTCTGTGTTTCGTATCGCCGACGCCGTGTCCACCTTTTTGAACCCTGGTCAGCGGAGGCTGGTCCCCCGCACCCCAGGAGTTGGGCACCCTGGCACCTAGAATCACCACACAGACGGTCGCCATCCAGCCCCATGTCGTCACCCACCATCACCAGGCTGTGAGGGTTTTGAGGGCAGGAGCTGTGCTTGCCCTTTGCGGGAACCCCAGGGCCTGAATCCAAGTGCATCAGCCCTAAAGCTCCGTCTCCCCCACAGCTCAGAACTGAGCCGGAGAGACATGGGAGTGGGCAGCAGGGTCCAGGACTCCTCTGAAGAATTCTAGGCCATTTTGGACCCTCTCCCTGGGATCATCCTACTCCTGGCATTCCAGGGGGAAGATTCCCAGGAGCAATGGCACAGTGTTTCTCGCAAAGCTAGGTGGAGTGAGGGGAGGCAGGATAGAGAAGTTGAGGTGGCAGGGCTGTCATTGCTGGGTCAGGACATCAGTCTACACATGTTGAAAGGTTCCACACAGTGAGGAGAGAGAGAAAGCAGTGGCCATTCCCCAAGGGAACTGGGGTGGCAGGATGCAGACCTGCCCGAGGTAAACCTTAGTGGCCCTTTAGATTTATGAGGGGAAGGGAAATATAAAGGAGGCTCCCAGTCCCTGATGACTTGCCCAGGAGAGCTGAGCTTTAGTTTTTCACAGTCTTGCTCCTTTTGCACACTCACTCCTTCCCTGGGGTTGTGGGGTGCGGGGCTGTGGACAAGCCAGAGGGCAGAAGGCTGGGTCTGGACTCTGGCTCCCAAGAAGCTGATGTTGGTGCTATATTGTATGGATCTCCATGTCCTCGCGACCCAGCCTAAAGGTCCTGCACCCACCACTGCCGAAAGCCAGCTGTGCTGCCCGTCCATCAAGGGAGAGCCGGAGGGAGGGAGGCTTGTGCCTGGCCTGCCCCTCCCCACGGGCTCATTTACATGGACTTACATGGGCTCATTTCATGCCTCCATGCACTCGGCTTCTTGCCCATCTGCCCTCCTGGTGCCTCTGTAGAGATAAAGGAGCATGTTCCATCCCTCAAGTCCCCTGCTGTAGGCCCATGGGGCACCAAGAGCATCCCTGCAGGAAAGAGGGGGCCTGCTGAGGTCCAGAGAAGGCTGGGTCATGTGGTCTATGTGGGCCAGGGCTTGAGCCCACACTTTCTCCACTAACTGCTCTTGGAACCCACTTCTTCTGCCTTTTCTCTTTTGAGGAGCTGGCTGCAGTGGGTCGGGGGAGCCCGGGAAGCCCTGTGCTGCTGCTCTACTGCTTGGCTAGGAGCTGGGAAAGCAGACAGATGGGGCCAAGACATGGACCCTGAGTTCCTTCCAAGACAAAGGAAATTGGACTTAGAACCCAGAACAGCATGCCAGGAGGGACCACCCAGAAGCCCTGGTCTAGCCTCTCTCTTCTACATGTACTGGAGGAGAATAAGGCTCAAGAAAGGTAAGGCCAACCCAGGACCAGGACAGGTGATGGTGGCCCAGAATCTCTGCCCCCAGCCCAGAGCTTGTCCAGGTCCCCCAAGCTCCCAGAGTCCTGGTCTGGGCACCTACTGCCACCTTAGTCACCCTAGGAAGGCTGGGTGTGGGAGAGGGAAGAACCAGGCAGAATCTTCAGCATGGGGCTGGCCCAGGGGAACGGCTTGGCAGGCAGGGCACTGCTCAGCAGCTATGGGTTCAGGTCCCATTCCTGCCTCTCACTAGCAGGCAGCCATGCTGAGCTTGTCTTCCCCTCTAAGGCTCTAAGGACAGGGCCAGTAAGAGGATGTCTGATGCTCACACAGGCAGGAAGTGGAATCATAAACAGGGGCCCACCCCACCCCCACCCCTTGACTAGGATGGCTTTGAAGGGAAGGAACAGGCAGAGGTAAATAAATAGCTTGTTTATTAGTAATATATTACATCATTAAAGTGCATTGAGAAGAGATGCAGGGGCCAAAGCTGGAAGGCCACTGGCTCCAGGCCCTGCCCTGGGCTGGCCAGACAGGCCAGAGAAGGCCCAGCTCTCTGCTGAAATCCATGGACAGGGCTGGGGCAGAGCCACCCACCTGGAGAGCTTGGCCCAGGCAGTCCCTACCGGAATTCACAGTTTAGCCTAAGTTATAACATGTCCTGAGCTGAAGGTGGGAGGCTAGGAGCATGGAAGCACAGTCCCTGGGGAAGGGGGCTGGAGGGGGGGAGAGGACCCCCACCCCCCCAACCCTCAATGCCAAGGGCAGAGTCCTGGAACCTCCCCCTGAAGACCCAACTCCTAAATGAATGTGTGAAAGTAGGGTTCAGTTTTCTCCTTCATTCTCCCGTCTCCCTCACCCCACCCCCTCCCGTTACCACCCCCCCTACACACAGGGGGCTTGGACAATGTCCCCCTCAGCCTGAGCTCCCGGGGCAGAGCCAGCTCATGCCATCTCTTGAACTCATGCCACCACGTCCCTGGACTCTTATCCCATCCCCAGGAGCCTCAGACTGGGACCCCCTACACCCGTCTCTCCCCAGCCCCTCCCTCTCCCACCCTCCCCCAGCATGTAGTTTTGGTATTTTCATACAGATGCAGTCGAAAGTAGCTATACATGAAATAAGCCTAACATAAAAATAGAGCTTTTTCCGTCCTTCCGTCCGGAAAGCAAACATCCTTCAATAAACATGCAAGGAGGCTGCCTTAATGGGACCCAGGGCTGGTGAGGGGGCCGCAGAGGGCATCCCTGGGCCTGCAGGAACACCAGCCAGCCCCAGCCATGGCAGGAGGGAGGACGAGAGGGCAATTTGGGTATAGAGAGTCCAGAAAGACTCAGACCTTAGCCCGAAGGTCCACACACTCGTCCTAGCTCCCTGTTCGCAGCCCCTCGGGCCCACAGGCTCTTGGGCCAGGGGGAGCATCACTGCATTTAGTTAAGAGTGAGGAGGGGTTTTTGTAAAATAGTTGCAGAAGATAAAGTCTTGGGTCATCAATGCCTGTTTCACAGTCGACGCCTTCATTCTCCGGCCTCCACTGCCCTCACGCCACCCAAGCCCAGCAGTTGCCTGCTGCTGGCCGTCTCCAGGCTTGGTGTCCCCCTGGGAGCAGCGGCGGGCAAGGAACTCCCGGGCTGGGCGATCTGAGGGTCTGAGGGTGCCCGGGCTGCAGAGCCCACAGCAGGCCCAGCCCCAGGCGGCCCTAATGGGCCAGCAGGCCCAGAGTCAGCACGGGCAGGACGCCCAGCCAGAGGGCAGCGGCGCACGCGCGGGCGTGGCTCTGCAGCTGCTCGGCCTTGGCCTCGTCCTCGGACAGCAGCTGCCAGTGCTGGGCCTTGTGCAGGTAGGTGCCCTCCTGGGCCTCGCAGTAATAGTGGCCGTAGTGGCCGGCCGTGAGGTTCTCGATGAACAGGACGCAGTTGGGGCTCTGGTGGCCCGGCTCGCACCTCTGCTCCACCTTCTGCCCGTGGCGCCACCAGTAGGTGGCGTGGCGGGACTCCATGGGGCAGCTCAGGTAGTAGCGGGAGCTCTGAGCCAGGGAGACCTTCTGCACTGGGGCCTCGTCTGGGGGGACGAAGGTGGCCGTGAGGAGGGCGCCAAGGCGTCACGTGAACAGGGGGAACTGAGGGCCACCTCCTTACCTCCCTGCCTCCCCCACCACACCCCTCACAACCATCCCGGCACCAAGGCCCCTCCCTCCACAGCACTGTGTGCCCCACCTGCCTGGCAGGGCCAGGTCCCGTACCTGGCTTTGGGTTGGGGCACCGTGTGTGAGGCTCGGCTGGATTAATGGACTGCAGCACCGGCCTAGCATTGGGAGGACAGAGGCTAAGTAGACAGAGCCAAAGACCCGGCCCTTTCCTGTCTCCATCCCCCTCTCAGCACCCACCATGGTGTCCACCCAGAACGGCCCAGCACCCAGCACCGACGCCCCCTGCAGCCCATCCACACCGCCCCAATTCCTGTGTCCACCTTCTCCCAGGGCAAAGAATCCTGGCAACATACCTTTGGACACTGTAGATGGAGACACAGCGGCCCGTGTCCCAGCCACAGTAGGGGTCTCGGGCCATGAGGCAGCCGTGGCAGCCCCCGCCGTAGACGTCGCAGAGGTCCAGGGGCACCTGGCTCACCTCCCACTGGGAGCTCACATACAGTTTCCGCTGGAAGGAGAGGAGAACCGGGTCAGGCCAGGACCCCACCCCCAACACTGAGTTCTAACCCCGTAGGCCATGGCCACTGCCTCCAGGCTCTGAATAGGGCAGGCAAATCACAGGCAAAGGAGGCCTGTCCTCAGCTGGCCATCGCTGAGTGGCCCCACAGGGCAGGGGGGAGGTGGGGAGGCTCACCCGCTCAGCGTCCAGTGACATGGCTTGGATGGTGGCTGCACGGCGGAAGGGTTGGATCTCTATGATGTTGAAAGCTAAGCTGTGTTCCAATTCCTTTGACTCCACCACCTTGTGGATGGTGCCCCTGTCTGTGGGTGATGGGCAGAGGGTCAGTGGGCAGGGTCCCACCTGGGAGCCAAGCAGCCTCCCTCAATGTTGGACAAACCAGGGAAGACATGGGTGGGGGAGGGCTGGGAAGCCACGGCTCAGGCGAGGGTCACAGAACTAGGAAAAGTGGGGCGAGAAGTGTGATGACTGGGATGGACACGGGAGCCGGAGGGCAGCCTAGGAAGTTTCCAGGCTGGCCCGGGGCAAGGTAGATGGTAAAGCACGGGACCAGCAGTCCTATGAGCCCAAGTACTGCACCAAACCTGTTACTGCATTACCAGTCAGTCACATTACCTCCTTCCGTCCTCCACACTCCTGCTTGTGGGTGTATCTTCCCCACTTTGCAGATAAGGAAATGAGGCTCAGAAAGGCTAAGCAACTTGTTCAAGGTCATACAGCTGGTGGTTGCAACCCAGAGGTGTCAGAGCCCCGCCCCTCCCTCAGCTTCTTCCCTAACTCCCCTGGCTCCGGGGCTCTTCAGGGATATGTTTTCTTTAAATAAACTTCTTATTTTGGAATAATTTCAGATTTACAGAAAAAATGCAAAGATAGCACAGAGAGTTCCCGTATACCCTTCACCCAGCTTCCCCTGATGGTACCATCTTATGTAACTGTGGCACATTTGTCACAACTGAGCAGACTTTACTGGGATTTCACGGGTTTTTCCACTAGTGCCCTTTGTCTGATCCAAGATCCAATCCAGGACTCCACACTGCATTTAATCTCTGGGGTTTTTTAAATTTTTATAAAATCTTAGATCTGAAAAGGACCTTTGATTCCACATAGGGATCCCAAGGTCACGTAGAGGCTGCCTGCCTCCAAGGCCTGTGCTCCCTCCTTTCACACTCACTGGGGGCTGATGGGCGCCCTGACCCATTTCCTCCCAATCCCACCTCACCCACTGCCCTGGCTTCCATAATAGCCCGCCTCCTTTCCTCTCCTTCCCAGTTCCCCAAAAACTAGTCAGATGATGCGATGGTCGCCTGCTAGGACCTTCGCTTAGGCTCTGGGATGTGGCCCGATGCTTCGGCCTGACAAGCTGCCAGCCCCGCCCCCGCCCTTCACCTCTTCCTGTAGCAGTCTGGTGACAGCCTCCCATGATCTGCAGAGGGCTCATAAGGCTCTATTTCTTATCTGGCCCCATTTCTTCCCGCTGCAGGCTCCCAAATGGTGTCTCTCCAATGGCCCCCAGGGACAAGAGACAACTGCCCTCCTCACTCAAATGTGCTGGCCTCTAAGGTCTGCAGGAAGGGAGCCCACGGTTCCCTGTCCTAACTCCTGCTCCCTGTCCCCCTTCATGTGGCCTCTCCTCTCCTGCACCCCAGTGCCCTGCTGTCCCCTGGCTGACCATAACAGCTAGGCCAGCAACTGCCGAAGCAGAGCACGGACAGTGGCCCATGGGGGCGGGCAGGAGGAATGGAGGAGTGAAGAGGTATGGTTTCGGAGGGGGGACCCAGAAACCAGCCCTGCTCTGTGAGTACCGATGAGGCCACCATGGCTCTGAGATAACCCCAAGGTGAAGCAACCGCAGGAAGTCACATGGGGAAGTGTGGGTGCCTGAGGCCAGGTATCTGGGAGAGACACTGCCCAGTGATGGCACCACTGCCCGATGCCAAGGAAAACCTACGGCTCGCCCACTCTGGTCTCCACGCCTGCTTCCAGGAAGCCCCCTTTGTCCGTGGCTGGCACCAGTTCAGGGTGGCTCCTCCACGGCCAGTGGCTTCTTGGAATGCAGGGCCATCTCCCGGGGTATTCTTCCAGCTTCTGGGGCCAGCAAGACCCTGCTCCCCGAGAGGAGTCCCCTCCAGGGAAGAGGAGGTGCCCTGAGTCCTCTGCAAGACTCCCCAAAAGCCCTGCTTCCTCACATCGGGCTCAGTTCTTTGCATCCCACATCCAGTCTTTCCTCCACCTGCATAATCCCAGAGCCAGGCAGAGGGCCCAACTTCCTCATCCCCAGGGTCCCCAGGGCCAGGCCCTTCCTCCTGACCATCCGCATCTCTTCCTACCATCTTCAGGAGTCAGAGCCCTGGACCAAGGCTGCACCCGGCTTTGCTCAGACTCACCACGTTTCCGCCTCTGAGTCCTGGCGCCTGCTCTTCTCCCATCCTGGGGGGCCTTCTCCACTTCCCTCTGCCCTCTCCTCCTCCAGAAAGCCCCCCTTCCTGACTCTTCCACAGCCACACAAACTAACCCCTGACAACTCTCAGTCACTCAATTCTTCCTTTCAGGTATAGTATCCAACCAGATGTTAATTACATTATTCTTTATACCGTTCATATCCATTTTTACAAAGCAGGCCAGGGGGTCCCGAGACTAGCCCCTCACCTGTGGTTAGGTAAAGCACTCGGAAGACATCCCCGTTGCTGGTGTTCATGCGATGGACAACCACTTTCTGGTAGTGGTACTTAGAGTGAAACAGTGGTGTTTTCAGAGGTCCCATGGGTTCCACCCTCTGCGCCACCTCAGGGTGACTGTCGGCCACCTGGAAGGTCTCCGTGGGTATCGGCTGCCGGTCTGGGAGGCACTGGGCAAAGACAGCAGGCCTCGGTCAGTGGGATGCTGGGAAGTGGGGTGAGGGGAGGGCTGGGGCCTGGGCCATGGTGAGTGCCACTGCTCACCTTGCCAGGCCGAGGGTTGGGGAGGCTTGAGTGGTAGCCCTTGAGTGAAGAAGTACGAAAGACCTTGTCGATGTCACCGAGGGAATACACACAGACAGCTGAGTAGTTCCTGGGGGTCACAGAAACCACTTCAGTGGGGAGGGGGCCCAGGACCCACCTACTGCCAGGCCAGCCCAGCACCACACAGGGCCCCACCACCACCTTCCAACCAGGCTCCCCAGCCTGAGAGCTCCACGAAGGCAGGGACCACCCTGGGCGCCAAGCCCAGTGCCTAAAATAACAGTTGCCAAATACCACTGACTGCGGGAGGGAAGCAGGAGAATGCAACCTCATTTCCTCCCGCTGCAATCTAAAACCACAACCTGTGTTCTGCCATGGAATCACTAAGTTCAGAGGTCAGCCCCAGAAGTGGAGGGCCCCCCACATGCATCCCTGGTGGCAATTCTCCCACCCCTCTGGATACAGCTGCAGGGTGCTGATGCCCAGCCTAGCTGGACTCATCCACACAGGACACAGAGCGGGGTGGGGGTGGGGGGGCTTGGCTTACCTACCCTGTCCCCTCCTCTTCACACACACACCCTTGTTTTCAATCAATGAGAGTGATTAAGAGGTGTGAGTTATCAGGCGCAGGCAGTGCCTGAGCAAGTGTGATAACACCTTGCACCCAGCACCCTAGAGGCCTCAGCAGCTCTCTTCCCAGGCCCAGCACCCACTCTGAGCACAAAGCTGGTGGACACACAGGCACAGGCACTGCCATGCGCGTGCATGTCATACATGCATGCACACTTGTGTGCACAGACTCATAAACACACCACACACACATCTCCCTGGGCACTGACTGTCCCTCTACCCCAAGCCCAGCCACACCCCTGGCCCTGGAGTCTGGAGTCCCTGCTCATGCCACATCAGCCGTCCCCTCAGCAGGGCCCAAGCCACCAATCTCACTGGCCATGTAACCAATGCCAGCCGCAGCCCAGGACGAGGGTCACTCACCAGGGGTTGGAGAAAACACCATAAACCCTAGTGTCCCTCCACTGGCCACTGGGGTCGGGCAGCAGGAAGGCGTCCTGCAGCCTGTTGAAGTTCTTGTTGGAGGCAGGGTCGCTGCATACCAGCATGGCTTTCAGGAAGGTGTTCCACTTGGAGACGGACAGCGAACTCTCACCACCCTGGTCCCCCTGGAAGGGTGGGGAGCAGAGGAGGCACCTCAGCACCCACGGGCACCTGCAGCCAGGAGTGCCACCACCCAGCCTTCAGAAGAGGAAAGGGGGCTCTGAAAGGGGCGGGACCTGTCAGGGACCAGGCCAGGGCACCCCACGACTCAGGCCAGGCTGCAACCAGAAGGCCTGGCTGACGCAGGCCACTGCCATCGGTGGGAACCTGCAGGTGAGGGTGCTGGGTCTGTCCTCCCCGAGCCGATGGGCCCAGACACACATTTGCCAGCATTTGCCCGCCTATGCTCACACATGCACACATCCCGGCACCTTCACACTGGTGAAACACACAGGTAAACACTTGCACACTCACATACACTCAGACACTCTCCCGTGACTACACACATGTGAACACTATCACACATGCACATGAGCCCAGCCATCGTTACACTCAGACGCACGGACACGCAGGCGCACGCATTGCCTCCCACAGTCCTGCACAGGGGCTCACTCGCACGTCTCACACACTCCACACAAACATGCATGCACATCTGCACACAGGCACGCGCACACGCACGCACGCACACACGCCTGCTCACGTACAGACACGCTCTGGCCCACGAGTTACCCACTCACCCTGCACAGCTGAGCCACGCGGGACACGTTGAGAGGAGCCTCGGGATTCTTGTCCGGGTTGTCCTCCCGGAAGAAGTAATAGATCCTGTCCTCATAGTCCTGGTCCTGGTGCACAATGGTGGCCTTAACGAACTGTGGGTCTGTCAGGGGGACATCAAAATTGGTGTGAGGTTGGGGAGCCTGCTCCCCCTCCAAGCCTGTACAAACGAACCCGGGGCAAATCGGACCTGGAATAAAACAGAGCATCAGGCCCAACACCCCAAGGGACCTGAGACTGCACCCCTACCCCACACCTGTTTGCTCTCCCCCTACAAAGATGTCATGGAGGGCCGGCCGAATGGCTCAGTTGGTTAAGAGCTCGCTCAAGAGTGCAAGCTGAGCTCTGAGCAACAGCAGTTCGAGGCCAGCCCGAGCTGAGCTGCCGCTGAGCTGCCAACAGGTGGCAGGATGGCTCAGCTAAAAAAACAAAAAAAAACAAAAACAAAAACAAAATATCCAAAGATGTCATGGCCCCAGGAACAATGACTTCATGCCTGGGTCTCTGGGAGCCTTTGTGGCCCTTCTGCCTAATGGGTGGAGCTCTATTGAGGAGGGGAGGAGTGTTGCCCCTACACGAGCTCAGCAGAGGGATTCACTATGGATCTAGGGGACCCCACTCTGGGTCTGGGCTTCCTTGGTTTTGTCCCCAGAGTGTGTTGGGCCCACCCTGCCTCTGCTGTTCCCCTGCTCCCTGCCGGGCCCGCCTTCTCAGCTCTGGCTGCTCTGGCCTGTCCCCAGCCCCCACTTTCCCCACTGGCCAATGGCCCGGCAGCCTTCGCAGCCTGTCAGGGAAGAGGAGCCCCAGCCCACCGCAGCCCAGCTGGAGCCTGCCTCACTCTGCATCACGGTGTCACTGGTGTACAGCTCGATCTCCCCCTGGATGCGGCGGAAACGAGGGATCTTGCCGTTGTATTCCTGCTTCCGGATTGTGGAGTACACCTCTTCCCCTGGGCACGGCGGGAGGGGCATGCGTAAGGGCACACGTTCCCAGATGTCCCTCCCTGGGCCTGGGCCACTGGCCATGGAGCTGACCCCCCTCCTCCCCCAGACCAGGGCAGCCGGCCCCCGGGGGCCCTTCCTGTTCCAGCCACAGCCCTACCATCAAACAGAACCAGGGAGTTCTCATCCGGGCTGAAGGGGGCATAGCCTCTCCTCTCACCAAGCGGCTCCACAGTGTCATTCACCTGTGGGAGACCACGGGGGTTAGACAGCCTCCTATGGGCGCCAGCTCCCCAGCCAGGAGCCCCAACCCCCCAGGCACTCCATCCACAGTGAGGCCAGCCTCTGAATCCTCCCACCTCCATCCACCGGGGCGGGGGGGGCGGGCAATGGCAGCAGCCCACCCAGACAAGGGCGAGCTGACCGGGCCTGCGGGATGGGCCTTCTCACCAGGGTCCAACAGCTGGGGCGCCGTGCATTGGTGCCGCAGACCAGCAGCCCCTGGCCCTGCTTCTCCAGGAGCGTGATGTAATTCTCACAGTCCTGCCCAGGAGATGGGGAAGGAGGCCTCAGGAGGCTGGCCATGAAGGCAGCCTCCAAGGAGAGCCCAGAAGGGGTGCCGCTGACTCCAACCCCCCAGGAACAGAGGAGGGACACAGTGGCCTCAGAGAAGGACTGTGTCTCCCCTCAGACTGGGAGCCCCAAGGCAGGGCTGCCTCTCTCTTCCCAGACTGGGGCTCCCAAGGCAGGGCCACGCGTCCTCCCTCAGGATCTCAGGGACTCCCATCCCTTTTCCAACGGGCCCAGCCTCCCCTCTGAGTCCCTCTCCCAACTCACATGCTTGTCCACGCAGGACCCCTTCGTGGAGCCGATATTCACCTGGGGGTTAGGCAGGAAGGGGAAGCATCAGTCCACTCTGCCAGGGCCCAGGTGCCCCGTAAGTGCTTTCCATACACCCTTAGGGCAAGCGCATTTTATGTTATGCGTGAGTTACAAGAGCTCTGAGAGGGGGAGTGATTCACCTAAGATCACGCAGGCTGCTCTGATACCCAGAGCCAAGCGCAGAGCTGAGGGGCCAGCCCAGAGATCTCAGAAGACCGGTCAGGGGGTTCTGCAGTCCAGCTTCCTGACCAGGCCTCCCCCATCATCACTACCCACCTAACCAGGTGGGTAAGCTCCGGGCTTTTCTCCACATTGCCCAACACCCACGCTCATCTGGACTACCTTTAGGGAACCTCCCCCAAGGACCATTTATGAGATATAATGAGGGGTGGACCAGTTTAGGACGAGATGCCAGCACCCTCCCCCAGATTCCCTGAGTTCCCTCACCAAGGCCAGAGGGGAGACAAGGAGAGAAATAGAGAGAAGGGGCGGGAGGGCCCCAGGCTCACCGTGTGCACAGAGGCGTTCTTGCCTTGGGGGAAGCTGAAGCGGTAGACCTTGCCGCGTCCACCCACCCACACGGAATCTTTGCCTGGATCGTGGAAAAGCACTGTGTGTGGCTCTGTCGAGCCGAAGTCCACCTGGTCCTTTCCTGCGTGACCTGAGGAGGAGACAATTGACAGAAACTTGAAACTGGGCCCTGGGTGGGAAGATAGTGCCCGGGCTCTCAGGCACACCCACACCCACCTGGCAACGAGAGCTTGGGCCTGGGCTGGGGCCTGGGCTGGGGCCAGCGCCATGACTCAGAACCACGGGCAGAAGCGAGGGGCACCCTGGTGGAGTACAGTAAACAACTGTCCTAGCCCCAAAGCCATGTCCCCTACCCTACAATATGTGTGACCTCAGGGTGGGGGCAGGATTTAGGGACCCCTGGGGAAAACAGCGCCCCCGCCCCCCCACACACACACAGATGGCTGTTCTAAGGGGCTGGGCTCAGGCAGGAGGGACCAGGGCCCACGGCTTTGCCCTGTGAGGCTCTCTGCTGCCCAGGACAGAGCAAGCAGCCACCTCCACCGCCTGCAGATAGCCAGGCCTCTAAGCACCCCACTTGGAATCCAAGTTCCTAGGAATTACTTTGCTCAGGACCCCATCTCCTCCTTCAGGAAGCCCTCTCCAAGCCCTCCCGGCCCACCCCAGCCCCTCAATGAGCAGGTCAGCTTAGATGAGATCTGGAAAGGAAGCTAAATGTCCATTCCCTCCCATTTCACAGATGCGAAAGCAGAGGTCCAGAGAGGGGGCAGTACAAGGTCACAGGGTCAGTAACAGGCCCTGAACCAGAGCCCCAGCTCCTAAATGCAACTGGACTCCTGCCTGGCCACTCTGGCCTGGTTCTCTGGAGCTGCCAGCTTGCCCCTCCCTCCCCAGCAACGCTAGGCCATATGGCCCTTCACAGAGCACAGCCTGGGCCTTTAAACAGAAAGGCTGACCCGGACAATTTTGCCTAAAAAGGAAAAACTATCTGCAGCCACTGCCTCCAGAGAGATGTCTCATCTCTGGTGACAGTGCTGAGCTCTGGTTTCGTGCTGGTTGCAGAACTAAATTACAGGGATGGGACAGCCTGTGGCTGTCCCCCCCAGCAATCACTCACAGCTCTTGTCTTCCTACCTCTGACCAGCCTGGGCCTCACCCAGGAACTGGCCTGACCACTGTTTATTCAGCTGTAGCAAACTCAGGGCCAGCCAGCTTAGCAGTGACACCCAGGCAGGACACACTCCAGCCCAGACAGAAAAGATCTGCCGTTTCCTGAGTCTGCCCCGAAGTCCCCTTGCTGCCATTTGAGCCATTCCGCCTGATTCTGCATTCAGTGGGGCAAGGAGCACGACACACCACACACTGTTCAGCCCACACCTTCTTTCCCTCTCCCTAAGATACATCCCTGAATGGCCAAGTCACCCCGGAAGTGGGGGATTGCACTCTTCACCTCAGCTGTGACCCGGTTCACTGCAGAGGGAGAAACTGAGTGCCCTGGGGGACACACCGGCCCAAGGTCACGCTAGGAGGCAGGACAGACTGAGCATGGGCTCTCAGGGAGATGCCAGCATTGTGAGCCACAGAGAAGCATGGAGCTCACTGCCTTCGGTTTACCTGGCCCTCCTCGGGTGCCCTCCCTGCACCCCGAGGCTCACTGCCCTTCAGCCCCAGCTCTGTGCTGGGTGCTGGTGGGGGGGTAGTGGGGGGGAGCGGGAGTGATAGCCAAGGCTGGGGCAGGGCTGGCAGGTCTCAGGCCCCCCGATTCCCCCTCCTATCGAACTGGGGTAAAATTAGAGTGCTGGGGTCAGCAGCCGGAAGACACAGGTCTTCCTGACTCAGCTCCCAGGGCTCCGCTTTCACCCACAGCCCAGAGCCCAGGCCGGGATCCAAGCAGTCAGCAGCCGGGGCTCCCTCCCAGTCCCTCAGCCAGCCAGGGGCCAGGAAAAGCTGTGCACCTGGAGATACTGGACTGGGATAAGAGATCTGAACCATCCCCAGAGGCCAAAGGGGAAGAGCCCCAGTGCTCAGGCCATGCTGGCCACCTCCATCAGTCTCCTCACCAGCACCCCAGCAAAGAGGCCACAGCCAATGCACAGTTGGGAAAGGACCCCTGGAGGGAGCCTGAGGGAGCCCTCGTCTGGGGTAACAGTCCTGCCCTGAGGAGTCAAGCTTGATGAGGGAGACAGTGGTCTGGCCCTGAGGAGCACGGTCTGAAGGGGGCACGGGCCCTACCCTAGAAGCCAGTGAGAGGGGTCAGACAGCCACACAAAGCGAGCCTCCACAATGCTCCTACAACAGTGCAGCCCTGGAGACACTCACAAATAATTTCTGAGGGCACGGAGAGAGGGTGAGGGCTGCCATGGCAGGGTGCAGCGTGCGGGGCTGCAGCAAAGGCAGGACAGTCCTGCACAGAACTGCAAGCCTGAGCCCCACTCCCCTCAGATCCTGGCTGCAGGCACCGGGGGGCAGGGACTGCTGGTCCCATTTTGCTGAAGAACCAACAAGAGTCCAGGGGCACTGCCTCCCCTGACCCCCCCAGGCTCCCGCCCCAGGGCTCTGCGCCTGGTGGTGTGTATGAGGGGGTGGCACCAGCCCAGCCCCAGGACCTGGCCTTGGCCCATTCTCCACCCCAGCCCCAGTCCTGCTCCGGCACCCTCAAAGAGCCTGATTGTGCAGGGGAAGTGTCTGAGCAGCAGCTCGATGAATACATGAAAGGAAGCTTTGTTCAGGTCAGCCGGAATCGGGGGTTGGGGGCTGAGGGCAGGAGGACTGCCTGGAAGCGAAGGCAGCACCACCAAGCCTCAGGGCCAAAATCCGTGGACCCACAGCACCAACACAGAAAGAGCTAGGCCGGGCAGGGGGTGACCTTCACGGAGCTGCCCATGCAGGGGCTGGGCAAGGCCAGGGGCTGCCCATAATAAGGCCCTGCCAAAGGAACAAGTGCAACATCCCTAAATGCGTGTTTTTGCTTCCTTATGAATCCAAAGAGATGGGGGAGACAGATCAAAGCTTGATAGTCAGGAATAGGCAGGAAGAGAATCCCAGGTAGGATAAAAGCGCCAGCAAAGGTGGGAAAGTTAACTGTGTGCTGGTACAGAGATCTAACCAGGGAAGGTCGGGAAGGTAGGCTGAGGCTTGTGCATGAGGGGCCAGGGGAGGTGCAGCCGCCCAAGGATACACTGACCCACTGCCCATCGGTCTCCGGTGCTGCCCCTCCTCCTTAGGAGCAGGGCCAGGACCTGGGGAGCCCCCGCTCCTTCCTGCTGCCTCCTGCCCAGCCCCCTCTGCTTCCCATCCTGGATGTCTAAAAGGAGCACCGTCTGGCACTGTGTCTCCCCCTTCACTCCCCAGCCTGACGCATTAGTGGCTGACTAAGTGGTAGCTAAAAGCTCCCAGAATAACCAGGGGTTCAGGCAGGGGAGGGGGCTAGGGGCACACGGGCAGGCATGGCCCTAGAGGCAGCCTGGCACGAGACACCTTCCCCCAACCCCTGTGATTCTGAGCCAATCCTTGCTCCTTCTGGGTCAAAGAAGCGTACCCAGCAGGACTCCATGGCCCTGGGACCCCACCCTCCTCACAGCATCACGACAAGCAGGGCCAGTCCCCACCAGGATGAGGGTCAGGAAGAAGGCTGAGTGGGGGAGGGTCTCCCCCAGGCACAGCCCCTCCAGCTGGGCTCCATGGGACTCTGATCCTGTTGGAACCAATCAAAGGTGATTCCTTGCATGCCCCCTACCCTCCCACCACGGTCCAGAGGACAGCTGCCCAAGGCGAAGCTGGACTTCTGTCGGGTGGTTCTCTGAAAGAAGGCCTCCTGGTGGGACGCCACTGCTCCACATACTCTCTGGGTGCTGTCTCTACCCGGTCACTGCTGTCCCCACATTCTCATTGCTTATGCAAGAGGGGCAGCTCAAGGGGAGGGTGGAGTGGGGCTGGAATTAGGGGCAGTGTTGTTGTCCCTGAAGGGAGCAACAAGGGACTGGCCCCACAAACTGGTGTGAGCAGGGATGGCCTTCCAACCTGACCCACTGACCCAAGAGGCCTTGAATGCTAACCCCAAGGAGTCCTTTGACAGTGGGCATTGAGGCGGGCTCTGAGAATGGCAGGAATTCAGACAGCCCGCAGGGAATGCCTGAGTCAGGCAGTCCGAGAGGCCAGGCCAGGCATAGGCAGGCGCCTCCTCCCACAGCTGCACCCCACCCTGTACCACCACGCCCACCTCACACCCTCACCTACCACATGTTGGCAGACTGAAGAGTGAAGGCCCACGTGGGTCCAGGAATTAGTAGCCTCTCTACCCTTTGGAACCTACACCCCATGGGTCAAGGTGGAAGAGGGCATCTGAACAGTCATTGCACTGGGGGGGGGGGCGTGGAGGCCAGAGAGGCTGTGCCACTGGCCCAAGGCACACAGCAAAGGGGGCAGGGGCAGAACAGGCCACAGCTTAAGGTTTCCGGTACCCAAGCATCCAGCGCCAGCCCTCTGGGACCACAGCCACACTTTCTTGAGAGCCTCTAGGTTTGCAAATCACTGTGTATCACCTTCCCTCCGCTTCCCTGTGTCATCTGTTCTCCACCCTCCTGGCTCCCTACTAGGTGATGATAAGTCACTAACCTGATAACTGATGGGAATCACCTACCACCTACCTTCCAGGTGGGGCTCGGTCTACAAGGGCCGTAAACCCAAAGGAGTGACTAATGGTGCAACCCGGTGCTGTGTCAGAGCAGTGGAAGCAAAGGAACGAATGCCTCACCTTCTGTCTCTCCTGATACGGCCAGGCTCAAGGGTGTGAGAAGCCACGACTCATACCCAGAAGCCGTTTCCAGTGGCACTGGCCATGCTAAGGGGTGGCGGGGGGGGCGGGGCGTTGCTGTTGGGGTGCAGGTGACATTCGGCAGGAAAAGGCTCCAGATAGCTGCCTGGTAGGGGCAGAGCCATACTGGGCACATGGTAGGCCCTTGATACAGTACTTGGCTCAAGGGGAGTGAGATGTCTGCCTCTTTATCACTCAGGAAACAGGGAGCTGTGTGCTCGGCTGAGGGGGTGTTTCTTCTGCCCACCAAGGTCAGCCATGGGTGGGGAGCATATCTCACGTCTGGGTTCAGCCCTGACTCCAAGAAGCCTCGCGCTCCGTCTGGCAGCTAGCTGGTTGGCTGTGACCGTGACAAGGGGTTGGGCTTTCCTGAGTTGTTTCCTTACTCTGAGAATCAGAGGGGCTGGTACTTGCTAAGGTATAGGTTTTATGGCCCACCATCGTTCTTGGAACAAATCACAAAACTGTCAGGGTTAAGTTCACGAGTCATTTTCGGAAAGGGATTGTGAGTGCTAGCCAAGTCAGGGATGGCTTTCTGGAGGTGGAGGCGGCAGGACAAGCCACATCCTTGTCTACCTCCATGAACTCATCCACCAAATCCCCCAACCACCCTGCAAAGGAGGCAAGACAAGGGTCTGTCTCCCCATTTTGTAGACAAGAAAACTAAGGCCCTTCCAAGCCAGACAAGGGCTGTGAGCTCTCTGCACTGAGCCACTGCGCTCCAAGGGCCAGAAGGCTTGGCTGGAGGGAGACCAGGCGGGGCAAAGACTTGGGAGAAAGGGGCAGCCGGAGAGCAAGCTGTGGGGGACTAGCCCAGCCAGATTTGAGGGCTCAGGGAGGGAAGGCTGGTACAGAGGCCCAGCTGGAGCAGAGAGGAGGCGCGAGGCCCAGGGAAGGCAGGAAACCCAGGTTGAACACCATGTCAGGTCCACCTTCCACCCATTCCTCAGCCCAGCAGGTTCTAAAAGCTCCAGAGTAAGGCCAAGGTCAGCTGGCGGCTCCTTCAAAGGGGAGGATGGGCAGAGATGCAGGGCCTGCCCTTGGGCCCAGAGCCAGGGTGGGGGTGGGGGAGAGGGCAGAAGAGGGCTAGACTACCCGAAGGGGAGGGAGAGAGGCAGGACAGGAAGACTGTTAAGAAACAGAAGGTTCCTCAGCTCAGCCTCAGCCTGGGCCGGAGGTGGGGCGGGACGGGGGCAGTGCAAGGGCAACGAGGGAGTACGGCCAGTTAGTGGGGGCTGGCAGGGGCTGGGCTGGCAGGACTGCATTTCATCAGCAGTCAGAGCTGCTGAGGAGGAGGGGGAGGACAATGCCAACACTGGTGCCCCTACCACCTACCTACTGGTTCCAGGGTGCTTGCTATGTGCTGGGCATAATTCTCAGTGATTTGTGGGTATATTAACTCATTTAATCATCACTGCGCTCTTGTGAGGCAGGTTCTCTTATTATCCTCACTTTACAGATGAGGGCAGTGAGATGCAGAGAAGGTGAGTAACTTGTCCAGGACCACACAGCTATTAAGTGGTAGAGTGGAGGCTGAAGCTCAGACAAGCTGACTCTGGAATCTGCTTGTAATGCTCCATGGATGGGCCCTTGGAAGCTTCCAGCCCCGCCACCCTCCCCATACAAATGACAGGCTGCGTCCCAGGGAAGACGCAGCCTGGTCAGAGGCCACTTGGCGAATGGAGGCCTGACCTCTATCCATGATGCCCTAAGGAGTGTGTGAGAGGAAGTGTGGGTGTCGGGCCCAATGTGGGGTACAGTGCAGTCCTGAGTGCTGACCAGCATGACTAACTGGAAAGAGAAGTCTTACAAGGTCTCTGCCCAGAAATAGAACCCACTCTGTGGTTTGGGGCAGGCCAGAGTGACGGGCAGGAAGTACGGAAAACCAGTCGTCAAAACCTGCCCTCCGAGCCTCCTACCCGCCAGCACGGGCCCCGGCACTGAAAGACTCGCCTCCTGGAAGTGGAAAAAGGGGCCCTGGCGCACTGCTGGTGGGACTGCAAGTGGGGGCAGCCACCAGGAAAAACAGCACAGAGGTTCTTCAAAACATTAAAAATAGAACTACCCTGGGGCCGGCCGAGTGGCGCGGTGGTTAAGCGCTGGCTTGGGAAGCCAGCAGCCCCGGTTCGGGTCCCACACATGAGGGCCAGTGACACTGCCCTCTAAAAATAAATAAATAAATAAATAAAAATAAAAATAAAAAATAGAACTACCCTGTGACCCAACAATCTCACTTCTGAATATTGATCCTAAAAAAACCCAAATCACTAAAAAAGATCTATGCACCCCTATGTATATTGCAGTGCTATTTACGATAATCAAGATATGAAAGCAACCTAAGCATTCTTCGATAGAAAATTAGATGTAGTGCATATATACGATGAGATACTACTTGACCACTAAAAAGAATGGAATCTTACCACCTGCAACAACATGGATGGTACCTAGAGGGTATTATGAAAAGTGAAATAAGTCAGACAGAGAAAGACAAATAATACCATATATTTCATTTATATGTGGAATCTGAAAAAACAAAATAAATGAACAAAACAACAGAAAGAAACTCATACAGAGAACCAACTGATGGTTACCAGATGGGAGAGGGGTTAGGAATGGGTGAAAAAGGGGAAGGGATTAAGAAGTACAAATTAGTAGTTATAAAATAGTCGTGGGCATGTAAAGTACAGCATAAGGAATAGAATCCATAATATTGTAATAACTATGTATAGTGCCAGGTGGGTACAAGACTTATCAGGGGAATCACTTCATAAATTATATAAACATCTAACCACTATGCTATATACCTGAAACTTATATATAATATTTTTTTTTTTTTTTTTTTGAGGACCAGTGTCACTGGCCCTCATATGTGGGACCCAAACCGGGACCGCTGGCGTCCCAAGCCAGCGCTTAACCACCGCGCCACTCAGCCGGCCCAAATGAAAATTGTTATTCTTTTTTTTTTTTTTCCGTAGAATATTGAATGTCAATTATAATTGAAAAAAATTTTAATTAAATTTTTTTTAAAAAAAAGCACCACCTGCCTCCACCCCTGGGTCCTCAGCTCAAGACCTCATGGTGGCTCTCAGCTGCCCGGGCCACCCAGCAGGGCCCACCCCACTTCTGCTCACTCCTGCCATGGCTCCTTCCCTTCATCACACCTTTGCTGGTGTTCTTCCTTCCCCAATTTTCCTCTCCCCTTCTCTCTGTGCACGTGTCCTCCCTGTTGAGATGAGTCTCTGGGAAGTGTTCTAGATAGCTCCACCTCTCACTGCTCCGTGCCCGTCTGACCTTGCTATACACCATCTGGCACACAGCATCTTCTTTCAGGTCACAATGTCTTGCATGGGGACCTGAAGGTGAGGCCAGGCCTCCTCTCACTCCATGGTCCCAGACCAAGCCAAGGACAGGGCTGGGCAAGTGATGGCAGATGAGGGCGCAGGGAGGGGTAGCCAAACCTCCTTAGAATAGGTGCCCAGGCCGCTGACGGGCTGCTGAGCTTCTCACGTGACCTTCCTTCCTTCCCCAGTCCCAGAAGACACACAGGAGCAGCTCTCTGTGCCGCACTCCACCCGCAACCCACACCCGGGCTCCCCCAGCCTGGCTCTTCGCCCCCCTCCAGGAGGTCTTCCCCAGTTGGACTCGCCCACACTGACCTTCCCTGCTCTTCCCCGTCACAGTGCTCAGCTGTACCTGCTGGTCCTTCCTGACCTCCCCAGGTGCCTTCTCTAGTCCTAGGCAGCAGGTCCACCCCTCCGGCCACCTGTGTACTCCCCAAGGGCAGAGCCCAGCACAGAGGCAGGGGCTAGCTGCCTCCACAACGAGGGCTGCCCTGGGTACTGGCACGGAGCACGAGCCCGATTGGAAGCAGGCGGTATAGGAGGCCCACGGGGTCAGCCTAATCCCAGGCTGTCGTGGCGGTTAAATCCAGATTAGCCCAAGCCATGACACAGATCCCCTTGCCCCGAGACCCCAAGGCCCAGATGCCCTGAGGAAAAAGCCGGAAGAAGTGTGTTGAGCTGGCCCAATCTAAGGTCCTGAAGGGAGGAAGGTCAAGGCCAGTGAGGCTCCTGGTAGTAGGCAGCGCCGAGGCAGGAAGAGTCTGGGCTTAGCTGAGCCGTCCAAGGAGGACAGGGGCTCAGGGAGTCCCAAGCCTGGGGACAGAGCATGAAGGCAGACAGACAAGTGGGGGGAAGGGCAAGGGCTGAGGCCAGGTACAGGCTCGGGCAGACACAGCCTTGGTCCCAGCTCAGCCTGTCTCAGTGGGTGACCGTGGTCCAGTCCTTGTCATCTCTGGCCTATTTCCCCATCTGTGGCATTTGTGGTTGGACCAGCTGATCTCTGACGTTTTTTTTCTGATGTCCTATACTTGCTGTGTGGGTTGGAGTTATCCTAGAAGGTTGCTAGAAGAAGTGAGATAGCGCTGGCAGAAGAGAGAAGGTGAACCGGATGCAGGGAAGGATGACGAGCAACAGCCCTAGGAGGAGAACATGGGGAGCTGGCGAGTGGGGAGGGAAGAAGTGTGGGAGACAAGGTGGGAGTGGGGGCCAGCCCACCACTAGGACTGGGGAAAGCAGTGGCTCTGTCACTGTGTGTCCTGGGAGGAATGCTCAGCACAGTGACGACCAGGGCGCAGTCCTGGAGACAAAGCCAGGCCAGGACCAAGGTTGGGGGTATAAAGGACTTGGAGGCTGACTGCAGGGGGAGAACCACCCTCGTTCCACAGGGGGCAGGGAGGGTGGGACTTTCTGGCCCCCCATGGCCTGGGCTGGTTAGGGAAGGGGGGCACTCATTTTCTCTGAGGGGTGCGCCAACAAGGGGACATGGTCTTCCAGCCTCTAGGAAGACCCCTTCCTCCCCAACCCTGAGAGAGAGGAGGCTTCTGCGGCAGCCATGCCTGGCCCAAAACAGGGAACCAAGAGGGGAAGCTTCCCAGCCCCAGAGCTACCAACCAGAGCAGGGGAAGTGGGTCAGCCTCCTGTGACATAGCCAGAGCCCTGCAGTGGCTAAAATGAGTGACAGGAGGCTAGGGGAGGACAGGAAGTCAGCTAGGGCCCCACTTGTCAGCCTGAGGGCCACTCACTCCCACCACTGCTCCCTGCAGGCCACGGGGCCCAGGGAAGCTGGGCTGAAGCTCTGCTTCCCGCCTGCACATGACAGCACTGGCAAGGCCTCCTTATAGGATGCCCAGCTCCCCGCTCCTTCTCCCAGCCCAGGAGTAGTCTGCCCCACTAAAGAGGTGGAGGTTCACGGAAGGGGAACCTGGTCAGAGGAAGGCTTCTGCCCGCCCCCCTCGGTGCTGTGGGAGCCCCTCCCTCGCACCGTCTCTATGAGGACACAGGCCTCCTCACCTGGAGAACCCCCATGGTCAGCAGTCAGGCACCAGAAACCCCGGTCTCTGAGACCCAGCTCCAGCTTCCCATCAGGGAGCTGTGACAGCCACGGTCGCTTCCTCCCCACTGTGGAAGGTCAGCTGGCAGAGTTCAGGTGTCCCCTCCTACAACAACCTTCCTGGAACCTGGAGGCCAAGGCTGACTCAATGTCTCCCTATTGGGGGTCCCCACTCACCGCCGTCTCCTCCTCTCCCTGGCCCTAACTGCAAGTTTTTGGGTCTGAACTCCTGTCAAACCAGGTGCTTCCTCCTGCGCCTCCTCTCTCTGCCGCTGGCTGCTGCTGCTCTTGCCATCCTGACTTCCCACCTCTCCCAGGAAGCCCTCCCTGGCTGGGAGACTGGGTTAAGAACCTCCTCAGCACCCCCAGGTGCTCTCTGTTATAGGATCTACCGCATTTCATTGTAACTGTGGGTTCACCTGCCTGTCTCCCCATCTACACTGTGAAGTCCATGAATTTGTCTAGTTTTTCATCCCTGGACCCCCACGCACAGCCCAGGGCCAGTATAAGGGTGGCCCCAGCAAGTGTCAAAAGTGTTGAATTACTATGTCCACCCTTGAGGCCACAAACCAATAAGCCACTTCCTCCTGCTGATCCTCAGCCTTCGGCTCATGAAAGACCAAGATAAAGAAGAACACGATCCTCAAGAGATTTCCCCTAACTTCCCAGGTTTGCATTTCCTCCCCACAGCTAAGATCTGAATGGGCCACCACAGCCCCAGCCTATCCCAGAGAGGCAGGAACCCCAGTGGACTAGGAGTCCGAAGCCCTTTTACACATTGAGGAAACTAAGGCTCAGAAAAAGGCAAGTCACACAGAAGATAGGCCAGAACTGGGAGCGGAAACAGGCTCCCAGCCTGCCATCCTTTCCCCCAACACCACAGCCATCCCGGCCCGGGCCGGCCCCCGCCCACCCCAGCCAGCTCTCAGGGCCTTTACCATCCAGGACACAGGGGCCACAGAGCTTGGCAGACAGCTCCAGGTGACACCGCCGAGCTTCTCTCTCAGCTCTCCCCGCTGAGGAAGCCCCCTCTCCTCCTGAGAATTGCCCCCCTCCCTGTTCTGCAAGGGGGTTCACCTTGAAGGCGAGGGAGACATCCAAGTCCCCAAGGGAGCAAGGATTGCCGCTGGAAACGCTGATGCTCAGGGAGCCCCGCAGTGACCTCATCCCCTGGGGGAGGTGACGACAACTCCTGCCTTGGGGAGCAGCTCCATAATGGCTCCCCCAGCAGCCTCCAAGTCAACAATAACATCCTGTTTAATTGGACAAGGGAGAAGCAGAGCCAGCTGGGCAGGTGGAGACTGAAAACGGCTGTTTCTCATGGGGACAGGCTGACTCACCTCTGACCCTGAGGGTCAGATCCTACCCGGGCTTGTCTATCTCCTCCGTCCAAGGGTGGAATGGGAACTGTGCACAGCTCCCATGGCATGCCAACCTCCTGCCTCCCCAGTAACCCACTCCCCTTGGGCCCCTGCTTGCAAGGAGGTCAGGCCATTGCACCCTTGAATGGCCCATGTGTCAGTGACAGCCCTCAGCAGACAACCTCCAGAGCCCTTCAAGCTCTGGCAAGCTCTGCTGGTCAGAGACAGGTGTGGAGCCCAAGGGCACCAGCAGGTCAGGGCTGGCACATCCCTCTATGCTCACAGACGCTCTGGGCCAGGACTCAAGAGGCTGCAGAAGCCTCAACCTCCCTAGACAAGTGGAGGCTGGGGCCGCCCCAAGACTCCCTGATCTAACATCTCCCTAGGGCATAGGGAGCCAAGAAGCAGAAAAGAAGTGACAAAGAAGAACCTTCCATTCCTATTTCAATCCCTACACCTGTCTTGGCTTAAAACTAAAAGCCCAACCTATGCCTCATTAGACAAGTGACTCCCGAACCTCCATTATCTAGTTGTTATCCTGAAGGCCACCCTCACTGCCCCCACCACTGGGACCTGCGCCTATACTACAGCAAGGCCAGGTGGGTGGTCCTCTAGCCCCACCCTTGGGTTTGCCCTGCCCAAGCCCATTCCTATCCGAATGCCATGTGTCACCCCACAGGAAATAGAAGGCAGCTGTCAGGCATACCATCACCAGCTGGTGGTCCTGGGGGACAGGCGGATGGTAGGGTCTGTCTGGCCAGTGGGGTGCCTGGCACTAGTGAAGAAGACTACAGACTGCTCTTGGACAAGACAGGTGAGGGGTTGGTGGACCCCAGCGGGAGTCATTGGTGTCTTACCAAGCAGAGGGCACAGCTAGCATGATGGCAGGAGTGATCGCACGCAGGCAAAAAGAGAGGTGGAGCTGGGCTTTGGAAGTGGGTACAAGAACTGCAAGCAGCTTTAAACAGCCTCAGGGTGGAGACTAAGTGCCCCAGTCAGGGAGGTACACATTAAGTGCTAGCAATGGTGTGCATTAAGTATATGGGGGAGGGGTCTTGGGAAGGCTTGTGGGGTGGGGCAAGCAGAACCACATGCAAGAGGTTTGGTGCAGGGGGGGAGCTCTAGAACACTCAGATATGGCTATTTGTCCCCTTCAGGGTACCCCAATGCTATGCTCTCCAGGACAGCCACAGGGTGGAGGCAAGGCAAAGATGCGGGGAAGGCAGCCCAAGCCTGGGCCGGAGGTGTGCACCTTGCATGGGCCGCCAGAGGCCCAGCTGCCCCCTGCTCCACTCCCACCAGAGATACCTGGGGCTGGGTAACAGAGTTGGCTCCCAAAGTCCCTCCTTCAAGGCCAAGAAACTGCCTAAATCCTTCTCCCCTCGCTCACCCAGTACTAGAACTGGTCCTGTGCCAGATCTGAGCCCTGTATGCACTGTGAGCTCACACACTGCCCAGTGACCTTGGGAGAGTCACATCCCTCCAGTGCAGCTGCAGTTCAGGCCACTGGTTTTGTGTGGGCTCCCGCGCTCGCGCTCTCTCTCTCTCTCTCTCTCTCTCTCTGCTAAGAATACCTGCCCCAGATATGCTCAGGCTCTGGCAACCCCTGCAAACCGCCTCAGGCATCAAAGGGCTCCCGGCAGGGACAGACAAGTCCCCCCAACCCCCACCGCGAGCCCACCACCACCACAGGGGGCTGTAACGCCGCCGCCAAATTTGGGGACAGAACCCAGTCATCCTGGGGGTGGGAAGCATTTGTGTGCAATGGAGGGGAGGGGAGCTCAGTCCCTAGCCGCAGAAAGCCTCAAACCCCACCTAGCCGGCTTTCTGACCCACTGTACAGGGATTTAAACTGAGGTGATGTTGGGGGAGACTTCAGTCCTTCATATATCCACAGCGGCCTAAAAGCTGCACTCCCGCCCCAGATCCGCCGCCGGCGTGGGGGGCGTCCCAACCGCCGCGCCCCACCCAACGGCACTGCCCCCCACGCTGGCGCCGATTCCTGGTGAAAACTGCCACGTGCGGACGGGGGGAGGGGGGAGCGGCCCGTACCAGCATTGCAGAGGCAGCGCCCAGGTGCCCCAAGCCTGCGCACCGCACCAAGTCCATCTCGCCACAGGGTGCCCACCCCCTTACCCTGCCCGTGCTCTGGGCTGGGGCGGGGGCGGGGGCAGGCAGCGGGGTCTTTGTTCCCGCAGCCCGAGCGCAGCGGCGGCGGCAAGAGGTCCGCGCCCCCCTCTCCGGCACAGGCTGCGCCCCGCGCGACAGTGGAGCCCCGCAGCTAAGGAAGGGGGATGTGGATAGGTGTCCCGGCGGGAGATAGGGTCCTGTACGAGGAACCAGGGGCTGGAAGACCGAGAGCGCCTCTGGGTGGAGAGAGGGACCCGTTCCCTTCGCCTGCACCCCGGCGCTGCGGCGCCCGGCTGAGGGCGGACTTAAAGCGACTTAGCCGGAGCTCCAGCCCCGCCGCTCGCTCCCGCAGCGCTCCAGCCGCTCCGGCGTGTCAGTGCGCACACTCACACTCACCCAGACCTGCACGTTCCCCACAAGGACAGCCCGGGACCCGAAGAGCCGCTCGCACGCACTCCCTCCGGTGCCTCACACTCCGCACCCGCCCCGCGCGGCGTCAGATTCCGCGCCCCGCCAGCTGCGCGGCGCCACCTACCTTTCCAGACAGCCGAGATGCGAGGTCCGTTCTTCGGGTGGCCTTGGGTGGTGGCGGCCACCCCGCACAGCAGCAGTAGCAGCCGCAGCAGGAGCCCAAAACGAGCCGGCGGGCTGGGGACGCGGGCGCGCGGGATGCCGAGGGCGGCGCATACGGGCGGAGGCGGTGTCATCCCGCGGCCCCGGAGCGACAGCGGCTAGCAGCCCAGACTGAGCCAGCACCCGTCCGCGGGCTTGATACCAGCACGAAGAGGCGGAGTCAAACGCCTGACCCCACCCCGCCCCTCCCCCGCCCCTCGCAGCCTTTCTCGCCTCCCGGCTGCCCAACGGGGGCGCAGTGCCCGACGCAAGGGGAACCTTCGCCATCCCCTCCCAGGCAATTCCACGGGAGAAACCGGGCAGACAGGGACAAGGCTGACTGGTGGTCTTCTGTCATCCGCGACAGTCCCGGTCCCCTCTCAGGGTCTGAGATCCACTTCCCCCGGCCCACGAGAGGCTTGGCCTAGGAAGTCGGGGAGGACGCCTTAGAGGGATCAGACAAGTACCCCACTAATGGCCAGCTCAATGTTTGGACCCCGAAGGCTGTGATTCTCAGAGCACAGGCTGGCCTGAGGGGATACCACTCCCAGCCTATTAGCAGGAGCAGGATGCTTTCTCCTAAGGGAGAGGTGGGGCAGAGGGTGGGTGAACTGTGGGGAGCACTCGGTGCCCCATCATTGCTCTGCTGTGAGAACACTGATGATTTTTCATCTTGGCCTGGCTCCCTCCCCTCCCTTCTCTCTTCTCCCCCTTCCCCAGCCAGCAACCTTCTGGGCTGCCTCCCCCCAGCCAGCTGGTGTGTGCTCAGAAAATCCAAACTCATTTCCATGTGAGTGGAGGGGGATATAATTAAGAAGGCCCCTTACCCAAGCAGAAAGACAGGGAAGCATCCTGAGTGCTCAGGACTCGCTGTGGGGAGGCAAGGTCAGACCTGCTGAGGGGTCTCTGCTCTTCAGGTGCACAGGGCTGAGCTCCTGCAGGCAACCTGGTGACCCTGTGGTGACCCCCTGCAGGATCTAGGTCCAGTCCCTCTGTAGTCACCCGAGCAGCCCAGGCAGCTCTCCCACCAGCTCTGCCTGGGCTTGTGCCTGAGGGAGCTGTGGATGGGAAACCCACTTATCTAGGCTTATGGGATGCCTCTCCCCAGGTGGACTGTGGCAGGGGGAGGAGGTGGCAGAGGTGCACATGGGCACACACCTAGCTGGCCTTGAATCACACACTGTAGACATCAGCTAATAGGGGGCTGATCCACAGCCAGGCACAGGGAGGGAGAGGGATCTGCCCTAGGTCGGCTGGTGGAGCCAAGATGGGAGCCGGCATTTTCTGAGAGTCAGATGGTAACAGCTAACACAGGTTACTACGTACTGTGCACATTTCATAGCTTCATTTTAACTTAGTTCACCTGCACAATCTTATGAGGTAGGTGCTACTATTTGGCTCCTTTTGCAAACTAGGAAACCAAGGTACAGAGAGGGGATGTGATGTCCCCAAGGTCACAGCTCGTGAGAGAAGGGCTGGGAAGGGCTCAGGCAGTCTCTCGGGGCCTACACCTGTCCTTCTACATCAGAAGCTCTCAGTGCAATGCACCCTTTGGCTGCTGCCTCCTGTGTCAGGCTGGAGTCTGAATCCGAATGATCCTTAGAAAAACTCAGGCAGGGCCCAGGTAACCGGGTGCTGGGCAGGAGGGCAGGTCAGGGGCTCAGCTCGGCAACAGGGTAGCATATGGAAACTGGGGCAGATGCCAGGGAAGCTTTTTTTGCAGGCTGGGGTGAGGGTGAGGGGGTAGTGCTAAGGACCATCACCCCTCATGTCCCAGGGTGGGCCTCTGGCTGGGCTCCTCTGTGCCCAGCTCTGCATCTGCTGCAACACCAATGGGCACCCCCAAGCCAGCCAATCTAGGGGCAAAAGGCCAGCGCCAGATGGCAGCCCACACGCCTAGTTGGCTACAGGTAGCCGGGGGGGTGGGGGGGGTGAGAACCAGGCGCACAATTTGGGCAGTAGCTCCATAGAGGAAGAGGGCAGCTAGACTATGGGCGTAGAGGGGAACAAGTACCCCTCTAGGGAGTGGGCAGAGCACAGGATCAGTGTTGGGCAGCATAGGGGAATGAATTAAGAATGGTGCAGGTGGTGACAGGAGACTGCCTGCCTCATTGGAGGACAAGGGGACAATCCCCACCCACAGACAATGACGGGAAATGGACCAGCAGAGGGCGCAGCAGATGTGGATGCTCACAGGTCTGAGGGGGAGACACGTTCCTACCCTCCCCTTCCCCACAACTCCACATATGGGGGAGTGCAGCGAGGAGGCTGAGACTTCCCTAAGCCTCCTCTGACCCCCTCAGCCTTGATTCCATGGCTGCACTTGGTCTTCAAAGGAGTGACCCACCCCTAACGAGAGGCCTGTGGAGGCGGAAGGATGGAGTTAAGGAACCCAAGCCCACAGCAGCCCTTCATGCTAGATCCATCCCTGTTTTGAGGCCTCAGAGCTTGGTGCCCACCGAGGCCTTCTGGCTACCACCAATAGCAACTAACAGCTGTCCTCCCCGCCCGCCCCACTACAGCAGCACAGACCAGGGAGGTCCTGAGACTAGTGAGGCAGGTGGGGTTCGTGGGAGCTCTGAGAGGGCACATGCCCTGTCTACTCAGCTCCAGCCTATGGGGGCAATGGAAAAGTATACCCAGTGTGACAGGCAATTGACTTTTCAAGACAAGCTGAAAATTGAGTTTTTCTTGCAATTCCCAGTTTTAAAACACTGGCAAAAAAATCAAAAGTAAGATGTTTGTGGATGTATCGGCCACATCTGGGAGTTCCTTCTCACTATGTGCTCACAGAATGCGGGCACTTGGCTGTCTCACAGGCACGCCCACGGCCACGGTGCCCTTAGCTACAGCTATGCTTGGCCATCATGTCAGGATGTAGGGTGGAACCGGGCTAGGCACACAGAGGAAACCTTGTGAACAAAAAGAGGCCACATACTGAACCTGACGAGCTCAGGGGCGGCCCTACAAGCTCAGAGAATGAAAGTAACCACACAGGATGGCCTGAACATAAAAATTCCTAACTAAAAGCGGGTCATGGCCAGTAGTCACATCCTAGGCCTGAGGTTTCCTTGACAAAGGCAGTCTTTACTGTAAGTGAGCCTGTTGTCTTTTTGCATCTAAGAGAACACACCCTGGGAATGTCAGTTATCCCTTTTTCCAGACCTGTCAGGGTACAACCTCCCATCACACCAGAGCCCCGGACTACAGAACCCCTCATTATCTTGTTCCCCAACACCATCTCTATGTGCTGCGTTATTAACTATGCTGTCCCCACCAGTGTAAAAGAAGTATCTGACTTTTGATCCAATCCCAGAGGTTTCCCCACTTTCCTTTCTTCCTCCCGCTTAATCTACCACCAATCGATTTCATGTAACCTTCCTCCTGCGATTCTAATGTATAAAATAAGGGGCAAAACTGCCATTTGCTGGAGCATTTTCTTAATCAGTTGAGATTTTGCTTCCTGGCAATTGTCATCAGTTTGGCCCAAGCGAACGCATACTCTCTAAGGTTTGGACGTTTCCTATACTGACATCCTCTTTGGCCCGCACAGGCCCTGGCACTGCTCCACCCTCCCCTCGGTGCTCTGTCCCCCCTAAACCTCTGCCAGGATGTCCCCTCAAGTACCTGCCTTCCCCATCTATCCAAACCTGCCTCTTCCTTCTCGGCCAGCTCTGAGCCACCATCTACCCTAAATGGAGAACTTCTCCGAGTTGCCACCCTCCTCTTTACCCTGGGGGTCAACACTTCGCAGCAGCATCCCATTCCTGCATCTCTGCTGTCTGTCCCAGTCATTCTAGATGCATTTTTATTTAATTGGCCGGGCCCTAAAATTGCTAAGATTGGAGCCTGGCCAGCCAAGCTGGGAGACAAAAAGTAAAAATCCAAAGGAGGATCTTCATGGACGGACAGAAGATTGGCAGAGAAGAGACAGACTTTTTCACCCTCCATCAGGCCACTCAGCTCACCTAAAAACATGACAGGCCCACCCATAGCTTCCAGGGGGGCAGCCCAGCATCCTCAGCCCCATAACCGCCTGCCTGACACTGAGCACGTGGCAGAAGCGCCACCTGGTGGCCACTCCATACAGAGCAGCACTTAGCAGATCCTAGAAAAAGTGCTACATACCTCATTGCTGAATATCACTGCGGTCACCTTCGAAGTGCTCCCCTTGGGAAGCTATGCACTGATGCCAGCACCTAGCCCACCCTTCAAAGCAAGTCTGGAACTCTTTTTCTGGAATGGCCATCAGAGCTGTCATCGTATTACCCCTGATGTCCTGAATGTCATCAAAATGTCTTCCTTTCAATATTTCCTTTATCTTCGGGTAAAGAAAGAGTCACTGGGGGGGCCAAATCAGGTGAGTAGGAAGGGTGTTTCCAATACAGTTGTTTACTGGCTAAAAACTCCCTCACAGACAGTGCCGTGTGAGCTGCTGCATTGTCGTGATGCAAGAGCCATGAATTGGTGGCAAAAAGTTCAGGTCGTTTTAGTCTTAACTTTTTCATGCAGCCTTTTCAGCACTTCCAACTAATAAACGTGATTATTTGTCCAGTTGGTACAAATTCATAATGAGCAATCCCTCTGAGATCAAAAAAAGTTAGCAACATCTTTGTAACAAAGTTCTAGAACTTAGTTGTCAGATCTGTATACTCCCAAGTCTTTCTGGAGACCCTGCTCCCTCTACACCCCACCCCCAGCTCTCAGATCCATCTCTGAGCCTCCATTATCAGTGTCCAAGGCCTGGGGCAGAGCAGGATCTTGTGGGAGTCACGTGGAACCCATCGAGACTAACAAAGTCTCCTGACTAGATACGGCTGGGAGGCCAAAGATGCAGTCCCAGCTTGGCCACTGACCCATGTAAAGGCCCTGCCCCAGCCCAGCCCTCCATTTCTTTGTTTACAAACTGAGACAGAGGAGCTAAAGCAGTTCTTCTGGTCTATCTCCTATCTAGACCAGGAACAGACAAAGCTTTCTCATTCTGCCTTCTGCATTTCCTTGTTTGTAGGTTGAAATATACTTTTAAAACTATCTCTGTGGCCGGCTGAGTGGCACGTTGGTTAAGAGCTGGCTTGGGACGTCAGCGGCCCAGGTTCAGATCCCACATATGAGGACAGTGACACTGCCCTCTACAGCTAAGGTGAACAACAGCTCCACCTGGAGCTGGGCTGCTGTGAGCTGCTGGTGACAGTGTAGGCTGCAGCCCCTGCTGCAGTGGGCTGCCATAGGCTACAGTGAGTGGCCGGCAGCCAGCGTGAGCTGCCAAGAGCTGCCATGAGCAGCCGTCCAGAGGCCAGTGATCAATCTGCTTCACCCAGGAAGAGCGCAATGACGATACCAACATGGGCCAGTGAAGCAATTTCCTCCACAACTAGACTGAAGAACAAAAGGACAGCAACTTGTCTGTTCTTCCCCAATAAAATCTTTAAAAAAATAAAATAAAACTATCTCTGCAGGATAAGTGAGCCAGGACTCTTCAGTGCTGATGTGATCCTTCGGCCTGCTGGGGCCAGAGTGAGGAAAAGCAGCACATGCAGACACATGGTCTCCCATAAACAGTTCGCTTTCTTCCATGGATACCGTGAAAGAAGAAGCCTGATTCTTGACATCAGGCGTCTCAGAGGTCATTCAGTTCAACCTGGGAGCCTGTTACCACAGCCTTTATGGCGGTCATGCAGCGTCTGCCTACATACTCCCACTAACAATGAGCTCACCTCACAGAGCCTTGCCCATCTTGTTTAGCTCTGACACAAAGCCTTTTCCCCAGAGGAAGGCCCACCCACACACCACACCACACACCCCACCCCCACCCGCCACTGCCTCGTTGGTCCTAAAGCTGTCCTCCAAGGCCACAGACCACGTCTGATTCTGCTTCCTGGAATCGAGCCCTTCAGGAATTCCATGCCCCTCTAAATCTACTTTTTCAGGCTAAATAACCCCAGTTCCAACGAGGACCCTGAGCTTGGTCTCACTCATCCTGGTTGATTCCTGGGACAACATCAGTCAGTCATTTAAAAAATTTCTACTGAGGCCCTCCCAGGTGGTAGGCATTCCGCTTTGTGTTACCTGCTTCGAAGGCCTGGTAACACCTAGGGGAGAGGTTGAGCAGGAAAGGGCTGGAAAGATACACTTCGCTCCTGATGACAACCCTCCGAAGGCACTGCCTTACTGAGCTGATTGCCAGGCTGTTAAATCCTGTTTATCTTGGCCTAGGGTCCTCCTTGGGCCATTTCCCACCATTAGTAGTGGCTTTCTGGAACACTGGCTGAAAAAATTGGGTTTGAATCAGGCCCAGGAGAAGAAATGAGACCCCATCCTGCAGGAGCAATTGTTTTTCTGGTCCTCACCACAGGACCTTGGGTTGTCCTTGTTTCTGTCCCTCTTGTTAGGTTGCCTCATTATCAGCATCCTGACTCTGTCAGCCATCTAGAACATTCACCAGTCCAGCTTTGAGTGCCCTGGCATCTTTAAATAATCAATATCCACTTATATAAGTTGAGGGAAATTTCAAACAGGACACAGCTGAGGCTCCAAGCAGTTAGGCCATGGAAGTGATCTAAACCTCAGTCAGATTTAGAAGCCTGATTCTCCCTGCAAGACTCAAGCTGCAACTTCCAGGGAGCATGAGTGGAGAGCAGACCCTCCAGGCCCCTCCGAGTGGCTCCCAGACCTGCCTGCCAGCAACAGGCCCCAGTTGGGTGCCCAGGTGGGACTGTGCTGATACAATCACACCCAAGCCCTGGAAAGGCAGTTTCCCAGCAGTCACGTCCTGTTAACGGGCAGCACTCCTTGTAAATGGAAATACCAGTATCTACTTCTCAGGATCCACTGAGATGGTGTATGTGAGTGCCTAGCTCCACGACTGGCAGAGAGGGTGCCTGATAAATGAGCACTTTCGTACCGCACTGCTGCTAGCCACTTTGCCAAGGTAGGGCAGGGCAGTGCCTGGGTCTCTGCAAAAGGTATCTCAAGCAGAGAAAGTTCAATCCTGTCACCAGCAACTGTAGAGCCTACAGGAGCCAGACAAGGCTGGGCCCAGGGAAGCAAGGGGCACAGCCAAGCTGACCTAACCCCAGCCCAGGGCAGGAGGGGGCTTGGAGAGGCTGGGTAAGCAGATAGAGGTTGGTCCAAATAAATCCCCCAACACCCTCACCAAACATTTCCTGCCAAGGCCTGTGGCAGAGGCACCAAGAGGCCAACTCAGGGCAGGGCTCTGAGAGCTTGATCTGGGGCCCAGGCCAGATGGGGCTCAGGCAAGGAGCAGAACCGGGGCCCATGTGTCCAACAAACTGTGCCAGCCCAGCCAAATTTGAGTTATATCAAGAGAAGGGATCTGTTCAGAAAACTCACCAGTCTCTACATATTTGCATATTCTATTTCAGGGTCCTTCCTTTTTATTCCCTTAGCTTCCTAGGAAAGTTCTCGTGATCAATTCCAACTTCACCTCTGCTGAACCACAAAAGCTCGCTCTCAGTGCCCTCTCTCCTCCAGCCACCCTCTGTGAGCTTCTCCAGAGTTCTCAGCACTCCCTGCCACCACTGCCCCCACCTATTCAGGCCTGAACGCCTTTAGTTGGGACTCTGGTTCCACAGTAGCATCTCCCCAAGGTCACCATGGCTCAAGTCAGCAAGTCCAAGGTCAACCCTTCTATTACTAGGGTTCTCTGCGGCATCTTCCACCACTGACCAGGCCTTCTCTGTCCAGCTCCTTCCGCTCCGTCAGCTTAGATGACTCCTGCTCTTGCCTTCCCGGAGGCAGCAGATCCCACCCCCTTCCATTTTCCATGTCCATCAGTCACCATTTCCTATAACAGCTAACTCCTTAGTGGGTGTCCCTTTTCCTGTACCTTTCCCTGAAAAGTTGAATTCCCTTCTCACATGACACAGGCCCAGTCTTCAATTTAAAACTTCCTGATGATTATCTCCAGCCTAGAAATATCCAACTGTCTACAAGACATCCCCACATGGCTGTCCCATAGTACCTTAAGCTCAGTGAGTCCAAAACCGGTGTTGCATTCCAAATTCCAAGCCATCCCTTGTTCTTGCTGCACCATCTACCCACTCACATCCTGCCTGCCTCCTCCCTCTCCCTCTCCACCCAGATCTAATCTGTCTTTCACATCTCACATCCCTCCTCTACTCCCAGCTCCCCTGCTGCAGCTCTAGCCCAGGCCCCAACCATGTCCCATCTGGAGGCAGTGAGCCTCCTAGCTGGTCTCCCTGCCTCACCTCCCACAAATCCAGCCTCCACACAGCTGTCAGATTGTCTCACACACGTCTGGTCCCCCATTGCCATGCCTAAAGCCATCCACGGGGTGCTCTCTGCCCTCAAGGCAAAGCCCAAGCTCCTCAGCCTGATCAGACCAGACCCTGCACCACTTCCCACTCCAGCACACTCGGGTCGTGGGCAGCAATAGGAAGAGCACCGGCTTTGGCCGCAGACAGACCTGAGGATCTAAGGCCTACTTGTTCACGTCTAACCATGAAATTGTGGACAGGTGACCTCACCTCTCAACCTTAGTGTTCCCATCTGATAAATGGGAGCTAATAATAGTACACTTTGCTTTGTCAAGATGTGACATCACTCATTCCTAGCCTCTCTCCACCCAGCATGCTCTTTCCGCCCCCCACGGCCAGGTGAGCCCATCAGTTCCAGTGGATCATAGCTTCCTCGCTGGTCCTCACGCTTGGCCCACACCCCATTCACACAGCAGCCAGTGACCTTTCTAAAATGAAAACCTGGCTCTCCCCTCATTTAAATTCTCATGATTCCCCAGTGCCCTTAGGGTGTGTCCAAACTCCTTCCATGCCTTATAATGATCTAGCCTCTACCTCGCAGCCCACCCTGCCACTCGGGGTTGCAGGAGCCATGTTCTCCCCACGCCAAGCCCAGCCAGCATGTATACCTTCCTGCCCAACCCCTCCTTGCTCTTCAGACCTTAGATTAGACGCCACTTTCTCCAAGCATTCACACACACACACACCCAGCCAGCCTAATCCAAGTTAGCTCCCCTTCCTATGAGCCCCATGACCACTGGATCAGCCTGGCCTGGCTCAGCAGGCTTTCACGTAAACATCGTTTGTCTACCTTACCAATGACATGGTTCTGTGAGAGCAAGGACATGTCACGTTTACCTGGTACAGGGTACAGGCTCAATGTTTGTGGAAAGGGTGAAGGAGACAATGGTGAGGAAGGAGCCCTTGGCCCACGGAAAGCCCCAAGCTCAGCAGGGGCACGCATCAGACTGAATATATATTTAAAACATGGCCACAGGAAGTGAAGCCAACTTGCCAAGACCCTGGAGGAAAGAGCTGACAAAGAAGGGAAAGGGAAATCGCAGGGACGGCTCAATTCTGGGAAGCAGTGTAACCGCTATTTGGGGGCCAGGTCCAGGGACAGGCCAGGGTTACCCAAGTGTTCCCAGCATAACGGGGTGGGGGAGCTAAGGTGCCCCTGAGTCTGAAGGCAGTCGCCAGGGGCAGGGTGGGAGTTCCACAGAATGGAAACCAGCTCTGGCCAGCTGTGTCATGGGGACAAGGGTTGTGTCAGCCCCATTTGACCACGGCAGCTCCGTGAAGATGAAATCTGCCTTTGTTTCCTCCACCACTGAGCCAGAGACATCGGGTTCAAAGGCAGGGCTTCCTGGTCCTCACCCCAACACATGGGGGTGGCTGGGCTCCAGACAGCCCCCCGAGGCCCAGAGGCTTGGCCCCAAGAAGCCTGGTGGGTTCAGTCTGAGTCTCCTCAGCCAATGCAAACACCTCTGAGCATTAATTCTGGGATTGAGAGGGAAATGCGGAGATTTCCCACTTTCTGGAGGGAGAAACACTGCGGTTCAGGCCATTTCTGAAACAGTGGGTCCTCCTGAGGATCTTTTAGGAGTATCATTGATCAGCTGGAGGTCATCCAGAGGGGCCAGGATGTGCTGGGGACCAAAACCAGGACAGGTCCAGGTCCAGGGGCGACCGGCTCACACTTGCCTGCTTAACAGAAGCCGTGCTTGTGCAGCAAAGCTGTGTGTGTGCTCTCTCGGGCCAGAAAGGGGCTGGGGAACAAAGGACAGAGTAGGCAGTCTTACAAGTGGCCAACCTTTGGTCCCAGGTGACAAGCAGAGGCCAGATGACCATGACTGTAGATGCTGGGGATGGAACATCTGCCCAGGACACAGGACAGGAGCAGACCTCTGAGCACCTTTCTACTGAAACACCATCTGAAGTGAAGGATTTTTCTCCTGACAGAGTATTTAAGGCACAGGAAACCCACTCGCTCAACTTGGACACGTCTGCACCACGGCAGGGAGTGCTGTGCCAAGGCGAACGAGAGCTCGGGCAGATGGAGGAGCAGCTTGGGGTTGCTGCCCTCTCTTCAATATGAAAGCTGAGCCCTGTTCCTGTTGGTGCTGTTTAGGATGGTTATTTAGCTGCTCTTGCATTTACGCCTTCAGGACAGAGAAGAGGGCCGGGCCTCCTGGCACAGCGCTGAGGCCTGGATTCTGGCATCTAAATTACAGAATAGGCTTCAAAGAATGCCTGGTGAGACTGGGCTGGGGGAGGGACAAGGAACCTTCTGGAAGCCTTCAGGAGAGGAGACGATGTGGAGGGTAAGCTGCCCCTCCCCGCTCCTCTGAAAGCCCACCTGGCCATTCCTAGACTGCGGTCATCTCAGGAGCACAAGTCTTTCTGGCCACACTGGAGAACGGGCAGCAGCCTTGGGCATAGCCTCAGGATGCCACACCCCGGAGCACCAAAGCCTCTGAGGACTATCACTGGAAACTTCTCCTGTGAGAGAACATGGGTCTAAAATCCTCCACTCAGGGCCCAGAAGCAGGCCCAGCTATGCTCTGGGGTCATAGCACCAAGACCCACCCACCATGCTCGCCCCGCTGCCTCCACCAGCGCGGACCAGCCAGAAAGGCCAAGCACTAAACCAAGTGAGGTCGATTAGCAGGTGTATTGGAACAGAAGATGGGGCACCTTCAGCCTCCCGGGGCTGTGGCCTTGGCAGTCTGCTGGGAGTTCGGGAACAGCAGGGAGTTCATGGGGCTCCCCCGGCAAAGATGAGCTCCAGGGCCGCTTGGATGTCCCCCCCAGTGGCCTGCAGTGCCCGCAGGCTCAGCTCATCGTCCTGAATGCCCATGTCACGCAGCTGCTGCAACTGAGGCTGCCACTGGCTCTGCAGAAAGACAGGACCGTGCAGAAGCTGTTAATTGAGATCCTACAAAGACTCGCTTAGCTCTATCCTTTCAGGGGAGAAAAAGGTGGGTTCCTACAGCAAAGTCACAGATGTGAAGCTCCCCAGAACACAGGACTTCTGGGAAGACTACAAGAGAGAAGGGAGGCTTAGAGAGCAAATTAAAAGTTCATCCAATAAAAACAGGAAAATTTAAAAAATAAGGATCAAAAGAAAAACCACATGTTCCTCAAGGTCTAAAGTTCAAAAGATTAAATTACTTCTTTCTCCTGCTGTATGTAAAGACACATACACACAAAAGGGGCAAAAGGGATACATTTTTAAATTAGTTTTGTTTTTCAACATGACAGATAGTGGAAGGTCTTCCTCGCATCCATCCATGCTCACCCTCACCCCAGATAACCAACTTTGTTTTGAGGAGACACACACATGTACTCCTATATTTACCCTTCCCTTATTCCCGTCATACCTCCCTCTTCTTTTGTTAACATGCTCAGTGCATCCTGGAGATCTAGCCATTAGGGTACATAGAGACGCTTTTACTAACTATGTAGCAGTCCAACCTGGGGGTGTCCTGAAATGTCCCGTAATTGGGCTATTTCCAATCTTTTGCTCTTAGAACAACACTGCAGGAACTGACTCTGTACACGTCACTTTCTTCCTCCAGGATAAATTCTGAGAAATGGGACTGTGAGGAATTCCATGGCTGAGGGGCCATCTGCATTTCCTTTCCATGAATAGCTTGCTCATGGCCTGTGCTCAGGTTTCTATGGAGTTGTTGGTCCTAAATGACCAGAACCTCTACTTCAGGGGCGTTTTTCCAGTTATCTGATATGTTACAGGTTTTTTCCCAAGTTGTTGTTAGCATGCAGACTTTGCCTGTTTTTTTGTTTGTTTGGTTTGATTTGGTTTGGTATGCATAAATGTTCACTTTTATGAAATCAAAATGTATTACTTGTTATGTAATTGCTCCCGGATTTTGACTTTCAGCTACAAAAGGCATTCTCACCTGTAAGGGTTTAAAGAAATTAACCCACATTTTCTTTTAGTACATTCAAAGCTTCATTAATATCTCTATCTCATGAAGGAGGTAAGTGCACAACTTAAGGAAAGTCATGTGTTCACACTGTGGGCAGGGAAAGGCAGTGGGGAGGATGCAAACGCACGGAGGCAGGGGCAGGAAAGGGTGAGGCTGGGGAGGGCTGTAAAAACCACACGAACTGCTCAGGCTACAGACCAGGTGGGGCGAGTGAAAGCTCCCGTGCTGCACAGCAGGGAGAACAGCCTCCTAGATGGGAAGATAGAGGAGCAGAAAAGACAAGCCGCCCACAGGCCCTGACTGCCCACCGGGGCCACATGGGGCCACAGAACCACACGGCCTGGCCCCATCCCTACTGCTCCCTGGCTTGCTGACCCTGGGCACATTCCAGAAATGACGCTCCCCCTCAGGCCCCGTGACGAGCAAAGGACACACAGTGAAATAGACAGCTGTGCAAAGAGACGCACTCAAATCTGATCCCTAGGTCACCTTAGCTGCTAAGGTGACCAGATGTGCACGCTCCCTACTTAGAACCTCCCATGGCTCCCTAGTTGACTGTGGGATCAGGCCTACCCTGCTTACCCTGGCATGCCAGGCCCTCACACTCAGGCACCTGCTCCCCTTTTCTCTGGCTCCGTCTCAGGATCACCTCACGAGGACACTCCTCCAGGCCTTGTAGTTCTGAGGATGTCCCATGTCCCTCCAAATATTCACTCAACCAGGGTAGGTCTCTGCCTGGACACCCCACCACACCCCGACCACTCCTGTCCCTGCCTGGACAACCTCTAACGAATTTTCTGACAATTGGCATGAACACCCCTTTCTCACAAGTGTTTTGGTGACCTAGGCCATCCCCTCGAGCCTGGGCAGGTTTCTCGCCCTGTCGCTCCGCGACTTCAGTGACTGCCTGATGCCCCTCTATCTGTGGCAAAGATGAGGATGGCGTGTCTCCACCCCAGGCCCCAAACCCAGGCCCGCATATACATGCTCAGTGCTCAGTCAGCGCTCACGGAGTGAATGAACTGACCCAAAAGCCATAAGTATCCAAGCCAGGCAGTCAGTGGAGACAGGCCCCGGTCACAGCATGCAGGAGTGGAAGTCACAGGGACAGCTGCCCTTGTTGGGAGCATCCTGCTGTGCCCGGACTGAAGCATGCCATGTGAGAAGGCACTCAGAGCAGGAAAAGGCAGCACAGACACCAGGGATGGGGAAGACTGACCTGAAGGCTGGGCTGCCCCGAGGCCTGCAGGGCATGCTGCAGGGCTTGGCTGAAGAGGTCATTGGTGATGGGTGTCCCTGACTGGATGCCGGAGGACATTGGGGAGGTCCCTGAGGAATGGCCCTGGAGACAAACTAGTGGTCAGGGCTACCTGCAGAGCCCCCTCCGTCGCCCAGCACACACCACCCACTGCTGTCACATCGCCCCACAGTGCCCCCGGCTGCCCACCTATGGCCTCCCACAGAGGCCTGCGTGAGACAACCACACAGAGGTACCTAAAAGCTCGCTATGTGGGCAGGAAAGGCTCCCTTCTCTTCTGCTCCAGGGAAATGGAATCGAGCCCCCCACCTAGCCAAGGCCCCAACACTGGGGGCCACCACCTTGGAAGCTGGAGTGACCACCACGAGGAATACTCAAGCTGGTGAAGGCTGGGCCCTGTCGGGAATGAGGAAGTGCATGTTATGTGAGGGGAGGTTCTCCTGAACTCCTAGGACCAGGAGTCAATCAGAGCTGGCTGCACCCCAGACTTCTGACCCCTAAAGGCAAGTGAGGGAGAGAGGGGGCTGCCCCAGCCCAGCCGCAGTGAGAAACCCACCAGGGCCCAGACAGAGCTCAGCTCAAACCAGATCTAGTGCCAGGGTCAGCAAGGGCGAACCCACCTCACTCTGGGGCGCTTCTCCCCTGGGGCCCCGGCCTCCCTCTTTCCCGCCCTGTCCCCATACCTGGGTGCCAGGAGTGGGCGTGTGAGAGCTGCTCTCTGGAGTGCTGGCCAGCGCCAGGGCAGTGGCCAGCTCGCTCTGGGTGATGGGCCTGGGTCCGGCAGCTCCACTGTACCCCAGGGAGGCTGGGCGGGAGCTGGGGGTGCTGCTAGAGGGCGTGGATCTGGCGCTCTGGAGAAGGGAGGCCCCAGAATCAGGGAAGTGGCCCTGTGATGGACCCAAATGACCCACCCCCACCCAGGTACAGTTCTTGGGGAGACTCCCTGGCTGCCAGGTCCAGAAAGCACTAGTATGGCACTGCCTGTGCCCACCTCGCAGCTTGGGCTCGCCAGGTCCCTGGGAGGGGAGCATCCCTGGCACTGTGTTCCCCACAGGGCAAGCAGCCAGGCCGCTTACTGGGTGAAAGTCATCCTCTTCATCAGAGAGCCCCTCAAACAGGAAGCCACCTGGAGGAGGGAGAACAGATTTCAGGAGGAAGAACGGAAAGGCACAGGCGGAGCTCCAGAATCTCAGCTCAGCTACTCTCCAATTTCACATGTTCCTCTCTCCTGTGGAAAATTACAGGGCAGATGCACTCCCTGGCTCAAACTGAGAGTTTCCGAGGAATACCCTCTGCCAGCACTATACATAGCTGCTGAGCAAAGCTGTTCCTGGGCCGTGCGGGTCCTGGGGGACTTGCATGACGCTCCCTTGGGACTCACCTGGCATGTCCCGGTATGAGCTGGAGGGCATGCTTCGGGAAGAGGTGTCAGCCCCCGGAAGTGGCGTGCTGCCTGCCACCGAGTGCAGGACCAGGACAATGGCATTGACTAGGGCTGGGTGAGCAGGCACCAAGCTGGGAGGGGGTAGAAAGAAACCCAAGGGTGAACAAGAAGGAAAGGCACCCTCACCAAGAGAGGAGTGTAGGTGCCCCTCACAGCTATCAAGCCACCTTTGCCTGCCCTTAGTTCCCTCCGTCTTCAGCATCTCCCTCCAGTTGGCTTTGTCTTCCTGCTGTCTGCCCCTAGCTACAGTGGCAAGGCCAACAGCTCTGGGATCTATGGCAGATGCCTGACTTTCCCCTCTGAGATCTACTGAGGATGCCTCATCTTCCCCTTTAGTCTGATGGGACAGGACAACCTAGAAGACTCAGGGATCAGTCTGGTCTCGCCTCCATCACTACTTCAGGACCATCTCTGACAGGTCCCTTCTCTTCCCAGGGGGTGAATTGCTTTCTTCACATGCAAAATAAGAGATATAACCTCTGCTGTCCCTTACAGCTCTAATCAATAGGGCTCTATATGCCTGCTTCCTTCCCCAGCTTCATATCCTTCCATGGCTCCTTCGTAGCTACTGAATGGGGGCTAAGCTGAGCTGGGCATACAAGGCCACCTCCCTCAGATCCTGCTTCCCCCCCACAGCTCCATGTGTCCCAGGGGCTTGTCATTCCTCCACAGCACCCTGTTGGTTCTCACCTCCTGACATACTTAAAAGGTAGATTTGGAAAAGACAGGGCCTGGGCTTCAAGAACAGAATCCAGGGCGACAGTCAGGCTTCTAGCCCAACCACAAGAGGAAAGATAGGGTACCCTTTCATAAGATGGGCATACTTACGTATCCAGCATGTTGGGGTCAGCAAAGACAGAGAAGAGGTCCTTGTCCTGGAGAACCCCTAAGGAAAACAGGGTTCACCTCAGAGACTGGAAATCTAGCCACATCCAGGAGGGAAAAGAGCTAAGCCTCAGAGCGACTGGCTCCACAGAGAGACAGGACCACAAAGCAGCCCTTGTGAAAAACAGAGGAAACAAAACACCACACAGCACAACTGTGTGCTCTCCATTTTGTCCCCTGCTGGCCGTTTCCCCCTGCAAGTACGTCACATGCTATGTACCGGCACGCCAGCCTCTTCCCCCATCTCTGGGTTCTTCCCTTATCCATCAAAGTGTGCAGGAAGACTTCCCTGATTGTTGTGGTTTGGCCTAACCACTGCCCTCATCAGACATCCTCAGCATTTATGATGTTCGTTAGGCCATGAGTTTTCAGCTCTTGGAGGGCTGGTACATGGAACACATCTTGGCTCTCCCCTCCCCTCCAAGACCAGTGACTCCCAGAAAGTGGTCAGTCTCTGGATTGCCTGCTGCTGGATTCTCCTCCTCCAACGACTCCTGTTTCCTCCACTTCAGTCCTGCACTTACCAAGAGCAATGGGGTCACTGCTGAGGCCTGGGGTGGCCACAATGATCTGATCCAAAGATTCCTTATTGCTGAGCATCTTAAAGACCTGCAGGAGAAATGGGGAGGGCCGATTATCCAAGCAGCTCAATCTGCTCAGCAAGTACCCACATTCTGCTCAAGTACTTCCTCCTCTAAGCGCCTGCACATGCACCACCACAATGGGACAACAGCCCCGGGAAACAGATGAGCCTCTTTCTTCTCTGAGATCAGGGCTTGCTGGAGGGGAAACAAACAATTAAAGAAAAACAAAAGCGGGCCGGCTGAGTGGCGCATTGGTTCAGAGCTGGCTTGGGATACCAGCGGCCCCGGTTTGGATCCCACATAGGAGGGCCAGTGACACTGCCCTCTACAGCTAAGATGGTGAACAACAGCTCCACCTGGAGCTGGGCTGCTGTGATTCCCCAGGACGGCATAGCTGCAGCCCCTGCTGCAGTGGGCTGCCATAGGCTACAGTGAGTGGCTGGCAACCGGTGTGAGCTGCCAAGAGCCGCTGTGAGGAGCCGTCCTGAATCCGGGGACTGATCTGCCTCACCCGGGAAGAGTGCAATGATGATACCAACATGGGCCAGTGAAATGACATCCTCCACTAGACTGAAGAACAAAAGGACAGCAACTTGTCTGTTCGTTCCCCTTCCCCAGTTACACTGTTCCCCTCCCTCAATTCCCCAATAAAATCTTTAAAAAAAGCAATATCACAGTAAGCTTTCAATCTGTGGTCCTTCCCCAATTTACAGTTCCAATGCTTCCAAAATAAAAGCTCTCATTACAAGCCAATAACAAACATTTCTCTAGGTCCCAAAGACCTTTTCAATCTCCATGCAATTATCATTTCATATTCATAAACTGGGGGTGCCACACAAATGTATACACACTTTAAGAGATGGTCAGCGCTGCTCAAGCAGTAGTTCACCATAATCAGAAGTGTCTGGGCGCTGATGGGAACCACTTTAGCACCTCTTGTAATTGCAGACGTGAAATGTGACTTGTATTCATCTTTTGTTATTGGTATATATTGAGTATTACAATTTTAATAGTTTTTTTCCTTTCTTAAAATGTATACGTATTTTTTGGCATCTTCTGTATATTGGGAAGTTCGCAGCTGCGTTAATTTTGCTTATCAACTCTCCTATAGAAAGACATCCGTGCATTTCCCAGTGAGGGAATCCAGGTAAGGAGTGGTGGGCAGGCAGTTCAGCCAAATTTAAAGAATAAGGCCCAGCACAAACAGTATGTGGATCCTTTGGCTGTAATCATATTCATTCTGTGAGCTCAATATCAGGAGAGGTTGTACCATTATCATTAGAAGAAAATCAACAATACCTAGCTAATACAGCCTCTTTGGGGGACGACAGGGCTCTACTGAGACCCACAGACATGACAAAAACTCCCTGAGAAACTCTTGGTAGCCATGGCAACGGGCTCCCAGCTCCCACTCTACACCACTCTCCAGCATTCACAGTCTCTCTTGCAGACCTGGCAAGAATCGAGAATCGCGGGCAGGGGCCGCAGCACACTCACCGCCTCCCTGTAGGAGGAGCTGCTGTGCAGGGCAGTGTGCAGGACCCGGAACTCCCTCAGGGCGGCCACTCTGTCCACGGGTTCTGAGGACAAGACACTCGGTTACCCCAGAGCCCTGCCCCTCACACAGATGCAGAATATCAGCATGTGTCCAGTTGCAGCTTGGTTCCCCTCCCTCATCACCCTAAGAAAGTGAGTGCCCATTCAGAAAAACCCCTTTATGATAAGATGTGAAAACTGCACTCTTAGGCATCTTCGGTAGATAATCCAAGTCAAGTTCCAGCAGAGGGGACTCTTACCACGTGAAAGAGACTGCTCGTGTCAACATCCCATTGCAGGAATTCTAGACTTCTTACATTTGAAAAGGAGACACAACCAACTCAGTAGATTTTTACGCAGTAATTTAAAATACTAAGTGCTGCGAGCATCTGAAAAATACGGCATTCCGCTGCCACAGTATGTTAAGAGAAACAGAACACAAAGCTGGATGCGTGTTCTCTAGTAAAACTACACAAAACGCGTCAGTGTGCACGAGGTCCAGGGCTGCACAGGACGATGGAAAGAACAAGCGCCTGGTGGGGCGACAGGACCTGGGGGAACTGTTTTCTCTTTGATATTTTCTTTCAGGCTTCCTTTATATTATTTTGAATTTAAGAAAAAAAAAAAACGAGACCCCCCCTCCAAAAAAAAACAACCACATATTGTGCTTTTAGGGTTCTTAACAAACTTTCATCACATGCTTGGTAGCAAGTGTTTCGAGAAGACTCAAAGTTCCTTTTTGATCTTTGGACTATGATTCATATATATGGGAAAGTTTAGCAGTTGTCATAGTTCGACTTCATTGCTTTACTACTTAGGACATCAGCCCATTCATAGGTGAAGAAATGTGGGTAAAAGAAGGGCAAGGAGGCAGTAAGTTCACCCTGGGTCACACTTTTAAAAGTGTGGGTACCCTCACTTAGGACGGCTACTTGTAATTATGTCGACTGTGCTGCCCAACTCCAGGGGCTCCATTCCCAAAGCAAAGTGAATGGCACCCCTGAAGTTCCATATGGAACCACATCCTTATCTACAGTTCTAATTGTGAGGGCTGTCTCCTGAAAAATATTTATCTTAAGCAAATTACCTAATTTATTCAGTCAACAAACATGTACTAAGCATTTACTCCATGCCTGGTTTTCGGCAAGGCATAGGAACATAAAAAATGGATTCCCTGAAATCAAGGAACTCTTAGGACAAATATCGGGAGAAACAAGACTAGATGAAACACATACCACACAATTACAAAATACCTTACTGAGAACCTCAGCAGAGCCATGGACCCGTTACGCGACAGGAGGCAGAGAGCGATTACTGAAAGGGACGGTTAGGACACAGAGCTGTCTCCCAGGGGAGACCATCTGAGACGGTGTTTAAGGGAGAGCAGATATTCACTAGGGAGAGAAGCTTATGCGAGAACATGTGTAAAAGCATGGAAAAATAAAATGAGGTGTTTTGAAGGAACACTGTTTTTTGTGGCTGGGACTTGGGGTACACACTCCAGTGAAATCGCAGGCTTAGGGAGACCTAAAGGGATTTGTAACGCTCCACGGAGAACCACCAAGGATCCAGGTGGGAAGAGATGGTCTGACAGATTCTCCTTCTACAGGCATCAATCTAGCGTGAGGTCAAGAAATGAGCTTCCAAACAACAGCTCCACCTGGAGCTGGGCTGTGCGAGCCCCGGTGATGGTGTGGGCTGCAGCCCCTGCTGCAGTGGGCTGCCATAGGCTGCAGTGAGTGGCCCGCAGCCAGCGTGAGCGGCTGGCAGCCAAGCGTGAGCTGCCAATAGCCGCGATGAGCGACATCCAGAGGCCAGCGACCGATCTGCCTCATCCGGGAAGAGCGCAATGACCATACCAACAGTGAAGCAACATCCTCCGCAACTAAACTGAAGAACAAGAAGACGGCAACTTGTCTGTTCCCCTTCCCCGATTCCCCAACGCTGTTCCCCTCCACCAATTCCCCAATAAAATCTTTAAAAAAAAAAAAAAAAAAAAAAAAAAAGAAATGAGCTTCCATTGGCCAGCCGAGTGGCGGGGTGGTTAAGCGCTGGCTTGGGAAGCCAGCAGCCCGGTTCAGGTCCCACATATGAGGGCCAGTGATACTGCCCTCAAAAAAAAAACAACAACAATAAAATAAAGAAATGCGCTTCCTTTGGAAGAGCACTCAAGGATAAAATATCTCACGGTTTATTTCTACCTCCCAATAAAACATCTATTTGTTTCAAAAATAAATATCCAGGCAGAAGAGTGGAGGAAAAGGATTCTTAGTACCTTAAACCAATTATCAGCTAAGAGTTATTGTTGTCTCTTTAACATCTCTGAGCTAATCTCACCCTGTGGAAGTGGGAAGCAGCCAGCCCAATGAAAAAACACGGGGCTCTTGAGCCAGGAAAACCTGGATTCATATCCCAGCGCTTGCATTCATTTTCTAAATAGGTGGTAGGTGACCTTGAATAAATACCTTTCTAACACTCTTTTTCTTCATCTATAAAATGCTAATGTTGTTGCCTATCCTGCAGGGCCACTCTAATGACTAAATGAGATATCAAGGAGAAACAATCTGGCTGGAAGAAGCCACAAATGTTACTTTCCTTCTGTCGATGCCCTGCAGCCAAAGACCAGGCGGGCTCACTTGCAGTAGCAGCACAAGTTGGATTTCCTGCTCCTTACCAAGGAGTATGCACACCCCAGATTCAGTGGGGCATCTCAATAAGAGGATGTTAGCAAAGATTTATTATAGGATTTGGGCTTCAGCTGGGTGATTTGTGGGGAGGTTTAAGGAATTGAGGTTTTGTTTTGGATTGGATACTGTCAGGAAGTGAAGGTGGATATCTTAATAATTCCTATCTAGAAGGAAGGACTAGAGCAAGGCCAAGGTGTAATTGGAAAGGAGCAGACTTCATAAAGGTCAGGAAAGAGGCATACTTAGTCTTTCTTGTGGTTTGGACCATGTTCAGGGTTTTTTCCCTCTGTGCAGAAATGAGAAGGCTCCTGTTTTTGTCTTAATTCATTATGGTCTCTGAGCAGCCTTGTAGATGGTGATCTGTGAAACTGTGCATGTTCCAAGGCCTAGCTGAGGGCCAGGCCAACCCCTGGAAATCGGGGTTTCTCTGTCTCTCTTCTCATCAGAGGACAAAAGATCTTTTTGTCCTTTATGTTTAGCATTGAAAAGAGAATAAATTGCAAGCTGATAATCAGTCAAAGCAATCATGAACATTATAAAAATGTCAAACTGCCAGTTTGACAAAGCTAATCTCTTTTATATAGCCTAGCTTTATCCTTTGGGAGGCTTTTAAAACACAGATGCAAAATTTACATTATGAATTCCAAGCAGCACCTTTTACTAATAAATCCAAAAGGCATTAGAGGCTTTGTATGGTTTCTCCAAGAGCTACTTTAATCCTGTTCGAATATTTTCAAGCACCAGGACAATAAATCAACAGTAGAGCAGGAAGAATGAGCTGACTGAACAAGTCACCACCTGAGGCAGTTCGCCAGAAGGTTTGCAACAAGAACAAACTACAGCATTAGGGGACTGCAAGGAGTTTGCAGCTTTTTTTTCTAATGAGACTAACAAAAAGATACAAAGTTCACTGAGAAATAAACCCATAACCTAAAGGAGTTTAAATAGACATACACTTCCCACCCTATTAAAACTGGATAATGAACTTAAAAAGTAGAGGGGAAAAAATCCCCATCCCTTAGTGGTGCTGACAGTGAGAAGATCAAAATTACACTGTTTATCAGTGTGGTCTAACCCAGTAAATAATAAAGATATCCTCTATTACCATTTCAGTAAATCAAGCCCTTGTCCCACTCACCCAGGCCTGTGCCTCAAAAACCCACAGGTCCTTCCCTCACAGGTACTACCGAAGCTCTGCCTGTCTGACTCAGGGCCACCCTCACTCACCTGGTTTCTGATCAGGCTCGGGCCAGGACTTGCGCAGAACATAAACTGTGGATCCAGGTTGAATGCCATAGAAGTCAAGGGTCTGGTCATCTTTCAGCTTCCGGCCACAGTAGATCAGATCTAAAAAGAAAGTACTGTCCATTTATATTTTTGCTCCTCAAAACAATTTAGATGGCTTCTGTCCCCTAGGAACCTTATTTTGATTGAAGCGATGGCTGGAGAATGATGCATGTAAGGGTGAAATTCAGTAAATCAATGACATAATTAGACTTAGCTAGTTTTCAGTTTGACTCACCGCACAGCTAGCTATCTAGCTACCTGTAATTAGACTTAGTTTGCTTGCAGTTTGATCCATCTTGATATTCATCTGTTTTCTCTTTGTTTCTCCTCCCACTGATTAACTGAAGAACTCTGTTTGTTCCCTTTCTCAAAGCTACCCATACCTCGTTAATTAACAACATCCCAACCTGGGAAACAGCAATTTCTTAATCCTCAGGCACCAGGACTCCGGAATCCAATTTACAACTTGTTGCTGTTTTTGCTGGTGATGCATAGTCACAGGCAGTGATGGCTGAACCTCAGTCTGGAGATAACATTGTCTTTATAAACAGACCAGACCCCAAGAAGGATGTCAGCCCCCAGTCCTGCCTAACTGACTCCCCCTTTCCTACATTAAGAAAAAGCTAACCTGAGGTTAGGTGCAGCTGTCCATTCTCAGGCTCTGGACTCTGTCCCAGTGACCCCCTGCCCCTGCAGGTGTTTCTCTCCTTACAACCCGCGGCAGCTGTGATCTTTGGACACTGCCATGGGCATTCTCTTTGCCCTAACTTTAATAAAAACTTCCTTTGCTCTCCCACTTTGTAGCATCTGTGAATGCTTTCATCTTTTGCAAAAGACCAGGGGTCCATTCCACACCTGTTACAACTGTTAGCAAGTACTAATTCATAAAATACAGAATCTTATGTACAAGAAAGCTCTAGAACTTAACATTGTGGAGACTGCTCAATTTAACTGAATGGGGAAAAACAACAACAATAAAGGATGAACTCAGTGTTTCTATGACTGAACACACGTTTTTTGTCAGTTGGATACCTTAGCTATTATAAATTATCTTTATAATTTGTTATACTTAATTCCTTCTTCTTCCACCTAGAATGCCTTGCCATCTTCCTTTCCTTTTTTACTGCCTCCCCTCTAACCAACCAACCAACAATCCGTTTAATCATGCCTTAAGAGCCACCTCAAAATGCCATATACTTGAGGGGCTATCCCAGACCAGCTCCTGCTTTCCTATCCCACCCCAAATTCTTGCTCTTTTAGAAAAAGAATTGAATAATGTCACAGTTAAGAAACTGGTGATAAAGCAGGTCAATGTAATACACAACTGAAATGGCAACCAATACATAGTTTTATACGATTTGTGTCTCTTTTCACCCAACAACACTCACTTCCCTGGAGTGTTAACATTATGAGGCAACAAATCCCAAATTCTTAATTTCCCTTGTAATTCCAGAAGTATCCTCCCCCAAAAGAGATCAGAGCAGCAGCCCATCTCCAGTCCACAGAGGCTCACCAATCAGCTCAGGGTCCGGAACTGACTCCTGGAGTTTGCCAGCAATGAGCTGCTTCAGAAATGAAATACTATAGCCCCCCAGTGAGTATTCTCCCAGCTCCGTCTCTGGCAACCGAAGAATAGACTTTGGAGCTAGAGGCTGGTCAGCCAGTTTCACCGCCAGGTGCCAATCTGAGAGAGACATCCTCTCTCTTTCGCGCGCTCTCTTTCTCCCTGTAAAGGAACAGAGCCTTAGTGGTTAAAGGATAGATCGCCACCCTACTCACCACCACCCCACCAAGAGGTTGAATGATTTCAGCGTGACACTGCTGGAAAAGCACAGGATGCAGCATCAGGCCAGAACGAGAATCTGGGGTCCTGTCTTTACTCGTCCAATGATGGAAAGGAAGCAACTTCAGCTCTCTAGGCCTCAGTTCCCCCATCTTTAAAGTAGACATAAATATGGTGATAACTCTGTTAGGGCCAGGTGGGTGTTGTTGAATGACTACGATGTAGACCTGAAACTAATGTTAGCTATACTTTATAATAAAAATCTCAACAACAAAAAAGACATAGAAACAACATCCCATGTAATGGGAACGTTGTGAGGTCCAAAGGAGATCATCCACCTCTCTCCCTTATGTACACTCTTTATTTCTGATTGTCTTCATCAACTCTTGCCTGAACTATTACAAAATCTTTGTAACAAGTTTCCTGACTTTTGGCTTTCCCTACCAAACATCCATGCTGCCACCCAACTCATCATTTTAAAACACAGATCTGGGCCGGCCGAGTGGCTCAGTTGGTTAAGAGCTCGCTCAAGAGTGCGAGCTGAGCTCTAAGCAACGGCGGTTCGATGCCAGCCCGAGCTGAGTTGCCGGAAAAAAAAAAAAAGAGGTTGCTTTTGAAACACAGATCTGATCAAGTCACTTTTCTGCTTAGAACTCCTCCAACAACTCCAAACCACCTCTATGAAAAAGCCTAAACTCCATAACCTGGAGTGCAAATACATTCACGTTTATTCCCTCTGCCAGCCTTCCTGCCAAAAAACCCTGTCCCACCCTCCCCAAGACTTAAGTTCACCCCCACTAAGCCTCCATTCAAAACGAAGCTCCCCTTCTTCTGCTTTGCTCATCTAACTCTGCTTGTAATTCCTCTTCCCTCATTGGCCTCTTAGCAAAATGTAGCCAGTTCCTACGGTTCCCTCCCTTCCTTTTGTTGTTCTTTCAGGGCAAATAACTAATTACTTTCCTATCTCCCCCCATCCCATCTTGGGGGCCCTTGAAAGCAAAGACTGGAATGTTTTGCCTTCATTCCCAGAGTCTGGCACATATGGGTGCCCAGAAAATGAATCAGAAAGTCTGAGGGTGTAAGCACCTCGTAAGGCAAGGCACGCCATTGTTATAACGAAGCCCTTGCTTCTAAAGAGGCCTCTCGTAGGGATGAAGATAGAAAAGGTGAGGTTAAGAGGCTGCCCAACAGACCCTCGCCATCCTTCAGGTAGCTGCCATCCCCAGGTCCATGACAGGGCAAGGGGCAGGCCTTTTACTATACCGCATCTCACTTAACCCTCACACGCGTTCCGAGGCCGGCATTACCATCCACATGTTACAGAGCAGGGAACCGAGACTCCGGTGCTCACTGGCCCGAGGCCACAGACAGCTATAGTGGGGAGGGGCACTGTCTCTTTGGCGACGACCCCACCACTCCCATGGGACCAGCTAAGTAGCCGAGCCCGCGAAGCCCGGGGCCCAACGCCCTCACCCGTGCCGCGGAAGGAACCCGGCCGCACTGCCGCCGGTGTAAACACTCACTCCGGGCCGCTGGCCGGAAACCGGAAACTCCGCGCTGCATTCTGGGAGCTGCAGTTCCGCTGTTTCCCCGCCCCTAATAAGTGTCCGCAGGTAAGAGGCGCTAGCAGCAAACTTCCGGTCCCGGAAAGGGCGTGACTTGTGGGGGATTTGAACTTCCCCGCGCTTCCAGCGTTTAGTGCTCTCGCCGCGCAGCCCTGTTTCTTGTAGGTGTTCCACGACTCGAGTCGCGAGACGAAGGCCTGGTTTGACATGTGCAGCCCAGTGACTCCCGCGCCGTCCTGGGAAGCGTGCCGAGTCACGCCGGGTGGGAACACAGGCTGCGGGGCCCTTGGCCAGATCGCGGACCCCGATCCCTCCCGGCCCCGACCCTGTGTCCTTGAGGGCCCTTTCCCAAGTGGCTTCTTCAGACACGCCCCAATGGTTCCTTGCAGTCCTCACCATGAAATCGGGTGCCCTCGGGTGAAGTCAGCCTCTTGTGCTCCTCACCACAGACTTTTCGCGGAGAACTTCCCCGTGGGGACAGATCAGGAACCGAGGATGACTCCCTCCCAAAGTGTGTTCATTGAGGGGAGTTGCAAGTCGGGTGGGGTTTATGTAAGTCATTCATAGAATCAGTTTAGGGAGGGGAATTTCCACTGAACCCTCACAGAGCGACTGCATATTTTAACTGCCTGGTTAGAATTGGATTCTGTTTGCACAGAAGTTAGGATTAGCTAAAATGTTGAAGACGTGCTACTTCTGATTGAACTCTACTCAGAATTAATACAAGGAAAGAAAGACAAAACAAATGAATATAAGAAAATAATGATGTAGATCATAGCAGCTAACGGCGGATCCTGTGTGTGCAAAAGTAAAAGTGTAATTCCGGAACATCCCAGTGTTCGACCTGGGACTAAGGCAGCACCTGAGCAGGATACCTTGGCTGAGGAGAACAGACAAACTAGGGTCTCAAAGGGCCTAACACTGGAGGCCTCTGCTGTTGTTATACTATGCAGAGAGGTTCGCTCCTTCAGGCTCTAGTCCAGGTTCCTCATGGCTGTCCTCAAAGTACCCCTTCCCCATCCTTCAGAAAAGCTTCCTAACTATGCAGCCCTCTTTAGGCTCCTTCCTCTCCTATCTACTAAGGTACTTACAACCTGAACCACATAGTTTAGTATTTTGTTAAACTGTTCAATATTGTGCAGGAGAAAGCAGGGACCCCGGTTTCATTTCGCTCTCCTTCAGTGGATCTGAAATACTAGGTGCTCATCATGAATTTCTTGTTTTGATTGATTTTATTATAATCTCCATAGAACAATGGACAATGACTATCTGATACTCCACTTTCTCTTCAGCAGTTGACCCGCGCCAGGCACATAGTAGGTGAGCAATAAATAATGTGTTGAATGAATAATTCAGGTCAAAGCTATCTACCAAATGTGCTGTCTTACTATAGCTTGTTGCTCCCAGGAGAGGAGGTAAGCCTAAATTCTGAATCATTACAATGTTTCTGAACATTGATTCTGTAATGATAAATTACTAAATGAGCAAATGAATGAGGGAAGAACTCAGTATCAAATAGGTTCTTTGAGCACCAAGTTACCAAACAGGTGCTGTGCTCAGAAGCAAGGGCCAGATTCTATAGAAAATTAAAAGTCTGGACACAAGATAAAGATGGATGACCAGAGAAATGGTAAGAAGAAAAGTGTCCAGGCCCTGTTCTTTAGCCAGTCCACATTTGGAGACATTGATATTCTCACCAACTCTCTAGGAGACAGTGGTGGACAGTTATTCACGAAACCTTCAAGAGATTACTCAGGCCAATAAATAACTACTGGAAAACAAATTATAATCACATTTGCATTTTTAAGTAACTTTTTTTCTGTTTATAAAATTAATATGTGTATATCTGGGTTTAACAAGATAGAAAGTGAAAATCATCTGTAACTCCTGCTACAAACAAATTATAAAATAATACATGTATTAAAAACCATATAGCTATGGTCACAGGAAAAATGAGAAACGCTCAGATGCCAGAAATGAAGAGATAACTAGAAACAAAGCAGTGATCTTGAAAGCTGGTAAAAACTTCTCTAGAGAGATTAGTGGTCCTGGAAACCTTGCATGGAGATTTTTGTTTTAACACCGAAAGCATTGCGTCATTCAGAAATTGAAACTGACAATTCAAAACAAATCAATTCAAAACATTTATCTTTCATGGTCATTTTGACTTTGGGGAAGAGCCAGAAGTCACATGGTGCCAGATCCAGGAATAAGGTGGATGAGGACACATCGTAATGTTTTTATTTGACAGAAATTGCTGTACCAGAAGCAATGTGTGACACGGAGCCTTTTTATTGTGATCAAAAACTACAATGAAACCTGCTGCTGAGTGCCATCCAATGGAAAGGCAGGGATCTTCAACATGGGAAGCCTTGCATCAAACCCTAGTAACAGTGTGTGACAAGTTTCGACTTTGATGCAGTCAGTCGGGTGTGAGCGATGGTTGAGAGAAGTCGTGTTTAAAGTGTGCCATAAATCATCCGCCATCATGACAACACTCTGTGTCACACATCGCTTCTGGTACAACACTTTCTGTCAAATAAAAACATTACCAGGGCCGGCCAAGTGGCTCATTTGGTTAAGAGCTTGCTCAAGAGTGCGAGCTGAGCTCTGAGCAACGGCAGTTCAATGCCAGCCCGAGCTGAGTTGCCGTTGAGCTGCCAACAGGTGGCAGGATGGCTCAGCTAAAAAAACAAAAAAACATTACAGTGTGGGGCCGGCCAAGTGGCATGTTGGTTAGGAGCTGGCTTGTGATGTCAGCTCTGAGCAGCAGGGCCCTGGTTCGGATCCCGCATATGTGGGCCAGTGACACTGCACTCTACAGCTAAGATGGTGAACAACAGCTCCACCTGGTTGCCTCTATAGCTAAGATGGCCGGCAACAGTGTGGGCTGCAGGCTCTGCTGCAGTGGCTGCCATAGGCTACAGTGAGTGGCCGACAGCCAGCGTGAGCGTCCAGCAGCCAGCGTTAGCTGCCAAGGGCCGCTGTGCGTGGCCGTCCAGAGGCCGGCGAGCGACTGCCTCACCCAGGAAGAGCGCAATGACGATACCAACATGGGCCAGTGAAGCAACGTCCTACACAACTAGACTGAAGAACAAAAAAGGACAGCAACTTGTCTGTTCCCCTCCCCCAATTCCAATTCTCCAATAAAATCTTAAAACAAAAACACCAGAAACAAAACAAAAACATTACGGTGTGTCCTCATCCACCTTATTCACCGGATCTGGCACAGTGGGACTTCTGGCTCTTCCCCAAAGTCATAATAATTCAGGACATCGAGGCAGCCACAATAGCACAACTGAAGACACTCACTAAAGAGGACTTCCAGAACTGCTTCAGAAAGTCACAAGAACGATGGGATAAGTGTGCAAGAGGGAATATTTTGAGGGGGATTAATGGCAATGTGTCTTTTATTGTAATATAATTTTTTAACATTCACCATATTTTTTTATCACACCTCGTATAACCATATGTTTCCTTGCCATCTGGCATGATGAGTGTTCCAGGATTATCTTTTACATTTCCTCCCCAGACACAAGAATGAGCCATTTTTCAAGAAACTCACATGGGTTTTAGTGGGAAATTGTATTTCAAGACCACAATCTGAGCACTAAAGATGCTTGTTGTTACTGGATTGATCATTATTTCTAAGCTGCTTTAGTGGACGAGTTAGGGAGAGATCTAGATCTATATCAATACTTATATTTTTATCCATACAGATAGAAACAGAATTTGTACTGTTTATGTAAGCTTTGCTATTTACATGTTTATTTCCTTTCTTCCACACTGAGAATCTTAGTTCTCAAGAACACAGGCAATGGCAGAATTTGAAAATTCCGTAAGTACTCTTTTACATTAACTACACAACATTCTCCAGAATAACAATACTAATACTACCATCACCAGTATAACTATTGAGAAGAATTTAAATTTTTTTTCATATACTCTTCTCATTCTACCCCTTCTACTCTCCATTTTAATGGGTATATTACACATTATCTGAATCTATACCTATTACTTTACTTCCTTCTTTTTAATCCAAAGAATCCTGTGTTTAATGCTCACCACTAGTTTTTTACAATTGAAACCCATTCTCTACTAGATTTCTCGGGAAGGGCTAGAATATTTCCTAAAAAAAATTTTCAAATTAATAGCAGTTTGTGATCTTTACACTTGAAAATCAGTTTTCTAAATATAAAATCCTTGGCTCAGATTTTCTTTCCTTAAGATTTTTTCATTTTCTTCTGATGATCAAAACCTAATTTTTTTCCCCTTAAAGCTACTTGCTTTTTTTTATCTTGTTACCCCAATTTTTTTTAAAAAAGATTTTATTGGGGAATTGGGGGAGGGGAACAGCGTTTGGAAATCGGGGAAGGGGAACAGACAAGTTGCTGTCCTTTTGTTCTTCAGTCTAGTTGTGGAGGACATTGTTTCACTGGCTCATGTTGGTATCGTCATTGCGCTCTTCCTCGGTGAGGCAATCGCTGGCCGGCCTCTGGACAGCCACTCACAGAGGCCCTTGGAAGCTCACGCTGGCTGCCGGCCACTCACTGTAGTCTATGGCAGCTCACTGCCGCAGAGGCTGCAGCCCACACTGTCACTGGCCATTTTAGCTATAGAGCCAACCAGGTGGAGCTGTTGTTGACCACCTTAGCTATAGAGGGCAGTGTCACTGGCCCACATATGTGGGATCCAAACCGGGGCCTCGCTGCTCAGAGCTGGCACCCAAGCCAGCTCCTAACCAATGTGCCACTGTGCCAGCCCCCCAGTTTTTTTTTTAATGAGTTCCCATAATTTTACCAGATTATGCCTTGGTGTTATTTGTTCTAATTCAGTAGTCTCAGGCATGTAGTATGCTCTTTCAAAATACAGGTTCAATGGGCCGGCCGAGTGGCGCGGTGGTTAAGAGCTGGCTTGGGATGCCAGCGGCCCTGGTCAGGTCCCATATACGAGGGCCAGTGACACTGCCCTCAAAAAAAAAAAAAAAAAAGGCAGTAAAAAAAAAATACAGGTTCAATTCTTTTTTGTTTCAGGAAAGCTTTTGTGTTCTCTCGCTTTGGTTTCCTTCTTAAGGATACTCTTATTAGCCATATGTTGGATCTTAATTGTCTCTTTTTAATATTTGTCACTTTTTCTCAAATCTTTTCTCTCTTCATTTTTATTTTATTTATTTTATTTTTTTTATTTTTTGAGGGCAGTGTCACTGGCCCTCATGTGTGGGACCCGAACCGGAGCTGCTGGCTTCCCAAGCCAGTGCTTAACCACCACGCCACTCGGCCGGCCCCTCTCTTCATTTTTATCTTTAAGATGTCCCTCCTGTGCAACATGGCTGGACCTAGAGGGCTTTATGCTAAGGGAAATGTCAGACTGAGAAAGACAAATACCATATGATCTCACTTATATATGGAATATAAAGAACAAAATAAAATGAACAAACAAAACAGAAACAGACTCATAGATACAGAGAACAAACTGATGGTTACTAGATAGAAGGGGATTTGGGGGGCTGGATGAGAAAGGTGAAGGGATTAACAAACACAAATTGGTAGTCACAAAATAGTCACAGTGGTGTACAGTACAGTATGGGGAATATAGTCAATAATATTGCAAAAATGATAAGATGAGTACTAGACTCATCAGGGGGATCACTTCATAAATTATATAAATGTCTAATTAATACACTGTACTCCTGAAACATAAAAAATAATATTGAATGTTAACTATTTAAAATATAGTCACGGGAATAAAAACTACAACATAGGGAATATATGTAGTCATAACTATGTATGTTGTAAGGTGGGTAATAGACTTAGTAGGGTTATTACTGTGTGAAGTATATAAATATCTAATCACTATGTTGTTTTTGTACACCTGAAACTAATTTTTACGAAGTTCTTAAACTTAAAAAAATGTTTTTTTCACCTTATATTTCTCTTCCATCATTATCTGTTGTATTTATTCTTTCTTGTGTTTCTTTTGGTTTCGACTTCATTTTGTATTTTTTTCTTTTATTTGTAATTTTCTATCCTGAGTTCTATCATCTCATTTCTGAGTTTTCCTAGTTCTAACTGATGTTGTGCTTTATACCGTTTTCTTTTTTTTTTTTTTTTTGAGGGCAGTGTCACTGGCCCTCATATGTGGGACCGAACTGGGGCCGCTGGCTTCCTAAGCCAGCGCTTAATATACCGTTTTCTTAAAATCTTTTAGTTCATTTTGAAATAGATGATTATAGTTTTATCTGTTTCTTGCTCATGTCTTATTCTTATGCTTTTATTCTTTATAGGAATGTAATTCTGCTCCTTATTCTCTTTTTCTCATAATAACCTTATATGAGATTTGACTTTGTTTTTTTTCTGTTGTTCATGTTTATATGGAATTACTTTTTCCTGAGCTTTTAAAAGGAGGTGTGGGGGATTTCAGGAATATGGCAAAGTAGGAAGAGCCAGGAATTTGTCTGCACCTAGACAACTGCAATGGCCGAATTTGTCTTATGTAACCGTTATGAACTCTGAAGTGTATTAAAGGCTTGCAAGTTCAACAAGGAAGGTTAGGCAGCAAATTCCAGTTAATATCAGTGACTTTCAGCTCTTAGCAGAGTAGAAGCTACCCATCCTCCGCCCATGGCCCCTTGGCCAGCAGCTGTGCATGTATTCCAGCAGCAGCTTACACACAGCATGCTGGAGCCAAGGTGGACTAAAAGGACCCTGTACTACAAGTATTGGTGCTCTGTTTTCTGATCATTGATTGTTTCTTCTGATCACACAAGTACAGACAAAGGAGGACAGCCATTGTTTTTACACCACCCCCATTGCTGCAAGTCCTTCAGCTTCTGGCTGAAGTGACTGACTGTTAGAGGATTTTAAAAGTCAGTACCCTTTCCCTCCCTCCTTGATTTTTTTCTTTTTCCTCCCACTCTCGGGGGCCAGGCATTAAAGACTATGACATTCAAAAGCAACTGAATATATAGCAAAAATTAGAAAGTGACCATGTATGCCCAGGGAAAGGCACAGGCTTGCAAAACAACAGAAAAGATTTTAATGTTACACTTCAGGTTAAGCATTGGCAAAGAGACAACCTACAAGAATAAAAAAATAACAAAAACAAAAAAACAGCAAATGATAGGGAAGGGGGAGAATCTGATTTGAAGAGATGCCACATTATTATATTCAAACGTCCAGTTTTCAACAACAACAAAAAATCATGAGGCATATATAATAAGAATGGGAATGTATGGCCCATTCAAAGGAAAAAAGTAAATCAACAAAAACTTCCTGAAAAACACCTCGTGGAAGATCTACTAGACAAGACTTTAAAACAACTGTCAAAGATGTTCAAAGAGGGCTGGTTGAGTGGTGCAGTGGTTAAGAGCTGGCTTGGGACACCAGCAGCCCTGGTTCGGGTCCCACATGTGAGGGCCAGTGACACTGCCCTCTACAGCTAAGATGGTGAACAAAGCCCCACCTGGAGGTGGGCTGCTGTGACTCTCCAGGATGGCATAGCTGCAGCCCCTGCTGTAGTGGGCTGCCATAGGCTACAATGAGTGGCCAGCAGCCAGCGTGAGCAGCCATTAGAGGCCGGCGACCAATCTGCCTCACCCGAGAAGAGCGCAATGATACCAACATGGGCCAGTAAGCAACGTCCTCCACAACTAGACTGAAGAACAAAAGGACAGCAACTTGTCTGTTCCCCAATGCTGTTCCCCTCCCCCAATTCCCCAATAAAATCTTAAAGAAAAAATGTTCAAAGAACAAAGAAATATGTAGAGAAAATCAAGAAAACAATAGATGATGAAAATAGTATCAATAAAGAGATAGGAAACCTAAAAAAGAAACCCAAGAGAAATTCTGGAGCTCAAAAGTACAATAACTGAAATGGCATGGGGGGAAATCACTACAGGGATTCAAAGGCAGAGTTGAGGGTGCAAAAGAATCAACAAACTTGAAAACAGAACAATGGAAAGATCTTAATCTTACACTTCAGGTTAAGCATTGGCAAAGAGACAACCTATCAAGTCCAATGAACAAAAAGAAAAAAGATTGAAAAAACCAAACAGAGCCTAAGGGACTTGTGGAACACCATTAAGAACAACATACACATTGTGGGAGGCGTAAGGGAGAAGACAGAAAGGGGCAGAGAGAATACTTGAAGAAACAACAGCTGAAAATGTCCCAAATTTGATGAAATACATGAATATAAACATCCAAAAGCTCAACTACTCCAAATAAGATTACCTCAAAGAGACCCACAACAAGATGTGTTGTAATCAAACTTTTAAAACTGAAGGATAGGGCTGGCCGAGTGGCGTGGTGGTTAAGCACTGGCTTGGGAAGCCAGCGGCCCCAGTTCAGGTCCCACATAGGAGGGCCAGTGACACTGTCCTCAATAAACAAACAAACAAACAAAACAAAAAAAACCTGAAAGATAAAGAAGGAATTTTCAAAACAGAGAAACAACTCATCACAAACTAAAGATACTCAATAAGATCATCAGCAGATTTCTCATCAGAACTTTGGAGGCCAGAAGCAGGGGATCAATATATTCAAAGTGCTAAAAAAATAAAAAAAGCTGTCAACCAAGAATCCTATAGTCAGTAAAATTGTCCTTCAAAAGTGAGGAAGAGAGCCAGCCGAGTGGCTCAGTAGGTTAAGAGTTAGCTTAAGAGTGCTAGCTCTGAGCATGTGGGAATCAAACTGACGGCCCTCTTGCTGCATGCGCCTGAGTTGAGCTGCTGCTGAGCTCCAACAGGTGGCAGGAGGGCTCACCTGATGAGAGCATGTGCTCCTAACAACAAGACTGCCTATTTGATGGTGGGCTACACCCGCCCACAACTAAGACTGAACTCTGAATCTTGAGCTGAGCTGCCACCCAGATGACTCAGTGGATAGAGCATGTGCCTTAACAACAAGGCTGCCAGGTTTGACTCCCACATGGGATGGTGGCTACACCCACTTGCAACTGAGATTGTAACACAGCACCTTGATCTTATAGGCTATGAGCTGCCGATGGGCAACCAAATGCCAAATGGTGCCCTCCACAACAAAGATTGAAGAAAAACAACTTGGCTGGTCCACTTCCCCAACTCCCCAATTAAAAAAAAAAAATGTAGTATGGAGATGATCCAAGATGGCAGAGTAGATAAATGCTGTGCTTGCCTCCTCCCATGACCACATTAAAATTGCAACTAAATTATATTGGGTTGTTGGAAAAGTCATGATATATTTTTTCTATGTTTTTCATTGAAAAATGCTTCATGACTTTTCCGACAACCCAATAGAAAAATCAGCCTGAAGAACCATCTGCAGTCTAGCTGAACAGAAATTCTGTAACTAAGAATATAAAGAAGAAACCATATCAAGACTGGTAGGAGAGGTGGAGATGCAAAACAGGCTGGCCCCACATCTGCATGTAGCAGTTGAGAATCGGGAGAGATATCTCATCTGCAAAGGTCCCCAACTAAGGAGCGAGGGACCCCAGCCCAGAGTACTGGTGCCAGGAAGAGGAACCTCTACAATATCTGTCTGTGGAAATCAGTAGGGATTCTGACCATCTGGGTGAGATGGAAGGGTATGGGAAACACAGATATTCTCTTAAAGGGTCAGACTTATTTGTTCTCAGAAACTCACCCTGAACTCCGTTCGGGGAATGATAACTTGGGAGGAGTCAGAGACCTACCAGGAGAGACTGCATTATGGGGCTTCAGGGCGAGGACTGGAGGGACAGACATTTTCCCTGTGTTAGAATCTTCCCACGCAGCTGACAGGCGGGCGCTATCTTTCCTGTATTGAGCCCTCACCTTACACGGACAGATCTCAATCTCCACTGGCCTAGTGAACTCTGTTCATCCCATTCTGGTGATTCCCTAGGACCCTGCCTTACCCAACTCGAGCAAGACTGAAAGCACATTCTCGGCCTGCAGCCAGCCCCACCCACATTGCACTCTTTCTTGGACAATTATCAGGGCTTTGTGGGCCCTGGGTGGGTGGCAGCTGTCTTTGGTATCCTCTGAGACTTTTGCTGAGTAGCTCCAGGCTCAATACCGACACCAAATCAGAACCAACATTAACCTGGTGAACACCACTTGTCACATCCTGAGACTCTGTCACATCCAACTCACATATCACACGAGGCTCTATCAGCCGCTGAGCCTTATGGGAGCTGGGAGGCAGCAGCAGGCCTCGGGGTGTCCTGGGCTTTTTGTAGAGCTGCCCCAGGCCTGGTACTGGTGTCAGCCATCCTCCGTTCACAATGTGGCCTCTCCCATGCCCTTCCAGGTCCAGTGCAGGGAGCAAACAACCATGGATTGCTTTGTAGCTCCACCAGGTAGTCCTTGGCCGGTCACAGATAGTGGCTGACCTGGGCCTGCACCAGAGCCCCTCCCAAGTGGCCCCAGAACCAACATACACAGAGGTCGGCTTCAGGTCACAGCAGAGCAGCACCCAATTAGCACCACAAGCAACACACCCAAAGGGTGGTCTCAGCTGACACCAGAGCCCGTGGGCAAATCTCACTCCATGGGGTAAGCCTCCCGCACAGCAGCCCGTAAGCTGTGGACATGGCCAAACTCCACAGCAAGTCAGCCTGAGGGTCAAACCCACCCACTGAATGTGCCAATAGCAATCGTCTCAACTATAACAGGAGGTCACCTCCTGTTATAACTATAACACAACCCACACAAGAAACTCCTATTGCTCCTGGCGCAGGTGACCAGGGTGACTGTGCCACTAGGCCCCACAGGGCACCTACTACATAAGACCACCCAACTAAGGCTGGGAGAAATAGCAGATTTACCTAATGCATAGAAACAAAACACAGAGAGGCAGCCAAAAATAAGGAAACAAAGAAATGCATCCCAAACAAAAAAACAGGAGAAAACTCCAGAAAAAAAAACTAAATAAAATGGATGTAAGCACCCTACCAGATAGAGTTCAAAACAATGGTTATAAGGATGCTCAAGGAACTTAGATGAAGAATAGATAAGCTCAGTGAGAACTTTAATGGGATAGTAAGCGTAAAAACACAACAGAAACCATTTTTTTAAAGTCAGAATTGAAGAATACAATAACTGAATTGAAGAATGCACTAAAAGGAATCACCAGCAGACTAGATGAAGCAGAGGATTAAATCAGCAATCTGGAAGACAAGATAATAGAAAATACCCAATTGAAACAGCAAAAGGAAAAAAGAATTTTTTAAAAAGTTAGGCTAGTTTAAGGGACCTCTGGGACAACATCATAGGGGTACCAGAAGGAAAAGAGAGAAAACAAGGAGTTGAGAACCTATTTGAAGAAATAATGACTGAAAACTTCCCTAACTTGGTGAAGGAAATAAGCATACAAGCTCAGGAAGCACAGAGTCCCAAACAAGATGAACCCAAACCAAGGCCCACACACCAAGACACATTTTAATTAAAATGGCAAAGGTTAAAGACAAAGAGAGAATCCTAAAAGTAGCAACAGAAAGGCGACTAGTGGGCCGGCCGAGTGGCGCATTGGTTAAGCGCTGGTTTTGGGATGCCAGCGGCCCCGGTTCGGATCCCACATGAGGGCCAGTGACACTGCCCTCTACAGCCAACAACAGCTCCACCTGGAGCTGGGCTGTGCGAGCCCCGGTGATGGTGTGGGCTGCAGCCCCTGCTGCAGTGGGCTGCCATAGGCTGCAGTGAGTGGCCCGCAGCCAGCGTGAGCGGCTGGCAGCCAAGCGTGAGCTGCCAATAGCCGCGGTGAGCGACATCCAGAGGCCAGCGACCCATCTGCCTCATCCGGGAAGAGCGCAAATGACGATACCAACCGTGAAGCAACATCCTCCGCAACTAAACTGAAGAACAAAGAGACAGCAACTTGTCTGTTCCCCTTCCCCGATTCCCCAACGCTGTTCCCCTCCACCAATTCCCCAATAAAATCTTTAAAAAAAAAAAAAAGGCGACTAGTTACAGTATTTACAAAAGAGGTTCCATATGATTGTCAGCTGATTTCTCATCAGAAACTTTGCAGGCCACAAGGGATTGGCACAAAATATTCAAAGTGATGAAAAGCAAGGGCCTACAACCAAGACTGCTCTACCCAGCAAGGCTATCATTTAGAACTGAAGGACAGATAAAGAGATTTCCGGACAAGAAAAAGTTAAAGGAGCTCATCATCACCAAACCAGTATTACAAGGAACATTAAAGGGACTTGTTTAAGAAGAAGGGGGGTGGAGAGAACATAAATATGAATAATAAAATGGCAAGGGCCGGCCGAATGGCACGGTGGTTGGGAGCTGGCTTGGGAAGCCAGCGGCCCCAGTTCGGGTCCCACATATGAGGGCAAGTGACACTGCCCTCAAAAAAATAAAAAAATAATAATAAAATGGCAATAACTATGTGCTATCAATAATCACTTTAGGGCCGGGCAAATGGCACATTGGTTAAGAGCTGGTTTTGGGATGCCAGCGTCCCTGGTTCGGATCCCACATATGAGGGCCAATGATACTGCCCTCTACAGCTAACAACAGCTCCATCTGGAGCTGGGTTGTGTGAGCCCCGGCGACTGTGTAGGCTGCAGCCCTGCTGCAGTGGGCTGCCATAGGCTACAGTGAGTGGCGGGCAGCCAGCGTGAGCTGCCAAGTGCCGCGGTGAGCGATCATCCAGAGGCCAGCAACGGATCTGCCTCATCCGGGAAGAGCACAATGACGATACCAACATGGGGCAGTGAAACAACGTCCTCCGCAACTAGACTGAAGAACAAAGACAGCAACTTGTCTGTTCCCCTCCCCCAATTCCCCAATAAAAAGTCTTAAAAATAATAATAATAATTATCACTTTGAATGTAAATGGATTAAATGCTCCAATCAAAAGATATAGGGAAGCTGAATGGATAAGGAAACAAGACCCTTACATATGCTGCCTACAAGGGACCCACTTCAGACTGAAAGATACACAGAAACTGAAAGTGAAAGGATAGAAAAAAGTATTTAATATGAATAGAAACAAACAAAAAAAAGCCTGGGTAGCAATACTTAGACTAAATAGACTTTTAAAAAAAAGGCTATGGGCCGACCGAGTGGCGCATTGGTTAAGCGCTGGTTTTGGGATGCCAGCGGCCCCGGTTCGGATCCCACATAAGGGCCAGTGACACTGCCCTCTACAGCTAACAACGGCTCCACCTGGAGCTGGGCTGTGCGAGCCCCGGTGATGGTGTGGGCTGCAGCCCCTGCTGCAGTGGCTGCCATAGGCTACAGTGAGTGGCCCGCAGCCAGCGTGAGCGGCTGGCAGCCAAGAGTGAGCTGCCAATAGCCGCGGTGAGCGACATCCAGAGGCCAGCGACAGATCTGCCTCATCCGGGAAGAGCGCAATGACGATACCAAGAGTGAAGCAACATCCTCCGCAACTAGATTGAAGAACAAAAAGACAGCAACTTGTCTGTTCCTCCTCCCCGATTCCCCAACGCTGTTCCCCTCCGCCAATTCCCCAATAAAAAAAAAAAGGCTATAATAAGAGACAAAGAGGAACATTATATAATGATAAAGGGATCAATCCAACAAGAGGATATATAACCGTTGTAAACAAAATGAGATGACATGTAAGTGTAAGTGTAGATTTCGAAGACCTAGTATTAAAAAAATGAATGTAAGGGCCGGCCGAGTGGTTCAGTTGGTTAAGAGCGCAAGCTCTGAGCAACAGGGCCTCTGGTTCGATTCCCACATGGGCCAGTGAGCTGTGCCCAAAGTGAGCCGCCGCTGAGCTGCCAACAGGTGGCAGGATGTCTCAGCTGGTGAGAGCACATGCTCCTAACAAGGTTGCCGATTCAACTCCTGTGTGAGATGATGGGCTATGCCCACCTGCAACTAAAATTGAACACGGCACCTTAAGATGAGCGGCCGCGAGCTGCCGATGGGCAGCCATATGGCAACTGGACTTGGAGCTGAGCCAGCTGCTCCCTCCACAGCTAAGACTGAAGGACAACAACTTGGCTGTACCCCTTCCCCAATTCCCCAACAATGTTCCCTCCCCAATTATCCCAATTAAAAAAACAAAAGGAACGTAAAATATCTCATTAACTATACTTTTTATTGATTACATTTTGAAATAATATTTTTGATATATTGGATTAAATAAGATATATTATATATATATATATTTTTTTTTTTTTTTTTTGAGGGCAGTATCACTGGCCCTCATATGTGGGACTGAACCGGGGCCGCTGGCTTCCCAGGCCAGCGCTTAACCACCGCGCCACTCGGCCAGCCCTAAATAAGATATATTATTAGCCTTAATTTCAACTTGTTTCTTTTGAGTTTTCAAAAATTTGTAACTTAAAATTTAAAATAACTATTAAGGCCAGCCGAGTGGTGCGGTGGTTAAGTGCTGGCTTGGGAAGCCAGCGGCCCCGGTTCGGGTCCCACATATGAGGGCCAGTGACACTGCCCTCAAAAAAATAAATAAATAAAATAACTATGTAACTCATAGTATAGTTTTATCGGACAGTGCTGCTGTGAACTCTTTTGTATGTCTCAAAATTTGTTTACATGTACATGAATTAAATTTTTAAAAACTTTTTATTTTTTTTCACTCAACACTGCAGGTTTCCAAAGGCTATGTTCCTGGGCTGGTGGAGTGGCGCGGTGGTTAAGCACTGGCTTGGAAAGCCAGCGGCCCCAGTTCAGGTCCCACATATGAGGGCCAGTGACACTGCCCTCAAAATTTAAAAAAAATTTAAAAAATTTTTAAAAAAGGCAATGTTCCCATAAGAAATAATGACAAACAAGGGAGTTCCTGGTCACACTCAGCAAAATGTTTTCCCAGACTACTTTAGTTCACTAGTTGATGCATGCACGCATGTAGGAGGAAAGGTTGATGGGTCTCAGAAGGAAAGGAAGACTGCGTCATTAGATCACAGCCATCATGGGAATGGAGATGGTGCTTATACCATAGTGAGTCATCCTTTGAGGCTAGGCACACCACAGTCCCGAATAAAGTCTAAGCTCTTGTAGCAAAGTGGGAGGGATTGTTGTTAGGTGGTAGATACATTTCACAACCTACATTATGAGATGAAGAAAGCAACTGGCTGTCATACCTCACATGACTCAGCCTCACCAGGACATGTGTGTACTGCCCTCTAGTGGACTATGGTGGCACTTCAGCCAGGCCTATCTGAACCCTCTACTTCCTATCTGGACCACTCTGGTCCAAGCCACCATCGTCTCAGGCAAGGCTTATCCTAATTGGTCTCCCCACTTCCACTCCTGTCCACCAGAATGATCTTTTTTTTTTTTTAGAGGGCAGTGTCACTGGGCCTCATATGTGGGATCTGAACCGGGGCCGCTGGCTTTCCAAGCCAGCTCTTAACCACCGTGCCACTCAGCCGGTCCAAGAATGACCTTTTAAAACCTTCATCAAGGCTGGCCGAGTGTCGCGGTGGTTAAGCACTGGCTTGGGAAGCCAGCGGCCCTGCTTCAGTCCCACATATGAGGGCCAGTGATACTGCCCTCAAAACAAACAAACAAACAAACAAACAAACAAAACCTTCATCAGATCATGTTATTCCTTTGCTCAAAACTCAGGAGTAACTTTCCTTCTCAGTCAGAGTTAAAGCCAACGTCCTCACTACCCCTACACCCCGACGTGTCTACTCTTTACTCGCTCCACTGTAGCCACACCGGGCTGCTTGCTCTTCCTCTGCAAGTACAACACATTGAGCATGCCTCCCCCAACCTTGCGATTGCTGTCTCTTCTGCCTGGAACACATGGCTTACTCCTTCACGGCTGTACTCAAATGTTAACACATCACATTGTCACCTTAAATTAAAAACAACAGCCTTCCTCCCACCGTTCTACATCCTCCTCGACTGGATTCATTTTTTTTGCCATAGCATTCAACACCATCTGACATGTTGCCTATTTACTTGTTATATACCCTCGTATATTATATGTGTAGTTCCTGTGTCCCCCTACTAGAATACATATTTCAAAACAGCAAGAACCTTGTCTGAGGACAGCCAAGTGCCTCAGTTGGTTAAGAGCGCAAGCTCTGAGCAACGGGGTCACTGGTTTGATTCCCACGTGGGCCAGTGAGCTGCGCCCAAGCTGAGCTGCTGCTGAGCTGCCAACAGGTTGCAGGATGTCTCAGCTGGTGAGAGTACATGCTCCTAACAATAAGGCTGCCTGTTCGACTCCCACATAGGATGGTGGGCTGCACTTCCTTCCCACTCCCCCTCAGCCTCTACCCCAGCAATTAGATTGAAAGCAGCGACTGGACTTGGAGCTGAGCTTGCACCCTCCACAACTAAGACTGAAGGACAACAACTTGACTTGAAGCTCATGGGTCCTTGAAAAACACAATGTTCCTCCACCAATTCCCCAACACTGTTCCTTTCCCCAATTCCCCAATAAAATCTTTTTAAAAAAATTAAAATAACCTTGTCTGCTTTTTTGTTCACAGTTGTATTCCTAGCATCTTGAACCATGCTTAGCATGTAGTAGGTGCTCAGAATTTTTTTGGATAAATAAATGAAGCCAGATCTGAACAATGAGCAGGCATTATATGGCCTTCATTGTTTCATTCTTGGATATCAAAACTTGATATCACAAAAAGATCAACTCTATAAATGTATATAAAATTAATAAAATTCCAATTATAATGCCCACAGCTTTCTTTTTTTTTTTTTTTTTGAGGGAAGTGTCACTGGCCTCATATGTGGGACCTGAACCAGGGCTGCTGGCTTCCCAAGCCAGCGCCTAACCACTGCGCTACACAGCCGGCCCCCACAGCTTTCTTTTTAATTGGATTACATTATTTAAAAATTAATTTGGGAAGAATAAAGCACCTGAATAAATGTAGGAAGAATACACTAAGGGTCCATGTAGCTTACCAGATATCAAAATATACTATAAAGCTACCATAATAAATCCATATGATATTGGCATAAGAATAAACAAATGAACCAGTGTAACAGTCTAGAAAATCCAGGAATATATATCTCTTTACAAGAATATAGCACATAAAAGGTGAAATTAAATTATGTGGGAAAAGGATGATTATATAATAAATGGTGCTGGTATTATTTACCAGGAAAAGAATTGGATCTCCATATTATACTATTTACAAAAATGAGTGCCAAGTAGATTAAATGCTGAAATGTAGCATAAGTTCAAATACTGTTACCGTATTTTGCCCATAATAAAATGCACACCCACATTTTTGGTCCAAATTTTCAGGGGAAAGAAATCCGTTTTAATTTTTTTTCTTGTTTAAATATGGAGCATTTCACGAATTTGCATGTCATCCTTGCGCAGGGGCCACGCTAATTTTCTCTATATTGTTCCAATTTTAGTATATGTGCTGCCGAAGCAAGCACTCATTTTAATTTTTTAATTCAAATTTGTTTGTTTACACTTAGGTAACTGTTTTTTGTATTATAAAGGAATTTTAACGTTTATTTTTTAACATATTATGGTACAAGAAATTTTATGTAACAAATAATTACAAAACACAAGAACAGATACAAGGTACAAGAAATTTTATGTACCCATAACACATTTATGATATATAGAAGGCCAAGAACTCTTTGTTGTTGCAAGTTCCTCGTAAATTCAACAAAACCAATTATCATATTCCAGGGTATTATTTTGCATACCAATATCGTTATTGATTTCTAGAGTTACACTTTTAACTCATAAGCATAAATAAAAGAATTAAAAACATTTATGTAGATATAAAATTAGGGGCGGCCGGATGGATCAGTTGGTTAGAGCGCATGCTCTGAGCAACAAGGTTGCTGGTTTGACTCCCATATGTTATGGTGGGCTGCGCCCCCATAACTAGATTGAAAACAGTGACAGGACTTGGAGCTGAGCTGCGCCCTCTACCACTAAGACTGAAGGACAACAACTTGACTTGGAGCTGATGGGTCCTGGAAAAACACATTGTTCCCCAATAAAGTTTTTTTAAAAAAGAATTAGTACTCCCATGCATAATACTTATCTTTCCCCGCACAAAAGAGTGAGGTATGGGAGCCCAGGGGGGTTTCCACAGGGAATGGGGGTGTGGCAGCAGCTGCCCAGCTGGGACTATCAGAGTTCAAGCCGGATGAGGAGTTTATGACGGGGCAGGGCACAGTGGTGACACAGAAGATACAAAGGCACTTATCAAATAAGTAAATACAATATTTTGAGGATAATATTAATAGGATAGTGGGAGACAAGTTTCTTAGCATCAAAAATGAAAGGACGTATATAGAAAATCCCTGTGGTGTTGGATTGGAATAGGAATGGTTTTCATTTCATCTAAATAGGTAATGATGTATGTGTAAGTGTATGCATGTATGTATGTACGAAATGTGTATCCCCTACACCTGTCCTCTGAGAGCGACTGGAAGCAGCGACATCCTAAAGCAGGGAGCCCACTTAGCACCCAGATCTTAGATTCTGAGTGCTTAGAAGCCTGGCAGAGACCATCTTAATCAAATTAATCAAGTAATCAGAGTTAACATCACAACTAATGCAACAAATTGAATTAGACTCCGCCTGGTAGGATGCAAGTGAAGAACACAGAACTAATTCCGTGATATTCCTGCCAAAGTGCATAGTTTGACTCTGGACAGGAGGACACATCAGACAAACCCAGATCAAGAGACATTCTACAAAATATTGGCTGGTTATCAAAGTGGTCATGAAGGTCAAGGAAAGACTGAGGAAATGTTCCAGACTGAAGGAATCTGAAGAGGGATGAAAACCAAAAGCAAGGTGTCCTTCTGGGGTGGATTCTTTTGCAAAGACGTTGGGACAATGAGTGAAACTCGAATGGGATGTGTGGATTAGACCACAGTGAAGTATCATTGTCAGTCCTGGTTTTGATGGTTGTGTTGTACACATGTAAGAGAAAGTTGTTTCTGTAGAAAATACACACAGTAAAGTATTTGTGTGATTGACAGGGCATACGATGTCTGACAATTAAGATCGCGAAGTAGTTGCAACAATGTTGCTAACCTATTTTGACATCAGAGGGATTATTCATTATGAATTTGTACCAACTGGAAAAACAGTTAACCAAGTTTACTATTTGGAATTGCTGAAAAGGCTGCATGAAAAAGTTAGACCACCTGAACTTTCGCCAACAATTCATGGCTCTTGCATCCCAACAATGCACCAACTCACATGGCACTGTCTGTGAGGGAGTTTTTAGCCAGTAAACAAAGAACTGTATTGGAACACCCTTCTTAGTCACCTGATCTGGCCCCCAATGGCTTCTTTCTTTACCTGAAGATAAAGGAAATATTGAAAGAAAGACATTTTGATGACATTCAGGACATCAAGGCTAATATGATGACAGCTCAGATGGCCATTCCATGAAAAAGAATCCTAAGATTGCTTTGAATTGTGTGCTAGGCGCTGGAGTTGGTGCACAGCTTCCCAAGGGAAGTACTTCAAAGGTGGCCGTAGTGATAGTCAGCAGTGAGGTATGTAGCAATTTTTCTAGGATGAGTTCGCGAATTTAATTATCCAAACTCGTATGCTGGCAACATACTATTAAATGGCTCAGGACATAAAACTTCTTTGCACTAGTCTTGTAATTCTTTTTAAGTTTGGGATTATTTCAAACTGAAAAGAAAGGGAAATAAAATCTTGTTTTAACTACTGATCTAGTGGGGGAGGAAGAAACATACAACAAAATTGCACAGGTACAATTTGAATTTACATTTTTGTGTACACATATACATACTTCACTACAAAATAATTGTCAACTTATAGGAAGAATGATTTGCAGTATTTCTAGGATGAAAGGAGTACTGGGCATGGAAAGCCAACTTTTGATCACCCATACCACTAATCCATAGTCTCCATTCCAGCGTAATTTCTCACACCTGTGGCATATCATTGCTGTCATATTGATTCAGTACATGTCCTGTGTCCTGGAGAATGGCACCCCATCCCAAGGAGTATTGCCTCTATTCTACTGTGTCTTTGGCAGCCTGCCCCAGCACACAACCAGGCCAGTCTCTGCTTGCATCAGGTACAGCACAGGATATGACCATTAATGCCATGATCACGGGCCTGCTCCCACAAGTCCTTTGCTGTAAAGTGGGCCCCTGGTCTGCTACAGTTATGTGGGACCCTATGATAGTGAATCAAATACTCCATAAGCCCTCAGTGAGTGGTCCTGGCTGAGACCCGATGGGCAGGAAAGGCAACCCATACGTGGGATATGTGTCTGTTCCTTTGAGTGAACTGCTGGCCCTTCTGGGATGGAAGGGATGCAGTGTGCTCTGGGCTAGCCTCTGTCAGAGCCATCAGCCTTTCATGCCATAGGCTGGGGCGGGCTCCCTAGGGGTCTCACACCGGAAGAGGCCAGGTGCTGTGCTTCCTTCTGCGTGGTAGAGGTAAGATGGCAATCATTTGTCTTTACTTTGGAGGTGAGTTGTGATAGCCCTGACGACTGGACTCTTTAAGAATTTTATGCATGTGGAAGGCCCTTAATCTTCACAGAGCTCCCTGTGGAGGGTGTGTGTCTTACCAAGGCCTCCAGTGGACTACCCACTCTTGTTGAACCGGCCCATTGACATAGGGTCATTGATGTGATGGATCAAGGTAATGCTCTGCGGTCCATCCAGATAGCCCAAATCCCTTCAGGCTATATGACATAGCTCTGAGGGCAAACCTTAAGTTTATATTGCCGTCCATTCCATGTAAATGCAGATGTTTTCTATCCCCTTTTTTCTGATTGGGATAGAAAAGAACACAGTTTCCAAATTGATGTTTGTATAGCACACACATGAGGCCAAAGTAACCTGTCTGGCAGAGATGCCACATGTGGCACAATAGCTGCCATCCCCTGGTTGAGCTCATGGTATCTACGTCACCCTCCAGGATTCCTGTGGGCTCTGCAGGGGCGAGAACAGTGAATTAAACAGGGTGGCATCCCCACATCCTTTATGTCCTTAAGGATGAAATTAATCTGTTATCCCAACTCACAGCAGTTTTCTATGTTGACCCCCAGTAGTATAATCTCAATTATACACTCAGGGATTGGGAAATGACCACTGAGTGGGTCCAAGGACCCAGTGGACCCAGCATAAGGCAAACTTAAGACAGGATTCCACTTATTATCTGGCCCCCCATGTGCCTCCCCGGCTCCCAGGGAGGGGCAGGTGACAGACCCTTCTGGGATCCAGTCTCAGGACCCTGTGATATGCTCAGGTGTTCCTCCTTTCCCAGTGCAGTTACCCAAGAAAATGGTCATAGGTCTCTTTGGGGAAGGACCTGGGGAATCATCACCACATATTTTTGCTGTAGTGTTGAGTGTCCTTCCTCTTGGACCTGGCCATATAGGATTCCAGGTCTAAAAAATGACTCAAGTCTGGACACCAGGCAAGGGGTTGGGACTTTTTATTGGTGCTGTTGTCCCCAGTCTTCCGGTCACTGATCCATAATTTCTTCTGCTGGTACAATCTAAGGAGTGCCCTCGACAACTTCCCACCTACTTCGCCTCTAAGGACACTGTGCTCCACTAACTACCTCCAGAAGTCCCTGTGGGCCAGGTGCCCAGCTGCCACTCCAATCTTACCAGCCATTAGGATCATTGTCACACTTCTGGAAGTTAAGCACTGCCACCTGACCTTTATTGTTTCAGGGTCCAATTATCCCCACTGCTATTAGGGAACCAAGTCCTGTAGGTCTCCTATTATCAGCCTCGGTCTATAGAGGAGAGGTACTACTTAACTCCAGGTATTCCAGTGGGCCTTTCACCAGCAGATTCTTTATGGCCTTGGTAAAGAGGGTGTCTTCTGAACCTTTTCATAACATACTTATCTGGTAGGTCTGGTTATTCATAGTCCATTCCAGCATAGCCACTTCCCTGAACCTTTTTTTTTTTTTTGAGGGCAATGTCACTGACCCTCGTATGTGGGACCTGAACCAGGGCCGCTGGCCTCCCAAGCCAGTGCCCAACCACCACGCCACTTGGCCGGACCACCTTATTTGTTTTAAAGATTTTATTGGGAAATTGCGGGAGGGGAACAGCGTTGGGGAACCAGGGAAGGGGAACAGACAAGTTGCTGTCCTTTTGTTCTTCAGTCTAGTTGTGGAGGACATTGCTTCACTGGCCCATGTTGGTATCATCATTCCGCTCTTCTCGGGTGAGGCAGATCAGTTGCTGGCCTCTGGACGGCTGCTCACAGCAGCTCTTGGCAGCTCATACCACCTGCCAGCTGCTCACGCTGGCTGCTCACTGTAGCCTATGCAGCCCACTGCAGCAGGGGCTGCAGCTATGCCATCCCCGGGACTCACAGCAGCCCAGCTCCAGGTGGAGCTGTTGTTCACCATCTTAGCTATAGAGGGCAGTGTCACTGGCCTTCATATGCGGGATCCGAACCGGGGGCTGCTGGCGTCCCAAGCCAGCTCTTAACCAACGAGCCACTCGGCCAGCCCTCCCTGAGCCTTTTAATCCCACCTCCATCATGTGCCATAGAAATCCTAGCATTCAGGCTTACCTTAAGGCACCATCACTTTTTCCATGCTTCTAGGATCCATTCTAGTCATGAGTTTGCACCATCTCTCCTGGTTCTTGCCAGGATATTGAATTCTGTAACTCAAAAGAGGGATCTCAAGTCAATTGACTCTTCCCTTTCCAATTTTATGTCCCTTCCCCCTTCATCAAGTACCTCAGAATTCAGTTCCAAGTGTACCCTCTCTGGCTCCTGCCAGTACATTCTGGCTGTACCCCCATGTCCTATGGGGTACAGTCGCTTTCCTCCCTTATCAAGCCCAGCACTTCCCTGGCTGGTTTTTGCTGCAGCTAACCTAGTATAGGCCTAGCAGCGAGAGGGGAGGTGGGGCAGATCCTGAGGGGTATACCTGTTGCTTTGTGAGGGATATGTGTCTATACTGTCTCCCAGAAAAGAGGGAGTGCTGGCTCTTCCCACGGAGGAGTGGGCCACTTCTGAAGGCCTGGAAGATTCAGAGGAATTAGTGGCATTAAATCTTCAGAGTGGCATTAAATCCACCCTGATATCTCAGTTCCACGTGTAGGGTCCCAGGTTTTTCCAACCAGGACCCTAACTTTAGCATAAGAGATCTGCCTCACTTGGGCATTTGCCTGTCTTTGAAGTCAGTCACTCAGACTAGAAAATCCTTGGCTTCTCCACCCCCTCCCACTGTAGGAGGTGTGGGCTCCTTGTATGAACCACAGAGGCCTTCTAATTTTCATACCTGGCTTTCAATTGTTTATTACTGGCCCTAAATTGTTCATTATCCTGTAGCACATCCATGGAGCTTAGCAATAGCCTCCAGTTCCATCATCCTTATAGCCACTATTCCCTCCATATATCTCAAGCATCTGATACATTGTGTCATCTCTCTAGAACATTTCATTCTATTAGTCCACTCTCCCAATTCACCACTGGTTGTCTGTATTCTGACCTGCCTCTAGGAATGGAGTCCTTGCTGTCAGATGGGCAGTGATCCAGTCCCCCAAACCCCATCTTATCAGCTCTTTCTCATTCACTTCTGGTACCAACTGTTGAAGGTCAGGTTCTCAAGAAAAAAGAGAGTTTAGGATGTACAATGCTTATTAGAGACCCACACCTGTGAAAGGAAGGGAACAAAAGCATGATTGGGCGGAGAGAAAGTCAACCTCTGCCAAGGGCTCAACAAAGTCTCAGCCAATCGTCACGTCACTCCACAATGAGAAGTTCCATCGGAGTTGTCCAGCATCGAGTCTACATGGCTGGACCTTGTATCCCTACTTGGGTCAGTCACCAGATGCAGGCTGTCCCAGCAAGGGCATGACCTCGGGCAACATGGCCTTCTGGAGGCTCTGAAGGAGCTGACAGCTGAAGACTGGCTGCTGACCACTCTCCCTGCAACTGGGCAGCTGGGTCTGCCTTGAAGGGGAAGTCTGGGCAGTACATCGCCATACGCCCCGCATTAACATGAATGTGCATACATCCTGAGTGAACAGTTGGTGAACTCACCCAGGTAAACACTCCCAGCTCAAGAAATAGACATATCAGCAGCACCCATTCTATCCCCCTTCTCAGTCAGTGTCTCCCCCAAGGTAACTATCCTTCTTTTATTACCAGAGATTCATTTACCTGCTTTTTTTCTTTAATTCTAACTGTAGTCAAATACACATAATGTAACATTTACCATTCAAACCATTTTTTGTGCACAGCCCAATAGTGTAAAGAACATCCACACTGTTGTGCAATCAAGCTCCATAACTGTTTATCTTGCAAAACTGACCCTGTACACCCTTTAAACAACATTTCTCCACTTCCCCTCCCCCAGGCCCCAGCAACCATGCTGTAATTTGACTACTCTAGGTACCTCATATAAATGGACTCATGGTATTTTTCTTTTTGTGACGGGCTTACTTCACTCAGCAAATTATCCTCAAGTTTCCATGTTGTAGCCTCTGTCACAGTTCCCTCCCATTGCATGTGTATACCTTACTTGGTGTATCTATTCATCTGTCAAAGACACTTGGGTTGCTTCCACCTTTTGGCTATTGTGAATATGAATGTACTTGTTTGCCTGGTTTTGAACTTTATATAAATGGAATAAATTATACCATGTGTATTCTTTTGTGGCCAGTTTCTTTCCTTCGACATTATGTTTGTGAAATTCATCCATCTTATTGCATATAGCAATACATAGATTATTCTTTCTCATTGATACATACGAGATCTAACAATTAAGTTTGCAAATGCATCCTAGAAAAAGTGCTACATATCTCACTGCTGAATATGACTACAGTCACCTCAGAAGTATCCTCCTTGGGAAGCTATGCACTGATGCCAGCGCCTAGTCTACCCTTCAAAGCAATTTGGAACTCTTTTTCTGGAATGGACATCAGAGCTGTTGTTGAATTACCCTTGATGTCCTGAATGTCATCAAAATGTCTTCGTTTCAATATTTCCTTTATTTTCTGAATGTTATCAAAATGTCTTCCTTTCAGTATTTCCTTTATCTTCAGGTCAAGAAAGAAGCCATTGGGGGCCAGATCAGGTGAGTAGGGAGGGTGTTCCAATACAGTTATGTATTTACTGACTAAAAACTCCCTCACAGACAGTGCCATATGAGTTGGCGCATTGTTGTAATGCAAGAGCCATGAATTGTTGGTGAAAAGTTCGGGTTGTCTAACATTTTTTTTTTTTAGATTATTTTACTGGGGAATTGGGGAAGGGGAACAGTGTTGGAGAATTGGGGAAGGGGAACAGCAAAGTTGTCCTTCAATCTTAGTTGTGGAGGGCGAGCAAACTCAGCTCCAAGTTCAGTCGTCATCCAGCCACCCAATGGCAGCTCAGGGCAGCTCAGCTCAAGGTGCCATGTTTAATGTTAGTTGCCGGTGGACTACACCCCCACCTTCCCATGCGGGAGTCAAACCAGCAACCTTGTTATTAGGAGCACGTGCTCTCACCAGCTGAGCCATCCTGCCACCTGTTGGCAGCTCAGCAGCAGCTCAGCTCAGGCGCAGCTCACTGGCCCATGTGGGAATCAAACCAGTGACCCTGTTGCTCAGAGCTCGCGCTCTTAACCAACTGAGCCACTCAGCCAGCCCAAGGTCACCTAAGTTTTTCACTCAGCCTTTTCAGCACTTCCAAACAGTAAACTTGGGTAACCATTTGTCCAGTTGGTACAAATCCATAATGAATAACCTCTCTGATATCAAAAAGGGTTAGCAACATTGTTGCAACAAGTTCACAAACTTAATTGTCCGACCTTGTGGTATTCCATTGTATGATCATGCCCCAGTTTATATATCTATTCTACTAATGATGGACACTTAAAGTTGTTTACTGTTTTTAGCTATTATGAAGTGTACTACTATGAATATTTTGTTTGAGTCTTCTAATATTCACATGTATGCACTTCTGAGGGCATAGAGCCATGAGTTAAATTGCTGAGTTATGTATATTTAGTTTTCCTAGGTACTGCCACATAGTTTTCCAGTTGGCTGTACCAATTTATCCCCTCAGGAGCACAGAATGAGTGTTCCAGTTGTTTCACATCCTCAACAACACTTGATATCATCGGTCATTTTAATTTTAGCCATTCTCATTGGTATCTCATTGTGGTTTTACTTTGTATTTCCCTGATGACTAACGAGGTTGAAAACTTTTTATGTTTATCAGTCAATTGCATATCCTCTTTTGTGAAGTGCTTGTTCATGTCTCTTGTCCTTTTCTTTTCTTTTTTTTTTAGCTGACCATCCTGCCACCTGTTGGCAGCTCAACGGCAACTCAGCTCGGGCTGGGCATCGAACTGCCGTTGCTCAGAGCTCAGCTCACACTCTTGAGCGAGCTCTTAAGCAACTGAGCCACTTGGCCGGCCCACTCTTGCCCTTTTCTTAATTGAGTTGTCTGTTTTTATTTTTCTTAGTGAATTTTAGCATTATAGTATGTGTAGATGTTTTCCAAAAAGTTTAATTCTCTAAAGCAGACGGCATGGGCTTGCTCCAGGAGCCAAAGGACCCTTCTCTGGCTTACCACAAATTACACATACCATTTTCTCCCATCTCCCCGCCTCCAACACACAGATGTGTGTGTTCTTGATAAGTGTCCACTGTTGAATATATGTATTGCAAATATAAATTATATTTATATAATGTATAATATAATTTAATATAAATATATAATTATTTCTTAAACCATTTGAGAGTTAATTGTAAATATGATGCCCTTTTACCTTAAATATTTAAATATGTGTTTTCTTAAACAAGGACATTCTCTTACATAACAAAAGCACAATTATATAAAATCAAAAAAAATAGCATTTATGCAATAATACTATCTAACCTACAGATCTCACTCGGATATCATCAACTGTCTCAATAAGGTTCTTTATAACAAAGAAAAAAATGTATTTTTCCAGTTCAGGATCACATATTGTGTTTTGTTTTGTTTTGTTTTGTTTTTTTTAAAGATTTTATTGGGGAATTGGGGGAGAGGAACCAGGGAAGGGGAACAGACAAGTTGCTGTCTTTTTGTTCTTCAGTCTAGTTGCAGAGGACATTGCTTCACTGGCCCGTGTTGGTTTATCATCATTCCGTTCTTCCCAGATGAGGCAGATCGGTTGCCGGCCTCTGGATAGTTGCTCACCGCTGCTATTGGCAGCTCATGCTGGCTGCTGGCCGCTCACTGTAGCCTATGGCAGCCCACTGCAGCAGGGGCTGCAGCCTACACCATCCCCAGGGCTCGTACACCCCAGCTCCAGGTGGAGCTGTTGTTAGCTGTAGAGGGCAGTGTCACTGGCCCTCATATGTGGGATCCGAACCGGGGCCGCTGGCATCCCAAAACCAGCTCTTAACCAATGCGCCACTCAGCCGGCCCTGTTTTGTTTTTTAAGATTTTATTGGGGAATTGGAGGAGGGGAACAGCATTGGGGAATCGGAGAAGGGGAACAGACAAGTTGCTGTCCTTTTGTTCTTCAGTCTGGTTGTGGAGGATGCCGTTTCACTGGCCCATGTTGGTATCATCATTGCGTTCTTCCCGGGTGAGGCAGTTGCTCGCAGGCCATTGGACGGCCACTCATGGTGCCTCACGGTGGCTCACGGCAGCTCACGGCAGCTCACTGCAGCTCACGCCCACTACTGGCCAGCCTCACTGCAGCCTATACCGTTGCCAGGGATTCACCGCAGCCCAGTTCCTGGTAGAGCTGTTGTTCACCATCTTAGCTGTAGAAGGCACAGCATCACTGGCCCTCATATGTGGGATCCCAACTGGGGCTCTGCTGCTCAGAGCTGGCTTCCCAAGCCAACTCCTTTTTCTTTTCTTTTTTTTTTTTTTATAACTTTTTTTATTTTTTAATTTTTTTTTGAGGGCAGTGTCACTGGCCCTCACATGGGACCCAAACCGGGACTGCTGGCTTCCCAAGCCAGCGCTTAACCGTCATGCCACTCGGCCAGCCCCCAAGCCAACTCTTAACCAACATGCCACACGGCTGGCCCCCACATATTACATTTAGTTGACAAGTCTCGAGTTTCCTTGAATCTGAAATAATTCCTGTCTTCTTTTGCCTCCCTTTATCTTGTCACTTGAAGAGTACAGGCTGGATAGTTTGTACAAAGTCCTTCAATTTAGATTCATCTGTTTTTTTCCTCCTGATTAAATTCAGGCTATGCAATTTTGGCAGGAATATCACAAAAAATGATGCTTTGTTCTTCCCAGTTCATTAAATCAGAATGCACATGAGGTCAATTTGTCCCCTTACTGGTGATGTTAACTAATTTTGATCCTCAGTTGAGGTGGTGTCTGCCAGGTTTCCCATTGTAAAGTTATTCTTTGTCCACTTGTAATTAGTAAGTATCATATGGGGAGTTATTTTATACTATATTCTATTCCTCATAAAACTTTCACCCACTAGTTTTAGTATTCATTGATGCTAAAGTTATTAATTCTTTTCATGACCCAATGGTTGTTTTTTTTTGAGGGCAGTGTCACTGGCCTTCACATGTGGGACCTGAACCGGGGCCGCTGGCCTCCAAAGTCAGCGCTTAACCACCGCGCCACTCAGCTGGCCTGATCCAATGGTTTGTTTGTTTGTTTTGGTTTGTTTGTTTGTTTGAGGGCAGTGTCACTGGCCCTCTTATGTGGGACCGAACCGGAGCCGCTGGCTTCCCAAGCCAGCGCTTAACCACTGTGTCACTCGGCCGGCTCTCTGATCCAATGGTTTTTAAAAATCCGAACAGCATAGTGACTATAGTGAATAGTTAGTCTTCTGAGAAGTCAGGTCCTCAGACTCCCTCCCCGTTACCTGTTTTTTGTGTATCCTTGTGGCATAGACTTGAGGCACAGGATACTGAAATCCATTTCTCCTTTTTCTTCCCAAGCCTGAAGGATGACAATATTTCCTACCCTGCCTTGCAGTGAATCTGGGCCCATGAGACTAGTTCTAGCTCAAAGGCTATGAACAAAAGGGATATGTGCCCTCCTGGGCCAAAGCATTTATTGTTAGTGTATGACTCCCCAATTCTCTCGCCCCTTGCTGCAGCAATTGAGGAGGCCATGTGTTTAGATGGTGGAGCCATTGGATGGAAACAGCCTGGATCCCTGTGTCACCACATGGAGAACAGCTGCTCTGAAGGGTAGCCCATCTTACATTAGACATATATGTACAAGAAATATAAGACTTTGCTGTGGGAAGTGACAGATACTTCAAGTTTAACATGATTTAGTCTGTCCTGATGAAATTTTTCTGGAAATATTCCACACATATTAAAAATATGTATTTTATCCATAATTTTACGTGTGTAAATTTTATGTATAGATATATTATGCAATATTCTGTATCTTCCTTTTCTTACCTTACAATATCTTTGAGGCTTTTCTACATCAGAATATATAGCTCATTCTTCTTAAGATTTGGAAAGTGCTCTATTGTATAAGGTACTTTAATACATTTAGAAGGTACATTTCTTTAATTTAATTTTTTTTTAATTTTTTTTTTTAAATTTTATTGGGGAACATTGTGTTTTTCCATGACCCATCAGCTCTAAGTCAAGTAGTTGTTTCAATCTAGTTGTGGAGGGCGCAGCCCACAGTGGCCCACATGGGGATTGAACTGGCAACCTTGGTGTTATGAGCACTGCTGTCTAACCAACTGAGCTAACCGAACATCCCCTAATTTAAATTTCTTGAATAGGCATTACGTACATATAGTTCAAAATTAAAATAGTTCAAAAAAATGTATGTGACAAATTCTCCCTCCAAGGCTTCCCTGAGCCAACATGCTTCCCTCCAAAGGTAACCAATATTTCCTGTTCTATGTGTATGCATCCAGAGATATGTTGTAAATAGAATACTTAAATGAACCTCACTTAGTCTCAGGTTTGGCTGAGACCTCAGAACAGTGAAGTCATATTCAAAGTTAGACGCAAATCCACCAAAACAGGATTTGCAGCAAGAGATTGTGAAAAAAAAATAAAATAAGTTTTTCTCTCTTACTTGACCACCCATCTCCACCTTACAAAAGGTGCTGGAGAGTTTGAAAAAGATAGGAGATTAAAGATTTTTAGAGAAAGCTATTGGTGTTCTGAGTCATTGCTACCATAAGGAGTGTATGCTTTCACCTCACACGGATATAAGGAGCTTTACTGGATCATGCAGCAGCACATGTGTGTTCCTTCCAACTGGAGAGCCACAGTGGCAATTTCTGAATGTTGAAAATCTCTCTGAGAGATCTTTAGGAATATAACTGCAATATTTTCCCTTAGTGCAGTGCAAGTTCCTTTTTGTGAGATGAGGAGGTTATCTGAGGCTACTGTGTTTTGGCGTACTACCTGTCTTATTGTAGTGACTCCTTGCAATAACAAGTCTAAATCATGGGAGATTTTTGTTAAGCATGCAGTCATTTCTAGAGCCATGAACTTGAAGAACTCTCCCAAACTTCTGTGTCCCCTGCAAGACCGGTATGAAGTTGCCTGAGGGCAAAAAAATACTTTTCAAGTTCTCTTTCAGTGGTCTGTGTTCTGCAAATTAAATTCACACCTATGTCCATAGCCATTATGGCTAGGTTTGCTCACATATATCGGAAATGAAAGGATTTCCATTTTTGTAATGTTGACAGAAAAAGGGTCTTTGAGTGAGGTCCTGAATTATTATGAACACAGGCATTCGCTTCAGCCTCATCTGAGAACACATGTACTGCCTGACTCAGATTTTTCACTGCTCTGAGTATACCTGTACTTACTTGTCTGCGAATGACCTTGAGAGCATCCCAAATATTGATTTTGTGGTTACAAATAAATTTTAGCTAGTAGATAAATTAGCAAATATGGAATCCATGAATAATGAGGATCAACTGTATCACTCACTTGTTGAGGGATATCTGTTTTTTGTCAGTTTCTATAATGAATTAAGCTGTTATGAACATTTTAATTCAATGAATGAATGAATGAATGAATGAATGAAGGCAGGCAACAGTTGCCATTAATAGAAACTCACTGTGGATCTGTAGGGAGTAACCAGCAGGCCTTTATTCCACAAATCAAGTACCACTCATTAGCAGCTCCCTAGGAACTGGGTTCAGGCCTGGATAGTCCAGGACTCTCATTATGGATCCTGGTGAAGTTAGTGGACCTGAGACAACATCCATTTGAAACTAATTTGAAATATCTGAAAGAATGCTTTGATATGCTTTTGTGGCAATTGCTGCAGAGAATAAGCATTTTTTTCAGATGAACCATACCAATGATTCTTCCACTGTACTCTCAATTCTGTAAAAGTCTGACACACAAACTGGTCCCCGCCTTAGACCCTTTGGTTGGATTTTTGTGTAAGCAAAAGTAGGCATGACAATAAACGGTATCGGTGGCTCAGCATTATTAGGTTTGTGACAGTGGTTACCAGGTATTAAGAGTTTATTGCTCATGAAGTCACTGGTGTTATTTAAGGGAATTATATGACCTAAAGGGAAGTGAGTACAACCCAGCAAGTCGATCTGACTGGACTGTGGGCTAATTGTGAATATGTATTTGATGTACACAGAGTTCACTAAAGGCAAGAGTGTCAACAACAGAAACAGAACAGGCCCATGATGAAAAGAGCCTTAGCATATTAAAAGTGTTTGATGCCAGCTGAGTAGCTCAGTTGGTTAAGAGTTGGCTTAAGAGCGTGAGCTCTGAGCAACAGGGCCGCTGGTTCGATTCCCACGTGGGCCAGGGAACGCTGCGCCCAAGCTGAGCTGTTGCTGAGCTGCCAACAGGTGGCAGGATGGCTCAGTGGGTGTAACAACAAGATTGCCTGTTCAATGGTGGGCTACACCCACCCACAACTAAGACTGAACTCAGCACCTTGAGCTGAGCTGCCGCCTGGATGGCTGAGGATAGAGTGGGCGCTCTTAACAAGGCTGCTGGGGCCGGCCGAGTGGCGTGGTGGTTAAGCACTGGTTTGGGAAGCCAGCGGCCCCGGTTTGGGTCCCACATATGAGGGCCAATGACACTGCCCTCAAAAAAAATAATAAAATATTAAATGGAAAGCGAAAAAAAAAAAAAACAAGGCTGCTGGTTTGACTCCTGCATAGGACGGTGGCTATGCCCACCCACAACTAAGACTGAACTCAGCACCTTGAGCTGAGCTGCCACCCGCATGGCTCAGGGGATAGAGTGGGCGCTCTTAACAAGGCTGCTGGTTTGACTCCCACATGGGATGGTGGCTACGCCCACACGCAACTAAGATTGAACACAGCACTTTGAGCTTAGAGGCCACGAGCTGCCATCAGAAAGCCAGATGGTGACTAGCGTCCTCCACAGCAAAGATTGAGGAACAACAACTTGGCTGGTCCCCTTCCTCAATTCCCAAACACTGTTCCCCTTCCCCAATTCCCCAATAAAATATTTAAAAAAAACAAACCAAAAACTGTTTGATCTTATAGTATGTTACCTTCTGGGGGAGAAATAACAAAATATACATGTACATACTTATTTGTACAAAAAACAAAAACCCACAGGATGGATAAACCAGAAACTAATGAGATTGGTTACCTACAGGAGGTGATGATAATGGGACTAAGAAAAAGAGAGATGGCAGCAGATTGGAAGGGATGGAGAGGGGGCATGTCTCTGAAGATACCTGCTGTATAGTTCAGACTTTTAGAACCATGTTAGTGTCACAAATATCAAAAAAGCCAATCAATAAGCTTAGGGGTACGGCCCCCAAATGGCATAGAACTAGAAACATGTGACCAACCTGCATTTTCAAATAAATAACTACATTAAAGGGGGGCAGGAATTAACACAGGTAACTTCTTTTTTTCTTTTTTTTTTTAGCTAAGCCATTCTGCCACCTGTTGGCAGCTCAGTGGCAGCTCATCTTGGGCTGGGCATTGAACTGCTGTTGCTCAGAGCTCAGCTTGCACTCTTGAGCGAGGTCTTAACCAACTGAGCCACTAGGCTGGCCCAACCCAGGTAACTTCTTAACATAATATGTTGTCTAGTCTATATACTCTGAGGCTAAAGACCAAAAAAAAAACCCACAGAAAAACTGGAAATAAATATTGAACTCTAGTTAGTGTGTTTGTTTTTCTAGTTAGTGTGTTTGTTAGTGGTAAGTGATATGGGTTACAATTCTGAAGCTACCTTATGTATATTCCAAGACTGAGCGAATAAATATATTATGGAGAATGAGAGCCAGGTTTCTTACTGTTCAAGAGTTACAAACATGGAAAAATGGAAGATGAGAATAAGCCCTATGGTACTGAACTGAAAATTAGAGATGTCAATATTTATTCATGTTTATTTATTTATTTATCTATTTAATTTTTTTTATTAGTTTGTTTTTGTGAGGGCAGTGTCACTTGTCCTCATATATGGGACCCGAGCCAGCAGTCAACTACCACGCCACTCGGCCAACCCTATTTATTTATTTTTAATTGGGGAACAGTGTGTTTTTCCAGGACCCATCAGCTCCAAGCCAAGTAGTTGTTTCAATCTAGTTGTGGAGAGCTCAGCTCAATGGTCCATGTGAGAATCGAACCAGTAACCTTGGTGTTATAAGCCGACGTTCTAGGGCCGGCTGAGTGGTGCGGTGGTTAAGCGCTGTCTTGGGAAGTCAGCAGCTCTGGTTCGGTCCCACATGTGAGAGCCAGTGACACTGCCCTCAAAAAAAATAAAATAAAAAAAATAAAATAATAAGCCAACGTTCTAACCACATGAGCTAACCGGCCGTCCCTTATTCATGTTTTTAATAGGTAGGGGGAGACACATACAATTATAAATTTAATTAATATTAAGTGTATACATTTACATATGTATATAATTTATAATTATATATAATTTCTATCTTTATCTATTGAGAGCGCCTAAAAGCAACAACAAGTAACACCCCACTAATGATGAGTACACCCAGCATCCAAGTTTTTCTTGTTCTCTTAAATACCATTCTCCACTAAAAGGAACCGGGGCTTTTTGGAGAAGTGGCTGAGTCCAAGGAAGGAACAAGATGAACCTGGAACCTCTTGTTCTTCCAGAAAATGCTCAAAGAATGGTGGAGTGATGTGAAAATAACACAGAAGACAGCTTGAAAAGACTCCCAGTAATCAAATCTGGACCATTTTCAGAATTAAAATAAATAATTATAGTAATGGAATAAAATAAAAATCTGAGTTTGTATTTACATAAATAAATAAATGAATAAAAATACAGCAGGCAGGACTCTTCCTTACAGAATTCCAACCAATAAATGAAGAAAGAATTATGGAATTGAATTATAAAAATCACCTGTTGACAATCAATATAGTAATACTTGTTTCAGGCAAGAATCATGAATGGATGCTAAAACTAGTGGATAAGATGAGAAACAGAATATATATTATAGGGTCTCAGTGTCTCTCCATATAAAATACTTATTAATTACAAAGAGAAAAAGAGTAATTTTACAATGGATAAAATACAGATACCACCTTAAACAAATGATCAAAGTTAACATCACCAGTGATGAGAAAAATTGACACCATATGCCTCCTGATATCATGCACTGAGATAAAAACACCACTTCTGTAACATTCCTGACAGAAATGCATATCCTCAATTTAATCAGGTAAACTCAAACTGAAGGACATTGTATAAAATAACGACCCATACTCTTCAGAAATGTCAAAATTATAGTAGGGAACTTCCAGTAAAATGGCGGAATAGACAGACGCTGTGCTCACTACCTCCCAGGATCACACCAAAATTACATACAAATTATACAGCATTCAACCCTGGAGGTCCCCGGAACACTAGATGAACAGAACCACTAAACGAAGAACTTAAAGAGGAGGCCATGTCGGGTCTGGTAGGTGGGGCGGACACGAGAGAGGGCGAACCCCATGAGGGAAGCCCCAGCCGTGGGGAGGCTTCTCCGGTTGGAGGAGAGACCCTCCGGCCGCACACCAAGCTCACCAGCCCAGAGTTCCTTTGCCGGGAAGAGGAGTTCTAATATAGCCAGCAGTAAATTAGTAAGGACTCCCTTTGCTCAGCTCGGTGAGGCTAAGAGCAGTCAGAGAATCAGTGGGTTCAGCGCCCGGGCTTGCTCGCCGGTGAGCACTTACCTGGTTCCTGGTGGAGGTAGTAGCTAGGTGAGCCGGACCCGGGAGCCTGCGGGGACGGACTGAACTGAGCACCTTTGGTACGAAGGCTGGAAGTTTTTGGACTATTGTTCCTGTGGAGTGGAGCCTGCATGCGAGTGGTGTAAGGAGGGCGCCATTTTGTCGGATGTGGGCCCGCCAACGGAGGATCAGGTCCGAGACCTCATTGGTCTGGTGGAATTGACACGGAAGTGCATGTGTGCATGCATGCGTGCATGCAGCCTTGGATCCCCACCCTCCGCACAGCTTGTGCTGCATTGCCAGGGAAACACCTGGTGGGCGTGCTCTGGCTCCAACAGGCTGCTCACTGAGACGCAGGAGTGCGCAAACCCAAGCCGCCTCGGGTCCGGCTCTCCGCACTGCACTAGCAGAGTTGCCAGGCTGGTGATTGGTTGTCGGGCTGCTCGGCCTGATCTGTGAGTGGCTGATTGGGACAGGCTGAGACTGGGAGTTTTCCTGGGAGTGTTGGGCCGTGAGCTGTGTGCCTGCATGATCCAGCCAGGGCTCTCCTGGTGATCTATCTAATACATCAAAGCTATCCCAGAGAGACAGCCAGAATGGGGAAACAAAGAAACATGTCACAAGTAAAAGATCAGAAGAAACCTCTAGAAATGGAACCAAATGAAACAGAGGGATCCACCCTTTCAGAGACAGAGTTTAGAACACTGATGATAAGAATGTTTAACAAACTTAGTGAGGACATAAGGAAGGATAGAGAAATCATAAAAAACAACCAGTTAGAACTAAAGAATACAATAACTGAAATGAAGAACACACTTGAAGGAATCATCAGTAGAGTAGATGAAGCAGAGGAGCCAATCAGCGATTTGGAAGACAAAATAGCAGAAATCACCCAGTTGAAACAACAAAAGGTCCAAAAAATAAAAATCAATGAAAATAGTTTAAGATCCCTATGGGACAAGATGAAGTGCAACAGTCTCGTCTCATAGGAATTCCAGAAGGAGAGGAGAAGAAGCAAGGGGTCGAGAATGTATTTGAAAAAATAATGATTGAAAACTTCCCTACCCTGGTGAAGGAAATCAACATACATGCCCAGGAAGTGCAGAGGGTTCCAAACAAGCTGAACCCAAACAGGTCCACACCAAGACACATCATAGTTAAAATGGCAAAGGTTAAAGACAGAGACGGAATCCTAGCGGCAGCAAGAGAAAGACAGCAAGTTACATGCAAAGGAACACCTATTAGACTAACAGCTGACTTGTCTACAGAAACTCTGCAGGCCAGAAGGGAGTGGCAGGAGATATTCAAAGTGACACAAAATAAAGGTCTACAACCAAGATTGCTCTACCCATCACGGCTATCACTTAAAATTGAAGGAGAAATAAAGAGCTTCTCAGAAAAGAATAAGCTTAAGGAATTCATTACCACCAAGCCAGCATTGCAAGAAATGTTAAAAGGGCTTTTTTAAACAAAAGAAAGGGGTAAACAAGCTAACCCAGGAAGACCAGGAATACAAATAACAAAACAGCAATACATATGTACCTATCAATGATCATTTTATTTTTTTATTTTTTTATAAATAAAAAATTAAGAGAGTGGCTGAGTAGATAAGAAAATAGGACACATATATATGCTGTTTACAGATGGAATAAGATATTTCATGCAAATGGAAATGAGAAAAAAAAAAAGCTGGAGTACCAATACTTATTTTGGACAAAATAGACTTTAAAATGACTGTAATGAAAGATAAAGAAGGGCACTATAACCCTAATAAACATCTATGCACCCAACATAGAAACTCCTAATTACATATAACAGATTTTGACAGACATAAAGGACAGAGATCAACAGTAACACTATCATAGTAGGGGACTTCAGCACCCCATTGTCACCGATGGACAGACCCTTTAGACAGAAAATCAACACAGAAAGATGGGCCTTAAATGACACTTTTTTTTTTTAATTTTTTTTTTTTAAAGATTTTTTATTGGGGAATTGGTGGAGGGGAACAGCGTTGGGGAATCAGGGAAGGGGAACAGACAAGTTGCTGTCTTTTTGTTCTTCAGTTTAGTTGCGGAGGATGTTGCTTCACTGTTGGTATCGTCATTGCGCCCTTCCCGGATGAGGCAGATAGGTCGCTGGCCTCTGGATGTCGCTCACCGCGGCTATTGGCAGCTCACGCTTGGTTGCCAGCCGCTCACGCTGGCTGCGGGCCACTCACTGTAGCCTATGGCAGCCCACTGCTGCAGGGGCTGCAGCCCACACCATCACCGGGGCTTGCACAGCCCAGCTCCAGGTGGAGCTGTTGTTAGCTGTAGAGGGCAGTGTCACTGGCCCTCATGTGGGATCCGAACCGGGGCCACTGGCATCCCAAAACCAGCGCTTAACCAATGCGCCACTCGGCCGGCCCTAAATGACACTTTAGACCAGCTGGACTTCGTTGATATTTTTAGAGCATTTCACCCTGAAAAAACAGAATATACATTCTTCTCAAGTACACATGGGACATTTTCCAAGATAGACCACATTAGGCCACAAAACAAGTCTCAGTAAATTTAAGAAGATTGAATTCGTATCAAGCAGATATAAAGGAAAAACTGATGGTTGATGGCTGGGAGGGAGTGGGGATGAGGGAGAGGGGGAAGATTTTGGACAGCGTAGGTGGGTGACTACAATGTTGCCGCAGGGATATGGGGGACAGTTCTGGGAATGTAATTGATAATGTTGTGAAGAGACTATTATGTTAAGTGAAATAAGTCAGTCGGAGAAAGACAAGTACCATATGATCTCACTTATATGTGGAATCTGAAAAACTGAATGAACGATCAAAGTAAACAGACTAATAGAGTAAAAACTGAGGGTTGCTAGTTTGGAGGGGGGTGGGGATAAGGGGGAAGGGGAAGGGATTAGACAGCATAAGTAGACAACTACAATATTGACACAGGGATATGAAACACATTTCGGGAATATAATAATGTTTTAAAAATTTTGTGGCATGTCAGATAGTCACATGTCTTGTTAGGGAGACCACTTCATGGATGGAGTAGAGACTTGATCACTGCACTGTACACCTGAAGCTGATGTTGTATAATATTGTATGCTAACTGTAACTGAATATATAGATAGTCACGGGATGTGGAGTATACTGTGGCAGGGAGTCAAAGGAATTGTAATAGATATGTATGATATGGGGGGAGTGGGGTGGCGAACTGGGGGAGGGGAGTTGTCACTTTGGGGGATAAAGAGTATAACTATTGCATTGTCTTGTACACCTGAAACTAATAAAAAAAAGTTTTAAAAAATTATGGTAAAGATGGTAGATTATTGATTTAAAGGAGAATAAAGAGACTTGATAATTTTGTATGCAATGTGTGATCTGGACCAGAAAAAAACATTTTTTTGTTTTATTTTGATACAAAAGATATTTGGGGGACATTTGGAAACAAAAGGATATGATCTATAAATTAGATAATAGTATTGTGGTGATGTTAATTGCCAAATTTTGATAATTATACTAGGGAGAATGTACATGTATTTATGAAATACACAGCAGAGTCTAGGGATAGGGTACATGGGAATTCTTTGTACTAATTTTGCAACTTTTTGATAGGGTGGAAAGTTAAGGCCAGCAGGATGAAGAACCAAAGCATGAAAAGAAGGACATGTGAATCAGTGTTCCTGGGGCTTCCTCCCTCATACTGTTATCAGCCTGTGCTGAAGTTGTTCACAGCAACTTCTTTTTTTTTTTTTTTTAAGATTTTATTGAGAAATTGCGGGAAGGGAACAGCATTGGAGAATCGGTGAAGGGGAACAGACAAGTTACTGTCCTTTTGTGCTTCAGTCTAGTTGTGGAGGATGTCGCTTTACTGGCCCATGTTGCTATTATTATTGCGCTCTTCCCAGGTGAGGCAGATCTGTCACCAGCCTCTGGATGGCCAGTCACAGCGGCTCCCTGCAGCTCACAAAAGTGCACACCCGCCAGCCAGCCCTACTGCAGCCTATGCCTTTGCCAAAGACTCACAGCAGCCCAGCTCTAGGTTGAGCTGTTGTTCACCATCTTAGCTGTAGAGGGTGCAGCATCACTGGCCCTAATGTGGGATCCAAACTGGGGCCCTGCTGCTCAGAGCTGGCATCCCAAGCCAACTCTTAACAAATGTGTCCCTCATAGCCCACATAGCAACTTCTAAGGACCACTTCTTTGGGGCACCTCTGGGAACCCCAGTTTAAAACTCCCAGTAAGTGCAATTTCCTAATTTTTATTGTTGCACCATGGATAATGTCACTTTAGCTGAGTAACATGAATATAAGACCAATCCTTTGGAGTTTGACTGCTGTGATAAGGTCCTTGTTCTTCAGCTGAGCCATCCTGCCACCTGTTGACAGCTCAGTGGCTGCTCAGCTTGGGCCCGGAATCCAACCGGCAACCCTGTTGCTCAGAGCTCGCACTCTTGAGTGAGCTCTTAACCAACTGAGCCAGTTAAGGTCCTTTTCAAACAAGGTTTAAGTTTCTCTGATATTTCCAAAATACCCAATCACTGGGTCTGAGGTCATTTAGAAGCCATTTGGGTGGCTGGCAAGGGAATGTGGCCTGTGCCTGTTGATGGTAAGACTGAGTATGCTGGGTTAATCCTTACAACATTTAGCCAGCTCTGCCTGTAAGATGTTAGAATCGAGAACAGGTGGAGAAATTCCGGGTCACACGGGTCTGCCTGCCAGTGACCAACAGGGAGACATTCTATGAGTTCCTGAATAGGTAGAACACAATTTTTAGGGCCAAGGATAGTATTTCAGGCCATGGGAACTCAAGTGTGCCTGATAATTAGCTAATTTGTTTTTTTGTTTTTCTTTTGAGGGCAGTATCACTGGCCCTCATATGTGGGATCCGAACCAGGGCCGCTGGTGTCGCTGGCATCGCAAGCCAGCATTTAACCACCGCGCCACTCGGCCGGCCCTAATTTAAGTTTTAATTTAGTTAAGTTTTCATTTAATTAAGTGCTGGCCCTGAAGGGCAGCAAAGAAAGAATGTGGCTTCCTTCATCTGAGACTCTGTCCAGGGCAGCTAGATGAGCAAGAAATGAACGGTTTTGCCAAGTTGTCTTTTGGATGTATCTGTCGCAGTTCAGCCTACGTCACTGATACACAGCCCACGTGTCATGCTTCTTCAAATAGCAATTATATATGTATGTCCTTTTTAAACATAATTATTAATGGTAACGCACTAAACACTCTGTAATGAACCTTGCTTTTTTTCTTTAATGTCTTGGAAAGTGTTCCACATCAGTACACTAAAAATGTCCCCATTTTTCTTTTTTTCTTGTTTGCTTTTTGATAGCCTAAGTACCACCTGTCATTGAACTAGTTTCTGACTAGACATTTAGTTCCTTTGCTAGTGTCTTATGTTCCAGTTCTTTTAGTTGGTACTCTGTAAATGCAAGGCACAGGGCAGTTTCATGTCCACCATGGTCTGCTTTGCCTCTCAGTCAGGACTGCATATAGCTTCTTTGAGCCAAATTACAAAGCTAATATGCAACCATATTGATTCTCTGTGGCCCGCTATTGTAAAAGTATATTGAAAAATAAACTCAAATGGCTGCAAATCAAGTATTTACATTGATGAGAGAAATCTAATATGGTGGTTAACAGCATGAATTGCAGTCAGACAGGCCTGGATTCAAATCTCAGCTCTGCTACCTGTAACATGTAACTTAATCTTGAGCAAGTTACTTAACTCCTACAAGTATCGGTTTTCTCATCTGTAAAATGGGGGTTGTTGTGAAGATTAAATGTTAATGTAAGTGAAGTGCTTAGTGCATAATTATCAGTTAATAAGTACAGCGGATTTTTCCTTAATACGTAATTTTTTTCTAATTACCAAAGCAAAAAATCAAACCTGAGTCTAAGGCTAGGACATGTATCATAACTATCTTTATTATTAAGATGGGAAATTGTTTTTCAAAAAATTAAATCATCACCCAGCTTTTTTTCAAAATGATTTTATTTTACATACGTTTCTGTAATTTGCTAGTTTCTCTTTAAATCTTACCACTGATGTCTTCCTATGTCAGCAGAAACGTATTGACTTCATTCTTTTTTTTTTAGATTTTTTTTTTTTATTGGGGAATTGGCGGAGGGGAACAGCGTTGGAGAATCGGGATAGGGGAACAGACAAGTTGCTGTCTGTTTGTTCTTCAGTTTAGTTGCGGAGGATGTTGCTTCACTGTTGGTATCATCATTGCGCTCTTCCCGGATGAGGCAGATGGGTCGCTGGCCTCTGGATGTCGCTCACCGCGGCTATTGGCAGCTCACGCGTGGCTGCCAGCCACTCACGCTGGCTGCGGGCCACTCACTGTAGCCTATGGCAGCCCACTGCAGCAGGGGCTGCAGCCCACACCATCACCGGGGCTCGCACAGCCCAGCTCCAGGTGGAGCCGTTGTTAGCTGTAGAGGGCAGTGTCACTGGCCCTCATGTGGGATCCGAACCGGGGCCGCTGGCATCCCAAAACCAGCGCTTAACCAATGCGCCACTCGGCCGGCCCCGCCTTCATTCTTTTTTTATAGCTATAACCATTTTTTTTTTTTGGTAACTATTCATTTTTAATAAGGAGAGAGTCCTCAAATCTTGTGCCTCATTCATTTTAATTTTGTATCAAACTATTAGTGTTAGATTGTACTGGGTCAGGGCTGATCCTGTATTGCAGGTGCAGGAAATTCAGCCATTGCACATGCCGTAATTGTTAAAGCAGGCTTCATGGCTTCGGGAGTGAGAAGGAAAGGAGTTGTAGAAAACATACACTGATGTAAATGCCATTCTCCTTGCACTTGAATTCCAGAAGTGAAACTGGAGGCCTGAACTGGCCATATTAGGAAATGACTGGTTGCTTGATGTCCACAATGTTAAGCTAAGTATTTTGTCCCTTTTTTGGTGGGGGTGTGGGATTGGGGTGGGCATGGAAGAGAATTGGTCAGGAGGGTATTATTATTAGATCCGTTAGTTTTATAACCCCTTTATTCTCTTCCAATGTAATCTCAGGGAAGTTATAAGCATTATAAAAATCAAACTTTCTCTTAATTAGAGAGTGAAAACCTAGCTCAGTTTTTAAAGATGAAGTTTCTGAATTAGATTGCCAATAAGGTTGTGTGTTATTCCCTGAAATTGCAGCAGGGTTAAAAACCTGTGTTAAGATTGGTTTGACTCAAAGGATTCAACATGTGCTCTTGCTATAAAGTAGTAAATGAAGGCCTGGGGTACAGACAATCTTTTCAATCTCTTTGGCACTGAATATATTTCAACTTAATAAAGTACCAGAAACTCCTATTATACCATACATAGTTTCCTTTAGCTATGAATGAGGGATAATGTAGCATTAAACTTACAAGGGGAACTCAGTCGTGTGACATGTGCTATGCGGGGGCAATAAAGAAATGATGAGGGCCGGCTGAGTGGCGCCTTGGTTAAGAGCTGGCTTGGCACGCCAGCGGCCCTGGTTCGGATCCCATATATGAGGTCCAGTAACACTGCTCTCTACAGCTAACAACAGCTCCACCTGGAGCTGGGCTGTGCGAGCCCCAGCGACGTTGTAGGCTGCAGCCCCTGCTGCAGTGGGCTGCCATAGGCTACAGTGAGTGGCGGGCAGCCAGCGCAAGTTGCCAATAGCCGCGGTGAGCGACCATCCAGAGGCCGGCGACTGAGCTGCCTCATCCGGGAAAAGCGCAATGACTATACCAACATGGGCCAGTGAAGCAACGTCCTCCGCAACTAGACTGAAGAACAACAACAAAAAAAAAGACAGCAACTTGTCTGTTCCCCTTCCCCATTCCCCAGTGATGTTCCCCTCCCCCAATTCCCCCATAAAATCTTTAAAAAAAAAAAAAAAAAAAGAAAGGATGAGCCAGGGGCCCAACACCTCACATCTAACAAAAGCAAGTATACCCCACCCTGTATTTGGGAAACTTGTTTTCCACTACGTTCCCCAAGATACCTTGCATCCACTGAGCTCGTCTCCAAAATACTCGCCAGGTGTCCTCCATAACTTCTCTATACTTTTCTCCTGAAATTGACAGCCTTTTTTTTTTTTTCTTAATTCAAGGAGGACAACCTTAACAATAGAAAAGGCATATTACAGCCCTTGCTAACTCAACATTCAGTGTTGGTGCTTGGAAATAAAGATTTCTCATGGGTGTAAGCCCCGAGGCATATGTATGTGTCCACGGACACACTTATAGCAATTGGTTGGCCCTAGGATTCTTCCAGCCAACCAAGCTCACTGCCAAGCCGACTTCAGCTCAGGCACCCTCTCCTCTGAGTCTCACCAGCACTTGTTGTAATTCTGGCTTGTAACAGTTCTGTCAGATGGGGGGCCACATGGCCCCCAAAGAGCCCCCGACCAGAGGCACAGACCTGTGACCAGATGTCTTGTTCTAGGCTAGATGGCTCGCAGTGCCTCCTGCTCCCTTTGCTCTGGCAGTCTGTGGGGCAGCTGAGTCCTGGGGCCACCACAGAAATCTGGATGGAGCTTCCCAAAGACAGCTTTCAATTAAGTATCAAGGAGAGTGAAACAATACACTGTTTTCAAAGATGAGTCACTTTGGGATTGGCCTTTGGACTTGCTGTAGAGGTTTGACCTCTCTTCTAGTACCTGGTGAGGGAAAGAATATAGTCTAGGCAGTTGTCAGAATGCTGGCAAATCCCAGAATCGCAGGATTGGAAAGAACTGCAGTGAGAGCAGAGACCTGCAGGGGGACGCTGGCTGCGAAGGAGCCTCATTACTTAGAAGACACTCTCTAAGTTCAGCTTTGGGCCTCAGTGAATAGGTGCCGGCAGTTCCCCAGGGTTGACTGGCTTGTGGAGGCTGATACATCATATAACTGAGGCAATCAGACACCAAATACCAACTGTCTTATTCAAAATATCAACAGTTTCGTTTAAGAAAGGATCCACAGTGCCAGCCGACTGGCTCAGTTAGTTAAGAGCTCGCTCAAGAGTGCGAGGTGAGGGCCGACCGAGTGGTGCATTGGTTAAGAGCTGGTTTTGGGATGCCAGCGGCCCGGGTTCGGATCCCACATATGAAGGCCAGTGACACTGCCCTCTACAGCTAACAACAGCTCCACCTGGAGCTGGGGTGTGCGAGCCCCGGCAATGGTGTAGGCTGCGGCCCCTGCTGCAGTGGGCTGCCATAGGCTACAGTGAGTGGCCGGCAGCCAGCGTGAGCTGCCAATAGCCATGGTGAGCGACCATCCAGAGGCTGGCCACCGATCTGCCTCACCTGGGAAGAGCGCAATGATGATACCAACATAGGACAGTGAAGCAACATCCTCCACAACTAGACTGCAACGTCCTCCACAACTAGACTGAAGAACAAAAGGACAGGAACTTGTCTGTTCCCCTCCCCCAATTCCCCAATAAAATCTTAAAAAAAAAAAATTTAAAAAGTGTGATGCAGTGTGATGCCTAGCTCGAGCTGAGCTGCCAACAGGTGGCAGGATGGCTCAGCTAAAAAAAAAGGATCCAGGAGTCGGTCTGATGGGCATCTTTTTGCCTCCTCCCAGGAAAAAGCTTGGACACTGGAAACCCAGTCAGGAAGCAGGTAACATTAACAGTGTCTTGACCTCTACAATAAAGAGGTCCCCTCAAGAATGTGGGACTTGACACACCTCCATTCAGGGGTCCTCCTCCCCACCCTGTACCACCCCCCCCCCCCCGCCCCGCCATTTTCACATTCTTTCTTTACACATGTTAATGCCATTTACTCAGCAGAGGCTTTACACATGCTAACAGGAGCTCCCTGAGGCAATACTTAGCTCTCAGGACCAGAAGAAACCTTAATCGTCAAGTTACACTTTAATTTTCCCTGACAGTAAGAGTAACTCTAGGACAGTCCTTTCTTGTCTTATTAAGGTAATCAATCCTCAAAAACCTCTTGTAGGGCCAATGCAAGTTGAAAATGTAATCATCATTTATTTCAATGGGAAAACATTTTACATGTCCCAAGTCCCAAAACTGACACCCACTCATGCTAAAACACCTAATCTCATTAAAATGGACATAGGCCGGCGGAGTGACTCAGTTGGTTAAGAGCTCATTCAAGAGTGTGAGCTCTGAGCAACAGCAGTTCGATGCCCAGCCCGAGCTGAGCTTCCTCTGAGCTGCCAACAGGTGGCAGGAAGGCTCAGCTAAAAAAAAACTAAAAATAAAATAAAATGAACACAATTATATCAATAATTAACATCGGCTATCATAAACACAAACGACAGGCATTTTCCCTTCATTAGTTATGACTAATTATTATTCAATAATATGGTCATTTACCTGTTGTTTCTTAGCTTTTATCCCCTGTACATAAGATTAAATTTATAACATACATACAAATGATACCCAATATTCATACGATTCAACCTTTATTTTTAAAAAGAAAATCAATGAAAACCATGCAAATGATATTACTTTTACTGAACAAGCTGAAATACAACAAACACCTGTATAAGATTATCCCTGCTATAAATAAGCAAAACTATGAGAAATCTGATGGGAGGCCTTGAAGTAGGCCAGCCACGTGAGGATGACGCACGGTGGCTCTCTTCTTTATGTGCTCAGGTGCTCCAAGAGGTACACCCAACCAAATCCAGCCCGACAGATGCAAAGAATGCCTTGGGTATCAGTTATCTTTGATTGCAAAACAAACCACCTCAAAACTTACTGGTTTAACTTAAAAAAAATAAACATTACTTTTCACTGGTCTGTGGGTTCACTGGGGGTTTCTACTGGTCTGGGCCAGCAGAGCTGAGCCTAGATGGCCTACAATGGCCCGGCTCACATATCTGGTGATTTGCAGGAAAGCTGGGTTAAGGGGCCACACCCCAATCTGGCAGTTGGTTAGAAGTCAGATGGGATGATGACCACATACATGTCTCTCATCATCCATCAGGTTAGCAGTTTTTCACAGGTGGTGAAAGAGTTCCCAGCAGCAGGAGAGGGTGAGTAGTCATCATTGTAAGCACTTTTTAAGACTCTCTTTGTATCAGATTTGCTAATGTCCCATAGAACAAGTAAGGCAAGTCACATGGCCAAGCCTACATTCAGAGAATGGAGGAATAGACTACCTCTTGATGGGAGAAGCTGAAAAATATAGTAAGTATACACTTAACATTCTGCAACTTTAAGTGAAATGATGTATAGCAAAACCAATTTTACCACAGGCTAATATTGGGTTGTTGGGAAAGTCATGACGCATTTTTGCAGAAAAAAATACGTCATGACTTTTCCGATAACCCAATAGATATAAACAAGAGTTAAGTTCCTACAGTATCTCATCAACGTTATAACGAAACCTTATTCAAGGACCTACTGTACTGTGGCTATGTTCAAGCTACCACACATTGGAAGCCAAAGTGGAGAGGTTAAATGATATTCCTTGTGACCAGAATGGGTGTACATGTCGAGGTTTAAACAGAGTTCTATGAAGGGGGTGGGAGCTCTTCTGGTTTAACTACTGATGTCACCCAGTAAAGCTGCCCTCTTGGGTCCTCCTGTAGCAAAGACATAAAACCAAAGAGGTAGGCAGAGGCTAGGGCTCTAAAGGCCATGTGAAGGAATTTAGGTCTTGATCCCAAGAGCAATTCGGAGTGTTTTAAGCAGAGAGATAAGATCACCTGGGCTGCAGCGAGAACAGTAACTCTAGAAGCTTTGCTAGGAAGGGGAATAGTGAGATAAGGCTTTAAGTACAGAATATGGGGTCAAAGGACAGGTTTTCCTGTTTTTTTGTTTTGTTTTTAAAGCGAAGTATGGTTGAAATCAGAGCCTGTTTGAATACTGATGGAAGGATCCAATACTGCAAGAGGTTAAAGGGAAAGCCCTTAGAACTGGGTAGAAAAACTTTAGCATGCATGGCAGTCTGGCTTAAAAAATAAATTATCATACAATGAAATTGACTCTATTTTTGTTTTACAGTTTTATTAATTTTACCACATGTATAAATTCATGTAACTGTCACCACAACCAGGACACAGAACAGTCATCAATCCTGAAAAACCTCTGGTGGGCCAATGCAAGTTGGCCCAAACCCTCTGTTTGCTATCTCCTTATCATCGCTTCTCCACCCCTCACTCCTGGCAACCACTGACTGATTCTCCATCGTTATAGTTTTAACCTTTTCAAGAGTGTCATTTTGAGACCAGCTTTTTTCAGTCAGCACAATGCCTTCATTGCCATGTTGCTGTAACCCCAAGTTGTTGGGTATATCAATGTTTCATTCCTTTTCACTGCGAAGGGATCAGATTCTGATCCAGGTCAGTAAAGGATATCTTTATTCTACCAGGTACCTGGGCTGAAAACGTTGGCATCAGCCTTGATTCTTCTCTAACCTGTACATCCAATCTATTAGCAAATCCTGGTGGCTTTACTTTCAAAATACACCTGGAATCTGACCACTTCTTACCACCCCCACACTGCCATGAGTTCAGGCTACCATCTTCTTCTGCCAGGACTAGTGCATCCACTCTTCCCCTCCACCCTCATAGTCTATTCTCCACACAAGAGTTTAGAGTGGTCCTTTTAGAGATTTAAGTCTGATAAGTCACTCTTCTGCCCAAAACTCTCCAGTGGTTTCAGAGGTAACAATTCAAAAATGTCATCATGGCCTACAAGGCCCTGCAATCTCCCTGGTCTCCTCTCCTACCACTCTCCCCTTCACTTACTCTCTATCAGCTCCAGTAGTCTCCTTGTTATTCCTATAGCACATCAAGCATGCTCCTGCCTCAGATCATTTGTGTTTGGAACACCCTTTCCCTGGGTATTGACATGCTCGCTCCCATCAGGTCAATTCTAGTTTCTGCTTAAATGTATCCTATCAATGAGTCCTTCTCTAACATGTAAAATAGGAGCTGACACCACTAACCCTTACCCTGCTTTGTTCTTTTTCATAGCACATATCCCTTCATAGCATATTTGTTTTTGTCTCCCTATACTGGAAACAGCCTTTAGGGCAAGGAATTTCTTTGTTCAACACTCAACAAACACCTACATGAATGCCTTGCCTGGCATATAGTGGGAGTTCAATGAATACTTCTGATTGAATAAAATATAGGAAGAAAGGCCAGGATGGGAATGGACGTAGATATTTAGATTTTAGGGTATTCTACATTTTCTGTTACTTACATGTACAGTAAGATAATCCAGGGAACGGGTACAAGGGTCGGATTAGATGTTTGCAGAGATAGTGGAGAGCAAGTTAACTAGAAAAATATAATGAAATTTCCAGGCACTGTTCACAGTCCATTTAAGCCTGCAATTATTAACTTAGTGACGCCAATTTGTTCAGCAGGACAATTTTCTATAACAAGGTACAGGTGTGGAGACGCATGCTGGTCCATCCAGGGCTGAAGACTTAGCTGAGAAAAAGAGTGTTAGGCAGCCTTAAGAATAAGTAACAGCAGGATTGTAATGATGTAGTATTGAATCTAAGATGAATAAGGAGGGCAGTGAAGAGTAAGGAGTAAGATAAGAGTGAGGATTTCAACAGGTTGGAGGTCCTGATAAAGTGCAAAAAACAGCTGTGATTAAGTTCCTGAGCAGTCAAGCTGAAAGGATATCGGGCTGTAGTTGGACAGAGGGATGTTCCGATGATTAATTCGTGACGTGTTCCCGGGCCCTGCTTCAATAGCGTTTCTGGTGATAAGATCCAGGTTTTTACCTGGGATTGGGAGGCTGATGTAAGTAAGGATCGCTAGAGATGAGGTCCGGATGCTAAATGGGTTGTCCACATTGACTATGAAATTAACAAGATGGGAGACAGTGAGCGGAGGGAAAGCAAGGCCAGGAGCTGGGTGCGCAAAGAAGCAGATTCTCTACAGAGGCCGTTAAATGGCTGGCAGTCTTGAGGGTAAGCGTCGGAGAAGCAAGGGTTTTTACGAGGTGGCAGTATTCGGCAGACAGTCCCCCACCTTTGGAACCTGGAGGTGAGAATACTAATCCATGTGAGGGGATTCCAAGGATGCCTCAGGGGACAGCCAAGTTTCAGTCCAGGAAGGGAGTTCGGGGAAAAGCTGATGTGGACGCGGGAATCTCAGAGGAAGGCTGGTTTAAAGGTTGGAGGTTGGGGAGGGGATCGAAAACCCTGACACTCCTTTTCCTTTATTTATCTTCCTCCCAACCTACCGCCCGTGCCACGCTAACCTCCGCAACCAGAAAACGCGCAGAAAAACTTCACGTAGATCAGTTCTCAACTCCCCGCGAAAATGCTCACAGCGGAACTCCTCCGTGTCTCCGCTTTCCCATTGGTGGAAGCTTCCGCCAGCTTCGACCCGCTTCCGCTCACGACCTAGGTGGGCGGGACCGCCCCAGAAGTCACTTCCGCACGATCCCGCCCCTCGATCCCCTTTTGGCCCCTTCCGGCCTCAGGCCGCGCCCCATCTCGTGCGGCACCGCCCCCTCCCCGCCCAGGGCCGACTGACCGGCCCCGCGGCGCCGCTTCCGGTGCGGGCCCCGCCCCGGCTGTGGCCCCCGGCTGCGGAGAGGTCCGAGACGCCGCTGCCGAGCGGGGGCCTGAGCGGTAACCTTCACCGCAGCCGGCGGACCCGGAGCGCCCCGCACAGGTAAGCCGCTCGGGCCCGGCTCCTGAGCGGGGGCTGTGGCAGGTGGAGGGGAGGCAGGCAGGTGTGCATGGGAGACGTGAAGGCGCTGGCCGGCGGAGCGCGGGGGCCGCGGAGAAAGCGGTGAGGGCGTCGGGAGGAGACCGGAGACGCCCTGAGCCCAGTAGGGTGATTGGAGAGAAAGGGATGCGCTGCGTAAGGCCCCCCCGGGGACTGAGCGGGCGAGGATAGGTGGGGTCGGGGCGTTCAGAGACGAGCCGGCGGATTGGCCGGGAGGGCTGGGCAGAGGTAAAAGTGATAGGGCTGGGTTGGGGGGAAATGGGGGGTGGGGAGCGTGGAGCAACCAGGTCCGGAGGTGCGGGGCCTGAAGAGGGGTGCTGGGCGAGGCCGTTGCTCCGAGCTTGGTGGTCGGGAACTTCAGGGGAGATGGGGGAGGGGCCTTGTGAAGGGACGAAGTGGCTTCGATTCCTGACACAAGTTTCCTTCACGTAGGCAGGTGGCATTGTTTGGATCGGCTGGCTGGTTAGGGACGGGGAAGATGGGCCTTTTGAAGGAGGGCGTGTGTATTGAGTTGTAGACCTGAGTCATCTCAGTCTTGCTAAAGAGGCTGTGAGACACGTCCTCCTCTGCTGGGGACCGCACACAGGGAGGATGGTGCCACAGAACAAGAAGCAGTGGTTCAGTGACGGGCAGGACTTGGCTGAAATTTTCCCGCTCATGATTGATTGACTGTAATGATTTTAAGGAAAATTAAAATGACCACCGGATCATTTGTTTTATTCTTTTGTTTAATTTTCTCTGACGCAAATAGTTTTTATTTTAAATGAACACTTAAGCCAACTGGATGTACTGGGGTGTAAATCTTTTCATGCTTTGTTACACCATAAAGAGGGCAAAAGCGGAATGAAGGTATTGCTGCAGGCATAACTCAGTTTCTGAAGTGTTGAGAGAGGAATTAAAGGCACTAAGAGGCAAATTGGAATTTGAATCCTTTACAGAATGCAAAAAGGCAAACGCAGTGCTTCTAAGATAAACAGAAAGTTAGCATTTTTTTCCCTCTCCTGTTGTGCCTGGCTTTAAAAATTAGGCCTCTTTTCTCTAACCAATGGAAATATTTATAAATCCAAGCAGTTTTTCTTGCTAGGGATGTGATTACTTCCCCCATGAATTTTTGAAGACGCTGAAGACATTTAGTTTTTTTACTCTTTCTACCCAATCCTAAAACAATGTAACAATGCAAATATCAAGTCCCAACCTGTGCAGGCAGCATCTCCTTTCCTGGGATAGCATTGTACACCATATCGCAAGTGCTGTTCATCTAGAATTTGCCCAGGCATAGTAGTAATCCATTCAGTTATGGAGACTCGCTGAGGAAACATAGCTCAAGTGAAGGGTGGGGGTGGGGTGGGGACTTGGAGAGGAGAAAGGGAAGGGGGGAGTGAGAGGAGGAGAGCTCGTGAAAGGGGTGTGTGTTTGGAGACTGATTGGTAAGAATGCTGATAAACCAGCCCCCAGAATACTTTTGGCCTGAAAGTCTTTTCTTTTTTGTATTTGTCATAGAATATAGTAGAAGTGAATCAGAAAGAAAGGGGATGTGAGGAGATTTACTTGGCTGTCTATAAAAAAGCAGTAACTTGCTGTATAGACAATATTGATATCTGTTTCAAATTAATTAACTTGAAAATCTCCAGAGGAATTCCCCTGTTTGTTTTTGAGTGACGATTGCAATTTGAAACTTGCCTCCTTGCTGGATTGTGGGGGTATACATTCTTTCATGTTGTTGAAATTGGATTCTTTTTGAGGCTATAATGTCCAGTTGGCATGGCCCAGCCCACTTGAAAAGCAGGTTGGCAATTGGATCTGGGAAGTTTGAAAAGTTTAAACCTAAGAGCAGTTTGCTAGGTTCTGCTTTTCTGTGAGAGAAATCACTCTGTCTGCCTGATTGATAGCTCTGTGTGTAGCTTGGATGATAACTTCTTTCTCTGATGGGCCAGAGAACATAAGCAATATTTTCTCTTTTATAGGCAAGACCTTCTTTTCCTTTATTATTGTGGTTTTCATACTCACAATCTTTGTACAGTGCTGCAGACCCAGTTGCTTTTTCAGTAATAGAGTAATGTTTGGTAATGCTGATGGAGGAAGATGAAAATACAGATGTTTGTAGACTATATATCATCTGGATTTACTTCTTTTAAACACACAGTCACTGCTGAGATTCACCCCATATTTTCCCTCTTAAATTCTGTCCTCTTCTTCACACCCTTCCCTACCCACCTACCCCTGAAACTACCACCACTCACTCATCCTAAAACTCAGGTTTAGGGGCATATGTTTAGTGTTCAGAATTCATGCCCTTTACTGGAGAAAAGAAATCCTTTTATAGCTATTTTACATGGTTCCCCCCCCCCTTTTTTTTTCCTCCTTCTTTGTGGTTTCTATTAATCACTTAAGGTTTAGACCCAGTGTGCCTGCTGGGCTGTGCCCAGGTTCACAGCCATGCCAATCAGTGGGTGAAGCTTGAGGCAGCGATGGAGCCACAGCAGCAGCAGCCACAGCAGCAGCCACCACACCAGGTTCCTCTGCAGATGGATGCCAGAGAGAAGCAGGGACAGCAGATGAGAGAAACCCAGTTCCTGTATGCCCAGAAGCTGGTCACACAGACCCTTCTTTCTGCCACACCGGGGAGGCCTTCTGGCAGCCCTGCCCTGGGGCCCTTAGCCAGAGTTCCTCCAGCCACAGCAGTGACCCGAGCTTTCGAACAGAGCAACGTGAACTTAGAGCCTGAGGAAGAGGAAGGAGGTTTAGAAGAAGAGGATGGGGATGATGACGTTGCAGAGGTGGCTGAGAAAGAGGCCCAGGATGCTTCAAAATATTTTCATGTGCAGAAAGTGGCTCGCCAAGACTCCAGAGTGGCACCCATCTCAGGTCTCCTTCCAGCACATGGACAGCAGGCCCAAGAAGACCAGACCAAAGACGCTGCCAAGGGCCCAGCTTCCGCCTCCGCAGCTGGGCAGCCAGGTTGGAATCTGGATGAGCAGCTCAAGCAGGTCAGTCTCTCTGGTGTGGGACTCATTTGTTCTTCCTAAATTTAGGCCAGTCAAAGGGGTACTGGACTGCCAGGGCCAGCATCAACCAATCTGTGCGTTTTCACCCCACTTCAGTGACTAGCAGCCCAGAGTGAATAGACTTTTAATTTTTTCACCATCCCTGTTTTCTTGATTAAAACAATGAAATGTGTAAGTTACTCCTCGTATAGATTGTTTCAAGTTTGAAGTGAAAGAATGTTAGTAGAATCTTTTTTTTAAAGAAGGAAGAGGCTGCAGCAGTGTTATGAGAGACATCTAAAAATGAGATGTGGGACTCGAACTACAGTTTTTCTAGTAGTCATGTAAAAGAACAGTCTGCTTAAGACAGTTTCTTAGCTGCAGGCTAACCCAGGATTATTCTCTTTAAGGACAGGTTTGTTGTTTTGCAGCTAAACAGAGCTGATGAGAAGCACTTGCATTATCTATGTTTTCTAACAAAGAGCCTTGTAGACATGATTTCATCTCACAGAAAAGGGTAGACCTCAAATTTCCCATTTTAGACAAGGCAAGCTTAACTGATTTTCAAACATAGCTGACCATCGTTTATCTATGGAGCTTTTAAAAAACGACGGATTCTGGGGTCCTAATGAATACCTTAGAGGGTGCAACCTACAGAATCTGTTCTCAACCCAGCCTCTGGTTTCTACTTCTCTTCTCTTTTTGACCTGCAATGCCGGTTTTCCTCACCCAAAGAGTAGGAGCCATGCTAAGTTGTTCCAGGTTAAGTGACTTCTTCGTGTTCAGGCAGGGAGCTCATGATAAAGCTAGTAATATCTGGGTATGCCCCATAAGCACAGACTCTTCATATGGTGCTTTTTAGAAATCAATTGTGAAGAGCTGTGGGTTTTCTCAGGGCAACTAGAAGTCACAAAAGAAAATCCTTTGGAACCTGAAAAATCAGCGTGTTTGTATAAAGGGGCAGTTTATCTGAGTTTACAATAGCTGTGTTTGCAGTTGATTCCAGAGCTGACAAAGTGGGGTTCAAATCCCATCTCTTCCATTTATTACCCTTGTGATCTTTCGATGGGCTCTTCATCTCTCTGAGTCTGTGTCTTCTTGTCTGAGATAAAAATAATGGAGCCTACCTCCCAGGGATGTTGTAAGGATTAACCGAGCTAGCATGGGGTACGTACTAGTTAGTGCTCCGAGCTCTTTAATACAAATGGCGCCACCTCTGCTGCATCCACACAGACACACTCTGAGGCAGGGAGGATGCTGAGATGCACAGAGGTTTCCCCTCAGATCACCAGAGAGGTAGTGGTGAAGCTAGGAGAAGGATCAGAGAAACCCAGCTTCCACGATAGCAGCAGCCTGGCCGCCAGCCCAGACCAGCCTCCGGGCTGATTGCTCTGCTGTAGCAAAACATCTGTGACTTGCCGGCAGCCCCCGCACTGCTGGGCGGTTGGCAGGGTTCCATGCTGGCCGCTGAGTCAGCTCCGAGTGGGATCCCGCCCTGACAGCACTGGGAAAGTTCAGGCCCGAGGCCGCTGGGCTGCCCCTGCCTTGGCAGTTAGCCAGCCTCTGCATGTGTGCGGTAGTTCCTAGAAAGTGCAGCCGCGTGCGAGGAACAAGCGGAGCTCCAGAGCCTGTCTGTCTTCAGGAAGTGCAACAGGTGTTGAGGTCAAGCCATTAGAGCATTGAAAAAAGAGACTCCTCAGAACTGGTGTGTGCGCGCACATGTGCACCCGGTGGCAGGCACCCAGCGCCCTGCTCCTGCAGACTAGTGCTCAGGGGACTTCTGCTGGCTTCTGAAACCCAGACTTCATTTTATTTCTGAGGCCTACTCACTAATTATAGACTGTGTGGCAGAGCACTGCCAAAATGTTTCGTACACTCCAGTGAGCCGAGGCCTAATCTCACCCCCTAAACTTACCTTCTTCCTTCTTCCTGGAGATCAAGAACTGGGTTAGGGTGCCATTAGGCAACAGCGACTTAAAACCCTAGATGTGCACCTCCTTTTCCTTCTGAATTTAATTTTGCAAAATCGGTTTGGCCTGTGCCCTCCTCCTTTGTCTGATCCTGCTTTTAAAGGAGTGAACAACGTACTTAGGGATTAAAAAACTTTCTTTTTTAAGTTGTACTTTAGAAAGGGGACTAATTGTTTGGAGAGCCTCTAATACAAACCATTAGGAACGATGAAACTAGCTTTTTTTTTTATTGTTCAAAGTCTTTTGTTTCCTATGCAGTTCATTTCTAGAGAGCAGAAATAAGAGTAACCTCCAGGAATAATTACAAAGATTTTTTACAGTTGACACCAAGTGACCTTACTATTGATGTGTCCACTTTGTTCTTTTACGCAACGAACTTTTACAGAGGCCTCTGTGGGGCCAGGCCTGTGCTCCATGGCCTAAGGCGTGCTTCTCCCTCAGGGAGCTCGCCGTCTAACTGAGGCAGTGTGGGAACCTCACGGGAGATTGGGTCTTGGTTTTCAACCATTTCACTCTCTGCTAAGTCAGCTGAAGCCCAACTGCTCAGTCTGAGCTATGCTGCAGATATTTTAAAAAGGCTTTGTTTCGAACATTAACACACCAAGGTAAAAAGCTAATTTTGTCTACAGCATAGCCAGCATAACCTGGTAAACTAACAGGTCGCAAAATTTGGGTGGAGGAAGCGCCAAGCATCTGCCAATTGAAAAGCAAAATTTGAAAAGCTTAAGGACTCCACAGATTATCTTTTGTTTCTGAAATCCCTTACTTAGAACATGTGAAGTCAAAATAATTTCATGGATCCTCTTCGAAGAAACTCAGAAAATAATTGCTTCTCAAGCCTGGATCCTCAGAAAGACTGTAGGATTCTCTGAAACCAAAGTGGTGGGAAGATGGATAACGCCACTGAGCCCAGCGTTCTGAAGCCCATCAGATTCCTATGGGCAGAGTAAATAATTGTAAAACAATACAACAGACAAAGAGCTGAGTGTCCCTTCTCTCAGGAGATCAGGAGAGCTCTGTCAGCATACAGCCATCTGTGGGGTGCTGCTGGCCTGTTAGGGGTGGTCTGTCCTGAAAAGGGGGCGGCTCAGGCAGCACAGGCTTTGTCTGTCTTGAACCCATTTGTGGAGCCAGGTTTCCAGAAGGGCATAAACTCCCAAAGAATAGAAGATGAGCAGTGGCTTGATAGGCATGTGGGAGCCAGAGCGTGTTTCTGCTTTCCTGCACACTTTGGCAGTCACTTGGGTTACTGATGTGGGAAGGAAGAAGGATGACTGCTAGGTCTCCAGAATCTGTTACCGAGAGTCCCTCTAAGTACTAATGTGTGGCCTCCTGGGCTAAGCTTGCTTTTCTTGGCTTATACTGCATGTCTTTCTGTAAAAAAAAAAAAAAAAAAAAAACTATGCAAGCCCTAGCCTGGAAAAAAAGGCGCTGTCCCCACTTTCTTAGTAGGTTTATCTTGCATGCCCATAGTAGTTTCTATAATCAGTGGAATCCATCTAGATAAGTGGTTCTGGATTAGAGCCATTTCCCCCTCTTCCTGCCTCAGGGAATGTTTGGCAAAGTCAGGAGTCTTGTTTGGTTATTATGGAGGGCGGGGAGGGGAGGGGCGGGGAGGGTGCGTATAGAGACCAGGGATAGTGTGGTAAGCAGCCTGTGATGCACAGGACAGTCTCCACAACAGAATTGTCTGGCTCTAAATGTCAGTAGTGCTGAGGTTGGGAAACCCTGCTTCAGATTGTGTAATTAGAAAGAGAATATATGCTGTGCTTTCATTAGACGCTGCCCTAGAGTCTTGTTCCTTTGTGTTGCAGTCTTCATAACTGAAGAATCTGGCAGCCTTGGGTTTTTCACGTCTATTTTCAATATTTGTGTTGAGTTCATATCTTCACCTGTAGTCATCTGGGTGAACAGACTGTCACTTGGGAGAGTATTGGAACTTCAAATTTGCACCTTTTTATTTGGCTCTACCAGTGGCTCTCCAGCCCAGCGTTCCGTGATGCCTAAGATGTGAGACATCTAATTTGCAAGAGAACTTAGTTGCTCTTTGAGGCACAAACCCCAAAAGGTTAAGGTATAAATAAATACTGAGCAAACTTGTTCCTTAGTGACAGGTTTCATTATTAAATCAGCCAAAAGATGTAGGTTTAGATTCTAGTCCATTCCACAGCTTGCTCACTGTAGTACTTGGAACAGGTGTCCTAACAAGCATTTCTTAACCCCTGCAAAAATGTCTTCCAGTGGATGATAATAAACCCCCCCACCACCATCCTCAGGGAGGATTATAAAGATATACTGCAAAGGAGTGGGGTTTTTCTTTTGATTTATTTCATTATCTCCCTTCCTCCCAAGTTATAATAAGCAGCTAAACGCCGTCTTCCCATAAACACAAATTGCATAACTTCTCTTTATGTTTGCTAGTACCTAAGCTTGTTGGCCATTTATCTGTGCCCTCCCAGAGTCGTTTCTTCTGTGTTGGATTCATTTATTTCACTTTCTCTCCCAAAGCTCAAAATTATCTGGAGACTTAGATGTATTTTTCATTTAGCTGTAGACCCTATATTTAAAAAATAAAGATATTACAAAAGTGGAAGAATATGAGTGTGTGAAAGATCTTCGTAAAATTTATACCATCAAACAAAGTTTAGGTCGAATTGTCATAAACATCTAAATACTGTCTTTTTTTTTTTTTTTTTTTTTTTGAGGGCAGTGTCACTGGCCCTCACATGTGGGATCCGAACCGGTAAATACTTTCTGAAGCTGTAACTTGTCAGTCTTTACTACCTTTGTAGGTAAGATGCTCCATAAATCCTAGACACAGCGCTAAAACCACTCCTTTTTTCTAGAGCTGTGACCAAACTGTAGTGTTCTGGAGTTCTCTGAAACATTTCAGGATTTGTGAGCTGAAACAGTTGCACTTTTGAAGCTGCTGCTTTCCATATTAAAATAGGGATGTGTGCGTATTTCTTCTTTAGGTAGAGGAAACCTTTATATTTAATTCTCATAAATACGTGATCAATGACTTGACTTGGGCCTCATCCTCCGTTCCAAACACTTAATCCCTCCACGTGTGTCCCAGATCCCACGCCCTCCTAATTTTCAGGTACTTGTTCCATCAATGAACCCCTGTTTCCCTGAATCTTTGGACTCTCTTCTGAAGCCTTTTCTACATTTACGAGTGTTTGACTGTCTCCCAGATTAAAAACAAAAACAAAAATCTTCTTTAATCAGTAAATCTGCTGGATTCAGTTGTTAAAGGAAATAAGGTTGCTTTTTAGAAACGTCCTTTCAGCTGGTTCTATGGTCCTAACCGTCCCCCCACTCCTCACAATGCAGCTTCTCAGAGGAATTGTCTGCATTCCTTACCTCTACCTTGTCACCGCCTACTCACTGCTCAACACTCTGCAGTCGGGACTCTGTGTCCTTCATGTTGGTGAAGTTCCTCTTGGTAAGACCACCCAGGCCCACCGCGATGCTAGCCCAGCCTGCCCCCCTTCTCATGGCTTCTCCGCAGTGTCAGACACAGAAGCCCCCATTCTTTTGCTTTCTGTAGCTGCTCTGTTAGCTTCTTGTCCTTATCTCGCTCTCTTCTATCCGACCTCAAGAACTCTCAAGTTCCCCAGGGCTCAGCCTTAAACTCTCTTCTCTGTATGCTCCCCCTCGGCAATGTCTTTCACTTTCATGGCTTCAAACACTATCCACAAGTCATCGATTCCAATATACAGAGGGTGCCCCAAAAATGGATACACATTTTAAGAAAGGAGAACACTGTATTAAAATTGTAATAATATATACTGATATCAGAAGATGAATACAAGTCATGTGGATCCAAGTTTTTGGCACCCCGGTATGTTGTTTGAGCCGATGTTTCCCTTCTGAGTTCAAATGATAGATTCCCACCTACCTTCTTGACATTCCCACTGAGACGTTTTACTGAATCTCAAGTTTAACACATAAAACTGAACTCTTGATTTCAAACTTACTCTCCCATAATTATTTCCTCCTTATTTTCCTTCTCTGTAAATGGCATGTTTGTTGAGTTGGTCATTCATATCAGAAACCATGACAGCTGACTATCTCTCATACCTCCTCCTCTGTCACTCCATCTGGTGATGTCCAGTCCATCACCAAGTCTTAGCTATTCTCCCATCTAAATACCCAGGATCCTGCCACTTCTCACCTTTCCACTATCACCTACCTACTCCAAACTACTTGCCTGCTGCTATAACAAAAGTTTCTGTCTTTCCTTCCCCATTGTAATCCATTCCCTAAGCAGCAGCTAGAGTGATCTCAAAAACACATCAGACTGTGTCACTCCTTCAGTGCATTTCAAGTGTGATGTCAGTTGTTCTCATTGTAAAAGCCCAGATCTGCTAACCTGATCCCTGCCTGCTGCTCCAGCCTTATTTTTGCCAATGTCCTGACCTGTCGCTGTACTCCAATGACCCTGGTCTTTGCTTATGCCAGTCCTTCTGCCAAGAACGGTCCTCCAGGCTCTTACCCAGCCTTCAGGTCTCACTCTGATATCTCCTCCTCAGAGGCCCTATTTTCACCTTTAGTGTAGCTCAGGTTATCTGCTATTGTTGAACATTATACTTTAATATTTGTGTGGTTTGTTTATTTGATAACTAATCCCTGTACTAGATGGTAAGCTCTTAAGAGGACAGGTTCCATATTGGTGACAGGTCACAGGTCAGTGATAGGTACCAAATCATTGTGTCCCAGCTCCCAGGAGAGTGATGGTAGATCATAGGCACTGAACAATATTTGTTTCTTCCGCTGTTAATTTACCTTTTAAAAAAATTGTCAATGGCATCATTTTGTTTCTTAAAAAAATAGACTATTTTCTAGAGCATTTTTAGGTTTATAGCAAAATTGAGCAGGAGGCACAGTGATTTCCCATAAACCCTCTGCCCATCACCCACACAGCCACCTCCACTGTCAGCACCCCCACCAACAGGGTACATCTTGCAGTTGATGAACCTACACTGACACATCATTATCACCGAAAGTCCATAGTTGACATTAGGTTCACTCTTGGAGTTGTCCCTTCTGTGGGTTCTGACAAATGTATGATGATGTGTGTCCACCATTATAACATCATACAGAATCATTTCACAGCCCTAAAATTTTTCTCTGCTCCACCTATTCATCCCTCCCTGCCCCCAGAGCAGCTGGCGACCACTGACCTTTATACTGTCTCCATAGTCCTGCGTGTCCCAGAGTGTCATATAGCTGGGATCATACAGCATGCAGCCTTTTCAGATTGGCTTCCTTCATTAGCCATGTGCATTTAAGCTTCCTCTAAGTCTTTTCATGGCTTGATAGCTCATTTCTTTTTAGGGTTTAATAATATTCCATTGTTGGGATGGACCACAGTTTATTTATCCATTCACCTACTGAAGGATGTCTTTCTTAGTTGCTTCCAAGTTTTGTCAAGTATAAAAAAAAAGCTGCGATTGGGCCGGCCGAGTGGCACGGTGGTTGAGCGCTGGCTTGGGAAGCCAGCGGCCCCGGTTCGGGTCCCACATATGAGAGCCAGTGACACTGCCCTCAAAACAAAACAAAACAAAAAAAAACTGCGATAAACATCTATAAACAGGTTTTTGTGTAAACGTAAATTTTCGATTCATTTGGATAAATACCATGGAACACAATTGCTGGATTACATGGTACGAGTATGTTTAGTTTTGTAAGAAACTGCCAACCTGTCTTCCAAAGTGACTGTCACATTTTGCATTCCCACTAACAATGAGAGAGAGTTCCTGTAACTCAACATCAGTGCCAGCATTTGGCGATGGTGGTGTTTGGGATGTGGGTCATGTTGGGTTTTTTGTTCTTCTGTTTGTGAAATTGAAATTTTCATTGAAGATCATTGTAGATTCATGTGCAGTTGAAAGAAATAATTTAGAGAGACTCCTGTACACCTGACCCAGTTTCCCCCAGTGGTAACATTCTATAAAACTATAGTGTACTATCACAGCCTGGACTTGACATTGGTAAGATCCAATTATTAGGTTTCCCAACTTGTGCTGGGGTGTGTTTTTAAGCTTATGTAGTTGTCTGTTTAACACATCTCCTGAAATTCTTGATAATGCATTTGCAGTTGTAGGTTTTGTCAAGGTCGTACTGTGGCTGTATCCCACAAGTTTTGATACGTAATGCTTTCATTGGTTAGTGCTAAACATTTCTTAATATCAGTTGTGATTGCTTCTTTAATTCATGGGTGATTCAAGAGTGTTTTTCAGTTTCCAGATATGTGGGATATTATCTTTTTTTAAAGCATTAATTTATAGTTTATAATCAAGCTCTAACCATTGTGGTTAGAAAACTAGTGTATTATGAATTTTCTGGAATCTGTTACATTATTCTTTGTGTTGGCCTTGTATATGATCAGCTTCTGTAAACTCCATATCTGGTTGGAAAGAATGTGTATGCTTTTTTCCTTCTTTTTTTTTTAAGTTTTTTTTTTAATTGGGGAATTGGGGGAGGGGACCAGCCAAGTTATTCTTCAGTCTTCGTTATGGAGGGTGCCAGTCACCATCTGGCTTCCTGTTGGCAGCTTGTGCCTCTAAGCGCAAGTTGCGGTGTTCAATCTTAGTTACCGGTGGGCATAGCCACCATCCCATGTGGGAGTCAAACCCGGCAGCCTTGTTGTTAAGAGTGCATGCTCTACCTCTGAGCCATCTGGGCAGCAGCTCAGCTCAAGGTGCTGAGTTCAGTCTTAGTTGTGGGTGGGCATAACCCACCATTGAACAGTCAATCTTGTTGTTACACTAACTGAGCCATCCTGCCACCTGTTGGCAGCTCAGCAGCAGCTCCGCTTGGGCACAGCGTCACTGGTTCATATGGGAATTGAACCGGCAGCCCTGTTGCTCAGAGCACACGCTCTAAGCCAACTCTTTTTTTTTTTTTGAGGGCAGTGTCTCTGGCCCTCATATGTGGGACCAAACCGGGGCTGCTGGCTTCCCAAGCCAGCGCTTAACCACCCCGCCACTCGGCCGGCCCCTTCTAAGCCAACTCTTAACCAACTGAGCCACTCGGCAGGCCCTAAGAATGTGTACTCTTTATTTGATAAGTGTGGGGTTATATATCTGTCTATTGGATTAAGCTCATTGTTGTTCATGTCTTCTTTATCCTTACTAAGTTTTGTTTGTGTGATCAGTTTCAGAGAGAGGTGCATCAAAATATTTTGGTGTCAAGACTGGCTTTCTTTTGATTAGTATTAGTATGTTAGTACTTTTTTTTTTTTTAAGATTTTATTGGGGAATTGGGGGGAGGGGAACAGTGTTGGGGAATTGGGGAAGGGGAACAGACAAGTTGCTGTCTTTTTGTGCTTCAGTCTAGTTGCGGAGGATGTTGCTTCACTGGCCCATGTTGGTATCGTCATTTCGCTCTTCCCGGATGAGGCAGATCAGTCACCGGCCTCTGGATGTCGCTCACTGCGGCTATTGGCAGCTCACGCTGGCTGCCGGCTGCTCACTGTAGCCTATGGCAGCCCACTGCAGCAGGGGCTGCAGCCTACACCGTCGTCGGGACTCGCACAGCCCAGCTCCAGGTGGAGCTGTTAGCTGTAGAGGGCAGTGTCACTGGCCCTCATATGTGGGATCCGAACCAGGGCTGCTGGCATCCCAAAACCAGCTCTTAACCAATGCGCCACTCGGCCGGCCCAGTACATTTTTTTTTTATTACGCCTTCCAATCTTTATGTTTTGAGACCACATTTAAAAGACCTGTAATCTGTCTTTTTTATCAAGTTGATTTAATCTATGTAGTTATTAGTGTTGGCAGTGCAGTTGGCCTTATTTGTGCCTCTAACTTTGGATTTTCAGTGTAACCTTTTTCTTTGCTTCTTGTTTTCTCCTTTCCTGTCGTTTGTTCATTTAATTGACTTTTCTTTCTTCATTCTTTATCTCTTCTGCCAGTCTAACAGCAGTTATACTTTCAGTTTCTATTCTTCTCTTGGTTACTTTTAGATTTTAACTTGCGTTCTTGACTTTTTTACATTACTTTCATACAATGCTAGGACCTTAGAAATTCTAGTTTTAACTTCTGTCTTTCCATTCCCACCTTCCAGTTTATTTGGCCATTATTTTAGTTCCAATTTGTTTTGACTCCTCCCCCAAATTTGTTCCCCCCCCAACAGTAAATATTCATTTAGACCCCCTAAGAAGATTATACATTTCTTTTCTCACTATTCCTTCTTGTTTTGTTTTTTTTGTTTGTTTGTTTGTTTTTTTTGTAAGAGGGCAGTGTCACTGGCCCTCATGTGGGATCCAAACCGGGGCCACTGGCGTCCCAAGCCGGCTCTTTATCACTGCGCCACTCGGCCAGCCTTCATTATTACTTGTTACATCCATATCACTCTTTCCCTTTGGGCTCAGTCTTCTTTTCCTTTTTTACTAACTCTTTTAGCAGAGATTTGCATATAGTAAACTCACTCTTGGTATGTCTGAAAAAAGCTTTTTACATTTTGACCTTACTCTTGTACGAGTAGCTTTAGGTTCTAGATCAACCATTATTTTTCTTAACACTTTGATGATAAGATTCCATTGTCTCCAGCAACTATTTTTGCTCTTGAGAAATCTGTTGTCAGTCTAATTGTCACCTTTGTGAATCTTTTCCTCTCTTGGAGCTTGAGAATTTTTCCTTTTTGACTCGGATGTTTTGCACTTGTACTGCAGTATTCTAGGTTTGGAGGTAATTTTATGTATCCCATTTGGGCTTTGGTGTGCTCCTTCAACCTGATATGTGTTTTGGCGTGAGGGTAGGGGGGTGGGGTTGGTTTGCTTTTTTTTTTTTTTGGCTGCTCTTTTTTCTTGACCACTACTCTGATAGAAGTATTTGAACCTTCTCACTCAGTCTCCTACGTATCTTTTATAACCTTATTTCTTTGTCATTCTCTTGCATTCTGGAATATTTTCACAGTCTATTTTCCAATTTCTAAGTCTCTCTCTTCTTCTCTATTCTACTTTATAAGACTTTTAAAAATTGTTTATCCTAATACTGTGTTTAATTTTTATACATTTTTTGACTTTCAAAATTTGCCTGTTCTTGCCTCCTGGTTTTTCTGTTCCTTCCTTTAGCTCTTTGAACATCTTTAACTTTTTAAAAACTTTGTTGTGGAATTGTTGAAATTTTTTATTATGGAAATCTCAAACATACAAAAGGGAGAATGATAATGAACCATCTGTGTGCTTTACCCAGATTTCAACAATTACCAACATTCTGCCATTCTTTAGACATGCCTATTATAAAGATACTTTTAGATTATTTTGTTATTATCTCTAATTCTTAGGGTTGAAGTTCTCCTTATGTCATGTTACTCTCCCTTATGATTGTTTATCTCCTCTTGTGGTTTGTTTTGTGGTTTGTTTTTGTGTCCGTTCCTCCCCGCCCCCGCCCCCTAAACTCATTTTGAGTTGGGATTTGTTTCCGTGTGCTTTGTATTATGGAAGCATTCCTAAGGGGAGTTTTGTTTTCTCCTTTGCTAGGGCCCTACAAGTTGAGCTGGTTGTCATTGGTTGGAGGTAATGTGAATTTGGAGTCAACATCTGTGCCTGGTGAGAGCCTGGGTTTCCATTTCTTACGGACTCTCTATTTCTGTGGGACTCTGACAGGTGGCACGGTTCCTTGCTGTTTCTGCAGGCTGGTGGGCAGTGTTTCTAGGGCCCGGTTCATAGGGGATGGGCGTGTAGTCCTTTAGGACCTATATATAGCTTTATGCCTTTCTGTCAGTTGGGGTTCCTGGTGTGCAGACCTGCAGCCTAGACCTGCATCCTTTCTCGGGGATGCCCTCAGCCCGCAGCTCTTAAGAACTCTATCTGGGTCCATGTCTCCCTTGAGCCCTTCAGCTTCAGTGCCTCATTGATGCCTTCATTTTTGTTTCTGGCGCTTTGGACTCTGCTTGTTTTTGGTTTCAAGCTTAGGCGGGGTGGAGTGTTAAATTTAGCATTTCTAAGTGAGGTTTTCTTTGGAGAGGCACAGAGGGCAGTGGTAGAGGATCTCTACATCAGATTATCCTTGCTCATGGATTTTTGTGGGGGGTTTTTGCTTCTTTTGTCTTTGATTTTTAATGGCTTAGACTTTTTTGACCTCTTGTGTGCCAGATACTTGCCTTATTTCACTAAGTTCTGTGAGTTAGGCCCTATATTTATACCCCTTTAAACGTTTGTTTTCTTCTACAGATGAGTAAAGAAGGGTTCCTCGGGCTGCTTGTGTTCATAGTTGGAGAGCTGGGCTATGAACCCAGGTCGCCTGATTTCAACCTCCGTGCTTCCCAGGCGCCCTCACGCTCCGTTCCAGTTAGAGCAGGGCAAGGAGCATCTTGTTTTTTTTTTTTGTTTTTTTTTTTGAGGGCTGTGTCACTGGCCCTCATGTGTGGGATCCGAACCAGGGCCACTGGCGTCCCAAGCCAGCTGTTAACGACTGTGCCACTCGGCCGGCCCAAGGAGCATCTTATTCTCAATGCTTTCATTACTGTAAAAGTGCTGATACATTTTTTTCTCATTGTCAAAATAATTCAGACATTTTAGAAGATATAAAAATTTGTAAAGATATAATCATAACTTAGATATAACTGTAAACATTTTCTTATATTCCCTTTGTGTTTTTTAAAAATGTTTATTACAAGTATATATTTAATTTTTGTGTCCAACTTGTGTCATTTAAGAGACCATAAATAATTTTTATCATTAAAATTTGTTTTAAAGCAATTTAATTATTTTTATTTTCTTAAAGATTTTATTGGGGAACTGGGATAGGGGAACAGTTTTTCCAGGACCCATCAGCTCCAAGTCAAGTTGTTGTCCTTCAATCTTAGTTGTGGAGGGTGCAAGCTCAGCTCCAAGTCTGGTCCCTGCTTTTCAATCTAGTTGGGGGGCGGGAGGGGAAGGAGGGGGGCCACAGCACAGCCCACCATCCCTCTTGGGAGTCAAACCAGCAACCTTGTTGTTAAGAGCACTCGCTCTATAACCAACTGAGCCATCCAGCCAGCCCAAAAGTAGTTTAATTTTTGAAAAACATATAGAAGTTATATTGACTCAAATAATTTTAGAAATATAGAAATGTATAAAGTAAAAGTCAGCCTCTCCCTCTGTGAGTCGTTGTTAACAATTTGGCCTAAACCTTTTCAGAGCTGTTTCTCTTCACAAATATATTTTGTTTGTTTTTAACAAAAATAGGAACTGTACATATTATTGTACAGCTAGCTTTTCTACTCAGCATTATAGCTATACTTCCATGTCTGTTCATAAAGACCTATTAATGGTTTTATAATCACTTATGTCAAAATTACATAAGTAATGTGAATTGAGTGCTCATTATTAAAACAGTACAGGAAAATGCAGAGTAAAAACGTATAATTCTAAAAATATAGTGTCCCCTTGCCTGCTCCCTCCCATCCTACCCCTTTGCTAGACGAGGCCACAGGTAGGCCCGAATCAGCTTCTAGGGCTGTTTGTGTGTGCTTACCTATGTAAGTGTGCAGTCACAGAATATGTAAGATTGTGTGTGTGTTTATCATACATACAGACCAGCTTTTTAGATTCTGTGTAATCCTATGCCTTTCTGTCTCTATTTCTGTGGTACGACGGATTATTCTAAAGGTTGAATTTGCTGTATATTATATTACTATCTTTTCATATGTTTACTTGCCTTTTTTTGTTCTGTGCCTTAGCTCCTTGTATCCTTTGCCTGTTTTTCCTTTTTTTATTGTGAAAAGCACATGCAGTATGTATACCGTTAACAGATTTTTAAGTGTACAGTACATGTTAACTATAAGCACAATGTTGTATAGCAACTCTCTAGAACTTTTTTGCCTACAACTGACTTATTTCACTTTATATTTATTTAAATTTTTATTTAAATATTTAAATTATTTTGTATAATGTCCTCCAGGTTCATCTGTGTTATCACATATTGTAAGATCTCTCTTTTTTTTTTTAAAGATTTTATTGGGGAATTGGTGGAGGGGAACAGCGTTGGGGAATCGGGGAAGGGGAACAGACAAGTTGCTGTCTTCTTGTTCTTCAGTTTTAGTTGCGGAGGATGTTGCTTCACTGTTGGTATCGTCATTGCGCTCTTCCCGGATGAGGCAGATCGGTCGCTGGCCTCTGGATGTCGCTCATCGCGGCTATTGGCAGCTCACGCTTGGCTGCCAGCCGCTCACGCTGGCTGTGGGCCACTCACTGCAGCCTATGGCAGCCCACTGCAGCAGGGGCTGCAGCCCACACCATCACCGGGGCTCGCACAGCCAAGCTCCAGGTGGAGCTGTTGTTAGCTGTAGAGGGCAGTGTCACTGGCCCTCATGTGGGATCCGAACTGGGGCCGCTGGCATCCCAAAACCAGCTCTTAACCAATGCGCCACTCGGCCGGCCCTGTAAGATCTCTTTTTTTAAAGATTTTATTGGGGAATCGGGGAACGGGAACAGACAAGTTGCTGTCCTTTTGTTCTTCAGTCTAGTTGTGGAGGACGTCGTTTCACTGTCCCGTGTTGGTATTGTCTTTGCGCTCTTCCCGGGTGAGGCAGTCGCTCGCCGGCCATTGGACAGCCGCTCACTGCAGCCCCATTGCAGCCTACGCCTTTGCCAGTGACTCACAACAGCCCAGATCCAGGTTAAGCTGTTGTTCACCATCTTAGCTGTAGAGGGCACAGAGTCACTGGCGCTCACATGGGATCCGAACCGGGGTCCTGCTGCTCAGAGCTGGTATCCCAAGCCAACTCCTAACCAATGTGCCACTCGTCTGGCCCAAGATCTCCTTTTTTTAAATGACTGAATAATATTCCACTGTATGTATATACATCGTTTTCTTTTTTTTTTTTTTTTTTAAAGAAGTGAAATCATTTCTTGACTTCAAAGGGCAAATGAGACTGAGGTGGAAAGATCTTGCTAGGAATAATAGAGGCAGAAGAACGCTGCTTTTTATTTATTTATTTATTTATTTTTGAGGGCCGTGTTCCTGGCCCTCATATGTGGGATCCGAACCGGGGACGCTGGCTTCCCAGGCCAGCGCTTAACCACCGCGCCACTCGGCCGGCCCTACATCGTTTTCTTTATCCATTCCTTCATCAGTGACACTTAGGGTGGTTCCGTATCTTGGTCATTGTGAGCAATGCTCCAGTGAACATGGGGTGCAGATATCTCTTCAAGGTCCTAAACTCAGCTCTTCTGGATAAATATCTAGAAGTGGGATTACTGGATCATATGGTAGTTCTGTTTTTTATTTTTTCAGAAACCTCCATGCTGTTCTCCGTATCAGCTACACAGTTTTACATTCCCACCAAGGATTCCAATTTCTCTACAACCTCACAACGCTTATTTTCTGATTTTTGTATGGTTTTATAATGGCCATCCTAACACATGTGAGGTGATACCTCATGGTGGTTTTGATTTGCATGTCCCTGATGACTAGTGACATTGAGCATCTTTTCATATCTACTTGTTGGCTATTTGTCTTCTTTGGAGAAGTGTCTATTCAAGTCTTCTGCCCATTTTTATGATTAAGGTTATATATTTTTTTCTATTAAGTTGTACGAGTTCCTTATATCTTTTGGATATTAATCCCTATTCAGATATATGGTTTGCAGCTATTTTCTCCTATTCTGTAGGCTGCCTTTTCATGTTGTTGATGGTTACCTTTCCTGTGCAGAAACTTTTTAGTTTGTCTCATTTGTCTGGTTTTGCTTTTGTTGCCTGTGCTTTTGGTGTCATATCCAAGAAACCATTGCTAAGACTAATGTCATGAAGGTTTTTCATTGCTAAAACATAATGTCATATGTTTTCTTCCAGGAGCTTTACAGTTTCAGATATTATATTTAAGTCTTTAATCCACTTTGAGTTGATTTTTGTGTGTGGTGTAAGATAAGGATCAATTTCATTCTTTTGCACATGGATGTCCAGTTTTACCAGCATCATTTATTGAAGGACTATCCTTTCTGCATTGTGTATTCTTGGCTCTCTACTAAAGATCAGTTGACTGTATGTGGGGGGGTTGATTTTTGGGCTCTCTGTTCTGTTCCATTGGTCTATATGTGTGCCTTTATTGCCGGTACCATACTTTTGATTACTGTATCTTTGTGTTATGTTTTTAAATCAGAAAGTGTGAGGCCTCAGCTGTGTTCATCTTTCTCAAGATTGTTTTGGCTGTTCGAGGTCCTTTGTGTCCCATATGAATGTTACAATTAATTGCTTTTTTCTATTTCTGTAAAAAAATGCAATTGGGATTTTTTTTTTTTTAGGTCAGAGTTACTGGCCCTCATATATGGGATCCAAACTGGGGCCACTGGCATCCCAAGCCAGCTCTTAACCACCGTGCCACTCGGCCGGCCCTGTTGGGAAATTTTTGATAACTGATTCAATCTCCTTACGAGTTACAGGTCTGCTCAGATTTTCTAGTTTTTTGTGATTCAGCCTTGGTGGGTTGTCAGGTTCCAGGACTTGATCCATGTCTTCTAGGTTAACCAGTTTGTTGGCATCTAATTGTTCGTAGTAGCTTTATAGGCCTTTTTTCCAGTTGCAATCGTAATATGTCCTTTCATTTCTGACTTTTAGACTTCTCTTTTTTTCTCAGTTTAGCCGAAGGTTTGTCAATTTTGTTGATCTTTTCCAAAATACCAACTGTAGTTTTGTTGATGTTTTTCTATTGTTTTGTTTATTTCTGCTCTAATCCTTTTTTTTTTAAATTGGGGAACAGCCATGGTCATTGGTTACACATTGCTTTCATGCTACAATGGCTTAATTGACCCTTTTAGGGAGGGCACAGCTCACAGTGGCCCATGTGGGGATCAAACCGGCAACCTTGGTGTTACCAGCACCACACTCTAACCAACTGAGCTAACGGGTCACCCCTGCTCTAACCTTTATTATTTCCTTCCTTCTGCTAACTTTGGGCTTGGTTCTTTTTCTAGTTTCTTCAGGTGTTGGGTTAGGTAATTTATTTGAGATTTTTTTGTTGTTGTTTTTTAAGATTTTATTGGGGAATTGGGGGAGGGGAACAGTGTTGGGGAATCAGGGAAGGGAAACAGACAAGTTGCCGTCCTTTTGTTCTTCAGTCTAGTTGAGGAGGATGTTGCTTCACTGGCCCATGTTGGTATTATCATTGCGCTCAGTCGCTGGCCTCTGGACAGCCACTCACCGGGGCTCTTGGCAGCTCACGCTGGCTGCGGGCCACTCACTGCAGCCTATGGCAGCCCACTGCAGCAGGGGCTGCAGCCCAGCTCCAGGTGGAGCTGTTGTTCACCATCTTAGCTGTAGAGGGCAGTGTCACTGGCCCTCATATGTGGGATTCGAACCAGGGCCGCTGGCATCGCAAGCCAGCTCTTAACCAATGTGCCACTCGGCCGGCCCTATTTGAGATCTTTTAATGTAGGTGTTTATCGCTGTACACTTCCATCTTAGGGCTGATTTTGCTGCTTCCCATGAGTTTTGCTGTGTTGTTTCTGCTGCCTTGCCTCATTTTTCAAAGTATCCTTTTTCTTACTGATCTGTAGTAGCTCTTGTGCATAGGCCCTTGTCTTTATGTTTTAGTATTTTTCACAGTTTTTGGTCTTTCAACTTGATTTGAAGTTCTTTTGTCAGGTAGGGGTTTAAATTTTTATGTAGCTAAATCTATTGATCTTTCTCTTTATGGTTGCTGTTGTGCTTAAAAAGGCCCTCCTATCTCCAGGATCATTTTTTTAAATTCTTATTATTTTGTAGTTGTATTTTTATATATAGACCTTTACTCCATCTTGAATTAACGGAAAGTAGGGACTGAACATTTTTAAAAAGCATTGTTATTTTAGTTCAATCAAATGGTTAACAGCTTTATGTATTGTCTATTCCCTTAATGACAGAAATTTAGGCTATTTCTAAATTTTTACTGTTATAAATAAAATTGTACTATATTTCTGGATATTCCCTTAGGGTGGATTCATAGACCAGAATTACGACATAAGGAGGAGACTAAGAATGGGAGGCAGTTACAAACAGGGACTTGAAGCTGCACTGCTGGTCTCAGCTCCACCGTTTAGTTTGTTTGCAAGTCACTGCTTGTGAGGCACCTTGTGCCTCAGTTTCCTCATCTGAAAAATGGGTATAATAGTAGTATCTACCTCGGAGCATTGTGCTGAGGTTTAAATGTGTAATACACGTAAAATGCTAGAACAGGGCCCGGTACATAGTAAGTACGTTATTAGTTGTTGCTGCTGCTGTGTTTCTATTGTATTGTTCTGGAAAGATCCTGCCATTTTTATATTTCCATTATGGAAATATAGGCGATCCCAGTACCCCCCACCCTTGTTATCAGTGAATATTATCATATTTTAAAGCTTCGCTAATTTTACATCTGAAGAATGGACTTCTTTTTTTGAACACAAATTCCTTTTACCCTCTTGAACCTTAAACTATCTTTAGGAAATGGTTTATATTTCGTTCTAGATCCTTTTTATGGATTTGTACTTTAGAATTTGTCGGTCACCATCTTTTAATTATGTGCCTTCCCCCCACATTCATCACTTAGCCTGCAGTGACTCTCCTAAGTGTATTTCTGTGGCTGGTTCTTTGGTTACTGACATTCATTTGAGCCCCTCTACCATCCAGCAGGCCCTGTGCTGGGTGCACAAGCTCACCAAGGAATAAGTCACCATCCCTGTAGGAGACACTCATAGCCTGGAGGGAGAGGTGGCAGGCGGCACAGGGGCAGCTGGCGTCAAAGCTGGACCGTAAGGGCCCCAATACTTCCCCTGAGACGGGGGATGTGGGGTTGGGAGAAGCCCTAGGAGCAGCTATGTGCATTGTAAATGGGCTTAAACACAAAGTGCAGCTGTGTTCTGCCAGAGGAAACCTGCTCTGTGGAATCCCAAACTGGAAAATGAAAGAGGGATGTTTTTTAACTTTATGAAATAATTAATCATAGCATTAAAAAAAAAAATGTGGGGCCGGCTGAGTGGCGCGGTGGTTAAGCGCTGGCTTGGGAGGCCATTGGCCCCGGTTCGGGTCCCACATGTGAGGGCCAGCGACACTGCCCTCAAAAAAAAAAAAAAAAAAAATGTGTTCTTCCCATACATTTAAAATATGTGGTTTGAAAAAAGGAAGTTCTGTGAAACTTCCTGAAGCATTGACTTCTGGTGAGTTTCCTGGCCTCTTCAGGTGTCAGTTAGCCCTTCTGTCAGGTGAGGTGTCCCCTGCCCACTCTCCAGCTCTGACTTCCTGAGCCTGTGGTGTGAGTGTGTGTCAGCAGCCATCGGGGAAGCTCAGGTGCTAGCTAGGTTGCTCCTGGGTTGGAGTAGGCAGTGCTGCCAACTCAGATTCTTCAGAGCGAAGGAGCTGGCCTTTTCCTCTGGTTCTCGGACTTAGACTTGGCTGGGCCAGTTCACTCTTTGGCATAAAGGTATCCTCATCGCCAACACTGCAGTTTAGTTTTTCCTCTCCTTTTGTAGGAACACCCCATTTCTGGGCAGTCTTCTTGGTCACTGCACGAAGTGATTGTGTACCTAGGTGGAGAGGTAGGACTACACCCTCTCCCCTCCCCCATCCTGCTCCTCTCTACCGCTTAATCAGAAAAGCGCCCTTTAGCTCTTTTTCCAAGCCACCGAGTTTGAATTGATCTTTGTTGCTAGTAAGAGGTGGGGAGGCGCTTTCCGGTTCCTACTAAAGTTACCTGACTGCGGAAGGTGTGCATCTGATAATTATAACTCTGGTGTTTTCAAGGCCTGAGCGATTTAGTTAAGAGCAATAATCCTGATCTTATCAGGAGGGTTTTGTAGTCCAACAGTGTTGCTTATAACAGTATCTGTTTTACTTCCTGGGGCTCCCCACTTCTCTTAGGATTCTCCTATAATCCTGCCCATTACCCCCTTGTGCATGTCTCATTACCTCCTGGAATCAGTTAAAACGGGGCTGGGGAGGGTAAAGATGTTTTTCTTTTCTTCCTTCTGAGATCCGGAAATTAGATTTGAACATCACAACATCATCCAGCCAGCCAGCAGTGGGGCAGCCCCAAGTGTGGTTCAGGTAATACCTGCACAGTCACTGGTCTAGCCAAAGAGAAGGTAGTTTATGCATTGCTTATTTAAAAAATAACACTACTAACAACAGCAGTGTTTAGCCCAGATATTTCAGTTACGTTTTGCATTTCAGAGTAATTAATTGGTATCCATGAGCTTGGAATCAGTTCCTTCAAAGTCCAGTGATTTCCCTGAAGACGACTTTGAGGTTCAGGTCCTAGGAATTTGCCCAGATACTTGACCTTGGGGTTCAGAATCTGTTAGATTATAGAGAGTAGACAGTAACACATTACTGTTCAGTGCCTTCAGAGAACTCTCAAGAATCTCTGTAAAAGTTGTCAGTGTGTGTGGTGTTCACAGGACAGGACAGTTTCTTCAAGGTTTCAGAATACTGGGAGTCCATGAGGCGAGTTGGTAGCTTAGCCTCTGTACTTTAAACCTGAGGAAAGGGTTAACTCTGGCCCTGGGGAGGGGTGAAGAATGGGAACTGAAATTGCTTTGGACATCTGAGCTTTGCTTTAATAAGATATTCCAGGTGGCCAAGAGTAATCCTAAAATAGCCTAGATACTTAATTGCTTTTAAAGTCAGGCGCTCATGTCTCTGGGGAGGTACAGCTCTAAGGAATGCAGTGCTGGCTCCTAAGATCTTAGAGGCGTGGTCTGGTTGGCCTCTCCCCCTCCCCCCCTCAAATCCTAGTTAAAAAAAGGCCCAAGGCAGCCTTCTTGGAGACATTGGTTAAATTTCTGTCTTTCGCCCCACTGGAAGGTTGGCAATAAGCTTTTGGCTCCTGCTGCTGCCAGCTGCCATAACCTGGCTTCCTTCAGGGCTCTGGGATTGGTCTTGTCACCTCCCCCACACCCACCCAGAGACCGTGGTCTATTTTCATTAGTGCTCAAAAGCTTCCTTCCTGCTCAGTCCCCTCTGCCCAGTGTCTCCATTCCCATCAGAACATACCGTTCTCATAAGATTTAGATTTCTCTCTCTCTCTCTCTCTCTCTCTCTCTCTCTCTCTCTCTCTCTCTCTCTCTCATATGCCCTCAGACAGGGCTGCATCTTAAGACAGTGGTTTCTCCCTGCTTTGCTGCCCCTGCCCCCCACCCAGACTCTCAGCATGGGCTGGCTTTCCCTCTCACATCTTCAATACTGTTTACAAAAGTAATATATTGACATAATAAGTCATGACTGTGGGGTATTAAAGATAGTTTTTTGTTGTTTTTAAGATTTTATTGGGGAATTGGGGGAGTGGAACAGCATTGGGGAATCAGGGGAGAGGAACAGACAAGTTGCTGTCCTTTTTGTTCTTTAGTCTAGTTGTGGAAGATGTCGCTTCACTGGCCCAGTTGGTATCATGATTGCGCCCTTCTCGGGTGAGGCAGTCACTCGCTGGCCTCTGGATGGCTGCTCACAGCGGCTCTTGGCAGCTCACGTGGCTGCTGGCCGCTCACGGTAATAACTCACAGCAGCCTCCTTGCAGCCTATGCCATCGCCTCACTGCAGCCCAGCTCCAGGTGGAGCTGTTGTTCACCATCTTAGCTGTAGAGGACAGTGTCACTGACCCTCATGTGGGATCCGAACTGGGGCTCTGCTGCTCAGAGTTGGGATAACCACTGCGCCACTCGCCGGCCCAACAATTGTTTTTTAATTGTCTCTTCCTCCATTAAACTGTAAACTCCATGAGGTCAGATACTCAATCTGCCTTGTTCCTTTTCTCTCAGAACCTTTCACAGTATCTGGTATATCACAGGTGATCAAATGTTGGTACATGGGTGAATATAATGAAAAAAATCAAAAAGTGAAAATTCCCCCATAATCCAACGCGGTTAGGTATCTTCCTACGTTTTATATGTGTACATATTTTTTTTCCAACAAAAATGGGTCATTGAAATAATCTAAAATGCTGGTTTAATCATCTGTTTTGCTGTTGAGAAAACATGCACTGCCTCCTCACTGTTCACAGTTCAGAGCTTCAATTTCCTCCTGGTATTCAAGGCATTTCACAGCCTGTTTCCACCTTAGCGCCTCTCGCTGGATCCTCCCTGCCTGTAAACATACCTTGTTTATCCTCCACTCCACACTATTTCAACTGCAAATCTCCCCTCAACCCATTCTTCAGGCCAGCTTCTCCCCTCCCCCTATTCCTGCCCCCTCCCACCTCCTGGGCGCTGTTTTGGTACTTGTTCCCTTGCTCTGTTAAATGCTGTGTGTGTGCTCAGCTTGTTTTTCCAACTAGGTGGGAATGATGTATTTCCCCTCCACAGCAGCTCACACAATGCTCTACCTGGATGCCTTCTCAGGAGAACAGTGCTGAATGAATGTGTCATAGGGTCTTCATGTCTCAGGACAGCAAAGCTCCCAGAGGCCCTCTTGTCCAGCCCTGTCTCATGGTGGATCCCACACATGACATTCCAGACCGATGGTCATCTGGGGACAGGAAGCTGCCCACCCCCCGAGAAGGCCCACTCCACTACTGGGCAGTTCTGATGTTTAGAAAAGTCCTTCTTCTGCCTGCCTGACATCTTACTGGTAACTTCTGCCCAGTGACTCTTAGTTCTGCCCTCTGGGGCTTTAGAGGAAAAAGTAAAACAAAAACAAAAACCAGAACAAAAGAAACCCCTGCTTCCTCTTCCACAAGGCAGGCTTTTAGATTTTCCAAGACAGTGAATCCATTTCCCCTGCCTTTTCCATCTTCCCAGGTAAGGTGTTGGGGAAGCACTATTTTAACGAGTAGCCAGTCAACTTAGACTTTGATATGGTGTATTTTGAAGGCCTTTTATGTGCTTGTCCTAGTGTTAGGTGCCATATTCCTCTGGTCCCCTCAGAGGTGTAACCCGCTTGTTTTGTCCCTTTCTCTCCTTCCTAATCCCCTGTCTCATGGGGGAAGGTGGGGCCCATCCTACCCAGGATGTTCTGTTTTGGAGTTAGTAGTAAAGGTTAGTACCCCCTGATAAATCTCCTGAGCAAGTGTGTGTGAGGGCTGATTTTCTGGTTGGCCACACTTCCCCGATGAAGCCAATGGGATGAATTAAGGAATAAAAGAATCCCGCATTGATAGGAGCCACCCACTGCCATGACTTGGCATTGTAGGCGCTCAGTGGACAGCATTTTATTCTTCCTTCTCCCCTCTCCCTTCCTGGTGTCTCCACCCAGAATGCTGTCTGCTGTTCTTCCCACCCACGAGGCAGCGTGGTGCAGCAAAGAGCCAGGCAGGTCTGGGTTGAAATGCTGAAGCAGCCACTTAGAAGCTCTGAGAACCTAGGAAAGTTACTTGAGCTCTTTGAGCCATTGTTTTCCCATCTCTAAAATCACCACCTCCACAGTGTAGAATTAAGTACAAAAATACTTGGTTAAGCACCTGGCACAGTCCTTGCTACACAGAAAATGCACAAACACTAACTCCCTTCACTATCATTTTTGAGGAATTTAAAGGCAAAATGCTCTTGCTTCCCGGGGGAAAATGAGCTGAATGTGGGTATAATAAACAGCCAAAGCTAGACTTAGTTGGGTATTTGGGAACAAACTGTCAGTTTCCTGTGAACTCCTGGTGAGATCAAAGCTATTAAGAGAGTTCTCAAGTAGGAGAGACTGAGAAGGTCATAAATGGTGGTAAGTGACCACTCCGGCTACTGTTGACTCCCGCACACATTCTGGGGCCACTGCCATTAGACTGGCAGGCAGTAGCCCTTCAACTGGAATGCCTTTCTCAGGGACCCCTGCTGATCCCTAAACCGTTGAGCTGGTTCTTTTGGCTGTTTTCTGCCGCCTCTCCTGCTCCCTGTTTTCCTCCACTCTAGGGTCTTAGTCAGCCATGCTCAGCATCGAAGAAAAAATCATTTCTCGGCCGATGACTTTCCAGCAGTCACACCCACACTCTGTTGACAGGCCAAGAAACCTCCTGCCCACAAATGAGAATTGCATAAGTTAGCTGTGTTTTGCAGCAGTTGATCAGAGTTAAGAATCACGAAAATAACTGCTGAAGCCTGTAATCCTCCCAATGAAAGGAGGAAGGGGAGAACAGAATTGTGGGGTTGGAGGCCCCGTGGGGGAGCCCAACCCTGTCTTTCAACAGATGTGTCAGTGCTTTCCATAGGCTAGGGGTTGGGGAACCCCTGAGAGGATGCTTACAAACCGAGGACATAAGCAGGGGCAGAAGTGACCCAGCCCAGAGGAGAAAGGTGTTAATTCTGCCTGGTGGGCAGAGGGGGAGGCTTCCTGGAGGAAACAGCATGCCAGCTGGACTGGGAAGGGCAGGCAGGGTTCAGGAGTTACACTTACCTCGGCCAGAAAATCCTGTGAGCAGGGTCAAAGTTTAACTGCCCCCCAAACAAGAGAACAACGCCAAGAAAGTGGACATTTTCCCATCAGCCCCAACAGAATGTTCTAAATTAAGCAGGCGACCCTCCTTGCCTTAGAAGTGGACAGCAGGAAGCATCTTCATTCCTGGGTATTTTAAAATATAGGCTTGTTGGAAAAGTCGTGACATATTTTTTCTATGTTTTTCAGAGGTCATTTTATTTATATAAAGAACATACCCTTTTGCCATCTTTCAGTGAGCTTCATAATTCCTCGTTCATAGAAGGACCTGTCTTTATTTGCAAAAAACTGAACAAGGTGCTGATTTACAGCCTCATCTGAATTGAATTGAACGTTATCCCACGCAAGGAGTTTTGAAGAGAGCGAAACAAGTGGAAGTCTGACGGCACAAGGTCAGGCGAGTATGGTGGATGTAGCAACACATCCCATCCAAGCTCCAATCATTTTTGATGGATGATCAAACTTGTGTGTGGTCTCACGTTGCGATGAAACACAACTTCTTTATAATTAACAAGCTCTGGACGTTTCTGGATGATGGAGTCGTTCAGACTGTCCAATTGCTGACAGTACACACTCGAATTGATTGTTTGGTTCCTTGGTAGGAGCTCGAAAAACACAACACCTTTAAAATCCCACCACACTTGAGAGCATAACCTTCCTCTGATGAATGTCTGCTTTGGATGTCATTTGAGGCAAATCATCACATCGGGACCAAGACCGTTTGCTCACCATATTGTTGTAAACAATCCACTTCTCATCACCAGTTATCAGTCGCTTCAAAAAAGGATCGTTTTCCTCACATTTAATGAGCATATTGCAGATGTTTATACACACTGTCAAATGAACGTCTCTGAGTTCATGCGGAACCCAAATATCGAGCTTGCTTACGTATCCCAGCTTCTTCAGGTGGTCGTGAACACTTGAATGATGGATATTCAATGTTTCTGCAATCTCTCGTGTCGTGTAACATGGGTTTGACTCAATCAGTGCCTTTATTTTGTCATCATCAACCTCAGTGGGCCTCCCTGACCGAGGAGAGTCGTTGAGATCAAAATCACCAGCACGGAATTTTGTGAACCATTGTTTGGCACTGACGTTCTTGTAGAGCATTGTCATCGTAAACTTTATGCAACTTTTCACAAGCTTGACGTGTGTTCTTCCCTTTATGGAAGTAAAACAGTAAAATATGGCAAAAATGCACAGTTTAGTCTTCCACCTTCAACTTGTAAAATCTCCAAAACTCAACCAAATCGCTCAATTTTTTTTTGGTTTTAGAATGAAGCTAAACTGTCAGCTGTCAAATAACATAGTAATAACATAGATGTGAATGACTAGTACTTCCAAAAGTGAACTAGTGCCGTCTGTTGCAAACATGTGTCATGACTTTTCCAACAATCCAGTAGTAACTGTTATTCTTAAATAGTAACTGACCTTCCTATCTGTGGAATGGGTCAAACAGTGGGATTGCTCAAAGAATTTAGTGTCCCATTTCTGTCTTGTTTTGGCAGGTCTCTCTGTTCTTTCTGGTCATTCAACTAGGGATTAATTTCAGGCTAAAATCCCATCACTAAGCAGATATTTTTAAGCAAAGTGGTTCGCACTTTGCAGGCCTAGTTAGTGCAAGGTCTGACTTCCCACTGCTTGGCTCCGTTCCACTCCGTGGCGGATTGGCAGAGCTGGAGAAAGCATGGGGGCCATGCCGACCTCCAGCCCCATCTCAGCTCTCGCACTTGGGTGTGTATTTTCACACGTAGTCACACAGTAGCTGCACTGGCATGCCTGTTTTTACTCTCCTCTCCTGCTGTGGAAAACCCTGTCTGAAATTCTAGGTTGTGGATTCTGTCCTCTCCACCTAACTGAGTGCTAAATAGTTTCTGAGTGAACGTTCTGTAATTAGCAAAAAACTGTGTTTTCATTTCTTGGGGACAGAGAAAGAATCCTCCAGTGAATAGATCTCCAGCTTGAGGGTGGGAACTGAGCCACCACAGTAAACAGCTGACATAACAGAGGCGGCAGTGATCCCCCATTAAAGGTCTTTCAGCCAATAGGGGCTCCTGGGATAATTGACTTTCCAGCAGGAATTAGTGGCTCAAATGAAATCACTGGGCATTAGGGCAGCCTGCCACATCCTTTGAAAGGGGGACTGAACAGTCTGGTTTTGCTGACCTGACAGGCATAATTCATCTTGATTGTTCATTGTCCTAGTTGCCACCAGATGACACCTGATTTCTTGTTGACTGTAATTACAATATGGGGTGAGTTTTAGCTTTTTTTTTTATAAATAGTGTTCTAGCCCGTTGGTTATTGGCCTCCCTGAGCTGAAGGACCTGTAGGAAGATTCCTGCAGCATCTGCCTGGGAGGTGATGCATGCACAGATAGCATTTACTGGACACTTCCTTCTACGCGTCTTTTCCTAAATAAGCAGGGAAGTGATTTACTGTAGTGTGTTTCATTTCAGCTGACAGGGTGTCCCTTCTCGATTATGCTTACCTCCCTGGGTGCTAGATTTCTGCTGTCAGAACGTGGGTCTGCATCTCAGAGCCCACTTTGAGTAAGCGAAGCCCCCCTTTGAGTAAAGATGGCCCCCCAAAAAATGTAACTGATAAGACCTACTGCTTTCAGGCAAGCTTTATTAAAGGGAGAAGAGGGAAAGGATGGAATTAGGCTTTCACTTTATTGGCATGGTTTCACAATGAGGTCCCTGTGCAGTCCAAAGACTGTCCTCCCATGGAACCTCTGCTCCCCATCTCCCGATGCCCCCCAACCTCCTACACACCCCAGCCAGCTGGGTGGCTTGTGCCTGCGTGTGTGTGTGTGTGTGTGTGTGTGTGTGAGAGAGAGAGAGAGAGAGAGACAGAGAGAGACAGAGAGACAGAGAGAGACAGAGAGAGAGACAGAGGAACCTGTGGGGAGAAATGAGCGAGTGCGATGGGCTCAGTGCCTCCAGTCCCCCCCTTTGGGTCCTCCGGTGACCAGTGGGGCAGGGGTGGACAGCAGACTTTTTATGACCTTTTATACACCCCATTAACCAAGGTCCTATTTCACTCTCCTGTACAGTGTATATGTTTGTGTATATTTTTTGAAGAGGTGCTCATTTGATTCAAATAGCCAGTTAATGCCTTTTAGCAGTAATTGTAGTTCATCAAGCATTCACTGGGGCCTAGTAAGTGCCAGGCAGTGTGCTCTATGCTGGAGGTACAAAGATGAATAGGACACCTTTGCTCTCAAGGAGCTTACAGTGCAGATAATTCCAAAATAATGTGTTAAATTCCAAGCTCAAAATGTACAGAGATTGCTTCCAGAGTACTTAGCGCAGCCAGGGTCACAAGGAGGCTGCCCATACAAGACGATGCCTGATTGGAGGAATCAGTGTTACCCAGCTGAATAAAGGTAGGAAGCACATTTCAAGGCATATTTGTATTTACCATTTCCTCCCTTCTTTTGCATGGTGTTGGTTTCACCTAGTCAATCAAATTGGGATTAGGTTTTCATTATTGCTCTAATGAAAATGAACTTCAACCTAGTGGCAGAGTCTCTGTACCTTCCTTCATATCACTGGGGAGTTCTGACCACTAGACCTGAGGCTTCCAGAGGTGAGTCTGTGCTGAGACCACACCCTTCCGGATCTTGTCCTGCCCCTTTGTCCCCCACTTGAGTGTCGTATGGAAAGCCAGGGTAGCTGTCTTCACCACATACCATATACAAACACACGTACCATGCAGAACCTGCAGGCTACGAGAATACGTCTCAGAGTGGGGGCCTCTGGAAGGTCAGCTGGGGACAGCGGGTTCTCAGGAGACTGGGCCTTTGTGTCCTCCTCTTCCAGGATTATCAGGTATAAGTAACTCCCACCCTCCACCAAAACTGGAGATGATTCTTCCACCTGCCCCCCTCATTTTGGAACCATAGGCAGAAAAGAGCCAGCTTTCCCTGTGAGGGGGCGGAGATCGAGATCTGAGCAGTCTCGCAGTGTGAGCCTGCAGGCAGCGTAGTGCTACGTGCCTTTACCTCCCCTGGATGGTTGCCTTGTCTCTCGGATTTGCTTCCTACTCCCTCTGAACTCTGTGCTTTGTTCCCCTTTAGAATGGTGGTTTGGCCTGGAGTGAGGATGCGGATGGAGGCCGGGGAAGAGAGATCTCGCGAGATTTTGCCAAGGTCTGTAATGTTTCTTCTGTGATGACGAAGGGGCAGTTGTATGGTGGGTTGTTTTGTCTGATCCCTGAGGAATAACAGGAGTGGCCTATGAGTCACACCTGTAGTCACTGAGATGCTTGTGTGTCTCCAGTGTGAGACTTCCTTCGTAAGACAGAATTTTTCATTGTGTTTTCTCGGGGGGGCGTCGGGATTGCAGCTGTATGAGCTGGACAGTGACCCGGAAAGGAAGGAGTTCCTGGACGACCTGTTTGTCTTTATGCAGAAGAGGGGTGAGTGCACACTGATGAGCCCACTCATCATTTCAGGTCTGTGAGTATTTACTGGGTGCCTGCAGCGTGCAAGTCACACTTCGGCAGGACTCCTCCCCCCAGAGTGCCAGCGTCTTAGCCCTGATTGGCTCCGAGCTTCTTAGCTGAACCGTTGACAACCAGATTGAAGAGGGCAGAGAATGAATGGAATGACCATCCAGATTTGGTCCTGTCTTATTTGTGTAACTCTTCTGATAAACTGGTCTCTGGAATCATTTCAAATTCAAATATACTTTTTTCTTAGCCTTGTAGCTTCCCCTGGACATCACTTAAATTAGTATGTGGGGCTTCCTGTTGATGCATCTAGCCTTATAGAGACTAAGAAAGGCCGATGAAAGAATACAGACTTCTCAGGATTTGGTGGGAGGGTCTGAAATGACCCGTAAAAGGAAATGCTAATTCTTTTTTTCTTACTCATTGCCTCTTTGATTTTCTTATCCACTGGCTTGGTTGGGGGCATTCCGGCCGTTTAACTATAGGGTACATGGGCATCTGCTTTATAACGCACCTTCCCCTTCTCTTCCTCTCACTGCCCCTCACCCACCCCCAACTGTCTCCACTTTGGACCATGGCATGACTGGGTCTTGAGCCCAGTGACTCAACTTCCTGACTTTATAGCCTGTCATAGCAGCTGGGTCAACTAGGTCAGCCCTCAGGAAGCACAGCCAGAGCCCCTGCTTCTCTAGGAGAAGGCCCTCAGCAATCTATGTAGCTCCACCTTCATCACCATCAGGACAAAGCCATGGAAGAGAGCTGCTCCCACCAGCCTCCTCCCCAGGACCCTTACATCTGATCAGGCATGCCTTGGTTTCTGTGTAGCTTCTTCACGGAGAGCTGGCAATGAGATACTCCTCTTATCCTAGGCTGCCGCTATCCTATAATGGCAGCCCAAGCTGCTAAATATTCTGAGTGAACTCCCCTCCCTCCCTATCTCCCTCTCCCTTCCCCCTCCCCCCTCTCTCTCCTTCTCCCTCCTCCCTCCTCCCTCTCCCTGCCTCCCCCACCATCCTCATCCCTCCATCTCTCCTCCTCCTACCCTTTCCTTTCCCTTCCAAAGGGTATTGCTTTCCTAATAGTATGCCTATTACTGCCTGTTTGCTCACCAAGACAGTCAAAAGTTTTGGGGCTCGCCGTGCCCCCATCTCCAAGCATATGAAAGCAGCCTAAGCTGCCCTAATTAGTTTACTCCTCCAACTGTTATCTGGAGCTGCATGTGTCAGTAAAAAACAAGAATATAATCCCAGAAGATAATGTGACCAGCAGCAATAAAACGCCCTGGTTGCCCTGAGAGAGAGAAATCCACTTAATACTTTGCTCTCCCCTTCCAATTACCTTTTAATTATTTACAAGCTCCACAGGCCCAGCTGGTGCAAGCCCAGGAGCTGATCTCCTCTCAGAGGGGCTGCCATAGCAATATAGATTTTAATCAGCGGTGCAGCTCCATCGCTTTATTTTCTACTTGATCGGTTTTCTCCCTTCCCAGAAGGATTTTTAAAGGAAAGTAGAAGTTGTATCAGCCTAGACAAGAGTGAAGAGCCATAATTGTTTGTTTAGGATTCTCTGTCCCCACTAGACTAGGAGCTTCTTGAGGACAGCCACTTTGTCATTTCTTTGCATCCCCAGTGCTGGCACAGGGCCAACAGGGAAGTGTTCAGGCTGTGTTTGCTGCGTGAGCAGGGAAGACGCACTGCTCTGCCAGGCAGTAGTTGGAGGCCAGCAGGAAAGCAGTGTGTGCCCAGTCTCCTGCTGCTTGACAGCAGCTGGGGATGGCCAGACTGCCATCTAGTTATTTCTGGGTGAACCCAAAGCAGGAGCAAGTGACCCTCTGACTGTGTCAGCTTATGGTTATTCGGGCCCTGAGTAAGCCCTCTCCCCGTCTTCAGCACGCAGGTCAGGCATCTTACTGCGTGCAGGCATCTCACTGCGTGCAGGCATCTCACTGTCTGCCGGCATCACCAGCAGAAGGGAAACACAGTTGAGTCCATGTTGCTACTTGTTAGTTACTATAATACAAGGTTTCTCAGCCTTAGCATATTGGCTTTGGGGACTGGATAATCCTTTGTTGTAGGAGCACCCCCCCATCCACACCCTACCCTACCCCCCACCCTACCCCCCACTCCCACCACAATCGTGATAACCGAAAATGCCTCCAGACACTGTAAATGTCCCTAGGGGACAGAATTGCCCCTCCCTTGCTCCCCTGTAGAGAGCTACTTACTGTAGAAGGATGGGAAAGAGTGTGAAGATCAAAAATTTCCTCTGCAGAGAAACTCTTTATGGAAACCATCCCATCCCCACTCAGGTAGCAGTACCTGAGGGCAGTGAGGCCTGTGTCAGACCATGTTGCGAGCGCCCCCTCTGTGGCTAAGTTCCAAAGGTGAGGGTGCAGAGCCCCTGTCCTGGGCTGGAGAACGGAGCAAGGCTTCGGAGAGAAGCTGCTGTGTCAGGGTCACAGAAACAGAGGACGCCGCTTAGGTGGCACTCAGGTGGCGGCAGAAGCCAGAAGCAGAGGTGTGACTGGCCCGGGCCCAGCTGGGAGAAGCCTTGTCTGTGTCCTTCATGAGTCAGCTGTCACCACACTATGAAGAGCTGTGTGTGGCCAAGAAGCTGGCATTCCTGTCTGGCCAGAGCAGAGTTATGGAAGTTATAGCATGGGGAGTGTCGCCAGAGCCAGGAGACAGAGTGGAGGTTATTCCCTTAAATTTACAGTGATCTTCCTGGCAGATCTGAATTAGAGTGGGTGGCTCACGGGGGTGGGAGCAGATAGTTTTTTGTTTTGTTTTGTTTTGTTTTGAGGGCAGTGTCACTGACCCTCATATGTGGGACCCGAACTGGGGCCGCTGGTGTCCTTAACCACCGCGCCACTCGCCTGGCCCACAGATTGTACTTTTAATCCTGGGAAGCTTGCTGTCTTTGCTTTTCACAGAATGGTAAGACCAAGGGCCCCTCGACATTTGTAACTTATTTGTCACTTCCAAATTGGAGTATCTGAGGCACTCAGGAGCCAGGTCTTCTTAGCTAGGTCCCAGGAAGAGCCTCACAGACCTCGGCAAATCATCTGGCAAAGCCACTGAAAGCAGCCTGAGTTTGAAAGGCCTGGGACACCCACCTGGACTGTGAGTGGGGCCGGGCAGCTTTGACACAGCGGGCTGCCCACAGGGGAAGTGGACAGGGCTCCCGGGGGCAGCACATAGCAGGCTGCCCGGGTGACTGCAGCTGCAGGTAATAAAACGGCTGTCCAATGGGAGAGGGGCCAGGCTGTAGCTGCTGCTTTGTGTTGCCTCTTTCGCTTGTTAACACGTTTGGGTGAAGTGACTGCAAACAGATGGGCCTTTCAGCACCCGGCACCTTGGTTTCTAGGCCAGATGGGGGTGACCCCTGCCCCACTAGCAGAGCAACCTGCCCTAGAAGGAGCCTGAGAAGAGGCCGCGCAGTGTCCAGTCAGGCCCACTGTCTCCCTCCTGATCCAGGAACGGCCCTGTAGCGGAGGGAGGCACTCTCTGTTGATAAGTGTAAAGCCAGGGCTCCCACCTCACCCTCCTCCATGATCTTGAGCAAATCCTTCCCTTTCTGGGAGCCACGGTTTGTTTATCTCTAAAAGAAGAGGGTTCAGTTAGAGGCAGTCTGGAAGTTTCTTCCAAGTTCTATGTTCTGTGTGCAAGACTGAGAGACCAACAGATAAGAGCCACACTCAGTGACCAAAAAAAGAAAAGCTTTTTTTTTAGCAATTTTCTATCAAAATAGTTGTGTAAAACCAAACCAGGGACCCCAAGACCAAGTGTAGTGGTCTCCCCTTTCCTTGCTGAATAATGTATTTCCACTTTTGCTGACTGAAGCCAAATTGAATTCAGTTTGATTTCTGTTCCCCCAAATGTTTCTGTCGAATGATTGTTTAGATTTTAGAACTCTGGCGCTCCTTTTGCTCACCTTTTCTGCATACACATGTGCGTGTATGTAACAATACACATTTAAATAAAGCCAGTTTTTTAACTCACTGTGGGTGGTTTCTGAAATATCCCCTGGTTGGTAGGTTTTCCAGGAGGAAATGGGGGGTGGGAGGCTTATTTGGAAGTCTGGTAAACTAAGGCTTATAAACAATTCCATTTTTCCTTTATCAGTGAGGAGGAAATTTATTCTCTTGTTCCCTAGGCCAGTGAAACAGAAAGAAGTATGGTCTCATCAAAGAGGAGGAGGACGATGGTTTTGCTGTGGTTTTTATTATTATCCCACGCACTTTACAGAACCCCTTCAACCCAGTATCTGACCTGCTCCTCCCCACAGCTCCAGCTCTGTGGGGTAGAGAGAGCAGAGGCTGTCAGTTACCATGAAGAATCAGTCCCTCCGAGACTTACCTGAGGCCACCGGCTTCCTAACTGCTAGGCCAGTGCACTTTCCCTCTCCTGTACACTGCCTTTGTGTCACGTGGCCCCTGGCACCAGCAGCTCCATCACCTCCTGCTGGGGCAGTGGACAAGCCTTGTCTCTCCCTCAGCTTTCTAAGCCCCCCAGAGAGTGCTGGCCTATCTCCACAGGCCACTGTCTGGTGAGGTCTGACAGCATCTAGCTGATAAGCATGGGACAGAACTCTTTGTGCGAGGCCTATTTCTCAGGGAAGGGCAGATGTGACAATTCACAGTGGCACAGAGACTGCCATCTGTCAGAGCAGGATGGGGTGGGGGTGGGGGTGGGGCGCAGGAGCCAGAAGCCCTACCGGCAGCATCTTGCACCCCCCAGAGCGCCCACGAGTAGAGCTGTCCTCTCCAGCCCCTGCCCCACCTCCGTGCACCAGGCTAAGGACTCGCTTGGTCATGTGGAAGAATTTTGCCAAGACCTCACCCGGAGAGCTGCCCTCCCTCCCCCACTAGTTCTGTTCAAGGCTGCAAACTGACCTTGGTTTTCCCAAATGGATTGTTGGATCTGTTTTTGATGTGTATATACAAAGAATTTACTGTGGGAAAAGGACTTGGTCTGCCTCCAAGTGCAATTTGAGTGTTTTTCCTTCTGTTGTGTGCTTATCTGTCCATCTCAGGCAAGGAGATGTTCATGACACGTGTTGCTTTGCCTTTTGGTGGAGGCAGTTTCTGTATATATTCTTTGCATCTTGCAGTAAAGCTCTGTGCTGTGGACAGTCATCTTAATAGACTAAAATATATTGTCTTTGTCAGATGAAATAGGCTTTGGGGATTTGTTTTCTAACCTTTTCCCCAAATGAAAGTCTGAAATGCAAATCTTTGTCTCAGGATTAGCCCTTTGTCTGAAGCCTGGCCTTTTTCTCTCCCCAGGTGATCCCAGTACTGTTGATAATACTGTTTTTCTTTTTTCCACATTTAGTAGTCATTTAATACCCTATAACTATCCAGTTATCCGTTATAGTGGGAAGGGATCCTGGGTTTTGAAAGGCATGGTTAATTTGAATAGCCCCCTTTTATAATTAAATCCAGCTTTCTCCCCTTCACAATTTTTTATTGGTACTTGGAAAAATTGATAGTTTTGCCTCCTTTGTCCAAGGTGAGCTAATATGCAGTAAATCGTCCAAGAATTGGTGTAACGGGGAAGTTTGAGGAGAGGGTTTGTTCCACTTACACTGTGGGAAAATCTACTGGGTCTTGAGAGGCCAGTGGCACGGATTGGCAGTGGAAGCTCAGGCAGCCATGCAGTGCCCAGGCTGGAGGCCCTGGGGTTATGCCTCTTCTCTGCCAGCCTTTTCCACCCCCTCGCATGGAGTCACAGCCAGGTCAGTTGATCAGCAGCAGACAAAGCAGAGAAGACCTGACAGTCCACCTTCTTATAACTCCTTGGCCGATTTTTCTTCAACAGTTTTGAAGGGAGGAGACAGCCATAGCCATAACTTTATTATCAGCCATAGTGTATAGCATTGCACACACAGTTGAGCTTCACCTATAGCAGTCCATCGGAGCCAGCATATCAAAAAGGGTGATGAGTTTAAAATTGGCCTCTTGGGTTGTGTATTCCCATCAGTGTATTGCTGGTGGGAATATAAATGGGCATAACTACTTGGGAAATTTGTTTGGTAGTATTTATTAAAGCTAAACATACGCCATCCCTGTTACCCTGCAATTCTGCTCCTAAGTGTATGCCCAATAGAAATGAGTGATGTTCACTGAAAGACGCATACAAGCATACTCATAGCAGTACCATTCATTAAAGCCAAACACTGGAAATTAGTAGACTGAATAAATAAATGGTGGCATCATCATGTGGTGGAATAACACACTGCACTAAAAAAGAATGAACTGCTTACACAACTGGGATGACTCTTACAGACCTCCTGTTGAGCAAAAGAAGGCAGACACAAAAGAATATATACTACGTGATTCTGTTTGTTTAAAGCTCCAGAAAATCAGCTGTGGTGATACATGTCAAGATGTGATTACCTCCTGGGAGGGCTGGGGTTAAGGGTGGATATTGATCAGGGATGAGGGAGTTTTCTGGGGTGCTGGGAATGTTCTCTATTTTCATCTGAGGAATGATTACAGGGGTAGACACAGACATAAGAATCCAATGAGCTGTACAGTGTGTCTGTCAGACCCACTCGGAGGGAAAATCAGAGGTGGAGGGCTTAGGGTCCCTGTCAGGCCACTTCTAGGATACCTGCACATCATGCCTCTGCCCTGTCTTGGGGAACAGTCGACTTCACACTGCACTACGCCCTACTGCTTAAGTTTCCCGGAGGCAGCAGCATCTTTCTCCCTAAACAAGCTGGGGAAATCACCAGTCATTTCTCTGCTTGTTCCTGGGAAGCAGGACTGAGCCGGAAAGAATGAATATGCAGAGGGTGGGCAGGAAGCTGCTTGCCTGCCTGCTTACCATGGGTCTTAACTCTTCCAGGCTCCCTGGTCGGCCTCCGTGCTCTCTTGACAGGCTATGCAAATGATTAATGATCTTTTTCAAAGCCAGGAAAAAGCAGCGAGGGTCCCTGGCAGGGCCACACCCTGGGTCCTGGGCCTTCACCCCTGACCAGTAGGCAGGAAGGCAGCCATGTAACTCTGGGGTCCCCGCCACCCCCCTTACTTCTGGTCTTCAGTGGAAAGTACCCATTCTCTCTTGGAGAGGAAGTGGCCCTCCCTCCAGTCCTCCTGCCATCTCCGTCTTTGTCTCTAGTGCCACAGGAGGTCATCTCCTCCCTCAGCCCTCACCGCTACACCCAGCTCTGTTTCCTCAGCCTGAGTGGAAGGCAGGAGAGCAGAGTGCCAGGGAACAGCTTTTGTTCGGCTCCATCTGCCCTGGAAGCTCCTGATCACAGTTTCGGCCTGCCAGTGCCAGTGCCCAGCAGCATTCTCACCACCAAGGGTTAAAGCCCAGGAGCCCCGCAGCTTCACTGGGTCCAGCCCTCATAAAAGCCTTTTCCACACAGCCCCTGGGCTGCCTTGGGCTCCCTGCCTGAAATCTGATAAGGGGCCTCTTTGTTGGGACTGTCAGTCTCCTTTATTGAGGAGGGAACTGGAGACCAGCGGCATTTCTTGGGGTACCGATAAGGCCCTGGATTCCTGTCAGAGGGAGCATGATTAATTACCCTCAATCCTGGCTCCTGCTTTGATAGCAGTGACTGACAGTCCACAGGCTTCCCGGGTAGGTGCTGACGCCCCCTCTGGGAGGCTAGATGAGGTGAGATGCCGCCTCCTGCAAGGCCAGCACTAGTGACCCCAGGAGCTCTCCTCAGTGCCTGACTGCCTCCTTCCGGGTCCCAGGCAGGTTGCTCTTGCATTCGGTGTGGGCAGAGCCCTGCCCCCTCAGGTGGCGAGCCCCCTTAGAAGAAGATGTAATCCAGCCCAGAAAGCAGGCCAGAGACACCCCTTCCCCACAAGGCTGGGGAAAGAACTGGCTTGTGGCCTCGAACTTCACAGCTGGTCCTAAGCCACCCAGGGCTCTGCAGAGAGGATCCCAAACCCTCCGTCTCAAGGTTACGTGGCAATATTATTCTATAATTCAGGCAAGCTTCTAAAACCAGGTCACACCCTCCCTTTGGTAGTAATCATGACTATCAATTTTTTGGTTTTTAAGTTTTTATTCATAGACTCATAGGACTTTAGAACTGAAAGTCACCTAGCCCCAAATCCTCATTTCACAGATGGAGAAACTGAGGCATGACTGTCGCTCTCCCATCCCTACCCCCCAGTATGATGTATTGTTCTCTTTCATTCAGGCCTCTCCCCCTCTCTCGTCGTAGTTGAGTCTCCTTGGGACAGGAGGTGGCTACCTAGGTCCCCTAGGCACAGAGCAGACTGCAGAGACAGACCAGCTCGAGGCTCCTGCTTCTCTCTTGGCTGTTGGAGCATGAAGCCAGGGCAGCATTTGTGCCTGGATTGTCTGGATAACGTGAGAAAAGCAGGCTGTCACCCAGAGCTAGCATTCAGAATAGCCTCCGCTTTGTTTCTGGCCACTCCAGGGGCCGCCGGCACTGGGAGCTACTTTTAGCTGCTTTGCAGAGGGCCAGGCATGATGACCACATGCGTCCCCTTATCCACTGATCTCTGGAGGCACACAGGGACCCGTGGGAGGGGATGCAGGAGCCACTGCCAGGCCTCCAGCACACGCCTCGCTGGTGGTTTCTCTGCAGAGGTCCTGGGATGAGGTTGTGTTTTGGTTCAATGTACAGCCTTCTCAGATCCTGTTTCTACCTCTGTCTCCTCTGCCCTGGAGCGGTTTTTAACCTAATGCAGTCACACTCGATGGCACTATAAAGGGGTACTTTTTGATGAAATTTCTACATCCACAACATTGTTTTTTGGGTTTTTTTTTGTTGTTTTTTTTTTGAGGGCAGTGTCACTGGCCCTCATATGTGGTACCCAAACCGAGGCTGCTGGCGTTCCAGGCCAGCGCTTAACCAACACGCCACTTGGCCGGCCCCAACATTGTTGTCTTTCAAATAAGCCATCTCAAATGGCTAGACATTTAGTCCAGTGACTACTCAGGGTGAATTTATGTGTGATTCTCCCCAGTGTTAGCCTGCAGAGGAGGCAGCTTGAGCCACACTACGAAACCTGGCTTGGTCTTTGGCCACACCTCTTCACACAAAATCAGTGTAAACAGCCTAGTCACCTCATCCTAGTCTGCTGGCCTGCCTCCATGAATGACCATTTCTAAAAGTAAAATACACCCTTTATGTTTGAAAATTTACCACCACTGGAGAGATTCAAGTGGAAATAATGCAAACTCAGAAGGCTCTTTGCAGATGGAGCTACAAACTCATGGTAACTGGCCCTCCAGGGCGACTGTTCTGAAGGCCAGTCCTCCATCGGCTGGGCAGGCACACGTGCTGTACGCACATCACAGACCCAGCCACCTTCCCTCCTTAGCAGGGGTGTCCCCATCTCTCTGGCCCCCCTGTGTGAAGTTACATGTTCCTTACCTTCTCAAAATCTCCAGCTCATCCTCTTATTGGGGGACTTGGCTGCAGAGAACGTGACCCCCCTGGATCGCAGTGCCCCACTGTTTATGAAGGTCATGACCCTGGTGAGTCTGCCAGGGCCTGAGGCTTCTTTCAGAACCAGGAGCATTAGCACTTGGACCTCGTGATGGGGCCGGTGGGCACGCGGGCACGCCATGCGCGGGAGGGAAGTGCAGTGGAGATTCCCAGTGGGGTTCCCATGAAGCTGGTTGCTTTGACTTTGAAGAGCTGGGGTTTTTTGTTTTTTGGGGTTTTTTTTAAGCCTCCACAGTAGTTTAGTTTATTAAACACTCCTCATTAATATTGAAGACTTGCGAGGGAAAAATAGTCGCTGCCTTCATAGAGCTACAGCTTCCCTTGGATACCAGATGAACATACACGAAACAATTAGAAAATAATTCTTTGCTGAACTTGGAGGGATTATAATAGAAATTCTGAAAGAGAAGGCACCCACGTGAATTGGAGTAGCTAGAAAATTATTCCTGGAGAGAGTGAACATTGAAGGGAGGATTTGAATGGAGGCAGGTCATTTGGGCTTGAGGAGGAGGAAGAGCACAAAGCAAAAAAAATGAGCTTAGTTTGGGGGGTAAAGTGAGGAGACGCAACTCATTGGAGAGCAAGACGTTGGGACGCGCTGGAAACACTTCCTATGTGTCGGGGAACTGGGTCATGACATTGGACATGTGGGGTGGGACGGGTAGGCAGTAAGGGTCTTGGGAGGTTGTAGCCTCTGTAGGAGGTAATACGGTGAGTAGTGTTTTAACAAGCTTGCCTGGCAGTCATGTGCAGGGTGAATGCCTGGGTAAGAGGCTGCTGCAGACATCTGACTGTGAACCAGCCAGGGCCTGGTCCGGGGTGGTGGCTGCAGGCGGCAGAGGTGGATGCTTGAGACACACCTCAAAGGAAGAATCAGTGGAGCTTCCTCACCGCATAACAGTTGGTGATCCAGGAGAGAAGAGGAGCCAGTGCTGCCTCTCAGGTTCCTACCTAAATTATTGGAAGAAGGAAGTGATGGGAAAAGGGAGCCAGCTTAGGGGATAAAGGAGCTCAGTGTGAGCACTAACTCGGAGTGAACAGGTTACACATGTGAAGATGTCCTGGAAGCTTCTGGAAATTGAGCCTCGGGGTCCTGTGTGAGGGGACCTTGGGAGTGGTCTCGAGCCTCCAGGCGATGCCATGGAGGGTGTGAAATCACCGAGGCTGTTAGTGTGCTCGGGCAGACAGTTCTCCAAAAGGAAAGGGCCCCTAATCCTGCCAGGAGCCTGGTTCTGCCGCCTCAGGCAGCAGTGAGGGTGACTGCCCAGAGCAGTATGGGGAGAGAAGGTTAGCTGGCAGATGAGCTGTGTTGTGTGTCTGCAGGCGTAGCAGCCGTCCTCTGATAGTTTACCTGTGAGTCTGAATCTAACTCCATGAGCCCTTCGTCCTTGATCCTCCAAAGACCAGCTGGCCAAGACAGAGACCTTGGAGACCTCTCGCTCCCTCGCCACACTGAGAAAAGAGGCCTGGTCCCACTATAGTAGTCCCACATGTTTATATTCATGCACCTCCTCTTCATAAACGGGAGCCAGCACCCCATTCTCTGGGCTGAATTACCTTGTAAAAAGAGTTGGGGGACCGGCTGAGTGGCACAGTGGTTAAGAGCTGGCTTGGGACGGCAGCAGCCCCAGTTCGGATCCCACATATGAGGGCCAGTGACTCTGCCCTCAAAAAAAAAAAAAAAAAAAAAAAAAAAAGTTGGTGCGGCTGACATTCCTGGCCTGAGAAGAGCATAATGCCATTCCTTGAGAGGAAAGAAGCAGGAGGAGCCGAAACAAACAGCCCTTCTCTAGTCAGGCTGGCCTGCTGTCCACCAGGCAGGCAGGCGGTCAGTGAGATTGGGGCAGTGGGAGGGGCCAGGGCAGAGGAGGAACAGCCTGTGTACAGTACAAGGAGTTTGCCATCAAAAGACAACAGGTCTCATGCCCTGCCCTGCATGGTGACCCTTCCCTTTGGAATTCTCCCCTCTGACCTCCAGATCATTAATCCCGAGACTGCCAAGTGACAGTCATCCATCACGCCTCCTGACGAGCATCCCAGCCGCCTGTGAAAGGAGCCCAGCTCCACCCTCCCTGTGTCCCCTGGTGCTCATTAGTGGGCCTTCCTGCTCAGTGCCAGGTTTCCTAATCAAGGCCCTGGCTCCACTCACTTCCCTTCGGGGCCAGTGGGCGGAAGCTGCTCTGACCCTCCCTCTTTCAAAGGCCAGGGAGGGAGTGGAGTGATTAGAGGAGAGAGAATTGTTCAGTGGCTTTTCATCCCCCTGGAGACCTGTGTTTCCAGCAGCTCCTTTGACATGGTGGGACGTGGGAGAGAAAAACCCATTTCTCCTGCAGCCAGAGAGGAGGAAGCAGGCAGTTATCCAGGCAGGAGCTCCCTGTTGAGGGAGTCTGAGAAGGCTTCCCTGAAGAAGCAGCTGAATGGCTTCCGAAGGCTGCCAAGGAGCGAGTTACCACATCACTAGGAAGGAATTTGGACTTGGTACTGCTTGCAGGGGGGGAAAAAATCTTTGAAGTCATCTAGTTCAACCCTCTTTATTATATAGATGGGAAAACGGACCCAGAGGCCACTTGTTTTACCCAAGGCCACTCAGCCTGTTAATTGGACCTGTCTTTCTGTTCATCCCAAGAGAACTGGCAACTAGTCTGATAGCTTCCGGTCTTCGAGTGTCTGAGTCAAGTTACACTTCTAAGCAGATTTGTGGACATCCTTCCAGCCCAGCAAAAGGTGGGCATACACAGGTGTCTTTTTCTCTGCTTAAGGATGACGTAACCCTCTGTTTCTGTCTTGGGACAATCACAGGGACCCCTATCAACCGAATCCCCATCATGGCCAAGCAGATCCTTGACCTGTATATGCTGTATAAGCTGGTGACAGAGAAGGGGGGCCTGGTGGAGATCATTAACAAGAAGATCTGGCGGGAGATCACCAAGGGCCTGAACCTGCCCACGTCCATCACCAGCGCTGCCTTCACCCTGCGGACCCAGTGAGTGGGGCGGGGGGCCGGGCCTGGAGAAGTGGGGTGCCTGAACCCAGAGGAGAGGCCCGTGGACACTCTGTTGTACAGTGAGCACGATGAGTGGGAGCCCTGAGACAGCTAGGAGCTTTCCAGGTGAATCCTTCACTGGACTGGAGTGATAACAAGAGCCGGCGTTTTCCGGGGGCCCTGTGTGCTGCTCCTTCACCACCCTGGTGCATTCACCTCACCGTCAGCTGTCACCCCCCCCTTTTTCCAGATTACCAAAATATGTCTCAGAGGTTAGTTTGGTGAAGGCCATGCCAACTAGTAAGAGGTAGCTTAGATTCACACCTGGGCATGTCCCTGAAATCCACACTCTCCAAGACTGTCCCTGACAGCACCTCCACCCTAAGCCGGGCCCTTCCTACCTGGCATTCAGCTTGCCCAGCAACACAGCACACAGGCAGGCAGGCAAGCAGGCCCACTGGGGTCAGTGACCGAGTTCTATCACTGTTTGAGTTACTTAGGTGGTAGAAGCAATGAGACCACGAACAGCGTTGGAGTATGAAGGCCAGAGGGGATTCTCTTTGGGAACAATCTGGACGATGCTCCATGAAGACTGTGGAGCGAGCAGTTGACATATCAGTTAGGTCGCATGCTGTGTCCTTGTTGAAAAAACACAAGGGTTTTATCTATTGGCGCTGCCCCAGTAGAAGTGGGAGATGGAGCTCTAACCAGCACATCAGCCCTTCTGTCAAGCTGCTTGGGTAGAGATTGCTTTCTGGGGCATCTGACAGAGAGAGACCGCACTTCTAGGTCCACGCACAAAGGGAGGCTCGCCACGTCTGACTAGCCGGACTCGGGTGGTTAGGAGGTCAGTGTCACAGCACAGCCTGACTTCCCCTGAGCACTAGAACAGCCCCCAGACAGCTGTGATCATAGCAGAACTGTCTCTTATTTCCCATAGTGAGCAGTGCTTGCGCTTGGAGCAGTGCCCAGAATTAAGAGTTAGAGCTGGGCCAGGGCAGCCAGCGGGCCTTTTCTCTTCAGCAGGCACGCCAGGCTGTGGGGCTGTGTCCTGGAGGCCTGTCCAGAGGCTGCTTGCACAGACCCAGCAACTTAAGATGGGTGCCTCTCGTGCCAGGTTCTAGATGACTGTCCTTGCTTCCTTGCTTCCCTACAGGTACATGAAGTACCTCTATGCCTACGAGTGTGAGAAGAAGGCCTTGAGCTCCCCGGCTGAGCTCCAGGCAGCCATTGATGGCAACCGGCGGGAGGGCCGGCGACCCAGCTACAGCTCTCCCCTCTTCAGCTACTCGCCTGCTGCTGCCGCCGGGGCCCCTGCCCTTCTCTCCCCACCCAAGATCCGCTTCCCCATCCTCGGGCTGGGCTCTAGCAGTGGCACCAGTGCCAGCAGCCCTCGGATGTCCCCAGCAACCACTCTCAGGAAAGGTGTGCAGGGTCCTGAGGGAGGAAGGGAGCCACGTTCCTGTGTCCAGGACATTGGTGGGAGGGTGGATTGTGGGTCGGTCCAGCTCTGGTACCTTTGCCAGGTGATAGAGTCCCGGTGACAGCGGTGCCTGTGCCAAATCGCCTGGCTGTGCCCATGACCTTGGCAGGCCAGCAGGCCGGCACCCGGACCGCCACACTGGAGCAGCTGCGGGAGCGGCTGGAGTCGGGGGAGCCCCCTGAGAAGAAGGCATCCAGGCTGTCGGAGGAGGAGCAGCGCCTGGTGCAGCAGGCGTTCCAGCGCAGCTTTCTCGGCATGGCACGGCAGCTGCCCATGAAGATCCGGGTCAACGGCAGGGGTGAGCGCCGCGCCCAGGAGCAGCAGGTCACGCTCCATCTGGGGGCCCGTTCGGCCCATGCATGGCCCTCCAGCTTTTGCCCTCCAGGTCCCCAGAAGGGTCTAGAGGCCAGAAAATCATATGGGGCTTCTGTGGCTACTGAGAGCTCAGTTCACCAACTGAGGTCATTTTCTGGGGGACCAGAAATTGCTTCAGGCAGTGCCCTATTCTCTAGCAAAAACGAGAAGCAGTTGTTCGAGGAGGAGGAGGAGGAGGAGGTGGAGCCAGAGACATTCATGGACAGCTGCTGTGTCTCCCCCACCGGCCTTTTGATCTGTCTAAATTAAAGGGCTCAGCCTTCACCCCAGGACCTGACCGGATGCAGGGATGTAGGCAAGCGTAGGGCAGGTCTGGGAGGAAGGCAGCACCTCCATTCCCGAGGCTCAGTGAGGGGCCGAGCTGCCTCAGGCCAGGCTTCCAGTGACCCTCCGAACAAGTAGGAAGTAGGAAATACAAGTTTGGCAGCATAATTGACGTCCTTTCCCTTCTCAAAATTTTTCAGGTGCCCTACCTTCTTGTCCCCTGAACCACACACTCCGTGTCTCTTGTCCCTGTCCCTCCACACAAACATTTTCTTTGCCATTCTTGCCCTTGACGTGGTCTTAGAACAAACATGAAATAAGCATGTCCGGAAGGAAATCAGGTGTGGAGGGGGCTGTGCGTGTTCCCAGGCAGCTTCCCCGAGTGAGGAGAAGGAGGCTGGACCTAACAGCCCAGGCATCAGGGTTCTGCTCTGGCACCCAGTCAGGGCCAGGTACACAGTCCTGCACAAGGCAGAGGCTAACAGAAAAGGCACCTCACCTGGAAAAATTCTTGGCCCTGCGTATGATGAACTTGTAGAGTTTGGGGTAGCTGGGTAGAGGCCCTGTGTGCCAGCACCCACAGCCTTCCGTGAACCCCAGATGCTAGACAGGTAGACCCTCTCCTTGAGGACCTGCAAGCCCAGTGAAAGGGCGGGAAAGGCAGGGCGAGACCTCAGAGGCAGAGACGGGGTCCTCCTCGTCGGTCCCCCAGCCTGGATTGCGTGGCAAGCGCCAGTGCACAGCTGTGAGCCAAGGCCAGCCTCCTTGCTTCAGATCTCTTTTGTGTGTGGGCAGAGGGAGTTGGAAGAAAGCAAGCAGTGGGACGCTGGCTAGCCTGGGTTCTTGTGCCAGACTTTACGCTCAGGAGGTTAGATAGGTGCTTTCTGACAGTGGGCCTTAGTCTGCCGTAGCCAGGCTGGGGGCACAGGAGAGCCTCAAAGGACGAGAATGCCGGAAGGAAGGCTTGACCGGGTCTGCTGTCTTCCCTGCCCCCAGCAGAAGACCGATCAGAGGCCTCGGCCACCGCGCTGAACCTGACCACAGGCAGCTTCGGGAGCATAAACATGTCTGTGGACATCGACGGCACCACCTATGCAGGTGAGGCCCGCGGGGCTCAAGGGGGCTCAGCTGCTCCTGCTTCACACCCTCCTGTCTGCGCGCCTTCCCGGTGAGGGCTCCCTCTTAGGTGGTCTCAGGGTTCCCCAGGTACAGTGGTTCTTCTGGAGCAAGATGCCAAGCAGGGCTAGCAGGGTGACACCCTCCACCTCCCACAGAACAATAAAAACACTTCATCAGACCCTTTTAGACGAGTGGTTGGCCCATTAACTAAAAAACTCATTCAATGTGAAGAAGCATAGTCAGCATAATCTGGGCCTGAAACCCTGTATTCTAGGTTAAATCAGTGCCCACCATCATGGTCTTCTAGTGTGCAGGTCTCCCTTTCAGCTGTTCTTAAACATCTGGCATTCCTTCTCTTTTAAGTGGACCGAGGACAGACAAAGTCCGGAATCTGAGCATAGCAGAATCAGCCTAGATTTTGATGCCTTTTCCCCTGTCATTTATGGTCATCTCTCCCTAAATCTAATTTGGCAGGAGTTGGTTGGTTGGGCGGGCCCTTCTACCAAGTTTTCCAAGGCAGTCAACTTAGTTTCACAGCAGCATTCTCTGCCCACCCCATTTTGACAGTTTATGGATGAGTTAGGGAACACACCCAGCTGACTCTTCCTAAGCACAGCTTGGTGAGTGGGAGCCAAAGGCTTCTGCCAGGAGCCTGGGCATCAGCCGCCCGTCTTACGGAGGGCATGGTAGGTGCACCTGCTATCCGAACGGGGCATTTCCCCAGGGCGTGCTTCTAGCCCTTTAAATGCTTCTGTGCCGTGAGCTTGGGGCACTGCCCACAGGCCGCATGCTGCGGGACAGAGACAGGGACAGCTCCAGGAAGTGGCCTGCAGAGAAGCAGCAGCGCCAGGCTGCCTGGCCCGTCCCCACAGTCGGTGCTCCAGAGGCCTCAGGCAGTGGTCTGCTTGCCACTGAGCCCTCCAGGCGACCAGGTGGGGCTGTGGGAGCGGGCACTGGGCCCTCTTGGCCGTCTGCAGGGCTCTGGTGGCCTGGGGGTTTATGGGGTGGAGGCTGCCTGGAGAAAGCAGGGAAGGAGGTGGGGCCTGGTCTCCACCTCCTCTTGTTCTCTGTCAGGAGAAAGGAGGAGGTAACGCCGCCTCTCTCCCAGTGGGGAGCAGTCAGAAGAGAGGTGAAGGCTCCCCACACCTCACCACCTGTGCCCTTTCTCAGTGGGTGTGCAGTCACCCAGGCCAGGGACCTGGAAGTCGTCCTGACCGCCCCACAGCTAGGCACACCGCACTACTCTGCCTCCCCTCCTCCTGCTGTCTGTGCTGCTGAGGCCCTGGCTCGGGCCCCTCCCCTGTCAGAGTAGCTTCATAGCAGGTCCCCATTACCCAGATTCCGCTCAGCTCCACAGAGAGCCTTCTAAAACACACATCATCATGTCCCTTAAAACTTTCAGGGCCCTCATGACCCCGTACTGGGTGGGACCTGGGCCTCCCTAGAGGCCTGCAGACCTCCGTTGCCTTGGCTGCCCATCTCCGCAGCCTCACCCGCCTCCTCACTTTCCCTTCGGTACGCTCTAGTTAGACCACACTACTCCGTCCCCATACTTCCCACCTCTCTCTGCCCTTCGTTCCCCCGGATTCCTCTGCCTACAACATCATCCCTTCTTCCTTCAGCCACTTTTTCTAACAGTCCAGGCATGGTCTCCCCCTGACCAGTTTTTCCCTGCCCTCCAACACCCTGGGTACACTTCCCTTAGCATTTGTGAAATTTCAGCAAAATTACTCCGCCCACCTGTCTGTCCCCTCACCGGCCTGGAAGCGGTGAAAGCAGAACAGTGTCTGGGACTCGTCAGCACCTCGCACCGTGTCTGGAGTGGAGCCTTGTGCAGTCGGGCAGCAGCCGCCGGTGCACGGGAACGGAACCCGCCCCTTCTCTCGTGCTCACCCCTTCTCCCCACCCCAGGTGTGCTGTTTGCCCAGAAGCCTGTGGTCCACCTCATCGCAGGAGCTGCTTCCCAGAGTATTGGCAGCAGCGCCAGCAGCAGCAGCAGCAGTTCTCACTGCTCGCCAAGTCCTACCTCATCGCGGGGCACACCCAGTGCAGAGCCCTCCACAAGCTGGTCCCTCTGAGGGGCAGGACCCAGCTTCCCACCCCACGCTCCTGTCGGGAGTGGAGGAAGTTGATGCACAGAATTTACCTCATCTCACAGAGCCCACGTCGAACACCATTTGGCCAGATGCTGAGAGTTTGGACATGTCCGCCTGTCTGGGCTCCAATCAGGTCCTGCTGTACTCTGGGGACAGGGAGGTGGGAGGGGCAGGGCAGGGCAGCGTCGTCCAATCAGGAATTGTCCTGGAGGATTGGGCGGGGTTTGCGTTCGGGAGCTTCCTCCGGGGTTCCCAGGCCCCTCCCATTGTGGGCACAGTGTATCGACAATCTGTAAGCCAACACAGGGCTGGAGGCCCTCCATATCCCTTCCCCTTTAATTTATTTTCCTTCTCCTGATTTTCCACCGTGACCCCTGGGTCACTGGTGTCTGCTCAGTCCCCCAGCCTGACTCGTGGGGCTGCCAGGAGCCAAGAGCATGCCTTTGTGGCCCTTCTCTGCTGAGCACGAGATGGGGCCCTTCCAGCCCACCTTCCCTACCATGTTTAGTTTTTGGGGTGTGGGTTCCTAAAATGCAAGTCCTGAAGCAGTCCTCAGGTCCCAGGGCCTACAGGCACCTGCTGAGGGAGAGGCAGCACCTCGGGGCTGCCTCAGCAGGCCCTGGCACTCACCTCACACTGACCCTCTCTCACCCTCCCAGACCTCACGGTGCCCACTTGCCCTCGTTGGCCAGCTCTCTCAAGAACAGCCCACTTTTCCCTTGGGCCCCCCTTGTAATGGGGCCATCTCAGCCCCAACATCCCCAAGCCTGCCGATGTCAGGTTCATTGAAATACCTCAGATTTGTAATTCTTTATGTTTGATTCTTCAGGAAGTATTTGCATCTCTGAAATCTTTTTTATATGTATCTTGCTGACTTTTGTTTTTTATTTTGAAATTTTTATTGTTGTAGCACCAAAGAAATGAACAGATCACCCCAAAGCCAAGCAAATGATTTGGTACCCCAGCCCCTCTGGCCCTTTACTGAAACGGCAGTGAGGAGGCGAGGAGGCAGGCAGGAGAGATGACTCAGGGATCGCAGCAGCGGGAGGGGGGGGACGGAGAGGCCCGCTCTCTCACAGGCTGGTTCCTGAAGCCACACCGGTTCTGAAGATGGTCCTCGGCCCAGTTCTGGCCAGAGCACGGCTAGTCCCAGCCCCTACCCGCCACTCGCCAGTGGGGGCAGGACGTCTCCCCTTCACAACACTCCCACCTCAGGACAGGGGCAGGCCGTGGGCCTGTGGGGTGGAGCTGCTCCAGAGCTGAGGACATGTGAGAGCGCCGTCTGTCCGTCTGTCGTCCTGGCCCCGGGGAGGAGCAGGCTGGTCCTGGGCTGTAAAGGAGTGATGCTCACTGTGCAACCCAGTAGGCCCTGCAGTGTCCAGTACGACACCACCCACTGTGATGGCGTCGGGCTGCGGTGAACGACCACGCCGGCGCAAGGCCGCGTCAGTCCTGTCTGGGGAAGGAAGGGAAATCAAGCTTGAGCACAAAAGATACCTCAGCCTGGTGAGCTGCAGCTCGCGGGCCTGCGCCCTTCCTCTCCCCTCCTCCAGCCCTCCACACCCACTCAGCCCCATCCAGTGGGGCTGACGCTCTGCTGGCCTCAGACGCCTTCCCACCCGACCCACCCAGCAAGCGTAGGGGGTGGGCACAGAGGGCATGTGGGATCTGGCGCCAGGGAGGAAGAGGCCCAGTTGGCTGGCGCTGGGCCTGCTAGAAGGTGTCACAGACATTTTGCCAGTGTGTTTTTCTCAGGGGTTTGGTCACGAAGGATGGACTCTTTCCACCCAGAGGATGCAGGGATAGTGCACTGTGTCTTTCTGGTCACTGGACCTGCTCCCTTTGCCAGGCAGCTTGCCCAGCTCCCCCACTCAGCGAACCCTCCGTGCCCTGAGAGCTTGAGAATGGTGGCGCCAGAGGAGTTTTCCCTGAAAGCGCAGTCCTGTCGGCCAGGGCAGCTCTGTCCCTTGCCCTCCCCACCTTGTGTGTGTTCTAACCAGGAAAAACGTGATAGCACATGGGTAGCTAGGCAGTGGAGAAATACCTCAGACGTCCTCTCGCAGCAAGTGTCTGTATATGTTGTGGTTATTTTCTATCTTACATATTCTCGAATGTTTATATTTCAATAAACCTCTACCTCTTCACACAAGCAGGCATGTGTTTCCAGTGGTTTTTCCATTGGCTGGTACTGGTGAGCAGCAAGAGCCTTCAGAGTACAAAGGGAGTGAGTGAAGTGCTGCTCCTGTCCTGACTTTTTCCTGACCCTTTTCTCCTTCACTCCTTTCCCATCCTTTCCCCAAAGCACTGACTAATGGTGCCACATTGGTGTCCTGGCAGGCACTGGGCCGGGGGATGGCCTCCATTGAGCATGCCTTTTCTGAGCTGCTGTTCAATAAGTATGGTCCCTGTGCACATGGAGCTCACAGTCTTGTCTGGACTTTACGAGTAAAGAAAAAAAATGGATTCTTCAGAAACAGTAGACTACAGAGGGGCTGATGGATGCTGGAGCAGTTCTCTAGACAATCTGGAAGGCTTCGCGGAGGTGGTGGCATTTAAGCTGGAAGAAGACGTGAGGGAGACCATTCTCAGCAGAGGAGCTGATACATAGGGTAAACTGCTGGCATCAAAAGACCTGACATTTGGAAAGTGACCATTGCCTAGGGTTGGTGAGGTAGAGCAGAGGGGAAGGGGCAAAAGTGCAGCTGGGGCCAGGATGGATCCCAAGCTAAGAGATTTGGGCTCCGTCCTCTGAGCGTTAGGGCACTGGCCACGTGCTCTTCTAGAAGGGTCCCTGGAGCTGGGAAACATTCTGGGCGTGGACACCTTGGAACACCTCCGCTGGAACTCAGGCCTAGATCAAGAGTGCTCAGTCTTTTCCTCTGCCATGATGCACGTCCGATGGCCCAACCTGGTTTTGGTGAAACCAAAAATAAAGCAGAGATAAAGCACTGGGTGGCTTTGTAATTGCCCTCCATCCCACACCATACATCTCACTTGTCCATCCCTCTGTTGGAAAGCGGTGACCGCTTTCTCTGCCATTTCGAAGTGCTAGAAAAGGAGGGTGAAACTAGGAAAACCTTGAGCCTCTTTCACTGATTTTTAAAAATCTTTTGAAAGAAACGATTAACCCTTTAGAACTTGAATTCCTGGTGACCAGTAGTCGGGCTCACACCTCACAACTTCCTGTGACTCCAGGACCTGTCCTGTGGAGATTCTGTGGGCCTTGCCTAGGAGAGGTCTGAAAGGTGAGGAGAAGCAGAGTCCAGAGACATCTGAGATGGAAACAGGACAGTGAGTGAAGGCAATACTGAGAGGTGGCAGGTGAGTAAGGCTCCCAATGGAGCTGGAGAATCTAGGGAGAATAAGGGACCAGGCCACTGCAATTCCATCCCATTTCAGTTTCCAGAAGAAAACAGGAGAATATCTCAAAGTCAGAAAAGTAAGAATTTCTCAAACTAGACCCTCCAAAAAAGTTAAAAGAGACCGTAAAGGTAAACTGGGAGGGGGGCAGCGGAGTGGCTCAATTGGTTAAGAATGCAAACTCTGAGCAACAGTGTCACCGGTTCGAATCCCACATGGGCCAGTGATCTGCGCCCTAGTTGAGCTGCCCCTGAGCTGCCAACAGGTGGCAGGATGGCTCAGCTGATGAGAGCATGTGCTCCTAACACAAGGTTGCCGGTTCAACTCCCACGTGAGATGGTGAACCTCCCTTCCCCGCCCCAACCAAGATTGAACACAGCACCTTGAGCTGAGTAGCCGCGAACCACCAACGGGTAGCTGGATGGCGACTGGACTTGGAGCTGAGCTAGCTGTGCCCTCCACAACTAAGACTGAAGGACAACATCTTGGCTGTTCTCCTTCCCCAATTCCCCAATACAATCTTTTAAAAAATAAACTGGGAGGAGATACTGGCAACAAAGAAGTAGTAGCCAGAATGAAATTTTTTTTATTGCTATTGTTAAAAGCAGAAAGAAGTGTTGGGGAGAGAGGACAAAGCCATGAACAGGTGTTTTGCAGAATAGGAAATACAACTGGCTGGACCTAATTAGGGAAATACACAGAAAACCATTCCACGCCATCAGATTGACACAAACTTATCTTAAAATACCGGGTCTTGGTGAGGATGGGGAGCAATGGGAACTCCCACAGACTGCTGGGAGGGTGGAAGTTAGTCAAACCAGTTTGGAAAACTCTGGCATTACCTAATCAAGTGGATGCACCTCCCCTAGGGCCCAGCAATTCTGCTAATTCTCCTCCCCAGGAGAGAGGACAGCACTGATGGTAACTTTGCTGTGAAACTACTGGACACTGGTGTGTGTCAGGGCTTGTTTTAGTTCTTTGCGTGAATTAACTTATTTGATCCTCTACACTTGTATGGGATGGGACTATTATCCCCATTTTACAGGGGAGGAAATAGGCACATAGGGGGAAGAGCAGCAAGGGTTCTAATTAAGCGGCTACAGAACCCAGAGTCCACCCTAGCCACAGCGCTAAGCACCCGCTAATATAGTAACTCGCTGAACACTCCACTCACAGCCAGTGAGGCAGTGATTTTGTTCATTTTACAAATGAAGAAACTGAACATCAGAAACATGCTCGAGGTCACATAGCTAGTGAACCGCAGGGCTGGGAATGGACTCGAACGCAGCTATTATAACCTCTCCCCCCTGTGCCTGCCTTCCATGAGGGGCAGGGGCGACCCAGCGCATTGAGGAGAGGGAAGCCGAGGGTGCAGGGCTGTTTGATTGAGCCCTGACCCTGCTCGGGCCCGGAGGAGCGCTGCGGAAGTCACCTGTCGGCCAAGAGCAGCTTTCCCGGGGGGCTAGCCGCAACCTCCCACCTGATTGGCCACGGTTGGCCACGTGTTCCCGCACAGCCAATGGGAATAGGAGGCGGGTCCAGGGGGGAAGGACTGCTAACTATGCTTCAGCTCGTGGATCCCGGTAAGGAATGGGGAGTTGGTGGCTTGGGACGTCTGACAGAGAAGGTTCGGAGTCATCATCAGAAGGGAGGGGAGAAGAGACCCACTAGGATAGCAGGACTTAGAAGAGCGGGGCCCAGCTGGGCTTGCAAGACAGGGAGATACAAACCCCTTGGGACACAGATCAGATGGCCAAGGGATGGTGGGGAGGGCCCTCTGTGCCAGGGAACAGACGGGAGCCAACAGGCTGGGAGTCATGGGAGGGCAGTGTCTGGTTTGGAGCCTGTTGGGGATATTTCCCTGGTGGGGGACCCAACCATTCAGGCCCATGTCAGGAGAAAGGAGAGGGACTTATTCTTGGGCCCCAGGGTGTCTGGGAGAGCCCAAGGGCAGCGGGACCTGGGGCTGGCCTCTAGAGGGGTCTGGAACCCGGAAGCTTTGCCCATGGAAGGCGCTCCTCTCCTGAAGACCAGCTCACCCTGCTGCCCCAGCCACAGAGCAAGGTGAGATGACCATCCCACAGATCTGGTTCATGTCTCCTCCATGCAGGAGACCCCCTGGGCCGAACCAAAATCGCCATCCGAGTTCTGCTTTCTGGACATTGTCGGCTCCACCTGCTTTCACTGCAGTCCAGCTTTTCCCACAATGAAAAACAAGGCAGTTGACATTTCGCAAGATTTGTGTGTCCAGTCTTCAGCCCTGGAGAGATGATTCTTTTGTCCCAAGCCCAGTGATCCCAGATAGGAGCCCACTGGTTCAGCTGGGCCCAGTACCCAGTGCTGGATCTGTCACTAGAGAACTCACTCGGCAGCTCCCAGCAACAGTGTGGGTGGCAGGGAGGAGAGAGAACATTTTGCAGAAGACAATGGTGGGAAAGAACCCCAAAGATGTCCTGACCCCCTACCCTGCCACAGAGTATCCCCTGCAAGACTCTGCTTCAGTTAAGGCAGTAGATGGAGGGAGTGTTCAGTGACACAGTTGAGGGTTTTGGGGGCATGCGGCCCAGCTGGCAGAGCTCTGTAGTGGAAGGAAGCACACAGAGGGGCAGGGTGGGGAGGGGGTGATGTTCAGAAAAAGAAAAATACCAGGTGATCTTCAGGGGAATGTCAACCCCAAGAGGGCCTTGCCCATGGGAATTGAAGATGGTCGTGCTAGCAAGCTCAGAATAGGCAGTGTGAAATGAGAAGCCACCTTTCTGGGGCAGGTTAGGGGATCAGAGGGCTTATTTTGCTGTGTGACCTAGGGCAGTTCCTGACCTTCTCTGGCCAGTTTCCCTGTCTGAAAGAGGAACTGTAGAGTGATCTGAGGCACCAGTGAATGAGAACTCACTTGGAAAAGTCTAAAGCCGAGTGCCCAAGGCCTTCACCAGTATGACAGAGGGTCTCTGGTCATTACCCTGCTGGCACTGGGGCAGTGAATGGGCCAACCAAGCCCCAAAGGACCCCAGGCCCCCTACTAGCCACTCCCTGCCCGGCTCTACTCCTATCCACAGGGTTTTCCCTGGGAAAGGGCCAGGCAGCTTCATCCACTGAGAGTCAGGAAACTTGTGCTGACATGGGCATTTCAAGCCCTGTGGCAGGCAGAGGACAGGGAGGCCTGTGACTGCAGCCACCTCTAAGCCCCGTGCCTCAGGTCTGACAGAGACCCTGGCCTCGGGAGCTAAAGGCATAGCCAAGAGGCCTCCCCTCTCCCCAAGGATTCCTGACTTACCCTGGGTTCCCTGTGGCCTGTCAATCCAGGCCCTCTGTGCCATTACCACCCAGCTCACTGGGGGTGGGCATCGGGCTGACTTCCATCTCTGTTGCAGTGAGGCTGTTCCCTGGTGGCCCTGGGCCTTGGTCTCCACACCACCTCTCTTCCCCAGCACTGCCCCTGGCTGCTGACTTCTTAGCATAAACCAGTAGCAGCTCCAGGCGCTGGAACTTGTTATACTGTCTGTCCCTGGTGGCTGCACTTACATTAGGTTTCCTGAATTTCATAAGTACAAATAATGCCTTGTTGGTGGAACACTGGATAAATAGATTCTGTGATGAAAGCCCTACCTGCACTTGGTCTTGGGCACACTTGGTGGCGTTATGACGTTAGTACTGACTTGCCCCACCTGGATCCCAGGTAGAGGGACCTCGGGACCAGGAACCAGGCACTGTGCCAGGCACGCTGTGTCATGTCATCCTTACATTATTGCCCTTTGAGATGGGGATTGTTGGTATCCCCATCTTACAAATGAGGAAACTGAGGCTCAGAGGAGGCAGACTTGCTCACACTCACTGAGCTGGTCAGTGGTAGTGCTGACTCGAGCCCAGGACTTCTCGGCTCTGAGGCTGCTCTCCTTCCATCTGTGACCCCAGGCCCTGGAACCCAGCTGTCCTGACTCCCTGTGCCCCCAGAGCCCACCCAGCCACACCCCTTGCTGCTTCTTTCCCTGTGTTCCCCTCTTCAAAAAGAAGAAGGCAGGAAATCTATCAGGCTAGGGCTGGCCAAATGGCTCAGTTGGTTAAGAGCTCGCTTAAGAGTGCAAGCTGAGCTCTGAGCAACAGTGGTTCGAGGCCAGCCCGAGCTGAGTTGCCGTTGAGCTGCCCTCAGCTAAAAATAAATAAATAAATAAAATCTATCAGGCTCCAGGCCTGGCAGTGTCCCCACAGGGGATGAGAGGGCTCTCTCCTCAGTGTGGCCCCAAATGTCCCCTCTGACCTGCCCCAATTCTCAGGGAAAGGGGAAGAGCTGTGGGGCCTAATAAGCATCTTTGTGAGGGAGGGGGTTCTCCCCCCCAACAGCCACTCAGACCCAGGTGCCCCCTCTTCCCATGGTCCTCGCTTTTTCACCAGCTCCTCCGGCCTCAGCTTCTCAGCCAGGCTGTCTGCCACCTTGAGGGGAGGGCAAAGGGGCAGTGAGCACATTCCAGGGCCTGAGGCCTCCCTGGGGGCAGTGAGGGCTGGGGAGGGACTTGACTGAGTGGGGAGGGAGCTTAGTGGCCACTGTGTACCAGGGATTGGGCTTGGGAGGCTATGGGCCCCGCCCTGGGAGTGCAGGCCTGGCAGGCACAGTGATGGGGAGGAGGAGGGGCGAGCTGCTGAGCGCCTGCTTCTGGGCAGCCCAGGCCCACCGAGTCCAAACTTCCCGCATGCATCTGGAGCCCCGCTGGCATCTGGGCCAGCTCTGAGCCCACTTCCTGCAGGGAAGCCTGGGCAAGGGTTGGGGGTCTTTGGCTCCTATCTTGATCTGGTGCTTCCCCTAGGATATCACCCCACCCTGGTCTCAGAGCTCCATTCTCACAGGGTCCTGCCTGGGACTATGTCTTGACCCAAAGAAGGGGCCTAATAGCTGTGGGGTGCTGGAGAGGTTGATAGAACAGCACTGGGTTGCGGGGAGCAAGATGCCTCATTCTTCCCCTCCGGACTGTACAGGTAATTAAAAGTTTCCTGGATCCCAAAATATTGCTGGCTCATACTCCCTCCATGTGAGGGCTAGCTGGGCCAGGCCCAGGTCTGCAGCCCCCTCCATCTCCAGACCCTCTCTTCCGGCTACCTGCATAGGGGCCCTGCGCCTTGGCCCCCACGCACCTACTTTATGTTGATGGTGAGCATGCCCTGTCAAGGAGTGAGTGCCTGGTCCCTCCCAGGGCCACCTAGAGACAGTGTAAGGGCAAGGCAGCCTGGGGTCCAGCCTGGGATGGTTCTAGGCCCTGCTGTTGGCCCTTTTGGTAGAAACACCCTGATCCCAACTCACTGATTCCAACAAGCCAGGTAACCCGTCTCCTCAGCTCGCAGGTTCAGCCCCATCTTGCCCTCTGCAGGTGGCCTCAGTCTCCCCTGTTCCTGGTCACAAGGGCCCAGTGTGGTCTTTGGGGGCCTGGTCCACATAGCAAAGGGAGACCCCTCCTCCAGCCCTGCCCACAGCTTGATCTGACTGGGGCAGCCTGGACATGCCAGGCCTGCTGTCACCTCCTGCTGGGGCTGCAGCTGCTCCGCCCCTGCCTGCCCCTGAGTTCTCCCCTCTGCCTCTGGTGGGGCCCACCCCAACGGTCCTCTGGCTCCTCTTTAGGCCTCAACTGTAGCCACTTCTGGGGACAGCAGGACCCTGTCCCCTCGGCCCCACCCCATTCTGACCATCATTAGCTCAACCAAGGCCAGTGGGCTACTTGGCTGGAACACAGGTCCAGTTCTAAAGGGCTGTAGAGAGTATGACCTAGGGACAGTGACCCAGTGGGTAAACTGACGAGGGTACAGGATCACTGAGTCCACCAACACCACTCGAAGTGTACAGGCAGGACCTGAGCCCAGAAACAAGGGGCTTGACCGGGGCCACAGGCCACAACCGCATCTCTGTTCTTGGGAACCCTGCTGCCTGAGAAGCTCAGGGAGGGTTCCACAACAGGGCCTCCACAGGCTCTTCTCGGGTCTGGGGAGGCCTGGCTGCTTCCCTCACCAGATGTTGGGGAGGTGCCTGGGGCTCCACAAGCAGCACCCACCCCTACTCACCACCCGCAACCCCTCAACCAACCCACACTCCAGCCTCTGCAGCTGTGTCAGGGTCCTGAGATTAAATGAGGGCAAAAACGGCAGAAAACAGCTGGGTTGCAAGATCTCAAGTCACACCTAACCGATCCAGCAGGAAGCTAGCAGGAAGCAAACTGGGGGCTGTTATGGTGTGAACTGTGTCCTTCCCCTGCAACCCCCGCAAAAAAAAAAAAAAAAAAAGAAGATGTTTGTGTTCTAACCCCCAGGACCTCAGAATGTGAGCTTATTTGGAGACAGGCTCTTTATAGAGGTGATCAAGTTAAAAGGAGGTCATCAGAGTAGGCCCTAATCCAATATAACGGGTGTCCTTATGAAAAGGGGAAGTTTGCACACAAAACATTCACTCGGGAAGCATCTAGTAGGCAGGGACGCAGGGATGGGGTGATGCAGCTACAAGCCAAAGGACGTCCAAGACTGGCAGCAGCCACCAGGAGGCGGGGACGAGGCCAGAGCAGACCTGGACAGCCCTCAGTGAGGAGCCACAGCTCACTCTCAGACGCCAGCCTCCAGGACTAGGAGACGGGTGCTGTCGCGTTAGCTACCCACTTTGTGGCACTTGGTTATGGCAGCCCCAGCAAACTAATACAGAGGGTGAATGAGATGAAACCCCACGTGGCAGCTCGCTGACCCCAAAGGGACCCTGATATAGGACTTTTGCCTCAAAGCAGCCACGCCTGCAGCAGCATGAAGCATGTAATGACAGTAACTGACATTTCATGACCATGTGCCATGTGCCCACACAGCACTGAGCCTGCTACAGGCTTGTCCAATTTAACCCTCATAGGCAGCTGATGGGGGAGGAGAACTGTCACTGTGCTCATTTGTTCCCAGATGAGGCTCAGAGAGGTTGAGTAACTTGCCCAAGGTCACGCAGCTGGTATAATGTGGAAACAGGATTTAAGCCCAGTACCAGTATTCAAGCTCCTGAGTCCACAGTCTTTTTTTTCTTCGTTAAAATTTTCTTGATTAAAATATAAAATTGAAAATTGTCGTTTTCAATTACAATTGACATACAACATCGTATTAGTTTTGGGTGTACAACATAGTGATTAGATATCTATATCTATGGAATGATCACCTCAGTAAGCCTAGTACTCATCTGACACCATACATAGTTATTGTACGGTGCAAAAGTAATTGCAGTTTAAAAAAAAAAAAAATTTGAAAAACCGCAATTACTTTTGCACCAACTGATACAATATTGTAGATTATATTCCCCATGTTGTATTTTACATCCCCGTGACTTTTTTTTTTTTTTTTTGAGGGCAGTGTCACTGGCCCTCATATGTGGGACCCGAACTGGGGCCACAGGCCCCGGAAGCCAGCGCTTAACCACCGCGCCACTCGGCCAGCCTTGTTTTTGTTTTTAAGGTAAAATAGACGTTTTATTTATTTGTACTTAAACTTACAAACCAACCAGCCAAACTGGTACTATTATCATGATACAGTAAAGTATAAAAAACATCTTTTACAAATACCTAAGTAATAAGCAAATTAGGGGTGGTAGTAAAACAGCAAAAGGGGCAGAGGAATTCAATGAAGCACATTATGGCTCATTAACCTCTCACCTGAGTTGAGGTGTTTTTTCGTGTTTTTTTTTTTTGAGGACAGTGTCACTGGCCCTCACATGTGGGACCCGAACCGGGGCCGCTGGCTTCCCAAGCCAGCACTCAACCCCACGCCACTCGACTGGCCCCTGAGTTGAGGTTTTTTAACAAGACTCCCAACCTCAGAAAAATGAATAATCCTTCATTATTCATCTTCGTACTTTTACTTTCTATTCTCAAGATAAGATTCTAGGTCCTAAAGATATTCAGAATATTATTCTATCTAGTTATCTGTAGCCAGAGACACCGTTTATCATCCTTTTGTCTACAGCAGCAAGGCTACAGAAACCTCTTGGATTAGACTCCAGTCATACCCCACTCCCATCCCCCAAATTGAACAGACATAATGAGAAAGCAGCAGGATATCAAGGCAGAGATACATAGAAAAATCCTGGAAGTGGTACAGTCACTGCCCAGATTGATTGCATAATATACCCATCGTCACACATCGTCAGGCTGTCAGTTCATGGAATAATCTGGGAATAAATCCATGATTCGCTGGGTACTATAATACCTAGGGGTTTGCTGTATCCCCTCAGAGCGTTCCCCAGCAGTTTCCAAGGTGGCCTCCAAATCACTGACAGGTCCATTTTGCTGGAACTGGATCTGGGGCAGCAGGGCTTCTTCCCCACAGCTGAAGAACTGACTGTTCCAGGCCTGGTTGTTCCAAGACTGGTTACTCCAGGCTGGCGGGCACCAGGTCTGACTGTTCCAGGAAAGGTGGTTCCAAGTTGGGTTATTGCAGGTTTGGTTGCTCCATGTTGAAAAGTTTCCAGAAGCATTCACCAGGCATCCCTGGTGACAGGAAAAGAGGCCTGGGCTCTCTGTAGTTGCTGAGCCTTGAGTCATATATTTGCTGTTCTTTGGCCAGTTGTTATTTCTGCCACCTCTTACATTTCATTTGCTGGTTCTGGAACCAGGTCTTAATCTGTTTGTAGATAAGTTTCAGAATTTTGGAAAGTTCTTGCATCTTCTGGAGGCTGAGAGATTTCTGATTTCTCATTGAGTACACAGAGTTGGGTTCTGATCTTCTGTTTCTTTTTTTTTCCTTTTTATTATTTTTTTTAGAGGGCAGTGTCACTGGCCCTCATGTGGGATCCGAACCGGGGCTGCTGGCGTCCCAAGCCAGCTCTTAACCAATGCGCTGGCCCCCTGATCTTCTGTTTCTTGACCTGGATCTTCTCTTTGTTTTTCACGGTGTTTTCTACAGAAGTAGGTGGTATTATGCTGGGACTGGTGGAAGAATCAGGGCTGTTCTGAATAAGCAGATCCATGGAGGAAGGAAGAGGAGAGACTGCAGTCTCCTTGTGGAGTGTCTCAGCAGATGACATTTGCAAGGATGCATCATTTTCTTCAGGTCCATAAATCTCAGACACTGGTGAAGTTTCCCTGGACTTAGATGCTTCGGGGCAAGGCGGGCGTTAGGGATAAGTGAGACCCACACCCATGTTATTTTGCAGTGACAGGACCAGCCAGCCCTATCTAGCAAAAGGTGAGAATTTTGTCCCATGACTGTTTTTTATAACTGACAACTTGTACTTCTTAATCCCTTCACCTCTTCCACCCACTCCCCAACCCTCCCCCCTCCCATGAGCCCACAGTCTTAACGCTAATTTGGGAACAGTGAAGACCACAGAATCCTGGGAATGAAGAGAAAGACAGACTGAGGTAGAAACCCAGAGAGTGTCTGGGTGGAAGGAGCTTGAGGTTGGGGATGGGACTAGAGGCGGAGCATGCTGGAGGCCCTGGGAGCCCCTCGCATCCCTCTGCCAGCTAGACCCTATCCACCTGCTACCCCATCTCTCTGAGATCCTCTGCTCTGCTATGAGTTTGGCCCATCAGCCGCTCCCTACAGGACCACTGCCCATGACCCAGGGCTGAATTCTAGATCACCCTCATGGACAGGCCCAGGGCCTGGGGGCACCCACTTGCTCACAGAAGGTGAGTCCTGGGCAGGCCTCCCCAGGAATGAGAGACAGAGGAGAAGTGGCCTGGGCAGTCCCTAAGGGGCAAAGGGCTGGAAGGTCCTAGAGTTAAAACCCAAGTTGCACTGGTTTTGGGTTGTTCGCTTAGGGCTCACCTGGCGCCACTTCCTTCCTGAGACCTGAAGTCCCAGCCCTAGGTCATGGTGTCCCTGCCTTCTTGCTGACATTGTCCCCTTGAAGTTGGGGGTGTCTACTTGACTACAGTGCACAACCCATAAAGAATAGAGTCTCTCCAGACCCCGTGGAGACAACCTCCGATCCTCAAGGATCTGGGTTGAGAAACAGACAAAAACTGAGACTTTTTTCTGTACAAGTGTGTAGTCGCAGATAATCATTGGAACAGCTCCCTTGAGAAACTAAGAGTCTTCTCAGAGCACAGCTCTGGACCTGTTTGAGAGAACTGATTTAGACCAACTCCACCTTTTATGAGGCCAGCTAATCATGTCTGCCAAGACCATGCCCACCCCTTCCAGCCAGATCAATAGGTCGGCTCTCATGGGGAGTCCCGCGGCATAGCATGATGCCAACCTGGGTCCTTCCAACTGTACATCCCCATGGCTCCAAGCCATCTCCTTGGTGTCTATTTCTCTGTGTCTCTGGGTGTCTGATATGCATCTTGGGTTGTGTGTGTGTGTCCATCTATCATGTCTGCTGTTGCACATACATTTGCCTGGGAGACTAAGAGAGGATGCCGTCCAGAAGAGACAGCCATCAAGCTGGACTTGAAGTCAGGTGGACAGGGCCTTGGACACCGAGCCCTTGCTCGGCCCCTGTCCCACATTTCACAGTGACCCCCTCACCCACTCCACTTCTCATTTAGTTCAGGGACTGTATTCAACACCCCCACCTCCATGTCTCTCCTCTCTGGGCTTTCGCATGTGCTCTTCCCTCTTGCTAAAATGTCCTTTGTCCCTTTGTTCCTGGAGGATGCCTATTCATCCTTCAGTAAGTTTCAGAGGCCCAGGAACCCCTCTGGGGGATGCGGGGAACCTTCCTATCTGCTGCCCCCAGCTCCTATAGTGCCACTCCCCTCGTCAGGTATGATAAATTATAATTGCCAACTTGATGATTGGTGGCCCCAAACCATAAGCTTTGGGGATGAAGAGTGGTCTGACCTATTTTTGGTTCTCTTGTGCACGAAAGAGGGTCAGACATATAGTAGATACACAGTGAATGCATGCTGAATGGGTGGATGGATGATGGAGCGTAATGAGGAAGAGGCAGAAGAAGGGAAGGAAGTGGGGGATAAAGCATCCTAAGAAGGGGAGAGACTAATTGGCTTGCAGTAGGAAAGACAGGGCAGTGGGGAAGAGAATGGGGAGGAGAGGGTTGCGGGGAGAGAGGAAGGCGGTGGATGGAGAGCACGCAGTCAGGCCTCATTCTGACTCTGGAGTCTCTACAGTTCCTCCTCTTTAAATTTCAAGGCAACTGCCACCTGGTGCCAGCATGCCTTCCAATCCTCAGCCACCTCCCCATGAAGCCTGGCATGTGATTCTTCCTCTAGCCCTTCCTGAGGGGCACTGGTACTTCCTGGACTGGAGTGTGCTAGCAGAAACGGGGCACTCGGAACACAGCCTGGACGCTACACTGCCTACCCCATTCTCAATTCTTTCTTTCCAAGTTGCACAGATATCCTTCCTATTTCTTGTTGGCTGGAACAGGACCAGGGCAGAGATACCTGTTCCAAGGCCCCTGCACACACAGAACCTCTGTCCTGGGCAGTCCCACTCCTCAGCTCCCTGACTTGAGCTCAGCAGCTCAGGTTATCTCATCTCTCCCCAGCCTGGCCCTGGGCCAGCAGGAGGGGCTCAGCCAAGTGTAGGGGAGACAGGGCTTGTTGAAGCTGAAAGAATTCCCACATGATCCCATAAAAGAGCCAGAATGTGACAACCAGGAGTGTTGCTACCTGGGAAAGGGAGCCTGGCTTTGGCCATGTGATTCAGGGTTTGGTGACAGAGGCTGGCCCACATCCTGTCCACAAGGCCATCTCACCCAGTGTGAGAGCAGGACACCCACCCGAACCTAGGTTGGGCACTTTGAAGGGTGGACCCAAGCAGCTATTTACCTGGCTACCTGGCTACCTGGCTTCCTGGCCAGGGGCCACCCCCAGCACTACTACGTAGCACCGACTGACTTATCTTCAATCTTCAAGCAGACTTACCTTCTGCCTCCAGAGCCTGCAGGTGCCCTTCCAACGCTTCAGACCCCTAGTTGCTGGTGGTTCTGGCTCAGCTCTTCTGAGAGGCTCTTGTTCACCTGGGAACAACCCCCACCCCACTCGGGAGTCCTGGCTAAGGGGATCACCTGGCTGGGATCCATCTGCTCCAGCTAGCCCCCAGGCCTTTCCCCGTGCACTCTCCTCTTCCCAGCACCCCCGATCTCCTTATCCGCTGGGACTCAGTTCTTTCAGAAGCCTCCCTTGGATGCCCCCAGCACACACAGGTTTCTCCAACCCCACGTTTTTGGACGTACCTGGCAGCACACCAGCAGAGGGTGCTGTTTCAGGGGTTCCAATGCCAGTGGTGCTTGCTGGAGCCATGCTGTTTGGAGGCCCTGCTCCAGTCTGTCCCTCCTGGTCATTCTCTTTACCATGGTGTCCCAAGAGCCCCTTGCCCAACTTCAGAATCCCCCAAGGACAGGGCCCAGGCTCCCCTGCTTCTCTGGCCCCGGCACAGGTGGGCACAGCTTGCCTCACTCAGTTGGTGCCTTGGGTTCCCTGTGGGGCCAACTCTGGTGGCCATCTTGACCCACTTGGGTGAGCATCAGCCGCTCCTGCAGGAAAGCTGTGTGTGTCCTGAGCCTGGCGGGGGTCTCAGAGGCCCCCATGGAGACTCCTCAGTCCCCATCCCAGCTCTGCTCCTGGCCCTGCAGGCCTGGCACCAGCATCTCCTACAGAAACCGTCAGTCCAGGACTTGGGTCCCCTCTAAACCCCCAAACCACACTGTTATGACCCTGAACAAGCTCTTCCCTACCCTGTGGGCTGTTTTCCCATCTGAACCAGGAGGGAAGTCAGCTGGATGGCTGTGGGGTCTCCCCAAATGGGTCCCTCTCTGGGCTGAACAGAAGCCCCTGCACTGCCCTCCTTCCTCCGCTACTGCTCCAGTAATGAAGACCAGAGAATGAAGTAAGGGCATGGCCAGTGTTCAGGGCCCTGTGATACAACCACTTGGAGGGGACTACCCCAGGGGAGATCTGGGCTAAGGGGCTGTCAGCTCACTTGGTCCAGACACTTCTGGGCCTTTTCCACTTTTCCTGCAGTAGCAGGATCCTCTGGGCAGAAGAGACTGCCTGCCCATCCTCTCCCACTCTGCCCCTCCCCCACCAGCCGGCACCCTCACTTGTCTTTTATGTCCTGATCTGGCCTCCTCCACTCCTGTCCCTGGGACCCCTATAGCTGATGCCTCTCCTGCTCCAGGTGGGCCAGGGAGCATTCCACCTGCTGGGGGAAGGGCTGAAGACCACATGGGGCCCCTGGAGAGGACTGCTTCTCCCCCTGTGCCCCTTCCCCCAGGCACAGCAGTGCCTGTGGATTCTGATAAAGCAGAATCCTTTATCATGAGGCCCTGTCTGCTCCACCAGCTGTGATAAGCCCAGCCAGGGGCTCAGCTGACAGCCCAGCATGAATATGTGCCCTGGCTTGTACATAAGGGATGGCACCCCACAGCTCTGAGGGGCTGCCCAGCTGTTATCACTACAACCTCCAGACGTGCATCCCTCTTCCTTCAGTTGGACCTGAGACACATCTCCTCTCCACCCCAACTGCTGATGGCTTTGGAGCTCCAGCAAGATCAGGATGCTGTCATGGAATGCTAGAGGCGGGCAAGAATGAGGAAACAAACTGTCAATCACCCCACGGAGCAGGGACTCTAGGAGAGTCAGCTGTGGGCTACGTCACAGAGTGCAGGGAACAACAGCTTTACTGGTCAGTAAAGGCTAGTGTATCTAGTGTATCACAGGGTGGCGCTGTCCACACTCTAACATGGGGTAGAAATGCTGGTTATCCTCCCTAGGAGCCTCAGCTTTCACCAGGGGCAACTGGGCTTCTGGGCAAACTCTTCTGTGCATTGAGCTACAACCAGCCACCTCCCTCCCTCTGACTCTCTCTGGGGGCTACAGGGACACTGGCCTTTCCTTTGCCTCTATCCAGTGCCCCTAGACACACCAGGCAATGCACTGCATACCTCCGTGGGGCACCATTCACAGAGATGACACTGTTCAGCATGGCAGTCCTGTTGGAGACTCAATTCCTGTCTCCTTTGGTTGCTCCAGAACCTGAGGAGCCTTCTTCCGGGGAACAAGATACTAGATGTTGGTGCTTGCGTTTGGGAGCTTTCAGCCTGGTAAGGGGACCTTGCTAGCTCAGGGAACCTCCCTAAGGTTGCCAACAAGCCAGGAAGATCAGGGGGAGAGGATGGGAGCCTCACTTTCTGCCTCAGAGCCAGTATCTCACTGCAGGCCCTGCCGGAGTCCCTGTGCTTGCTCCAACAGGGCCTCCAGCGCCACCCACAGGCAGCCGGCCCGCTGGGCCTGCTGCCAGCCACACTCAGGTCCTTCTTTGAAGGCTTTCAGTTCTGGGCTGTGGTCTGAGCACCTGCCAGGCTTCGGCCTGGTCCCAGGGGCTGCTGTGCGGCCCTTCCCCATGCTCACCTGCACACTTCAGTGCAGCTGGGTGGGCAGGCACAGTCTAGTGACCAGAAGTGATAGGAGTGCCGGGAACAGCAGGAAGGCCTGTGCCAGGTCCACGGGGCTCTGCATCAGTGGGTCCTGAGAGCAGGACGGATGGGAGACCCTGGAGCTCAGGCAGTCCTGCCCTTCCAGGGCTCCAGCCCCTGAGGCCCCTCTGATGTGGAAGCTGAGGCCCTGGGCTGAGCAGGCACTTAAACCCTACAACCTCAGCCTCTTGGCCCAGGAGTTTCCCTAGTAATTCAGATTTCAAATAAACACCAGTCTCAACCCTGCTAAACTATTCTCAATCCCAGGTTTCCATGAGCTGTGGGTGCTGACTGCGGTCCAGCCACCTGCTGACCATCAAGCTCATGGGGCCTCCCCAGTTTGGGGAGGCAGGACTGAAGCTCAGAAGGGGACATCAGTTGCCCCAGGTCGTATAGGGAGTCAGTCAAGTCAACTTTGAACTGGGCTCCATCCCTCCCCCATGTGAGTGTCTGGAAATGCAGGGTCAGGGGAACATTTGGGGGACATGTTAGTTTAGCTCTGGTGTGGGGGGTCAGAAGCCCTCGAATCATGTCACTGCTCTGATACCTCTGGCTTCCACAGCTCCAGGTGTGAGATGGGGGCCCTGACCCCCATGCGCTAGCAGCCTGGTTAAGGGAACTCACGGGGTAGACAGGGGCTGCTCATCAATCCTCCTAAACCCCGCCCCTCAACTTCGGGCCTCAGGATCCTACCAGTCTCCCTACCCACACCCCAGGCACCAGGTACCTCGCCCCAGCTCTGTGTGGGCACAGGAAGAGGGTACCCTCTGAGGAGAGGGTTTACTGGACTGAGCCCACCCGCCCCGACTGACTTGCCACCCCTCACATTCCCAGACCTGCTCCCTGCTCAGGATGGCACCATACCCAGCAGGCCCTTCCTTCTAGACACCTGGACTCTCTCCTCTCCCTACACCAGGCCCTTATTCTTGCAGCCCCTCCAAGCTCTTTCCTGTATTTCAACACCACACAAAGCCTCTCCAAAATGAACCGAGGACTCCACTCTGGCTGGGTGCTGTCTTCCCACTCAGAAATAGGGGCTCCCCATGGGCAGCCCCAGCCCTTATTGGGACTCCAAGCTCTGCTTGGCTTAGTTTTGGAGGGGCTCATTGTCTGCCAGGTTATTGAGCTTGCAAAGTTGGCAGAGAGGACAGCCCAGGCACCAAGTGTCACGGGAGTACAGGGGAGGGACCCAGGCTGTCCAGAGAGGTGACCCTGGGGCTGACTGAGACTTGACTGCCCTCAGAAAGCAAAGATGGATGTGAAAGAGAGAGCAGCAGGTCAAGGAGGGGACCAGTGAGGCTGGAGCCTGGAGGGGGTGGCGAGCTGAACCAGGGGGACAAACGGGACACGAAGAGGGGCGAGAGTTGCTATGGACACAGGTGGCTGAGGGTTGAGGCCTGGCAGAAGAGGCGCAGGAAGCCTCCTCTGAAGGTGGCCCCCCCACTGGGCTCCCCAGGTCTCGGTCTGTCCGCACAAGAGAAAGGAGGCGGCAGGGTGGGGTCGCGGCGGGCGGTTCCCCAGATTACCTCAGGGCAGATTTTCTTCTGCAAGCCCGATACTCTCTGCCTGTCGTTTCTTCTGGGTGTGAGTTCTTTTAGGAATTAAGAGACAAGAGAATGAAGCTCTAATAGGCTCGCAGGCACAGCAGCTGCTGGACCGCAGCTTTTGGCGAGGGGAGCGGGGAGCTGGCTCCCATTCCCTTTAGGAAATGGGAGAGCAGCTTCGCTCCCAGGAGGCAGGGACTCCTGGGTTCTCTATGGTGGGAGGGCTGGTGGGAAGATGGAGCCGACTTAGCCCTCAGAACCTGGCGCCTGAGGATGGGCTGAGGACAGGAGCCTCTCTGAGCTCCTCTGCTCTCGCGGCCCTGGCTTCCAGGAGCCCCGCAAACCGCAGCCACACGTAGCGGTGGGAGGAGGGGGCATCACCGAGTCCTCCCACCTTGTCTGAGCGGATGACGTCGAGATGAAACGGCTGGTGTGGCCCCGGCCACAGGTGAAGCACTGGGCCCGGGCAGGAACGGCACCCGGCAGCACGCTAAGGAGGTGGAGCCTAGGGGCGGGGCGGCCAGGCCTGAAGAGGCTCCGGAATCTCCATCATGGGGGGCGAGTGTATTTGGTAGGCAGGGGACTAGGAGCCGGTCTTGAGGCTGCCTTAGCATAGCAGGCGTCCCGTTTTTGCTTCGGGTGGAGGTGGTGAAGCTAATAGATTTGGGGCACCAAGCATCCCCTCAAGCCACGCCGTCAGGCCCCAGTTTGAGAGCCAGACACCTAGGACGAGAGGGACCGCCGCGCCTCCGCAGTGGAGGGCTGCGCTCCGACCGTGCCTGCGGGAACCCGAAGCTCGGCGAGACGCGTCTGGCGTCGGGGGCTGCCCAGCCCTCCTTGCGGAGGAGGCGCGGCGCGGGCGGGACCGGGGAGCCCTGGCTGCCCCGCGGCGTGGCTGGGGGGGCGGAGCCTCGCGTCCCAGCTCGGGAGCCATCAGAGGCCCCTCCCGCGGGCTTAGCGGAGAACGGCAGCGGAAGCCGGGGCCGCGCGCGCTCGCCAGCCAGGACGTCTCCCAAAGGGCCCGCCCTTGGTGTTATCTATAAAATGGGGGCCTCGTTATCCAGCTTCCACCAAGCGCGGGACAGCAGGTGGGAGGGCTTTGTGGATCCAGTGGCCGTCGAGTAACCCCGAGGAGAAACGGTCAGGGGGGCCGGGCACAGCAGGGCGCCCCGTCTATCAACTGAGAAACAAGGCTGTGCACTTGCTGCGGTGCTCGCGGCAACGGAGACTCCGCCCACGAGGCTCTCGGGCGTCTCCCCAGAAACCGCACCGCGCGCACCGGCGCAGGGCTGTACCCCCCGTCCCCCCAAAGAGAATGTGGTCTTGTTTGCTTCTTTCACGTAAACGAGGGTGGCGACCGCCTTCACGAGCCTCCACGCACAGACCTCCGTCGTGTCGGGCGCCCTCCGTGGCCCGGGGCCGGACGGGAGCCCGCAGCCGGACAGCTCTTAACGGAGGCGCCCGCGCAACAATGCCCTCCTCCCTCGCGCAGGAAGGGGTTGGCGGGCGCGGGCGGGCTCGTGCTGGCAGAGCGGGCGGAGCCCTCCAGCAGGGGGGCAACTTCACCTTTCGACTCCCAGTGCCCGCCGGCCGGGGACGGCGCCCCAGTCCCGTACTGGGGGCCTTCATGCGTCACGCCTGGGACGTCCCCGCGGCCCTTGCGGAACCAGTCTCCGCAGAAGCCGCCCCGGCCGGGGAGGAGAAGGCGGGTCGTCCAGAGCCTTCGAGTCGGGAGCTAGAGCGGCCAGGCCAGCAAGCCGGGCTGGCGAGCGCTGCGTCACGCGAGGGGCGGGGTCGCCGCGGGCGGAGGCTGGAGCCGGAAGCGGAAGAGGCGCTCGGAGCGGGGAGTGGGGCCTATCCGCAGCCGGAGCCTGGGAGACGGTGAGTGTAGTCCCGGGCCCGCGGTGGCTGCGGCGGGGGTGAGTCGGCGGGGTGGGGGGCACTGGTGGTGGGTCCCCAGGCTCCGGCGTCGGCCTCGGCCTACTCGCTTTCTTTATCCTCCTCGGCCGTCTCAGGCCGCGGCCCGACCTCTCACCCCTGACCTGCTGTTTCTCCCCCGGAGGGCGGTCACCGCAGACCCCAGCCTCTCGATCCCGTGGTGTCGGGAGTCCGAGTCTGGGCGGCCTCGGAGCCCCCTGCAGGGATGCGGTTCTGGCGCCGCACCTGCCCGCGGAATGGGGCCTGGCACCACCGAGGCTAGCCAGCAGGGGCCTTCAGACCCCTCCCCACCTTTGGCTCGAGGCTTGGCCCGCAGGCGCCTCCTCCCCGCGCGCCGTGGAGTTTGATGCCGGCCCAGGCTGGCGTTCCCCCTGCCCCCCGGCTCTTCCCCTCGCCGCCATTGGCGGCGGTTACGGGGAACGGGGCTCTTGAGATCTCTGGGACCCGGGGCGTCAGGAGGGGCCGCGAGCGAGGGCACAGGGCCCCGCATGTTTTGTTGTGATGATGGAGCCGCTCCAGCCCGGGGGAGGGGCCAGGCCAAGCTGACAGTCCAAAGCCCGGGCTGCTCCGGGCCGGGGCGTCTCTGCTTTAGTTCCGGGTGTGGGCGCCCCGGTGTGGAGCTGGGGTGGGAACTGCCAGAGCCAGGCCCCCGGCGGGGCGGAGTTGGCAGCCTTCCAGCTTCCCTCCTCCATGCCCTTGAAAAGGAGGAGCGTTTCACCCGGCGGTGGCGGCTTGCAAGGTGGCAGGTTTGAGATTGCAGTGGTGGAGCAGCGTCAGCCAAAAATAACCATGGGCGCTCGGGTGGCCGGGATCCGGGAGGGCAGCCGCTGACCTGGCTGGCTGCTCTTCTTGTCGGTCCAGTTCTCTGGCCAGGAACAGCACATGAGAAGCCGACGAGGCCTGTGCTCAGAGACAGCTGGCACCCCCTGCCCGGTTTCCTTCACGTTCCCATTTTCTTCATTGTGCAGGGCAGAGCCTTCCGAAGCACAATAGTGACCTTCAGCTTCTAGCGTCTTTAAACAACGCTTTTGCTGGGGTGTCTGAATCAGAGATAATTGATGAGAAATGGGCCCTAGATCCCAGGCTGGGAAGATACCGAGGTAGCCCCAGTATTTCACCTGCCTAGACTGTGTTGAAGGAGAGGCTGTTTTCTCTGTGATTGCCTTCTGTACGGCACTTTATACCTTGTCATCTCCTGTGCCAAATTGGTGGGAGGTGTCGTTACCTCCATTTTCCAGGTATGGTGACCAAGGCCTAGAGTGACTTGGTCGCGAGACCAGTAAGTGGCAGCACTGGGATTTAGTTCAGGATTTTCTACCCAGAGCGCTTTCCTCCCTGGTCTCTTGGAAGGGACTTAATAAATGTCTTCAGTGCCGTCAAGGCATTTAACGCAGACCCAGAGGTGTTACCTGGAACCTTTTTAATGTTGTTAATGAAAAGCTCCTTCGGTACCTCTTGTGGGCCCAGACTGGTGCTAGGCGTTTGACGTGGAGGCATGTGCTAGGCATGTTACTTGAGTGACATAATCCAGTCCTCACAGAACACTAAGACTACGATCCCCTTGTTGCAAGAGGAAGCTGAAGATATTATAAGAGTAGTTTAATAACTTGCCTAACGGCACGCAGCTAGAAGTGACAGTGCCAGAATTCAGATTGACATCCATCTGACTCGGAAGCTGTTCTCTTTCCACTAATGAATGTAAGAATCTTCTAGGTTCCAGGAGGGCGTCTTTGTTTGTTTGGGGTTTTTTTTTTTTTTTTTTTTGAGGGCAGTGTCACTGGCCCTCATATGTGGGACTGAACCGGGGCCGCTGGCTTCCGAAGCCAGCGCTTAACTGCCGCGCCACTCGGCCGGCCCTGGGAGGGAGTCTTTGACCGTGTCCTCCAGCTCTGGTGCTTGTTCTGCCTGGTGAGGCTGGGCTGGGCCTCTGTCTGTGTCACATAATGAAATGTGAGATAGTGCCTTCATTCCATAGCTTGGGCACCTGACCTAGGGTAATTGTAGGAAAACAGTGAAACATTAGTCAGCTGGTCATCAACACAACAATAGTCTTAGTACTTGAGGAGCTGTGGCGGTAATCTTACATAGGATTGCTGGGGCCTGGACTTCCAGGTAGACAGGGGAAGACACCTGTTCGTGGGGCAGTTGAGGGCAGTGACTTTCTCAGGATCACAGAGAAATTCCCAGGGGTTTGGTCAGATGTGCCTCACTGCCCTGCTCATCCAAGGGGAACCGTTCCATTCTGGTCTTCTGACAGACCCTTCTCACGAGATGGGGCAGCCTCAGTGCGTTTGTCCAGGCAAGCCCAGGACCGACCACCACTGGAGGTTGGCTATGGCCAAGTGAAGGGTTGGAAGTAAGGCTGGCCATGGTCTCTCGCTCAGCCTTTGCATGGAGGCAGTGTCAGGGTTTGGGGTGTGGGTGGGACAGGGAGCTGGCCTCATGTAGCTGTCTTTCTCAGCTGGTGGCTGATCCAGCCTGGCTGTTTCCTGAGTGGATATAAGTCCCCGCTGAGCAAGGATAGTGAGGTGGGGCCCTTTTGGCCTGCCTCCCCGAGCATACCAGCCTGTGATGGGCACAGCAGAAGGGACCTGGAGCAGGGGCAGGGGATAGGAGAGGGGAGAGTAGAGGTGAGGCACCGCCTGGTAGGCTCTGCAGATGGTCCAAGGGTGCTCAGTGGGCTCCAGGCAAGGGATTTGGATGCTCTGAGGACCCTGGCATCTTCATGGTGCTGAGCCCAAGTGGACCAGCAGGGGCTGGCCAGAACCCTATGTCTGGGGAATGTTTGCGAGACCCTGTTCACATCCTTCTCTAAGAGCTGGTCTTCTCGTTTCTGCCTGTAGCTCCTCACCCCAACTTATGGTTCTTGCTCCCTTGAGCGGGGTCCACTACAGGGCCTCCTCAGGCAACGGGGTTTCTCAACTTGACGCTTTCAACCCCTTGTCCTGTGTGTTGGTGCCCTGCCAACAGTTGTCTGACTCTGGCCTCTGGCCTGACGGAACAGGCACTTCATAGGACCCCACAGACCAGCAGGAGGGAACTGAGGGCTCCCCTGTCTCCTGTGATGCTGTTCAGCCAGCCTCCCTGCTTTCCGCCTCAGCACCTGTGCTGGCTTGCCTGGTTCCCCCAGTGTCCAGGCGACCAGGCCCATGATGCTGTGTGGGGACGGGGGAGGGGACAGCTGTTTGTTTGTTCACTGGCAGAGAAGGGTGTACCCATTGTCAGCTCTTTGACCAGTGTGACCTCAGAGTTCTTCTTCACTTCATAAACCCCTGGGAGGGGCTGCCCGCACACAGAACAATGGGCCTCTTCTTCAGGAGCACCTAGGCTGCCCCGCAGATGGCTGGCTGCATGTGTAGCAGGACTTTCCGTTTCTCATGGCCTAGATGCATCACTGTAAGCGATACCGCTCGCCTGAGCCAGACCCGTACCTGAGCTACCGATGGAAGAGGAGGCGGTCTTACAGTCGCGAGCATGAAGGGAGACTTCGATACCCGTCTCGAAGGGAGCCTCCGCCCCGCAGGTCTCGGTCCAGAAGGTGAGAGGGACCTGGGTCAGAAGGAAGGACTCCTTCCCTCAGTTGGGCAGGGGAACAGTGTGCAGGCTGGTGGCAGCTCTGGGCTCTTTCAGGTGACTGCTGCCTCTGCCTGGCTGCACTGAGGTCACTTCCCTGTCCGCTTTGGGCTCCTCCCCGATCTCACCTGTATTCCCCAGCCCTGGTGTTCACTGCCATCCTTGCCGCCCCTTCTTTCTGTTCTTGAGTCGTCCTTCTCCCTGCATATTCCCCCTTTTTCTTGGCTAGCATCTCCCCAGCCAACCTCTGAGCCTTCCTCAGTAGGGATTCAAAATATAACCTCAGCCCTTTCCAGAGATTGGTTCCCTGGTCCTATCTTTGCTCCCAGACCATAGGGCGCTCTGGGGCATTGGAACCCTCAAGGACGCTCCACTCTGCTCACCTTGCCCAGGACTCGGCCTCCTTTGGCACTGGTGGGGTGCTGTCAGTAGCTGAGGTTCTGGAGGCTGGGCTTCACACACACACACCCTCCCTCCGCCCCCCTCCCCTCCTCCCCCCCTCCCCCACTTCTCCTAGTCAGGGTGCCTCTGCTCCAACAGGCTGCCCTTGTGAACTCTTTGCAGGGGCCCCACCACATGCTTCTTGACTGGTAGCAGGAACTTGGGTGGTGGAAGGGCCCCGTCTGACCCGTGTCCCCATCCCCTTCTTGGCAGCCATGACCGCCTGCCCTACCAGAGGCGATACCGGGAGCGCCGTGACAGCGACACGTACCGGTGTGAAGAGCGGAGCCCATCCTTTGGAGAGGACTGCTACGGATCTTCACGTTCCCATCATCGTCGGCGGTCACGGGAGAGGGAGCCGTACCGGGCCCGCAAGCACGCCCACCACTGCCACAAACGCCGCACCAGGTCTTGTAGCAGCGCCTCCTCGGTGAGTAGTAGCCAGAGTGTGCTGGCTGGGGCTCCGAGGCCTCATCTCTTTCTAGCCCTGTGTCCGGCTGGCTGGTCTGGGTGAGTACTGCCAGCCCTGTGCACATGCATCTCGTGTGCGTGCGTGTGTGTGTGTATGTGTGTTTTGTCTGGTCTAGGTACAGGCCTGAGCAGAGGCCCAGCTCCTCTCTCTTCTGACCCGTTGGCAGTGGCAGCTGTAGGGGCTCTGGTTCCGGCGCTGGCTGGCCCCTGGCCAGTTTCTGTCTCCACATTGCTCCAGGCACAGGCTGCATGGGTGCACGTGGCCGGGGACACTTCTTAGGGATCCTAATAGGGTTGCTGGTAGGTGGTCTGGAGCAGTACGCCCTGGGCCTCCCCACCTAGAGATTGCCTCCACACACAGCTGAGTGCTCCGACGGGTGTGGAACACAACTACTTCTGCAGTTTCACCTCCACCCTCTCCCCAGAGGCCTGGAGGCTGGAGTGCCCACAACAGCTCCGACTGGGACCATCCCTTCGGACCTCCGGCCAGGCCCTCTTCAGCATAGCCTCTTCACATGGGGGCAGTCAGGCGAGGGGGCCAAGCTGCTTGTGTGATGGGACATACAAAGAAATGGTAGACAGGCCTGCAGCCCCCGCCTTGGCCAGTTGCAGGCCACATGCCTAGAGCAGGGCCTGGCGGTATTTCCAGCACTTAGGGTTGTATAGAGCTCTGCTGAGACCAGGAGCTCACACTGCACTCCACCCTCTGGGAAGGAAAGCCCGTTGTGTGTCTCTGAGGCTATGTGTTGTCTTTTCCTACCCATTCCTCTTCCTTTCTCACTGCCTTCTGCCAGCCATGAGGCCCCTGAGGAGTGGCAGGCCAGTGGAGGGGGCCGGGCATCTTCTCTCCCTAGCTCTGGTGACATCTTGGAGTGGCCTGGGCTGTGGGCTGACTGTGCAGGCGCCCAGCATGACCTGGTGGCCTCACACTGCCACAGGAGGGCAGTGCAGGTCTGTGGCTCTGCTTCTCTTTTTGGTGCTTTCTGTCTTGAGGCTCTGGATGGCCCTGGCCTGTGAGTGCCATGGGTGCCAAGGCCAGGGCAGGAGCTGGCTTGGGGCCTGTGTGGGCCATCGTGGTAGGAGGCCTGGAGGTCGACCAGCCCAGAGGATGCCGGGCTCCTTCCCTGCTGGATGCTGGTGGCAGAAGGGTTGCTGATGGAAGGCCGTTTCTGGTGGTGATGTGAAGTCTGGCCACGTCTAGGGTAGCAGCTTGGCTCTGAGTGGCAGCTGTCGGGTACCTGCAGGGCTGTATGGGCAAACAGGGCAGGCAAGGACAGGCTGGGCATTCTGCAGCTGAAGCCAGAGTGACCTTGACCATTCTGGATGATCGGACCCAGGCTGGACCAGCTACCTTCTTGCGCCGTTTGCACTGCGTCTTCACCCTGGCCGAAGCGTCGAGGGAGGGTCTGGGAGGGGGAGACTTGCTGGAGGAGGGAGTCGGGCTGTGGCTCTCTGAACGGCCAGCCTGGCCCTTCGGCAGCAGAGGCTGGTCATCTTTCTGAGCATTTGCGGCGTCCTTCTCTTAGATAATGTCCGAGTTTTCTTTACATACCTGTAGCTGTTTTTACTTTTCTGTTTTTGAAGTCAGTTTGTGTCTTGACGTGTCCCTTGCAATATCCCTATCGTTATATATGCTGTGTGCCTTATGAAATGCTGGGATCTGGAAAATCCAACCAACCAACCAACCAACCAACCAACCAACCCACCGGCTCCTCACCGTCTCCACCTCTGCCTTTGACTGACACCTCAATCTGTCAATCGGAACCGCCTACCATGCGATTGGTCGGATGGCGTTTCGGGGGGCGGTGCATGCAGAGAAGCCAACAGAGCAGTAAGCGCAGCAGCCGGAGTGTGGAAGATGACAAGGAGGGCCACCTGGTGTGCCGGATCGGCGATTGGCTCCAAGAGCGATGTACAGCCACCTTTCGTAAAACTTTACCTCTCTACTTTCTACCCCCTTGTTAGACCAGACCTCTCCTGCCCGGAGGGGCCTCTAGTGCGCGTGGTGCCTTAGCGGGGCCACCAGTAATTGCCTGAATGACACAAACGCTAGCAACTTCTGTTTTTAAGAGTGTAGCAGTGAGAGAGAAACCTTTTTTGTTTTCGAGAATTTGAATGCTGTGAACTTGCAGGAGCTGCCGACCCTCTGTCTTCCAGACCCTCACGCCCCGCTTCTTTTCTCTCCTAGATGAGATTGTGGGGAACCTGGGTGAAGGCACCTTTGGCAAGGTGGTGGAGTGCTTGGACCATGCCAGGTGAGCGAGCTTCCTGGGAAGAGCTGGCCTGAGGTTCTTGAAGGTGGTGGCAGTCAGAGCTTAACCTGTTTCTTTTTGAAGGGTATCACCAAAGCAGGGTTCTGACCCGCACGTGTTGGGATTTTGCTGATCTCCTGAAATAGGGAGAAGCCACAGGGTTCCATAGTTATGCGGCATGCCTGCCCAAGAATTGCTGGTCCCTGGGCCGGCTGAGTGGCACGGTGGTTGAGCGCTGGCTTGGGAAGCCAGCGGCCCCGGTTTGGGTCCCACGTATGATGAGGGCCAGTGACACTGCCCTCAAAAAAAAAAAAAAAAAAGAAAATAATTGCTGGTCCCTGAAATGGCTGGCCTGCCCGTTTCCCCACCTGCCCAGAGTGGTGTGGTAGGTACCAGAACACAGCCAAGGCCGCCTCCCGTGTTGGCGTTTAGGGCCTGGGCCCGGTGGGAGTAGAGCGTCCTGCAGAGCCCAGCCCCAGCACGAGTCCCCACCCTCCACAGGTCTTCCCAAGAGGCTGGTAGGTCCCAGCACAGAAAAACATAACCCTGGGCTCTCATTAAGCAGGCCACTGCCTCCTTCAGTGTGGCTGGGGTTTTGTGTGCTCAGGTAGAGCAGGGGTGCATCTGTGTGTGCTGGGCTGCTGCCGGGGGTCCCCTATTCCCCTCGACTGAACAGTGCCCCCCTGGCCGTCCTCAAGACCAGAACCTCGCCGCCTCTGCATTAGGCTGGGAGCCACTGCCTCCCTCCCTGCCTTAACGGCACTCTCTGGTTTGGCGCTTGAGCTGCAAAGTGCTCGTCTCAGTTGTGTAACAAAGAGCCCATATGTGTCTCTTCCACTGGTTTAGAAATGAAGAAACATGCTCAGGGTCTGCCCATATCCCCTGGCTGTTGAATGAAGCTCTGGGGTTCCCACATTCGGAGGTGCTTGGCGAGGACAGTTAGACCCAGCAGTCCAGCAGCCATGGGGCCCCAAGATACAGTAGTGACAGTGACTGAGAGAAAGCCTCCCCGGGCTCCCGGTTCCCGTGTAAACAACCCTTGGACCCAAGAGGTTAGGGTTGGGACTTGCGGGCATAGGGACATGGAGACTTATGTGACTGGAGAGAGAGGAGGCAGATCTGAGCTGTGCCATGTGGGGGCAGCTCAGCCCTCTGGCCTGTGCCACTCTGAGTACCTAGAGGGAAAGTCAGCCTCTGAACTCACCAAGGGGCGGACACAGAGCTCAGGGCTTCCAGAAGTCAGCTAAGAGGCAGAACTCAGCCCGGCGAGGAAGGGCTTCATCCTTGGAGCCGTCCAGCCCAGATGTGAGTGCGCTGCCTGTGGAAGTGACGAGCTCCGTGCTGAGGACGAGTGCCAGTGGGGGGTGCCTGTTCTAGGAGGAGGCTGGCGGCCTTGCCTCTGGGTCCTTTCTGCCCTGAAAACCTGGGAAAATGGGAGAGGGAGAGAAAAGCAGGGTATTCTCTAGAAGACGCCTCTGCCCTCTGCCCTCTGGCCTTTCCTCAGGCCCCAGGGCCAGCCTCCCAGGGGCCTCCAAGGCTGCACCCTGTAGCCCAGAGCCACTCGCTGCACTTCCCCACCCAGCCTCTGAACTCGGGGTGCCCCTTCCAGCCTCTGTAGGTTACCTTTTCTGCTGGCATATTTCAAGTGACCTACAGGAGGTGGGGCTGGGGGGCCATGTAGAGCAGGAATTGCTGAAATCCTCACTGGACACTGAACAAGGTTCCTGGCACTAAGTGTCTCTGATAAATGCTCTGGCTGGTGGGCAGGCGGGGGCGGGATGTGGTCAGGGAGCTGCCCTTGGTCCCAGTGGGAGGGCCCCACTCCTGGCACTCTTATCCTCTTGCCAGGCCTTCACTCCGTTCTGGAACCCCCACCTCAGGGGAGCCATTTGCCCAAACTTGACAGCATGCCCAGGGAGGCCAGGGGGTGCCAAGAGGGTTGTGTGTGGAACGCTGGGCCGGGCAGAGCTGGCTGGCTGGGTCACTGAGGGAGGAGCTCTGGGGCTGGGGCTAGTCAGCAGGACAGGCCTCCACTACTCGGCCCAGTCTTCCCAGGAGCTGGTAGTGGCTGAGATCAGAAAGCCTACAGCTGGCACAGATGCCAAGGCAGCTTGCTGTTAGAAGGGTAGAGACCTGGTGTTGCATGGAGCAGGCTGGGTGTCACGTATTTGCTCTCCTTAAGACAGGCCCTATTCCTGGAGTGCTGAGTGACACTGCCAGAAGTTGTTGGGTTGGGGTGGAGGGTGGGGGAAGGGCGAGGCATCTTCTCATGAGAATCTCTGCTTCCTTCCCTGGTACCAGGGGGAAGTCTCAGGTCGCCCTGAAGATCATCCGCAATGTAGGCAAGTACCGGGAGGCTGCCCGGCTAGAAATCAACGTCCTCAAAAAAATCAAGGAGAAGGACAAGGAGAACAAGTTGTGAGTGTCGGCATGGAATGGGAGGACAGCTTTCAGTGGGGACAGCATCCCCTCCAGCCCCAACTGCCTGGACCCCCAGGGACTGAGCAGCATCCTCTCACTGGTGGTGCCGTGCCTTCTCCCCACCCAGAGCCAGGAGAGCTGAGTTCTGAGGCAGGCCTCTCAGCCCAGCGTTTGTGGACTGGGGGCCACTGGGTATGGTGGGCATCAGACAAAATAAAAACTGGAAGCTCTTTGGGGCCCTGGCATAATCCGACACCCAAAGGAGGGCTGCCTTTGGCACGCCGACGCTATGCACTTCCTCTCCTCAGGAAGCTCTGCTGGTCCTGGGGTGTCCCCTGGCTTTCTTGCATCTTCTTGGAGATTCAGGGCAGGGGTGATGCCCATGTCATAAGTGGGCGAGGCAGAATGCCCCTGCTCCCCACAACAGGAAGTCAGTCCTTGTTCTGAGCTGACTTGGGCGACAGCCAGTGAGGGATGTGCTCTTGTCGTTACCTGATTCTCCATGTGTTTGCATCCCGGTGTGTGACCCAGGGGCCTGGGAGGGAGTGGGCACTGGCTTCCTCTGAGGGAGGCGCGGGGCAGCCAGCCCCCACATGGAGCCTGAGCCCTCGTCCTTCTCCCCCAGCCTGTGTGTCTTGATGTCCGACTGGTTCAACTTCCACGGTCACATGTGCATCGCCTTTGAGCTTCTGGGCAAGAACACGTTTGAGTTCCTGAAGGAGAATAACTTCCAGCCTTACCCCCTGCCACACGTCCGGCACATGGCCTACCAGCTGTGCCACGCCCTTAGATGTAAGTGTCCACCCGTGAATGGAGCGTGGGGCCGCCACACAGCTGGCAGGAAAGCCACCTGGTGGCCTTGCTCTGCCCTGTTCCTGCCCGACACTGCTAAGTGCTCTGCTGAGCCTGATGTGCCCGGGCCCCCTGACGGAAAGGCCTTCGGGTACGAAGTCTGTGGATGGAGAGGCTGCAGCCTCCTCCAGGGCCTCTGCCCCGTCCCCGGCCCCCGGCCCCCGGCCCCGGGGGGGAGAGCAGAGAGAGCTGCTCTAGGATTCGCACGGCCCCAAGCCGCTTGCACTTCCCTGCAAAGGATGAAAAGGTCCAAGTGACCTGGGCGACCGCCCCCGCAGCTCCTGCCCACACAGCCCTGTCCAACGACCACTTTCCACCTGTCCGCCAGCCGTGAGGAGCCTATTCGGTGGTGGTTGTGGCTGGAGCCAGACCGCAGGCCCCTGGGGACGAGAGGAGAGCTAGAGCAGGGTGTGCGTAGAGGCAGGGGCCAGGGGCGAGTGCTGTCAGTGAGGCGAGCAGCTCGGCGACGGCCGGAGCCTGTCGTGCGCTGACTCCCGGTGAAGGAGGGCCCGGGGGGGACGGGGCCACACTGCTCTGAGGGTTTAGGGTGCCAGATGGTGGGCCAGGGATTGGGGCAAACAGGCAGGTCCCCTGCTCAGGGCTAGAAACAAGAGGCAGGGCTGGTTTTGAAGCTTTGTTGCCACCTATTTGATGTTCTTAACTTCCGATAAGGGACCTGCATTTTCATTGTGCTCCTGGCGCTGCACATACTGTAGCCGGTGCTCGGGAGAGGGACCCACCCCAAGGCTGACATTGCAGCTTTGGTGACAGACAGGCTGAGGCCTGGCCCCTGCAGAGGTGGAGGGGAGTGTTGTGAATGGAAAGCCTCCCCGACCCCCTCTTCTAAAGCACCCAAATCCTCCAGGGCCCCAGTACAGGGAGCCGTTGAGAGGGAAGCCCGTGCCGAGAGCTCGGTGTGCTCCCTGGCCCACTGCTGACGGCCCTGGTGGGGGGAAGCCGGGTTCTCAGTCTGCTGCCCTCCTGCCTTGCCTCTCCCTCCAGTTCTCCATGAGAACCAGCTGACCCACACAGACTTGAAGCCAGAGAATATCCTGTTTGTGAATTCTGAGTTTGAAACCCTCTACAATGAGCACAAGGTACTGGTGGGAGGGAGGCCCCACCCAGGCCGGGCCACCCCCTGGGCCGTCCTGACCCGGCTGGCCTTCCCGCCTCAGAGCTGCGAGGAGAAGTCGGTGAAGAACACCAGCATCCGCGTGGCTGACTTCGGCAGTGCCACCTTTGACCACGAGCATCACACGACCATCGTGGCCACCCGTCACTATCGCCCGCCCGAGGTGATCCTTGGTGAGTGATGGTGTGGCCCCAACCCGGAGTGGGCGCGCAGTTGCTGGGAGGGAATGAACACAGGCACCGATGTGCCCGCCTGCCACCCAGGGCCAGGGCCATGAGTCACTGGTGGTCGACGTGGCCTTACTGAGAGAGGGACTTGTACGGGGGTTTGGGCAAGAGTCCTGCCAGCCAGTTGGCAGCTGCCCGCCCCTTGGCTGGACCCAGAGCTGCCTCTCATAGCCTCTCTTCCTCTCGGTTTAGAGCTGGGCTGGGCACAGCCCTGCGACGTCTGGAGCATTGGCTGTATTCTCTTCGAGTATTACCGGGGCTTCACGCTTTTCCAGGTGAGGCACCCCACAGCTCCCCTACCCTGAATCCCATACCTGGCAGGCCCCAAGGCCTGGAAGTGGGCGCCCCTTCAGGGCCTGCCAACCAGCATGCTGTGACATTCAGAGTCATGAAGGTTGTAGGTGCTCAGGGGACAGAGGAGGGCAGGGTAACGCGAGCACTCAGCCAGCAAAGATGGAGGGCTGGGGCCGGAGATGTGAGCATTTGCGACGAGGCACAGCATGCGTGAGGGTGAGACCGGTAGGGGTGGGTTAGGTCTGGGGAGAGTGAGGAACACGGCCTCACCCTGGCCCCAGCTTGGCAGGTCACCACGAGATCTAAGAGGCTGGGAAGGCACTTGCCCATCTTTCTGTCCTGCTCTTGAGGGGCTGTGGCTGGTACTAACCCCCACTTGCTCTCTCCCTGACCTTCCACAGACTCATGAAAACCGAGAGCATTTGGTGATGATGGAGAAAATCCTGGGGCCCATCCCATCACACATGATCCACCGAACCAGGTATGGCGTCCTGGCCCAGGGGCCTTTCCCGTCTTGGCTCTGGGTGAACAAGCTACTAGACAGTCTTCGCGGAATGTTCCCTGTATGCCCGAGCGACATGGCAACCCTGCTGCCCAGACCAGGACCCCGTCAGGCTTTGCCACTGTCTTCCCTACCCCAACTCGAGACTTGACCCCCTCCCTCCCTCCCTTTTCAGGAAGCAGAAGTATTTCTACAAAGGGGGCCTGGTTTGGGATGAGAACAGCTCTGACGGCCGCTATGTGAAGGAGAACTGCAAACCTCTCAAGGTCAGTTCCTGGCTTCCCCCAGGCACTGGGCAAACACAGCAGACAGGCCAGGCAGCTCAAGGCTGCCCCCTTGCTCCGGCTCTGTGGGAGGCCGTGCCCAGGGCTGCTGGGTGTTGGCGGACTGCCCCAGATGGGCCCTTAGCCCTCCCCCTTCCCCACAGGTTGGCTATGAATGGAACTGGGGAAACCAGAGGAGCCAAACATCAGAGACCTTGCGGCTCCCAACCCCCACTTCCCCCAAGTTTGGGAACATCTAGGCAGGACTGAGGTGGGGGGCGGGCCGGGGACCTAGACATGGCCCGGAAGCTCTGCCCACTGTATTTGGGGCTCAGACAGTGAATCTTGCAGAAGTGATTTCTCCCTACCTGTCAGGACTTTGCATGTGGGGGCAGAGGCACCAGACCAGCAAGCTGCCCCCAATAAGCCTGACAAGTTCAGAGCAAAATGCTGTAATAGGATGAAAAGAAAGGCGCTGCTCGGCGTCCAGGAGGCATCGCTGCCTCCTCCGCCACACAGCCCGCTCCCCACGCCCCTGCCGCCCCTGAGTGAGGCACCATGTCCCTCCCCGAGCAGAGTTACATGCTGCAGGACTCCGTGGAGCACGTGCAGCTGTTTGACCTGATGCGGAGGATGCTAGAATTTGACCCTGCCCAGCGCATCACACTGGCGGAGGCCCTGCTGCACCCCTTCTTCGCTGGCCTGACCCCTGAGGAACGGTCCTTCCACAGCAGCCGCAACCCCAGCAGATGACAGGCACAGCCACGGCGAGGAGGAGGGGCAGGCCTGGGCTGCCCAGCCCCGGGCTCCAGCCTCACCACCGGGCCCAGGGCCCCAGCCACCAGTGAACAGTGCAATGTGAAGGAGGGAAGGCAGGCCCTGCGGGGAGACCGGACGCCCAGCTGCCAGGAAGCACAGATTTGACCCCAGCTATTTATATGTTGTAAAGTTATAATAAAGTGTTTCTTACTGTTTGTAACCCCTGGTACCAGTGTGTCCGTCTCCAGGCTCCTTGCCTTCTCCCTTCCCTACTTTAGTAATAAAGTCTGTCTTAGCAGTTCAGCCTGTGGAGAGCTAAGTGTGACCTGGGCCCGGCCCAGAAGGGCTAGCTAGTGACAAGATGAGCTGGCTGTCCCCTCGGGGTCCAGGAGAAGGGCTGCCCAGGCCTCGGTGGCACCTGCTCCCCCGCTGTCCCTGTCAGCTCACTGCAGTCCATGAGGCAGCATCCGGTTTCACCTCGCCTTCCGGTCCTGTCACTGGCTGGGCCCTGAGGCTGCACCTGCCTAAACTGGTTTCCTGAAGGCTGTCCGGCAAGGGACCAGGCAGGCGCCTAGGGCTGGGCCTCATTGCCTCACTGCAGCCTACAGAGCAGAATCGACACAGCACGGGATTCCATCATTCAGTTTTATTTTAGTGCTGGTTTGGGTTCCCCAAGAACTGCATAAGTGATAGTCTTGAACACCTGATGGGGGCCCCTTGGGGACTGGGCAGGATGCCTCTGAAAAGCCCAAAGATGGAAGAATCAAACTTGAATACCACCCGGCAGGTCCAGGCTGAGGGCAGGAAGAGGCTCGGCGCCACCAGGGGAGAAAAAAAGAGAGGCTTGGGCACAAACTCCCAGTGGCCCCTCAACAAGGCCATCACCCCCAGGGCCACTGAGACGTACTGGAGTGAGCAGGCGGGCCAGGGTTCTCCTGTCCTCACTACCCAGTCAGGGAGCCAGAACCCACTGAATGGCTGCTGACTGCAATGCCTGGAACCCAGCACTGCTCCTCAGGTTATGGCCCATCATGGCAGCTGCTTGGCCAAGCAAACAGAGGCTCAGGCTCCGGCCTCCTGCTGGAGACAACATTTGAGGGTGGGGTGTGGGGCGGGAAGGAGGGACCAGCCCCCTGCCCTGCTGCATCTGTCCTGGCTATGCTCCTATAAGGAAAGTGACAAACGGTCTGAGACCCATGGCATCAGGGCCCACCCACCCTGTACCACGATCCTTGGTGGGCCTTCCCACTCACCCCCTTAACCAGAAAGGGTGGGCACAGAGCAGAGGGGAGCCTGAGGCCCTGGAAAAGGCTTGAAAGTACAAGCCTTTTGCCAAAGCCGCTGCCAGGGACTCCAGGGCATGGCTCCCAACCCACCAGCCCCAGGGCCCAGGCCGGCGAAGGTCGGGAGGCTCAGTGCTGGGGGATCCGAGCAGCAGCGTGGTCCTGTGGCTGAGCCCAGCCCGCTAGCTCATCCTGAACTAGCCTTATTTTGGCATCTGTGAGATAGGGTGCTGGCCCCAAGCCGCCTCATCTAGAGTGGACAATCCAAAGGGTTCAAAACCAGACACTATGAGCTGGGGTGCAGCCCAGGCAGGGGAGGGACATGCGCCCTGCTCTGGGATGACAGCTAGAGGAGCACTGCAGGGGAAGGACAGAGGGGACGAAACAGCATGGGGTATGTGTGCAGGCAAGGAGGCAGGGGTGGGGTGGGGTGGGGTGGGGTGGCCGAGGACAGAAGCACCAGGCTCCCCCAGGGGCCTCCCCAATACTGAACATTAAAGCTGCACCCTGAGGGGTCTGGCCCCCAACTAAGCAAACACTCAGCCCCCAGCTACAGAGGGTATGGGGTTGGGGGGCACTGCTGGCAAGATGGGCACTGTGGTTCTACAGTAACATAATCTACACCACTTGTGCTGAAGACAAGAGAAAAACAGTATAAAATCCCAGTATAGTAAAACCATCCTGATGCCGCCCCCTTTCCTGCCTCTCAGAGTGATGGAGTGGAAAGGAGGAAGGTCTTTTGGAAAAAATCCCAGCATAAAACTTGGATCAGCTCAGGAGAAAGGGTCAAAAGCCCCCAAACCAACTCGGGCTCGGGAGGCCTCAGATCTCAGGGAACGGGGAGTGCACGTCCGCCCTCTAGCGGAGGGCTGCAGCGCGAGGAAGGGCTGCCGAGCTGCAGGGACGCCGAGGCAGCCAGCGGAAAACAAAGCCACGAGCTCTGAAACAGAGCAGGCACAGTCCCCCAGGCGGGACCGGCCCCACCCGCAGGGGCTCGCCCAGGCCCAGTGGCTGTAAACCTGAAACACAGTCTGTGAGCTGCCTATGTCTGTAAACAAAGCCCCGCCTGGCCAAGCGGGGAGCCACCAGGCCCTGCACACCCAGCGGGAAAGCCTTTCCTGCTTACGGGCAGGCGACAGGTCAGCTTTAAATACGATCTGTTCTCTCACAGAAGAAACAAACCCAAAAGAAAAAATTTAACAAGGTCCATGAAGCTTCACATCCTTAAGGCGATTGCTATCAAGTTTAGTGTCAAGAGCAGCAGGGGACTGGTGTCCAGGCTGCCCAGAGCCCCTCTAGGCAGAGTGCAGTGGGATGACAAACTTGCAGCCAAAGGGTGAGTGGTAGCTGATGCCCACCTCCTGGAACACCTGCTGGGGAATGCCGATGTCACACAGGTAGACGCTGCCTGCGTGCTGTCCCAGCGGCAGAGGCAGGCCCAGAGCCAGCGACCACTTGGCATCGATGCCCTGTTCGACTTCATGCACAGGAGGATCTATGCTGAGCACTGGGGCCCGGTTCTGGTTGGCCCAGGCCACGGCCGCCTTGTACCAGGGCTGGTCCCGCAGAAAGGCGTTCTCGGGGCAATCCAGGCAGTTGATCACCAGGTCCACAGGGCTGCTGGGCAGATCTGCCAGGGGAGAGCGCACCATGTGAAAACTCGAAGCAGAGAGCAGCCCAGGTGGCCGCCCGAGTGCCTGCTCAGCCCTGGGCTGCCTCTCCATGGCCAGGACGCGGGCCCCGCGAGTTCCCAGGCTTGCTTGGGCTGGGGGCTTGAGACCAAGGGCATGTCAGCCCGATGGACCAGTCCTCATGGAGACCCCCTAGCCCCGGAGCTGCTCAGGCCTCAAGGCCCACCCCGCCTCCCCGGGTACACTGTGAGCTCCGGGGAGGGAAGGCGGGGTCCGCCATGGAGGCAGCCCTCAGGGCCTCTCCCACTGTTCTCACAGAAATGGGTCCTCCGTGCAGCCCAGCCTTGAGAAAGGGGAGGGAGGGCCAGCCGAGTGGCGCGGTGGTTAAGCGCTGGCTTGGAAGGCAAGCGGCCCCGGTTCGGGTCCCGCATGTGGGGGCCAGTGACACTGCCCTCAAAAAAAAAAAAGAACGGGGAGGGAACCTATCACTTCCCTCAGGTACTGGAAAAGACTTCTCTGCTCTAACCAGGCCTCTTGATCAGTATAAGAACAGGTATCCCAACAAGTAGGTTAAGTCTTGACCAGTCGAAGAGGTTAAAATGAGAATGGCAGAAATCAGACCAAACTCAAGGGTGGCCTCCTCAGCTTGCCTCCTGGCACCACTGGGATAGGAAGCCTTTGGGGCAGCCAGAGGAAGAACTGCCTGGAATGGGCGCCATATTATGGATTTCATAGGGAGAGCTCACACCAGGCACCTTCCCAGCTCTCAGCCTAAAGTAATGACAGTTCTCAACCGGTGACTCACGGCTTCCTTCCTTAGCACAGGCCCCCAGGGGTCTGCGTGCCCACAGGCACCTGGCTTGAGGGGGAGGAGGCTGAGGCTCTGGCCCCGACTCGCCATCTGAGCCCTGGCAAGGCCCTCTCTTTGGGCCGTATCCGTTCGTTCCACTTCTCTCTGTTCTCACTTAAACCCACTCCAGATGGGGCGATGGTGACCCCCATCGCCCCACCTGAAGCTGCTCGTGTCAAGAGCTCCAGGAGTTTCCACCCGGCTAACTCCAGCGGTCCAGTCTCCGTCTCCATCTGAACCTGACCTAGAGCAGCTTGCTGTCGCCCTCCCCGCCCCTCCCCTGCCCTTCAGGCACCAGGCTCTCCCGGGTCTTCCTTCTCCTTTACTGACTGCCCCTCCCCTGTCTCCTTAGCTGGCCTCTCAGCTCTGACTCCTGAACAAGGAACTCATCTCACAACTTCTCTATCTACTCTCTCTCCCAGGCTCATTGTGGCTTCAAATACCGCCCACACACGTGTGACTCCAGGGTGGGCCGCTCACTTAACTTCTCAGTCAGCATTTCCACCTGCAGATCCGGCGGCATCTCTAGCTGAGCTTCTGCTCTTCCTCCCCAAACCTCGTCCCCAAGTCTTCCCATCTCAGTTACTCGTCCCCGCAGCCCCTCCATCCTTCCAGTTACTCAGGCCAGAGCCTTGGAGTTGCAACCCTCTTTCTCGCATTCCCTACATTCAATCTGTAGACTCCATCCTCAAAACTGATTCCGAAGCTCACCCCTCCCACCACTTCCACTATCTCGGCCTCTGCACATCTCTCTTTGTAAGCCGATTGTCGGCTTTCCAGCAGCAGCCACAGTGATCATTTTGAGCCTGAGCTGGATTGTCTTCCTTCTGCTAATTCCCCCAGTGACTCTCCATCTCACACATGCGAGTTCAAACCTGTGCAGTGACTGGTCCACGGCCATTGACACCCTGGCGCTGAAATGTCCGTCTGCTGCTCCTCACCCAACCAGCCAACACCCTCCATCTCCCCTCCCTGCTCTGTTTGTCTCCATAACACTTACTACCATCTGACCTTACAAAAATGGCACTTGTCTCGTCGCCTGTCATAACCAGAATGGTAAGTTCCATGAAAGCATGGATTGAAGAAAAAAAAAAATCTATTGCCCGAGCCCCAGTGTCAGGAACAATGCCTGTTCTGTAAATATCAGCGAAAGGAATAAACGGGTCCCCAGCTCTCCATCCGAGTGGAGGGAGAGGGAGGGAAGGGATGGGCCGCATGGTGCTTTTCCACCTGTCGCCACTGGGTGGCACCATCGCCCCGCCAAACTATGGAGGAGGGAAGTGGCCTCACCGGGCCCTAGACAGGAGCTCACCTTTGAGGCTAGACACTTGTTGACCTTGGGTCTTGCTGAAGAGAGACAGCTCGTTGGTGATGGATTCTAACATCTTGACGAAGTTGGGCAGGAAGAGGATGACCTGGACGTCATGGTTGGCAAGGTGCCTTCCACAGCTGATACCCTGAGCCCCCTTCACATGGGGCCCACACAGCAGGGCCACTGTAGGCCTCTGGTGGACATTTTTGGGATTCAGCCTGGAAGAGAGGTAAAAAAGCCTCCTCAGATGCAGACATGGCAACTCCTTGCACCCTTGCACCCTAAACCAAGTGAGTGCTTGGCGCCTGCTGCTCTCAGCTCCCAGAGGACGCCAATGCCACCGCAGGGCAGGGTTACGGAAGAGCATTCCCACCGTCCCACACACGTGTCACTTCATCTGCTGGGTCCTCTCACTCGGCTCACCCAGGTCTTGGTCCATGTAACACTGCTGCCAGAACACTGCGTTCTGACCAAGAACACGCCCTATGCTCACAGCGTGAACTCACTAGGCCCGAACTCTACGTAACAAGGAGGCAGCTTCCCCACCCCTGCAGCTGTCCTTGCCCTTCGTGCCCAACATACCTGCTTCAGCAGCAAAGCTGCTCTCATTGCCCTCTCCTGCACCTGTAAAGCTCTTTCTTACTTCTGCCCAGCCTGTGTCCCCCACCCAGAAAGCCCTTCACCCGTCAAACTCTGGCCCACCTTTTCTTTGAGATGCAGCTCAAGGCTCACCTCTTTTAGGGTTACTCTAAGAAACCCACGGCAGCATCGTTCTAAACCGTCCTCAGTCAGGTTCCAGGCCCAGCTGTTCCCTGAGCCACCAGCACCCTGTATGGGGTGCGTGCGGCCTGATGGACGTAGGGCACTGCGAGCAGGCCCAGCACACGCGGCACTCAGTCGGTGTCGGTGCCCTCCTGGCACTGGTCACAGAGCAGGCAGCAGGGCAGGGGCGCCCCAGCCTCCTAGGCTGGAAGCTGCCTTGGACGCCCACCTCCTGATGAAGTCACTTTCCTGCCATTCAAAGCTGAGACCTCTCTGCTCAGAGAAGCCACAAGGAACGAGGTTTGGAGGCTCAGTCCTGGAGCTGTGCCCTGCTCACAGGCCATGTGGTCTGCCCTGAGGGCAGGAGGTAGGGGGAAGAGAGCCAGCCAGAAACAGGCTTAGGTCCCTGCTTGGGGTGGTGCAGTGACAATCACTTACTGGTCTTCCAAAGGGAGAAAGATGACAGCTGCTGCCACGCCAAAGAGCCAAATAAATTTGGGGGAATTTAGCAATGTACTCTACGTAGATACAAAACCATGTGTTTCCCCCACTATGCTTGCACCTTGAGGAAATGTGATGAGTACTTCTCCCTTGAGACAGACATTGCAGAGTTCTGGCATCTGACTCACCCACGTCTGTTTCCTAAACAGACGCTCCCTCTCACAGAGGCATCCCCATCAGGACTCAGAGCAGACCATGGCACCTACATACCAACAGCAGCGGGCAGAGGACGGGCACTGGAAACAGACCTATCTGGATCGGAGACCTGCCTGCACACGCCAGGCCACTGGGCAAGTCCTTCGGCCCTCTGAGCCTTAGCTTGCTCATCTTAAAACACCAGGCAGTGCTCTTTACCATCAAACTGAGGTTATGAGGATCACACTCAATGCTGTTGTGAAAGGCTGCATGAAAGTGATGACTGACTGGTGATCTTTCCCAAAGGAAAACCAGCGACTGCTGCAAAGGACAGGAGATGGCCCTTCTGAGTTCAGACAGGCACAGGGCAGCCTGCTCCCGGAGGCTGGCTACAGAGGAACGTGACTTTGTGCCACATTGAGATCCTGCTCCCAAACTACTGTTTCCGGGAAGCTACTTAATGGCCTCAAACACTCCTGGGAAGAGGCTCATTCCAGGAGCCGTCCCAATAGCCACCCTGGGAGGCGGTGCAGCAGCCACCAGAGGGTAGCTTGCACCCCTCCCTTCTTTGGGGGGTCTCCATGGGCTCTTCCCTGGCACAGGGGATGCCAGGGATCTAGCACGGCAGAGAAGCAGGCCTAAATCAAGGGGCAAGGAACAACAGACATCCCCACAACTCTACAGGGCAAGGGGAGAGGGAGAGAGAGAAGCCTGGAGCACTCGGACCGCTCTCCCACAGGCACCAATGTCCTCCTCTCAGCAGACACCCGTCAACTCAAATTTGCTTCATCTCCCAGCGGGACCACGGCTGACCAATCCTTTCTCCTTCAAACACCACCTCTTTGGTTCTAAAGCACTACCCTCTTGATTTTCTTCCCTGTCTGGCTTCCTTTCTCAGCCCCTCTGGAAGGCTCCTCATCTCCTAACTTGTGTCTACAATGCTGACATCCCCCAGAATCCGTCTCCTTAGAGGGTCGCATCTGCGAGCTCATGACCACATCTCTAGCTTCTGCTCAGACCTCTTTCTAAACCTCAGATCCAGACTGCCAGTGGTCTACTTGGCTATATCACACAGGCCTCCCAGATTCAACATATCCAAACAAGGTCCGTCTCGCCCAAACCTGGCTCTGTCCCCATGTTCCCTGTCACAGTGAGCTTTATCACTATCCAACCAGGGGCCCATGTTGGAAAACCTGAAGTTCAGTGGTGCTGAACACTCCGCTTCCATTCAGTGACCCTGGCCTGCTGATTTTATCTTTAAAAACATCGCCCCCATCTGCATTTGTCTGATCCCTACTTGCCCAACATCTAGCCCTTGGCTCAGGTCTCTGACTGGTCTCACCACCTGCAGTCCTGCCTCCGCTCAGTCTGCTCAGCCCAGATCATCATTGTGTGACACGCCTGATCATGTCACAGCCCTGCTGAAGCCCCTCGGCAGCTCCCTGCCGCTCAGCTGCACCGGAGCCCTGCTTTCCAGCCACAGAGTGACTTACAGCTAGCTCCCCAGCACTTCCACGGTCTCTCAGCTCTTTCTGCTCTGGGCACAGGTGACTCCCCAGATCTAAACTCCCCCCCACCCCACCCCGACGTGCCCCTGTTAACGCCCCCTTGCTCTGCAGGACTCAGCTTATGCCCTGCTAAGAAGGGTGACGGGTGTTTCCGCCTGGAGTAGAAATATGGCTTGCTGAGGGATCTTCTTTTCCTCTACCCATCGCGTGGTGCTTCCTGGAGCCCTCGCTCGGCTACTGGAAGGCAGGGGCAGTGTTTCACTCTTCTCTGTACCCTTAGTCCTGGCACAAGGTCTGGTACATGGTGTCAGTACACGTCCACAATGAAAATGAAGCATTGCTTAATGAACCCACAGAGCAGTGGGAAGGTACCAAACTCGAGCGCTCCCGCTCAGCTGTCAGGGTGTTCTAGCAGTTCCAAGGGACAGCACTCAGGACCGGGGTACGTCCCAGGCCCTGTGCGTGAACAGAAGTGCCAAAGGCTGGGTCTCTCAAGGTTTTTAGAAGGCAGGCTTTGAGTCAGCAACTGTTAGCAAGGCAGAAATGGTCGGAGGGTTGGCTGCTGGGAGAAGAAGGAGGACGTCCAGGAGACAGTAAGAGGGGCCCACAGACGCCTCCAGCCTCCAGGAAAGTGACGTCACAGAGGCTGCCCATTCGTTGGACAGCAGCCATGTGATGACCTCTACTGTGCGGTGGTGGGCCAGGCAGAGCGGCAGCGCCCCACACGCCCCCGCCAGGCCAGAGGCATGTACCTGTTGGGTCCCCCGAGCAGGGTCAGTGCCATCTGACTGGCACACACGCCCGTCATTTCCAGTCTTCGCTCCAGAGTCAGCCCATGTTTCTCAGCCGCCGACAGCAGCTTCTTATGCAGCTCGTAGGAAACACTTGGGACTACGAGGCCAGAGTCTGTGTTCAAAAGGAAGCGGGGTGAGAAAGGTCAGTGATTACAGGGAACCAGGTCACAAATGGGTGTCCCGATCCAGGATTCTGGGAAAGCCAACCCCCCCGCACCCGCCTTCATGGGGCCTGAAGCATGCTGTACAGCCCCCCGAAGCGGGGCTGAGTGACGACCCGGTCTGGTTCGCAGAGCACGGGGGAGTGAGCTTTAGCTCTCTCATCACTTCAGCTTTGACCATGAAGGCCAAAGCCACCAGGATGCATTGGTACTACCAAGAAAAGATTGGCATAGAGCATGTAACAGCAATCTATCAACACATTAGGAGGGAGCGCGCCTGTGCCCAAGGGGAGAAGCGGCATCCTGGCAGCGAGCGTTCCTCACAAGCAGACCCCTTGTTCTTCCCCAGAAGCGGAGCAGGCGCCATGTAAGCCTGCTGACCCTCCGTGCCACTATCCAATGTCAAGGCAGGATGACATGCTCTCCCCATCTGCTCACCACTTCCCCCTCCGCCTCCTTTCTCTACTTAGCTCTGCCTCTTTGCTCAAAAAATTCCACCTCAACTTGTTTGCTCAAATAATTTGTCATTTTCTTCCCATTTGGGATGAATGAGACCCAATACTCATTCACAAGGAAACAGTACATGGAAAGTAACCTATGGCTACTTTAAGCTGCTCAGAACAATCGAACATTTTATTTGCCATAAATAGAGAGAAGTCTATAAGGCTTAGGGAGGAGACTCACAGTCATTCAAAGTGGGAAGTCTTCGGCTTTATAAGGCCAAGTCTGCACCAGCTGGCGCACTTGAAGGGGTCTAGTGTTATACGAAGGCCTAACAATAAGTTCGCAAACTCATCCTAGAAAAAGTGCTACACATCTCATTGCTGAATATCACTATGGTCACCTTTGAAGTACTCCCCTCGGGAAGCTATGTAACGATGCCAGCGCCTAGTCCACCCTTCAAAGCCATTTTGGAACTCTTTTTCTGTAACGGCCATCAGAACTGTCATCGTATTACGCTTGATGTCCTGAATGTCATCGAAATGCCTTCCTTTCAATATTTCCTTTATCTTTAGGTAAAGAAAGAGTCATTGGGGGCCAGATCAGGTGAGTAGAGAGGCTGTTCCAATACAGTTATTTGTTTACTGGCTAAAAACTCCCTCACAGACAGTGCCATGTGAGCTGGTGCATTGTCATGATGCAAGAGCCATGAATTGTTGGCAAAAAGTTCAGGTTGTTTTCATCTAACTTTTTCACGCAGCCGTTCAAGCACGTCCAAATAATGAACTTGGTTAACTGTTTGTCCAGTTGGTACAAATTTATAAGGAATCACCCCTCTGATATCAAAAAAAGGTTAGCAATATCGTTGCAACAAGTTCGCGAACTTAACCGCCAGACTTCGTATGTGTCAGTATTAATACACCCCATGCTGTTTCAGGGCCCCGAAACCCTGACAGGAGAGAAACTACAAAATGAAAACCTGTGATCTGTACCACGCAGCTTGTGCCATGACTACCAGTGCCACCTTACAAATGCTAGAGGCCACTGGGAGGGAGTGGGCGCTCTGCCAAAGCGCCCTGTGTGGCCTCACCAACATGATTCCTGTCAGCAAGTCCTGTGGGCCGCGTGGGCCGTGCTGTGTCTGGCTCCATCAGACACCTTCTTAGTTCGTGTCCTCCTCCATAATGAATCGTAAGCTCCCCCGGGTAAGGAAGCAGCCTTTTCCTTCCGGGCCCTCTCCTCAGCGTGTCTTACGGACAGGGTGAGTTCTCGCCAGGGACTCAAACATGCAAGCGATGCACACCCAGGGGCGCTTCTGGTCTCTGAACTCTAAGGTGGAACTTCATCCTCGCCCTACTGCATCCAGAGCCTCGTCAAGAAACACTTGTCTTTCTCACAGGTCATTTCAGGAGAAGTTTCTTGGGGTTCTATTAAGCATCCAGTCCTGCCTACCCAGATTCTTAAAACCACACTGAGAGGCAGGCCATGGCTGTATACTGGACCCGGACACGAAGCGCTCAGGTCTGCATCCTCGCAAGGGAAGGGAGAGGGGTGATAACTGATGCGAGGAGGAGGAGGAGGAGGAGGGGGAGAAATGCAGAGCCGCACACCACACTGGGCGCTGCCCTGTGCTGCGCCCTGCTCCTGCAGAGGCGCCCCAGGGCCATGCGCAGCAGGCTCTCTCTCCCCTTTTCACAACTGTCAGTCTTCGATGTACTGCTGGAGGCGGCAGCCTGGCCTTGCATGTCAACAGCAGATTAAAACAGCCATTTTTATGGCCTCCTCCAGACATGCACAGCTTATCAGAACTAATTGGGAACCACTGATAGCAGTGTAAAAACCCGAACGAAATCTCAGGAGGCCTAAGCCACTTACAACCCTGAACCTGTCAGCCAAGTCATGCACCTGCCTACTTCAAACACCCTCTTTACCTGCACAGTCACGCAAGGGAGAGCTTTCCCTCAAGTCTGCGTTTCTCCCCCTACTTGTTCTTTCTGTTGAATTGGAAACGGGGCTGGGCAGTGAGTCTTGGGCCTGCCATCCTACAATCAAGCTTCTCTCTGGGCCTAGGTCTTGTGCTGAGAGAGGCACCCCCTCTCCCCTGCTGAGGGCTCCCTGGGGGCAGGCCAAACCCTTTCTGCTGCCTCTCTCCTGGGTCCTTAAAGGTTCAAAGCTCAGAGTACAGGGAGAAGAGAGCTCGCCCCATCCTGGCTGGCTAGGCGCTGCACTAGAAACAGAAGGGTCATCACCACCTCCTCACTGAGCTGGGCTGGTGGGGGGAGGGTGCCCTGCTGATGAACTGGCATATTTGGGAGCTTAGAGAAAGACAAGGACAGGGACCCTTTTCTCTCAGTCTCCTGGTGCAAGGTCTAGGACTCAACTATACTCTCCTGACTCTCAGAACACAATGTGCAAGCACCACAAAATGTTTCTTTTCAACATTTACACACAAAGTCCAACCAGTTGGACTGGCTTCTCAGAAATAGGCAGAGGGAATAAACTCCAAAAGAAGGGAACCCAGAACATAGCGTGCAAACTGCAAACAGTAATTTTGCCAAAGCCTGAACATGGGCCAAGCTTAATTATGTTTCTGTTGGAAGGTAGATCTTTACTGTTCAGGAACCAAGGCAATAAAATCAGTTGGTAGGGTTTCTCTTAATATTAATATGTGTTTTACAGCTGTCGGTGAAACAAGAAAGGGAAATATAATTATAGCCAGTTCCTGACAAGCAGAGAACTTCTTAGGATCTGATTAACCTCAGAGTATCCAGGAAGACGGCCCAAGCACACTTGGTACAGGCCAGGAGAGGGCCCCTCTGACTACACTACTAACCCCACGGCACGAGGCGAGGGCCATGGGGCACGAGGGCCTGGTCCCTCCTTCATGTCCTCATCACTGCTGCCTGCTCGTTCCCATACATACTGCTTCAGGCCTTTCCCGCCCTATGGACACACAGGCATCTGCCCCGCCCCCGGCACTCCCCAGCACTATGTCCAAGACCCCCGCAGCCTTTGAAGCACACCCCTCCCTGTGCTTCAGCCCCCCAGCTGGCTGTGGTGTAATGAGGATCCCGAACCTGTGTCACCTCAGACCTGCACTCACCCTCACACTGACGTGGCCCTTTAGCTGGACAGGCTATCTGTCCACATTTTATCAGTGAGGGGCGAGCTCATTAATGGGCCTGGGGGCTATGCAGGACTAGGAGTTGATTCTATTCTGTGGGGGGTGGGGGGTGGTCACACAAGTGGGCGGTGATATCACACTAGTTCTTTTTTGGAGTATCAAACCACTGGTAAATTCATACCCTCAAACCCTCAATGTACAGAGAATCCCTGCAGATTTACATCAAACCACCACTAAGGACAATTTGGTGTCATGTTATCTCTGAAAGGAGGATTCATTCCAAGAAGTCTAGGGCCGGCTGAGTGGCTCAGTTGGTTAAGAGCTCGCTCAAGAGTGCGAGCTGAGCTCTGAGCAACGGCGGTTTGATGCTCAGCCCGACCTGAGCTGCCGTTGAGCTGCCAACAGGTGGCAGGATGGCTCATCTAAAAATAAATAAATAAAACAATAAGTCTAAATACCCCCCAATATTCTTTATTAGGGTCCACAAGGCCTCCCAGGAGCTGGCCCCTGTAGACATCACCCCTTTACCTTGGACCCCAACCCCACCACGCCCCAGGCACCGGGGGTCGCCTTCTGGTTCCTAAGCACTTCAAGTTCATTTTGGCCTCTGGATGCATGTCTGTCTCCTGGCATTCTCTTCTCTCTCCCAATGCTACCACCAAACACACGGCTGGTTCCTCATCCTTCAGGTGTCAGCATGCTGCTTCTTCCTTTCATTGTACTTAGTACAATTTGTAGATGTTTTACTTCCTTGGACTGTAAGCCCCACTAGAGCAGTGACTGTGTCTATCTCATTCAGGGCTGCCCCCCCCTCTCCACTCTGCGTCAGTGCTAGCACAGTGCCTGATGGAAGGGCTACATAAATGTCGAATTCATGGCCAAAATGGGGAGGAAACCAGTACGACAGCCTCAGGGCATTCCATTCTGCGGCTAACGGCCCGGCTGTCACCAACGGCAAGAGAGGAGAAGACGTTTCTGACCTCCCCCACCTCTTCCTTTTCCATTTACAACTAGACCAACCCTCCTGCCCACAATGGACCTCATTCCCTCAGGTTAAAGCTCTGCTGGAACAAGCTATGGTGGATGCAGGAGGTGGGAGACTTCCTGACAAGATCATTTGTTAATTACAAAGAAGAAAGGCATCTTTACAAAGAAATCTGGTGGACGCCTCACCAAGTGATCAAACTTGCCCCAGTGATGGGACAAACCGACATCGTGTATTCTATGATGTGAAGCCTGAAAGCGCGCGCCCCACCAGAATCCTAGAAACATGTCTAACATGGATCCTATCAAAAGGAAGCAATTGACACAAAAGACAACAAAAGTCATGGGAACTGTCCTGGTTAAAGGAAACAACAGAGATGTGACAGCTAAATGTCATGTGCAATGGTAGACTAAAAACACAGCTATGAAAGGCAAAACTGAACAGCGGGACAGCTTTGCATACGGACTGTATATTAAATAATACCTTTGTATTAGTTTTAATTTCCTGATATAATCTGGTAGTGTGGTTGTACAGAGCAATATACGTATGGAAGTATTTAGGGGTAAAATATAATGAGTGCAACCAAATCTCAAATAGTTCAGATAAGTGTGTGTCTATGCATTATTATTTATTTATATAAAGGAAATGTGGCAAAATGTTAATTGGTGAATCGAAATGAGGAGTGTATGGTTGTTCATTATACCAGTCCAGCAACTTTCTGAATTTTTTTTTCAATATAAGAAGAAAAAAAACATAAGGAGAAAAAAAGAGAGAGTTAAGTGCCTCCAAATATGATCAACAAATGTTTACAGAGCAACAGTACATCAAGCCAGCGGAGGGAAGGGGAATGGCAGGAGATAGGAAAGATCCTGTTCCCACAGCCTTACAATCTAGCTGGAAACATAAAACATGTATGTGCAAATATCTGAGAATACACACAAACTAAACTGTTATCCTGAGCACAAGTGCAAAGTATGGATTTGAAGCCAGGAGCTGCAGGCAATAGGTATCAAATTCTCAATCTAAACTATGCCTTGAAAGACAGAAAGGATTGCAGTCACAAAGGGAAGAGAGAGTGAGCATGTGAGCACTCAGTGCAGGGCAGGACAGAACCCTGAACGAAGTTCCAGAGGCTGGAATGGGCGTGACCTGTGCAGAAGAGGGCTCCCTGCCTGGAGCCCAGAGGCTGATGGCAAGGCTAGCTGAGAGCAGGGGCAGGGCCAGACGCCAGGAGGCTTAAAAGCCAAGTTGTTTTATGCAGGATGAAGTTGACGGAGCTAGAAAATGAGGGCAGAATGGTCTTATAGAACTGATTTCAAGGAACACAGGGAACCTGTGTGGTGACAATTTCCAGGGTGATTCTGAAGGCAGAGGGAGGCCCTAGAACCAGAATGAATGCTGAGGGTAAAGAGAAACTCCTTGCCAGGGCTGCTACAGAAAGAATCACCATGCCTGCTATTAATGAGAACAAATGGCCGCCAGGGTCCTGTCTTGTCATAAACTTTTATGAGAAAGCAGAGATGGCCACAGTTTCCTGCTGGCTACCTACGGAATGGTGATCCCACTGAGAGAAACCGGAATGCCAAGGAGTCAGGGTATGGGTGGGGTGAGTGACTGACACTGAAATCGAACTCCTTCCTCACTCTGGCTAGACCCCTGCTCTGAAACGGCAAGAGGGCACATACTGGCAAAGTGGGCACATCTAGAAAGACCAACGCAGGTTCTAGAACGACCAGCTGGCAGCCTCATCAAAAACTCAGGTTTTGGCTATAAGGTCTCAGATGACTCAGCTCTTAGCTGGAGCTTCAACTCATAAAATAAAACTCTGGTAACCAGTTGCCACGAGACCTCTTCCTGTGAAAGGCTGCAGGTAGCACAAGTGTGCATGGCTGGGGGAAGAGTCTAGCCAAGACATCGTCTTAAACCTCCTGAGACAGGCTGTGTAACTCAATTCTCTGGCTTCCTGGAGGCCTGTCGAGCCAGTGACACCCTCATCTCTCTGGCCCTTAGTGTGGCACCTCCAGCAGCTACTTTCCTTCAGCCCAGCCACAAAGCACGGCAGGAGGAGCATCACAAAACTGTGGGCTCGGCACACCATAAATCCATGCACTCTGACCAAAACTAAGCACTTACTGCCACCTTCCTGCCCCCCAGGTTTAATGCCTTTGAACCCTCCTGATCACTCCTAAGTCCTTTTCCATTGATTTCAACCAGCAAATCCTCTCAAATTCCTGTGTCCCTTCCCTCCCATCTTTGTCTTCCTTTCCATTCCAAACCCCTGGTATTTGTGTTTTGTAATTATCCGTTACATAAAATTTCTTGTACCATAATAGGTTAAAAAACAAATGCTAAAATTACTTTATATTACAAAAAACAAGTATCTAAATGTAAACAAACAAAAATTTGAATTAAAAAATTAAAACGAAAGATTTTCCCCCTGAAAGTCTGGGCCAAAAATGTGGGTGCACATTATACATAGGAGTGCATCATTATACATGGCAAAATATTGTACTTGTAATTCCTGCCACTCCCCGCAACAAACTCCTCCCCAGCCAAACCAGCTATTGCCCAGCTCCCATTTCCTAGTGCATTTTTTTTTTTTGCAAATTGAAAGTAGTTTATTGAGTAAAGATCTCCTCTATCAGAGGCAGAGTAGAGGTTGCCACCAAAATGAGTCACCCCTAGTACATTTTAATAATTTGAACACAAGGACTGTTTTCGAATGACTTACAAATAATAAACACAGTGTTCTGACTGACCCAAAGTGTCTTAAATATCGCCTTTAGAATATTATGAATGTTGAGCAAAGATTCTTCTCTGAAGCCTTACCGCCCTCCTGACCCGTGCTGTCTGGGGACCTCTCACCACTGAACAATGCTCATACGCATCTGGCATTTTATAGCCCGACTTCACACACATGTGGCCACTGATCCCCTTCTTTAGCGGGGTAGGTCCAAGCTGGAGGAACGTCTGACAACATGCGACTGTTGGAGAAAGCAACACCATCAAAGGACCCAAAAGGGCTTTCCAGAGAGAAAGACTTGGGTTCAACAGCTATGTTTAGTTGCTTCCTGAATGTGTTTCCCAATAAACGGCCCTTCTATACCATGGCCCCGCCCCCACACAGCCGGCAGAGTGCTGCCAAGAGGGTATGAGCGGTTTCTAAGACAGTAATGGCCTAGAAACTGCGGACGCCACGTAGTGTGCACAGTGTGTGGGATACACAGCAGCTCTCAGGGTCCTAAAACCCAAGCCACCACCAAATGGTAGTAAACGTGCTGTTCTTTGGCTACTTAGGATCAGCAGAAAGCAGGGCGTCTGAGGCTCTAGGCCGTGACAGCCACTTCCCACCACTGCAGAGCTGATGGGTCCATTTCTGAGAACACCGAAGAGAAAAGACTCGCGTTTATTTTGCCATGAAGCTGCCCTTCTCACACTATATTCTTCTTCCTCTTTCACTTATTTGCATTCAGAAGAGAAAAGGGAATGTGATAAAGGTTTTGGGAGCCTTTACCTCTCTGGGCCTCGATGTCCTCATCTGTAAAACGAGGACGTAACACGAGGTGAACAAGTCACCCACCGTAATACTTTATGCACCTAGGCCGCTTCCCCACATAGTCCAGGTATAATACTGGGTTGTCATTAAAGTCGTGATGTATTTTTTCTGGTTTTCGTTGCAAAAATACATCATGACTTTTCGACAACCCGACAGTTTGCCTCATTATGACCCTAACGTTTACATAGTAGATCCAACTGGAAAAGTGTCCCGAGCCATGCGCCATCTGAATAGCACTCAGTGAAACCTGCTTTGAGGCTTAATGCCCTGGAACTGGAGTCGAGGTAAAAATCATGGGCAGGAGAAGCCGCTCAGCAAAATACCTGCTGCTTGCTTGGCCTCCCGCACGGACCCTGCTTGGCCTGAGGGCCTCACTGCCACCCTGATCGCTGCTGAGGATAAAGACCAGGTGGCACGAGGCTGCAGGGCTAGTGAAGTGCGACTGGTCGTGACACACAAGCTGCCATAGCCGAGTTCTTGGCCAAGGACCAGCACATGTAGTGACAAGGATGTTTGTTAATGGCAATTCTGGAAAAGCCGTTTCAAAGGAGAGGAGGGAGCTTTTTACAGCTGTCATTAAATCAATGAAATGTGTGAAGACCACGTTGGGGACATGGGGATGCTCCCACCTTTTCCTACGTCTAGGTCAGCAAAGTCTTCTCGGGCTCTTTGGGGCCTGTGGTTCCTTCCAGTTTCTCACTGTTACTCTCTCCTTGTTAGCCACTTTACTCCAAGGCCAGCTGTACTCTCCTCAAGCTCAGGAATTTCAGGGAAACCACACACTGCAAGACCCCACCACAGCTGCCCAGTGAGCTACCAGTAGAGGCAGCTTATTTTGCAACTAAAAGGGCAGTGAAAGAGGAGCAGTCAGAGGTGGAGAAACGGCAGGACCCGCGTGTACTACAGACCTGTGGATGACAGCTACCTTTGAAAAGCTTAAAACCTGGCAACTTAAATTACGCCCAGTTCTGAGCGAAGTGACGCTGTTTGCCTTCACACGGGTGGTAAAAAACAAAACAAAACAAAACAACGGAGTTCAGCAAGATTCAGTCAGTGCCACTCAAGGAAGCTGGCAGAGTCTGCTAGTGGAAGATGGAAATAATTGAGCAGTCTTTCTTAGGCTGACAGCTGGCTTATTTTTTTCACATGGAAAGCACATGCAAGTTTCTATACACAGCAAAACCAAATACAACCGAGCCCTCCTGCTGTCCACAAAGAAGCCACACCATTCCTCTGACTTCCCTCCAGTGTAATTAAGCTGTCTCCATAATTCTCCCTGTAACTGCTACAAGTGCTGAAGATTTATATTCTTTATATTCAAAACTTCAAACCAAAATGAACACTATACTCAGTTATGTCTGTACTTATTAAAATGACTATAATTCCCCTTTTAGCACTAAAGAACATGCAGTGACGATGGTTTTCACACTGTATTCTAACAGGCCCAGTTAGTAATGTGATTTGGGAGGAAGGGGCGGGGGGAGGGGGCCACCTCTCGCACAGCTGCTTTTACCTGCCTTCAATGCCATATGTTTGAAGAAAAGATTCTAACGTTAAAAAAAAAAGAAACTTAAAAATCACAGTGGTGTGCTTGCTTCGGCAGCACATAGTCTAAAATTGGAACGATACAGAGAAGATTAGCATGGACTCTGCGCAAGGATGACATGCAAATTTGTGAAGCGTTCCATATTTTTCTGAATGAATGAGCAAAAGAAACAGAAACAGTGTCATAGATATAGAGGAAAAACAGGGTTGCTAGTTGGGAGGGGGGTGGGGATGAGGGAGAAGGAGAAGGGATTAGACAGCATAAATAGGTAACTACAATATTGTCACAGGGATATGAAAGGCAGTTCAGGGAATATAATGTTGAAATTTTGTGGGGTGTCAGATGGTCACATGTTTTGTTAGGGAGACCACTTCATGGATGGAGTAGAGGCTTGATCACTGCACTGTACACCTGAAATTGATGTTGTATAATATTGTATGCCAACTGTAATTGAATATATAGATAGTCACGGGATGTGGATTACATGGTGGAAGGGAGTCAAAGGAATTGTAATAGACAGTATGATATGGGGGGACAGTGGGGGGGACAATTGGGGGAGGGGGGTGTCACTTTGAGGGGCAAAAAGTATAACTATTGCACTTTGTTGTACACCTGAAGCTAATTAAAAAATTTAAAAAAATTTAAAAAAAATCACAGTAGTAACAGACTAGAGTACAATACACAGACTGACGTAACTCCCAAGGCACTATTTTTTTATATGAGAATTATGATTAACCAGCCCTCAGTGACCGGGGCTAGCAGATGAGAACAGTGTGGTACACAAACATTCACTGAAACCCTAATTTTAGCCAAACCCTAATTTCAACCATCCATCTCCAACTGTTTTTTTACCCCAGCAAACAACTAGTAAACAGAGTTGAACTTCTAATAAAATGTACATGCAGTAACAGGAAAGCCAAAATGAAAACTGGTTTGACTATGTGAATCTAGATAATCGGCCCCTATATCTTCAGTTGTGAATCGTAACATACTAAAGCAGCAGCAGACCAGAACTGCCAGATGCAGGACATACACGGAGGGACGTGTTGAAAAATGTGCTCCCCCACAGGGGTAGGGAGAGTGCTACACTGGCCATAATCCCCGAGATAATCACAATGTGCCAATCAGCAAGCCACTTTAGTGCATTTCTATGACAAGACTAACTCAGAGCCTGGGCCGTTCTGTTTCATGTACAAGAAACAGAAAGGGGAGAGCAACCAGGGACGCGGCCCGGCACAGCTCACCTGTGCAGAACTCCTTGCTTACGCTGTGAGGCACTGTGATCCGTCGATACACAATGGGCTCTGACTCCAGGATGTTCTCATCATGGCGGTACCGAGCAGGCCTTTCATTTGGGATGCCCCGGGAGCGGGTGCCGCTTCGCCTCTCATATGTATCAATCTCCTCAAACACGGCTGCCTTGTCAAAAAGGGCCAGGTTCCCTTCAAAATCAAAATCCGTGTCTGGGATCTCTTCAATATCATCCCCGAAGCACTCGTCATCTTTATTCTTCATCTGCCCATTTTTTAAACCACTTTTCTTTGGAGTTGCCTGATTTGGGTGCCTGCTACTGGATGACCCTGGAGGAAAAATCAGGACTAAAGTTAGTGTGGTCATAGAAAATGCTCAGTGGAAGCGGAACACACATTAGTCTCTTATAGAGGGAGTCCCTTATACAGGAATCAAAGTGAAGGTGCTAAGTTATTCCTCAGGCAAGTTAAGTAGCATAAACTACCACAAATCCGGGAGAATAGATTTTACATATTACCCAAGTAACAGAGAATACAAAATAAGCAGCATTCTTGGAAATCTTCACCAGCTCTGGCCTTCATAAGGAAGCTGGTGATGACAGAGACTTCTGACAACTGAACAGCAAAACACGAAAGGGCAAAACTCCAGCAGTCTCTTCCCACCGGTCTGATCCGGGATGTCTGGCAGTGGTTTGAGAGAAACACTGGTAAAAGAAAGCCAAGTCTTCATAACCTGATGCTCACAGGAAGATACTATTCACCCGGCTCTTAATTCTATCCTCACCAAACGAGCAACCTTCTGGTTTTCAGTTTGGCGCCAGGCTAGACCCCAGCAGGAGGGTTCTCCGGTGCAGACGGACCCCAGAGTCTGAGCCAGACACACGTTGCCCACTCACTGTGAGCTGGCGTTTTGACTTCTGCACCTCTTTTTAGATCTTTTGGTTAATGTGATTTCTTTTCTCAGAATTTTATCACTTTTGGGTAAGCAATTTCTGAAGCATCAAATAATGACAAGGACCATATTGACCTGATCCTGTAGAGGCCACACCAAGATACACATCGGCATCGGAGCAGCTGGCCACCCTCTGTCTTGGAGGCTCCATCTGGCCACCACACATCAGCCAACTACTCCTCTAGCAGCCAAGGCATCAGACCCCACAGAACTCCCCAAACCGTCCATTCCAAACAGTATAATCTGATACCTGTCATCCGACTTCTCAGTTTCCTTGTATGTAAAATGCTCACTGTGGTATCCCCACAAGGGTTTCTAGCACACAGCATGCAGTCCATAAACATTTAATGAATTACTCAGCATCAGCAAGATTAATTACAATAATTATTCTGAAAGATGTGTACTATGCAAATGTAACTTGTGTCCTACTCTTATGTCCTAAAGCCAGACATTGGTAATGGAAAAGGGATGTGGCTGGTAGGAAAGATGAGATTTAGGCCTCTGAAAAAAAACTAAGCCCAACCAAAATAAAGAAGGGGAGGAAGAAGTGGCTGAGCCACCGTAAACAGCTCAGACTATGAACCACTGAGAAGCTCATCCATGTCTGGGTGAAGTTCTAATTCCAATAATTTGAAAAAAGCATTTCGTGAGAGCATGCTGTGTGCCACAGCAAGGTGGCTGGATTATAGTATATAACCAAGATATGCTACTCAAAACTGAAGGAGGAGAGGTATTTAAGCAAATAACTAAAATACAATGTAATGGAAGTTGTAAGAGAAGTTTATATAAACTGCCATAGAAATATGGATGAAAACAGCAGAGCTGGATTTGGAATGGGAGAGCAGGAATCAAAATACACGGTCAGGGTAACACCATTAGCAATACATGTCAGCAGAAGGAAGAACTAGAGAAAAAGTCCAGTTTGCAAAATTATCAATGTACTGCCTCAATATTAAATCAAACCACTCTATCAGGAAACAGGTCTCTGACCCAGTGGTCTCTCCCCAGTGGGGGTTTGTACACCAGGAGTGTATAGAAAGATCCCCTGCGAGTAGGAAAAAGATACTAAATATTCTATTTACTTTTCCTTTTAACTAAAACCAGTAAGAAATCAAGCTTTATGAATTTCATGTATGGATGGAAGTTGGCACCCTGATGAGGTTTCACGCCAGCCAATCACTTCCAGTATTTGAGATATCTGAGGAAAGAGCGAGGTTCCATAAGAAGAAGTGTGTATATTATACATGCAAATAGAGTTACATCATTTTTTGTGTGTGGTAAAATATATGTAACATAAAATTTACCATTTTAACCATTTTTAGGTATACAGTTCAGAGGTATTAAGTATATTCACACTGTTGTACAATTACACAAATCTTTAACTAAAGCATACAAAAATGAGTCAGTTGCTTAAAAACATTCCTATAGAGGGCTGGCCTAGTGGCTCAGTTGGTTAAGAGTTGGCTTAGAGTGTGTGCTCTGGGCAACAGGGCCGCTGGTTCGATTCCCACATGGGCCAGTGAATGCTGTGCCCAAGCTGAGCAGTCACTGAGCTGCCAACAGGTGGCAGAATGGCTCAGCTGGTGTAACAACAAGATTGCTTGTTTGACGTTGGGCTATGCCCACCAGCAACTAAGACTGAACTCGGCAAATTGAGCTCGGCTGCCACCCAGATGGCTCAGAGAGTGTGCTTTTAACAAGGCTGCTGGTTGGACTCCCGCACGGGATGGTGGCTACGCCCACCCGCAACTAAGACTGAACACAGCACCTTGAGTCTAGAGACCACGAGCTGCCAATAAGAAGCCAGATGGCGACTGGTGCCCTCCACAAGGAAGACTGAAGAACAACTTGGCCAGTCCCTTCCCCCATTCCTCAATACTGTTCTCCTCTCCCAATTCCCCAATAAAATCTTAAAAGAACAAACGAACAAACAACATTCCTATAAAGAAACTATGTGTAAAGATAATACTAATAATGCAGTCACACACGGACAAGAGAATGGCAGAGCTAACATTGCCCTAGCATTCTCACAGGCCTTCTTTAGCCAGAATGAAGTTTTTAAAATTAATCTAATCAGATCCAAAAAAAGTTAAACAAACAAAAAAACAAGCTCCCACATTAAAAAGCATCAAGGTTACTCCAAACATGAATTCATATGGCTGTTCTGATGAACTTCACCCGAAGTCTAAATATACTGTATCAGGAGTCGGCAAAATAGAGCCCTGGGGCTGACTGCTGTCCACTGCCTGTTTCTGTGCATCAAGTTTTATTTGTTTGTTTGCGTAATGTCTAAGGCAAGTTAAGTATCGGCAACAGAGACTGTATGGCCTGAAAAGCCTCAAATATTTAACATCTGCCCCTTCACAGCAAGTTTGCTCACTCTGCTCTACACGTCATGCCTCTCAGAGGTGTGCTTTCCAGCTATGGCTGCCATTAAAATTTTTCTAAAAAATTTTAATTACCTGAACCTGGGGCCAATTCTTGAATATCTGTCTCATTCAAAGTGTTAAGTGTGTCAATTAAGCTATTATTGTCTTTGAACTCCACACTCACCCTTTGTGATGTGGGCCTGAAACTCCACAGACTACATTTTTCCTTCCTTAGCTGGCTTCCTGTTAGGTTCCACAACCAGCGGCAGGTACTGGAGAGACAGGAAGGAGGAAGGAAGAAGGAAGAGGTTTCCTTGTTTGCTTGCCAGCCGCACCAGCACTACCCTGGCAGCTGGTTCTCTCCAGCGTTTCTTTCTGAAATGTGCTGACACCAAGCAGTGTTGGCAGCAGCTCTGTGAAGCCCCTTCTCTGAACTTTCAGATTCTGATAACCCCAACCTCTTCCCTTTGTTTTCCCTCCCTTAATGTCTCTTTTTACTTTTTAAATTTTCTAACACTTACTTAACCAATTCCCTCTATTAATTCTTTTCTGAAAGAACTAGCATGGTTACTATTTTCCTCAGTGGTATACCAAGATTTTTTAAATTAATGACTCACAGCTAATCACTCTGTTCTAACCAAGTATTAGTGTTTAATAATTTAATGTTTAAAAATATTTTGAGGGCCAGCCGAGTGGCGTGGTGGTTGAGCACTGGCTTAGGAAGCCAGCGGCCCTGGTTCGGGTCCCACATATGAGGGCCAGTGACACGGCCCTGAAAAAAAAAAAATTTTTTTTTTGAGATATTTGAGTAACACATTACTATAAAAATAGTTCATTTCATGTTAATCTAATCCTTTTTTAATTTGTAAAGGTAAAGACTTTTCTGAGTTAGACACAGACATACATAGAGAAACAGAGCTTATATCTTCAATTCTAAATCCCAGCCATGGGTCAAGAGTAAACTCAGAAATACACTCAGCAGATATCAAAGAACTGCTCTTCTCCCAGTGGGCTTTAAAAATCCTAATTGATTTGAGCTCAAAGTAGACAATAAGAAAAGACTTTAAAAAGACTAACAAAGCAGATTCTCTGTTGTCTCCCACCCCACAGAGGTTAGGTCCCTTTATAGAGATAAACAAGTGTTCAAACCATAAACGAAACCCCCAATCATTGCTGCTACCAATAGGGCACAGCTAGCTCTAAACCAACCGAAAACAAAGTAAAACCACAAAATCGGGAGAAAGGGAAAAATACCACAGAAACAGAAAATCAGCCAAGTTTCATTGCTGCTTTGGATTCACTTCTGGGAGCCAAGAAAAGATGCACCTGGGTGTGCCTTGCTCATCGGCACATCACTGATTATTTTTCAAACAGCGTTACTGAGGTATAACTGGCATACACAAACCTGCACATACGTAATGGATACGATTCCATGAGTTTGGACATGTGTATAAACCTGTGACACCATCACCACAATCAAGGTAATAAACATATCCACCAATCCCCCCTCCAAAAGAAGTCAATGACTCACAGATAATCACTCTGTTCTAACCAAATTTGTATTAATTTTTAAGCAAAAATATTTTGAACCATTGAACCATTTTTTTTTGAGGACAGTGTCACTGGCCCTCATATGTGGGACAAAATCGGGGCCTCTGGCTTCCCAAGCCAGCACTTAACCACCGCGCCACTCGGCCAGCCCATGAACCATATTCTGAACCAGTAAAATATTACTGTAACACAGTTCACTTCATGTTTATCTTATACTTCATGTTTGTCTTTTTAATTTGTACTTTTTAATTTGTACCTAACGTATATAATATGTAGGTATAGAAGACAATAAACTGATCAGCCAATCAAGAGTCCTTATCGGGGGCCGGCCGAGTGGTGCGTTGGTTGAGTTGGCCTGGGATGCCAGCTCTGAGCAGCAGGGCCCAGTTCGGATCCCACATGAGCCTGTGATGCTGTGCCCTCTACAGCTAAGATGGTGAACAACAGCTCGACCTGGAGCTGGGCTGCCATGAGTCACAGGCGACAGCATAGGGCACAATGGGGCTGGCCGGCAGCTGGTGTGCGCTTTCGTGAGCTGCCGTGAGCCACAGTGAGCGGTTGTCCAATGCCGGGCGAGTGACTGCCTCACCCGGGAAGAGCACAATGATACAACATGGGCCAGCGAAGCCACGTCCTCCACAGTTCTTATCAAGGCCGGCCGAATGGCTCAGTTGGTTAAGAGCGTGAGCTGTGAGCAACCAGTTGCCGGTTCAATTCGCACACGGGCCAGTGAGCTGTGCCCAAGCTGAGCGACCACTGAGCTGCCAACAGGTGGTAGGATGGCTCAGCTACTGAGAGCACGTGTTCCTAACAACAAGGCTGCTGCTACGTCCACCTGCAACTAAGATTGAACACAGCACCTTGAGCTGAGCTGCTGTGAGCTGCCAACGGGCAGTGGATGGAGACTGGACTTGGAGCTGAGCTAGCTGCGCAGTCCATAACTAAGGACAACAACTGGCTGTTCCTCTTTCCCAATTCCCCAATAAAATCTTAAAAAAAAAAAAAGTTCTTATCAATGTCATATACATGGTTAGTTCTGAAGGAGGAAGTGTAAGAAACCTAATGAGATAATACCATGAGTCAAATATTTCATGCTTATTTAAGGCTCTATTTAGGCCAAAGCATAATTCCTTTGAAGTTGAACAGTTTATTTGGAAGAAAGGAATGGGGTTGGTCCACTGAGTCCCTTCCTGCCAGCCAAATGCGTTTATCATCACACCACTGCTCAGAGTCCCAAACACCACTTGACTCATGAGAGTATTCTGATTGGCCTTTTTCTTTATGTGTTCATTCAAAAATGTTTCCTTAAGCATCTGCTATCTCTATCTCCCAAGATCTGTGCTAGCTGCTGTGGTGTCAACAGTTAACAACACGAACACAAACCAGCCCCCATCTACTGTGATGCCCAGCCCGTTACTGTCGCTCCCAGTCACTCCTGCAGACCCAACAGCCAGACTGCCAGCATTTTCCAACACGGCACTTTCAACAGGCCCCCTGCCACAGGGAAGCGATTTTAGAGTCAATGTGTTCTCCCTGTTAGTTGACAGTTGCCTATCCAACCTGCAGAGCACTCTACCCACAACAAAACCCCCTTCTGTTCAGACAGATACCCTCCTCTCAGGCGAGGCAGCGAATTTCTGAGTCAGTCCTCGTGATGCTCACGCCAATAACTGATTCAAGCATGGGTGATGGGGCGGGCCTGGGGGGGATCCTGCGGTGGCCTCTCAGACTGGTTTTCTCACTCCTGAAGGGCTCCTGGCTTTCAGTCAGGGGCAATTTGCCTCCTGTGGGACATTCGATAATGTCTGGAGACATTTGTGGTTGTTACAGCTGGTTGGTGGTCAGGGAGCTACTGGCATCTAGTAGGTGGGGTCCAGGGGCGCTGCTAAATGTCTTACAACGCACAGGACAATCATCCCAAACACACAAATTATCTGGCCAAAAATATCAAGGGTATTGAGGTTGCGAACCCATGCTAATGATGATACAGTGGAAGAGATGGTGTCTTTGCTCCTTTTAAAGGATGTTAAATTTGGGGGCGGCCGGTTGGCTCAGTTGGTTGGAGCGCAGTACTCATAACACCAAGGTTGCCGGTTCAATCCCCACACCCTCCACAACTAGACTGAAACAACTACTTGACTTGGAGCTCATGGGTTCTGGAAAACCACACCGTTCCTCAATAAACAAAGAATGTTAAATCTGGATGAGATACGGAACTGCTGGGGCCAGCTGGTATCAGTGTGCCGGACAAAGCCAACACACAGAGGAGGCGTCAGAGAAATGTGGCTGAAGCCCTGACTGTCCGGTACCGGGAAGCGCCCATCCTCTGCACTGACCGTGGTGTTTCTTTATTATCTGAGCCACTGGGTAGACTTACTGTTACAACCTGATACAATCTGTCTAGGACTTTAACACTTACCATGAGCCTTTCACAAATACTACTTCATTAATTCTGACAATACTCTACGACATTAGAGAAATGTGAAAATACTTTAAGATGGTTATTATTGTCTACAGTCAATTACTAGCTAAGACACTAAGGACTGCTCCACGTGTTATCTTGTAGAACCCACGTGCCTGGCACCATCTTAGGCTTTGATATACACACATTATCTCAAGTCTGTCTTCAAAACAACCTGACTAAGCTTACCATTCCACAAATGACAAAACTAAGGGCACTCCAAATTGACATAGCTAATAAATGTCTGAGTTAGGATTTGAACTCTGATCTGTCAGATTCCCAATTCTACACTATTTCCACATAAAAAAAGTGGACACAAGAGTAGGGGAACCATGTAACTCTGACAGACCTTGGCAAAATTAAAAGAACTAGTAGAGAGGATCTGTCTAGAAAATGAGCATATAAGGAAAATGCAAAAAACCTATTCAACACAGCACAATGGTTAAAAAAAAAACTGAACTCAAGAGCAACAGACAACAAGTATTTCTTCTATAAAAATAGCTTTTTGTTAATAAATGTTCATAGTGGATAATGCATAAAATATGTAGAAAATTACAGATATTGACTTAATATTTTGACATATTTCCTTTTAGTCAAAAATTTGCATCCATCTGGTAAAACTTTGTATCCTGCTTTGTTGCTTAGGAGAGCGTCTTCCTGTTTCATGAAAATGTTCTCCAGATACTTTTTATGGCCGCATATAGATACCATATTGATGTAAACACCATACCTCCTGATGAAGTTTTAAGCTATTTCTCATTTTTATTATTACAGACTTGGCCCAAACGTGCTATCTTTGATTACTCCAGCTGAAAAATCCCTTCCATCCGAGTGGGTACCATTCCTCTAGCACTATCTAACCACCTGTTTTGTCCTGTAGTTCTTATGCTAACTTTCCAAGGAGTATGTAAGCCAACAGCTGGCAGAACCACATCATTCAGACCTGTCATCCAATACTATGGCTAATACACCCTAAGTACACAAATTTGTGCTGAATTAAGAAATAAAAACAGCCACATCAAACCAAACAAACAAACAAGTCAATTAAAAGTCTAAAAGGTAATAAAGAAAAGGCAAGTTGAGACTAACTATGAGAAAGAAAGGGAGGCATCAAAAACTATGCCAGCTGTGCTGCGTGACTGAAAAGGACAGGAAGAAGCAGTTGTCAACGATAACACACGGAGTATAAGGCAAGGGCTTCAGAGGAAAGGAATTCGGTGGTGTCTACTATGGACTGATAATGAGCTATTCTGGACCTATCATGATGACAGATGAAGACAAGCAATTCATCAGTGTGAGGAGACGACAGGGTGAAAAAGCAAAATGGGAAACCATTTGTGGCTCAGCCACAGGACTCACAAACATATCTTGCAACCACACCCAGAGCTGCGTCTTTAGAAGATTATCAGGTATTTTCTCACGCTCCCTCTGAATACAGAGCTTCCATTCACTCATTTGACAAATATAAACTAAGGACCAGACGTGTTCCAAAAACTGTCAGAAAAGCAGAGAGTGAAAACAGAATTTCCAGGAAAAATACTGACATCAGAGTTCAGCAGGAAAGATAAAATAAAATAAACAAAGGCAGGCTAACATGCCCAGTTGTCTCTTATTCTTCCCTTTCCTCATGCTTTAATACAAACGTTGGGGAAACCCTAGATGAATAGCTGTCTCAGTACTTGGCTTACTCAGCCCGAAGGACCCTGCTCTGTATTAATTGGCCTTTGGCCACTGGGAGAGAAAAGCACTTCCCTTGGAAAACATAAACAGCGCTTCCCAGATTTCTTTACTTTTCAATTACAAGGGCCAAGTACGTGTTAAGACTTGGGGCTGGCCGTCTTCCTGCGCCATTTTGCTGCCAGCCTTGGGCACAGAGCTTCTAACAAGCCCATTGTTGTACAACCCTCAGTGCCACATATTTATTGGTTTTTGTCACATACACTGTGAAGGAAAACTCTGCTCTGCACTTAGCACGCTAAGGGGCACCTGAAGGTCACACTGCAAATGCTTTAGTGTCAGACTCAACGGGCGTCGTGAGGAGATTCCTGAAAATATCCGGGACTTTCTTTTCAACTCCCAAATGTTAGGCCCTGGTAATCAGTCAACTTCTTGGGCTCAGGCAGCAGCACCAGGATTTTCAAGTCTATTGGAAAAACGAAGCACATCCAAGGAGATTCAGAAGTCACAGTAGAAACTCACAGGGCCATGAAAACTTGGTAAAAATAACTTTCTGCCATCAGGTGGTGTGCTCACTGTCACCCCGCACTCCACACACACACCTGTGCCCGTGGCAGGACTCAGGTGGCTCTTCTCTGCTCCTCAGGGCTGGCGTTCCATTCATCGACCTGAAAATATCCTGAGTGGTCAGTTCAATGCCCAAGGTCAAACAGACTATCCCTTATAACTGCTCCCCCCACACACCTAAAGGAAGAGATTAAAATCTGTGCTGAATTTCTCTTCAATGTTGGATTAGGTATCTAAAACCAACAAATCGCTCAGCGATTCATTACTAACCTTGAAAGAACACTTAAAAGCCAGCACTGAAGAGAGATTATATTCTTATAGCTTTTTCAATCTATTAGTCTTAACACCAATGTACACATATACCAAATAAAATTCTACTCATAGATTTTTTTTTTTTTAATTTTTTTTTTTTTTTTGAGGGCAGTGTCACTGGCCCTCATATGTGGGACCGAACCAGGGCCGCTGGCTTCCCAGGCCAGCGCTTAACCACCGCGCCACTCGGCCGGCCCTACTCATAGATTTCTGATGAGAAAAATACTTAATTTCCATTTCTTCCTTTATCAATGAGAAAAAAACCCTGATAACCTACGTTACAACTGTGGTGGGAAAAAACTAATCTATTTCTTGGGCCGGCCGAGTGGCGCAGTGGTTGGGCGCTGGCTTGGGAAGCCAGCGGCCCCGGTTCGGGTCCCACATATGAGGGCCAGTGACACTGACCTCAAAAAAACAACAACAACAAAAACTAATCTATTTCCTTGGAATCTTTAAAATGCTACAGAAATGCTCCGTGTGTCAACCTCTGGCAGACTATTCTACTCATTTTACAGGGCTCGCTGAGCAGATACATAGATGTACCTCGACCTTCCATCACAAACCAATTCTGAGTCACATTTCATGATCACCACAATTCCTAGGCCACAGACATCTCCCACACTAATCCAGATTGCAAAGAAGTTCTCTGAAAGAGCATACATTGTTCTGCCCAGGATCTCTTTACCTTATTTTTTGTTTGTTTTGGTTTTTCATTTTATTTATGTATTTATTTATTTATTTATTTATTTTTTAAATTGGGGAATCAGGGAAGGGGAACAGACAAGTTGCTGTCTTTTTGTTCTTCAGTCTAGTTGCGGAGGATGTTGCTTCACTGACCCATACTGGTGTCGTCATTGCGCTCTTTCCGGATGAGGCAGATTGGTCGCTGGCCTCTGGATGTCGCTCACCGCGGCTATTGGAAGCTCACGCTGGCTGCCGGCCACTCACTGTAGCCTATGGCAGTCCACTGCAGCAGGGGCTACAGCCCACACTGTCGCCAGGGCTTGCATAGCCCAGCTCCAGGTGGAGCTGTTGTTAGCTGTAAAGGGCAGTGTCACTGACCCTCATATGTGGGATCCGAACCGGGGCTGCTGGCATCCCAAAATCAGCTCTTAACCAATGCGCCACTCGGCCGGCCCTTGTTTTGTTTTTTGCGGGCAGTGACACTGGCCATCATATGTGGGACCCGAACCGGGGCTGCTGGCTTCCCAAGCCAGCGCTTAACTACTGTGCCACTCGGCGGCCCTCTTTATCTTATTTACATGCGGTTAACAATCTAGGAAAAGGGAACAGACCAAACAGAAAAAGCAGAGGCAGCACCAACCATGGGGCACTTCTGAGAGGGGCTGCACTTTTACATTACTTGTTTTGAAGTTAACTGCACTCTTTCAAGAGAGTTGCTGTAACTGTTAGTAACAGAAAAACGAATAGAAAAAAACTGAGTCTTACCCTAACACGCAGCAATCCTGTTCCTAGATATTTAAGCAACTGATCTGAAAACTTATGTCCACAGAAAACCTGCACACCAATGTTTATAGTGGCTTTATTCATAACCACCAAAAGCTAATGAGTGCTACTATCATGCCCTTCAATGGATAAACAAACATCTATACAAGTAAATATTATTCAGCAATAAAATGAAATGAGCTTTCAAGGAACAAAATAGCATGGATGAATCTTAAATGCATATTGTTAAGTGAAAGGAGAGTCTGAAAAGGCTGCATGCTGTGTGATTTTAATTATGTGATGTTCTGGAAAAGGCAAAACGACTGGTGGTAAAAAGGTCAGTGGTTGCTGGGGCAGGAAGGAGAGCGTGGCAAAGGGGAAGGGCTAAACAGGTGACACAGAGGATTCTGTATGACACTGTCATGATGGAAACAAGACACCATGTATTTGTTAACCCACAGGACTTTAGAAGCACAAAGACTGAGCTTCGATGTATGCAAATTAAAAAAAAAAATCACTGAGGAGGTTGGAGGATCCCAGGATAGAATGCAGAATATGGCAGAATTTGCTACAACTGTATGAAACAAGTCATGAAGGGGTGAGGATATGGCCTAGAAATTCTGATGCTGTTACACACATATACTGGAATTGAAATATTTACGTCAATGGATGGCAGATGGTGGGAGACGGGCTTCTCACTGTTGGAGTGAGAGGTTACAGATAAGAAAAGGAGGCGGCTGGAATGATCCACGTGGTAATGCATTCAATTGGAGACATTAGTACAAATTAGTATAATTATATGTTTAGCTGCATATAGTACAGAAGATTACATACAGAAGTACTTATGGGTATATGCATATATGCTGGTTACGTACGCACGTATTTCCCTGCTCGGCCGGCTGAAAGGCAACACCCAGCAGCAGTGAGCACACCTAGCACCCAGACCATTCTCCATCCAGTACAAGGAAACAGGGCTCCTCAGAGGCATGGCCGATTCTAGGGCTGGGGCAGGAAATACAGACGATAAGCCCGGGGCATCTTGTAGTGCCAGAAAGCAAAGGAAGTACTGTGGGGGGAGAAAACCCCATTTTGACAATGAGTGCATGCCAAAATGCAGGCAATGGGGCACGTGGAAGCAACACAACAGCCAAGTGAAAGAGCTCCCAGTGGCCAAAGCTAAGCCAAAGGGCACTGAAAGAAAGCACTACTGAATTTCACCCTAAGTATAAGTCAGTACTTCCATGTCCATACTGATAAAAATGTAAGACTGAAGAAATAACTACATGGGGGCGAATCTCTGGTGCAGAAGAATTCCAAATAATTTATGTAGATGCTCTCTCTGTGTAATCCCCACTCGCTAGGTGTGGGCTGCACAGAGTGGCTTCCTCCCAAAGAGCACAGCAGGAAAAAGGAGTGACTTCATAGAAGAAATGTGACACATATACCTAGGCCAGGCAATCAAGGTCAACATGAAAAGTCATAAACCATGTTGACAGTCGACACCCTTGATATGGTGATGAAAACTACACTTTGTATCTTCCTCCCCAAAATACATAACCCCAATCTAATCATGAGAAAAACATCAAATACCAATTGAGGGGTATTCTACAAAATACATGACCAGTACTCATCAAAACCGTCTAGGTCAGAGGTCGGCCAACTTTGGAGACGGAAGAGCCAATCCTGTCCCTCACAACAATTTAACAATTATTTGAATTTTTAAATACATTTTTACAAAGAAGGAAAATTTTTAAATCCTGTAAAAATTTTATAAACGAAACTATGATAGTTTTATTTTCATTTTCAATTTTACTTCAGAGCCACATGTACGTACCGTACCAAAGAGCCGCATGTGGCTCCCGCGAGCCGCAGTTTGCCAACCCCTGGTCTAGGTCATCAAAAACAACGAAAGTCTGAGAAACCATCAGAGCCAACAGGAGACATGACCACTAAATGTAATGTGTAGTGCCTGAACGGAGCCTGTGACAAGACATTAGGTAAAAGCCAAGGCAATCTGAATAAAACAGACTTTAGTCAATAATAATGTATCAACACTAGTTCATTAATTGTAACAAATGTACCATATTAATGTAAGATGCTAATAACAGGAAGAAAATATGTAAAAAAATAATATATAAATTGTTAACAAAGATTATCTCCAAGTGCATGAGATTATAACCTGCTTGAATATTTGAACTTTTAATAAACAAGTCAATATTTTGTATGTTTTGTGTGTGTGTGTGTTTTAAGAGATAATAAAGCAAGGAAGAGAAAGTTAAAGTCTAAATGGAAAGCATCATTTTCTGTCCAAGCATTCTACAGTTTTTCAAAGGATACAGAAGTAACAATTGAATTTAAGTTTCAGGTTTTCAATCACTGTCAATTCAGGTAATTACTTAAGAGGCATGGAAGGAAAGTGCCTTGAAATACATTTAATTTTCAAAATTCCAAGTTTAATCATGGAATCAGGTATTTTCAAAACTTAAACATGTTGGCCCCTGACACGGGAGCCACACAGATTCTTGTGAATCTGTTATAATTCATGATCATAGCATTATTTTAGTGAACACATTAAAGAGTCTACCAGATACCAGTGAACTCACTATGGGTCTATCATGAGCAAACGGCATTCAACAATTTGCTAGTACCAAAGAAAACTGGGCATCAACACACACTCCAGGGCTTGCTCTCCCGGACGTGCCAGTAGTGATACGTGAGTACAGCACATTTACACTTGTCAGTCTGTCCAAAACTGTGAGGTCACAGACATGTCCCTTTCTCTCCTCTGAGGGTGGGAGCCAAATCACAAAAAGAAGTTATTCAAGAATCTCCTGGAAAGGCCCAAGTGCAGGTTCAACTCAGATATCACTACGACCACCAGTTACCAGATTAAAAACGTCATCACTTTTGTCTATGTGAACTCTAGGCAGATCACTGACTGTTTTTGAAGAAAGGGTGCTGGTGGGAGAGGGAGGGAACTGGTGTGGGTCTCAAACAGCTTATTTCCTTTCCCTGAGTATCTTGAGGAAGTAGCTGGAATAAGAGAGCCATGCTGTATTTTTGTGAAGCTCTAGCAGCATCCTTTTGTATTCAGGTAACACAGGACTTGTTTATAGAACAGCAGTGGGTAACAACTTACAGTCCTCAAACAACAGGTTAAGGAGGAATTTCAACTTGGTCCAACTTACAAGAGTTGTGCCGACGACGGAAACTTTTGGACTGGCTCAGGGGCTCCACGTGCCTGTCCACATAGCTCTTGGAGCACTGCTGCTGGGGGGAGATGGCAGCCTCTTGGCTCTTCGCATCTATCCTCTTAGGGATGCTCTGAGGGGCACTGCTGGAGGAGGCTGGCTTCCTGACCAACCTGCCCGTGCCATTCTGATTGATACCCACTTGGTACCCAACACCAGAGGGGCCTAATTCTGTCTGATGAAAGTCTCCAAAATGCTGGTTTTCTCCAGGACCTGGGATCTCCAGAATTTTTAATTCCGTAATGTCACCTGCCCTGAAATACACAAAAGAATCCAAGTCTCAAAACTATAATAGTGGTAACAGTGATGAAACTGGAATCAATAGTAACCAGCAACCCCTTTGCAGGGCTGCATTTCAATGAGTATCAGAGGCAAAAACTAGGAAAAGTGGTGCAGCGCTTAAAGAGAGGCTCAGCCACCAACATTCAACTGACACAGCACTGGCCTTTAAAGAGCCCTGCTGTTAATGACAAACTATCATTAGCACCTTAGAATCCCAGGATGCGTAATGGGTTTTTCACTCATTCACTTGGTAGGCACAGAGAGAGTACTTACTGTGTGATAAGCCCTAACCTAGGAACCTAGGAACGGCAAAAAGCAACACATGCCTACAAAGAACTCAGTGTAGTCAGCGGAAAAGACCAGGAGACAATCGAAAGTGGTGAGTACGGTGACAGAGGTGTTCAGAGGAGACTCGAGAACCCCATAGGAAATACAGAAGTAGTCTAGCAAAGATGGACGAAACATGTGCTCTAAGTCTGGGGGGAGGGGAAAAGGAGAGCTGGCCGAGCAGGAGAGCATCTGAGGCCCAGGCGCAGACTCTGAAGAATGTGGCCCATTTGAAGAGCTGCAAATGTTATGTGCCACTAACGGGAAGGATGTTTGCAAAAGGCATCAATCAGGAAGAAATCAGGGCCCACATCATCATCACAGGGGACTTTCCTGGTGGCTGGAGGGAAGGCGGAGAAATCAGGGGCAGGAGAACCAGAGGAGATCAGGCAAGAAGAGGGGAGGAATAAGCAAGTGCTGATGCAAAGGGAGACGGGCGGGGCGGGAACCAAGAGACATTTGGAGTCCACAGGACCTGGTGACTAACTGAGCTACAGGATGGAAGAGAAAGAATTTATTCTGATTCTTAAGTTTCTAACTTGGGTGAAAAGTGTCATTTGTCACTTGTTAATGGAGGATCTTTGGAAGAAGAAATCTGCAGGTAACCTCATGAAGTCAGCTTTCAAACTCTTAAATTTAAAATATCTTGTCAAATACCCACCAGGAAATGAACAGTAGACAATTCAAATGAAGTGTCTGGAGCTCAGAAAATGGGTCTAAATTAAAGATTTGGTACAGGCAAACAGAGAAGTTACTGGCAGTAACAATGGCCAGTTTATAAATATTCTCATGGGGATAAATGATATGATATATGCAAATCATTAAGTCTAGTATTTGGCAAGAATTCAATAGATGTTTATTATTACTACTAAAAAAAGATTTGGGGTCTCATTAATGTATAAGAAGGTACACGTGAGATTGTCTAGAGTGTACATAATGAGAAGAATCAAAGATAGAAAACTGAGTGCACCCATCTTAAATTGTGAGTAGAAGAAAAGGAACCTGGAAAAAAAAAAAAAGAGATACAGGAATGAAGGAATACATGGAAAAAAAACCCAAAGGGGTGACAGAGAAACTAAAAGAAGAGGGCACTCCAACAGCTGGGGAGCATCTGAGAAAGATTATAATTGAGACACTGCCACTGAATGTGGCGAATAGTTCATCTGTAACCTTGGCCAGAGCTGGTTCAGCAAGATGGTAGTTGGAAAAAGCAGATAATGGTGGGGTAAGGAGGAACTAGAGAATAAGACCACAAAGGGAACAAAGGCTGACAATTTTACTCTGAAAAGAACTGTGGGAGTAAAGAGGAGGGAATGACAGTTGCAAATGCAAGTTGTGTTTGGGGGGGGCAGGAAGCGGGGGTGTTTGTGCTACGGGAGGCCTGGGAATGTTAGAATGTGAAGAGGAATGAGACAGCATACATGTTGAAACTGAAGACACAAAAACATGTAGGGTCTCAAAGAAGACAGATAAGAACAGCACACAAAGCATACATGATAAAGGATGTGTTTCTTCTGTTGAGACTTCAGAGGAGGTAAGAAATAACAATGGCTACACCTACAGAAAGGCTATGTCTGCGTATTGTTCAGAAAGTCAAGGACGCTCTTGCCCCAAAGTCTTTTTTTTTTTTTTTTAAACATAAATCTGTCAAACTGGTAAGAAGACGGATATGAAGACAACAACGGAACATGAGACATGATGGCAAATACTATGAAAAATACATTCCTGTAACTACAGACTTTAGCTACTGGCTATGGTGTGCTTCTGGAGATAAATTATAATACAAATCTACAAAAAGACAGATATTCATGCTGGGGGGAAATCTGTAAGACCTTAGATTTAGAAAACACATATGATTCAAAATTGAGAAAGAAAGCCTGAAACCATAAAAGAAAATGGAAAAGTTATTCTAAATTTGACCCATTTAATAAATATAATGCGTGCTTGATAGAGAAAAGAAACACATTTCACAAACCCTGAATCATTAGCTGAAAGCTATTTACCACCAAAGTCTGCTCAAACAGCATGCTGGTCCACAAGATCTAAGACCAGAGTCTCCCCTCTGACATACCCTACTCATGAGCAGCCCCATGCAAGAGGGTGATGGCAACGTGCCTCAGTTCCAGCTCCACAGACCACCAGGTCAGGTCTGGGAGAATCAGGACACTCACCTGAAGGTGACTTCTGGCACAAGGCACTTCACTCCATTGTGGAAAGGCCGGGTGAGAGAAATGGTCTGGCTGACCTGGTCCACTGCTGACACTCTGCCCTGGTAGACACCCAAGCTGTCCCCACAATTGATGGACACAATGCTGCCCAGCCAATCTGTAGCCATGTTTCAGGTGTGAGGCCACCGTGGAGAGAGGAAACCAGGAACCTTGAGAAACAGACAAATCTTTAATGAAATTCAGTGAAGAATTACGTCAGGCTCTGTACCAGGTGTTGCTTAATAATACCCATTCTGTCACATCCTTAATTAATATAATTAAACAAAAAATAAAGCTTTTTCAGTAGGACTATGATTATTAATTAAAAATCAGTATTATTTAATATATTTAAAGATCTTACAATTGTTTTAAAGCACATGTACTGGATAAAGATAATATTTACCCAGACATCAAATCACACAAACCAAAATCTGTTTATAACCTATTTTAATATATTTGCCATCAGAATGTTTTCAGAGACTATATATATTTATATTATATATGATATATAAAAAATAATATTGGTGATGTCAGAGTAGCTTCTATCAGACTAACCCTCTTGCTGATCATGATAAATTCTGGACAGAAACTTTTTTTAAAGCTGACTGAAGGCATTCGAGAACACTACACCTACTAACTACAGAGTACACTCGTTTATTCTCTTCAAGTCCACATGGAATGCTCACCAACATGTGCTGGGCCTTAAACTACTACTAATGTGTTTCAAAGGACTGAAATCAGGCAGAGAATATTCTTTTCCCACAACAGAATTCTATTTGAAATTGATAATAAGATGCCTCAAATATTCCCAAATACAGTATTTGGAAACTAAACATTTCTAAAAATCCTATGGGTCAAGGAAGAAATCAAATGGGAAGTCAGAAAATGTTCAAATTCAGTGATAATGAAAATACAAAATTTGTGGGATGCACTTAAAACAGTGCTTAAAGGGAAAATTACAGCTTTAAATGATTATATGAGTATCTGACAAAGACAAAAGGCCAGCATCTAGAATACCAGGGTGCCAAAAATATGTATACACATGACTTGTATTCATCTTTTGTCATCGGTATATATTATTACAATTTTAATACAGTTTTTTCCTTTCTTAAAATGTGTATACAGGGGCGGCCAGTTAGGTTAGCTCAGGTGGTCAGAGCGCAGGCTCATAACACCAAGGTTTCCGGTTTGATCCCCGCATGGGCCGCGGAGCTGCGCTCTCCACAACTAAATTGAAGCCAACTACTTGACTTGGAGCTGACGGGTCCTGGCAGCACACACTGTTCCCCAGTAAAAATATTTTTAAAAAAGAAAAACACCTTTAAAACAAATGTGTATACATTTTTGACACCCTCTTATATAAAGAACTCTCAAAACCCAACAGTAAAAAAAAAAAAATCCAATCAAAAATGGGCTAAAGAGATGAAGACATTTCAACAAAGAAGATATGCATATAGCACATGAAAGGATGTTCAACATCATTAACCATTAGAGAAATGCAAATTAAAACCACAATGAGATATCACTACACACCCATCAGGATGGCTAAAATAAAAAACACTGACAACACCAAGTGCTCACAAGGATATGAAAAAACTGGATTACTCATACATTGCTGACAGGAATATTACATAGTGCAGCCACTCTGGAAAACAATTTGGCAATTTATAAAAAATCTAAACAGGGCCGGCCGAGTGGCGTGGTGGTTGGGCGCTGGCTTGGGAGGCCGGCGGCCCTGGTTCAGATCCCACATATGAGGGCCAGTGACACTGGCCCCTAAAAAAAAAAAAAAAAAAAAAAAAAAAATATAAACACGCCTCTGCTACATGACCCAGAAAATGCACTACTGGTCTTTTATCTCAAAGAAAGGATGAAGGATGACTTCAGTTTACGCAAAAACCTGTGCATGAATGTTTATTTATATAAGGTTTACTCCTAATATGCCCAAACTGGAAACACCAAGATCTGCAATGCGTAAATGGTTAAACCAACTATGGTACATCCATATGCCCTGGAGAGAAAGTGAAAAAAGCCAACCTCAAAAGGTTACATTCTATATGATTCCATCTATGTAACACTCTTGAAATGACAAACTATAGAAATGGAGGACAGACTGTGGCTCCCAGGCATGGAGGCAGGAGAGAAACCAGTACGGCTATGAAAGGGCAACAGAAGGGATGCCTGTGGTGCTGGAAATGGCCTGCACTTTGACTTTACAATATCAGTGTCCCGCCAGCGACAGTGCTGTAGTTTCCAACAGGGGATACCGGGGAAGGCACACGGAATTTCTTACAAGTGAGTGTGAATCTACAGTTATTTCAAATAAAAAGTTTAAGCTAAAAAAATCAATGTCTCTACCATGTTAACAAAATAAATGAAGAAATCATGTATGATCCCACACCAATAAATGCAGAAAGATAATCTGACAAAATTCAATATCCATTCATTATAAAAAAGGGGGCGGGGCGGCCTAGTGGCACGGTGGTTGGGCGCTGGCTTGGGAGGCCGGCAGCCCTGGTTCGGGTCCCACATGTGAGGGCCAGTGACACTGCCCTCAAGAAAAAAAAAAGAGGGGTGTTGCTTCTACAACACAATTACAGCTAACGTCATATTACTGATGAAATAATCAATTCTTTCCCCCAAGACTGGGACAAGGTGAGGGTGCCCACCACTCCTATTTAACACAATGTTGTAGGCCCCAGCCAGCTCAATAAAACAAGAACTAAAAAGCATGAATATTGGAAAAGAAGAAGGAAAATTGTATTTGTAAATGATACGACTGACTGTGTATGTAGAAAATCCAATGGAATGTCCCCCACAAAAAAAAAATCTGACTAGCACTAATAAGTGAATTTAGCAAAGTCACAGGATACATGTGCAACATAAAATAGACAATTGCATTCTATACAATAGCAACAACTAAAAATGAAAATTTAAGATACTATTTATAAGTATTAAAAACATAAAACACTTAGGAATAAATCTAATGAAAAATGTGCAGGATCTCTACAATGAAAACTAGAAAGACTGCTGAGAAAGCTTCTTAACATATCTAAATAAATGGAGAGATGTACCACATTCATGGGTTGAAGAGCTTAATATTGTCAATTCTCCCACAAATTGAACTATGGATCAAATACAGATATCAATAAAATTCCCAACTGGCCTTTCTGGAGAAACTGAAAAACTAGTTCTAACATGTATATGGAAATGCAAAATAGAAAAGCCCAAACAATTATTTTATTTTATTATTATTATTTTTTTGAGGGCAGTGTCACTGGCCCTCATATGTGGGACCCGAACCTGGGCCATTGGCTTCCCAAGCCAGCGCTTAACCACCATTCCACTAGGCTGGCCCGAAAAAACCAAACAATTATGAAAAAGAAAAGCAAAGTTGGATGTTTTGCTCTACCTTATGTCAAGATCTACTACAAAGCACAGAAATCAGTATGGTATTGGCGCTTGGATACACAGACATGTCACTGGAACAGAATCAAATTCAGAACTAGACGCCCACACACAGTCAAATGGCTTCTGATTCATGTCCTAAGATAAATCAATGGAGAAGTCAAAGTGCTTTTCAATAAACGGTGCTAGAACAACTGGATATATATGAGAAAAAATAACCTTCTATTCCTATCCCACACCAGATACAAAAAATTAATTTGAAATAAACTATATAAACATAAAAGCTAAAACTAAAGCTACCAGGAAAACAAAACCTAGAGTATCTCAGTGACCTTGGGGTAAAGATTTCCTAGACAAAACACAAATAAATACTAATCATAAAAGAAAAAGTCTGGCGAATTAGAGTTCGTCAAAATTACAAAGTTGTGCTCATCAGGAGTGATGGCAGCCGCCCATCCAATTCAATACGTCCATCCAATACGATGCAAAGCTGGAACAGGCACAATCAATGGAGACTGAAAAAAGGTGATGGAGTCGAGGCTTACATAGGTGGTGGTTTGACTCTGGTGATGGTTTAATATGGTAGGTTACAGAAAAGGGGGAATCACCGTTAGTAAGAGATAAATGGAACACATACAATCCCACAGCTGTTACACACACGCCATCGTACTATGTAAGAGGAGGGGCAGCTAGCATTTATTACACACTTCCTGTGTTTCAGGCACGAGCAAAAATTTTTGGGGCCTTTATTTCCTTCCATCCTCGTGACAATACTATATCCCATTTTACAGATGGGGAATTGGCAATCCAGAGAATATTCTAGATATTTTACACACTTGTAATCAGAGCGTAAAGTCAGCTTATTACAATGGCATACTTTACGTATTGTACATACTATGCCATTGCATTCACATATCAGAGAAGTTTCCTTCTCATTACACATTTAGATCATGTTTTTCACAATTATAGTTAATGTAGGAATGATCAACTTCATGTAGAGCTTGTTTTAAATTATTTTCTTAGGACAGAGCCTCAATCAGTTCTTTTTACCCAGATTACAATGTGTCACAGCAGAAAACTATTTTTTTTAAACCAAATGTTTTCAAATCAAATCATTCTCTGGATGGGTTTAGATAGGCATGCGTTTAAAATAATGGTACTATAATAAAATATGTAGGAAGCCATTCCAGATCATCTTGCCCCATCCCCAAATCACTCCCTTGGAGGCTGCCTCCCAAGCCGCAAAGCACTTCAAGGCTCAGATTTATGACCAAAAAGATGGTCCTTGTCTTCTTCTATTATAATCACACCATAACAATGAGAGAGAGATAGAGAGAGGTAAGCCATAGTCGAGGAGATAGCATTCCCAATAGAAATAATCTGGCAATGGCCTTATATCCAGAATATATAAAGAAAGTTTACAAACAGGAACAAGAAGGAAACAACACAGTTTTGAAAGCGGGCAAAAAAAAGTTATCAAAATGGCCAATGAACATAGGAAAAAATGTTCAGCATCATTAGTTATCAAGTAAATGCAAATTAAAATACGAGACAACCCCAAATTCCATGAAGCGTGTGGTATATACATACATACAACGGAGTATCATTCAACCTTAGAAAGGAAGAAAGTTCTGACACATTACCACATAGATGAGCCCTGAAGACATTATGCTAAGTGAAATAAGCCAGGCACTAAAGGACAAAGTGAGTATAATTCCACTTACATGAAGTTCCTAGAGTCATCAAATTCACAGAGTTAGAAAGCAGAATGGTGGTTGCCAGGGGCTGGGGGAGCAGGGAGTGGGGAGTTATTGCTTAGTGGGTGGAGTTTCAGTTTAGTACAATAAAAAGGTTCTGAAGATGGATGGTGGTGATGGTTGCACAATGTGTACTCAATGCCCTGAAATGTACAGTTAAAAATGCTTAAAATGGTACATTTTATGTATACTTTACCACAATAAAAAAAAAATTGGGAGAAAACATCATAAGGTACCCTTTTACACCCACCACAATGGCTTAAAATGAAAAGGGCTGACAGGTAACATGAAATGTGTGTGATGATGTGGACTGACTGGAACCTCCTTGCGTTGCTGATAAATGTAAAATGATACAAACACTGCAGAAAACAGTTTGGCAGTTTCTTATATTATTAAACACATATCTATGACCCAAAACTCCATGCCTAGGATTTACCCAAGAGAAATGAAAACATGTATTCCCAAAAAGACTACTACGTAAATGTACATCGCAGCTCTACCCCCAGTAGCCGAAACCAGAGACAAGGAGAAGAGATAAATGATGGTATTAGCTGCATAACAGAGCACTACTCAACAATAACAAGTAAACTACTTAGCTGCAGCACAAAGGATTCTCAAAAACTGCAAGAAGTCACACGGATGAGGACATCTTACACGAGTCTACCCATACATTTCTACATGGGGCAAAGCCACATTGTGGTGAGAAAGGCAGAAGTGATAGCCTCTAGGGTAGAGGGCAGCTTGGAAAGGGGCACGAGGGCTTCCGGTGCATAGAAATGTTGTTCCCTGATGCAATAGTTACAAGGATGGACACTAGCCAAGCTCACTGAATTTCAGGGTGCTTGCCATCTGTGTATTTTATGGTACATAAACTATACCTCAATGAGAAAGGAGGAAAAGAGTACGTAGCCAATATAACACCACCAAATATTTAGCCATTCCTCCAATATAAGATTAAAAGCCTAGGAAGGTTTTCCACAAAAGGATGAAAGCTCACACCTAGAACAGTTCCTACCAAAATATCAATTAAGCATTTCTTAACTGTCCAAGAGAATTCTTTATTTCTCCAGCCCCACACTCTACACCTCCCAATCTGTTCCTTCCCAAGCCTTTCCCATCTCAGTAAATGGCACCAACATCCACCAAAGGCAATCAGGCCAATAAAAAAAAAGTCATCATTGAGTCCTTCTTTCCATACATTCAATTCATCAGCAAATCCTAGTGTCACCACCTCAAAAATATGTCCATTTCTCTCTACCTCCACTACCACCCTCCTAATCCAAACCACCCTTGTCTCACAGTTGCAGGAGTACCCTATCTGGTCTCTGTGCTTCCACTCCTGCCCCCTCAATTCTTTCTCTACACAGCAACCAGAGCAAAGTGTAAAATGTAAATCAGTTGTCATGACCCTGCTTCATTAACAACTCTACTTAGAATCAAGTGCAACTTTCCTACCATGGAACTGAGGCCCTGCATGATCCGACTCTGCTACCCTCACAGCTTCATCTCGCACCACCCCCTTCCCATATTACCCAGACACATTGGCCTCCAAATACAGTGAGAAACTCCTCCTCAAACATACCTATTGGGTTGTCGGAAAAGTCATGATAAATTTTTGCAATGAGAAACATAGAAAACATACATCATGACTTTTCTTTTTTTTTTTTTTTTTTTTTTTTTTTAAAGATTTTATTGGGGAATTGGCAGAGGGGAACAGCGTTGGGGAATCGGGGAAGGGGAACAGACAAGTTGCTGTCTTTTTGTTCTTCAGTTTAGTTGCGGAGGATGTTGCTTCACTGTTGGTATCGTCATTGCGCTCTTCCCGGATGAGGCAGATCGGTCGCTGGCCTCTGGATGTCGCTCATCACGGCTACTGGCAGCTCACGCTTGGCTGCCAGCCGCTCACGCTGGCTGCGGGCCACTCACTGTAGCCTATGGCAGCCCACTGCAGCAGGGGCTGCAGCCCACACCATCACCGGGGCTCGCACAGCCCAGCTCCAGGTGGAGCTGATGTTAGCTGTAGAGGGCAGTGTCACTGGCCCTCATGTGGGATCCGAACCGGGGCTGCTGGCATCCCAAAACCAGCGCTTAACCAATGCGCCACTCGGCCGGCCCCATCATGACTTTTCTAACAACCCAATAGCTAGTTCCTTTCCCCCAGAACTTTGCACCAGCTGGTCTCAGAACACTCTTTCCCCAGCTCTGTGAATGGCTAGTTCTGGCTTGTCTTTCTGGTGTCAGCTAAAATGTCACCATCCCAGAGGCATTCCCTGGCTACCCAATCTAATGTAGCTACTCCCCATCACTCTCCAGCAACCTCACTTTCAATTCTGATCTCAAATAAATCACCTTATGAATTATCTTGGTTATTTATGCTGTGTCACCCCCATTAGAACATAAGCTCCATGAGGACAAGGGACCCTGTCTGTCTTGATCAGTCAATAAGAGTGCCTAGAATGGAGGAGGAACTCAATAAATATTTAGTTGATCAATGAATGAATTAGACGTAATAAATCTGACAGGAGCTACTCACTCAAAATACAGAGTACCTAAATATTTATATCTAAATATCTTGGCTCTTCTTGGAAATGGCTCTAAAAATATAATATCCTTTAAGTATACTCTATGCAAAATCCTATATAAGATATGACATCTAAAACTGCCCTACACACAGAAGGAAGTCAGGAAATAGCAGATGAGTACAAAAGTTAACATACAATATTAAGTCTAAAATGAAACACTGGCTTAGTGTTTTCCATGAAAAACAGAAACAGAGCAGCATTACAAGGTGTTTCAAATATTAATTTCAGAAACATATCCACACAAAATATAGAGTCTAAAACAAGAATAATAACAAAAAAGCATATCAAGGAGCAAAAAAGCACTCCTGTGGTAAAAAGGGTACATCGCGTCAGAAGCACAAAAACCTAAAGACAAACTCGGGTAGTTCTCTCATGATCTAACTGAGCAAGTATCACAAAGCTATCCTGACAGAACAGAAAAGAAAACAATGCATCAGCAGACTCATTCATTTCTTTTACATTTTATTATAGAAAATTTCAAACATACACAAATGTAGATAGAATAGTATAATGAATGAACCCTCACACACCCATCACTGAGTTGTAACGATTATCAATATATCTATAAGAACTTAAGAGATCATATAAATTTCCAATACAACACAATTTCCAAGAGCACTGATGACAGTAAAAGGAACCAGGCTTGTTTTCCCTTCCTGATCAGCCTTTGTCTACCTAATGCCACTAAAGTATGAACTTCTTTTCCTATCATTTCTACCCATCATAATTCTACTGACGCTATTTTATACAGATGCAGAAAATGAAAAGCTATAATAAGAATTTTTAAAATACCAGAAATTAATCAGATGTTAAAAGACATCTTCATTCAACATATATCTTTAAGACACTGATGTTTACGTTCAAGATTATATTATGTTAATAACTGAGTAGAATTTTTAATATTTTTAAAATGCAGATAACTAGTTGACAAGTATATATTTTTCTATTTAGTTCTACATTAATAGAAAAAAAATCTAAAAAAGTAACCACTCAATATGTAACAAACTTCCCTCTATGTAACATACATTAGTGCATTACTCAATACTCATCAAATAGATTTACAGGCATACCTTATTTTATTGAGCTTCACTTTATTGTGCTTCACAAATGTTGCATTTTTTACAAATAAGACCCTCCACCAGCAAAAAAATTACAACTTGCTTTATTACAATACTCGCTTTATTGCAGTTGTCTGGAACCAAATCTGCAATATCTCCAAGGCATGTCTGTGTTCTATAAAGAAAATTCCTTTATTAACTGAGAACAAATCTAAAACATGTGCAGTGCCACCATCTGGGTTCCTAATCAGATGAACACACTAAAGACGGGGCTTCATGGGTTACAGGGCTAACCCTTCAAGTCAAAGGAAGAGCTACGGCTGAAGTAGGAGATAGGGGAGCTACAGGGATCCAATCGTTGATGCCCTTTATTTTCTGCTTTTCTATCAAGGTATAACATATATAGCTAGTCTACATGTTTTAAATGTACAGCTGAATACATTTTTATATATTAATTCACCCACATAACCACCACCCAAATCAAGACACAATATTTCAAACATCCCAGAAGGTTCAATTGTGTACCCACAAAAGTAGCCATTATTCTGATATCTATCATGAAAGATTAGCATAGCCTGTTTTTGAACTTTATATAAATGACATTGCAAAAGTTCTCTTTTAGTGTTTGGCTTCTTTTGCTCAATACTACATCTGTGAGTAGTATTGAACAACAGTTCATTCTTTCTCACGGCTATGCAGTATTCTATTATATTGGGTTGTTGGAAAAGTCATGATGTATTTTGTCTATGTTTTTCAAAGGTCATTTATTTACATAGAAAACTAAAGATCAATCAATGATGTATTGCCCATTTTGTTCGATAATCTTTTGCCATCTTTCAGTAAGCTTCATAATTCCTTGCTCATAGAAGGACCTATCTTTATTTGCAAAGAACTGAAAAAGGTGCTGATTTACAGCCTCATCTGAATTGAACGTTATACCATGCAAGGAGTTTTGAAGAGAGCGAAACAAGGGGAAGTCTGTCGGCACAAGGTCAGGCGAGTATGGTGGATGTAGCAACACATCCCATCCAAGCTCTAATCATTTTTGATGGGTGATCAAACTCGTGTATGGTCTCACATTGTCGCGATGGAACACAACACCTTTACAATTAACAAGCTCTGGACGTTTCTGATGATGGATTTGTTCAAAATGTTCAATTGCCAACAGCACACATTTGAATTAATTGTCTGGTTCTTTGGCAGGAGCTCGAAAAACACGACACCTTTAAAATGCCACCATACTGAGAGCATAACCTTCCTCTGATGAATATCTGCTTTTGATGTCGTTTGAGGTGAATCATCACATCGGGACCAGGACCATTTGCTCACCATATTGTTGTAAACAATCCACTTCTCATCACCAGTTATCAGTCGCTTCAAAACAGGATCATTTTCCTCACATTTAATGAGCATATTGCAGATGTTTATACGTACCATCAAATGAACTACTTGGAGTTCATACAGAACCCAAATATCGAGCTTGCTTACGAATCCCAGCTTCTTCAGGTGGTTGTGAATGCTTGAATGATGGATATTCAATGTTTCTGCAATCTCTCGTGTCGTGTTAATGTGGGTTTGACTCAATCAGTACCTTTATTTTGTCGTCATCAACCTCGGTGTGCCTCCCTGACTGAGGAGAGTTGTTAAGATAAAAATCACCAGCACGGAATTTCGTGAACCATTGTTGGCACTGACTTTCTTGTAGAGCATTGTCACTATAAACTTTATGCAACTTTTCACATGCTTGACAAATGTTATTCCCTTTATGGAAGTAAAACAGTAAAATATGGCGAAAATACAGTTTGGTCTTCCATCTTCAACTTGTAAACTCTCCAAAACTCAACCAAATTGCTCAAATTTTTTTAGAATGAAGCTAAAACTGTCAGCTGTCAAATGATATAGCAATAACATAGATGCGAATGACTCTAGGCTAGTACTTCCAAAAACGAACTCGTGCCATCTATTGCAAACATGCGTCATGACTTTTCCAACAACCCAATATAACTGTTGTCTCACTGGATTTATCCATTCTACTGCTGAGAGGCAACTGGGTTATTTCCAGTTTAGAGGCTACAATGAATAAAGAATTAAACATTTTTAAATACCTTTGTGGTGGACAAATGTGCCCATTTATGCTGGGCAGAGGAATTAGGAAGTCACAGAGCAGAAGTGGGACTATTTTGTTCAAATGCTGGACTAACGGGATTTCCAGCCTACCAAATGCCACCAAGTATGAGACTTTACAGTATCATTTATCTTGTAAGAAGCCTTGAGACAACAAAGTCATGTAGCCCTAAACAGTCTTTCACATGTCATACAACTATGGCAGTTGCCAAAATGATCCATGAACTACAAACAAACAATTTGGAATTAGAGACCTACTGACTTCCATCGCAACTGCCAGAACAGACAACACTCAATAGCATTCGGATTCTAGGAGCAACTCCTTGGTCTGCTAAGGACAATTCTAATCAACAGCTGTGGATGAGTAAGTATCTGGTTATGGATTGCTGTAAAAACCAGAAATTTTTCCATGCATCTATCTGGAAAGGTGTTTATAGAATCAAAATCTCGGGAACGGCAGAGATCTTAAAAGAAAACATCTAGTACAATCCTACTAGTAAGCCCGCATCTTCCATGAAAGGCAGCACAGTGAAAAAGAGAATGGGCTTCTGAAGTCAGGCATCACAGCTCAGGTTCACATCCAACTTCACTTCCCAGCACTGTGACCTGGGCAAATTATCCAAACCTGAGTCTCAACTGTCTCAACCACAATTATACCAATTATACCACCATGTCACAGAACCACTGTGAGGATTAAATGAGATAATATAGTTTCTACCATATAGCAAATTATTTCAAATGTAACCTTTTAGCAGAAAGAATACTGGCCATATAGGTGACTTGAGTTATTGCCCTAGAAAATCATACTGTGAGGGCCACCTCCCTTCTCACGCAAACAAAACTACAAAAATAACTGAATTACCTCTTACAACATCTTGGAAATGAAGTTCCAATCTTCAAACAAGAATACACATATTCCCAGGGGTACACAAGATATGTACGCAAGGGAATCAATTTTCACGTTACAATTTCATAATAAACCTGATCTGCCTAGATAATTGGACTATCAAAAAATATTTTCAGCTATCAAACTTATTACTTCAGGACAAGGGTCAGAAAACTACAGCCCAGGCTAGCCAAGTGGAGCATTGGTTAGGAGTTGGCTTGGGAGACCAGTTCTGGGCAGCAGGACCCGGGTTCGGATCCCACATATGAGGGCCAGTGACGCTGCGCCCTCTACAGCTAAGATGGTGAACAACAGCTCAGCCTGGAGTTGGGCTGCCATTGAGTCGCCAGCGACAGCACAGGCTGCAGTGGGGCTGGCCGGCAGAGACTGAGCTTTCATGAGCTGCTGTGAGCCACCATGAGCAGCCGTCCAATGGCCGGAGAGTGACAGCCTCAGCCAGGAAGAGCACAATGATGATACCAACATGGGCCAGTGAAACGACTTCCTCCACAATTAGACTGAAGAACAAAAGGACAGCAACTTTTCTGTTCCCCTTCCCTGATTTCCCAATAAAAAAAAAAATCTTTAAAACAAAACAAAACAAAAACTACAGCCCCCGGGCCAAATTTGGCTTACTACCCATGAAGTTTTATGGCAACACATCCAGGCTCAGCTGTTTGCTTGTTGCCTGTGGCTGTTTTCACACTACAATGAAAGAGTTGAGTAGTTATGACAGAATAGTGGCCCACAAAGCCTACCATCTAGCCCCAAACAGAAGAAGTTTGTTGCTTTAGGATAAAATTCTGTGGGAAAAATAAAATGGATATAAGTTCAAAAGGAAAAATAATGAAATGAGCAAATTCTCAGAATGATACAAATTACCAAAATTGACTCAAGAAGTAATAGAAAAAAGTGGATAAACCTGTATCAAGTAAAGAAATTGAATTAGTAATTTAAAATCATCCCACAAAGAAAAGTCCAGGTCCAGGGGACTTCATTGGTAAATTCTACCAAACATATAGAAGAAATAATTAACAATCCTACACAAACTCTTTCAGAAAATATAAAAGGAAGGAACATTTCCCAACTCATTTTATGAGGGTAGTATAGTTGACCCTTGAACAATGCAGAAGTTTGTGGCACCAACTCCTATGCAGTCAAAACTCCGAGTGTAACTTTTGACTCCCAAGAAGCTTAACACTGTCCCTTGGTATCCACAGGGGATTGGTTCTAGGATACCAAACTCTGCAGATGTTAGAGCCGGCCGAATGGCTCAGTTAGTTAAGAGCTCACTCAAGAGTGCAAGCTGAGCTCTGAGCAATGGCGGTTCGATGCCAGCCCAAGTTGAGTTGCCGTTAAGCTGCCAACAGGTGGCAGGATGGCTCAGCTAAAACAAACAAAAACAAAACAAAAAAATACAGTATTGTATATTTGGGCCGGCCGAGTGGCGCGGCGCTTAAGCGCTGGCTTGGGAAGCCAGCGGCCCCGGTTCGGGGTCCCACTTATGAGGACCAGTGACACTGCCCTCAAAACAAAAAAAAGAAAAAAGAAATCTCCTTCAAAATCTGCAGATGTTCATCTCTTATATAAAATGATATGAAACAATGCATACAGTAGGTCCTCCCCATCTGTGGATTCCCAACTATGAATTGAAAATACTGCTTTTGGGGGCGGCCAGGTGGCTCAGTTGGTTAGAGCACGTGCTCTGAACAAGGTTGCTAGCTTGATTCCCCAATGGGCCAGTGAGCTGTGCCCTCCATAACTAGATTGAAGACAATGACTTGAGCTGAGCTGCTGGCGACCGGATGGCTCAGTTGGTTAGAGTGCCTGTTCTTAACAACCATGTTGCCGGTTTGATTCCCACATGGGATGGTAGGTTGCACCTCCCAACATCTAGAATAAAAACAGCAGCTGGAGATCTACTGGGGGGGGAGGGGCAAGATGGCGGCTGTGAGGAGGGCTCCATGAAATCTCTCCTGGAAATTTCCACAATTTGAACTTCTAATACGCTTCAAAGAGACATCTACTCATCACACAGAGCGACTAAGAGTTCCACACAAGGATTGCTGGAAGGTGGGCAGGCTGGGCGAGTAGGGGAAGAAGGCGGTGAGACGCGTGAGGTGCAGCCCGCACCCGCGGCTGCTGAGTCACGGTGAGTGTTCCCCGGCTCGCTCCCTGCGGCCCGCGGCCCACCTGGAGTTCAGCCGGAGCGCGTTGGTTTGCAGTCTGAGGCAGAAGCCTCAGGCCGGGCGAGTGCGGGAGGAGAGAGAGGAGACGACTGTGCGGAGGGACGAGCTGCACCCACGACTCGCCAGGTCCCCAGGAAGCAGGGTGCAGAGCCCCGCAGCGGCAGGGCAAGATCAGTCCCTGCACCCTCCCGGCTCAGGGATCAGTCTCTGTGTCCACCGGGTCCCGCGGAGCGCAGAAGCCTGAAACCCGGGAGCAGGGGAAAACAGAGGACTCGCCCGCGGAGAAGCAGCGCGCGCTGGGCGGAGACGCAGGTCCCGGAGAGACGGAGCGGGGATCGGAGCCGCGTGGAAAGGTGTGCGCAGTCCCCTGAACCCCGGCGGCAGTCCCTCCAGGAGCGCAGCAGGAGAACGGTGCGGGCGCGCGCCGGCTCCAAGGCAGAAGCCTTAAACCCGGGAGCAGGGGAAACACAGGACTCGCCCGTGGAGACGCAGCGTGCCGGCCGGAGTCACAGATCCCGGAGAGACAGAGCGGGGATCGGAGCCACGCGGCACGGTGCGCGCAGTCCCCTAAATCCCGGCAGACCGTTTGGGAGAGCAGCAGGAGAGCCGCGCGGGCGCGCCGGCTCCGAGGCAGAAGCCTGGAACCCGGGAGCAGGGGAAAAAGAGGACTCGCTCGGACAAGCAGTGCGCCGGGTGGAGACGCAGGTCCCCGAGAGACGCGGAGCGGGGATCTTGGCCACACGGTAGGGTGCGCGCAATTCCCTAAATCCCGGCAGACCCTTTGGGAGAGCAGCAGGAACTCCGCTGGAGCATAAGAGGCAAAGGCCTTAGCTTGAAACAGTGTTGGAACTGTGGCTTTGTTTATTTTTATGTTTTTTATTTTTTTTCCCTTTTTCTACTCTTGAACAGAAAGCAAAAAAAAAAAAAAAAAAACCCAATAACTCACCCATTCCCACAAACTTTGTCCCCCGCCAAGACAGTCTTAAACTGACTCCTGAAGGGAGCAATAGGGGCAGACTAGGAAGATATCCTTACCTGTAGGGGGTTGAGAATTTCCACCCAGTAAAGGCAGCAGAGTGAGACTACCCACCCCGCCCCCACCTTTAGGCAAGGCTTGGGAGGCAGGGCAGGTTCATCTGTTGAGGCACTAATTAACAGATTCTTAGCAGCAGGCTTTTGGTAGTGAGGAATTCTTTAATTCTCCACGGCTGTCAACCCAAAGGGTGCCCAGGGACACTCATTGAGCCTTTGGGGGTGCAGCCTGCCTTGGGACAGGCAAAAGCAAAAAGACAGTGACTTTGTAAAAACCACCAATCACACGTCATAACCACACTCAAGTACAGCAAACCTGCAGTGCCAGGATCACGCTAGGCATCAGGTGGCCTACTGTTCCCACAAGACGCACAGGAATTTTTGTACAGCAGACAAACTGAAGAGAGCTTGGTGGACTTTAGCCTAGACCAGCACGGGTATTTTTGGTTTGTTTGGTTTTATTCTGTTTTTTTTTCCCTTTATTGGCTGCTTATCTTGATTGTTTTTGGTTTTTATTACTATTTCATTATAATCATATTGTAGTTTTTAATATAGGCATATATATATAGGTGTATATAGGTGAATATATGTCCATATATATGGGTGTGTAGACAAATATATATATATATATTTTTTTTCCTTTTTTCTTTTTCTTTTTCTTTCTTTTCTTTTTTTTTCCCCACCCTCACTTTCTCTCTTATTTTATTCATTCTTCTCACTGCTATACTTTTCCTCTTTTCCTTTTTTCTGCAAATTTTATTTTTTAAATTTTTCTTACTTTTTTTATTATTATTTTAGTTTATTTTTATTTTTTATTTTTTAGGTATAGCTAATCGGTTTCTCATGTTTATTCTATTTTTTATTTTAGGATATTGTATTTTATTTTGTTTCCTCTTCTGTTATTATTGAGTATGTGGTTTTTGTTTTGTTTCTGTTTGTTTTCTTCATTAGTATGATTGATATTTCTGTACAAGTTGACTGTAGTTTGATGGTTGGTTGTTTTTAATTGTGCGAGCATTTGGTTTCCTTTGGTGGCTGCGGAGGTTGTTCTTGTTGATCTGTTATGCTCTAAAATCACTCTGCAGCAGTGGGTCCAAACAAACAGACACAAGAATCATCATACCCGGAGGCCAACTTTAGATAAAACCAGAGCATTTCTGGGTTTGACATACAAGAGTCACACCCAAAAAGAAGTTACTACAGGTACTAAGACCCATAGGGTCCAAGTTTCATCAGAGGGGTCAATCCTCTCACAGCAGCTCATAAACCGCAGACGCTGCTGATCCTCACAGCTAATCAATCTGGGAGTCAATCCCACCTACTGACAAACCAAAAGTAATCAAAACTAAAACTTCAACAAGTGAGGACGCACGACACAAGGAACACCTCAGATACAAGCACAGGAGAATAGGGAGACTGAGTAATTCAAATATAAAGGACACACACCATATAAGTTTACCCAGAAAAGACTGAGAAATCTGGGGGATCTATCTGTTATATTGAAGCAAACACAAAGAGTAAGCCAGAATGGGGAGACAAAGAAACATAACACAAATAAAAGAACAGAAGAAACTTCCTGAATCTGTGGAAATAGAGGAAATAGAGGTAACCAACCTATCGGAGACAGAGTTCAGAACACTGATTATTAGAATGTTCAAGGAAATTAATGAAAATATAAAGAAGGATAGAGAAATCATGAAAAGCAACCAGCTAGAACTTAAGAACACAATTACTGAATTAAATAACAAACTTGATGGAATCACTAGCAGACTGGATGAAGCAGAAAATCGAATCAGTGACTTAGAAGACAAAATAGCAGAGATCACCCATGCGGTACAACAAAAAGAAAAAGAATGAAAAACATGGAAAATAGTTTAAGAGAGCTGGGGGACAACATCAGACGCAATAACCTAAGGGTCATTGGAGTACCAGAAGGAGAAGAGAGGGAGCAAGGGATTGAGAATATATTTGAAGTAATAATGTCTGAAAACTTCCCTAACCTGGCAAAGGACATTGAAATACAAGCCCAGGAAGTGCAGAGAGTTCCAAACAGGATGATTCCAAACAGGCCCACTCCAAGACACATTATAGTGAAAATGGCAAGGGTTAAGGACAAAGACAGAATCCTTAAAGCAGCAAGGGAAAGGCAGCAAGTTACTTACAAGGGTACCCCCATAAGATTATCAGCTGACTTTTCTACAGAAACTTTGCAGGCCAGAAGAGAGTGGCAGGAGGTTTTCAAAGTGATGAAAAATAAAGGTCTACAACCAAGATTGCTGTATCCAGCAAGGTTATCATTTAAAATCGAAGGCGAGATAAGGAGCTTTGCAGAAAAAAATAAGTTAAGGGAATTCATTACCACCAAGCCAGCTTTGCAGGAAATGCTAAAAGGGCTTCTTTAAGTAGAAGAGAAAAACAACCTATGAAAGACTACGAACACAAATAAGAAAATGGCAATAAATACACACCTATCAATAATCACATTAAATGTAAATGGATTAAATGCTCCAATAAAAAGACATAGGGTGGCTGAATGGATAAGAAAGCAAGACCCCAGTATATGCTGTATACAAGAGACTCACCTCAGATCCAAAGACTCATACAGGCTGAAAGTAAAGGGATGGAGTAAAATATTTCATGCAAATGGTACTGAGAAAAAAGCTGGAGTAGCGATACTTATATCAGATAAAATGGACTTTAAATTGAAGAATATAACAAAGGACAAAGAAGGACACTTCATAGTAATTAAGGGATCGATCCAACAAGAGGACATAACTCTAGTAAACATCTATGCACCTAACATAGGAGCCCCTAAATATATAAAACAGATATTGTCAGACATAAAGACAGAGATCAACAGTAACACTATCATAGTAGGGGACTTCAACACCCCGCTGTCACTAATGGACAGATCCTCCAGACAGAAAATCAATGTGGAAACAGCGACCTTAAATGACACATTAGACCAGCTGGATTTAACAGACATTTTCAGAGCATTTCATCCCAAAGCTACAGAATATACGTTCTTTTCAAGTGCACATGGAACATTTTCTAAGATAGACCACATGTTAGGCCACAAAACAAGTCTCAATAAATTTAAGAAGATTGAAATCATTTCAACTGTATTCTCTGACCACAATGCTATGAAACTAGAAATCAATTATAAGAAGAAATCCGGGAAGCTGACAAATAAATGGAGGCTAAACAATATGCTATTAAATAGTGAGTGGGTCACAAATGAGATCAAGGAGGAAATCAAAAGATACCTCGAGACAAACGAAAATGAAAACACCACGACCCAAAATCTCTGGGATGCTGCGAAAGCAGTCCTAAGAGGGAAGTTTATAGCAGTGCAGGCCTACCTAAAGAAGGAAGAAAAATCTCAAATCAACAGGTTATCCTTACACCTAAGGGAACTGGAAAAAGAACAGCAAAAGAGGCCTAAGGGGAGTACAAGAAAGGAGATAATAAAGACCAGAGCAGAAATAAACAATATAGAGAACAGAAAAACAATTCAAAAGATCAATGAAACCAAGAGCTGGTTTCTTGAGAAGATAAACAAAATTGACAAACCTCTAGCCAGGCTCATCAAAAAAAAAAGAGAGAGGACTCAAATTAGCAAAATCAGGAATGAAAGAGGGGAAATGACTACAGACATCACAGAAATACAGAAAATTCTAAGAAATTACTATGAGCAACTATATGCCAACAAATTTGACAATCTGGATGAAATGGATAATTTTCTAGAAGCATACAACCTTCCAAAGCTAACGCAAGAAGAAACAGAAAATCTAAATACCCTGATTACTACCAAGGAAATTGAATCAGTAATTGACAAGCTCCCAAAAACAAAAGCCCTGGACCAGACGGCTTCACACGTGAATTTTATCAAACATTCAAAAAAGAACTATCACCTCTTCTTCTCAAACTCTTCCCAAAAATCCAGAAGGAGGGAAGGCTCCCAAACTCTTTTTATGAAGCCTCTATCACCCTGATTCCAAACCCAGATCAAGACATCACCAAAAAGGAAAACTACAGGCCAATCTCCCTGATGAATATAGATGCAAAAATTCTCAATAAAATATTAGCAAACAGAATTCAGCAATATATTAAGAAGATCATACATCATGATCAAGTGGGATTCATCCCTAGTGCGCAAGGCTGGTTCAACATCCGTAAATCAATTAATGTGATACACCACATCAACAAAATGAAGGATAAAGATCACATGGTCATTTCAATAGATGCAGAAAAAGCATTTGACAAAATCCAACAGCCATTTATGTTAAAAACCCTTAGCAAAGTGGGAATACAGGGATCATATCTCAACATAATAAAAGCCATATATGATAAACCTACAGCTAACATCATACTCAATGGGGAAAAGCTAAAACCATTCCCCTTAAGATCAGGAACAAGACAAGGCTGTCCACTTTCTCCTCTTTTATTCAACATAGTGCTGGAAGTTCTAGCCACAGCAATCAGACAACAAAAAGAAATAAAAGGCATCCAAATTGGCAAGGAAGAAGTAAAATTGTCATTATATGCAGATGACATGATACTGTATATAGAGAACCCCAAAGACTCCATCAAAAAACTATTGGAACTGATAGACGAATTCAGTAAAGTAGCAGGATATAAAATCAATGTTCAGAAATCAGTGGCATTTGCATATACCAATAATAAACTAATGGAAAGCGAAATTAAGAAAACTGTCCCATTTACAATTGCGTCAAGAACTATAAAATACCTAGGAATAAATTTAACCAAAGAAGTGAAAGATCTGTACTCAGAAAATTATAAGACATTGAAGAAAGAAATCATAGAAGATACAAATAAATGGAAACACCTACCATGCTCATGGATAGGAAGAATTAATATAGTTAAAATGTCCATACTGCCTAAAGCAATATATAGATTCAATGCAATTCCTATCAAACTACCAAGGGCATTTTTCACAGAAATAGAAAATATAATCCTAAAGTTTATATGGAATCATAAAAGACCCAGAATAGCCTCGGCAATTCTGAGGAATAAAAACAAAGTTGGGGGATCACGCTACCAGACATCAAAACCTACTACAAGGCCACAGTAATCAAGACAGTTTGGTATTGGCATAAAAACAGGCACATCGATCAGTGGAACAGAACAGAGAGCCCAGAAATAAATCCAAGCATTTACGGACAGTTAATCTATGACAAGGGAAGCAAGAATTTACACTGGAGTAAAGATAGTCTATTCAATAAATGGTGCTGGGAAAATTGGACTGACACATGCAAAAAAATGAAACTGGATCATCTCCTTACGCCTTATACAAGAACAAATTCAAAATGGATTAAAGACTTAAATGTAAGACCTGAAACCATAAAAATCCTAAATGAAAATATAGGGAGTACATTTGCAGACATTACCGGAGCAATATTTTTACTGATACATCCCTACGGGCAAGGGAAGTAAAAGAAAAAATGAACATATGGGATTATATCAGACTTAAAAGTTTTTTCACAACAAAGGAAACCATTAATAAAACAAAAAGGAAGCCTACTGAATGGGAGAATATATTTGCCAACGATATATCTGATAAGGGGTTAATATCCAAAATTTATAAAACACTCATGAAACTCAACACCAAAAAAACAAACAACCCAATTAAAAAATGGGCAGAAGATATGAAGAGACATTTCTCTAAAGAGGACATACAGATGGCCAACAGGCATATGAAAAAAGTTCAACCTCACTGGTCATTAGGGAAATGCAAATAAAAACCACCATGAGATACCACCTCACTCCAGTCAGAATGGCTATCATCAACAAATCAACAAACAACAAGTGCTGGCGGGGCTGTGGGGAAAAGGGGACCCTGCTGCACTGTTGGTGGGACTGCAGATTGGTGCAGCCACTATGGAAGTCAGTTTGGAGGTATCTCAAAGAACTGGAAATAGAGCTACCTTTTGACCCAGCAATTCCACTCCTAGGTATTTATCCTGAAAAAACCAAGACACTTATTCAAAGAAAGTTATGCACCCCGATGTTCATAGCAGCACAATTTACAATAGCTAAGACTTGGAAACAACCAAAATGCCCATCAGTAGATGACTGGATTAAGAAACTGTGGTATATTTATACAATGGAGTATTACTCCGCTATAAAGAAGAATGAAATCGTGCCATTTGCAATGATATGGATGGACCTAGAGACTATAATGTTGAGTGAAATAAGTCAGTCAGAGAAGGACAAATACCATATGATCTCACTTATATGTGGAATATGAAAAACTGTATGAATGAGCAAAGTAAACAGAAACTGTCTCATAGATATAGAGGAAAAATCAGGGTTGCTAATTTGGAGAGGAATGGGAATGAGGGAGAAGGGGAAGGGATTAGACAGCAAAAATAGGCAACTACGATATTGCTACTGGGATAGGAAAAACAGTTTGGGGAATATAATTAATAATGTTGTAAATATTCTGTGGAATGTCAGATGATCATAAGTCTTGTTAGGGAGACCATTTCATGGATGGAGTAGAAGTTTGATCACTGCACTGTATTACTAAAGTGGAGGTGGTATACCTACTGTAATTGAATATATATAGATAGTCACGGGATGTGGATTATACTGTGGAAGAGAGTCAGAGGAAGAGTAATAGATATATATGATATGGGGGGGTGTGGGGGGGTGTATTGGGGGTGGGGGGTTTGTCACTTTGAGGGGTAAAATGTATAACTATTGCACTGTGTTGTACACCTGAAACTAATTAAAAATAAAATAAAATTAAAAAAAAAAAAAAAAAAAAAACAGCAGCTGGACTTGGAGCTGAGCTGTTCCCTCCACAACTAGATTAAAAATGACTTGATTTGGAGCTGATGGGTCCTGAGAAAAACACATTGTTACCCAATAAAATAAAATAAAAAAATAAGTACAGAGTCTGATATATAAGAAAAAGAAAATACTGTTTTTGATCCACAGTTGGTTGAATCTGTGGATGCGAATCCCTGGGGTACAGAGGGTTGACTGTATATTGAAAATAAATCTGCATATAAGTGGACCCAAGCAGTTCAAACTCACATTATTCAAGGGTCAACTGTATTACTCTGATATTAAGGCCAGACAAAGACATTCTAAGAAAAGGAAACCTCAGATCAATATCGTTCACGATCACAGACACAAAAATTCTTAACAAAATATTATCAAATTGAATTCGGTAACATATAAAAAGTATTATACACCATGACTAAATGGGGTTCATTATAGGAACACAAGATTGGCTTAACATCTGAAAATCAAGTAATGTAATACACATTTATACATGATAGAGGGGTTTTTTAATATAATAAAGGCTTTTTGTATATTTTTATTTTATTTTATTTTATTTTTAAACATTTTATTGGGGAATTGGGGGAGGGGAACAGCACTGGGGAATCGGGGAAGGGGAACAGACAAGTTGCTGTCCTTTTGTTCCTCAGTCTAGTTGTGGAGGATGTTGCTTCAGTAGCCCATGTTGGTATTGTCATTGCGTTCTTCCCGGATGAGGCAGATCGGTCGCCGGCCTCTGGATGGTCGCTCACCGCTATCGGCAGCTCACACTGGCTGCCAGCCACTTACGCTAACTGCTGGCCACTCACTGTACCCTATGGCAGCCCACTGCAGCAGGGTCTGCAGCCTTTGTATATTTTTAAAACACAAAATTGCTATTGTATTTAGATAACTTTTTATTTTTGTTTTTTGTTTTTTAAGATTTTATTGGGGAGTGGGAGAAGGGACCAGCATTGGGGAATCAGGTAAGGGGAACAGATAAGTTGTGGTCCTTTTGTTCTTCAGTCTAGTTGTGGAGAACGTCGGTGGCTTCACTGGCCCATGTTGGTATTATCATTGTACTCTTCCAGGGTGAGGCAGTCACTTGCTGGCCATTGGACAGCTGCTCAAGGCAGCTCACAAAAGCTCATGCCCTGCTGCTGGCCAGCCCCACTGCAGCCTACACCCCGCCGCCGGTGGCGACTCACGGCAGCCCAGCTCCAGGTCGAGCTGTTGTTCACCATCTTAGATGTAGAGGGTGCAGAATCACTGGCTTGCATGGGGAATCCGAACTGGGGGCTCTGCTGCTCAGAGCTGACGTCCCAAGCCAACCCCTAACCAACGTGCGCCACTCGGCTGGCCCTGAATAACTTTGTATTTATTTTTAAAAAGTCAAATTTGGGCAGGACGAGTGGCTCAGTTGGTTAAGAGAGCGAACTCTGAGCAACAGGGTCACCGGTTCAATTCCCACATGGGTCAGTGAACTGTGCCAGAGCTGTGCTGCTGCTGAGCTGCCAACAGGTCGCAAGATGGCTCAGCTGTGAGAGCACCTGCTTCTAACAAGGTTGCGGTTAGACTCCCGCATGGCATGGTGGGTTATGCTCACCCGCAACTAAGACTGAACACGGCACCTTGAGCTGAATGGCCAACAGGAAGCCGGATGACAACAGGACTTGGGAGATGAGCTAGTTGCACCCTCCACAACTAAGATTGAAGGACAACCATTTGGCTGTTCCCCTTCCCCAACACTGTTCCCCTCTCCCAATTCCCCAATAAAAATCTTTTAAAAAAAAGTCAATATTTACAATGTCAGAAATTACATCCTAAACTTTTTAAAATCAAATGTCGAAACTTTAAATTTATGATGAAAAATTTCAGATGCCAACTTAAAAGTGTGTAAGAGATACATAGATTTCCCAGTGTTTTGGACACTCTCAGGCAAAACTATCTTAAGACCACGCTGACCCCAGATATGCCTGAAATGACAAGGGAAAAAGAATTACTCATGCCAAAGGAATGCCACCATATTGTCAGACAGCCAATCAAAAATTACTTTTTAAAACTGACAAATTCCAACTCCTTTGAACTACTACCCCCAAATTAATGTACTCTTATAGAGTACCCAGGCCTACACCTAATATTCCAGGTGTGAGCCAACTAGTTCTGGGGTCAGGTGATGTAAACTTCTCATTCTGGATCTAACACTTCCCTAACGCAATCAGCTACTGCAGGCCACATCACTACTTCTCGCAGCCTAACCACACCGCTGTATCACATGACTGAGACTCCACTTCTTTTTATTACATGAAGCCGTCCTAAGTCATATCTCTATCTTCATTAACTGGTATAATTGAATTTTTTGGACTCAAGTAAAAATGCCTCACGTTTTATAACCCTTCCATTTCATTAAATTGCACTGGGAAAATCTTGAGATTAACCAGATGATACTTTCCTCACTTCATTAAGGCAACAACACATTTGATAAGCACACCTTCCAGATAAGGCTTCAAAACATACTGTGTATAAACAAAGTGACAGAGCCTCAACTCAGATCACCAGAATCCCAGCTGTAAGTTGTATCCATAACTCAAACCTCTCTGGACACAGATATTCAAAGTCATGACTCCATCTAATTTTACCACAGTCTGGCAAATTCCTCCATCTCATTTACGGAGGCCATCATAAGAGACTTCACAAATGTCTTGTTAAATCTGACATACTATCGCTATGGATACTATATTCCTTTGGGCCATCATTTTGCATGTCCTGCACTGTTGTTCTGCCTGAATTTACAACTCGAGTAACACTACACTGACTGAGGACAACAGAAAAATGACACATTTTCCACTTTGCATTAATTACAGAATCTTAGAAATGAATCACAAGGATCTTAAACATTTTCCAGTCCAGTGTTTTTCACACTACAGGTCTTGAGTCATCAGGCCCATTAGTAGTCAGAGTCAATTTAGTGAGTTGCAATCAACTTATTTTTCTTTCTTTTTTTTTTTTTTAAAGATTTTATTGGGGTACTGAGGGAAGGGAACAGCATTGGGGAACTGGGAAAGGGGACCAGCCAAGTTGTTGATCTTCAATCTTCATTGTGGAGGGTGCTAGTCGCCATCTGGCTTCCTGTCTGCAGCTTGTGGCCTTTAAGCTCAAGGTGCTGTGTTCAATCTTAGTTGCGGGTGGGCATAGCCACCATCCCATGTAGTAGTTGAACCAACAGCCTTGTTTTTAAGAGCACATACTCCATCCACTGAGCCATCTGGGTGGCAGCTCAGCTCAAGGTGCTGTGTTCAGTCTTAGTTGCGGGTTGGCGTAGCCCACCATTGAACAGGCAATCTTGTTACACCAGCTGAGCCATCCTGCCACCTGTTGGCATCTCAGTGACAGCTCAGCTAGGGCGCAGCATTCACTGGCCCATGTGGGAATCGAACCAGTGGCCCCGTTGCTCAGAGTATGTACTCTAAGCCAACTGTTAACCAACTGAGCCACTCGGCCGGCCCCAACTTATTTTTCTTTTAATGAAATGACATCAGAAGTCATCATATGTAGAAAGGGTAAACTTTTGTGGTGTGTGTGCATGCGTATACACTGTGCATGCAGGGGACATACTGAGTCATGATGTATGTGTCTAACTGTGGGTCACAAGTCAAAAAAGTTTTACAGGAACTTTGCTAGTCCCACAGCCCTATCCCCACAAAGAAGAGCCACCAAAAATTTCTCAGTCATCAAAAAGTTACATTATTTATAACCATCTTCACTTCATTGAGAAACCAACAAATAGGAATTTTGTGCTTAGTACACTTACTCTGCTATTCATTAAAAAAAAAAGGCTAGAATGCATCTGAGGTTTCCAGCTGAAATAGGGACTTGCTCAGAGACAGTCACTTATGCTTTGATGGGATCAAGACCAATATCGACAGGCAGAATGAAGTTACTTGAGTCTGAGGCTAGGGAAGAGAACAAAAACTATTCTGGGTCTCCACTTCCTCATGGTACCACGGGAGAAGACTGTTAGGATTCCTCCTAGCTCTGGAATTGGGAGGTTTATTCAAAACCAACTGGCCAAGGAGGCAAGGACTATGCATTCCACATACTAAAACACATTCACCACGTCAACAAGTCAATTATTGATAAATTCAATCAATATCACACCAAGAGTACTAATGAGAAGCTCAAGCTTACCCCACCAACAAGAAAGAATCCAGAAGACATCCCCAGGGTTTTCAGAGGCTCTGGCAGGTATCAGTCATTTCTTTCAGACCCCAGATCACCTCTGTCCTCCAACTATCAGTCATGGATGTGGCACTCGCGCCCTTCCCTGCCACCCTACTCTACTGTGGAAAAGGAAACTGAGGCACGGGGCAACGAGTGGGCGAGTTGCCGCAGCCATCATCACGGCCAAACCAAGGGCCTAGGCCGCCAACGCCGCACACCTCACCCAATTCCCAGACTGTTTAGAACCCTGCCGTCCTATGCCTCCCCTCAAACCACACCCCCGAGGCAGCCCCTCGATCCTGGCTCCCGGCCTGCCCGATGTGGCCCAGCTCGTGCCCGCCTCTATAAAGGTCGCCAAGGACCGCAACCCCGAAACCTGAAAGCAATCCCGCCTGGCAACCCCGGAAGCCCCTTCCCACGAGTGCCCACAAACCAGCCGCCGCCCCTCGCTCCCACCTCCACGCCGCCGCGCCCGCGCCTCCTCCGCACGCCAAGCTAAGGCAAGCCGACCAGCAACGCCACGGGACCCGGAGATGGTGGGGCCGCTCCACGCCCACCCCCACGGCCGAGGCCTTCACGGCCGCCGGAAGCGCCCCGCGTCTCCACGCCACCGTCGTGAGGTCACTTCCGTGCGACGCCTTGGAAACCTCGGGGCACACCGTTGGGGGGCGGGGCGCCCGGGAAATTTGAGAGCACTCCGCGATGGCCTGGTCTGCGGCCTTCCAGAATTGCACCGGGGAGGCCGTTTTTCGTGGCCCTTCTACTTATATCGGCTGGACTCCTGGTTAGAATTGGTGTCCTGCCCCTCCCTCCGCCCCGGCCCCGATGCCCAGGGGACTCTGCTTTTCCTTGCATTCTTGATGCCAAGCTTTGGCTTTCCCTCAGGTCCCCCTTGCGCCAATCTCCAAGCAAGAGTGGAAGACTTGGGGGAAGCAGGGTGGTGACGTGGACCCTATCCTTGATCAGTCGCAGCAGTGGGATGCAATAAGTAGGCTCTTGGGACAGATTATAGGAAACAAGAAATTCCCTTCGTGGTTGATCTTCACAGCTTATCAGCTTCGGCTCATTCGGGGGTTAGTGTCAGCCAGTCTATGCTTGACTGACCCCCCACCCCCACCCGTCCCCAAGTACTCTGTACACGCGAAAATGCCACTCTTCCCGTGGCATTTTAGTTTTAGTAGTCTTGATTTTGAAAAGGGCAGGGGTTTGGGGCCACGATTGAGTGTCATGAAGAATTTTAGAGCTTAATGTTCACAAGGCCATCTCGAAGCCTGACACCTTGTTTGGAAACCACTGCTTGGGCAGGCAGCATAGAGTAGGGCAGCGATCCAAACTTGACTTTTCAAAATCAGTTGAGGAACTTTATAAAATTTCCACTTTCCAGGGACTCGCCCCTCCTGCCCCTCATCACCAGAGATTCCAGTAAAGGAGACATGCATAGATAGCCAAGGAAATGTGAGTAAGTGTGGACCATCCAGGAAAATACAAGTAGTTCAACTGGATGGATCATATATGTAAAAAGAGGAAGTGATGATAGATTGAGCTACAATCATAAGCAGGAGCCAGATCCCAAAGGGCTTTCTATGCCCTAAGGAGCTTGGGTTTATCCTAAGGACAATGTAAAACGAATGAAGAATTTTAAGCAAGAAACTGCTTATGGTGGAAGTGAGAACAATTGATAAATGATGACAATCCAAACTAAGGTATTACAAGTGGGGCTATGAGGTGAAGATAGACATTATAAAGATGTTGAGGAGATAGGATCAACTCCCAGGTTTATAACTAAGGCAAGAGATTGTTAGGTGGTGCTACTTGCTCAGATACAGAATTGAAAAGGATGAGGAGGTTGTGGGCAGGCAGTAATAGAGGAGGAAAAGGAGGTAGATGAAAAATTCACGTCTGCATATGTTGAGCTTAAGGTACCTGTGGGAGCCGTTAAAAGTCCTTAGACTTGGGGAATTGGGGGCCTTGCCCTAAACCCCACACTTCAGACGGCCCCCACCCTGGTTCTCCTCAAGCCAAGCCTTTCTCTGGGGGGCTAAGGAGACATAACTACCCAGAGCTCACACTCCCACTTTCAGACCTGCTGCATTTCTTATTCCTAGGATTCTCAAATTTCCTCCCAAACGGCCTGAGTCCACTTCCAGCTCATAGCCAAGTCTCTTCCCCAGGTCTGTCCTATGGAGAGTGAACCTCACTGTCATGGTGCAATACTCCTAGGCCCAAGGGATGGCTAAAAATGTGGCTGTTTGGGAGGAGTGTGGATGGGGCTTGGAAATGTAAGCCAGGATGTTGACACGTGTGGACCTGAGAAGCCCCTCACAGTATGGCATAGAATAGGGGTGGGAAGAAAAGGGGAACAGGTCATGGATCTCCGTGTGTACTCTTTCCCTGGCCATGCTCATGTTAGGAGTGGGCCTGCTATAGGGCATCTGGTGGGAAATGGGCTATGTGGGTCTGGAGCTCAGGAGAGAGATGAGATTTAGAAGTCATCAATAACCAGGCAGTAATTAAAGTCCCCGTAACAGGCTCTATGGTCCAAGGATAACATACCACATGAGGAGAGCCAAAGGCCAAGGACAGAACTCCGAGGAACACCACCATGTAAGGGATACACACAGGAAGACAATGATTCAACGGAAATTGAGAAGCAGTAGCTAGGAAAACAAGAAAATCCAGCAGTCGATGATGCCAAAGAGACCCAGGAAAAAGAGACTTTTAAGAGAGTAGTCAACAGTGCTAACTACTGCGAAGAGGAAGTCTGAAAATGTCCATTAGACTTAGCAACCAGGAGGTCCCCCGACAGGGGTTTAATCATGGAGTGACGGGGTCAGAAATCAAATTTCTGTGGGTTGAGGAACGAATGGGAGGTGAGCAAGTGGAAGCAGTGAGTGTAGACAACTTCAAGAAGTTTGGCTGTGAAGATGAGAAGTGAGCTACAGCAATAGCTATGGAGGCAGGTGGAATAAGATAACAGTTCAGTGACAGAATTTACTAGTCACTAAATTCTCTTGAAGTCTTCCCAAACTCCCCAGTTAGAGAACTCCACCAGGAATTGCTGGTTATAGACAGTTACCTGAACTGGATGGACCCTACCTGACCCTACAGTCAAATTTCTGGGAACCACTGTAGATAAGTGGTCACCTGTTTGTGGAGACTTGCTTCTGCTTTCATGTGCTGCAGTCCACACCAACGTCTCCAGCAGGGACTCAACCACTGGAGAATTAAACAAATTCTTAGGTCGAGAACAGCACAACACCAATCTACAGTTCTTGACTTGATAGCATGTCATGGAGTTCTAGAATGGCAGAGCTGGAGAAAAGTTAAAAATGGCCTGCTTCACCCCCCTTAGTATAAGCGAGGGTTTAGCAAGTTTGTGGTGGATCCAACACTGGGATTTGGGTCTCCATTATTTACACGTAGGGAAACATATGTCCTGGTTTGCCTGGAGCAGTCCCAGTTCTGCCCGTTACCCTGTCATAATGATCAATATCACCCCCTTTACTCTCAAATATGTTCTGGTTTAGACAAATTCTAAGTCACCCTACTTATATAGTATAGGTTTGGGGACTAAGCAAGCCCAAATTACTATTTACTTAAGCTTATTTTTCTTTCATGGGATTTCAAAGGTTTAAGTGTCTTAAACTTTTACATGTCATTTTATAAGTGAGGTAATGTACATGAAAGCAGGTCCCAAACTATAAAATGTTAAACAAACGTTAGGATTAAAAAGAATAATTTTGGATTAAGCAAGCATTTCTTAAATATAACACCAAAAGTACAAGCTACAAAAGAAAAGATAGACAAATTGGACTTCATCAAAATTAAAAAACTTGGGCCTGCCGGGTGGCTTAGTTGGTTAGAGCGCAAGCTCTGAGCAACAGGGTTGACAGTTCGAGTACCACATGGGCCAGTGAGCTGTGCAAGAGCTGAGCTGCCTCTGGGTTGACAGCTGGCGGCAGGATACCTCAGTTGGTGAGAGCGCGTGCTCTTAACAACAAGGTTGCCAGTTTGACTCCTGCATGGGATGGTGGGCTGCCCACCCTCCTCCTCTTCCCCCGCCCCACAACTAGATTGAAAGTGGCAACTGGGCTTGGAGCTGAGCTTGCGCCCTCCACAACTAAGATTGAAGGGCAACAACTTGACTTGGAGCTGATGGGTCTTGGAAAAACACAATGTTCCCCTTCCCCAATTCTCCAACACTGTTCCCTTCCCCAATTCCCCAATAAAATCTTTTTTTAAAAAAATTTAAAAACTTTTGTGCTTCAAAGGACATATCAAGAAAGTAAAAAGGCAACTCACTCAATGAAAGAAAATATGTGCAAATCACATATTTGATAAGGGTCTAGTACCCAGAATAAAGAACACACACACCTCAAAAATAAAAAGATAAACAGCTCCATTTAAAATGGGCAAAGGACTTGATAGGCATTTTTCCAAAGAAGATATACAAATGACCAACACTGAAAAGGTTCTCAACATCACTAATCATTAGGGAAATGTAAGTAAAAGCCACAATGAGATACCACTTCATACCCATGAGGACGGTTATAATTTAAAAAGAAAAATGAGGGTCAGCTAGAATGCTCATTGGTTAAGAGTTGGCTTGGGAGTGCAAACTCTGAGCAGCTGGGATCCCACATGGGCCAGTGACGCTGTGCCCTCTACAGCTAAGGTGGCGAACAACAGTGCAACCTGGAGCTGGGCTCACGAGAGTTGCTGGCAATCGTGTAGGCTGCAGTGGGGCTACAGTGGGCTGCTGTGAGATACGGTGAGTGGCCAGCAGCCGGCGTGAACAGCCGTCCAATGGCCGGCGACCAACTGCCTCAGCCGGGAAGAGCGCAATGATCACAATACCAACATGGGCCAGTGAAACAATGTCCTCCACAACTAGATTGAAGAACTAAAAAGGACAGCAACTTGTCTGTTCCCCTCCCCCAATTCCCCAACACTGTTCCCTCCCCCAATTCCCCAATAAAATCTTTTTTTTTTTAGCTGAGTCATCCTGCCACCTGTTGGCAGCTCAGCGGCAGCTCAGCTTGGGCCGAGAATCGAACCAGCGACCCTGTTGCTCAGAGCTCACACTATTGAGCCAGCTCTTAACCAACTGAGTCACTCGGCCCTAAAAATTTTAAAATAAATATATCAATAAAATAAAATAATTCAAAAAAAAGAAAATACGGGCCGGCCGAGTGGCACATTGGTTAAGAGCTGGCTTGGGACGCCAGCGGCCCAGGTTCAGATCCCACATATGAGGGCCAGTGACACTGCCCTCTACAGCTAACAGCAGGTCCACCAGGAGCTGGGCTCTGTGAGCCCCGGCCACGATGTAGGCTGCAGCCCTTGCTGCAGTGGGCTACCATAGGCTACAGTGAGTGGCCAGCAGCCAGCGTGAGTGGCTGGCAACCAGCGTGAGCTGCCAATAGCCGCAGTGAGCGATCATCCAGAGGCCAGCAACTGGTCTGCCTCATCCGGGAAGAGCGCAATGACGATAGCAACATGGGCCAGTGAAGCAACGTCCTCCACAACTAGACTGAAGAACAAAAGGACAGCAACTTGTCTGTTCCCCTTCCCCAAGTCCCCAACGCTGTTCCCCTCTCCCAATTCCCCAATAAAATCTTTTAAAAAAAGAAAATAAGTGTTGGTGAAGATGTGGAGAAATTAGAACCCTGGGGTGTTGCTGGTGGGAATGTAAAACGGTGCAGCTGCAGTGGAAAACAGTATGGCAGTACTTCAAAAAGTTAAGCATAAGGGCCTACCAAATGGCTCAGTTGGTTAAGAGCACATTTAAGAGTGCGAGCTGAGCTCTGAGCAACAGCAGTTCGATGTCCAGCACGAGCTGAAGATGCTCAGGAAAAGTCCCAACAGGGAAACTTAAATTTGATTTACTTATGATGCAATCCTTTGGAAAGAGCAAATAGAAGTGTGGACAGGAGAGAAGTCAGCTCAGGTGGGTAAAACAGGATGCTCCAACTCACCCAACCAACCGTCTTTCTCTTTTTTTTTGACAGAATGTTATGGTTTTGTGAACACAAATACAATATGCACAATATTCATTCAAAGAAAATACAATATTCATTTTCTTTGCTGCACACCCTGTCATTGGGGTTGGTGACTGATGGCCAGCTGGGTTGCTCTTTCCACCAAGGCTTTGAGGTTCTTTGAGGAGATGCTGTGACAATCTCAGCTCAGTAAGGTTCGTTGCCCGTCAGCAGCTCTTCAAGCTCCTCGATGCTGTGGGCCAGGAGCTCCCGAAAGTCGAAAGTCGCTGGCAGCACGTGCTTTGTTTTCTTGTTGCTCTTCCCATTGCCAGTGTTGGGCATCACGATCTGGCCCCTGAATCTTCTGCCACCCCCTTGTCAGTGTCCTGGGTTTCCCCCAGTTATTCTTAATTTTGTCATACCAATCTCTGACTGGAGCCGAATGAACTCCTCAGTCCTCTTTTTGATTATCTTGGGCTTCACCAGGGGTCTGAGGGCAGCCATGATACCGAGTAGGAGATGGTTGCCACCTTCATAGACAGAACCAAGGAAGAGAACCAATATCTTTCTAGTGAAGAACGGATTAATCAACAAGTATTTATGGTTTACCAATCATGTGCTCAACCCCAGTGCTAGCAGCTGGGCTGGAGGCAAGAGGACTAGACCTGCAGGGAAGAAGCTTATTGTTCAATAGGGAAAACCAAATTAACACAGTGTATCAGTTATTTATTACTATGTAACAAACTACCCCCAAATTTAGTGGCTTAAAATAACAACCATTTATTGTGCTCATTACTCTGTGGGTTAGTTGGGTAATTCTGCTGATTCGTCTGGGCCTGGCTGATATTGAGTGGACTCCCACAAGGAAGGTTAGTTAGGGTCTGGCTGGTTTAAGGTAGCCTCAATAAGGGCAACTCCTCTCTGTGTCATTATGGCCTTTTATACTTCAGCCTACCAGCCTAGGGTGGCTCTCATGATGGTGGCAGAATTCCAAAAGAGCACAGAAGTGTGCAAGACCTCTTGAAGCCTTGGCACAGACTAGCATACCATCACTTCCAATGCACCCTATTGACCAAAGCAAGTCGCGCCAGGGCAGCCTAGATTCAAGGGGAGGGGTGTAGACTCTATCTATCTCTTTACAAGAGAAGATGTAAAGTCACTTTGTAAGAGACAGAGATATGGAAAGGAAAGAAAAATAGGGTCACTATCAACTGACCACGCAGAGAAAATAACAGGCAAAGCAAAACAGTGAATGGCTAAGGGCTACTTTGTGCTGGGGAAATTGACCAGGTCCCAGGCCTATGGGAACATGGACCAGGCTTTTCGTCAGAAGTCAAAGTAGCAAATCACTCAAGTGCCGCCGCACACCATTCTGGGGATAGTTGTCTTATTGCTATTGGTCTTGGTGCTTTCATTGACTACAATCCAGAAAACCAAACCCTCTGAATAAGCCATTGTTTCAGCCAAACATGGCAAATTATGAGACTCACCTTTCAAGTAGGTACTCCCTTGAAAAGGAGACCCCAAATCCCACATCCCAGACAACATGGCCCTGGCCCAGGAGCTCACTGCTGGAGGTGACATCGCCTCAGATGACATTGCCCTAACCCAAGACCTTGAAGTTGGAGATGGCTTCACTCTCTTCACCAGAAACAACTTCACCCCAGGCACTGAAACCTCCACCCCAGTGACGCTCATGGGCTGACCCTCGTAAGGCACAAATTAGACACGGGAGATTTTTGCTTTTCTTCCTTTGATGTTAAGGATTCTATTATACTTCTGAACTTGCTGTGTTCTTAGCCCATGATCTGGGGTATATTCCTTGCTAAAACGTGCACCCCTACACACCCATGCCTAAAGAGAAGTTTGGTAGAGGTTACTACTATCTGTGCCATTCTAAAAATTGATGGAGATGTTTGCTTTCACCAGGAGGCACCTGCCTCATGTCAGCCAATCCCATGGCCCTGGGTGAGAGGATCACTCACTCCCCAGTGCCTTTTCCTACCTCTGTCCTCCAGCTTTCCACCACAACCTTCTGCCTTGCATCTCTCATCAAGAGCATCGCAGCCACCCCTCCCCCTGTTTACACACAATATCCCTAAGCTTTACATACCCTTTGCTAACTTATCAGTTCATGTCCTCCAACAACACAACTGCCAGACCTGCCACCTTGAACTGAGCATATTTCTAACACTCTTAACAGTTCCACCCAGATATTGTTAGAGACTCCAAAAATTTCAGATCTCTTTGCTTGGTGAATGCCATGTAAATGGGAAACATAGTTATGGCTAGATTATAAGGAATCCTTATACTTCTACTTGTGTTCGTCCTCTCTTATTCTGATAATACAATGTTTTCTAGGCTTCTTAGGGCAGTCTAAAAGTCTAAAATTATTCTCCATGATCATCACTTTGAAGTTTCCTTAAAACGCTGCTGCATAGTCACAGAGCCAACTGTTCTGTGTTTTCTCAGATTCGGTATCTATCTGGCATCCACTGGCCGATTACATTAACTATATTTTATCATTTTCTATATTGTTGATGCTCTGGCATTTAGAGTCTTGCAGGGCCGGCCGAGTGGCGCAGTGGTTAAGCGCTGGCTTGGGAAGCCAGCGGCCCCGGTTCGGGTCCCACATATGAGGGCCAGTGACTCTGCACTCAAAAAAAAAACAAAAAACAAAAATTTAAAAGAAAAACCTCAGCAAGTGATTCACTTTAGAGTCTTGCAGACCCTGGGAAAGACTGCTCCTCCCAGGGCTAGTCAATTCACACAGAGAGCAAAGGGCTTGGTCCAAAGCACACTTTTCCTACACAAACCAACCAATCCAGGATCTATACCGCCCAAGCATCTCCTTATCTAACTCCCACACACCAAGAAAATACTTCTCCTTCCCTAAAGCCTCTCAGGATCAGGTCCCGGGCAACTAGAGACACAAATCCCCTGTGCCCGGAGTCTGCAGGAATTATTCAAACTAGCCAGTCCCAAGATGTCGATCTTGTTTTGCCTGGCTATTCCCACAAAAAAACAAAATAGAGGCTCTGGCCTCAGCTTTTTCTCCTGCTGCCATCTTCTGCCACCTTATCAAAACCTGGCACATCCCCCGGGAGGCCTTCATGGCAAGCAGAGACCCCCTCTTTGGGACTCATGAATATAATAAACTTCTTTTCCAGGCTTCATTCTTGTTTTTTTTTGAGAGCAGTGTCACTGTCCCTCATATGTGGGACCCGAACCGGGGCCACTGGCGTCCCAAGCCAGCTCTTAACCAACGTGCCACTTGGCTGGCCCTCCAGGCTTCATTCTTGTTCCCTCCTGTGGCCTCACTGACTTTACCATACCATATCCAGCAGACATTCTCAACACAGGTAGAAAGTGTTACCCCATTTTATAGCCAAGAAAACATGAACTCTTGGAGCTTAAATCACTTACTGAAGATCATACAGTGAGTGGAGAAGCTGAAGTTTGAACTGTTGATAAGATAATAAGACCAACGGAAAGACCAAATGGAATTTATTAAACTTGCCAATCAAGGGAGCCCTGTGTTTGTTCAGTAATAGTCTCTCCTGACAATGCTTGAGCCAGTCTGATAGACTTTATACCCAGTAAAAGCTGGGGATTTTGATCCGCTCTAACAGAAACAGGGAAAGACCCTGAATGGCCCTATAGATATGGGGGGAAACTCTGTTTGACTCTTAGACCAAAGCTGAACAACAACGTTCTACAAGGGTGCTTCATTCTGGCCTCCTACTCTCTGATATGGGTTTTTCTTTAAGTTAAAAAAAAAATTATTGTGGTAAGTCACACATAATATAAAATTTGCCACTAGTGACAGTTAGCATATTTGCAATGCTGTGCAACCATCACCACTATCTAATTCCAGAACATTTCATTATCCCAAAAGGAAACTCCATACCCATCCCCATTCTTCCCTCTCCACCAACCCCTGTCAATCACTAATCTGCTTTGTTGTCTGAATATTTCATGTAATTGGGATCATGCAATAAGTGGTCTTTTGGATCTGGCTTCTTGTACATAGAATAATGTTTTCAAGGTTCACACAGGTTGTAGCATGTATCAGTATTCCATTTCTTTGGAAAGGGTCCTGCTTCTTCTTTTATATGTGGATACCAAGTACCATTTGTAGAAGAGACTATTCTTTCCACCACTGAATGGTCTTGGCACACTTGTTGAAAATCAATTGACCATAGATATATGGATTTATTTCTGGACTCTCAGTTATATTTCATTGATCTAAATGTCTGTCCTTATTCCAGTGCCACACTGTTCTGATTATTATAACTTTGTAATAACTGTTGAAATCTGATTGTGTGATTCCTCCTTCTTCTTTTTCCCTGATATGATTTTATTATTTTTATTTATTTATTTATTTTAAATATTTTTTTTATTGGGGAATTGGAGGAGGGGAACAGCATTGGGGAGTTGGAGAAGGGGAACAGACAAGTTGCTGTCCTTTTGTTCTTCAGTTTAGTTGCGGAGGACATTGCTTCACTGGCCCATGTTGGTATCGTCATTGCACTCTTCCCGGTGAGGCAGATCAGTCGCCAGCCTCTGGACAGCTGCTCACAGCAGCTATTGGCAGCTCACTCTGGCTGCCGACCACTCACTGTAGCCTATGGCAGCCCACTGCAGCAGGGGCTGCAGCCTACACTGTCACCGGGACTCAAGCAGCCCAGCTCCAGGTGGAGCTGTTGTTCACCATCTTAGCTATAGAGGGCAGTGTCACTGGCCCTTATATGTGGGATCTGAACCGGGACCACTGGCGTCCAAAGCCAGCTCTTAATCAATGCGCCACTCGGCTGGCCCCGCTGATATGATTTTAAACAGCAAAATTTCTCAGGGTCTTATGATTTAAAAAAACAGTATTTCTCAGCATTGTCCTTGATGTTGATATGATTTAAGTGAACATGATTCCTAATACTATGCCCTTGATACTCGTTATCAGAAGGAACACCTGGTTTGTTCTTTTTAAAATCTCCCTTTTGATCCTTTTTAATCTAAATAAGAAGATTCATGTCTCTAGATCTTCACAGCTGTGTATATTCTTTCTCTGTGTCCAGTTGATCATCAGTATTTAAATTGAGTTGATAACATAATTGACCCATTTCCTTCTCTGCAATGTCTTTTATGAATCAGTTTTCATAATAGTGGCTTCCCAGCAGCTTTTAAGACTCTGGATTTCTAGCATCAGGTGACTGTGATGTAAAGATGCACTTAGAACTATAAGGAGCCTTGAAAAATACCTCTAAACTATAATTCAAGGTTTCCCAAGACCTAGCCATGAGAATTTACTCCAAAAGAGTAATTTTGAAAGCCAAGTAGTTCATTTTTAGGTTTTGTGTAAAGACCTTTCTACTTGAACAGAAGCATTTATCCAAAAATACAAGAGGAGGTATTTGCTGATGAATAGCACTGCCTTATTCAGCCAACAAGTAACTCAGTCTAATTCTATACTTTAACGCCATGACTGTCATAGGAGAAAAAAAGAATTGTAAATATGTTCAAATGCAGGTATACTGAACCAAGGAGCAAATAAACTCACAAAGTGTCGGAAAGTAACTTTTTGTACTTGATCTTAGCCAAAAGGCTGAGAAGCGATTGTGATTGGAAAGTAACTTTTTGGATGCCTCCTGGATAATCTGCACTTGAACAGGCATTTCAATGAGAGCAGATTAAGACATTTAAGATACTATCAGAGAATGGAAAAGTATGAAAATCCAAGAATGGCAAAAAAACTATTCCTATGTACTCTTCCCTCCATTCGAGGTCCCCATTGGGTAGCAATATTCCTTTGAAAACACACAAAGCACAATTTGAAATTTTGTTAACTTTCTATTTCTTAGATGTCTGGGAACCATTATAGCAAAATATGTCTAAAGTGACGTATTTAGTGACAAAAGAATGTAGTTAGTCCTACCAGCACAAAAACATTTTCTTTGATTAATTAGTTGAGTGTAAGAGTGTTATTAGTTATTCATGTGATGTAGCACAATCAGCAAGATTTTATATCATATGGCTTTATAAAAACACCTATCAACCTTTGTAATAGGTATTTATGTCATATTTACATGAGTTATCTTAACACAACCATATATCTAAAATATATTTTTTTAACTTTAGCTTTTTTTCAAAAAAAAAGATTTTATTGGGGAATTGGGGGAGGGGAACAGCATTGGGGAATCTGGGAAAGGGGACAGACAAGTTGCTGTCCTTTCTGTTCTTCAGTCTAATTGTGGAGGACGCTGCTTCACCGACCCATGCTGGTATTATCGTTGCACTCTTCCTGGGTGAAGCAGTCGGTTGCCAGTCATTGGACGGCTGCTTACAGCGGCTCACGCCAGCTCACACTGGCTGCCAGCCACTCACGGTAGCTCATGGCAGCCCACTGCAGCAGAGGTTCCAGCCTACGCTGTCGCTGGTGACTCTCTGGAGCCCAGCTCCAGGTGGAGCTGTTGTTCACCATCTTAGCTGTAGAGGGTGCAGCGTCACTAGCCCTCATGTGGGAACTGAACTTGGGCCTTGCTGCTCAGAGCTGACGTCCCAAGCCAGCTCTTAACCAACGCACCACTCAACAGGCCCAACTTGAGCTTTTTAAAATATATAAATACTTTATTGGAGAACAGCATGTTTTTCCCAGGACCCATCAGCTCCAAATCAAGTTCTTGTTCTTCAATTCTAGTTGTAGAGGGTTCAGCTCAGCTCCAAGTCCAGGCACCATTTTCAATCTAGTGCAAAGCGTAGCCCACCATCCCATGTGGGATAGGAACTGGAAACCTTGTTGTTAAGAGCACGCACTATCACCAACTGAGCCATCCAGCCACCCATGGGCAGCTCAGCAGCAGCTCAGCTCAAGCCATTGTCCTCAATCTAGTTGCAGAGGACACACTTCACTGTCCTATGTGGGAATCGAACTGGAAACCCTGTTGCTCAGAGCACATGCTCTAACAAACTGAGCCACCGGATGCCCCTAAAATATTGTAATTTTGAACTATTATTACAGCTAATTATTTTTTAAAGGATTTTATTGGGGAACAGTGTGTTTTTCCAGGACTCATCAGCTCCAGTTCAAGTAGTTGCCTTCAATCTAGTTGTGGAGGGCAGAGCTCTGTGGGCCATGCAGGGATCAAACCGGAAACCTTGGTGTTATGAGAACTGCACTCTAACCACCTGAACTAACCAGCCACTCCTATAGCTAACTAGTTTTTTTTCCCTCAATATAATCAGCCCATATGATGTACTTTTTCTAGATTAAAGTTTTTTGTGTGTGTTTTTTAAGATTTTATTGGGGAATTGGGGGAGGGGAACAGCACTGGGGACTCGGGGAAGGGGAACAGACAAGTTGCTGTCCTTTTGTTCTTCAGTCTAGTTGCGGAGGACATTGCTTCACTGGCCCATGTTGGTATTGTCATTACACTCGGTCGCCCGCCTCTGGATGGCTGCTCACCGCGGCTATTGGCAGCTCACGCTGGCTGCCGGCCACTCACTGTAGCCTATAGCAGCCCACTGCAGCAGGGGCTGCAGCCTACACCGTCGCCGGGGCTCGCACAGCCCAGCTCCAGGTGGAGCTGTTGTTAGCTGTAGAGGGCAGTGTCACTGGTCCTCATATGTGGGATCCGAACCGGGGCCCCTGGCATCCCAAAACCAGCTCTTAACCAATGCACCACTCGGCCGGCCCTAGATTGAAGTTCTTAATTGTGGATCAATCAGAAACAGAAATTAATTTCCATGAATGAGCCTTATCACAATTGCAGCTGGTGGCATCTTTAGTAAAATACCTTAATAGAAGAGATCTCATCAATATTCTTAGAGACAAATGATAAATCCAACAGCAAGTTAAAATTTCCTAAGTTAGCTACTGAATCTAAAAAACGAGCTACCTCTTTATAAAAAGTCAATCCTAGAATTGAGAATGGTCAGAAACATTTAAATTTTATTAGTAAAAATAGTTAAAACAAGTAGAAGGTAAATCAGTAGCCCTATTTATAGGCATGACCCTGCTTGAAAGGTCTTGGATTTGGGCTGTCTACTTCCATGAAGTCCCTGCCTCTGGACTGAAGAGGTCCTGGAGATCCTGCCTTGGTCACTTAGTATAGTCTGGCAAGTGTCTGTGACGGTTATTGGGACTCTTTGATGTTCCTTCTGGGAGACTCAGTTTCTTTTTTTTCTTTTTCCTTTTTTCTTTTTTTTGAGGGCAGTGTCACTGGCCCTCACACGTGGGACCTGAACCGGGGCCGCTGGCCTCCCAAGCCAGCGCTCAACCACCGCGCCACTCCGCTGGCCCTAGGAGACTCAGTTGCTGATCTATAACTTGTAGCAGGGGCCTTTAGGCAAGTGTAAGGAAACAAAACAGAAACTACGTGAGCCTGATAAGACCAAATGGCTCTGGTTAACTTGTTTTAATAATCAACAATGCTAGACTTAGGAAAGTGGAATCCTCTGTTGAGAATAACACACAGCAATCTATCAAGCTTTAATCAGTCATTTATACCGAAAGTGTTTTTATGATTGCTCCCAATTAAAAAGGATATTTAAACCTAGAAACAAAAATTACCCTTCGAGCAGTGTGTGGTTATTATTTTGTTTTTTTTGCAGGTGAATACAACAATGCCAATTCTCAAACAAAACAGTACATCGGCCTGAAACACATTTACGTTAATATCAAAACTGGACTTTTCTTGTGATGTGTCAGCTTTAATTTATTTTCATCTGCTTTTGGAAAACAAAATAATTTTCTCAATAACTGAAGTTAAATAAAATCTGGAAATGAACCGAACAAACCCCTATTATTCCTCCTTTCATAAGAAGAAGCAAATCTCTCTGGTTCCCCAGTGACCATCGGGGAAATCTCTGTCAGTTTAGGTGTAAAAGACTAGTTCTTTTTAAAATTATGGTAAATATACAAAAACTGAAGTTTACCATTTTAAGCACGTCACAGTTTCAATTAAATGTCATTAAGTGCATGCACAATGTTGTATAAATGTCAACCACTATCCAAAAGACTCTTAATATTTCATCATTTTGAATTTCATAGAGACAATGTCAAAAAAGTTGTTAAAACAGACTGGCCACAAGAACAAGGAATATGTTGTTATCTTGGCTACCTCATTAATCAGAATGCTAATAACAATGTTTAAGATAAACATAATGAAAGTTAAAATGATAATCATTAAGAAATTTAGTCCTGGGCTGGCCGAGTGGCGCATTGGTTAAGTGCTGGTTTTGGGATGCCAGCGGCCCCGGTTCGGATCCCACATGAGGGCCAGTGACACTGCCCTCTACAGCTAACAACAGCTCCACCTGGAGCTGGGCTGTGCGAGCCCCGGTGATGGTGTGGGCTGCAGCCCCTGCTGCAGTGGGCTGCCATAGGCTACAGTGAGTGGCCCGCAGCCAGTGTGAGCGGCTGGCAGCCAGCGTGAGCTGCCAATAGCCGCCGTGAGCGACATCCAGAGGCCAGTGACCGACCTGCCTCATCCGGGAAGAGCACAATGACGATACCAACAGTGAAGCAACATCCTCCGCAACTAAACTGAAGAACAAAAAGACAGCAACTTGTCTGTTCCCCTTCCCTGATTCCCCAACGCTGTTCCCCTCCACCAATTCTCCAATAAAATCTTTAAAAAAAAAAAAAAAGAAATTTAGTCCTTCATAAAGTGAAGAATTCTTGTTGCTTTATTTAAAACAAACTAGGAGCAAAATCTTAATTCTTAGGGGCAGCATAGAAATACAAAAATTAGATTTTTTGAGAATTGAGAGTATGCACATAGGTGAGACAAAACAAAATGTTGTTGTTTGGGTAGAGTAACAAATCTTTATTTCTTCATATCTAGAACAAATTGTATATTCCAGGTCATAATTTTGCTTTAGTTATAGGTCCCTGTTTTACTATAATATTTACATTTTTTGCTTACTGACATTATTCTGTGTATATATTTAAAGATTTAGTCAGATGCTACAGTGTTGGATGACAATATTATTTAAAGTTTTAATTTTCACTCTTAAAATATAATTAATCTTGGGCCGGCTGAGTGGCGTGGTGGTTAAGCGCTGGCTTGGGAAGCCAGTGGACCCTGTTCGGGTCCCACATATGAGGGCCAGTGACACTGCCCTCAAAATAAATAAATAAATAAATAAATAAATAAATAAATAAATAAATAATCTTATTAACATATTATTAGATAGCGTATATCACATTGGCTTTGCTATTTTAAGTCTCAAATGAGATGAAGACTTTCCTTAACAAACAATAGCTGAACAAGTTCATCACCACTAGGCCTGCCTTACAAGAAATGTTGAAAGGAATTCTTCACACTGAAATAAAAACATGCTAGTTAGTAACATAAAAACATACAACACACTGGTTAAAGTAAGGATATAGTCAGATTCAGAATACTCTAATGCTGTGATATGGTGGTGTTTTAATCACTTTACCCTGGTATAGCTATAGTTACAATAATTTGTTAATGGATAAACAAATAAAAACGCAAACTGTGACATCAAAACATAAAAAAAAAGGAGTAAAGGTAGAGTTTTTGTATGTGATCAAAGTTACATTGCTATCAGTGTTAAAAAAAGACTTATATTTAGAATATGTTTTTTAAAAAAATATGTTTTATGTAAGTCTCATAATAACTACAAAGCAAAAACCTACAATACATTCACAGAAGATAAAGAGAAGGGAATCAAAGCATACCACTATGGAAAATCATCAATTCTTAAAGCAAAGCAGCAGGAGAAGAAGAAAAGAACACAGAACAAAACAGCCAGGAATAATAAGATTATTCCTGAAATAATAAGGAATAATAAGATTATTCCTGGAATAATATGTAAGGAATAATATGTAAGTCCTGTGGACAAAGAAGGGGATTTGTAGAAAGTCACCTTGGGAGATGACCTGATCATAAATTACTAACTGGACAGGTCATGGTAGGTATTTGCACCCCAAGCATATAAACTTTTAGTAAAAGGTTTGTCTTAAGAAAGCCCTGTCCATTGTTTCTGTGCATTTAGATTAGCACAACTTTGAAATAAGCCATAACCACCCTCAAGAGAGCACAGAATCTTGTTAACTATCCTATAATCCAATCTCTGTCTTGCTTTCTCCCACCTCCATGTAATATTCCTTAGTTCCTTCATTTCAAATGTATAAAAGAAGCTGCAAAACTGTTATTCTCCAGAACATTTGAGATGTTGCTTCCCAGTATATGCTGTTAGTTTAGCTCAAATAAACTCTTATGGAGTTTTTCTACAGGTTTGAATATTCTTTTTTTTAAAGATTTTATTGGGGAATTGGGGGAGAGGAACAGACAAGTTGCTGTCCTTTTGTTCTTCAGTCTAGTTGTGGAGGAGGTCGCTTCACTGGCCCATGTTCATATTATCATTACACTCTTCCCAGGTGAGGCAGTCGCTCGCTGGCCACTGGATGGCCACTCACAGTAGCTCACGAAAGCACATGCCAGCTGCCAGCCAGCCCCACTGCAACCTACACCGTTCCTGGCAACTCATGGCAGTCCACATCCAGGTCGAGCTGTTGTTCACCTTCTTATCTGTAGAGGGCGCAGTGTCACTGGCCCATGTGAGATTCGAACCAGAGCCCTGCAGCTCAGAGCTGGTGTTCCAAGCCAACTCCTAACCAATACCACTCCTAACCAACCAGGGCCACTCAGCCAGCCCTGATATTCTTACACTGACAGTCTCTATCTATCAATAATTACTGTAAATGTAAATGGTTGACTTTTCCAAGTCAAAGACTTAAAGTAAATGGATAGATTTAAAAGAAAAATCCAGCGATGTGCTACCTACAAAAGACTCACTTCAACTTTAAAGACATAGACAGTCTCAAAGTGAAGGGATGGAAAAAGATATTCATGCAAGTGGAAACCAAAAGAGAGCATAAGTAGTTACACAAAACAGACTTTAAGCAAAAAAAACACTAACAATGGGCCGGCCAAGTGGCGCGGTGGTTAAGCGCTGGCTTGGGAAGCCAGTGGCCCTGGTTCGGGTCCCACATATGAGGGCCAGTGACACTGCCCTCAAAAAAAAAAAAAAAACACTAACAAGAGACAATGAAAGTCATTACATAATGATAAAAGGGTCAATTCATCAAGAAGATATAATAATCATAAATATATGTACATCCAACATCAGAACACCTAAATATATTAAGCCGATACTAACAAATAAAAAGGGTGAAATAGATGCCAATACAATAATAGTAGAGGATTCCATATCCCACTTTGAACAATGGATAGATCATCCAGAGAGAAAATTAACAAGGAAACACTGGACTTGAACCATATTTTAGACCAAAGGAATCTAGCAGACATATAGAGAATATTATATCCAACAGCAGCAAAATTTACATTTTTCTCAAATGCACATGGAACATTCTTCAGGACAGATCACATAATAGGTCACAAACCAAATCATGGCAAATTTAAGAATACTGAAATAATACCAAGCATCTTTTTCAACCACTATGGTATGAAACTAGAAATAATTAAAAGGAGGAAGGATGGAAAGTTCATAAATATGTGGAAATTAAACAACACAATCCTGGACCAGCCAAGTGGTGCGTTGGTTAAGAGTTGGCTTGGAAGTGTGGAAAAGGCTGCGTGGAAAAGTTAGAGGACCTAAATTTTTTGCAAACAATTCATGGCTCTTGCATCACAACAATGCACCAGCTCACACAGCACTGTCTGTGAGGGAGTTTTTAGCCAGTAAACAAATAACTGCATTGAAACAACCCTCTCTAATCACCTGATCTGGCCCCCAATGACTTCTTTCTTTACCCGAAGATAAAGGAAATATTGAAAGGAAGACATTTTGATGACATTCAGGACATCAAGGGTAATACAACGACAGCTCTGATGGCCATTCCAGAAAAAGAGTTTCAAAATTGTTTTGAAGGGTGGACTAGGCACTGGCAAGGGTGCATAGCTTTCCAAGGGGAGTACTTCGAAGGTGACTGTAGTGATATTCAACAATAAGGTATGTAGCACTTTTTCTAGGATGAGTTTGCGAACTTAATTGTCTGACCTTCATATACCACAGAAATACAAAGGACCGTAAGAGTCCATTATGAAAAACTAGATGCTAACAAATTAGATAACCTAGAAGGAATGGATAAATTCCTAGAAACATATAATCTACCATGGCTGAATCATGAGGAAATAGAAAATCTGAACAGATCAATGAGTAAAGAGATTGAATGAGTAAACAAAAACTTCCCAACAAAGAAAAGCCCAGAACCAGATGGTTTCACTGGTGGATTCCACCAATCATTTAAAGAAAAATTAAAGCCAATCTTTCTCAAACTCTTCAAAAAAAATTGAAGAGGAAGGAACACTCCCAAACTCATTTTACAAGGCCAGCATTACCCTGATACCTAAGCCAGGAAATGATACTGCAAGAAAACTATAGACCAATATCCCTGATGAATATAGATGAAAAAATTCTCAAAAAATATTAGTAAACTGAATTTAACAGCACTTTAAAAGTATGATCAAGTACATGATCAAGTACGATTTATTCCTAGGATGCAAGGATGGTTTAAAATACGCAAATCAATAAATGTGATATGCCATGTTAACAAAATGAAGGATAAAAATTATACAATCATCTCAAAAGATGCGGAAAGCATTTGACAAAATATAAAATCCTTTTATGATAAAAACACTGAAGAAATTGAGTATAGAAGGAACATACCTCAACATAGTAAAGGCCGTATATGAAAAACCCACAGTTAACATTATACTCAATGGTGAAAGGTTAAAAACTTTTCCTTTAAGAACAGGAACAAGACAAGGCTACCCACACTCTCATCACTCCTATTCAACATAGTATTGGAAGTCTTAGCCAGAGCAATCAAGCAAAAAAATAAATAAAAGGTTTTCCAATCAGAAAGGAAGAAGTAAATTGTCTTTGCTTAAAGATGATATAATCTGGGCCGGCCAAGTGACACATTGGTTAAGAGCTGGTTTTGGGATGCCAGCGGCCCTGGTTCGGATCCCACATATGAGGGCCAGTGACACTGCCCTCTACAGCTAACAACAGCTCCACCTGGAGCTTGGCTGTTCGAGCCCCGGTGACGGTGTAGGCTGCAGCCTCTGTCTGCTGCAGTGGGCTGCCATAGGCTGCAGTGAGTGGCCAGCGGCCAGGGTGAGCGGCTGGCAGCCAGCGTGAGCTGCCAATAGCCGCGGTGAGCAACCAGCCAGAGGCCGGCGACCGATCTGCCTCATCCGGGAAGAGTGCAATGATGATACCAGCATGGGCCAGTGAAGCAACATCCTCCGCAACTAGACTGAAGAACAAAAAGGACAGCTACTTGTCTGTTCTCCTCCCCCGACTCCCCAATAAAATCTTTTAAAAAAAAAGTCATTGGAGGTCTTGAGGGCCAGCTTGGAAAGGGACTTATTAGATCCATGCCTCTAATCTGTTCCCTAAAAAAATCCTCCTTTATAACAATCAAACCAAAAATTACCAAGGAATAACTATGACAACAACAAAACATTTGAAACGTCAAGTAAAAATAACAGAGGATAAACACATTTAGTAAAGAGTTGCCTAATGAACTCTTCACAAAGTGTTAACCAAAGAGAGAACCACAAAGGAGCCTAGTATATCCTAGGATAACAAAATACAGCAATGAGAACTCAACAGTAATACCTGAAGGTCAGTATTGTCCTTGAGACATATCTAGCAGCAAACTGGAAGTTATGAATAAAGGGCACACAAGTCAGAATTGAGTGTTTTAGTATTGGGGGTCCTGTGTGGTTGCCACCATGTGGGGCCTTCATTTTGATGAAATTCAAACTGTTACAATAAGGAGACCACTAAGCAATAGAGACCTGCATTCATTTGGAAATACAGTCTTTCCCAAATAATGCTTATATGTGTTATATATGTTAACACTGAGGATGCACAGAAGATTCTGATTGGCTCTAACAGAAGAGGGAAAGATTCAGTGGCTCGTAGACCCACAGTGACCATTCTATAAGGCTGGTTTAGTTTGGCCTCCTGGTCCCTATGTGATTTTTTTAAAATAGATTTTATTTATTTATTTTAAATATTATTTATTGGGAAACAGGGTGTTTTCCCAGGACCCATCAGCTCCAAGTCATGTAGTTGTTCCAATTGTTGTGGAGGGCATGGGGATCGAACTGGCAACCTTGGTGTTACGAGCACTGCACTCTAACCAACTGAACTAACCAGCCGCCCCCCTGATGTGATATTTAAAATTGAAATATAATGCAAACCATAATATTCATCCTTTTAAAGTGTCCAATTCAGTGGGTTTTTTTACTCTATTTATGAAGTTGCAACCATCATCACTAATTCCAGAGAATTTTCCTCACCCCAGAGAGAAACCCTGAACCCTTTAGCAGTCATTCCCCATTCCTACCTCCCCTCAGCCCCTGGAAACCACTAATCTGCTTTCTTTCTCCATGGACTTGGCAATCCTGGACATTTCATATATAGTATTGAATCACACAATGATTCAATGATTCTTTCACTTAGCATGATGTTTTCAAGGCTCACCTGTGTTACAGCATGTATCAGTGCTTCATTCCTTTTCTGTGGCTGAATAATATTCCACTATGGAGAGACCACATTCTGCTTATCCATTCTTTAGGTGATGAACACTTGGATTATTTCTACTTTTTTTACTATTATGAATCACATTGTTATGAACATTCATGAGCAAGTATTTATGTGGACATAGGTTTTAATTTTCTTGGTTATGTACTTAAGAGTGGAATTTCTGGGTCACATGGTAACTCTATGTTTAACTTTTGAGAGGCTGTTTTCCAAAGCAGTGACATCATTTTACATTTCCCCAGCAATGTATGAGTGCTTCTTTTTACAGACACGAAATATGCTTCCTTAAAAAGACACTCAGAACCTCCAAAATAAGGCAAACACAGCTTACTCAGAACTTTTTATAAAGGATAACTTTTTCCCTTTTCATGCTAGCTACAATTCCCACAGTGGGAACAGTACAAGTAGGAAAGGTTCCAAGTTGAGTCTGACCTATCGGAAATCACGTATGACCCCACTTCTGTTCTGAAAGCCCAACAAACTAGCCTAAATTCATTAATGAGAGTTGTCACAGACAATCACATAACCTATGATTTCCTCTTGGTCAACCCAGGGGAAATCTGGGCTATAGCAAATACTACTTCCCTAAGTAAATACTCCAGGGAAAATATTTAAAAAGTCACCTGACCCTAATAGGCCCAGCTGAATTCTGGGACATGTTTTGATTGCCTGGATTTACTAATGTAGGTCCTTGACTTCCAGACCTATCAAAATACTAATAGTCATTTTGATTCATTAATAATTGCCTTTGTTACAACTGGCCTAAAAGCTTATCCAGAATCTTAAATACTAGTGAAGCACTACTAGTAGGGCAGCCATTGTCATATCAGATGGTGCAATAACTCATCCTACAACAGAGGAAGAAAAGATTAATCCTGGTTCAGTTATAGACTACATTCAATTATAGAAGCAGATGCTCTTCTTAATCAGCAAATAGATCTTAATTAGCAAAACCTTGGCAATGATTAAAACCTGGAGTGGGCCGGCTGAGTGGCATGTTGGTTAAGAGCTGGCTTGGGACGCCAGCGGCCCTGATTTGGATCCCACATATGAGGGCCAGTGACACTGCCCTCTACAGCTAAGATGGTGAACAACAGCTCCACCTGGAGCTGGGCTGCTGTGAGTCCCCGGGATGGCATAGCTGCAGCCCCTGCTGCAGTGGGCTGCCATAGGCTAGAGTGAATGGCCGGCAGCCAGCGTGAGTGGCCGGCAGCCAGCGTGAGCTGCCAATAGCCGGGGTGAGCGACCATCCAGAGGCCGGCGACCGATCTGCCTCATCTGGGAAGAGCGCAATGACAATACCAACATGGGCCAGTGAAGCAACGTCCCCCACAACTAGACTGAAGAACAAAAGGGCAGCAACTGGTCTGTTCCCCTTCCCTGGTTCCCCAACGCTGTTCCCCTCCCCCAATTCCCCAATAAAATCTTTAAAAAATAATAATAATAATCTGGATGTAGTGGGTGAATGTCCTGACAACTAACTTTATCTATACTCGACCAAAAAAGAGGTCTGAGAAAGAAGAGCCACTGATCACTGGCAATGATGTTATGCTCACAGCTAGACATCAATATTATTACAAGCCGGTCTGATGCTCATAGGGCACTTTGTACTCCAATTCTTTTCTTACAGAACACCAACCTCATACAAGGGTATTCTGAGAACTTGATAAAATGAAACAAAATGAGTCCACTTTCACAGAGACAGAAGTAGAATGGCTGCAGGGAAGCGGGCAATAGTTGAATGGGTATAGAGTTTCAATGTTGCAGGTTGAAAAGAGCTATGGGGGTGGATGTAGTGATGATCACATAACATTATGATTGTATTAATACTAGTGAACTGTAAACTTAAAAATGGGTAAAGTGGTAAATTTCATGTTGTGTGTATTTTACCAAAATTTTTACAAATGGAAAAAAACAAGGCCACTTCATAGTTTTGTCTAAGCACAGGTAAAAACAAAGTAATGGAGCTACCCACCAAATAGAAATGTCCCCATTTTCTTTTTTTTAAAGATTTTATTGGGGAACTGGGGGAGGGGAACAGCTTTGGGGAATCGGGGAAGGGGAACAGACAAGTTGCTGTCTTTTTGTTTTTCAGTCTAGTTGCGGAGGACATTGTTTCACAGGCCCATGTTGGTATCGTCATTGCACTCTTCCTGGATGAGGCAGATCGGTCGCTGGCCTCTGGATGATCGCTCACCCGCGGCTATTGGCAGCTCACGCTGGCTGCCAGCCACTCACTGTAGCCTATGGCAGCCCACTGCAGCAGGGGCTGCAGCCTACACCGTCGCTGGGGCTCGCAACCCAGCTCCAGGTGGAGCTATTGTTAGCTGTAGAGGGCAGTGTCACTGGCCCTCATATGTGGGATCCGAACAGGGGCTGCTGGCATCCCAAAACCAGCTCTTAACCAATGCGCCACTCGGCCGGCCCTGTCCCCATTTTTAACAGCATCCAATCTACAGCCAACCCTCCTGTAATCTCTCCACCAAAATCCAAATCCTATAATAAGTTCTTTCTAACATCCTCTTATTGAGATGCCCTACAACTCCCTGCCATGTGTGTTCTTCCCCGCTGCAATGAATAACAAGCCCCATTTGTCTAACTACGGGTGTGTTCTTCATGATCTTTGACTGAAGGGCACTGACAACAAATATGAACTGTATTTCTAAAAACCAAAGAGCAGTACAAGTTATTTATATTTTTTCTTAATTTTTATAAAATATGCATCCTTGTAACCATACCCAGGCTAAGAAACAGAACTTTATCAACCATCCTCGAAGGCTCCACATGTTCCATTTCAATTGTAACCTACTCCCTCACCCAAAAAGTACCCATTCTCCAGACTCTAATAGTAATCATTTCCTTGTTCTTTGTAGATTTATCACCAAATGTGTATTGATCATTTCTTAAAATTTGATATATCTTTGGTCCCTTTTAATCTACAAATTTCCCTCCAGCCTTTTGTTTTCCCTACAATTATTCTGTGGAAGAACCTAGGCCTCTAGACATAGAGTTTCCTAAATTCTGAATTTTACTGTTTGCACACTTATTTTTCTGTTCAGCATGTTTCTTTATTCTCTGGGTTTATTGCAAATTGGCAGCTGGATCCAGTGGCTTGGTCTGGTTGTGGCTCAATCCCTTGCAACACCATAGGCAGTGTTGGGTTCTTTCATCAGGAAGCCTGCCTTTTTCTGTTTTTATGATGTTAGCAGTTGTTGGGTGCCATGCCCAGATCCATTAATTTATTGATGGCTACAAAATTTCTTTTTAATTTATTAATTGGAACACTTTTTTTTTTTTTTTTTTTTTTTTTGTGGGCAGTGTCACTGGCCCTCATATGTGGGACCGAACCGGGGCCGCTGGCTTCCAAGGCCAGCGCTTAACCACAGCGCCAATTGGAACACTTTTATAAAGAGATACTTCTTATTTACTGTTAGTTATCTATAGGTATAGTTAATGTGGGAAAGCCTGAATAAACACTTGGTTTTCACCTTGATTTTTCACTTTTCAAGATAGTGAATTGGGTCTTGTGAAGGTAACCAGCTAATTTTAAAAAATATCCTTATGAACTCATAGATACAAACATATCTGATGGGTTTTAATCAATGAAATTATTATTATTGACACTCAAATTGTCCTACATTTTTTATCTTACCCTTTTCTGTATTATATCCTTTTTTAAAAAAAAAACTTTATTGGGGACAGTGTGTTTTTCCAGGACCCAACAGCTCCAAGTCAAGTCGTTGTTTTCAACCTAGTTGTGGAGGGCACAGCTCAGCTCCAAGTCCAGTTGCTGTTTTTCAACCTAGTTACAGAGGGATGCACAGCCCACCATCCCATGTGAGAATCGAACCAGCAACCTTATTGTTAAGAGCATGCACTCTAACCAACTGAGCCACCTGGCCACCACTGTATCTCCTTTTTTTCCTGTACCAAAAATCCTGGTTCTCAAGGACATAGGGAATGATGAATTAGAATAGTCTCATTATTATTTACTTATTTGCTTTATCCCACATTACACTATAGTCTCAAAATAGAAATACTAATATTACCATTACCAATATGATTACTGAGAACAGTTACATAAATTATCGTACATATGCTATCCCCATTCCTCTCTCACATTTTTTTTTTTTTTAGAAAAAAGTTTGTCTCTCTTGACTTGGCCAGTTCTTCCCTTAGACTGTATACTAAAAAAACTTTTCTTACTCTAAAAAAAGAAAGAAAGAAAGAAAAATGGTTGGCAAACTTTTTCTTTTTTTAGTGTTTTAATCATTGTAAACTACATAATTCAGTGGTTTTTAGTATATTGAAGAAGTTATATAATCATCACCATTATCTAATTCCAGAATATTTCCGTCACCCCTAAAAGAAACCCTGCACCTTCTATTCCCCCTACCCCACCCCCATCCCCTGGCAACCACTAATGTACTTCCTGTCTCTATGGATTTGCATATAAATGGGCATTTTATATAAATGGCATCATACAATATGTCTGACTTCTTTCACTTAGCACGATGTTTTCAAGGCTCACTTGTGTTATAGCATATAATATGAATTATTTTTTAAGTAAATAATAAATCAGTACAAGAATGATTGGGTGTCAAATTTCCCATCTTCCTACATGAAGAGGGTGGTCCCACTGACTTCAGCTCATTTCTTGCAGTGGCCTGAAACCCTTGTTGAGTGGGCGCTATCTACCCCTGCCAGAAGGCATGGTGCATAAATGGTAACTGCTGGCCACTACACAATGCTTGGGATGTGGGCTGGGCGTCACATCCCAAGATGCACCTCCCCTCAATCCCTTAGTCAGAACAGCTTCCGGCCATGTGGATCTAGACCCTACCCCTACTTGGCACCATCCTCTGCCATCCTGGATGGACAGAGGCTTTCAGCTTTGAAATCACGGCCACAGTCTGCTTATGGGCCCCAACAATCAAAGGCTTTGTTCTCCCTCTGTGACCCACCTTGGGTTCTAATATGGCTGCGGGGACTGAGCCAGTCATGACTAGTAAGGAACAGACTACAGCACTGAGCTGAGAACCTCGCCTCCCCCTACACTGACCAGAGCCTACCTGTTGAACCCAAGTGAGACAGCCTCTCTTCCTTCATGGCACAGCTGTCCCCAAGACCCAGCAACCTTTCCCAGCACCCTCACCCCCACCCACCTGGCTCTGGGCCTCACCCTCCTGTAAGTATCTGCCTGGTAGAGAGACCCGATCACAATGAGTAGGAGGATGTGTTTGAGTTGGTTTCCCCAAGCAACTTGGGGGGCTCTCAAAGGCAGGGACCATGTTTTATTCACTTTTTCCTCTAGTGTCTGGTCCAGAAAATGCTGCCCATCAGTGTATGATCAGTTAGAGAGGGAGGAAGGCAGTGTCCCCAAACAGCCTGTGAGCAGTGGCTTCACTTCCTCACCGCCTCCTCCTCTTCTTCCCACAGTGAAACTTGATGCAAGATTGGGCCTGGGGTGGGGATGTAGGTGAGTGATAGCTTCATTCACGATTCAGAAATCTCCACCTATAGGACTCATGGGTAATGTCTTTATTTAGCTCAGGAAGATGTTTCCTACATGTTTCTAGATGCATGGGTATGAATTTTCTCTATTGCATTCAATAAATTGCTCTTAAGCTCTTACATGATAAATGCAAACATGCAAGTATAAATGCAGGCTAAAATGAAAAGCTCCTTGCATACAAATGTTTTAAAAATACATGTTAATACAGGGCATAAAGAAGGAGACCAGTAGAAGGTGACTGACTTACCATCCCCTCACTCCCAATCTGCTCTCTGCTCCTCTAAGACACAGCCCCTTGCTCCTCCTGGACAGAAACGAGGCCTTGTAAGGCCAGGAGGCAGCTCTGTTGCTGCCTGCAGAGAGCAAGTCAATTCCCCCAGGCACAGGGGCCCAGACCAGCGTATTCAGATTGCTCGGCTTTGTCTAAGGGGGGAGACCACCTCTGTGCCAGTCTCCTAGGCTGCCTCTTCCCTTCACTCCTGATGGTTCCCATTGGCAAAGAGACTGGACAGATCTTGGTTGGTTTGTTCTCAATGTTTCTCAAGCCAGTCAGCTCCCACAGAGAGCCAGCCAGCTGCTGGACCCAGGGGCTTTCAGAGAGTTCCTCAAAGGTTTCCAGAGGTCTGAGAACCTCCCACCCTACAGGCCTCCTATCTCGAGCACTACTTCAGAAGGGGCCATCAACTCTCATGTGGCCCCTGCAGTGTCTCCTGTCTTCAGTCAGTATGCAGAGGGGAAAGTCCAGGGTAGGGGGCTTGCTTGCAGCCAGAAAGCAAAAAATCATCCAGGCCAATATCTGAGGGTTTCAGGCCAATGCTTAGACCTCCCAAGGTCAGCCCCATGGCAGCTGGACCAGGAAGACAGAGTCCAGGCTTCAGGGCTCTGAGCCCCCTAAGAGCGCATCTGAGCCTGGAAGAGCTCACAGCGGGCATACTTCATGGTCAGCCCATAGATGGGGGTCATGTCCACCTTCACACCTGGTGGCACGCTGAATTCTACCTGCTGCAGCAGGATCGCCAGGAAGAGAAAGACCTCAAAGCGGGCAATGTTCTCACCGATGCACTTCCGCTTGCCCAGGCCAAACAGAGTCACCTTCTCACTCAGCGCCTTGTTGATAGTGCCATCGGGGCTGAGAAACCGTTCTGGCTGGAACTCAGAAGGGTTGTCCCACAGCTTCCTGTAATCAGAGAGAGGCAGCTGAAGTGGCAGTCTGAAGGCTCAAAAGCATCTAATGGGTTGCACCCCAGGCCAAAGGAGTAGGGGGTAGGCAAGTGACCAGGGTGCTGTCCCCCTTAGACCCTGCTAGGTCTAAAGCTTGGAAGAGGGTGAAATTTCGGCCATCCCCTTTCAACTTACTGGTCATGGTTGATCTGCCACTGGTTCACAAAGACACAACGCCCCTTGGGGATATAAAAGCCATTCAGACTTGTGTTTCTGGTTGTACTGGGGAGGAAAGAAGCTCAGTCAACCTCAGGGCCACAAGGAGATTTCCCTGCTCCCACACCACGTTCCTCTCACCAGTCCTGATCAGGTCCATGGAAGGAAGGAAGGCCCTGTATCAGGCAGCAGTGGATCCATGGGGACTCACCTGTGGGGGATGGTGAAGGGGACAAAGGAGGAGTGCCGGAAGCTCTCCAGGATGAAGGCCTCCATATAGGGCAACTGGGGTCTGTCGGAGAGCCGGGGCCGCCGCTCCCTGCCTACCACTGTGTCTGCAGAGCATAAAATACCAGACAGATGAAGGAGCCTCCCAAACCTCCAGCCAGATCCCTGCCTTGAGCACTTTGAAGGAGGCCACCACCTACCTAGCTCCTCCTGGATCTTTTTCTGCACACTGGGGCTTGTCACCAGGTATAGGAGGCTCCAGGAGATAGCAGTTGTGATTGTGTCAAACCCTGCCCAGCAGAAAACAGAAGGAAAAGTTAGGTGGTTGGTGGGTCAGGGCAGTTGGGCACAGGAAAGGCACAGTGGGGTAGCTCTTACCAGCTCCAAAGAGGTCCAACACGACATTAACAATTTGTGCATCTGACAGCCGGATATTGGCATTCTCATCCAGCCTCTTGTCCTGACAGTGCTTGATCAGGCTGTCTGTAATGTCCCGGATGTGGCCCTGGGTAAGGAAGGCCCACAGGTGAGCAAGATCCCAAACCCAGACCTACCTCTTCATTCAGCCCTGGTCCCTCACCATTCCTAGCACCTTTGCTCAAGAGGTGAGACCCACACACACATCTCCAAAGCTGCCATCCCAGCTTTCCTCTGCCTGTCCAAGGCTCTCTCTTGCCTCAGAATACTGGCAGCCCCAACTCAATGGACTCGTGACCACACAGAGTTTGATACCATTACCATGCAGATGTACTCTTTACCCTTTTCTCTGTCATAAGGGCAGGAGAAGGACTTTTTAGCTCTTCCCGCTCCCCATAACTGGCCTAGAGAACTGCATGAACTGACTGTTCAGTAAATACTGCTGTCAAACAGGTCAAGAAAGACTGGTCAAGAAAAAGTTCTATTTCCCTACCATGAATGGCGACCCCTCCACTGCTGACTTCAAAAATGCCAGGGTGGAGGAGGTCTCTGAGAGCCTGCCAAACCCCATGCTGGTCCAGTTATCTCTGACCTCCTGAACCCCGACCCTACCTGCTCCCCACCACCCACCTGCCTCTCCCCAGCCTATACCTTTTCAAATGTTTTATAGTGTTCCTTAACCATCTTTTGCATGAAGATTAATAACTTCTTATTCAGGTCCTTGAAGGTATCCAGGGCACGGTTGGGCAGGTAACGGAGGATAGGGAGGAAATCAGTCAGGTTTCCAGATCCAGTTATCTCCCCGAACTCATTAGTCAGGTTGACTATGCTAAGTAGCTCTTGATCATCGTGGTCATAGCGCTTACCAAAGCACATGGCACAAATGACATTGGCCACTGACACCACTATATACCTGTAGGGGTCAAAGTGTCCAGCCCTAGCCATCAGCTCCTGGAACTTGCTGATGAGGTAGTCAGCCTCGTTGCTCACATGCTCCTCCAGGTAGCAGGAGGATGAGGAAGTTGGGTCTGAGGCGATGGAGAAATTCTTCAGGCTATTCTGGGCCAGGCGCCTGAGGGCAGCCCACACTGGGCCAGAGTCTGGGTTGAAGGTCATGCTCTGGCCCTCGGCGATCAGGGTGAAGCTGTAGAAGTCGGGCCGGCCCCTGAAATCGTCGCCCTGCCGCACCAGGGCCTGCCTGATGGTGTCCAGGCCGCTGAGCACCAGCACAGGGGTACTGCCAATGCGGATCTCCATCACATCCCCATAACGCTGGCTCAGCTGTGACAGCGCCAGGTGTGGGTTCTTCCCCAAGGTCAGCATGTTCCCAAGCAGGGGCCAGCCCCAGGGCCCTGGTGGACTCTTCAGGCCTTTGGGGACCCGAGGCCGCCAGGCCCTGACCGCCCAGAATACCAGACAGAAGATGGCAGAGGCCAGGAGAAGCTCGGTGGCAGAGATGGGGATGGTGAGTCCGAACACAGAAAACATGATCAGCATAGAGATGGTAAGGTAGCTGCTGAGAGGTGGGCAGGAGGGAAAGATCAAGACATCAGATGGGGGGATGGGAGGAGCCAATGTCCTAAAGTGTCAGCATGCTGGTGAAAGCTACCTCCATTTGAAGAGTGGTCAGATCAGTAGATGAAAAGGAACTCTGCCAGAACCCTTAGTTCTCTCCTGCTCAACCTCAGGGTTTAGGAAATCCTGCTAGACCCTGGGACAGGGTGGGGAGGGTACAGGGGATGGGAAGACCACTGCCAAAGCCACACTGCTCTTAGCCCCAGCTCTCTGTGTTCTACTGACCCACAGTTTAAAGGCAGCTGAAGACCAACTAGATTGAGGCTCCCAGTCATGGAAATCCAGGCCAGGGTTTTTGTTGGGCTGAATTCTCAATGAATGAATAGTCTGGATCTCTCCCATTTGCCAGTCATAGGAGAACAGAGAATAACTGGAAGGCTCCCATCAGGTCAGGGCTACAAGAAAACTCCAGACTGGCATAAGGGAAATTAGGAATGGATCTGAACTTAACCGAGGTTGAAACAATACTTTTTAGACTTGGTCTAGAAAGGGTGTGCAGATTCATGGGCTACTCTCTCCATGGTATTGGGCTCTGATTGGGACATCTTCCTGGTGCCTTGGACTGGAGATCAGGAGATCCAGTGTTCCAGCCTCCAGGTAGTGGCCTTGGACTGGTCACTTTACTTTTGGGGGCTCCAGTTATATCACCCGAGAAAGGGCGTGGGACGTGATCTCTGATTCAGGGAGCCCAGCTGGATCTCAGAGAAGAGAAAACCCAGCTCTGACTTGGGGAATCTCACAGTCTGACTAGTGAGGTTTCCCCACAGGAGAGCTGCCCAAGATGGGGAGGTTGTATGGTTCCTACCTCAAGTACTATAGCCATTTGTCTAAGGAGGCTTCCAGGAGCAGCAGGATCCCAAAGCTTACACACAAAGCCCTGACTCCCTGAGTGAACTGGGGACACTGCTAGGCCTTGGTGTGCCATGGTGTCCCCTTCCACACATTGGGTGCCCCAAGGATCTCTAGCCTTAGTAAGATGGTAGGAGACCAAGAGAGATGTGACTGGTTGAGTTTTCAGGGACTGGTGGTACAGCTCCTGGCAGCTGACAGTCTCTCACACTGCTCTCCAACAAAGGACAGAGAAAGCAGTCGAGGGGATATGGAAGGCCTCTGAGAAGCAGCCCAGGCTCCTGCGCAGATCAGCCTTTCCTGTTCTGGTCACCACATCTAAGCTCTGACAAGCCATGCCTTGGGAGAGTAGAGCCAGCCAGGGCTAGCTTTTAGATAAAGCAGATATAGCTGGTAAGAATCCAACCTGCCTCCTCCATTCACCCTGACCACCCAGTGAGAAGCCTCCGCCCCCTTATCACAGAGCCTGAGGAGGGGCTGCACATGCTTCCAGCTTGGGACAGCTGTGTCCTTATTCTAGCCTCCCAGGTGACCCTGATGGAGAAGGCCCAAGGCATTCAGGGTCATTGGGGGGTACAGCTAGAGTCTGGGTCCTGAGAGGGAGGCCATCTACATCTAGAATTCAGGCACTAGCTTTGGGACATTGAGCAAGTCCTGCCCTTCCCGTGGCCTCAGTTTCCCCTCTAGGGAACTGGACTCCTTGGTCACTAGAGCCACTCTTAGCCTTCTTTTCTGATGAGCTAGACTAGTGACCACCTAGGAAGACCTGGAGGGATGAAAATGTTCCTTTTATTGGGAGGGAAGGGGTAAGCCAGAAGCCGCCAACACTCACCTGTGGCTGTGCTGAGCTGGAAAGAGTGGTCTCTGGAGCCGGGGACCCCAAAGAAGATCGGGGAAGGCTCCAAGGAACTGTCACCTTCAGGGCAAGGGTGAACGCACTGCCACCTTTATAGGCGGTTTGCGGGAGTGGGCACGCCCCCTGGCGCTGGGATGGAACAGAGGGAGGGGCGGCCAGAGGGGAATGGTCGCTCTAGGGTGGAGGGCAAGTGGAGGAGGGGGCACGCACGGAGACAGGTGAGAACCCACTATGGAGTCGCCTCATCCAAGTGCCGACACGTATAGGGGTGAGGGCTGGGGACACCTGGGATCCCCAGTTCCAGCGTACCCCATGGGCAGCGCAGAGACCAGCTGAGGAGGGGCTTTGGGGAGAAGTTCCAGGACAACCTGAAGAGAAGGTATGGAGGGCCTCCATCTCCGGGCACGGGGATCCCTCAACCTCATTTTTGCACCCACTGGAAAACATGGGCATGCAAGTGCCTCCCCCTAACTACTAGGGGACCGGGGCCAGGCAGGCAGGGCGGGGCTGCCGTGTGGTGACCTCCTTCCCCGGGTTACGGAATCCAGGCTCGCGTGAGAAGCGCGGCGACCCCTGCCTCGAGGTCACCGGGGCCGGAAGGCCGGTGGCGCCGATGGGCTGCCCCTTCCCCCACCCAAAGACCCCAGAGCCGGGGCAGCTAGCAGAAGTCCGCGTTCCCTGACCCAGGGGCGGGAATAGATAGAGAACGGGCAGTCTCACCGAGCGCTCACTAGCAGCTGGACGCAGCCTCTAGGGCCACTTTCGAATGCTGCAAACCAGGGGTACCTCCAGCCGGGACTCCCCCGCCCTCCAGATTCCCTCTTGGCTCCCGGGGTTGCTAGCGCTTTGGCGGGGCAGAAAAATCGGGCGACAAGGCGGGCTGTGCGGCTAGCTCCCAGTGGCCAAAGAAAGGGTTAGAGGAAGGCCCTCGGGCCGGGCAAGAGAGGGGGCCCAGGGACCAAGGAGGCGGGGCCCGGAACAGATGCCTCCCCAGGCTAGCGTGCACGCATCTGGAACTTCTCTCCAGGGAACAGAGGTCACGCGGTCCATCCCCGCCCCACCGGGCCGGGGGCGCGGTGCCAGGCTGTAGCGTGACAAGGGCCGGGACGCCCGCGTAGCCACCCAGCCGCCCAACTCCCGGGCCCAGGTCGGGTCCTAGCAGTCACGCAAAGCTGGAGGGGAGTCAGAGGCGGGGTTCTTAAAGGGCCACTCTGGTGGAGCCAGGGCGTGGAGGTGGGAGTGGAGCCTCAAGGGCATGCGATTGAATGGGGCGGGGGGCGGTGCAAAGTGCCCAGACTTGCGTGCGGAGCTAGCTAGGGTTGTGCCTGCGAGCGGGTGTCTGCATGTGTCGGTATTTTGGGTCCACGCCTGTGGCAGGACACGCAGCTCCAGCGCCGCCCAGCTCGCCTGGCTCGCCTGGCTGGCTGCCTACGACGCTGTACCTCCCGGTCCCTGCCGAGCCTTCCCTGTGTAGGATATAGAGCGGCAGAAAAAGCCCTATTTGCGTGTCTAGCTCTACTTGTCCCCAACTAACCATAGCACCTACCCCCAGGCGGTTCTCCTCAGCCCAGCGAATGGGACCACCATCCATCTACTGGCCCAGGCCAGAAAACAGCCTCACCCTGGCCCCTCACCTCTCACTCCAGTCAGATTCCACCTTATGCATTGCACAAATATTTACCAAATGCCTACTATATGCCAGGCACTGTTCTGGACGCTGGTGATTGATATGCAAGTGAACAAAACTGACACCCTCCTGCTCACATTGAGCTTACATCCTATTCTGGTGACATGTAATGCACAGAGAATGTCAGAGGGTGACTCGTACTACAGAGAAAAGCAAAGCAGAGGGGTAGGAATTTCATGGGTACAGATTGCAATTCAAGGTAGGGTGTCAGGGAAGTCCTCACTTGGCCTTGGAAATGATACTGAGCAGATGCAGGAGTGTGGAATCAAGAATCATGGCACTGGGGGTCCGGCCGAGTGGCACGGTGGTTAAGCGCTGGCTTAGGAAGCCAGCGGCCCTGGTTCGGGTCCCACATGTGAGGTATGAGGGCCAGTGACACTGCCCTCAAAAAAAAAAAAATCACGGCACTGGGCTGGCCGAGTGGTTTGTTGGTTAAGAGTTGGCTTGGGAACACGAGTTCTGCAGGTCCGCAGGTTCGGATCCCACATGAGCCAGTGATACTGCGCCCTCTACAGCAGATGGTGAACAATAGCTGGACCTGGAGCTAGGCAGCCGTGAGTGGCCGTCAGTGGCATAGGTTACAGTGAGTCCGCAGTGGGCTGCTGTAAGCTACCGTGAGTGGCTGGCAGCCAGCTTGAGCTGCCGAGAGCAGTCATCCAATGGCTGGTGACTGATCTGCCTCAGCTGGGAAGAGCGGAATGATCACAATATCAACATGGGCCAATGAAGCGACGTCCTCCACAACTAGACTGAATAACAAAAGGACAGCAATTTGTCTGTTCCCCTCCCCCAATTCCCCAACGCTGTTCCCTCCCCCAATTCCCCAATAAAATTTTTTTAAAAAAGAATCACAGCACACAGATATCTATCTGGATGAAGCGTACATGGCAGAGAGAACAGCAAGTTCGAAAGTCCTGCACCGTGATCCTTGAAGAAGGGAGCAGTACCAGGGGCACTAGAAATATGCAGGGGTCTTCTGACTATAGAGCTTTGCTGGAAATTAGTGTCCCCCAGGGGATGAGATACTCATGGAAGACAGTCCTTCCTCAGGTGCAGGGAGCACCCATTGAGAAACATGGAACTACCTCTGTGTGAGATGGAAATATTGTGGGGTCTGAGTCCATGACGGTGACTGGCTGCTGTGCCAAGAATAGATTGAAGGGGAAAGGACACGTCACTCTGACATTGTCCAGCCCCACTGCCACATCCTCATCTGGGCCCTCATGCTTGCTCCCTCGAGTACTAACAGCCTCCAGACCTACTTCCCATTGGCCGGTCATTCCCTCCAATTCTTTTTCCACCCCATGGTATCCAAAAGGGTCTTTTCAAAAACGCAAACTCCATTCCATCACCACCTTGCCCTTTCAGTAGCTCCCATCTGAATAGAAAGTAGAATCTAGCAGAACCTACCAGACCTGCCCACCTCTACTCCTAATGTCCCCTACTTTAGGTCTCAGCTGAAACACCACTTCCTCTAGGCAGCTCCCCCTGAATCCTCTCCACAGCAAGTTAGGTGTCTCCTGGTCTATGTTTCCAGCACTTGCCCATGGTAATTCTCAGGACACTTGACCCTTGCTATGACCTAGACCCAAACTGTCACTCCTTCCTCCATACCTGAACACAGAAAAACAATCTGTGGGAAATTGATCTGATAAGCCAAGTCCTTGCAAGATATTAATAACCGGTAAAGGAGTTAAATCCAGCTGTGTAAGGATGGGGCACATGACTAGGGTAATGCTGAGCCCAAAATGCTGATTATAAATGGTGGAATTTAGGTAACAGAACAGGCAGGGGATGAGGGAGCTATTGCTGGGCTTCCATTCCACCCCAACCTCTACATATCTGGCTCAGCCCATGGAGCTTCATGATACCCAAGAGAAGTCTGTTCTTCAGGCCCAGCTGGAGCTAGAGCCACAGAAGTGGAAAGAAACTGTATGGAAGCCGTGGCAAGGAATTGGGGAGCTAGGCACTCACAGATCCCTCTTCCTGCTCTGCTGCCCAGTCTGTTCCATGGCTTCCCAGGGTCCCCATCAATGCCAAAGCTCTAGAGAATCATGGCAACCAGCTCATCAAGGCTGGAAGACCATCTGCTGGGGCTCCTAAGCAGGGACCCAGAAAACCCCTTTGTTTGGTAGAAGATGCATTGCTTTGCTCACATTCTCTAAGGGACTCTGCACCCCAAAGAAGTTCATTAGCTAATTAAGCCAATTCCTCTTCCATTTCTCAGCTGGAGAGACTGATACCAAAAGGAGAAGGCCCAAGGACACATGGGAAATCAAAGCAGGCCAGGGCTCTTCTCACCATGATTTATTGTTCCAGACTGCCAGCAAAACCCCAGGGGGCCAAAGGTGGACAGGTTCAGCCCCTGAGTCAGAGCCCCCCATTCCCCATATTCCTGGACAAGAGTCTGATGCACTGGGGTTACAGGAGACATTGCACTTCTCACCAAGCCCTGTAACAGCTCACAGGATGGAGACGGTCCTCAGGAGCGCAGGACAGAGAAAGGGGAAGACACACAGGAGGTGAGAGGACCTTGGCCAGCAGCTGAAGAGCAAATCCTGGGTCAAAGTTTGCATGCCTTTGCGTGAGAAGCTCTTTAACTGACTCCCTAGCGATCAATACCAGGAACAGAGAGGCAGGGGGCAGTGGGGAGCAGAGAGAGCTACGGGTCAGAAGGATAGAGACAGCCCCCTCAGACTGATCAGGCTTAGTCTTCAGTCAGCACTGCTGAGGGCTATGTGGCAGGGCAATGGGGAGATAGCAAGACTCACAACAAACCTCAACCCCACGGTGGAGACAGGAACCACACCCCAAACATAGCCTGTGCTGGATTTGGAAATGCTACAGCTGCTGTGAGAAATGGGGGAGGGGGACTGGTCAAGGGACTCCAGGAGAGTGGAGGACTGAAGAGTCATGGCGTATGAAGAGTATAGGAAGGGCATTCTTTTTTTTTTTGAGGGCAGTGTCACTGGCCCTCATATGTGGGACCCAAACCGGGGCCGCTGGCTTCCCAAGCCAGCACTTAACCACCGCGCCACTCGGCTGGCCCAGGAAGGCCATTCTTGACATGGGGAAGGGATATAACAAGAACAAAGCATGGAAGTGGGAGATGGGGTGAGGCAGTTTGAGAAGAGAGGAGTTTGAATAGATGTAGAGAACTGAGACTTGCCTCCCAATGTGTCTGCACCCCGCCTAGCTCCCCTCCATCCCACTCAAGATCTGAACCCTGAGCACCTTCCCCTGTCCTACAGTGCACAGAGAGCCAGGGAGGTTTGGTTTTTAGGATCCAGGGCCCAGATGGGACAGACCCCGACTCCACCCCCAGCTCCCTGGCTCTTGGCTGTTGTAGTTAGGGTGACAGTATTTTCCTAGGAAAGTCTTGGTCTAAGCCTGTTGTCCTCGTGTAGGTATTAAAAGTGCCCTCTTTCACTCTCGAAGTCCTGGCTTGGACAATAAATTATATGATCACCCAGTGATAGTGGACATCTGAGGGGTTTTGTGTGCCCAGCATCCATTCTCTCTTCTTCTGGCAATACCACTTCAATTATTCTTTGGGGACCCCCCCCACTCTCAGACAATAGGTTCAGTGGAGCTGACAGCACCCCAGGCTACCAGGCTGGCACATGACCCATGCCTGGACAATGAGAACCCTACAAGGTTTTTTTCTGAAATTGTTGGAAAAGAGAGGTTGTCTTTCTGCCAGGGTGGCTAAGCTGATTAGAAAATAAGTCTGGGCCTACCAATGGCCATTATTTAAAGAAAGCCTACTTTAGAATGATGCCCATTCAGGGGAGAACAAAAGGGGGTGATGAGGGGAAAAGATAGGAAAAGCACTGATGACACCTTTATCCAATGAAGTCATCCGTAGAACATCTGTTACGTGAATCAATATCACCACCATCACCCCTTCACCTCCTTTCCCCCCTTTTTCCTTCTTCCTCTCTTCCTCTTTATTTCCTCCTCCTCTTCCTCTTCTAGTGGGAGTTGGGTTTGGGGACTTGCAACTGAAAGAATTATAGCCAAACCCTGCAGGCCAGAGAGGCTTAACGGGCAGTGCCCTCTGAGTGAGTAAACCTCGGCCTTTAGGCAGGCTCCAAGAAGCCATGGGCAGGTTGGCAGCCTGAGAAGTCACTCTTGTCTAATAGCTTCCCACTGGTCTTCCCCTGTGCCCAAAATGCCACCATCAGCACTACTGTGGGAGGCTAATTTTATCTGCAGAGGACCCCACGGTGGTGTGGAGGGGTTGTTGGCTGGTGAGTGAGTCAGAGAGAACTCCTGTCTAAAGCAGGTTATCAGATTAAAGGGTGTGACCTGACTGTGCTGGAAGCAGAGCTCAGCAACCCTCCCCAACCCCATCTGCTGGGGGCTTCTTGGATGGGGGACGCCCAGGAAGAAGGTATCTGTGGCCAAGAGCCTGGTGCCCCCATTTGCTCTCCCAGCTCTTAGTTGAAGAAGAGATGCCATCCCTTCCCCAACTTCAGAGCCGGCCAAGTTGAAATTTTCAGAAGGAAGTTTGTGAGGAACCTCAGCAACCTGTGAGGCCCTTCCAGCTGTGACTCCTGTGACATGTCTGACCTCCTTACCTGTTACTCTCACTTCCCTGGACACACTCCACTTCAAGCACAAAAGCCTTGATATTCCTGAGGCACTTCAGGCAAATCCCTGCCTGTATTTGTCAGGTTCAGTCCCTGCAGGAAACAGAAGGCTCCCTCAAACTGGGTCGTTAAGGAGAATTTAATAAAGGGATCATTTACAAAGGTATGGCAAGGTTTAAGGAAACCAATAAGGCACAATGCAGACCTCAGGGTTAGAAAGAGCAGGCTACAAGTGGAAAGAGGAAGCAGCAGAAAACAACCCAGAGAAGGTGGCCATGGAGAGGCTACACGGAGGAGCTATGGCCTTCGGAAGAGAGTTGCAGCTGGCACACCAAGACCCTACAGGGTGAGAGCAGCGCCCACTCTGACCTCACTCTGTCCATGCCCCCTAATGTCCCCACTGGTCCTTCCACAGACTGAACCTAACTGGAAGCCAGAGAGTGAGAGATTCATTAGCGCAGCCCACGGAAGTTAATCCTCCAGGACTGAGGGAGGACTGGGGTGGGGTGGGTGTGGAGAGGCACATGGAAGACACCAGGCTCCCTCCACGCCTGCGCCCTTGCTGCTCCTCCACCTGAAAACTCTCTCCCCAGAATCTCGTATTTCACCTTATCAAGGTGCCTTCCATGGCCATCCGACGTAAAGCTGTTCCCCGACTCATAGTCTCCATCCCTCTCCTCAACTTGATTTTTATTTGTAGCACGTGCAAACGTCAAACACACTGTCTTACTACTTATGTTGCATGTGGTCTGTTTCCCTCAAGTAGAATGTAAGCACCAGCAGAGCAGGGCCTTCGTCTGTTTTGATCAATCCGTCATCAATAGCGAACAGGCACATAGTGGATGCTGCATGAATATTTGTTAAATAGATGAATGGAAGCATGTCAAACCCCCAAATAGGAGCAGACATCAGATTTGCAATGGCAGAGGCCTGGTGACATGGGACACTGCCAAGAGAAGAGGGGGCTGGGGAGCCCAGAGGTTCTGGACTGACCCTAATAGAGGACAGTGCAGGTGAAGGAGAGCTTTTTCCTTTTTTCTTAGTATCAAATGTGATTAATTTAGACCCATATTTATATCGGAATTTGACTAATGCTGCAGAGGTTGGCAGCTGCCTGTATTGCTGGGAAATGTTTGCCAAGCCAGTGCATTGTGAAAGCAGGCCTTTGGGAAATGCTGACCTCCTGGAGGGCATGCTCAGGGGCACGCTAAATTCCAAGTTTGAGGTGCCCTTTCATGTATAAACACAGAGGTTTGCTGATAATGACATTTTTTTGTCCTCTCATCAAAACAGGGTTTCTGAAGCCTCTGCTTTGTCAGCCAAATACTCCGGGAGATGTTTCCCCAGTCTCGCCCAGGAGGTAGTGTCATTCATACCTATCAAGTCACAGCCTGCGTGTCCCACTAGCCAGTGACGGACCACTCAGCAAGTTGATCAACAGGAATCCTTTCCCAACTGCTCCACTGCTTGTAGACACTAAATAGCCAATCCTTTCATCTTGATTTTTCCTTCTTCCCAACATTCGTTGCCCTCCCCAGTTTTGTCCAGGTATCCTCCAACTTCCTCTCCAGGGCTATGTACTTCGGGCGGAAGTTGACCCCAGGCCCCCAGCCTCAGGGAGCATGTCCTGGCTGCTGGGAACAGGTCATCCTGGTTCTAGTTGCCCTGCTGGTGATTGAATTAAACATGGATCTATGATATGATTCTGGCCAATGATATGTAGGAGAAATCAAGTGGGGCAACTTTTAAGAAAGGTTTACTCACTCTTGAAAGAGATATATGGCAAAAGATGCACTCTTGTCCCTCTGACCCTTGTCATGTCTGGATGTGATGGCTGGAACTGCAGCAGCCATCTCATCACCATAGGAGAGCCAGCCTTGGGGAAAGGCTGACATTCCATTGATGGTGGAGCAGAAATTTGCAAAGAACCAATTTATTACTCAGGGTCCTTGCAAGAAACAGGATCCATTCAAACTGGCCACTGAGGAAAGTTTAATGAGGTGACTATTTACAAAGGTGTGGGAAGGGTATAGAGAAACCAACACCGGATAGCGTGGTACCGTATTACTGGTAACAGCGAGGGGCCCTCACTGTCTTGGGCTTGAAGGGGCAAGAGGAAGAAGCTATTTCCGGAACCCAGGGAGAGGGAGACAGTAAGGAGAGGAGGGCTGCCTGGCAGGAGCTGTGGCCTGTCATGGTCACTTTGCAGGGAGGTCTGGAGAAAAAATACCCCAACCTCACTCTCCTTCCATCTTCCCATCTCATGCCAATGCCTTCCATTGACTGAACCCAACAAGAAGCCAGAGGGTGGGGGAGCCCACTGACACAGTCTGCAGAGGTCAGCCTCTCAGTGCACAGAGTGGGGCAGAGGAGCAGGGGTGTGTGTGGGGTGTGGGGTTAGATCTGGAGGACAAAGGATTTTCAGCACAACTTGGGTCTGCCAGTTATCTCATCCACCTGTTTGCCTACTTGTTGTCAGTCCCTTCCTGCCAACAACTCATGAGCCAGTGTTACCATGAAAGAAACCTCAGACCATTCCAGCAGTGGAGCAACCTACAAAATGCCAGACCAGTACTCCCCAAAACTGTCAAAGTCATCAAAAACAAAGATAGTCTGAGAGGGCCGGCCGAGTGGTGCATTGGTTAAGCGCTGGTTTTGGGATGCCAGCGGCCCCGGTTTGGATCCCACATGAGGGCCAGTGACGCTGCCCTCTACAGCTGACGACAGCTCCACCTGGAGCTGGGCTGTGCGAGCCCCGGTGATGGTGTGGGCTGCAGCCCCTGCTGCGGTGGGCTGCCATAGGCTACAGTGAGTGGCCCACAGCCAGCGTGAGTGGCTGGCAGCCAAGCGAGAGCTGCCAATGGCCGCGATGAGCAACATCCAGAGGCCGGCGACCTATCTGCCTCATCCGGGAAGAGTGCAATCACGATACCAACAGTGAAGCAACATCCTCCGCAACTAAAACTGAAGAGCGAGAAGACGGCAACTTGTCTGTTCCCCTTCCCTGATTCCCCAATGCTGTTCCCCTCCACCAATTCCCCAATAAAATCTTTAAAAAAAAAAAAAAAGATAGTCTGAGAAACATCAACCAAGGAGGGGCCGAAAGAGACATTACTTAATGTAATATGGTGTCATCCTCGACGGGATCCTAGAACAGAAAAGGGCATTAGGTAAAAACTAAGGAAATCCAAATAAAGTATGACTTTAGTTAATTAAATGCATGAGAGAGAGAGAGAGAGAGAGAGAGAGAGAGAGAGAGAGAGAAAGAGAGAGAGAGAGAGAGAGAGAGAGAGTTTGGTGTAGTCTCATTTGTTCATTTTTTCTTTTGTTTCCCTTGCCAGAGGAAACATGAGAGAGAGAGAGAGAGAGAGAGAGAGAGAGAGAGAGAGAGAGAGAGAGTTTGGTGTAGTCTCATTTGTTCATTTTTTCTTTTGTTTCCCTTGCCAGAGGAAACATATACAAAAGGGACAGGGAGAGGGAGAGAAAGTCAATTTTAAAAAAATTTTTTGGGGGCCAGCTGAGTGGCTCAGTTGGTTAAGAACGCAAACTCTGAGCAACAGAGTCGCTGGTTCAATTCCCACATGGACCAGTGAGCTGTGCCCAAGCTGAGCTGCCACCAGGTTGCCAACAGGTGGCAGGATGGCTCAGCTAGTGAGAGCACGTGTTCCTAACAACAAGGCTGCTGGTTCGACTCCCACATGGGATGGTGGGCTGTGCCCACCCGCAACTAAGATTGAATATGGCACCTTGAACTGAGCGGCTGCGAGCTGCCAATGGGCGGCCAGATGGCGACTGGACTTGGAGCTGTGCTAGCTACATCCTCCACAACTAAGATTGCAGGACAACAATTTGGTTGTTCCCCTTCCCCAATTCTCCAACACTGTTCCCCTTCCCCAATTCTCCTATACAAAAAAATATTTTAAAAAATATTATTTTTATTTTTCAATTACAATTGACATACAATATTATATTAGTTTCAGTATACAACACAGTGATTAGACATTTCCATACCTTATGAAGTGGTCATCCTAATAAGTCCAGTACCCACCGGGCTCTATATATAGTGGGTACCATATTATTGACCATGTTCCCTGTGCTGTACTTTACATCCCTGTGGCTGTTTTGTAACTACTAATTTGTACTTCCTAATCCCTTCACCTTTTCCAGCTGGCCCCTAAACCCCCCTCCCACCTGGCACCCATCAATTTGTTCTCTGTATCTATAAATGTGTTTCTATTTTGTTAGTACTTTTATTGTGGAATTTTTTTAGAATCAACATATAAGTGAGATCATATGGTATTTGTCTTTCTCTGTCTGACTTATTTCACTATTACAATACTGCCTAGGTCCATCCATGTTGTTGCAAATAGCAAGATTCCATTCTTTTTTATGGCTGAGTAATATTCCATTGTATTTGTACCACATCTTCTTTATCCATTTATCCATCGAGGGGCACTTAGGTTGCTTCCATATCTTGGCTATTATAAATAGTGCTGCAATGAACATAGGGGTACATATGTCTTTTTAAATTAGTGACTTGGATTTTTTCGAATAAATATTCAGAAGTGGAATTGCTGGGCCATATGGTAGTTCTATTTTTAATTTTTTGAGAAACCTCCATGCTGTTTTCCATAGTGGCTGCACCAATTTAAAATCCAACCAACAGTGCATAAGGGTTCCCTTTTCTCCACATCCTCACCAACATCTATCATTTGTTGATTTATTGATGATGGTCATTCTGACAGGTATGAGGTGATATCGCATTGTGATTTTTATTTACATTTCTCTGATGATTAGTGACATTGAGCATCTTTTCATATGTCTAGTGGCCATCTATATATCCTCTTTGGAGAAATGTCTATTCAGATCCTCTGCCCATTTTTTAATCAGATTGTTTGGTTTTTTGGTGTTAAGTTGTATGAGTTCCTTATATATTTTGGATATTAACCCCTTATAGATATATCATTGGTGAATATCTTCTCCCATTCAGTAGGCTGTCTTTTTGTTTTGTTGATGTAAAAACTAATTTGTTTTTACAAACTTCACTATGTAAAAACTAGTTTGATGGAGTCTCATTTGTTTAGTTTTTCTTTTGTTTCCCTTGCCCGAGGAGACATAACCAAAAATATATTACTATGAGCGATGTCAAAGCAGTTTTCTATAAAACTCAGCCTAACTTCAAACTTGTCCTTTTTCTTTTTCTTTTTTTAATTTTGTTGGGGAACAGCCATGGTCATTGGTTACACATTGCTTTCATGCTACAATGGCATAGTTGACTCTTTGAAGGAGGGCACAGCTCACAGTGGCCTGTGCCGGGATCGAACTGGCAACCTTGGTGTTATCAGCACCACACTCTAACCAGCTGAGCTAACCAGTCACCCCTCTGAACTTGGCCTTTCTCATTGGGTGACCTAAAAGTACAGACAGAAGAACATTTGTTGCTCTCCTCTGCTCCATGGTCAAACATGCCCTGAGGCACCATCAGGTTTCCGACCTTGACCACTGACATCATCACAGGTGACTCACACAGCTTTCTCATTTTCAGGAATTAGAAGCCCAGTTCAATCTACATCAAAATTTCCTTCTGACATCAAATTTAAAGTTTTTCTCTGGCCTCCTCTCAGACCTGGCCCGGAGGGAAGGAGAGAGGCAGGCTCTGTTTCTGCCGCCCATTCCAGTCTTGCTTTTGCTGGCCTCTCCACTGGGGAGGGGCAGGGGAGGGTCTGGAAGACACCCAGTTTCTTTTTTGGTTGGTGCTGTTTATCTTCTCTCGGCTCAGGTTGTCCTTGTGTGTAGATGTTCCTCTGCTGGCTTTTCATCGAGTGCCAAAGGTGTCCTCCGCATCCCACGGTCCTACAGTAACTGCTGGGCTCCACAGCTGACTTCGTGCCTGCCCCTAGCTCGTTCCCACAAGGTATGCCCTACAGCCTGTCATTGCTGGGCTCCCCTCCCCACCCGCCACTGCAAAGTCCAGCTCCCTTCAGCATGTCTGCCCAACCCTCAGGAGACTCCCATCCTGGTAAGGTGCCCAACTCTGGCCAGGCCGGCCTCCCTCTGCTGCCCCCGCCATCACGTCCTGCTCCACTCAGTTTCTGTGTCCATGTACTTCCCCCAGGCCCAGGGATAGGTGTCAGGCAGGTGCATGGCCTAGCAGTCCAGAGCACAATCTTCCAAAGGTTGGAGTCCCAGCTCTAATTGCATGCTATGTGATCTAGAACAAATTATACAACTTGTTTGTGCCTCTATTATCTTATTGCAATATGAGAACAGTATTAATTTCTATCCCATAGGATTACTGAGAGTGATTTTTGTTAATACGTATAAAGCCCTTAGAACAACGCCGGGCCTATAAGGGTCCAGTGCTATAAAATGTGTGGTAAATGCACAAATGCCACAGTCTCCCTCACATCCTCCCTCCTACTTGGATTCAGGGTTGGGGAGTCCCCTCCCTACAGGTATCCCATGCTTAAAGTTTGGGTCTCCTGCAACTCCCTTCACTTGGCTTTCTGAGATGGGGTGGGGGGTCCTCTTTTATTCCCCAGGGGGAGGAAAGAACCACTGTGGGACCCCTTACCAAGCAACAGCCCTCTACCTTAGATCCTTCATATAATCAACACCCACATACCTTCACGGAAGTTTGTGGATAGCTGGCATTTGTTATATCTATTATATAATACTTCCTCTCTCTCTTCTCTATACAGATAGATGTCCAGTTTTAAATAGAACCCTTTAAACTAAGTTGCAGATATCGTGACTCTTTACCTCCAAACACTACAGCATTAATCTCTTAAGATCTCTTAAAATGTTCTCCCATATAACCATACTACGTTCACACCTAAGAAAATTAATATTAATTCCATAATATCATACCATCATATCATCCCCAGTCCTTGTTCATGTGTCTTCAATTGTCCCAAATGTCTTTTGTAGATTAATTTTTTTTTTAAATTCAGGGTCCAATCGAAGTTCACGTATTACATTTGGTTATGTCTCTCTAGTCTCTTTGCTCTAGGAAGTATCCTTTCCTTTTTTTGTTTTTAATGATGTTGACCATTTTAAAGAGTGTGAGCCTGGGCTGGCCGAGTGGCGCAGTGGTTAAGCCCTAGCTTGGGAAGCCAGCGGCCCCAGTTCGGGTCCCACATGTGAGGGACAGTGACACTGCCCTCCAAAAAATAAAATAATAAAATAAAGAGTGTGACCCAGTTGCCAGGAGGAGCTGCCCGTAGACTGCATTTTCCTCCTTCACTTTCACCATCTCTTACAGGAAGGAGGAGGGTAAAGGGGCCTCTCTTTAGAAAGCAGGATCCTCATCATCTCTTGGCTAGAATGACCTTGGGCTGAAATTCAGAGATGGCTGGAACAATCCCATTCCTTCTGTGGTTCTGCAGGTTGTTGGAGAGGTACTACAGCACCCACCCCCTGGAGAGGAGCAGTGAGCCTCCTGAGGGGCCTGGACTGAGAGACCAGACAGGGCTTCCCCATGGGTATAGTGGGAAAGAAGGCTGGGTGAACCCACAGGCCTGTCACCCCCAGCACCCTGTTTTACTGTTGAGAGAAATACACAACCCTACCCCCATTCCAACCCTGGACATGAAAAGAGTTGAACATTCCTCCCCAGATACACAACACCTGGCTCCATAGAGCTGCCCCTGGGCCTGGGTAGTGGGTGGAGCCTAGGGATCATGGCCCAAGACGGAGTATTGATCCTTCCAATTGACTTAAATATCAGGTGACCAAGACAGCTGGCTCACCAAGATAGGGGTGGTGTTTATAAAGGGGCAGTCTCACCTGGAGTCAGAAGCTCTGTACCAGCCCCACAACCCTGCTGAGCTGAAGCACCTACCTCCCTCTACAGGTACCTTTCTTGGGCCCATTTTCCAGTCCCTGGGATCCCCACCAAATATCTTGGGAACCAGTGAAGAGGGAGGGATAGGGGTACACTAGGTCAGGTGTAGGAGGACTGAGTTCTAGTCCTGGCTGCCCAGCTCCAGACCTCAGTTTCTCCATTTTTAAATGAGCATTTTGAACTGAGTCATCTCTAAGGACCCTTAGTGTGATTGAGTGGAGAGATGGAAAGGGTTCCCCTCGGTATGAGAGCAGCCCTGGCCCTTGCTGCAGCCCAACCTCAGACTCCAAGATTGTGAGGGGGCATCGAGCATCCTCAGAGTAGGACGTGCCTTTCTTGATCTCGATAAAGAATGCCCTGGGAGAGGGGTATCACGAGCCATTTGCATCAGCCCTGTGACCTTGGCCCGCTCAGTGTTGCTAGGTAGGAGCAGCTCCCTGTTCCCTGGATATGAGGAGATAACAGCAGCATGCCAGCACTTATGGGGATCCTTTGGCACAATGCCCAGCATACACCCTGTGTTAGGGGCTTACAGGAGTGCTTCCCCATTTTTAAGTGGTCACTTGCCTCCACTCCATCCTCAGAATTGAAAACTGAGGTGACGGGCAAAAGGGAGGGCCAGGGCTGGGAGTTCGGACAGTCAAGTTGAAAATCGCAAGACCCCAGGCAGCCCTCAGATTTTGTGATGCACTAAGCATGAGTTCCTAGGACGCAGGACCCATGGTGTATGGAAATTAGTCTTTCTGGTACCCAGCTGAGAGCCAAGCACAGAACATGTGCCAGTGTTTATTGACTGAGTGGGTGAGTGAGTGAATGAATGAATGAATGAATGGCTCCATCTCCACCCTGTCTGGTTCCTCTTTTCTTCCCCTATGGTTGGTACAGATGGCATTGTCCCAGCCCAGTTCCTTCTCGGCTACTGAGCTTCTCCTGGCCTCTGCCATCTTCTGTCTGGTATTCTGGGCGGTCAGGGCCTGGCGGTCTCGGGTCCCCAAAGGCCTGAAGAGTCCACCAGGGCCCTGGGGCTGGCCCCTGCTTGGGAACATGCTGACCTTGGGGAAGAACCCACACCTGGTGCTGTCACAGCTGAGCCAGTGTTATGGGGATGTGATGGAAATCCGCATTGGCCGCACCCCTGTGCTGGTGCTCAGAGGCCTGGACACCATCAGGCAGGCCCTGGTGCAGCAGGGCGACGATTTCAGGGGCCGGCCCGACTTCTACAGCTTCACTCTGATCTCTGATGGCCAGAGCATGACCTTCAACCCAGACTCTGGCCCAGTGTGGGCTGCCCGCCGGCGCCTGGTCCAGAACGCCCTCAACACCTTCTCCATCGCCTCGGACCCGACTTCCTTATCCTCCTGCTACCTGGAGAAGCATGTGAGCAAGGAGGCTGAGGCCTTCATTGCCGAGGTACAGAAGCTGATGGTAGAGGCTGGGTGCTTCGACCCCTATGACCAGGTGGTGGTGTCAGTGGCCAAAGTCATTGGTGCCATTTGCTTTGGGCGACACTTACCCCAGAGCAGTGAAGAGATGCTCAGCCTTGTGAAGAACAGTCACGAGTTCGTGGAGTCTGCCTCCTCTGGGAATCCCGTGGACTTCTTCCCCATCCTGCGGTACGTGCCCAACCCCCCCGAAGAGGTTTAAGGCCTTCAACCAGAGGTTTACGCGGTTCCTGCAGAGAACAATCCAGGAGCACTATCGGGACTTTGAAAAGGTGAGACCAACATGCAGGTGGTGAAAGGGCACTCCACAGAGCCTGGGGGTGGCCCCTCTCACAGAGCTGATGAGCTGCCGAGGCCTAAGAAGGCTCTGGGACACCTTGGAGCAGCTGTGTGACCTGAAACCAATCCCTCTCCCTGTCTGGCTCAGTTTCCTCATCCCTATAGCCTCCTTCTCAGAGCTTCTCAAAGCCTCAGAGAGATAAGGCTGTGCGTGGGGCCCTGGCAGAACCCTGCAATGTAGGGGGCTGTTACTAAGTGTGAGAAGGCTTTTGTTCCCTAGGAACCTGAACCCTGAAAGAGACTGATCCCCAGCTTAGGTGTCCCTTTGCTTCCCTGTACCCACACTAACCCTCTCCTTTGATATTGGACCCCTGGGGGTATTGGGAGGAAGGGCCAAGGAGGGAGGAAATCAGACTTTAAGTCCTACCCTGGACTCCTGCCATGGGAAAACTCCCTGACCAGAGGCCTGGGGGGAGTGCTGGACAGAATGGGCAAGGAGCACCTCTGGGCCTGGGAGTGCTGGAGGCTCCTCAGCTTGTGACCTCTCAGGACAGCGTCCAGGATATCACAGGTGCCCTGTTCCAGCACTGCAAGAAGGACTGCAGTGACAGCAATCACCTCATCCCCCAGAAGATTGTCAACCTTATCAACGACATCTTTGGGGCCGGTAGGAGACAGGTTGCTGCCCCTCTATCCATCAGTGTTTGCCATTTATCCACAAAACTGCCCAGCCCCAAGTCCATCAGATAGCTTGCCACCAAACTCAGCCAAGTCCCTCTCCTCCTCTGGGCCTCAGTTTCCCATCTGAACAATAAAGGGCTCTCTAGCCTATCGGTCTGAGTCCCGATAATTCCAGCAGCTAATTATGAAACCAGTGACTCAAGTTTGGCTGGTAGGGATGGGGATGAGGGAGGCAGAGAAAGACAATGCTTGGTATGTGTACATGGTGGGTGCTTGGTAAATGTTGGTTTCTTGTTCCTGTCTTCCTTCCCTCCTCACCTTGCCCATGTTGCCCAGGATTTGACCCGGCCACAACAGCCATCTCCTGGAGCATTATGTACCTTGTGACAAATCCTGAGATACAGAGAAAGATCCAGGAGGAATTGGGTATGTGGAGAGAAGCCCTGGGGTCCCAGGCCATTTGTTCAATCTATCTATAGCTGTTACGTGCCTACTATGTGCAAGCCCTGGGCATACAGCGGTGCCCACCCTTGTCTAGAAGATGCTGGAAAGAGTTAGTGGGTCTCAGACATGTAAACAGATATAGAGTGACACCACATAGAGTGACACTTCGGATAACAGAGGATGCAGATACCATGGAACAGGCAGGCAGCCCCTAAGCTTGCTCTGTCCTCTGTGGCCCACAGACACAGTGATAGGCAGGGAGCGGCGGCCCCGGCTCTCCGACAGACCGCACCTGCCCTATATGGAGGCCTTCATCCTGGAGAGCTTCCGACACTCCTCCTTTGTCCCCTTCACCATCCCCCACAGGTGAGTCCCTCCCTCTCATCCTCTCATCCTCGCCGTGTTTTCTCCTCCGAGCTTCTCAGCTCTCACCCTGCTTTCAGCACCTGCTTTCTGACCATGACACCACGTTCCTCACAGTCTCTCGGCCTCTAGTCTGCCCCTATTCAGTCCCAATATGACCAAACTATCCAGTCTCAGGAGAAAAGCACAATCCTGACCTCTGCTCTCATTCACCTCTGCTCACATTTCCTCCCTACAAGCGCTCTCAAAGCTGGTCTCACCGTTCCTCGCAAGCGTAATCCAGCCAGCCTCCTATCTCGCTTTTGCTGGACCTTCAGCTTGGGGTGCCTTCTAACCCCTTGTCTGGCTAACCAGAATCCTATCCCTGCCCAAGGTGAATCCTGACACAAGCTTCTCCCCTAGAAGCCTTTCTGGCACAGCTTCATTTCGGATATTTTGTAGGACTTACAACCATTTGTCCTTGATGATGTCCTGGGATTTTAACAATGTTGGGAGAGTTAGCGAACACTTCCTCTGCCCGTGTGTTTGTCTGGCTATTCCCAGAGTAAGAGGCCTAACTCCTCAACCATGCTGGGCACTCCCCAGGGCTCCCGAGAATGGCCCAGCACACAGCTGGGCACAAACAAAAGCGTTGTAAACGCTTGTTTAAATTGAAGAACAGGAGCCAAGGAAGGGGAAGGATCATTTCCCCCTTTCCTCCTCCTAACATTTCCTCCCTGTGTAGGGATGGAGAGTGTGGTGGGCAGGCTGTTGGGGTGGGGTGGACATAGGAGCAAGAAGTTCCCAGAGAGATGCCCCAGTTTTCCGGCCCCTGAGCCTGACAGAGCACTCTTCCCTCCTCAGCACGACAAGGGACACAACACTGACTGGCTTCTACATCCCCAAGCAGCGCTGTGTCTTTGTAAATCAGTGGCATGTCAATCATGATCAGTGAGTACACACCCCCCACTAAAAAATGTATGAAGTTCAGCAGTCAGGAAGGTTGGCTGTCCCTCTAGAAACTGGTTATATAATAAAGGAATGGTGCCTCGATTGCTATATGACCTTCTCTAAGTGACAAAATTTAGGTTCAAGTTTCTCAAACTTTAGTGCACATAAGAATTAACCAGGGAAAAGAAAAAAAAAAAAGAATTAACGAGGAAGTTGGTTGCAGATTATGGCACCTCATCCCCCAAGATTCCACTTTGGTAGCTAAGGTGGAGTACTCAGGTGATGTGATGTGAATGGCCTAGGGACCTCTCTCAGGGAAGTTCCTCTTTAGTCTATAGGTAGGGAGATCACATCATTTACCATCCAAATGGGGGCACTTCTGAGTGTGGGATGCTGTCAATAATTACTCTAAAACAATAAGCATAAACCAAGATATACTGTGGATTCCCCTTGGACACTGATTAGAAGGAAGATAATTTAATACTATAAAGTACTATTTTCAAGGCTGATTGTTTTAGAAAGAGCTATGTAAAAGAAATAAACACTAAAGTAGAGTTTGGACCCTTTCCCCACTCTCCTTTGCTCTTGATCTATTCTAACACTTGTGATATCAACAGAAGTCTGTTCAGAAGTCTCCCTCCAGGCCTTTCCTCCCAGGGCCTCCCAGCCCAGAGATCCCAGTTCCTCTGTTCCTCTTGCAGGAAGCTGTGGGAGGACCCATTCGAGTTCCGCCCGGAGCGATTCCTCACTGCTGATGGCACTGCCGTCAACAAGACCTTGAGTGAGAAAGTGATTCTCTTCGGCCTGGGCAAACGCCGGTGCATAGGGGAGTTCCTGGCCAAGTTGGAGGTCTTCCTTTTCTTGGCCATCCTGCTACAGCAGCTGGAGTTCAGCGTGCCACCAGGCGTGAAAGTGGACCTAACCCCCATCTATGGGCTGACCATGAAGCATGCCCGCTGTGAGCATGTCCAGGCACGGCTACGCTTCTCTGTCAAGTGAAGAAGGCACCAGCGTGCTGATGCAGAAGGAAGGATAGGGGTCACCCATGGCCCTCAGCCTTTTGGATTTACTCCTTTATTTCTCTTAGTAATGCCTTTATTGAGATATAATTCATGCAGAAGAGAATTTTTCCCATTTTCCCTTCTAGATTCTTTGGCTGACCTAAAATTAAATTGACACAAGACAGATTAAGAGGAGAAAAACAAATTTAATCTTTTACGTACAGAAAGCCCATAGAAATATGAGACTCAAAGAAGTGACCAACATAGGCAGCTGTTATACCTTTAAGACAAATAAACAATTATTTGTGAAGATTTGGCAAAACAAAGGAGTTTGGGCTTCAGGTAGCAAATTAATGAAGAAGTAACCAACTTTGTTTATACAACCTTCTGGGCCTTGAATTCCCTAACTCAAGTGATAAGCATGCCTGGCACAGGGAGGAAATCTTCGCACAGGAGATTCATTTCCTGCTTTCAGGGGAACAAAGAAGGGGTAGAGAGTCCCTCTTGTACCAGCTGTTTCTTAAGTAATTTTTATCCAAAATAATCAAGATGCTGAAATGATATATTTTGGGGTGGCATATTTTGCTCTCCCTCATTCACATAATATATAATTCACCTCCTTAAAGTATACAATTCATGGCTTTTAGTATATTCATAGAGTTGTGCTATCACACAACAGTCAATTTTAGAACCTTTTCATCACCCCCAAAATAACCCCATATCCGTTAACAGTCACTCCCCATTTCCCCTTAACCCACCTTCCCTGCCCCACCAGCCCCAGAAAATTACTAATTTTCTTTCTATCTCTATAGACTTGGCTACTCTGGACATTTCGAATAAATGCAATTACACAGTAAGTGGTGTTTTGTGACTGGCTTCTTCACTTAGCATGTTTTCAAGGTTCATCCGTGTTGCAGCATGAATGGTTTTTTGAGTCCTGAGACTCTGGCTCAGTCATTGATAGGTGCATCTTTCACTGCTCTCTCTCTTTTCTCTTTTCCTGTATGATTCAAATCTTTGAACACTTAGAGGGAACAGGGAGGAAGGGACCCAGCCTTTTGGGCCAAACTCAGATGGGTGAATGGGGATCCCTCATGATCCTCAAAAGGTAGAGCATCTGATTCCTCACAAGGCCCTGATTTGTTCATCCTCAGCTAAGGGAGGATAAACTCCCCAGAAATGCTTGGATTACCTGCAGAAGTCCCAGGTCTCATCAAAGGGCGCTATCAAAAGAGTGAAAAGATAAGCCACAAAATGGGAGAAAAGATTTGCAATTCATATATCTAGTAAGGGATTAATATCCAGAATATAATTAGGAACTCCTACAACTCAACAACAAAAATAACAAACAACCCAATTCAAAACTTCGAAAAAGACTTGAATATAGACAGTTCTGTAAAGAAGATGGGCAAAAAAAGATGCTTAACATCACTAGTTATTAGAAAAATGCAAATCAAAACCACAATGAGATACCATTTTATACCTACTGGAATAACTATTTTAAAAAGCTAAATGGTTATGAATATAAGTTGTTATATGTAAGCCTCATGGGAACCACAAAGCAAAAACTATAGTAGATACACAAAAGAGAAAGAGAAAGGAATCCAAACATACCACCATAGAATAGGATCATATCACAAAGGAAGAGAGCAAGAGAAGAAGAAAGTAACAGAAGAACTACAAAACAATTAACAAAATGACAAGAAATACATACTTATCAATACTTTGGATGTAAATGGACTAAATTCTCCAATCAAAATACAGAGTGGCTGAATGGATATATATATTTTTAAAGACCCATCCATAAGCTCCTTACAAGAGACTAACTTCAGCTACAAGGACAGACTGAAAGTGAAAGAATGGAAAAGATATTCCATGCAAATGGAAACCAAAAGAAAGCTAGGGTAGATATACTTATATCAGACAAAATACACTTTAAAACAAAGATTGTAATAGAGACAAAGAGGGCCGGCCGAGTGGCACATTGGTTAAGAGCTGGTTTTGGGATGCCAGCGGCCCCGGTTCAGATCCCACATATGAGGGCCAATGACACTGCCCTCTACAGCTAATAATAGCTCCACCTGGAGCTGGGCTGCGAGCCCCAGGCGATGGTGTAGGCTGCAGCCCCTGCTGCAGTGGGCTGCCATAGGCTAGAGTGAGTGGCCGGCAACCAGTGTGAGTGGCTGGCAACCAGCGTGAGCTGCCAATAGCCACGGTGAGCGATCATCCAGAGGCCAGCGACCGATCTGCCTCATCTGGGAAGAGCGCAATGAGGATACCAACATGGGCCAGTGAAGCAACGTCCTCCACAACTAGACCAAAGAACAAAAAGACAGCAACTTGTCTGTTCCCCCTCCCCGATTCCCCAATGCTGTCCCCCTCCCCCAATTCCCCATAAAATCTTTAGAAAAAAAAATAATAATAAGAGACAAAGAAGGTCATTACATAATGATAGTCAATTTGACAAGAAGATATAACAGTCATAAGTATTTATTCACCCAACATAGGAGCACCTAAATATATAAAGCAAATATTAACAGACCTAAAGAGAGAAATAGACAGCAATACAATAATAGTAGGGAAATGTAACACCCCACTGTCATCAATGGATAGATCATCCAGACAGAAAATTAATATGGAAAAATTGGCCTTAAATGACACATTAGACCAGATAGACTTAACAGATATACACATAACATTTGATCCAAGAACAACAGAATACACATTCTTCTCAAGTACACCTGGAACATTCTCTAGGATAGATCACATATTAGGCCACAAAACAAATCTTAATGATTTTAAGAAAACTGAAATCATATCAAAAATCTTTTCTGACCACAATAGTATGAAAATAAAAATCAATTGCAAGAAGAACTGGAAAATTCACAAATATGTGGAAATTAAACAACATTTTACTGAGCAACAAGTGGATCAAAAAGAAATAAAAAGGGCCAGCTGAGTGGCTCAGTTGGTTAAGAGCTGGCTTAAGAGCGTGAGCTCTGAGCAAAAGGGCTGCCAGTTCGATTCCTACATGGGCCGGTGACTCTGTGACCAAGCTGAGCTGTGACTGAGTGCCAACGATGGCTCAGGTGGTGTAACAACAAGACTGCCTGTTTGATGGTGGGCTATGCCCACCCACAACTAAGATAGAACTTGGCACCTTGAGCTGAGCTGCCGCCCAGATGGCTCAGTGGATAGAGCGTGTGCTCTTAACAACAAAGCTGCTGGTTCAACTCCCGTATGGGATGGTAGCCACGCCCACCCGCAACTAAGACTGAACACAGCAACTTGAGCTTAGAGGCCACGAGCTGCTGCCAAGCAACCAGATGGCGACTGGCGCCCTCCACAACGAAGACTGAAGAACAACTTGGCTGGTCCCCTCCCCCAATACCCCAACACTGTTCCCCTCCCCCAATTCCCCAATTTAAAAAAAGAAACAAGGGCCGGCTGAGTAGCACATTGGTTAAAAGCTGGTTTGGGGATGCCAGTGGCCCAGTTCAGATCCCACATATGAGGGCCAGTGACACTGCCCTCTACAGCTAACAACAGCTCCACCGGGAGCTGGGCTGCGAGCCCCAGCAACTGTGTAGGCTGCAGTCCCTGCTGCAGTGGGCTGCCATAGGCTACAGTGAGTGGCCGGCACCCAGCGTGAGCTGCCAATAGCCGCGGTGAGCGATCATCCAGAGGCTGGTGACCAATCTGCCTCATCTGGGAAGAGTGCAACGTCCTCCACAACTAGACTGAAGAACAAAAAGACAGCAATTTCTCTGTTCCCCTTCCCTGATTCCCCAATGCTGTTCCCCTCTCCTAATTCCCCAATATAATCTTAAAAAAAAAAAAGAAACAAAAGAAATAAAAAAATACCTTGAGACAAATGAAAATGGAAATACAACATACCAACACTATGTGACATTACAGAAGCAGTTCTAAGATGGAAGTTCATAGAAACAAATGCCTGCCTCAAGAAACAAGAAAATCTCAAGTAAACAACCTAACTTTACATCTCAAGGAGCTAGAAAAAGAAGAACAAATGAAGCTCAGAGTTAGTAGGAGGAAGAATGTAATATAGATCAGAGTGGAAATCAGTGAAATAGAGACTAAAAAGACAGTAGAGGGCCGGCTGAGTGGCTCAGTTGGTTAAGAGCTCACTCAAGAGTGTGAGCTGAGCTCTGAGCAACAGCAGTTTGATGCCCAGCCTGAGCTGAGTAGCTGCTGAGCTGCCAACAGGTGGCAGGATGGCTCAGCTAAAAAAAAAAAAAAGACAGTAGAAAGGTCAATGACACTAAAAGCTGGTTCTTTGAAATGATAAATAAAATGGACAAACTTTTAGCTAGATTCACTAAGAAGAGAGAAAAAACTCAAATAAATACAATTAGAAATGAAAGAGGAGACAGCACAACTGATACCCTAGAAATACAAAGGAATATAAGAGAGTGCTATGAACAATTGGATGCCAACAAACTGGATAACCTAGAAGAAATGGATAAATTCCATAGAAACATAAAACCTACAAGACTGAATCATGAAGAAATAGAAAATCTGAACAGACCAATTATTAGTAAGAAGATTGAATCAGTAATCAAAGACCTCCCAAAAACAAAAGTTCAGGACCAGACAGCTTCACTGGTGAAGTCTACCAAACAGTCAAAGAACAATCAATACCAATCCTTCTCAAAGTCTTCCAAAAAGTAGAAGAGGAAATAATAATTCCAATTCATTTTATGAGGCCAGCATTATCCTGATACCAAAACCAGGCAAAAATTCCACAAGAAAAGAAAATCATAGTCCAATATCCCTGATGAACATAGATTTAAAAATCCTCAATAAAACATTAGCAAACCAAATTCAACAGCACATTAAAAGGACCATACACCATGATGAAGTTGGATTTCTTCCAGGGATGTGAAGATGGTTCAACATCTGCAAACCAATCAATGTGATATACCGCATTAACAAAATTAAAGATAAAAATCATATGATCATCTCAATAGATGCAGAAAAGGCATTTAACAAAATTCAACATTCATTTATTATAAAAACTCAGCAAAGTGCATATAGAGGGAATGTACTTCAACATAATAAAAGCCATTTATGACAAGCCCACAGCTAACATCCTAGTCAATGATGAAAAGCTAAAACCTTTTCTTCTAAAATCAGGAAAAACACAAGGATGCCCACTCTCACCACTTTTATTTAACATAGTATTGGAAGTTCAGATAAATTAGCCAAGAAGAAAAAATAAAAGATATCCTACTTTGAAAGGAAGAAGTAAAACTGTCACTATTTGCAGATGACAATACTACATATAAAAAACCCGAAAGACTCCACCAAAAAACTATTAGTACTAATAAATAAATTCAGGATACAAAATCAATATACAAAATTCTACAATATACAAAAATATACAGAAATTGAATTTCTATACACAAATAACAAACTAGCAGAAAAAGAAATTAAGAAACAATCCCATTTACAATTGCATCAAAGAAAAGAAAATACCAAGAAATAAATTTAACCAAGGAGGTGAAAGACTTATGCACCAAAAACTATAAGACTTTGATTTAATGAAATAAATTGAAGAAGTCACAAATTAATGGAAAGATATTTCATGCTCATGGATTAGAAGAATTAACATTTTTACAATTGTCCATACTAACTACCCAAACCAATCTACAGATTTCATGTAATCCCTATCAAAATTCCAAAGGCATTTTTCACAGAAATAGAATAAACAATTCTAAAATTTGTATGAAACTACAAAAGACTCAATCATGAGAAAGAAAAACAAAGCTGGAAACATGCTTCCTGGTTTCAAACTATATTACAACAAGATACAGTGATCGATACAGTATGGTAAAATATAAAAATAGACACATAGATCAATGGAACAGAACAGAGAGCCCAGAATAAACCCACACATAGTCAATTAATTTATGACAAATGAGCCATGAATATATAATGGGGAAAGATAATCTCTTTTTTTGCTTTGTTTTTTCAATTACAGTTGACATTCAATATTATTTTATATAGGTTTCAGGACAATCTATTTATTTATTTATTTATTTATTTATTTATTTATTTATTTATTTAACTTTATTGGGGAACAGTGTGTTTTTCCCAGGACCCATCAACTCCAACTCAAGTTGTCATTCATTCTTAGTTGTGGAGGGCACAGCTCAGCTCCAAGTCCAGTCTAGTTGCGGGGTGCACAGCCCACCATCCCATGCAGGAATCAAACTGGCAACCTTGTTGTTAGGAGCATGCACTCTAACAACTGAGCATCCACCCACCCACCGGCAGCTCAGCTCAAGTCATTGTCTTCAATCTATTTGCTGAGGGTGCAGCTCAGGGCCCATGTGGGAATCGAACTGGCAACCCTGTTGCTCAGAGCACGCACTCTAACCAACTGAGCCACCCGGCTGCCCCAGGACAATCTCTTTAATAAATGGTGTTGGAAAAAGTGGACAGCCATAATGCAAAAGAATGAAACGGGACCACTCTCTTACACCGTACACAAAAATTAACTCAAAATACATGGAAGACTTGAATGTGAGACCTGAAATCATAAAACTCCTATAAGAAAACATAAGCAGACAAGTATAATTAAATATACACCGGGGGTACCAAAAATGAATACAAGTGAACACTTTGGTCAACGTTGCTCAAGCAGTAGTTTGCTGTAGTCAGAAGTGTCTGGGGCCGGCCGAGTAGCATGTTGGTCAAGAGTTGGCTTGGAGGGCCGGCCGAGTGGCTCAGTTGGTGAAGAGCTCACTCAAGAGTGTGAGCTGAGCTCTGACGCTGAGCAGCCGCTGAGCTGCCAAAAGGTGGCAGGATGGCTCAGCCAAACAAACAAACAAATAAACAAACAAACAGAAAAAGAATTGGCTTGGAACACCAGGTCTGAGCAGCAGGGCCCCAATTCTGATCCCACATTAGGGCCAGTGACGCTGAGCCCTCTACAGCTAAGATGGTGAACAACAGCTCGACCTGGAGCTGGGCTACCGTGAGTCACCAGCGACAGTGTAGGCTGCAGCCCTTGCTGCAGTGGGCTGCCATGAGCTACCGTGAGTGGCTGGCGGCCAGCGTGAGCAACTGGCAGCTGGTGTAAGCTGCTGTGAGCTGCTGTTAGCGGTCATCCAATGGCTGGTGAGCGACTGCCTCACACAGGAAGAACGCAATGATAATACCAACATGGAGCAGTGAAGCGACATCCTCCACAACTAGACTGAAGAACAAAAACGACAACAACTTGTCTGTTCCCCTTCCCCAATTCCCCAACGCTGTTCCCCTCCCCCAACTCCCCAATTAAAATCTTTAAAAAAAAAGAAAAAGAAGTGTCTGGATGCTGATGGTAACTACTTTGAGCACCTCTTGTAATTACAGAAGTCAAACGTGACTTATATTCATATTTTGTTATCGGTATATATTAAGTATTACAATTTTAAAAGCTTTTTCCTTTCTTAAAATGTGTATATATTTTTTTTGGCTATATATGTGGCGTATAGCATAGAGAACAGTCAGTGGAATTGTAACAGCTATATACGATATCAGAGGGGTAGGTAGTAGATTGGGGAAGGGGGTTATCACTTTGTGAGGAGTGTAAATGTCTAATTATTACATTGTTTTGTACACCTGAAATAAAAAAAAAATCTTAAAGAAATCATAAGTGGGGCCGGTCGAGTGGCACATTGGTTAAGAGTTGGCTTGGGACAACCAGCTCTGAGCAGCAAGGCCCCTGTTCTGGTCCCACATGAGGGCCAGTGATGCTGCACCCTCTACAGCTAAGATGGTGAACAACAGCTTGACCTGGAGCTGGACTGCTGTGAGTCACCAGTGACAGCGAGGCTGCAGCCCCTGCTACTGTGGGCTGGAGGGAGCTGCCATGAGTGGATGGTGGCCAGCATGAGCAGCCAGCAGCTGGCGTGAACTGCTGTGAGCCGCCGTGAGCGGCCGTCCAATGGCCAGCGAGCGATCTGCCTCACCCAGGAAGAGCGCAATGATAATACCAACATGGGCCAGTGAAGCCATGTCCCCCACAACTAGACTAAAGAAAAAAGGAGAGCAACTGGTCTGTTCCCCTTCCATGATTTCCCCAATGCTGTTCCCCTCACCCAATTCCCCAATAAAATAAAAGAAAAAAGAAAAAAAAGAAAATATAAGTGGTAAGCTCCTTGACGATGGTTTTTTGGATTTGACACCAAAAGCCAAGACAACAAAGGCAAAAATAAACAAGTGGGACTACATCAAACTGAAAAGCTTCTGCACAACAAGGAAAACAATCAACAAAACAAAAAGCAACTTACTAAAAACGAGAAAATATTTGTACAACTCAATAGCAAAAAGTAATCTATTTTTAAAAATGGGCAGAGGATCTGAATAGATATTTGTCCAAAGAAGACATACAGATGCCCAACAAGTATATAAGATGCTCACCATCAACTATCAACAAAATGCAAATCAAAACCACAATGAGGGCCAGCCAAGTGACTCAGTTGGTTAATAACACAAGCTCTGAACAACAGGGTTGCCGATTCCATTCCCACATGAGCCAGTGAGCTGCGCCCAAGCTGAGCTACTGCTGAACTACCAACAGGTGGCAGAATGGCTCAGCTGGTGAGAGCATATGCTCCTAACAACAAGGTTGCCGGTTCGACTCCCGCATAGGATGGTGGGCTACACCCACTAGCAACTAAGATCGAACACAGCACCTTGAGCTGATCGACCACGAGTTGCCGACAGCTGGACTTGGAGCTGAGCTAGCTGTGCCCTCCACAACTAAGATTGAAGGACAACAACTTGGCTGTTCCCCTTCCCCAATTCCCCAAAAAAATCTTTAAAAAAAAACAACACACATACAATGAGATATCATTTCACGCCTATTAGAATGGCTATTATAAAAAAGACAAGAAATAACAAGTGTTGGCAAGGATATGGAGAACAGGAAATTCTTGTGAACTGTTGGTGAGAATATAAATTGGTGCAGCCACTATGAAAAACAGTATGGAGGCACCGTATGACCCAGCAATTCCACTTCTGGGTATTTATCCTAAGAAAATCAAAACACTAACTTGAAGAGATAAATACACCCTCTTTTTTTTTTTTCATTGGGGGAGGAAAACAGCATTGGGGAATCAGGGAAGGGGAAGACAAGTTGCTGTCCTTTTGTTCTTCGGTCTAGTTGTGAAGGATATCGCTTCGCTGGCCCATGTTGGTATTATCATTGCACTCTTCCTGGCTGAGGCAGTCGCTTGCCAGACATTGGACAGCTGTTCACGGCAGCTCACGGCAGCTCACTGGGCTGCCCATCACTCACGCTGGCTGCCAGCCGCTCACAGTAGCTCATGGCAGCCCATTGCAGCAGGAGCTGCAGCCTATGCCATCGCTGGCAACTCACGGCAGCCCAGCTCCAGGTCAAGCTGTTGGTCACCATCTTAGCTGTAGAAGGCGCAGCATCACTGGCCCTATGTGGGATCCGAACCAGGGTCCTGCTGCTCAGAGCTGGCGTCCCAAGCCAACTCTTAACCAAAGCGCCACTCGGCCGGTCCAATACACTCTCTTCATTGCAGCATTATTTACAATTGCCAAGATATGAAAACTATTACAAAATGTTCATCAATGGATGAATGGATAAAGAAAATATCATATATATATATATATATATATATATATATATATATATATATATATATATATAATGGAATACTATACAGCCATTAAAAATGAAATTTTGTCATTTGAGACAACATGGATGGACCTTGAGGGCATTATGCTAAGTGAAATAAGTCAGACAGAGAGACAAATACCATATGATCTCACTTATATGTCAAATCTAAAACAAACAAGCTCATGGATACAGAGTACAGATCGGTGGTTGCCAGAGGTGGTGGTGCTGGTGGTGTGTGTGTGTGAGAAATGGGTTAAGGGGGTTAAAAAGTACAAGCTTCTAGCTATAAAATAAATTAGTTATGTATAACCTAGCAACTATAATTATATTATAGTATAATTGTATACTATAATACTGTAATACACTATAATTCTGTATTGTATATTTTTAAAGTTGCTAAGAGAATAGATATTAAAAGTTCCCATCACAAAGAAAAAAATTTATAACTATGTATGATGATGGATGTTAATGACTTTATATACAAATTGAATCATTATGTTATACACCTGAAACTAATATGTTATATGTCAGTTATATCTCAACTAAAAATTGGAAAATAACATGTGTTGGTGAGAATGTGGAGAAATTGTAACTCTGGTGTATTACTGGTGAGAATATAAAATTGCGCAGTGACAGTTGAAGATTGTTTGGCAGTTCCTCAAAAAGTTAAACATAGGGGTGACCAGTTAGCTCAGTTGATTAGAGTGTGGTGCTGATAATACCAAGGTTGCCGGTTCAATCCCTGCATGGGCCACTGTGAGTTGCACCCTCCTTAAAAGAGTCAACTATGCCATTGTAGCATGAACGCAATATGTAACCAATGACCATGGCTGTTCCCCCAATAAAAAAATTTTTAAAATAATTAAACATAAAATTACCATATGACCCAGCAATTTCACTCCTAGGTACATACCTCAAAAGATTTCAAAACAAGTGTTCAGAAACTTGTACAGGAATGTTCATAGCAATATTATTCTCAATAGTTAAAAGGTAGAAATAACCTAAGTGTCTGACCACAGATGAATGGATAAATAAAATGTGGTACAGATAAACAATGATATATTATTTAGTCATAAGAAGGAATGACATTCTTTTTTTCTTTTTTAAGATTTTATTGGGGAATTGGGGGAGGGGAACAGCGTTGGGGAATCAGGGAAGAGGAACAGACAAGTTGCTGTCTTTTTGTTCTTCAGTCTAGTTGTGGAGGACGTCGCTTCACTAGCCCATGTTGGTACTGTGATCATTGTGCTCTTCCTGGGTGAGGGAGTTGCTCGCCGGCCATTGGATGGCCACTCATGGTAGCTCATGGCAGCCCACTGCAGCAGGGGCTGCAGCCTACGCCTTCGCTGGTGACTCACAGGAGCCCAGCTCCAGGTCAAGCTGTTGTTCACCATCTTAACTGTAGAAGGCACAGCATCACCGGCCCTATGTGGATCTGAACCGGGGCCCTGCTGCTCAGAGCTGGTGTCCCAAGCCAACTCTTTTTCTTTTTTTTTTTTTTAAATATTTTATTGGGGAATCGGGGAAGGGGAACAGACAAGTTGCTGTCCTTTTGTTCTTCAGTCTAGTTGCGGAGGATGTTGCTTCACTGTTGGTATCGTCATTGCGCTCCTCCCGGATGAGGCAGATAGGTCGCCGGCCTCTGGATGTCGCTCACCGCGGCTACTGGCAGCTCACGCTTGGCTGCCAGCCGCTCACGCTGGCTGCGGGCCACTCACTGTAGCCTATAGCAGCCCACTGCAGCAGGGGCTACAGCCCACACCATCACCGGGGCTCGCACAGCCCAGCTCCAGGTGGAGCTGTTAGCTGTAGAGGGCAGTGTCACTGGCCCTCATGTGGGATCCGAACCAGGGCCGCTGGCATCCCAAAACCAGCGCCTAACCAATGCACCACTCGGCCGGCCCCCAAGCCAACTCTTAACCAATGCGCCACTCAGCCGGCTAACAGAATGACATTCTGATGCATGCTATAACATGGATAAAGCTTGAAAATATTATACTGAGATAAGCCAGATGCAAAAAAGACAAATATTGTATGATTCCACTTATATAAGCTTCCTAGAATAGGCAAATTCGTAGAGGCAAAATGTAGACTAGAGGTCGCCCGGACCTGGGGGCAAGGGAAGAATAGAGAATTATTGTTTAATTAATGAGTACAGAGTTCCTGTTTGGGGTGATGAAAAAGTTCAAGAAATGAATAATAGCGATAGGTGCTCAAAATTGTGGATCTGCTTAATGCCACTGAATTACACATTTTTATCATGCTAAGCAAAGTAAGTCAGACAGAAAAAGTCAAGAACCTTGACTTCACGCATATGGAGGAAATAAAATTGAAAGCAATAAACAAACAAGACAAAGAAACAAAAACTTACAGACACAGACAACAGTTTAGTGGTTACCAGAGGGGAAGCGGGGGAAGAGGGGTGGTAGATAGGGGTAAAGGGTACAAATATATGGTGAGGGAAGGAGAACTGACTCTGGATGGTGAACACACAATGTGATCTATAGATGATGTATTACAGAATTGTACACCTGAAATCTATATAATTTTACTAACCAATGTCACTCCAATAAATTTAATAATTTTGTTATGATATATTTTACCACAATTTTTTTTTTTTTTCAAATGAGTTGGTTTAATTCCAGGTGGTACAGAATTTGGGATAGAACAAAGACTGAAGAACACACTTAGGATTCTGCGTTGGGTTTCCTCTGACTACACAACTAAGGTTGAAATGCCTGAGAACTAGAAAGATGAGCTGCTGCATGATTATTATTATTTTTTACAAAAGTTTATTCTTAAATGTACAACAGACTCCAAGACAACACTTCATTCTAGCTATAGGTGGCAACAGGTGTCACGGCAGGGAATCCAGATGTTAAAACAGGAATAGAATTAAGGATCACCATTGCCCCAGGAACAAGAACAGCTCACTTTCTGCCAGACTTCTTAATTCCACCTGTGGCCAGGGGGCCCTTCCCTGCGGCCTTTGCTTTTAACTCCTCGAGTTTCTTCTGCTCCTCTTTTTGCTTCTGCTTGAATGCCTTCTCGTCCTCATCCATCTCCTTGGACTGATTCTTGGGCTGCTTCAGGGGCTTCTTCTTGCCACCTTCGCAGCCGGACATGGCGCCTGCCCACCACAATTTTTTTTAAAGGCAAGTAACACTGTGAAATATTATAGACAATAAAAAGAAATGAGCGGGCCGGCCGAGTGGCACGGTGGTTAAACGTTGGCTTGGGAAGCCAGCAGCCCTGGTTCGGTCCCACATATGAGGGCCAGTGACACTGCCCTCAAAAAAAGAAAAAAAAAGAAAAAAAAGAGCTATCAAAGCCACGCAAAGACATGAAGCAACTTTATTAATCGGTTTGCTTATTTATTTTTTGAAGAAAAGCTGTAGTTTTCCCTACAAAAAAAACTTGCTTCAGAAATTGCACAAACCCCTCAGCAAGTGTGGTTTCCTCTGGACCAACTTTAAAAGCATATTGCTAAGTGAAAGAAATCAATTTGAAAAGATTAACTACTTTATAATTCCAACTATGTGACATCCTAGAAAAGACAAAACTATGGAGACATTAAAAAGATCAGTGGTTTAGGAGCGAGAGGTGGGGGGATGGGAGAGGGAGAGTTGAACAGATGAGCACAGAGGATTTTTAGGACAGTGAAACTACTCTATATGATACTATAATGGTGGATATATGGTGTTATGTATTGGTCAAAACCCACATAACATACAACAGAAAGAGTGAACCCTAATGTAATGTGTGGACTTTAGTTAATATAAATTTACTATTAATAATACTGGTTCATCAATTGTAAAATACGTATCTATTGCTTTTTTGCAACGGGTTTGCCACCAGAACACAGGTATCATGATAACTGCCACTAAATCTAAGCCAAAATGGGAAAGGAAAAGACTCATATCAACATCATCATCATTGGACACAGAGATCCCAACAAGTCGACCACTGCTGGTCACCTGATTCACAAATGTGGTGGGATTGATCAAAGAACCATCGAAAAATCTGCGAAGGAGGCTACTAACATGGGAAAGGGCTCCTTCAAGTATGCCTGGGTCTTGGATGAACTGAAAACTCAACATGAGCGTGGTATCACCATTGATATCTATCTGTGGGAATTTGAGACTAGCAAGAATTATATGACCATCGCTGATTCCCCAGGACACAGAGACTTTATAAAAAACATGATTACAGGCACATCTCAGGCTGGCTGTGCTATCTTGATTGCTGCTGCTGGTGTTGGTGAATTTGAAGCAGGTGTGTCCCAGAATGGGCAGACCCGTGAGCATGCCCTTCTGGCTTACACACTGGGTGTGAAACAACTAATTGTTGATGTTAACAAAATGGATTCCACTGAGCTGCCTTATAGCCAGAAGAGATACAAGGAAACTGTTAAGGAAGTCAGCCCCTACATTAAGGAAATTGGCCACAACCCTGACGCAGTAGCATTTGTGCCAATTTGATTGGAATGCTGGAGCCCAGTGCTAACATGCTGAAGTCAAGTGCTAAAGTCACCCATAAAGATGGCAGTGCCAGTGGAACCATGCTGCTTGAGGCTCTGGATTGCATCCTGCCACCAACCCATTCGACAAGCCTTTGCATCTGCCCCTCCAGGATGTCTGCAAAATTAGTGGTATTGGTACTGTCCCTGTGGGCCGTGTGGAGACTAGTGTTCTCAAACCCGGCATGGTGGTCACCTTTGCTGCAGTCAACGTTACAACTGAAGTAAAACCTGTTGAAATGCACCAGGAAGCTTTGAGTGAAGCTCTTCCTGGGGACAACATGGGCTTCAATGTCAAGAATGTGTCTGTCAAAGATGTTCATCACGGCAGTGTGGCTGGTGACAGCAAAAATGACCCACCAGTGAAGACAGCTGGCTTCATGGCTCAGGTGATTATCCTGAATCATCCAGGCCAAATCAGTGCCGAACACACTCCGGTGCTGCATTGTCACACAGCTCACAATTGCTTGCAAATTTGCTGAGCTGAAGAAGATTGTTGTTCTGGGAAAAAGCTGGAAGATGGGCCAAAGTTTTTGAAATCTGGTAATGCTGCCATTGTTGATATGGTTCCTGGGAAGCCCGTGTGTATTGAGAGCTTCTCTGACTGCCCTCCTCTGAGCTGTTTTGCTGTTCGTGACATAAGACAGACAGTTGCTGTGGGTGTCATCAAAGCAGTGGCAGCTGGAGCTGGCAAGGTCAGCAAGTCTGCACAGAAAGCTTGGAAGGCTAAATGAACATTATCCACAGTACCTGTCATGCTAGTCTTAATCAGTGGTATGAATGGTCTCAGAACTGTTTGTCTCAATTGGCCATTTAAGTGTAATAGTAAAAGACTGGTTAATGATTACAGTGCATCGTAAAACTGTCAGAAGGGAAGAAGAATGTTTTGTGGACCATTTGGGGTTTTGTGTGTGTGTGTGTGGTCAATTTTTAAGTTATTTGTTTTCTTAATTTTTTTTTTTTTATTTGAGGGCAGTGTCACTGGCCCTCATATGTGGGACTCGAACCAGGGCCACTGGCGTCCTAAGCCAGCGCTCAATCACCGTGTCACTCGGCCGGCCCAAAATAAGTCATTTTTAATGAAAACAACTTGACAAAAAAATCTGTAACAAAATTTTGAGACCAATTAAAACAAAGTTTAATGGGAAAAGAAATATGTATCTACTAATGCAAGATGTTAGTAATAGGCAAACTAGGAGCAGGGAGAGCAGATAGACTATGTAGAGAAAACTGGGGAAACAGGAGTTCTGCAGGGACTGCCGGAATTTTTCAGGGTCAGAGGCACCTGTGAGTGCCCTTATACCTCCTTCCACCACCATCGGATGGCTGAGCTCTATCCAGGTGCTCTGACCTACCTGCAAGGTTGCCGCAGCACATTCCTGGACCTATCATCTGAGCCCATTTTGGCCCGGAACAAAGCAAGCAAACAAGATCAACAGGGCATTATAACATACACCTGGCCTCCCCACCTGGAGCTTCTCTGGCTCAGTGGGCCAGTGTCCTGGACACCTCAGGCACCTGTTTGGCCCCAACTCGCTTGTCAAAACCACCCAGCACACATAGCTGACACAGAGGTTGCTTATACATAAGAACACTTTTTTTTTTTAAAGATTTTATTGGGGAATTGGGGGAGGGGAACAGCGTTGGGGATTCAGGGAAGGGGAACAAACAAGTTGCTGTCTTTTTGTTCTTTGGTCTAGTTGCGGAGGACGTTGCTTCACTGGCCCATGTTGGTATCGTCATTGCACTCTTCCCGGATGAGGCAGATTTGTCACCGGCCTCTGGATGTAACTCACCGTGGCTATTGGCAGCTCACGCTGGCTACCGGCCACTCACTGTAGCCTATGGCAGCCCACTGCAGCAGGGGCTGCAGCCCACACTGTCGCCGGGGCTCACACAGCCCAGTTCCAGGTGGAGCTGTTGTTAGCTGTAGAGGGCAGTGTCACTGGCCCTCACATATGGGATCTGAACCAGGGCCGCTGGCATCCCAAAACCAGCTCTTAACGAATGTGCCACTCGGCCGGCCCAAGAACACTTTTTAAAGACTGGGAGACGGAGACATGTTATCTAATTCATATAAACAAACATTGAGGGGCCGGCTGAGTGGCGCATTGGTTAGGCGCTGGTTTTGGGATGCCAGCGGCCCCGGTTCGGATCCCACATGAGGGCCAGTGACACTGCCCTCTACAGCTAACAACAGCTCCACCTGGAGCTGGGCTGTGCGAGCCCCGGTGATGGTGTGGGCTGCAGCCCCTGCTGCAGTGGGCTGCCATAGGCTACAGTGAGTGGCCCGCAGCCAGCGTGAGTGGCTGGCAGCCAAGCGTGAGCTGCCAATAGCCGCCGTGAGCGACATCCAGAGGCCAGCGACCGATCTGCCTCATCTGGGAAGAGCACAATGACAATACCAACAGTGAAGCAACATCCTCCGCAACTAAACTGAAGAACAAAAAGACAGCAACTTGTCTGTTCCCCTTCCCCGATTCCCCGACGCTGTTCCCCTCCGCCAATTCCCCAATAAAATCTTTAAAAAAAAAAAAAAAAACAAATATTGAAAGTCAAACAAAATGAAAAGACAGAAGAATATCTCTCAAATGAAGAAACAAGAAAATCTCCAGAAAAACAACATACAGAAATGGAGATAGGGCCTTCCGGTAAAATGGTGGAATAGACAGACGCTGTGATAACTGCCTCCCAGGATCACACCAAAATTACAAACAGATTGTACAGCATTCAACCCTGGAGGTCCCCGGGACACTAGATGAACAGAACCACTAAACGAAGAACTTAAAGAGGAGGCCGTGTCGGGTCTGGTAGGATGGGCGGAGACAAGAGAGGGCGAACCCCGTGAAGGACGCCCCAGCTGGGGGAGGCTTCTCCAGTTGGGGGAGAGACTCTCCGGCCTCACACCAAGCTCACCAGCCCAGAGAGTTCCTTTGCCGGGAAGAGGAGTTCCAAGATAGCCGGCAGTAAATTAGTGAGGACTCTCTTTGCTCAGCTCGGTGAGGCTAAGAGCAGCTAGAGAATCAGTGGGGCAGGCGCCAGGGCTTGCTCGCCGGTGAGCACTTACCTGGTTCCTGGTGGAGGGAGTAGCTGTGTGAGCTGGGCCCAGGAGCCTGCGGGGACGGACTGAACTGAGCACCTTTGGTGCAGAAGCTGGAGGTTTTGGGACTGTAGTTCCCCTGGTATGGAGCCTGCATGCGAGTGGTGTAGGGAGGGAGCCATTTTGTCAGGATTGGGCCCTCCCACAGAGGATCAGGTCCAGGACCCCATTGGTTTGGTGGAATTGGCCCAGAAGTGCGTGTGTGTGCATGCGCTCGCGCCTGCAGCCTTGGATCCCCACCCTCTTCCCGGCTTATACTGCGTTGCCAGGGAAACGCTGGGCGGGTGCCCTCCTGCTCCAACAGAGGGCACTGAGACCTGGAGGTGCGAGAGCCGCCTCAGATCCGCACCCTCCGCACAGCTTGTGCTGCGTTGCCAGGCAAACGCCTGGTGGGCATGCTCCAGCTCCCACAGGCTGCTCACTGAGACACGGGAGTGAGCAAGTCGCCTCGGGTCCCCACTCTCCGAACTGCGCTTGCAGAGTTGCCAGGCTGGTGATTGGTTGTTGGGCTGCTCGGCCTGATCTGCAAGCAGCTGATTGGAACAGGCTGAGACTGGGAGTTTTCCTGGGAGTGTTGGGCCGTGAGCTGTGTGCCTGCGTGATCCAGCTAGGGCTCTCCTGGTGATCTATCTAATACATCAAAGCAATCCAAGAACGACAGCCAGAATAAGGAAACAAAGGAACATGTCACAAGTAAAAGATCAGAAGAAACTTCCAGAAATGGAACTAAATGGAACAGAGGGATCCAACCTTTCAGAAACAGAGTCTAGAACACTGATGATAAGAATGTTTAACAAACTTAGTGAGGACATAAGGAAGGATAGAGAAATCATAAAAAACAACCAGTTAGAACTAAAGAATACAATAACTGAAATTAAGAACACACTCGAAGAAATCACCAGTAGAGTAGATGAAGCAGAGGATCAGTGAATTGGAAGACAAAATAGCAGAAATCACCCAGCTGGAACAACAAAAAGAAAAAAGAATAAAAGACAATGAAAATAGTTTAAGAGCCCTATGGGACAAGATGAAGCGCAACCACCCTCATTTCATAGGAATACCAGAAAGAGAAGAGAAGAAGCAAGGGGTTGAGAATGTATTTGAAAAATAATGATTGAAAACTTCCCTACCCTGGTGAAAGAAATCAACATACATGCCCAGGAAGTGCAGAGAATTCCAAACAAGCTGAACCCAAACAGGTCCACACTAAAACACATCATAGTTAAAATGGCAAAGCTTAAAGACAGAGACAGAATCCTAAAAGCAGCAAGAGAAAGACAGCAGGTTACATACAAAGGAACTCCTATTAGACTAACAGCTGACTTGTCTACAGAAACTCTGCAGGCCAGAAGGGAGTGGCAGGAGATATTCAAAGTGACGCAAAATAAAGGCCTACAACCAAGATTGCTCTACCCATCACGGCTATCACTTAAAATTGAAGGAGAAATAAAGAGCTTCTCAGAAAAGAATAAGCAAGCTTAAGGAGTTCATTTCCACCAAGCCAGCATTGCAAGAAATGTTAAAAGGGCTTTTATAAACCAAAGAAAGGGGTAAACAAGCTAACCTAGGAAGACCAGGAATACAAATAACAAAATGGCAACACATATGCACCTATCAATAATCATTTTAAATGCTCCAATCAAAAGACAGAGAGTGGCTGAGTGGATAAGAAAATAGGATCCCTGTATATATGCTGTTTACAGATGGAATAAGATATTTCATGCAAATGGAAATGAGAAAAAAAAGCTGGAGTAGCAGTACTTATTTTGGACAAAATAGACTTTAAAATGAAGACTACATAGGCTGGCTGAGTGGCTCAGTTGATTAAGAGCTCACTCAAGACTGCGAGCTGAGCTCTGAGCAACGGCGGTTCGATGCCAGCCCGAGCTGAGTTGCCGTTGAGCTGCCAACAGGTGGCAGAATGGCTCAGCCTAAAAAAAAAAAAAATGAAGACTACAATAAAAGACAAAGAAGGGCACTATAACCCTAATAAACATCTATGCACCCAACACAGGAGCTCCTAATTATATATAACAGATTTTGACAGACATAAACACAGAGATCAACAGTAACACTATTGTAGTAGGGGACTTCAACACCCCGTTGTCATCAGTGGACAGATCCTCTAGACAGAAAATCAACATGGAAAGAGTGGCCTTAAATGACCTTTAGACCAGCTGGACTTCGTTGATATTTTTAGAGCATTTCACCCTGAAACCACAGAATATACATTCTTCTCAAGTGCACATGGGACATTTTCCAAGATAGACGACATGTTAGGCTACAAAATAAGTCTCAGTAAATTTAAGAAGATTGAAATCATATCAAGCAGATATAAAGGAAAAACTGATGGTTGCTGGCTGGGAGGGAGTGGGGAAGAGGGAGAGGGGGAAGGTTTTGGACAGCATAGGTGGGTGACTACAATGTTGCCGCAGGGATATGGGGGGCAGTTCTGGTAATGTAATTGATAATGTTGTGAAGAGACTATTATGTTAAGTGAAATAAGTCAGTCGGAGAAAGACAAGTACCATATGATCTCACTTATATGTGGAATCTGAAAAACTGAATGAATGAGCAAAGTAAACAGAAACAGACTCATACATATAGAGAAAAAATTGAGGGTTGCTAGTTGGGAGCGGGGTGGGGATGAGGGAGAAGGGGAAGGGATTAGACAGCATAAATAGGCAACTACAATATTGCCACAGGGATATGAAACACAGTTTGGGGAATATAATAATGTTGTAAAAATTTTGTGGCGTGTCAGATGGTCATATGTCTTGTTAGGGAGACCACTTCATGGATGGAGTAGAGGTTGATCACTGCACTGTACACCTTAAACTGATGTTGTATAATATTGTATGCCAACTGTAATTGAATATATAGATAGTCATGGGATGTGGAGTATACTGTGGAAGGGAGTCAAAGGAATTGTAATAGATATGTATGATATGTGGGGGAGGTGTGGGGTGGCGAACTGGAGGAGGGAGGTTGTCACTTTGAAGGGTAAAAAGTATAACTATTGCACTGTGTTGTACACCTGAAACTAATTTTTTTTTAAATGTTTATTTCACAATAAAAGAGTTTAAAAAAAAAAGAAATGGAAATAAGTAATTTGTCTGATAAAGAATTTAAAAAAAAAAAAATGATCATAAGGATGCTCCCCAAAGTTGAGAGTAGAATTGAGGAACTCAGGGAGAACGTCAACAGAGTTAGAAAGTATTCTAAAGAAACCAAGCCAACCTGAAGAATACATAACCGAAATGAAAAAATACATTAGAAGAAATCAACAGAAGATCAGCTAATATCGAAGAATGGCTCAGTGACCTGGAAGACAGACTAGCGGAAATCAATCAAAACAGCAAGAAGAAAAAAGAATTTAAAAAATAAGGATAATTTAAGGGACCACTGGGATAATATCAAGCACTCAAACATTCACATTGTAGGGATCCCTGTAGGAGAAAAAAGGGAGAAAAGGACAGAAGCTTTATTTTAAGAAATAATGGCTGAAAGCTTTCCTAAATTGGGAAAGGAAACGGATATTCAGGTCCAGGAAGCACAGAGAGCTCCAAACAAGATAAACCCAAAGAGACCCACACCAAGACATATTGTAATTAAAATGGCAAGTTACAGATAAAGAGACAATCTTGAAGGAAGCAAGGGGGAACAATGAATTACATACGAGGGAAACCCCATAGGGCTCTCAGCTGACTTCTCAGCAGGAACTTTACAGGCCAGAAGAGGTGAAAGAAAGGAACCTACAATCCAGGATAATTTACCTGGCAAGGTCATCATTCAGAATTGAAAGAGAGATAAAGCGTTTCCCAGGTAAGCAAAGACTAAAGGAGTTCATCACCATTAAGCCAGCTTTACAAGAAATATGAAAGGGTCTTCTTTAAGCAGAAAAGGAAAAGCCATAACCAGAAATACGAAAACATGAGGAAGGAAAAAATTGCACAGGTAAAGCCAAATATTTAATTAATACAGTAAAGCAGACATTTAAAAAGCTACTACAAAGGTCAAAAGAAGAAAAATGTATCAAACTCAACTCAAACTATAATAAATAGTTAGGAGATACACACGAAAGATTTAAAACATGACATCATAACAAAGCATGGCGGCAGGGGGAGGGGGGGAATGTAGTCCTTAGAGAATATATTTGAACTTAAACACCTACTAGCCTAAAATAGACTACTATAGATATAGAATAATATACATAAACCTCATGGTAACCACAAACCAAAAAACATTTTTGCATAGCGAAGGAAACCATCAACAAAACAAAGAAAAACAACTTACTGAATGGGAGAAGATATTCACAAATGATACATTTCATAAGGGGCTAATATCCAAAATATATAAGGAATTCATACAACTTAACACCAAACATCAAACAAACAATCTCATTTAAAAATGGGCAGTGGGGGGGCCGGCCGAGTGGTGCGGTGGTTAAGAGCTTGCTTGGGATGCCAGCGGTCCCAGTTCGGATCCCACATATGAGGCCCAGTGATACTTTCCTCTACAGCTAAGATAGTGAACAACAGCTCCACCTGGAGCTGGGCTGCTGTGAGTCCCTGGGGATGGCATGACTGCAGCCCCTGCTGCAGTGGGCTGCCATAGGCTACAGTGAGTGGCCGGCAGCCAGCGTGAGCTGCCAAGAGCCGCTGTGAGCGGCCGTCCAGAAGCCGGAGACTGATCTGCCTCACCTGAGAAGAGCTCAATGATGATACCAACATGGGCCAGTGAAGCAATGTCCTCCACAACTAGACTGAAGAACAAAAGGACAGCAACTTGTCTGTTCCCCTTCCCCGGTTCCCCAATGCTGTTCCTCTCCCCCAATTCCCCAATAAAATCTTAAAAAAAAAAAAAAATGAGCAAAGGACCTGAATAGACATTTCTCCAAAGAGGTTATGCAGATGGACAATACACATATGAAAAGATGTTCATCAGATAAATGAAAATTAAAATCACAATGAGTTATCACCTCACACCTGTCAGAATTGCCATCATCAATAAATCAACAAACGAGTGTTGGCGATGATGTGGAGAAAGTGGGGGACCGTCATAGACTGCTGGTGGGAATGTAAATTGGTACAGTCACTGTGGAAAATAATATGGAAGGTCCTCAAGAAATTAAGAATAGAATTACTATATGACTCAGCAATCCCTCTTCTAGGTATACCCAAAAATTTGTAAACATTTATTCGTAAAGATATATGTACACCTACGTCCATTGTAGTACTATTCACAGTGGCCAAAACATGGAAACAACCCAGGTGCCCTTCAATAGATGACTGGGTAAAGAAAATGTGGTACATATATACAATGGAATACTACTCAGCCATAAGATGAAATACTGCCATTTGCAACAACATAAATGGATCTTGAGTTTATCATGCTAAGCAAGTCAGACATAAAAAGTTGAAAACCATGTGATTTCACTCATATGTGGGATATAAAATTGAAAGCAGGGGACTGGGAGAGTGGCTCAGTTGGTTAAGAGCTTGCTCAAGAGTGTGAGCTCTGAGCAACAGGGTCGCCAGTTCAATTCCCACATAGGCCAGTGAGCTGCGCCCAAGCTGAGCTGCCGCTGAGCTGCCAACAGGTGGCAGGGTGGCTCAGTTGGTGAGCACATGCTTCTAACAACAAGGTTGCCTATTCGAGATGGTGGCTTTGCCTGCCCGCAACTAATTGAACATAGCACTTTGAGCTGAGTAGCACGACTGGACTTGGAGCTGAGCTAGCTGCACCCTCCACAACTAAGATTGAAGGACAACAAGTTGGCTGGTCCCCTTCCCCAATTCCCCAACACTGTTCCCCTCCCCCAATTCCTCAATAAAATCTTTAAAAAAAAAAAAACTGAAAGCAACAAACAAACAAGACAGGCAAACAAAAACTGATAGACACAGACAACAGTTTAGTGGTTGCAGGGGGAAAGGGGAGTGGGGGGAGGTAGAAAAAGGGAAAGGGGATCAAATATATGGTGATGGAAGGAGATTTGACTGTGGGTGGTGAGCACACAATGCAATATACAGATGATGTTTACAGCACGGGCCCTCATATGTGAGACCCGAACCGGGGCTGCTGGCTTCCCAAGCCAGCTCTTAACCACCGCGCCACTCGGCCACCCCAATATACAGATGATGTATTATAGAATTGTATACTTCAAACCTATACAATTTTATTAATGAATATCACCCCAATTAATTTAATTTTTTTTAAAAAAACAGAATCAGACTCATAGATATAGAGAACTAGATGGTGGTTGCCAAAGAGGAGGGGGTAGGGGGATGGGAATTTAAAAATAAATAAAGTCTATCAATTACAAAAAACAAAAGGCTAGTAACATAATAAAATATTGCCAAAACACACTCACACAAAAATCTCAGGCCTTCCCCTTTCTCCACAGAGCCCTGAGGGAGGAGCACTCACTGTGCACATTTCCCTAGTAGCAGGGCCCCTCTTTTCCACTCCGATGCTCCCTAATTTCACCTTCTGTGTTTCCACCTGCAAAATGGAGGCAGAGTTGGATTAGCTGATCTCATAAGAGCCCTAAGTTCAAGTATAGAATAAGCTTGTTTTGTTCTTTACAAAATGAGAGCTATTCATTATGTTTCATCTCCTGTGTGTGAGCAAGGCTCCCCCCACTGCCAGAGACAAAAACAGATTCTGAGAATGCCGAGATTTAGGCTTCTTCCCTCCCCACACATAGCTGAACTGAACACCGGCCTCCTTCATGCCTCTCCAGCCCAAAGCTTTTTCCAAGGGCACACATTTTTCCTTTGAGGGACAAACTGGTTATATTGTGACTCTGGAGTACCCACTCAGGTATGGGGGTGGAGGAAGGAAAATGATGGAGGACTCCTCAGGGAGGGTCCTAGAAAGAGATAGGAGAGAATGACATAGAAGAATGTCTGTGCCCACCCGTCTACCATGACCTATTTTCAGGAATAGACTCACCCAACAACATGGGCAGTGGTGTGGCTCTCTGCAAAGTAGATCCTGTTTTCCTAATGACTTTTATTACCATATTAGAGAGGTGTTCTGTAGGGGAAAATAGCCACTAATAGTTCAAATTGAAAATTTCAGGGCCGGCCGAGTGGCGCATTGGTTAAGCGCTGGTTTTGGGATGCCAGCAGCCCTGGTTCGGATCCCACATGAGGGCCACTGACACTGCCCTCTACAGCTAACAGCTCCACCTGGAGCTGGGCTGTGCGAGCCCCGGTGATGGTGTGGGCTGCAGCCCCTGCTGCAGTGGGCTGCCATAGGCTACAGTGAGTGGCCCGCAGCCAGTGTGAGCGGCTGGCAGCCAAACATGAGCTGCCAATAGCTGCGGTGAGCGACATCCAGAGGCCAGCGACCGATCTGCCTCATCCGGGAAGAGCGCAATGACGATACCAACAGTGAAGCAACATCCTCCGCAACTAAACTGAAGAACAAAAAGACAGCAACTTGTCTGTTCCCCTTCCCCGATTCCCCGACGCTGTTCCCCTCCGCCAATTCCCCAATAAAATCTCAGAAAAAAATAAAATAAAATTTCATAAGGTGATTCAAATGGTGACCACCCCCTAGGTGTTGAAGTCTAGGGGTGAGTTTACAGCTTTGACCCTGCCAGCACCCTTTTCCAAGGAGCCCATATACAGAACTGCTGGACCTCACTCTCTTCCTATCAATTGTCTGAGTAGAAACCACAAAGACCCATAGGGGTAAGGTACAATGCCACTCTTGACCAACATGAAGTGCTATTACCATATACCACCTGCACTCTTGCTGAAGCCTTCTTTCAGTTTATTTTTGCTTGCTTTATTACTAATTGAGGCCCAGCTTTATCTGCCCTACAAATTATGATTCTCTGAGATAAGACAAAAATGAGCCAAACCGTTTCCAAAGTGTTCATCCAGTGGCATAATTGCCCCAGCATTCTGGAAGTAATCATGGCTGTCTGTGACTTTGAAGAAAATAATAAATTTAAGAAGTAAAACCAGCTGGACTCTGTGCTAAAATCCTGGAGGGAGGAAGAACCTCATCTGAGCTTCATCTGCCTGCGTCCATACCTGTCCTTAAACCCAAAGCCAGTTCTTCGTGGAACCTCCATCTGAAAGAAGACTCAGCTCACCTGTCAGACAAAGGAGACACAGGTCTGCCCTAGGGGACCCCAGTCTGAGGGGGAAGCTGAGGCTGAGCAGGGCATGACTCTGTCCTGGACATCACAAACTGAGGAGGAGACACAGCCTTACCTGCAGGCTCCAATCGGAGGGGAAATGAGCTTGCTCTGAGGGTCTCAGTCTCAGGAGGGGACCACAGCCCACACGTGGGAATCTTGGGAAATGTTGCCCTGAGGGAAACACGGCTTTGCTCTGGGAGCTCCAGTCTGAGGGCACATGATCCTATCCTTCAGAGCCCCTAACCAGTGGAAAACATTGATGTACCCTAGTGGCATAGGAGTATATAAAAGACCCCAACAAGCAACAAACAGACATTGCCAGAGTTTCAGGCCCAGTAGTCACCCAACAGTCGCTGCCCCACCTGGTTCCCTGTGGTCAGGAGTTGACCTGAGCTTCTCACGCACACCTGGCCAATCTTTAACTCACTCAGGCTAGCCTAGGGCTCCCCTCTGGCCATGTCCAAAGTGGGAGGAACTGGACCTGGAGACTTTGCTCCTTCCTCTCCCCCTCCCCCTTCCTCCTGTCCCCCACAGCAGGCTGCAGGCTGGCTGGAACAGTTCTGGCCTGCTCCTTCATCATCCCAGGCTGGTCTCACAACCCTAGGAGGTGGGCGCCATTATACCCTCTGTAGAGATAAGGAACCCAAGTCTCAGAAAGCATGAGCTGGGAACTGGTTGGGGGTGGGGGGGGACTCAGGACTATGTCCCCTACACCTGTGCAGAGCCCCTCCCCCTACCCTTCCTCACGCCCGCAGCCAGAGCTGTCTGCATAGAACAGGGCAGCTCAGGAATGCAACATGGTCAATGAACCATGTGTAGAAAGAGCACTTGGCTGGATGGGGAGGAGCCCTGAGCTCAGGTTCTCCGTGTGAGTAACCAAGTCCCTCCCCCTCTCTGGGCCTCAGGCCCCCATCTTCAGTCACCTCTGAGGCTTTCTCCAGCACTGTAAACCTGAGGACTGGACCAGTAACAATGACACCCCCTGTTCTGCTAGCCTCAATTAAGGCTATAGGCAAGATCCCAAGAGGGTGTGGCAAACTTTGAGGTGCAGTTTGGTAAAGATGAGATTGGTAGGGAAAGCCCTGGGCTGGGAACCCCACCTCTGCTTCACAGGGAAAATTACGTGACTTCTCTAAGCCTCTCAGAGTGTCCAGTTCAGACCCTCAACTCCTTTCATCTCAAGTGTCCACCACCACCCTTTACATATCTTGCTTTAGGTTCTTGAGAGAGGCACTTGATTGGTTCACGCCATCTTTTTGAGCAAAGTCATATAGGTCAGAGGTCACAATTATTCAGTGATTAGGTCCCCTTCGGCCTACCTCTGAGCCAAATAGTCACAGCACGCTAGTGACTTTGGCAGGTGGGCCCTGCACACTAGGCCCAGGAGAGACAATGGCAGAAGGGAAAGCTACAAGAGCCACACAAGCGTCTCCATTCATCATTTTCCTGTCCTGCCCACCCCTCTTCACACCTTCGGTGCAAAGCAATCTGCCCTTACTCAGTCCTCCTTTATCCTCTAAGAGATAGGCCTCCTGAAAAATTCGAGCAAGAACCACCACTGTTCTTGCTCAAAACCACCCCTTCACTGAAGAGGGCTGTGACATGGCCAGGTGGTCCTGACTGGCTCCTTTTTCCCTCAGGATGACCTCTCTCCCAGGATCCCCTGGGTCCATATGCAAATGTACCCAGTCCCCGAGGACCCCCAGATCTGCTCAGGTAAGTTTCAGTCTTAAGGCAACTTATTCCCCAAGGAAGAATTCCCCAATTGACAAAGGCATCTGAGGAGCAAGCAGACTATCCCAAAGCAGGGTGGTGAATGCACTGTCTGAGGGGGGGAAGTCAAGCAGAAACTGGATTTTCTTAGTCCCAAGTTTATGGGGTTCAAAAAGTCAGCCCATGAATTTGCCCTACACCTTGTCATGGGCTCTTGTCTGAGGTAGTCACGCCCTGAGCCAAGCTCCCCATCCCTCAGTGATCCCCCCTTCGAAATTAGCCCCCAGGACCCCATACTCTGGTTACCCCTCCAATGTAACATAACACCAGGTTTGTAGGACCCCCGGAGTTGGAGGTGTAATTCAAAGACATGCAGCTGTGGTGGGCTCTAAGGCTGTGCAGGAGAGAGGGCACTTTTGGGCAAGTGCCCCTTACCTGCACTAATGAGGGAAGCCACCTCTGGTCCTCGCTGAGGCACTCTCCCGCTGGGCTCTGGGTAGCAGTGGATTTTTCTGCTTTTAGGATAATGTGGTGATACTTGATATGCTTCCCCTTCTACTCTGCTGCCCACACACACCATGATGAGTCCAATCCCCAGCATGGCCTAGGAAAGAGAAAGGGGATAAGGCAGGAGGCTGGCTCAGAGAGGGGTCCAAATCCCAGCTCGTACGCTAATCCTGGGCCAGTTGCACAACCTTTCTGAGTCTAGATTTTCTCATCTTGCAGCTGGGCATGGTAATCCTACCCCACAGGGTTGGTAGGAGACTTAATGAGATAGAGTGTGTAAAGTGCCAGGTATCAGGTTACTCACACACACACACACACACACACACACAAAACACACACACACACACACACACACACACGGGGCTGGGAAGGATGGGCTCAGGACAGGACTGAACCCATGACATGTGTTGAATATGCCGCTGTGCTTTATACCAGGCATATATGTGTGAGTCGGCATTCCCAGGACCCTGTACCCTCTTACTATTGGGGTCTTGCCAGGGCCTGGACTCAGCCCACTTCCTTCCACTGCTCCCCCCACCCAGAAGCTGGAGGGGGGTGTTGGCGTGCCTAGGAACAATGGGCCCCCAACCCCTTCCGGCCCATTGCGTGAGAAGGAGCTGCCAGGAGGAAACTTACCTCCCAGTGGGACAGGCCACCACCCACCCCCCCATGCCTGCCCCAGGGAAGCCTGGACACCCGCTGTGCTACTGGATAGGAGGGCCTCTCACTCTGTACATTTTGTCCTACGACCTGCTCTGGCTTCCCTCACCGTTTTTCAGAGGCATCCCTGACCCTTGTCCTGGGCTGGGTCTTCCTGAAAGTCCAGGGCCTTGTTCTCCTTCATCTGTGTCCCCAGTACGTGGCCTGGCTAGAGCAGCCTTCATGAGTGTTGACCAACTGAGTGTAGGGAGCCAGTCCAGAGATGGTCAGGGGCCCAGGGGCTGAGCCAGGAAAGGTGAGAAAGGCTTGGGGCTCAGCCAAAACTCCTACACTGCCCACAGGGGTGAGGTCAGGGCCCCAGAAATCCCTCCAGAGGGCATAGGGCACACTGCTGGGCGGCCGAGGGTGCTTTCACCAGAAAGCGCCCCCAGCACTCAGGGTTCCATCTGCGTAGCGGCGTCTTTGCCTACACCCCCATCTCTCTCTCTCTGCCCCCCCGCCCCCCACTCCAACGTGGTCCAGTGCCTCCACCATCAGACTAGGGGCCCTCCGAGGTGGAGGTAGAACTGTTCGCGCCAGGTGGGCCGCTGACCAGAGGCTCTGGACAAGACACCCTGTCTGGGCATCAGTGTGCCCACCTAGAAGCCATGTTCGGGGAGTGGACTGTATGGGACCTTCCCTGCAGCTGGGCCCTCCCAGCCTGGGGGTGAGGTGAACACTAGCCCTGAACGCAGCCTTGTTTGATGTGCAGGTGGAAGCTGAGTTCTGCCTGCATCTCACCCAGCTACTCCTTTTCCACACCGTGGCCCCCAAAGCTCTGGGCAGGGTCTCTGCTCCCTGTCCAGGAAGGTGGTATCACCAGTGTGACCACTGCCAGCCAGCCACAACAGAAACATGTTTCACAAACCTGCCTAATTACCCTGCCAGCTGCCTCCCCACATCCACCCCCACCTCAGAGAGGGTGCAAATCCAGGACTAAGATACCTCGATTCTCACTGCAAGGACTCTGAAGCATGCGAGTGAGTGGCTCACTTGGCCCTGAGGGCACAGGAGGTAGCAGACACACCTGCAAACACCCACCTGGCTGCAAGTATGCACATACCTGGCTGGCGTGCTGATCCATCTGAACATAACACCTGGCAAACTCACGCATATGTATACACCTGACCACTCCAGGCCCAAGCTTGCCCACGTGCATGCATCCTCAGAGAGTGGTTGCCCCCACATCTGCAGTCTTCTACACATACCCCCAGGACTAGCCTTTGATATGCATGCCCACCCCCACCCCCCACTCCCCACTGGCTCACTGGTACTCTTGACTGGGCCACCCCAAGAACTACACCTCCTTGTGGACCCCACATCATCTACACTTTGGAGATTCAGAGGACACTGGGGTTATGGAAGGGTTCTTGGGGTGGACCCCAGGCAGGCCCAGGGGTAACAATAAGGTCTAGTGCTACGTGGCAGATGACAGAGCAGTGAGTGTTTGTTCCCAGCAGTGCTACCAATTCATTCATTCATTCATTCACACAAGCTTTTATTAAAAGGTAATGTTTCAAATCAGTGGGGAAAAATATATTATTGAACAAATAATGTTGACCAAAAAATGGGTCCTGAGGCCGGCTGAGTGGCTCAGTTGGTTAAGAGTTGGCTTAGAGCGCCAGCTCTGAGCAACAGGGCTGCCGGTTCAATTCCCACATGGGCCAGTGATGCTGCGCCCGAGCTGAGCTGTCGCTGAGCTGCCAACAGGTGGCAGGATGGCTCAGCTGGTGTAACAACAAGATTGCCTGTTCAATGGTGGCCACCCGCAACTAAACACTGAACTCTGCACCCTAAGCGCCCGGATGGCTCAGTGGATAGAGCATGCACTCTTAACAAGAAGGCTGCTGGTTCAATTCCCGCATGGGATGGTGGCTACGCCCACCTGCAACTAAGATTGAACACAGCACCTTGAGCTTAGAGGTCACGAGCTGCCGACCGGCAGCCAGATGGCGACTGGTGCCCTCCACAACGAAGATTAAAGAACAACAACTTGGCTGGTCCCCTTCCCTAATTCCCCAACACTGTTCCCCTCCCCGAATTCCCCAATAAAATCTTTAAAAAAAAAAAAAATGGGTCCTACCTCCCTCCTAACACCAAAATAAATTCAAATGGATCAAAAATTTAAATGTTAGGGGCCGACCGAGTGGCACATTGGGTAAGGCTGGCTTGGGATGCCAGCGGCCCTGGTTCAGATCCCACATATGAGGGCCAGTGATACTGCCCTCTAAAAAAAAAAAGAAAAGAAAAGGAAAAGTAAACATACAAATAACTACTCAATTACAAATTGTAATGGGTGCTATGAAGAAGCAATGGGGTGCTTTGAAGAGACAAATAGGGAGACGACTTTAGATGGGTTGGTCAAGTCAGGCTTCTCAGAGGAGGTAGAATTAAATAGGAAGAGCAGAGGAAAAAGAGCTCCAGTCAGAGGGCCCAATATGTGCAAAGGTCCTAAGGCAGAAAAGGATTTACTGTGTGCTCATGGGCAAATTACCACCCCTCTCAGGGAAGGCATAGCCTCACCTATGAAATAACCTCATATGAAGATGGAGAGACAGAGGCTCAGAGAAATGGCTTTCCCAGGCAAGTGGATGAGCCAGAACCAGCATCTACATCTTTTGGGTCCATGAACTCAGTGCTATTCCAGCTGCGCATTTGGAGTCTCTTGCAGAATCACAGAGACCAGGAATGGAGGTTAAGGGGGTAAGAAGTTGGCCACTCCCCTGGCTCTGCCCTCCCTCCCCCGCCAGCTCATAGACCGAGGGAAGGAAAAAATCAGGCTTCATGCACGTGCAGGCATTTACACACATGCCATGAACACCAAGCACGGCTCACAGACAGCTGTGGTCACCTTGGGCCGGGAGCCAGACTTCCCCTCTACTTTGCCCCAGCCTTTGAAAGGCACCCCTTTTAAAATGCTGCTTCTTTTGTGTACAAACCTCAGTGCGTGTGTGTATGTCCTGGTATACCTGCAAATTCATGTGTGCAGTGTCATTCTCAGCATGTTTACACTGAGTGCTCCCGAAGGGTCGCAGCCAGTTCCTGTTTCCTTCATCACATCATGATAATTTAATCCTCACAACAATCCCCTGGGGCTTACACTATTATTTACTCCTTTTTTTTTTTTTTTTTTAATTGGGAAACAGTGTGTTTTTCCAGGACCCATCAGCTCCAAGTCAAGTAGCTGTCTTCAATCTAGTTGTGGAGGGCGCAGCTCTGTGGCCCATGCGGGGATCGAATCTTCAACCTTGGTGTTATGAGCGCTGTGCTCTAACCACCTGAGCTAACCGGCCGCCCCTATTTACTCCTTTTTACAGATGAGAAAACTAGGGCCCAGAGACATCATATACATGGCCCAGCAGGTAAGTGGCAGAGGAAAGACTCAAACCCAGGGCTGCGGGACGGCAAAGCCCCTGTCTTTAGCTGAGCACTAGAAAAATGTGTAACAAATAAGCAAAGAAGTGAACCTCATGGCACAGATGAGGAAACAAGGCTAGATAGGCACCTAGGAAACTGGTGTATGAGCAAGGCTAAACACCCAGCCTTCAATCTTTCCAGCCAGGCCCCTTCCCAGCTACCGCCACCACCCTACCCATCCGGAGGGCTGCAGCATCCTGTCTGGCTCCTGCCAGTCTCTCACACAGGCTGGTAAGCGGACAGTAGGTGGGACTGGGCAGGGTCTCCTCTTTGCCATCCTGGGGTCTGGCTGAACTCTCTGGCCCCTCCCCCACACCCCTAGGGATGCACCTGGGCCGGCTAACAAGGGGCTGCCTTCTCCCCAAGCGACACCCCACAGGACCAGAAGTCCTTGAGCCTGTCTTCCCATGGTGGTGTCAGTGCATGTCGGTGCAGAGCTGTGAGCTCATCTAACTAGGCCTGCTCCCAGTGCACCAGCGCCCCCTGGGAGCCTTCCTTCTCAGCAAGGTCTATTTCCTTGGAGGTCTGTGCAAGCCCCGGACCCTGGAAAGGGAGCACATGGTCTGCACACCGAGGGTATGATAGGGGGCGACTCCAGGAAGGTCCATCCCCATGCCTGAAGTCCCTCCTCCTTCATGCTTCCCACCTGGGTGTGGGCACTGTCCTGGGGGCTCCTCTCCACCTGTGCACTGGGCCCCTTCCTCCGAGCAGCCATACTCTCATGTTCTTGTTCCGGTGGAGTGGAACTGTCCCTAAAAGCTAAGCTGGAAGGTTTCCTAGGCACTTGCTACAGCTGTAGTCTTCAAAGTCTGCAAACTTTTTCCAGAAACAGGACTCATTGTTCAAAGGAAACCTGGTCACTTTGCCCCTGACACTGCCCCCGCAAAAATTCGGGCTGTGATCTGCAGGGATGAGAGTGGCCCTTCCTCCTCCGACCCCTGCAGCTGTCCAATTCTGCACCCTCTTCCTGCCGCCAGCCACGTTCTCCATTCTCAGGCCAGGATCTACCCCCACCCTCATGCTGGTAGCTGGAGCCACCAGAGTGCAGTCTGTGCCACCCCCTGGTGGTCACTTGGAGAAGCACATGCATCCCGCTGCCACTGACGGGTCACCACAGCCCTGGGGACCCCATTCCAAATAGACAGTCTAAGGAAAAGTGAATTTACTTTGCAAATGCAGCTTTGAGACAAGTTTCCAGTCCTTCCTACTTAGAAATTCTGGAGAAGGCACTAAGAATGGCCAGAGGACTCTCCCCAGCTTCTCCCCATCATTCCCTGGTCTGGTCATCATCAACCCACCTGATTAGAAATTCCTGGTCCAATTCCTTACCAAGAGCCCAACTTCTTTTCTCTTACTTCTGGGAAAGGGAGCTCACTACCCCCAATGCTGACCCATCACCTTTTCTGTGCCGGGGCACTGGGAATACTGACCTTGTGAGACTCTCAAACTGCTCCCTGGCCTGTTGCAACAGGTGAGCAAACGAGGGTTACAGGTGCACCAACAGGCACAGAGATGAAGTGGCCCATTCTACAAGCATGTACACCCCCACCTACCTCTTCTCAGGGCTCTTATATTCAAAGGAATTAAATCCTAGAATCTTAGAGACGTCTGGAGTCCAGCTGCCCCCTCGATTCTGCTTGGGAATCCGCCAACACCACCTGACCACTTGCTCTCACCAGGCCCCTCCTTGTACTGTGCCCATCAGTCCCCATGACACTCTGAGGGCAGCGTGCCCATGCCCAACAGGCAGATGGATATGGGGGTGCAGAAGGGAGGTCACTTACCCAGGGTGACACCGATAGGCATTTGCAGAGTTGGCCTTAACATCAGGAGTGCTGGTGGCTCCTGTAGCTCAGACTTCCCTGCACCCACACATGACACCTGGGCCCAAGCCAGGCCCACCAAGCAGGTTCAAAGCAGGCTGTGAAACCAGCAGTTTGTCCCCAGCCTGCCCCTCATGCCCCTTCATCCCAGTCCTGCCTCCCACCTGGAGGCCCAGGACCATTCCACTCAGACCCTGCACCAGCAACTCCTCTGTGCCTGGATGGAAACATCTCCCCCAGCTCACAGCCCCTTCATTGCAAAGCAAACCCAGGACCTGGGGCTGGGGCCTCTGGAACTGCTGTCCGATTGAGAGCCCCCTCATGGGGCAGGAGAGAGCCCAGGCTCTGGGCTGGTTCGGCAAATCAGCCTCTGTGGGCCTCCAGGGCATACAGGTAAGATCTAGATACTATTGTTTTCCTTGAAGGATAATGATCAAATCAGATCAAATGTACAAACACCCAGCACACAGTAGGTATTCAAGAGTGTGCCTTCCTCCTCGTCCTCACCTTGCTCTTGTTAGTCAGAAAATCCCAGGGGTGTCAGCAACGCTGAGGCTAGGCCAGGTGCCCAGCACGGTGGTGGCCTTGGAATGTGAGGGCAGCCCAAGCTGGAGAACCCTGGGGAATCCTGGCAGCCAGCTGCTGGTCTGGCTGTCCCCTACTAGCACCTCATCTGGAAAAGCCCTTTCAGAGCCATACAGGGGCCACTGGGATTTCTAGAAAGGCTGCTTTCTGCCTCTCTGTAAAGGAATGAGCAACCCGCCCGTGCTTTCCGGAAGCAGCCGCATCACCTCCCCTTCCAACTGCCCTTGTTTCCCTGTCCTCATCTCCACGGACCAGCCCTGCCACACTCCCAGTTGGGAAGGGTCAGCTCTGCCTCTGGCCCCTGCTGAGCTGGGAGAGGGTCCTCGCCAGGCTCCTGGCAGCCGACCTCTTCCACAACACACATGCCTGCTCTTCCGGCATGGCCCTGGGGCTGCGGGCCAGAGCCTCGTGACTGCTCTCTGCCTCCAGCCAGCCCCATCGTTTTCCGTTCCTCACGGGATCTGCACTCTGACCACCGGGAGGCGCTGTTCCCTTTCAAACCTATGAGACCACAAGCCAGCACCATCAGAGACCAAACTGCAAAAATCACTTTCACTAAAAATGTTATGTATTTACTGAGTAAGATTAATAAAACTTAAAAATAATAAAATAAAAGAGGGCAGAAACCAAGTCATCACGGGGAGTGAAAGAGGAAGACAATGGCCTTTGTCTAATCGCTGCTGTGAATCTGGCACTTCCCACGCAGGACCTTACCTCATCCTCCCACCGCCTCAACGAGGGTGGGGTCAGGGGGCACCGGGCAGGGTTCTAAGTCACAAACAACAGAAACTGATCTCTGGCTAACATAAGCAAAAAATAACCATGCTGCTCACAGAAGCGGCAGAAAAAGACTCCAGGAAGCCGGCAACAGTAGACAACTAAGCTAGGGCCCCCAGTGTGGTTTGAACAGGATGCTGCCCCTGGCCTCTCGGCTCTCAGCTGAAAATAATCTCCAGGAGTCCCTAGTGCTTGTGGTACTGCTTCCCTCTGTCATATAACCCCATCCTAGCTGACCTGAAACCTCATGCTGCTTCTGCACCACAAGCTCAGGGAAGCAACCGGCTCCTCCCAAGCTTTGGTCCTGTCACCCCAACCTCAATCTTTCACTCATTCACCCAGTGCTAGGTCCCTGTCGACATGAAGCACCGAGGACCCAGGCTCCCAGACTCCGGCAGGCCAGCCTTCCCTCTGAGGCTGCTGCTCATGGCTGCCTGGCCCCATGGTAGAACTGGGGGCGGGGCAGGGGGGATGGGGTGGAGGTGGGGGCTGGCATAGGACTGGCTGAGGAATTAGAACTGCATGGCCCCAGGGGTGGCGGGGAGTCTTGGGGGATAAGAGGCCACCTCTATAACCAGAACTGGCCCAACTGGAGGAAGAAGTGACCTATACCTCTAGGGGGCTACCTCTATGTCAGGAGAGCACCTCTGGAGACCCAGAAGTTAAGGGTAGGGGTCCAGGAAGATGGGCTGGGGGGGGGGCGGACAATAGGGCAGCAGGCAAGGACCTTCTCCCTGGAATGGGAGCCATGAGACCTGTGGCAGGAGTGACAGCAGAGACCCCAAGGAGAATTCAGTCACTCATTTATTCACTCAACATGCAATTACTGCTACAAGCTCAGTGCCACCCCATGGAGGGACAGAGAGCTTCCCCCACCCAGACACACACAGTTTAGAATTAAATTCAGAAGGGCTGTACAACCCAAGGAAAGGGACATATACCACCTGGTCCCTGGAGCCCACTGAAGAAGGGCCCTCCAGGCCCCAACCCTGACTCACAGGTAGCTTCTGGAACTCCCTCTGGCTCAGGGAGGGTCCCCTCCCTATCCAGCTCCACCCCACTCTCAACCAAGGGAGGGCATTTCTGAAAGCGTCCTGATCTCTGACAGGGACAGATGTTGGCACCAGGCTTATTCACAGGTATCACACCTGGGCAACAGGATTTGCATGTGATAGCAAAAGCTCAGCCTGAAGCTTGAGCCAGACACACCTCTGGTTCCTGCTCCTGGCGCTCTGGCACCTTACGCAAGGCCAGGTTCCCCACCTTTGCACTACAGAGAACCCCAGGATGCTTTTCTTTTTTTTCTTCTTTTTTTTGAGGGCAGTGACACTAGCCCTCATATGTGGGACCCGAACCAGGGCCGCTGGCCTCCCAAGCCAGCGCCCAACCACCGCACCACTCAGCCGGCCCCCCAGGACGCTTTTCTTGCTTTCCCCCAGACAGTTCTCATGAAGAAGCCGGAACAGGACTGACTGGGGCTTCCAATCCGCCAAGCTGAGCCTGGGGAGTTCTGGGTGGAGGTTGGTCCAGCTCAGAGACAACTAGCGGGTGAAGGTCTCTGGGCAGCTCGGAGGGGAAAGCCTCAACCTGTAAGAGGTTTTGCAAGCCCAGGACTCGAGGGGGGAACCAAGGAAGCTTCTGGACCTGCCCAACCCCAGTGGCTCGGGTCCCTGGAAAGGAGTAAACACGCCTTCAGTACTTGGTGAATAGATGATGGAGGGCTTTCCATTCATCAGCCATTGTGGAACTGTTGGCTCAGGGCCAGACAAAAGCCTCAGGGAGCTGGACTTGAATGCACAGAGGACAGCAGGGGAGAGTCAGGACTACACAGCTTGCTTCAAGAGTCAGAGAAAAAATATTCATCTAACTGCCAGTGAGTGAAAGGTGCCTTGAGCCAAAGCACTGTGCCTGCGATTCATACATCATCTCCACTTAGTATCATAAATACCCTGTGAGGTCAGCCTCTCACTCCCATGTTAGAGATGATTAAACTGAGGCTCAGGAAGGTTAAGTGACTTTTGCTTAAGGTCACACAGCTGGGCAGGCGTGAAGCCAAGACTCTAACCCGGAAGCTCTTAGGATAAATTTGGCGAGAATGGGCGCGGAGGTTAAGCGCTGGCTTGGGAAGCCAGCGGCCCCGGTTCGAGTCCCACATATGAGGGCCAGTGACACTGCCCTCAAAAAATAAAAAAATTAAAAAAATTTAGCGAGAACGATGCGGGTGGCCTCCTGGGCCCTTCCTCTCCTACCTAGGATCTGATGACTGAGTTCCCAAGGAACCCCCTCTTCAGTTTCCTTAGTGGCAAAATGCAGATCACAATGATACTTACCCACAAATGGACTGCAAAGATTAAATGACAATTAAGACATGTAAAGTGTTTAGGACAGTGTCTGGTACATTGTAAGCCTTATGTTAATGTTACCCATTATTATTATTACAAATTGAAATTCATTCAATCATTCATTCAATCAACATCTGAGAACTGGGTTTCAGCCTTCAGCTACAGGTCAGGAAACCAGTACCAAGAGGGAAGTCAGTGTTACGATGCTGAGACAAGTGGGCCATGAGAGGCACAGGACAGGGGAGTGGCCTCATCTTGAGATTTGAGAAAGGTCACTGCAGCTTCCTGGAAGACAAAAAGCCAGTCAAGTATCCAACCAGAAGCAGGAGGGATTTTGTTTGTTTGTTTGTTTGTTTGTTTGTTTTGAGGGCAATGCCACTGGCCCTCATATGTGGGACTGAACCTGGGCCGCTGGCGTCCCAAGCCAGTGCTTAATCAGCGTGCCACTCGGCGGGCCCAAGGAGGGATCTTTTAAAAACGCAAATGTAGGGGCCGGCCGAGTGGCGCATTGGTTAAGCGCTGGTTTTGGGATGCCAGCGGCCCCGGTTCGGATCCCACATGAGGGCCAGTGACACTGCCCTCTACAGCTAACAACAGCTCCACCTGGAGCTGGGCTGTGCGAGCCCCGGTGATGGTGTGGGCTGCAGCCCCTGCTGCAGTGGGCTACCATAGGCTTACAGTGAGTGGCCCGCAGCCAGCGTGAGCGGCTGGCAGCCAGCGTGAGCTGCCAATAGCCGCGGTGAGCGACATCCAGAGGCCAGCAACCGATCTGCCTCATCGGGGAAGAGCGCAATGACGATGCCAACAGTGAAGCAACATCCTCCGCAACTAAAACTGAAGAACAAAAAGACAGCAACTTGTCTGTTCCCCTTCCCCGATTCCCCAAAGCTGTTCCCCTCCACCAATTCCCCAATAAAATCTTTAAAAAAAATAAAAAAAATAAAATAAAAAAAAAATAAAAACGCAAATGTACAGCAGAGGTTGTGGTAACCCCTCTGCCCTGAGGGGGATGTCCAAAGACCAGGGTCCACATGAGGGGCTGCAGGCTCTGGCCACTCTGGTCCCAAGGCTCTGCCCCCTGCACCTCACCCATCCTGGCCCTTCCCCGCTCCCGAAGCTCAGCCCCTTCCAGCTCCAGAGCCTCTGCTCCCATTGGCGCCTCTGCCTGCCTCACAGGCATCTCTCCTCCTGCAGGGTCTGAGCTCTTGTGAGGAGGCCCCTGAGCCCTGTACCCACATCACAGCTGCACATCCCTCCTGCCAACTCTCATGGCCTTGTTTACCATCTGTACTCCCGCTAGACAGAACATTCATGAAGACAGGAACTAAGATGGAGGAAAAAAATGTGTGCCATGAGGGAGGCACCAAGACAGATTGCAGGGATCCCAGGTAGCTTGACTAATTTATGTCGTAGGCTTGGCTCGGGAACTGCCCACTCTGGGGAGATTCCAAATCAGGGACCTTCGAGGTCGGGGGACCAGCTTGTTAACCCCCATAGTATGGTGGGAGAAGCCCTATGTGCATGCTGCCTCAGGCCACAGGAGTGGGGTCCTCCAGCTCCCAATGGCCTCTCAGATGGGTCACCACCATTGCTAACACCACTAAAGCCCCGAAGCCACCAAGCCACCACCGCCAAGACTTCTGCCACCATCGTGTGGGAAACAAAGACTAACTTTCTTAGGAACTCCTCTTGGAGCAAACTGGTGCAGTGAAGAGAATATAGACCTTAATCTAACATTAAAAAAAAAATGTTTGTGCCTAGGAAGTACTCAGTAAATATTAGCTATCACCATCAGTAATAATAATAAAGTACCTGGCACACAGTAGATGTTCAGTAAATGGTAGTTCCCTGGTCCCAGGGGGACAGAAGTTGGAGGCAGTTGGTGGCCACCATTCCCACGGAGTCAGAGATGCAGGAGAACACCAAATGCAACCCTTTGGTACACCAGGGAAGCTGAGGCCTGAATAGGGAGGACTTGCCCAAAGGCAGAAGCAAGTTCTGTCCTTAGAACTTGGGTCTCTCAGGCCAATGCATTGTCCTCATGATAAACTCAGCCAGCCAGAGGTGTGATGCCTCTAGATTCAGGCAGGCTGTGCTTCCTCCCAAGGACAGCTTCATAAGGTTGGGAGCTCAGGAAGGAAAGCACAGGGCTCCCCTAAAAGGATGGGGGCCTGGCCTCTGCAGGAGGCGAGCACAGCTTCTTGACTTGGTGCAGCTCATAGAAGCCTGCTCTCCTGCGGATCAGGAAGAGGGAGAGGTCACACCAGAGGCCCATCCTGGCCTCCTGTTGGGTCCATACCTGCTGAGTCTTTAGCAGGTGTGGGTATCAGCTTGGTCATCCAGCCAACCAGCACCTGGCATTCAGGGAGCAGGGGCCACGATGGCCACTTGCCACCTCCTGGTTTCGGCCTTTAGGGACTCTCAGCCCCAGCATTGTTCTGGTCTCCATGACCACCTTCCTTAAGCCCCCCTTTGCACTTCTTCACCCCTTGACCCATCCCCACAGGTCAGTGAGACTCTGCAGCAGGAAAGTGGCATTCACACAGGCCCTGAGTGACCTCAAAGCCCATGCCCTTTCTGCTTGGTCTCCCTGCCCCCCAGGTATCCTCAGTGTTGTTTCCTGTGGGTGCCACCACCAGCCCTCTTTCCCAGGGACAGCTTCTTCCACCTTCCACAGTCTTTTTCTGGAGGAGGCTCATTCCCCCAAGGGCCTGGCAGAGCTCCCAGGTGCGACAGTGATGACAGGGCCAAACAGCTCCCGAAGCAGGAGGGCCAGCCATGCAGGACGCCGCAGGTGCTGTCAGTGAGGGAAGCTGCGCGCAGTCAGCTCAGCCGGGGCACCTGCTCTGCAGGAAGTCGAGGGGACTTTGCTGGAAATCTGCCTTTAATCTTGGCTTCCTGTTTTCTGCCCTGGGGGACGCCCAGACGAGACTGAGTTTCAAACTATTTCTCACCAGCTTCTCTAAATTGTTATCTCAAAGCAAAGAGGCTGGGGGAGGAGAGGAGATAGGGTAGGGGAAGGAGAGGCCCTTCTCTTCCCAGGAGGCCCTGAGAGCAGAGTGCAGCGCACCCAGAAAGGTGCTTAAGCTCTGGCCATCAACCACCAACCTAATTTTGCATCAGGCTAGTCCAGTTGGGTCTTATCATCAAAATGCAGCCCACAGTCCTGAGCTCCATGCCCTACATCCGGGGGTTCCAGCCTCTCCTCTTTTCTCCTTTCAGTTACACCAGGGACAGGTAGCCCAACCTGGGAAAGCTAGGGCTTGAGCCTACCTGGCTAGGAGGGGGCTCTTCATCATTTTCTCCCAAATCCTAAGACCCGAGTCCCCACTCTAATGATTTCCTTTCCTGAAGCCTGCTGCACGGGAAAGCTGGTGCGCTAGGCTTTGGGGGTCCTCAGACCTGAAGCCCCGTCCTGGGGGTGAACTCGGAGAAAGTTTTTTCCTGTTCTGAGCCTTGGTGACCTAGTCTATAAAAGGTGGCTCCAAATCCTGGCTTGACATCTCCATGTCTCACAGATGTCTTCAACTCGGTTTGTCCAAAATGCAGCTCCTGAGAGAGTGTTACTCCAGCCTGCCCCTCTCCCAGGCCCTCCACCTCAGCAAAGAGTACCACAGATTCCTCAATTGTTCCAGCCACACCTGGGGACCAGGACTGCTTTCTCCTGTGGCCTCACTCTCTGCAAACAGCTCCTCATCAAGAGCTGTCACATGGCTCTCTTTTGTCCATCAGAGCTCACTCCCATCACCACAGGCAGGACCATGCAAAGCATCCTCCAGATCTCTTGACCTTCACTCAGTCATGTCACTCCTCTGCTGAAAATCCTTCAACAGCTCCCTATTGCTCATACAATAAAACCCAAACTCATGTAACAAAATCCTTGGTCCACAGTGTCCTACAGGACCTGGCCCCTTCTTCTCATGCTGCTCTCCCCAACTTGCTGGTCTTGTCCGTCAAGCTGCTGGGCCTCCTGTACCTGTCTCCCAGTCTGCTCGCCTCCATCAAGCACTCATCACCTTCATACCACAGGGTCTAATTGCCCTGTTTACTGATTTATCTTCCTGGGCAAGATCCACGCTTACTCTTTGCTCACTCCATCTCCAGCATCCAGAATGTGCCTAGCAATCAGTAGGTGGTCAATAAGTATTTGTTGAATGAGTGAATGAATGAATGAATGAATGAGGAACTTGGAAGTTACATAGCTCTTCCACTAGAGGAGAGTTCTTTGGGGCAGAGTCCTTTATTGCTTTGTCCTCTGTGCCTATGGTTCAGGGAAGTTAAAAAATTTATTTCACTCTGCTGAGAAGAGGTGGAGTCAGGATTCAAATGCAAGCCTGTTTGACTCCAAAGTTCACACTCTGGGCCACATAACCCCAGAGAAAATGTCAAATGTACTTGGGGTTAAGGGAAGGTGTGTAGAGAACAAAATTGGGCCAGGGATTAGAGCATTTTCCCCAAGTCCCCCACAGTTCTTTCCCATTTTGCCAGCTGATTCAGCCAGGGTAGGGGAAGTGTCAACTTCTCCCTTCCAAAAGCCTTTACAGAGCTGCTGAAATGCTTTCCTTTAGCTAAGAGGGCCCCATTGGGCCCCACTTTATCATTCCATCTTGACCTCAGAGGAAAGAAAGGGAAATCAACCGAGCTAAGCACCCTCTCCACCCACTGCACCCCAGGCGGTTATCTTGCTCAATCTTACCATCTCTCATAAGAGGTGTATTTTGAGCCTGATCTTACAGAAGAGGAAACTGAGGTGGGAGACCTTAAGTAACTAACCCAAGGTCACACAGCTAGTAAATGGCCCAGCTGAGATTTAAGATTTGAACCCTAAATTCATTCTTTTTTCCACCATAGTATCTCTGAGACTTACTGAATATCTCCTCAAAGGGCAGGGGTATGATTACCACTTCCCTTCTTAAAGGGCTGGAGTCTTAGTGGAAAGCTGGCCCAGGGGTGCATTGGGTCAGAGGGTCACCTGCAGTCTGTCTGTGAAGGCACACCCAACTCCTGCTCCTGGTATGTAAGGCTCTTTGCAATCTGCAGCCACAGTCTCCCCAGCTCACGCTCCCACAGGGCCCTTTACTGTCCACCTCACTCCCTCAGCCCCTCGTTTATTTTAAATATCAAGACTTTGTCAGTACACCTCATTTTCCCTACTGGAGAATGTCCCTCCTCTGTGCCCAGTCCCTAGAAAATGCCTCCACATGTCCTACCTACACTGGAGTCTCCATCACTGACCTCCCCTCTCTAACCACCCACCCACATCCATTGTTGCTCCTGTAGCTCCAAGTAGATCACCTCCCTGTTCCTTGTTAATAGTGAAACAACACGCAAAGCTTAACTGAAGGCTGACCATGTACCAGCCTCTGCACGCTAAGCACTTTAAATGTATTAACTCATTTCCTGCCCTACAAAATCTTAAGAAGTTGGTGCTATTATTTCCCCCATTTTACCAAATAGGGAAACTAAAATCCAGGGAGGTTATTAACTTTCCCAAAGTCAAGCAGCTATTGACAACACCCCCATTGCCTCCAGGCTGAAAGTAAGTCTAAGCAAGTCCCACAAGGCTCTTTGGTCTCTCTAGACCTGGTCTTCCAGGGACCTGCACTGCCACACTGAGCTGTTTCCAGGTTCCAGAGCCATTAAGCTCGCACATCTCTCCCTGCCTTTGTCCATGCTGTTCCTTCTGCCTGAGGTCCAAACTCCGGGAAGTCTCGTCGTTAGCCTCCCCTTCTTTCCTGCTTCCTGTGGACCTTGTACACCGCCTCTCCATTTTTATCAGGTATTTCTTTGAGCTTGTCTGTTGGCCGGTCAGTACTACGGAGAACACCTTGCCAGTAACGTCGTGGTCCTGTTAGTAGGCTCCAGAACGGGGCCTGTCACGTGGTCAGCGCCATTAATCGTCTGAGAATAAATGAATGAATGCTTTCTGCCGCGAGTGAGGCCCACTCTTCACAAACAGATCCAAGGAGAGGGGCCCGGGTCCGGCCTCAACCGTTTTCACATCAGTGGAGCTGCGCCCAGGGTCGGGCCCCTGCGAGGGAGCCGCGGGCGCCTCCAGCGCAGGCCCGCAGGCGGGGGCAGGGCGGGGGCGGACACACCCCCCGCAGTGCGCCGCGCGCCCGGCAGGGGGCGCCGCCCCGCCCCCCGCCCCCCCCCCGCCCCGCCGCACGCCGGGCAGGCCCCCTCGCGCAGGCGCGCTGCCGCGGGCGGAGGATCCGGCCGCGCTTCCTCTCGCCAGGCCTGCGAGCTTCCTCCCAGCAGAGCCCCGGGCGAGCTGAGCTTGGCCGCTGCCGCCGAGCCCGCCGCCGGCCTCCCGCTCCCGCCCCACCCCGCAGCCTGTCCGGGGGTCCCGCCGGGGTGGGGTCCGAGTGGGGTGACCAGCCGGCCGCGCCGCCGTCGGGACCGCCCCCCGGCCAGCGGTGTCTCCCGCCCCAGCCGGCCGGTGGCCGCCGGAGCCTCCTGGGCGTGGAGCGCGGGGAGCCCGCCGCGTCCTGGGCGGCCCCCGGCAGCCGGCGCGACGTCCCACAGCCAAACCTCGGTGGCGGCGCTCGGAAGCGGAACTCTGCCGGGGCCGCGCCGGCTGCATTGTTCCCTCCCCGATCCGCTGTCGCCCGCCTTCCCCCGCCTCGCCTCCCTCCCCGACCCTGGCCGCGCGGCTGCCCCTGCGTCCTTCTGGCCGGCCCGCCCTCCCCTCTCCTCGCCCCCGCACCCCGGGTACCGCATCCTCCGGGGACCCTCGCGCCCCTCCCCTCTCCCCTGGCGGCATGGACCGTCCCGCAGGCCGCTAATGCTGCCCAAGGCGAGCTGGCCCGGACCGCAGCGCCCTGACAGAGGTGAGTGCCTGGCGGGCCGGGAGGAGGGGGCATCTGAGTGCTTCCCCAGGGCGCGGGGGGGGGGGGGAGGTCGCACGTCCCGCTGCTGTTGCTGCTGGTGCAGCTGCCGTCGCGTCCACTCCCATCCCCCACCCCCCTCACCCCTCCTTCCCGGTTTCGAATTCTCCCGGGAGTCACTGTCAGCCCGCCTGGTCGGGGAGCACGACAGGGAGGTGCTGCCGTGTGCGCCCCACAGACTTTGCTCAGGCCAGCCGAGTCTGTCCCCCTCCCTCCCCCTGGTGGGGTCTGGCTGTAGTCGGGAGGGAAGGGGTCAGCCTGGGCCAGGGCCCTGGAGAACGGGCAATTTGCCATTCCCTACCCAGGGCCTCCCTGCAGGTTCCCTGGCCTGTCTGGTGCTGACCCCTCCCTCATTCCCCACAGAGGCCCTGCTTGCTCTAGGAAGCCCAGGGCCCAGAGACGGAGCTTGTCACCCTCGGCTTCCCAGAAAACCAGGCCTAAGCCAAGGAACCTCTGACCCTTGGGTGGAGAAACTGGGCAGGGCCTCTGTCCTGGGTAGAGATGACAGGGCTTTAGGACCGTGCCCCCACCTCCTGGCAGCCTGGTCAGCCCATTCTCCCAGGCTCCTCAGGGCCCAGACCAGGCCAGGTGTAAGGAAGGGGCGTGTCCAGCCACCAGATCCTTGGAGCTTAGCTAGTGGTTCCCCTCCCCTTCCCTCCCCTCCTAATAGACCATGGAACTGAGGCTGGAAGGGGGAAGTTGCTACTCCAGGCTTCTGGCAGTTTTGCAGTCTATCGGTCCATCCCCCAGGCTGCAGAGCTGGACTGCTGTAGGTGGAGGGCAGCCAGGCAGGCACCTTCACTCACCAGGGACACAGGCCCCCATCCTGGGCCAAGGGACTCTGTGGAGTGAGCATGTGCTCCCCTGCCAAGGGCTGGAGAGAGGCAGAGGACTTCCGGGCCCCAGCTCTGCCTGGGTATGGCTCAGACATCAGCACTGCCCCTGGGATTACCCCCTGGTGCCTGAGGCTGGGTCCCACTGATGAGGATGGAGTGAGTGTGTGGGGGCACCTGTCTGGTGTGGCCCTGACACTGAGCTGAAACAGCCTGACCCAGCCCTCCCACACCTTTGGCCCAGCTAGCATAAGAACAGCCAAGTTCAGAACATGAATGGATTCCAAATGGGGAAGGTGAGAACGCTGTTTCCGCAAGGAGCACCCCACAGGCTTGGCATAGGAGCATTTTCAGGGGACACCCAGGGGCCTGTTCCAAGCTTCCCACGCCATGGGGATCTCAGTGTCTTTCTGGAAGGGACCCCAGCAGGGTGGAGGCAGCAGGACCCTCTTATTTCTGGAAGGCTGTGAGTTTCCCTGGAGGGTGCTGAGCCATGTCTAGGGCACTGCTCAGAGCTCTGCCCTTGATTTAAAGTTTTTTTCCAGTTGCCCTGACATGCACACAGGAGGGCACCCAGATGTGGTGGGCCTGGGAGGCGCTCCTCACCCAGCCCTAACTTCCTTTCCAGCTTGAGAGGCTGGGGCTGAGGCCTGACGTGGTTGAGTTGTACCGGGGTGGCCGGGTTCACGCGGCCTTTGAGGAGAGGGGTCTGGCTGCAGGCTAGCCCGCGTGCAGGGTTGTGTTTTCCTACCTGGTGAGCTTGATGCTTTCCTCCCTCTGAAAAGTAGCTGCTTTTCTCTCTCTGTTGAATCGGGGGCCAAGGAAGGACCAGAAAACAGTCCCCAGCACCACCACAGGGACACTGGGCTCCAAGAGGTTGAGCCACCACCGAGCAGCCCAGAGTACAGACCGGGGCCAAGGCCCGGGAGCCACGGTTAGCTGTCCCAGCAAGCCGCCGGGTGGCCTGAATGGGCAGGACAGCCTGGGTCCAGTTCTGGGCTCCATCTTTTGAGGAATATCAAAACCTTGACACATAGTCCCCAACGAGCAGAGGTATTTGGTCTGGGAAAGAGAAGGTAGGGAGGGACCCTCACGTGTCTGAGGAGGCGTCCCAGGGCCAGAGCTGCAGGCAGGTGGGGCCCAGGGAAGCGAGTCTGAGCTCATTGCGAGAAAATTATGAATGTATTACTTTCCTAATTTAGAAAGTAACAAAGCAGCGCTACAGGAAATGTAGAAAACAAAACAAAAATCACCCACTATTTCTTCCCTGGCACAGTGACTAGCATTTTGGAGTTCCCTGCCAGTCTTTCCTGGTTTTTTTTTCCTTCGTCGCTCTTGTCACTTCAGTGTGCATGCCATGACAACTTTTTTCATTTAATACTGTGTCTGTGGGCATTTTCTCATGTTGCTACACGGTCTGTGTAACTTTGCCTGGAAAAAGCTGTAGAATTTTCCAAATAGCTGCCCCAGCAACCCTACCTAGACCCTCTTACTAAGTGTACGCACTGTTTCCTGACTGTTGCTGGGTGGTGGTTGCTACAGGCCCCCAAAACAGCCAGGAGTTGGAGAGAGCAGGCAGCTTGACACCCATCCGACCTGGTTTCCAGGCCCAGCCATGCCATTTAGGGCCCGGGAGAGGGGACCTTGGACAACTCACCCTCTGAGCCAGGGATCCTTTATGTACACACCAGGGGCAGTGTGCCTGCTCCAGAGGGGAGTGTGTGGACAGTGTGAACGAACCAAGGTGCTAGAAGGTGCCTGGCACAGCCCCTGGCCTTCACAGGCACTTTGTGGGGGGGGGGGGGGCGGTGTTGGTGGAGTGCCCGCCACAGGCTGTGGAGAAGACGTGGGCCAGAGTTGGCTAGTGGCTCACCAGCCAAAGGCTGTTTGGTGCCCCGGGCCCTTCTAAAACCGTCTGGCCCTGAGGTTCTGGACTGTTCTGGCTGGCATCCTCTCCCGACTTCCTGCCTGCCCCCTCCCTCTCACACTGTGATTGGCCAGCCCAGATCATGGCCTGGCCCTGAGAAGATGGGTTACTGGTTGTTTTCTGGGACCTGACCCTACCATCCTCTTCTCCCAACTTCGAAGCTGAGGGAACAAGGCCTCTTCTCTGAGAGCCCAGCTGCCTCCCGTCCCCCGGCTTTGGCTACTTCCTAGGCAGGCTCCGCATTTCCCCAGTGGAGATAGAGACCTACTTTCCCTGGGAAAACAGACTTGGGCAGGGAAGCCAGGCATCCTGACCCTAAGCCAGCCTCATCTCCCCACCCTTTCTCAGGGGCCCAGGGAGGGAGGAAGCTGGGGCAGACAGGGATTTTAGAGGTCCCGGCTAGGAGTTGAAGAGGCTGTAGATGGTCCCCAGATCCCTGGGAAAGTCTTGTGTGTTCACGCCCTCCTCCTTGGCAGGTGTTGCCCAGCCTAACCTGAGTGTGCACTCCCATGACATGGCTTGCTTCCTCTTGTTCTGCTTCTCTGGAGACCAGAGAACTGGGAGTGCCCTCCTGGGACCACCACTTGGATGGTAGGAGGAAACCAGTCTCAGTCTGGCCCCCCTGGGCCTAGGAGACCATAGCCCCAGGTGACCTAGAATGGCCTAGGACTGACCTAGGCAGAGGGTCCTCCCCAGGTGGCCCATTCAGTGCATGACCGCTGGTTGCTAGACTTGGGCCTGTGGAGCCTCTCTTTCCTCCCTGGTCGTGGTGCAGGGGAAGTGGGCATTACATCTGCCCTCCTGTCCCACAGCCTGGGCTGGGATGAGGTCACAGGGTGGGGTCCTCTCCAACACGCTGGCCCGCCTGGGGTGAGCCCTTGGGATGTTTCTTAGTGTCCCCCTCCTTGGTTGGGAACAGGATGGGTGGAGGAGCAGGCCCACCCCCCACACTAGACAGGGAGCACTACCTCCCCTCCGCCTCCCCTCTGGGTCCCTTCATCCAAGGGCTGGAAATAGAATCTGCTAAGTAATGATTAAAGTCAAATTTAGACCTAAAAATAAAGAGCTGGTGAAGGAAGAGCTAGTGTGCTCCCTGCATGGCTGAGGGGAGAAGTGAGCAAGGCGAGACTAGCTTTGGGGAGCCAAGCCGCTGCGTCCCAGGAGAGGCCAAAGCCCACTGGGGTATTGGGAGTGCTCCACCAATTGTGGGGTCTCTCAGCTAGCAAGATGCAGCCTGCACCAATCGGGCAGATTGGCAGGACTAGGGAGAGAATCCCATTTTTCCCATGGGGACACTGAGGCCTAGAAGGAAGAAGTGGCCCATCCAGTGACTGTCTGGGAGCTCTTCTTGGTAGGCCCCCAGGGACCTGAGGGCCCCACGCAGCCCATCTCACCCTTTCTGTCTGCTCAGTTTCTCTTCCTGGTTTTGAAGTACTGTGATGAGAGCAGCTTCTATCACACACTAGTTATGTACGCCTTGGTGGGGCTGGGCCTCCAACCGCAGCTTCCCTCCACCTCCCTCCACCCCCACCCCTTCCGTGGTCTGGGCCCAGAGTTGCAGGAGCAAGCAGAAGACAGGCTGCCTGGTGCTCCCCTCTGCCTGCCCTGCGCTCTGCCCAGTTGGAAGCCTTGTGGGTGGGTGAAAACCTGGTGTCCTCTAATGCCTGCCCACCCTGGCTGCTGCTTCTCAGCCCTCCCCATCACCTGGTCCTCAACCCCGACCCTGACATCTGTGGCCCGACCCTGGCATCTGTGGCCCGTGTTGTTCACACTGCAGCGAGACTGGAGGGGAGAATGCAGAAGGAGCCCTGCGAGCTCCCCTGTGGGCCAGTAGGGGAGCTCAGCCTCAGAGAAGGGGAGGCCTGTGGTTCCGACTTCCTGGCAGGGCTGGTGGGAGCGCAGAAGCTGGGGCTCTGCGTAGGCTGGACAGCCAGGAGGGCGTCCTGGAGGGGAAAGGCCATGAAAATCAAGAAGCACTTCCGGAAGAGGCAGGGTGGGGCCAGAGGTCATTGCTTGAAGCATCTACTCTCTCTAGGGCTGCAGGCCTCTCTGACGACGGTATGGCAGACAAGGACTGGACACAGATGTAACCTGTTTCCCAGGGCAGGAGGGCCGAGCTCTGGGCAGACCTCCCCTATCTGTCCATTTTCACGATGTCATCTGTCCTGACCCTCCTGACCAAGTTCAGACAGATCTAAGCTCAGCTCCCTGTTCTACCCTCTTTGGAAGCTGGGTGACCCTGCTCAGAGCTGGTTCCTCATGTGTCAAACGGATCAGCAGAAAAACCAGCCAGGGTTTTGGAGGATAAAGTAACTAACACAGGGTGGGTCAGTGGGCCCTCTTTCTGTGCCTTCGTTTAGCCCATCCTCCTGGGGGCTGCTGTCCGCCTTCTCCTGTGCGGGCAGCAAGGCTGTCTTCCTGGGTTGGGCCCCCATCGCTTTCCCTTCTGAGTCCTGTGTGCTGGGGGTCTCATTCTGAGAGGAGGAGACCAGGAATCGGGGACCAAAGTTCTAGACAGCTCATGGGCCTCTGGGCTTCAGTGTCCCCACCTGTACCGTGACTAGGAGACTTCGGGTAAAGGATAGGGACACTGCGTGATTTTTAAGGGCTTGTTGGAGGTCAGCGCTGAGAGGCTGTAAGTAAATGTAGGCAAATGAAGATGCAAACACCCCAGCCTGTGCTCACGGGGACAAAGGCCTCGGGGAGGGCTCTGGGGAGGCCCCGGTTCCCACTCCCCAGTGATGTAGGTAATTAGGCTCCTGAGCGGTAATTAGAAACCTTTCTGGGCCAGGAGTGTCAGCCTGCAGCCACTGGGGACTCTGGGGGAGGGGATTCACGCAGGCCTCACACCGCTAGGAGGAATTTCCACTTCCATGGAGCCAGTAGGGTCAGGAAAAAAAGCCAGTAAGTTGCTGTAATTTCATTTTTAACAATTTTCAGCCATTAAACTCGCCCCACCTCTTAGGGCAGGGGTGCTGAAGGCTGAGGAAGCCCCAACGGGGGAGGAGGGCAGGCAACACACACTAGAGCCAAATTGGGGCCACCCTTCCAGCCCTCCCCTGACCCCCAGGGGAATTTAGGCATCTCCAAGGGTCTTGTGCCCAGTTCTACAGCAGCCCAACCCTGAGACATCTGCACAGTGGTGAGGGCTCTGGGACCACCTGCCTAGGTCAGTGGGGACCCTCCAACCCCATGGCCTAGTGTGTGGTTAGGGGTGTCTAGTGCCTGCAGCCTGGGTGTCATTTGCAGAACCAGAGGTGGGGCTAATTTTACTGCTGCCAAACCAGCCCAACTGCTGTCAGTGTCCCGCCCTTCTCAGGTACACTGCCCTTATGGAAGGGGGTGCCCAAATTGGAAACTCAGTTCTGCTTATGTCTGTCCTGTGACCTGTGGGACCCTCCCTCGGCTTCAGAGCCTCTGTGGACCCTCACTTTAATGAACTCCCCCTGCACCACAGCTTGAACCCTTCAGCCTGGCCTGACGCAGCACAGCCCCCTCCCAGGCGCTCCCAGCTACCGCCCCTTCCTGGAAGCTCTCCCAGTTGGCCCTGTCTCCTGTCTGTTGAGGCACTGAGCACACCCGTGACTGACCATCTAGTAACCAGGAGGACAGGAGCAGGTCTGCATTTTGTTGGGGCATCAAGTGGAGTTCTTGGGGCCCCAGCGGCAGGACCCCCTGAGACTTGTCCTCCCCCTGCCCATCCTGACCCCCAATGCCTGGGGCTGGGTGCACAGGGAGGCTCTTGGGGCGCTGGCGTAGAAAAGGACCTCTCACCTCCTGCCCGTGCCCCGCCCCCCCCCCCACTAGCTGGGTCCTATGGCAGAACCAGAGTCTCTGGGGGCCATGGCCTGTGCTCCCCCAGGTCTCTTGTGCACTTCCCCTTTCAGTGGGTATTTTTAGCCGGGTGTAAACAGTTACTGAAGCTCCCACGCCCCATTTAGCAGTCGTTTCGGTGAGGGGTCAGGGCAGGAGCCCTGTGGCCGCCCATGGCCTGTGCTGGCCCTCAGTGTGTGCTTGCTGTGGGGGTCGAAAGCTGCCCCCAGGCAGGGAAAGGGAAGCCCAGGAGTTTCTGGGCTCCCCTTCCCATCCCGCCCCACCCTGCCAGCCTAGGCTCCCAAGAAAGGCCGGCCTGAGGCTGTGGCCACTGACCTCAGTGCTTGGGCACAGTGCCCAGCCTGTTCCCGGGACCCCAGCACAAGGACTGCTGGGAGCAGGCTGTGAGACAGAAAGTTAGAGTAAAGCATTGACCTCACAGAGTTCCAAAGTTCCCTGTCCCCTAGCCCTGTGGGGGTGGGGTGACAGCTGTGTGCTTTGGGGTTAAATATAGTCCCATTGGTTATGGGACCTCAGTGTGGTACAGTCAGCCTAGCTTCCTCCTTTTGTTTGTTGATTCATTCATTCATTCAGCATACACTTACCAGCAGCCACTCTGGGCCCAGCCCATGCTGGAGACGTGCATCAACCCCCCAGCTCTCCCCCTGCAGAGCTCCCAGGCCAGGACCACTGAGGCCCTGCTGGAGCCTGGGTACGTGTGAGAGGCTGTGGTGGCTCGAAGCAGCCGACCCACGCAGGGACCACGGAAGGCTCCTGGTAGAGGTGGCTTTCAAAAAGTTCTTTATTTTCAGTCTTATTTTTAGGGGAAAGGTAATAATAGATGCATGTGGTTTTAAAAAGTAGTCAAAAAGGACAAAATACACAGTGAAAAGTAAATTTCCCTTGAACTTGATACTCACATCCCCTTCCAGTCCCAGAGGCAACCCCTATTATTATCCGTTTTCTCTATCTTTCAAAGCTAATCTGTGCGTACCTGAGTTAGGGGATGAATTGTCTGTCACCTTGAGAAACGCAGCTTGTGATACAATACCCATACAGCCTTTCCCCAGATTCACCAGTTCTTAACATTTTCCCCCATTTGCTTTACCTCCTCTTTTGGATACATACACACATGTATATATATTGTTTTGCCGATTTATCTGAGTGTTAGTTGCAGGCATCATACCTTGCATCCTAAGTATTTTAGCGTGGATCTTTCCCATAATCCCAGTACCATGGTCACACTTCACATTATCTAACATTTCCATTTTCCCAGTTGTCCCCGAATGATTTCTTTTTTGGTAGGGGGCAGTGTCACTGGCCCTCATATGTGGGACCCAAACCAGGGCCGCTGGCTTCCCAAGCCAGTGCTTAACCACCGCGCCACTCGGCTGGCCCTCTGAATGATTTTTATAGTTATTTTTCCCTCTGATGCAGAATCTGATTCAGAATCACTCATTGAATCTTATTATCATGTTTCTCTCTTTTCCAGCTTTCTTGAGATACAGTTGACACATAACATTGTGTAAGTTGAACGTGTGTGATGTAATGATTTGATGTGTGTATATATTGCAGAACAGTGACCATAACAAGGTTAACACACCCTTCACCTGACGTCATCATGTTGTTATGTTGGGCTCCTTTACCATCTTGTTTAATCTAGAACGTGCCCCGGCCTTTGTTTGTTTGTTTTGTCATTTATGACATTGGCTGTAAGCATCCAGGCCAGTCGTTTGGACTCAGTCTGAGTGCATCTTCCTGATGGGAGTCAGGCTCAACAGCCCTGCGGGACGCATGTGAGGCCTCTGTCCTCCTGCATCGTCGCAGGAGGCTCAGTGTCACTCAGTGTCGCTTCTCTCCTTGTTGGTCATGACCGTTTGGCTAGCAAGGTGTCTGCAGACCTCCTTATTGTGAAGGCGCCTGTCCTCTTTCTGGTTAGTCGGTGGGGTGGTGCTTGGAAGCCGTGTCCAGCAGCTTCTCCCTCAGTGAGTTGGGCCGGCTTTTGCCATTTCTACTAACTGTGTCATGGAGCGTGTTGTGTACTGTCAGCCGGAGAGCTGTTCCGGCCCCGTCACGTCTGGAGTATGGGTTCTCTTTTAGAGGTAGCTGGTTGTTTCTTTACTCGGTCCCTTATTAATGGACATAAAGAGTGTCCCCTGATCTCTTGCTACTACAAACGGCACTGCAGGGACTGTCCCACCATATCTGTGTAAGCACACGCAGACGGGTGGCTTCCCTGGGCCCTGAAGGCTGAGTGGAGGTTCCCTGGGTAGAGCAAGGGGAGGGAGTGGGAAGGAAGGAAAGACCACGGCTGATGTGGGAGTAGCAGGTGGGTGGGAAACAGCTGTAGCTGAGGTGCTGGAGAGCCCAAAAGTCTCTGAAAGGTAAAGTGACTTTCCCAAGGTCACACAGCAAGTTGGTGGCAGAGCAAGGAACAGGACGCAGAGCCCCTGACTTCCAGGACTGTTCTTGCGCTGAGTGGCCTGAACACAGGTTCGAATAACGCAGAAAGGGTCCCCTGTGCCTAACCCAGGCCAGCCCCTCCCCGGCCACTCTGGCTCTTAGTCTCTGAACTGGAGCGGGTGGCCCAGCTGGACCCTCCGGGCCTTAAGGAGGGTTCCAGACGGGGAGGTGGCTGAGCACTCCTGGGCTCCCAGGGAGGAGCCACTAGAGTCCGAAGCTCCTGCAGGCAGGGTTTCTGTGTCCAGGTCGCTCTTGTTGCTGGCACTGAGAGGCGGCAACTCCAGTCCTCAGACTGGCCCTGGAGCTGCGGAGCTGCCACCAGCCCATTGTACAGATGGGGACCCTGTATCCCCAGATCGCAGCCAACAGAGCGAAGGGCAGAGGTTAGCTCTTCCCTCTCCTTTCCAGATCTTCTGTCACCCAAGCGCAAACCCTGGAGGAAGCCCTGTCCTGACCTCTGCCACTGGGCTTGCCCTTCCGCTGAGCACTGCAAGCAGTATGGTCCTGGCATGGTGTGGGCAGAGAAGGCAGGGAGGCATGGAGCGGGGTGGCCTGAGAGCTCAGGTGTCAGCGGGAAAGGATGCTCACTTGAGGTGTAACCTCAGGCAAGGCCACCTTGCCTCTTGGCCTTGCTCAGGGCCCCCATCTGTAAAATGGGGGTAATAATAGCCTCCCTCTCAGTTGTTAGAGGACTTGATGAGCCATAATATGTCAAAGACGAGGCCTGGCACAGAGTAAGTGCTCAGAAAACAGGGCCTGTTATTATTTTTATTATCATCAAGTCAGTGAGGAGGAGGCGGCAGCTGCTGCAGGCCAGGAAAGGAGTGTTTGCAAACTGACAGTGGCTTAGAGTTTGTGGGGGAAGGGGAGGTGTGGGCATGTGGAGAGCTAGCAGAGCCTCTATTCAGAAGGGCCTGAAGGTTGGGGGCCCCAGTTCAGGGTGTGTGTTGTCACCCCTAATAGCTGTGTGATTTCAGGCAAACCTTGCAACCTTGTGAGCCTCGGCTTCTGCTTCCATAAAATGGGAGTAAGGAGCTTACAGCTCTCACAGCATGCTGACCACAAGAGCCCAGGGGGTGCTTCCTGTACTCCAGGTGGCTCAATTGTGCATGTGTGTGTGGTGGTTGGGGGGGGGGGGGGGACAAGGCTCATCCTGCTTGGACCCCAGTCTCCTCATCAGATGGCAGAGGTTGACTGGCTGGCCTTTGGGGAACGGAGGCGAGGCGGTGGGGGCTATTGATCCCAGGCCCTGCGCCAGGCTCTTCCGGGGCCTCATTCCACTCCCTCCACTGCCTGCTTGCAGGGGACCCCTGTCCCCAGCTTTCAGGGTGAGCGATCTGCGGCTCAGAAGGATTGAGTCATTCACCTGAGTTGCATACTTGACAGAGCCAGGTCTGCCTGCCTTAGACCCAGGCGTGCGGCCTGGACGCGGGGCTGGTTCTCCCAGCTCTGTTCTCCCCGGTGTCTTCTAGTCTCCATGACCACATGCTCTGCTGCTAAGGCCCTCAGAAGCAAATCCTCGTTCTTCAGATTGGCATTTGAAAGCCTTATGCCAGCCCCACTCCTAGCAACACTCAGCAGACTGATGGCTGCACAGATGGTCAGGGTCTGTCTCCCACCCTCCCTCACCATGGGCTGCCAACTAGGCTAGCTTCTCACGACTGTACCTGTCTCTACCCCAGCACCTTTGCTTAGGCTGTCACCAACCTGAGGTGCCCTCTGCAGCCCACTCTCTGCCTTTCTGAGTCCTCCGGTCTCAGGGCGCAGCCCCATCTCCTGCAAGAAGTTCTCCTCACCTCGCACCCCTCGGCACTGGTACTCAGAGGTCTTCTCCCACTGCCTGGCCTGGGGTAGTCTCCTGGCCATGGAGAGTCACTGACCCGTCTAAGCCTCAGTTTCCTCATCTGTAAAAAGAACAGTAGCCCCAGCCCCTGCTTCCTCACACAGGTACAAGCATGTGTGTGCCGATGGGTTGGCTCGCTGCTCTTGAGGGGTGGCCGGGGTGGCTTTTTAGAGGAGTCAACTTTTTGAAGTAAGCATACACACTAAAAAGTACACTGACCACAAAGGTACAGCTCTGTGAACCACAGTGAACCTAGCCCTGACTGGGCTCAGACAACCGCATCACTGGCACCCTGAGGCCCCCCGCAACCCCTTTCCAGTCACTGCCCCTCCGGAGGGCAATTGCCGCCCTCCTGCACCGTGGATTAGGCCTGATTTTGAACTTGATACGAATGGAACTACGTGGCGCATGCTTGTCTGTGTCTGGCTTCTTGGCTAACATATTTGGAAGTTCATTGGTGTGCTTTCATACCTGTAGCTTATTTGATGTTTGCTGCGATACATTGTTCATGAACATCCCAGGTGGACTCTTGGTGGACATCTGGGCAGTTCCCAGTTTGAGGTTTATTCCTACTTGTGCTGCAGTAGACACCTGCCCTGTCCTCTCTTGGGTGTGCACCCAGTTGTGGGATAATCAGGCCATGGGGTCGGTGTACCTTGGCTTTAGAGATCCTGCCTGGGCAAGTTTTCATAGGTGAAGAGGCCCACAGACGACAGGTGACCTTTCCCCAGGTTCACAGAACTGGGCTGGGGGAGGAGGGGGCAGGTGGCACGAGTGGTACTTAGCCCCCAAACCTCCTTTGTCCATTAGCCATTCTGTCCGGCAGTAAGGCCCCCCCCCCCGCGGGCTTGGGGTTGGTGTCCCCCTCTGTCCCTGGTGGTTCTCAGCCCTCGTGCTCTAGCCTCCTCCTTGCTTCAGTGCCCTTCGCCTCCTGAGACTGGAGAGGACGGCCCTTGCTCCCAGGCCCAGCTCTGGCCGCCTTTGGCACCTGGGCACATTGCTGTGGGGAAGGAGTGGGATCTCAGTGAGTTGGGATGGGGAGCCTTCTCCTCACAACCCTCCTCAACCTTCCTTTTCTTCCCACAGCTCTCATGGTACCAAGTGACAGGGCAGCAGCCTTCCTGTGACACGGACGCCAGATCTTCTGAGAAGATGTCGGCAATACAGGTACCCCGGGGGTGGGGGGTCTAGGCCACCTCCATGGGGGTGCTGAGCAGAAGAGAGAAAATGAGGGCTCAGATTGATTCACTTCCCTTTTTCCCGGCCCTCTGTCCCAGCCCTGGCTTACAATAAAGTGGCATTCCAGGGTACACTCAGACACAGGGCCCTCGAGATGGGAGCAGTTGGGGGATCTCAGCTGGAAGGGACCCAAAGTTCTTGTGGGAGGGGGTACCTCACCCGGACTCACAGGGTGCCCGCCAAGCTCTGTGGCCTTGAGGGTGTGTGGGCAGGTGAGTGGAGAGGCCCCGCTGTGCCTGCCCACTTCTCTGCTGTCCTGCAGGCTGCCTGGCCGTCCGGTACAGAATGTATTGCCAAGTACAACTTTCACGGCACAGCCGAACAGGACCTTCCTTTCTGCAAGGGCGATGTGCTCACCATTGTGGCCGTCACCAAGGTAACAGCGGCCTCCCATGCCCACCTCAGGGTCCTGGTTCCCCTGCAGGGAAGGGTGGGCCTGAGAGTGTGTCTGGGCTGCCCTCTCCCCAGGATCCCAACTGGTACAAAGCCAAGAACAAGGTGGGCCGCGAGGGCATCATTCCAGCCAACTACGTCCAGAAGCGGGAGGGCGTGAAGGCCGGCACCAAGCTCAGCCTCATGCCGTGAGTATCACTGGGGGCTCCTCCCAATCCCCCCAGTCGGGGAAGGAGGGAGGACAGGGAGACCAGAGGGAAAAGCTGGAACGCCCTGAGGGCTTCTCGAGGTGAGGGGAAGGCCTGGGTGCTGGACTAGGACTGAAAGGGAAGGGTGGGGCCAGGGCAGGGCCTCCTGAGAGCCAGGCCTGGCCCATGCAGGGGGCTCCCGGGGGCACCGGGCTCTATACCCTGGGGCCGCCGTGACCCCTGGCCCGACCGTCCCCCAGCTGGTTCCATGGCAAGATCACTCGGGAGCAGGCGGAACGGCTTCTGTGCCCACCAGAGACGGGCCTGTTCCTGGTGCGGGAGAGCACCAACTATCCCGGGGACTACACGCTGTGCGTGAGCTGCGACGGCAAGGTGGAGCACTACCGTATCATGTACCACGCCAGCAAGCTCAGCATCGACGAGGAGGTCTACTTTGAGAACCTCATGCAGCTGGTGGAGGTGAGCCGCCCCGCCCCCCGCCCTGGCAGGTGCCACGCAGCCTCCAGGAGCCCGTGCTCCCTCACGCCTCAATGGTGCACCCGCTGTGTGCCAGGGGGTCTCTGGCCCCACAGTGCCATCACAGGGAGGGGGTCAGTATCTCCATTTCATACACCAGGAAATGAAGGGTCAGAGCAGTTAAGGGACTCCCCAAGGTCACACAGCTATACATTTGAGCTGCCAGACTTGAATTTGAGTCTGTCTGACCTCAGAACTAGCTTCCTTCCAGCCACTCACGGACCTGCATGCCCAAATGTGTGTATATAAGTAGGTCCTCGTGAGCTACACCTTGATGACCAGGATCCCCGGGCTCCTGCATGCACGTGCCCTTGTGTCCCTGCAGCTCCTAAGGCCAGCTCTGCCAGCCCTGGCCAGGCCACGCCTGGCATCCAGTAGCCCCAGGCAGCCTCCCACATGCCTTCCACACTCACTCTCACCTCCCTCCCCCTGCAGTGCATCTTGGCCTCTGGCAGGGGAGGGTCCTGGGCACACCTGGCTACATACAGGCTGGTGTCCGGACTGAGTCAGGGCTTGCCCTCTGCCAGCGAATGCTGGTGAGGCCCAGAGTGATAGCAACCATGGCAGGTCTGTCCAGCACCTGGGTATGGTGTGGTGTGGGCAACGGGCCAGGTGTTGGAGTCTTAGGTGTGCCTAACCCCAGCCCTGCCAGAAATAGGGAGCCCCTCCACCCAAAGAACTTGGGGCTGGGTGGGAAGGGCCTCTGCTACCCTCTGGTGGTCAGACCTGGGCAGTGCGTGTGAACGGCTGGTGAGCCTGACCTGTCCCCTGCAGCACTACACCTCGGATGCAGACGGCCTCTGCACTCGGCTCATCAAGCCAAAGGTCATGGAAGGCACAGTGGCAGCCCAGGATGAGTTCTTCCGCAGTGAGTGGCACCCCACCCCAGTCCTCATTTGCCTACCCTCCTCCTGCAACCCAGGCTTCTTGGCATTGCCCCGACCCAGAGGCTCTGGAGACCTCCAGGGGTCTGCACACATTATAGTCCAGTCTGTGCTGTTACCGCTTCTGTGACTCTGTGCTCCAGCCTCAGCACCTCTCACTGCACCCCTCACCCTCACCCAGGTGGCTGGGCGTTGAATATGAAGGACCTGAAGCTGCTGCAAACAATTGGGAAGGGGGAGTTTGGAGGTGAGCAGCAGGGGCTGGGAGCTCTTTGAGGGGCCGAGGAACTGTGGGGAGTCCAGGAACAACCCCAAACTCTGTCCCCCCAGATGTGATGCTGGGTGATTACCGAGGGAACAAAGTTGCTGTCAAGTGCATTAAGAATGACGCCACTGCTCAGGCCTTCCTGGCTGAGGCCTCGGTCATGACGTGAGTTGGGCAGGGGTGGGTGGGGAGGTCCCCTGGCGTAGGGAGGGGAGGAAGAGGCTGGGCAGCCTCTGACCACCGCGTCCTGCCCCAGGCAACTCCGGCATAGCAACCTGGTACAGCTACTGGGCGTGATCGTGGAGGAGAAGGGCGGGCTCTACATTGTAACGGAGTACATGGCCAAGGTGCGTGCCTGCCCACAGCCCGTCACCCATGCTGGGGCTAAACACGGGGGCCCGCCACCCCGGGCTCTGCCCCAGGTCCCCTCCCTCCAACTGATGTTTCAAGCCTCCAGGGCTCAGCTTCTGTCCCGGCTCATCATTTATTCACTATGACCTTAGACAAGTTGTGTCACCTCTCTAAGTCTCCGTTTCTTCATCTGTGAAATGGAGATCACTCACAAAGTTTACCTTTGAGGTTGATGAGGATTAAGAGAGAATGCCTGAAAATGGCCGCGCACAGTGTCCAGCATGGAGAATCTGGTATTCGTGCCAGCTCTTCCCATGCTGTGCCCCTTCCCTCACACCTCCCTGGGTGTCGCCCTTTCCCCAGCCCCAGATCCACTGCTCTGGAGGGCTGGGGGCAAGTCTGACCTGTGGGCCGGTGGGTCTGTCTCCCGCCCCAGGGAAGCCTGGTGGACTACCTGCGGTCACGGGGTCGGTCGGTGCTGGGCGGAGACTGTCTCCTCAAGTTCTCACTGTGAGTGAAGCAGCCCCTGGGGGAGGGGGCCCCCCCTGTATGGAGCCCTGTCTGAGGGGCCGTGTGGCCGGCTCGCCCCCAGAGACGTCTGCGAGGCTATGGAGTATCTGGAGGGCAACAACTTCGTGCACCGGGACCTGGCTGCTCGCAACGTGCTGGTGTCTGAGGACAATGTGGCCAAGGTCAGCGACTTCGGCCTCACCAAGGAGGCCTCGAGCACCCAGGACACGGGCAAGCTGCCAGTCAAGTGGACGGCCCCTGAGGCCCTGAGGGAAAAGGTGGGTGGGCCTCGCCCCGGGCCTGCGTGCTGGTGGGCGGGCCCTGCGCCGTCCCGCCCCAGGTGCCCGGGCTCTGACACTGCTTTCCCGTCCACCTGGCAGAAATTCTCCACCAAGTCTGACGTGTGGAGTTTCGGAATCCTTCTCTGGGAAATCTATTCCTTTGGGCGAGTGCCTTATCCAAGAATTGTGAGTGTGGGTGCTGGGACGTGGCCGGGGCTGAGGGAGGGGTTTGCAGGATATGGCGGCCTCCTCGGCCTGGGTCTGAGGCAGAGCCGAAGGGGACCCCTGAAGAGGGATGCTCCAGGGACTGGTCACAGCCTCGTACCCCATCTGCCCACAGCCGCTGAAGGATGTTGTCCCTCGGGTGGAGAAGGGCTACAAGATGGATGCCCCCGATGGCTGCCCACCCGCCGTCTACGAGGTCATGAAGAACTGCTGGCAGCTGGACGCCACCACGCGGCCCTCCTTCCTGCAGCTCCGCGAGCAGCTCGAGCACATCAAAGCGCATGAGCTGCACCTGTGACGGCAGGCCTTGCCCAGGCCCTGGGCTTGTGGGGACTCAACCTTGACAGACGGTGGGCCTCGTGCCCCAACTGCTGGGCCCAAGCCAGACGTGAGCCCAGTGGGCCTTTCCTGTGTCCCAGTCTGCGCCCCTCTGGCCCCCCAGAGACTCCGCCTAGGCCTGACACCTTCTCTCATGGACCCACCTGTGGGGCTTGGGGAGCCCCACTGAGGGGCCAAGAAGGGAAGAGACTGAGGAGCGGGAGGCAGCCGCCCCACCGTGGTCAGGTTTTTCCTGGCCTCCCATCTCTCACCTTCCTAGAGTTTTATTCCTTTCCTTTTTTGAGATTTTTTTCTGTGTGTTTATTTTTTATTATTTTTCAAGATACGGAGAAAGAAAGTACCCAGCAAATGGGCATTTTACAAGAAGTACGAATCTTATTTTGCCTGTCCTGCCCACGAGGGTTGGGGAGACTCATCACCCCAGCCTTGTTCCCCACTCCGTGTTCCGTGTCGCCTCGGTCGCCCCGTGTTTGCGCTTGACCGTGTTGCACCGTTTGCATGCGCCCGAGGCGGACGTCTGTCAGGGGCTTGGAGCTCATGTGTGCTGCCGCCTGCCTTCCAAGATGGAATCGTAATAAACCACTCCATAGGACACCGCTGCCCGGCCTCGGCGCTTCCTCCGCCGAGCCTGCCTGTCCCCCCTCCCCCATCCCTGTACCATCTTGTCCGTCCCCCTGTCTCTGTGAGTGGGGCTGCGCTTGCCCTGTGAGTTGAGCGGGTGGGAGAAGTGGCCGCCGCTTTGTGTCAGCTGCACGAGCGCGTGTCCTGTGTCTGCCGTGGGGGGCTCTCATCACCTGCCCTCCCCCACTCCCCTGCTGCAGCCCGACCTTGGCCCTGGGACCATCTGGACTCTGGGGCCCTATCCACAGGGTAATGCCTGGGGGCCCAGCTGCCTCTCCTGCTGTGTTCAAACCATCTGTACAAGGAGGGGAAGGAGCCAGGCCTGACAGGATGGAGATGGGGACCCCCTAGTAGGAGGCAAATATCTCATGCTTCAGAGAAGAGATTCATCCTGGAGGGAGAGGAGAGGGAGGCTCTGAGCTGTACAGATTCTCACAGTTCACCTGAGATGTAGGAAGTACCCCGTTCCCACCTCCACCATGTGCCCAGCCCTGTGCCCGAGAATGTAAAAGGTGGAGTGCCCCCTAGGAGGGCACAGGTGGAGAATGAGGACCAGCCATGGCATCGTCTCTCTCTTGGGTTCCCCAGGGGCAGTGTCAATGTAGAACCCCCTGAGACAGGCAGCTAGGGGTTCCCTTGTCCAGTTGGGGCTCTGCTCTGTGGTCCAGCGCCATCTCCCACCTCCCTCCCAGCTCAGTGCAGCTTCCTTACCTCCTCCAATCTGTTCTCTCTGCACACTGCCAGACGCGCTTTTCTAAAACTAGGCCACTCGTTCAACAAAATATCTGACTACCTGCTGTGCGCCAGGAGTGGGGTTCAGTAGTAAGCAGTACTCTGTGGAGTTCACAGGAAGACAACCACAGCCAGTTCATTACAAACTGATAAGTGCTATGAAAGAAACGTGTATACCATGGGAATCAGATCTTAACTACAGACCAGGGAGGGCTTCTGGGAAGAGGCAGCATGTAAGCTGAGATAGGAAGGATGAACAGGTGAAGGGGTGGGGGGGCAGGTAGCAGCATTCCTGAACGAGACACTGAGGTGGGCAGCTTGTTCCAGAACCTCCCAGAAGATGGGTGCCATGAGGAGCCAGCAACAGGTTCTGAGCAAGAGGGTAACATGTCAGGTACGTATTTTTGAAATGATGGCCCTAGCTGCTAGCCGAGAAGGTCTAAAGGAAGCACAATGGTGGCCAATCCATGGGAGAGGATGGTGGGAGTGGACAGACTCCTGAGGGAGGGAGGAGGTAACACTGCCCAGATAGGTGATGGAGTCAGGACAAAGGTGAAGGAGAGCGGAGTCATAGCAATGCCTGACTCCAGCAGGATGGATGTGGGAGAGCAGGAACGGGCCCTCAGAACCAGGAAACCAGGAGACATGCTAAGAAAACCTAAGTGCTGCTCAGGGCGCAGTGAGTTTTGAGTGTGCCTTTGAACCTGCCAAGAGGTGCTGAGTAAGTTGCTGGAACTCAGAGGCCAAAGAGGGAAATGTGAGGTAAAAGCATATGGCTTGAACCTGAAGCATGCAAGGGGAAGGTCACTTTGAGAGGACGGACATGCATAAGAGACCCAGGACCGAGCCTGGGGGCACCCCCAACACAAAAGGTCAAGAGGAGGCTGACCAGGCCGGGTGGAGGAAACAGGAGAGCCCTGTCACAGGGGCCAAGGGAGGGGTCTAAGAGGAGGAGCCAGCAGGTCCCCGTGCCCCAGAGACGCTAGAGAGGGAGGCCAAGTGCCCGTCAGTGCTGGCCCCGAGGTCGCTGGTGACATCAGTAAGACCTGATTTTGGTGGGTACAGATTCTAGATTACAATGGTGGGCCATGCAGGAAGTTCCACACCGTGAGAAATTCAGCTGTAATGGAGAGGACAAGAGGTAGAGGAATTTTAAGAGGGCAGAAGTTTGAGCAAATTTGACTGCCAAAGGGAAAGACTGAAGGAGGCAGAAAATAGAGAGGGGAGGAAATGGGTGCGATAGAAGGTGGAGCCTGCCTTAGAGCAAGGCAGGGTGAACCAGAATGGGCCTGTGATGGGAGAGGGACTGTCCAGGAGAGTCAGGCAGTGGCGCCTGGGAGTGTCCAGCAGTCGGCGAGGCAGCAGTGGGTGGGCAGCCCTGACTTACCGTCGCTGGAACGGTGGTCTGCGCTTCACTGAGGGCAGCAGCAGGGGCTCTTACCAGCTGGTCCAAGCCAGCTCGGTTCAGACGCAGGCAGCAGAGCTGATGGCCATGGATCATGGGAGGGGCCAGGCAGGCATCATGACAGAATAGGACCAGGTGTGACAGGAAGGAAGAACAGGGTCCAGTATGGGGCCCTGCAGGAATGCAGGCCCAGGTGGCCCGGGCATTTTTTCTTTCCACCTGGTGGCGTGTGAGCTGCTTTCCTTTACTCCCCTTTTCTCTCACTTGGTTTATAGTTTTTATTTGTTCGTTTGTTTGTTTTCCCCTCTTTCTTTTCTCATTTTCCCTTCTGTTCTGCACTGGCTCATCATGAATGAGCCAGACATAGTTCTCACCCTTAAGGAGGTCACGGACTGATGGGTTCCCACTCAGGACTCAGCTTGGTGCCCAGAACCTGGTGGGCACCTCCCTTTGCCCACACAGAGCCAGTGAGACAAAGGAGATGTGGGCAGGGCAGGGTTTCAGACACTTGTAGGCCAGGCAGGGATAGAGAGCACAGTGTTCTGGCGAAGGAAGAGCACTGCCTGGGCAAAGTGCTGAGGTGCTTACGTGGCGGGGGTGAAGGTGCCAGGGGTGTGGTTTGGGAGCAAGTAAGGTGGAGAGAAAGCCGGGTCCAAACCCACCTGGCTTTGCAGGCCCCACAAGGAGTTTCACTGTATGCAAAAGTGACCAGGAGTGATTGAACGGTTTAGGACAGAGAAGCGACATGGTAGATCTGTGTTTTAGAAAGCTCCTTCTGACTACAATCTGGCCCGGGAGGTGAGGAAGTGTCCCAAGTGGAGACAGGGAGATGGTGGGGAGGTTGCAGTCTGCCAGGCAGGTGATCGACGGTGCCCTGGGCTGGTGAAGCCAAAGCCAGTAGGAGGTGAGAGGAAGGTAAACACAGCCAGTGTTTTACTGAGCTGAGTGCTCACTGTCTGCCAGGCCCTGTTCTAAGCACAGTAGGCATGTTACCTCATTAACCCTCCAAACAACTCTTAGAGATACACGCTATATTATCTCCATTTCACCGGTGAGGAAACTGAGGCTTGCAGAGAATCCGGTACCACAAGATGAGAGGGCAAGAGCAGATTGAAGAGCTCGCTGATGGCTGATAAGAGGATGAGACACAAGGGATCTGGGGATTCCGGTCTCTGGCTCATTAAGATGGGGGTACCATCCATGAGACCCCAGCCCTGGGAGAGGATGGACGGGGTTGGAGAAGAGGTTTGGTTTGGACATGTCACTATGCGACATCTGAGCAGAGCTGTTCCCTGCAGAGTGGGACGTTCATTCAGGCCTGCGGCTCTGGGGAGAGCACGGGTTGGAAGTAGAGATTTGGGGATTGTGGCCACAGCAGACGTGCTTGAAGGCACAGGCATGGATGAGCTGGGCCAGGGAGTCCGTGGCGGGAGGCGCAGCCCTATGGAGCCCCAGCATAAGGGCTGGGGAGAGGGCAAGGTTAAAGGGGCATCAGGCAGCCAGGGGGCAGGAAGAAGCAGGGGGGCCCTGGGGGGTCTCAGGCATGGGGCAGGGGGACGTCCATAGCATTTCACGATGCAAAGACTCAGCACAGAGAACAGGTCATTCATTGTCAGGCCTTGCTGGAGCAGTTTCCACCCACTGGCAGGGGCAGGAGCCAGGAAGATCAAGGGGCAGGTGAAGAAGCAAGGCTGGGATGGGGCCCGTGTTTCCACAGTGAAGCTGGGAAGGTGCAGGAGAGAGGGTGGGGGTGGCTGAGGGCTCAGTGTTGAGCAACGAACGTCTTCTTTTAGCATGCCCTAGAAGTTTCCATTTACAGCCTTGATTTAATTAATTTGCAGAGCTTCTTTAACTGAATCCTACTGGGAATTTACAAAGTATAGCAAGCTTCAGCCATTTACAATCCTTGGCAGGTGATCCAGCCACTCTGGAAAATCAACATTTGGATGAAAACATTTGAAATATAAGATGTCTTACTTTTGGGGAGAACAGTATGTTTTTCCAGGACCCATCAGTTCCAAGTCAAGTAGTTGTTTTCATTCATGGTTGTGGAAGGCGCACCTCAGTGGCCCATGTGGGGATGGAACTGGCAACCTTGGTGTTATGAGCACTGCGCTCTAACCAACTGAGCTAACTGGCCATCCCTAAGATGATTTAGTTTTTAAAACTGTGCTGATTTTGGAAATTATCAAGCACATAAAAGTAGAGAGAAGAATATACTGAACCCCCATGTCCCCACCATCCAACTTGAACTCAAGGCCAGGGCTGTGCCACCCAACCCCCCGGGGGATTTGGAAGCAGATCCTAGACATTATATCAAGTCCTCCAGAGCTTTAGTACATTGCTCCAAAAGACAAAAGACTTTTTAAAAATATAACCACAATACCATTATTACTCCTAAAAATTTTAATAATTCCTTAATTTAATCAGAACTCCATTGTTCAAATTTCCCCAATTGTCTCATTTTTTTCCTCCAGTTGGTTGGTTAAAATTAGGCTCCAAACAAGTTTCACACACTGTATTTGTTTGCTCTCCTTCCGTTTTTCATGTAGTTTATTTGTTGAGGAAACTGGGCTGCTTGGAGGCATGAGCCTTTGGGAATATGGGAGAGAGCTGAGCATTGCAGGAGAGAGAGCAGGACAGGGAGGATGGGGTGGGTGGCCAGACTGCCAGGACACCTGTCTGCAAGACAGAGGCCGGGTGTGAAGGCCTGTCCCCAGCTCTGAGGAGAGGCCAGGGTGGCTGAAGGGTGGCCTGTCCCTGTGGTCCCTGAAGTTGCTTAGCTGCTGGAGCTGAAGGGAGATGGAAAGATGGCTTGAACCCTGGAGTATGGCCAGAGCTCAGGTGGGACAAGTGTCAGGGGTCAGGGATTCGGCTGGTCCAGCTAGAGGTAAGGGAGGGATGGGGTCTGAGGTCAGGCCTGGAAGGAACAGGATGTCTATGTGAGGAAGGAGGGAGGTCAGTGCCAAAACCCACCTCCTAGCCAGTCCCCAGCTCCTCCCCACCTGGCCCTTCCCCCCGGAGCTCCTCCCTGCCTTCCCAGCTAGGGATCCACCCTGGGCAGGGGACACTAGATCCTTTCACAATGCCTGTGGTTGGTGGCCCTACTCCCTTGCTCTGCCTTCTCCTCCTTCTGCTCCTTGTCCCCGACAGCCCTGAGGGGACGCGTCTTCCTCAGCGAAGGTTTGAGTACAAGCTCAGCTTCAAAGGACCAAGGCTGGCACTGCCTGGGGCTGGAATACCCTTCTGGAGCCATCACGGAGGTGAGGGGTAGGGTGGGGACCAGCCATCCCAGGGTTCCTCAGAGTGCCGGAGCTGCTGACCACTTGGGCTGGCTGTGATTTGGTGGTGGGGGTTGCGGCGGGCCTGCCAGTTCCAGCCTCTGCCCAAAATGGGTCCAGGCCTGGGCCAGGCAGTACCAGGGGCCTAGGACTCCTCCCAGGCTTGTCTCCTGTTCCACCCCCTACACCACACCCCTAGCCACCAGCTTCAGTTTCTCCTCTCTGCCTTAAGGCTTCTCCTATTCTTCTGCCTCTCCTTAGAGGACCCTTCCACCCCCCACGCCTGTCTCTTGGATCTGAAGACACACACACATAGGCTCACGTGCTGAGTCCCAGACACACACACAAGGCAACTTGGACCAGCATAAACCTCCGCTCTCCTGGCTGTCAGGCTTGTGGCTGTCCATGAGAAGGGAGGGCGATGGCTGCCTGGAAGCGGGTACCCTCATGGCTGGCTGTTTTGCCAGAGAGGCACTAGCCCTGCCCTGTATGTGTGCTGGATGGAAGCAGTCACGAGAGCATCTTAGCCCACACGTGTGTGCTCAGGGCCTTCCAAACCTGGACCCACAAAGAGTCCATCTTCTACCTAATCTTATTCAAAAAGGAGTTTTGAGGACTTACAAGGACCTATGCAATACAGCGGAGCTTAAATGAGGAATGAGCAAGAAGAATGAGGCTTGGGGTCAGGGCATGAAATGAGTCCAGGAATGTGGCTTGTTGTCAAAACATATGCTGTGAGGCTTGCCCACCCTTCAGAGTTGGGCCATGGATCTGGTTCAGAGCCTCCTAGCAGCAAAGCAAAGAGAGAAAGCAGATCCATTGTGTATGTCTTTTATTTTTTTTTTTTTTGGAGGGCAGTGTCACTGGCCCTCATATGTGGGATCCAAACCGGGGCTGCTGGCTTCCCAAGCCAGCTCTTAACCACCGCGCCACTCGGCAGGCCCCATTGTGTATTTCTGTGTCCATGAGATGTAAGCTCTGAGAAACAGAGCTATTCCTGACAGACCAGAACAAATATCCCTTTAAGATGAAAGGCCCTATCATGGGGTCCTGGCCTAGTCCTCAGAGGCACAGGAAGTAAACAAAGGAGGGGCTGTTTCTTACCATGCCAGGCTGTGCCTCAGCGCCAGGATGGCAGGGCCTGTACCATAGTCACTGCTCTGGGCCTTGCCAAGTCTGGGGTGTCACAGACCATGTGGGGCCGCAGTGGCAGAGTCTCAGGATCACCCAGTGATATGCTCATTGTTCATTCATTCATTCATTCATTCATTCATTCATCCTTTTATCATCCCAGAGACACAAGGCTGCAGCGTCAGGCTCAAGGAGCCCACAGCCTGGGGCGAGGTCCCGCCCAATCCACATAAGACTGAAAGCATAAGTGTAGTAGACAGTGGGTAACCCTTGCCTTCTGCAAGTCACTTCAGGGACATTGGAGACTTCCAAAGGCCCCCAGGACTTCTGGCCTTGCCTTCTCTGAGCCCGGCCCACCCCTAGCCCTGGGCTTTGCTGAGTAAACAGGCTGGAGTAGCAGTCCATGGAAAGTCCTGGCAGGGACAAGGGCCTAGGCCCTGGGCCAGGTTCCAGGCTGGCAGGCTGGAGGCTTAGAGAGCTAGCTGGGGTGGGGTCTCTGATCTCCCTGCCCCTGCTTCCTGCCAAGCCTGCCCTCCTACAAAATAGGTCTCCTTTGTCCCCCCTACCACCAGTGGTAATTTACACACACACGCACGCACTCGCGCGCTCTATCCCTCACACTTTCCTCCCAGTCCTGCAGGCTAGTTCCACCTTAGCTTTCACGCTTTCCTCACCTTGGAGTGCCCTCTGGCTCCCCCGACTGGGAAGCCCCCAGCCTCATTTGGGCACATGGGAGCCCTCCACGTGGTTATTCTCTCAAGGTGCTCCTGTGTTCTGTGGTCTCAGGCATGTTGTTTTCCCGCACAGGGCCTCAGTTTCCTCATCTCAAACACAAAGAGCTGGACACAAAGCTCCCTCCTGGTAGAAGGAGCTCCTACTTTGGAGTTAGATGGAGCTGAGTTCCAATCCACTTAGTTCCTTCACTTTTCTGAGCTTCGGTTTCCACATCTATAAGCTGGGATCTGATTTTTTTTAAAAAAAACAGTCTTCACAGACTTCTGCCCTCCCCCCGCAAAGGCCCCCGGCTGTGGTGGGCTCCAGGGCCTGCTTCTGCAGTAGATTCCTGCACCTGACCAGCTGGCCTGGTATTTAATGGCAGGCCTTGATGCTACCTGCTTCCTCCTCCCAGAGCCAAGCCAGGCCAATGAGGGAGAATAATGAGGAAAGGGGAAGGTGCGGTGCAGGCCCTGAGCTGCTCTGGTCCACAGACACCATCCTGGGCCTGGAGGAAGTACGGCTGGCCCCATCCATGCGGAACCAAAGTGGAGCTGTGTGGAGCAGAGCTCCTGTCCTCTTCTCCAGCTGGGAGGTGGAGATGCAGATGAGGGTGACCGGACTGGGGCGCCGGGGAGGCCAGGGCATGGTGAGTGGCCTCTGCCAACACTCAGCAGAGGGGGTGAGTCAGGGAGGCAGTCAGTGGGCCTGGGTCCCAGTGTCCTGCAGAGGAGCTGAGTGGCTGGGCCCCCCAGGCTGTGTGGTACACCCAGGACAGGGGTACAGTCGGCTCCGTCCTGGGGGGTCTGGCCTCGAGGGACAGCCTTGGGATCCTCTTTGACTCCTCCTCCCAGGATACCCAGGTGAGCAGTGGTCTCCTCCCCACACCATCACCCTCACCCTCCTTCCCACCACACCCTCACCCTCCCTGTGCCCACGGCTCAGGCTGCTTGTCACCTCCCATGTAGAACAGCCCTGTCATCCGAGTGCTGGCCAGTGATGGGCACACCCACTACGAGCTGCTTCGGTAAGGGTCTTTCTGGACTGGCACCTACCCCATTCCTGGGTTGTACCCACACTGGCCACTCATGTCCCTCCCTAGCCCCTGACAGGGAGCCCACCCCTCCGGGGGGCTGTGCCCTCCTTGCCGCCCTGGGCTCCCTCCCACTCTGTCCCAGCTGCACCTCCTCTGCCCCCAGGGCCAGAGCTTGCTTGCTTTTCCTGGGAACCACCCCACTGTGTCCCCCAAATCAGTGGGGGGTAGTAAAGTGATGCAGGTGAGGCCTGAGCTAGGTGTTTGCACTCACATCATCTCATCTGATCCCAACACTCTTGAGAAGTGGCGATAATTAGTCTCCAATGGCAGTGGATGACATGGAGGCCCAGAAACGTGAAGGGACTTGCCCGAGGTTACACAACTGGGTACAGAGTTGAGATTTGAGGCCAGACTTGCCTGTGGAGGGTCCACATCCTTCCCCTGTGCCGGCCTGCTGACTGCCAGTACCCTTCGCTTTCTCCCAGATGACGTGTCTTTCTCCTCCCTCTGCAGCCTGGCTGCCTCCTCAGTAGCTAAGCCAGTTTGTCAGTGTCTCAGCAAACAACCCTTAGCTCATAACAACAAGCATAATTGCTAACACTATGAGGCGGAGCTTACTGTGTGCCAGGCACAGCGCCAAGTACTGGGATTCATGGTCTTAGCTACCCTCATTACAATGTTATGAGGTACTTTCAATTATTGTCCTCATTTTAAAGATGGGGGAGTGCGAGTTTGGAAAGGTGAGGTAACACCCAAGGTCACAGCTAGGAAGCACACGCAGAGCTGGCTTCTCCCTGCTCTGTGCTGTCTCCCTCTGAGCTGAACAGGCAATGACAGGCGATGTGGTATGAGCAGCATCTGTGTGTCCATGTGCCCAGAGAAACTGAGGCCCTCTTGGCCCAGCACCCTTCTCCTGACCCCTCAGAGCCTGCCGCACTGTTCTGCAGGGCAGGTGCCCTGGGTGCTAGGACGCGACTTGGATTGTCTGTCCGGAGTCTGTCCTACGCAGTCCAAGCTTGGCAGAGGGATAAGAAAGAGAGGCCCTATCCAGAGGAGCAGGGGAACTTGGAGTTTAAGTGGAGGAGAAGGAGGGAGGGACAGCAGAAGAAGGTGGTAGGCCTGGAGATTGAGGAATAGAACCCCACTGCGGGTCCAGGCTCTGTCCCCCTAAGGAAGCCATAGAGAGGCCGTTGACCCTCTGTAAACCCCAAGTCCCCGCACTCCGCCAGGCAGGGCCTGCTCTCCTGCCCCTCTCTCTTCTGCTAAGCTAGACACAGGGACATGTCCCAAAGCAGTCCTCCAGTTGAGGGGGTGTGGCACTGTAGGTCTGGGCAGAACAGCCCCGGGGGCTGCCCCCACTGGCCAGGCCTTGGGTCCTGTGTGGCCTGACTGGTTTCTAAGTGCCCACAGGGATGGAGCCAGCCAGGTGCTGGGCTCTTGCTACCGGGACTTCCGGAACCGGCCATATCCCTTCCGAGTGCGGATCACCTACTGGGGACAGAGGCTACGCGTGAGTGAACACTCCTGCTTTTGTGGGTCCTCCCTGCAGGGTCTGCAGATTACAAGGCTCAGAGCTGAGAAAGGGTATGTGATCTGTTGCCCATGACCCCAACAGGCTAGTGCCTGGGACACAGGGTCCCTGGCACACACAGGGAACACACATACACTGGTCCTCTTCCCTACACAGAATCCTAACTGGCCCAGAGCACATACATGTGAGGCTGGCATGAGACCAGGTGTGCCAACCCCTCCATGACATTCTGCTACCAAGCCCTGAGGCTGCCTGAACCCCTTCAGGGCCAGAGGGTCAGAGGTGGGGACAGTACCCCTGCTGGGAACAGGGGAAAGGAGAGGCTCATCTGCTGGAGGGCTCACTCCTCCATGCCCTTCAGGTGTCCTTGAACAGCGGCCTCACTCCCAATGACCCAGAAGACGTCTGCATCGATGTGGGGCCCCTGCTTTTGGCCCCTGGAGGTTTCTTTGGGGTCTCAGCAGCCACCAGCACCCTGGCAGGTAAGGGCCTTCCAGGCAGGTAAATGCAGAGGAATGGATCATCCGGTGCACACCTCCTAAGGAGCACTGGGTTTGGGGACAGCCATCTCTTCAGCGTGTGGCTTGGGCACATGAGTCCTCTCCTGTCTGCCTTGCAGAGTTGTTGAAAGTCTCAAATAAGGTAAAACATGAGAAGCTTTTATTCCAGTGTTGGCCCCATAAGTGCCCCCAGCTGAGGGCTGTGGGGCAAGGGGAAGGGGACAGACATGAGGGACATTTAGGGAAATGGGGTGAAGCATGTAATGGAGAGTCCACAGAGGGACCCATAGTTGGAAAGTGAGGTGCAATCAGAGAGACGGTGTCCATGAATGCCGAGACTTTGGTCTTTAGACTCTGGGCACTGGGGAGCCATGGAAGGTTTCTGAGGAGAGTGATGTGGTCGGAGCCAAGCTGAGGAGATGGCCACTGTGTGGTGGCTTTTGCCAGTAGTAGCCATGCTCTGGGGACCTGAGCCTGGGGGTGATGCTCAATCTGCTTCCATGGCTCTAGCCCAGGACTGGCCAATTTTCCTACTCACTGGGTGCCACGTCTGTCTGGGCCAGGAGGAAGGTCAACCCTCACAGCCCATCCATCTGCCTGTCTGACCCTCACACCTTTCCTATGAAGTAAACAAAATAAGGATCAGAGTTGCCCAGGGTCACCCAGATCTCTTGCCTGCCTGGAATAGGGGTGAGGGCTGAATGAGTAGGCTGCCGGGGGTGGGAGGTCCTACCTTCCCTACTCTAACCCCCTTTCCAGATGACCATGATGTCCTGTCCTTCCTGACCTACAGTCTGAGAGAGCCAAGTCCAGAGGTGATGTCAGCCCTGGGCATGCCTTAAGGGGAAAGCTCGGGGAGAGGCCCCACGCCCCCAGCCCAGGGAACCCCTCCCCTCCAGATGTTTCTGCTCATGTCACGGTGCCTGCGAACCTGCCATTTCAGCGATTGTCTCTGCCTGCTCTCTGAGCTCTGCTCAGGCCAGGCCTTGTGCTGGGGGCAGAGGTGACCCAGAGGCAGGCCCTGTCCTCAAGGACCTCCCAGGCTGGCTGGGGGCTGCAAACACACAGAGAAGGGCCCCTAACCAGCCAGGACAGCAGGGAAGGCCTGAAAGCAACTAGCCGGGAGGAGCAGAGGCAGTTAGCTAAGCGGACAAAGGCCTGAGGCCTGAGGGAGCTGCTGGGGTCCAGGCCCCAGCAGGATGGGAGGGTGTGGGGAGTGGCAGTGGAGCAAGGCTCAGAGGCCCAGAAATGGCAGGGTCTGGCGGCTGAGCTGGGAGAGAAGCAGGGCTCTTCCCTGGCTGGGGTGAACGTTTGGCCAGGGAGAGGGACTGAGCTTGTGGGGACCCTGTGGGATCCGCTCAGCCCCGGATCTCCCACAGGTTTCAGACCCTTTTTTGTCTTCATCTTATAGGTTCCCCCGCAGCCCTTCCTGGAGACCGAGCAGCTCCGCCTGTTGAGACAGCTAGAAGGATTGTGGGCAAAGCTAGACCTGGGCACCAGCGAGGACCTGATTCCAAAGCTGAGCTCCAAAGACCAGGAAAAGGGTAGGGGTCCAGGGAGCAGGCAGGTGGGGCAGGGGCCCTTCGGACTACACAGGACCCTCTTCCCTTTGATTCAACAGTCCTTTAACCAGTGGGGAGGTGGAAGCCATATCTAAGCAGGTCCCTGCTCTGTCCCATCCCCACTGCACCACCCAAACCCATCTTTCTAGGAGAGACTCTTGGGAGGCAGAAGCCATGCCTTCCTGGACCCCTCTCCAAGAAGCCCCCAGTAGACAGGGCCTGTTGCCCCACCCCTGCTGGCTGGCTGTTCCAGCTCTGCGCCAACCCCCAGGGGAAAGGATCCTTGGCCTGGAGGAGACACTGGGCAAACACAGCCAGATCCTGCAGGCGCTCCAGGGTCTCTCCGAGCAGCTGGCCCAGGCTGAGAGGCAATGGAAGAAGCATCTGGGGTCCCCAGGCAAGACTGGGCCTAAGGGTACCTGGGTGAGTGGCCCCTCAAACATCCATGCAGGCCTGGAGAAGCTAAGCTCCCTATGCACGGGGTCCCATGGCACAAGTGGGCTCCCTGTGTTCAGACAGGGGAGCAAGCACTATACTTGGGAACTACTGTCCGCCAAGGTCTGGGGGGAAAGGAAGGCAGGGGTGCCATCCTGCAGGTCACAGGATGTGCCAGGCAGGGAGAGTGTGCAGTTAGGTAGGTCTGCCCAAGGAGCCACCCAGCTGCAGCTGGGAGAGAAGATGGATGTGGGTCTGCAGGCAAGTGACAAAAATAGACTGGGTGCATGGAGCTCCACATGTGACTTGATTCACATACGGCTTGTTCATGCTCAGATGCACCAGAATCGTCATTTCATCTTCACTGCCATCCCAGCTTCTCCCCGGGGAGTCATGCCCGACGGCATGCCCAGCCAGGGCCTGAGCGTTGAACTCGGTCAAGATGTTAGATGCTGGGCAGAAGAGGCCAGTGGCTCCTGGGGGCTTCGCTGAGCTCTGGCAGCTCAAGGTTTGAGTCTGTGTCCTCAGGCCAGAGCAGCTGAGGCTGGGCTGCTGGCGTGGGGAAAAGGGCAGGCATGCCACACTCTAAGGCTAGGCCCCTCTGATCCTACTTCCAGGCCCAGGATTCCTCCTGCCAGATTCTATCCACCCCAGAGAGGGATGGCCACCTTTCCAGGTCACTTAGCAAGACTGGGACCCGAGTAATGGGAGTTGATGGTCACTGGATGCAGCTTGGGCTGTGCCCTGGGAGAAGGGGGGAGGAGGGGACTGGACTGGGCCCCTGCCTCCTTCAGGGGCAGCAACACTTCTGGAAAGTGGAGGGCTTCTGAGAAAGCCCAGGAGTGGCCACTGTGGGGGGAAACCACCCTCAAAGAGAGGGGTTGAAGAGGAGGGGGAATCCAGAAGCTGAAACGGACAGGGGTCAGATAAACTCCATGTCCATAATGAGGAGGACCAGGTAATCTGGTAAGTAAGGGCTCCAGAAGGAAGAGAGCTGCAGTGCCCTGGGGAAGGTGGACTCTGGGAAGAGAGGCCTTGCCCTAGGCCATAGAGAAGAGGCTGGATTTCTTGCAGGACTCTGCCAAGGTCAGCACCCTCCTCCGTGGACAGCAGACTCTGCTCCAGGACCTGCAAGAGATGAGGTGAGGGCGCAGGGTGAGAAGGGGTCATGGGGGGAAGGGAGGAAAGCCTACTTTACCAGCTTGCTTCTCTGCCTGGAGTTCCTCTATTATTAGCCCTTGATTCCTTTCAACCTTCCCTGAGCACCCAGCACAAAACCTGGCACATAGGGAGGGGCTGGAGGCAGTTAGGTTTATTGAGTTGACCTGAATTTAATTGAATCAAGTTTAGAGTTTTGAAAGTCCTAGTTTCAAAGCAACTCTCCCTGGGGGGAGCCCTGCGTGAGGGCCCCCACCCAACATTCCGGCCCCAGAGGGGTTTAGTAAATCTGAGCCTTGCTGCAGGGACAGCTCCTAGAAGGAGGGGGCATTTTGAGGGGGTTCTTGGAGAGAACACAACCAAGACCAGACCTAGTGGTGGTAAGGGGTCCCTAACTTCCTTTTGCCCCCTCCTTTTCCCCCCAGCATCCCTCTCAAGGCCAGGTCTCTGCAGTTACTCATAGCCCTGGAGGCAGGGGAGAGGGGGCTTCAGGCTAGATGCTGTGGGTGGGGGTGGGAAGATGGGAGGAGGGAGGAGAGCTAAATCCCCTGGGGGCTGGGGATGGGAGGCAGAGCCCAGGGAGCCTGAGATAGACAGCTTTAGGGACACCCTTCTCTGAGCTAAAGCTGTCTCAGAATCAAGGAAGGTTTGGGGGTAAGAACAGCCCCCAAGAAGGGGCCCTCCAGAGATTAGGAGAAATGGTTAAATGGTTTGAGTACAACCAGAATGGGTAATGAGTCCTCTCCCTTGGTTTCCATTCCCCACCAGGAGTGCAGCTGCTCACATGGCCTCAAGAGCCCAGGTCTTCTACCTGCCTGTGGGCATCAAGCATCATTTCTCAGAATTGGGCCAGATCCTGAGCTTCCTACAGAAGGACCTCCGGGGCCTGGCGGTGAGGGGGAAGGACTGGGCACCACGGGGTTCCATCCCTGAGATCAGGGCTCAGTCCCCTTCTTCCAACACTTCTGCAGCCCCAGGCTCTCCTGTCTTAGTCCTCCTGCCTTGGGACCCCTGACACACTTGTGTCTGTATCTGTGTGTATGCACACGTGCATACAGGGACACAGATCTCATCTTCTCTCTGCTTTCTGGAGAGTCCCACAGACTCTCAATGCCAGCAGGGCCCTGGAGACCACTTGGTTCAACTCACTTAATGACTAGAAGAAAAATGGAAGTGGGTTGTGTCCAAGCTCACTTAGAGCAGCCTGCTCTTTCCTCTAGCTCTGCACCATTTTGTTCTTTCCCTTGCCTTCACCATTACCCTGACTTTTGCTCTCTATTTCTCCTTCTCTCACCTCAAGAACCTTCAGCCCCCTGATGATCCCAGGCCCCAGGCCATCCTAGCTATTCCTACAGATGGAGCCGTGGGAGCTGGTGTAGGGGGAAGCAGTTTTGTGCTCTGCCCCCTCTCCAAATCCTCTGGATGAGGACCAGGGTGCCCTAAACCTGGGAGAGGGAAACAGAACCCAAAGTGGCCCAGATTCCAAGTCCCCTCCCTCCTTCTGGGTAAGAAGCTGACAGTAGAACTGCTCATTTCAGAAAGTGGCAGCCAAGGACCGCCGCCCACCTGGCCAGCGCCCAGGGGCCTACTCATGCCTGCAGCCCTACATCTTCCTGGTCTTCCTCTTCATCCAGGCTGCGGGCTTCTTCTGCTATATGCACTTAAGGTGGGCCTTCCCATAGGCAGGACATCCTACACCTACCTGGCGTGGTTCTGGGACATAGCCATTTGATTTGAGAGAAGGGGCACTGAGGCCTAGGACCTGCCTGCTCCCCCAACTGGCAATGAGCAGTGCCCAGACTAAGACCCATCTTTTTCAATAGGCACTCAGCCATTGGTCCTATCTGAGTCCTGCCCTCATAGAACACACTCTAGTGTGAGAAACTGACAAGTACCTACCCAATAGTCACACTTTATGTGGTCTGTGCCATGATGGCAGGAAGCTCGGGGGCTATAAGAATACAGGAAAAAGCACTTGACCCAGCTCGGGGAGGTTAAGGAATCGACCTGGAAGGGCCATTTGATATGGGTCATCAAGGCATCCAGTTTTCTAACCTAGAAAGATAAGCAAAGGCATAAATACAGAGGGAAAAGCATGAGAAAGGGCATGGAAGCATGAAAGAAACATAATGTTTCGGAGAAAAAGTGGCAAGTTCAATACTGTCAGCACAAAGGATAGGACCAGTTTGTGAAAATGAGCAAAGAGAATCACAAAGGTTGGGGAGAGGTCACTTTCTACTTGGTGGGTGTTTGTTGAATGGCTGAAACATTCAGAGATGTAGGGTGTGCTAAAGAGCTCAGAAATGGGACTAACAGTTCTTGTGGATGGAACTTCAAGACAAGAAGAAGCAATGTGGGCAAGGGTGGTCCTGGAGGAGCAGTGAAGTGTGCTGAGCTTTGAAAGCAGAGTAGAGGTGAGAACAGCAAAGGTGCAAGGTGGAATGATATCCGTAACATAGGAGTACAGAGGTGGCCATAGGCTGGCGCCACCTGGACAGGCCTTGAATGCCAGAGGGAAAGTGTGGCCCTGGTGGGGCAAGCCCAGGGAGCCATAGAAGACCCCAGAGCAGGGAAGGCTGTGGCGCAGTGAGTGGTTAAGTGTAGGGAGCCTGGTCTCAAGCCGAGAGAAGTAGAGGCCTAAGTAACGGTCTCCTCCTCTCTCTGGCAGCAAGCAGGACCTGGACCAGAGCCTTCAGGGCTACCTGCACACAGACAGCCATCCCCTGAGGCCTGCACCATGCACCCCTAGGCCCCTGGGGGCCCTGAGGAGGCAGCCCGTCTCCCCCAGCACGTACGCATGACCTGCCTCACAGCCCTGAAGGAGTACCTACTTTTCGTCACTGGGCAATGGATGGTGCCTTGGGGGTGGAGGACTAGGCCATATCCTCTCCCTCTGGGTGCCCAACTCTCACCCACATCTCAGCTTTGGGGGAGCTCCAGCCTTATTAAAAGTGATTTCCCTCTCCGCATGCTTTGATATGCTCATTTACCTCCCAAGTTTGCTTTAATCCCTCTAAAGTCTTCTACCTCCTCTGAAGAGTAGCTGAGAGTGGGCTTCAAGCAGGCAAGGAGGCCAAGGGCTGGCTTGACTGCCAAAAGATGCAGTACCTCACAGACCTTGAGCCCTGGACTATGGAGGGAGAGGGAATCACACTGTTATAATTCTGTTCCAAAATTCACCAGAGCAAGGAGCGGTGTCTCCAGGTATCCGGCCTGGCCCGGCCCAGCCAGCATCATCATTAACCGCGCTCTCTCTCTCTCTCTCTCTCTCTCTCTCTCTCTCTCTCTCTCTCTCTCTCTCTTCCCACTCCCTTCAGCTGTGGGGCATGCGGGACTGAGAACTCTGAGGCAACCCAGGGAGCCATACCCGTCCCCTCCCTCTGGTCTCCTTCCCTTTTCGAGCGTCAAGATCTTTTTAGCAGCTGCTGGGGCAGCAGGTTGGAAAGAAGGATGGGATAGGGCCTAGGGCTAGATCTTTGCCCCTCGCTGCCACTCTCAATTCCTAGCTGAAATCCTGGCTATCAGCTACCCGAGTGAGGAGGGAGTGGTGGGAGAGTAGGGAGCAGGGTTCCAGGGTGCGTATCAGCGAAGCCCATTCCGCTCTGGAGAGACCCCACCCCCTAAAGCCCTAATCCGTTGTCAGCAGGGCCCGGCAGAGCTTGGCGTTGACGGAGGCACGTGGGGGAGGCGGGAGTGCGGAGCCGGCACGTGGTACAGCCTCCTCAGCCCCGTGAATGCCCCCCGCCCCTGGTGAGGAGGGGTTTGGAAGGTAGGGGCGGGCAGCCAAGGCGGCAGAGCGTGGGGTGCTGGCCCGCAGCGGGAGCTGTCCGCGAGACCTAGTGCTGAAGTAGGCGCGGAAGCGCCTGGTGCCCGGGCCAGTGAAGTCCATGGCGTTCATGGTGAAGACCGTGGTGGGCAGCCAGCTGAAGAACCTCACTGGGAGCCTGGGGGGCGGCGAGGACAAGGGGGACGGGGACAAGTCCGCGGCCGAAGCGCAGGGCATGAGCCGAGAGGAGTATGAGGAATATCAGAAGCAACTGGTGGAAGAGAAGTGAGTGGGAACCCTTCCCGGCTCCAACGACCCTCTCCCCCACCCCCATCCCCCAGCCGCCTGGCCCACCCCTAGGGAAGTCAGACTTCCCTACTTTTCTAGACTCGGTAAGAGACTAGAATGTGCCCTCTAGGCTGCCCCCAGAGCCACCCCCACCTCAAACCCAGGACCCCTTCCGGGCTCCGATTGGGGCCCAGAGGAGGTGGGGGCAGGGGCAATAGGAGCCTGGGACAGGGTGGGGGCAGTGCATTTCTGACTGAAACAAGTAATCCAATCCTTTAATCCGATCTGGTCCCAGCTCTGGAGCTCCTCTGAGCCTGAGGCTCTAAGAAAAGTGTTGCATTTCGGGCGCAGGGGTGGGGGTGGGGGTCAGAGTCACAGAGACAGACGCTGAGATCGGGGCACTCAAAGCTATTGAGGCCACTTGTGTGCGGACAATGCTGGGACAGATTGGCACCTGGAAGGAAGTCAGGAACTGGACTCCAGAGACACTTGGGTCAGATCCTGGCTCTGCTTCTTTTTAAGTTGATGAATTTAGGCAAGTTACTTAACCTTTCTGTGCCTCGGTTTCCTCGTCGGTAAAATGGGGATGTAATCATAAAACATGCCTTACATGTTTATGTAGATTAAATTACTTAATGCATATAAACTGCTTAGCACAGTGCCTGACACACCTGGTAAATCATTAAATGTTAGCTATTATTATTTCACTTAATCCTGATAACAGTTTTGTTAGTTGCAAAATCTTATATCCATTTTACAAAAGAGGGAAGCTCTTACCCAAAGACACACCAAAAGTGGTAATGGAGCCAGGACATAAACACAACCCTGTTTCAAATACTTCCCCCCACTCGACACAACCTGTCAGGAGACAAAAGACAGATGGAGTTTGAGGCCAAGAGGGACATATATTAGGGTCCCCAGGGAGAGTCTGACCACCACCCCCAATCCTCCCCTCCCCATAAGCCCCACCCAGAGGCAGGTGCAGAGATGAGAAAGGGCGCAGTGATGAGAGACTGCAGACTAACCCACCAGGTCTGAGCACCCTCCTGACACACAAACTGGCAGGCAGAAGCCATGCATTCCTTGTCCTGAAATGGAGACCCTCCTGTCCATCCCCTCAGTCCTGGCAATGACTCCGCCCCCGGTGCCTCCGCAGGATAGAGCGGGACGCGCAGTTCACACAGAGAAAGGCAGAGCGGGCGACTCTGCGGAGCCACTTCCGAGACAAATACCGGCTGTCCAAGGTAAGCGTAGGAGCCGGAGCTGCAAGGCTCATCCGGGACTCTGAGCTCCCAGCTCCCGACTCCTTTGCCGCGACTTTCAGCTCCTAGGACTCACTGGAGAGCTTGGTTAGAGCCTTCGTTCTCTCGTTCATTCATTCACGGTTAACTGGAGCCTGCCTAGGACCACCCCATGGACTGAGGGGTAGCCCAGTCCTCCGGAGGTTGATAAGTTTGTGTTTCTGGAGTCAGCCCAGGCCTTCCCGTACTACCCCAACTGGAGTCAGGTCTGGCAGATGAAGAGTTGGAAGGCAGTAGATTTTACCTCAGGGGTGAGTGCTCTTGGGGTTTCTGAACATCCCCAGAGGGCAGGGTGGGAGAAAAGGCACCTTTATGTGCCAGGTGCACTTGACCTTCACACCCTTACCTAACCCCTCAGTGATTCTGTCAGGTGGTTATCACCCACATCTCCAGATAAGGAAATTGAGGGACTTGGCTAAGGTCAGACAGCTGGTGAGTGAATGCTGAGCCTGCTTATTCCAGGATCCCTGGCTGCCTTCAGGGTATGGGTCTGTGTGCAAAGAGCACAATACCCCCTTGGTTGTCTGAGCAGCCAGGAGGACATCATCTCTCCATACTGCAGCACCAGACGGGCTGGAAGTGTTCTATGCCTGTTGCCTAAGGAGAGAACTGAGGCACAAGTCACTCCCAGCGCCCAGAACTATGATCAGCTCCGAGGAGAAACAGAAATACAGTGCTGTATAGTACACCAACCTTGATCTTCCATTTGAATTGGAAGATCAGATATGTGAACATCATATTCGCTCATGCATTAATTATTTCTGGAATCTCTGGCTGCCTCTGACTCCCCACAGGGAACCAACCAATCTTTTGGAAGTCTGTCAAAGGGAGAACTGGTCCAGAAAGCCTGCTTTTCTGGGAAGTGGCAGTTAAATCCAGCTAGGAATGGAGTCATTCCTCAAATGCTTGCATTAAACATATAAGAGACTCCTGCCACCAGGGAACTCTGAGTCCAGTAGAAAAGGGAAGACTTGGCTGTAACTGAGTAGGACAGAAAGTGGAAAGCCCCAGGGCCCCCAAAGGGATATGGAAGTGTGAGGACAATCAGTAGATGCCTTGCAGAGAGAGCACAGATATTGGAATCAGTGGCATAGATTTAAACTAACTTTTTTTTTTTTTTTTTTTGGAGGGCAGTGTCACCAGCCCTTATATGTGGGACCCAAACCGGGCCGCTGGCTTCCCAAGCCAGGGCTTAACCACCGCGCCACTCGCCAGCCCGAGTGACATACGTTTAAATCTAGCCCTCCCACTCCCTAGTTGTATGGCCTCGGGCAAGTTACTTAAATTATCTGAGTCTCAATTTCCTTATTTGTGAACTGGAGAAAACAATACCTACCTCACAGGGTCATTATGAGAATTAAGAACACCCAGCTGAGGGGCAGCTGGTTGGTTCAGTTGGCTAGAGCGCAGTGCTCATAACACCAAGGTTGCCGGTTCGATCCCCACATAGGTCACTGAGATGTGCCCTCCACAACTAGATTGAAAAACCCCTTGACTTGGAGCTGATGGGTCCTGGAAAAATACACTGTTCCCCCCGCAAAAAAAAAGAACACCCCGCTCAATGTCAGCCCTATAATGGATGTTTGAGGAACGGTACCCATCACTATTATTGGTGCCGTCCTTCATATCAAATAGTTACGTTTAACGTATGGTAGCAGTTTGACTCCTGCTAGTATCTTACCTTCAGTATCTCAGAGTGAAGTAAGGTGGTATAAAAGTGCAAGGTCTCCATGTCCAAGTGTCAAAAGCATGACCCTCAGATGTGGGGGCTGAGCTCACTGGAACATAGAGCTCAGGAATCTAGGGGCCTGGAACCTGGTGCAGGCCTCCTCCCTGCCCCTCGGCTCGGGGTTCCCACAGACCTCCAACTCCACATCCACCCTCCCTTCTTCCCTTCAGAATGAGACAGATGAGAGTCAGATCCAGATGGCAGGTGGAGACGTGGAGCTGCCCCGGGAGCTGGCGAAGATGATTGAGGAGGACACAGAGGAAGAGGAGGAGCGGGCCTCAGTCCTCGGGCAGCTGGCTGGCCTCCCTGGCTTGGACCTTGGTTCGCTGAAGGACAAGGCCCAGGCCACACTGGGGGATCTCAAGCAATCAGCTGAGAAGTGCCACATCATGTGACTACTCTGGGGCGGCCCACTAGAGTGACCAGAGGAGCTATGTCTCAACTTCTATGGACGCTGTCCCCACCATGGCTTTGTTTCTCCTACCCCAGGGTAGCCCCAGGCCCCAGCCTGCCTTCTGGTCTCTCCCTCTCCACTGGGGGCAAAGGCCCCAGTCCTCGCCCTCAGGACTCACCCTAGCCTGGGGAAGCCTCCCAAGATTGTAGGAATAGGCCCAACCTTCTCTAGCCATGGCCTCAAATTCCTGCACACAGGAGCACCCATAGAGAGACGCAGAGGGACACAGAGACCTTGGCCTATGCAGAGGCTTACGGCACAGAGGCATCCTGGCACACACAGACACACAGGCACAGGCCAGCCAGCCAACAGTCCCCCCTCCCCCCAGCCCCTCTAGACACCAACACTCAGATATGCTAAGAGGAGGCTTCAGGCAGACACCCCAGCAGACAGGAGGCCCAAGTTTGAATCTCCACATTTATTCTTGAAACACACTGCTTATCATCCATAAAATGGGGATGGATGGGGTGATTTCTGAGACTCATTCTAGCTTGGCCTCCCTGGCCCCTTGCAGTCAATCCCACACCTCTCTTGGGGCAGGACAGCAGCTGCAGCCATAGCCTCAAGCAGCTGCCACTGTGGGCTCTGGTTCTTAGGAGCTGAGCGATGCTGTGCGAGGGACCAAGTGCCAAAGATGAAGCTGGCACCCAACAGTAGCCCAGGCGGCTCCCAGCGTCCTCTGGGCCCAGGGCCCAGCCAATTTCTGTTTTGTTCCTGTAGAACTCTCTCTGGATTCCACAGCTGATCTCTTCTCTCAGCTCCGTGACAAATAAAAACTCCAAATGACCTGTCTCTCCCCGCACTTCTTACTGACCTCAGGAGTCTTATTCTCAGCCCCCAACCCTGCCCTTGGAAGGGTGTCCTCTACCTCCTCACCCACCCCTTCATAGGAGCACCAGCCCCTATAAGATGGTCAAGCTCTAGCCTCTCAGGGCTCTGGGTGAGCATGGGGTCCCTGCATTGACCATGCACCAGGTCCAGCCTGGGGCCAGATGAAATAGATCTGGGCTTTGAGGAGAAGGCAGCTGCCAGCTGGATGGCAGGGCTTCTGGGGTGTTACCTGAGACCAACTGCAGCTGTCGCTGGCACCTGTGCCTATACCCCCTCCTCACCCTGGAGATGGAAGGTGTGACAAAAAGAAAGCAGGCAACTGCGTTCTAGCCCTGGTGCTGCTGTGTGACCTTGAGCAAGTCCCTTTCTTTCTCTGAGCCTATTTTCTAATACATGTTTCAAAGGGTAACCACTTACTTGTAAAGCCCTTGACAAAGGATAGATCATATCAATAAATTGTAACTCATTCTTTAAAAAAACTGAAGGAGGGCTGGCCGAGTGGCGCGGTGGTTAAGCGCTGGCTTGGGAAGCCAGAGGTCCCTGTTCGGGTCCCACATATAAGGGCCAGTGACACTGCCCTCAAAAAAAAAAACAAAAAACCTGAAGGACCCAAATCTCATTCTGCTCACCTATTGGGGGAGGGGGGACGTCCAGGGGACCAATCAGAAGGCCTCACAAGCAGCTCCCCAGGGTCTGAGCAGCAACAAGGTGCCACAGGCCAGCACCACACACCCACCTAGCATGGTCTTGCTGGGAAGCAAGCCAAGATTTACAGGCGGAAAGGCCCTCTGAGGGTTTGGTTTTAAGGGCAAAGTTTCCATTGGGCCTCCTTTATAAAAAGAACGAGGCACATGGGGCAGCCTGTTGGCTCAGGTGGTTAGAGCGCAGGCTCATAACACCAAGGTTGCTGGTTTGATTCCCACATGGGCCAGGAAGATGCGCCCTCCACAACTAGATTGAAACAACTACTTGACTTGGAGCTGATGGGTCTTGGAAAAACACACTGTTCCCCAATTAAAAAAAAAAAAAGAACGAGGCACATAACATCTGTGCGACAGGTGAGTGTGGAGGGTCAGGCAGAAGAGACAGGATGAGGAATGAGGAGGGCGAGGGCAGGGAAGGATGCAGGCCCAGGATAGGGGCAGTGCTGCCCCGCTGTCTCACTGGGCCCTTCTTGAGCGTCCCCTATGCTGTCCCAAGGCCCTCACTGGACAAAAATCCCTCGTGACCTTTCTGGAGCTGGAGGAGACCCAAACTGGGGCCCCAGACTGTGGGGATGGGGTTGGGGGTCATGGGCTTCCTCAGAGCATCAGCAGCAAGGCCTCCAGGGGCCTCTTGCCTAATAGGATCAGACAGGCCCTCTTTCCCCTCAGTGGTTTGCGGGACTGAAAGCAAAACAGCCAGGAAGACAGGGCTGCAGGGAGGCTGGGGTGGGCACTCACTGAACCCTCACAAAACAGGGTGGCTGTGGCCTGAGGGCAGGCCGTGGGAGGGGGTTGAGGCCCCACACTGCTCTCCTCCTCACAGCCTGGGAACCCCAAGAAGTCCTGACCTGTCTGCATGCCCCTGGATTAGGGGGGGTAGCAGGAGCCAATTCTGGGGCTCAGGCAGAAATGGGCAAGGAAGGCAGGCTGAGGGGTCCCAAGGCTCTGCCAGCCTCACCCTGCTTCCCTTCCCGTTTCTTCCCCTGCTCTCTGGCTCCTCTGTCAGTCCATGTTCCCTTCAGCTCTGTCCCCTACACCCGTTGCCTCATTCTTGGCTCATAGCTTTCCTGCACCCATGCCCTCAGCCGGGGGCTGACCTGGCCTTACTGGAGCTTCCTCTGCACCTGCCCGACTCCCAAGCCGTCAGGCCTGTGTGGTGATGACTCTTCTCTTCCCATCCTGTTTCCACTCCCACTTATTCAGATTATCACTTGCTCCATGACTGGTCCACCCACCTGGTATAATGTGAGGGCCACAGAGAAAGCCACTTGTCAGAACTTCCCTTTCATAGTGATTAAAATCCCACCATTAAGGCCCCATAATTTAGAGCAAGGCATTCATTTCCCAGCCTCTCTCCCTCTCTTCCTCTGATTCTTCTTCTTTCGTCCTTCTCACACTTGCAGGCAGGCTGAGGATACAGGAAATGTTGAAAGGTGGTGAGACAGCCCGTCTACCCCCCCCCCAGGAAGAGAGGGACAGCAAAGATGGCCACCTGCTCCCCTCGCCCCCACCCTCAGGGTCTCCTAACAATATGGGGATTTCAGGGAGATTGGTGGCAGCCCTGGACCCTGCAGGCTCAACTCTCCTTCCAGCCACCCACCCGGACAGCTCAAGCCTAGTTCCCACAGGGAAAGGGGTACAGATCTCAAGTGACTCTCCTGAGGCTGGTCCCCAGGGTCTGGAGTTGGGAGGCTCTCCCTCCCCGCAGTGGCCAGATGGTCCCTCCTCAGATACTGGAGGCCCCCTAATGAGCTGGGACATCTGGGGGAACCTTTGCTGAGCCAGAGCCCTGTTGACCCAGCTGAGCCTGAGGCTGCTTGGGGGTGGGGAGCCACATGTGAGGGGACTGGAAGGGAGCCACAAGCCTGCTGCCCTGCCTCCAGCCCTGTGCCCCCAGGCACAGCTGTTCCCAGAATCCATGGGAGGCTCCAGGAGAGCACAGGCCAGGGTGGGCTGGGTCGGGGGAGACGTGAGGCTGAGGCTGCCTCTGCCCTTAACTCAGCAGGGACTGTGCTTGCGTGTATTGAGCATGAGTGGAAGTCTATGTGGGGTCAGCGTGGGTCTGTGAACTTGGACGTGGCTTTTGGTGTTTTTGTATGTCTGAGGTTTGTGGCCCGGTAGTGCCTGTTTGTGTATCTGTGGGATTTTGAGTGGGTAGGTGTGGGTGTGAGTTACTCTGGGGAAAGTGGTCACTAATATCCCCGCCTCATGCCCCAGCCTCACGGTTGGGCCACCTCCCTTTCAGGGAGGGCTGGGACAGCAGCGACCTCTGGGGACAAGAGCCCCCCTAGATGACCTCCTGCAAGAACTGAGGTTCAGTGACCTTTTGCATCTCCCCAGGTAGCAAAAGAAGAGGCAGGCTGGACACAGGGATGCCTGGGTCCCTCAGTGGGCTCCAGGCCTCTTTACTGCCCACAACGCTGGCCCCTTGAGAGAGCCAGACCCAGACCCAGGTGCTTCCCCAGCTTGACCCAGTGCTAGCTCTGAGCTTGAGGGACTGAATGGAGGCTGTCTGTCCCACTCTGAGCACTTTCACAGTGTTAAAGGTGAGAAGTGGAAGCAACTCCCACCCCTAAGAGGAAAAAATATATTGAAAAAAAGGCAGATTATGGGCCGGCCGAGTGGTGTGGTGGTTAAGCGCTGGCTTGGGAAGCCAGCAGCCCCGGTTCGGGTCCCACATATGGGGGCCAATGACACTGCCCTCAACAACAACAAAAAAAGGCAGATAAGCATATTTCCCATAGGCCTCTGCCATTTGAAGAGAGCCCTAGAGAGCAGGCCCCACCTCCTCCTCTGATCCCAGCCCTCTGGCTGGGCTACCGGCCTCCTTGGTATGCTGCTCAAATACAGGACCAGCCTGGAGACCACCAAAACACTGCCCAGAGAGCCCAATCCCACCTCCTACCCCTACCTCCCCAGTCCCACTCCTCTCCACATCCATGTGTATGAGGATTTCAGGCCTTTGTTCCCAGGTAGCTAATGCTGGTGTTACAAACAATGGGGGTCTGTGAGCCAACCCTTCCATCCCATCATCAATCAATCAGTCTCTTACCCCCATCTTTCCTTATTTCCACTCTCCCTCCCACCCCATCTTCTCCCTTCACCCCCACTACTGGCCCCATTCATTCGCCTCCTTCCTTTCCCTCCTTTACTCATTGAGGCTTTTTTGTAAAGCCCCTTCCAGAGATAATCCGACTACATTTCTGTCCCTACATCTGAAAATAACATTTTATTGAATTCTTACTGTATGCTAGGCTCATGCACATCCTTAGAATCGCAAGGGGCACTTCACTTCATCCTCGTTTGACTAAGGAATGGGTCAGTCAGTGGGTGGCCAAGGGGCAGAGCCAGGAATTTAGCCCCAACTCCTGTCCCCGGATGGCCAGGCCAGGCAGGGATGTCAGGGAAGAGTTCCCTCCCTCCCTGTGCAGGAAGCCCTTTAATGCAGGCTGGAAGGCTGGGTATCTTGGTGGTACCTGATTACCACTACACTTGCTGCTTTGGTGGCTGCCTGGGGAAGGGCTCCTCCACCCTCCCACCACCCTAAGTCCCCAAAGATGCTTCCAAGTGCTGTTCAGACCCAAGACCTTGGGGAGGGCGATAAGGGACTGCTGGAAATGACCCCAGCTTTGGGGGCTCCTGGGAGGATGGATGCCTTTTCTGCAGTCCAGCTCCCTGCTCACTCACATGCCCAGGGGAAGCGGGGGGGGAGGGTGTGAGGCCAGGGATTGTCAGGTAAAGGGGGTGTGCAGCACAGAGCACAGGTCTTCAGGACTAAACTCCTGCATTGGAGGCTGCCCTTCTCCAGGTGCAGAGAGGAAGGGCCTTGCCCGGCACCCAGGCCTGTGCCTGCCTCCTCCCCACTAGTCCCCAGTGGTGGGAGGAGCGGCAGCTGGTCAGCCTGACTCTTCTGGGTCCCCTGGGGGGGGGGGTCAGAGAAGGAGACAGATGTGGCCTCCCCCAGCCCTCAGGTTACCCAGGTTTTCCTGGGGCCCCTATAGCACCAACCTGGGAATAGGGGCAGCCCACCTTGACCTGCTCCCTTCTTTTCTTCCAGGGCAAGAAAAGCAGCACAAATTCAGAAAATAATTTAATAGGGAAACAATGAATGACACTCTTCACACAGGCCTCTGGCAGGGCACAGATGACTCCTGCCCCAAGGAGACGCTGAAGGCGGAGCAGTCAGAAATCACCAACACCCTGAGTTTTGAAAAGATCACCCCAAACAACTCCAGGTGTGTACAATCTTCTCCAGGTAAGTCACTTTGTCCTCCTAAAAGCCCACATGGGGGGCTGAGGAGGTAGTAGCAATCCCGTTGGAGCTGGGGAAACTCGCGCCCAGAAAGGGGAAGGCGCTTGCCCGTGGCACACTCGGGGGGCAGCCAGGTCAGACCTGGAGGCAGGTTTCCTGGGCTGCCAGGTCCCTGAAGCCTGAGGGTTGGCAGCCATGCCTCCCCGTCCCAGGCCAGGACCAGCTCTTCAGCAAGTCGGGGGTGTTCCCCAGAGAGGAATGGAGGCAGGAGGACTGAGGACACCTCCCCTCCCTGGGGTCTCCTGGGCCAGAGCAGAAACAAGGCATGGGTTTCTCCAATTTGCCACCCCATGACAATATTACCTCAATGCTTGAAGGATTATCTTAACACTTTGTAAGCGGGCATAACACTTTGTATGACGAGTTTACTCATTTCCCGCAAAAAATGTGTTAAAATATGAGAGGGTGGGCAAGAATCAGCTCCCGGGAAGACTGGAGAGTTCTGAGTGCAAACCGTGGGGTAAGTGGTCCCTGAGTCGTCTTGGAGTGCTCAGTCCAGCAGCACAAGATGGAGGTGAGCTGCAATCAGGGCTCCCAGGAAGAACAGAGGAAGGCACAAGGCACAGCTGCCCTCGCCCTCTTCTCAGAGCAGAAACAGAAATCATGCTCTCAAACTGACAGGCTCAGGGCCCAGCACGCACTGACTAACCAGTCACATGAAAGAAATTCTTCTCCTAGCACCCGCCCCCCCGCCCCCACCGGCCCCCAGCCAGGCCTAATGCTCCCCGCACATGAGCATATACACCCGCCACCCACCCCGAGGCTGTCAGACCCTTTGGGGCTGGAGAGTATCCTGAGGGATGTGGCGGGTCTCGGAACTGCCCACCCAGGAAGGCTGCTCCACCAGGTTGCAGAGGGCACAGGATTCTGGACATCTGCGTGGGGAGTGCACCCTCCACCTCCAGGGGGCCCATGATCTGTCCAGTCATCCTTCTGGGGTCACTGCAGGGTGCAAGCTGTGGAGGGGTGTGGGGGAGGGTCGGTGTCAGTCATCTGGCTAAAGGGGCAGAAACCAGGGCTGCCCCCAGCCCTCACCAGGCCTTGGGTGGACTCACAGCTCCGAACAGACTCCGACAGCCCCTCCTTATCCAAGGTCTCAGGTTCCCAGGAAGACTCCCTCAGCTGAGGAAGATAAAAGGCAGCATGAGGGCTGAGAGGCAGCCGGGCAGGTATAGGGCCGCACCAACAGCCGCTGAGCAACCAGGCGTGAGGGGCACAGGTAGCAATGGAGACCTCTGCATGGAGCCCAGAGAGGGAGACACGCCAGGGAGAGTGGGGCACAGACAGAGGAGCAGAGCTCACAGCCTCACCCCGGGGGGCCCCAGGTCCAGGCCCACCTTGACCTGCTCCTTCAGGTACTCAGCTCGAGCCATGAGGTTCTGAACCTGCCAAGGGACGAAATGCCTGTCGGTGTGGGGAGGGAGGCCCTCAGAGGGAGCTGCTTGCTCCTCTGCTCTCCAGAACCCCCTGCCCTGTCCTTATCTGCCCCTTCCTCCAGGAAGCCTTCCTGACCAAGCAGCCCAGCCAGCTTTCCACTGCTGGATTCCCAGGTCCTGCCTGTCCCACTGCCCTGACCTGAGCACCCGAGCCCCTCTGGAGTGCAAGGGGTCACTGACTTCTCAGATCTGTGAGGTCGGACTCCCCGAGGGAGCCCGAGGAGGTCCCCCAGAAAGAAGCAGGGTCAAAGGGGAAGAAAAAGCACCCCAACCCTCCCAACCCCAGGGCACCTCAGTGTGAAGCAGCTCCCGCCTCCGGCCTGGTGCCTCCGCTGCAAAGAGAGGGAGGGCATGTGGTGGGGGTAGTGAGGGCAGGGCAGCGGGGGCTGGGGGAGGGTGGTGGCAGGGCCTCACCTGCCAGCAGCAGCAGCAGCTCCCCCAGGCAGTGCTGGTATAAGTCCAGGGCGTCCTGCTCCCCACCAGCTTCCTCCTCCTGCGGCCACAGGGGCAGCGGGTCACTGAGGGTCATGACCTAGATCCTCCCTGCCCCACCTGGACCCCTCCTGCTGGGGACAAACCTTGGCTATGGCAGCCGAAGCCACTTCCAGGGCAGCTAGGAGGCGCGGTTTGTCCCGGGCCATCTCTGGGATGAGGGATAAAGGCTCAGGATGAGGGGAGCAGCCTGTTTTTCTGCCTCAGGGCGCCGACCCCAAACTGCCTCCCCACCAGCTGGAAGGAACTTGCTGGGGGCCTGGTGGTCAGTCAGGAGCTGGGCCTACCTCTGAGCAGGTCTCGGGCAGACGCCCCCTGCCTCAGCAGGGCCCGATTAGAGGAGGACACAATGGCCTTGAGCTCCTCAGCCCGGGACACATACTCCCGCACCTGCAGGAGCACAGAGTGGGAGAGCGGGGCTGAGGAGGGGCTGTCCTGTCCTTCCTCCCTCGCCAGCACCCAGACCTCCAAGTTCTCTCTCCAGGTCCTCGGGACTGTCCCCAGCTGTAATGTCAGGGGTCACCTGAGGCTGGCCTGACCCCTCCCTTCCCAGGACAGGAGTCCCAGTCCTAAGAAAGCCGCTTCCTGCGACCCCCGGGCCCCTCCTCACCTGTTTTCTCCAGGGGACTCACTCACCCACCTTTGCCTTAATTGCCTCTTTCCGCTGGGCATCCATTTCATCTGCAGAAAGCGGGAGTTCGCAGGAGTCTGAGGAAGGGGGAGCTGCCCCATGCCAAACCCTCCGGAATCCCCAAAAGCACTAAGTTCCAGATATAACCTCTACCTCGTCTCCCACGAAATTCTGGATGGGGAGCTACCTCTTGATCCACCCAGTGCAGCTGTGGCTGAGCCCTCCCTGCTGCACTCAGGGACTCCAGGCACTCACAGTGCAGGGCAGGAACGAAGAAGTCCAGGGCCTTGCAGTAGAGAGATAGAGCAGCCACGGCGTCCCCCTCCTGGTCCTTCTTCACAGCCTGCACCACCAGGGCAGTCTGGTGGACAGGCAGAACGGGAGTCATGCCCTCCACAAAGGGGGGAGAGCAGGTCCCCTGGGCCCATGCGCTGCCCCATGGGGCAGGCCACCTATTCACCACCAAAAGGGGTAGACAAGACCCCCAATCTGCCCTCACCCCAGCCCGTGCCCATTGGCTTGCTTACTGCTCGTGCCAGGCTCTCCCCACTGGGCATGTGCTCCAGGTCCACCCAGGGATGGGCGAAGAAGTCCGGGAAGGAGATGCGACGGCCGGGGTCCCGTTCCAGGAGCCGCTGCAGCAGGTCCCGGCAGTCTCGAGAGAGCAGGGGCCGCAGGGGAAGCTGCAGGGAGAGCGGGGGGGCAGGTCACACTGGGTGCCGCACCTCGTCCCCCACCCTGTCCTGGGGTGCCCCAGAGGTACACGCTTCACAGGTGAGAATCTGAGAGCCAGGAAGAATGGTGACCAGTCAAGACGAAGAGCCACACCTCACCCCAGGTTCCTGCCTGCACCCTCACTGGAGCCCTGGTGGATGGGCAGAACAGGATTCTTCTTCCCTCCCTGGATTAAGCGCCTGGGAAGGCTGGGGCTGCACAACAATCTGTGGGCTGACCTGGGTCCCTGGAACTGAATGGAGCTTCAAGCATGTCCCTGAGAAGGGGGCAATGAGGTCGCGAACCCCGGGGCCCGTACTCCCTCTAAACCCCAATGAGTTGCTGAGGCGCTGGAGGACCCACCTCGATAACCCAGTTACTCCGGATCTTTTCTTCCAGCTCCGTAAACGACCTGGAGGCAAAGGGGGGCTGCCCGAAGAGGGCTTCTGTGGAGGGAGGCAGAGGGCAGGCTGGGAGGGGACAGGGTCCAGCCTGGCCTGGTCCACTCCTGGGAGGGCCTGACACACCTCAGAGCAAGGGACCCAGGGCATAGAGTCAGCCTTCTCACTAGAGCCCTTCAGGAGTGGCCAGAGAGGCCTTGCCTGAGGACACACAGGGCAGGACTCAGGGTGGGGGCAGGGGACAGAGCTCTTACCATACAGGATGACCCCCACGGACCAGAGGTCCACACGGGCATTGTACTGCCGCTGACACACCATCTCAGGGGCCATGTAAAGAGGGGAGCCACGGAGCACATGCTTCTCATCCCACGGGGACATGTGCTGTGCAAAGCCGAAGTCTACAGGCAAGAGGCCAGGCAGCAATGCTCAAATTCCAGCTGCTTCTGCTCTTGGCTTTTGAAGCCTCATGCTGAGCACCAGCACAGGGCTTCTCCCCACCTTCTAGACTCACCAGATCAATCCTACTTCCCAGCCTCTGCTCATTATTAACCAGGAACACCCTCCCACATCTTCCTGTGGGGCCATAAATCCCAGCCATGCTACGTAGCCCCAACAAGCACCTTTTTCCAGGACGCTTGCCCTGCTCACACCTGCTATGAAGATAATGGCCCGCCAGGGGTTAGAACCCTCCCACACTGTCCCACCAAGCTCAGGTTATACCAGGCTCTCTGGGCCTCCAGCCTCAAGTCAATTCTTCTCCAAATCCTATGAGGGACCACCTCACATCCTCCAACACTGCCACAGATTTTGTCAACAGTTTGAGCCTCAATCCTGGTGACAGACCAAGTCTTGACCCTGGTCACACACTGAGTCTTGATCCTGACCCCAGCCATTGCACTGCTGGAGTCCAGGGCAGTAGCCCAAGAAACGTCCTACTTTTGGCGATGAGGCCGGTCCCTGGATCTCCTAACCTATTGCTGTTTGGTGATTCACTAGAGGGCTTCATGAAAACCAGGCCCTCTCTCCAAACCTCACCCCTGCTGTTCCAGGCTCATACCTGCCAGTTTAAGGTGGGGCTTCTCCAAGGAGCTCAGCAAAATGTTCTGTGGCTTTAGATCCAGGTGAGATATGTTCCGTTCATGCAGAAACTGCAAGGCACTAGCTGGGCAGTAGGACACATGCAGAGAAATAGGTCAGAGGAGCCCATCTCCCACCTGCCTCTCGCCTCCCCAAGCTTACAACGGCTTCTTCAAGCCTGCACAACCCCAGTTCTAGCCTGGCTAGTTTACTGAATGCTTTACCTACAAGTACCAGGTTCCTTCCTTCCACTTCCAAGAATTTGCCCCCCACTCCCGCCTCGGGCCCTCTTTCCTCCCTTGGGCCTCTTCCTAAGTCTCCACTCCTCCTAGAAACCTCCCTGGATGCCCCAACCCTTTAGGCGCTTGCTCTTCCTCTGAGCGACGCACTTGGACACTGCCACTGGAATGCTCTACAAGGCCCTTATATTATGATCCACGTGTGGTCAACCCAGACTCCTCTCTGATGGGGACTTTTTCCTCTGTCTCTTTCAGAGAATCCTTAAGCCAGGGATGGGAACGTGGCAAAGATGGGGCCCTAGCACTCCAAACTGGGAAAGGACACAACCGCTGAGAGCAGGGGCTCTGAGCCCGGGGTCAGGGGTGCAGTGGGAGGGCGGGGATCGTGGGAAGGGTCAGGTTGGGTCAGAGGCTTTTACCCAACTGCTGCATGAAGACACGAGCCACCTTCTCAGGCAGAATCCGGCGGGTGTGGATGAAGCGAGACAGGTCACCTCCTGCACAGAACTCCATGATGAGATAGATGTTGTCACTGTCCCACTGTGGTTAGAAGCAGGGAGACAACGTGAAGACAGTGTCCCTTCTGCAGCCCCCTTTGGAAGGTGTCCCCGGCCCAGGCCCGTACCTGGAAGTCTTTCAGCTGCACGATGTGGGGGTGTCGAATGCCCTTGAGAATCTCAATCTCTGTCAGGAGGTTTTCCACGGATGCCTTATTCAGACTCTTCTTGGCCACGCACTTTATAGCTACCACTTGTCGAGTGTCCTTCTGCGGGGACAAGAGATTTGAGGGCTCTTTCTTGAGGGAGCCGGGGTCCCTGCCTGGCCAGAGAGACTGTGGTTCCCTCTGCCCCTTTCCCTTCACAGCCTGCCCACTCATCCAGGCCTCCCACCTTCCCCTCTCAGGCCAGTGAGGCCCGATTCTGGAACCCTGGCCTCCGCACGAACCTGATGTTCTCTAGCCCTCTGCTCCATAAGCCCTTCCATTGCCTTCCGGGCGCCCCCGCTAAGGCCTGCCACTCAATGTTCTAGAATCGCCCACTCTGCTTCCTAAGCGGGTCCACCTCCCAGAAGCCTGTCCCAGAGCCCTCCCGGCCCACCAGGTATCCGCCAGGGTTTGAGCCTCGTCTTCAGCCGGACGAAACGAGGGAGTGTGTGCATGTGTGTTTGTTTTTAAGACCTAAAGGTGGCAGTCAGCTCCCACCTCATCCACCCAAGGTCAGATCGGGGCGCGGCAGGCCGCGGGCACCAAACTGCTCTCACGCTGTCTCTAACCTCCCACAGTTTCCCGCCCCAGCTCGCTCGGGGTCTGGGGGGCCCCGGGCCAGGCCCTCCGAAGTTCTCGTGCCTCGATGCCGGCCTCGCCCCGCACCCACCTTGGCGTAGGCCTTGTACACTGTGGCGTACGTGCCACTGCCCAGGCGCTCGGTGAGGATGAAGCCGTCCAGCCGCGGGGGGCCCCAGCCGGGACCCGCCATGCCGGCCGCCCCGCGCCAGCCACCAGCGCTTCCTGCTCCTAGCAGCGGGTTCCGGTCCGGCGCCAGACGAAGGGAACGCGCAGGGTGGGGGAGACTCCACGCTGCCCCCAGAGCCGCCCGGCGGAAGTGCAGCGCGGGAGGCGGGCCCGGCTCCCCGCGCCCCGCCCGCTCCAGGTGCTCCCGGGCGCTGCTCTGGGGGAGTACACTGCCCTCACCCGCGCTGGAAATCCCACGATCCGATCCCCCAGTCCCGCAAGATCCGTCTCGGGATACTGAGTCCCCCGCGGGGCGAACGTACTAGAAGTAGAGGCCAGCAAACGAGGTCACCCGCGAATCCCATCCAGGCTCAGACAGCAGCCTAGAGATCCCCCAGGTGAGGAACAAGAAGGGAGGAGCCCGGCCAAGCAGGTGTGTGCGTGGAGGGGAGATTCAAAGAGGCCCCTCCCCGCAAAACCCGCAGCTCTGAAAGTGGAAGTACTGCGACAAGAAAGTACTACGTAAGAGGCCAATAGTCATCTCAGGAAGGGGCTCATCCCCAGGGGTGAGAGGCTTGGCCTGTCACAGACCAGCCAGGGTGCAAGGTGGCCAGATGCAGCATCTTTTTAAAATTTTTTTTAAAAGATTCTATTGGGGAATTGGGGAAGGAGAACAGTGCTGGGGAAATGGGAGAGGAGAACAGTGTTGGGGAATTGGGGAAGGGGAACAACCAAGTAGGTTGTCCTTCAGTCTTAGTTGTGGAGAGTGCAGGCAGCTAGCTCAGCTCCAAGTTCAGTCGCCATCCAGCCGCCATTTGGCAGCTCGCAGCTGTTCAGTTCAAGGTGCCATGTTCAATCTTAGTTGCTGGTGGGCATCCCCATCATCCCATGCGGGAGTCCAGCCCACAGCCTTATTGTTAGGAGCTGGCACTCTCACCAGCTGAGCCATCCTGCCTCCTGTTGGCAGCTCAGCTCAGACACAGCTCACTGGCCCACATGGGAATCGAACCGGCAACCCTGTTGCTCAGAGCTCACATTCTAAACCAACTGCACCACTCGGCCGGCCCCCAGATGCAGCATCTTGACTGGCCCCTCTCACCTATCACTGGAGGAGCCCCTCAGCCCTTACCCCTGTGGGCCACCCCCATCTTCCCAAGTCCACCAGACACAAGGAACAGTGTTGTCTGAAAATGTCTTTTTATTTAAGCACAAAACTGAGACATAACATATACATTTGTACATGGAGAAAACATTCCAGAAGTCTACAAAACCTTGGTCACTGCCCATCTTTCAGTGGCTCTGGGGCAGAGTGGGCTGGCAGCCTGAGGGCAGCAACTGGGTTGGCCAGCTTTTTGAGAATTCCCCTCAGCACACCCCCACTCCTACAGCCTCTGGAAGACAGGGTGCAGGTGTTAACCATGGATTCCTAGGTGTCCATCACAGAAATACACCTCCTGGGGAATCCCCAGGACCTAGACTCCACTTGGGAGTATGGGGGAATCTCGGAGGGTTAGTCTGGAACCCTCAAAAGGGGGGCTTATCAGTCCAACTTGGGAGGATGCAGTTCTGCCTGACTGGCCCTGCCCTCCCTAAGAGTTAAACTAGATATTGCTGATGTGAGACGCTGAGTGCTGAGTGGGTAGACTCAAAGCCAAGGCAGAGTACTGCTATCCCCCAGGAGGGGAGGAAAACAAAACAGGGACAAACGACTCGCACCAGAACAGTCAGAGCCCCCTCCTGGAAGACTGCTAAAGGCTGGGCAGGACAACTCGGGTCATCCTCTATCCTTCCCTATCCTTCCCCACCCCCAAATCCCAACCAACCCCATTGCACATTCAGTAAGTCTAAAAGAGGGCAGGGCTCAGGGAGGGCCCCAGAGGGCACAGGGTGCTGCCCACAGCAGGAGGGTGCAAAAGGCCGAAAGGGCTATAAATCTGAACATGAGGCAGGGAAGAGGCTGGGGAACCAGGCCAGAGGCTCTGGAAGCACAGACACCCCGTCCAGAGTGATCTGGGGAAGACAGCTGTCCACCAGTCCAGACTGCAGCTCATCCAACAGGGAGCCCTTGGGAGGTTACCCCAGCCCGGGAGAGGACAGGACTGGAAACCACAGGCTGGGTCTGCGGAGCCAGATTCAGGCCAGGCTGCTGGGGGAGGAGTGGAGGCCTAGGACACCCCACCAACTCTAGCTGGCGTGGGCACAGGTCAGCCGGTGATCTAAGTGCGTACATGTGTGTGTGCCTGTGAGTGTAGGAGAAAGGGAACTTCAGTGCCACTGCTTCCAGAGAGACAAAAGAATCCTAGCAAACCACCACCAGAGAAGGAAAGAGAATTTTTTTCTTTTTTCTTGTGTAAAAATGTCCCTGTGCCTCCCTCCACTTCCCTCGGGTGAAAGGGAGAGCTGGTTGCTGAGGAAGAGCCACAACAAGGCCGTCACCAGGTCTGTGCTGGGCACAAGCACTGCTTAAGGCACCCACGGGAAGTGCGGTTCAGAAGGCAGGCTAGAGAGAAGGCTGGAGCAGAGGGAGGAGAGTCGGGCTAATTCCCCTGGAAGGCTCCTTGGGCAGCAGACGACGCAGCGCTGCGGAAGGTCCTGTTGCTGAAGATGCCCTGGGAAAACTCCTCTTGGGCCTGCTGAAAGCTGGCCCCCGTCCGGCGGTACAGGGAGTGCACCTGGGGAAAGAGGCTGTGGTGAGAGAGGCCCACCAGTGGGCCCACCTGAACCCAAGCCCACCGAACTTCCCACCCAAGAGCCTGGGAGAAAGCTGCTGGGCCTTTGGGGATCCAGGAAGTCCCACTGCTGTAGTGATGAACAAACACCCCCATGGTGAAGGCAGGAGAGAGCAGCCTGCTTCCTCAGTGTGCTGTTGGCCCAGCACCCACCACTCACCCGCTTCAGGAGGAAGAGGGAGAGCACGGTACAGAGGGTGAAGAAGCCGGCCACCACCATCATGATGATCGACACTGCCAAGTGTTCCTTCAGGGTAGACAGGGCTGCAATCCAACCACTGCAAAGGGAGGAGGAGGCACAGAGGGTGAGTGGGGGAGAGGTCCCCAGGGGGGCTCTGCTCCAGGTGGGTACTGTGTGCTGACCACACCGAGGCACCACCTGCAGCACCGAGCTCTGGGGTCCAGAAGACTTTGGCCTGTGAGAAGCTGAGGGCCCCTCCTCCCCAATGCCCCTGGGGAATCTGTGGGCCACATGAGGGCTGGGAGGGAGGATGTGGCTGCCTCCCTCACAGCCATGCGTAGCACTGGGTATGGCCTTTTCCTGCTGCTGGAAAGCCCAGCTGCCCGCTCCTGAGGGCCCAGCCTCTGGAAAGGAGAACTACTGGCCAACGCACTGCATTCATCCCACTGGGGCCCGGGGACAGCCCCCTGCCTCCAGTCAGCCATGTCTCCCTCCTGAGCCTCATCTATACAAGGGAATATCCTCATATTTCATGAATTAAAAATCACTACAAAGCTACAAATATCAAAACAGTGTGGTACTGGCATAAGGACAGTCATATATAGATCAATTGCACAGAATTGGGAGTCCAGAAACAAATCCATACATCTATCGTCAACTGGTATTCATAGAGGTGCCCAGACTAGCGAAAGGGAAAACAGTCTCTGTAACAGGTGATGCTGGGACCACTGGGCACCCACATGCAGAGCAGTGAAGCTGAGCCTTACTTCAGCCACACACAAAAACTCACAAGTGATCAACAACCTAATAACAACTCACACTATAAAACTCAGAAAAAAAACAGCTAACTCTTCATGCCCTTGCATGCATTTCATATCTTAAATATGAAACCCAGGGCCAGCCAAGTGGCGGAGTGGTTAAGAGCTGGCTTGGAATGCCAGCAGCCCCGGTTCAGATCCCACATATGAGGGCCAGTGACACTGCCCTCTACAGCTAAGATGGTGAACAACAGCTCCACCTGGAGGTGGGCTGCTGTGAGTCCCCAGGATGGCATAGCTGCAGCCCCTACTGCAGTGGGCTGCCATAGGCAACAGTGAGTGGCCGGCAGCTGGCGTGAGCGATCTGCCTCACCCGGGAAGAGCACAATGACAATACCAACATGGGTATTGTCATTGTCCTCCACAACTAGACTGAAGAACAAAAGGACAGCAACTTGTCTGTTCCCCTCCGCCAATTCCCCAATTAAAAAAATCTTTAAAATAAATAAATAAATATGAAACCCAAAGCACAAGCAACAAAAGATAAATGGGACTTCATCAAAATTAAGAACTTTTGTACCTCAAAGGATACTATCAAGAATGAAAGAACAGGGCCGGCCGAGTGGCGCATTGGTTAAGCGCTGGTTTTGGGATGCCAGCGGCCCCGGTTCGGATCCCACATGAGGGCCAGTGACACTGCCCTCTACAGCTAACAACAGCTCCACCTGGAGCTGGGCTGTGCGAGCCCCGGTGATGGTGTGGGCTGCAGCCCCTGCTGCAGTGGGCTGCCATAGGCTGCAGTGAGTGGCCCGCAGCCAGCGTGAGCGGCTGGCAGCCAAGCGTGAGCTGCCAATAGCTGCGATGAGCGACATCCAGAGGCCAGCGACCGATGTGCCTCATCCGGGAAGAGCGCAATGATGATACCAACAGTGAAGCAACATCCTCCGCAACTAAAATTGAAGAACAAGACGGCAACTTGTCTGTTCCCCTTCCCCGATTCCCCAACGCTGTTCCCCTTCACCAATTCCCCAATAAAATCTTTAAAAAAAAAAAAGAACGAAAGAACAAGGGCCAGCCGAGTGGCACAGCGGTTCGATGCCCAGCCCGAGCTGAGCTGCCGCTGAACTGCCAACAGGTGGCAGGATGGCTAAAAAAAAAGAAAAGAAAAAAAAAGAATGAAAGAACAACACACAGGATGGAAAAAAAACTGTAAATTACATATCTGATAAAAAGCTAGTATCTGGAATATATAAAGAACTGAAAAAAAAGATAATCCAATTACTGAATTAGCAAAGGACTTCAACAGATATTTCTCCAAATAAGATACACAGATAGCAAATAAACACATAAAAAGTGACCAACCAGGAAATGCCAGGCAAAAACCATGAGATATCACACCTCTAGATTGACAATAACAGGAAGAAAAGAATAAATAAAATAACAAGTGTTGGCAAGGATGTAGAGAAACCCTCAGACACTGCCATTGGGAATGTAAAGTGGCCACTGCAGGAAACAATTGGCAGTTCCTCAATAAATCAGACACGGAATTACCATGTGACCCAGCAATCCCACTTCTAGATACATAAACCCAAAAGAACTGAAAAGAGGTACTAAACACTGTACACGGATGTTTGTAGCAGCACCATTCACAACAGCAAAAAGGAAAAAGTGCCCAAATCCCTGTCCCGTGCCGGGTGAACACAATGCAGTACATCTAAACGATACAGCATCCAGCCGTAAAAGGTGCATCATGATCCATGAATGACACAGACCGCGCCAACGCCATGCTGTGTGAACGAAGCCACGCACGGCGAGCCGCGAGCCGTGTGATTCTATTTATAGGAAGTGTCCAGAACAGGCACATCCAGAGACTGAAAGCAGTTTAGTAGCTGCCGGGGGTAATACAGAGGGGCTGCTAATGGGTGTGGAGTTTCCTTTTGGGTGGTGAAAATGGCCTGGAATGAGACAGAGGTGCTGACTGCACAGCCCTATGAATATACTAAATGCCACTGTACTGTATACTCTAAAAAGGTTTAAATGTTAAACAAAATGATAAACTTTATGTGTACTTTACAATCAATAACAAAAGGGCGGCCGATTATATCCACCGCCACCCCCACCCGTGGGTGTTAGGAAGTGAGATGAGAAAGGCGTTGGGAGGCTGGAGGCTGCAGAGCTCTTCCAGGGTGGCCCAGGGAGGGGCGGAGCCAGGACTGAAGAGGGAGCCTTCTGACTCCCTGAGTCCAAGGTGCAAACGGCAGTTATTAATGACGGCCTTTCTTCCAGGACCTCACTGAGGGTATCGAGTAATGAAAGTGGGTCATCAAACAAAAAGAAAGGGGGCCAGATTAGAGACAACATGAGGAGAAATAAGAGGCATGGTGCGGAGGGCAGCATGCACTGCTCGGAGTTGGAGGTGAGTCAGCCCCTCCCCACTGCTCCGGTCTTGCCAGCTCCACTGGAGGGAGGGGACCAAAACAGTGCACCCCTTCCAAGCTCAGGCTTTTCACCAAGTGCCAGCCTGACCTTCCTGTCATGTGTCCTGGGCACTGAGGCAGAAAGAAAAACATTAGGCATCAGCTTTTCTTTTTGAGACTAATTTTGAGCGGAGGACGACAGCACCCAGGAAACTCAAGCCAATGGTACACTCAGAGCGAGCAGGCAGAGGGGCCCACCCAGGAGAGGCTCCATCTCCTGAGGTTACAGGACCTCTGGAAAAAGTCACAGCTCAGAGTCTGCAAAGACCAGGGCCTCCATCAGCAGTCACTCAAACCCAGGGATTTGTCTGGGACCTGTGGAAATAACATTAGCCTCCAGGAGGGCATGGCGGGAGAAAAGGAAGAGGCTGCAGTCCAGCCCAGGCAGCCTAAACACTCAGACCAAGCTCATCCACAATGTCCCAGAAAGTGGTGGGCAACGAAGGACAGTGAGTGGCTGGCTACCAGTGAAGAACTGGAGAGGGGCACGAAGGCAGATCCAAGCTGGCCCAGCTACCGCTCTCCCTGCCCTGGTGGAAGAGGGGTCATCTGTGGAGGCTCTCTGGGGCTGCAAAATAGGGTGAGGGGCACTGAGCCTTGCCTCCAAAGCATAGTTCCCTCTGTATTGCCCCAGGTCTCACCTGTCCCCCAGGTTAGGGATGCCGATCAACTGGATGATATAGATCCCTATTTGACAAAAAAATACAAAGAAGAACACGAAGAAGCTGAAAGAGTTGTCGGACCTGTGGAGAGAGGGAGATCAGGAGTCACAAGAGGGCTTGGGACTCATTCCTCAGCATTCCTCACTTGGTCTGACATTTCTCCTCCTTAGGAGCCAGGTTGCAAAACTGGAGAGCAGACAGAGCTCCAGGGGACCAACCACAGAGAGACACTTCCAAACTACAATCAAAAAAGGCTTGCCTTTCACTGCCCTCCAATTTAAGAGGTCAGTGCTTAACCCCTTCCTCCAAGAGCTAATAAAGTTGCTTATACAAAGGACACTATAAAGAGCTTAACAGTCCATCTCCTGGAGTACTTATTTGCATTTCCTAACAGGGGGAAAAGAAATCTAAGCCAAAGGAATAAACCTTTAATAATAAAGCTGTACGCCTGGGTGGCAGATAAGGTGTTTGGGGAGTAGAGAACACTAGACAACACTGGTGTTTTGAGTGCCTCCATCTCCATGGCCTTGAGGACTAGAATACAGCCAGAGGTCCTGCCTGCTGAGTGCATGGGGTGGGGGTTCAGCCACTGCCCTGTCCCCCATTCCCGGGGTCTGCTGGGCTCCTAACCCGGAAAGCATCGACTCTGAAGCACAATCCCAAAAGCACTAGGTGTCTGTGAAGTAGATCCATTAACGTCTCAGTATCAACTCTAGGTCAGCCAGTCAAATGCTGGCACTCAGAGATGCTCCCGAGTTCCTAGGGAGGTAGGGGAGGGGTGTAGGTAAGCACGAAGGATGAGCTACGGGAGGTATCTGAGTCCGGCTCTATCCGAGACATACTCTTGAGCCCCAGAAGGGACCTGAGAAGTGCCCTCCCTCTTCCAGGGACTGAAATCCTAACGCACCAGACAGACGGGCGAGTGGGAGGGCTGGTAAGACTCCTGCTCTCCTCTCTGGGCCTCCTGGCCTGGTCCAAGGACGGTGCCCAGAGCAGACCTCAGTTACAACCAAGGAGAACGAGTCTGATCCCTGCCTGCTCTGGCTGTGGCGGGGACTAGACGGGAATTTCCCACCATTCTCTTCTGCACTGGCTGGAATGGGGCCCCCGGGCTCGTGGCCCTTGGCCGGCTACCTGGGATGCCAGCTATACACTACCTGCTTGCCCCAGCCCCACTCACCTGAAGGCCTTATAGATGGGTCGGTACCAACAAAGGAAGGCACAAGGGGTAAAGATCACAAACCACAGGATCGAGAGGCCAAAGTCCACTCCCTTGCTGCTGTCGACTAGGAACCAGGCCAGGCAGGCAAGCAGGTTGAGAAACAGAGTCATAGAGTGCACTGTGGAGGGGACAGATGGACATGGGCTGGAGCCAAGGTAGCTGAAGGGCCAGCCAGACGTGGCCCATCAGCCCTGGAGAGGAGGTGAGGCCCATGCTAGGGTAGCTGCAGCAGGAGTAAACCACTCCTGCTTTTCTGGGACTAAAGCAGCTCCTAAGAAGTTACAGGACAGCCCAGGTATTCGAGGGGTGGTGGTGCAAGGGGTGCAGACCCAAGGGCTGATCTGTAAGAATGAAGCCTTTCTCTTGGCCAGTCTTTTCCTGGGGTGACCACAGGGGCGCGACAAGGAATCTCTCAGCCTCATTCCTAGGAGCCCAGGGGCCTATGGAGAGGCGAGGCTGTCACCTAAACAGAGCCTCTGTGCGGCAGCCCCGCAGGAACTCAGACCTCTCGCTAATCCCACCCACTTGACGCGTGGTCTGGACTAGACCTTGAGGGAAGGTTCCCAGGACAAGGAGCAGACTGGAGGGCCACTTAGGTGGGCAGATGGTCTCCCACAGCCCGGCCGGCGCTGAGGAAGGCTGCACTGTGCCAGAGAGGAGCAGCCAGAGCACACCCTACTTCACCCTGGAGCTCAGAGGGGCAGGAGCCGACTCACACATCCAGAGGTAGTAGAGCATCTTGCATATCCGCTGGTAGTCGGTGGGGATCTCTGTGGCGAAATCCTGATAGAAGCAGGGCTTGACAGGGCACCATAAGGGCAGGGGCGGCCAGTTGTTCTCTCTCACTGCGTAGAAAGACAGCACGATATGAGGCCCACCTCAGCCACAGCCGACGGGGCACACACCGGCCCCACTAAGGGCTCCCAGGGCTCCCGGAGGGGTACCAGCAAGTGGGGCACAGGGTCTCCACGGGTACGAGTGGGATGGGACACATGCCCACAAGCTCATGGACCCCCAAAGCACTGGGAAACACAAAGCTAAACAGTCTAAGTGATTATGTTTATCAACAACAGCCCATAAGCAAGGAAGTGAGGGACCAGTGCCCCTACTCGACCAAAGAATTTTAGGGTCAGGATGGAGCACAGAAATAACCCACATCCACTAGGATTACAGTGCACATCTCCTAACTTCTACCTCCCGCTCTCGCCAGGAGCAGCACCATTCTAAGATGACCGGGAGCTCAGCAAAGGTGAGGCTGCCCCAGGAACAAGCACGCTCAGGGCACTGTCCGCCCAGGCTGGCGGCCCAGGGCCCGCGGGCCTCCCTTACCATGTAGGCTGGCCACGGTGTTCTGTAGCTCCCGCTCCTTGCGTTCCAGCTCGGCTGCCTTCCTGTTCAGTTCTTCCTGCTGCCGGAGCAGGCTTGCCTGGGCTGCAGAGGCCACAGCCTACAGCAAAAAGGGGCCATGGGGGCAACCGGACCCGAAAGACAGAGGGATGGTGTCAGCCTGAACAGGAAGGCAGGGGCAGTGCCCCACGCAGGGAGAGCCAGCTGGGCAGTCCCAGCCCCACCATGTCTTAGGTCCCTGAGACCACCACAGGGAGGCCTGTCCCCTACTGCCCCTACACCACCTCTGGCCCCTCGCCATCACCAGGGCTCTCCTCTCCCTTTCATCCTGAAGCTTGAGATAGGAGAACCATCCCTTTCCTGGAGTCCAGGCAAAGTTCAGTGACCTTTGGGGTGGTATCAGTGGGAAAGAGGCCTCATTAGTGTAGCCAGGGACCCAGGAGCCAGGGCCCCAGTGACCAAAGCCTCGTCTGAGAAGCCTGGCAGAGGTGTGTGTGAAGCGAAAAGTGCAAATGCGCTAGCAGTGAGGGGAGGCGAGGCACGTGAGGGCAGACTGTGCACCTGGAGCCTGAAGGATCTGTATTTAAGCGCCTCCCCCTGCTCTGCTCCCAGGAGCTGCCCCGAGGTCCACCTGAGCTGTGACCAGCCACACCCAGGACAGCCCCCCAGACTTGGCCCTGCTCTGCCTGGCCTCCAGGGCATGCAGAGCCCAAGTGTTCTCCCCTCCCGGACAGAGCAGGGCCTGAGCGAGGCTGAGCAGAGCGGGCGGGCGGAGTCCCAGCCCGCGTGTGCCCCCGCTGGGAGCTGCAGCTGCTGGGTTCAGCCCCCCTGACATCTAACGTCCTTTTCAGGGAGCAAGCATCAAACTGGTCATCTCACGGGTAACAAGCCTGGCATATGTGCAGTGCATGTGTGTGTTTCCTCTTTCTTTCTGCAAAAGCAGTGCTCCAAACGCGAAGGCTGCCTTTAGAGGGAAGCCGCAGGCATGGGGGTAGAACCAGGCCCAGAACGCCCACCCGAGGGTCTCGGCGTCTCCTGCCCGAGTCGGACTTCAGTTGAACAGGACCCAAGTCCCTACAACCCACCACCCAGTTGGACAAGAAGCTCTCCTCTGCCTTCAGGCCTCATCTTATAGGATTCTGGGGCCACAGACGGGGCCCAGGGACCAAGGCAGGGGCAGTGCTTCCAGGCGGAGTCCGGCCGGATGACGGCAGCAGCTGGGGCCCCCCACTGGAGTCCAGAGCCCAGTGTGGGCAGGCCCCAGGCGCCTCGCTCACTACCCTGTGCCTCCCTGTGGGAGCTTTCGCATGTAGCTGTCTGAGAATACTATCTCCCCCTAGGAGCACCTGCCTCTCTGAGAGCTCGCTCACTGCCAGGCATCTGGGAGGCAGGAACTTGCCGGCCTGTCTAAGTAGGAGCCGCAACATACAGCTCACTGTGGGGCATGCTCACTGGGGCAGCGAGGGGCGTGAGACAGGGCAGTAAGGCTGCGGGGGAAGAGCTAGGCACCAGGAAGACAAGACACAGTATTTGGGGATGGGACCAAGGAAAACAGGAAGTCAGGAATAAACGAGGTTAAACAACCCAGACAGATCCTGGGCCCTAAGTAAGAGAACAAACCAAAAGCCCCAGGAGGACCCGGAATGGCATGACCAGGGCACTGTCCTGTCTGAAGACACCCAGGAGCCAGCCTGGTGAGTAGGACTTGTCGTCTGTGCTGGCCGCGGGATTGGGGGTGAGGGTATATGCGAGCAGACCCTCAATATGTGAGTGACAACCCCAAAGAGATTATCAAGAGGGCGTTTGAAGGGGAGCAGGGGTTAAGGCCCTCTGCCCACCCGCTGATCTCAGGACTCAGCTACTGGTCTGGGTGCTTCCCTTTCTGGGAAGGAGAGGCAAAAGGGACCTCTGTCAACAGTACCTGGGGTGTTGGCGGGACTGGTTCCACGGAGGGCTGCAGGACTGCTGGCTGTGAGGGCCCAGGATGCTGGGTGACGGGAACCGTTGTGGCCGCATTTGTCTATGTGGGACGGATGGAAGGAGTGAGGTGAGTGGACTCCACTCGCTGGCCACACGGGGGCAAACCCACAGCAGGGTGAGCGATGTGCCCTGTCTGTGAGGGTTCCTCCCTCTGGGCCTCTCTCTGCAGCTCTTCAGCCAAAAGCCTGTGGCTCGGCCATGTGCTGCCTACCCCACATCTCTGGCCTTCGGGATCCACAGCTCCTGGCAATGCCGTACCTGCCCTCTTCAGGGAGGGGCCCAGGTCTTGGACCCCAAGAGAATTGCTGACTTCCTCATCTTTCACCAACCCCCAAGTTCATGTTAAGACCGTCCCGGAGGACGGAAGCCTTGCAGAGCACTCTGTCTCTGCCAAGGCTCCTTGTCTCAGAGACCCCAGCACCACCCAGAGGACCTGGGGACTCAGAAAGGGGACATGCTCACCAACCTCTGAGAAGGGGTTGAATTCAGCCAGGCCACCTTGTGGGGCATTGGTCAGCTGGGTCACAGAGGGATCCTGAGAAGGTGAAAAAAGAGCCATTAGGCACTGAGGAGAAGAGAGAACCTTGGTGAGATGGCGAGACGCCACCAGCTCAGGGCCCACAGGCAATCCCAGGGATGATGGCTGAGCGAGGCTGCTGATGGCCCTTCCTGGGGCCTGGAGGAGCCTCTCCGGACACACCACAGTGGCAGTCTCTTTCCCCTCTCTGGAAAGGGGCTGGTTTCAGCCTAGGTGACATCCCAGAGGAAACACAAAGCAAGCTTTACACTGAGGCCTGGAAAAGTGACACCACTCGCATTCCTGTTAGCGCCCATTATAGGTTCCCAAGATATACCTCCAGGTAGTGGGGGTGGGGGCGAGTGGTGAATTGGGTGGTATGGGTGGCGACTTGTCCCTTTATAACCTTTTTTTTTTTTTTTTTTGAGGGCAGTGTCACTGGCCCTCATATGTTGGACCCGAACCGGGGCCGCTGGCGTCCCAAGCCAGCACTTAACCACCGTGCCACTCGGCCGGTCCCCTTTATAACCTTTCTGCACTGTTATATTTATTATTTTACAGAAAGCCTTTATTCCTCTTAGTTTTTAAAGGACAGCTCAAGGTTCTGGAACAAAAACTTGCTGCCGGCTGCCTATGCTGACTTGATTAAATCAGACAGACTTGTGAGAAATAAAGATATGTGAAAGGGAGCAGGTAAAACACTGGAAAAATGATTTTGGTTGTTTTAATCTGGATTACTTTCAAAAAATGCAAAAATGTCCTCAGAACACAGCCTTTCCCTAAATGTTTAATCTTCCCTTTCCCATCTGATCTCTGCTGACGCCAGCCCTTCCGGCCAGGGCCTGCACACGGCTCCTGCCGCCTTCTTCTCCCTGATGGCCAGGACTGGTCTGTCTCCAAGCCTGCCCCTCACCCAGCAGAGCTCCCATTACTCCACCTGCCCCCTACATAACAGGTATGGGGCTCAGGTCTAGCTCAACAGTGATGCCTGGGCTCTGGGAGAAACAGCTGTGAGGGTGGGCATACTGCCACTGGACTATGCCAAGGCCTGTTACAGGCTTGACTAGGCTCTGGTCTGCAAGCCTCACCCTCCCAGCCCCGCCCCTCACTGGTCATCAGGTGCTGCTGGCCTGCCGCCCTAGCCTCACCTCCCCCAGGAAGCCTTCATAGGCTGGATTCTTAAACACAGTGTTAGCATTAGATAGACCCCCAGAGAACCCCTTCAATTCTTCTTGAGGAAACACACACTCACCATGGTGTAATACTTGTCCTGGGTCTCAAGGTAGGAGCTGGTTCCCTATTCTAAACACTCATAGGGCTCAGGGCAGACTGAGTATGCTATCTAACCTTTTCATGTGTATCAGCTCTCATCTTCCCACCTGGGCACCAGTTCCCAGGGGTAAGGCCGTCTGACCCGCCCAGGGCCTGGCTCAGAGCTGGGCACACACCCCAACTGCTTGTCTCTGGTTGTGCCTCACCCTCTATACCCCCCACCCACTCTCCTCTGCAAAGAAGCAGGTAGCTGTATCCTTTCAACTGGGCACCATCCCTGCCTGGTGGCTCTTGCAACTTGGACAAAGTGATATGGTGGGGTATGGGGGAGCCACATGGAGCTGGAGAAACTGGCCTTGAGGTTATTTTTTGAGTGAGCGACTAGCAGATTTCTCCTGAGATGAGTGGGCTAGCTTCCTGCAAGAAAGATTCACGCTCAGTATCTGTTCCCCTTTTAGACTGAGCAGACACCAACCCACAGTGGAGTGAGGGAGCTGAAGTCACTGAAATCAGACCCACCATTCGAGGAACTGGTTACTCCAGTCTGACTCGCCACAGCACAGAGGACAGAGGGCGGCTCTGGTAGCAGTTTCAGGGGTTGGCACACACAACTGGCCGAGGTGCACATGCTTAATAGGCACCTCCAGGCCGATGAAGAGGTGTCATTTCCTTACCAAGGTCAGCCAGAAGAGGACTCCGGGGGGGCAGAGGCTGACTACCCTGTCCACACTGATCTCCCCTCCTTTTTCTAAAATCTTGAAGACACCAGGCTCACCATGAACAAATCCCGCCCCTACTAGCAGGCTATAAACTCTGAGGCCAGGTGCTTCTGTGTCTAGCTTGTATGCGGGCTTCGCAGTGCTTGGCCTGTGCAGGGCCACAGCTCAGGTTATATCTGAGAATGCCACATGCTGTAGGTCTCCTCAGCTCTCTCTAGGGGGCAATGCCCAAATGCCAAGTGCAGAGAAGCAGGCACCTGCATTACAGTGGCCCAGGGCCCAGAGCTCCGGGCCCGTGAAGAGGAGCCTGGCACACTCTGGGAGACAGGAGCACTTCCCACCTGAGGGCCCCTGGGCTCTTGCTTGGGTTGTTTCAAGAGAAGCTGAGGCCTGGGGAGAGAGGGACTGAGGGAGGGAGCTGACATTTACCGAGAGTCTACTGACCGCCAGGCTTACCACACCAGGAAGCTACTATGAACTTCTAGTCACCCCAGAACTGGCCACTGTGTGAAGCCATCGGAAAAGAAGGATCTAGCAGCCTTTCTCAACCTGGTTTCTTGAGAGAATAGAGGTTCCCTGCCTTAAGGCTCCCTCTGTCTGCAGTGACTTGACTTCGCACGTGCATCTAACACTCCTGGTTACGGTTCCTCCTTGAGGGAATGGAGAAAAGTCACCAAATCGGTTTCTGTGTCCTGTGGCTCAGCCGAGGACCCGCCTCCCATTCCACCTCACAGCCACCCTGGAGGGGGCAGTATCTGTAGTTTGCAGCTGGAGAAAGCCCCTGCTCGCAGGGGAAGCGGCTCACCCAGGATCTCAGGGGTACTGGCTGAGCCCGACTCCGAATCCAAGTCTGTCTCTAAAGACACAAAGGTAAACCTGAGTGCCAGGGCAAGGCCCAGGTCCGCCTGGGTCAGCACTGCACCCCACAGCCTGAGACAGCGCCTGACAGAGGGAAGGTGCTCCATCACGTGTGGCTGAAGGAACAAGCCCCGCTCCCGAAGGACCTGACAAGGACACTGGGAGTGACTGGGACAACTGCTTCTGCTCCTTTCTTTATTTTGGGCCTCAGGGAAGTCCTGGGGAACACCCTCAGTGGACACAGGCAGCGCCTGCCCACTAGGGCTCACACCCCTGGCCTGAATGAGGACCCTCAGTCACAGATTCCAAGTTGCGGCAGCAATCGTCCCCACTCACCAAGCATCCGCTAACTCATAAGTGGGTCAAGTAGTTATTTAAAAGGGTGGTAAGAGCTAAGTTTCACTTACAAAGAGGTAACCTAAAACCCCCTCGGTGCCAAACGCCTCAGACTGGCTAAGGCCTTGGACTGAATTTATAACAAATAAAAAGCTGAACTCAGTCCTTTTCATTCGGTGAACAGTCACAAACAGTGTGAGGGACCAAACAGGGCGCAGCTCTGGGCCTTTCAGAGTCCTCGAACTGGGAGCTGAGACCTGTGCACCCAGAGCAACAGCGCAGGACCCAGTGAGAACAGGCAGGGAGGAGAGGGAGGGAAGGGGAGGGGAGGAGAGGGGAGAGGGGTAGGAGAGGAGGGGGAGGGGAGCAGGAGAGGGGGGAGGAGAGGGGAGGTGAGGTGTGGGGGGGGCACTTCACGAGGAGGGGAGGAAGGCAGAGGACGCTTCCTTGTCACAGGGTGTGAGGACACTAGAGAAAAGAGGCAGAGTTGGGCTAGAGCTCTGCAGGGGTGGGGGTGGGATGTGCCTTGAAAAACACACTTGTTTTCACTGGTTTGGCAATCTCTTCCCCTGCATCTCACAGGTCCTGGCTGTGACTTTTCCTTGCTGTCCCACCCTACACTCCACCCTAGCTCCCAGGGGAAGGTTGATTTCAGGCTCCAAATAAACACATTAAATAAGAATCTCATGGACTAAAAAAACTCAGCCGTTCTCTCTGGGAGGCACAGAGGCACTGATACTTTGGAACCTCTGTGAAGTCCTGTTTGCTTTGGAGGCTGTGTGTCACGGAAAAAGAAAGGGCCATCATCCCCGGGATGGCTGGCTGGGCCCCAAGTGCACAGAGAGCCACAGTTAACCTTGGTACTCTCTGACCCAGAACCTGAGAATCCATCCTCAGGAAATATGACAAGAATATGTAAAAATCTGTATTTGCAAAGATATGCATTCATTCATTGCACCAATATTTGCAGCAGGAGAAAAAGCAGGAGATGACTGAAATACCCACTGACAGGAAGCACGTATGTTTTGGTGTTCCTTCGATGGCCTCAATAGCCATTAGAAGTCACAGCTATGAACACAGGGCAGCAACACAGAAAAGGCTTTGTTACATGAATACATGTTTGTTTGTTTTTTGTCAAAAGTACTCACATGGAAAGAGACTGGCAGGAACACACATCAAAATAACAATGTTTACAAAGACTGGTAGAAATATGGATGATTTATTTAGTTTTCCAAATTTCTATAATGTGATTATATTATTTTTACTTTAAAAACATACATACTTTAAAAAAGAGCTTGCGTCCCCACAGATGAGCAAGGGGCACTCGTGGGGCCCCTCCCTGCATGGCAGTGATGTGAACCATCCAGAAAGCAGTCTCAGCTACTTGGCCTGGCCTCCCCGCCCTCCACGGCCTGGCGCCAGTCTCTCTGCAGTCACCCTGAGCCCCCTCCACGTCTGTCTGCCAACTCCCTATACCAACCATTATGCACCAAGCACAGGGCAAAGGCACCAAGGACAAACAGCGCAGAGCAGGAAACAGGCCAAGGGAGGGGGAGGCAGCACGTGGGCAGAGCTGTAACAGGTGAGGGCAGACACAAGGGGATCACAGAGGGACAGAGAGACTACGCTCCCTGGGGGAGTCAGGGAAGGCTTGACTGGGGTGGCATCTGAGGTGGCCCTTAAGAGGCAAAAGAAACTTAGCAAGCACTAAAGAGGGAGACAAAAACAGCATCTGCAAACACATGGCATCTTTAAAAACAGCTTATGTGGGAGGCGGGTGATAGGAGAGGATAAAAGGGGTCAAATATATGGTGATGGAAGGAGAACTGACTCTGGGTGGTGAGCACACAATGTGATACATACTGAGGGTGCCAACAAAGTGTATACAAGTGGACACTTTGGTCAGCACTGCTCAAGCAGTAATTCGCCATAATCAGAAGTGTCTGGACACTGATGGTAACTACTTTGAGCATCTCTTGTAATTACAGAAGTCAAAGGTGACTTGTAGTCATCATTTGTTATGGGTACATATTGAGTATTACAATTTTAATGCAGTTTTCCTTTCTTAAAATGTGTATACATTTTTTGTCACCCTCTGTATAGATGATGTATTCCAGAACTGTACACTTGAAACCTATGTAATTCTACTAACCATTGTCACTCCAATAAATCTTAAATAAATAAAATAAAAACAGCTTGCGTGTGCTCAGGGAACGGGAGAAGGTTCTGCGGGCTGTGGAGTGTGTAGCCAGGAGCAGCAGGGAACCAACCTGAAGGGGTCAAGCCAGAATGCGGGAGCTGGGATGTCGTTAGCCTATGGGCAGTAGGCAATGAGAGCCTGTGAGCAGGGCGTGCCGTGACCGCCTCCTCCAGCAGCAAGGAGAGTGCACTGCACAGGCAAGAAGGGTGCTGGCAAGACTGGCTGGGACACGGTAATCCACGTGGGCGGCTGGGGATGGACTCCAGAGACCCTGCTGAGATAGATGCCACAGGCTCCGCCACTCTGTGTGTTGGCTGGGATATGGCGTTACTGCAGGGCAAGCGGGGGCAGGGAAGGGAAAGGAAGTTGAGTGACAGGCTGCTAGCTTGGGTGACAGGGGAAAGGGCCACCAGTGAGCAAGAGAAGAAATCATGGGAGGAGAAAAAAATGGCTGTTCAGGAAGGGTATGTGGGAGCAGGGAGAGGACATGAGAAGGTACTGGGTCAGGCTGGAGATACCTATGGAATATATCCGCTTGCAATGGTAGGAAATGTCCAGGTGAAGCTGACCACTGGTTTGGAACTCAGGAGAGAGGTGAGGGCTAGGGTTCTAGATCTGTTATGTGGGATCACTGTTGTGTGGGTGCTATTCTGAAGCCATTAACCGGAAGAAATTACTCAGAGATGGACGTATACGGAGAGAACAAAGTCAAGGACAGAACTCCAGGACACCCCTAAATATATGAGACAGGAAGTGAAAACAGGCGGAAGAGGTGCAAGTTACCAGAGTTAAAGAAGCCAGGGAGGGAGAATTTCAAAAGACAATGGCCAAACACGTGTGTGTGTCTCACGAGCAGTCAGCTACTGCAGGACCATGGCTCTGGAAGAGTGAGGAGGTACCTGGCGATATGGGGGCTGTGGGGGTCACAGCATGAGGTGGCCTTTGGTTCTTGGTGCTCCTTGACCTGAAATGCCCTCTTCCCACCTGCCAGGCTTCCTGCGCTCAGCCCAAGCCTTTTCAACCCCAGGACTCTGCCCTTCTTCCTCAGGTCACCTGTTGGCGAGTCTGACTGCCCTTATCGTACCCATGGTGTGCTGTCAGGATCAGTGAGCATTTCTTGCTTTCCTGTCAGATCAGAAACTTGGCAGGCCATGTGCCCATCTACCTTGGTCTCCGACACGGGCCCTCAGGGCAGCAGGGGCTCAGTGACGGGCAGAAACATGTCGGCACCCACGGGAGCACTGCTGGACGGGACCCGGTTCCTAATGCCCACAGCACTCCTCTCTGAACAAGTGGCAGCCACCCCTTGTTTGTCCTGCGCAAACGTCGCCTTTCCTCTGCACACAGGATTAGTCTTCACCAGGCGGCTCCAGGGGAAACTTAACACAAGCGCCGAGGCAAAGTTCGGCTATCTCTGTCAAGCGCGCTCTAACGCCCAGCTTGGCTCCCAGCGCCAAGCAGACGGACAGGAGACACCGCACCCGGGCAGCTGCCTACAGTTAGTTCTACTATATGAGCCTTGCCATGTTCAGAATTCCTGAGACAGTACTCCTGTGCCACAGGAAAGCTCTACCAGGTGCACTAGTGGTCTGGAGAATTCCCCAAGTTACAGAGAAGCTGGAGCCCACCCTCTCTGGGAAGTGGCAAGCTCTCGGTGTCAGTGCAGGGGACCTCACTACCTTCGTTCACACCCAAGTCACGTTTCTGCCATCACTTTCTCCTCCCACAGGAGAGAAATGTTTTAAATCCTTGGGAAGCAGCCACACCACTGAGATTATCTTTTAACTGCAGGGAGGCAAAGTGTGAAAGTGATATTGTGTGATCTGGCAACTCACAAAAACGGAAAGGCTTTCTCTGTTCAGCACCACCAGCTGGCTCCCCCCCACCCCCACCCCGCCTGGAGATCAATGTGGGCAAGCTCCGGGGTGGGGGGTGGGAGGGGAGGTAATCTGGCAGAAATGCCAAGGAGGAAAGCAGCCCTGGTGTGTCTGCCTGGTGAGCTGCTTGTTAGCGGACTGCTGAACAATTCAATGCCTGCCTTCAGCCCTAAATTAAATGCCTGCCTTTAGCCCTCCACCTCTTTGTTACCGAACCAGACTGGGGAACTTGGGAGAAGACACACTGGAATCAGTCCAAAGCAGGACCCGCGTACCCAGAGGGCACAAAGCAGATGCATCATCATTAGCACAGGGATTAGGGAGTGCCAGCAGAGGTGGTGAAATCCACAACACTTGGCTTGCAGCTTCCTCCTACGTGTTTGGTAAAACACCCCCCGCCACACTCTTGAGACAACTTTCCTTTCACGGCTCTCACTTTGCAGGGAATTTTCTAGTAATCCCAATTATACCTACAGGTAAGGAAAAGGTAAGAGAAGCTCACACCCACAGTGCAGGCTGGGGATGGGTAAGGAAGTCAACTTAAAGGGGCACAGGGATTCGCTGGATATTGAGAGTTATTACCAGAAAAAGGATTCCATGGTTGAATGACTTTGAGAAATGCCAGGTCAAATAAAGTTGAGTAAATGTCTTCACCGTAGGGTTTCTCAGAGCCTTTAACAAACTAACAAGCTTTGTCAACCTTCAAGTAAAATGGAATAAGCAGAGATTCCGAAACTTACTTGACTGCAGAACCCTGAGCACCTTTCAAGACTGGTATTACTCAGAAGATAAGCTGCTTCAAAGTACCGTCTTAAAAAGCACAATACAGGCAGACCGAGTGGCGCATTGGTTAAGAGCGGGCTTGGGATGCCAGCAGCCCCGGTTCGGATCGACATATGAGGACCAGTGACACTGCCCTCTACAGCTTAGATGGTGAACAACAACTCCACCTGGAGCTGGGCTGCTGTGAGTCCCCAGGCACAGCATAGCTGCAGCCCCAGGTGCAGTGGGCTGGGTGAGTGGTTGGCAGCCAGTGTGAGTGGCTGGCAGCTGGTGTGAGCAGCCAAGAGCTGCGGTGAGAAGCCATCCAGAGGCCGGCAACCTATCTGCCTCACCTGGGAAGAGTGCAATGACGATACCAACATGGGCCAGTGAAGCAACGTCCTCCACAACTAGACTGAAGAACAAAAAAGACAGCAACTTGTCTGTTCCCCTCCCACAATTCCCCAATTAAAAAAAAAAAGTCTAAAAAAAAAATTATTAAAAAGCACAATACAACCTGTATTATTCCAGCACCACATGCTGGGGGGAAAACAGCTTAGCTAATACTAATTTATTACTTTCACCCCTACCAGTACCCTCATGTCAAGAACGGTGACAGTGGTGATGATGTTATATTCTTTCCTTAGCTGGCCTAAATAACCCAAAGGCAGTTTAAGACCAATATCTGAACTTCAACAACCTTTAAACCAGCACTGTCCTGGGAATGAAACCCAAGTCTCGGGCCCTTACTGCTGCAAATCAGTGTGTGACTCTGGCATGTCCCAAACTTCACTGGGTTCTTGGTTTTCTCATCTCTAAACTGAAGGGGTTAGAATAGATTTCTGAGGATGTTCCCAGCTCTAATCTAATCCACCATGGACTCTGAACATGAAGCATATTTTTATAACCCATCATTGAGTAATGGAAAAAAGGACCCTGCTCTGAAGGCAGGCTAAGTGTGACAGTTTCTGAGCCTATCACCTCTCTCCTGAGCTCTATGCCAACACCCTAGGTAAATGAAGCTGGGCTCACACCCAGTCACCCTCCCAGTGTTCCAGCCCTGGCAGTCAGGGAAGCAGGCTACCATCACAAGGAGAGAGAGAGCAGCTCTCCAGAAGGAGCTTAGGGGCCTCATTTCCAAAGTTCCTTCTCCCCACACAACTGTGTGCCAAGAGGAAAAACCCAGCCCAGGGCAGGGAGGCAGAGAACAGCAGCCAGCCAGCTCTCTTCTCCCCACACTGGATCTGCAACCAGATGTTGCTCTTCACAGGACCACAGCTGCTTCCTGTCCTGCCATATCCTGGGGCAGCCTGATGGACTGTCTTGCTTGAATGCAGAAGTTACTTCTACCACAATTTGCACAATAACTTCTGGGGCTGGAGATGTGGTTTTAAGACTTTCAAGCCACTATTTTATTTTATTTTTTTTCTTTTTAGAGGGCAGTGTCACTGGCCCTCATATGTGGGACCGAACCGGGTCTGCTGGCGTCCCAAACCAGTTCTTAACCACCGCGCCACTCGGCCGGCCCTCAAGCCACTATTAACACAGGACCGACTCAGGCCAACTATTTTGTCCACTGCTAGCATTGGGGATAAGCTCTCTGCATCTTTGGACAGCTGACTGCCTCTGTCAGATAGCAGGAGACATATTATTTATGATTCTGACAGAACAAAAAAAAAAGCAAATGATTACACAGCACACACACCAAAAGGCTAACAGATCCGTAATAAAACTCAAACTCCAGTATTATATAGCAGTTTTGTAATTAAAGCAAAACAGTTACCAGAAGACACTGGTAGAAAAAACGCAAATGTTCTTTCTTTACTCAACTAATAGACATGACTGAGTTACATAAGAGACAAGGTCTTTGCAAAGGTTCTGTCAAGAAGCATTAAGCGACAAGAGGAATGCTTGGAATTCTCTGATGTTACAAAGAACAAGCTACCAAAATCTGCCTTGAGGGCTCCCATTGGCTAAGTCACCTTGAGAACAAGAAAGCAGCATAAAATTTTCACTCTCCTGATAGTGTACAACAATTTTGTTTTAGTCTCCTTTGTCTTGGGCTTTGATCCTTGAAGGGTTTCAAGGAAGGAAAGCTCATGCTGTGAGCTGAAGGAAGGACCCCTCCAAGGACTTCTCCCCCAGCAGGAAACTTTGAAGTTGCCAATGACCTGAATACAAGCAGGATGAGTTCATGTGCCGGGTGACATCCTGACAAAGCAGAAACCTCAGGGCTCATGAATCAGTCAGCACAAGCAAGCTCTCCGAGAACTGCTGGTGAGCAAACACGAAACAAGAGGCATAGGAGCTTGACACTAACAGGAGTCCAGCCCTCATCGGGGAAAAAGAAGACCCGTATGCTCTTAGCTCAAAGACAGAAAGGTTTTGGCTTTAAGTAGGAAGACTGTTTCTTCCTCCACTGTTTGTTCAAAACGTCAGGCCGGCTCATAGCTCAATGCATTTCAACTACCCTGCCACCACACACAGGTCCATCAGACCACCATTCCTTGGGCTTCAAGACCCTCAGAGCCCCCTCACTTCTCCTCCCTCCCTAACCTGGGCTCTCCTATCCAGCCAAAGCCAGTTCAAACTAGACCCAAGGTGTGAAATGCATATCAAGGCCGCCTTTCAACTTGGGTTACCTTCTCGCGCTCTCCCAGCCTTCCTTTCCTGACAAATCTCAGGGGGCTCTCCTGTATCTTACACTAATTTGGCTGTAGAGGGCGAGAGGTGGTGAAGCGGGCGGTCTTGGGATTTTCCACATTTCTCCATCCCACTAAGGTTTCCACCTCATTATGCTGCTGTCACTCCCTCTCTTAATGGGACTCAAGCCAAGACTGCGGGATGTGGTGGTCGTATTTCCCCCTCAGGTGAAGTCACTCCTCTCCCTGACGCTAGGGGGGTCTCCTGTCGGCTCCAGTCCCCTTACTCAGCAGTGTCCCGTCAGAAGGGCTTCGCCTGGAGAACTCGAGGGTCCCACTCTTTCCAGGCTACAGCGCCCCGCCCCTCCAGTTCCACCTGCTGCTGGTCCCGCCCTCCAGACGCTACAATAGGCCAGCTCTCAGAGCCCGCTCTCCCATTGGGCAGTCTGGCCGTCCTTCCTACGCCACGTCTCCCGGCTCTGGCGAAAGAGGCCCGGGTGGCGGCCTTGGGCACTAGAGAGAGCTGTTAGTTGGAGGCTCTACCTGGAAGGGGTTTATGTCCACTGGGTCCGCGAAGGGGTTGGTGTCGAAGGCCGACATGGCGGTCGGGGGCCGACGAGCGAGCTCCGCGAGCGCTGCTGCCTCCGGGCACCCAGACCCAGCGGCGCTCTCCGGGTAGACCCTCCACTTCCGGGAGTGAGACAGACGCTCTGGCGCAGGCGCAGCGTCCGCCCGAGGGGATGGGCCTGTACGTCACAGAGGCCCGCTCCGCCCTCTTGCCCAGCCCACTACAGGCCTGGGGTGTGCTCTCCGTGTCCGTCCGTTCCTTACCTGTGCCGGTCCTTGGTGGGTCCCAGCAGCGCCGAAGGACCAGGGCGCCAGAGGCGTGGTCGAAACCATTCTCAACTGCGTTTCGGTCTGATAGCGTACAAAGAAGCTCCCCAGGGCCGGCCGAGTGGCGCAGTGGTTAAGCGCTGGCCTGGGAAGCCAGCGGCCCCGGTTCGGGTCCCACATATGAGGGCCAGTGACACTGCCCTCAAAAAAAAACCAAAACAAAACAAAACAAAGAAGCTCCCCAAAGTAAACTTCCCAAGTTAACTGCCCAAAGTGGAGCCGGAAACTTAACCCTTTCACTTCCCTGGAGGGCAAGTTTGGGAAGCCCTCACTGGTCCAGGCAGCGGAAGGGGAGTGAGCCTACTTATACGCGGGAGGGTTCTGATGGTAGGGGCCGAGCAGAGGGGCTCTTTTCGGAAGAACCCACCGTGCAGCTGTCCCCCACAGTAGCTGAGCCCTGCTGTTTGTTTAGGCCTTGCCTCCTATGCCCAGACAGGTTTAGGGATTAAGCTGGGATTTGAACATGGGCATCAAGCATTTGTTAAGTGAATGAGGGAGTTCAGCAATAGAGCCATCTGCCATGGGGGAGATGGCTGCACTCCCCACAGGCTTACCTTATTTATTGATAATCTCTCTAACTTCGTTAGTCTCTGCTGCCACCGAATCCAGCCCAGGCACTGCCATTCTTTACCCTGGACTAGTACAGGGCTGTAACCACAGATCTATTTAAGAGGACAAAATGATTATGGAACTTTCTGTTTAAAATCATTCCATTATTTTCCATAATTCTTAGTCTCGCCTCTAGGTGCTGCAGTATTTGCCCCCAACTACCTATCCCCCTCACCCCTTTATTGTGCTCATCCCCATGCATTCCAGCCCTCCTAGTGACTTTTCAGTTCCTCAGACTTCCCTTGTTCCCTCCAGCCTCAGGACCTTTGCACCTGATATTCCCTTGTCTGGTATGCCCTTATCCCATGCTCTCATCATCGACTACTTAACTCCTACTTATCCTTCAAATCCAAGCTCAGATACCCCTTCCTCAGGAGTGGCCTCTTTTCACTCTGTAGGTTAGATCAGCTCCCTACCCCACAAATAAACTCATCATTACCCTCTACTTTTCCTTTATCACATAGGCATGATAGATTGGTAACTCAGTCTCTCCCCTAACCCCTGCCTGGAGGATGGAAGGAGGGGCTGAAAGTTCTAAGCTTCTCATCATGGCTTGGTGTTCCTGGTGACAGCCCCATCCTGAAGTTATCCAGGAGCCCACAAAGAGTTGCCTCATTAGGACAAAAAGTGCTCGATCACCCATGAAATTCTAAGGGATTTAGGAGTTCTGTGTCAGAAACAAGTCAAAGACCAAATATTAAAACAAAAGAGGGCCGGCCGAGTGGCGCATTGGTTAAGCGCTGGTTTTGGGATGCCAGCGGCCCCGGTTCGGATCCCACATGAGGGCCAGTGACACTGCCCTCTACAGCTAACAACAGCTCCACCTGGAGCTGGGCTGTGCGAGCCCCGGGGATGGTGTGGGCTGCAGCCCCTGCTGCAGTGGGCTGCCATAGGCTACAGTGAGTGGCCCGCAGCCAGCGTGAGCGGCTGGCAGCCAGCGTGAGCTGCCAATAGCCGCCGTGAGCGACATCCAGAGGCCGGCGACCGATCTGCCTCATCCGGGAAGAGTGCAATGACGATACCAACAGTGAAGCAACATCCTCCGCAACTAAACTGAAGAACAAAAAGACAGCAACTTGTCTGTTCCCATTCCCCGATTCCCCAACGCTGTTCCCCTGCGCCAATTCCCCAATCTTTAAAACAAAACAAAACAAAAGATGCCCCTAGTACCTTCATTGCTTAGTAAATTACAAAGGTTTTAGGAGTTCTGGCTATGAGATGGTTATTATATCACAGTATCACAGGCAGCATACAGAGATCTTTTTCTGAGACAACAGTCCACAATGCAAGGCTGTCCTGCCCGCTCCTTGTCTGTCCATGCTAGTATAATGCTGGGCTGGTGAAGAAGGGATGGAACTTGATATCATCAGTGTGGAGCTTGCCTACCCAGCTGTCTCTGGAGACCCCTGGGATCTGTCCACTTCTCTGTGAAAAAAACATAATGCAGTTAGTCATTCATTTATTTCACAAGGGAGGAGGTATCGCAGATTGGAACTGTATGCTCTTGGACCAGTTACTTCATCTCACTGAGACCCATTTTTCTCATCTCTAAAATGGGGTTCATGACAGTACCTATCCCATAGGGTTGTCTTTAGAATGAAGTGAGGGCCAGCTGAGTGGCGCGGCGGTTAAGCGCTGGCTTCGGAAGCCAGCGGCCCCGGTTCGGGTCCCACTTATGAGGGGCAGTGACACTGCCCTCAAAAAAAAAATAGAATGAAGTGAGAGGGGCTGGCAGAGTGGCTCAGTTGCTTAAGAGCATGACCTCTGAGCAACAGGATCGCTGATTCGATTCCCACATAGGCCAGTGAGCTGTGCCTGAGCTGAGCTGCTGTTGAGCTGCCAACAGGTGGCAGGATGGCTCAGTTGTTGAGAACATGAGCTCCTAACAAGGTTGCTGGTTAGACTCCTGCATGGGATGGTGGGCTACACCCACCTACAACTAAGATTGAACACGGCATCTTGAACTGAGTGGCCGCCAGCTGCTGACAGGCAGCCGGATGGCGACTGGACTTGGAGCTGAGCTATCTTCACCCTCCACTAAGATTGAAGGACAACAACTTGGCTGTTCCCCTTCCCCAATTCTCCAATAAAACCTTAGGAAAAAAAAAAAAGAATGAAGGGCCGGTCAAGTGGCACATTGGTTAAGAGCTGGCTTGGGACGCCAGCGGCCCCGGTTCAGATCCCACATATGAGGGCCAGTGACACTGCCCTCTACAGATAACAACAGCTCCACCTGGAACTGGGCTGTGAGCCCCAGCGACAACGTAGGCTGCAGCCCCTGATGCAGTGGGCTGCCATAGGGTACAGTGAGCGGCCGACAGCCAGTGTGAGTGGCTGGCAGCCAGTTTGAGCTGCCAATAGCTGCGGTGAGTGACCATCCAGAGGCCAGCGACCGATCTGCTTCATCCGGGAAGAGCGCAATGATGATACCAACATGGGCCAGTGAAGCAACGTCCTCCACAACTAGACTGAAGACCAAAAGGACAACAACTTGGCTTAAAGCATGTGCTCTGAGCAGCAGGGCTGTCCGTTTGGTTCCCACATGGGCCAGTGAACACTGCACCCTAGCTGAGCTGTCACTGAACTGCCAACAGGTGGCAGGGTGGCTCAGCTGGTTTAAACATGATTGCCTGTTCAATGGTGAGCTATTGCCCACCCGCAACTAAAAATTGAACTAGGCACCTTGAGCTGAGCTGCTGCCCGGATGGCTCAGAGGATAGAGAGTGCACTCTTAACAACAAGGCTGCTAGCTCGACTCCTGCATGGGATGGTGGCTACTCCCACCCACAACTAAGATTGAGGACAGCACCTTAAGCAGAGACCACGAACTGCCGAAGGGAAGCCAGATGGCGACTGGCGCCCTCCACAATGAAGACTGAAGAACAACAACTTGGCTGGTCCCCTCCCCCAATTCCCCAACACTGTTCCCCTCCCCCAATTCCCCAATTTTTAAAAAAAAGAAAAATGTCTACAAAAAAAAAAAAAATTGGACCAGCCAAGTGGTGCAGTAGTTAAGCACTGGCCTGGGAAGCCAGCAGCCCTGGTTCGGTCCCACATATAAGGGCCAGTGACACTGCCCTCAAAAAAACAAAAAAAACAAAACAAAACAAAATTTTAAAAATTAAAAAAAGAGTTGGCTTGGGACGCCAGCTCTCAGCAGCAGGGCCCCGGTTCAGATCCCACATGAGGGCCAATGACACTGCCCTCTACAGCTAAGATGGTGAAAAACAGCTCAACCTGGAGCTGGGCTACCATGAGTCGCCCGCGATGGCATAGGCTGCAGTGGACCTGCAGGGTTGCCATAAAGCTACCATGAGTGGCTGGCAACCAGTGTGAGCGGCCGACAAGCGGCGTGAGCTGCCAAGAGCCACCATGAGAGCTGTCCAGTGGCCAGCGAACAATCTGCCTCACCAGGGAAGAACGCAGTGATGGCGCCAACATGGACCAGTGAAGCGACATCCTCCACAACTAGACTGAAGAACAAAAGGACAACAACTTGTCTGTTCCCCTTCCCCGATTCCCCAACGCTGTTCCCCTCCCCCAATTCCCCATAAGATCTTGAAAAACAAACAAACAAACAAAAAAACCATATAGTCAGTAGGAAAGCAGGTCATCACAGGGTAATAAAGTGTGATCAGTTCTACTAGAGATAGACAAGCAAGAGGTAACGGTGAAAGGTTCTAAGTTCCTAAACACTCTGGTTTCCCCTACAGATAAATTTTCCTGGCATGGGGTAGGGGCTGTGCCCCACCAATCTAAGTTCTTCCTTCCCTGTTCCTACATACTATGAGGAAGTGACTGACTCTAACTGGCTTCAGTGTGGTGGTAGTGGAAGGTGCTGTAAGAACCCCCTGTGCCTAAACTAATTCCTCATTCTTCTCCCAGAAAGTTCATGGCTGGGGGAATGGAAATGAGGAGGAGAGGTATTCAAAGTTAGGAGATATATAAGACGTGCTGTTTGTATGATTCTTGTGTTTTCCATTTTATTATTCCTTAGTGTATGGTGAAGCTTCCTTTGAAAAGCAGGCTGATTTATCTAAGTCAAGGGACCCCAGGGGAGGTTAATATTCACAGCTAGACAGGAAATTACAGAAACACAATACCCGCCTCTTTTTCTGTGCATGTGTGGTGGAGACTGTGGGAATAGGTGTGGAGGGAGGGGAGAGGAGGCAGAGTCAGGACTGTAGCCCTTCACTCCAGGTTCCCTGGAGCTTTGGCAGCTGTGCTCTTGGGGCCCCCCCAGCTGGCTGTCCTCCTCCAGAGCTTATGACTGAGGAGGTCCAGATGTCAGCCTTTCTCCACAGGACATAGCAAGGCTACTCCACAGCCAAGGCCCAGCCTATTCTTTGCCATGCAGGGCTCAGGGTGACTCTCCCTGACTTCTGTGTGTGTGACTTGTGGGCAACTCAGCCTGGAGGAGGGGCTGGGGTTCTGAGTTCTGCATTACTTACGACAGGGAGAATGAGAGGAGCACCCAGCACAGACTGCTTTTCTGCATCTCACTCATCCCATCTGCCCTTCCAACAAGCCTGTCAGGCCGGCATTATTATCCCATTTTACAGAGGAAGAAAATGAAGTTCAGACACATTATGACTTTGCATGTGACATATGCCATCATCAAACATCAGTGAGTCCCTGCTTAGTTCACAGCAATTCTTTGCTCAAACCCACTAATGACTACGATACTCAGAATACAACGTGAAGTCCTCACAACAGTCTCCAAAGTTCTGCCCAGGGCCTTTCCTCTCTGACCACCCCTGTCCTGCTCACTCAGCTCCAGCCACACTGGCCTCCTTTTTTTTTTTTTTTTTTTAATTTTATTTAAACCCTAAATGTCCTGGGCCGGCCGAGTGGCACATTGGTTAAGAGCTGGTTTGGGGATGCCGGCGGCCCCGGTTTGGATCCCACATATGAGGGCCAGTGACACTGCCCTCTACAACTAACAACAGCTCCACCTGGAGCTGGGCTGTGCGAGCCCCGACGACGGTGTAGGCTGCAGCCCCTGCTGCAGTGGGCTGCCATAGGCTACAGTGAGTGGCCGGCAGCCAGTGTGAGCGGCCGGCAACCAGCATGAACTGCCAAGAGCCGCGGTGAGCGACCATCCAGAGGCTGGAGACTGATCTGCCTCATCTGGGAAGAGCGCAATGACGATACCAACATGGGCCAGTGAAGCGACGTCCTCCGCAACTAGACTGAGAAACAAAAAGACAGCAACTTGTCTGTTCCCCTTCCTCGATTCCCCAATGCTGTTCCCCTCCCCCAATTCCCCAATAAAATCTTAAAAAACAAAACAACAACAACAAAAAACCTTAAATGTCCTCTTATTTCTGTTTTTTTTTTCTTCCTTTTTTCTAAATATTTTATTGGGGAATTGGGGGAGGGGAACAGCATTGGGGAATCGGGGAAGAGGAACAGACAAGTTGTTGTCCTTTTGTTCTTCAGTCTAGTTGTGGAGGATGTCGCTTCACTGGCCCATGTTGGCACCATCATTGCACACTTCCCAGCTGAGGCAGTCGTTCACCGGCCATTGGACAGCCGCTCACCGCATCTCACAGCAGCTCACAAAAGTGCACGCCAGCTGCCGGCCAGCCCCACTACAGCCTACGCCATTGCTGGCGACTCACTGCAGCTCAGCTCCAGGTCCAGCTGTTGTTCACCATCTTAGCTGTAGAGGGCAGTGTCACTGGCTCTCATGTGGGATCCGAACCAGGGCCCTGCTGCTCAGAACTGGGGTCCCAGGCCAACTCCTAACCAACGCTCGATTCAGCTGACCCTACACTGGCTTCTTACTGGCCATTTACTCCAGAATATGAAGGCACTTTCCCACATTCCACCTTAGGGCCGTCACTCTAGGTGTGTCTTCTGCCCAGAACACTCTCCTCCTCCTCACCTCCAAGTCTGTGCTTAAACCTCAGCTTCTCAATAAAGTTTACCTAGACATCCTTTTACATTCTGCAAGCTGCTTCCCACTCCCACCCACCCACCCCTTTTTTATTTTTTGAAATTATGGTTTTGTATTTTCACATGGACAGTTCAAAGTTCCATCAGTAGCTTTTTTTAATGTAAAAAAAGAACCCCCCCCCATACACAAAACACCAAAAATCTTGGACTTAAAGGAAACCCATCTGTCCCTAGGAGCCTGGTTGAAGGATTCATATTTTTAGAAGGGAAATACAGTGCAAAATTCTCTAGAGAGCAGTTTTTAAAGTTGGGGCAGGGGGACGTTAAAGCTAGTTTTGGGGAGCTTATTTCCCAGGTTCAAAGTGATTTGGGGGAGGTATCACAGTGCTAGGTATAGGGTGATGGGACAGTGGTCACTGCTAAGGGCCTTGAAACAGATCTTGCTGTCACACAATGCAGGTAACAAAGAGTGAGACACCAAAAAGTAATCAAACAGCCAACTAATGTTTTTGGATGGAGCATTCATCATATAGGTCTAAAAAGTGTAGGCATAGACGGTGTTGGGATAGAGGTGCCGGAAACTGTCAGTCAGTGGCACAGTCTGCAGCAATTCCCCAAAGCCTTGATGCTCTTGTGGAGTGAAACCTGAGCATTCTTTTTGTTTCCCTTGGGGTTTTGAAGGTCAATTTCTTCATGAGCCACACTGAGGTCCCCACATAGCACAAAAGGCTTGCGGGAAGCCAAGCCCTTCAGGAACTTGTGAAAGGCTTCATCCCAACATTGACGGTAGGTACTCCAGGGGCACCAGACCTCAGCCTGTGTTAGGTACATAGGCTGTTACTGTTGTCAGAGAGTGGGCTCTTTCTCGGCGCAGAGCCCAGGTCCTTCTGAGCTGGTGGGGGCTCCTCCTGATTGCTGAGGATGGGAGACGGGATTCAGAGTGCGGGGAGAGCAGCACGGGGATCCCAGGACTCCCAGGAGGAGCTTGATGAACTACATTTCCCATGAAGCTCTGGACGCAGAGGGACCGCGGGTGCTGCTGGGAAGGGCATACGCGCTTGAAGGCTTGTCAGGTGCTGCAAGGATGGCCGCTCCACGAGGTGCGCTGTGCGACGAGATGCAGGCGAGCGTGGGGGTGGGTCGCGCCCTGGGGACTCTTCTCGACATGATATGCCAGGTCGAACCCACCTTTTGGGGCTCCACGGAAAGATGGATGGGCACCGGGCAGAGGAGGGGCATCAGCGATGGGGATTGGGCCGTTATTGCAACCCTCGAGGGGAGAGGGCCGCGCGTGGATCACTTAGATGGCGTGCGGCGGAATAGGTTCCTCCCGCTCCCTCCCCATCACTTCACCACAGCTACCTGCCTCATGTCAGCAGAAGATCCTCACTGCCCGATTTACAGATGGGAACGTTGAGACTTGCAGAGAAGGGTCTCAACTATTTGACTTTGTCCCTCAGACAAAACCCTCAGCTTGTGTCTACTTTCCCGGGGACAATAGGGTCTGGCCTCAGGGGTGGAGGGGAAGCTGACCCTTTGTCTGTACCCCCAGTATTCCCACTTTCCTGTGTGGTGCAGCAGTATGCCTGGGGGAAGATGGGTTCTAACAGTGAAGTGGCTCGGCTGCTGGCTAGCAGTGACCCACTGGCCGGGATCTCAGAGGACAAGCCATATGCAGAGGTGAGACCCGGGCTGTATTTCAGCTCACTTTACCAGAAGGTGACACTAAGGGACTTCTCTGCTCGAAAGGCCTGAGGCGAGTCACATGGATGGGGGGAGGAGGAAGAGCCCTCTAGGTCATTCAGAGTGGATTAATGAACCTAGATGGTGGCAGCAAAAGAAGTTTTTGTTATAATAGGATGGGATTTCCAGTACCTCTTTCCTCCAAGAACTCTTAGCACTTACTGATTTTTAATTCAGCTGTCTTTGACAATTAGAATGTTTACTTTGACTAACTTTTTACATTTTTAAACCGAAAATACTAAATATTTCTCCTCCCCATTGAGTGGAGAAAAGGCAAAGCATAGGCAGGCTTTAGCCTCTACTTCTGAGACTGGAATAAATGAATGCTAACACCTCACAGTCACCTGAGTCAGAGCATTTCAGTGACCTTGACAGTGCAGATATCATTCTCCTTATTGGACATATGAGGAAACTGAAACCCAGCGACAGCCTCCCCAGCCGGCTAGAGGCAAGCCTGGTCCACACTCCTGGTGTTCTGGGGTCTGTTGACTCCCTTTATTTCCTTGATGGTATAAGCCTTTACACCCAGTCCTGGGAGCCAAGTCTCAGGACTCAACAGCCCTACGGGGAGCACAGGGTAACTGGGATTGGGGCAGGCAAACTTGTGGTGCCAGGTTCTTCCCTTTCCTCCCAAATTTCCTGTTTTTCCAGCTGTGGATGGGGACCCATCCCCGGGGAGATGCCAAGATTCTTGACAATCGCATCTCACAGAAGACACTAGGCCAATGGATCGCTGAGAACCCGGACTGTTTGGGCTCCAAGGTCAAGGACACCTTTAATGGCAAACTGCCCTTCCTTTTCAAAGTTCTCTCAGTTGAAACGGCCCTATCCATCCAGGCACACCCTAACAAGGTACAGGATCAGAGTGGGACACAGAGGTCAGGGTAGAGAAGAGCTTATGTTAAGGCCCTACCATGACTTTTACCCCACCCATGCCAGGCTCCAGCCCAAAGCTAAATTCAGGCCTGACAACTCCCAATTTAGCTCCCGCAAGGCCAGATGCTGGTGACACATGTTAACAGCTAAGTCTAAGTGAACAGGTGACGCCTATGCCAGAGGAGTCTCTCCAAGCCTCTTCCTGGGCTCCCTTGACCCAGCCCAGGACTATTCATACCTGCCATTTTCCCAATTGGCTCTCTGGGAGAGTTCACCTTCCAGGGCAGGGCAGGTACTCTGGCTATTGCTTCAGCTCCACCTTCAGGGAGTCTTTCTGCAACAAGCCCAGGAGTCACAGCATAAGCATTTTCTGTCTAAACTCATTTCTAAATGGGCAAAGTAAGATCCAGAGAAGTGAGGGATTTACCTAAAGTCACAAAGCTTGTTAGTGTCAGAGCTTGGCTTGGTGTTTGGGTGTCCTGATTTGCAGTTCAGGCTTCGTAGTCTGCCCCAGCTCTCCCCCAGATTTCGCCCATGTCCCTTCCCTGGGTTGGCTGAACCCAGAATTTCAGCATTATGCCTTGATTGGGCTTATTGCCAGATGTAGGAAGCTACTGCTGTCTGGCAACAGGAGAGGGTAGAGAGCAAGGTCTGGGTGGGACTGGTATCCTGCTAGGTGATGGCTGCACCTTGACCATCCTCTTCCCCTGTCCATCCCACAGGCATTGGCAGAAAAGCTGCACCTCCAGGCTCCACAGCACTACCCCGATGCTAACCATAAGCCAGAGATGGCCATTGCCCTCACCTCCTTCCAGGGCTTATGTGGCTTCCGGACAGTTGAGGAGATTGTGACCTTTCTGACGAGTAAGGCTGGGCAAAATGCTGAGGGCCTAGGATGCATGGGCAACCCAGGGCAGAGCTGGAACAGTGGCCGAGAACAGAGGCTGAATGTCACAGGAACTGAGGGGCTGGTTGGCCTCATGAATTCTTGAAGCCACTGGGAAAGGCCCATGAGGCCAGGCTCAGGTGTGGTTGCAAAGTTTGCTTAGCATTGCTTGGCTCCTTGGTTAGGGAGCTTGTATGGGTTCCGTCCTGCCGTTTCTGACATGGGCCTTGACCTGGCTTTGCCTTCCTGCAGAAGTGCCCGAGTTCCGTTTCCTAATTGGAGATAATGCAGCAACACAACTAAAGCAGAGCCTGAGCCGTGACTCCCAGGCCATGGCCTCTGCTCTGCAGAGCTGTTTCTCCCACCTGATGAAGAGTGAGAAGAAGGTGGTGGAGCAGCAGCTCAACCTGTTGGTAAAGCGGATCTCCCAGCAAGGTTGGTATCGTAGGCCTGGGCACAATGCCCTACCCTGGGCCCCCAGGGACGGACGCTAGGCTGCGGGACAGGGTTCTCAACCCCTTTGCTCAAGTGGAACACTAAAATGGGCCCAACTTAGATGGCCTATTGGTAACTTAGCATTTCTTTCTCAGTCTGTGGAGTAGGGCTCGAAGTTGAATGCTGCTTCCTAGCTGGCCTGGAAGACGTTAGGATGTCTTTCACCCAGGCATTCTGAGGTTTCCCCAGCCCTACAGCTGCTCCCCATGGCTGCATTTGTACTTTGGGCTAGAGAGCAGGAAGCAAAGGGATACTCCCTTTCCTCCAAAGGCCTGATACCTAGAGCTGTCAACAGAACTTTCCTTAAACACCTGCTCTGTGTCCAACCTTGTGCTAACTACGGGGAATTCAGGAAATGGCTGGTGGGTGCGGTCATGTCACCTTTGGGTTGGCGAGTCAATAGTGAAAAACAAAGCCAAAGGGGCTCTCAGCACTTATGTGGCACCCGTGATGAGGCCCCAGCCCCTTGTACAGGTGACCCCAGAGCTCTTCTGGTGGTCTCTGCACATGTCCCCTGCTACCTGTGAGCCACAAGGAACTGGTTTCTTGGTGGTTTCCTCTGTTTGCACACCTATCCCTTTCGGGATTCTTGCACTCACAGCAGAACCAGTTCCTCTGGCCTGGAGCTCCCGTAGCACCCTGTTCACGTCAGTAGCCCTTAGCACCTGTGAGTCTTGTCACCACGTGCACACTCAGCCAGGGACCCATCTCCCTGAGCTTGGTGTGTCCCAGTACTTAGCGGAGTAGGCATTTGGCACGTCTACATGAAGACCAGAACCGCCCTCCAGTCCAGAGCTGCTGGTTTCACTGTGGCACTGGCACACCCTGCTTTCACTTACAAATACCCCCACTCCTTCTACACATTCAAGGCAACCCAGCCCTTTCCCAAGAAACCTTCCTTCACCACTAGCCTAAGCTGAGTTCACCCTCCTGGTCAGGCTGCAGGACACATTTTGGCCTTGGCACGTCCTGTCTCATGCTATCTGGGATACCAGTGACCTCCGTTTGCCTGGGACTGAATTATTTTCTGAGATGCAGTACTTTCAGTGCTAAGAAAGGGAAGGCCGGGGCTAACTGGGACAGCTGGTCACCCTGTGTGAAACCCTTGGTTTATCTCCTAACTAGATCTTGACCCCCTGGAGCAGCGGTTCTCAACCAAGGCACATTGGCAGTTGTCTGGAGACACTTTTGGTTGTCAAAACCTGGGTTGGGGTGCTAGTGGTATCTTGTGAGTAGAGCTCAGGGACGCTGCTATACATCCTACAATGCACAGGACAGTCTCTGCAACAAAGAATTACCTGACCCAAAATGCCAGTAGTGCTGAGGTTGAGAAACACTGTCCTAAAAAAGCCACTCTAGCCCTTTTAATTCCAAGTGTAGTACTGGGCATTTAGATGGTTAAAACGGGAAAAATGGCATCTGTGTAGGCTAGAATATCAAGGAAGGCTGGCCCCCAAACGGCTGGGCATGTGGCCAGGAGAACATGCCCACCAACTTCTGGATTCCTGTGGGCAGGGACTCCCTGGCCAACGTGGGGCTGTGACTACCACTGAGTGTCCCTAAGTGGCCTTGGCGTGCTCTGTGACCTTCAGTGGCTGCTGGGAACAACGTGGAGGATGTGTGTGGGGAGCTCCTGCTGCAGCTGCACCAGCAGTATCCAGGTGATATCGGATGCTTTGCCATCTACTTCCTGAACCTGCTTACCCTGAAGCCGGGGGAGGCCATGTTTCTGGAGGCCAACGTGCCCCATGCCTACCTGAAAGGAGGTGAGCCCCACTGCCATCCTCCGTGGGCCTCATTTCCCCATCCAAACGGGGGAGACGGTGGTTGAGACCTTTAAGGTCCCATCCAGCTCTGACCTAGGGTTCCTGGGGTCAGCAGGGAAGCAGCCAAGAGGGATGATGGGTGCCAGGGTGGTGCTGGACACTGCTGGAATCTTCACACCAACCCCGGGAAGTCATGACACTGTTAAACCCTGTCAATAGTGTGGGAACCACAACGTGAGCCCAGGCCATACTGCATCACACTGCTCATGTCTGTCCTGTCAACCCAGAGATGTTTTAAAGTGCACATTGCCACATTTTGACGTTGGCTGTTTATCCATTCATTGACAGGCTTTTGTAGAATAGAGTCTGAGGGTTGGGGTTCCCTCAAGGGTGAACATGACTCCCCGATAATGGCAGGTGACCTATCACCTGTTTTTGGTGTATTTTAGCTCATTCTCCCAGAGATGCAGTTCACATTTTTACCTAACTGCAGGGGGTCATGGCGCCCAGGTTAGAAGGCCCAGTCCTGGAGAGCCAAACTCCAAGGCATCCTTCATTAGCTTAGCACATGACAACTCTGTCCCCAGACTGCGTGGAGTGCATGGCGTGTTCAGACAACACAGTACGTGCTGGCCTGACGCCCAAGTTCATCGATGTGCCAACTCTGTGTGAAATGCTCAGCTATACTCCCAGCCCCAGCGAGGACAGGCTCTTTCTTCCAATACGGAGTCAGGAAGACCCCTATCTCTCTGTCTATGATCCCCCTGTACCAGACTTCACTGTTATGAAAATGGAGGTGAGGAGGGGGCCATGGTGGGTGTCTTTTGTGGGATGTGGAAAACCCTGACAAGAGCTACAATGTGGACGGTCCCTGGGCTGGGTTTCCTTTCTGTCAAGTTCACTAGAGGAGGGCAAGGGGGAGGGGAACAGCTGCAGGGCCTGCCCACCCCATACCAGGATAAGATGTGCACCCTCATGCTGGCAGGAGCCTGAGCAGGGGGGCAACTGCAGCAGGGCTCTCCCTCTCATTGTGCCCATGGGCTGGCAGAGCAGTCTGAGCTGCACCATCCTTTTGTCTCTTCCTGCCCAGGTCCCGGGCTCCGTCGCTGAGTATAAAGTCTTGGCACTGGACTCTGCCAGTATCCTCCTGATGGTGCAGGGTGCAGTGACAGCCAGCACTCCCACAGCCCAGGCAGCAGTCCCTTTGCAGTGTGGCGGGGTACTCTTCATTGGGGCAAACGAGAGCGTCTCCCTGAAGCTCACGGCGCCTGAGGACCTGCTGATGTTCCGTGCCTGCTGTCTGCTGTAGGGGCCATAGCCATCTCCTGCCTAGTTACCTGAAATCCTGGCCAGCCTTACCTCCTCAGGCCCAGTCTAAATGCCTTCCCTGCCCTGGACGCTCTGGGGATGCCTTAGGAGAGCTGGCAGAGTAGTGAACAGGCCTAGGCTGAACTGTCGTCTTCCTGGGAGGGACTCATAAAGACTAAGGACTGACATTCCCCTTGTGTTTTCCGCACACTTGAGCCAGACTCAACGCAGGAGGCGGCAGCTCTTCCACCTACCACATTAAATAGGCTGGTGAAATCTATGTTTAGCTCTGCATCAGTTAAAGGGTAGGTAACTAATTTCTAAGAACAGGGTTCTGGCCCTGAGGCTGCCTGTTTCCTCGGCTGGAGAGGAGGAGGGAAAGGGTAGGCCTGTGGACTGATCCAGTTCATCATCACCCTCTTGCTCTGTCAAAGCAATTAAAGATCACTTACGTTGAGGCTGTGGGGGTGCACAGCACTCAGCTGTTGGCTGTCTAGTCCCTGAAGCGGGTAGGTTGGACTCCAGAGCTCTTTCATAGGATTCAGCCTCAGATGCAGAGTGTGCAGGCAGACTGTGGGCCCTCCAGCTCTGCAGACAGTGGAAGGTGGGTCTAAAGAGCAAGATTCTTCTCCAGGGTTTCCCTTGGCCTTTGGGCAGGGATCAGCATGTGAAGGCCAGCAGGTGGGGTTTGGCCACACCTACTCATTTACATAATGCCCATGGGCTTTCAGGTTATACTGGCAAAGTGGAGTGGATGGGCCAGACCAGTGTGGGCTGCAAAGGGGGCCCCTTCACAGAGAATATTTGTCAAAAACCACTTCTCTAGAGCACATTCCATTACTGTTGATACAGGGACTCAGGGACAGGACGATCCAATCTGTGTTGTGCAGAGCAACTAGTTCCTTTTTCTAAACTGGCAGCAAGTACCTAGGAGGGCATCTGCTCTCCTAGAGCCTACCTTCTCAGAGGTGGGACACACCTATGAAGGAGGCTGCACAGCTGTCTGTTTTGCCACTGAGATCTTATCACCGCAGACCAGGCAGAGACCCAGGCTGTTGGCTCCTCCTGTGGGCTAAGGGTTTGGACTTGCAAAAAATTATCTTTCTGGGCTGCTGTCCACACTAGACCCCCTGTATAGCTGAATTCTAGGAAACTACCTTCAAAAAAAATCTGGGTTTTTTGGCCCCTAATTTCCTCAGCTGAAAAAAAAAAAAAGACTTGGGAAGAAAGGGTCTGCTAAAGGGAACTCATTCTAAAGAGACGTGATGTGCAAAGGCCTATGCCATCCATGGTCTCCAGGGAAGCAGGCCTGAAATTGATGCCCATTGAGAACAGCAGAAAAGAGGAGAGGTCCTAGGAGGAATGGTCACAATTGGGGCTATTAGGTTATTTCTTCATTTCAGAATTCAGAAGGGGCAATGACTGTGGCCTAGGCCTTTCTTAAGAATCTTATTGCAACACAAAGACAGCTCAACTAGCATGACTTGTATTTATTATTAACTTACAGAGCTGGAGAAACCTAAGCCAAGAGTTCTGTAGAGTATTCTGTACATAGCACTCAGTACCCCTCCCATATGCGAGGTAAGCCCGGATATACCCCTCTCCCCAGGGTACTGTCACCTGCACAACACCCAGCACTCTGAATTAAGGCAGCTGGGCTCTAGGCACCTCAGGGCCTCTACTGGTGACATTTTAGCCTCTGGCCTCTAACCGCAAACAACTGACCATTTCTATCCTGCCTCACCGTACTCTGTCCCACATTCCAGGTTCCTGCAACTTTCCCCACAAAGGTAATGCCCCGCACACAGGCTTGCCCAGCTCTGGCACAGGCTTTCCTGGGGCAGCTGCAGCCAGCTACACCAGTGTTGATTAATAACAACAACAACCTGGGGGGCCTTGGTCTTGGGGTCCTGCTGCAAACCCCCAGCAGCTTCCAAATGCTCCGGTTGCTCTGTCCTAACCAACTCACCAACAAAAAAGTTGCTCCACACTCGGCTGCCACAGCCACTTTTGGCCCCCTAGGTTTCCTGTTCCCGCCACTGTCTTCCTTTACACTGTCCGACATCTGCGCCCTTTCTTTAGGTACACTTCTCCACCTCTGCAGAATCCAGAGACCTGGATATGGTCTCTGTGGATGGGCAAGAGGTTCAGAATGGAGAGGTCTCTCTCACTCCCTGTGCAGAGTTGCAGGGCCCCATTCCAGAACAGAATAACCATCTGCCTCCCCTGTTCCCCGGGCCCCAACATCAGATGCCTCACTCAGTCTCTGTCCCTTATCCCTCCTGCTGTGATACGCTAGATTGTAGTACAGAAGTTAGCCACAGCACCCTGGGTACTATATATTCTCAGCTTTCTGGGATTTGAGAAAAGCACCAAGATAAACGCCAATCAAGCATTAATAGGATTATCCTCATGAGGATAGTTGTCCTGACAAATCTGATGCTCTCAGCCTGTCAGTCACCTCATGTGGTAGGACAAGAGTCCATGCCATTCCTCACATACTCCTCGTGGCCACAGGACAGCAAATGAAACAGCAGACCAGGCACTTTCCCATGTGGGGCCCATGCCCCAATCGTAACTCCCATGCCCCTGCAGCTGGGAACCCTGTCCACTCCCATTCAGCCCTCACCACTGTTCTAGGTGAGGCAGAAACAAACAAAAAAACAACCACACTGTAAAACATACCTTATCGGGAGAGGTCTGGTCTGACCAGATGCTGTCTAGTAGGGGTCACAGGGCAATGTGCCTGCCTTGGCTGTGTTCAGACGGGGCTGAGACAGGCTGTGTGACACCCAGAGGCTCCCTGGGAAGTCCAATCCTAGTATCCACTGTGAGGCCCATGCTGTGGGCAGAGGACTTGGGAGGCCTGGACACAGTCTACTGGCCCACACTGGGGTCAAGGGAGGCCCTCTGCAATGGCAGATTGTCTCCTCAGGCAGGGCCTTGGGAGCGGGCACAGGTCGTGCCCCCATCCTGTCTGAGTCTCCATCTGTGTCCAAGCCAGCACAGCTGCACCACTATTCACCCACTGCTATGTCTCAATTTAAAAAGGTGAACAGGGCCGGCCGAGTGGCGCGGTGGTTAAGCGCTGGCTTTGGAAGCCAGCAGCTCTGGTTCAGGTCCCACATAGAGGGCCAGTGACACTGCCCTCAAAAAAAAAAAAAAAAAAAGCTAAACAAATAGGAAGGCACCTGCTTGTTCCCTGCAGCTCCCTCTGTTGGTAACCAAAAACGAGGCTTCTGAGGAAGCTCCAGTCCCTTCTTCACCCAACCTTTAGCTCAAAGACAAGACAGAGAATCCGGCTAAGACCAAGGCGAAGAAAAGCGACCAAGGAAAGACACATATGTACATAGTGGAGCAGTGTTTCTCTAACCAGGACTGACCAGACTCACTAAACCTACCCAGACAGCTGAATCAACTCTGGGGATGCTCTGGGTCTAGAGACCCTGCCGTCATCAAGCAAGCTGCTGGCCTCCCTGCCACAGGAAGACAGGCACAGCCAGAAGAGGCTAAGGGCCCTGCTCTATGCTCTCTTGAAGGGCAAACCCAAACCCCGTCTTAGAGGCAGGAAGAGGAGAGCTTAACGAATTTCTTCGACTGGTCCCAAATAGTTAAGTTCATTTTCAAAGATTCCCAGCTGCAAGCCACAAATGCCATTTTCTGCCTCCACACACCACCACCCAGCACAGTCTGGGCACAAAAGCTCCCTTTTTCCCTCCAAAGAGCATGACGACAAATACTAGTCAAGATGTCTTCAAGTCTTTCTTAGCCAACCTTGTCACTCACTGTTAAGAGCCAGAATTCCTCTATTCCTGCCCTTATGAAAGTGGTTTTGCCAAACTCTGCTCCGACAGCAGTGGAAAAATACAGAATTCCACCTATCACCCAGATGGGGGCCCTGGCCTTAGAAGCACCCAGTAAGGGGTAACTGCAGGTCACTGACCTTCCCAGAGGGTCAGTGCCTCCAGTGATTCTGGGGCTGAGGCAGTTCCCACTGCACTGTGACCTAGGAAGAGCCAACAGGGCTCTGCAGATATAGTGAGCAGGGCTCATATTAGGGGGTTTGTCTACTGGAGTTTACAAGAAGAAGGGTCCCCAAGACAGCACCAGCAGCAGGAGCATGTTGAGGAGGCCGAAGACTTGGGGGGAATGAGGTCTAAGTCCTCATCATCTGGAATCTCATCCAGGTGATACCCATCCTGGAGCAGCTGACGGCTCACATCCTGGTTCACCTGCTAAGAGTGGGAGAGAGAACTATAAGCCAGGCTGCAAAGCACGAATGACTGCTGCCGAAAAGGCACCCCACATTCCCTTTGCGGAGCTTCCTGTCCATGCCCCACCATCAGGCGAACCCCACATCCCTGGACTACAGGAGCAAGTATCATCTCTTCCTACCTGAGCCTCGCCCAGCAGTGAGGGGCACCCAGGGGCCTGAGCTAGTGCTGTCCAGGCTGCACTGTCATGAACCCCCAGGGGAGGTGCTCTCACTAAATACTGAGGCCTCTGATGTAAATGCCAGATTCCAGCTTATGTTTGAAAATCAATGTTCTGACCACTCCCACTGGGAATCAGACTGGTCCCCATGAAGGCTGAAGAATATGGGACAATGATACCAGAACAATGGGGTAGAATAGTGAAGGAATATGAATTACAGTAGAACAGGGTAGAGAACATGTCCTTTTTTTTTTTTTTTTTTTGAGGGCAGTGTCACTGGCCCTCATATGTGGGACCCGAACCAGGGCCGCTGGCATCCCAAGCCAGCTCTTAACCAGCGCGCCACTCAGCCGGCCCGGGAACATGTCCTTTGATGCAGCAGAGCTCATGCCCTGCAAAGTGCAACCTGTCAGCCTGGCTTTACCAGTTCCACAGAGCAGAAGGAAAAATCAGTCGGGAACAGTGTAGGACTTTCTCTGACTTTTGGCTAATTTTTCTTTTTTTAGTTTTAACAATCTTAGGCCCCAGCTATCCAAGGAGGACACAATTTACAAACTGCTTCTATTCTCTTTGGCAGAAACTCGGGGGATAGCCGAGGGTTTCCAGGAGAAAAAGGAAGAAACACCAATGGAGTACACTATGTCTCCAGCACTTCACTTCTGTCAAAGGCAGTGAGCTGCACATGCCAGAACTTTCTGTCCCTCGTTTCTGTTTGGGACAATCACTGATAACATGTCCAAAAGGCCAGCCCAGGAGTATCTGAGTCTGAGTTGTTCCATAGATGGAACAGCTGAAGGAACAAAAGTTGTTTGGCCTGAAAGAAAGAAAGCTAGCTGGGGGAGGGGCAGGAATGCTGATCTCAGATAAAAATCAAAAGAAGGGAGACTAGAATTACTGTGTGACACTGGAGGGCAGGCCTAGGACTACTAAGTCCAGGCAGCAGGAGACATTTCAAATTAATAAGGAAGACCTCGCTCTAAGAGCTACCTGAAGAAGGAATTCTGTATATGTGTTGGAGGAAGGGCAGGCAGCAAGGTTTCTTGGAGGCAGTGAGTACCCGATTACAAGAAGCATCCAAAGAAGTAGAGGCTGGTAAACACTTAGCTGACATTTATCTAAAGGGTTCCTTTTCTCAGTGGAGGCCTGGACTGGAAGACTTGTGAGGTTATTTCCAGCCCTAAGGGTCCATGGTCTCCTGGATTTTAACAGCCCTCCTTAGACACCTACACCTCTGCTGGGAGAAGGGGGCAGAGTAGAAGATTGGAGAACCAACCGGAAGTCTGGCAAAGTGCTGTGCATACAGCAGGCACCAGACAAATGCCTGAAGCCTGGCCCCACACAGGAAGGCACTCTGGACTTGCCTCTGCAGAGGAATACCCGGAGGAGTATGTGGATTCCAGCTCCCCATCACTAGAAGAGGAAGACAGTCAGATCAGAGAGATGCCTGTGGGGCACAGCTGCAAAAGGCAAGGGGAGAGCATGCAAGGGGGTCTGAAGCAAGACCACACCACACAACTCACGCCCAGAATCTGCTATGAGTACGAATGGTTCCTTCAATGGCTCCAGCAGAGACAGGGTGACTATCACTAACAGTGCAAGACATAATAGGGCAGGACCATTTTCCCCAGACAAGGTTGGTGCCCCAAATCCAAGAGCAGCATGAGTCCTGAGTCATCTTAGCAAGCCATCTCTAAGTCTTCTAAGCAAGCTGGGAAGGGACAGGTCTCCAAAGACAGCCCTGGGACATGCATGAGCGTCTTCGAAGAGAGGGAACTAGTGAAGGCACCAAACAACCTGCAGTTTCACCTAATCACTCCCCAAGGGGTATGTCCAAGGACAGCACTCACCTGTCAGAGTCGAGGGACACAAGGTTTTCATCTGGACTTTGACTAAGAGCAGTATAGCCTTTGTTAAACTTCACTGACCTGAGGGGAGACGGGGGAGAAATCAAGCATAGATGAAGCACCAGCATTTACAGAGACAGCCAGAATCCTCGCCCTTATGGAAACACAACTGACTGTACTACTGACTTGCCTTCTGGTCACACAGCTGCCACTGCCAGCTACAGTGCCTCACAATACGCATCTCCCCGCACCACTCCCCCTACTGCTCCGGAGGAAAAGCACACCTCCTCGTTCATGAATCAGAAACACCTTAAGCTGAGAACAGAAAAAACGCACTGCTCAGGCAAATCCCCTCAAATGAGTTTCAGCTCTTATCTATAAAACAGGCACTGGACAAGGTCCTACCCAGCCCTCAGAGTTTACCATTCTGTTTTTTAAAAATTACAGCATTGGCTGTTCGCACATTGCTCTCCATCCTGATTCCTAGGGACGCAGCCATTATGCTCCCCCCTAACTTGGTGAATAATTCTATGCCTTGACAAAACTCTTATTTCATAGCACTTTCCCTGACACACTCACATCCTTAAAAGGGAGGGGGCGGGTCTTTCCTCTTCCTACTTGAAGTTAGTAAACCTGACAGGTTGGCGCCAGGGGAATCCCTAGCTCCGCCTTAAACGTGACTCCCCTTCTCCCAGCCAAAACACTAAGGCCTTCTCTGCAAACTGTTTACACAGAGGAGGTGGCGCCTGCTGGCACCTTTTCCCTGAAGAGTCGGGGCGGTTCGGCGAGGCCCCCAGCATGCCTTTTCTCCGCAGAACAGCCTTGGCCAGGTCCCGGTGCTTCTCTGGAAGTCAAAGGGCCCAGGTCAGCGGGGTGTCCCCCACTCCGCCGTGTCTCCCAAACGCCAGGAACCCACTCTTGCGGAACAGATTTTCGGAGGCGGGAGGAAGTTGTAGGTGCCCCTCGGGAGTCGCCCCAGCGGGCCTCCAGAGCGCGCACGGGGGACGCGGCGGCCCGCCCCGGCAGAGACCCCCATCGGGCTGCACTCACGCAGCTTGGCCTGAAAGGAAGGAGCGCGCATCACCATATACGGCCCCCGCTTCTCCAAAGCCGCCGCGGTCCGCTCCCCCAGCCGGGGGATTCTGCGGTCGCTTCGCCCAGAGGGCGGCTCCGCAGCTCCTGCCACGCGGCCTGGGGCCTCGCCGGGCCGGGTTCCGAGGGTAGACACACGCGCCGCGTACCCACTGGGTTCCGCGGCCGCCATGGCCTGGCCCCGCCCCGCGAATGGGTCAAGTGCAATCAGCCGGGAAGGAGGCGGTCTTTGAACAAAATGGCGACGCGCAGGCGCGGACGTACGTGCATCTTCCGGCCCCGCCTGCGGCGGGCGTGGCCCCGCTGCTCCGCCCTTCCGTGGGCGGGGTAGTTTCACTTCCTCTTCTCTGCCGCTCTGCTGCTGTTGTAGCTCGTCGGAACCTTGGGCTGTGGAGACCGTTTGTTTCTCTAGTCGAAATTAGGTATTGTGTTAATGGAGGGCTGCAGGTGTGCGCACGCGGACCGAACCTTTGCGCTCTTGCGCGCACGCGCTCTCCACAGTGTCTCCCGGGTCGTATCGCCATAGCCGCTCTTCCTCAAAGGCTGGTCCGGGAGAGTTTGGGTTGAACCTAAAAAAGAGCTTTAAGAGAAAGGGAGCTATTAGCGCTCTTCTTCAGAAAAGGAAACAGGCCGGGGAGCGGGGTTCAAGAACCTTGCGGATGTCACAACTAGAGGCAGTGCCAAGCCCAACGTTATTTCCAACACTACGTGATGTTTGAGACCGTGGGCTATGCCAGACCCTCTATGGGCCTATTTCCACATTTTAAAATAGAACCCAGGTCACTATCCAATGTACAGCGACAAACGGGTAGACTAGGCTGTAGAAAGAAGGGTGGAAGTGCGCTGAGTCTGTGTATGGCAGGGCACGGAGCAGTCACTGCCCTTGGCTTCTCTGGCCCCCAAGGGATATATGCTCGTAGCTGGCTGGAAAGAAGCTCCAGATCCTTGTAGGAACTGCCAAATCTCATGAGGCTGTCCAGAGGCTAATTTATTGGTCTCCACAGGGTAAGTCAACAATGTGCAACTTCTGAGCCCCCCAGGACCACCCAGATAGTTGAGCAAGACTAGGCGTCAGAATAGGAAAAAATAATTAAGGGATGGAGTGTTTTAAAAATTAGAAGCACAGGGCCAGCCGAGTGGCACATGGTTAAGAGCTGGCTTGGGACGCCAGCAGCCCTGGTTCAGATTCCACATATGAGGGCCAGTGACACTGCCCTCAAAAAAATAATAAGTTAAATAAATAAATAAATAATTAGAAGCACAAAGGAATGCTAACTGGATAGATCCCACCCCTGTTTTGGCCTCCAGGAAAGCTATTTCCTATTGCCCAACTTAATGTTGAAACCTCCTGACTTCCCAGTGAAGCCGGTTACTACTCTTGTTATGCAGTGAGACTTAGACTTGGTCAAATTCACTAGTTAAGTGGTAAACCTAGAATTTGAACCCAGCGCCCTGTGGACTCCAAATAAATTACTTTTCTCATGGCTGTGTTGCTTGTTAAACTAATGGGGACCTCACCAAGAGTCAAAGAAAATGTGATTAAAATCCACTTAATTTCACAAAATCTCCAGGAACTTGTAGCAAAAGAGAGTCTGAGCTCCCTCATCCATGCCCCTCCAGAGTCTCATCATTATGAAACTGGAGGCCAAATGAGTCCCAGGCTTGTGCTGCCTGCACTGCTCAGCCAATAGATTGACACAGGAGTTGGGTCTAAGAAGGCAGAGGGTGAACACCGCCAAAAACTGTGTAAACATTCTCATAAAAGCCTGGGATATTTAAGAGAAAATTCCTGTAGAGACATTCCTGTAGAGACCATTTGATAGTTCTGGGGTCTGCATGGAGCCTTCCCCCAGGTGATGTGGCTCTCCAACAGTGATGACAGTAACCTGGAAACAATGCCAGGCCATAGATTGTGATCAGTAAGTGAGGTGTTATTGTGATTATAAGCAAGCACAAGTTTTAGGGTAATTATTTAAAGCAAGGAACTGGACAGGGGATATTCTAAACTGAGGAACTGGGACAGGGGACATTCCAAGCTCAAACTGCAGGGAGGGGTTGATCAATCGTTAAGCTTTAGGGCAGTGAAACGCTAGGCCTGGGATATTGCAAGGTCCCTTTTGTGGGGGTCCCAACCGGGCCCTGTTTCTATTAGTGCTCAGTTAATTGCTATGTGATTGAACATGGACCCTGAATCCAGATTATTTGCTCTGCCACTTACTGGCAGATTATTTAATCACTTTATGTCTCAAGGTTCTTTTTTTTTTTTTTTTTGAGGGCAGCGGCACTGGTCCTCATATGTGGGACCCGAACCAGGGCCGCTGGCGTCCCAAGCCAACGCTTAACCACTGCGCCACTCGGCCGGCCCTATGTCTCAAGTTTCTTTAGCTGAGAAATAGGAATGATAACAGTGCCTGTTTAATAGTATTGTGAAGTTAAATTGTCATGTGCTCGAAATGGCACTGAGCATATAGTAACCACTCAGAAATGTAACCTTAACAGAGCTCACACCGTGTTTTAAGTACCCAGTGCTTATTCTCTCCCTTGGTTGTATGCTTCCTGAGGCCAGACTGCCTTACTCACTTTGTATCCCTTGTTTTTCACACAAAGTCGTAGTTACACGTATTTGTTGAATGAATGTCCTGTTTCTTCCTCTTAATTTTTAGTTAAATTTAGAATCACAGAACTTTGGAGCAGGGAGGAATCTTAGAAATTATATAGTCCAGGGCCGGCCGAGTGGCATGATGGTTAAACACTGGCTTGGGAAACCTGCGGCCCCGCTTCAGGTCCCTCATATGAGGGCCAGTGACACTGCCCTCAAAAAAAAAAAAAAAAAGAAATTATATAGTCCAAACTAATGTTATTAATGAAGAAATGTGACTGCCCAACTGCCCTGGCTGGGTATGGACAGCTCTCTTTCCTGTTTGAGATATTATGTTCACCAGGAATCTAAGAAAAATAAATTACTCTTTACTCCCCAAAATAACCACAAAGAATAAAGTCTAGGTGGAAGGAGATGAGTCTCCTGGCAAAGAACTGCCCCGGCACACAGGGCACAACGCCTCTCTTCCTCCCCTTCTACTCAGACCCTAACCCAGAGTGACTCTGTGGCTCTCTGTTGGCCTGGGGATCCTCATATCCTCCTAGTCATCTCCGTGTGGCAGGTGCTATGCCAGGCCCTGCAGATCTGATGATGAATAGGACAGATAAAGCACCTCCTAGTTGATTCCCAGTCTTCTTTTAGTCTTGTCGGGGGTGGGGTGGGGTGGAGGTACATTCTCATCTGTTAGGCGCAGTCTCCTACCCTGGCTTTCAGGCCCCCCTGCCCACACTGGGCAGTCACATCTTTATCCTTGGCTCCAGATCATGGAAATCCTACCCATTTCCTAACCTTGCTTAGTCCAGGGACAGATGAATCTTCATCATCAGTTGAGAATTATGGTTCTGCTGTCCACTGGCAAGTATCTGGAATTAGGCATAGAAAGGCATGGGAAATGGTGAATTTTTTTTATTGAGGTATAATTGGCATATAACATATTAATTTTAGGTGTACAACATAATGACTTGATATTTGTATACATGGCAAAATGATCACAAGCCTAGATAACATCCATCACCATATATAGTTAAAAAAAATTTTTTTGGGCCGGCCAACTGGCGCATTGGTTAAGAGCTGGTTTGGGATGCCAGCGGCCCCAGTTCAGATCCCATGTATGAGGGCCAGTGACACTGCCCTCTACAGCTAACAACAGCTCCACCTGGAGCTGGGCTGCGAGCCCCGGCGACAATGTAGGCTGCAGCCCCTGTGGCAGTGGGCTGCCATAGGCTACAGTGAGTGGCTGGCAGCCAGCATGAGCGGCTGGCCACCAGCGTGAGCTGCCAATAGCTGCGGTGAGCGACATCCAGAGGCCAGCGACCGATCTGCCTCATCCGGGAAGAGCGCAATGACGATACCAACATGGGCCAGTGAAGCAACATCCTCTGCAACTAGACTGAAGAACAAAAAGACAGCAACTTGTCTGTTCCCCTTCCCCAATTCCCCAACGCTGTTCCCCTCCCCCAATTCCCCAATAAAATCTTTAAAAGAACATTTTTTTTTCTTTTTTTACTCATGATGGGGACTTTTAAGTTCTACTCTCTCATGGAGTATACTGTAGAAGGGAGTCAAGGGAATTGTAATAGATATGTATGATATGGAGCGGGGAGTAGGGTGGTGAATTGGGGGCGGGTGGTTATCACTTTGAGGGGTAAAAAGTGTAACTATTTTTTTTTTTTCCAAAGATTCCATTGGGGAATTGGCGGAGAGGAACAGCGTTGGGGAATCGGGGAAGGGGAACAGACAAGTTGCTGTCTTTTTGTTCTTCAGTTTAGTTGCGGAGGATGTTGCTTCACTGTTGGTATCCTCATTGAGCTCTTCCCGGATGAGGCAGATCGGTCCCTGGCCTCTGGATGTCGCTCACCGTGGCTGTTGGCAGCTCACGCTGGCTGCCAGCCGCTCACGCTGGCTGCGGGCCACTCACTGTAGCCTATGGCAGCCCACTGCAGCAGGGGCTGCAGCCCACACCATCACCGGGGTTCTCACAGCCCAGCTCCAGGTGGAGCTGTTGTTAGCTGTAGAGGGCAGTGTCACTGGCCCTCATGTGGGATCTGAACCGGGGCTGCTGGCATCCCAAAACCAGCGCTTAACCAATGCGCCACTCGGCCGGCCCAAAAGTGTAACTATTGCACTGCGTTGTACACCTGAAACTAATTTAATTTTTTAAAAATATATATTTCACAATAAAAGAATTAAAGGGCCGGCCGAGTGGCTCAGTGGTTAAGTGCTGGCTTGAGAAGCCAGCAGCCCCGGTTCAGGTCCCACATATGAGGGCCAGTGACACTGCCCTCAAAAGAAAAGAATTAAAGAAAAAAAGATCTACTCTCTCAGCAACTTTCAAATATGCAGTACAGTATTAACTATAGTCGCCATGCTGTACATTGCATCCTGGGACTTACTTATTTTATAGCTGAAAGTTTGTGCCCTTGATCCCCTTCACACATCCCCCAGCTCTAACAGTTTTTTTTCCTGCAACTACCAATCTGTTTTCTGTATCCATGAACTTGTTTTGTTTGTTTTGTTTTTTACATTCCACATATAAGTGAGATCAAACAGCATTTGTCTTTCTCTAACTCATTTCATTTAGCATAATGTTTCAGGGTCCACCCATGTTGTCAAAAATGGCAAGATTTCATTATTTTTTATGGCTGAATTGTATTTTACACACACACACACACACACAGAGTTTCTTTTTTTTTCAAATTAATTTCAGGTGTACAAAACAATGTAATAGTTGGACATTTACACCCCTCACACAGTGATAACACCCCTCCCCTAATCTGCTACCCCTCTGACATCATATATAGCTGTTATAGTTCCACTGACTATTCCCTACTCTGTACTCCACATCCCGTGACTATATATATATATATATATATATACATATATATATATATATATTAAATTATAGTTGACATTCATTATTTTTCAGCTTCAACTTCACGTGTATCACGCAGTGGTCAGGCATCTACACCGTCCATGAAGTTGTCTTCTAATAAGATCAGCGTCCATCTGACACCATACAAAATCTTTACAACATTATTGATTATATTCCCCAAACTGTCTTTCATATCCCCATGGCAATCTTGTGGATACTGATTGTACTTTTTAACCTTCTCACTTCTCCCTCATTCCCCACCCCCTCCAATCTAGCAACCCTGTTTTTTTCTGTATCTCTGAGACTGTGTCTGATTAGTTTGTTCATTTATTCTATTCTTTAGATTCCACATATAAGTGAGATCATATGGTATTTGTCTTTCTCCATCTAACTTATTTCATTTAGCATATTGTTCCCTAGGTCCACACAATTTGTTTATCCATTGATGAACATTTAGGTTGTTTTCATATTGTAAATAATTCTGCAGTGAACAAAAGGGTGCGTGTATCCTTTTAAATTAATGTTTTCATTGTCTTCAGATAGATACCCAGAAGTGGGATTGCTGGATCTTATTTTTAAATTTTTGAGGATCCTCCATACTGTTTTCCATAGTGGCTACACCAATCTGCATTCCCACCAACAGTATATGAGGGTTCCCTTTTCTCCATATCCTTGTCAACATTTGTTATTTTTCTTTTTAAATTCTTTTATTGTGAACTAAACTTTTTTTTTTTTTTTTTTTTTTGAGGACAGTGTCACAGGCCCTCATATGTGGGACCCGAACCGGGGTTGCTGGCGTCCAAGGCCAGCGCTTAACCACCGCGCCACTCGGCTGGCCCTGAAATAAACATTTAAAAAAAAAATTAGTTGCAGGTGTACAACACAGTGCAGTAGTTATACTTTTTACCCCTCAAAGTGACAACCCCCTCCCCAGTTCGCCACCCAACTCCTCCCCGCATATCATACACTCTATTACAATTCCTTTGACTCCTTCCACAGTATACTCCACATCCCATGACTATATATGTATTCAATTAGAGTTGGCATACAATATTATACAACATCAGCTTCAGGTGTACAGTGCAGTGATCAAACCTCTACTCCATCCATGAAGTGGTCTCCCTAACAAGATATGTGACCATCTGACACGCCACAAAATTTTTACAACATTATTATATTCCCCGAACTGTTTCAAATCCCTGTGGCAATATTGTAGTTACCTATTTATGCTGTCTAATCCCTTCCCCTTCTCCCTTCTCCCCACCCCCCTTCCAACTAGCAGCCCTCAGTTTTTCCTCTATATGTATGAGTCTGTTTCTGTTTACTTTGCTCATTCATTCAGTTTTTCAGGTTCCACATATAAGTGAGATCATATGGTATTTGTCTTTCTCCGACTGACTTATTTCACTTAACATAATAGTCTCTTCACAACATTATCAACTACATTTCCAGAATTGTCCCCCATATCCCTGTGGCAATATTGTAGTCACCCACCTATGCTGTCCAAAACACGTCTCTCCCTCATCCCCACCCCCTCCCATCCAGCAACCATCAGTTTTTCCTTTATATCTGCTTGATATGATTTCAATCTTCTTAAATTTACTGAGACTTGTTTTGTAGCCTAACATGTGGTCTATCTTGGAAAATGTCCCATGTGTACTTGAGAAGAAGGTATATTCTGTTATTTCAGGGTGAAATGCTATAAAAATATTGATGAAGTCTAGCTGGTCTAAAGTGTCATTTAAGGCCACTCTTTCCATGTTGATTTTCAGTTTAGAGGATCTGTCCATTGGTGACAATGGAGTGTTGAAGTCCCCTACTACAAGAGTGTTACTGTTGATCTCTGTCTTTATGTCTGTCAAAATCTGTTATATTTAATTAGGAGCTCCTATGTTGGGTGCATAGATGTTTATTACGGTTAGAGGTGCCCTTCTTTGTCTTTTATTGTAGTCTTCATTTTATTTATTTATTTATTTATTTATTTATTTATTTATTTATTTTTTGAGGGCAGTGTCATTGGCCCACATATGTGGGACCGAACCGGGACTGCTGGCTTCCCAAGCCAGCACTTAACCACCGTGCCACTCGGCCGACCCTTGTAGTCTTTCTTTTAAAGTCTATTTTGTCCAAAATAAGTACTGCTACTCCAGCTTTTTCTCATTTCCATTTGCATGAAATATCTTATTCCTTCTATAAACAGCATACATGGGTCCCATTTTCTTATCCACTCAGCCACTCTCTGTCTTTTGATTGGAGCATTTAGCCCATTCACATTTAAAATGATTTTTTTTTTTTTTTTTTTTTAGGGCAGTGTCACTGGCCCTCATATGTGGGACCCAAACCGGGGCCACTGGCTTCCCAAGCCAGCGCTTAACCACCGTGCCACTCGGTCGGCCCTAAAATGATTATTGATAGGTGCATATATATTGCCATTTTATTTGTATTCCTCGTCTTCCTAGGATAGCTTGTTTACCCCTTTCTTTTGTTTAAAAAAGCCCTTTTAACATTTCTTGCAATGCTGGCTTGGTGGTAATGAACTCCTTAAGCTTGCTTATTCATTTCTGAGAAGCTCTTTATTTCTCCTTCAATTTTAAGTGATAGCCGTGATGGGTAGAGCAATCTTGGTTGTAGGCCTTTATTTTTTGTCACTTTGAATATCTCCTGCCACTCCCTTCTGGCCTGCAGAGTTTCTGTAGACAAGTCAGCTGTTAGTCTAATAGGAGTTCCTTTGTATGTAACCTGCTGTCTTTCTCTTGCTGCTTTTAGGATTCTGTCTCTGTCTTTAAGCTTTGCCATTTTGACTATGATGTATCTTGGTGTGAACCTGTTTGGGTTCAGCTTGTTTGGAACCCTCTGCACTTCTTGTGCATGTATGTCGATTTCCTTCACCAGGATAGGGAAGTTTTCAGTCATTATTTTTTCAAATACATTCTCGACACCTTGCTTCTTCTCTTCTCCTTCCGGTATTCCTATGATGTGAAGGTGGTTGTGCTTCATCTTGTCCCATAGGGCTCTTAAACTATTTTCATTGTTTTTTATTCTTTGGTCTTTTTGTTGTTCCAACTGGGTGATTTCTGCTATGTTGTCCTCCAAATAGCTGATCCAATTCTCTGCTTCGTCTACTCTACTGGTGATTCCTTCAAGTGTGTTCTTCAATTTAGTTATTGTATTCTTTAGTTCTAATTGGTTGTTGTTGTTTGTTTGTTTGTTTGTTTGTTTTTTCTTTTGAGGGCAGTGTCTCTGGCCCTCATATGTGGGACCTGAACCGGGGCCGCTGGTGTCCCAAGCCAGCTCTTAACTTCCGTGCCACTCGGCTGGCCCACCTAACTGGTTTTTTTATTTCTCTATCCTTCCTTATGTCCTCACTAAGTTTGTTAAATATTCTTATCATCAGTGTTCTGAACTCTGTCTCTGAAAGGTTGGATCCCTCTGTTTCATTGAATTCCATTTCTAGAGGTTTCTTCTGATCTTTTGTGTGTGACATGTTTCTTTGTTTCCTCATTCTGGCCATGTTCTGGGATTGCTTTGATGTATTAGATCACCAGGAGAGCCCTGGCTGGATCACGCAGGCATATAGCTCACGGCCCAACACACTCCCAGGAAACCTCCCAGTCTCAGCCTGTCCCAATCAGCCGCTCGCAGATCAGGCCGAGCAGCCCGACAACCAATCACCAGCCTGGCAACTCTGCATGCGCAATGCGGAGAGCGGGACCCGAGGCAGCTTACACACTCACGTGTCTCAGTGAGCAGCCTGTTGGAGCCAGAGCACGCCCACCAGGCGTTTCCCTGGCAATGCAGCACAATCAGGGCAGAGGGTGGGGATCCAAGGTCGCATGCATGTGCACGCACACACGCACTTCTGCGCCAATTCCATCAAACCAATGAGATCCCGGATGTGATCCTCTGTGGAAGGGCCCAACCCTGACAAAATGGTGCCCTCCCGTATACCAGTCACGTGCTTGCTACACATCGGGGGAACAATGGTCCCCAAACCTCCAGCTTCTGCACCAAAGGTGCTCAGTTCAGTCCTTCACCACAGGCTTCTGGGCCCAGCTCACACAGCTACTCCCTCCACCAGGAACCAGGTAAGAGCTCACCGGCGAGCAAGCCCGTGTGCCGGCCCCACTGATACTCTAGCCGCCCTCAGCCTCACCAAGCTGAGCAAAGAGAGTCCTCACTAATTTACTGCCAGCTATCTTGGAATTCCTCTTCCCAGCAAAGGAACTCTGGGCTGGTGAGCTTGGTGTGTGGCCGGAGGGTCTCTCCCCCAACCAGAGAAGCCTCCCCATGGCTGAGGCGACCCTCCCGGGGTTTGCCCTCTCTTGTCTCCGCCCCTCCTACCAGACTTGATGTGGCCTCCTCTTTAAGTTTTTCATTTAGAGGTTCTGTTCATCTAGTGTTTCGGGGACTTCCGGGGTTGAATGTTGTATAAATTGTTTGCAATTTTGGTGTGATCCTGGGAGGCAGTTAGCACAGCGTCTGTCTATTCTGCCATTTTACCAGAAGTCCCCCAACATTTGTTATTCTTATCTTTTTGATAATAGCCATCCTGACAGCTGTGAAGTGGTATCTCATTTTGGTTTTGCTTCGCATTTCTCTGATGATTAGTGATGTTGAACGTTTTTTCATATGCCTGTTGGCCATCCATATGCCTTTTGGAAACATATCTTTTTAGATCTTCTGCCCATTTTTAAATAGGTTTGGTTAATTTCTGTTATTGAGCTATATGCGTTCTTTATCTATTTTGGATATTAACCCCTTATCACTTGTATTATTTGGAAATATATTCTCCCAATGAATAGGTTGTTTTTGGTTTTGTTGGTGGTTTCCTTTGCTGTGCAGAAGTTTCTTAGTTCTTTTTTTTTTTTTTTGCTTTTTTATTTACTTTTGCTTTTGTTCCTTTTGCTTTTGGTTGGAGTCAAATCCAAAAAATCATTGCTAAAACCAATGTCAAGTCTACTTTCTATATTTTCTTCTAGGAGTTTTTTGGTTTCAGGTCTCATATGCAAGTCTGTAATCCACTTTGAGTTAATTTTTGTGTATGGTGTAAGGTTGTAAATAGTCTAATTTCATCCTTTTGCATGTGGCTGTCCAGTTTTCCCAGCACCATTCATTGAAGGGGCTGTCCCTTTCTCCTTGGTTGTTGCATATATGTGTGGATTAAATCTGGGCTCTCTATTCTGATCCACTAACCTATAGATCTGCTTTTATGCCAGTACCATGCTGTTTTGATGACTATAGCTATGTAACATAGTTCGAAATCAGGAAGTGTGATGCCTCCAACTTTTTTTTTTTTCCTTAAGATTGCTTTGGCTACTCGGGGTCTTTTGTGGGTCCATACAGATTTTAGGATTGTTCGTTCTAGTTTGTGAAAAATGCATTGGAATTTTGATAGGGATTGCACTGACTCTATAGATTGATTTTAGTAGGGACATTTGAACAATATTAATTCTTCCAATCTATGTGCACAGAGTATCTTGCCATTTATTTGTGTCTTTAGTTTCTTTCATCAATGTCTTATAATCATCAGTGTACAGGTCTTTCACCTCCTTGGTTAAATTTATTCCTAGGTTGTTGTTTTTTTCTTTTGATGCAATTGAAAATGGGATTGTTGGGCCGGCCGAGTGGCGCATTGGTTAAGCGCTGGTTTTGGGATGCCAGCGGCCCCGGTTCGGATCCCACATGAGGGCCAGTGACACTGCCCTCTACAGCTAACAGCAGCTCCACCTGGAGCTGGGCTGTGCAAGCCCCGGTGATGGTGTGGGCTGCAGCCCCTGCTGCGGTGGGCTGCCATGGGCTGCAGTGACTGGCCCGCAGCCAGCGTGAGCGGCTGGCAGCCAAGCGTGAGCTGCCAATAGCCGCGATGAGCGACATCCAGAGGCCAGCGACTGATCTGCCTCATCCGGGAAGAGCGCAATGACGATACCAACAGTGAAGCAACATCCTCCGCAACTAAACTGAAGAACAAGAAGACAGCAACTTGTCTGTTCCCCTTCCCCGATTCCCCAACGCTGTTCCCCTCCACCAAATCCGCCCCCCCAAAAAAAAAAAAAAAAGTTATAAAAAAAAAAAAAAAAAGAAAATGGGATTGTTTTCTTAATTTCTCTTTCTGATATTTCATTGTTAGTTTATAGAAATGCAACGAATTTTTATATATTGATTTTGATTCCTGCAACTTTACTGAATTCATTTATTAGTTCTAACAGTTTGTTTGTTTTTTTGGTGGAATCTTTAGGGTTTTTTTATATATAATATCATGTCATCTGCAAATAGTGACACTTTTATTTCTCCATTTCTAGTTTAGATACCTTTTATTTCTTCTTCTTGCCTAATTGCTTTAGCTAGGACTTCCAATACTATGTTGAATAAAAATGGCTAGAGTGGGCATCCTTTTTGTTCCTGATCTTAGACAAAAAGCTTTCAGTTTTTCACTGTGAAGTAGGATGTTAGCTATGGGCTTGTCATATGTATATGACTTTTATTTCATGTGTGTATGTATGTATGTATTTTGGTAACCTGCTTCCCCAAACAAGGCTTACCTTTATTATGGCCTTTATTATATTGAGGTACATTTTCTCTATACCCACTTCGTTGAGTTTTTATCATAAATGGATGTTGAATTCTGTCAAATGTTTCTTTCTGTGTCTGTTCAGATAATCATACGATTTTTATCCTTAATTTTGTTAATGTGGTGTTCCAGGTTGATTGATTTAAGGATATTGAATCATCCTTGCATCTCTGAAATAAATCCTGCTTGATCATGGTATATGACCCTTTTAATGTATTGTTGATTTTGGTTTGCTAATATTTTGTTGAGGATTTTTGCATCTGTGTTCATCATGGGTAAATTTTTTTATCCAGCTACTTCATTCTGATGCTCTCTTTTTCCATCTTACCAGATTTCAGACTTTAGCCTTCGACTTCACCCATTATTGGTAGAGCATAGAAAACTGACAGATAGAGCCCATGAACCTGCAGATCTTTCTGGGCTCTCAGGTCACTTGCCCCACATTCATCTCCACATTAATTCATGTAATTTCCCTCTAGGAAGAGATACTTCCCAATCTTTGGAACATCCTCATATGGCACTGTCATACCCACTTTATGTATGCATAAGGAAACTGATGATTACAGGAGTTAACTGACTTTCCCAAGGCCACAGTATTGTAGAATTGATTTTTGATTCCCTATCTGCCTCAAAAGACTGTCCTCTTTTTGTACCAGTCAGGTGTGTATCTTTAATGTTATGGACTAAATTCTGCCATTTTCTCACCCCCCCAACCCCCAAGTTCCTATGTTAAAACCCTAACCCCCAATATGACTGTATTTGAAGATACAGCCTTTAAGGAGGTGATTCAGGGTAAATGAGGGAGGGGCCCTAATCCAATAGGACTGGTGTCCTTATAAGAAGAGGAAAAGAGGGCTGGCTGAGTGGCTCAGTTGGTTAAGAGTTGGCTTGGGTGTGCAAGCTCTGAGCATCAGCGCCACTGGTTCAGATCCCGCATGGGCCAGTGATGCTGTGCCCTCTTCCGCTAAGATGGTGAACAGCTCAACCTGGAGCTGGGCTGCTGTGAGTGGCCGGCAACGGTGCAGGCTGCAGGGGGCTGCAGTGGGCAGCTATAAGCTACCTTGACCGGCAGCCAGCGTGAGCAGCCGGCAGCTGGTGAGAGCCACCATGAGTGGCCATTCAATGGCTGGTGACTGATCTGCTTCAGCTGGGAAGAGCATAATAATCATGGGCGAGTGAAGTGGCGGGCTCCACAACTAGACTGAAAAACCAAAGGACAAGGGCTGGCCGAGTGGCTCAGTTGGTTAAGAGCTCGCTCAAGAGTGCGAGCTGAGCTCTGAGCAACAGCTGTTCGAGGCCAGCCCGAGCTGAGTTGCCGTTGAGCTGCCAACAGGTGGCAGGATGGCTCAGCTAAAAAAAAAAAAAAAATACCCGAAGGACAGCAACTTGTCTGTTCCCCTTCTCCGATTCCCCAACGCTGTTCCCCTCCCTTAATTCCCAATAAAATCTTAAAAAAAAAAAAAAAAAAAGAAGAAGAAGAAGAAAAAACACCAGGAATGTGCACACAGAGAAAAAGTCCTTGTGAGGACATAGCAAGACAGGCAGACAGACCTCGTCAGAAACCAACCCTGCTGGTGCCTTGATCTTGGACTTCCAGCCTCTAGAACTGTGAGAAAATAAATTTCTGTTCTTTAAGCCACCCAGTCTGTGATATTCTGTTATGGCAGCCCTAGTACAACTAATATAAATGACAGTCTCCAAAATTTCAGAGAGAAATGTGCAGAATCTACTTCCAGAGCATAAGACTTGCTCTAACAAAATATTTTAAGAATTAAAACATTGGGCAGAGGGCTGGCCGAGTGGCGCAGTGGTTAAGCGCTGGCTTAGGAAGCCAGCAGCCCCAGTTCGGGTCCCACATATGAGGGCCAGTAACACTGCCCTCAAAAAGAGGAAAAAAAAACAAAACATTGGGCAGAAAGCTAATCTTTTTTTTTTTTTTTTTTTAAAGATTTTATTGGGGAATTGGGGGAGGGGAACAGCGTTGGGGAATCAGGGAAGGGAACAGACAAGTTGCTGTCTTTTTGTTCTTCAGTCTAGTTGCAGAGGATGTTGCTTCACTGGCCCATGTTGGTGTCGTCATTGCGCTCTTCCTGGATGAGGCAGGTTGGTCGCCGCCCTCTGGGTGGTCGCTCACTGTGGCTATTGGCAGCTCACGCTGGCTGCCAGCCGCTTACGCTGGCTGCCGGCCACTCACTGTAGCCTATGGCAGCCCACTGCAGCAGGGGCTGCAGCCTACACCGTTGCCAGGGCTCGCAGCCTAGCTCCAGATGGAGCTGTTGTTAACTGTAGAGGACAGGGTCACTGGCCCTCAAATGTGGGATCCGAACCGGGGCCGCTGGTAACTCAAAACCAGCTCTTAAGCAATGTGCCACTCGGCTGGCCCCAGAAAGCTAATCTTAAATAAAAGCCTGGCCACCACTGTGGAGAGCATAATAACGCTTGTCTTTGTTTTTGAATTAACTTCCCCAATATAGGAAAATGATACAAAACTGGGCAAAACAAACAATACCATTGCAAAATGTGAAGATGAACTCTGTGCTAAGGATAAGCTCACTGGCAACTAGTTAAATAGACAGGAAAAGCTGTGGTGGCAGCTAGCAAAGCTTGGTAAAGAATGGCTAGGCTAGGGCCGGCCGAGTGGTGCGGTGGTTAAGTGCTGGCTTGGGAAGCCAGCCGCCCCAGTTCGGATCCCACATAATGAGGGCCAGTGACACTGCCCTCAAAAAAATAAATAAATAAATAAAAAATAAAGGAATTTATCTAGTCACCTCTGCCCCTTAGTTATAGGCTTGTGATATAGATGTTTGCTTGCTTTGAAAATGATTCTTATTATTTTAGATTAGGGTTTGGCAAGCTTCTTCTATAAATGGCCAGGTAAAAAAAATATGTTTTTGACTGGGTCCATGATGGTGGATTAAGTGGATGCTATGCCTGCTGCCTGCCATGATCACATCAAAATTACAACTAAATTATAGAAAAATCAACCTCAAGAATCATTTGAAGACTAGCTGAACAGAACCCCTATAACTAAGGATATTAAGAAGAGGCCACATTGAGACTGGTAGGAGGGGTGGAGACATGAAACGAGCTGACCCCAAACCCACAAGTGGTTGAACACCAGGAGGGGTGCTGTGCGGGGAAGAGGAGTCCGCACAACATCTGGAAGTGAAAAGCAACAAGTCTGTCCTGGTGAAACAGAAAGCAACTGGAAACCCAGACATCCTCTTAAATGGCCTGTGCATAGACTCACTTGCTTGAACACTCACCTGGGGTCTGGTGGAAGGATGGCAACTTGAGAGGTGCCAGAGACATACAAGAAAAGTTTTGTGGCTTCAGAGTGAGGGCTTTGTCCCTGTGTGGAACCTGACTCAGGTGCAGCGTAAAAGAGGGTGTTATCTTTTCTAGGTTCAACCATCCCCTAAAGTGCCAAATCTGAGACTGCATTGGTCTGGTAGAATCTGTGTGTACACCACCTTGGTGATGTCCTGGGTCCCTGCAGCACCCAGTGCTGTATCACCCCGGGCATGCTCAGCTCCTGGGCAGCTGGCCCCATTCCACAAGCTGCAGAAGACTTTCATAGCAGGGGCTGGCCCATGGCAGCTTGGAGAACTCTTGGTGCTGGGTGATTGGCCACAGCTTGAGCTGCTCTTGGGTGTCTCTTGGGTACCTGCAGACCTGAGGTGAGTGGTGGCTGACCACGGTATTCTCAGGGTGCTTTGTAAAGTGGTCGTGGGCCTGGCACTGGTGCAGGAGCTGAAATCTGCACTGACTTTGTGAAACCCACCAGGTGCTTTGTGACTCCTTGGGACTCTGCCCTGCCCAGCTAGTTGCTGCATCGCCAGGAACACTCTCAACACCAGGCTAACCAGCCCAGCCTATGAACCTAAGGAGGCTCTTTCAACACTTGAACCTTATAGATAGCCCTTAGGTGGTAACAGGCCTTGTGGGGAGGAGGGGAGGGCTGGGCCTTATTGCTAAGCAGCCCCAGGTCCAATACTGGTGGCAGCCAGCCTCGATTCACAGCGAAGCCACCCCCACATGCCTCTGGGTCCAGCACAAGAAGAAACCAACCACCTATAGCTTTGTAGCTTTTACCAGGTAGCCCTGGGCTGGTTACAGGCAAGGCTGAAATTATCCTTCACAGAAGTCCCTCCCAAGAGACACCAGAAAAATCACATGAAAGCACTATTTAGTTACCCCACAAGGTGGTGCACCCAAAGAGTGGTATCAACAGGCATAAGAGCCCACAGCAGTGAGTCCCCCTCTGAGGGGTCTGCTCCACACAGCAGCTCCTACACTACGTGTAGCTAATCCAGATAGCGAGTCAACCTGAGAGTCAATCCCACTCACTGATGCACCAAAAACAATCAAGGCTGAACTACAACAGGAGAACACACACAACACAAACAATGGACATTCCTGAAACACACGCACAGGAGATAGGAAGACTGCACTATTGGACCACATTACATAAGGCCACCTGGTAAATACTGAAACACATGGGAGATCTACCTAATACATTGAAGCAAATACAGGGAGGCAGCCAGAATGAGGAAACAAAGAAACGTCCCAAATAAAAGAGCAGGAGAAAACTCCAGAAAAAGCACTAAATGAAACAGAAGCAACCAACCTAACAGAAACAGAGCTTAAAACACTGGTTATAAGAATGTTTAAGGAGGGCCGGCCGTGTGGCGCATTGATTAAGAGCTGGTTTTGGGATGCCAGCAGCCCCGGTTCGGATCCCACATATGAGGGCCAGTGACACTGCCCTCTACAGCTAACAACTGGGCTGTGTGAGCCCCGGCGATGGTGTGGGCTGCAGCCCCTGCTGCAGTGGGCTGCCATGGGCTACAGTGAGTGGCCGGCAGCCAGCATGAGTGGCTGGCAGCCAGCGTGAGCTGCCAATAGCCGCAGTGAGCGACACCCAGAGGCCGGTGACTGATCTGCCTCATCCGGGAAGAGCGTGGTGAGGATGCCAACGTGGGCCAGTGAAGCAACATCCTCCCCAACTAGACTGAAGAACAAAAAGACAGCAACTTGTCTGTTCCCCTTCCCCAATTCCCCAACGCTGTTCTCCTCCCCCAATTCCCCAATAAAATCTATTAAAAAAAAAAAAGAATGTTTAAGGAACTTAATGAGAACTTCAACAGAAAGATAACAATAGTAAGACATAGCCTGAAGAAAGACAGAAACCGTAAAAAATAACCAGTCAGAAATGAAGCATAACTGACAAATACACTAGGGCTGGCCGAGAGGCGCGTTTGTTAAGAACTGGCTTGGGACACCAATAGCCCCAGTTCGGATCCCACATATGAGGGCCAGTGACACTGCCCTCTACAGCTAAGATGATGAACAACACCTCCACCTGGAGCTGGGCTGCTGTGAGTCCCCAGGACATCATAGCTGCAGCCCCTGCTGCGGTGGGCTGCCATAGGCTATAGTGAGTGGCCGGCACCCAGCATGAGCAGCTGGCAGCCGGTGTGAGCTGCCAAGAGCCACAGTGAGCGACCATCCAGAGGCCGGCGACCAATCTGCCTCAGCTGGGAAGGGAGCAATGATGATACCAACATGGGCCAGTGAAGCAATGTCCTCCACAACTAGACTGAAGAACAAAAAGACAGCAACTTGTCTGTCCCCTTCCCTGATTCCCCAGCACTGTTCCCCTCCCCCAATTCCCCAATAAAATCTTTTTTAAAAAAAGAGGACATACATATGGCCAATAGATATATGAAAAGATGTTCATCACTAATCATCAGAGAAATGCGAAAACCACAGTGAGATAACACCCCACACCTGTCAGAATGGCTATCAATAAATCAACAAACAAGTGTTGGCGAGGATGTGGAGAAATAGAACCCTCATCCACTGTTGGTGGGATTGCAAATTGGTGTAGCCACTATGGAAAACAGTATGGAGGTTCCTCAAAAAACTAAAAATAGAAATAACTTAAGACCCAGCAATTCCACTCCTAGGTATTAAATTCAAGAAATCCAAAACACTAATTGGAAAAGATATATGCACCTCTATGTTTACTGCAGCACTATTCACAATAGGCAAGATATGGAAACAATTGAAATGCCCATTAATAGACAATTGGATAAAGAAATGTTGGGCCGGCCGAGTGGCTCAGTTGGTTAAGAGTTGGCTTGGAGCGTGTGTTCTGCACAGCAGGGCCGTTGGTTAGATTCCCACACTGCGCCCTAGCTGAGCTGTCGCTGAGCTGCCAACAGGTGGCAGGATGGCTCAGCTGGTGTAACAAGATTGACTGTTCAATGGTGGGCTACGCCTACCTGCAAATAAAAGACTGAACTGGGCAACTTGAGCTGAGCTGCCTCCCAGATGGCTCAGTGGATAGAGCGTACGCTCTTAACAACAAGGCTGCTGGTTCGACTCCCACATGGGATGGTGGTTATGCCCACCTGCAACTAAGATTGAACACAGCACCTTGAGCTTAGAGGCCACGATCTGCAGACTTGAAGCCAGATGGCAACTGACGCCCACCACAACTAAGACTGAAGAACAACAACTTGTCTGGTCCCTTTCCCCAATTCCCCAATAATATCTTCAAAAAAAGAAATGTAATACACACACACACACACACACACACACACAATGGAATTGGAATATTACTAATGGAATATAAAAAGAATGAAATCTTATCATTTGCAGCAACATGGATGGACCTAGAGGGCATTATGCTAAGTGAAATAAGTCAGTCTGAGAAAGACAAATACCATATGATTTCACTTTTATGTGGAATCTAAAAAACAGAATAAACGAACAAACAAATAGATTCATGGATACAGAGAACAAATTGATGGTTGCCAGACGGGAGTGGGACTGGAGGGATGGGTGAGAAAGATGAAGGGATTGGGAAGTACAAATTGGTACTCACAAAATAGTCACGGGGATGTGAAATACAATGTGGGAAATATAGTCAACAATGTTGTAAATACTTTGAACAGTGTCAAATGATTCCTAGACTTATTGGATCACTTCATAAATTATACAAATGTCTAACCACTATGCTGTATACCTTAAATTAATATAATACTGAATGGGGCCGGCCGAGTGGCGGGGTGGTTAAGAGCTGGCTTGGGACGCCAGCGGCCCCGGTTCAGATCCCACATATGAGGGCCAGTGACACTGCCCTCTAAAAAAAAAATTATATATATATATTACTGAATATCACCTATAATTTAAAAAATAAGTCACAGAATGTACAGCATAGGGAATATAGTCAATGGTATTGTAATAGCTCTCTATGTGCAGTGTCAGAGGGGTGGTAGACATGTTGGGGTTATCACTTTGTGAGGGGTGTAAATGTCTAATCACTGTTTTGTACACCTGAAACTAATAAAAAACTCAGTAAAAAAATATTTTGACCTTGTGGACCATGCAGTCTCTGTTCCAACTACTCAACTCTATTGTAGTGCAAATCAGCTGTAGATTGCACATGAATGTACTATAATGCCACTGAATTGTACACTTAAATTTTAAGATGTTAAATTTTGTGTGTATTTCACATTTTTTTAAAGCAGCTCGTAGCTGGTGTTTCAGTAAAACCTCATTTATACACAATGAATTCTGAATTTCATGACTTTCACGCCATGAAAGTGTTTTATTGATTTTTCAACTATTTAACACTTTGTAAGCGGGCATAAAAAGCTATATGACAAGTTTACTTGTTTCCCACATACACTTTGTAAGCGGGCATAAAAAGCCATATGACGAGTTTACTCGTTTCCCGCAAAAAATGTGTTAAAAATGTAAAAACAATTCTTAGCTTGCCAACAGTACAAAAACAGGTAGTGGGCTGGATATGGCCTAGGGGCCATACTTTGCCACCTTTACCTTAGGGATACAGAGGATACTAAGGTAATTTAGAAGCTGGTTCTTATTTCTGCAGTCTAAGGTGTTGCTGTAACAAACTTTAAGGGGTTTAAAAGCATTTACAGAATTTTTAAAAAAGATTTTATTGGGGACTTAGGGGAGAGGATTAGTGTTGGGGAATTGGGGAAAGGGAACAGACAAGTTGTTGTCCTTCAGTCTTATTTGTGGAGGGCATAGCAAGCTCAGCTCCAAGTCCAGTCGCACTGCTCAGCTCAAGGTGCTGTGTTCAATTAGTTTAATTAGATGGTGTAGCCACCATCCCATGCAGGAGTTGAACTGGCAGCCTTGTTGTTAAGAGCGCACGCTCTATCCACTGAGCCATCCAGGCGGCAGCTCAGCTCAAGGTGCCAAGTTCAGTCTTTAGTTGCGGGTGGGCGTAGCCCACCATCTCTAACAGGCAACCTTGTTAGGAACACGTGCTCTCACCAGCTGAGCCATCCTGCCACCTGTTGGCAGCTCAGCTCTGGCACAGCTCACTGGCCTATGTGGAATAGAACTGGCGACCCTGTTGCTCAGAGCTCGCGCTCCTGAGCAAGCTCTTAACTAGCTGAGCCATTTGACCGGCCCAAGCATTTACAAAATTTATCACAATACCCATGTTTTTAACAGCACAAATGACTTACTCAGGTAAAAACTAAATGTAGAAATCTCAACAGAATTTAAGATGCAGGGGTGGCCGAGTGGTGCAGTGGTTAAGCGCTGGCTTGGGACGCCAGTGGCCCCAGTTCGGATCCCACATATGAGGACCAGTGACACTGCCCTCAAAAAAAAAAAAAGGAAAGATGCAAAGGAAGTAGTAACCACCACTTTCCAACGACCAGTTTGATTCAGCCACATATTAAAAATCTCCAGCATGTGAAGGGATTAAGAAGTATAAATTGGCAGTTACAAAATAGTCACCGGGATGTAAAGTAGTACAGCATAGGGAATATAGTCAATATAATAACTATGTATGATGCCAGGTGTGTACTAGACTTATTGGGGGGGATCACTTTGTAGATTATATGTCTAACCACTAACACCTGAAACTAATGTAATATTCAATGTCAACTTTAACTGGAAAATAAGTGCCAATGCCTTCTTCAACCATCACCATCTTTCCAGTCCCTCTCTTGGGACTTTCTGGTTTTCAGTCCAACTCTCTCACACCTAGAATCACTTCACCCTCTGCAGTTCCACTGCAGAGAAACTAACATGTGTTTAACATTCCTGTAGGCTAACAACTTCACTTAATCTCAGTTAATCCTCACAAAAATGGCTTTTAGAAGTCCTTCAGTTGATTTCATGAATAGACACTTGTAAGAAGTCAAGCTGTACACTTTAGATTACAGTTTAATGCACATAAGTTATACCTTACTGACAAATCATTACAAAAGCCGTCATTCAAGTTAAAACACGCACACCATGGAATACTATTGTCCCATCAAAAAGCAGGAGACAGACATTGATCAACATGAAAAATAATAGCCTTGACCCAGCAAAGGGGAGAAAAAGAGGTTTGTGAAACAGCGTGTAAAAGTGTACTCACGAGCACAACGGAGAAACACTTGGAAAGCTGACCACCGAAACCCTAGTTGTGGTTCTGACTGGGTGGTGACATTTTAGATGTTTATTTTTTAAAATTCTTTTATTGTGAAATGAAAACTTTTTTTTAATCAGTTTCAGGTGTACAACACAGTGCAATAGTTATACTTTTTACCCCTCAAAGTGACAACCCTCTTCCCCCATAGATGTTTATTCTTATTGTTTCATGAGCATGCGTTATCTTTATAATGTACTATCTGGATAATGAAGAAAACCAGTAAAGATATTTTTACTTGAAGAAAAAAAAGGCCACCACCAAAACTTCCTTTAAAAAAAAAAGTGTAAGTAATTCTTTATTGTGGTTGTGCTTTAATATATATATACATATACACTTTGAGATATTCCAAAATATTTACAGATGAAATGACATCTGAGATTTGATGCAAAATATTTGGAGTTGGGATAAATGATACAGATGAAGAGTGGCCATGAACTGATAATTGTTGGAGTGATGAGTTTATAGGAATTTATAATACTGTTCTACTTTTGTAAATGTTTGACATTTTCTCTAATTAAAGTTTCTCTCCCCTTTCCCTCTAAATGAACCTGCTTCCTCAGCTTCAGCCATTAGCCTCCTTCACACCTCTGCCTCCAAATGGCCTTCCTCAGAAATCTTTTTTTTTTTAAGCTGAGCCATCCTGCCACCTGTTGCCAGCTCAACGGCAGCTCAGCTCAGGCTGGGCATCGAACTGCTGTTGCTGAGCTCAGCTAGCACTCTTGAGCGAGCTCTTAACCAACTGAGCCACTCGGCCAGCCCAGAAATCTCCTTTTGTTGTCTAACTTTTCAGAGTTCTAGACCAGAGGTCGGCAAACTTTTGGGACAGAAGAGCCAATCCTGTCCCTCACAACCATTTAAAAATTATTCGAGAGCCATAAAACAAATGAAATCACCATTATGTGAATATACTTTAAAAATAAATGAACTATGATAGTTTTATTTTCAAGTTCACCTCAGAGCCACATGTACTTACCCAAAGAACCGCAGTTTGCCACCCCTTGTGCTAGAACCCCCCTGCCCACGAATGCCTGAAATGCACCAGGGCCAGAATCAGATACAGCTCCCTCTCCATCCTGCACCAAGCTCCTTTTGCTGACTCGTTTTCCTAGGAATGGCACCATCACTCAAATCTGTACGATGGGCCTTTCAAGAGTTCTCATTCCTCCTGACCAAATTCATTAACTACACAAGAATGTGACTCAAAATTCTTCTTTCCATTTCTACTGCTACTACCCTAACTCAGAATCCTCATTAAGTTATAACCACACTGAATAGCTACTACATTGTGCTCTTACCTCCAGTTTGTCGGGTCTCCAATTCTGTCTCCTGCTCACACTCTACCTTCAGTACCTGGCACAATACTTAGTATACAGTACCTGTTCAATGAATGATTGTGGCATGAAGACCATTACGGTACTTATTTTACCTTGCAGATAGCTGTGAGCCTACCTTTCCTCCTCAGGCTCCTCCCATGACCTTAAGGGCAGAAACCATTTTAATCCTTTTGTCTTCCTCCCACATGTTAAGAGCCCACAATACTGACATGGTCCTTTTTCAGCTAGTTAGAATAAATCCTTTAGATCTGGGTATTTAAAGAAGCAGATTTAAATGTGATTATGTAGGCACATATGGGAGCTGTCAAAAAAAATCCCTCCTGCCCTCTCCAATGGTGCAAAAGCCAAACATGTCATACAATGATTAAAATTACCTTTCAGCTAAAGCCCTATATAAACAAGCATCCTCAATTCTTTAGGTTTAAAAATCATTCCCTCTCTCACAATACCCATTATGTATGTTTACAGAACTTTTAAAATCTGCCACATCTTTATACATGTGATTATTCTGTTAACATCCTCACTTTCCCCACCCCCCACCCCCGCCAGTCTCTAGGATTTACAAGGGCAGGAAAACATTTCTATTCGTCCCTGTGCAGGAAGCAACATGAAGAGAATCTGGAGAAAAAACAGAGCAGCAGAGGCTGGGACATTACGCTACATGGAGTAAGAGGTTCAGAAAGAGCTGGCCTGCAGAGGGATCGAACCCAAAGTATGGCCTCCCAACTACACCTTAAATAGATGTACGGGGCCGTTTTAGTTCATTTCACATTTCTACTTGTTAAAAAGGGGGGGGAGGGGCTTTGGGTAGCAAATTAGCCTTTTATGACAGCCTTACTAGAACTGATTTCACTGGCCTTTCCTTACATGGCTGTGGGAGGGAAGACATCTACACGAAACACTAATCCTATTCCCCGGATGCTGCAGTCTGAGCTGGGTATAGAAGTCACCCAGACCTAGAACCTCTTTATCCAGCAGCTGCTTCCCAGTCTTACAGGGCTTCAACAGTAAGACAGGATTTATTTATTTGATTCTCTCAAAAAGTAAACCTGTTTTTTCAGTTCTTCAAAAAGCTCCAAACCTGCAACAGCAAATTCTCTGATGTCCAAGGTTCCTGCTGCGCTGCCAGAAGACGAGGTCGGGAAGGAAAGGGACACTGAGAGAGGGCTGGCTGCCACACAGCACGCCTGCAGGGTTATCTCTATGATGACCCTGAAACTTTATTTCACCTGTTCTGGGAAGGTACACAACTTGATCCACCCCAGATCACCGATCCCCCAAGCCCAGGCCTCTCTGCTGGCCCCGTCAGCAAGGAAATTCTACATAAATGACTTTCAGCGTTTTGCTAATTCACCAGCCAGTGTACCCAAACATGATTCTAGAGCTGACTCTCAGGTCAGATTATTTCCAGAAAGTTAAAGCAATTCTCTCAGCACACAGGTGACAACAAAACTGTGAAACCAATGGACCTATAATAGTTCATTTTCTACTTTTCAATGCAAACAATGTGCAACAATATATTTTCAGTTCAAACTCATTTCCTTTTTATTGAAGTCCAAGTTACCATTACATGGTTTGGTACTTAATAAAGGAAAACTTGTTCAAATAAGGTAATATGTTATCATCAGTATTTCCAGGTGATTGTTTACATCAAGTAGCATCATCAGTAATCCTTGGGAAGCCCAGCTGTAAGAAAAAAACAGGAAGAATTAGCCAGGAAATAAAGAAAAGGTAGAAATCTTACTACAAATAACCTTCTGCAGAACAACAGCCCAGGAAGATCACTGTCTCCGCGTAGCTTTTTCTGCGCTCTTCTTAATCGCCTACATCAACGCACAGACTAGCCCTGTGGCTCTTTTGTTGTTTATACACCTGGTACTTACTGGGTTAGTCTTCTTTTCCAATCAGAAAAGTGTTGGGGAGTTGCCCTTTAAAAAATTTTTTTAGGGCCGGCCGAGTGGCGCGGTGGTTAAGCGCTGGCTTGGGAAGCCAGCGGCCCCCGTTTGGTCCCACATATTAGGGCCAGTGACACTTCCCTCAAAAAAAAAAAAAAAAAAGTTTTTTTAAAAAGAAATATGTTACTATAGCTAGAATATATCTGACAAAGATCTTCTGGAATACTTGGAATAGTAGTTGATAAAAATTAAGCCCAAGTGTTTAGACAACCTCATAAAGAGTCCATTTTGAAATATGAACTAAAGAGCTCTAAAAATATAACTAGGAAATCCTCTATTCTGAACACCTAGTTTTCTCTAAGTACTCACAGACATTTTTAATAACACAAAAACCTTTCTATAAATTACAAAGATGACCTATCTGAATTCAGGAAGGTGGTGGTGGTGGGCAAAGATAAAATTAACACTTCTACTCCAAAACACAGGCTTTAAAAAGAGATCCCAAAAGTGGATTACAAAACCTTCAGCATTTTCTGCTCAGTCTATTAGTAGAAAGACTGAATGTAGGAGTTCTGAGATTTTAAATAAGTGTTTACTAATGATATCCTAACCAGGCTCACTGGTTCTTTATCTTGTAAGGGATCTGACATTAGCTCCTCAAATAATTTTGTGTCTATTTTTATTTAAACTTTTATAACATAGTTTAGTTCCACCTTTTTTAAAAAAAGATTTTTATTGGAGAACAGTGTGTTTTTCCAGGACCCATCAGCTCCAAGTCAAGTAGTTGTTTCAATCTAGTTGTGGAGGGTGCAGCTCACTGGCCCATGTGGGAATCGAACCAGCAACCCTATTGCTCAAAGCATGCGCTCTAACCAACTGAGCCACCCAGCCGCACCTAGTTCCACCTTTTAAAAATAAACTTCCTCTTACTCTTAGGAAGCAGATCCTCTATTTAAGCCTCATTTTTTTGCCTCTGAGAAATAAGAGCATGGCCTTAATAAATGCTGACATAGGGCATGTGGCGTGATAAGGGCAATGGAGTCTGGAGCCAGACTGCCTGGGTTTGAAATGGATTCTACTATCTTGACTTTGGACAAGGTGCCTCAGTTTCCTCATTAGTAAATAGTAAAATGGGATTATAATAGTATCTACCTCACAGGACTGTTTATGAGGATTAAATGAGTTAATATTGATAGAACACTTGAAACAGTACCTGACACAGACCAAGCATTATATACACTATGTGTTTGCTGTTTACTAAAAAAAGTATAGGTTACTGCTTATGTTTTGTTTTACAAAGGATTTTCTGCACAATGCTCATTACCTAGACAATCTTGTGGCTGGTTTTGTTACCCAATCTGTCGTTCCATAGAGAACTAAAGGTAACAAGTCAGTTTTTATTATCGATAAATATTTACTTAACTATTAAATTCTAACCTGGGCACACAAAAACAAAAGCATCAAATTAATAAAATCCTGCTGTTAAAAACAGATGTGTAAGGCATTCATGACAAACACCTTGAATGCAATGGATTACCTTTAGTTTGCATGAGGTTAGAGGGCTGGAATGAAGTAAGGGTACACAGAGGACTTCAACTCTATATGAAACCAATCATTTCTTGGGGGGAAAAAAAAAACTAAAGCAAATATAGCAAAATAGTAATATCTGAAAACCTGGGTGTGCTTATATTTACTCTCTATGTGTGAGATATTTTATAAAGATTTTTAATTAAGGAGACTTTTACTTGCCTTTACACCAGTAAGAGAACAATTATAACTAGAAATAACATTCCTTGCTCCTTGAAGTTGTTGTCATTGGTACTCTCTAAATCTCCTCTAACAAGCCCATTAAAAGGTCTGACTCTGAGAACACGGAAATGTCACTCCCTAACCCCTCCCTGGACTTTTTCCTGCCATTTTCAGAGTGGTATGTCTCTTACCCGTGGGGTTTACATTTTGTCAAGGCCTAGTTCCTCTGGAGTGGAGATTCCCAGTTCATTTAAAGTTGGTCTAAGTTCCTGGATGACATAAGGGTAGATTTCCTTATGAGGTCCTGCTTTGTCCTGATGGCAAAGAAAACATTCACATTCAACTCTCTCTGAAAAGCCATATCTATTTACAAAACGAACTTGAAAATGCTTTTAATCATATATGAAGAGGCTGGTAGCAGAGAATACCAGCCACTTACTTTTAAATCAACATATTTGTTCAATAAACAGCAACTATGTGGGCACTGTTCAAGGTAGATTTTTAAGACACATTGAGAATAACTAAGACAATTACACTCAATCCAGAAAATTTTTTTTTAAAGCTTGAGCTACTGAAAAAGAAGGTGGTGATGACAGAATTTTGTGAAGGTAATTAAACATGCCCAGCAGGTTACATGAATAATTAAGTTAGCACAAGAAAAGTTTTTAAATGTGCCTCCAATTTGAGACCCTAACTGAATTAACTACGGGTGCTGAATGAATTGACAGCCTACAGAACCCTTAATTATCTTACCCACTGTAGATAAAGTAACGTCACACTTTCCCTTTTATAGACCTTGAATTTCTTTCTTATAGACCATGTCTTTGCACAGAGCTACACTTAAAGAATACTTATTTCCAGGACAAGAGAGTTTTGACTATCACCATAACATATAATTGTACCTATATATTACCACAAAGTTTCCCAGGGACAAATATTAAAAAGTCAAATGAACTAAGACACGGCCAGGCCGTTATTCTTTTGCCTTTAACAAATTCTAGGTCTCTTCAGTTGTGTTTAATTACAAAATGCTTGTTTAAAATGCAATGTATTTATTTGCTCATTATAAAAAAATCAGAGGGCCGGCCAAATGGCGCAGTGGTAAAGCACTGGCTTGGGAAGCCAGCAGCCCCGGTTCGGTCCCACGTATGAGGGCCAGTGACACTGCCCTCAAAAAAATATTAAAAAAAATTTAAAAAATAAAAATAAAAAAATCAGAAACTATAATCAAACAAGAGAATATATTCTCCTACGTTTTCACCTCTATATATCTACATATTTTTAAAATATATATTTAATAAAATGAAGTCACCACAAAAATTGTTTCATAATTTTCTTCAGTTAATATACTATAAATACCCTGTTTCTCCAAAAATAAGACATAGCTGGAAAATAAGCTGTAGCATGATTTTAGGTGCCAAAATATGGCACTTTGGCATACTGAATTTTTATTTATTTATTTATTTTTTTGAGGGCAGTGTCACTGGCCCTCATATGTGGGACCCGAACCGGGGCCGCTGGCTTCACAAGCCAGCGCTTAACCACCACACCACTCGGCCGGCCCGGCATACTGAATATTTTAAACTGAACGAGTTTGTGGAAAAGGCACCCTTCTCTCTGAAACAGGTCATAAAACCCTCATGTGAGGGGTGCCGTGCCCTCCATATCCTGGGGGAATCATGCTATGGCTTATTCTTTGGCTATGTCTTATTTTTGGGGAAACATGGTTTAATGTTAAACACATTTCTACAACATTAAGAAGTGTGTAATAATAAGCTCTTCTGGAGAGTCCCATCTTAAGAAACCACTAGCAATATTTAATTTCTTATCACAAACAGCACAAAGATAAACTAGTTAAACCTTTGTATAGCTGTAATTATTTCCTTAAGATAAATTCTTAAACAGAATTGATGAACAAAAGGATATCAAGCACAACTTTTAAGGCCTTGGATAAACTCTGCCAAACAACTACAGAAAGATTGTTAATTGCACCGTGCATTCCCTCTAGCTATATAAGAACGAATTTTAGGTATTTTAACAAACTCAAAAATAGAGAATATGCTGATTCCTAGTCAACAGCCACCCACTTCCAGAACAAGTGCAGGGTTATTTCACTGACCTTGACAACCTCTAGGATGCGAACAGCACTAGCAAAATCATTTAACCGTCTGCATGCCCGCAAAGCGGCATCAATGATTTTGGGTTCTGGAACCAGATCATAGCCAACAAGCGTGTTCATCCCTGTCAAAATAAAAAGAGGGGCCGCATCAACCTGGAATATTCTCACTTAAACTCCAGTATAGTTATGTTTTACTGAAACACAGACATGTGATCTTGTCTATCCAAGTTTTGTGATACTGTGATTTATATAAATATATATTTGGTCTCTGTCCCTGTTTCTGGTATAGAGCCCCCAAGCCTCCTGGAATTCCCTAACGATGAGAGCAACAATGGTGTCTCTTGTTATGTCAAGGAGGTCACTTTTGGACTGCACACAAGAGTGGGGGCTGGTTACCAGCAGGAGCCAACCCTGTGGTTAGAGGATTGTGATTTTCAGTCCCACCCCTGATTTCCAAGGATGGGAGAGGGGTTTGAGGTTGGCTCAATCGCCAAAGATCAAAGACTTATTCAATCATGACTAGGTAATGAAGCATCCATAAAACCCAAAGGATAGCAACTTGGTCCTTTTCTGGAGAGCTTCCACGCTGAGGTAGTAGAAAGCTTCCACAAGCCACTGCGCTGGCCCCAAAGCCCCATGAAGACTGAAGCTCCTTCACTTGGAATCTCACCCCATGTATTTCTTCATTTGGCTGTTGATTTCTATCCTTTTATATCCTTTGTAATGGATGACTCGGTAATCTAGTGAGTAAGTTCTGTCAGCTGTTTGAACCCAAGGAGGGGGTTGTGGGAACCTCTGATAATGTAGCTGGTAGATCAGAAGCACGGATAACAACCTGGGCTTACAACCATCCTCTGAATTGGAGGGTGGTCTTGTGAGACAGAGCCCTTTACCTGTAGAATCTGATTCTTCTTCTGGGTAGGGTAGATAATGCCACACTGAGCTGAATTCTTAGACACCCTGCTGGTGTCCTGATTTGTATGTTGGTGTGGGGAGGCCTCTACACACACATTGGAACTGGGTCCTGGAACCCTATCAATCAGGCCTCTATTCTCTTATCTATAAAATGAGAGAATCTACCTTTAACAAATTCTACAAGATAAGATCATAGTGAACCTTCCACAATAAATTAAAAGTGGAAAGAAAGAACCGTGCAGTAGCCTGCAGATTGAAGGGGAAAAAAAATCCAAGAGTTTTCTTAAATGCAAACACTATTTTCATAATAACTTGCCACATATGAGAGGGTAATTTTCAACTCATATCTTTAACTCTTAGTACAATGTATATACTTTGGTTGCTTTAAAATAGTTGATTGGAAAGTAACCTAAAAACAACCAGAGAAATGCTTAAGGAGCGCTAATGAAGCCCAAATGAGGGCATTAAGGAGATATAGAGAAACTTTAGTGCACAGGCTCAAACATTCAACCAGAAAATGATTGGGCATGATTACTGTCAGCTCTGCACAAAATCACACATCATAAAATTGAAGATTCTCTTAATGGGAATGCAGAATTGTGGTTCTTTTCATTATTTCTGAAGATTATTCAATAAGAATTTCCCTGGTTGCAGGAAAATGGAGTCATTACATGCCCACAGAAAAGTTCGAAGCATTTAGGTTTCTTGCTTTTGTTTTAAAATATTTATGCAAAGGACACCAGTGACTATAATGCTTGAATATTGTCACAGAAGCTGAACTCTTGGTCTGAGATAAGTTGCCTACACTTAAAATAAGTTTCCACTAGTCTAATTAATAGACTAGTTATGATGAACGCTATTTATTCATGTTAAATGCCCATCTGCAAATTTAGCAATAACCTAGTGTACTTAGACCAGATACTTATTTAGGGTAAGACAAATCACAACTGAGAATAAAAAAATTTAAAAACCCAAAATATTACCAAGAGGGGAAAAAAACCCAAATGACTACTTGAATAAATAATCTAAAGACACAAAACTGTTAACTCTTGCTCACCTTGACCTATCATTATAGCAGTGTTTTCAATCAGAGGTGATTTTGTCCCCCAGGAGACATTTTTGTTTGTCACAACTTAGGGTAGGTGGCACTTAATTGGTAGAAACCAAGGACTCTGCTAAACATCCAAAATGCAAATAACAGCCTTCACAACAAAGAATTACCTGGCCCAAAATGTCAGTTGTGCTTGCTTTAAAGTCCTGCTTTACAGGGAACAATCAATACGAAACTAGAATATTTTCTAACTGCAAGTTGCATGACAACACCCTGCTTACATGATGCATGTTTTCAAAATAGTTGCTTTCACCAAAGTAGTAGACTACAAAGCAGTTCATAATTCTACACCCAAAATAGACAAATATGATTATGTTCCAATTACCTTTACGTAATTCCCAGGCATCAATATCTGGCTTGTTGAAGTACGTCACCCAGCGAGCATCAAACTCCTCATCTGTCTCATGTGACCCATGGGAGTAGCAGCGAACTGACTGGAGAGCTACAATGGTGAAAGAGTAACTTCAATGTACAGAAGTAGTACTTAACTAGTACTGGACATATCTTATCAGTACATTAAGGTTTGTTTGTTTCATTTTTTGTGTTAAAATACACACAACAAAACAAAAAGGAAAAAAAATACGAAAAAAAAAATACGCACAACATAAAATTTACCATCTTAACCATTTTTAAGTGTATGGTTCAGTGATATTAAGTACATTCAATGCATTAAGTTTTGAGTCAACTATATCACAATAGGAAAATTATTATTCTGCAGGTCAAATTAAACAAATCTTATGTATTTATATGAAAAAAATGCCATGCCTTAAAAATCTAGCAAAGAAAAACAGAACAAAAAGAACTATAGATGTATGTTTATGCTTTTTTTCCCAAATATGTAATGCTAGCTTGAAATTGTTAACATTGGTTATCTTTGGAAGGATAAACTCCTTTCTTTGCTTTTCTTTTAAAGATTTTATTGGGGAATTGGGGGAGGGGAACAGCACTGGGGAATCGGGGAAGGGGAACAGACAAGTTGCTGTCTTTTTGTTCTTCAGTCTAGTTGCGGAGGATGTCGCTTCACTGGCCCATGTTGGTATCGTCATTGCGCTCTTCCCGGATGGTGCAGATCGGTTGCCGGCTCTGGATGGTCGCTCACCGCGGCTGTTGGCAGCTCACGCTGGCTGCCTGCCACTCACTGTAGCCTATGGCAGCCCACTGCAGCAGGGGCTGCAGCCTACACTGTCGCTGGGATTCGCCCAGCCCAGCTCCAGGTGGAGCTGTTAGCTGTAGAGGGCAGTGTCACTGGCCGTCATATGTGGGATCCGAACTGGGGCCGCTGGTGTCCCAAGCCAGCTCTTAACCAATGCGCCACTTGGCTGGCCCCAAACTCCTTTCTTTTTAAACTTTATTTCTTTATATACTTCCACAATGTCTGCATTTTTGCAATAGGCAGAGTATTAATTCCTAATTTAAAATAATGTTCATTCTAGTTCTTAAGTGAATTTATAGGACATATTTTTGATAAATTTTTAAAAATCTTATGCTATTAAATTATATTCCAAAATAAATTATACATCCTGACAAAGCAATGGTAATTTAAAAATGGTTTTATCAAACTACAGATCCCTCCCCCAAAACTCTGATAAATCTCCTAAGGGGGAACATGCCCTCTGACTTACACCTAATAAAAAAAAAACACTGCTTTTTAAGATTTCTAAGAAGAGAAAATTTTAAAATATAACATTGTTGAAAAAACAGGGCACCTGGGTCGGCCGAGTGGCACAGTGGTGAAGCACTGGCTTGGGAAGCCAGCGGCCCCGGTTAGGGCCCCACATGTGAGGGGCAGTGACACTGCACTCAATAAATAAGTAATTAAACAAATAAATAAATAAAATAAAAGGAAAAAAAATAGGGCACCTGGGGGCCAGACGAGTGGCACAGTGGTTAAGCGCTGGCTTCGGAAGCCAGCAGCCCTGGTTTGGGTCCCACATATGAGGGCCAGTGACACTGCCCTCAAAAAAAAAAAAAAAAAAAAAGTTGGGGCCGGCTGAGTGGCTCACTTGGTTAAGAGCTGGCTTAGAGGGCCGGCCTAGTGGCGCATTCGTTAAGAGCTGGTTTGAGGATGCCAGCGGCCCCAGTTCGGATCCCACATCTGAGGGTCAGTGACACTGCCCTCTACAGCTAACAATAGCTCCACCTGGAGCTGGGCTGTGCGAGCCCCGGTGACGGTGTAGGCTGCAGCCCCTGCTGCAGTGGGCTGCCATAGGCTACAGTGAGTGGCAGGCAGCCAGCGTGAGCTGCCAATAGCTGCGGTGAGCGACCATCCAGAGGCCCGCGACCGATCTGCCTCATCTGGGAAGAGCGCAATGATAATACCAACGTGGGCCAGTGAAGCAACGTCCTCCACAACTAGACTGAAGAACAAAAAGACAGCAACTTGTCTGTTCCCCTTCCCTGATTCCCCAATGCTGTTCCCCTCCCCCAATTCCCCAATAAAATCTTAAAAACAGAGCTGGCTTAGAGCGCAAGCTCTGAGCAACAAGGCTGCCGTTTTGATTCCCACATGGGCCAGTGAACTCTGCACCTGAACTGAGCTGTCACTGATCTGCCAACAGGTGGCAGGATGGCTCAGCTGGTGTAACAACAAGATTGCCTGTTCAGTGATGGGCTACGCCCACCCGCAATTAAGACTGAACTCAGCACCTTGAGCTGAGCTGCCACCCGGATGGCTCAGTGGATAGGGCATGCGCTCTTAACAAGGCTGCTGGGTTTGATTCCCGCATGGGATGGTGGCTACGCCCACCTGCAACTAAGATTCAACACAGCACCTTGAGTTTGGAGGCCACGAGCTGCCGACCAGAAGTCAGACCATGAAGACTGAAGAACAACAACTTGGCTGGTCCCCTTCCCCAATTCCCCAACATTGTTCTCCTCCCCCAAATCCCCAATAAAATCTTTAAAAAAAGAAAAGGGCACTTGGCATTCTATTATATTATATTCCAAATTCATTTATGAAAAGCCCTTCCATTTTCAGTTTGTCTGTCAAATGAACACTGAACTGGGAGTTAGGAAATCTGGATTCTTTCTCAACAGCCTCTGTCTGGTGGGGTTCAGCGGGGAAGGAAATTTTACTTTTGGGTTTTAGAAAGCAGCAGAGCCTCGTGGTTGGATACTTCTAGGCTCCTCGCTCTCCCACTGTCTGGCCCTGGTAAAATTAACTCGTTTTATTTTCTTAACTGTAAAATGGGGATGCCACTACCTTAGCAGATTATGCCGATGAAAGCCAGATAATACTACTCAGGGTTTAACACTTTGTAGATAGGTACTCAATTACTCAATAAATGGTAGCTATAAATTAATCTTTGTCTAACAAAAATGTCTTAATTGATCTCCTATTTATGGAAATCATAATTTACAGAAATAAAACATTTTTTCAAATTGCATTTCCTATTAGATGAATTAGACAAGCTTGGTATAATTTCTAGTTATTTTAAAAGGCTTGTCCAAAAAAGAAAAAAAACTACCTAGAAATCTCTGGGCTCTAAGAATACTCCGAAGTTTAAACATTAGGAATATCCTAGACATCCTTAATGCAATAACTGGCAGGAGTAAGTATAAAGAAAAAAAGGAAAAAAACAGAAAAAGATGAAAAGATGGAATACTAACCAGTTCTGGAGATGGACTGTCACTGCTAGATTAAGTAAAAGGATTCTCACTTAAATTACCATGTGAGCCTATAGCAAAATACCTGCCCTTAGTTGAGGACTGCAGCACAAGTCCCAACCTTACCAGAGACCTAAATTATCTCCACAAAGTAGAACATGTATATCAATGGGCTGTCTTAATTTCTATGACAAGAAAAAAGAATGGTTCTCTAGACCTAAATGTTATTTGGTAAGTGCAAACATTTAATCAAAACTATACATAGATGTTTATAATAACTCTTACAGGACTAACAGTCACACTTAATATAACAGAGAGCATAGATCACAACAACTCTCTCACACATTGCCAAAAATTATAAGCTACGTTTTTCAAAAACTAAAGTTATCCTTAGCTGAATACTTAAAGTGCAAGTGTAAAACGGTACAACCACTTTGGAAGACTGTTCAGCAGTTTCTTATCAAGTTAAACCTACAGCTACCAAGCCACCCAGTAATTCCACTTCTCAGTATTTAACCAAAAAAAAAAACAAACAAAAAAATCAAAAAGAAATATATGTATTTCCTGCCCAGAAATAATAATTAACTGTGTCTTTCCTACCACCCAGAAAAGTGTTTCATGATTCTTTTGCTCACCGCTGGGTATATATTTCACTAGGTGACTGTAGCTTTGTTTTGTTTTCTGTGAAAAAGATGACCAGCAACTGCAAATCCTAGTAAGATCATCTATGGATCACCTTCAATGATTTGTGAGTCTCAAATTACAAACTGATTGTATTAAAAAAACTTTATATGAAACCGCCATTTGGGACACCAAGTATGCACCAGGAACAAACATCCCTTCCAGGAGGCAAAAACTCTCAACGGTGGCTTACATTATTACATATTCCTAATTCCAACACTGAGTAGAGTAGAATCTCTTCTCATAGCTATGGACCTGCCCCCCATATGCTTAGCATTTTGATTTTTAGGTAAACTATATAAACATTCTCTCCCTCCCCATCACCCACTCAACTTAAGTATAGCATTTCCACCTAGTTTTGAGGCTTGTAAGTCAAACTATTTTAGAAAATAATTGTTTCGTACTTTCATACAATCTGCAGGTTTGAGTAGAAAAGAGAAGCAACTGGGACATTTTGACAGACTCAATCTAAAAAGCTATTTCTTTTTTTTTTTTTTTTTAAGATTTTATTGGGGAATTGGTGGAGGGGAACAGCGTTGGGGAATCGGGGAAGGGGAACAGACAAGTTGCTGTCTTTTTGTTCTTCAGTTTAGTTTCGGAGGATGTTGCTTCACTGTTGGTATCGTCATTGCGCTCTTCCCGGATGAGGCAGATCGGTCGCTGGCCTCTGGATGTCGCTCACCGCGGCTATTGGCAGCTCACGCTTGGCTGCCAGCCGCTCACGCTGGCTGTGGGCCACTCACTGTAGCCTATGGCAGCCACTGCAGCAGGGGCTGCAGCCCACACCATCACCGGGGCTCGCACAGCCCAGCTCCAGGTGGAGCTGTTGTTAGCTGTAGAGGGCAGTGTCACTGGCCCTCATGTGGGATCCGAACCGGGGTTGCTGGCATCCCAAAACCAGCGCTTAACCAATGCGCCACTCGGCCGGCCCTAAAAAGCTATTTCTAATACCGCTTTTTAGCATTTAGTTAAGCATTCTATTAAAAAAAAAAAGCTAACATATTTTGAAAAATTAAGGGGCTCATTAATCCCTTTGGTTTAATTAGATAGCTTTCCATAACCAATTAGCTGGGATAAAACCCAAAGAATGGATATTTGGTGGTAGTGATACTATTATAGGAGTAAGGGAAAGAAGCAATTAAGAGAGAGGGTGCATGAACAAGCTCAAAGATAAGGTTATTGACGTACAAAGCTTAAGAGCAGGCATGAACCATGGGGCCCAAAGGCTTGAAATCTAGAAATTAGAAGTGGTACAGAAAAGGTTGGAAGGTGTTAAAAAGTACTACTTAAATAAATTCAGCCCTGCACCAGGAAAGGGAAAAATAAATTCCTCCCACCCTTCCCAAACTATCAGGGTAAGGATGCAGGAGCCAGGTGTATAGGTTTTAAGGGCTGACTAGGGAATCTGGCCATTATTTAAAACATTTTATCTAATTCAGCAGTTATTGGGAAACAATTGTTTCAAGTTGGAGGCTTTTTCATGGACCAAATATGGAATTTGGGCTACTAAACTAGAACAAACTTGAGGACTCTGAGGTTAACCTCTCCAGTGTTCTTTCAAGTATACTCTCATTTGACCTCGAATCACCTCATCTTAATCTTTTCTGACTTTCAACTGCATAAAACCTCTTCAGCCTCATACTGATAATAAACCCCAACCTATAACATACAAAAATGAAATGCACTGTAATAAAATAAATATGTATTAACATTTGTGCCAGGCAAAAGTGCCAAGAGTTACTTTATGTCATTTAAACCTCACAACTACCAAATATTATCTTGGTTTTAGATATAAGGCAACCAAAAATCTTAAGGTCAACGAACCAGTTCAAGGTCACACAGCTAGACGGTAGACACAACTGTAAACAACACTGCCTCCTTGTGGCAAATATTTAGGTCTATGGGACAAACAAAGCTTTTGCATGAATAGAACGCCTATGTACAAACTTACTCAGAAAAAAATAATCCCCCTAATTTAGTTTGACAAAAACCTCTGCCTTTTCCTCAACCTGCCACAAAATGTGGCAATTCTTTTGAAGAGGTCATAAGAAACCTCCCCGACATGTGTCTACATGGAAAAATTAAAGTATTTTCTACTCTTGCATTTAGATAACAAAAGAATTAAAAAAAAAAAATCTGACAAACATCAGGATGGGCCAAAATTAACTGTGGCTAACAGAATTTAACTAAGGAGTCAGTTTCCCAAGACAGGCTTAAGTTTCCTCTTCTATAAAATAAGATGATCTATCTCCATGGTCTCTGAAGTGTATGCCAGCCTTACTGTTCTCTGATAAATTAAACAAGATAAACTCTAAAAGAAGGTCTACATGGAAAGAAGCGAAACATACTATATTCTGAAACGTCTAGTTAAAACACTCAAAATAGCCAATTAAACCTTATTATTTTTGAGTTTCTACGTTCACATGTTTAAACATGCATGCTTAGGGGCTAAATGATGTAGCATATACGACCATCGTGGCCCAAGATCGAAGCACAGCTACAGTAAGTAAAAGTACGGCGCTGGACTCAGCCAACCAGCACACACGGAGAAGGGGAGGCAAAGCAGGAGACAGGAGTCGGCAGCGCGTCTCATTCATGCTCCAGCACTTCGGCTTGTAACCCGCAGCAAGCAATGACGTTCCCCCAAGTCTGTAGAGCCCAGCACTCCTCGTCTGTGGTACCCCATTTCCAAAACAGTAACATTCTTATGACCTATCAATAGTCAGGCTGTCTTTCGGACCTCAGGAAACCACCACACGCGGCCATCTATCATAAACGTGGGATTATTGGAACGTGGCACAGCAGCCTCTACAAATGAACAGAACGGTCTGTGAAGATGACATACAAAACGCCAACCAAGAAATAAAATAAACGCCTGATTTAAAAAAGTATGCTGTGTCCCACACGGAGGCATACTGTGTTCTCCGAAGACGCTGGGGGCGGCGGCGCCGAGGGGCCCGGAGGGGCCACTCCGACCCCTACACTGAGCGGCGCGCCGGGCTAGTCAATGTCACCTTCGCCGAGGCGCTGCAGGCCGGCGGCGGGCACTCCCAGTCAGGTGGCCGAAAGCGTCAGCGTGGGGGTACGGGCATGGCCCGGGGACAGACAGGGTCAGCTGGACGCCGGGGGTGCGCTGCGCCCCCTCCTTGGCGCCCACGGCAGGTCCACACCTGACCGGTCTGCGGGGCTCGCACCAGGAAGTGGTGCTCAAGGACGCGCCGGCGCGAGCGCTCGAGTCCTCTAGACCTAGAGGCGACGGACAGGGCGGCCCACGGTCACTAGGTTCGGCCGTTAGCCGGCAGGGCAGCCGCTAGGCCGCTGGGCGAGCCTGCCCTCGCGTGGCGGAGGGGGCCCAGGTCACCGCAAGGACACGCGGGCGCGGGCAGTGGCAGGCGGTGTCCTTACCGGCGACGGGGCCGGGGGCCAGGGCGGGGTGCAGGAGGCCTCTAGGGCTGGCCCGGGCGGCTGCAGCTGCTGCTACGACGCAGTGGCGGAGAGCGGCGCCCAGCATGACTGCGATGGCGGCGCGCAGGCTGAGGCTGAAGGGAAGCCGGCTGTGAGCTCAAGGGCCGATCCGGAGCTCGCGGGGGCCGAACTCACGCACCGACGCACGGTGGGCGGAACGTAAGGCCACGCCCACTGCTGCTCTCGCGCCTTCGCGGGAGGGGTCAACTGGCGTTCGCGGCGGGCTACGGCGGCGCGCCAGGGACAAACCGTTTCGGCGCCGCTCCCGCCGCGCTGGGTTTTTGATTCCGTAGACAGCAGCGGCCATCATGGAGCGAGAATGGAAGGACGGCTACGGTCTAACAGTGGACGGTATTGTGGTTCAAGTCCGGCTTGAGAGGCTACTCTATCACCTCAAATGGGAATAACAATAATAAAACAACAAATTATAAAAATACCTTCTTTGCTTACCATTCCCCCGTTTGAGCCTAAAATAAGAGAACTAACGGGAAAGAAACCCCAACTGCTTATTGGTAACTATTCTTATATCACAAACCCGTAAGCATCAAAAAATGAGTCCAACCACTTCACCTTACAGATAAGGAAACAGACTCAGAAATTAGGTTGCTTGTCAGCAATATAGAGGTTCTTTTCACCAAATCTCCAATTCTGAGGATTCACCTAGATATTTCTGGCCAAACTCCTGCCCCCAATGTCGATTAAGAGCCAAAGCTTTTAACGTTTAATTTGGCCTCACTACAGCCTGACGGAGCCCTCCTGGGCAGTGGGGTCACTTTCCCCAGGCCTGAATTATTTCACTGCCACCCAGAGTTAATGAGACAGTCAGTCTCTTTTGTCTTGGTATCCTTCATTCTCTATCCCTGAACTCAACTGAGGAAAAGAAAGATGGACATTCAGGCTCTTCTTCCTCACTCCCAGCCTTCTCATCCAGGCATCAGTCTGCCCTTCTCTTTTCCCTCTCTAGCACTGTGGCTTTAGGGGATATGCATACAGCTAGGAAAAGGATAAAAAATACTTTTTTCAAAGCATCTGCCCTCACCTGCTTCCACCAGCCTAACCAAAGGACACCTGGGAAAGCTTTAATTTCTTTGCATTTCAATTATTCATCAAATCTCCAAGAGCAAGACGCTCAGATGAGGTCAGAGCTCCCACATTTGAAAGGGTACTGGTCACTCTTCTGTCAGTCTCTCCACTCTCCTACAGAACTGTGGATTGGCTACTAGAGAGTGGTTGTTTATTATAATTATGATGATATTAAGTGTCTCTGCATGCTCAAACTATTATCCCATCCAAGCCTCATAACAACCTTGCAAGTATTTAACCCTATTTTATGGATGAAGGAATAGACTCAAAGGACACTTGCCCAAGAGTCATATAGCTAATAAACAGTAGTGCTTAGATTTGAGTCCAGGTTCATGCGTTCCAGAGATTTTCTTTCCCCACCACCCCTGAAGGTAGGCTTTGCTGACTTCTCAGTGAATTCTGAACCCCCTGCTAGCTTGAGGGCAATTCTCAGCCCACATCACTGTTAGTTTTCTATTGCTGCATAACAATTTACTACAAACTAAGCAGCTTAAAACAATACCCATTTATTATTTCCCAGTTTCTGTAGGACAGAAATCCAGTCATGGCATCACTGTTACTCTACTCAGGGTCTCACAAGACTGAAATCAAGATGTCATCTAGTTCTGTGGTCTCATCTGGAGCTCAGAGTCCTTTTTCCAAGGTTGTTCAGGTTGTTGGCAGAATTAGGTTCCTTATAGTTGTAGGACTGAGTATCCTTTTTTTTTTCCCTTGCTTGTTGTTACCCATGGGCTATTCTCAGATCTTACAGGCTACCTTCGGGGCCTTACCATATGGCTCCCTCCATAGGCCCTCTCACAATACCACAGTTTATTTCTTCAAGCCAGTAGGAGACACTTCACCCTCTTTTAAAGACCTCATCTAATTAAGTAAGGCATATCCAAGGTAACCTCTCTGTTCTGGCGTGGAATTAACCCCTGGTCATTCGCAGAAGGTGAAAGCATTCACACTCTACAAGGTGGGAAAGCAAAAAGGTTTATTGAAAGTCAGGCAGAGAGAGAGATACTGGCAAAGAAGTTTGCTAGGGCAGAGTCTCAGAGTGGACAGCTGCCCCTAACTTCAGGTTAGCTTTTTCTTATATAGGAAAGGGAGACTCGGTCAGGCAGGGCTGAGAGCTGAAATCGCTTCCTGGGGTCGGGCCTGTTTAAAGATAATGTTTATCTCTGGACTCTGGACTTGGACTCAGCCATCACAGCCTGGGGCTTTTATGCGTCACCAGTAAAAACTGCAAGGGAGTTGTAAATTGGATTCCAGTGTCCAGGCACCCAAGGATTAAAAAATTGCTCTTTTCAGGTTAGGATTCTGTTAATTAAATGGATTCACCAGGTATGGGTAGCCTTGAGAAAGGGAACAAAGCAGAGCTCATAAGTTAATCAGTGAGGGGAGAAACAAAGAGAAAACAGCTGAATATAAGGATGGATCAAACTGCAAACTAAGTCTAATTACAGGTAGCCAGATAGCGAGCTATGCGGTGAGTCAAACTGCTAAGTCTGATTATGTTATTGCTTTACTGAATTTCACCCTTACACTCTCTTTTGATCAACTCAAAGTAAAGGGATTAGTAGCGAAATATTGAAACGATATCCCAGGAAATTCACCGATTCTGCCCTGATTATACAAGGCATGTACATCAGGGGGCATGAATCTTGGGTGCCATCTTTAAGTGTACCACATCACTTGGGGTGGGGGCTGCTTGTTCTCAAGTTTACCACCAGTTGTGCCCCCAGGCCCCAGTCCATTCTGCTACTTCTGCTGGGTGCTCCCTCCTGGATGGATTTAGAACAAACATCCTGGCTTTTGCCCAAGGCCACTGGGGTCTTTTGTCTCTTCCAACCATTTCTGTCCCTCTGAAGAAGCAGCTGCTAGACTTTTAATGACTCAAGGATGTCATCATCCCCAGTTGATCAGCCTATCAGCTTCCTGCTGCAGCCAGAACCTTCATCCTAGAAGAGTAGTGATGAGGCATTTCCTTTGATGTGCAGAGGGGAGGGATGATGTTGCTGAGGAGTTTGTGAGGACAAAGACACTGTTCCGCCATTTGAATTGCTAGTAAAAGGAAGTACACATTCAAGGAAAGCTCTATTTTCTCTGGTGGGAATGAGTATGCATTGGGGAACAAAAAAAGAATCCTACCATTTCAAGGCTGGAAAGGGCCCTTGAGGCCATTAGTCTAACTGACCTTACTACATTACTTCTACTTCCTCAGGTCCCTACTTGAGCACTTCCAATGATGGGCATCACAGTATTGTACCTTGCTTTGAAAATGGGGATGAATAAGAGAAGGCACTCAGAGAATGACATTCTTGCTGCTATTGAATTATAGCTCTGTGATAGGCAAGTTATTCCAATTTCCTGAACCCCAGTTTCCTCATCTATCAAATGGGAATAATAATGGAACCAACATAATAGGTTGTTAGGAAGATTACAAAAGATAATGCATATAAAACACTGTGTCCTGGTTGGCACACAGTAAGCGCTCAATAAATGATAACTGTCAGTCTCTACAAAAAAATATGTTCCTGTTGTAAAATTACAGACGTTCTTTTTCCAAGGCATGGAGGTGGGGTGGACAAACACACCACATGGATCACTTGAGACTCAGGGAAAAAGGGAGGAAGCAGCCTTCAGAGGTGATCCTGTGAGGCTGCCGTCCAACAAGGGTAGGAGGGCTCTCATGGCACTCTCTTCCTTTCTTTCTTTTATTATGTAATTTCCTAAATTATTACTTTTACGATCAGAAAATCATTAAAGGATATAATTTTTATTGAACTGTAACTCACATACCATAAAATTCACCCTTTTCTGGTTTGATTCCTGGCTGGAGCTGAGCTGCCAACAGGTGGTAGGATGGCTCAGCTGAAAAAAAACAACCAAGAAGGTTCACCCTTTTGAGGTATGCAATTCAGTGGTTTTTAGTATATTCACTCTGTCGTGTAGCCATTATCACTATCTAATTCCAGAACATTTTTATCACCCCTAAAAGAAACTCCACATCCAATAACACCCACAAACTTCACCAGCCCTAGGCAACCATTAATCTACCTCCTGTCTCTATAGATTTTCTTATTCTGGGCATTTCATGTAAATATGAACATACACATGTTTCATACATGTATTCTTTTGTGTCTGGTATTTTTCGCTTAGCATAATATTTTCAAGGTTCATCCATGTTGTAACATGAATCAGTACTTGATCCTTTTCACGGCAGAATTATACTCTATTATATGGATGGACCATGTTTTGCTTACCCATTCATTCACCAGTTGATGGACGTTTGGGTTGTTTCCACTTTTGGGCTGTTATGAATAACGTTGTTATGAACATTCTTGTACATGTTTTCATGTGGACATATGTCTTAAGTTCTTTTGAGTATCCATCTAGGAGTGTCATACGCCTATGGGTCAAATGATAACTCTTATGTTTAACTTTTTTGAAGAGCTGTTAAACTGTTCCAAAACAGCATGCACCATTTTATACTCCCTCCAGCAATGTAAGCAGATTTCAATTTTCCTACATCCTTATAATTTTTTTTTTTTTGAGGGCAGTGTCACTGGCCCTCATATGTGGACCCAAACCGGGGCCATTGGCTTCCCAAGCCAGTGCTTAACCACCGCGCCACTTGGCCGGCACCTAAATTTTTTTTTTTTTTAAACAAAAGCTGTCTGAGCTGGGCTACCCACTCTGCTCCCTTTCAGGAAACAGGGTCCCGGGCCGAGGAGCTTGATGCTCGGAGTCCATTTGCTGCTCTCCTAAAGGTTCTTTCTCTGCCTCCCTGAGCCAAGAGCCTCTCTTCCCCAGAAGCACCTCTAAGGGGAAGCTCACAACAGTTCTTTAACAGGTGAATTTGTCTCCAGAAAAATGTTTAAACTGGCTGAATGTGAAGGGAAAGAGGGGGGTTTAATTTTGTCTCTCTTACCAGTGTGAGTACCACTCTGTGTGTGTGTGTGTGTGTGTGTGTGTGTGTGTGTGTGTATATATATTATCTTAGTGAGTAGTCAACCCTGATTAACCATCAAAATCACATGAGGATCTTATTAAAATGCCTATTTCCAGGGCCGGCCGAGTGGCGCAGTGGTTAAGAGCTGGTTTTGGGATGCCAGAGGCCCCGGTTCGGATCCCACGTGAGGGCCGGTGACACTGCACTCTATAGCTAACAACAGCTTCACCTGGAGCTGGGCTGTGTGAGCCCCGGCGTGAGTGGCTGGCAGCCAGGGTGAGCTGCCAATAGCCGTGGTGAGCGACACCCAGAGGCCGGCGACCGAGCTGCCTCATCCGGGAAGAGCGCAGTGGCAGTGACGATGCCAACATGGGCCAGTGAAGCAATGTCCTCCGCAACTAGACTGAAGAACAAAAGGACAGCAACTTGTCTGTTCCCCTTCTCCGATTCCCCAATGCTGTCCCCCTCCCCCAATTCCCCAGTAAAATCTTTAAAAAAAATAAATAAATAAATAAAATGCCTATTTCCAGGTCCTTCCTGGGAGATTTTGATCCTGTTGGTTTGGAGTTCAGCCCAGGCAATCTGCATTTTTAACAAGTCCACAAGTGATTCTGATGACGAACCACGGTTGGGAAGCCTGGTATTATTATATTAAATGGGTCACAGAAATATGGCCCATTTTGCAGATAAGAAAGCTGAGGCTCAGAGAAGAATTAACGTGCCCCAGAATACTGTCAGCCTGACTTCAGTTCAATATGATACCAGGCATTACATTTGCCAGCACAAGCCTTAGAATAGAAAGCCTTACTCGATTCAGGACTGGAAAGTCTGATAACAAGGACCTTGGCAAACACCCCACATTTCTTTTCCTTATTTCCACTGAAGGTGGTGATAATACCTACTGTATTTGTTTCTCGAGGCTGCTGTAACAAAGACTGGGTGACTTCAAAAAGCAGAAATTTATTCTCTCATAGTTCTGGAAGCTAGAAGTCTAAGATCAAGATGTCGGCAGGACCTTGCTCTCTGAACGCTCTAGGGAAGAATCATTCCATCCCTTATTCTTAGCTTCCATTGTTTGCCTGCAATCCTTGGCATTCCTTGGCTTGCAGCTGCACAAGTCTAGTCACTGCCTTCTTCACATGTTGTTCTTCCCTCTGTGAGTGTCTCTGTCTCTTCTCCTCTTGCAAGGACACTAGTCATATTAGATTCAGAAGCCATCTTACTTCAGTATGACCTCATCTTATATATTAATTACATCTGCAAAAACTCTATTTCCAAATAAGGACACATTCACAGTACCAGGGGTTAAGGATTTAACATAACTTTTGGAGGGAGGCAATTCAATCCACAATATCTATGAGAATCAGGAGGTGTCAGAAATTCCACCAGAATCCTAAAGTTGGATATACAAACCAATTACCATGGTTACTCTAGCTTTTCCAAAGAGCAGCTAGGACCCATGGGCCCAGAGGGGAAAAGAAGCTGGGGTGGAGATAGGCCACTGTCCATGGGGCTGGACAGTTAGGGACTTTCATGTGGCATCAGAACTGTTCAAAATCTGGCTCAGCCAGTCTATTCATTCAGTCACCAGCTCTCTGTGGGCTTCATGTGTGCCAGGAACCGGGGAGGGAGTAAGGTAGGCAGGATCCATTCAATCATGGGCTTCTGGTTCAGTGGGGTAACTGACAACCAGAGGATCACACTATGAGGGCACAATTACCAACTAAGATCTGTGATCTGAGAAGAAACCTGGTGTCACCAAGGAGACCCTCCTGTAGCTGTGTTTCCTTCCTTCCTCCCTCCCTCCCTTTCTTCAATTACCCCTCTTTCTGGGAGACCTGAAAGTGTTTCAACACCTCAGTGAAATTGAGGAGACTACAGAGTCCCTAGTGGCCAACGTGGACATAGCAATGACCCAAACTGCAGAACTAATCGGCTTGGGGTTGGGAGATGGAGGGAGTGGTGGGGTAGGTGTGGGAGTGAGGTGGGAGTGTGTCTGACCAGGTCTTCTCCCTACTGTGCAGTGAACATGCCCTGGCAGATTAATGGTCAATAAACAGCAGCTCTTAAAGCTTTTACCAGTTTGAAGCTGTGGACGCCACCCCTTACACCCCTACAAAAATCCCTCTATTGTTCGGCCCTTCTACAGTATGTCCCCTGATGCCAGGTTAGCCAGGCTAGGGCTAATGCCACAGAAGCCCTCCTCTGTAATGGTAGTGAAATCCTACCAAATCTATCCCCATCTGTGTCCTCGCTAACAGTCCCATCTCTTACCTCCCTGTAGTCTCTGGGATCCATTCAGGCCCCTTTCAATCCACCTCCCACCTACAGAAGTGTCAGAAGGATCCTTCTCAAACACCAAGCTAACTGGGACACTGCCTGGCTTTCATTGGCCCCTACTTCCTTGCGGCTTCCCTGTGGCCTGGCTCCCACCTGGTATTCCAGTCCCACTTTCCTCTCGCCATGTATTCTTAAGATGCTTATGTTTTTCAGACACTTGAGGCTGCCTCAACACCAGAGGCAGCATCACCTCTCTGTGCTCTGCCTGGAATTCCCTGCCCAGACCTTTAGGTCCCTGGGGAATCTCTTCATCAGCATCTCTGGGTGAGTTAAGCGCCCCCTTTCAGTGCCCCCTTCTCCCACTACCATGGCACTGTGCTGTGACTTTTTCTTTCCCTGCACTAGACTGGGACCTCCTTGAGGCAGAAACAATATCTGATTATTCTGTGATTCTTACCTCCAGTCCCACCCCGTGCCTAGACTGGGATCTGGCACAACAATGAAGTCCCTCAAGGCCCAGCTAGAGGTCCACTGCCCTTCTGATCAGGGGCTCTGGCCTTGGATTATATACATCTAAGTTCCCCAGTGGATTTTGATTGTGTGACCTGACAGTTTTGTGGGTGTGAGCCTTTACTGCCACCCCTAGCCTACAAGTGCCCCAGGGCAGGGCCCAAGAAGCTCCTGAATAGAGGCTGCTGTTGGAAAGATGGCGTCCCAGGAGAGCTTCACACCCTCTCCCACTCTGCCACTAGGCCGCTCCCAAAGTGGGCTGTCTCTGAGGTGCTCCCCTGCAACTCACCTTCCGCCTCTTATTCCAGCACTTCTCAGGGTCCCACCTCAGCCTTGGCGGGAGGGGTACAGGGATATCTGTCACCTTCCTTTAGAGCCTGTCCCTGGGTCAGCAGGGCCAGAGGATCAGTAAGGTAGTGGTGGGGTGCTCATGGGTACTAGGTTCCACTGGCACCCATGAGCACCTATTAAAAGCCTGGGAATTGAACCTGCTAGGGCGGAGTGGAGGTGCAGAAAAGAAAGCCAGTTCCATAACCTGCTTTCCAGCATGGGAGGCAGAAACAGCCCTCACGGGGGCAGGTTAACACTTTGGAGGGGCAACAACAGGCCCCTCTTTTCTCCACACCCCAGAAGTTTCCAGGTCAGAAGTGGACTTACCTGACCCAGGAATCAAAGAGAGAAAGCCTCTGCTTGCATAGTCCTGGTGAGTGCCAATCAGGACTTCAGACACTGGTGGTCTTGGAGCTTTGGACCTTTTCCAGAACCAAGACCAGTTTCCCTTAAGCTTCTACCATGCAGGACCTCTTCTAAGTTGTTGTTTATTTTAGATGAGGAAGCCCAGGACCAACCCAGGGGCCCTTGGTTGTTGGGATAATTTACATTCTTTCCACCCTTATTGGGCTACCCGAGAGAGTCAACAAGCACACCCAAGCCCCTTGGCTGTCCCCAGGGACTCACTCATCAAGAACAATAAATTGGGGAGGGCAACGAATGCCAATCTGGACGGGAGGGCTTACTGATCCAAAGCTCAAGCAGAGATATAGGGGAGGGACAACTCCCTGAAAAGCTGCTCCTGTCAGAAGCATAAAACTACCCTTATCACCAGCAGGATTTATTTCAGGGTTCTGCCAGCAAAGTGACGTACATTACTCCCCACCTCCTCCTGTCCAGGATGCTGTTGAGTTGCATGGGTTGAGGCGTGCTTCTGAGATCCTGGGGCTATGTACCCCACCCCCTTTTACTCACTACAGTTCTTCCAGCAGACAGCACTTCCTCCTCCCCCAGCTGACTTGGAGTTGGGCAAAGAGGCTTATGAGGCTGTTATCTCTCAGCAGACAGCTGTGCAGGGCTGGAGACAGCAGCTTATCAGGGAGCCTGCAGAGATTCACAGCCCAAGTCCCAGCTTCTCTGCTGAATAGTAATTTCCAGCAGTGGATTTGTGCTCATCTCTCTCCTCCCCCTCTCCCAAGGGTGTGCTGTCCTTTCTTAGAGAGAGAGCAGTGAAGGGGAGATCCTACCCATGGGGTGCGGGTCTTTGTGCTGGTCTTCTGGATAAGGCTCAGTCTTTTGGCAGGTTTAGGGACCTCAGTAGGTTCTGCCACCCTTGGCAATGATCCCCCCTAGGGGAATTCATCCATGCTCTTCCTTACTTTCCCAGAAAAGCAATGTGCTGCTGCTCCCTTTCCTTACTGGTAATGCATGGGGGGGAGACAGGCCTCCTTCCAGCCACAAGCCCCTGAGGCCAGAGGCAGCCGGGGAGGGCTGGAGAGAGAGGGAGAAGCCAGGGCCTGGGCAATGTGCTCCTTGCACCATTTTGAAACTGTCCAGTCTGTGCCTGACTCTGAAGACTCCAAAGGCTAAGGATCCTAGGCTGGTGGGACTGAGACACAAGGGGGCAGGCCAGAGCTGTCTATGCACCGCAAGAGGTTAAGAAAAAACCTGGGACAGAGCCATTTTTGTATTTGTTTTATTGGAAGCAAGACTCCAGCTGGGGCTCATGGAAGGAGGCATGGAGAGTTCTGTCCTGGATCTCTCTCCCTCTGGACCAGCATGGGGAAGGGGGGGTATGTTACAAGAGCTGGAGCCTGTAGCGATGCCGCAGCAACCATAATCTCAGGCTGTTCCTTAAAAGCAGGGGAAAGAAAACAGAAAGATAATTGTGCTGGGGTGAGGAGCAGAATGGGGCTCCCCACAACTCAGACTCCCCTACCAGTTTCTCACCCCTTGCCCTCCGCTGGTGGGGGTGATTCCAAGAGCTCTCCTTGGCTTCCACACTCCTGGCCACCTCAGGAATGCTGGGCGCCCTTAACGGTTGGGAGTCCTGAGTAAGGCTCAAGAGTCCCACTGTCCACCATTCCCTCCCTAAAGAGGGTCCCACTATGGCTCAGAAAAGATGAAGGTGGAATTCTGCGCCTTCAGACAGCATAGGTGGAAGAGCAACCGCCCCCACGAATCTTCCCTGGGTCCCTCCCTTGTGGTGTGGGGGGTCCATGATACCAGTCTAAGTAGCTGAGACCAGGCTGTGAGCTCCAGAAGACCGAGGTGTGAACGGCTGGAGGTGCATCTTAAGGTGGAGGAGCCGCTGGGGGTAAGATCCAGCCCGTCTAGGCGGCCCAGGGCAGGGAGTTCTCAGGTCGTCGTCTGGTTCTCTTCCGAACCACCTGGCTCAGGGTGTGACCGCTTCGCGGAGCCTTCTCCAGCAGCGGGTTCCCTTACGCTCCTCTTGGACATCGGCGCGGTTGGTGGGGATGAAGGGTCAGGGTGGGGGCTCGGGGGCTGGTAGCCGGGTTGACGCGGATCCAGTGCATCCTTGGAAAGTAGGATGGCGAGGCTGGGCACGTTCTTAAGTACACTGAGACTGGCGGCCGGCTCACTGGGCGTCTGCCCCGGCGCGGGCCCTGGCGGGAGGCTCTGCCACACCTCGCGCACACTCCGGTAGCGCAGCCGCGTGACCTGGTGCAGGCCAGCCAGGCGGCGCTTCAGGATCTCGGCGCACGTGACGGTCTTGGTGGTGGCCCGACCGCAGCCGCTGAAGACGATGGTGCGAGTGGCTGGCTGCGCCATGCTGGCGGTGGCGAAGGCCAGCAGGTTCCGGATCTTGCTGCCCTCCTTGACCCGCATGTGTACAGCGCCGGGTGCCAGGTCCGCGAAGGGGCCGGAGTCCGGGCCACCCCCCTCGGCCCCGCCACCCCCTGGCGCCTCCTCGGAGCGCACCTTACGGAAGTTCTCCATGCGCCGTCGTTGCCAGGACCGCGGGGACGCGGGCGTCGCCATGGGGCCGCCTCAGCCTCGGGGCTGCATGGCCGCTGGTCGAGCCGGGTGAAGGCCGGTAGGGGTAAGGGTGCGGGAGCTGCCCAGACGCAGGCGGGCGGGCTGGGACAGCGCGATAGTTGTCTCCCACTCTCTCTAGCGACCGCTGCTCTACTCTGCGCGCTCGGCGCCGGATGCACCGCGCCTCTATCGGAGGCCGGGCCAGGGAGCCTGGGAGCCCCGCCCCTACACTCAGGCCCCGCCCCTACCTCGGTCCGCTCGCCTCCGCCCCAGCTCACTGGCCTCTAGGAATCCGGCCGGATCCTCTGCGGTAGGGGCGTGGGAGCCGCGCGCATCCCGGCGCCAGAGGGTGACTTGATAGGCGAAGTTCCCCTCTAATCGTCATCAGCTCTCCCCGAGCCAACCCTTACAAACGGGCAAGCTAAATAAAAACTGCGTTTGCTTGCAAACGCCGCTTGGAGCAGGGTCCCCAAGCCCTTCCGCGTTCCAATCGAAGACCGCCTCTTCTCACCTCCCAAGGAGAGATTTACAAGCGGCCTGCAGGGCCTCTTTCCCCGACTCCTCTGGGAACCCCTCCCACCCCCAAACTCTGTCGCTTCCGCTCCCGAGCCAGTCTTCTTGCCTCAAGGACAGCCTGTGCACGGTCAGCAAGTGCGGGAGTCTCTGCCTCGGGCCCAACTCCTTGCCTGCCCTCGGATGACTACGTCGTGGCGTGGTCCTCTCAGGGCAGCGGGAGACTGAGGTCTCAGCCTAGCCGCGCCTGACTGGAGGTCACCCGACCCCGGGACACCCTTGGGGAGTGGGGAGTGAGGCTCTGGGCCAGACTATTCCCTGGGATGAATGGGAAGAGAACGAGGAAGTTAAGCTCCCCCCACCCCTGCCTGAAAGTCCACTATTAGAGCTGCATGCCTGCTGATGTGAATCCTCCTTTTCCCTGAGACCTCTGGGGTCCATTTTCAAAAAGGAGACTGGGCAAAGGCAGATTTTAAAAGAGAAAAAGGAGGAAGATGGGAAGTTGAAGCTTTGGTGGCATTAGGAAGCTGCTGGGTGCCCCTCTCCGGGAACTCCGCTGGACCGAGGGGTGGCCCCGGGTCTCCTGCCAGAATAGATGAACAGCGAAGACAGAGGCGAGGTTGGAGTTGAAGGACTGCTGAAAGGAGGCAGGGGTTTGGAAAAGGAGCTGGACCCTCCCTAGAACTGCCCCAGCGCCTTCATCCTTCCGCCCCTCTCACGCACCGCAGTCAGAACCGAGGGAGTGGGGCTGACTTGACCCGGGTGACTACGACAAAGCGTGGCAGGCAGGCGCACGGAGAGCTGGTGGGGGGCAACCCTGAAAGTGCTGGGGGCATGACAAAGCCTGGGGGAGCTGAGCGCCAGTCTTGAGATGGGCCTGCCGGATCCTCTCCCTCCTCACCGGGGCTCTCGCCTCTTCGGCATCCTGTAACTCCTAGCTCTTGGCCTCCGCTGTTCAGAATTCCGCGCTGACCCCATTACTGCTCCTCGGGAGTGCCTGGAGCAGGTGGACCTTTACGTCCCAACATGTGAGTGACCGACCTCCCCCGATCTCCTGCTCGCACGCTGGGGTCAGGGGTCCTCCGGTCGCGTTCTGCTCTGAACCTGGACTTCGGCCCCACGCCAACTCCCGCGGGCCCCACGAGGAGCAACCATAGGAGCCGGAGGCACAGCAGTCTTGAGAATACACAAAGGCTGTCTGCAGCGCTTGTCGGGGCGCGGGGAACCCCAGGCTCTGTAAGGCTGGGGCAGTTGTAGGACTTAAAGGGCGGCAGTTTCGGTTAGGCCTGAGGACGAGAACAGCTGGAAGCTACATTGGAACGGGTTGGTTAGGGAAAAAGCAAGCTCTTCATCCACGGGGTATGCAAGCCTAGGCTGAACGTTCAGTTTTGGGGTGTGTGGGGGGAGGCGGGGGAGGGCGATGCAGGCAGGGCTCTGCAATTTGGAAGAAGGGGCCTGGTTTTGCATAGGGTGAGGATGCGGCGTCCGCCTGGTCTGGCCCTGGAAGGTGCCGCTCCCCTCACCCCTGCACCCTCCACCCCCCGCCCCGCCCCTGCTGCCAGCTGTACAAGACTTGGATTCACTTCGCTCCGGAGTCCTTGAAGGGAGAGCGCCGAAAAGGCCCGCATTCCCTCCTCCCTGTCCCCTCCCCTTCCTCGCTCCCTCTGCAGCACTTAAAATGTAAATGTACACCGTGATTAGCCGCTGGGTCTCTAATTACCGCCGAAGCCATTCATTACCCTGTCAGCGCGCGTAGTAGCCCGCCGGCTGTGCGCTCCTGCCGGGCCGCGGAGTGGCAGGGCTGGGTAGAGGTGGTCGGAGGGCTCCTAGAAGGGTGGGGGGCACTCTGTGTAAGTATATCTAACGAGATCCGCAGGGAGGAAGCGGGGGCTGGAAAGAGGCCACGGGAGGCAGGAAACGGGGTTAGCGCTGCAGCGCAGGGGCAGGGCAAGGAAAAGAGAAATACGGGAGGGGCAGCCAGGAATACGGGGTGTGATAGAGGTAGCAAAGAAGGCGGGGACTGCGTGAGAGAGGAAACGGGGATGAGGACCGGGAAGAAGAGAGAATACGCGGGGAGGAACCCCAGGGAAGGGGCTGCCTCTGTTGGGAGGCTAGTGGAGGGCTCAGCTATGGGAAGGTTGGTCGATAAATTTGAGCATCTGTGGCGCACACCCCGCGACGGTTAGAACCGTGGACAGCGTCAAGACTTGCTGTTAAAAAAGTCGGGTGCTAGCTATATACACTGTGGGACCTCAGGTATTTTTAAAGGGGGAAATCTATTTCCGTGTGTGTGTTTATAGATGTAAATGTATTTTTTTTTTTAAGCTGAGCCATCCTGCCACCTGTTGGCAGCTCAACGGCAACTCAGCTCGGGCTGGCCTCGAACCGCTGTTGCTCAGAGCTCAGCTCGCACTCTTGAGCGAGCCCTTAACCAACTGAGCCATTCGGCCGGCCCCTGTAAATGTATTTTTTAAATATCTGCAAGACAGCACACTACAGCTGCTATCTGAGGCCGCATCCAGTTTTTGTGGGCCTCTTTAAGAAAAGAACTACTACATTACTAAATATGAATACAAAATTCAGCCCAGAGCCTTGGAACTGCCTGTGTCAGTGAGGTACTGACCTTGAAGCCTGAGCTTCATTAGCTCCTATTGCCTTTGTGACCTTGAGCGTTTACCCCTATTCCTTAGTTTTCTAAGCTGTAAAATGGTGTTAACATAGGAACCTGCCTCAAAGTGGTTGTGTGACATCTAAGAGTCTTAGAATCTCAGCTAGTAAGTTCTCAGAAAATGTTGACTCATATTTTTCATATATTATTTGTGATTAAGATAAATTTTAAACGTTTAAAAATAGAGGGGTGGAGAAAAGAAAGCTGGTGAAAAGGAAAGGAAATGGACAAAGCTTTGGAAATCGCAGTTTTCCCAATATGTTAGGGACTAATGAGTAGCAAATTAGACTCCTTTCACCCTAAGGGGAGGTGGTGGGTGGCTAGGCTGGTGCACAAGCCTGGCCAATGAGGCGCCAGCCCTGCTCTGCATTGGCCAGACTTGTGCATTTTAACTCTCAGAGACAAATCTCTTCTCACTCCAAGACTGGGAGAAAAATCGCTAGCACAAGGCAGGCCTCCTCCTCCTCTGTCTCCAATGGCAGGGAAAGGACTGTTTGAGACATGAGACTGAAAATATGCCTCCATAAGTGGAGGGCAGGGAAAAGACCAAAGACACCACTCCAGTTGGTAATTAATGGAGTTTATTGAGGGAAACTTACATACGAGGCATGCCTTGGGCAGCTGCAAGAGAATTGAATTGTTGAGCAGCTTGGCCAGCACCAAAGAATTACATAGGGTAAAGGGGTAGGAGGATAGCCATAGGTACTAATATGTGAATGCCACTAGGTATGGAAATTGCTTAACATGCTTGACCAAGTCCAGACAAAAACCTGTTCCATCAACCATCATATAGCAAGAGGCAGGGGAGGGGTGCTGATTTATGTCAAAATGAATATTAATTATGATCAGACAATCTCTAAGGCAGCTTTGCAGAAAGTAACCTCCATTCTGGCCTGAGTCCAGCTTGCTGGACAGAAGTTATATCGCACATCATGGAACAGCTGCATGTTGGAGGATGAGGATCTCCCAAAGTCCCTGATCCTAGTCCCAGCCTGTCCCCTGGATGAGGGCAGGGAGCATGCAAAGGAGTCAGGAACTGGGTGCTCAGGTTTATCAGGCCTCCGCCAAGTGCCCAGCATAGGGCCTGGTACAATCACAGGCCTATGCCCTGATCATTCTTCATAATCTTTCTTTCTATCATTGTTTAACAAATGTGGAAACAGGGGCACAGAGTGGTTAACTAACTTGCCATCGCAGATATTTGAACACAGCTGCTCTGACTCATTTTACTAACAACTTACCTGATTTGAGCTGCCCAGTAAAAGGGAGAAAGAGGGTTCCTATAGTGGGGAAGATGCATTGGTTAGTTACTGCTGCATAAAAAATGACCTCCAAACTCAGCATCTTAAAACAAAAACATTCGAAGCCAGCGGCCGCGGTTCGGTCCCACATATGAGGGCCAGTGACACTGCCCTCAAAAACAAAAACAAAAACAAAAACAAAAAAACAAAAACAAAAACATTCATTATCTTATATAACTCCTCAGGGCTGAAAATCCAAGATCAGCTCATAGAGATGGTTCTAGATCAGAGCCTCTTACGAGGTTACTGTGGAGGTATTGGCTGCATTTGGGAGATCCACTCCCAAACTCACTCAACGTGTTGGTCAGAGGTCTTCCTTACCACAAGGGTCTCTCTGTAAATCTCCTGATTAAATAGGTGGCTTCCCTCAGAGCCTCAGAGCAAGGTAAAGGGAGGAGGAGGAGAGATAGATAGATAGAGAGATAGATAGACAGACAGACAGATAGATAGATAGATAGATAGATCAGGAAGTCAAAGTACCTTTTATGGCCCAGCCTCCTCTGAAGGAGAATTTGGTTCCACTTCTTGAAGGAAACAGTATTAAAGAATTTGCAGCCATTTTAAAACCACAGCAGAAGGGGAGTGTTTGGGAGGAACATTTCGGAGGAAAGAAAATGAGGAATCAACATGTTGAAGTAAATATGTGGAAAGACCTTGAATCAGGAGAGCTGGATTCATTTCCTGGCGTACAGCAAGCACTGAATAAATGTTTGTTAAATGGATGTCTGAGGGACAATTTTTCTGATTGTTGTTTTTAAGTCTTTGGTCATGGGCGAAAGGGCAGTCACTACCTTTCAGGGCTCTCCTGAAGGTTGAATGGGATTATGGCTATCAGAGCTCATTATAAATTTAACACTGCTAGGCATGATGCCTGGAGGCAAACATGGAGAGAGAGAGAGAGAGAGAGAGAGAGAGAGAGAGTATAAAATGGTGCATGCTGTTTTGGAACAGTTTAACAGCTCTTCAAAAAGTTAAACATAGAGTTATCATTTGACCCATAGGCGTATGACACTCCTAGATGGATACTCAAAAGAATTTAAGACATATGTCCACATGAAAACATGTACAAGAATGTTCATAACAACATTATTCATAACAGCCCAAAAGTGGAAACAACCCAAACGTCCATCAACTGGTGAATGAATGGGTAAGCAAAACATGGTCCATCCATATAGTGGAGTATAATTCTGCCGTGAAAAGGATCAAGTACTGATTCATGTTACAACATGGATGAACCTGGAAAATATTATACTAAGAGAAAAATACCAGACACAAAAGAACACATGTTGTATGAAACATGTGTATGTTTATATTTACATGAAATGCCCAGATAAGCAAATCCATAGAGACAGGAAGTAGATTAATGGTTTCCCAAGGCTGGTGAAGTTTGTGGGTGTTATTGGATGTGGAGTTTCTTTTAGGGGTGATAAAAATGTTCTGGAATTAGATAGTGATAATGGCTACATGACAGAGTGAGTATACTGAAAACCACTGAATTGCATACCTCAAAAGGGTGAATCTTTTTGGTTTTTGTTTTAGCTGAGTCATCCTGCCACCTGTTGGCAGCTCAGTGGCAGCTCAGCTCCGGCCAGGAATCAAACCGGAAAAGGATGAATTTTATGGTATGTGAGTTACTGTTCAATAAAAATTATATCCTTTAATGATTTTCTGATCATAAAAGTAATAATTTAGGAAATTACATAATAAAAGAAAGGAAGAGAGTGCCATGAGAGCCCTCCTACCCCTGTTGGACGGCAGTCCCACAGGATCACCTCTGAAGGCTGCTTCCTCTCCTTTTCCCTGAGTCTCAAGTGATCCATGTGGTGTGTTTGTCCACCCCACCTCCATGCCTTGTCCCCCATCTCACAACCTTCCATGCCTTGGAAAAAGAACGTCTGTAATTTTACAACAGGAACATATTTTTTTGTAGAGAGTGACAGTTATCATTTATTGAGCGCTTACTGTGTGCCAGCCAGGACACAGTGTTTTACATGCATTATCTTCTGGAGTGCATTGATTTTTTTCCTACAACTTATAAAATGCTTGCCCATCAAACACTCAGAAGCATCTAATGGGTGGTTAAGAGTATGGAATCTGGGGCCCACCTTCCTGGGTTTGAATCCCGGCTCTGCTGTTTGCTAGCTGTGCCTTTGGTCAAGCTACAGAACCTCTTTGTGCCTCAGTCTCCTGTCCTGTAAAATGGAAATGATGCTAATGACAGCAGTGCTTCCCTCTTGGAATCATCTCAGGTCATCCCCTAGTACTTTCAAGGGGTCATCACTTCTACTTTTCGGAGATAAGCTATCTCCTTTGCCCCAAGACTCAGCTGCTGAGCAGTAAAGCTCGTAGGCAAACCTGGAGGCAGGGTAAAAAAAAATAGAGAGGCAGAGCCAGCTGTCAGTCTCCCTGTGACAGCCAGAGCTGTTGGGTCTCAGCTGTTTGTTGATAGGCAGGAATGCAGGCCTAGGAGTTTTTTTTTTTTTTTTTTTTTTTTTTTTAAAGATTTTATTGGGGAATTGGGGGAGGGGAGCAGCGTTGGGGAATCAGGGAAGGGGAACAGACAAGTTGCCGTCTTCTTGTTCTTCAGTTTAGTTGCGGAGGATGTTGCTTCACTGTTGGTATCGTCATTGCGCTCTTCCCGGATGAGGCAGATCGGTCGCTGGCCTCTGGATGTCGCTCATCGCGGCTATTGGCAGCTCACGCTTGGCTGCCGGCCGCTCACGCTGGCTGCGGGCCGCTCACGCTGGCTGCGGGCCACTCACTGTAGCCTATGGCAGCCCACTGCAGCCCACACCATCACCGGGGCTCGCACAGCCCAGCTCCAGGTGGAGCTGTTGTTAGCTGTAGAGGGCAGAGTCACTGGCCCTCATGTGGGATCCGAACCGGGGCCGCTGGCATCCCAAAACCAGCGCTTAACCAATGCGCCACTCGGCCGGCCCAGGAGTTTTATTTTGCTTGTGTGTGATTAAGCATTTTCTGCGTCATTTCAGTGGGAAGCAGCTGTATCAGCTTTTCTGAATGGTGCATATGTAGAGCCTTTCTCCCATCACTTCCTGTCAGAGTCAGGCTTAGGCTAAACAATGTAATCTTGTTACTCTAGAGGCTCCTAGGGTTGGAGCACTTCAAAGAAGCTTCCCTCTTCTCTGTTCACCTCTCTTCCTGGCACTTGCCTGTTCCCCAACTTTCCAGGGCGGTAAGAGTAGAAAATAGCTCTTTTCACATAATACCCCTGTTGCCCCCAATTTCCCCAGCCTACAGGGCCAGGACAGCCCCCAAATCAAGCTGGGTGAACTGGGGTTCCTTCACATTCAGGGAGCTATGTGATCAAATCCCTTTTATGGCCATGAGGGCTCCCTGTCACCACCAGGTAATTAATTATGGCTTTCCTTCTCTTGAGCAAAAGATGAAGTTAACCAAGTGTGCCTGCCATCTATTGTTCTGACATCCATCACAAGGCACCTTGTACGTACTCTCCCAGGAGATAAATTTTTATATATTTCAACAAGGGAAAAGAGCACATTTTACTTGCAAAATTCCTGGGAGAACTCTGTCTTTCTGCCCAGAAATTATGCATACTTGCTGATTAATGACCTGCCCAGTGATCCTGCCTTGGGAAAGAATAGAGTTATGATTGGTTGTCACCAGCTCCCATCATCCCCGGGAAAAATCATGGAAACAGGCAGAACGCCTCTCCTCTCTGAAGCAGTTGTCTTGTACCCACAGATCTTCACTATGGGTTGGGGCCACACCTTTCATATTCTGCCCTGAAGCTAAAGTATTTTCCAAAAAAGAAGCCCCAAACTTTGTGGCTTTGTGTGACAGTTTCACATTTTTAAATGATGTCAACTGTTTCAATTACCTATTTCTGGGTAGCAAATCACCTTAAAACTTAGGGGCTAAAAATAACAAGGATTTATTATTTCTAATGCCTGTAGTTTGGCTGGACTCCCCTGGGCAGTTCTGTTCCACATGGTGTCAGCTGGGCTTGCTCACTCATTTGCTTGCAGCCAGGAATGTAACTGGGGCTCAAGATGGTTTCACTCAAGTGCCTGGGGCCTCAGCTGGGCTGGTTGGAATGGCTGGAGGGGTCACCATGTGGCATCTCTCCATGCCACAAGCTTTAGCCCAAGCTTATTTCTTGAGTAGCTTGATCCCAAAAAGATGAAACCGAAGGCTACAAGGCCTCAGAAGGGCTAGGCCTGGAACTCACACATTATTTCTTCCTCTGCATTCTATTGGTCAAACCAAAATACATGCCCAGCCCAGATTCAAGGTGCAGGAAATAAACTCAACTTCTTGGAGGAAGACCTGACCTGCATACACAGGCATGGGAGCCTGTAGAGAAATGACAGCCATCTCTATGGATAGTCTACCATATCAACTAACTCGTGCTTTCAAACACACTTATCAATGGGTCAGTGTGGCCCATGGTTGCAACTTCTACATGAAACTTTTAAGGAATTCATCTGGAAATCCTTTATGACCAGGGGCTTTTTTGTGGCAGGGCGAAGGGGTGGGGAGTAGCAGGGGAGGGGACTCTGGGCTTTCTCTGGTGTTTATGTGACCTCTGTTCATTGCAGGAGAAGAATGTAAGATACTAGGTACTGCCCATGCCCTACTGTTACTGTTTCCTTCTTATTAACCTACTTTGGGATTGCCTCTACCCAGCAGCCTGGATCCCAAACTGCCCCGTCATAATCTGGAGGGAAGGAAGCCAAGTGATTGCTGAAATCTTTTTTTTTAAACTTTATTGGGAAACAATGTGTTTTTTCCAAGACCCATAAGCTCCAAGTTAAGTTGTCCTTCTATCTTAACAATCTTACTTGTGGAGGGTGCAGCTCAGCTCCAAGTCTAGGGGGGGAGGAGGGGAGGAGCGGGAGGGTACAGCCCACCATCCCATGCGGGAGTCCAACAGGCTAACTTGTTGTTAAGAGCATGTGCTCTAACCAATTGAGTCATCTGGCCACCCACCCGCAGCTCAGCTCCAAGTCTAGGGGGGGAGGAGGGGAGGAGCGGGAGGGTACAGCCCACCATCCCATGCGGGAGTCCAACAGGCTAACTTGTTGTTAAGAGCATGTGCTCTAACCAATGAGTCATCTGGCCACCCACCCGCAGCTCAGCAGCAGCTCAGCTCGTCGTTGTCTTCAACCTAGTTGTGGAGGGCGCAGCTCACTGGCCCATGTGGGAATCGAACTGGCAACCCTGTTGCTCAGAGCGTGTGCTCTAACCAACTGAGCCACCTGGCCACCCCCATAAATCTTTTAATACCTTGGTGGGCTCACCAGCTTTGACTTTAGCCTAAGAAGTCAATGCAGGATTTTAATCGGGCCTATTTTGTTTAGATTAGTACTTTGGAAAGCTCTTAGAATGCTAAGAGGCCTCTGTTCCACTTATCAACCACTGCATTACACATTATCCAAAATTTAACTGTGTGAAGCAATCATTTATTATGTTCACAGATTCTTTGGGTCAAGAATTAGGCAGGGTATACCAAGGATAGCTTCTCTCTTCTCCACAGTGTCTGAGGCTTCAGCTGGCAGACGCAAAGGCTAGGGGCTGGAATAATCTGCAAGTTTGTTTGCTGGCGTGTCTGTTGGTTCTGCTGGTCGCCAGCTGAAAGCCTCAGGACCTCCACACCGGCCTCTCTCAGTGGTCTTTCCGCTTGGATTAGTGTGGGTTTCCTCACAGCATGGCAGCTGGATTCCAGGGCGAGCATCCAAGACAGAGAGCAAGCCAGGCAGAAACCATACTGCATTTCATGCCCTAACCCTGGGTGTCACACTGTGTCACTTCTGCTACATTCTGTTTATCAAGGAAGCTACTGAGCCCTGCCCAGTTTCAAGGGGAAAGGAAGTAGACTCCACTTCTTGATGGAGAATGACAAGGTTCTGGGAGGGCATGGGGCACTCCATTTTTGGAGAATATGATCTGTAGCCTCAATGAGGGACATGAATTCAGTGAAATCGTTATTATCCTTCAAAGTGTACGCGGCATCTGAGCACTCCCCACTCCTCTGACCTCACCTGCCGCCACTCTCCCCCAACGCATTCCCTTCAGGCCTCACCAGCCTCTTTTTCTTCACACATGGTGAACATCCCTCCTCTGTCTCAGGGCCTTTGCACTTGCTGTTCCTGCTGCCAGGGATGCTTGTCCCTCTGATACTTTCCTGGCGTCCTCCTTCAGATCCTTCAGGCTCTGCTCACCTTCTCCGAGAGGCCCCCTAAAAATAACAGCCCCCCTCTTTCAATTTCTGTTGCCATCTCTGGCTTCCTTTTTATTTGTGGCAATTATTAACACCTGGCAAAACTATATGTGTTTATTGTTTATTATCTGTCTCTTCCCACTAGAATGCAGGCTCCATGAGGGCTGGGACTCTGTTTTATTCACAGCTGCATCTCCACCACCCAAAACAGTGTCTGATGCCAATAAGTGCACAATATTTGTCGGATAAATGAACGATGGGCTTCTTTGGGTGTGAAAGTCAGCAATCCACCCCCAGGCATGGTCTAGGAGAGTGGTTCTTAAAATATAATCCAGGGATCTTTGGAGGTCCCCAAGGCCCTTTCCTGGGGAGAAGGGTGTCTACATTGTCAAAACTATGTTTATAACAATACTAAGTCATTATTTGCCATTTTCATCCTTATTCTGTCATGAATGTACAGTGAAATTTCCCAAAGGTTGTATGACATGTGATATTGTAGCAGATTAGATGCAAAAGCAGATGTAAGATTCCAGCTGTCTTCTATTAAGCCAGACATTAAAAAGATCTACAAAATTGTAAAACAATGCTGTGTTTCTCACTACTTCTTTTTGTGTGTTTGTTTTGGAAAATATAATTATTTAAAATAAAAATGTTTTGTATGTTAACATGTAATGAGTTTATTATTGCTATTTTAAATGACTTCATAGATAAATATTTTAAAATTTTCCCAGTTTTAATTTATAATAGAGTAAATATTGGTAAATAGCCAATGTTTAAAATGTTCAACAGGGTTACTGATAATTTTTAAGAATGTAAAGTAGTTCTGAGATGAAAATCAAAGGGCGGAAAGTAGAGGCTAAGTTGTTCTCCATGCTGCCGAGCCGGGGACTTGGGATCTGACCACCAGCAGTCCCAGAGAGAGATGAGGCTTGGGAGGAGGCTGAGGGGCCTGGACTCAGAGAGGAGCTGCAGTGTGCAAAGGAGCCCTTTGTCGCAGTGGCCCACGCACCCTGGAGGGACAAGGCCATGGCAGCAGTTTCTGAGTTTAGAGATGACCAAAAATGTTATAGGGACAGTCACGTATAATATTGATTGTTTATTGTCTTAATTGGTCCAAAAAGATTTAATTTGTTTGGAAGAATATGCAAACAATGTTTTTATTTTCATAATAAGTTGCATGCAATAACAGAAGAATAAAGCAACCATATCCTTGAAATCAAAAGTGAAAAGCATAACACTGGTACAAGATAACTTCAGCTTCTAAAATTAAAAGTCAAGCAAGGAAAATAATTTTTTAAAAATTAGATAATGAATAGCCACAAAATTTCCAATTAATGAAAGCGACACGGATTTAAGCAAACTAGCTCACAAGAGACTGATGAACACACTAGACACAAACTGTCAAAGGACCTGGCAGTCTTATTCTGAGTGATCACAGCCCTAGGAAAGGTCTCCGGGAGGCCAAGTAATGACCAGGGTCATGACTGATGGGTCTTGAGTCAAGAAGTTATAGGATTGGGCCGGCAGAGTTGTGCATTGGTTAAGAGCTGGTTTTGGGATGCCAGCGGCCCCGGTTCGGATCCCGCATATTAGGGCCAGTGACACTGCCCTCTACAGCTAACAACAGCTCCACCTGGAGCTGGGCTGTGTGAGCCCCGGCGACGGTGTTGGCTGCAGCCCCTGATGCAGTGGGCTGCCATGGGCTGCGGTGAGTGGCCGGCAGCCAGCGTGAGCTGCCAAGAGCTGCTGTGAGAGGCCGTTCAGAGGCCGGCGACCGATCTGCCTCATCCGGGAAGAGCGCAATGAGGAAACCAACAGGGGCCAGTGAAGCAATGTTCTCTACAACTAGACTGAAGAACAAAAGGACAGCAACTTTGTTCCCCTTCCCCGGTTCCCCAATAAAAATCTTTAAAAAAAAAAAAAAGAAGTTATAGGATTTACGTGATACCCTTCCAGTAAATACCTTTTCTGCTTATATTAGCCAGAGTTGGCTTCTTCACACTTAAACAGTCTCTGCAGGTCACACGCGTGCTCCCCACAGGATACTTTCTAGTGTATTCACGCTCATCGGGTGTGGCAGACGCTGTGGGTACCCTCCTAACTATCCATTCTCCCCTTTTTCCTTACTAACATAACACTGGTTTTATTGGCAGAGACAAGTGCCCTCCTCAGCTGCTTGTGATGCAGCCATGACGGCTGCAGTTGAGCCATTTCAGAAGTCTGAGGGAAAGTCCAGAAAGGCCAACAAGCCAGTTCCAGAGACCTATGGCCTGAATCTTAAAGTCACTGAGCAATTCACTTAGCCCTGGGCTTCTCATTAGGTGAGAAAAGACCTATTTTGTTTAAGCCATTGTTATTTGAGTTTTCTTTTACATGTAGGCAAGCTAAATCCATAACTAATACGCCAAGAACCAGCTATGTTGTTACCTGTGATGGCCATGAGAATGGCTTTCTCACATCTTTTTTTTTTTTTTTTTTTTATTTTTATTTTATTTTATTGGTTTTCGGTGTACAACACAATGCAATAGTTATACTCTTTACCCCCCAAAGTGAAAACGCCCCTCCCCCAGTTCGCCACCCCACTCCCCCCCCATATCATACATATCCATCACAACTCCCCTGACTCCCCTCCACAGCATACTCCACATCCCGTGACCACCCACATATTCAGTTGCAGTTGGCATACAATACTATACAACATCAGCTTCAGGTGTACAATACAGTGATCAAACCTCTACTCCATCCATGAAGTGGTCTCCCTAACAAGACATGTGACTATCTGACATGCCACAAAATTTTTACAACATTATTATATTCCCTGAACTGTGTTTCATATCCCTGCGGCAATATTGTAGTTGTCTATTTATGCTGTCTAATCCCTTCCCCTTTCCCCCTTCCCCACCCCCCTCCCAACTAGCAACCCTCAGTTTTTCCTCTACATCTATGAGTCTGTTTACTTTGATCGTTCACTCAGTTCTTCAGACTCCACACACAAGTGAGATCACATGGTACCTGTCCTTCTCCAACTGACTTATTTCTCACAACATAATAGTCTCTTCACAACATTATCAATTACATTCCCAGAACTGCCCCCATATCCCTGCGGCAACATTGTAGTCCCACATACACTGTCCAAAACCTTCCCCCTCTCCCTCTTCCCCACTCCCTCCCAACCAGCAACCATCAGTTTTTCCTTTATATCTGCTTGATATGACGTCTATCTTCTTAAATTGTCTCTCTGGGTTAGCTTGTTTACCCCTTTCTTTTGTTTAAAAAAGTCCTTTTAACATTTCTTGCAATGCTGGCTTGGTGGTAATGAATTCCTTAAGCTTATTCTTTTCTGAGAAGCTCTTTATTTCTCCTTCAATTTTAAGTGATAGCCATGCTGGGTAGAGCAATCTTGGTTGTAGGCCTTTATTTTGTGTCACTTTGAGTATCTCCTGCCACTCCCTTCTGGCCTGCAGAGTTTCTGTAGACAAGTCAGCTGTTAGTCTAACAGGAGTTCCTTTGTATGTAACCTGCTGTCTTTCTCTTGCAGCCTCTAGGATTCTGTCTCTGTCTTTAACCTTTGCCATTTTAACTATGATGTGTCTTGGTGTGGACCTGTTTGGGTTCAGCTTGTTTGGAACCCTCTGCACTTCCTGGGCATGTATGTTGATTTCCTTTACCAGGGTAGGGAAGTTTTCAGTCATTATTTTTTGAAATACCTTTTCAACCCCTTGCTTCTTCTCTTCTCCTTCTGGTATCCCTATGATTCGAAGGTGGTTGCGCTTCACCTTGTCCCAAAGGGGCTCTTAAACTATTTTCATTGTTTTTTATTCTTTGGTCTTTTTGCTGTGCCAACTGGGTGAGTTCTGCTATTTTATCTTCCAAAGCGCTGATCCGCTCCTCTGCTTCATCTACTCTACTGGTGATTCCTTCGAGTGTGTTCTTCATTTCAGTTATTGTATTCTTTAGTTCTAACAGGTTGTTTTTTATGGTTTCCCTATCCTTCTTTATGTCCTCGCTAAGTTCCTTAAACATTCTTATCATCAATGTTCTAAACTGTGTCTCTGAAAGGTTGGATCCCTCTGTTTCATTTGGTTCCATTTCTGGAGGTTTCTTCTGATCTTTTACTTGTGACATGTTTCTTTGTTTCCCCATTCTGGCTGTTGCTCTGGGATTGCTTTGTTGTATTAGATAGATCACCAGGAGAGCCCTGGCTGGATCACGCAGGCACACAGCTCACGGCCCAACACTCCCAGGAGAACTCCCAGTCTCAGCCTGTCCCAATCAGCCGCTCGCAGATCAGGCCGAGCAGCCCGACAACCAATCACCAGCCTGGTAACTCTGCAAGCGGAGTGTGGAAAGCAGAGACCCAAGGCGGCTTGCGTGCTCCCGCGTCTCAGTGAGCAGCCTGTTGGAGTAGGATCACTCCCACTAGGCGTTTCCCTGGCAACACAGCACAAGCCGAGCGGAGGGTGGGGATCCGAGGCGGCTCGCGCACTCCGGGGTCTCAGTGAGAAGCCGTAGAAGCCGGAGGGCACCACCCTGCGTTTCCCTGGCAACGCAGTATAAGCTGGGCGGAGGGTGGGGATCCAAGGCTGCAGGTACGCGCACGCACGCACACACACACGTACTTCTGCGCCAATTCCACCAGACCAATTAGGTCTCGGACCTGATCCTTCGTGGGAGGGCCCAAGCCCGACAAAATGGCGCCCTCCTTACACCACTCGCATGCAAGCTCCGCACCACGGGAACAACAATCCAAAAACCTCCAGCCTTTGCACCAAAGGTGCTCAGCTCAGTCCGTCCCCACAGTCTCCCCGCTCACACAGCCACTCTCTCCACCAGGAACCAGGTAAGTGCTCACCGGCGAGCAAGCCCGGGCGCCGGCCCCACTGATTCTCCAGCCGCTCTTAGCCTCACCGAGCTGAGCAAAGAGAGTCCTTACTAATTTATTGCCGGCTATCTTAGAACTCCTCTTCCCGGCAAAGGAGCTCCTGGGCTGGTGAGCTTGGGGAGCGGCCAGAGGGTCTCTCCCCCAACCAGACAAGCTTCCCACGGCTGGGGCTTCCCTCACGGGTTTGCCCTCTCTCGTCTCCGCCCGTCCTACCAGACCCGACGTGGCCTCCTCTTTAAGTTCTTCGTTTAGTGGTTCTGTTCCTCCAGTGTTCCGGGGACCTCCAGGGTTGAATGCTGTATAATTTGCTTGTAATTTTGGTGTGATCCTGGGATGCAGTTAGCACAGCGTCTGTCTATTGCGCCATTTTACCGGAAGTTTCCTTAATGTGTCTTTCTCACATCTTTGATTGCAGGGATCTAACTGACCACGGGACCCAGATGCTGCCTTCCTAAATCCATCACTGCATTGGTGCTAAGGTGAAATTTCCTCCCACAATTCAAAACAGAATTTTTTAAAAAGCTGTTGAGCTTGTTTGGCTTGGGGAGACCACACTAAAAATCTGGGAAACTCTATAGAAACCCAAGAGTCTGCAATCAGATTGCTTTGCAAGTGTCCGTAAGGTCTTACCCACTTTACAGCTCAGCTCGCACTCTTGAGCGAGCTCTTCACCAACTGAGCCATTCAGCCGGCCCTTACATATCGTTTTTAATGATACTGACTTTTTGGTGACCAATTTCTGGTCTCAATTGCATCAAATAAGAGGGCTTCTACTGAAATGATAATACTACATGTGAATTGCTTTATTGTGCAATTACTGTATACCCAGAGTGGAAGGCTTCAGTGTAATCCAGCAGAAGGATGGGTAAAGAGGAAGGATATTCCAGGGGCCTGGAGTTGGCTAATAAACAGGGCTTGGACAACAATGTTCTTCAAGGTTGAAGGACATGTGAGGGGGCACCAAGAGGACTAGAAGAGGAGCGTAGTTGGGAGACAAGAGAGGAGGACACAGTTTTGGGGTAAAATTGTTCCTGATGATGACAAGACCTATGGTGAGGCCATGGGAGCAGGTGGGTACCTGGCTGAAGGAGAGGCAAAGGCTACCGTGGGAGAGGAGGAATTGTAGATCGGGGTTTTGGGTGCATGAGTCATGTATTGAACTCAGAAGTCTTTTAGGCTGGCAGCAAGATTGGGCCTGGAGAAGAAATTGGGGGTTAGTGATGTGCAGGAAGTAGTGATATGCTAGAAGCAGCTCATACTGCCTCATGAAAGCCAACTGTTAAATTTTCAGTTTTGTAATCTGGTTGTTAAACACGGGCATTATTAAAAATTTCATTATATGAACTTATCACTTCCTAAAGACTTTATGTTATATTGCTACTCATGGTCTTGAAGTTTTTCTTCTTCTTTTTTTTTTTTCTTTTTTAAATTGGGGAATTGGGGGAGGGGAACAGTGTTGGGGAATTAGGAAAGGGGACTAGCCAAGTTGTTGTTCTTCAATCTTACTTGTGAAGGGCGCAGCAAGCTCAGCTCCAAGTCCAGTCACGCCGCTCAGCTCAAGGTGCTGTGTTCAATTAGTTGTGGGTGGGCGTAGCCACCATCCCATGCGGGAGTCCAACCAACAGTCTTGTTGTTAAGAGCACATGCTCTATCCCCTGAGCCACCCCGGTGGCAGCTCAGCTCAAGGTGCCAAGTTCAGTCTTAGTTGGGGGCAGGTGTAGCGCACCATCAAACAGGCAGTCTTTTTAGGAGCTCATGCTCTCACCAGCTGAGCCATCCTGCCACCTGTTGGCAATTCAGCTCAAGCGCAGTGTCACTGGCCCATATGGGAATCGAAATGGTGGCCCTGTTGCTCAGAGCTTGCACTCTTAAGCTAACTCTTAACCAACTGAGCCACTTGGCCGGTCCCCAGTCTTGAAGTTTTGTTTTGTTTTGTTTTGTTTTTGAGGGCAGTGTTACTGGCCCTCATATGTGGGACCCGAACCGGGGCTGCTGGCTTGGAGCCAGCACTTAACCACTGCGCCACTCAGCCTGCCCAAGTTTTTTCTGTTGCCTGTGTCTGTGTGGTGGAAATGCTACATAAGGTGTGCTATGGTGTGTCCGCACCCAAGTCACCCTGCAGTGACACCCTGTTGGTGGCCTGGTGTCAGCCATGCTGGAAGCATGTACGTCCCAGACATTCGCAAACACTGCAAATATAGAGTGTGGCTTACTGCTTTGTTCATTATCTACGCTCATTCATCCATTGCAGCCCTAGGCTGGCAATGGAAAACCAATGAGAGCATTCTATGAGATTGGAATATACAGTAAAAAGCACTATATATTTTATTATGTGTAAGTTGTGTGTTGCACATCCTTTGGATCAGTAAAACTTATAATAAATGCCAGGGGTGCCAAAAAATGTACACATTTTAAGAGATGTTACCTACTCGTATGTATTACTTTTTTTTTTCTTTTAATTTAATTTAATTTTTTTGAGGGCAGTGTCACTGGCCCCCATATGTGGGACCTGAACCGGGGCTGCTGGCTTCCCAAGCCAGCACTTAACCACCGTGCCACTCAGCCGGCCCTGTATTACTTTTTGAAGTTGAATTGAATTACTGTAGCAATGTGTAGTATGATGTTTGCTCAAAAGATGGTATTAATCAAATGAATGCTAAGCATTATTCATTGTATTACAATTTTAATACAGTTTTTTTCTTTTTTAAAATGTGTATACATTTTTTTGGGCACACTCTGTATATGTGTACATTTATGTATACATTTTCCCCCCAAAGAGCCCGTTGTTACACATTTATCAACCTCACTCAACCAAGGTCTTGTTTTCCTCAGACTGGCAGTGGGTGATAGTGAGCACCCCCGAACTCAGTCTCCTAGGGAGTCAGGCTCCTATGTAACCCATAGCACTGGGTGGCAGAAAGGGAAGGTACTGAGCACCAGGCAGAGGCATCTCACCCATGGAGGTGTCCAGAAGACGTGGGATGCATGTGGGCATCCAGAGGATGAGTAGGGATCAGGTAGGCAGTGCAACAGTTGAGCAAAGCAGGCTGTGCACAGAAGCAACAGGGGCAGAGGCTAGGAAGCTGAGGAACACAGGGTGTGCCCGCGGGCAGAAGAGAAACCAGCAGGACAGGGGTAGGGGTGCTCCTGGCCCGGTGGTACCTGGAGAGTGAGGAAAGAGTAGCTTTTACTTAAGAGGGTCTCCTGGATCCCAGGCCTAAGAAGAGGAAGACTCTGGGCAAAGGAACAGGGACAGGAGTCCGGGGAGGGGATGAGAGGATAGAATACCCTGTGCAAAGGTAAAGAGGTGAAGGAGAGCCTGAGTCTTCAAACTGTAAGCAGTTGTGGGTGGCTGGAGTACCTTTAGGGGGCGGTGCGCAAAAGATAAGGCTGAGGAGTGGCCAGGGCTGAGGTGAGGAAGGCTGTAAACCACTCGGTGTGGAGACCCAGGAGGGTGCTAAATAGACAGCGGCAGGATTCCCATCCCTGCGGCCGCTTAGAGGAGGATGAGAGGGTGGAGAGGCTGGAGAATGTGATATCCTTGGGGAGACGATTGCCGAGATGATGGAACAGGGTATGGGTGTGGGGGTGCAAACAGGAGAATGGACTCCAAAGGTGTGTGGACACAGAATTGACAGGACTTAACTTCCACAGTTCTGGCTTGGATGACTGAGGGTTGGGACAACATTTTGAAGAGTACTAGTCAGCTTTTTTGTAGAATGTTTCTCTGAAGTTTGGATCACTTTATAGATTCACATAATAGAGCTTCCCTCCTATGAAACAAAAACCTTGAGACCTAACTCATAAATATACTCTTAGTTTTTACTAAAAATATTTTTTTGTCATTTTTAGCTATATTCAGAGTCAAGTTGGTGATGTATCGATTTTGGTAAAGAAAATTTCACAGAAAAGTAGATATAATAATTATAAGACATTCTTAGAGACTACACAAGGAAAACAATATAAATTTAAAATAACCTGCATGTTAGGTAATTTAATGCCCAAATGAATAAAAGGGCTTAAGTCAAGCAAATTGTTTCTACTTTGGAAAAAAAATCTTCACAATTTTTGTTTTTTTTTTGTTTTTTTTTTCCAGGACAGTGTCACTGACCCCCATATGTGGGACCGGAACCAGGGCCACCGGTCTCCCAAGACCAGCGCTTAACCACTGCACCACTCGGCTGGCCCACAATTTTGGTTTCAATATAAGCAGTTTTACATTTGTTTTTATTTCTAAAGAAGGAACAGAAAGCACAAAGGTTTTTCTTTATTTTTAATGGCCTACTAGAAATGAACACTCTAAAAGAGTCTGTCTACACTATCCTAATATATTAATTTATTGGACACAAAATGGAGGTAACTTTTTGAAATGGATTGGCTTCTAGGTAGAAATGTAGACTAATAGATATAACCCAATAGAGAGGGATTTGGGGCACATGAATCTTATTTCAAATAAATCCAGAGTCTGTTTTGGAATTGCTTTTTAATTTTGAATAGATTACTCAGCCCTGAATCTTTCTTTGCCTTCATTTACTAGCACATAAAATGTAGATAATACTTGTCACTTGACTTCTAAAGGTTAATTCTTCAGTTATGAGGTGACCCTTGGAGCATACTTGAAAGTAAGTTCTGTACAGCTGTTAAGTGCTAATATGATAATAGGTTTTCTCAGTATTCCCTTAGTGGACCCTGAAGATTCACATCCACTTCCAGACTTTGGAACTGGGAGGTTGCCAGAGGAAAAGGTGTTGAAATAACTGAGTTGACAGGACCTCCTTTCTAGCCTCTAGCCCCGACATTCTCTCAGTCTCTGCATATAGAAAAACCCCTTTTTAGCTGACTTACTTAGATAACTCAGCATATGGCCTATGGTTAACTGGCTCACACTGATCTGACACCTGATAATTAATGCCAGCTTTCAGCTTCTGTAAAAATGCTTTGTTTATAAGAAACTGTCTGAAATCTATGGAAACCACCTACAAACTAAGAAAAGCAGCTTGTGGTTTTTACCTTTATAAACTCTTCACTCTGCTTGTTCGGGGCTGTGAGTTTGTTCAGGGCATGAGCCCACTCACAGTTACCGGCCGTAAATAAAGACTCCAAAACAGCTGTTCGGTTTGTATTTATTTGCTGGGTGCAACAGTGTCAGATTCAGGGGAGAGGAAGAGGGACAGTGGAGATAAAAGCAAGACTGGCTTTGCAATATATCTAAGCTGTCAGGCAGGGAAGGACTGGAACACTTCTTGTGCATTTGGTATCCAGGGGCTCAGCCAGTGCCAGGGTCAATACCTACCAGGCCCAGGCTGAGACTTACAAAGGGCAGTCAGTGGGAGCAGGGTTGGATGGGCACTCCTGGCCTAACTCGCCAAGCAAGCAGTGACAGTTGCATGTTCAGAGCTGCTGGCTAGGCTGCGAGAGGTGGTCATGGCCAAGCTGTGTGCAGGCCAGCCACCCACCCTTCTAGCTGCCAGAAGAGCAGCCTACCTGGTGGAGAATTAGCGCAAGTGTTTGTCACTGTGGGCGTGGGTGCCCCCAAGTGGTCTATCGGAGGCACTGCGGGTAGAAGGGAGGCAGTGAAGGGTGGCGTTTGACTAGGGAGGGCCTCATACACAGGCAGTAGGTTAGAGGTCAGGGATTGTCCTTGTTCCTTAGACTCAAGCGACCCTAGGGATCCCCATTTTTTTTAAAAGCTGACTACTTTATTGAATAATAATTTACAGACAATAAAATGTACAGATGTTAAGTTCAGTTTGATAAGTTTGGACAATTTTATATACCTTGTAACTACCACACAAAGTAAGATCTAGAATATTTCCATCACCACAGAAATTTATTTTCTGTCTCTTTCCAGTCAATCTACCTCCCTCCCCAACCAGCAACCACTATTCTGATTTCTATCACGTTAATTTTCCTGTTCTTGAGCTTCATGTAAGTAGAATTATGTAGTATGGATTTCCTGGTCTGGCTTATTTTGCTCAACATAATATATTTTAGATTGATCCTTGTTCTTGTATGTATCAGTAGCATATTCATTTTATTGTCAAATCATATTACATTGTATGAATATACAATACTTTCTTTTTTTTTTGGAGGGCAGTGTCACTGGCCCTCATATGTGGGACCCGAACCGGGGCTGCTCACATCCCAAGCCAGCTCTTAACCACTGCGCCACTAGGCCAGCCCTATACAATAATTTCTTTATCAATTCTCTTGTTGATGGCTGTTTCCAGTTTTTAGCTTTTATGAATAAAGCTGCAATGAATTTGCAAGTCTTTTGTGAACATGTTTTTATTTCTCTTGGGTATATACCTAGAAGTAGAATGGCTAGGTTCAACTGGAACTCTATGTTTAACTTCTTTTTTAAAAAAAAATAATTTATTGGGTGTGTTTTTCTAAATTTTATTTTTTATATTTTTTGAGGGCAGTGTCACTGGCCCTCATATGTGGGACCTGAACCGGGGCCGCTGGCTTCCTAAGCCAGCACTTAACCACTGCACCACTTGGCCGGCCCTATGTTTAACTTCTTTGAGGAGCTGCCGGAGTGTTTTCTAAAGTGGCTGCACCATTTATATCTCCACCAGCAGTATATGAAGGTTCTAATTCCTCCACAGCCCTGTCAATACTTATTATTACCTGTCTTTTTTTATTATAGCCATTCTAGTGGATGTGAAGTGGCATCTCATTGTGGTTTTGATTTGCATTTCTCTGATGACTAATGATGTTGAGCATGTTTTCGTGTGCTTATCAGCCATCTGTACATCTTTGGAGAAAGTCCTATTCATATCTCTTGCCCATTTTTAAAATGGGTTATTTGGCTTTTCATTATTGTGTTGTAGGAATTCTTCATATATTCTACAATAGATGCTAGTCTCTGTTCAGATATAGGATTTACAAATATTTTCTCCCATTCTATGGATTGCCTAGAAGAGGTTCCTATCTAGTTGGGGAGAGAAGACAAACACAGGGAGTGGGCTGGAGGGAAAGAGGTGTGCAGGATAGAGGCACAGAACTGGGAGGTCTAGCATGAACTTTCTGAGCTTCAGGGGTGTCCATCCGGGTACTGAGTGCGCTGGACGAGCTGACACTGCTGTGGCTCTGCAGGCAAGAATGTGTGTCGCCGTGTCCTCAGTGCTGTGCAGCACGTACACATGAAGTATCAGGGACGTGCCATCTCACAAGGCCTGGAGCATGGTGTGGGGTGGAGGGAGCAGGAGACTCTTTCTTAAGAAAGGAGACTCCACATTGCAAATTTCCACAGGACTAACTGGTTACCTTGGAAGCAGCATGATGTGGCTTGAGAGCCAGACAAGATCTGGGTTTAGATCTTGGCTGTAGTAGATGCTACCACATAACATCTACATAGCGTCTTCCCATGCTCCCTTAGCTATTCCTGGTGGTTTCATATTGTAAGCCCCCAGGATTTTTCTGCTGAGAACTTCCTCTGCTCAGAAGGCACACAGGGGAGTATGGAGGTGCTAGGAGCAGCCCTCAACCCTTAGTTTCCTCAATCATTTGGTGGGATACCTGTGTTGTGTTCTGCACTGTGTTCCAGAGGTCCCCAGTAAGATCGAGTCCCCATTGCTCACAGTGCCCACCTGCTCGTTATTGCACACTGAATTAGTTCTTTTCATTTCTTTGTTTCAACTTCCTCCACTTCCCTACTAGTGCTTCCTGTGATCATCTCTCACCTAGACCATTTGTATTCACATCCTTATCTCAGCGTCTGCTTGGGGAAACCCAACCTAAAGTTGCTGGTTCTTCCATTTCTAAGAAACATACATTCTGTTTCCTTGGGCAGATCACTTCACCTTTCTGAACCTCACTTTATTCATTTAAAAAATGGGGATAAAAACACTTATTCATAGGATAGTCATGAGGCTTAGCATCTCAGACATATTAAGAGTTCAGTAAATGCTAGTCCTCTTTTCTGTTCAGTTGTTTCCTGGCCTGTAACATAGATATTCTCCCAGAGCCCCTTGGTGGACATGCCTCATTCAGCCGTAGGTAGGCAGGAAAAGACAAGCAGCCTGGAGCTGGCCCTGTGGGTACCTGGATGGTTGCTCCCAGTTTCTTGCTCTCTCCCTGCAGCAGGATTAAACATCCCCATTGGCATGCCTTGCAGCCTCTAGAGGGAGCGTGTTTCCCTGTCACCCGTACATTAGTGATAAAATCTGCTTTGGTGAATGGCATATGAACTGATGTGACACCACATTTGAAGAGAAGCTTGAAATGTGTTATTGCATGATCTGGATCAGGCTCTTTCTTTCTCTTTCTTTCTTTCTTTCTTTCTTTCTTTCTTTCTTTCTTTCTTTCTTTCTTTCTTTCTTTCTCTCTCTCTCTCTCTCTCTCTCTCTCTCTCTCTCTCTCTTTCTTTCTTTCTTTCTTTTTAATATTTTATTAGGGAATCGGGGAAGGGGAACAGACAAGTTGTCCTTTTGTTCTTCATTCTAGTTGTGGAGGACATCGCTTCACTGGCCCATGTCGGTATTATCACTTCTCCCTTCCCGGGTGAGGCAGTTGCTCATTGGCCATTGGACGGCCGCTCACGGTGACTCACGGCAGCTCACAGCAGCTCACGAAAGCACATGCCAGCTGCCAGCCAGCCCCACTGCAGCCTACGCCATCGCCGGCGACTCTCGGCAGCCCAGCTCCAGGTTGTGGCTCAGGCTCTTTCATTCTCACCCTCCACCATGAGAAAAACATATCGCCAGAGCCTGGCACACCATATGAACTAGCACTTATTAAACACGTATTGTGTACCAGGCATCGTCCCATGTGTTACACATGTCTACAAGTGTTAATTAATTTCATCTTCACAGGAATGTTGAGACACAGGTCCTATTATCATCATCCTTATTTTACATATGTGGAAAATGAAGGTTCAATAAGGTTGAATAACTTGCTCAAGCTTACAGAGCTGGGACAGGTCAGGCAGCCTGCCTTCTAGGTCCATATTCTTAACCACTGCACTATGCTGTTTCTCTTAATAGGTGATCAGCAAATGCTTGTTGAATAAAAGCTTGTTTAAACGATTGTCACTACTGAAGCATCATTCCCTTCTATTCATCCACTCTGAAGGTGCAATATACTGGGACAAAGATGGGCTTCTGACTTTGGACCTGGGCACTTTTCCTGCCTCAGTTGTTAGCCAAATAGGAGGTCCTTCTGATTCTCCTGATTGGGGAAATGTCGTCTGTGGACATCAGATGGGGACACAAACATTTCTCTTATAGGACCCACACGAACCACAAGCTAGTGCCTATAAATTTCATGTGGACCCCCAAAATCTTCCCTGTAGACTTCAATGTGGACCTCAGACCCCTTTCCTGAAGGCTCATGTGAAGGCGTCTATCTTTCTTGAGGCCCACATGGACTCCCAGCATGCCTACTGTAGAAGCCATGTTTGATAACCTCCTCAGTTCTCATTCATCATCTCATTGGGTCCTCCCTGCAGCTCTGTAAATAGGTCAAAGCTTGCCTTATAGCAGGGATAGAGAGCAGTGACCATGCAGGGGAACTAGGGACAGGATCAACAGCAGAGCCTATTGTCCTGCCCATAGCCCAGGACTCTTCCCTCCTGATTGGCCTGGTGGCTAGAATATGCTTCCTGCTTAATTTTCCACAGACCCTGAGGCCCCCTCCCTTTTCTTCCCTCTCCCTCAGTTCTTGTCTGCCTTTCTTCACTCCTGCCCCCTTTCTAGCCCAGCTGTGGGAGTGAGGCCCCACTCCCAGCAGGCTGAAGCCAGACAATGGGCCCTTATTCTGGGCAAAGAATCCCTGCAGTGTCTCCCATCCATGGAGGCCCCCTTCCAGGCCCAGGATGGTGTGGGCAGAGGGCACTGTGGAGAGCACTGCAGAGGCCAGGAGCCATTGGCTGGCAGGACAGAGGGGGGGCTTTGGTTAGAGAGATCCCACATGAGGTTTACACTGTAAACACCACTCACAATAAAAGCCTGTCTTTCATTCCAGGCCCCGTTTCACCAAGTGGGTATTTGTCAACCATCATTAGCTCCGGGTTTTTCAACATTTACCCTGATCTCTATTCTTTTTAGGTGTTCATCTCTGCATGTCAGTCACTTTCATTCTGTTTTTCTGTCTCTTTGTCTTTCTATTCCCTTTGTAACTTGCCTGCCCCTCTTTCTTTCTCACTTCATCATGTTCTCTGTCCTCTCTCTTTTCTCTATCTTTCCATGTCTTTTTTCTCTTCAAATTTTGATATCTCCATGTTTCTGGACCTCTGTCTCTCCATGTTTCTATGCCTGTATGTTCATGGCTCTCCTCTCTTGTCTTCCTATGTCTCCCTTTCCATGGATCTTTGTCTTTATGTCTCTCTATATCTCGTCTCTGTCTCTTCATGTCTCATCTGCGATCTTCCATCCTCCATCCACTCTCTGTCACTTTGGGCCTGTGGATCTGAAGGACGTTTATCAATCGACATGCTCTCCTGCTAACAAAGCTCTTTCTCACTCTTTCTTTCTGGTAAATCCCAGAGGCCGCTGGGACCGGCATGGGAGGTTATTCTCCCCAGTTTACAGATTTGGCAGCTGAGGCTCCGGCGGCTGGTGTAGACTCCTTCCTCCAGGTTCTCGCCGCTGTACTCTTGTCTTCGCGGTGCCGCCCCCCACCTAATCCGACAGGGGCCAGAACATAGCACCTCGGACAGCTCCTGTAAGGTGCGGGGGCGGCCTGGCTGCCTTCTCGCGAGCGCAGGAAGAACGGCCCTAGAGGTGGCGCGGAAATCTCGCGAGAGCCGCTGGTGCTGGCAGGGGTGGCGAGGGCGTGCGAGGAGCAGCGCGCTCTCCCCGCCCCCAGCCCCCGAGTGGCTCGTGGCTCGCGGCTCGCGGCCGGCTCCGCGCCGCATAGCCGGGTGCAGCGCAGCGCAGCGCAGCGCCGCGGCCTTTCGCCAGCCGAGCGACAGCAGCGGGTGAGTCCTGGGACTAAAGGCTCGAGAAGGGCTTTGCAGGGAAGCTGGGCTAGAGGGGGGGTTCACCCCCTCTCCATCTTCGTACTCTTTATGCTTCACCTTTGCAGGGGGCAGGCCGAGCTGCTGGAGAGGTGGAGAGTCGAGGTGACCTTCCCTGTTTGGAGCGGGGAAGAGCGCCCCGGGTGTCTTCAGGACCCCCAACAGCCCCCGCCTCCCAATCCCCTTCCCCATCCCCAGCTCCTTCAGAGGGAACCCATGTCTTGGGTGACGTCAGACCCCTGGATTCTGAAGCCTGGGCCTTGGGTCCTCCATCCTTCCTCCACCCCCCAGCCCCACCTGGCGTTCCTTGGAAATTGGCCTCCTCTTCCTAGGCATGGCGCACGCGGCCGGGGGTGGGGGCTATTGGAGGCGGGGTAACTGTGGTCTCCTTTGGGTCCTTCTTAACAGAGGAGCCTGCAGGTGGACCCAGGTTGTTACCCTCTTCCCACGCCCCTCTCCCCGTCTTCCTCCTCTCCGGGGCGGCGGAGCTTTGGACAGCGGGTCTGAGCCGCCTCAGGGTTTGGGGGATGGGTGCGCTGGCTTGAGCCTGGGGTCCACCCAGGCTTTGGGGTGGTGGTGTGTTGAGGCCCCGGATATAGCTCATTCCAACGCTGGCAGGAATTGGTCACGAGGATGGAGCTGAGATGTCTGGGAACCTGTCCCTGTCCTTATCTCCGGAAGCTCCTGGTCTGGGGGTTCGGGGAACCAAGTAGAGATTGAGAATTCACCGTCTCAGACGGTTCCAAACGATAATGCCCCAGCTCCGGGATGGGGGCTTTAGGGAGGGACTTTCCTGCGGACACCAGGCGCCCAAAGAGAAAAGGAGGCAAGAGCCAGTGAATCAGAGACCTTGTGAGGAGGTGAAATTTGGATGAGAGGAGAGGCAAGAGAGTGCATTTCTGAGGAATGGTATGGTGAAAGGCACAGAAGTGGGGTTAAGCACAGCTGTTGGGGGGCCTGGCCTGTGAGTCCAGCCTGAGCCCATGGGGTTGGGGAGTCTGGAGAGTTTTGCAGCCTATTCCCACCCGTTCTGCCTCCAAGGGGCAGGGCTCAGAAAGAGGGAGATGGTTCTTGCAGGGACATGACTGGTGGAGAGAGATTTTGTTTGGGGCTACACAAGTCTTCCTAATTGAGATGTGATCTGGGTTTGGTGAGCCTGAAGGCAGTCTGCAGAGCTGAGAGAGGACTGTCTCTTGTGAATGATGGGCCACAGAAAGAGGTCTTCTTAGATCTCCCAAACCCATGCAGCCCTAGGAGGGGAGCTCTGGATAGGGCCTTGGGTTCTGTTGCTGTTTCTGTAATCCTTTCCCTGGCTGGCTACTTCTGAACAAGTTCATTCCCTTCTCTGGGCATCTCTTTGCCAGCACCTTTCTCTAGGGATGAACTAATAGGATTAAGTACTGACCTCCCCGAGGATGCTGCTTGTTCTAGTTTAGAGCATCCCTCCTAGTTCTCCCTCTTCCTTTCCTCCTCACTCCCTCTACTTCTCTGTCCCTGTCCCTCCCCACAGCATTTTCTTTACAGCATTTCCCGGAGTCTCCAAAGGTTTCCTGGAGGAAGTATGGGACAGCAGGGTTGACAGAGCTGTGGGCTTAGCCCAATTGGAGGAGGGCATCAGTTGCTACTCTCCTGCATCTTGGAAGGGTATCCAAGTTTTAAGCAAGAACATAGATTGACAGTGCTCTGTGTCCTGCCCTGTGTTGGGTGCCTCCTGGAAGCCCTATCTGTGAGAGAGTGAGAAAGAGATTGGATGAGAATGAGTGACTGCTTGGTGCCCAATAACTGGTTCAGAATTTAAGCAGTGGGATGTAGAGCTGGGATGTCTGGAAAGGCTTCCCAGGAGAGGTGGGATGTGAGGAAATAGTAGGACTTAGAGGAGCTGACAGGACTCTCTCTGGTTTAGGGGCACTAGAAAAAGAGGTGGCTAGACATGATCTCATACATGAAGCTGGGTTGTGTGGGAAGCAGGTCCACCTGTGGTAGAGAAGCAAAGGGCAGCTGACAGGAGGTTTGTAGCTGATTGACCGACACAAGACCATGACTGCCAGGCACCATATCAGTAGGGGCTACCAAAGAGCCGTCATAGGACCTTTGTGGGGGGCCAGCCTCCGCGGAGGATCCAGGGGTTCCCTCAGGTGTGGACGGAGTCGGTGAGGGGAAAGAAGGGAGTGGAGACACCGGGGAGTTTCAGAGTAATGTCACACTTTATTGTTACAGCATGTCCCCTTTTATAGGGACTTTTAACCATTACCTCAATCACAAGTTATGTTTAACATAGTTTTGTGTTTTTTTGTGTGTTTTTTTTGAGGGCAGTGTCCCTCATATGTGGGACCGAACTGGGGCTGCTGGATTCCCAAGCCAGCGCTTAACCACCACGCCACTCGGCTGGTCCTAACATAGTTTTAATGTTTTGTCTTTCTTAGGACTTTTACAGTCTTTACATCCTTGTAATTGTTTTCTCCAGGGTTCACTGTGACCAATGTTCAAGGATTAACTTATTTTTACATATCACCTAAAGAGTGGTTAACATGACTACGTAGTCACTATCTCAAATTCCAGCAGCTAAACATAATCGTAAAACTCACAGAGCGTATACTTGAGTTATTACTAAGAGACTAGGAGTGGCTGTGTTTAGGGTTAAAAATTATCTAAAGTCTATTCCTATGTAAATACAATACTTAGCAACCAAAGGGGGTCTCAAACTTTTCTTATCCTACGAGGGGCTACATATTATTATAATAGAGGGTAACATCTGTTTCTCAGTCAAAGCTTCAGTATCTGTTGCTACAGCAATGTACAAAGCAAAGAGTTAAAACAAGGCTGTTGGTTAACATACCCTGTGGTCAGTAAGTTGCCTCTTATCAGAACTCTCATGGCTGGGAGACCTGTCACAGCAACACAGGCCAGTGAGCTCAAGGACTGATGTTATTATCAGTTTCTCACAGGCAGGCTGTCAGTTTCTCACAGACAGGCTGTTGGTCTATGTGGCCAGGGGTCTGAGCCTCTGTTTTCAAGAGGCTTGAGTCCCCTTTTTCTCAGTCCTGAGGTCCCCATGGGGGCTATTGCCTGGCTTGGGTTGTCTCCTTCTCTTAGGAGATCGTGCCTGTCATTGACTGCATAGCCATCTCTCATTGGGGTACCACAGGAACTTGTCATAAATGCAGTGAAAGTACTGTCTCCTATAGGATCTGATGTGGAGGAAAGGCACATGGGTTCATAGAGGCAGGAGATATTACATGACCAACCATAAGGCAGCACCCCAGACATCCAGTGCTGAGCGTAGATCTTTACTTCAATGTGACCTTGTCAGACATCAGGGTGCTGTTGGCTCCCAGCAGACCTTGACAACAGTGCCAAGAGGGCTGCTTTCTGAGCGTGATCCATAATCCTGGGACTAAAGGTGTGAAGTGGGATACGGGGACCAGAGGTAGAGCAAGAGAGGTAAACTTCCATCTTAGATAGGCTCTGGGCATGCAGGAAGAAAATGACCATTTCTGTGCCACGGTTGAGGGGCTCATGCTGGGGAGCAGGGAGCCCTGGAACCAGCCCCAGCGCTCTGGCCTGACCTGAGGCCTGGCTTCAGTTCCTTCTCTCTGCCAACGGCGTCACTCTCTCCACTGTGGGAGCTTCTGTCCTTCCGGGTTTACAGTAAGAAATGGAATAAGTTATAATCTGGGTTTTCAAAAACAAAATTCAGGTAGTATTTACTATCTTATTGGTAACTAAGGAGGTGCTTTCTTAGGTCTGCATATTTGGGAGGTATGTAGCCCTCCTCCCACCCAATCCCCACCACCAACATGTCTGAAGGATTCATTTGAAGAGCAGATTGCTACATCTTCTATTTTGAAGTCAAGAAATTTGGTTTGCAGAGGCCAGTCCTTTCTCTTTCTCTCTTGCGTTCTCTCTCTCTCTCTCTCTCTCTCTCTCTCTCTCTCTCTCTCTCTCTGACACACACACACACACACACACACACACGCGCACACACACACACAGGCTAGCTCTGAAATAAGGGCAGAGGAGCCTGGAGCCTCCATCCCTGTGAGCCCAGCCTCCTGCAGCCCTCCCAAGCCTAAATTCTTTCCAGGCTAAACCTCATGTACAAAGGAAGCAGCCCTGCCCTGTGTTCTGGTCCTGAGCTCTGGCTTCTTCCACATGGAGCCATCCATACTTTGCCACACTGACTTCTCTGTAACCCTGGGCACACCTTTGGGAGACAGCCTGGGATTAGGGATAAGGATCAGGTGGAGCCAGAATTAGCCCCCTCTTTTGAGGCTCCTACAACCCAGTTATTACCCACCTTCTCCCTGCCTCTCTTCCTTATTTTCTTGGATGACTTTGGTTCTGGATGACAGCCTCCCATTTCACATCCCACTATCTCATGGGAGGCGATGTCTCCTTCAGCCACCATTTCTACCAGCCACGCTGGAGTCTGGTCATCATTGGCATGTGGCTGCCTCTGACCACAGTAACTTCTATTTCGCCTCCTTTGGGACCTCACAGAGACCCCTAGTTCTCTGACACCTTCATTTTCTCTATACCATGAGCACCACACCTTTGTTGTCCTTCCTGGACCCCATCGCCCAGGATTTTAACCATTCTCCGGCCCATGTCCCCAGCGACCCTGCACCTTTGCCTGTGTGTCCCAACCCAGCAGCAGAAGCCCCAATTCTGGGATCTGTGCTCAGAATGGAGAAAGCTTCGGGGGGGGGGTGGTCATCACATACTAGGGCAGTGTGGTTCTGCTTCCATGCAGAGTCTCCAGCCTCAACTGTCCCTCCATCACGTTCTGGTAACCCTTCCCCCTTCCCATCACCTCCACATTCCATCCGATGGCAGGAATGTTCCAAATCGGACTAGTCTCCCTAAACTCTTTTTTTTTTTAAAGATTTTATTGGGGAATTGGCGGAGGGGAACAGCGTTGGGGAATCGGGGAAAGGGAACAGACAAGTTGCTGTCCTTTTTTGCTTCAGTCTAGTTGCGGAGGATGTTGCTTCACTGTTGGTATCGTCATTGCGCTCTTCCCGGATGAGGCAGATCGGTCGCTGGCCTCTGGATGTCGCTCACCGCGGCTATTGGCAGCTCACGCTTGGCTGCCAGCTGCTCACGCTGGCTGCGGGCCACTCACTATAGCCTATGGCAGCCCACTGCAGCAGGGGCTGCAGCCCACACCATCCCCGGGGCTCGCACAGCCCAGCTCCAGGTGGAGCTGTTGTTAGCTGTAGAGGGCAGTGTCACTGGCCCTCATGTGGGATCCGAACCGGGGCCGCTGGCATCCCAAAACCAGCGCTTAACCAATGCGCCACTCGGCCGGCCCACCCTAAACTCTTTACTCACAGAAAGGGTGGTTGGGGGCTTGTGGGAGAAGTGGAACCACACCCATGTCTCCCTACTTCTTGAATCCCAGCAGCAGATCTCCTAGTCTGATGTGCCCACTCTGTGCTATGGATGCCAGCCCTGTAGGCTCCCAAGGTACCAATACCCATCAGCTATTTCCCCTCCTACGGTACCAGCCTCTAAATAGGCTCAGGTCTCCTATGTGGAAAAACCTTTCTAACCCTGTGTCCTCTACTAGTTGCTGCTGTTTAAAACTAGTGGCTTTGTCTTACTACAAAAGTGATATGTGACCATTGTAGAACTTTTAGAAAATAAAGATAAAAAGGAAGAAAACAGGTAATTTATTTATTTATTTTTATTTTATTTTATTTTATTTTTTTAAAGATTTTATTGGGGAATTGGGGGAGGGGAACAGCGTTGGGAAACCCGGGAAGGGGTACAGACAAGTTGCTGTCCTTTTGTTCTTCAGTCTGATTGTGGAGGACGTTGCTTCACTGGCCCATGTTGGTATCGTCATTGTGCTCTTCCCGCATGAGGCAGATTGGTTACCGGCCTCTGGACAGCCGCTCACAGCGGCTCTTGGCAGCCCACACTGGCTGCCAGCCGCTCACTGTAGCCGATGGCAGCCCACTGCAGCAGGTGCAGTCCCCAGGGACTCACAGCTGCCCAGCTCCAGGAGGAGCTGTTGTTCTCCATCTTAGCTGTAGAGGGCAGTGTCACTGGCCCTCATATGTGGGATCCAAACCAGGGCTGCTGGCGTCTCAAGCCAGCTCTTAACCAATGCGCCACTCTGCTGGTCCGAAAACAGGTAATTTATAATCTCACTATCAAGAGATAACTACTGTTCATCCTTTGGTGTATGGTGTTTCAGTGTTGTCACTGATATTGTGTACGTGTGTGTATGTGTGTGTATTAAAATTCCAGCTAAGTTTTTAGAAAGACTAGTGTGCTAGATTTGTTTGTTCTTCATCTCCCTCGGGTTTTCCTCCTTTCTCGGCAGCTTGGCCTCTACCCCACACTCCCTGAGGCTGTGCCCTCCCAGTTGCCAAATCAGCCATGACCATGGGCATGGTTGACCCTGTTGACCAGTCATTACAAAGATTGAGATAACCAATATTTATTGACCTGAAAACTTTTCATGAGATACTGTTGAGTGGAAAAAAACTGATTATAAAACAACACGTATAAAATGATCTCATTTTTGTCATACGTACATACATTTAAAAAACCCCCAAATGGGAAAACCTAAAGGTTAAACTGTCAAAGGGTTGGCCTCTGAGAAGGTTGATTTTTGAAAAACTTTTATTTTCTATCTTATGCAATTTGATTTTTTTTAATTTGCAGATATTTTTATACATAGCTGAAAAGCAACGTATTTTCATTTTATTAAAAAAACAAAACAAAAACCTTTGAGGCTATATTTTTTAAAAGAAGACTAGAATCCTTTAGTGGCTGGCTAGACTCTGAGGACAAAGCTCTAAAGGATTTCAAAAGGATCCGTCAAGGCCAGGATGACCCAGCCCCTCCCACCTTCCATCCCTCCTTCCAATTTGAGCTTCATCTTTGCTGTGCTTCTTTCTGTTCCCTGGAGAGATTATGCTGTTGCTCTCCTCTACTTTCACACCTCCTTTCCTGATTCTCTTTTTCCCTCACCAACTCTTACTTATCCTTCAGGATTCACCTTGCTGAAGCCCTGCCTTGTACCTCCCGGACAGACTGGGGAGGTGTTCCCACAGTTTTTTGTACTTGATCTCCCAAGCACGTCTCAGGCTGAGTAGTAAATGCCCATTGACTTAGCTGGGCCCTCTACTCTTACCTCCTCCCTCTCAACTCCAACCTGTCTCTGATATCACGGAGAAAATTGAAGCAAATACATGGGACAGTCGCAGTCCTTTCTAAGGGCCTACGCCTGCCTGCACCTGCTTGCATCATGTTCTCCCTACCTGTTAGGGTCAGGGCTTGTCGTTACCTCCTTGCGCTGGACCTGTGCTTCTCCCTTCAGGGGCTTGCTCTATTGGTTAGCCTCTGCCTATTGTAACTGGACTTTCCCCTGGAGCCTGCACCTCTCCAGCTTCTTTTCATGTTAAACCTACAGCCCTCAGCTATGGCCTCCCCTGGATCCCATATCCTATTTAGGTAGTGCCCTGTCTCTATTCTCTTCCCAGGCACAGGCAACCTTCTTCAAAGAGCTGGCTACACCTGCTCTCAGTTTACCTGTTCTAGATCTAATTTGGCTGCTACTCCCACCTCCACACCTCCACAGTAATTCCTGCTGAGGTCACAGATGACTCGATGTTACTGAGCATAATGAACACTTTCACCCCGGTCCTTTCGTGCTGGGCCTCTCAGTGGCATTGGTCATGTTGTCCTCTGTCTTCTCCTGGCTCTGGAACCTTGCTCTCCTGGTTTTCCTCCTGTCTCATCAGCTGCTCCTCCTTCTTTCCCAGCTTCTGCCTGACTTTTTTTCTTTCTTTATTTATTTATTTATTTATTTATTTATTTTTTTTTTTTAAAGATTTTATTGGGGAATTGGTGGAGGGGAACAGCGTTGGGGAATCGGGGAAGGGAAACAGACAAGTTGCCGTCTTCTTGTTCTTCAATTTTAGTTGCGGAGGATGTTGCTTCACGGTTGGCATCGTCAGTGATCTTCCCGGATGAGGCAGATCGGTCGCTGGCCCCCGGATGCCGCTCATCGCGGCTATTGGCAGCCCACGCTGGCTCCCAGCCGCTCACGCTGGCTGTGGGCCACCCACTGCAGCCTATGGCAGCCCACTGCAGCAGGGGCTGCAGCCCACACCATCACCGGGGCTTGCACAGCCCAGCTCCAGGTGGAGCTGTTGTCAGCCGTAGAGGGCAGTGTCACCGGCCCTCACGTGGGATCCGAACCGGGGCCGCCGGCATCCCAAAACCAGCGCTCAACCAATGCGCCACTCGGCCGGCCCATCTTCATTTATTTATTTATTTATGTTTTTTTTAAAGACTTTTTTTATTGGGGAATTGGGGGAGGGGAACAGACAAGTTGCTGTCCTTTTGTTCTTCAGTCTAGTTGTGGAGGACGTTGCTTCACTGGCCCATGTTGGTATCATCATTGCGCTCTTCTCGGGTGAGACAGATCGGTCACTGGCCTCTGGGCGGCCGCTCACAGCGGCTGCCAGCCGCTCGCACTGGTTGCTGGCCACTTACTGTAGCCTATGGTAGTCCACTGCAGCAAGGGCTGCAGCTGTGCTGTCCAGGGACTCACAGCAACCCAGCTCCAGGTGGAGCTGTTGTTCACCAACTTAGCTGTAGAGGGCAGTGTCACTGGCCCTTATATGTCGGATCCGAAACGGGGCCACTGGCATCCCAAGCCAGCTCTTAACCACCGCGCCACTCGGCCAGCCCCATTTATTTATTTTTGAACAGGTAATATATTTACATGGTTCATAATTTGAAAAATAATCCCAAATTTCATCAATTCTAAGATGAACACTTGCATTTTTCTGAAAACATTTTTATGTCCATCTTAAAATTTTTGACATCTTACAATTACAAGTTGGCAGTATTTTTGGGTTTTTTTTTTGGTAAATAAAATTATGATCTATCTTAAAATTGATGGTGTCTTGGATTAGATGATATAAAAGCACATAGTAACAATTCTTCCACCTGTTCCACATCTATTCAGTTACTCTGCCCCCCAGAGAGCCACAATAATTTTTTTTTATATCCCACTGGAGATTCTTTGTGTATATATTACCAAATATAAATATATATATTTTCCCCCAATTATTTATTTTGAAAAATTTCAAAGCTACAGAAAAGTTTAAAGAACAGTGCAATGAATGCCTTTACTAAGGTACTTCACCTAGATTCAACAACTGTTAATACTTTGTGACATTTGTATTATCTATTTACCTACCTAATTTTTTTTTTTTTTTTTGCAGAACCATTTGAAAGTAAGTTGCAGACAACTTACTTTCTAAACTTCAATATGTATCTCCTAAGAACAAAGATATTCTCCTACGTAACCACAACACTTAAAAAATTTCACCTTCAGGCTGGCCGAGTGGGTGGTGGTTGGGTGCTGGCTTGGGAAGCCAGCAGCCCTGGTTCGGGTCCCACACGTGAGGGCCAGTAACACTGTCCTCAAAAAAAGAAAAAATATTTCACTTTCAACAGTGATAGGCACTATTCAATCTATATTCAAATTCCTCTATTTGTCCTAAAAATGTCCTTTATTGCTGTGATTTAAAAATCCAGGATTCACTAACGTATCACTTCCTGAATTTGTTTGCATGTCTCTTAAGTCTCCTTTAATTTAGATGAGTTCCTCTGCCAATTTTTGTCTTTCTGACATTAACGTTTGTCTTGGAGAATGTCCCACAATCTGGATTTGTCAGTTTGTTGTTGTGTTTTTTTAAATTGGGAGATTGGGGGAGGGGAGGGGTACAGTGTTGGGGAATGGGGGAGGGGATCAGCCAAGTTGTTCTTCACTCTTATTTGTGGAGGGCACCATTCCCCATCTGGCTTCCCGTTGGCAGCTCATGGCCTCCAAGCTCAAGGTGCTGTGTTCAGTCTTAGTTGTGGGTGGGCATAGCCACCAACCCATGCAGGAGTCGAACCAGCAGCCTTGTTATTAAGAGCGCACGCTTTATCCTCTGAGCCATCCGGGTGGCAGCTCAGCTCAAGATACCGAGTTCTGTCTTAGTTGAGGGTGGGTGAGCCACCATCCCATGTGGGAGTCAGACCTGGCAGCCTTGTTGTTAAGAGCGCACGCCCTATCCACTGAGCCATCTGGACGGCAGCTCAGCTCAAGGTGCTGAGTTCAATCTTTAGTTGTGGGTGAGCATAGCTCACCATGGAACAGGCAATCTTATTTTTACACCACCTGATGTTGGCAGCTCAGTGACAGCTCAGCTAGGGCGCAGCTGAGGAATTGAACTGGTAGCCCTGTGCTCAGAGCATGGCTGGCCCCAGCACTCGGCTGGCCCCAGATTGTTTTTTCATAATTATTATTATTATTATTATTATTATTATTTTTTAAGATTTTATTGGGGAATTGGCGGAGGGGAACAGCGTTGGGGAATCGGGGAAGGGGAACAGACAAGTTGCTGTCTTTTTGTTCTTCAGTCTAGTTGCGGAGGATGTTGCTTCACTGTTGGTGTCATCATTGCGCTCTTCCCGGATGAGGCAGATCGGTCGCTGGCCTCTGGATGTCGCTCACCGCGGCTATTGGCAGCTCACGCTTGGCTGCCAGCCGCTCACGCTGGCTGCGGGCCACTCACTGTAGCCTATGGCAGCCGGTTGCAGCAGGGGCTGCAGCCCACACCATCCCTGGGGCTCGCACAGCCCAGCTCCAGGTGGAGCTGTTGTTAGCTGTAGAGGGCAGTGTCACTGGCCCTCATGTGGGATCCGAACCGGGGCTGCTGGCATCCCAAAACCAGCTCTTAACCAATGCGCCACTCGGCCGGCCCTTTCATAATTATTTTAAGATTAAACATTTTGGCAACAACACAACATAGATGATCTTGTGTCCTTCTATGTGTGTCACATCAGGAGGTACATAATGTCCTTCCGTCCCATTATCAGAAATGCCAGGTTTGGTCACTTGGTCTGCCAAGTATCTTATTATCAAAGTACTTTTTCCTCTGTTGTGATTAATAAGTAACCTGGGGGGGTGGCACTCAAACTGTGACTCCTCTTCGCCAGCCACCTTTCACCCGGTGGCTTAACAGCCATTGATAATCCTTTTTAAAATTCTGCCTTTCCTTTATTAGAACTTTCTCTTTCCCTTCCCTTTCGTTTGTGTATCATTGTGGACTTGTGCATTCTTTTCATTCAGTGTATAATGATTCATGACTGACATTATTCATATTTTTTTTCAGTTTTTTATTTTGAGAAGGTCCACCTTAAAATTTAAGGATTGTACAAGGTTCAGTAATATAGCTTCACCCAGATTTATCCATTGTTAACATTTGCCACATTTACTTGGATTTTGTTTCTCTCCCTCCATCATTTCTTGCTTTCCAGATGATTTGAAGCAAGTTTCAGATATCATGACACTTCACCCCTAAGTACTGGAGCATGTATTTCCTAAGAACTGAGACGTCCTCCTACATAACCTCCACACCATTATCACACCCTAGAAATATCACATTGACACAATAATATTACTATTATTTTACTAGATATTTACAATAATATTACTATTAGTTTACTAGAATATTAGTCTGTATTCAAGTGTCCTTTGTTATCTAGTGATGTCCTTTGTAGGGTTTCCCCCTTGAACCAGGGTCCAATCAAGGTTTACACGTGGGTTTTTGTTGCCATGTATCTTTAGTTTCCTTTAGTTTAGAGAATTCTTTGTCTTTAAATTATTTTTGTTTTGCCTTTTGAACAATCCAGGCCAGTTTAGGTTTTAGAATGCTACCGAATTGGATTTGTCTGATTGTTTCTCATGATTGGACTCGGGTTAAACCTTTTGGGGCAGGAATACTATTATACTATATAATACTATCTATACTATACTAAATACTATAAAGTTGATGATGTGCCCTCTTGATGCATCACATTGGGAGGCAATAACATCTTTCTGTCTCATTTTTAATGAGGTTAAGCTCAATCATTTGGTTAAGGTGGCGTCTGCCAGCTTTCTCCACAATAAAAGTTCCTGTTTCTTTCTGTAATGAAGTCATCTTTGGGCTGATACTTTGAGACTGTAACTCTCTTCCTCCCAACCATCTTTCGCCCAGTGAAAGTTTTAGCATCTATTTAGCATCTATTGATGATCCTTGCCTGAATCAGGTATTTACTTAGTGATTGCAAAATGGGGAGATTTTTCTAATTCTGTTACTTCTTCCACATTTATAGCTAGCATTGTTCTGCAGAAAAAAAGCTTTCTTTTTTCCTTCCTCCCTTTCTTTTTAAAAATAAGAGTGTCACTTTGGATTCATTAATTATTTTTTAAAATTCAGTATGTTATATTATTGATATTATTATTATTTTTTTTTTGAGGGTAGTGTCACTGGCCCCCACATGTGGGACCTGAACCGGGGCCGCCGGCTTTCCAAGCCAGCACTTAACCACCGCGCTACTCAGCTGGCCCGATATTATTACTTTTTTTTATTATTATTAATTTTTTTATTAGTTTCAGGTGTACAACACAATGCAATAGTTATACTCTTTACCCCCCAAAGTGACAACCCCCCTCCCCCAGTTCACCCCCCCACACCCCTCACTGACTCCCCTGACTCCCCTCCACAGTATACTCCACATCCTGTGACCATCCACATATTCAGTTACAGTTGGCATACAATACTATACAACATCAGTTTCAGGTGTACAGTGCAATGATCAAGCCTCTACTCCATCCATGAAGTGGTCTCCCTAACAAGACATGTGACTATCTGACACGCCACAAAATTTTTACAACATTATTATATTTCCCGAACTATGTTTCATATCCCTGTGGCAATATTGTAGTTGTCTATTTATGCTGTCTAATCCCTTCCCCTTCCCCCGCATCCCCACCCAGCTCCCAACTAGCAACCCTGTTTTTCCTCTACATCTACGAGTCTGTTTACTTTGATTGTGCACTCAGCTCTTCAGACTCCACACACAAGTGAGATCACATGGTACCTGTCGTTCTCCGACTGACTTATTTCACACAACATAATAGTCTCTTCACAACATTATCAATTACATTCCCAGAACTGCCCCCATATCCCTGCAGCAACATTATAGTCCCACCTACACTGTCCAAAACCTTCCCCCTCTCCCTCTTCCCCACTCCCTCCCAGCCAGCAACCATCAGTTTTTCCTTTATATCTGCTTGATATGACTTCAATCTTCTTAAATTTACTGAGACTTGTTTTGTGGCCTAACATAGTATATCTTGGAAAATGTCCCATGTGTACTTGAGAAGAATGTATATTCTGTTTTTTCAGTGTGAAATGCTCTAAAAATATCAACGAAGTCCAGCTGGTCTAAAGTATCATTTAAGGCCCCTCTTTCTGTGTTGATTTTCTGTCTAAAGGGTCTGTCCATTGGTGACAATGGTGTTGAAGTCCCCTACTATGATAGTGTTACTGTTGATCTCTGTCTTTATGTCTGTCAAAATCTGTTATATGTAATTAGGAGTTCCTATGTTGGGTGCATAGATGTTTATTGGGGTTATAGTGCCCTTCTTGGTCTTTTATTGTAGTCATTTTAAAGTCTATTTTGTCCAAAATAAGTATTGGTATTCCAGCTTTTTTTTTTCTTCTCATTTCCATTTGCATGAAATATCTTATTCCATCTGTAAACAGCATATACATGTGTCCTATTTTCTTATCCACTCAGCCACTCTCTGTCTTTTGATTGGAGCATTTAGCCCATTCACATTTAAAATGATTATTGATAGGTGCATATGTATTGCCATTTTGTTATTTGTATTCCTGGTCTCCCTGGGTTAGCTCGTTTACCCCTTTCTTTTGTTTAAAAAAGCCCTTTTAACATTTCTTGCAATGCTGGCTTGGTGGTAATGAATTCCTTAAGCTTATTCTTTTCCGAGAAGCTCTTTATTTCTCCTTCAATTTTAAGTGATAGCTGTGCTGGGTAGAGCAATCTTGGTTGTAGGCCTTTATTTTGTGTCACTTTGAGTATCTCCTGCCACTCCCTTCTGGCCTGTAGAGTTTCTGTAGACAAGTCAGCTGTTAGTCTAACAGGAGTTCCTTTGTATGTAACCTGCTGTCTTTCTCTTGCAGCCTCTAGGCTTCTGTCTCTGTCTTTAACCTTTGCCATTTTAACTATGATGTGTCTTGGTGTGGACCTGTTTGGGTTCAGCTTGTTTGGAACCCTCTGCACTTCCTGGGCATGTATGTTGATTTCCTTCACCAGGGTAGGGAAGTTTTCAGTCACTATTTTTTCAAATACATTCTCCACCCCTTCTTCTCTTCTCCTTCTGGTATTCCCATGAGTCGAAGGTGGTTGTGCTTCATCTTGTCCCATAGGGCTCTTAAACTATTTTCATTGTTTTTTATTCTTTGGTCTTTTTGCTGTGCCAACTGGGTGAGTTCTGCTATTTTATCTTCCAAATCTCTGATTCACTCCTCTGCTTCATCTACTCTACTGGTGATTCCTTTGAGTGTGTTCTTCATTTCAGTTATGGTATTCTTTAGTTCTAACAGGTTTTTTTTTATGGTTTCCCTATCCTTCTTTATGTCCTCGCTAAGTTCCTTAAACATTCTTATCATCAGTGTTCTAAACTCTGTCTCTGAAAGGTTGGATCCCTCTGTTTCATTTAGTTCCATTTCTAGAGGTTTCTTCTGATCTTTTACTTGTGCCATGTTTCCTCATTCTGGCTGTCACTCTGGGATTGCTTTGATGTATTAGATGATCACCAGGAGAGCCCTGGCTGATCAGGCAGGCACACAGCTCATGGCCCAACACTCCCAGGAAAACTCCCAGTCTCAGCCTGTCCCAATCAGCCGCTCGTAGATCAGGCCGAGCAGCCCGACAACCAATCACCAGCCTGGCAACTCTGCAAGCGCAGTGCGGGGAGCGGGGACTGAGGGGGCTTACGCACTCCTGCGTCTCAGCAGCCTGTTGGAGATGGAGCACGCCCACCAGGTGTTTCCCTGGCAACGCAGCACAAGCCATGTGGAGAGTGGGGATCCCAGGCGGCTCGAGCCCGGGTCTCAGTGAGCAGCCTGTTGGAGCCAGAGGGCACCTGCCCAGTGTTTCCCTGGCAACGCAGTATAAGCCTGGTGGAGGGTGGGAATCCAAGGCCGCATGGGTGCACACGCACACATGCACTTGTGCGCCAATTTTACCAGACCAATGAGGTCTCGGACCTGATCCTCCATGGGCGGGCCCAAGCCTGACAAAATGGCGCCCTCCTTACACCACTCGTGTGCAGGCTCCACACCACGGGAACTACAATCCAAAAACCTCCAGCCTTAGGGCCGGCCGAGTGGCTCAGTTGGTTAAGAGCTCGCTCAAGAGTGCGAGCTGAGCTCTGAGCAACAGCTGTTCGAGGCCAGCCTGAGCTGAGTTGCCGTTGAGCTGCCAACAGGTGGCAGGATGGCTCAGCTAAAAAAAAAAAAAAAACCTCCAGCCTTTGCACCAAAGATTGAGCTCAGTTCAGTCCGTCCCCGCAGGCTCCCGGGCCTGGCTCACACAGCCACTCCCTCCACCAGGAACCAGGCAAGTGCTCACCGGCAAGCAAGCCCGGGCGCCGGCCCCACTGATTGTCCAGCTGCTCTTAGCCTCACGAGCTGAGCAGAGAGTCCTCACTAATTTACTGCCGGCTATCTTAGAACTCCTCTTCCCGGCAAAGGAACTCTGGGCTGGTGAGCTTGGAGTGCAGCCGGAGGGTCTCTCCCCCAACCAGACAAGCTTCCCATGGCTGGGACTTCCCTCATGGGGCTCGCCCTCGCCCTCTCTCGTCTCCACCCATCCTACCAGACCCGACGTGGCCTCCTCTTTAAGTTCTTCGTTTAGTGGTTCTGTTCATCTAGTGTTCCGGGGACCTCCAGGGTTGAATGCTGTATAATTTGTTTGTAATATTGGTGTGATCCTGGGAGGCAGTTAGCACAGCATCTGTCTGTTGCGCCATTTTTCGATATTATTACTTTTGATACTCTTTTTTTTTTTTTTTTTAGTGTTTTCTTATTATTTTATTTATTTATTTATTTTTAAAGATTTTATTGGAAAATTGGGGAAAGGGACCAGCCAAGTTGTTGTTCTTCAGTCTTCATTGTGGACAGCACCAGTCACCATCTGGCTTCCGGAAGCATCGGCAGCTCCTGGCCTCTAAGCTCAAGGTGCTGAGTTCAATCTTAGTTGTGGGTGGGCGTAGTCACCATCCCATGTGGGAATCGAACCAGCAGCCTTGTTGTTAAGAGCTCACGCCCTATCCACTGAGGTATCCGGGCGGCAGCTCAGCTCAAGGTGCAGAGTTCAGTCTTTAGTTGTGGGTGGGTATAGCTCACCATTGAACAGGCAATCTTGTTACAGCAGCTGAGCCATCCTGCCACTTGTTGGCAGCTCAGTGATAGCTCAGCTAGGATACAGCATTCACTGGCCCATGTGAGAATCAAACCGGTGGCCGTATTGCTCAGAGCACACTCTCTAAGCCAACTCTTAACCAACTGAGCCACTTGGCCGGCCCACTTTTGGTACTCTTAATTGTCACAAATTTGGCTGGTGGTGGTAGCTGATTCAAACTGTGGTCCTTTTGACACGCCCCCATTAGCTGAATACCTGCTTGGTTCTAGCACAACAAGATGTTCTAAGCTAACCTTGTATTTACTTGTCTTGGGACCAGTCATATATAGAGATGGTGCCAAGAACATGTATACACACGTTAAGAAAGGAAAAAATCGATTAAAAGTGTAATACTCAATATATACCAAAAAGATAAATACAAGTCATGTTTGACTTCTGCAATTACAAGAGATGCTCAAAGTGGTTACCATCAGTGTCCAGACACTTCTGATTATGGTGAACTACTGCTTGAGCAACGTTGACCAAAGTGTCTACTTGTATACATTTTTTTGGCATCCCGGTATATATTTTTAAGTCTTAAGTTCGTACTAAACCTCCAATGCAAATCTAACATCACAGGGCTCTTTTTAACCTTCCACATTCCATATTCTGTCTTCACACTTTAACAATAAGAACCCAGGTTCCCAACAACACTAACACATTTACTCATAAGAGGTTTGACAGTTAAGTTCGTGAACTTGCCATTGTGCGCTTACATTGGCAGCACTGTACAAACAGTTCGATAAGGTTCCATAACTTTGGTTTATCACAGCCTCACAGCTGTGTTCATGTCAATGTGTGGCCATGTCTTGCTGAGTAGCATTCATTATTGTTGTTGTGTGTTTTTGTGTGCCATCGCGAGAATGTCTGAGCTTGAATTAGAGCAACGAACAAACATTAAATTTCTTGTTAAACTTGGCAAGAGTGGAAGTGAAATCCGGGACATGTTAGTCCAAGTTTACAGGGATGATTCCATGAAGGGAATGGCAGTGTACAAATGGATTAAATGTTTTTCTGAGGGGAGAGAATGCATCACTGATGAAAAGAGGTCAGGGCAGCCAGTAATGAGCAGGATTGACTAAAACATTGCAAAAATTCATCGAATAGTGCGTCAAAATCGTTGGCTGACTATGAGAAACATAGCAGATCAAGTAAACATCGAAAGAGAAACAGTTAGGAAAATCTTAACTGACAATCTTGGCATGAGAAAGGTATGTGCAAAAATGGTTCTGAACAAACTCACTAGTGAACAAAAGCAAAGGAGATTCCAAGTTTGCCAAGACCTTATAGAGAGGCAAGATGATATTTTGGGCCATATTATCACTGGTGATGAAACATGGGTGTACCAATATGACCCTGAAACAAAGCATCAAAGTGCACAATGAAAGTCAGCCAATTCTCCACAAAAAAGTTCCGTGAATCCAAATCAAGAGTCAAAACGATGTTGCTAACCTTTTTTTTTTTTTAAAAATTTTTAAATTGGGGAACTGGGGGAGGGGAACCGGGGAAGGGGAACAGACAAGTTGCTGGCCTTTTATTCTTCAGTCTAGTTGTGGAGGACATTGCTTCACTGGCCCATGTTGGTATCATCATTGCGCTCTTCTCGGGTGAGGCAGATCGGTCACCGGCCTCTGGACGGCCGCTCACAGCAGCTCTTGGCAGCTCACACCGGCTGCCAGCCACTCAGGCTGGCTCAGCCGACCACTCACTGTAGCCTATGGCAGCCCACTGCAGCAGGGGCTGCAGCTATGCCATCCTGGGGACTCACAGCTGCCCAACTCCAGGTGGAGCTGTTGTTCATCATCTTAGCTGTAGAGGGCAGTGTCACTGGCCCTCATGTGGGATCCGAACTGGGGCCGCTGGCATCCCAAGCCAGCTTTTAACCAACATGCCACTCAGCTGGCCCTGCTAACCTTTTTTGATATCAGAGGGATTATTCATTATGAATTTGTACCAACTAGACGAACAGTTAACCAAGTTTACTATTTGGAAGTGCTGAAAAGGCTGCATGAAGATGTTAGATGAAAACGACCTGAACTTTTCGCCAACAATTCATGGCTCTTGCATCACGACAATACACCAGCTCACACGGCACTGTCTGTGAGGGGGTTTTTAGCCAGTCAACAAATAACTGTATTGGAACACCCTCCCTACTCACCTGATCTGGCCCCCAATGACTTCTTTCTTTACCTGAAGATAAAGGAAATATTGAAAGGAAGACATTTTGATGACATTCAGGACATCAAGGATAATATGACAACAGCTCTGATGGCTATTCCAGAAAAAGAGTTCCAAAGTTGCTTTGAAGGGTGGACTAAGCTCTGGCGTCAGTGCATAGCTTTCTTCCCAAGGGGACTACTTTGAAGGTGACCGTAGTGATATTCAACAATAAGGTGTGTAGCACTTTTTCTAGGATGAGTTCACGAACTTAATTGTTAGGCCTCTTATGCTTTTTCTTTTAGTACACTTGACAACGTTCCAGGATTACCACGTTAGTACCAATGGTAACAGTGAACCTGCTAGTATAGAAGGTATTTTCCCAGTTATTTGTGTCCCTGAAATGTATCCCTCTAAGAGAACACAGAAGACAGTGACAAGTTACTTGGCCAGTTCTTGTTTCTGTGTGATTGTGTTATCAATTTGCTCTGCAGTTAGCTTCATTTGCTTTTGTTTATTTCAATTTTAGGGTTTACTTTTGTTTCTGGTATAAGTTTTTGAATATGTAAGACATTACGTGTACAAAAGTATGGAAAAGTCTTTACCCAGAGAAGTCTCACTACTCACTTTAGCCCTTCCATCATGTGACCATTTCTATCATTTCTAATTTATTCTTCCTGTTTCTTTTTCAAAAATAAGCTAATTTATATGTATGTTCTTATTTCCCATTCTTCCTTATATAAAAGGTAGCATACTATTTATACTTGTCTGCGCTTTGTTTTTTTTGTTTTTTTGAGGGCAATGTCACTGGCCCTCACATGTGGGACCGAACCGGGACCGCTGGCTTCCCAAGCCAGCGCTTAACCACAGCGCCACTCGGCCGGCCCCTTCACTTCGTTTTTTTCACCTGACAGTGAATCCTGGAAATCACTCCATAGCAGTTCACAGACATCATCCGTATTCTTTCTCACATCTATGGAAGGCTCCAGTGAATGAGGCACCATAGCTCATTCAAACAGTTGCATTTAGGTTGCTTCCAGCATTTTGCTCTTGCAAAATAATGTCATTTCGAATAATGTAGATTCATTGTTTCTTGTTTGTGGGTAAATAAACAAGTAAGATTATTGGGTCAAAAGGAAAATATGTTTTTATTCTCCCCCTTCCTTTTTTAAAATACGAAAGATAGCATATTATACAGACCGTTCTACATCTTGAATTTTTTCAGTGACTAGTAATTGTGGCGATCTTTCCATATCAGTATTTTTTTAAATAGCTTCCTAGCAATCTATTGTATGACTGTATCGTTTATTTAATCAGTCCCCTATTGATGGACATATAGATTGTTTCTAATCTTTTGATATTACAAGCAATGCTACAATGAATACAACTTTGTAAGGGTATCATTTTATGGGGGTCTCTATCATGCCTGCCTTTTTTCTTTTTGTGGCAGATGTTTTGGGTTTTTATATCTGTATTTGATTTCATATCATGAAAGGGCCACAAAAGATTAAACTGCCCACACTTTTAACTGGATTCAGAGGAATTTGACTGGAACTCTAGGAGGCTTTGTTTTTGTTTTGTTTTTTAAAGCAAACTTTTAATTGAAGTATAGCAAATAGGAAAGTGCATAATTTATAATTGTATGGTTGATGAATTTTCCCAAAGCCACCACATCTCTGTGTGACTGGCATCCAGATTCAAGAACAGACCACCTCAGTTTGTGCCCCCTCAAGAATAATACCATCCTGACTTCTAACACCATAGATTTGTTTTGCCTGTTTTTATTTTTATTTTTATTTTTTTTTTAGTTTTCAATTTTTTTTTTTTTTTGAGGGCAATGTCACTGGCCCTCGTATGTGGGACCTGAACCGGGGCCGCCGGCTTCCCAAGCCAGCGCTTAACTACCACGCCACTCGGCCGGTCCCTATTTTTTATTAGGTTATTAGTTTCAGGTATATAAAACAACATAATGATTAGACATTTATACTCTTCACAAAGTGATAACCCCAATAAGCCTACTACCCATCTGCCATTGTACATAGCTGTTACAATACCATTGACTATATTCCCTATACTGTACTTTATACCCCATGACAACACACACACACAACCTTTGACAATTAAGCTCACGAACTCATCCTAGAAAAAAGTGTTACATACCTCATTGCTAAATATCACTACAGTCACCTTTGAAGTACGCCCCTTGGGAAGCTATGCACCAACGCCAGCACCTAGCCCACCCTTCAAAGCAATTTTGGAACTCTTTTTCTGGAATGGCCAGCAGAGCTGTTGTATTACCCCTGATGTCCTGAATGTCATCAAAATGTCTTCCTTTCAATATTTCCTTTATCTTCAGGTAAAGAAAGAAGTCACTGGGGGCCAGATCAGGTGAGTAGGGAGGGTGTTCCAATACAGTTATTTGTTGACTGGCTAAAAACCCCCTCACAGACAGTGCCGTGTGAGCTGGTGCACTGTCGTGATGCAAGAGCCATGAATTGTTGGCGAAAAGTTCAGGTCGTTTTCGTCTTCTTCATGCAGCCTTTTCAGCACTTCCAAATAGTAAACTTGGTTAACTGTTTGTCCAGTTCCCAGGTTCCTTCCCTACCCTGGATGGGGTTTTCTGTGACTAGACTGGTGGCTCTGTGAGATGGGAGCTGCCTCTGTGGGGCTCATCCTGTGGTGGGAGTATAAGTAGGGTCTGCCCCAGTGAACTCCCAGCCCAGCTGGGCCTGGCTCGGCTCGGCCATGATCCTCACCCTTCCTGGCTTCTCTTTCCTTCCAGTTCAGCACAAAGAGCTGTGGGCAGGCTGCTGGGCTGGCTGGTGCCATCATGGCAGGTAAGGAGAGGGCGGGCCATGTGGGGAGGACATGCCAGTGGGTGGCCCTTTCCTAGTCCCTTTACTCCCTCCGGTATTTGGAGTTCAGGTTCTTTCTACCCGGTTGTCCCAGGTTTTCCCTGGTCCCCCACTGAGGCCTGTCTGTCTGAGACCTTCAACATGACACCATCTAACCCTCTGTCAGACCTCTGAGCCTGGGGACCAGGGCTGGAGCACCCTGATGTGTTGGTCTTACTGGTTTAGTCCCCACCCCTTTTGCCCCATTGCCCTCTGATACTCAGAGACCTTCTCCTCTGGTTTCTGAGTTGCCTGGTTCCCAAAAGCTCAGGAACAGAGCTGGAGGGACTTTTAGGGACTTTCTAGGTCAACCCTCATCCTATTGGATAAACGGCGGTCTCGAGTAGGGTGGTGACTTGCCCAAGAGCAGAATATTGGGGTGGAGGCTGGAACCCCTACTTCCAGACTCACCGTCCTGCTTGCTCTGCCTGGAGCTGGCTCCCTGCTGAGGAGAGTGCTGCACCCCTGATGGGCAGCATTTATTGTCACTGAGACAGTGACACCGTGGTTACATTGGGAACCTCCTGCAGACCCCAGAAAGCAGGGATGGCTGGGTGGGGATACCTGGGGCCCACGAGGCCGCCCAGGCCAGGGAAGGAATGATACTGGATCGTTGGGGAGGGGAACATTGAAGTTGATACCGTGTGATATGCCTCCCCACAGAGAAGGTGAATAACTTCCCACCACTGCCCAAATTCATCCCGCTGAAGCCATGTTTCTACCAAGACTTTGAGGCAGACATCCCTCCCCAGCACCTCAACATGACCAAGCGCCTCTACTACCTCTGGATGTGTGAGTGCTTTGGGATGGGGCGCGGGGGTGAGGGGGGCTGGGAGTGCTGAGGATGGAGGAAGGCTGGTGGGTGTGGGGCATTAGGGCAGATGCCTGCAGGCCGACCTACTTCAGCGGCCTCCTTCAGTCCCACCTGCAGCATCCACATGGGCCACCCATTCCCAGCAGGCTCCTCGCATGCCTACTCTCCAGCTGGGCCTCAGTTCCCCTCAACCCCCCACCTAAGCTCCCCCTGTTCCCAGCCCCTTCTCCCATTCACAGGGCATCTGGGAGAAGTTTCTGTCTGCAGTATAATTCCGCTTTTCTTGCTCTCACTTACCTTTCCATTGGAGTCGTTTTCCAGGGAACCTCTGGTGGCTGCTGGGACCTCAGAATTCTGTACTCAGAGAGGGATCCCTCCCTCAAAGCCTCATTTTCCTTTCTCTCTCTGGAAAATGGCTCAAATAAAAGAGCATTCAACTGGGAGCTGGGAGATAGGGGACCAAGCCAGGCTGGCCGCTCCACCTCCCAAGCAGCAGGCTCCTCATTTGTAGATTGGGGGTGTTGGCTCAGTGATCACTGTTTCCATGGAGCTCTGTGCTGTGTGACTGGTACTTCTAAGAGTCTAGCGTTTGAACATTCTAAGATTTTGGGATCAGGCCCTAGTTTCTGATGGCCTGTGGCAAGTTGCTGGGACAGGTATCATGTTAGGGGGATGGGACTTGGCTGTGCCCAGGCTGGTCAAAGGTATCCCTTAGGCATGTGCAGGGTGGGTAGGCTGGCAGTCCTGTGCTGGGAAGCAGCCCATAGAACCCTAGACACCCACAGGGTGGCCGCAACGGTGCTGCCACGTGTGACATTGCCTTGAGCCCAGGCTGCACTTGGCTGCTTTCCTGGGAGATGATTGTGGTGCCAGGAAGGTGGTGAAAAACGTTCTCTGCAGCAGGTGTCTACGGAATTCTGAGAGTAGACTCAGTTTCCAGTCCTGGCTTGACCTTTGGGTGACCAGGGGCATCTTTCCCTGTGTAACATGAGGGAAGGAAGGGATGGGGCCGGTGTGGGTAGGTCTGTAGAGATTGGGAAGAAAACGAGTAGGTGGTCTCTGATGTCTTCCACTTTTTTTCCATCAAATATATAGAAGTGGGGATGGGAGCTTTGAGGAGACTGGGATTCAAATGAGAGCACGTTTGTGGACAGAGGGTGGGGACACTACCCACAGAAACCTGATCCCTGATATTTCTGGGCCATGGGTAGGGTCCATTTGAGATTGGCTACCATGAGTGTATAGTCCTACAAGACTTCTCACGGGGCTGGTGGGCTCCTTTTTTCCTAGCAATGTTCAGCTCAGGTCCGATGGAAGCTGAGTTCATCCAGGGTGAATGGGACCAGAAGACAGGGAAGGGGAGGGAGTAAGACAACGAATGTAATGAAGTCAGGAATCTAAGCTAGGCAAAGGGAGGAGGAGAGGTGGATAAGTTGATGTCTAGAGAGAGAGTGGCCAAGTCAATGAATGCCTGTTTCCAAAGAGGCAGTAGAATAATTGCAGCAAAGGCACTAGATCAGCTGGGCTGGAGAGAACTGTGAAACAGTATAGAAACAGCATGTCTGGTTTACGTAAAGAGCAAATAAAATCAGTAAGAACACCAAGGTTCCAGGAAATTTGGGGGCAGTACACAGGGATGGAGGAAATGCAGCTGAGACACACAGGAAGAAACGCTCACCCTCTTTATGAGGGGCTTGGGTTGGGTGCACCTGCACAGGTGACAGTGCTGTCAGGCCAGACCTGGGGAGCGCTCCACCTGACCCTGGGCTCTGGGAACTCTGCCCCTGAGAAGCTCTCACTGCGGAACTGGATTTAAGAGCTATAAATATCTTCCTAAGTCCTCTCTAGGCACCTGCCAAATGCTGTGTTCCCAAAGAAATGTATGTAACCCTCGAGATGCTTAAAGGTTCTATTTAGAAACCAGGACCATAGATGCCTGGCTGTTTGAGGCTAAGAATGACCCCGCCTTCCTCTGTTTACTCAGCAGATCTCTGTGGAGCCCTAAAGGGACTCAGCCTAATGTTTGGGGAAGGGAGCACCCTGATGTCAGAAGACCTGGGTGTGTGTTAGTACCAGCATCACATGAGGAGTCTTTGAGGTCCCAGCTGGCTGTACTCAGAAATACTGTGATTCCAAGGTTCAGATTATGTGGACACAGAGGAGAGGGAGCCTGGATCCTGTTCTTGGGGAGCTTCTAGTCTGGTTGATGGGCTGGGATTTGGAGTTGGAGAATCATGAGAGCAGCCGAGGTCTGCAGGAGGTCAGAGGGATGGGAGGTGAGGAAGGCTGCAGTAGTGATGGAAGCCTTCTTGGAGGAGGTGGAATTCTAGCTGTCTAAGACATGGATTAGATAAAGACAAAGATCCCAGCCACCATTGCCTGCCCCAATTAAGTGCAGGCAGATGGTACGATGGCTTGAAGAAATGTTCCCACAAGACCTTTTCCATTCCCCTATTCGTGCCCTTACCTTGCACGAGAAGATGAAGGTCGGTTTCCCATTCCTTGGCCATTGCTGTGGGTCTGGGAGGGCCAGGGGCTGAGGCCGTTTCTATGAGACTAGCATTTCTACTCCCCTGAGGCTGTGGGGCGTTCAGCTGGGCCTGCTGGGCTGAGGTGCTGGCTTCCTGCCCTGGAGGCTGTTGGTTCTCCAGATTTCTCAGGTCCCCAGGAGTGGGTGTGGGAGGTGGTTGGTCGGAGTTCCCAGCTTTCTTTCTTACATTCTGTACTCCCTCTGTGTGTGTGTGTGTGTGTGTGTGTGTGTGTGTGTGTTTCTTCACTGATGTGGGTGTGAATGGGTATAAATGTGGCTTGCCTATGTGTTGGTGTGTGTCTACATCTCTGTGCTTGCACTGTTGGACATGTGTGTGATTGTGGGTCTGTGCTGAGTCATGGGTGTGCGTGTTCATGTCTGCATGGGCCTGGTGTCTGTGTGCGTGTGCTCCTGGGTCTGCAGTGAACAGCGTCACACTGGCCGTGAACCTGGTGGGCTGTCTCGCGTGGCTGATCGGAGGCGGGGGAGCTACCAACTTTGGCCTCGCCTTTCTCTGGCTCATCCTCTTCACACCCTGCTCCTACGTCTGCTGGTTTCGGCCCATTTACAAGGCCTTCAAGTAAGTGATTGGTGCCGACCCTGGCTTCTAGCCTGTCTCTTTGCTCATCTCCCCTGTCTCTTCTGTACATATTTTCTCACCTTTTTTTTACCCCCCTGCCGTCTCCCAAACTCACTTCCCCTTGTTCACCCTCAGCTCAGACTGCCAGACAGGATTTGGGCTTCCTGGGAGTTCTAGGCTGCAGTAGGGGCAACAGAGAACAAGTCTGTCTTTGTTTTGCCTTCCCCAGGTAGCTGCACATTACATTTTGCCGGTGGGGCCACCTGTCTTGGTAGAGCCGCCCATCCTTGTACCCATGGGGCTAGCTGATTTGGTGCCAAGTGGACCATCTATCCATATACCAACAGAGCCAGCCACCTATATACCAGTGACACTATGTGCTAATGAGGTCAGCCCATTCTGTGCCACAGGGACCACCTAGCCATGTGTCAAGGGCTGTCTTGGTGCCAGTGGGTGTCTACTTTGTATTAAATGGGATTTTCAATCTTTGTGCCAATTGGACTATTTATCCATGTATCAATACGGTTATCTGTCTTGGTCCAGTGGAGTATCCATAGTTTGTCAGATGTCTTTGCCAATCGGACCATCCATTTATGTGCCAATTAAGTTACTTTCTTGGTGCCAATAGGATGTGCATTCTAGTGCCAATGGGACTTTCTATCTCTAAGCTTTTGGGACCATCCACCAAGTATCAGTGGACCTAGCTGTCTTGGTGCCAGTGGAATTGTTCATCCCCTTGACAGCGGGGCTGTTTATTCCTGCCACAATTTGCCCATCTATTTCGATGCCAACCATCCATGTACCAGTGGGTGATCCATTCATGAAGAGATATCTCCCTATGTAATGCTGCACACACAGACCTAACACATGGAATCCTGCAAAGTCCAGTGGGTCAATGCCGTCCCATTTTGGGCTCTTAGTTAAGGCCATTAAATGTCTTCTGTCCATTGTGTACTCACTTCAACTTGGAAGGGCTTGGGTGCCCCGAAGGCAGGGAATCCCTGGCCCTCTGCTCCAGTGACGGGAGCCGTCTCCTCTGTTGCAGGACCGACAGCTCCTTCAGCTTCATGGCATTCTTCTTCACCTTCATGGCCCAGCTGGTAATCAGTATTGTCCAGGCTGTGGGCATCCCAGGCTGGGGCATCTGGTAAGAGACTGAGGTATCTGGGACTGACCCAGGGCTGGTATGGGTGGCATCCTGGGTGTGTCCTTGCTTACCTCTGTGTGCTAAGCTGCCTAGCCTGTGGGGATACCATGAATTATTGGACCTGTCAGAGGATTCAGACCTGTGTAGTAGACATAGCCATAGCATCAGAGGGGAAGGAGAACCTTGCAGTGGTTTTTGAGGGCTGAGCGGTGTTAGACATCATGGGACAACCCAAGGGAAGGAAACCTTCTGTCTGAGGAGCTCATCTTCCTGAACCACTGACACAGGCTATTTGGGATTAGTAAGATGGTCCCTTTGCATCCAATGATACTGTCCTTCCCTCTGACAACGAGGTCATCCCTTGCTCTAGTGTCTAGCGGGTAGCTCCTAGGCATGCCTCTCCATGCCAGGCAGCCTCACAGTTGGCCTCTTCCTGCAGCGGCTGGATTGCCACCATCTCCTTCTTCGGAACCAACGTTGGCTCAGCAGTGGTAATGCTCATTCCCACCATCATGTTCACGGTCATGGCTGTCTTTTCTTTCATCGCCCTCAGCATGGTATGTGGTCACCTCAAGGGTGAGAAGGTGGCTTTGGAAAGGGACTATGGTCTGTAGCAATCCCTCTTCCAAATGATAGGAGGACCCTTCCTAGGGACTCACTGTGGAATGGCTTGGTGGAATGGACTTTGTTCCTGGTGCACAGAGGATGGGTGGGAGGGAGGACTGGCTTTTACAGTGAGTTGTCTCTGGCTCCCATGTCTTTCCTGGATGGCCTGCCTCTTCCCTTTGATTAACCCTTCCTTGTGCTCCTCCTCCCACAGGTTCATAAATTCTACCGGGGCAGTGGGGGGAGTTTCAGCAAAGCTCAGGAGGAGTGGACCACAGGGGCATGGAAGAACCCGCAGGTGCAGCAAGCAGCCCAGAATGCAGCCATGGGGGCGGCCCAGGGGGCCATGAATCAGCCGCAGACTCAGTATTCCGCCACCCCCAGCTACACATACTCCAATGAGATGTGAGCCAGCCGAGCCTACTGGGAGGCAGGGCTGGGGGCTGGTGGGATGGGGGCTCAAGCCACATCATCTGTTGTGGTGACCAAGCAGGGTTCCCCCTACCTTTTTCTCTTCCCCCACTTTGTATAAAGAATCAGAGTTATATATATATATATGTATGTATGTATATGTCTATACCCCCACCCTCTTGGATTCTGTGCTGAGCATTCTGAAAGCTGTGGGCCACATGTGGAGCTGTCCCATGTGGCAGTAGCTGTGTCCATGTTCCCTTGTGAAATAGCGTGAAGTGGAGGTCTCTGTTGTTGTGGTGCTAGATGTATGTTTAGAACTAAACCAGCCCCCTTCCATCCCCCAGGCCACCCCCTCTGACTTTGCCCAAGGACCCTTCATGGGGCAGGGGGAGGCATAGCAGAGAGAGCCTGGCCCTGTCACCAGGGTTATGAGCTGAAGCTGTTTCCACTTTTGGTCTTATGGGGAAGCAAAAGTAGTTAGCACTTGTGGTGGTGGGTAGGAGGGTGAGGACAACCAGGAACCTCTCTTCCTCCTCCTGATCGGGGTATCCCCCCCCCAGCCTCTTCTTCCTCTCCCCTCTTCTTGCTGTCACATTCCCTGTGGACTCTTCTCTTGCCCAGGGTCTCTCTCTTTCCCATATGGCTTTTCTGTTTTGCCTAAGGCTGAATGTCCTATTTGTATGTGCTCCTGAGACTGAGCCCATTCCCAGATCAAGGAAGCAGAAAGGAGAGCTGAGCTTTAGCCCTTATGTGGGAGAGCACACAGCTGCAGAGCCCCCCATGGCACCTGACTCCTAGGGAATGGCAGTGCAGGGTTATCTCCCTAACCCTCAGAGCTTGGCTGGTAGAGGCAATCTTCTCTTTTCCCTGCTTCCCCTCCTCCTTTTCCTAGAGCCCCCTCAAGCCCCTCTGCCTGTGTACCCTCCCCAAACCCCCAGCTGCTGTAGCCTGATGCCCCTGTCCTATCTCCATCACATGCCAGGTGGCATCTTCCTTCCACACTGTGGATTCCACTGCCTTTCCTGAAGAGCTGGGTGGTGTTCAGACAATTTCCATGCAGAGGTGCAGCTGGAGCAGAGGCTATGTAAATAATTATTGGTTCCTGTGTGAGGTCTGGCTGGTTCAAGCCCACTGGGAGATACTAAGTGTCTCTGAGTGACTGACCATTGGATTCCCGGCAGCAGTAGTTCTGTGTGGGTCCAGTAGAAGGGACAGGCTCAGAGGGTTGGGCCTGGAGGGAAGATCAGAGAAGCGGGCAGGCAGGGACCAGGGAGAGGGGAGCATGCTTCCCCCATGCCAGATAGCTCTTGGTCACAGGGCAGTTCTGGGCAGTTGAATGCAGGGCCCAGGAAGAGGCACAGGCCCAATCCCATCTGCAGGCACAGTGGCTGGAGTGGGATTTCAGGCGCAGTGGGAACGGAGGCTCTGTGGCTTTTGTTTGTTTTTTTTCAAATCAAGATAACGTGTTCCCTTCTGCCTACTGGCCTTAGTTCTTCGCCCTTCCTCAATTTGACAGAACCCCTTTCCCTTCCAGGACAGTGATTTCAGGTCAGTAGGGCTGTTCTGTTCCAAGCCTTGTGAGAATGTCGTTGGTAAAGTCCCAGGCTCTCTGAGGCTGGGAGGGGAGTGGATTCTCACTCCAGGAGCAGCTGCCCACTTTCCACCATCCCTTCTCCTACCTGGGTATTTGGCCTGAGAAACCAAACCCTGCTTGGCCATTGTGGGCTGGCTCCAGCTTAGAACCCAGCACCTGGGCTGGCCAGGTTGCGCGGTGGTTAAGTGCTGGCTTGGGAAGCCAGCGGCCCCGGTTAGGGTCCCACATATGAGGGCCAGTGACACTGCCCTCAAAAAGAAAAAAAAAAAAAAAAGGAACCCAGCACCTGGTCCAGCTCCAAATACTTCATTTTCCTATAAAGGGAGCCAGAACCTCTGGAAAGTTCTCTTCCTAATGGTCCCATTGGCTTGGGCCAGAGTGTGATTGGCTCTCTCCTTTACCATTTTCTCTCTGGAAAGCATTTGTCACAGTTCCTATTACCTGAAAAGAGAACCTTGGTCTGGACTCTTGCTCCCTTGTCCTCTCCCCAACCCCAGACCTCTGGCTCCTTTTCTCTGAGTCTCTGATAGCTCCAGGCCTGTGGTCCAGCTGCCAGCCCAGGATCCATGAGCTGTTGGTTGCCACCTCCATCGATTTCCTGCCCTCCCTGCCTTTCCTGTTTCCTGGCCAGACCTGTATGGCCATGCCCTGACACTGCCCTTGGGGAGGCCTGCTGCTTGTGTATGACCCAGCTGATCCAGGCCCTGAGATGCTGCGTCTCCAGGGAAGGGAACCAATGAGAAGTGGGGGCTGGGCACAGATTCATCTCTGCTGGGTGGTCGTGGGTATGGGGTGGAGGGAAACCCAGGTCAGCTCTGGGAATCCTCAGGTCTGCGGCCAGCCAGTGACCTGCTTTTGTGTTCTGCCGGTGGGTGCCCACTGCTCCCCCTTGTTTCCAGGAAACACAGACCATTCTCCATATGGCGGTTGACCTGCTTGAGCCAGTGTGTCTGTCTGTGGTAACTGAGTGAACTATAATAAAGGGGAACACTTGGCCATGTGTATTCTGCTGTGTCATGTGTCTTCATATGGGCTTGTGTGGAGCCTGACTGTGGGCTGCAGGGCGTGGAGGTAGGGTGGGTCTGTCATTCCCAGGGGCCAGAAGTCAACTCTGTGTGGTTCCTTCTCTGAGGCAGCCTTGAGTAGGCCTTGAAATTGCCTCAGAGGCCTTCTTCAGTGAAGAAAAGAGGTTCTGAGTTCTCCGAGGAGGAAGCAGAAGGCTGAATTAGTGGGTGAGGGGCGGTTTGTCCAGATGGCCCCTGCAGGCTAGGGCAGGGCAGCACAGAGGGCCCCACTCAGCTCTCGTGATGGAGACGGGCAGCTGACTGAGCAGCCTGAATGAACAAAAGGGTTTCCGGAGCCTGCCGTGCTGGAGAATGGAGAAGGCAGTGAAGTGTGCCCAGCCTGCTTCCCTCTGATGCCTGCCGGTTGCCAGCGCCCTGCCCTCCACTTGTACTGCCGTTCCGGCACCCTGTCTAAGCTCCTGCCCGTCCTTCGAGATGCACCCTGAGTGACTCCTTCTCTGAGAGGCCTGCCCTGCCTCTAGGTGTTTAGGCCCCTCTGCTTCCTCGTGGATGACCTTATTCTGTCATTTTCTGTGTCCCTGCTTGTCTCTAGAGAAGAAACACATCTGATTCATCTCTAAACTGTGCACTTAAAACATAGAGGAGGTTCGCTAAATATTCAGTATTAAGTACCCCAACAATGAGCAGGGTGTATATGTGGGGTGGGATGGTGGGGTGAGGAAGCTGGACAATTAGGCGAAGCCCAGGTGAACGCATCTGAAAAACCAAGACCGGCGTTCCCTACAGGATTCCTTCCTGCGGACTACAACTCCCAGAAGGCTGAGACATGGACTACAACTCCCAGAAGGCTGCGCGGTCACGCAGGCCGTCAGATTCTCTCGTGAGATTGCTTACCAATCAGAATCGGCGTGAAAGCTGCCGAGATATTGCGATATTTGGGGGCTGCCCCGAAACACGCCTGGCTGGGGTGAGGAGTCAAAGGGGGCTTGGAGACAGTCTTAGCGGCGGGGCGGGAGGGACGGCGGAGAAGCTTCACTTGCGACTGTGGATCAGCTGCTGTGTGTGTATGCCCTCACGTGTGTGTGTGTATGTGTGTGTCCTTACTTTCCTATCTGTGCCCGTGAAGCTCGGCTCGCAATGTGGGTTGGCGGCTGTGTGCGCGCGCGTGTAAGGGTTGTGGAGCTTGTGGGGTCCTGGTTTTCCTGTGACCGTGGGGCAGGAGCCTTAGGGACCCCTTCTTGGCTCGAGCCTGAAGTGGATTTGTATCTTGCACGCCCATGCCCGCTCTGTGCTACTTGGCGATTGTCCATTGCTGTTCAATCTAGTTTAAAAGGTGGCTCTGCCAGTTCCCCACACTTAACACTTGCCTTAAAAAAAAACGAAAAATCATGAGCCTGCTTCCAAAAAGGAATAGGGACTGCCCAAAGTACAAACTATCTTTTAAAAGTTGGTGAAATAGAAAAAAGAGAGCCACGCGATGTTGCAATTATCTACTTAGATCAGCCTAATAGTGCTTACTGGCATTTAAAAATTACAGTGAGGCCAAATTTTGACAGAGAAAAACTTCATGCTGTTTTTTGAAGTATTGGAGGCAGGTGCCACATAAGGGGCAGGAGAGATTCCCAACCTGGGGAAGTGGCGGTGTCTTGGGAGCAGGGGTTTTCCACGTCTTTTCTGGTGGCTGAGAGGTGACTTGCTAGTAGCCCACGTGTGTGACGGTATGTCTGTGTCTGTCTGTGTCTCTCCCTAACGTGTGGCCCTGAGGAGGGGTGATTGCAGGTGCAGCAGAGCCAAGCACACCTGCCTCTCATTGTAGAGGAGAGCTTCCAGTGCCAGGCCTTGAGCTCTCCCTGAAGTGTTTCTCACTTTTCCTTGGGGGAAGGGCTTTAAAGTACTCCTGTGTCCAGGGGACTCCTGTTAATGACTTTGGGTTTGGGGGCAGGGTGACACTCTGGAAAGTGCAAGTGGTTCATTATTCCTGGGGCTTAGAGTTGAGTGTGTTGACTGGTGAGAGATGAAGCCAGAGTACAAGCCTGGCCAGTGGTGAGGGACTTGGACATTAGGCTAAAGGATTCTTGCTCTTAATGTATCCTGGATCCCTGCCCACCCACCCCACCCCACCCCACCCCTGAGTTTGGTTCTGCTTTTGTCCTGCGCCCCAGCCCCTCATCATTCCTGTGTTGGGCTGGCTCACACCCTGTCCGGCCCTTTCTTAGTTCTGGTTCTGCCCTGGCTCCACACCTGCCCTTATTGTGACTGGCACGTATACCTGAAGCCTTTACTTAACTCTGCCATAGTTAAACTCATCAGAGGAGATTTACACACCATGAGGCTTTACACAAGCCGAGGCTCTTCTCTCTGTCTGGCCCAGTCTTTCTAAAGGACAGAAAAGCTGCCATTTTTCTGGTTGTGGCTTACCTGAATAGCTGGCGCCCTGGGAGCCTGAGGCTCAGTAATTACAGCCTTGAGCCCTGTCAACTCTCTGCCTGCCAACTCTTCCTGCTACCCAAGAGTTGCTTATGAGTCCAGCAGAGGCCAGGGAAATGAGGTGCATCTATGGCTACCTTGGCTGTGCAGATAGATAGTTCTAACAGGAACTGGATACAGTAGCTACTAGTTAGGGATTTGATCTTTTTTGAGCATGAACATAAAGAACTGCCAGCTTTCACCTTCCACGGGATTGCCAGATTGAATCAATTTGACCTGGTTTTGAAATGTTCGTTAAATGACTCACTTTCTAGTCCTCAAACATAACACCTCTTTCTATAAAGTAAGTGGGCTTTGGTCCTTAGCAAGATTGCTCAGTAGGCTAAGTAGTCAATCTTGGGCTGTGCCACCTATTGTGGGGCTTAGCTGAAGTCACCAGCATGGATTCCTGCCCCAAGTTGAACTGATTGCTTTCAGTTAGCTGTTCCTTAGGATTGATATCAGCTTAATGTGGAGGAGTTTCAGGGGCTGGAAGTAAAATCCAGCTTCTGGTTTTGCAGGAATCTCTTTGTCCTAGCACCAGTTGGCTGGGGTGGGACAAGGTCAAGGTTTGAACCTAGCAGGTAGGTTTCCCTGGAGAGTCAGGAATGTGCCTACATCACCTACTGTGGGTGCTAATCAGCCTGCTGATTAGTTCTTGGAAGAAGCTGGACAATAAGCCCTCTAGAGAGCGCCCCAGGCCCTGGAATAGACTTGTGTTCTGGGCAAGTAGGGCCCTGGTACAGAGCAGAGATTGAGGTCACTGACAAATGGAACTTGGGGGGAGTCTTGCTGAAGGGAACTGGCCTGTGCTTAACCCCTTCTAAGAAGGGTCTGGGCCTCTGGGAAACCCTTCCAGGTAGGAGTGGGATAATGGACCCAAACACAATTCTCAGCTCATGTGGGTATGTGCCTGAGTCTTGAAGGCAAATACTGTGCAAAAAGGCCCATGGGAGCCAAGGGACCCTTGGAGTGAAGAAGAGGCCCCCCTCTGGGTACGCAGCCATGGAGGTAGCCACAGGGTGACTCACGGGCACTTGCTCCTATGAGTCTGTCTTTGGTTCCTTCTCCTGCTGATTCTATGCATCTTCTGGGACCCTCTAGTACGGAGAGCACTTACTGCTGTCTTTCCTGCATTGACACAGAAGGTTTCTGCTGGTAGGAGCTTTAAAGATCAGCTGGTCCTACCTCTATTTTTCAAATGAAGAGATAGGCCTAGGGACGGAAGTACCCTGGGCCAAGATCCCACACCAGGTCAGGAGCATGACCATGAGCAGGGCCCAGGGCTCCTGATTCACAGGCCAGCTCTGGCTTCTGCCCCGCCCTGCCACAGAGGGTACAATTTATTATTCACTCAGCAGATGTTCAGGGCCCAGCAGGTGCCTGGCTGTTGGCAATTAGACCTGTCCACACATCAGTGGGCTTGCTGGTGGTGGTGGTGGCAGGGGGGGGAAGTGGAGAGGGAGAGGCAAGGAAATTGATGAGCAAATTGAATCAGTGATCACCAAAAAGGTGCATCCCAGGGAAGGACCCATCTCAAATGATTTCAGGTGTGACTCCTGTCACTCAATGCATCTGCAGATTCCCTGTAGACATGGCTGTGTCTTCTTCGATTCCTTTACCCAGTGCTAGATGTAATTGGTCCTCAGTGATTGTTGCTGATGGAGTGAGTACGTTTTGCTGGCCCAGCCTGCAGAGTGTAGGTTGTGGCGTGTTCATCAGCCACATTATCATGGGCACTCACTCCTAGCAACATCTGAGGACCAGAGGAATAAACCAAGCAGCTGGTCTTGGGGGTGGCCAACATTCCCTTTATGCTGGTCTCTTCCTGGGCTTGGATTTGTAGAGTCAGTCTGATTTACAGGGACAGGGACAGAGAGATTTGCCTGTCCACCCCCGGTAGCACCTAGACCCCCTGTTGCCTAGGGTTCCACCTCACAGGCATCCCTGGAACCCACCCCATCCTGCCCCTCCCTTCTGTCAGTCAGCCTGGCCCACTAGAGCAGCTTCTTATCCTGTCTCTCCAATGTCACCACCACCAGGGCCCCTTCCACACGGTCACCAAGCACCATGTTTCTAAAATGAAAACACACTCCGGCCCTCACCACCCTTGGCACTGCCATTGACTTGACTTTGCAGCCTTACTTCCCCCTCCCCCGCATCACACTTTAGCCTCACTACTAAGCTCTTCCCCAACCTACTATCCTCCTTTGGCCTCACCTTTGTAAGATTGCTCTTTCTTGCAAAGTTATTTCCTTCTTTCTCTGGAAAACTTATCTTTCAGGACTGAACCCAAATGGCGTTTTTTTGGTCTCTGACTTCCTGGGCAGCCTCTGGTATGGGCCTTCCTCACAGCACTGGGCACGTTACAGCGTAACTCACCTATGTGTGGCGAGCTTCTTACCTTCTTATCAAACTGAGTGCTCTCAGAAGCTGGGACTGCTGATCCTCAGGAACCCCAGCGTAATGCCCAGGGTCTAACACAGGGTGCTCAATACATTTTGGTTGAATGTATGAGTGAAGTGGGTGCCCCTTGTTCTGCTTTTAGATCTGAAATCCTGACAGAGCTTTATGGAGCCTGGTTCTGGCAGGCTCCCAGGACTCGAAGCTGCCAGACCCCACATGGAACCAAAGGCCTCATGCCCAGCTGCCGCTCCCTTGGCAGAGAGACAGTTCCATATTCTTGTGGGAGTCACTGGGAGTGTTGCATCCCTGAAGTTGCCTCTGCTGGTGTCAAGGCTTTTGGACATTCCTGGCGTGAGTATTATTACTAGACCAGCGTGGCAGCGTCTGACATGAGCAAGTTGCTGTTCCTGGGGCCAGCTCATTTCTGTTCAGTGCATGGGGTTTTCCTTAATTGTGCTGTTTAGGGAAGTCTCCTGTGTGCATTGGTGCGAGGGGCATGCAGGAGACAGACTAGTGCAACAGTGTAACCAGGAGCTGGATTACATCGTGTAGATGGAGCTTGAGGAGAGGCTGAGAAAGGAGAGCTCTGGTGAATGGAGGGATTGAGTTTCCATGTGCTGACCCTGAGATTCCCTGAGGTGCTGGCGTGGGCGGAGTGCTGGCCAGGGAAGTGCAGCAGCCTCAGTGCCCCTGCTCTCCCTTTGTCTTGAACACTGTGGCTCTGTCCTCCTCAGACAACCATGGCTGTCCTGTCAGGCCCGATGCTCTGGAGCGTCAGGGGCATTGCCTGCAGCTCTGGTTACACTGTGCCTTCAAGTGTTCAGAGGTGCCCAGGGGCCCCCTGCCCTTGGCCAGACCACCTCAACTTTGATCAGTTTTCTCTCTCGGGGTTCTGGGGCAGAGTTTTCCACAGGAAAAGTTCAAGGCTTTAAACAATGAACAGCATCAGATGAGAACCCCACTTCCTCCTCTAGTGTCCCTGTGCCTTCATTGTTCTGTTGGTCTCCCACTGCCCACACCCCACCCTGAGATGACCTGGGCTTTGACCGGCCCCTGCCAGGCTACACTGCCCTCTGCTTCTCTGCCTTTCCAAATTCTGCACACGTGGCCTGCCTCAGCCCCATGTGGTCTTGCTCCCTTCCTTTTAAAACTCATTTGATGTATTAAAGTGGTAAAAACAGATTTTATTCAGAAAAACTACTGCAATAAAGGAAAAGAGATCTCAGTATAGAACTGGGCTTTCTTCTGAATGCAACAAGGAAAAGTGGGGATTTAGAGCCAAAGAGCAGGTGGAGGACAGTGGATGGAGAATTACTAAGGAACAGTGATAGATAGTAAGGGGTGGGGGGTCTTGGCTAAAGCTTCCTGACAGGATTCTCTCTGGAGGCAGGCGGGGTGATCAGACATCACCCGGGGGAGGCCGAGGGGCATGAGGAGCCTGATGAGACACCCAGGCTGGTCACACAGTGGGGGTCAGGCTTCTGGGGAAACCAGCGTAGCCAGAGTCTTGCTCTCAGACAAGGCTCAAGGGTGGGCCTAGTCAAAAAAATGGCCCAGAGGAGCCTGCCTAGAATTTAGTTGAGGAAAGAATCTTGACTGAGATGTGGAACCATCCGTTGCCTTTGACACAGCTCCAGTTGTCGGGCGTTAGCTCTGTGGGGTGGTGTTTAGTCCCTGGGGCCCTGGCAGGGCTTTTTTCTTGGTGGATGTACCCATTGTGTCCAGCAGGGGGCAGTGCTCACTTGCAAATGACCATATTGGGATTCCAGGCAGGGGCTGAGAAGCCTTTCACATTTTTTTTTTTTTTTTTTTTTTACTTTCCACAAACTTTTACCCAGAAAGTCAGCCCCTCACCTCACCTCCCAGGCTGGGACAAGCAGTGAAGCAGGCAGCCAGGGATGCCAGCCAGGCCAGAGGGGGGAAAGGAAGAGAGTCCCGTGGCTGCTCTGAGCCTGGGAACTGGTGCTGCTGGGGCAGTGCCACCTGGGGCCTGCCACCCTTCATGTGCCCAGAATTGTTGGTAGGAGACAGCTAGAGCTGTGAGGGTGGGAGGCCTGGAAGGGGCTATAGTAGCAACAGCCTCTGCCCATGCCTCCTGGGGAGGCAGGGAGCCCTGTAGTTCCCTTTTCCCATAGCCCCAGAGCAAGTCAGTTTCCGGACTGGGGGTGGGTAAGGGCAGGGAGTCCTATCCCAGGAAACAGATGGGCAGCTTCAGAGCTGAGGGAAATGGCAGCCCCATGCTTCCTGCCATCCCACACAGCATTTATATTTTTAAGGGTGTGAGGAAAGGGTAGCTTGGAGCAGAGAGGCTCTCCAGCCCACCCCAAGCCTTTTAGCCCGGTCCACTGAGGGACAGGCTGTGTCTGGAACCCGGCTCATCTCTTCCTCTCTGGCTGGAGTTGAAGTCAAAAGTCAGGCTGCCAGAAGGGCACTGACCCGGGAGGAAGGATGTCCCGACTTAGCCTCTTGGAACATGCCTTTCTTGGTTTAAAATAAGGATAGCGACTGCCACCCATCCCCTCAGGCTGGGTGAGGTGGGGGACCCAGATGAAAGAGTTTGCCATTTTGTGCAATAACTAGGCACAGCTCCCGGCACATGGAAGCACGTAACGCAGCTCGTTTCCTGTCCTTCACCCTCTTTCCCTGGTTGTCATGTCCTTTTGGGCCAGCCACGTGGTGTGGGGTGCTGGGATGGTGAAAGAGTCCATATGGGAAGAGTCGTGGGGTTCACTTTGCACCTGCTGAAGTGGAGGGTCCACATTCATCTCCCCTCTCGGCCCTCTCATCCTGCAGGTAGACAGCTCCCCAAAGAGCCTGGCTCACTTGGTGGGGTCCTTGTGAGGCATTGGTGACCAAGGGGGACCCTGGGCTCGCCTTGGTGGCCCTGAGGCAGTGGCCTGTGCCCCAGCACTACCCCACACTCCCTGATGGTACTGTTCTCGCCAGTGATCCTTTTTTGCATCACCCCCAGGAGCAGTCTTTGTTCCTCGAAGCAGTCCTTCTCAGCTCTTTACCTGTCAGGAGTTCACATGCCAAGTCCCCCTGAGGCATGCCTGGATTTTGACTAGCAAACGAGCAGCTGGGGTGTGGGCTACAGGCAGCTGGGTGTTCTGCAGACCTGGCTCATAACTCCTAACTCACCTACGTGTCCAGGCATCCCAGGAGAGCCACTGCCTAGAGCCAGACCGGGGGAGGTTGAGGGGGCGATGGAGAGGGATGGATTTGGAGTTGGGGAGACGGACCACCAGCAAGGAAGCCTTGGAACCTTTATGTGAAATGGAGGAAGTTGGACAGCATGGGCCAGCCCTTCCTCAAGAGGGGCAGCCGAGCGGAGAGGATCTCTCACGCGGGGCCCCTGGGCAGGTCCGTTCTTTATGGCCTTAGTTTTCTTATCTGTGCAATGAAGTGGGGAGCAGGGTACTCAAATGATCCATCTCTAACGCCCAGCCACACCTCCCAGGAACTATTGGGTTGTCAGAAAAGTCATGATATATTTTTTTCTATGTTTTTCGTTGCAAAAATGCATCATGACTTTTCCGACAACCCAATAGCTTCTGGCACCAGTAATAGATGATTCTAGATGTGAGGGCACAAAGGACTAAGACGTAAAGTCAGCCTGAGAGAAGGTCCACGGTGAAGGGCTTCAGGGTGTTTTGAAGTTGCATAATTGTCAGGTAATGAGGCGGCACTTACCTCTGAACTGTCAACACAATCAATTTCTGCCCTTGGGTTGACACCTTTCTCACTTGGGAGGAGAAGGCTGACACTCCTTTCGCTTTGCCAGGGCAGGCTCAGCAGGAGTAAGGCCAGAAGGGGATTTCTAAAGGTGGGAAAGTCTCCCTCAGGGAGCTGGCAGGCTCTGGGCTTAGAGAAGGCTAAATGCAGAATGTCCACCAGGACTTCCAGAGCTGTCAAGGGTGAGGAAAGAGGGCCCCGCTCACAGGCAGCATGGAATAAACTCTGCTTTTCTGGAGGACTGTTTGGCAAATGTCTAGAGAAGTCACAGCAGTTCACAGCCCTTGATTCACCCATAGGCCTGAACCCCGTGGGGTATATTCGTAAAGATTGACCATATGTGTAAGGATGTTCATTATAGCATTGTTTATAATTTCAACACAAAAACAAAGCTGGAAACAAAGAAAACGTCCAGTAATAGAGAGGTGCAGAGCAGTTATGGTACCACGTGTCCATGGATTCCGAGGCAGTGGTTCAGAAGAGTGAGTGGGTCTCTGTGCTGACTTGGGACAACCTGTAAGATACATGTGAACGAGCCAGGTGCCGGAGTCAGCAAGGTGTGGCTGGTAGGCCAGATCTGCTCTCACGGCCTCTGAGCTAAGGATGGACTGTACATTTTTTTGTTTTTTTTGAGGGCAGTGTCACTGGCCCTCATATGTGGGACCTGAACCAGGGCCGCTGGCTTCCCAAGCCAGCGCTTAACCACCGTGCCACTCGGCCCGCCCTGTACGTTTTTAAATGGTGAAAAAAATTTAAAAAAACTATCTTGTGCCATGTAAAAGTATATGGAATTCCAATTTCAGCGTCCATCACGTGTATTGGACCACAATCATAGTCACTCATTTATGTTGCCCGTGGCTGCAGTCTTGCTACTATGGAGTTGAGCAGTTGTGACAAAGCCTAAAATAGTACCTGGCCCTTTTTAGCAAAAGCTTGCCACCCCCTCGCATATAGTGCGATTCCTTTTGTTAGATCTGAGTGACTGCCTGAAATTTTCCCCATGGAGGTAGTTACCCTGGTGGAGAGATAGGGTAGGAAAGGAGCCTTGTGGTTTTCATTTTGTATTATTCTGTTCAATTTTAATTTTCTGTCCTCTGTGTATATTTCTTTTATTTATAAAGTTGGCGGAGCTTTCAGTGGGGGATATTATGAACATTCTTTGTAACTTGATGCTATTTTTCCCCCCACCTCAATGCTCATGGAGGAAAGGCACGCATGAGAAACAAGGCCCAGTTTGAGGTTTTCATTTCTTCCCAGTGGTGCTGCCTGCCTGCTCTGTGGTCCTGCTGTGGAAACTGGGCCGGCTAGCTGTGGTGCTCTGAGATAGTCACTCGGGCCTCTGCTGGCTTGGCTGGCCCCTTCCTCCCTGGCCTGCTCTCCCCGGGAGTGGGTTCTGCAGTCCTGGTCAAAGGCAGCCAGCCCAGACGGAGGGGTCCTGCACCCCAGGGTTCTCCCCTGATACCTGATAACAACGTTGCCATGGAGAGCCTCTGCAGTCTGCCTCTGAGTTTTCTCTGCCTGGGGAAGGTCATAGAGGGATTGGCAGCTCAGTCCTGCTCGAATGGCAGGAAGGGCTGGTGCACCCAGAAGACCAGCTCCCCCAGGAGTCCCGTTTGGAGGCAGAGCCTCCTGGGAAAGGACAAGGGTCACAGCGGGCTAGATGAGCCCCTGAGGCCATGTGGTCTAAATGGCTTATGGCTTAGAAGGGGAAAGCAGGGCCAGAGAGGAAGGGGGATTTGCTTGAGATCCCCCAGCCAGCGAGTTGGCAGAACTGAGGTTTGGAGCTGGGTTCCTGGACGCCTGTCAGTGAGTGAACTTGAGGAACTCACATCTGGGGAATGGGCATTTTCTGCTCAAGCTAACTGGGCTGTGAGGATGAGAATCCCCAGGCCCTGTGGACTCTTGCCTGGCAGGCCTGCCTTGCTGTCTGGTCAGGGGTTACATATGCCTACCCACCCATTAGACTGAGCTCTGCTGAGGGCAGAATTCTGCCTGCCCAGCTCTGGCCCCGTGTACACAGTAGGCTTAGTAAATGTTTGCTGGTTGAGACATTAGGAGCCATCAGGACACCCACCCAGCCAACCAGACACCTTCCTGGGGTTTAGGGATTTGTTAACAAGGCCTCACAGCCACATGCTGGTTCCCGGGGCACCACGACTCCTTTTTCCTGGAGTACACCTGCCGCCTCCATGCTCAGGTTCCATCAACTTCTCGTCAGGCCCCCAGGCTCTGGGCACTGCTGGTGTCAGCATGGTTGGCCCCGTGTCAGGGGCCTGTGCTGCGGGTGCCAGCCCCGAGGCCTAAGCCACCAGAGCTCGGGTCTGTGCCTTGTGGCATGTTAAGTCGTGTGTGGCTGGTGCCTCCTCTAGAATCCTCATCAGTGTCCTGTGGAGCCATCGGCCTACGCCCGACTGGAAGCACCAGCTCTTTTCCAGCCACTCAGTGGGGACCTCTGGCTCGGGCTCTTCTGCACTTGTTCATACCGAAGCAGTGCTATCGGGTATGGTAGCCACTAGCCATATTCAAATTCAAATTTAAATTATTAAAATTAAATGAAATAAAAAATTCAGTGCTACAGTCACACCAGCCATATCTCAAGCACTCAATAGGCACGCGTGGCTTGCGGCTGTTGAACTGGGCAGCACAAATGTCACCCATTTCCATCACTGCAGAGGTCTATTGCATAATTCTGTAGGGTAGGTTATTGTCCCTCCCAGAGGACACTGAACAATGTCCGGAGACATTTCTGATGGTCATAACTTGGGGAGGGGGGCGCTACTAGTTCATGGTTACAGTGGGTAGAGGCCAGAAATGGGATTGGACGTGGAAAGTCAGGCCACGGGATTTGTCTCTTGTGGCTCTGAAAGTGCTTCTCCACAGGTTTGAAAATCTGCCCAGAAGCAGCCTGGGACAGATGAGCGGTCCCAAAGTAGAAGAGGAGGCATCACCCCAAATTCTGTTTGCATTTCCCCTCACTGACTCCCCGGGAACCCCAGATGGGATTGCTGATGTCTGTTCAGCAGACTTGCGAGCTGGTTTCAGGAAGAAATCTCTGGAAATGCTAGGCAAAATGCAGGCAGGCCATCTAATAGGGTCGGGCCAGCCTTAGTCACATGACACAAAGGGGTTCAGGTTTAAAATAGTAGATAGGAAAACTTGGCAGTGGCCTCACCGGGGAACCAGGCACAGGGCTGCCTTCGGGAAGCCTGGCGTGTGTGGGAGATTGTTTTAATGCCCAAGCCTGCTGCTTCCAGGACCCAGGAGGGTGTAGGAGGAAGCCAGGGAGAACTCCTGCCCTCAGAAGCTCTCTGGCCTGCCAGGGCTCCTTGGCATCTGCTGGGACAAGGTGAGGGCGAATGAGTGAATAGTCTGTTATTTAGTATCTCAGAACATAACACAACTTGTAGGGTTTTGTTGTTGTTTTTAATGTGTGCAAACCCAGGGCTGGGTCCTTGTCTCCCAGGCAGTGAATGAAAATGAAAATGAAAGAACAAAGCCCATAGGGCTGATGACTCAGAGCAAGGGACATCCCTCTGAAACCAGAAAAACTGGTCTGGGCCTGCTGGACAGCACTGGGGTCAGGGTCACTGCCAGGGAGAGGTGGCTGCTTCAGTGGAGTCGGGAGGAGCAGGAGCAGCGGTGTCACAGACTCCTCACAGTGACCCCAGGAAGCTCCCTAACAATGACTGTCGCCTGGGAGGGCAGGCAGAGAGGAAGCAACTGAGAGACGGGGAGGAGCTGAGGGGAGATTTCAAGCAGGGGCTGGTTAGAACTCTCCAGGGGCCAGGCTCAGAGACCCTGAGGGGGTCATCTGGGAGGGAAAGAAACGGCAGAGCTGAGGAAGGAGGGGGCCCTGAAACAGGCCCATTCCCAAGCTGGGAATGTTCCTGAAGGCTGGCCCCAGGCCACCCAGCAGGCGGTCAGGGAGTTGGGGGGAGTAGGGGAACTAGGTCTTCAGGAAGCAGCTTCCCAAATTTCAGAATAGAGAGAGGATGAACTGGGAAATTGTTCAGGATGGTTGGAAAGCTCTTAGAAAGGAAAAAGTGGTCCCCGTGAGGAAAAGAAGTCCCCCCGAAACTGATACAGCTACCTGTTAGAAAGCAGTGGGAGGAAAGGATTTCATGTCACCAAAGATGAAGGCAGAATATGGCCCAGAGGGAGCTGAAGTTTGCAGCGAAACTCTGGACAACCTAGACGACTCTTACATGTATTTGGAAAAAGAACAACAAAACAGTGCCTGGTGCCAGAGGCCAATGGCATGGCCTTAGGATGGACAGAAAAGAAGGGGAGGAGCTCTTGAATCCTATTTTGTTTCCATCTTTTCTTTTGAGCTTGAAAAAGTAGGACAAATGGAGGTAGGAGACACATGAACCCAAGTTGGGTGATTCATCTGCTGACCTGGGCAAGTTCTGTCTTGGGATGCTGAGGTTGTGGCTGGTGACCTACAGGATATGTGGGAGACAGCAGAGGGGCCGGGGACTGGAGGCAACTAAAGCCTGTTTATCAAAAAGACAAGAGAGGGGCCGGCCGAGTGGCGCAGTGGTTAAGCGCTGGCTTGGGAAGCCAGCGGCCCCGGTTCGGGTCCCACATATGAGGGCCAGTGACACTGCCCTAAAAAAAAAAAAAAAAAAAAAAAAAGACAAGGGAGGGAGGCCCCACAGATTGCGAGCCGTTAGAAAAGCATTTAGGAAATGGTTGGGGCTTGATTGGACTCACAGGGAATAAAGCATATCAATTTTACTTTATTTTTGTGAGTATTAGGTAAAGTATTTCTAGATTTAGGTGAGGCCTTTGATGTAATCTGAGGACATCCCCTGACCATCTGGTGGTGTTAGCACCTTTACAACCAGTGAAAGACCCACTTGGGAAGGATTGTCCCCCTCCCCTTCCCCCAGCTGTGGACCTCATGTAAGTGCTGTGTTCTTGACCTTATTCTGTTCATGGTTTGGATTATGTCTCAAGGGCTATTGATGGTAGTGCTGGCCAAGAACATGCCAGAGAGGAACAGGACTGAGATCTCAGGAGCTCTCTATAGACCTAGCAAACAGTAGGCCAGCTCTGGAAAGGCAGGCTTTCCCAGGGAAATGTGGCACTGCATTTGGGACCCGAGAAATAACTGCAGACACAGCCTGGAACTGTGGCTTAGTAGCAACATGGGGGAGAAGAACTCTTGAGTTGGAGATTTTGCTGGTTGCACACGCCCTATACAGCAGCCGGAGGATGTGGTTTCCAGAAGGGCTGATGTGGGTGCAGGCATTGACACATGCAATGGTTCCAGGGACGGAAGACTCCAGGTTCCCTGGCCTAATGATGGGACACCTTCTCAGACCCCTACAGGCAGAGGGGATGGCTCCTACCTCTGAGTTCTTCACTTCTGGGAAACTTCATTTCATTTCTTCTGTAATGTTCTCCCCTCTGTTTTTCTGTCCTCTTTCTGGGACTCATTATTAGTCAGATTTTGGACCTCTGGGGTTGATCTGATTTTCTCATCGTTTTTTTCCCCCTGCTGTTATCCATCTCTTTTTCTTTCTGTTCTACTTTATGGATGATTTCTTCTAAGTTTATACTGAGTTTTTTATTTCACTATAATTTTAATTTCCAAGAGTTCTTTTTTGTTCCCTGAATATTCATTTAAAAAAAATAGCATCTGATTTCTTCTGATCTGATTTGATCTGTCAATACTGACTTCCACTTCTGTCTTCTAAAAATGTGTTTACATATAATAACTGCTGGTATTTTTGTTTGTTTACTTTAATTTGTTTGGTTTGGTTTGGTCCTCTTCTCTTTGTTCTTGGTGGTTGATACCTTGTACAAAATCCCTTTACTTTTATTTCACTGGACTTTTGGGAGGGAGCAGAGTTTAATCCACCTTATTGAACTGAAAGTTTATTCTTTCATTTAACCTTTACATGTCTTTTTGTTGTTGTTTTTTTAATTGGGAAATTGGGGGAGGGGAACAGACAAGTTGTTGTCCTGTTGTTCTTCAGTCTAGTCGTGGAGGACATTGCTTCACTGGCCCATGTTGGTATCATCATTGCACTCTTTCCGGATGAGACAGATCAGTTGCTGGCCTCTGGACTGCCGCTCACAGCAGCTCTTGTCAGCTCACACCGGCTGCCAGCCACTCACACTGGCTGCTGGCCCCTCACTGTAGCCTATGGCAGCCCACTGCAGCAGGGGCTGAAGCTATGCTGTCCTGGGGACTCACAGCAGCCTAGCTCCAGGAGCTGTTGTTCACCATCTTAGCTGTAGAGGGCAGTGTCACTGGCCCTCATATGTGGGATCTGAACCATGGCCACTGGCATCCCAAGCCAGCTCTTAACCAACGCGCCACTCAGCCGGCCGTGTCCTTTTGTTTTAAATGTGTCTATTTAGACATATTGTGATGTGATAAATGAATTTAAAAATATCCAATATAAGAGTCTGATTTTTGATCAAGGAGTCTAACCCATTGTATATTTACTATAATTACTATTTTATTAGGCCTTCTGCTACCTGATTTAATGCTTCCTACTCATATGTTCTCTCTGCTTCTTTTTTCCCTTTCCTGTCCTTCATTGTGCAGATTAAATTTTCTGCACATTTGAAAGTTACTCTTCTTATGGTGCCCTCTAACTTCCCGTGCATGCCCCACACCTTATCTTATCACTCTCTGTATCAGCACTGTACCTTGGCTCTCCCACCTGTGCTGGTCCTGAGGCATCTCCAGGGCTGGTTTAGTTGAGGGACGGCAGCCCCATTCATGTGCCATTTTGTTCAGAACTAGACAAAGCTTGTTCAGGGCTGTCCTAGAGGGGATGCCAGTGCTCAGTGGGAGTTTGGTTTAAACGACCTTTAAAAGGGTCCCTGAGGTTTTGTGCAAGTTCAGAGTATGGTAGTTTCTTCGGGGAGGTGAGATGGAGAACAGGTAAGCCTGAGAGTTCTCCAGGCCAGTTGGGGACACCAGGCTTCTGAAGTTCTCCCACGGACTGCTTCTCTGAGACTCCTGCTACCAGCTTTGCTCTTAGGTGCCATGCAGGACACTGTCCCATAGCAGGCGGGAAACAAATAAGAAGCGGGGGCCTCAGGGAGATGGTAGGGAGGTCTGGGCACCAGGTCGAGTTGGCACGGGCACACCCCATCCAGAGGCAGCTGCTACTCAGTACCACCCAGTCATCTATAGGAATGTGGGCCCAGCACAGAACTTTCAGATTTTCAAGAGAAACCAGGAATGAAATCTTATCCTCTGCAACAACATGGATGGACCTAGAGGGCATTATGCTAAGTGAAATAAGGCAGACAGAAAGACAAATACCATACGATCTCACTTATATGTGGAATCTAAGGAACAGAATAAACCAACAAACAAAGCAAAAATAGACTCAGATACAGAGAACAAACTGATGGTCGCCAGATGGGAAGGAGGTTGGGGGATGGGTGAGAAAGGTGAAGGGATTGGGAAGTACAAATTGGTACTCACAAAATAGTCACGGGGATGTGAAATACAATGTGGGAAATATAGTCAATAATATTGTAAATACTTTGTATAGTGTCAGATGGGTACTAGACTTATCAGGGGGATCGCTTCATAAATTATATAAATGCCTAATCACTATGTTGTACTCCTGAAACTGCTATAAAATAATATTGAAAATAATATTTAAAAAATATGTAGTCAGGGGATATAAAGTACAGCGTGGGGAATATAGTCAATATATTGAAACAGCTATATACAGTGTCAGAGGGGGAGTAGACATGTTGGGGTTATCACTTTGGGAGGGGTGTAACTGTCTAATCACTATGTTGTTTTGTACACCTGAAAATAATAATAATAAAGAGAGAAGACAGATTTTCTATTTTTTAAAAATTTTTTATTGGGTAACAGTGTGTGTTTTTCCAGGACCCATCAGCTCCAAGTCAAGTCGTTGTCCTTCAGTCTAGTTGTGGAATGCGCAGCTCAGCTCCAAGTCCAGCTGCCGTTTTCAGTCTAGTTGCAGGGGCGCAGCCCACCATCCCCTGCAGGAATCGAACTGGCAACTTTGTTGTTAAGAGCATGTTCTCTCATCAGCTGAGCCACCCGACGGATTTTCTAGTTTTTGATTTGCGTATATTGGCTCAAAACTGTTTCTAACTCCATGCAGGCCAAACAGCATGTCTGCAGGCTGGCTCTGGCCCAGACACTGCTACCCGCGACCCTTGCTCTGCTTGTGGATGAGTCTGTCCTTGTTGCCCTTAACTGTACACCTTCCTGGGGACCTGTCCCCCAGACATGTGATTTCCTACATCCGTCCCCTCTCAGCCACCTCTTCTGGGCCCCTTACTCTGCGGCTTCACTGCTCAGTGCCCTTCAAGGTGCCGATGCTGCTTCTCAGTCCCTCGTTCTGTTAACCGCCTTGACCACCCCCTTGTTTGTATTATTAACTTATCTGGTAAATGAGTAGTATGAAGGTAAACTTTGTTCTTGCTCCATGAGTGGAGACCACATGGGTTTGGTTTTCCTGGAGCCTGTCTGCAGCCTATGAGTCCTAGTCCCTAGAAGTATAAGAAGGGACTCTGCCTGCTTCCTGGGCGGCTCTGCCTGTCTCCTCACCCCTCTTGAGTGGCAGTAGCCTGCAGCTTTATATACACTGGGCATTTGGTGACTCATTCGTCAGCAGCCCCTCAGATAGGGAAGTGAAACAGCCACACCTGGTGGGCCTGACCTTTGGGTGACAAAGGAAGTAGCTATGCAAACTGCCAGGGAGGGAGAAGGCCTCTCTGTAGCCAAGCGATGAGGAAAGCTTTTCCTGGCCTGGCCCCATGTGGCCTCCAGGGGCGGCTCTGGTAACGGTTTCTCTTCCCCCCACCTCCCCACTTTGTCTTGGTGACAGCTGGAAGTAGCAGTGGTCACAACTGAAAGAGCCAAACACTTCTACAGCGCCCAGGACATTCCCGTCACCCTCTACAGCGACACTGATGAATGGGAGGTCAGTGCTGGGGCCCCAGGGCTGAGTCCTTGTGTTTCTACCAGCAGGACAGGAGGTCGTCCTGCAGCCCGTGGTCCTGGTGGCCCGAGCAGACAGGCCAGGCTCAGTCAGCGGCCAGGGCCTTCGGGGCAGAGGCGATGAGGAAGCCATCTGTGTCGCTTCTGGCCTGCGGGAGGCTGCAGCCTCCTCCCCCGACAGGCCGCGCTCAGCTCTGGCCCCATGCCTGAGGTTCAGTGTCCTTGTGCTTATCTGGGCTGATGAAACCACAGAGCAGCTCTGTTCCTACCACCCTTGTCCACGTGGCTCCCAGTGTCGGGGCTGTGCGGAGCCTCTCCCTTCCCACGGCGTGGGGCCCTGCGTCTGCTCTCCCCCAGAGGGGTGGGCAGTGGCGGTTCACAGGCATCGAGTGTGGGCCTCACGGTGGGCCTGCCAGGCAGCTTTAAGTATTCTTAGCCTAGCTGCTTCTGGCTGGTCCGTGTTCCCCACCCCACCCCCGCAGTCTCTCGCCCTTCCACCGGCTTGGACAACCCAAGTATCTGCCTCAAGCAGACTGGCCAGGAGTTCCCTGCCAGATGTCAGTTCTCTTGCAAACCAAACCATAAAGGGAATAGCTCAGAGAGGCAAGAGGCATTTGTTTCCTCAGGCCTGGTTTCTCTCAGGCTGTTGGCTCCACAGCCAATGCTCACCAGCTTAGCTGCCAGAGGGGACAGCAGTGGATGTGGGCAGGGGTCGCACAGGTGGTCTCCCATGGGTTCCCGGCTTAGTGTCCTTGGCCTGTGTTGGCCCCTGTCCACCTTCCTCTCCCCTCATGGAGAGGGTCAGCCCAGTGACCCCATTTCTTTCCTTCTGCCAGATGTGGAAGTGCCGGTCCGACCCTGTTCTCCACATAGACCTGCGGAGGTGGGCAGACCTCATGCTGGTAGCTCCACTTGATGCCAACACTCTGGGGAAGGTGGCCAGTGGCATCTGTGACAACTTGCTTGTGAGTGACTCCCTGTGCCATCCTCCTTCCTGGACCTCACTCCCAGTTTGCTGAGCTGCAGACTGCCTTTGGGCAAGGTTGTCCCCTTGGAGCCCTGTTATGGGGGCCAGTTTGCTCAGACCATGGTCCCCTGGCCCCCACCGCCTCACCTGTGCACTGGCAAGTCGGCAGAAGACTGGTCCTGATGCGAGAACTTGCCTGCGGGTGCTTTCTGAGTGTGTCCACCTCTCAGCTGCCCCTTAATGCTCAGCCTCACTCCCTTTGTCCTTCGTTCATGAGCTGCCGTTCTGTCTGCCTCCCTGCCAAGCCCCATTGTCTGCCCCCCTTAGCTCTGTTTCTCCCTTGGATATCCACATGGGCAGCTGATAAAGAGTGTTTACTTCCCCATGGTCCCTCATGCACATTTATCTCTCCTGTCACTTTAGCCACAGGTGGAGATGCGGTTTTCCTATATATTATGGAAAACTTAGAAGGGAAGAGAGATAAAGACAGGGTGAGAGCATGAGGTGACGGGTGGTGGAGGACAGGACCAAGAGCCCAGCTGTACAAAGTCGGGCTTGTCCAGGGCCTAGGGGACTTCCAGGGAGCTATTGTCCTTAAAGAGCCTTTGTTTATTTGATCATCCTGGGAAGAGTCAGGCTGCTGTGTCTCCTCCCTCCCTCTGCCTCATTACCCCCCTTCCTCATTCACGGAGCTTTTACCTACCATGCCCGGAGCCCCATGCTGAGGGACACACAGACACAGGGAGCTCACAGTCTGCTAGGAGAGGATTTTGGTTACTAGTGTTGGCCGGCGAGCAAGGCGTCTGCTCTGGTGTGTGGTCCAGACTTAAATGAGCCCAGTCAGCCCTCTGACAGTAAGGTCAGCACCTTGCACAGTGCTGGGCATACAGTAGGCGTTCAATAGATCCTTATTGTATGGAGGAGGTAGTTAGGAATTTTACTTTGGCAAACATCCAGGCATTTCTAAGAGTTTTGTATGATGAAGAAGTGAATAACGAAGCTGGGTAAAGATTGTTTGGGGTCACATAGGAAGTTAGTCTCCTCCTATGCTTGTTGATAGTCCGAAAGGCCCTGCTTGGAGAATCTCCTCATGATTTAAGCATCATCTGGATAAGAACACAGGGTGTCCAGAGGACTAGCCTTGCAGATTGTGTGTCCAGGAGTGGGGTGGGGGCACGCAGAGAAGGGCGAGCCTAGATGCAGTGTGATCGGGAAGGTTTTCCAGTGGGGCCGGCGCCAGGGCTAACAGGGTGGCTGGAACCCGAGAGGCTCCTGCCACTTTCATCTAAGTGGGTTGGAGTCGAGTGTGACCAGCAGCATGTCACCAAACCTCCAGGCTCCCCATTGCTGGTCAGTGAAGCACGCCAACCTCTAGGGGTTAAGCCCCAGCCTGGGCCCGTCTCCAAGGGCTGCCACCTTCCTCCTGAAAGCTCTGCTTTTTTTTTCTCTTCAAAGCAGCCACTGCCCCCTGAAATCTTTCGGGTTCTCTCCTTCTGAGTTGGCTGAGCAGCAGAATACGTTCCTAAGACCAGCCCCCAGGCCATTTTCCTCGAAGGGTTTCACTTAAAGGCAAATATTCTAAGGAACTGCAAATCTTGTAAAGGTTAAACTGCCACCATCCTTGGTCCGTGGCTCTGTCCTCTCTCAAAAGATGTTTTCTCCTTATATCCCTGCATAGAAGCTCCCCTTGCCGCCCCCTTCACATCTCCCTGTCCAGTGCCCAGAACTTGGGGTGCTGTTAGAGTAGCATTCTGAGTGAACCTGTGCGCTAGCCTCCTGCCTTTGGCATCTCCACTGGCCCCTGGCCCTCTCAGGCCTCAGCCTCTTTGTGCTAAATGGCCAAGCAGGCCCAGAGAGAGGAGGTGACTTCCCGGGTCACCAGTCTAGCTGGGAGCTGGCCTCCTGACCAGGTCCCAGGCCTTCTCTCTGACAAGCAGATTCCCAGGGGCAGGGCTTGAGGTGCTGAACACAGCACTGGCCAAACAGCAGTGACTGTGGGAACTGATGCCTCCTCATGTGCCTCTTGGAGGAGCTGTGGTTAGTCCAGGAAGTGCAGAGCTTTGAGATGCACTGGGCAGAGCTAGAGGAGTGGGACAGGGAGGGTTGGGTTTCTGCTCTGGTCAGTGTGCTTTGTTTTGGGACCCATAGAAACCCCAGCCCACCTCCACCCACCCTACATGCAGCTGGGGGTCTCTTCTAGGTAGGCCCATGACTTATGCAGAAGCAGCAGGGGGCACAGGGCCAAGAGGAAGTGTGTCTGAACCTGTCTACTCAGAGCCCTGCCTTTGAATCGAGAGGTCTTGGTGGGAAACACAGCCTGGTGTCTGGGGCCTCCGAGTAGCTGGACCCTAAGGCTGTGTGCGGTCCTGCTTCCTTCCTGTCCCCAGGAGAGGGCAGAGGCGCAGGGAGGCAGGCCACATTGGCCCTGGCCTGCTCATTTCATTGTTCTCTGGACTCCTCCCTCTTCAGGCTCCACTTCAGGAAAGGGGTGTGCCAGCTTGTCTCCCCAAGGGGCCCAGGGCACAGGGGGAGGAACTGCCTGGGGCAGTCAGAGCGGGAGCCACTCCTCTGGACACCGAGCTGATCTCTCCGCCAGGCAGCCCTTGGCCCTCCCAGGAGCCTGCGTCTGTGCTCACAACAGGAGCTGCTGTTTCTGTAGCCTGCCAGGCCCTTGCAAGGGGCTTGAAGCATTTCCACCCTCAATCCTCACAACCAGCCAGGGAGGGGGGCTTTGCAGAGAGGAAAGGGAGACTCCTGGCATTAAAACCTTGTCCAGGTTCTCGTGGCTAGTAATAAGAGATAGCACAGCCAGAATTTGAACCTAGCTGTCTGATTTCAAAGCCCACACTGCTAAGACTGTGAACTGGTTGGTAATCTTGCACAGCTGCTTTGATCTGTGACTTGATGGGATGTCCTGGAAACCAGGTGGTAGTAAGGCTCCGAGGTATGGTGGAGGCCGTGCAAAGCCTCACGCCCTGGCTCATTCTCTGGGTGTGTGACCTGGGTCAACGACTCCCTTCCGGTGGGTAGAGCTTCCCCATCAGTGAAATGGACAGCACCTTCTTACAGGGCTGCAGTAGGGGCTCATGAGATAGTGTAGGTGAGAGGGTCTTTGTCATATGTAAGGTGTTTGTGTTGCCAGCTTTAGTTGGTCTCAAAGTAGAAACAGTGCGGGGGTGGACGGGCCCCACCTACGGAGCAGACTGGTCCTTAGCTTCGGGGTAACTGCAGAGCTGGCCTTCAGTTCCCAGGGTTGTTTCTGCCTGTGAGGTGTGGCTGGCTGTGGAAAAGCCCTGTGCCTGAGCACAGGAGAGGAGGTCTGCTTCCAGGCAGCTGCTGGGGCATCTCTGGTGTGGGGCCGGGCGCCAGAACCTGCGGGGAGGGGGTGGGGTGAGGACACACAGCCCATCTCCGAGTGATGGGAGGGAGCTCCCTGCAGACTGCAGCTCCCAGCCTTCCCAGCCCTGAGGCTGGCTGTGGCCCACAGGATGGTGTGCAGGATTTGGGTGGCCAGCACCTTCCCCCAACCGGGGACCTTCTTCACAGACCTGTGTCATCCGGGCCTGGGACCTCAGGAAGCCCCTGCTCTTCTGCCCGGCGATGAACACCGCCATGTGGGAGCACCCCATCACCTCGCAGCAGGTGGCCCAGCTCAAGGCCTTTGGCTATGTGGAGATCCCGTGTGTGGCCAAGAAGCTGGTGTGTGGCGACCAAGGTGGGCATTTGATCAGCCTCACAGTCTGTCCTCCTGGCCCAGGGCTGCCTCTGGGTGCAGACCAGCCTGTGGTGACCTCAGGCTCCTTGGAGCTCAGCCCCTCATTGGGAAGACAGGCATCACAGCTCCCCCTCAGGGCTGTTAGGATGAAGTGAATGTGTATGTAAGGTGCTGTGTGTTCCATGACAGCTACGGGGATTGTCCCTGGGGCCCTGGGTGTCTCTGGAGGATGGGACGGGTCTGGCGCAGGCAGAAGGTCCAACCATCTCAGGCACTGGGCTCTGGGGGAGCCCCCAGGGGAGCCCTGGGCAGGGTGGGAGCGGGTGGTGGTGCCCTGCCTCAGTCTGCATGGCCCCAGCGGAACTTTGCTCCCTAGGTCTGGGCGCTATGGCTGAGGTGGACACCATTGTGGACAAAGTGAAGGAAGTCCTCTCCCAGCACGCTGGCTTCCAGCAGAGTTGAACCTGCGAACTCGGTCACATGTGTCCTTCTGCACCCAGTGAGGTGAAGATGGCCGTGAGCATAGCGCGCTGGAGATGGGCGTTTGCCAGGCGGGGGTCAGCCCGGGCCTGCTCCATAGCCTGCAAGGCCTCACCTGCTCCACGTTAACTGCCAAAGGCCCAGGTCTCAACCTCTTTCAACTAGGAGATGCCCGCTTTCTGGAGCCCCTGCCCCCCACACACCTTTTCCTGGGATGGGCCCAGCAAGCCAGAGGAACAAGCTGCTGTATTGTCCCTGTGTCCCTGGAAGGGGACTCAAGGACTGACTAACCAACTTTGAGTCTACATCATGCCCAGGAACCGTTTCAGAAACGGCCTCAGCTGGAGATGCCCAGCGTGGTGGGCCCCTGGCCAGGCCCTTGGAGCTCCAGCTCCCTGGTGGGTGCCCAGGCACCATGCAGAGTCGGGAAAGCCTGCGAGGCGGCAAGATCCTGACCCACAGGCCATGCTGTGAGATGGGGGTACTGGGAAATAAAATGACCTTTGAGAGACTGTCTTCCTTTACAGCCTGTCTGTGGTCTCAGAGATCAGGGGCACTAGATGTGGGTGGGGGCGGGTCTGGGCCGACCTCTGACTGCTGCCATTTGGGCCCCATGTCATGGATAGGTTAACAGCAAAGGGCTCTGACACCAGACAGCCCCTGGTCCAAGCCGTACCCCTGCCCTGTGCTGGCGGTGGGGCCTGAGGTGGGGCCTGGGCTCAGGCCTCGGCCTCCCTGCCTCTCACTTTCCTTATCTGTGTTATCTGACCCTCACAGAGTCGCTGAGAGGATGAAATGAGATCATTTGCACAGAACAACCTCCCCACTGGGAGTCTCCTACATAGTAAACGCCAAATAAATGGGAGTTAAAGCTAGATATGTAAACATACCAGTGAGCATTCCAAACGTTTGCTGAAATAGATTGTCTCATGTGGGGAAAAATAAAACCTGACCCTAAGCAGGCGTGGCCCTTTATGCAAGTGACAGGTAAGTAGGCAGCAGGGTTGGATCCCACTCTAGAACCCCGCCCCTTGCTTCCTGGTGTCATCACTTTGCTGCACTGAGATGGGGCCTGCGTGTCAGCACCTTCACCCCCCACCCCCAACAGCACACATGGAGGGAGGGCTTGGGGGGGAGCTGACTCCACAGACACATGCTCAGCCCTAGAAACCCTCTGTGCCCGGCCTTTGACCTAATTGCTCTTTGGTGGCTGCAGTGGAGAGGGGCTGGTTTGTCCATTTGGAGCTGAGGTTGGGGCTGGCTTCCTGCCTTCCTGCCCTCCAGGTGGGAACCCATGCATGCCCTTGGACCATTGAGCATACAGGTGCCTTTGAGGAGTACCAGAAAGCCTGCTGAAACTAAGGCCTCCAGCAGCTTCCAAGAGCCTTTGTCTCTACAGTGCTTGACTTAATCAAGTGACCCATCGGGATAAAATTGCCTTAGAGCACTAAAGAAAATATAACTAAAATGGCAGCATCAAGAACCAACCTCGGGCCGGCCGAGTGGCGCATTGGTTAAATGCTGGTTTTGGGATGCCAGCGGCCCCGGTTCGGATCCCACATGAGGGCCAGTGACACTGCCCTCTACAGCTAACAACAGCTCCACCTGGAGCTGGGCTGTGCGAGCCCCGGTGATGGTGTGGGCTGCAGCCCCTGCTGCAGTGGGCTGCCATAGGCTACAGTGAGTGGCCCGCAGCCAGCGTGAGCGGCTGGCAGCCAAGCGTGAGCTGCCAATAGCCGCGGTGAGCGACATCCAGAGGCCAGCGACGGATCTGCCTCATCCGGGAAGAGCACAATGACGATACCAACAGTGAAGCAACATCCTCCGCAACTAAACTGAAGAACAAAAAGAGAGCAACTTGTCTGTTCCCCTTCCCTGATTCCCCAACGCTGTTCCCCTCCGCCAATTCCCCAATAAAATCTTTAAAAAAAAAAAAAAAAGAACCAACCTCTTGGCTTCCCCTCCCCTTACGCATAAGTTTTCGCGTGAGTTGTACTCGACCCTTTTGGCTCTCTGAGCAGCACTATGGCAATCAGCAAGAATAAGCGCCTTACAAAAGGCGGCAAGAAGAGACCCAAGAAAAAAGTGGTTGACCCATTTTCTAAGAAAGATTGGTATGATGTGAAGGCCCCAGCTATGTTCAATATGAGAAATATTGGGAGAACACTAGTCACTAGAACACAAGGAACCCAAATTGCATCTGATGGTGTCAAGGTCGTGTTTTTGAAGTGAGCCTAGCTGATCTGCAGAATGATGAAGTTGCATTTAGAAAATTCAAGCTAATTACTGAGGATGTTCAGGGTGAGAACTGCCTGACTCATGTCCATGGCCTGGATCTTACGCGTGACAAAATGTGCTCCATGGTCAAAAAATGGCAGACCATGATTGAAGCTCATGTGGATGTCAAGACTACCGGTGGTTATTTGCTTCATCTATTCTGTGTTGGTTTTACTAAAAACGCAACAATCAGATTCGGAAGACCTCTAATGCTTAGCATCAACAGCTCCGCCAAACCTGGAAGAAAGGGATGGAAATCATGACCTGCGAGGTGCAGACAAATAACTTGAAAGAAATGGTTAATAAATTGATTCCAGATAGCACTGGCAAAGACAGAAAAGGCTTGCCGGTCTGTTTATCTGCTCCATGATGTCTTTGTTAGAAAAGTCAAAGTGCTGAAGAAGCCCAAGTTTGAACTGGGAAAGCTCATGGAGCTTCATGGTGAAGGTAGCAGTTCTGAAAAAGCTACTGGGGACGAGACAGGTGCTAAAGTTGAATGAGCTGATGGATATGAATCCCCAGTCCAAGAATCTGTTTAAAATTGAGGCTTTTGGGCTGGCCGAGTGGTGCGCTGGTTAAGAGTTGGCTTGGGATGTCAGCTCTGAGCAGCAGGGCCCTGGTTCAGATCCCACATTAAGGCCAGTGATGCTGCGCCCTCTACAGCTAAGATGGTGAACAACAGCTGGGCTGCTGTGAGTCCCCGGCGACAGAGTAGGCTGCAGTGGGGCTGGCTGGCAGCAGGCGTGAGCTTTCGTGAACTGCCATGAGCGGCTGTCCAATGGCCGGCGAGTGATTGCCTCAGCTAGGAAGAGCGCTATGATAATACCAACATGGGCCAGTGAAGCAAAGTCCTCCACAACTAGACTGAAGAACAAAAGGACAGTAACTTATCTGTCCCCCTTCCCCGATTCCCCAATGCTGTTCCCCTCCCCCAATTCCCCAATAAAATCTTTAAAAATATATATGAACAAAATTTAAAAAAATAAAATTCAGGCTTTTCATGGTGACAAATAAAACCCATTGGTGATGTTAAAAAAAAAAAGGGCTGTTTTTTGTTGTTTTTTTTTTGAAGGCAGTGTTACTAGCCCTCACATGTGGGACCGAACCGGGGCCGCTGGCTTCCCAAGCCAGCGCTTAACCACCGCGCCACTCGGCCGGCCCTTAAAAAAAAAAAGGAAGGAAAAAAGAACCAGGCTCTTTGGCTGCTTTGGGGGTCCGGGCATGGGGAGGGCCTCGGTAACTGAAATCTAGAGTCAACCCCAGGGCCAGCCGAGTGGCTCAGTTGGTAAAGAGCTCGAGCTGAGCTCTGAGTGCGAGCTGAGCTCTGAGCAACAGCGGTTCGATGCCCAGCCCGAGCTGAGCTGCCGTTGAGCTGCCAACAGGTGGTAGGAGGGCTCAGCTAAAAAAAAAAAAAAAAAGTGCACATAGAGTCAACCCCAAAGTTCTACTTACATGGTTTCCACCTTCCCTTCTTCCCTTCTTCTGTCTACATTCTCTTCCTTTCCCTCAGCGACTTGCTAACACATGGTGAGCCTTGCCAATTTCAATAGGAACTTACTTATCTGTGCTGACTGGGGACCAGGCTGTGTGCTGGATGCTTCAGGAAGACAGTTGCCTAGGAGGCCTGCTACAAAATGCCTGTTGTGTGGGCCGGCCGAGTGACCCAGTTGGTTAAGAGCTCGCTCAAGAGTGTGAGCTAAGCTCTGAGCAACAACAGTTCGATGCCTGGCCTGAGCTGAGCTGCCAACAGGTGGCAGGATGGCTCAGCTAAAAAAAAAAAAAAAAAAAAAAATGCCTGTTGTAAAAGGTCGCAGGGGCACAGAAGTTCATAGGCCTTTGCCTGATACCTCTGAAAGCAGCTGTGGCTACTCAGCAGGACTGACCTTGTTGGTAAGGAAAGAGATGTTCCCTTGGATGTGGGCCAGCTGGAGACCTCATCCCTGGGGTCAGCCACTCCACCCTGGCAGTTTGGCACCCCTCCTGCCCATTTTGAATGGGTGTCTGGGTGAACTGGCTAGGGCTGAAGAGCTCAGTTGTTCCCTGAGCTGTGCTTAGTGCCTGAACTGTATAAACCTGGCCCCACCTGCAGAGAGGCCGAGGCGGGAGTGATAACCCCACTAAGAGGCAAAGCTCTTGAAGTTGTCATCTTGGGTAGAAATGTTTCTCAGAGAAGATGCTAACTTCCCTGATGATTTTATAGAATTCTGGAAGTTTGACAGGATAGAACACTTAGGTCTGAAATGTGCACGCATGTTTGGCAGCCTGGAGCCCCTGCAGGCTGCCTTGGCCGCTGTGGGTGAGGCAGCAGCCTGTGAGGCAGGGCTCAGCCATTACCCTGGCTGCCTTCAGTTCGTTCCCTATGTGGCTGATGTGTCCTGCTGCTGCTTCCCACTGCCTCAGCGTGAGGCCCTGACTCCTAGGCAGTAAGTGCTTGGCCCTCTGTGACCCTGGCCTTGCCTGCCTTTCTAGCTCAACCCCTTACCACACGCTGCCAACCCCACAGGGCTCCGTCCTCTTGCCAGACTGGACACCTTGACCAAGCCCTGCTGCTACTTACCTTTGCACGTACTGCTGCGTTTACTGTAAAGCCTCCTTCACCTGGCTGGCTCCTCGTCATGCTTCCGATGTGCCTGGGTGTCTCCTTTGGAAAGCCTTCCCTGGCCAACTCAGGCTGTTTCCCATGTGCCTCCTCTCATTTATTACAACACAGAATTGCAACAGTGAGTTTACTTTGTGTTCCTCTAAAGTCGGAATCTCCTGGAGGGCAGGAGTTGCCATCACAAAGCCTGGTAAGTCATTCCAAGCTTCTTATACTGACAAAATAAAAAAGGTGTGTGTGGAGGCTGGGGGTGGGATGGTCCTGCTCCTTTCTGAGCAAAACACATAACCTAGGAGTCATAAAAGCAAAGGCTGATAAGTTTGAGTAGAGAAAAATAATTCCACCTAGCAATAGCCCAAAGGCAAGGTCAAAAGACAAACATACTGGGCAAATTATCTGCAGCTCATATAACAAAGGGCTACTTCCCCTAATATATAAAGTGCTCCTATGCATTGATTAGAAAAAGACCAGGAACACAAAAGCAAGCAGAGGATAAAAACAGAGTACACACACACACACACACACCTTGAAACATAAAAGGCTCAAACACATGAGGAAAGCGGTGTAAATGCAACTACACTGAAATAAAAGTTTTCACCTATTAGATTGTGAGGGTGTCGGGGAGGGGCCCCTCACACACTGTTGGGAGGAGTGTAAATGGATACAGCCTCTTTGGAGAGCACTTTAGAAATATCTTTCAAAATCACATAGACACCTTTCCCTCTGACCCAGAAATTCCACTGGGGATTTGTCCCACAGACACTCACATATATGACATTATGTCTCAACCAGGCTGTTGCACTGTCAATGGTGGTAAAAGACAGAAAAACCCTCATTGTCTAAAAACTGGAGATTGTGTAAATAAATTCAGATCATTCCTGCACTGGAACTCTACGTGGCCACAAGACAAAATGTGGGGAAGTGCCCCAGGTGCTGGTATGGATGATGTCAGACACACGCTAACCAGAGCATGCAAGATGTACAACAATGCTTGCTGGCCTATGTATACAAAAGTGAGGAGAAAGGAGGACGTGTTCGTATTGGCTTGTGTATGCCTCATATACCTACTGAAAAATAAAGGTGAAACCAGCCATTGTTTTCTCTCGGCAGGGGAACTGGGTGGCTGAGAAACAAATGTGGGAAGCTGACTTCATTTGAAATTTTGAGCCAGATCCATAAATCTTCTACCATAAAAGCAATAAATACACATTTAAATAAGGGTTCCTTCTGCCCTTTATCCGGAAGTTCTTAAAAATGACTTGGCAGGCAGTTAATACAAACAGCTTGGCAGGGGCATCTGGAGATTTCCATCGAGGCCTTTGGAGCCAACACGGGTCTGTTTTTCTTGTCACAAGCTAATAGAGGAAGATGGTTTTTGAGGACCCCTGGGTGTTTTTCATAAGGCCTTTGAGGTCCCCGATCTCAAAGAGCTTACGGTTTTATGGAAAGAAGACTCAAGGCTTTAAAGCAGCCGAGTGACAGCCAAAATCAAGTGAGGCTGTGCAGTGCAGACTAAGTACTGTATTCAGAACTGGGAGGTAGTCAGGGTGGGCTTTGGCGGGAAGGGAGAACACAGGTAATGTGCATAGGAAAGGTGCAGGCGTGCTGCCGCGTGCTCGATGTGGATACCTGGACACAAATTTGGACACCATGTGCTAGGGGGTGGGTGGCTGCGGAGTGTGGTAAAGATCAGCTGCGAGGTTTGCAGGACAGGTTGGAGAATTGAAAAGCTGGAGTCAGTGAGGACGCCGGATGCTAAGCCATGCTGGGGGGAAGCCAGACTGTGCTGAGGCCTGTGCCACACTCATGGGTCTGGAAAGGGAGGGGGTGCAAAAGTGAGTGACAATGTGAAGGCAAATCAGCATGATCAGAAAGTGTAAAAATCAGTCCTTGTGGCTAGTAAGGGAGAGGGAGCTTCTTGACAATTGTGTGCAGGTCTCCAGGGCCACCCTCCAAAAAGAACGGTGCTGTGCGTACCAGTTTTTTCTTGGGATTCCGTGGTTCTCTTGGGATTCCCTCGTGGTTCCTGGACATTCTGTGGTGTGCAATTAGAAAAACCAGACTGAGGTACAGAACTCAGGAAACTGGAAGAAAGAGGAAGGAGTCTTCCTTTGGAGGTTGGTCTCAGCGTCTCCTTTGTTGTGACAAATGAAGGTAATGGGTAGAGACGAAGGGAAATTAAAGCAAGGAGCAGAGACTTGATGAACTCAGAGCTGAGAGGGGACAGATGGAGGGGGTGGCAGCAGAGCCATGGAGGCTGGCCAGGAGTTGGGGTACAGTTTGGGGGTGGGCTTGTAGTCTCGGAGCTGCAAAGGGGTACAAGAAGATGGAGGTGGGGAATAAGGGGATTTCTGAGGAATGTTGCTGAGGACTGTGTGTGAGCTGGACATACTTTAATGTTCTTCAAGAGACCCAAGTAAGGATGGTTCCTTTGAAGTCCCTTTGCCAGTGTGTGCTTCTCTGAGTGTGATCTGTGCAGGACTGAGCCATGTGGAGCCTCAGATTATATTTGGGTTATGTATATGTGTTATGTGTTCCCTATAATTCAAAGACTTGCCTTGATTTCATTTCTCCCTCCTATCATAACAATGTCATGATAGAGTCAACTAGGATATTGAATTCCATTGTATAGATGGGAAAGTCAGGGTCACACAGACAGTTTCACTTTTTACTCTACATGCACTGAACAGATGACCGCTGCCCGAGAACCAGAGCCCCCACCTCAAGCATTTAGCCCCCTGGGATCTGTTGAAACACCTCTCCTCTCCAGCACACAGCACACACCACCAAACACAGCACTCCACAACTGCCACCACCACCACTGCCACAGCTGCCACCCCCAGATACCCATGTTTTCATCCCAATTTAGTAGCTGCTTCATTGCCTTTTCCTTCTCATAGCTTCCTTCATACATATATTGTGGTTTCTAGAACAGCACAAAAAGCCAAAATGTCACGCAACTGCCTCTGAACAAAGAGCCCTGGAGTCAGATCCTAGTGACTGATAGGTTGTTTACACTGAGAACTTCCTGGTGGAACCAAATATTCTACAATACTCAAGGCAGGTTTGGTACCACCTGCGGCAAGGCAACGGGAAGGATCTGGCTAGAAGAACTGCCAGTTGCCTACAAGCAAAGGAATGTCGGGAGTGGGTAGGTGTGAGGTCAAGAAGCGGATGGGAGATTTGAGCTTCAGGGCCTTTGGAGGACGTGCTGCTAATCCAGGTGTGATCTGGGAGCATGTCATCATCCCCTTGTCGCAATGGCCTGGTCTCATGGTGGCTTTATCTGCTGAGATTACATGCTTACCCTTTGACTGCTGGCCCAGATAGCAGGACCCTGGGGCTTGGAGGCCCAGCAGACTCCTTTTCAGGCCTTTGCCTTTGGATTCCTGGAAGGGTAGGGGAGAGTTCAAAGGTATCTTCCGTCTGTGTAGCTAAGGTAGGTGAAGGCTGGAGGGTTCACAGTTAGAGCAATGGGCTGAGAGACAACCATCATGGGCAGAAACACATGGATGCATGCAGGAAGAAGAGGCTGAGACACCCCTCGGAGCCTGTAGTGGAGCTTGGGTTCGGGGTGAAGATAAGTTCTTGTTTTGGGGAGAGATCATGGCTTAGGAGCTCATATGTCACCTGGAACTTGTAAAGGTTGTACTCTTGGTAGGGTGGAAGTCGAGCTCTGGAGCCCCACTTTCAGGGGGAAATTGTGACGATGGGGACCTGGGAAAAAAGGCCATGTAAGGAACTCATGTTTATCTGGCACCTGGCCTGTGCCAGATGTGTGCTTTACATACCTTCTCTCATTTAATCCTCCTAATAATCCTTCAAGATAGACATTGCTATCCCCATTAAAAAAATAAGAACCTGAGGCTTAGAGAGAAGGGTGTAAAAATTCTACTAACTACAAACCAAGACAAAGAAAAGAGTAGAAATGGGTAGTGCTGCCCACACAGGCTGGACCTGAATTGGGAATTGAAAGAGGTACAGGTAGGCTGACCATGTATTTTGTTGTCCGAAATAGGCACTTCTGGGAGTGAAAAGGAGCAATAAACACTCCGGGACAATAGGCATCAATTGAGTCTTTCCTGGGCAAACCAGGATGTGTGGTCACCCTACATACAGAACACCAGAGGGAAGCACTGCTCAGAAACCATGCCCTGTGGAGTAACAGCCACCATTTATTGTCATCCCTATAGAAACCTCTAAGGTGGATATTATTATCTCCATTTGACAGATGAGCAAACTGATGCTTAACTTTCAGAAGGTCCCACAGCTTTTAAGTGGGGAAAGCTCTGCTCTCTCCAAGTCCTTGCTCTTTCTGTGGGTCATGCTGCCTTCCAGGCTCACAGCCTTTGGAAGAAGACCGGACGAAGAGACCAACTGGATAAACAGCTAGAAAGCTTTGGTCTTGAGTGTGACAGCCCATTCACCAGGCTGTGCCTGCAGTCTCTGTGTGGCCTCTCCCAGGACTGGCATGTGAGCAGTGGCTGGCCCAGGTGAGTGAGTGTGTGGTGGGGGGCTGGGGAAGGATGGAGGCCACAGGGTCTTCTGCAGGAGTCACTGATCTTCCTGGACCTCTAGAAGAGTGGTGGCCAAAGCAAGGAATTTATTTCTAAGAAAAACAAGTCATTCATTGAGTTGCCCCATTTCTATGACTGATGAACAGAAACACTGAGAAACTGAATGGTAGGCATCCTGGAGCCAGGACTTTCCCCTCTGGTCTTCAGATTGTACCATCACTCCGACTCAGTCCCTCTGGGGCTCCTGGAGAGACTGTGTGGTCTGGGATGCAGGAATACTCCAGGTTGGGGGCAGGAAGTCTGCAAGATCGTGCACATGTAGAGGGTTTCCCAGTCAGTGAGTAAACCTGACCTTGCAGGGTGCGTCGGCGGCCATAGCACAGGTAATGGAGTGCCTCGTCCAAAGCTCAGTTGGCCTTTGCGGGCCGCATGACTTACTGCATCCCAGGTGGGTGGGCAGCAAATTGGCTGCCAGTCATGCAGCCAGGCAGACCACACCACCTGCCTGCACTCAGGCCTGGGCAGGCTGCAGGCTGGCAGGGCTGACAGGAGAAGGGAAGTCCCTGCCTGGGTACCTCACACAAGTGCCATAGCCCAAGGCCTCTGCAAGGCAATGTTGCATCACCAAGGGCTGATCATCTTTCTTTAGTCCTTCATTCATTTTTTAAAAATGTTTTAAATTAATAGACTTAGTGTTTTTAAAGATTTTTATTGGGGAATTGGGGGAGGGGAACAGACAAGTTGCTGCCTTTTTGTTCTTCCGTCTAGTTGCAGGGGATGTTGCTTCACTGGCCCATGTTGGTATCATCATTGCGCTCTTCCCAGATGAGGCAGATGGGTCACCGGCCTCTGGATGGTCGCTCACCGCGGCCATTGACAGCTCACGGTAGCTGCCTGCCGCTCACGCTGGCTGCCGGCCACTCACTGTAGCCTATGGCAGCCCACTGCAGCAGGGGCTGCAGCCTACACCATCGCCATCGCCAGGGCACAGCCCCGCTCCAGGTGGAGCTGTTGTTAGCTGCGGAGGGCAGTGTCACTGGCCCTCATATGTGGGATCCGAACCGGGGCCACTGGCATCCCAAAACCAGCTCTTAACAAATGCGCCACTCAGTCGGCCCAATAGACTTAGTTTTTAGAGCAGTTTTTGGTTCACAGCAAAACTGAACGGAAAGTAGAATTCCCATGTGCCCTCTTTGCCACACATGCCCAGCCTCCCTGGATTCATTAGTTTTTCAAACTTCGTGTTCCAGACACTGTCCTAAACCAAAGCCCAGGCTGTTCTTAAGGTACTTGCAGTTCAGTGAAGTAGACAGAAGGGCACACAGACCAGGGAGGGGTAAGTAAGCTGGGGGTGCCATGGGAGCCCACTGGCCTGCAGAGGAGGTCAGAGGAGTGAGGAGGGGACAGCAGGGAGGTTTCACCTGGCCTAACTTAGAAAGGAGGTGTGGGCGATAGCAAGGAGGATGGATGAGGAGGGCAGGAATGGGAAGCAGTTTCAGAAGACAGCATTTCTGACCCAGGTTCTGGGTCTGGCTTTGAGCTTGGACATGGTAGGTGGGGGCAAAAGGAGTCCCATCCTGCAGAGCCCAAAGCTAAGGGCTTAGTTTGGGGAGGAAGGGTCCAGTTGGGCTATAACAGGCAGAGGGACTTACCGGAGTGGGCAGGATCAGCGCTGGCCCTGGAAAGAGTTTGGGAAAGCTCAGGTTCTGGATCGTGCACTTTGTGGCTTTAAATGCATTCTGATGATGCTTCAAGGATTTTCACTGATGCCTCCAGTGCCAGCCATTGAGAACCAGGGGCTGGCAATCCCTCCCCGCCGCCGCTGCTTCTACTCAGATACAGAAGCCATCTCACATCTCACAAAGCAGCAGATGAGGTCCACCTGGAGCAAGTCTGTGCCGGGACACACTTCTCCATCGTGTCAGCCACTTATTCATCCTGGTGGTTCCAGGAGAGACCGGCGTAAGGAAAAGGAGCCCCTTTCTAATCAAGCGAGCTGACCAAGGCACAGGGAGGACAAGGACTTGGACGCCATTCCCCAGCGAGCCTGAGGCAGAGCCAGAGTCCCCTGGCCCTCTGAGTGCCCTGTGAATGCAGCACAGCAGCCAGGCCTGGGGTGGGGGAGGGCACCCCAGGCCCCTGGTGCTCAGATCCTCTGCTTGCTTAGTCAGAAAATGGAGACAGGGCCAGCCAAGTGGCGCATTGGTTAGGAGCTGGCTTGGGACGCCAGCTCTGAGCAGCGGGGCCCCGGTTTGGGTCCCACATATGAGGGCCAGTGATGCTGCAGCCTCTACAGCTAAGATGGTGAACAACAGCTCCACCTGGTTGCCTCTATAGCTAAGATGGCCGGTGACAGTGTGGGCTGCAGCCCCTGCTGCAGTGGGCTGCCATAGGCTACAGTGAGTAGCCAGCAGCCAGTGTGAGTGGCTGGCAGTCTGTGTGAGCTGCCAAGAGCAGCCGTGAGCAACTGTCCAGAGGCCAGCGACCGATTTGCCTCACGCAGGAAGAGTGCAATGATAATACCAACATGGGCCAGTGAAGCAACGTCCTCCACAACTAGACTGAAGAATAAAACAGGACCACAACTTGTCTGTTCCCTTTCCCCGATTCCCCTTTACTGTCCCCCCACCCGCCAATTCCCTAGTAAAAATCTAAAAAAGAAAGAAAAAAAAATGGAGACAGTACCGTGTGCTCTTTCCCTGTGGCTCTGAGGCCATTGAGAGAAAAAATAGTCCCGCAGTGGATTCCAGAATCCCAGAGCAACCCAACCCATGAGAGACAAACGCTTCCCTGGCCGTCTGGCTCTGGGCCTGCAGCAGAGGAGGCCCACCCAGTGTAAGAGGCCCTGGCTGTGGCCTCACCCCTCTCATGTGCTGGAAGGAGGTTCACCGATTCTGGGCATTGTGTGCCAAGCCCTTTGCATATGTGACTGCATTATATCCATCATCCTGTGAGGTGGGTACCTTCACCATCCCACTTTACTGGTGAATAGACAGGCTCAGGGAGGTGAAGTGCCTCACTAGAAGCACAGGCTGGTCAGTGGCAGTGCTGGGACGCAGGCCCAGGTATACCTATCTCTAAAGCCCACACTCCTTACACCTCTCATGTCCTCTCACTCCATCGGGCAGGAAGGAGTGGTGTGGCTATGGCTGGGCTTTGCCCAGTGAGATAAAATGATGGGACACCTCATTCGTCTGTTCATTCGTTTGATCCATGTTTACCATCCATCTGCCCCATGCCGGGGCAACTATTGTAGCTCCGTGTTGGGACACAATGGGGAGCAGAAGCAGATGTGCTCCCTGCTGTCGGGGGCCCACCATCAAGTGGGTGAGCCAGACCCTTATCTGGGCAGGGAGAGTTGACACGGAGAAGTGCCACAAAAGAGAAATACAGGGTCCTGTGAGAGGACAACCATGGGGCCTAATTTAGTGAAGGGAAAGGGGACTGTCAGGGAGGAATTCCCGGAGGAAGTGAGCAAAGAAAGAGGAGTGAGCAGGAGTTAGTCAGGGAAAGATGAGCCAGAACGTTCCAGGCCACGGCACCTGTATGTGCAAAGGTGGGAAGGAAAGGAGAGGGCTAGCTGGGGGAACTGAAGGAAGGGTCGTGAATGGGGCAGTGGCTAAAAGAGGCTAGGGTGGGCAGAGGCCCAGTGGGGCCACAGCAAGTGACTGTGGGAAACCAAGGCAGGTGCCTGTGAAATGACAGCGCCCTCTCATTCCCATGAGCTAAATGAGAGCGCACAACAATGCACTGCAGCTTCCCCAAAAGTTTGGACTGTATTAATGGTGGCTTAGCTTGCAGGTCAAAGAAGGTGATTGTTTTTCCTGACACAGACTGAACCTGAAGGTTATGATCCTTTCAGGGACTCCACTGCCCAACATCTGTAGGAGGAGAGCCAGTGCACTGAACAGGTGTACAAAAACAGGCTGGATGAGCAGGGAAGAGCAGCCTCAGGGGACAAGAGTGTGTCCTGGACCTCTGAGAAATGGCCCTATAGAGGGAAAAGCATCCTGGAACTTAGGGTTTATGAAAAATGGAGTGAACTACTGGGAGGTAGTGAGCCTCCTGCTCCGGGGATGTCCGAGCAGACCCAGAGGACCAGAGATGTGGGGAGGGCCCCTGCTGAACTTACTGGCCGGTCTAGGTTCAGTCCTCAGCGTTGAGTGAGCACACACTGTCTGCCCTCTGAGCTATCCTTCCACCTCTGAGCTGCACACTCACACCATGTGTCCCCAAAACACAGAGTCTTGGGCCACACATGAGGGGTTGACCCTGACTGGCCTGGGGCAGGCTCTGGGTTTGTTCTGCTCACTGTTGTGGGGAAAGCAGGCACTGGGGATGGTGGTGGTCTCAGGCCCATGGGCTGGTAACTATCTGAGGTCATTTCCCAAGGAGCATCTTTTAGAATCCTGAGTGTTTTCTGATACCATGGACCTTCCAGCTGTCTGTCATGCAGTAGCCACCCAATCAGAACCTAGAAGCCAACAAATTCCTCGCCTACTTCCTTATCAACTGCGTGAATACCAAGACTTCCCATAACTCCTTGATTTCCCTGAAGAGAGGGCTACCCCAGCTCTTGCACCCCAGAACTCTCATTCTTGATCCCCTCTGTCTGACATTCTGTTAGTCCCTAGGCCTTCGACTTCTTTCTTGACAATAGCTCCAGCTCATGCTCTCAGCGCGCTCCACTGCCACCAGCAGGCCCCCAGGCCTGTGTCCCGCTATGGTCCTGTACATGCGTGCCTTCTGCTCCCCTTTCGGCCCGTCTATTCTGCTGAGTTCTAGGGCTGATGCCAGGTACAATTTTTTAATTGAATATATATATATATATATATATATATATATATATATATACACACATATATACATATATATACACATTTTAAGAATGGAAAAAACTGTATTAAAATTGTAATAATATATACCGATAACAAAAGATGAATACAAGTCATGTTTGACTTCTGTAATTACAAGAGGTGCTCAAAGTAGTTACTATCAGCATCCAGGCACTTCTGACTACAACAAACTACGGCTTGAGCAACGTGGACCAAAGTGTTCACTTGTATCGCTGCGCATGCCATTTTAAATTTTCCACACAGCACCATGTGTCTCAAACTTATGCATTTGTGCAATTGTTAGGTGTGTTGGCGGTTCTGTTGCATACTCACGCCTCCATTGTTGTACTTCCACAGTGTTCTCGAATTTCAAATACCACATTAAAATAGCTTTGTGCTCCTCGAATGTCTTCCATCATTTTCTTTGACTGTCCTGCCTCTCACTTGGTGACACTAGCATCCATTTGATTAACACCATCTTTTGAGCCAATGTCATACTACTCATTGCTACTGTAATTCAATTCAGCTTCAAAAAGTAATACATTGATAATATCTCTTTTTTTTTTCTCCTAAGGTCACATAGCTAGTACTCTTGACTTTTATTATTTATTTATTTATTTATTTATTTATTTATTTATTTATTTATTTATATTAGTTTCAGGTGTACAACACAATGCAATAGTTATACTCTTTACCCCCCAAAGTGACAACCTCCCTCCCCCAGTTCGCCATCCCACTCCCCCCCCATATCATACATATCTATTACAATTCCTTTGACTCCCGTCCACAGTATACTCCACATCCTGTGACTATCTATATATTCAGTTACACTTGGCATACAATATTATACAACATCAGCTTCAGGTGTACAGTGCGGTGATCTAGCCTCTACTCCATCCAAAATTTTTACAACATTATTATATTCCCCAAACTGTGTTTCATATCCCTGTGGCAATATTGTAGTTGTCTATTTATGCTGTCTAACCCTTCCCCTTCTCCCTTATCCCCACCTCGCTCCCAACTAGCAACCCTTAGTTTTTCCTCTATATCTATGAGTCTGTTTACTTTGATTGTCCATTCAGTTTTTCAGATTCCATATATAAGTGAGATCATATGGTAGTTGTCTTTCTCCGACTGACTTATTTCACTTAACATAATAGTCTCTTCACAATGTTATCAATTACATTCCCAGAACTGCCCCCATATCCCTGCAGCAACACTGTAGTCACCCACCTACGCTGTCCAAAACCTTCCCCCTCTCTCCCTCATCCCCACTCCCTCCCAGCCAGCAACCATCAGTTTTTCCTTTATATCTGCTTGATATGATTTCAATCTTCTTAAATTTACTGAGACTTGTTTTGTGGCCTAACATGGTCTATCTTGGAAAATGTCCCATGTGTACTTGAGAAGAATGTATATTCTGTTTTTTCAGAGTGAAATGCTCTAAAAATATCAACGAAGTCCAGCTGATCTAAAGTGTCATTTAAGGCCCCTCTTTCTGTGTTTATTTTCTGTCTAAAGGGTCTTTCCATTGGTGACAATGGGGTGTTGAAGTCCCCTACTATGATAGTGTTACTGTTGATCTCTGTCTTTATGTCTGTCAAAATCTGTTATATGTAATTAGGAGTTCCTATGTTGGGTGCATAGATGTTTATTAGGGTTATAGTGCCCTTCTTGGTCTTTTATTGTAGTCATTTTAAAGTCTATTTTGTCCAAAATAAGTATTGGTATTCCAGCTTTTTTTTTTCTCATTTCTATTTGCATGAAATATCTTATTCCATCTGTAAACAGCATATACATGTGTCCTATTTTCTTATCCACTCAGCCACTCTCTGTCTTTTGATTGGAGCATTTAGCCCATTCACATTTAAAATGATTATTGATAGGTGTATATGTATTGCCATTTTGTTATTTGTATTCCTGGTCTCCCTGGGTTAGCTTGTTTACCCCTTTCTTTTGTTTAAAAAAGCCCTTTTAACATTTCTTGCAATGCTGGCTTGGTGGTAATGAATTCCTTAAGCTTATTCTTTTCTGAGACGCTCCTTATTTCTCCTTCAATTTTAAGTGATAGCCGTGATGGGTAGAGCAATCTTGATTGTAGGCCTTTATTTTGTGTCACTTTGAATATCTCCTGCCGCTCCCTTCTGGCCTGCAGAGTTTCTGTAGACAAGTCAGCTGTTAGTCTAACAGGAGTTCCTTTGTATGTAACCTGCTGTCTTTCTCTTGCTGCCTCTAGGATTCTGTCTCTGTCTTTAACCTTTGCCATTTTAACTATGATGTGTCTTGGTGTGGACCAGTTTGGGTTCAGCTTGTTTGGAACCCTCTGCACTTCCTGGGCATGTATGTTGATTTCCTTCACCAGGGTAGGGAAGTTTTCAGTCATTAATTTTTCAAATACATTCTCGACCCCTTGTTTCTTCTCTTCTCCTTCTGGTATTCCTATGATATGAGGTGGTTGTGCTTCATCTTGTCCCATAGGGCTCTTAAACTATTTTCATTGTTTTTTATTCTTTGGTCTATTTGTTGTGCCAACTGGGTGATTTCTGCTATTTTGTCTTCCAAATCGCTGATCCGCTCTTCTGCTTCATCTACTCTACTGGTGATTCCTTCGAGTGTGTTCTTCATTTCAGTTATTGTATTCTTTAGTTCTAACTGGTTGTTTTTTATGATTTCTCTATCCTTCCTTATGTCCTCACTAAGTTTGTTAAACATTCTTATCATCAGTGTTCTAAACTCTCTCTAAAAGGTTGGATCCCTCTGTTTCATTTTGTTTCATTTCTAGAGTTTTCTTCTGATCTTTTACTTGTGACATGTTTCTTTGTTTCCCCATTCTGGCTGTCGCTCTGGGATTGCTTTGATGTATTAGATAGATGACCAGGAGAGCCCTGGCTGGATCACGCAGGCACACAGCTCATGGCCCAACACTCCCAGGAAAATTCCCAGTCTCAGCCTGTCCCAATCAGCCGCTTGCAGATCAGGCCAAGTAGCCCGACAACCAATCACCAGCCTGGCAACTCTGCAAGCGCAGTTCGGAGAGCGGGGACCCTAGGCGGCTTGCGCACTCCCGTGTCTCAGAGACCAGCCTGTTGGAGCCGGAGCACGCCCACCAGGCGTTTGCCTGGCAACGCAGCACAAGCTGAGCGGAGGGTGGGGAATCCGAGGTGGCTCGCGCACTCCCGGGTCTCAGTGAGCAGCCTGTTGGAGCTGGAGGGCACCCGCCCAGCGTTTCCCTGGCAATGCAGTATAAGCCTGGCGGAGGGTGGGGGATCCAAGGCTGCATGCGTGTGCGCATGCACACACGCTCTTCTGCGCCAATTCCACCAGACCAATGAGGTCCCGGACATGATCCTCTGTGGGAGGGCCCAACCCTGACAAAATGGCGCCCTCCCTACACCACTCGCGTGCAGGCTCCACACCACAGGAACAATAGTCCAAAAACCTCCAGCCTTTGCACCCAAGGTGCTCAGTTCAGTCCGTCCCCGTAGGCTCTGGGGCCCGGCTCACACAGCTACTCCCTCCATCAGGAACCAGGTAAGTGCTCACCGGCGAGCAAGCCTGTGCGCCAGTCCCACTGATTCTCCAGCCGCTCTTAGCCTCACCGAGCTGAGCAAAGAGAGTCCTCACTAATTTACTGCCAGCTATCTTGGAACTTCTCTTCCCAGCAAGGGAACTCTGGGCTGGTGAGCTTGGTGTGCAGCCAGGGTCTCTCCCACAACCGGAGAAGCCTCCCCACAGCTGGGGATTCCCTCACGGGGTTCGCCCTCTCTCGTCTCCGCCTGTCCTACCAGACCCGAAGTGGCCTCCTCTTTAAGTTCTTCATTTAGTGGTTCTGTTCATCTAGTGTTCCAGGGACCTCAAGGGTTGAATGCTGTATAATCTGTTTGTAATTTTGGTGTGATCCTGGGAGGTAGTTAGCACAGCATCTGTCTATTCCGCCATTTTACTGGAAGTCCCAATAATATCTCTTAAAATGTATATATATATATATATATATATATATATATATATATATATATATTCATTTATTTTTTAATTTTTCTTGGCGGGCAGTGTCACTGGCCCTCATATGTGGGACCTGAACCAGGGTTGTTGGCTTCCCAAGCCAGTGCTTAACCACCACGCCACTCGGCCGGCCCTCTATATATATATATATTTTTTTTTGGCACCCCCACTATATATACCATATATAAATATAAATATAAAAGTACACACATTTTTTTTTTAAAGGTTTTATTGGGGAACCGGGGAAGTAGAACAGACAAGTTGCTGTCTTTATTTTTTGTTCTTCAGTCTAGTTGCGGAGGACGTTACTTCACTGGCCCATGTTGGTATCATCATTGCGCTCTTCCCAGGTGAGACAGATCGGTCGGTGGCCTCTGGATGGCCATTCACGGCGGCTCTTGGCAGCTCACGCTGGCTGCCGTCCACTCACTGTAGCCTATGGCAGCCCACTGCAGTGGGGGCTGCAGCCTACATCGTTGCCGGGGCTCGCACAGCCCAGCTCCAGGTGGAGCTGTTGTTCACCACCTTAGCTGTAGAGGGCAGTGTCACTGGCCCCATATGTGGGATCCAAACTGGGGTTGCTGGCGTCCCAAACCAGCTCTTAGCCAATGCGCCACTCGGCCGGCCCACACATCTTTTTTTTAATTGAAGTATAACATATGTATCAAAGTGCACACATCTTAAGTGTACAGCTTGGTGACATTTGCATGTGCATACACCTGTGTGATCACCATCCTCATCAAATTACAGGACATTTCCAGGTCCATCCTTTTAAGATGGGTCCATCCTCTAGGTGCCCACAGCATTATTACTGGACCCTTGGCAGGTGTTGCCTTTCATTCTAACAAGCTGGGGACAGGACACATTCTTTTTGCTGTTTTTGCCACATCCCCCCAGACCCAGCACAGTGCAGTGCCCATAGGAGGCCCCTTGAGGCCCATTAGATGGAGGGGTGTAGAATTTGCCAAGGCGGGGGGTGTCTCAGAATATGTGCCCAGTGCCCTCAGAAATGTGGGATAGGTGACAGATAAAGAATGGGGCCTGGAGGCACACATGCTCAGCAGAGGGTTCAGGTATGTGGCATTCCTTGTATGGAATGCCCCGGGCACTGCCAGGTTCCCATCCTGAGCCTGAGAGCCCTGGTTTGAGCACCCATGATGGCAGGTTCAGAGAGCTGAAGGAGCAGAGCCAGGCCCACTCAGTCAGATGCCAGTTACAGAATGCTCTGAGGGAGGTCAGAATGTGGATTCTCACTTAAAGGCCAAGACTTCCCCCACCAGCTGCCCCTGCCTGGGAGAACTGTTCCTTCCCTTCCCTTGGTTCATGGCCCTGCCTTGGAAATGGTACCCCTAATAAAATAGAGTCTTGGCTTCAGCTTGAGCTGCAAGATGGGGGCAGCAGGAAGGAGGGCAGTGGGGAGGCTAGGCACTGTGGGTGTGTGACACATGAAATCCAGCAGCTGTCCTGGAGAACTTTGTTTCCAGGCTATTGGAAGACTTGAAGGTTCTCCTTTTGCTCTAAGACACAACCCTCCAGTTCTTTGAGGAGCAGACTGGGACTTCTTTTGGGGTATCCAGATGCCAGATGTCACTGAGGGTCTTCATGTTGTGTGAGATCTGAGTCCTTCAGACTATATTGTTCCTGTCTTCTTTCATCTCCTTGACTACAGTAACTAGGATCTCACACAAGGCTCAGGGCTCCTGGGTGAATCTTAGCTTTTACATCATATCTGTTATTTCAGGGCTCAGAGCAGGGCTTGGATCCGAGGACCACCTGGCACCAAAATATGTCTTGTTAACCACTCTGCTTAAGGTAGCATGGTGGCAAAGTCTTATTGTCAGGATGGCCTTCCACCTATTTGGTAGAGTTATAACCGTGGGCACATAAGGTCAAATAGGAAAAGAAAGAGAGGAAGAAGGGAAGTGCCCATCAATGCAATGTAGATGGTGAAGATTGACTGAGGTACCATAGCTCAACCTCTGAATAGGGAAGGCTGGGGTGTTAACACTTCCTGAGTGTCTATTCTGTGCCAAGCACTTGCCTATGTGTGATCTGCAAGGGTGTATTGTTATCTTTATTTTACGACAAGGGAAACTGATGTTCAGGGAATTTACCCTATCAGAGTCAAAAAACAGGAAGGTGTAGAGCTGGGTTTTGAACCAGGTGTGTCCAGCTCCAAGTCAGGCTTTCTTTCTCCTCCATGGAAAGTCCTTCCCAGGTGCCATGAGAATGCCTACAGGATGGCATGTCCAGCCCCAAAACATAGAGCCAATCCCCAGACATTTGAAGGAAGCCTTCAACATGTAAGAGAGGTCAAAACCACAGGAAAAAGGAACTCAGAAACAGATCTCAAAAATAAAGATGCTGTAAAGAGCAGAAGAAAACTTAAAAGAAATTATCATTGATAATCTCAGAGAGAATGGAAGAGATATGGCAGCCTGAAACATGAATAAGATGCCCAAAAAAGGGAACAATCAGAGAACAAAAAAATTTTAAATGTGATAACAAAATGGTAGAAAGATAAAGTCAATCAAGGAAACCTTTCAGAATGTTAAACAGAAAGACACAGAGATGGATAATAGGATAAAAAAGGCAACAATAATAAATAGATCAGTCTGAAATTCAACATCTGACCGATTCAATTTCCTGAAAGAGAAAACAGAGACAACAATGGGGAAAGATATAAATGTAAAAAAATAATATAAATGGAGCTATAGTAAAATGGAGTTGGAGCTGCCATCATAGAGGAACTGCCTTGCACATCTTATGCCTCAAACCTTTGGAATGTTAAAACAGGGCAAAATAACCTTTGGGCTGGGTCTAGAGTGACATTGTGTCCCAAAGAACTATTTGCAAAGATAAGAAAGCAGTTACTATGACTACTGGTCTGATGGCTCCTCGACTGAAATTTAAAGCATTCTTTAAAATTAACATCACTATATTAGCTTAACTGCTAATATAATTCCTTCCTTCTATTGATGTAATTGTTCCCCTTCCTTTTCTCATAAATACCAGTTGCCTTTGCCTTCTAATCAGAACAGTATTTGGGTTTCTGCCTGAATTCATGCTTCCAGAATAGCTATTCTTTCGGATCTCAAATAAATGCTTGTTGCCTCTCACTTTGACCTTTTATTTTTTAGGTTAATACATATAACTCACAATAAATATTTTTAGAAAAGGTAAAGATGTCTAATTAGGAGTCCACTGAGTACCCAGCACAATGAATGAACACAAAACAAAGCAAAACCTCTCACCAAGTCTCATTATTGTGAAATCTTAGAACACCAGGATTAAAGAGGATATCTTAGGGAGATGATTTCTGGAATGATGGCATGAGAAGCTCTGCAGATCCTCTCCCCAGTAAAACCATAACTGATGAAATTTCATTACAAAACAACAACAAAAATCTTTTGCTCTGTTTTTTGTTTTGTTTTGTTTTGTTTTGTTTTGTGTTTTTTGAGGGCAGTATCACTGGCCCTCACATGTTGGACCTGAACTGGGGCTGCTGGCTTCCCAAGCCAGCGATTAACCACCATGCCACTCGGCCGGCTCAACAAAAACCTTTTGAATTCTCTGGAAATTGTCCCAAGGGCACAAAATAAATAAGGAAACATTTGTTCAACAAAACCTACTAAATCTTGGTAAGGAGAGAGAGAGGGGCTGTGGCATTTCAGCTAATGATAGGGCAGGTAAATAGATAGATGTAAACCAGCAGGAGAAGGATAAATTTAGCCCAGTTAGAAAGTCCCTTGCTGCAGTTCCTACTTGGGTCAAGACCCCTTGCAGCTGCCCAGTAGGATTCCAGGCTTACATATACCTCTCAAGGATGTGTTTACACCTGCCCCTCAATCAAAGAAATGCATTAGAAGAAAGGAAGACATCTGCTTATCAGAGCTCTGAATATTATAAGGGCTTATTAGAGGGTTTAAGAAACGATGTGTGGGGCTGGCCGAGTGGTGCAGTGGTTAAGCGCTGGCCTGGGAAGCCAGCGGCCCCGGGTCAGGTCCCACATATGACGGCCAGTGACACTGCCCTAAAAAAAACACACAAAAAGAAACAAAAAACAATGTGTGTAGAGAATGGCCTGAAAAATGGGCAAACCATTTCATCCTCCATCATGGCAATGCTCTGTGTCACACATCACTTCTGGTATGACAATTTCTGTCAAATAAAAACATTACAGTGTGTCCTCAACCAACTTATTCATTGGATCTGGCACCGTGGGACTTCTGGCTCTTCCCCAAAGTCAAAATGACCATGAAAGGTAGATGTTTTGAATCAGTTCAGGACATTGAGGCAGCCATGACAGTGCCATAAAGACACTCACGAAAGAGGACTTCCAGAACTGCTTCAGAAAGTGGCAAGAACAATGGGAGAAGTGTGTGCAAAGCAAGAGGGAGTATTTTGAGGGGGATTAATGGCAATGTGTCTTTTACTGTAATGAATTTTTAAAAATTTAAACATTCATTATGTTTTGATCACACCGCATATAGTAGCAAAAACTAATAATTGAAGAGGTAAATAGACAATTTAACAGTAATAGAAACCTCAATATTCCACTCTAAATAAATAATGGGTAGGACAACTAGGTAGAAGATCAACAAGGAAATAGAAGACTTGAACAGCACTATAAACTAAGTAGGCCTAACAGACATTTAAAGAATTCCCCACCCAAACAGTAGAATATATATTCTTCTAAAATGCACATGGAACATTCTCTGATATAGACCATATACTAGGCCATAAAACAAGTTTCAATAAATGTATAGGATTGAAATTATAGAAGGTATTTTCTCTTACCACAGTGGAGTACAATTAGATATCAATAACAGGAAGAAAGTTGAGAATTTCACAAATACATGGTGTAATGATGAGTGGGGAACAGAAGGGGAGCACATGTTAAAGGGGACCAATCAATGTATTCAGCAGTATACAATAGCAAAAGACAGAGGCAATTAAAAGAACGTGCAATGACAGAAGGTAAAAGGCAGTTAAGGCTAAACTATACACATTAATAACAATGTTATGCCAAAGAAGCTCACCAAACTATGAGAAGACAACACTGGAAAGGTCAGGAACCAAAAAAACCTCCCACAGCTGGAAAACTGGGGTGGCCCCCAATGTTGCAAGTGAAGCAGGATTTCTTTGATGTGTGTGCTGGGATTGTAGTCTCGTGAAGCTGAAGCATGGAGATGGACCAGAGAGATAAAGTTTGTAGCAGAGGATAGTTTTATTAGAGCAGAAAGTTACAGCTCTCAGAAAGAAATGAGAGGGGATCCTGACCAGGGTGCCTGCATTAGGTGGGTAACTACTCCTTTTATATGTATTTTTCTTGCTTATCTGGGGAGGAATTTAGCCCTGAGGAGGCCTTTTCTCAAAACTATCTAGATGCCTCAGAGCATAATTGATGTCTCTGTTTTGATAGGATTATGTTATCTCAAGACTGGGGTTTGAAGATATCATTGTTGTCTGCTCATTCTTTCAGGGAGTTCCTGACTGCCCTGTGTTATGTTAACTAACCTGTCTTAATACCTCCCCTCCACCCCGCAGGTGAAACCCTAACTTCTGACTTCTTTGTTATAGGCTTTGAGAAAAAAACCATCTCCTCCTCCCCCTCCCAAGTCTGTCATTGTGGTGGGGTCCTGTGCCTTAAACCTATCAGTTAGCTATTAAAATTATTTCTCCTCTTATGGTTTCTGCCCTAACTCCTTTTGGAGTTAACTCCATGGCCATTTCTCTGATTACCTATAATTTTTCTATCTCACAAGCCACATGCAAGTTTCTCCCAATACAATGTCAATTGAGGTCTGCCTTATATATCTTTTCAAATGTACTTTAGAGCCAAGTTTTTTGTTCCTGCCTCCCCACCACGGAATGGTTCTGCAGTTAATGTGATAAGAATATTGCTTATCTGACTGAAGGACCAGTTCATCTGGACAAACAACCTGCTGTTCCTACCTGGGGCCATCGGCCCAAGGCCCTTTAAGGCTTGGCAATGTGCCTTCAGACAAAAAGAACATCACCTCATATCTCCTCCATTAGGAAGAGGTAGGAACAGACCAGAAAAAAAAAAGAAACAATGGAATCACATCAGCCAATGAAGGCAAATTTTCCTAACCTAACATCTTCCCCACATATGGAAAATAAGAACATACTCCTAAGAAAACTATGAACCACAGAAGAAATCACAAGGGACTAAACATGAAGACATAATGTATCAAAACTGATGGGATGCAGCTAAGGCAGTGCTTCAAGGGAAATTTATAGCTTTAAATACCTATATTAAAAAACAATAAATAAATAAATAATAAGAAAGATGGGTTGGCCGAGTGGCGCATTGGTTAAGAGCTGGCTTGGGATGCTGGAGGCCCCAGTTCAGATCCCACATATGAGGGCCAGTGACACTGCCCCTTACAGCTAACAACAGCTCTACCTGGAGCTGGGCTGTGTGAGCCCCAGCGACAGTGTAGGCTGCAGCCCCCGCTGCAGTGGGCTGCCATAGGCTACAGTGAGTGGCCGGCAGCCAGCGTGAATTGCCAATAGCCACGGTGAGTGACTATCCAGAGGCCGGCTACCCATCTGCCTCATCCGGGAAGAGTGCAATGATGATACCAACGTGGGCTAGTGAAGCGGCGTCCTCCGAAACTAGACTGAAGAACAAAAGGACAGCAACTTGTCTGTTCCCCTCCCCCAATTTCCCAATAAAATCTTAAAAGAAAAAAAAAAAAAGAAAGATCACAAATCTTTAACCCCAGTTTCCACCTTAGGACACTAGAGAAAGGAGACCAAACTAAACCTTAAGCAAGCAGAGGGAAGGAAGTATAGATTAGAATAGAAATTAATGAAATAAAGGTTAGAAAGACAAAGAAAAAAAATCAATGAAACAGATAGTCAATTTTTTGAAAAGACCAACAAAATTGAACAAACTTTTACCTAGACTGACCAAGAAAAAAGAGAGAAAAGACTCAAAATACCAAAATCAAAAATGAAAGAGAAGGGCCGGCCGAGTGGCTCAGTTGGTTAAGAGCTCACTCAAGAGTGTGAGCTGAGCTCTGAGCAACAGCAGTTCGATGCCCAGGCCAAGCTGAGCTGCTGTTGAACTGCCAACAGGTGGCAGGATAGCTCAGATTAAAAAAAAAAAATGAAAGAGAAAACATCTCTAATGACATTAGAGACAAAAGAAGGATTATAAATGAATACTATGAACATCTGTGTGCCAATAAATTAGATAAGTTAGATAAAACGGGCAAATTTGTAGGAAGACAAAAACTATTAAAACTGTTTCAAGAAGAAATAGAAAATATGGCTAGACCTATAGTAATAAAGATATTGAATTAGTAATTTAAAAACTTCCCACAAAAAGCCCAAGCCCAGATTTCACTGGTGTAGCCTACTAAACATTTGAAGAGGAATTAATACCAATTCTTCACAAAGTCTTCCAAAAAATAGAAAAGGAAAAACTTCCCATCTCATTCTATGGGGCCAGTATTACCTAAACCCCAAATTGAACAAAGATATCACAAGAAAATAAAAATTATAAACTGATATATTTTATGAATATAGATGCAAAAGCCCATCATCAGTATACTAGGAAACTAAATCCTGCAACATGAAAAGTATTTTACACCATGATCATGTAGAATATTCCCCAGGAATGCAAGGTTGGCTCAACATACAAAAAAATCAATCAATATAATACATCATATTAATAGAATAAAGTGCAAAAAAACACAGAATAATTTCAACAGATGCAGAAAAACATTTGACAAAATGCAACATCTTCTCACAATAAAAAACAGTAAAATAAGAATAGAAGGAAACCGATAAAGGGCATCTGTGAAAAACTGCCTAGTAACATCATATTTAATGGCAAAAGACTGGAAAATTCCCCTTATAATCAGGAACACAACAAGGATGTCATTTCTTACTACTTTTATTCAACATGGTACTGAATGTTTTAGCCAGGAAAACTAGCCAAGAAAAAGAAATAAAAGACATCAAAATTGGAAAGGAATCTCTATTTGCATGGGACATGATCTTGCATACAGGAAACCCTAATGAATCGACTAAAATACTAAACTAATAAACAAGTTCAACATGTTTGCAGAGTACAATGTCACTATACAAAAATCAACTGTATTTTTATACATTAGGAATGAACAATATAAAAATGAAAACAAGAAAACAATTCAATTTGCAATAGCATCAAAAAGAATAAACTAGGAATAAATTTTTTAAAAGAATTGTAAAACTTATGCTCTGAAAACTCAAACTGTTGGGGGCCCCCCAGTGTCTGACAAGGTCACATTGCCACGCTCAGCACAGGATGTTTGGAGTGCTGCCTTATGGTTGATCATGTAATATCTCCTGCTTCTATGAACCCATGTGCCTTTCCTCTACATCGGATCCTATAGGAGACAGTACTCTCACTGCATTTATGGCAAGTTCCTGTGGTACTCCAATAAGAGCTGGCTGTGTAAGTCAATGACAGGCAAGATTTCCTAAAAAGGAAACAACCCAAGCCAGGCTACAGCCCCCTTTGGGGACCCCAGGACTGAGAAATTGGGGACTCAAGTCTCTTGGAAACAGAGGCTCAGATCCCTGGCCACACAGGCCAAAAGCCTGTCTGTGAGAAACTGACAGACTGCCTGTGAGAAACTGATGATAACATCAGTCTGTTGAGCTCACTTGTTTAAAGCCACAGCTGTGAGAAATCTCCTTGAAGACTAAAAGTCTCCAGGTTATCAGAGTTTTGATAAGAGTCGACTTACTGACCATGGGGTATGCTAATCAATAGCCGTATTTGAATTCTTTGCCTTGTACCTTGTTGCAGCAACAGATACTGAAGCTTTGACTGAAAAACAGATGCTACCTCCATAGGATAAGAGAGGTGTCAAATTCCCCTTTGGTTGCTAGGTATTGTATTTACATAGAAATAGACTTTAGATACTTTTACCCTAAACATAGCCACTGCTAGTCTCTTAGTAATAGCTCAAGTATACGCCCTGTGAGTCTTATGATTGTGTTTAGCTGTTAGGATTTAGGATAATTTCTAGATAGTCAAGATAGCTATAGTAAACATTCTTTAGGCAATATGTAGAAATAAGTCAATCCTTAACATAAGATAGTCATGATAAACATTCTTTAGGTGATATGTAGAAACTGAGTCTGGGGCACAAAGAGATTATCATAGATGAGATTATCCTTAACCGTAGAAAAGGTCACAGTGTGCCCTGGGGAGAATTATTACAAGGAAGTAAAGACTGTAAAAGTCCTAAAGAAGAAAAAATACATCAAAACTATGTGGAACTTAACTTGTAATTGAGGTAATGGTCAAGAGTCCCTAAAAAAGGAGACTTGCTGTAACAATAAAGTGTGACACTCCTGTGAAACTCTTTCCAGTATCTCCACTAGACTCTCTTTCTTTCTTTCTTTCTTTCTTTCTTTCTTTCTTTCTTTCTTTCTTTCTTTCTTTCTTTCTTTCTTTCTTTCTTTCTTTCTTTCTTTCTTTCTTTCTTTCTTTCTTTCTTTCTTTCTTTCTTTCTTTCTTTCTTTCTTTCTTTCTTTTTCCTCACCTACGCCGTCCCATCCGAGGGAATCCCTGGACTCCGCAGAGGCTGGACCCCCGCATCAAACATTGTTGAAAGAAATTGAAGATGACCTAAATAAATGAAAAGACATCCTGTGTTTACAAATTGAAAGATGTAATATTAAGATAACAATATTTCCCCAAACTGATCTACAGATTTAATACAGTCTTTATGAAAACTTCAGCTGGCTTCTTTGCAGAAAATGACAAACTGATTATAAAATTCATATGGAAATTCAAGGAGTCCAGAATAGCAAAACGATCTTGAAAAAGAAGAGAAAAGTTGGAGAACTCACACTTCCTGATTTTAAAATTTAACATAAATCAATGTAATCAAGACAATGTGGTACTCACACAAGAAAAGACATATAGATTAATAGAATAGAACTGACAGTCTACAAATAAACCCATACATCTATGGACAACTGACTTTCAGCAAGGATGCCAAGACCATACAAAGGAAAAAGAATGATCTTTACAACAAATGGTTCTGAGTCAACTTGTGAACGAAATTGAATTGTGATCTCACACCATATGCAAAAATTAACTCAAAATCAAAGACCTAAAAGTAAGAAATAAAACTAAAAAACTCTTAGAATAAAATATAGGTTAAGGGCCGGCCGAGTGGCTCAGTTGGTTAAGAGCTCGCTCAAGAGTGCAAGCTGAAAAAAAAAAAAAAGTGCAAGCTGAGCTTTGAGCAACAGCAGTTCGATGCCCAGCCCGAGCTGAGCTGCCACTGAGCTGCCAACAGGTGGCAGGATGGCTCAGCTAAAAAAAAAATGAAAAAAATATATAGGGTAAACTTTCATAGCTGGAATTTGGTAAAGGATTTTTAGATGTGACACTAAAAGCATAAGCAACAAAAAAATTTATATACATTAGACTTAATCAAAATTAGAAACATTTTTGCTTCAAAGGACACTATATTAATTTCCTAGGGCTGTCATAACAAAATATCACAAACGAGTGGCTTAAAACACAGAAATTTATTGTCTCACAGTTCTGGAGCTTGAAGTCCAAAATCACAATATTGACTGAAGCATGCTCCCTCTGAAATGCATAGGCCACTTCCTAGTTTCTGGTGATAGCTGTCAAAATTATGCCCAGGAGTTTTTTCAACATATGGTGTTCTCCATGTCTGTCTTCTCATCATTTTCTTATAAGGATACAAGTCATATTGGATCTAGGCTCCTCTACTCCAGTTTGATCTGAGCTTAACTAATTACATCTGAAATGATTTTATTTCCAAATAAGGTCACATTCTGAGGTAATGGGAGGTTAGGACTTCAACTTATCTTTTTTTTTTAATTATTGAGTAAAAATTTTTTTTCAATTATAGTTGACATTCAATACTATATTAGTTTCAGGTGTACAGCAAAGTGGTTAGATATTTATATAACTTACAAAGTGATCACCCTAATGAGTCTTGCATTTGCCTCACAACATACGTAGTTATTACAATATATTGATTCTATTCCCTAAGCTGTACTTTGCATTGCCATGACTATTTTGTAACTGCCAATTTGTACTTTTAATCCTTTCAACTTTTCCACCCATTTCCTAAGTCCCCTCCCATCTGCAACCACAGTTTGTCCTCTGTATCGATGAGTTTGTTTCTGTTTTGTTTGTCTATTTATGTTTGTTTCTAAGTATTAGGTAGATCTGTTTTGTCTCCCAGTCTTGGCAGAGTGCCCTTATGTAGTAGGTGTCCTGTGGGGCCCAGTGGCACAATCTCCCTGTTCACTTAAGCTGGATGCTCCAGGGGTGTCCCTTGTGTGAGCTGCGTGTGCTCTTCTGTTGTAGTTGCGCTTTGATTGCTGTTGGCACATCAATGGGTGGGATGACCCTCAGGCTGACTGGCTCTGAGGACTGGCATGACTTCAGTGAATAAGCTGTTGTGCAGGGGTCGACCCTATGAAGTGGGATTCACTTTAGCAGGGCTCTGGTGCCTGCTTAGTACACCTTTATGGTAAGAGTTCTGACAATTAAGTTTGGGAACTCATCCTAGAAAAAGTGCTATATACCTCATTGCTGAATATAGGGTCGGTCACCTTTGAAGTACTCCCCTTGGGAAGCTGTGCACTGATGCCAGTGCCCAGTCCACCCTTCAAAGAAATTTTTGAACTGTTTTTCTGGAATGGCCATCAGAGCTATCATCATTACCTTTGATGTCCTGAATGTCAACAAAATGTCTTCCTTTCAATATTTCTTCAATATTTGAAGGGTGGACTGGGCACTGGCATCAGTGCACAGCTTCCCAAGGGGAGTACTTCAATATTTATCTTTGGGTAAGAAAGAAGTAATTGGGGGTCAGATCAGTTGAGTAGGGAGGGTGTTCCAATATAGTTATTTGTTTACTGCTAAAAACTCCCTCACAGACAGTGCCATGTGAGCTGGTGCATTTTCGTGATGCAAGAACTCCTTCGAGACCATTTTTGCACACACCTTTCTCATACCAAGATTTTCAGTTAAGATTTTCCTAACTGTTTCTCTTTTGATGTTTACTTGGTCTGCTATGCTTCTCACAGTCAGCTGACAATTTTGACACACAATTCAACAAATTTTTGCAATGTTTTCATCAATTCTGCTTGTTACTGGCCGTCCTGACCTCTCTTCATTAGTGACACATTCTCTCCCCTAAAAAAAAACAACAACATTTAATCCATTTGTATGCTGCCATTTTCTTCATGGTATTATCCCCATAAACTTGGACTATCATGTCCCTGATTTCACTTCCACTCTTGTAAAGTTTAACAAGAAATTCAATATTCGTTCATTGCTCTAATTCAAGCTCAGACATTCTTGTGACAGCACACAAAAACACACAACAACAATAGTAAATGCCACTCAGCAAGACACCTGTGAGACACTGATATACCAAGGTTACGAAACCTTACCAAGTTGTTTGTACAGTGCTGCTATTGTAAACACAAGGTGGCAAGTTCGAAAACTTAATTGTCAGACCTCGTATGTCATTTGTGGCACTAATTAGATGGTGCTCTGTTGTGCTCTGAAGCCAGCTACTAGGAGTATTAATTCTAGGGCTTTTTCGGAGGGGCTCTGGTGCAGGCCAAGGTCATCTGCTGACTGTGTCTGGCCTGGGACCACTTGGTAGGAACTACAAAGTGATCTTTGGTTGGTAGCTATCTATGCTGGGCTTTGAAGCAACTGGAAATGATTATGGTGTGAACTGAGGCTGGCTGACACTAGTGCCAGGCTTGGGGCTACTTAGCAAGAGGCACAGGGCATGCTGGGTCCAACCACTGCTGGTTTGGGGTTTGTAGACCTTTGAGAGGTTTTGGGAAAGTCCAGGCCAACCACCTCTGAAAAAGGCTCCAGCTGGGCACATGAATTGGGTGGGGTGGAATCTCAGAGAATCAATGGGTGGGGGAGAGAGGGGGGCACAAGAGCGGTGTTAGTTTAACAGAGAACTCGGATTTGTTCCCCAACAGAAGAACAACGGCTCCTGCTAGCACTTTAGCTCTGGAGAGAGCTGCCCCTCCAGCCCTCATCCTGCAGCCAGCCAATTCAGTTCCTCCCATATGTCTCTGGCACTTTTTGAGATGCTGTCCCTTGTCTGGAGCTTAGGGCAAGTGTTTGTGAGTGAGTGAGCCCATGCTCAGGCCTATTAAGAGGACAGCAGGGTCTACAGCAGCCTTCCACCACACATGGACTGAGTTCCTGTTGATTGTCACAGCCAGATGTCATGGGGACTCCTCTTCCATGCTCTGGTGGTCCAGGCTGGGGAGCCTGGTGTGAGGCTACTCCCCACAGGGGACCGCTGCAGTGGAGATACCCTCCAATTCTTAACTACTACACATGGGTGTGGGACCAGCCCATTTTGTGTCTCCGCCAGTCCTACTAGTCTTGATGTGGCTCCTTCTTTATATCTTTAGTTATAAGAGCTCCACTTGGCTACTCTTCAGGTGGTTCTCAGTGGCGGTTCTTCTATAATTTAGTTGTAATTTTGATGTGGTCATGGGAGGGGGCAAGCACAGCATTTATCTATTTTGCCATTTTCATCATCTTATCTTTTGAGGAACATAATTCAACACAGACCCTATCAAGAAAGTTAAAAGACAACCCATAGAATGGGAAAATGTACTTAAAAGTTATGTATTTGATAAGGGACTTATATGTGGAATACATAAAGATGTCTTTCAACTCAATAATAAAGAGACAAATTTTAATCCAATTTAAAAATGGGCAGGGGAGGAGTCACTTTGTAAAGGGTGAAAAGGATAACATTGCATTGTTTTGTACATCTGTAACTAATAATAATAATTAAAAAAATGGGCAAAGGAGATGAATAGACATTTTTCCAGAGAAGGTATACAAATGTCCAATAAGTACATGAAAACATGCTCAACATCATTGACCAATTTAGGAAAATTCAAATAAAAACCACAATGAGATACCAGTTCACATCCAATGTCATAAGAAAGATAATAACAAGTATTGACAAGGATGTGGAGAAACTGGAGCCCTTATATGTTGTTAGTAGGAATGTAAAATGGTACACTTGCTTTGGAAAACAGTCTCGCTCTTCCTACAAAGGTTAAACATAGAGCTACCATATAGGCCAGGAACTCCACTCCTAGATACACACCCAAGAGACATATGTCCACACAAAAACTTGTATAGGAATGTTCATAACATAACAGAACTATTCATAATAGCCAACAAGTAGAAAAGCTCAAATATCTATCAACTGGCAGATGGGTAAAAAAAATATGGTATACTCATACTATGCAATATCATTCGGCCATAAAATAGAATAAAATACTAATAACATATGCAACATAAATGAAGCTTGAAAGCATTGTGCTAAGTGAAAGTAGCCAGTCACAAAAGACCATATGTTGTCTGATTTCATTTATATGAATGTCCAAAATAAGCAAATCTATATATAAAGAAAGTAGATTAGTAGTTGCCTGGGACTGAGTGAGTTGTGGGGAGGTGGAAAGTGACTGGTAATGGATGCACGGTTTCATTTAGGACTGATGAAAATCTTCTAAAAATTGATTGTGGTGATAGTTGTACAACTCTATGAATACATTAAAAACCATTGAAGTGTACAAGTTAAATGGTGAATTGTATGGTATGAGAATTATATCTCAATAAAGCTGTTCTTTAAAACTGAGGGAAGATTCCAGAGAGTGACATTAGATCTCATACAAGGGATCAGGAATCAGATCAGCAACAGATTCTCAATAGCAATACTAAAAGCTAGAAGTCCATGAAGCAATGCCTTAAAGATGAAAATTGTTGGGCCGGCCGAGTGGTACATTGGTTAAGAGCTGGCTTGGGATGCCAGCAGCCCCAGTTCAGATCCCACATATGAGGGCCAGTGAAACTGCCCTCAACAGCTAAGATGATAAACAACAGCTCCACCTGGAGCTGAGCTGCTGTGAGTTGCCAGGTCGGCATAGCTGCAGCTCCTGCTGCAGTGGGCTGCCATAGGCTACAGTGAGGGGCCAGCAGCCTGTGTGAGCAGCTGGCAGCTGGTGTATGCTGCCAAGAGCCTCTGTGAGCAGCCGTCCAGAGGCCTGCGACTGATCTGCCTCACCCGAGAAGAACACAATGATGATAACAACATGGGCCAGTGAAGCAACATCCTCCACAACTAGACTGAAGAACAAAAGGACAGCAACTTGTCTGTTCCCCAATGCTGTTCCCCTCCCCCAATTCCCCAATAAAAAAAATTGTTTTCAACTGAGAATTCTATACCCAGCCAAAGTATCAATCCAGTGTGAATGCAAGGTTTAAAAAAATTTATCTCTCAGGCAAGTTTCCTTAGGAAGCCACTGGAGGATGTGCTCCACCCACAGAAGGGCATAAACCAAGGGAGAAGAAATGGAATCCAGCAAAACCAGAGATCCATAAATGACAGAGAAATTTCAGGATGTTGGTTAAGAGAAATCCTAGGATGACAGCTGTGTAGCTGATCTAGACAGCTATCAGTTCAGATAGAGGCAGGAGAACCAAGGGCTTCAGGGGGAAGCCCTTAAAAATTTTTTTTTTCTATTTTAAAGGAACTGGAACTAATAGTGAAAATGTGGATTGAGAATAAGTTTATAGGCATTTGTAGAATGTGAGGAGATTTAAGTATGTGTCAAAGAAAATAAGCAAATAAAAAAAGTGAGTCAATGATTAACTCTGAGTGTGAAAAGAAGTTTACAAAGGAAAAGGTAGTCACACAATATTAGTTGGTTCAGCAGCAAACACTATCAAAGAAATGTGTGGATATTGAAAGGAGAGGAGAAAGTGTATAAGTGAATCTCATCTATCGTGATAAGAAGGCCAAGAGATATTATCTAAATTGGATCTCTGGAGGTAACAATAATAGCAACAAATGCTTTATTTAGGCAATAAAAACCAGAAGAAATAATTAAATGAGTAGAACTGGTTGCTCCTGGGAGCAGGATGGAGTGGGTAGGAGAGTTTTATTTTTGTTATAACCCTTAAAACATTTTGACTCTGAATGCTTTGTATGTGTTACTTTGGGAAAATTAAATCAATTGAAAGACATATGAGGAGAAACCATGGCAACAATAAGGGTCTTCTCTTTTGAGATTTTACCCTTTTGAAACAATTCCCCTTTTAAAACTGAGCAAACAACACTCTCCATTTTTTCAGTTTTCTCATAAAATGCATTTTCACCTTTGTAAGTAGCCCTGGGAGGCAGATATTGATAGGGTTCTCGTGAAGGTCAAAAGAGACAGCGCTTTGAAAAATACGGTTTTAAGTTGTTTAGATGGTTGTTATCAGGTAGATCAGAAGTAAATTTCTCCATCTTACACTCAAGAAAATAAACCCCCAAAAGGGAAGTAACTCCTCAAATCACATAGACAGGTAGAGGCAGAGCTGGATTCCCTGTCCTGTTTTGACTCAGCTGGTGCCAGGCCCAGCTACCTCTCAGCACTCATGGTTCCATATCGCCCCCTTCCTCTAGCTGACCCATCTTCCCTTCAGACACTTTCTACAATCTCTCTGGTTCTGAGTCCCCTCTGGAGGATGATCCGTAATGTGAGGGCCCTTGATGTCATCACAGACTGAGCTCTCATCCTGGTTACACACTGAGCCCTGATCACGTCATAGACTGAGCTCTGATGCTGACTGCAGCCTGAGCCCCCACTCCTTGCCACTAACTCCCTTAATAATGTATTTTCAGTTTGTCTGAGGCATCTTTACCAATTACAGGTCACTCCTGTTTACCTGGCTAAAAATAATAATAATAATAATAATAATAATAATAATGTATGCAGCGGAACATGAGTCGGGCCTGGCCGAGAGCACCTGGGTGGCGGGTGCCTTCCCTCTCCAGTGCTGTCACAGGGGCAGAGGTGGGAGAGCTGCAGCCCGGCTAAACCCTCTGATGTGCTTCCCCTCCATCCTGGACTAGACTCAAAGCCACAGCCTGGGCCCAGTCCATTTCTGTCACCTCCCAGTGCTCCTCCTTGTGCCGTGGGGGACTGTGTGGCCATGTTACAGTTTGAGCAGAGATTGTTTCTGATAAGTCAGCCTTGCTTAGAACAAAGGAGTCTGGCATGCACAGCTTTTGTTCTGGCCTTTTCTGCTGCAAGGAAGTGAAAAACCTCACCCAATTCAAGCACAACCTTGTATTGGCTGTTTCCCACCCTGGTCTCCTCATTCTCATCACTCACCAGGTCAGCATCTCTCCATGATTTCCAGGAGCTGCCAGAACACTGACTTGTTGTAGCTGCTGCCCTGTTCCTTAGTGACGAGCACCTCCTCCAGGAAGTCCTCTAAGGTCAAGTAGGAGGCAAGTCCGACTTCTAACCATCCTCATTTCTTATCAGCCCTAGGAGAGGTGGAAGGTCAGGGGAGGGGCGGTGGCAGATGCTGGATATGGGAACCTAAAGGGGAGAAGACAAGGGGCCGTAGGGGACAGACACTCGATAGTGGTCTCGATATATAATACCATTGAATCATAAAATGTTGGGGCAGTCAGGAAGCTGAAAGACCTCTTCTCCTGCCCCTGCACTGGACAGATGCAGAAGTGAGGTCCCTGGCAGAGCAACTTTCCCGAGATCCCACAGTGATTTGGGAGCAGAGTGACGGCCTAGAATATAGATTCTTGGTGCTAAAGATGAGCCTTGGGTAGAAGGAGCAGACCCCATGACCCCTCAAGGCCAGAAGAGGACCCTTGGGGAAGGTCCAAGGAGCAGAGGATGGCACTGTAGAGATGGTAGGTCTTCCTAATCATCTGAGTTGTCCAGCCCCAGAGCTTCTGGTTGGAAGGGGCAGAGGGTCGTAGTCCCTCATGACCAGAGGCACAGCAAGTCCAGGCTGGACCATCATGTGGGAATGTGCCCCACCCTACAGTGGGGCAAGCTTGCTTGTTCTCTTGGCCATGTTTCTCTGTTGATTTGGAACTCAGCTGTGTCTCCCACAGGCCTGGAGTTCTGCTTGGTCTAAGGGTCTGTCCTTGCTTCTAAGCTCTCCAGACCCAGAACATCTCCCTTGAGCCCTGGAGCTCTGCAGCTGCCTGACTGGCCACAAGGCACTCAGGATGTAAGAGGTATCTGGACCCACAGTTCATATGTATTTTAAGGTGGGAAGTTGGGAGATGGCCACCCTGGTCTGCTGCTTATGGGGGAAGACTGGGTCGGAGAACACTAAGGCAGACAGATAGGAACCCTGCCCCTCAACAAAGCCAAGGGGTGGGGCTTCAGTCTTAGGGTGGAAAGACACCCTTAGGCTCTCGCCTCAGGGCGCCTCCCAGGTCCTCCTTGCCTGTGCACTTTTTGGGCCTGTGGCGGCCATGTCACCCTGGGCCCATTCCTGCCACTTTGGTAGTTTACGTGTGTCTCTCGCACTGGCTGGCAGCTCATTGAAGGCTGAGTGCTGCAGGGTGAGTCCTTCGGGAAGCAGACTTGCAAATTAGTGTGGAGGGCATTTCTTAGGGAGAGCTCTTGAGATTAATGGCAGTATAAGGTGGGGGGGGCGGCGGCAAAGGCAGGGCTGGGCAGAGGGGGAAGCCGAGGTCCATGCAGGCCCTGCCCCAGCCTCATTGGGAGTGCTGGAGGGAAATAGCCTGCATAGCCCACAGCTGGGTTGGTATAGCTGGGCCTTTATTCCCACCCTGGATTAGTCTTTGGACGTAGATTGCCCAAGAAGGACATGACCTCAGGCTAGGGAAGTGTCTGCAGCTGGGGCAAACCCCAGATGGGCTGACAGCCTGAGGCCTTCTACCCACTGGGCAACAAGTGCTTCCCTGAAGGGATTTGGGCATCACATCTCCGTGTCTAGTGTCCTGGGTTTAGTGGGCTTTGGAGGAATGCTTGTCGAATGAATGAGTCAGTGAATGAATCAATAGATTATTTTCAGAGAAGCCCTTGAAGTATTTCGGCCTCGCTCTCCCCCATCTATTGAAGGGGATATCGTCTACACTCATCCTGTGAAAGGCAGCTCGTTGGAAACACCATGTCCTGTGGATGTATGAAGACTCCCCAGTTCTCTTCAGCTGATGCATCTGAGGTTGGGGCTAGGGAACTGAGGGTTGGGGTGGGAGTGGGGGGCAGGTAGTATGGGCTTGGCAGTTCATGGTGGCTGTTTCAGGGGAAACCACAGCTCCCTGTTGCTCAGGGATACCTGGGGGAGGGAAGCTCACATGTAGGGCAGGCCGCCCAGGCACTGAGTCACCACCCAGAGGAAAACCACAGCTTTAAGGGCCCCAAGGTCCCAGGGAAGATGGCACGTGAGCTGTGCAAACACCAGCACTCAGGAGCAGCCATGTGGACAGTCTCTTTACCTAAAGAGCCAGCCCTATCCCATCTTGCAGGGCAGCACCTACTGTGTGCCATGAGAAAGGCTGGCACAGTCACAAATCTCTGCAACAGGACAGAGCAAGAGCTGGGTGACTCGGGGAAAAAAGCCCAACAAACTGTTCCCTCTCTGATTTCCTCCTCCCTACTCCAGGGAAATGGAGACAGTTTTTTTTGTTTTGTTTTAAAGATTTTATTGGGGAATTGGGGAAGGAGAACAGCCAAGTTGTCCTTTAATTTTAGTTCTGTGGAGAATGCAGCTAGCTCAGCTCCAAGTCCAGTCACCATCTGACTGCGGCAGCTCAGGGCAGCTCAGCTCAAGGGGCTGTGTTCAATCTTAGTTGTGGGTAAGTGTCCTCATCATCCCATGCGGGAGTCCAACCAGAAACCTTGTTGTTAGGTGCACGTGCTCTCACCAGCTGAGCCATCCTGCCACCTGTTGGCAGCTCAGAGGCAGCTCAGCTCGAGCGCAACTCACTGGCCCACATGAGAATCGAACCAGCTACCCTGTTGCTCAGAGCTCATGCTCTTAACCAATTGAGTCACTTGGCTGACCTGGGGACAATTCTTGAATTTGAGAAAATTCATCTAGGATATCCTCATCTGAAGACTCATAGTCTGTGACTTCGCTTCCACATACAATAAATTTACCATCATCATTATGGTCTAGAGTGCTGCTATCGCATTGCATTCATCTGCTGATTCCTCTAGTAATTGAAATGTCTTCCTCTGTCAGTTTTCTACTCTTTCCTCTTTGTAGGAAAATGAAAAATTCTGAATTCTCACCTGTGTGCAATGAATGCTAAAAAAAATTACAAAGTTGATGACTCCAGATTCTTTTACCCTTCCTTGAAAGATGGTCAAATGCCTTCAACAAAGCAGTAAGAAAACTGAAGGATGGTGGAATAGTAATGGTTTATGTCACTATTGAGTCATCCTTCTAGATAATTCCATCATTCTTCTGTTTTCTTATTATTTTAGTTTTTTTTTGTTAAAGCATGGTTGGTAATAATTGGTGAGTGATGATAAAATACTTCCCAGGAAGGTGAAATATCAAAATGTTTTAAAATCTGGAAAAATAAGATTACCAGCATCCCATAATATATTTTAGAGTATAAAGGGTCCAATGGATCCATATAGTATGTGTAGAATAGAGTAAGCTTTATTCTACTTTAAAAATTGAAATTTTGTATTATTTTTAGAAGACCTCTTTGAAAGAATAAAAATCATAAAATATCAATCCTTACAAATAGTTAGAGCTGCTCAAAAAATAAATTTAAAAGTTAAATTTGGGTCTAATGGCTCCTGATGGTACACTGAGAGTTAAAATGCAATTTTGCAAGAGGGACTTAGCTACAGGTCTACTTCTCCCTGCACCCAAATAAGGGAGAAACAAGTAGACTGTGAATTTGACATAAAATGAGACTCCATGTAAGTGAGAGGTGACATGCAAAAAGATGCAAACAAATATAAGTGAAAATGGTAATGAGGGCCCTGATGCTCCATAGACATAGGATACTGGCTCCCTCTGGATGAAAGGTAGTTCCACGAGAATTGCCCTGTCTTCCTCTCAGGGTCTCCCCCATGGCCCCTCTGGCGGGGAGACCAAGGCGCAAAGGCTGTTATTTGCGGGGGACCAGCCTCTGCTGACCAGGGTTTCCCTCAGATGGAGACAGCGTCGGTGGGGGAGGAAAATAAAGAAGGGAGACACCGGGGAAGTTAAAGAGAAAAAAGTGTCATACTTTATTGCAATAACATGTCCTTTTTATAGGGACTTTTGACCATTATCCAATAACAAGTTTAAAGATCCACATAGTTTTGATGTATTTTTCTCTTAAGACTTTTAGTCCTTATAATTGTTCTCCCCAGGGCACACTGTGACCTTTTCTACGTTTAAGGATAATCTCATCTATGATAATCTCTTTATGACCCTGACTGAGTTTCTACATATCACCTGAAGAATGGTTACCATGATTACCATGACTATCTAGTCCCTGATTCCAGTAGTAAGACTCACAGGGCATATATTTGAGCTAAAGCTTCAGTGTCTGTTGCTACAACAATGTATAAGGCAAAGAATCCAATTAAGGCTATAGATTAACATAGCTCATGGTCAGCAAGTTGTCCCTTATTGGAACTATCATGGAGACTTTTAGTCTCCAAGGAGACTTTTCACTGTGGTTATCTTAGGCAAATGAGCTTAACAGATTGATGTTATTATCAGTTACTCACAGCCAGGCTTTTTGGCTTATGTGGCCAGGGGTATGGGCCTGTTTCCAAAGGGCTTGAGTCCCCTATTTCTTAGTCCTGGGGTCCCCACGGAACTACTGCCTGGCTTAGGTTGTCTCCCCTCGTTTCTAGGAGATCTTACCTGTCATTGGCTGCATAGTTGTCTCATTGGGGTACCACAAGAACTTGCCATAAATACAGTGAAAGTACTGTCTCCTATAGGATCTGATGTAGAGAAAAGGCACATGGGTTCACAGGCATGGAGCCTATAACCAACCATGAAACCTTGTCATATATTGGGGTGCTGACGGTTCCCAGCAGTTCTTACTTCCTTCGTTCGTCTTCCAGCCACCCAAGGAGGCCTCTAGGACCCACTGGATCCCTAAGGCTTGGCCACCTAGGGCCCTGCTCTCCCTACTGCATGGGCCCTGGGGCTGGAGTGTGGCACTGAGTGGGGGGCACTATGGTATTAGGACAACAGGGTATAGTGGGTGGGCTTATGACACTTCCTGACCTTTTCTCTCCCACCCCCCAGCATGTTTTCAGCTTTTCTCTTCCTCACAGCTTCTGCAAACTCGTTGTTTTCACTTCTTCATCTTTTAGCTTGCTGGGCATGACCTCTGAGTCCAGACATAGTTTTATAGCTTCTCTGACACCCTTTCAAGGTACACAGCCTCAACAGCTCAAATCTCTAAGGGAGGAACTTCCAGCCATGGCAGAGCCATTGGTTTTAGATTGAACCTTCCAGGGTAAATGACTATAAGTACTGAGCAAAATATATACAACAACAGTTTGCAGGCACTGGACAGCAGCCAGTGTAGGGCTATGATCTTTGACAAGGTGAGCCCCACATTTACCCAGCTTTCTCTCTGAACCCATTTTACAAATGGATGTGCAGGAAGCCGGGCCAAGCAGGAAGTGACAGTCTCACTGGGCCCAGAAAATGGATATCTGCAATTGGATTTGGAGTTCAGGATACAAAAATCTTTCTAAAATGTCCCCTTGGTTCCTTGGCCAACTCCTAATCTACACATGTTCAGGGTGAGACTCGGAAAGATCTAGCAGAACACAGCTGTTGAGAAGCTAGAGAGCCAGGCAGACTTCAGAGACCAAGCAGTCCTGGGCAGATTTTGGCATTCAGGCCTCAGCAGAGGGGACAGATCTTGGTGGCTACCTCACAGCTTCTGTTAGGATCCCAGAAAGACTATGCCCTAGAGATAAAGGCTATACTCTAGGAAAAAGGGCAAAACTGAAATTACCCACTCTAACAAAAGTTAGTACCGAGCCTCTACAGATGAAGTGACCCACTGGTAATTTAAATGCTTATCAGAACACTCTTTAGAGGAAGATAGTAATAGATTCACAAATTCTAAATGTAGCAACAACAATCAAGAATGACTAGATTATGTGAAAAAGCAGGAAAAAGCGACACAAATTAAAAAAATAAAAGAGGTAATAGAAACAGATGGAGAGATGATCCAGATATTGCGTTTAGCAACAGGGCTTTAAAATAAATAAGCGTCTGAGAAAAGGGGAAGAGGCGGTGAGAGCATAAAGGCCATGCACGTGGACCCAGCTCCCTGAGTCTTCCATCTCTTGGTGGGAGTCCCTTCCTCCCAGGTCCCAGTGCTCACACTCCCTTTCAGATAATGTTGAGGAATTATAAAGAGCTCACAAAGGTTGAGGATGGATTCCACTCCCAAGCTAGAGAGCTATTGTTTGAGCAAGACTAGTGAGAGAATGGAAGTCCACCTTTGGTTTTAAAATCAAACATTTCCTTAAAATATATATTCAATACAAAGGCCTGATATTTCAATTAGTGGTGAAAAGAAATGATGTTTTCGGGGCTCCTGATGCAGTAATTTAAAGGGTTCTAACTAAACTATTTAAATCCTTCAATTCTAGGCATGACCTTCAAGGAACCTACTGATAATACATGTAAGGAAATGCATTTCTATGTTGTACATAGCACTTAGCACGCTTTGAGAACAACACAAATAAGCATGAGTGAAAATAAGAAATATGTGAGGGACAGAAGAAATGCATATATAGTTTCCTTCTTTCTCATTGTAAATGGACCCAGGGAATAATTAGAATGCAAGGTTATTAAAGATCCAAACTTCTGGCAAAAAAATAAGTAAGAGTAATGTGTTAAAGAAAACAGAGCAAAAGATGGGCAAAATGGATGAAAAGATTGAGCATTTAAACAGAAAATTTGAATTTATGAAAATGAAAAAAGATTGGCATTCTAAACTGCAAAATACAATATCTGAAATTAGGAATTAACTGGTTGTGTTTAACAGGAAATTGTATGTAGCAGGAGACTGGATTACATAGTCAAAATGTCTAACATATGTGTCTGGAATCTCACAAGGAGAGAAGAGAGAAAATGGGACAGAAGCAATATTTGAAGAAACAATGACTAAGAATACCAAATTGATGAAAGGCATCAAGTAACAAATTTAAGAATATCAAAGAGCTCCAAGCAAGATGAGTATACAGAAAGCTACACTTTGGCCCATCATAGTTAAATTGCTGAAAATAAAAGACAAAGCAGAAAAATTGAAAAGCAACTATATTTTTAAAGAGAAAGAGAAAAATATCAGGTCTTTGTATTGAATATATATTTAAGGAAATGTTTGATTTTAAAAACAAAGGTGGATACCTGGCCTTTCATTGCTAGCTCTGATCTTTCCTACTTTCCTCCTGGGCTAGTTTGGATACAGCCACCACTTGTGTTCACCTTGCCCACAAGGTTCTCCCAAGAGACATTTTCTGCCCTGTTGGAGTCTAATGTTCTCTGTCAGACTATTAGCTGTGGTGGGTACATGGCATGTGAGGACCTGGTGAATGATACCAGGTAGTTTTAACCTCATTTAGGGTGCTATGGGGTTGAAGAGTATGAGCACTGCAGACAGGCCTGGGCTCAAATCCCATCTCTGTGGTTCTGGGCAAGTGACTGAACCTTTCTGAACCTGAGCATCCTCATCTGTGAAATGGGTTACTATCTACCTCCTGAGTGTGGTGAGGAGTAAATAAGATGATGTATGTGACACGCTCAGCACAATGCCTGGCCATAGATAATGCTGAATACCACAGAGCGGTAGGTTGCTATTTCTGAGGAGTTCAACTATGCTATGTGTATTCTGAGTACAGAGGCCATATTTCTATTTTGTTGTGGTTGGGTTTTCGATTTTTATTAAATTCTGGAATATATCCTATATACAAGACTATGCCTTATATAATATATATGTGCGGTTTAAATAATAACAATGAAATGAACACCTGTATACCTATTTCCCAACTAAAAATTAAACATTTCCAGTTCCTTTGAAGCTTCCTACCTCTCCTCCAAAATCATATCTCCTCTCCTCACCTTAGAGATGACTACTATCCTAAATAGTCTTATGTAAGTGGAGGCCATGTGGGGAGCAGTAAGGAGACACCCCTACCTCATGGCCCTGGAGGCAGAGCTAGACTCCTGGTGGGGGCAGAACCCCCATGCCCTCGCAACAGTAACAAGTAGTACTCCCATTTCAAGATCCAAGGAGGCTGTTATGAACTGAATTGTACCCTCTGCCCCAAATTCATGAGTTGAAGCCCTAACCTCCAATGTCACTGTATGTGGAGATAGGGCCTTTAAGGAGATAATTAAGGTTAAATGAGGTCATACGAGTGGGGTTCTCATCCAATCCACAGAGATGGGTGACCAGAGAAGAGGCCACGTGAGGGCACAGCAAGGAGGCAGTTGTCTGCAAGCCAGGCTGAGAGGTCTCACCAGAAACCAACCCTGCTCTGCTCACACCTTCCTCTTGGACTTCCAAACTCCAGAGCTGTGAGAAAATAGATTTCTGTTGTTTAAGCCACCTATTCTGTGGTATTCTGTTATGCCAGGCCTAGTGAACTAATACAGAGGTTGAGTGGGAAAACAGACTTCTAACCCCACCTCCAAGTAATGAGGTGGCATCCCCACTTCTCTGCTGGATCTGTGGCAGAGGAAGCCAACTATATAAAACAGAGATTTCAGTAAAATCCTGGGTGTCATAACATAATGCCTAAAATACCCAGGTTCCAATAGAAAATCACTTGTCATACCAAGATCTCACACTGAATGAAAAAAAGACAATGAATAGGTGATAACCTCAAGATGATAGAGATGTAAGAATTATCTGATAAAGATTTTAAAGCAGTCATCATGAAATACTTTAATAATCAATTGTGAACAGTCCTGAAATTAATGAAGAGAGAGAAAGTCTCAGCAAGGAAATAGGAAATATAAAAGAACCAAATGAAATTTTGGAACTGAAAAATGCAATAACCAAAATAAAAAACTCAGTAGATGTGCTAACAGCAGGATGGAGAGGACAGAAGAAAGAATCCGTGGGCTGGCCGAGTGGCACGGTGGTTAAGCGCTGGCTTGGGAAGCCAGCGGCCCCGGTTCAGGTCCCACATGTGAGGGCCAGTGACACTGCCCTCAAAAAAAAAAAAAAAAAGGAAGAAGAAAGAATCTGTGAACTGAAAAATAGAACAATAGAAATTGTAGAACAACAGAAAATCGACTGAAAAAAAATGATTAGAGCCTCAGGGACCTGGACTATAACAAAAGATCTAACATTCATGTCCTCGGCGTGTCAGAAGGTGAGAAGAGCATATAGGGTGTCATATATTGTGGTGTCCATCTTTGGAAAACATGACCAGCTACATCTGTGTTGATGTACGAGTCACTGCAATACAGTATTCTATTGTGTGATTTAACCACAATATGTTTATTCATTCTACTGAAATGGACATTTGGGTTGTTTCCTTTTTTGTTGTTTTGCTATTAAACAGTGTTCTGTTCTGTTCATGTCTTCAGGAATGGAATTACTGAGTCACAGCATATCACCTTGACCAACTAATATAAAATTCTTCTTCAAAGTGAGTCTATTAATTTCTAGACCCACAGCCATTTAATATTTCCAATGCACCAGCATTTTGTCAATCTTTTAAAAGTTTTTTCCAAACCAGTGGGCAGAAGATGGTAATTTGTGTCTGTGTTTGCATTTGTCTTTTTATGAACAAGGTTGAGTATATTTTCATAAATTTAATGTTCCATTTTTGTTTTCTCTTCTGTGAAATGCTCGTTCATGTGTTTGAAATTTTTTTTTCTCTTGGCTTGTCTTCTTAATTGATTTATAGGATCTGGCTACTAAGGAGTTTTTTTTTTTTTTGGTTTTATGTGTGAAAAATTCTGTTAGGATTTGATTGGAATAATAATAAAGCAATAGATCAATTTGGGGAGAAATAACTCGATTTATGAACATGGTGTTGCTCTCCTTTTGGTTCTCTTATTGCCTTTCAAGAAGGTGCTATAATTTTCTATGTAAAGGTTTATATATCTTTTGTTAGATTTATTTTCAACTAATATTTTTCACTGCTATTATAAATTTTTAAATTTCACTTTATAACTTTATTGCTGATGTTTGTAAATTCATTAGACTTACATTTATTGGACTTTGAATTTATATTTTCTCCCAGACTGTGGATTACCTTTTAATTTTATGAAGTGTCTTTTGAAGATCATTGGTTTTGAGCAATTTGATTATAATGTATTTTGGTGTGATTTTCTTCATATTTCTTCTGTTTGGGGTTCATAGAGCTTTTTGGTAATTACTGGTAATTTTCATCAAATTCAGAAATTTTGATTATCTATTTTTTTTTTAATTTTTTTTTTTTTTTTAGCTGAGCCATCCTGCTACCTGTTGGCAGCTCAACGGCAACTCAGCTCGGGCTGGCATCGAACAGCTGTTGCTCAGAGCTCAGCTCGCACTCTTGAGCGAGCTCTTAAACAACTGAGCCACTCGGCCGGCCCTTCAAATTCAGAAATTTTATGCCATTACTTTTTTTTTTTTAAAGATTTTATTGGGGAATTGGGGGAGGGAAACAGACAAGTTGCTGTTCTTTTGTTCTTCAGTCTAGTTGGATAATTTCTACTGATGTTTTCAAATTCACTAATATTTTCTTCCTCAATGTCTAGTCTGCTGCCAATCCCATCCAGTGTATTTTTAATTCCTCATACTGCATTTTTCTTATCTAGTAGTTAAATTCGTATATTTAGAAATAGATTTCATGTCTCTTATTATGCTCAGGCTTTCATCTACTTTCTTGAAGATATGGAATATATTTATAATTGTTGTTTTATTGTCCTTGTCTACTAATTCTATCATCTATGTTGTTTCTGGGTCTGTCTCTATTGACTTTTATTTCTTATCATTATGGGTCACATCTGGTAATTTTTTTCTTGAGAATATGTCACATTTATTAAGTTGCCAGCAGGAACCAGCAAGGTGACCAAAGTATGCTGCTTCAGAGAGGACGTTAGAAGGAGAGATAAGATAATATGAACACAGACGCTTGCCTAACCTGAATGTTGCATGGCAGAAAAGGGGGAAGTTCTTTTGGCAAGATCGAAGCAACATCATGTCTGTTATAATTTTATCAGTTGTCACAGAGAAGCCCTCTGTGGCAGGTGGTCTGAGGTGCCTGTCATCAGGACCAGAAACTCATGATCTGGACACATTTGTGTGTGAATTGAAACCACAAGGCTCATCATGGGTGGATTAGCAAAAGGCAGGAACTGGTGTCACATCCGACTGGCAGCCAGCCTCTGAGCCACAGAAGGCCACCCCCCGGGGTGTTTTCTCAACCTTAGAGTTGGAGCATACTCAGGTCGCCCATCCCTTACTTTGCGGATGAGCAAGAGTTCCTGTGCAACCTCATTTCTTAGTGAGAATTCCCAGCTGGGCGTCAGCACAGATGCATTGAAGAGACCTCTGACGCGCCCAGCAGCCCACACCTGTTAGTTTCACCTGCACGTGGCTACCTTGCTGGCAGCCCTCTGTGGTCAGTTGTCGGTTTCAGGATCTCTCCTGTTTGTGTCCTTACCACCTTCCTGGCAGCGTGCCAGGAGCTGGATCTCTTGCCTTCCTTGGCATGGTCCCTTATCTGCATTTAGGCCCAGCTCAGTTGTCAGCCTGTTTGGAGTCTGTACATTCTTGGGCGGGCTCCCCTGAGTGACACCACAGTGTCAGTCACACTCTCTGTGCCCCACAACACACATTTTGTGTCACCCTTGTTACAGGTTAGCATACTATCTTCTTCCCCCACTGACCTGGGGACTGCTAGCAGGTAGGGCACCTGCCTGTTTTAAGTATTAAGTGGATAAGGGAAGAGGGAAAAATGCTTTTCCTGTTGTAGATGAAAAACTTTTCCTTTGAACTCTTCTTGAGATAGTAGGATTTGGTGAGCATATGTGGGATGTTTCTTTTACTACTCCTAAGGACTCCTTTTCTGATAGTGATAATACTGCCTGAAGAATCATGATTCTTCATTGCCTTTTTCTTCTTCAGGCCTACCATTCCTTCTCTCACAAAGTATCTGTCTTTGTCTCTCTTGCTCTTTTTGCCCCCTCCCCCTCTCCTTCCTTTCCTCCCTCCATTTCTCCCTACCTTCTTTCCTTCTTCCCCCTTTTTTCTATTTCAGCTCATATTTCTTAGTTCAGGTTCTTTCTGCTCACAGGTTGTGCCCATCCACTCCGGCTTCCATGCTGTATTTCTGATGATCACCATTACTGATGTCTGCAATATGGCCTTGCTTTGGCTATGCTGTGGAATTTCTTTCTTTTTTTTTTTTAAGATTTTTATTGGGGAATTCAGGGAGGAAACAGCATTGGGGAATTGGGGAAGGGGAACAGACAAGTTGCTGTCCTTTGGTTCTTCAGTCTAGTTGTGGAGGACCGTTGCTTCACTGGCCCATATTGGTATCATTGCGCTCTTCCCAGGTGAGGCAGATCGGTCGCCAGCCTCTGGACGGCCATTCACAGCGGCTCTGGGCAGCTCACACTGGCTGCCAGCCACTCAAGCTGGCTGCCAGCCACTCACGGTAGCTCATGGCAGCTCACTGCAGCCTATGCTGACACCAGCGACTCACAGCCCAGCTCCAGGTTGAGCTGTTGTTCACCATCTTAACTGTAGAGGGCGCAGTGTCACTGTCCCTAATGTGGGATCTGAACCGGGAGTGGGGTCCTGCTGCTCAGAGCTGGCGTCCTAAGCCAACTCTTTTTTTTTTTTTTAAGATTTTATTGGGGAATTGGGGGAGGGGAGCAGTGTTGGGGAATTGGAGGGGACTGGTCAAGTTGTTCTTCAATCTTCATTATGGTGCCAGTCGCCATCTAGCTTCCCGTTGGCAGCTCGTGGCCTCTAAGCTCAAGGTGCTGTGTTCAATCTTAGTTGCGGGTGGGCATAGCCACCATCTCATGTGGGAGTCAAACCAGCAACCTTGTTATTAAGAGCACAGGCTCTATCCTCTGAGCCATCCGGGCAGCAGCTCAGCTCAAGGTGCCGAGTTCAGGTGGGCATAGCCCACCATCGAACACACAATCTTGTTGTTACAACAACTGAGCCACCCTGCCACCTGTTGGCAGCTCAGCGACAGCTCAGCTAGGGCACAGCGTTCACTGGACCATGTGGGAATCAAACAGGCGGCCCTATTCCTCAGAGCATGCGCTCTAAGCCAACTCTTAACTAACTGAGCCACTCCGGCCGCCCCACCATGGAATTTCCCGATGCTTCCAGCCTGACCTCTGTTCCTGTCAGCCTGGTCTCCTCCCAGTCTCCCCAGGATCCAGGCTCTTTTTCTACTTCTCACCATTACTAAGTTGTCCTTTCAGACCCACCCACATGGAAGTCTTCTATGAACTTCATTGTGTTTGTAGTCATATAACATAGTCCCCAGGGGTTCTCCAGTTTCTTCTTTTCTTCTTATTGTGGTAAAATACATGTAACATAATATTTACCATCTTCATAATTTTTAAGTGCAGTTCTGTGGTATTAAATACATTCACATTGTTGTGCGGTCACCCCCATCATCCATCCCCCTAACTCTTTTCATCTTATAAAACTAAAGTCTGTACACATTAAGTAGTAAGTCCTCATTCTCTCCTCCCCCCAGCCCTGGCAACCACCGTTCTACTTTCTGTTTCTATAAATTTGACTACTTTACCTCAAGTAAATGGAATCATACGTATTTGTCTCTTTGTGACTGGCTTATTTAACTGAGAATAATGTCCTCAAGGGTTATCTATTTTGTAGCGCATTGCACAATTTCCTTCCTTTTCAAGGCTGAATAATGTTCCATTATATGTATAGATACACTTTGTTTATTAATTTATCTAGTGATGGACACTTGGTTTGCTTCCACTTTTAACATTTTGAGGAACCACCATACTTTTTTCCACAGAGGCTATACCATTTTACATTCCAACAGTGCACAAGGTCTCCAATTTCTCCACATCCTCGCCAAAACTTGTGGTTTTCTCTGTGTGTGTGTGTGTGTTTGTTTTTTGATAGCAGCCATTCTAATGGATATGAATTAGTCACATTATAGTTTTGATTTGCATTTCCTTAATGATTATTGGCGTTGAACATTTATTCTGTGCTTGCTGGCAAATCATGTTTCTTGGAGAAATGTCTATTCAAGTCCCTTTGCCCTCAGGTTGTTTGGTTTCTTGTGTTGAGTTTTAGGAGTTCTCTATATGTTCTGGATATTAACTCCTTATCAGGTGTATGATTTGCAATCCACTCTGTGGATTATCTTTTTACTTTGTAGATAGGGCCTTTTAATGCCTAATATCTTTTAACTTTCATAAAGTCGAATTTGTCTATTTTTTTCTTTTGTTACCTGTACCTTTGGTATCATATCCAAGAGATCGGTGCAAAATCCAACATCATGAAGCTTCTGTTCTTTTCTAAAAGTTCTTGTTGTCTTAGGTCTTCTATTTAAATCCTTGATCTATTAATATTTTGAGTTAATTTTTGTATATGGTGTCAGTTAAGGGTCCGTTTTCATTATTTTGCATATGGATATCAAGTTTTCCCAGAACCATTTGTTGAAAACACTGCCCTTTCTCCCATTGAATAGTCTTGGCATCCTTGTCATAATCATTTGACCATATAAAAGTTTCCTTGAAAATAAGAGCTAGTCAGGACCTGCTGAGTGTCCTGTTGGTTAAGAGCTGGCTTGGGACACCAGCTCTGAGCATCAGGGCCCCGGTTTGGATCCCACATATGAGGGCCAGTGATACTGCCCTCTACAGCTAAGATGGTGAACAACAGCTCTACCTGGAGCTGGGCTGCCATGAATTGCCAGCGACAGCGTAGGCTGCATCCCCTGTTGCAGTGGGCTGCCATAGGCTACAGTGAGTGGCCAGCAGCCAGTGTGAGTGGCCGGTAGCCGGCATGAGTTGCCAAAAGTTGCTGGGAGTGGCCGTCCAGTGGCAGGTGACTGATTTGCCTCACCCTGGAAGAGCGCAATCATACTAACATGGGCCAGTGAAGAAACGTCCTCCACAACTAGACTGAAGAACAGAAGGACAGCAACTTGTCTGTTCCCCTTCCCAGATTCCCAACGCTGTTCCCCTCCCCCAATTCCCCAATAAAATCTTTAAAAAAAAAAAAAAAAGAGCTAGCCAGAGAATAAGCCGTAGGATAATTCCTCCAGGATATGGAGGGCATGCACCCCTCACATGAGGGTTTTATGACCTGTTTCAGAGAGAAGGATGTCTTTTCCACAACCTCCTTCAGCTTAAATTGTCAGTTTGCCAAGGTGCCATATTTTGGCACCTAAAGTCATGCAAGGGCTTATTTTCCAGCTAGGTCTTATTTTTGGGAAACAGGGTAGATGAAGGTTTATTTCTGGGCTCTGTAATCTGTTCCATTGGTCTGTATGTTTGTCTTTATGCCAATACCATACTGTTTTAATAACTGTAGGTTTGTATTGAGTTTTGAAATCAGGAAATGGTACTCCTCTAGTTTTGATCTTTATTTTCAAGATTATTTTGGTTATTCGGGGTCCCTTGATATCCAATATGAAATTTAGGATTAGTTTTTCTATTTCTGTAAAAAACTTAATGGGATATGATAAGGGATTTCACTGAATCTGTAGATCACTTTAGATAGTATTGACACTTTGACAATATTAAGTCTTCCAATCCACAAACATGGGATGTGTTTCCATTTCTTTATGTCTGCTTTAATTTCTTTTGGCAGTGTTTTGTAGTTTTCATTGTACAAGTCTTTCACCTCTTTGAGTCAATTCAAATATTTTATTCTTTTTGATGCTATTGTGTATCGAATTGCATTTGTAATTTCCTTTTCAGGTTGTTAATTGTTTATGTATACAAATACAACTGATTTTTTTTGTGTTAACTTTGTATCCTGCTACTTTGCTGAATTCATTTATTAGTTTTAACAGTTTTATAATGGAATCTTTAGGGTTTTCAAAATATAAGATTATATCATTTGGAAATAGAGACATTTGTACTTCTGCCTTTCCAATTTGGATGCCTTTTATTTCTTTTTCTTACTTAATTGCTTTGGCTAGAACTGCAGTACTATGTTGAATAGAAATGGTGAAGGCGGACATCCTTGTCTTGTTCCTGATCTTGGTCAAAATTGCTTTCAGTCTTTCACCATTGAGTGTAATGTTCACTGTGGGTTTTTCATATATGGCTTTTATTATGTGGCTATACTTCCCCATGTATTTATCTTATTTATTCCTAGTTTGCTGAGGTTTTTGTTGTTGTTGTTGTTGTTGTGTTTTGTTTTCATAAAAGGGTGTTCAATTTTCTCAAATGATTTTTCTAATCAGTTGAGGTTTCCATGTGGCTTTTCCCTTCATTTTGTTAATTGGTCAGTTTTTATATGCTGTACCATCCTTGCATTCCAGGAATAAATCCCACTTGATCTTCTGTACTATACTTTAAGAAAAAAAAAATTAGGGAATTGGGGGAGGGGAACAGTGTTGGAGAACTGGGGAGGGGGACCAGCCAAGTTGTTGTTCTTCAGTCTTAGTGTGAAGGGTGCCAGTCACCATCTGGCTGCCCATTGACAATTTGTGGTCTCTAAGCTCAAAATGTTGTGTTACAATCTTAGTTGACGGCGGGCATAGCCACATCCCATGTAGGAGTCGAACCAGTAGGCTTGTTATTAAGAGCACATGCTCTATCAACTGAGCCATCTGGATGGCAGCTCAGCTCAAGGTGCCAAGTTCAGTCCTAGTTGCAGGTGGGCATAGCCATCATCCCATGCAGTTGAACCCGGCAGCCTTGTTGTTAAGAGCGCACTCCCTATCCACTGAGCCATCTGGGTGGGAGCTCAGCTCAAGGTGCTGAGTTCAGTTTTAGTTGCTGGTGGACATAGACCACCATTGAACAGGCAGTCTTGTTAGCAGCACATGCTCTCACCAGCTGAGCCATCCTGCCACCTGTTGGCAACTCAGTGGTAGCTCAGCTGAGGCACAGCATCACTGGCCCATGTGGGAATCAAACTGGTGGCCCTGTTGTTCAGAGCTCGCACTCTTAAGCTAACTCTTAACCAACTGATCCACTCAGCTGGCCCTTGTATTATTCCTTTAATAAGTTACTGAATTCTGTTTGCTAATATTTTGTTGAGGATTTTTGCATCCATGTTCATAAGGGATATTGGTCTATAGTTTTTTTTTTTTCTTGTCTGGCTTTGGCATCAGGGTATTGTTGGCCACATATCATGAGTTAGGATGTGTTCCCTCCACTTCAATTTTTTGAAGAAATTTGAGAAAGATTGGTACTAGTTATTCTTTAAATATTTGGTAGAATTCACCAATGAAGTCCTCAGGTCCAGGGCTTTTCTTTGTCATATTTTTGATTCATGATTTAATCTCCTTACTAGTTATAGGTCTCTTCAGATTTTGTATCTTTTCATGATTTAGTCTTTGTAAGGTTTGTGTCTCTAGGAATTTTTTCTTTTCATCTAGGTTATCCAATTTGTTGGCATAGAATTGTCATATTACTGTCTTATAATCATTTCATTTCTGTAGAGTCAATAGGACTGTTCTCACTTTCATTTCTGATTTTAGTAATCTGAGTCTTCTCTCCTTTTTTCTTTAGCTAAAGCTTTGTCAATTTTGTAGATTTTGTTTTGCAGAACCAACTTTTGGTTTCATTGCTTTTTCTCTTTGTATTCTTTATTTCAATGATCTCAGCTCTAGTTTTTGTCTGGTATAAGGATCACTCTGACAGCTTTTCTTTTTCTTTTTCCATTTTAATGAAATATATTTTTTTCCATCCCTTTACTTTCAGTCTGTGTATGTCTCGATCTAAAGTGAGCCTCTTCTAGGCAGCATATGTAAGGGTCTTATTTTCTTATCCATTCAGGCACCCTATGTTTTTTGATTGGAGCATTTAATCCATTTACAATAAAAGTAATTGTTGATAGGTATATAGTTATTAGCATTGTATTATTCATATTTTTCTCCCCCCCCACCACTTCTTCTTAAAGAAGTCCCTTTAACATTTCTTGTAGTACTGGTTTGATCGTGATGAACTTTTTAAGCTTCTTCTTGTCTGAGAAGCTCTTTATCTGCCCTTCAATTCTAAATGACAGCCTTGGTGGGTAGAGTAATTTTGGTTGTAGGTTTGTGCTTTTTATCACCTGGAATATTTCATGCCAATCCCTTCTGGCCTGCAAAGTGTCTGTTGAGAAATCAACCTGACAGTATTATGGGAGCTCCCTTGTAGGTAACTAACTGATTTTCTTTTGCTGCTTTTAAGATTCTCTCTTTGTTTTTATTTTTATTTTTTTTAATTTATTTTTTTTTAAAGATTTTATTGGGGAATTGGCGGAGGGGAACAGCGTTGGGGAATTGGCGGAGGGGAACAGCGTTGGGGAATCGGGGAGGGGAACAGACAAGTTGCTGTCTTTTTGTTCTTCAGTTTAGTTGCGGAAGATGTTGCTTCACTGTTGGTATCGTCATTGCGCTCTTCCCGGATGAGGCGGATGAGGCAGATCGGTCGCTGGCCTCTGGATGTCGCTCACCGCGGCTATTGGCAGCTCATGCTTGGCTGCCAGCCGCTCACGCTGGCTGCGGGCCACTCACTGTAGCCTATGGCAGCCCACTGCAGCAGGGGCTGCAGCTCACACCATCACCAGGGCTCGCACAGCCCAGCTCTAGGTGGAGCCGTTGTTAGCTGTAGAGGGCAGTGTCACTGGCCCTCATGTGGGATCCAAACCGGGACCGCTGGCATCCCAAAACCAGCGCTTAACCAATGCACCACTCAGCCGGCCCCCTCTCTTTGTTTTTAACCTGTGGCATTTTAATTATAACGTGTCTTGGTGTGAACCTCTTTGGGTTCAGTTTGTTTGGGAATCTCTGTGCTTCCTGGATTTGTATATCTATTTCCTTCACCAGGTTAGGGATGTTTTCCATCGTTATTTCTTCAAATGGGTTTTCATTTCCTAGCTCCCTCTCTCTTCTCCTTCTGGTACCCCAATGATGCAAATGTTGGTATGCTTGATTTTAAAAACAAAGGCTATAACAAGAAACAAAAAATGACCCAGTTATCCTATTTCTCAGTATTTAACCGAAGGAACACAAAATGATACTTCGAGGGGCCATGTACATCCATATGGTAATTGAAGTATTATTTACAATAGCCAAGATATAAAGGCAGCTTATGTGTCCTGAATGGATAAGAAGAGATAACACATATATACAATGGAATATTACTCAGCCATAACAAAAAAACGAAATCTTGCCATCTGTAACAACATGGATGGACCTACAGGGCATTGTGCTGGGTGTAGTAAGTCAAACAGAGAAAGACAAATATCATATGATTTCACTTATAAGTGGAATCTAAAGAAGAAAATAAGCAAACAAATGACACTGAAACAAACTCATAGATACAGAGAACATTTTGATGGTTGTCATATGGGAGGGTGAGCTGGGGGTGAGTTTGTTTGCCTGATGTTGTCCCAGAGGCCCCTTCAATTGTCCTCTTTCTTTTGGATTTTTTTTTATGCTACCTTAACTTCTAAACCACTGATTCAATCCTCTGCTTCATCTAATCTACTGTTGATTTCCTCTAATATATTCTTCATTTCAGTTATTGTACTCTTCATTTCTGACTAGCTATCTTTTATGTTTTCTATCTCCATTTTTGTTTCCTATTTCTTTGTTGAAATTCTCCTTGAGATCATTGAGAAACCTTATAACCAATATTTGGAACTCTGCATCTGTAGATTACCTGTCTCCATTTTGCTTAGTTCTTTTTCTGGAGCTTTGTACTGTTCTTTAATTTGGGATATCTTTCTTTGTCTTCCATTTTGACTGCCTCCCTGTGTTTGTTTCTATGTATTAGGCAGGGCTGCTATGTCTCCCCATCTTAGTAGAGTGGCCTTATGTAGTAGGTGTCCTTTGGGACCCAGTGGTACAGTCTCCCTGGTCACCAGAGCTGGGTGCTTCGGGTGTGTCCCTTGTATGGGTTTTGTGTGCCTCCCTGTTGTAGTTGAGCCTTGGTTGCTCTTTGCACATCAGTGGGAGGGATTGACCCTCAGGCTGATTGGTTTTGAGGACTAGCCATGATTGGAGGAGCTGCTGTGCAAGGGTTGACCCTACAGAGTAGTGTTTTCTTTAGCTCTGGTGCTTGCCTAGTCTTCCCTCTGGGTGTGTCATCCAGTGGCCAGGTGATGCTCCAGCTTGGTCTGAAGCTGTCCACCAGGTGTGCCAGCCCTGGGGCCTCCTAGGAGGGAACCCACTGCAGGCCAAGTTTAGCTACAGCTTGTGCTTTGCCTGGGGCCACCTAGTATGAGCCACAAAGCAATCCACAGATGGCTGCTGCCTACACTGGGATTAGAGGTGCCTCGCAAGGCCAACCTGAGAACTGAGGCTGTCACTAGTGCTGGGCTTAAGGCTACTCAGCCAGAGGTATGGGAAATGTCAAAGCCAGATGCTGCTTATTTAGGTTTTGTGAAGCTTTGAGAGATTTTATAAAAGTTCGCAGCGTGAGCTAAGACAGGTTGTTTGTATGGAAAATCCACTGGAAGTGGCTTTGGTGTGCCTGAAAGATGGGTGAGGCGGGGTCTCTGGGAACACTAGGGCAGGGCAGATGAAAGGTGATAGCCAATTTGATGGAGATTGAGATATGGCATCTGCCTACACTTGCATGCAGGGAGTGGGGAAGACTCAACAAAGAAACAATGGCTTCCAACATCTCCTCTGTCTGAGAGAAAGCTGCCCCTCCAGCCCTCATCCTGGGACAGACAATTCAGTTATTTCCCTGGATCTATCAAGTCACTTTCCTGGTGCTGGAACTCAGAGTAAGAGAGTCCATCAGCAAGTAAGTCCATCTGTGGTCCCTTTGAGAGAAGCACCTGGGACTCCAGCTGCCCTCTGTCTCACTCAACCACAATCTCCAGTGGTGTTCACAGCCAAAAGTTATGGGGACTTCTCTCCCCAACACTGGGACCCTAGGCTGGGGATCCTGGCATGGGGTTGGAACCCCTTGATCCTCTGGGGGGTACCTCCACAGCCAAGATAGCCCTCCTGATTTTTACGCACAGTGTGGAACCAGATCGTTCCATGTCTCTGACCCTCCTACCAGTCTCAAGATGGCTTCTGTATATCCATAGTTGTAGGGCCTCAGTTCATCTAGACATCAGGTATTCTCAGTGATGATTGTTTTATAGTTTAGTTGTAATTGATGTGGTCCTGAGAGGAGGTGAGCACAGTATTTACCTACTCTGTTATCTTGACCAGAAATCCCATTACTGGCTTGTTTTGTGTTTAGTTGATTTTTTTTTTTTGTAGTGCAGTGTTTAAATTTTTTTCTCATTTCTTTTTGTGTATATTCTATAGCTATTTTATTTGTGGTTACCACAGGAATTACATTTAACATCTTAAGGTTATGACATTCTAATTTTAATTTATACCAGCTTAACTTCAATAACATACCAAGACACCGTTCTTTACAGCTTTGTTCCCACTTTTTTCAGTTATCGATTGTCACACAATTACATCATTATACACCATGTGCCTCAAAACATAAACTAATAATATTTTTTTTAAAGATTTTGTTAAATTGGGATGTGGAGAAGGGGAACAGAATTGGGGAATTGGGGAAGGGGAACAGACAAGTTGTTGTCCTTTTGTTCTTCAGTCTAGTTTGGAGGATGTGGCTTCACTGGCCCATGTTGGTATTATCATTGCGCTCTTCCCGGGTGAGGCAGTCACTCGCCAGCCATTGTAAGGTGACTCACGAAAGCATACGCCAGCTGCTGGCCAGCCCTACTGCAGCCTACACAGTTGCTGGTGACTGACGTCAGCCCAGCTCCAGGTTGAGCTGTTGTCCACCATCTTAGCTGTAGAGGGCGGAGCTTTACTGGCCCTTATGTGGGATCTGAACTGCAGCCCTGCTGCTCAGAGCTGGCGTCCCAAGCCAACTCATAACCAATGGGCCACTCAGCCGGCCCAAACTAATAATTTTTAAAATGCATCAGTCTCTTGAATTATGTGGAAAACAAGATTTGAAGTTATAAACTGAAGTTACAATAGCAATAATACTATGCTTTATACTGATAATTTTTTCTTTAAATGATCAGTTTCTTAAATCATGTAGAAAAGTGCAGTTATAAACCATTGTTACAATAATACTAATTTTTATAATTACCCATGCATTTACCTTTATTGAGATATATATTTCTCTATTTGGCTTTGAGTTACAGTCTAATGTCCTTTCATTTCATCTTGCAGAACTCCCTTGAACATTTGTTGCATGGCAATTTTATTTTATTTACTTACTATTATTATTTTTTAAAGATTTTATTGGGGAATTGGGGGAGGAAACAGCACTGGGGAATCGGGAAAGGGGAACAGAAAGTTGCTGTCCTTTTGTTCTTCAGTCTAGTTGTAGAGGACGTTGCTTTACTGGCCCATGTGGGTATTGTGATCATTGCACTCTTCCCAGCTGAGGCGGATCGGTCGCCGGCCATTGGACAGCCACTCACAGTGGCTCACAGCAGCTCTCCCCAGCTGCCGGCCATTCATGCCGGCTGCTGGCCATTCACAGTAGCCCCACTGCAGCCTACGCCGTCACTGGCAGCTCACGGTAGCCTAGCTCCAGGTCGAGCTGTTGTTCACCATCTTAGCTGTAGAGGGCACAGTGTCACTGGCCCATGTGGGATCCGAACCAGCTGCCCTGCTGCTCAGAGTCCACATTCCCAAGCCAACTTAACCAATGAGCCAGTAGGCCGACTCTCTTCAATCATTTTATTCCCCTGTTCCTCAGCTTTGATCATTTCTATTTTCTATCTTCAAGTTCACTAATTCTTCTGACTTCTTAAATATGCCTTTGAATTCCTCTAATGAAATTTTCATTTCAGTTATTGTACAGCTTCAGAACTTATTTTTCATTCATTTTTAGGCTTTCTATCCTTTGATCTTTGTTGATATTTCCATTTTGTTCACATATCACTTTCTTGACTTTGTCTTCTTTTAATTTTTTGAGCATCTTTAAGACAGTTGTGTTACAGCCTTTGTCTGTTATATCTGTCATTATGTCTTTTTCAGAGATAATTTCTGTTAATTTTTTTTCCCTTTGAATGGTGCACACTTTTCTGTTTCTTTGTATACCTTGTTTTTTTGTTGAACACTGGACTTTTTAATCTAATAATGTAATAACTCTGGAAGACAGATTTTCTTCTCTCCAGGATTTGCTGTTCTTTTGTTGTTGTTGTTGTTGTTTGTTTGTTTTTATTGTTGTAGGTTGACTCTGTGCTGAGGGTCAGTCTGAGGTGTAAATTTAAGTTCTTATGTCTTTTCTGAGTCTTTCCCTAGTATCCATGGTCACTTTCTAATTCTCCCTGTATATGAAGTTGTTTTTTTAAAATGTCCTCATCTTTAATATCAGGCTCTCAGAAGGGGGAAAAGTGAAAAATGAAGGAGGAAATAAAAGGGCCTTGACTCTTTAAGTCTGGAAGTCACTTCAGCCTGAAGGAGAGGGGTTTGTAACAGTGGGAGGAGGTTCAACAATAGCTGCCTATTTCTTTTTTTGCACCTGTTTGATCCCAAGCATCAATCAGCAATTAGAGCAGAGATTCCTGATATTTGGAAGACAGAATACTTTTTGCCCTTTCTTGCTCCCACAGGCATGTGCTAGCTGCTCCAGGAACAGGTGCACAGCTGCCCACCATGTGGCTGGGGATGGGGGATGAGTAGCTTCTACTGAACTAAATGCTGAAATTGACTGAAACTAACTATAATTTACCATCCAAGTCTTCCCCTGGAAGTTGTATGCCTTCAACAGATCTCAGAGTTCTAAAATAGTTACATCAGATTCTGTCAGTACAATTGTTGTCTAAGTGGGGAGACACATTCCAGGTACTTCCTACTCCACCAGCTTCCCAGAATACACCTCTATACCTGGTCGTTTTTGATTGGATACCAGGTATTGTAATTTTAAGTTGTTGCATTCTGAAGTTTTTTTGTATTCTTTTAATTTTGAGCCTTGATCTTGGGGGTAGTTACTTGGAAAAAATATTTTGACCTTTATGAGTCTTGCTTATAAGCGTTTCCACATGAGTCCAGAATAGTCTTTAATCTAGAGTTCGTTTGGAAATACCCTTGTGAGACCTCTGGTGATGCCTGGTTTGTCAGCAGGTCTTTCCACTTTGCTCTTGGGAATATGAAATGTTCCCAGCTCTGAGTTTTGGTGATTGTTCCCCTGTCCTTTACAGTGGCTCTTCCCCTAGCCTTGGCAACTCCCTCACACAAATATTCCAATCAGTATGCATCTGAAACCAGATTACTGGTGCTCTGTTTTATTTGGTTTTTTTTTTGAGGGCAGAATCACTGGCCCTTGTATGTGGGACCCAAACCGGGGCCACTGGCTTCCCAAACCAGCGCTTAACCACCGCGCCACTCGGCCGGCCCACTGGTGCTCTCTTTATGAAGGCTTTTCACCTCCAGTATGCAGCCTTGCAAATTCTATCCACTTTCTCTTTTAGTTCTCAGCTCTGTCTCCTCAACTCAGGTATGAACATTAATATTCAGTGTTTTGTGTAGATATATGTTTTCATTTCTCATGGGTAAATACCTAGGAGTCGGATTTCTGGGTCATATGATAAGTGTATATTTTACTACAAGAAACTGCCAAATTGTCTTCCAAAGTGCCTGTACCATTGGATGATTCCACCATGAAAAATGATTGCACTGTTTTACACTTTCACTCAATAACATATAAGTATTCCAGATGTTCTTCATTCTCTCCGTTTTTCTTTTAACCATTCTAATAGATGTGTAATGATATGGCATTGTGGTTTTAAGTTTCACTTCCCTAATGACCTATGATACTGAGCATTTAAAATGTGTTTATTGTCATCTATATATCTGCTTAATGATTTTGTGATTACTTGTTCTCTCAGTTACTAAAAGAGGCATATTCAAATTTCCTACTATAATTGTTGAATTGTCTATTTCTCCTTTTAATTCTGTCAGTTTTTGCTTCATAAATGTTGCATCTCTTTATTAACTGCATATTTATTTAGTCATAATTGTTATATCTTCCTGATATATTGATTCTTCTATCATTATAAAGTATCTCTTTGCCTGTAGTAAAATTTCTTTTTCTTTCTTCAACATCTTCTCCTTCTTCTTTTTCCAGGACCCATCACTCTAAGTCAAGTTGTTGTCCTTCAATCTTAGTTGTGGAGGGCGCAGCACAGCTCCAAGTCCAGTCACCATTTTCAGTCCAGTTGCAGGGAGCACAGCCCACCATCTCATGTGGGAGTCAAACCAGTAGCCTTGTTGTTAAGAGCATGTGCTCTCACCAACTGAGCCATCCAGCTGCCATTGACAGCTCAGGGGCCACTCAGCTGGGGCACAGCTCACTGGTCCATGTGGGAATTGAACTGGCAACCCTGTTGCTCGGAGCTCATGCTCTCCTCCTCCTCCTCCTCTTCCTCCTCCTCCTCCTCCTCCTCCTCCTCCTTCTTCTTCTTCTTCTTCTTCTTCTTCTTCTTCTTCTTCTTCTTCTTCTTCTTCTTCTTCTTCTTCTTCTTCCCCTTCGCCCTCCCCTTCCCTTTCCCCTTCCCTTTCCCCTCCTCCTTCTCCTCCTCCTCCTCCTTTTTAGTTCAGCAATTGTTTATTCTGGCCCTTGTGGCCCATGTACTAATGTTTATTGCCTTAAGTTTAATTTTATCTGTTATTAATATGACTATTCTCACTCCTTTATGGTTACTGTTTACATGAAATATCTTTTTCCATCCTTTTTACTTTCAACTGATTTGTCTTTGAATTAAAAATGTATCTCTTATATACTTGGATCTTGCTTTATAATCTATTCTGACAATCTCTGTCTTCTGATTGGAGTGTTTAGACCATTCACATTTAATGTAAGCATTGATAATATTTGATTTATGTCAATCCATTTCACTAGTTATTAAGTCTCATGTCTTTTTTATTCTTCTTCTCTTCCTTCATTGCTTTCATTTGTGTTAAACAAATATTTTCATTATAATATCTTAATTTCTCTGTTGATTTTTAAACCATATCTTAGAAGTTATTTTCCTAGTATTGGGTTACCGGAAAAGTCATGATGTATTTTTTTCTATGTTTTTCATTGCAAATATGCATCATGACTTTTCCGACAACCCAATACATAGTTGCTTAAGGATTAAAACCCTAACTCATTATGATCTGCTTTTATACTGACTCAATTCTGGTAAAATATGGCAGCTTTCCTCCAATATAGCTATATATATATATATATATATATATATATATATATATATATATATACACACACACACACACACACACACACACACACAAGGTCAGACAATTAAGTTCTCGAACTCATTCTAGAAAAAGTGCTACATACCTCATTGCTGAATATCACTATGGTCATCTTCAAATTACTCCCCTTGGGAAGCTATGTGCCAATGCCAGTCCCTAGTCCACCCTTCAAAACAAGTTTGGAACTCTTTTTCTGGAATGGCCATCAGAGCTGTCATCGTATTACGCTTGATGTCCTGAATGTCATCAAAATGTCTTCCTTTCAATATTTCTTTTATCTTTGAATAAAGAAAGAAGTCATTGGGGGCCAAATCAGGTGAGTAGGGAGGATGTTCCAATACAGTTATTTGTTGACTGGCTAAAACCTCCCTCACAGACAGTGCTGTGTGAGCTGGTGCACTGTTGTAAAGCAAGAGCCATGAGAATTGTTGGTGAAAAGTTCAGGTCATCTAACTTTTCCACACAGCATTTTCAGCACTTCCAAATAGTAAACTTAGTTAACTGTTTGTCCAACTGATACAAATTTGTAATGAATAATCCCTCTGATATCAAAATAGGTTAACAAGATTGTTGCAACAAGTTCATTAACTTAATTGTCAGACCTCGTGTGTGTGTGTGTGTGTGTGTGTGTGTGTGTGTGTGTGTGTGTGTGTGTGTATACAGAGGGTGCCACAAAAATGTAAACACATTTTTTTAAAAAGATTTTATTGGAGAATTGGGGGAGGGAACAGTGTTGGGGAATTGGAGAAGGAGAACAGACATTTGCTGTCCTTTTGTTCTTCAGTCTAGTTGTGGAGGATGTCTCTTCACTGGCCCATGTTGGTATTGTGATCATTGCGCTCTTCCCGAGTGAGGCAGATTGGTCACTGGCCATTGGACAGCCACTCACAACAGCTCACGGCAGCTCACTGCAGCTCACGGCGGCTGCCAGCTACTCACGCTGGCTGCCGGCCACTTATGGTAGCTTATGGCAGCCTACTGCAGCCCCACTGCAGCCTACACCATCACTGGCAACTCATGGTAGCCCAGCTCCAGGTTGAGCTGTTGTTTACCATCTTAGCTGTAGAGGGAGCAGCATCACTGGCCCATGTGGGATCTGAACCGGTGGACCTGGGGCTCAGAGCTCGAGCTCCCAAGCCAACTCTTAACCAATGAGCCACTTGGCCAGCCCCTTATTTTTGAAGAATAATTTTGCTGGATATAGAATTCTTGTTTAACAGGTGTTTTTCCCTTTACCAGTTTGAATATGTCATCTTGTTGCCTTCTGAGTTCCACTGTTTCTGAGAGGTCAGCCGTTATTTGTATTATTGTGTTTTTTTTTAACATGATGAGTCATTTTCTCTTCCTGTTTTAATATTTTCTGTTTTCAGCTGTTTGGCTGTGAAGTATTGTGATGTAGAACTCTGTCTGTTGGTCCTACTTGGGGTTTGTTGAGCTTCTTTGATCTGTACATTAATGTTTCATCAATTTGGGATGTTTCAGCCATTATTCTTCAAACATTTTTTTCCTACCCCTTTCTCTCATTCCTCTCCATTTGGGAGTTACATTACATGTATCTTTTTTTTTTTTTTTTCAGCTGAGCCATCCTGCCACCTGTTGGCAGCTCAACGGCAACTCAGCTTGGGCTGGCCTCGAACCGCTGTTGCTCAGAGCTCAGCTTGCACTCTTGAGCGAGCTCTTAACCAACTGAGCCATTCGGCCGGCCCTACATTACATGTATCTTGATATGCTTGATGTTGTCGCACTGGTCTCTGAAACTGTGTTCATTTTTACTTATCAAAAAAATTTTGGGGGGCCATCTGAGTGGCACGTTGGTTAAGAGCTGGCTTGGGATACCAGCGGCCCCAGTTCAGATCCTACATATGAGGGCCAGTGACACTGCCCTCTACAGCTAAGATGGTGAACAACAGCTCTACCTAGAACTGGGCTGCGTGAGTCCCGGTGACAGTGTAGGCTGCAGCCCTTGCTGCAGTGGGCTGCCATATGCTACAGTGAGTGGCTGGCAGCCAGCATGAGCGACTGGCAGCTGGAGTGAGCTGCAAATAGCCGCGGTGAGTGACCATCCAGAGGCTGGCGACCAATCTACCTCACCTGGGAAGAGCGCAATGATAATGGGCCAGTGAAGCAACGTCCTTCACAACTAGACTGACGAACAAAAAGGACAGCAACTTGTCTGTACCCACCCCCCAATTCCCCAATTTAAAAAAAAAGAGAAAAGAAAAATATTTTCTTTCTGTTCTTCATATGGATCATTTCTTTTTATATATTTTTAAAACTGTTTTCTCTAACTCAAATCTGCAGTTTAGCTTCGTACAGTGAATTTTTCTTTTTGGATATTGTGCTATTCAACTCTAGATTTTCCATCTCGTTTTTCAAAGTTTCTATTTCTCTATTTAGAGTCTCTATTTGTTGAATTCTTGTCATCATATTTTCCTATAATTGTTTAAACATATTTACAATAGCAACTTTGAAGTTTTTGTCTGCTAAATCCAACATCTGCACCCAATATGTTCCTATTTTGACTTTCTTTTTCCCTGAGTATAGTTTATGCTTCCTTTTTCCTTTGTGTATCTCATTGTTTAAATTAATAATACTTTATAGAAACTCTGGATTATGATTTTATTTTTCCTAAGGGTTTTTGTTTTGTTTGTAATTTGCCTGGACTTAAACTACAGATTCTCTATTCTTTGTGTCTCTGCTTAGGGTGTTTTTCTTCCCTTTTTTTCTTATTTTCATGTTTATCCTTGCTTCCAAGTGATTACCCTGAGCCTGCAGATTACCCTGAGCCTGCATAGCTTAGTGATAAGCTATGCTTAGTGATAACTCGGTAGAGGGTTTGCTCAAACACCTTGAATCTGTAAGGTTTCTGCTCTCTGCCAGTTGATCTGTGTATGGGTTGTGGGGTTTATTCAAAGTTCATCCAGTTCTGTGTTGGCTTTCACTTTCCACTAGGGCTCTCATAGATTTCTTCTGTGAATGTGCATACTTTCCCAGGCAGCCAGGCATGTATGGAGAGCTGATCTAGCCCTTCAATTGCTCTCTAATTTCCAGGATATCCATTACATTTCTTATAGGTTTGCTGCTCACACCAACCAGGCTAGCAAAGAGACAGATTTTCCCCATTTGCTCCCTACTTTTAATGACAATGCTGTCAGCGTAAGTTTTCATCTACTTCAAGTATATCCCCTCTTGTGGATATAGTTCTGGTTTTCATGGCTATCCCCACTGTGGTAGCATTATCATTCTCACTGACTGGGAGGCAATGTGGGTAACCTTAGACAAAAAGACCACAAAATTCCACTGTTGTTACTCAAAGTCCTGGCTTTTTTTTTTTTTTTTTGAGGGCAGTGTCACTGGCCCTCATCTGCGGGACCCGAACAGGGGCCTCTGGCTTCCTAAGCCAGCGCTTAACCACCACGCCACTCAGCCGGCCCAGTCCTGGCATTTTTTAATGAATAAATGCTTCTCAACTTGTTGTTTGACTTTGGTTAATTTCCAGAACTCTGCAAAGGTTGTTTTTCAAAAAAATGTGTCCAATTTTATCTTTGTATTGGGAAGAGAGTATTTGTCAACCTGTTCATGTCACCTCAGCTAGAAACCCCCTTTCCTTTATTCTCTTTTGAGAATTCTTTATACATTCTGCATACTAGTCCTTTTTCAGATATGTGTATTGCAAATATTTTCTCCCAGGCTGTTGCCTTTTCATCTACTTAATAGTGTGTTTCAAAAAGCAAAATCTTACATTTTCTTATGAGATGTAGTTTGATTTTTTTTCTTTATGGATTGTGCTTTTGGTATAATATCTAAGAAACCTTTGCCTGACCCAAGATCACAAAGATTTTTTTACTGTTTTCTTTTAGAAGGTTTACAGTTTTAGGTTTTGCATTTCTGTTTATGATTTATTTTAAATTTTTAATAAGGTATGATTTATGGGTTGAGGTTTTTAAAATTAATGTCCAATTTTCCCAGCACAATTTGTTGAAAAGAGTATTACAATATTTGTCCATTGAAATGAATTGGCATTTTTTTCAAAAATCAATTGACCATATATGAGTGAGTATAACTTTGGACTCTCAATTCTGATCTGTTTAAAGGTAAGTTAAAGTACATTAAATTTTGGAAGAGTCTGGGCAAACATTGATTCAAATCAGGGAGCACCAAGCTGAAAGCTGTTAGGAGCTCTCCACTGACGAGCTATGGGGAATGGCTTTTGTACAGCAGATGCACATGCAAAGCAAGGAAATTATTTGATTCACTATAGCTTCAATGTTTGCCTTATTTGGGAAAGCCTAATTGACTGTGATGGTTATTCTTTTTTTTTTTTTTTTTCTTTAAGATTTTATTGGGGAATTGGGAGAGGGCAACAGCGTTGGGGAATGGGGAAGGGGAACAGACAAGTTGCTGTCCTTTTGTTCTTCAGTCTAATTGCGGAAGACGTTGTTTCACTGGCCCATGTTGGTAACATCATTGCGCTCTTCCCGGGTGAGGCAGATCATTTGCTGTCCTCTGGACGGCCGCTTATGTTGGCTCTTGGCAGCTCACACCAGCTGCCAGCTGCTCACGCTGGCTGCTAGCCACCTCCTGTAGCCTATGGCAGCCCACTGTAACAGGGGCTGCAGCCTACACTGTTACCAGCGACTCAGCTGTAGAGGGCGCAGTGTCACTAGTCCTCATATGTGGGATCCGAACCAAGACCCTGAGACTCAGAGCTTGTGTCCCAAGCCAGCTCTTAATCAACATGCCACTCGGCCAGGCCTGTGATGGTTGTTCTTAAGTTTTGATTTCTTAACCTTGAGGTATTTATTCTGAAGTAGGTTTTGCATTGGAGCCACCTCAGTCTAATGGCATTCTTGTTTAATTACTTTAAAAGTTCCATCAACATATGTATCTATCCTTTTTCAATATTACACTGTGTTAAATAGTGTAGCTTTGTAGTAAATCTTGAAATAAAATAGCTTTTCTTTTTTTTCAAAGTTGTTTTGGATATACAAGTTTCTTTGTATTACCATAGCTATTTCAGAATCACCTTGTTGCTTTCTATGAAAAAGCCTACTGGGAGTTTGATTGAGATTGCATTAAATCTATAGATAAAATTGGGAAGGATTGACCACTTAACAATACTGATTTTTCTAATTCATAAACATTTATTTGGGTCTTATTTAATTTTTTTCATCAATGTTTTGTTGTCTTTATTATACCAAGCTTGCACATGTTTTGTTAGATTTATACCAAGTATTTCATGTTTTTATGCTTTTGTAAATGGTACTATTTTTTAAATTTCCATTTTAATTTTTTCATTGCAAATATACAGGAATACAATTGAGTTTTCTATGTTGATTTTATATCCTTTAGTGACTTTGCTAAACTCACTTATTATAATAGCTTTTCTGTAGCTCTTTGTGATTTTCCACATAGACAATTACGTTTATTGCTAACGGAGACATTATTTCTTCCTTTCCAATCTGTATGCCTTTTATTTCTTTTCTTTGACTTATTGCTCTGGTTAGAACCTCGAGTTAAATGTTCAGTAGGAGTGCTGAGAGTGTACATCCTTGCTTGTTCTTGAACTTTGAGAGGAAACATCAAGTATTTCACCATAAAATATGACAGTAGATTTAGGTTTTTAGTGGATATTGTTCATTAAGTTGAGGAAGTTCCATTTAATTCTTAGTTTGCTAAGAAGTTTTATCATAAATAAATGTTGAATTTCTTCCATTTTTTTTTTTTTTTAAAGATTTTATTGGGGAATTCGGGGAGGGGAACAGACAAGTTGCTGACCTTTTGCTCTTCTGTCTAGTTGTGGAAGACATTGCTTCACTGGCCCATGTTGGTATCATCATTGTGCTGTTCCCGGATGAGGCAGTTTGGTCGCCAGCCTCTAGATGGCCGTTCTTGGCAGCTCACACCAGCTGTTGGCCGCTCTTGCTGGCTGCTGGCCACTCACTGTAGCCTATGGTAGCCCACTGCTGCAGGGGCTGCAGCTGTGCCGTCCCGGGGACTCACAGCAGCCCAGCTCCAGGTGGAGCTATTGTTCACCATCTTAGCTGTAGAGGGCAGTGTCACTGGCCCTCATGTGGGATCTGAACCAGGGCCACTGGCATCCCAGGACAGCTCTTAACCAACGAGCCACTTGGCTGGCCCTCTTCCAAGTTTTTATCTTTCATAAATGAGATTGTATTGGTTGTTTTGAAGATAAGTACATGACATTTCAATATGTACATAATTCTTAATATACATACCAAAAATCTAAAAAGTCATGTAGTTGTGATTGTTATCTAAACAGTCCAGTCACTTCCCAGCTTAAAATTTGGAGGCTAATTTTTCTTAATAAAAACCATAACCAAAGATGGTACAGAGTGCACAAAACCCTGACAGGGAGAGCCAAGATCAAAGAGTGGTTTTCTTTAGGAAACAATTCTATCAAAAACATGGGGATAGAAGTAATTTAAAATGTTCAAGACATATTAAACACATCACTGACTCCAAATTGCTATTTAACATGCTTTGCATTATAGGATATAAAAACTAACCCCACTGTTACATTTATACAATGGAGTATTACTCCGCTATAAAGAAGAATGAAATCGTACCATTTGCAATTATATGGATGGACCTAGAGACTATTATGTTGAGTGAAATTAGTCAGTCGGAGAAAGACAAATACCATATGATCTCACTTATATGTGGAATCTGAAAAGCTAAGTGAATGAGCAAAGTAAACAGAAATAGTCTCATAGATATAGAGGAAAAACTGATGGTTGCTAGTTGGGGGTGGGGGTTGAGGGAGAAGGCGAAGGGATTAGACAGCATAAATAGGTAACTACAATATTGCCACAGGGATATGAAAGACAATTTGGGGAATATAATTAATAATGTTGTAAATATTTTGTGGGGTGTCAGATGGTCACATGTCTTGTTAGGGAGACCACTTCATGGATGGAGCAGAGGCTTGATCACTGCACTGTACACCTGAAGCTGATGTTGTATAATATTGTATGCCAACTGTAATTGAATATATAGATAGTCACGGGATGTGGAGTATAATGTGGAAGGGAGTCAAAGGAATTATAATAGATATGTATGATATGGGGGGGGAATGGGGTGGCGAACTGGGGGAGCGGGGTTGTCACTTTGAGGGGTAAAAAGTATAACTATTGCATTGCGTTGTATACCTGAATCTAATTTTTTTTAAATGTTTATTTCACAATAAAAGAATTTTTAAAAAACTACCCTCACTTATGGAATGTTAAGCTGAAACCCAAGACAATCAAAGCCTCCCATATTCAATATCTTATTATTTTCTGGTTGTACCAAAAATAAATAACGAGCAAATAATAACACATCTTAAGAAAAAAAACATTTACACTTAAAAAAATGGGAGGGGGTGGAAGTCCCCCCTTTTACAAAATGTTTCTAGAGCTACTAAAAAAAACTTGCATTTATAAAATAGCTGATAAAAATATTCCTCTGGATTATGCAAGAGGCCACTGATAAGACATGGTATATGATAATAAAATCAGACTGGACTTCTTTCTCTCCTGCTTCATCAGAGGCTGGACTGTCCTCTGTGGGAAGCTGATAGCAACCCAGTGTCTGACAAGGCCACATTGCCCTGCTCAGCACTGGATATTAGGGGTGCTGCCTTATGGCTGGTCATGTAATATCTCCTGCCTCTATGAACCCATGTGCCTTTTCTTCTATAGGAGACAATATATTCACTACACTTGTGACATGTTCCTGTGGTACCCCAATGAGCTAACTACGCAGCCAATGACGGGTAAGATCTCCTAAAAGAGGGGAGACAACCCAAGCCAGGCGGTAGTTCCATGGGGGACCCCTGAACTGAGATACTGGGGACTCAAGCCCCTTGGAAACTGAGGCACAAACTCAGGCCAGAAAACTCAGGCCTGTGAGAAGCTGATGCATTTGCCTAAGGGCCCTACTGTGAATAGTCTCCTGGAAGATTAAGTCTTCAGGCCGTGAGAGTTCCTGGTAAGAGGCAGCTCTAAGACATCCGCTGACCATGGATTTGTTAATCAGCCTTGTGTGAATTCCTTTGCCCAGTGCCTTGTTGCAGCAACAGATACTGAAGCTTTAAGAAATGGATGCAGCCCTCTGTAGGATAAGAGAGGTGTGAAACCCTTTTGGTTGCTAGGTATTGTTATTTACAAACGAATAGATTTTAGATGCTTTTACCTTAAACACAGCCACTCCTAGTCTTTTGGTATAGCTCAAGTATACTGTGAGTTTTATGATTGTGTTTAACTGCTAGAATTTAGGATGATTTCTAGATAGTCAAGATAGCTTTAGTAAACATTCTTTAGGTGACTTACAGAAACCGAGTCTGGGTTTCATAGCAATTATCATAATAAAGACAAGGTAATCATTTAACGGAAGAGTAAGTCACAGTACACCCTGGAAAGAACACTTACAGGGGAGTAGAGGACTGTGTAAATCCTGAGAACTACAAACCACCGTTAATGATTTGTTGCAGTTTGCATCCTTGATAATTCTCAATAAAAGCTATGCGCTGACCCGATTCGGGGCTCAGTCTTCTTTGGCTGAGTCCCTTGGGCTCAGTCGTCCTTGGCTGAATCCCTTGGTCTCGCTCCTATCTTTCTTCTGTCTCTTGTTTTTCCTTAATCTGCGTCGCCCCTCTCGTGTCCCACTTGCCCTTGCCACGCAGGACGTGACAGTCCTCATTTTTAGTTTCTCCATTTTTTGCAGGTAAATATTCTTTAGTTTCTTTGTCAGCCACTTTAGTCTGTTTTCCTTTGCTCTCCTTTTCCCTTTTGTTTACACTTTTTTGTTTGCAGATTTGTCCTTTCCTGCTGATTTTTTGGGTTTCATTTCCACCTTTGCAGAAGCATGTTTAGCTGACAACCTCATAGACATTCTTTTGGGTGTCTCCTTCATCACCCCCCATCTGAGAAGCTGACTTTCCTCTTGGGTATGGTGGCAGTGGGACAGGTGTGTGCCAGGTGCCTGTGGGCCATGGTGTACCGGGAGCCTTCTCAAAGCTGTCCTGCTTGGCAGCTGGTACTGTTCCCACCACTGGAGCTGCTCTCTTCCATGTCTTTTAACTTCTCTTTCATATTTAACATTTTTTACCATTCATTACTGAATTCTTGGTAATTTCTTAAGCTTTATATTTCAGTTCACTAATTCTCTCTTCAACTTTGTGTATTCTTTTGGTCTTGTCATTTGAGGTTTTTAAATTTTAGTAATTACAGTTTTTATTTCTATAAGTTTTATCTGGTTCATATTCAAATATGTCTAGCTAAGTTTGTTAGTTTATTATTTAGTCATCATATTTTCAATATCTTTTTAAAATATCTTTAAACATATTTAAAATCCTTATTTTCTGTTCTGTATTTCATCCTTCCATTTTATGCAGCATTTGTAGTCTCACCCTGCCATGTGTTGTTTCTGCTGATTCATGATTCTTGTGGTTTGTCTCCTCATGAATTATTTTTTTATTATGGGCTTATGTTCCTTGGAAATTGTGTTTAAAATATGTTCTTCCAGAGAGAAATTTTGTTTGTTTCTGCCAGTCACCTAGGGGTACTTCCAACTCAGAATCACTTTTAAATAAATTTTTAGCTTGGCGTTTTTCCAGTCACACAGGGGATATGATTTTGGGATTCTCTCTGCATGAATGTTGGTTTGTGTCAAGAATCCTAGTGGACTTCTTTTTTTTCTGGTGTTCCTACTCCACCCAGAGCTAAGTGGACATAGGAAAGTCACCTGTGGGCCAGTTCCCCCTTTCCCTGTTTCTCCCCTAGAGCATTGATTTTTGAGAAGTGCGAAATTTGGGGGAGAGGAGAGGTCTTTGATAACCTCCCTCCCAGGCTCAGACCTAAAGCCTTTTCTTCTCTCGTTTTTAGTTCTCATAAAGGCAGAGACTCAGACAAAGACTTGTGTGCAGTTAATTTGGAAAATAATTTCAGGGAACAGAAGTGAGGGATGGGGTGAGTGAAACAAAGAACGAAGAAAAACAAGTGCAAATTTTCCTCTGAAGGAGACCCCTGATATGTTCTTGATTCTCACAGGATCTTCTGAGCAGCCTTGTGAAATGGGGGCTAAAGGAAAAGCATTTATTATTTCCTTCAGTCATCCACTGATCAAGAGCGACCCCGCAGATAAGAAGTCCTCTCTATTTAAGGGTTGCACATGTATGAAGATCTGAGATTTATTTTTTTTTTAAAGATTTTATTGGGGAATTGGGGGAGGGGAACAGCGTTGGGGAACAGGGAAAGGGGAACAGACAAGTTGCTGTCTTTTTGTTCTTCAGTCTAGTTGCGGAGGACGTTGATTCACTGGCCCATGTTGGTATCATCATTGCGCTCTTCCCGGAAGAGGCAGATCAGTCGCCGACCTCTGGATGGTCGCTCACCGCGGCTATTGGCAGCTCATGCTAGCTGCCGGCCACTCACTGTAGCCTATGGCAGCCCACTGCAGCAGAGGCTGCAGCCTACAGCGTCACCGGAGCTTGCAGCCCAGCTCCAGGTGGAGCTGTTGTTAGCTGTAGAGGGCAGTGTCACTGGCCCTCATATGTGGGATCCATACCGGGGCCGCTGGCATCCCAAACCAGCTCTTAACCAATGCGCCACTCAGCCAGCCCAAGATCTGAGATCTTTAAGGGTATCCTACCCAGTGGAGTCAGAATAGACTCAGACAGGAAGCAAGAGACAGACGAGCACCCAAAGTGAGGCTGGCGGAAGTCCACTTGACACTGGTTACCTCTGAAGTGACCCAAGTCAGTGGGGGTGCCAAAAGGACTGCAGTGGTGCCCAGGAGGCACTATTTACACCCAATCCCTCAGTGGGGCACCAGCACCGGTGCAGGGTTATCCTGCTGGGATCACGCTCTCTTGTTGTTCTGGCTTCTGAATGGTTCTCTTACTTAACACCTGTTCATCTGTACTTTAACCTACAAGTTTATGACATTCAGCATTTTTAGCAAGAGATTTCACTGCTCAACTAGTTTGTATATTGCCAGATACAGAAGTAAATGTCATTATTCAAAATGCTTATACATATATTTTAATATTCCTTTCAAAATTTGTTCAATGTTGACGTCAAGCACCCCTTTCTGGAGTTTTATACCCACTTTTGTGCCCCATTTTGAAAAACAGGTCAGTCAGTAATAATAACAGTTACCACTTTAAACACGTACCTGTGCCGGGTACTGTGTGGAGTGCTTCATAGCATTATCTCAGTGAACCCTGATAACCATACTAGGACAGTAGTCACTTTGGCTTCCATTTTATAGACAAGGAAATGAAGGCTGAGAGAGTTTGTCCATGGCCAAGTAGTATATAAGTTGTTGAGCCAGGATTTGGCTCAGAGCATTGCATTTTCACCACATAGTGTAGGCCTTTCTATGGAAAAGCCTTCCCTTCTCCCCAAAACATACTCAACCCAAAAGAGCACGTAAGCTGGCCGGGAGTAAACGAGCTGAGCTCCAGGGAGCCAGTAGGCACACAGAGTTCTCCTATCCACCCAGGAAACATGCCAGGGCCCCAGTAAGCCTGTGAAGTCCAATGCTGGCAAACCCCCATTCCACAGGCAAATTCTGAAACTCCCAACCTTGCAGACTGATTACTGTCCCAGCTCTGTGGCAGTGGGTGGGGAATCCAGGCCCAGGGAGCAGATCAGTGCTGGAGCCAGCTGCTCCCCCAACCCCAGCCTGGACCCGCCAACTCTTCTTGGGTTGATATAGTCAAAGTAAAAAGTAAGGGCCGGCCGAGTGGTGCATTGGTTAAGCGCTGGTTTTGGGATGCCAGCGGCCCCGGTTCGGATCCCACATGAGGGCCAGTGACACTGCCCTCTACAGCTAACAACAGCTCCACCTGGAGCTGGGCTGTGCGAGCCCCGGTGATGGTGTGGGCTGCAGCCCCTCCTGCAGTGGGCTGCCATAGGCTACAGTGAGTGGCCCGCAGCCAGCGTGAGTGGCTGGCAGCCAAGAGTGAGCTGCCAATAGCCGCGGTGAGCGACATCCAGAGGCCGGCGACTGATCTGCCTCATCCCGGAAGAGCGCAATGACGATACCAACAGTGAAGCAACATCCTCCGCAACTAAACTGAAGAACAAAAAGACAGCAACTTGTCTGTTCCCCTTCCCCGATTCCCCAACGCTGTTCCCCTCCACCAATTCCCCAATAAAATCTTTAAAAAAAAAAAAAAGAATGTCTGAGCTTGAATTACAGTAACAAATAAACATTAAATTTCTAAAAAAAAAAAAAAAAGTAAAAAGCAAGGTTCGCCTGAGGCTGGGGATTCAGAAGTTGTGGGGCTCCTTCTGGATAAAATGTATCTGTGTGGTGCGGGAACAGGTCACTCAAAGATTCTAAGGGAGGGTTGGCCTAGTGGCGCATTGGTTAAGAGCTGGCTTGGGACGCCAGTAACCCCGGTTCGGATCCCACATATGCGGGCCAGTGACACTGTCCTCTACAGCTAAGATGGTGAACAATAGCTCTGCCTGGAGCTGGGCTGCTGTGAGTCCCTGGGACAACATAGCTGCAGCCCCTATGGCAGTGGGCTGCAATAGGCTACAGTGAGTGGCCGGCAGCCAGCGTGAGCTGCCAAGAGCTGCTGTGAGTGGCCATCCAGAGGCCAGCAACCGATCTGCCTCACCTGAGAAGAGCGCAATGATGATACCAACATGGGCCGGTGAAGCAACGTCCTCCACAACTAGACTGAAGAACAAAAGGACAGCAACTTGTCTGTTCCCCTTCCCGGGTTCCCCAACGCTGTTCCCCTCCCCCAATTCCCCAATAAAATCTTTGGGGGGAAAAAAAGATTCTAAGCGAGTTAGAGCATCTCTGGGATAATTCTCTGGCTGGTATGTATTGGGGCGGGGCGGGGGGAACGTCCAGAGTTCCTATGTGTGTGTGTATCAAAAACCACAGAACTGGGCTGGCCCAGTGGCAAGGTGGTTAAGCGCTGGCTTGGGACGCCAGCGGCCCCGGATCAGATCCCACATATTAGGGCCAGTGACACTGCCCTCTAAAAATAAATAAATAAATAAATAAATAAATAAATAAATAAATAAATAAATAAATAAAACCCCACAGAACTATTGTCATCATGAGCAAAGTCTTTGCGACGGGGGCAGCCTCTGGTTTTACAGATCAGTAAACTGAGGTCCAGAGACTAGAGACCTCAGGAAGGAGCCCAGATTTGAGCTCAGGCCTTCTCACCCTCAATGCAGGGCCATGTCTCTTCTGCACTACGTTGTATACGTGTGTGGCAGTGGGTGGCTGCGTGACCATATGTGGGCCCATGTTTATTAGTTTGAGTGCATGTACTTTGTGTTCCATGAGTGAATGCACAAGTATGTGTATATTCCAGGGGCTGGGAGGGTTATATAACCAGGCTGAACAGATTGCAACAAGAGGACTCACATCCCTCTTTGGCGCTCACACCATGCTTGAAGACAGGCACTTTCTCATGCACAGGAACCAGGGGAGGAAGGCAATCCCAAGTGGCTGACCCGCATGGCTGCGCCGATTTGTGCCATGGACCATGTGGAAGCTTGCAGCTGGCTAGGGCCTCAGAGAACATGTCTTCAGCCACCCCATGGCCACCTTCAGTGATGGCTATCACCCTTCCTGTGTGCTGGGGCAGCGTTGCTCATGTCCCCAAGGGCCTGTAGGTTGGTCAAAGATGTCTTTCCTGTTTCTATGTCCCCCCCACCCCACCCCAGTGTTCTCTAAGTCTCCTCTGATCACTCCGGTCTCTCGATCCCAGGCACTTGTTATTTCAGAAGGAGAAAACTTGTGTCTCCACCTGGACCTTGAGCTCTTAGAGACGAGAATCACTTGTCTTGTACGACAAGAGACCTGGCATTTTATCAAGGATGGTTTGATTGAAGCGTAACTAAAGCATGATGCAGTGAAAGGGTAAAACATGGAGCTGCAGAGCCAGGGGCATGCCTCTGCCCCAAGTGTCTCAGCCTCATTGTCGACCCCTGACTTCACAGCAGGTGACACCGCTGTCGTTTAGCTGTGCAACTCAAAAGCCTGGGAGTCAACCCACCTCCCATCACCACAGACATTCAATCAGTCACCAGGCACTTGTGATGCAAAAGTGCCTCTGAAATTGGATTATTCAAGGTTGGCAAAGGAAATGTAATGAATGAATCCTAGACATCTGTTGAAGGGGCTCAGAACAGGCCTCCCCAAGAGGGGCCACTTTGGCCTGTGAATTACATTGAATTAAAGGCAATCAAGGCCTGCGAACTGAAGAAAAACTTTTCTTTTGTTTTTGTCTTTTTAAAGAAATTTTATTGGGGAACAGTGTGTGTTTCCAGGAACCATCAGCTCCAAGTCAAGTAGTTGTCTTCAATCTAGTTGTGGAGGGCGCAGCTCTGCGGCCCATGTGGGAGTTGAACCGGCAACCTTGATGTTCTGAGCCTGCGCTCTAACCAACTGAGCTAACCAGCCACCCCTCAAGAAAAACTTTTACATATGCCTTAAAGAATTTCAGTTTTAGGCATTGCCCATAATAAGAGTTGTCATCAGAAATAACGTCCATCACCTATCCAAAGGGCATCTAATTACTGAACGTCTGCTCCTCTTATTGTTCTGAGAATGACCCCCCTCCAATTTGAAGCCCCAACGTGCCTTACCTCATCCTTAGCACATAAACCTCATTTTATTTTATTTTATTTTATTTTTCAAATTATACATTTTATTTATTTTTTATTCCCTTTCGCCCCTTCTCCCCTTTATAAAATTTTCAATTACAGTTGACTTTCAATATTATTTTATATTAATTTCAGGTGTATGGCATAGTGGTTAGATAATTATATAACTTAAGTCCCTGCGTAGTCTAGTACCCACCTGGCACCATACATAGTTATTACCATATTATTGACTATATTCCCTATGCCTTACTACATCCCCATGACTGTTTTGTATTTCTTAATCCCTTCCCCTTTCCACCCTGCCCTCTAACCCCACTCGCATCTATCACCCTGATAAATCTAGTAGCCATCTGACACCATACACAGTTATTACAATATTCATGGCTATATTCTTTATGCTATACCCTACCTCCTCATGGCTACTGTGTAACATCCAATTTGTACTTCTTAATCCCTTCACCTTTTTCACTTACCCCCAGCTCACCCACCCATCTGACAACCATCAAAATGTTCTCTGTATCTATGGGTTTGTTTTAGTGTCATTTGTTTGCTTATTTTCTTCTTTAGATTCCACTTATAAGTGAAATCATATGATATTTGTCTTTCCCTGTTTGACATACTACACCCAGCACACTACCCTCTAGGTCCATCCATATTGTTACAGATGGCAAGATTTTGGTTTTTTGTTATGGCTGAGTAATATTCCATTATATATATGTGTGTTATCTCTTCTTTATCTATTCAGGACACATAAGCTGCCTTCATATCTTGGCTGTTGTAAATAATACTTCAATACTTCAATGACCATATGGATGCACATGTCCTCTCGAAGTATCATTTTGTGTTCCTTCGGTTAAATACCGAGAAGTAGGATAACTGGGTCCTTCTTTGTCTCTTGTTATAACCTTTGTTTTAAAAGCTATTTTGTCTGGTATAAGGATTGCTCTCACAGCCTTTTTTTTTTTTTTTTTCATGAAACATATTTTTTCCATCCCTTTACATTTAGTCTGTGTGTGTCTTTTGATCTGAAGTGAGCCTCTACTAGGCAGCATATGTAAGGGCCTTGTCTTCTTATCCATTCAGGCACCCTGTGTCTTTTGATTGGAGCATTTAATCCATTTACAATAAAAATAATTGTTGATAGGTATGTAGTTATTAGTATTGTATTATTCATATTTTTCTCTTTTTTCCCCCTATTTCTTCTTAAAGAAGTCCCTTTAACTTTTCTTGTAATACTGGTTTGATGGTGATGAACTTTGTAAGCTTCTTCTTGTCTGAGAAGCTCTTTATCTGTCCTTCGATTCTAAATGACAGCCTTGGTGGGTAGGGTAACCTTGTTTGTAGATTCTTGCTTTTTATCACCTGGAATATTTCATGCCAATCCTTTCTGGCCTGCAAAGTGCCTGTTGAGAAATCAACCTGACAGTATTATGGGAGCTCCCTTGTAAGTAATTAACTGATTTTCTTTTGCTGCTTTTAAGATTCTCTCTTTGTCTTTAACCTGTGGCATTTTAATTATAACGTGTCTTGGTGTGAAACTCTTTGGGTTCATCTTGTTTGGGAATCTCTGTGCTTCCTGGATTTGTATATCTATTTCCTTCATCAGGTTAGGGATGTTTTCCATCAATATTTCTTCAAATAGGTTTTCATTCCCTAGCTCTCTCTCTTCTCCTTCTGGTACCCCAATGATGCAAATGTTGGTATGCTTGATGTTGTCCCAGAGGCCTTTTAAACTGTCCTCATTCTTTTGGATTCTTTTTTCTTCTCACTGTTCTGATTGAGTGTTTTGTGCTACCTTAACTTCTAAATCACTGATTTGATCCTCTGCTTCATTTAATGTACTGTTGATTCCCTCTAATATATTCTTCATTTCAGTTATTGTATACTTTATTTCTGACCGGTTCTTTTTTTATGTTTTCTATCTCATTTTTATGTTTCCTATCTCTTTGTTGAAGTTCTCCCTGAGTTCATTGAGCATCCTTATAACCAGTGTTTTGGTCTTTGTGTCTGGTAGATTTCTCATCTCCATTTTGTTTTGTTCTTTTTCTGCAGCTTTGTTCTCTTCTTTCATTTGGGACATGTTTCTTTGTCACCCCATTTGGACTGCCTCCCTGTGTTTGTTTCTATGTATTACGTAGGGCTGCTATATATTCTGGTCTTAGTAGAGGGGACTTATATAGTAGGTGTGCTGTGGGGCTCAGTGCCACAATCTCCCTGTCACCTGATCCCGGTACACCAGGTGTGTCCCTTGTGAGTGCCCTCCTGTTGTAGTTGAGCCTTGGTTACTGTTTGCATGTCAATGGGAAGAAGTGACCCTTGGGCTGATTGGTTGTGAGCATTGGTTAAGACTACAGTGGAGGAACTGTTGTGCAGGGGCTTATCCTATGCATCAGGATTCACTTTAGTAGGGGCTCTGGGGCTCAGTCTGCCCTTTGGATGTGTTTTTTTAAAGATTTTTTTTTTTTTTATTGGGGAATTGGCGGAGGGGAACAGCGTTGGGGAATCGGGGAAGGGGAACAGACAAGTTGCTGTCCCTTTATTCTTCAGTCTAGTTGCGGAGGATGTTGCTTCACTGTTGGTATCGTCATTGCGCTCTTCCCGGATGAGGCAGATCGCTTGCTGGCCTCTGGATGTCGCTCACCGCCGCTATTGGCAGCTCACTCTTGGCTGCCAGCCACTCACGCTGGCTGCGGGCCACTCACTGTAGCTTATGGCAGCCCACACCATCACCGGTGCTCGCACAGCCCAGCTCCAGGTGGAGCTGTTGTTAGCTGTAGAGGGCAGTGTCACTGGCCCTCATGTGGGATCCGAACCGGGGCCGCTGGCATCCCAAAACCAGCGCTTAACCAATGCACCACTCGGCCGGCCCCTGGATGTGTTATTCTTGAAGGTAGCTGAATGATGCTCCAGCTGCATCCAAAGTTGGCCATCCTTGGGGCCGCCTGGGAGGGGCCCCACCACAGGCCAAATTCAACTGCAGCCTGTACCCTGCTGAGGGCCACAAGGTATGAGCCACAAAGCAATCCTCAGATGGCCGCTTCCCACACTGGGCTTGGAAATGTTTCAAGAGGCCAAGCCATGAACTGAGGCCGGCTGTCACCAGTGCCAGGTTTAGGGCTGCTCAATCAGAGTTACAGGACATACCAAAGCAAGATGCTGCCTGTTTGGGTTTTGTGAACCTTGGAGAGATTTTAGGAAAGCCTGCAGCATGAACCAAGGCAGGCCGTTTGTATGGAAAAGCCACTAGAAGGGGCTTGGGTGTGCCTCATAGTTGGTGGCGCACAGTCTCAGAATCACCAGTGTGGGGTGAACAAACAGTATTAACTAGGTTGATAGAGACTCAGATATGGTGGCCACCTGCTTCTGCTTGGGCGAGGCGGGGCAATAGGAGGGAGGGGGCTCAACAAAGAAATGTGGCTTCTGCTTGCACTCTGTCTGGGTTAAATCTGCCCCTCCAGCCCTCACCCTGAGTCAGACAATTCAGTTCTTTCCCATATGTCCCTGGCGCCTTTTAAGCTGCTGCTCCAGTGCTGGAGCTCAAAGCGAGCGAGTCTGCCAGTGAGTAAGTCTGTGCAGGCCCTTTAAGAGGAATGCCTGGGACTGCAGCCACCCTAGTCTCACTCAGCCATAATCTCCTCTGGTTTTCACAGCCAGAAGTTATGTGGGCTTCTCTTCCCAGCACACTGGAACCCTTAGGCTGAGGAGACTGGCTTGGGGTGGGACCCCTCACTCCTCCATGGGGGGACCTCTGCAGCCAAGATATTCCTTCCAATTTTTAACAACCACACTCAGATGTGGGACCAGCCTGTTCTGTGTCTCTGCCCCTCCTACTAGCCTGGAGGTGGTTTCTTCTGTATGTCCTTTGTTGTAAAGCTTCGGTTCAGCTAGACTTCAGGCAATTCTCATTGATAGTTGTTCTATGGTTTAGTTGTAATTTTTTTTTTAAAGATTTTATTGGGGAATTGGGGAAGGGGAACAGTGTTGGGGAATTGGGGAAGAGGAACAGCCAAGCTGTTTTCCTTCAATCTTAGTTGTGGAGGACACAGCTAGCTCAACTCCAAGTCAAGTCGCCATCCAGCTGGCCATCAGCAGCTTGCGGCTGCTCAACTTAAGGTGCCGTGTTCAATCTTAGTTGTAGGTGGGCATAGCCCATCATCTCATGAGGAAATCTAACTGGAAACCTTGTTGCTAAGAGTGCATGCTCTAATCATTGAGCCATCCAGCCACCCGTTGGCAGCTCAGGGCAGCTCAGTTAAAGTCAATCTTAGTTGCGGGTTGGTGTAGCCCACCATCCCACGAGGGAGTCGAACCAGAAACCTTGTTGTTAAGAGCACACATTGTCACCAGCTGAACCATCCTGCCACCTGTTGGCAGCTAGGCTGCAGCTCAGCTCAGGTGCAGCTCACTGGCCTATGTGGGAATTGAACCGGCAACCCTGTTGCTCAGAGCTCACGCTCTTAACCAACTGAGCCATTCAGCCTGCCCTAGTTGTACTTTTGAAGTGGTCATGAAAGGAGGCAAGCACAGCACTTATGTGCTCCACCATCTTGACAGAAATCCACATATGCCTTATTTTAACTTTTTGTCTCTCTCTTAGTATGTAGGGTTCTCATACATCTGTATGTAAATAAATTTGGTTATTTTGTCTTGTTCATCTGTCTCATGTAGATTTAATGATTACACCAGCTGAAAGAACCTAGAAGGGCTGAGAAAAATTTCTTCCTCCCCTATATATTATCTTAAGATGCTATGAAACACTACCAGGGGATCATGTCAAAAGAACACAGGAGCCAGCCCAAATTCACTTCCACTGGTCAAAAGCAGGATTGTTTGAGCATTAGTAAAAATAATAACTATAATGTATTGATAGACATCCATCAAACATGTTTAAATCTTCTGATTTACATACATTTAAAAAAACCTCATTTTTCACTTTAGGAGGATTCTAAGCAATTGGTAAATAAAGGAAAAGCATCAAATATTTATCCTGTTTTTTGTATATCATCTCTCCCTTGGGGTGGAGGAAAGTTTCACTTTGTTGAAGTATGCCTGCTAATAAAAGACGAAGAAATTATATGGTAAAAGTATCACTATTTTACAATACTCATAAATCTAGGCAATGTTTATCAATGCCTGAAAATGCCAGAAAAAGAGAGCTAACCAGAGATTAGATGTTATCTAATGGAACACATATCACCACCTAGGAATCAGTCTCAAAAAACAAAAAGTTGAAGCTGAATTTGTTCAATTTACAGAAAACACAGAAGACAAAAGAACATATTAAATGAGACCACAGGGGTAGAATCAGCCAGATCCTGATCGTGGCAAACTACAAGGATGAATGACTTAATTTCTTCAACAAAACAGTGTTATAAAAGGGAAAGAGAGATGGTGAGGGTACTTACAGATTTAAAATTTGTCAACAAAACACTATACATGATATTAGTTGGATCCCAAATCAAATAACTGTTTTTTTAAAAAATGAAAGAGAAGAAAATTATAAGACAATTGAAGAAATATAAACACTGACTAAGTAGCTGTTTCTATTTATGAATTATTATTGTTTTTGTATGAAAATATATTGTCTTATTTTGTTTAATTCCTTATCTTTTGGAGCTACATACTGAAATATTGGCAGATTAAATGATATGCTAGCTTGATCTTGCTTCAAAATAATCAAAGGGTTGAGGGCAAGGGTATAGGTGTCCAGATTAGCCATATGACACAGGAGTATCCAAAGGTTCATTATACTATTAATATTTCCTCTACTTTTGTATATGTCTGAGATATTCCATAAATTTTTTAATACCTCTGTATTGTTCTTTCATAGATACAATGTGTCGGTGTAAGAAATGACCAAAAACAAAACAAAATCTCAGAATCTTATTCACCATGGAAGATGCACTGAACTATCAAGATGACGTAGCCATCTGGCATCAGCTAGCTTCAGTCATTGGCTACTCTGGTATTGGCACAATGGACACACGAGAGAGTAGCGACAGTCAGAGGGATGGAGGCCATGCATGGATTCAACAAACAGCATAGGCTCCCACTAACCAAGGCTGATTTAGCTACTGTTGCTAACTTATGTCCAACCTGCCAGCAACAGAGATGAACACCAAGTCTGCATTTAACACCATTCTTCAAGGAGACCAGCTGCCTCCCTGGTGGCAGGTTAACTTGGGGGTAAGTTACCTATTTTGGTCCCCTTTCATCCTGCAAGGGCCAGTGATTCATTATCATGGGATAATGTTTATTTCAAATAACATCTTAACTAAATAATCCCAACCAGTAAGATCCCCAGACTCAAGTCACTCCAGAAAGATTATGCTAAGAGCTGTTGATCATGTTTTCCTACAGTGATTATACCAACATCCTAATGTGTGCTAAGCTAAGGTACTACACTCCCATCCATGAAATAATCTCCTGGGATTCTTCACTCTGTGGTTTTACCAGCAGACTGTACACAAACTTAAATCATCTCAGCACTTTCCTGACTGCCTTTGGAATATCTCCTGTATTTGGGTGTTGAATGTTGCTGGGTAGCAAGCTTGATATCAGCAAAATGATGGATGAGGTTGTAAAAGCCTGCTAAATGCCATTATAAAATGATTATTTGTGCAATACCAAGAACAAAACAAAAAAAAAACAGAAGTTTAAAACAATAATCGTGCATTGTGATGCTTCTGGATAGGTGGGTCAGCTGCACCTTGACTAATCTAGCTTCAGGTTCCAAGCTACTGATTGAGTTTAGGTGTTCTCTATATATCTTTCATTCTCCTTGGACCAGTGGCTACCTAGGGCATATGGTCTGTTCCTGGAGACTCATTCCAGAACCCAGACTGAAGGAGCAAAAGCTATCTGGGGCATGTTCTTATCACTGCAGCATAAGAGGGCATATCTTACTAGGTGAGCAAAGCTCAAAGCTTCTCTTGTTAGATTCACAAACTTCCTATTGTTCACAGCAAGTCACAAAGTCAAAAGGTGGGAAAGAATCCTTTGTCCATTATGACAAGGGTGTGGATGGAGAATTTTATTACAGGGGAGCAAAGATTTGGACCAATAATTCAATCTACCACAGTCCCTTCAGCTCTCTGCCACTGAATTGGTTCAAGCCCCACCTTTGAAAAATAGGAACATTCTGCTAGGAGAGCTCTCTGCCTCTAGTCTGGCTCCTCCAAGCTTCACTGCAGCCAGAATAATTTTTTTTTTTTTTTTTTAGTAACCCTTCTCCAGGTTTTTTTTTCTAATTGTTGTAAAACACACACACACACACACACACACACACACACAATTAGCAATCTTAACCATTTCTAAATGTACAGTTCATTAGTGTTAAGTATATTTACATTGTTGTGTAAACAATCTCTAGAATTTTTCATTTTGTGAAACCAAAATTCTATACCCATTAAAAAACAACTCCCCATTTCCACTCTCCACCCAGTCCCTGGCAACTACCATTCTACTTTCATTTCTATTAATTTGACCACTCTATAAACCTCATATAAGTGTGAGGAATACAGTGAAGAAATAGAATGGAGTCATTAAATGGAGCTGCTAAATTACTAAATTGAAGCAGGTTGAGGCAAGAGGAAATTATACTATTCTTGTTTTAACTAGCCTGGGAACTTAAAATTTTGAACTTTCCACTCTTCCATCAACGCCTGAATCACATCAAACCTCCAGATAACACTATGATTACTCCCTAAAGGACTAAAGAAAGAATGTTCATGGGCCGGCCGAGTGGTGCATTGGTTAAGAGCTGGTTTTGGGATTCCAGTGGCCCCGGTTCGGATCCCACATATGAGGGCCAGTGACACTGTCCTCTACAGTTAACAACAGCTCCACCTGGAGCTGGGCTGTGTGAGCCTGGCGACGGCGTAGGCTGCAGCCCGTGCTGCAGTGGGCTGCCATGAGCTACAGTGAGTGGCCGGCAGCCAGCGTGAGCGGCTGGCAGCCAGCGTGAGCTGCCAATAGCCGTGGTGAGCCACCATCCAGAGGCCGGCGACCAATCTGCCTCATTCGGGAAGAATGCAATGACAATACCAACATGAGCCAGTGAAGCAGCGTCCCCCGCAACTAGACTGAAGAACAAAAAGACAGCAACTTGTGTGTTCCCCTTCCCTGATTCCCCAACGCTGTTCCCCTCCCCCAATTCCCCAATAAAATCTTTAAAAAAAAAAAAAATTCATGTATCCAATCTACCTGACTTGCATTATCTTGACTGTCTGACATGCATTATCCAGACCTCCAGTCATTTAGAGGATTACCATCTCAGACCAATCTAGACACTAAGAATTCAGGACTGATTCTTCTAAAGGAAGTACTTTTGACTATAAAACTATAAGCTTCTCTTTGGTACAGTCTGGGTATTACCTAGTTGTGTTTCAGGTTTGCAAACTCTAAGGCCCTTAAATGAATCTGTATCATTTATATAATATCTAGTCAAAGCCTCCAGACTCTTTTTGAGTTTGTTTGATGTATATGGTGTCAGAAGTGGGATCAGAAATATGTCCCACTTCAGTTCTGGTGCAGCTGTTGGATTTGAGCAAGGTACCTGTTTTAGCTCTTTGTGTTCTGTTGTCTCCTCTATCGCTCTGGGATTCCACTGGTAAGTTCTCTGAGTTCCAAAACTCCTTCAAGTTGAGGTTCGGTTCTTTTATTCTTGAGTCCTTTGTTACCAATTTTTGTAATGGGCCACCCTCTTTCTAAGGCTGTTCCAGAGGGACAACCCCCTTTTGGATTTATGGTCCATCCTATGCTAAGTATTTGTCCTGATGGACTTCTGATAAGAAGGACAATTTGGAATTACAGTGGCCATTCTGGGGATCTTTTGAGATTCTGAAATTAGTATTATATATATACTTGTACAATTAGAGAATTTTAGAAATGTTAAATAAGCTGAATGCAAAGCATTTTTCGATTGGTATTTAGAAGCCTCTAAGAAATTAAATGACTCTGGGCCGGCCGAGTGGTGCATTGGTTAAGAGCTGGTTTTGGGATGCCAGCGGCCCCGGTTCGGATCCCATGTATGAGGGTCAGTGACACTACCCTCAACAGCTAACAACAGCTCCACCTGGAGCTGTGCTGTGCGAGCCCCAACAACGATGTAGGCTGCAGCCCCTGCTGCAGCGGGCTGCCATAGGCTACAGTGTGAGTGGCCGGCAGTCAGCGTCAGCGTGAGCGGCTGGCAGCCAGCGTGAGCTGCCAATAGCCGCGGTGAGAGACATCCAGAGGCCGGCGACCGATCTGCCTCACCCGGGAAGAGCACAATGACGATACATGGGCCAGTGAAGCAACATCCTCCGCAACTAGACTGAAGAACAAAAAAGACAGCAACTTGGCTGTTCCCTTTCCCTAATTCCCCAATGCTGTTCCCCTCCCCTAATTCCCCAATAAAATCTTTAAAAAGAAAAAAGAAAAAAGAAAAAAAAAGAAATTAAATGATTCAAAAATAACCGTAACATCTCTTTTGTCTTATTGTCCAATTGTAACAGTTTCCAGGGGAATTTATCTTCAACATGGAAGCCTCTAAAAAGTTCTTCAAAAGTTCCTTCCTGCCGGCCGAGTGGTGCATTGGTTAAGAGCTGGCTTGGGATGCCAGCAGCCCCAGTTCAGATCCCACATATGAGGGCCAGTGACACTGCCCTCTACAGCTAAGATGGTGAACAACAGCTCCACCTGGAGCTGGGCTGCTACGAGTCCCCGGGCAGGCATAGCTGCAGCCCCTACTGCAGTGAACTGCCATAGGCTACAGTGAGTGGCGAGCGGCCAGTGTGAGAGGCTGGCGGCCAGTGTGAGCTGCCAATAGCCACCGTGAGCAGCCGTCCAGAGGCCGGGGACTGATCTGCCTCACCCTGGAAGAGCACAATGATAATACCAACATGGGACAGTGAAGCAACTAGACTGAAGAACAATAGGACAGCAACTTGTCTGTTTCCCTCCCCCAATTCCGCAATAAAATCTTTTTAAATAAATAAATAATTAAATTTAAAAAATTTCCTTTTTCAGGAATCCTAGCTAGTTATATATACAAATCCTTATGCCTTTTTAATAAAATGTACCAACTTAGCCAAAATAATTTAAAACTTTAATAACCATTAAGGAAAAACTTTATTAAGTCCTTCTCAAGGCCCTCCCTTAAAGACAGGATTTCTAACCTCTCAAGGACAGGTTAGATGCTTGAGATGCAGAAACTACTAAAAAACAAAATGACTTTAAAAACAGTTCTAGGGCCGGCTGAGTGGCACAGTGGCTGGCTTGGGACACCAGCGGCCCCAGTTCAGATCCCACATATGAGGGCCAGTGATACTGCCATATAAAAAGGATAAATTTAAAAAAAAAAAAATTTAAAACAGTTCTAAAAGAACCCTAAAAGTAACTGGTAATTTGAAAATGTAATTAAAAGCAATAGTCTCCTGTAATAGGCTAATGAAAAATGAAAGATATAAGAGGTCCTTAAAACAAAAGACTATAAGACAAAAGGCCAATTGGTTATTTACCTTTTCTCTCCCAGAGATAGCTATTGCCTGTGCCCTAAGGGCTGGGCTTGACTTTTTCCCTACCTGGGACAGGTAAGCTGTGAGTTCTTTCTTTTGGTTATCAGAGGGAATGACTCTGGAAGGTAATATAACCTTTGTACCATCTTGAGTCCATGAAATTGTTTAATACTACCAGAAATAGTTAATGTTTCTCCCACCTGAAACCTGATAAGGTATTTCAAAGAATTTAATAACTCTATAATCAGAAATTTGGCAAAATTGGAAGCAAAATATTTAAAGCCTGATAGGATTTTTAAAAAGAGCCTCTTCCCCTAAGCTAAAATAAGACTGCTTACACAGAGGGAAAGAAGCAGAGTAGGAATGATGAAGTTGAAAAGGTAGATTAACCTATGTGTCATAGTCACTAAGTTACAACTCAATTCTTTGGGGGAATTGAGAGCAGTGGCCCTTGTCTTACAAATCTTTGCGAAACCAGAAATGCAACTCTAGAAGCAATTCAAAGCCCACCTATTTTTACCATTCTCAATGCCTGAGGCTGAAGGGAAAAATAGAAAATGAGGGTTTTTTGAAGCACAAACTGCTGCTCTGGCTCTAAGACTCTTTGCCAAAGACAAATACAAAACTTAATTTTCTTTTCCATGTGTATTAATAAGAAAAAGCCTTAGCCATCTGAATGAATGAACTTAATTTATTCCAACTGTTATAAATTAGTAGGATTTTGCCTCATTGTACCTGTCTCATGGCTGAAATTTAAAAAATGAGACTATCAGGTCTCTTATAGTGTCTATCTACATATGTGTATGTATGTCTACCTCCACGACATACTATTAGAATTGGTTCATAAAGAGCTCTGTTTAATTGGCTTTAAGGAATTAAGCACTTATATTTAAAAATTCTCAAAAATTGAGAAAATCCATGTGACCCAGGGAATACTTGCTATTAAAGCTGAATTTGAGTTTGGTTTGATTAAATAGGCATATCTTTAGAGTACCAGAATTAAGTATAATAGTTTTATTCTATCTGGGTTTATTATTCAAATAAGTTCATGTTATCTCTGTTGCAAATTTGTTAGCAAGAAAAATAATAATGAACTTTTCATAAGCAACCTGATAATTATTGAGAACAAGTAAAATAAATAGATGTAGATGGAATAAAAAGGTTTTAGGTGAAATTTTCAACAATATTTGTCTTTTATGGTATGCCTACTTAAATAGTTTCCAAAAGGAGCCGGCCAAGTGGCTCGGTTGGTTAAGAGCTTGCTCAAGAGTGCGAGCTCTGAGCAACAGGGTTGCTGGTTGGATTCCCACATGGGCCAGTGACGCTGCGCCTGAGCTGAGCTGCCGCTGAGCTGCCAACAGGTGGCAGTGTGGCTCAGCACGTGCTCCTAACAACAAGACTGCCTGTTTGAGATGGTGGGCCACGCCTGCCCACAACTAAGACTAAACATGGCATCTTGAGCTGAGCAGCCACAAGCTACCATATTGGCTGGCTGTATTGCGTCTGGACTTGGAGCGGAGCTAGCTGTACCCTCCACAACGAAAATTGAAGAACAACAACTTGGCTGTTCCCCTTCCCCAATTCCCCAACACTGTTCCCCTTCCCCCAATTCCCCCAATAAAATCTTTTTTAAAAAAATTATATATATATATTTTCCAAAATATTTGGTAACTTGAAACCTTAGAGTTTTGTTAAATGATGAGTCAAGTTGGGCCAGCCAAGTGTCACGGTGGTTGGGAGCTGGCTTTGGACACCAGCGGCCCTGGTTCGAGTCCCACATATGAGGGCTAGTGACACTGCCTTCAAAAAATAAACAAATAAATAAATAAAAATAAAAAGTGTTTTAAATGATGAGTAAAGTTAAATTCATTGACTATCTAGATCATTTTCAAATAGCATAAAATGCTGAAATACTGATTGTTAAATAAGTCTAGGTTTATCTACTTTTGACTTCTTATTACAGAGAAACTAAAAGATAAATTTAGATCTAGTAATAGATATGTTTTGTACTTTGTTGAGGAAGCATATGCTTCTAAAAATGATGAAATATATTTGCAATAAAAGAATTTATGTTTCTAGAAATTATGAAATGTATTCATAAATTTATCAGTCTGAAATGCTGATTGCTTACTTTTCAGTTGTTAGAAATTAAAGTTTTTAAGGGTTAAGAATTCTAATTAATAAAAAAGGAAATAATATGTATTTTCAATTTTTTAAAAAGTATAAGATATGGAAATTCATTTTTGTTTTGTTTTGTTTTGTTTTGTTTTGTTTTGTTTTGTTTTGTTTTGAGGGCAGTGTTACTGGCCTTAATATGTGGGACCGAACTGGGGCCGCTGGCTTCCCAAGCCAGCACTTAACCACAGAGCCACTCGGCCGGCCCGGGAATTAATTTTTGAGGGCATTAAAAGAAAATAGTTTGTCCTAAAATAAGTTGGTTATTTCTGAATGAGTAAGAACAGATAAACTAAAAAGGACAAGGAAAATTGTAGAATGTTTGTAGAAAAGGAACCTTGAGAAGGGAATTTTGTGTGTGATCAAGCTAAATAAATTTAATTAAGTAAATGAATTTAAATGTCAAAAGTAAGCTGATGCAAAATTAGAGTTTAATTCTTTCTCTATTAAGAGGACAGAGTTTTCCTGTACTACTGGCATGCTCTTAATAAGGGATTATAAAGGGAAAACAAAGATCTTGTATTTTATTAAAATTATCTCCTGTGCTCTGTATCATCAGGTCTTTGATTGCTTAGGTAAACTTCTTCGCATTAAACGAGCTAAATTTTACTTACAACTATTTAACTTTCTGTATCTGCCTGAGAAGTTATTAATTGTCGCCATGACTAAGTATATAACTATTTTTTGCACAGTGACCTATGATCTTATTTAATCAACTGTTCTGAAATTTTTGATGATTAACAGGCTTTCCCAAAATTTAAAATTAGTCTTTTTCTTAACCTGAAAACAACTTTGATATTCTTCTCAAAAGGATCCCTGGGGGCCGGCCAAGTGGCGCGCTGGTTTTGGGATGCCAGTGGCCCCGGTTCGGATCCCACATGAGGGCCAGTGACACTGCCCTCTACAGCTAACAACAGCTCCACCTGGAGCTGGGCTGTGCGAGCCCCAGTGATGGTGTGGGCTGCAGCCCCTGCTGCAGTGGGCTGCCATAGGCTACAGTGAGTGGCCCACAGCCAGCGTGAGCTGCCAATAACCGCGGTGAGCAACATCCAGAGGCCAGCGACCGATCTGCCTCATCCGGGAAGAGCGCAATGACGATACCAACAGTGAAGCAACATCCTCCGCAACTAAACTGAAGAACAAAAAGACAGCAACTTGTCTGTTCCCCTTCCCCAATTCCCCAACGCTGTTCCCCTTCGCCAATTCCCCAATAAAATCTTTAAAAAAAAAAAAAAAAAAAAGATCCCTGGAACATTTCAAAAGAAATGTACCTTTATAAAAGAGGGAAATTAAACTAATTAGGCCTATTTGATATGCTAAAATTACATGAGAAGCACTGACAAATAAGAAATAATAATTATGTTGTATTTATATGCATATATTATTGTTATTAAGATAAATATTCTAGAAATTATATAATATTTCTAAGAATCTACAATGTCCTTATATATTGGGTCGTCGGGAAAGTCATGACGCATTTTTGCATTGAAAAACAGAAAAATATGTCGTTACTTTTCTGACGACCCAATAATATTTTCATTTGCAATTCGTTACCTTTAAATGTTGTGTGTTGCAGAGAAAAGCAAATGTCTTCATTAATTGCAATGTAATCAGATCTCGAATCATGTCATTTTAAGTCATTTGTCATTTATAGAGTAATTGTTTTACTCTGATAGGCTTTGCGAATGTGTTTCATCTTCACAGAGATTAATGAAGAGGATTATGACACTTGCTCTAAAATACAGATTTCTGGTAACTTTCAGATCATACCTTTGAACTGGGTTAGGATCTAACAAAAAAAATGGATTCATAAAACTACTAACAAAAAGAGCAAGATCAATAAGCGTTAATAACACGGGACTGAATGAAATGATGAGGATGATTATAATTTTTGTAATATTTTATTTGAAATATTATTGGTTTTTTAATCTTATTTTTCTAGATATAAGGAAGTCTTTTCTCTTAAGCTACCTATATCTTTGAGCAATTTGGTAAATTATACCTTTGTGAGCAGAATTGAAACATTATTTTTTCCTCCCAACTTGATCCCTACAGAATTCAGAAACTTTTAGTGAGTATTCTTATTTTCAGGGCAACATTGTTATTTGCAGAACTTCAATAAGAACCTGTTCTCCTTGTAACAGGACACAATTACCAGGGCTTTGATTAGAATGGCATATTTGAGAGAAACATGCATAGATTCAGATATGACCAGGTAGGTTTTAAGAATTAAGATTGACTTGGGCTGGCTGAGTGGCACGTTGGTTAAGAGCTGGCTTGGGACACCAGCGGCCCCGGTTGGGATCCCACATATGAAAGCCAGTGACACTGCCCTCTACAGTTAAGATGGTGAACAACAGCTCACCTGGAGCTGGGCTGCTGTGAGTCCCCGGGGACAGCATAGCTGCAGCCCCTGCTGCAGTGGGCTGCCATAGGCTACAGTGAGTGGCCGTCAGCCAGTGTGAGCGGCTGTCCAGAGGCCTGCAACCGATCTGCCTCACCCAAGAAGAGCGCAATGATACCAACATGGGCCAGTGAAGCAATGTCCTCCACAACTAGAGTGAAGAACAAAAGGACAGCAACTTGTCTGTTCCCTTTCCCCTGTGCCCCAATGCTGTTCCCCTCCCCCAATTCCCCAATAAAATTAAAAAAAAAAAAAAGGAATTAAGATTGACTTATGAAAACCCAAAAAACTCTTGGAAATATCAACCTTTCTTAGGTGTCTTTCTTACATGGTTCCCAGCAGCCTTACCAAGTGAGTAATGAGGGTGATTTCCTTGAAGGTACAGAAACCTCAAGATATTTTGGAAACCTCAAGAGAAGAATTTATCCAAATCTATAGAGATTGCCGGCAATGTTTTATGACACGTCTTTGCCTTGGTTTTTCTGGCCTCAAGGGTCCAAGCTGAAAATTCCTATGAAAAATTCCAACAAAGCATATTTTAAGAGCCTATATGGTTAATTACTATTATTGCTGCTTCTATGTAAATAACAACACAAGTTTATTGAAACTGAACTTATTTGGCAAACAAATTAATCTTAATTTGGCTATCTTTAGTAAAAATGAGGGTGATTTTAGAGAGAAAAATTATATTTCAGTAATACATCTTTGTGGATATTAGATTCTCATGCTAATCATTGTCTTTTGAAGTTTTGTTCCTATCTGTAAACTGGATCCTGAATTTTCGTTTTCTCCAATATCTGGTTATGACTCTTCAAACTAATGTTTCCAATTTTTCTCCCCTCTTCTGACTTGGAATCACTGAGAACTAAAACTGCCCTTTCCCAAGGCAATGCAAGCTAAAGTGAGACAACTTGATATAAACTTTAGAGAAATCACAACAGCTCATATATGGACAATCTTGGTGCCTGTTGCATAAATATCACCAGAGACATTCAAACTGCAGACCAGGAGAATCTATAAGACCATCACTGCCCACCTTCACTCCATCCAAAGATGCTTCGAGCCAGACATCTAGAAATCTCAACTGGCTGCCTTCAGAACTCAGAAACTGGGTTTATATCATCTGTTTCAATCATTAACTATTGTTTTTCTCTTGTTTCCATAGAGATGCCTCTTATTAAACACCTGATTACTTACCTGCATCATCACCTCCTGAAATGAGAGACAACCGTTTAACTGAGTTGACCTATTCTCAAGACTAAGAGTCATTTCTGAAACTGAGATATACTAATGTCTTAATTGGTCCTTTCCTAATGCTTCAACCCAAAAATTGGCACAAATATTGAGCTGACTATAAACTCATATATAGCAAGTATGTCTCTAGCCCATATTCCCCCCTCTGAGGGGCAAGAAGGACCCAAGGAAGGTATTGACACCTTGGCATTGTAGGGGTTCAGAATGACTCACCCCAAGATGTGCCTCTCTGATATGCAGTTTATTTTGCTCTAAAGACAACTGAGACCCTATGTGTGGGCTCAAAAGAAACTTCTGCTCCCCCTTAACTACCTAGAATAATTTAAATTAGGGAGTTTGCCCATAAGATTTATCACCAGAAATAACCTTTTTTTTTTTTCAACCTGTCTATATAGCAGGGCAAACTAATTGCTGAACATCTGCTCTTATCATCCTGCAGTGATCTCCCTCCCCTCTGAAGCCTTCATGGCACCTCACCTCAGAATGTCATAAATATTTAATTTTCCCTTTCTGTTTTTGAACCTCTCATGTATGTGGGATTCCCATGCACATTATGTAATTAAATTTGCTTGTTTTCTCTTTGTTAATCTGTCCCATGTAGATCTAATTATTAGACCAGCTGAAATAAACTTGAGATTGGGGGACTTTAAAATATTTTGTTGGGGGGCCAGCCGAGTGGCACGGTGGTTAAGCGCTGGCTTGGGAAGCCAGCGGCCCCGGTTCGGGTCCCACATACGAGGGCCAGTGACACTGCCCTCAAAAAAAAAAAAAAAATTTTTTTTGTTGGACCTATGGTGTTATCTGAGAGAAAAAATTTTGATCAAAAGGGAGAAATGAGGAATAGAGTGAAGAAATAAAATGGAGTCACTATAGCTTAGCTGCTAAGTTACTAAAATCAAGAAAGTTGAGGCATGAGGGAATGATACTATTCTTATAGCTGGCCTGAGAACTCAAACTTTTGAACTTTCCAGCCCTGAGTCAATGCCTGAATACACACCAAACCTCCAGAAAACCCTCCGATTACCCCCTTGAAGGACTAAGAAAAGAATGTTCACATATCCAGACCACCTGACATCCATTATCCAGACCATCGGGCATATGGAGGGTTACTATCTTGGACCTATCCGGAAGCTAAGAATCCAAGTCTGATTCTTTTCAATAATGTCCTTTTTACTATAAAACTCTTATCTTTTCTTTCTTCCTTGGAACACTTCAGGTATAGCCTAGTTGTGTTTCTGGTATGCAAATCCTAAGACCCTTGAATAAATCTTTATCATTTATTTTTAGTCAAAGCCTCTAGACTCTTTTTTAGTTGACTTGACAAATGGAATCACATAGTATTTGTCTTTTTGTGCTTGGCTATTTCACTTAGCATAATGTTCATCCATGTTGTAGCAGGCTGAATAACATTTCATTGTATGTACCATGTTTTGCTATCCATTCATCCATTGATGGGTTGGGTTGCATCCATAGTTTTGCTAATGTGAATAATACTGCTATGAAAATGGGCATACAAATATCTCTTTGAGACCTTGTTTTAATTCTTTGGGGTACTGTGATATTGTGATTTATAAGATGTCCAAAATATATATTTGGTCTTTATCCACAGTTCCTGGGGCTCACAGCTCCCCAAATTCTTGGGATTTCCTGAAGAATAAGAGCAAGGGGAACATCCACCTTTTGTTATATTTGGTCTCTTGTCCTCAGTTCCTGAAAATGCTTCAGAACAATTAAGGTGAGATGGGTGTTTTGTTATATATAACAAGCCCTTTCCACCACAACTGGGTTTATGTTAATAAAGGTGACTTTTGCAAAGCACCTAAGAGTGGAGGCTAGAACCAACCATGAATAGAGGGTTGGAACTTACAAGCACATACCCAGAAGCAGAATTGCTTAATCATATGGTAATTCTATTTTTAATTTTTTGATAAGCTTCTCTACTATTTTCCACAGTGACTGTATCACTTTACATTTCTATCAACAGTGCACAAAAGTTCCAATTTCTTCACATCTTCACCAACACTTGTTATTTTCTTTTTTCTTTCTTTCTTTTTTTTTTTTTTTTTTAAAGATTTTATTGGGGAATTGGCGGAGGGGAACAGCGTTGGGGAATCGGGGAAGGGGAACAGACAAGTTGCTGTCTTTTTATTCTTCAGTTTAGTTGCGGAGGATGTTGCTTCACTGTTGGTATCGTCATTGCGCTCTTCCCGGATGAGGCAGATCAGTCGCTGGCCTCTGGATGTCGCTCACCGCGGCTATTGGCAGCTCACGCTTGGCTGCCAGCCGCTCACGCTGGCTGCGGGCCACTCACTGTAGCCTATGGCAGCCCACTGCAGCAGGGGCTGCAGCCCACACCATCACAGGGGCTTGCACAGCCCAGCTCCAGGTGGAGCTGTTGTTAGCTGTAGAGGGCAGTGTCACTGGCCCTCATGTGGGATCCGAACCGGGGCCGCTGGCATCCCAAAACCAGCGCTTAACCAATGCGCCACTCGGCCGGCCCTGGGTGTCAGTTTTTTAAATTAAACTTTTTTATTTTGAGATAATTATAGATTCACATGCAATTATAAGAAATAATAGAGAGATCCCCTTCACTTGGCTCTCACCCCACAGGTTCCTCAATGTTAAAATTTGCAACCAGAAAATTTACGTTGACCCAATCCACAGATCTTGTCAAATTTCAGTAGTTTACATGTTCAGGAAAATCTTTTTAACAATTGAATCTGATCATGTCACTTACCTGCTTAAAGCATTTCTAAAGATGCTCATTGAATCATTGTTTAATTAGTAAAAATAAATTAGAAACACCAAAATGTTCAGCAATAGAAAAATTGTTTAACAGATTACATCACATTCATATAACAGGCGTACAATGCAGCCATTAAAAAGATACAATGTAGCAGGGCCGGCCAAGTGGCGCATTGGTTAAGAGCTGATTTGGGATGCCAGCAGCCCATGTTCGGATCCCACATATGAGGGCCAGTGACACTGCCCTCTACAGCTAACAACAGCTCCACCTGGAGCTGGGCTGCTGTGAGTCCCCAGGATGGCATAGCTGCAGCCCCTGCTGCAGTGGGCTGCCAAAGGCTACAGTGAGTGGCCCGCAGCCAGTGTGAGCTGCCAGTAGTTGCGGTGAGCGGCCATCCAGAGGCCGGGGACCGATCTACCTCACCCGGGAAGAGCGCAATGACGATACCAACATGGGCCAGTGAAACAACGTCCTAGACTGAAGAACAAAAAGACAGCAACTTGTCTGTTCCCCTTCCCCGATTCCCCAATAAAATGTTTTAAAAAAAAAAAGTAGAATGTAGCAGCTGTATATGTACTGATATGGACTGGTTCCTATGGCCCATTAATTTCCTACTGAAAAGAGCCAGATACAAATAGTGTGTACCTTATTGATGTAGGATATTTCTCTTGTGCCGGGATCGTAGTCTCATGAAGCTGAAGAATGGAGACACGGACCAGAGAGGTAGAGTTTACAGCAGTGGATAGTTTATTAGAGTAGAAAGTAACAGCTCTCAAAACAGCTCTCAAAACAAGAAGGGGTCCTGACTGGGTTGCGAAATAGTTAGGGCAAAAGCTTTGGTTTTTATACCTTTTGTCTGTCTGGGAGGGGGAACTCTTGGCACTATTATCAGATTTACATTGTTGCCTAGCCCGGAGGAGGTGTTTTCTTGAAACTGTCTCCTTGTCTCAGAATTGATGTCTCTTTTGATAGGATTATGTTATCTCAAGTCTGGGGCTTTGAAGATATCATTGTCTGTTGCTCACTATTAGGGAGTTCCTGACTGTCTTATGTTAACTAACCTGTCTTAACCCCCCTTTGGAAGTGAAACTTAACTTTTGATTTTTTTTGCTATAGGCTCAGAAAAATTATTTCCTCCTCCCCCTCCCAAGTTTGTCCTTCTGGAGGGGTACTGTGACTTAAACCTGTCAGCTATTAAAATTATATCTCCTGGCTTTTGTTATGGTTTTCACCCTGATCCCCTCTACTGTGGCCATTTCCCTGACTACCTACAATTTTCCTATCTCATTATGGGTATGAAGACAGAAAGCAGAGAAGAATAGGTAAGACATTGGTCACAGTGTTTGTCTCTGGAGAGAAAAAGCTACAGGCTGAAATTCAGGAGGAGTACGATGAAGTCTTGTTCATTCTGTTTTGCGATGGTTCTCAAACTTTTTGGTTTCAGGACTCCTTTACACCCCTAAAACTTATTGCGGATCCTAAAGCATTTTCATGAGTGAGGGTTATTAAAAATTAAAGCTAAGAAATTTAAAAAATATTTATGTATTAATTCATTTAAAAATAACTATAATAGGGCCGGCCGAGTGGCGCGGTGGTTAAGCGCTGGCTTGGGAAGCCAGCGGCTCCGGTTCGGGTTCCACATATGAGGGCCAGTGTCACTGCCCTCAAAAAAAATAAAAAAATAATAAAATAAAAAAATAAAAATAACTATAATAAACCAATTATATGTTAATATAAAGATCACTGTTTATGAAAAGCAACCACATTTTCCACAAAAACAAAATTAGTGAGAAATATGGCTTTGTTTTGCATTTTCGAAAATCTCTCTAATGTGTGGCTTAACAGAAAACAACTTGATTTTTGAGGAAAGAGTGAAGTAATAAATGGAGTCACTATAGTTAAGCTGCTAAATTACTAAAATCAAGTAGGCTGAGGTATGAGGAATTGATTCTACTTGTGTTTTAACTAGCCTGGAAACTAAAATTTTTGAATTCTCCAGTTATATATATGAATTCTACAGACAAGTAGCCCTTTGAGTACCCCCTGAAGGACTTAGGGAAGGATATTCACTGGCCAGCTGAGTACACAGTTGGTTAAGAGTTGGCTTAGAGTGCGAGCTCTGAGCAACAGGGTCAACAGTTTTCAATTCCCACATGGGCCAGTGATGCTGCGATTATCTGAGCTGCTGAGTTTGTCGCTGAGCTGCCAACAGGTGGTAGGATGGCTCAGCTGGTGTAACAACAAGATTGCCTGCTCGATGGTGGGCTATGCCCATCTGCAACTAAGACTGAACTCAGCACTTTGAGCTGAGCTGCCACCCAGATGGCTCAGTGGATAGAGCGTGCGCTCTTAACAACAAGGCTGCTGGTTCGACTCCTGCATGGGATAGTGGCTACGCCCACCTGCAACTGAGATTGTAACACAGCACCTTGAGCTTAGAGGCCACAAGCTGCTAACAAGAAGCCAGATGGCGACTGGTGCCCTCCACAATGAAGATTGAAGAATAACAACTTGGCTGGTTCCCTAGTCAAATTAAAAAAAAAAAAATGTTCACGTATCCAGACCACAGACATCTGGAAGATTATCATCCTGAACAAATCCAGAAGCTACAAATGCAGGACTGATTCTTCTCAAAAATGGATTTGTTACTATAAGAACGTTAGCTGTTCTTCAGAACACTCTGGATATTGCCTATGTGTGTTTCTGGTTTGCAAACTCTAAGACCCTTGAATAAATTTTTATCATTTATTTCTAGACAAAGCCTCTTGATTCATTTACTCTTGGTCAACATTCTCATATCTTTTTTTTGTTTGTTTGTTTGTTTGAGGGCAGTGTCACTGGCCCTCATATTGGGACCCAAACCGGGGCTGCTGGCGTCCTGAGCCAGCTCTTAACCACCGCGCCACTCCGCCGGCCCAACATTCTCATATCTTCTTCTGCATTCAATCTGTTACTAGCCAAGCGAGTAGCCTCCCCTCTCCCCCAAGTGAAAAATTTTAAGTTTTCTTTCCTATAGGGATTTTAAGTTTCCTTTCCCTTAAGTTTCCTTTTCCCCAGTTTCTTAGCTCCTACCCCCTGCTTCTTAATTATTTTGTAAATCAGTTTCTTAATCTTAGTCAACAGATTGTTTTTAACCTGAATCATAAGAAGTGTTTTTACCCCACCCCCTGCTTTAGATAATTATTCCGAAATTTATGATTTATACTTGTTGATTGTAATCATTGAAGCCTAATATTCTTTCCAACCCATTCTAGATAATTGACGCCACCTGAGTGACCATTTGAATGGCCACAGGCTCCATAGAGCAGATGGACTTTCTATCCTATAGCCACCTCACATCAATAGTTTTGAGCTCTGCTCTTTAAGCCAACACTTAAATTTATTAATTAAAATCTATTTTTCCTCATTCAGGGGCCTTGGAGATATAGATGATACCTCAGCAAGATTACCAGTCCCAACCAAAGAAGCCAATATGGTGTTCCAGGCTGAGCTCGAGACCCCTTCCTCTCATCTGAGATCAGCTAGAGTGAGAGTTCTGTGAACCCCCCAATAGGCAGGGACAGCTCTACACCCCTGCCCAGTAGGAAGCAGATACAGAAGAGAAGACCTCCTGTCCTCAGCTTCCCACAGAGATTTATGGGGATCACGTCTCTCAAAAGGAAAACAAGGCAATCTAAAAAGATGAATTAATGACCTCTTGTCAATCACAGGTGTCAATCAAGTTGTCCCACACCTAGGAAGGAGTAGCCTATTCTAGAAAGAAAGGAAATAAAAGCTCCAAGTCCTCATCTGTCAGCACCTTTTGAGCCACGCTTTTGTTCAGGCCCGCTTCTTATCCCCTTGGCATGTACTTTTTCTTCTAATAAACTGCTCTTTCACCACTTTATTTCTGTGTCTTGTTCAATTTTTTGACACCAAGAACCTGGACACTTCACCAAAGAGGGCCACCCTCCAGCAACGTAGCAACTAGAATTCCAGGTTTTCCTTCAGGAGGCCCAAGTTCAACCCGCAGTACGGGAACCAAGCCCGGGCATTGCCCCAAGAAGGGCCTGCTTTCAGGTAACAAATCTGTTGCAATACTTTTTTGGATGAAGTATGTGAAGAAACTTCAGTAACACAAAGATAATGTGGTTAAAAAAGGGAGGAGTATTTTAATAGCCTTTTGTGGATATTCATTGACAGCACATCGAAATTCATTTGTTTTCTTCTTTTCCCTCCCTCTCCCTCCTTCCCCTCCCCCCTCCCCGTTTCCCCCCTCCCCATTCCCCCCTCCAGCCTTCTCCCCCAACCTCTGAGCTGTTGTTCACAGTCTAGTTGTGGAGGATGCAGCTCACTGGCCCATTTTGGTATTATGAGCATTGTGTTCTACCGGCTAAGGCAATCGGTCGCCAGCCATCGGGCGGCTGCTCACAGTGGCTCATGGCAGCTCACGCCAGCTGCTGGCCACTCACACTGGCCACCGGCCACTCACAGCAGCCCAGCTCCAGGTCAAGCCGTTGTTCACAATCTTAGCTGTAGAGGGCGCAGCTTATTGGCGCAGCTTACTGGCCTACGTGGGAATCAAACCGGCAACCCTGTTGTTCCGAGCTCGCACTCTAACCAACTGAGCTATCTGCCGCCCCAAGAAGTGGCAGTTTCTTAAAGGTTAGTTGGAATGTAGAATCTGAAACCATAGCAATGACATTTTCATACTCTGTTACATTAATATCTATTGTTCTATCTTGCACTTTGAATGAATATTTTAAGTGTGCATGATTTTATAACATACATGTGTCATTTGGAAAACATTGATTGAGTTACACAAACCTTCCAAATTTTAACACATTTCATTATACAATATTGAAAAAAGTGACATTTGTTATTGTCGACTACTAATCTCATCAATGAAGTTAGTAAGTACTAATAAAAGAGGGGAAAAAAACAGTAGTTTTCCTCTACTCACCACACTTATGACGCCAAATGTGTGGGGTTTTTTCCCCCACATCAACCAATTCTCTGGACACCAACTGGGGTTCCTACAATTCAATTCTGAAACTAACAGACCCCACATGTTAAGGGCTCAGTCCCACCATACTGCTCCCCACTTCAGATGCCAGCCACAAGTGTTGGTTTGTCACCTGTATTTCTGACTAATCAGCTATGAGCCTGGGGTTCCAATGACCCCCTTCGCAGGTTTGATAATTTGTTATAATGGCTCACAGAACTCAGAAAAACACTTACATTTACTGGTTTATTATAAAGGAAAAAAAGATGCAGAAGAACAGCTAAAGAGATACACTGGGCGAGATCTGGAAGGGTCCTGAGTGCAGAAGCTTCCATCCCCAGGGAGTTGGGGTGTGTTACCTCCCAGGACCTGAGTATTTTCACCAACTCAGGTCTCTGAACCCCTTTGGTTGGGGTTTCTATGGAAGTTTCAATATGTTAGTGGTATTGATTAAATTATTGGATATTAGTGATTACATCAATCTCCAGCCCCTCTCCCCTCCCAGAAGTGGGGAATGGGACCAAAAATTTGGTCATGATTGGTTCCTCTGGCAACCAGGCCCCATCCTTCAAGTGTCACCTCATCAGCATAAACTCAGCTAAGGTTGAAAGAAGTTTATTATAAATAAGAAAAGACACTCCGTTACCCTATCATTCAGGAATTTCCAAGGGTTTTTAGGGGCTCAGGAACAGAGAGGAAGACCAAATACTAATTTATTTTATTTTATGTTATGTTATGTTATGTTATGTTATGTTATGTTATGTTATGTTATGTTATGTTATGTTATGTTATTTTATTTTGGAACAGTGTGTTTTTCCAGGATCCATCAGCTCAAAGTCAAGTAGTTGTTTCAATCTAGTTACAGGGGGTGCAGCTCAGTGGCCCATGCGGGGATCAAACCAGCCACCTTGGTGTTGTAAGCACTGTGCTTTAACCAGCAGAGCTAACTGTCCATTCCAAATACATATTTCTTATTATATCACAATATCACGACTAGGAAGCTGTCAAGCTCACAACAGTGGATACAACTTTTCCAAAATTCTAACTTGTACCTAAAAACTCAAATTTTACTATAAGCAACAAATACTGTCAGTTGTTTTTCACAAAATGACAGCCTCACTTCATTTATTTTTGAGAAAATGTGTGCCAAATATCAGAGTCTGCATCACCATTGTTTTGCCAACGTAAGAAATGTCCAGGGCCGGCTGAGTGGCGCATTGGTTGAGTGCTGGCTTGGGATCCCAGCGGCCCCAGTTCGGGTCCCACATATGGGGGCCAATAACACTGCCTTCAAATGAAAATAAATAAATAAATAAATAAAAGCTCTTTTTGAAAAAGAAATGTCCAAACCTGGGCCGGCCGAGTGGTGCAGTGATTAAGCGCTGGTTTGGGAAGCCAGCGGCCCCGGCTTGGGTCCCACATGAGGGCCAGTGACACGCCTTCAAGGAAAAAAAAGAAATGTCCAAAACTGTAGAGAATATGAGGGTGCCAAAAAAAAAATGTATGCACATTTTAAGAAAAGAAAAAACTGTATTAGTTTAAATACTCAATATATACCGAAAACAAAAGATCAATACAAGACACGTTTGACTTCTGCAATTACATGTTGACTAGCGAAAAAATAACTCTCCAAGTAAACCATAAAAGAAACCGTTTATTTGGGAAAAGAAAAAGAAACACTTCCTACACGGAGCTCCTGCCAGCAGCCCAGGGGGGAGACAAAAAGATCCCGGTTCCAAGATAGCCAATCCCTTTATTAAGGGTCCTTCCCCCTGGGATTACCATAAGAATAAACGAGAAGTCAGGATTATAGAGTTAACAAGGGGCCCAACCTCACCCATAATCCTCCCAACTCTTTGGTTAAGCATCTTAAGATGCCAAGTTCACTTTATTATATACGAGGTGCTCAAAGTGGTAACCATCAGCGTCCAAGCACTTCTGATTAGGACAAACTACTGCTTGAGCAATGCTGACCAAAGTGTCCACTTGTATACATTTTTTTTTTTTTGCACCCCTGGTATTTTTCAGTTTATTTGATCCAAATTGACAACAATTTCCGGGAAGCAAAATCTCAACGGATTGAGAAAATGTTCTGGAGAATGGCAGTTTTGCAGCTTATTTAATACATTAGAATAAAAAGAGGAGGCAGAAAAGAGAGTTATATGAAATCCACTGGAGGGAGGCGGGAGAAAGCAAAGTGGGGAAATTTCTGGGATTAGATTAAAAAATAAAAGGAGGGCCGGCCGAGTGGCGCGCGGTGGTTAAGCGCTGGTTTGGGAAGCCAGCGGCCCCGGTTCGGGTCCCACATATGAGGGCCAGTAACACTGCCCTAAAAAAAAAAAAAAAGTAAAAGGAAAGAGGAACCTATCTCTTTTACATAGGCGGTACAGGTTAATTAACATTTTATAGCACACAGAGCTGGTATTAGGGCAACAAATAATGATGAGAGGTTCTGTGGTCTCATGCTCTGGTGGGCGGTGGTGCCCTGAGGGGGTCTGGAAAAAAGGGATTTCTCTGACATTTCAAAGGTATGTTATCTTAGATGCAAAAAGACAACAGACAGGCTTACTTAAAGGAAGACTGACCTTTGTCAAGGAAGCTACAGGCCAAGGATGTGACTACCCCCATGACCTGCTTTTAGTTAGGAATTTTTATGTTCAGACCATCCTGTGTGGTTACTTTTGGTCTCTGAGTTTGTAGGGCCTGCCATGCGGGCCTCCCCTGAGCTTGTCAGGTTTAGTATGTGGCCCTTTTTCGTCCACAGTTTGCCAGTCTTTCTTTCAAGTAAAAATGGTCTTCCGTGAAAAACAGGAGCTAGCTCGGCTGGCAACACAAAAAGTTCTACAAGCGATTTTCCTTGAGACAACAAACATCCTCTGGTAAGCAGGCACTTCTCCCTTTCTTCCACAGGACTAAAGACAAAGATGTGTACTACTCACATATTGAAATTTAATAAAATTAATGCTTTCTACTGCTCCATCAAGGGCATTTATAAGTAAACATTTTTTTTTATTGCAAATACATGGAAATGAAGAATACAGTGACTACTAGTAAACTTTGGTGTGTCAGGGAGCAAAAACTTTTCCTTTACCCACTTAGGTTCAGAATCTGGGGGCCTGTAAATTAAACTAACAAAAGACAGATTAACAGGAGAAAAGGCATACCATTTTTATTAGTATTTACATGCATGGGAGTTCACAGAAAAGAAGTGAAACTCAAAGAAGTGGTTGGACTTTGGGGTTTATTAACCATTCTAACAAAGGAAAGGTTATTTGGACTTTGAGGGACAATAAACTGTGGGAAAGTGGCTTAGAGATATATGAAGGAACTAGTGGAAGATGTGGATTATTTTAGTAAGATCTGTCTATACAGACTCATCTTGGTGTCCCCTTTCCATCCCCAGTGACAAGAGTTGCTCTTCCCTTCCTAGTTCTGGGGGAAACACCTTCACAAAAGGAAATCGGTGCCCTGCTTTTAGGAGCTAAAGGGAAGACAAGGAACTCTTCCTGCATCTCTTGATTCTCAGTTGCCTTCAAGTAAAAACAGTCCTTGTGCCAAGTGGCATATTTTGTTTTTGTTTGTTTGTTTGTTTGTTTGTTTTTGAGGGCAGTGTCGCTGGCCCTCATATGTGGGACCCGAACCGGGGCCACTGGCTTCCCAAGCCAAGTGGCATATTTTGGAGGGCCTTTTCTGGTCCCTTCAGGTGCCACTGTTTTGTGTTAAGGCACTAACAGTTTTACCCACCATTGCTTTTGAGTGATCAGTCAAATAACATAGTAAAAAGGGCAAATAATGACTTAGTATTACTATGAAAATAATTGTGACCTTATGGATCTTCTGAAAGGAACCTGGAGACCTCCAGGACCCATACATAAGCCGCACTTGGAAACACTGCCCCTTCTGGATTGTGTTCCTTCTTTGTTTACCTTTACCAACCAAGACATCATTTTACGTTTTTTTTGTTTGTTTGTTTTTATTTATTTTCTTTTTTTTAATTTTTTTTTTTTCTTCAAGACATCATTTTAAAGCATCCCTTCCATGACTCCAGGGGTTAAAATATAAATGTCTTGGTATAAGATCCAAACCCCAAGGCTTGGGACCTTGTAGGCAGGGGACCCACAACATAGCCTGGAAGGTGATGTGGCTCCAAGTGAGGTGGATCCTTGGTCCCAGTGGGGCAGGGAGCAGGCAAGGGAGGACCAGAGTGAGCCTCTAAGCGCAGGGTGCAGGCAGCACTGTCCAAGCACTGACCATCCACCATGTCTCCATCCTCCCGCAGCCCTGTCCCTCTGGGCTCATTGTCTTCTCACAGAAAGTAAGCCAGGGCAGAAGCCAAGGCCAGGCCCTCTCCATCGCCCCACACTGCTCCCAAGGCCTTGGCTCAGAGAAACTCGATGGAACATTTCTTAGAAATTAGTCTATATATCTTTGTTTTAAAACAGAACAAAACTGTAACAGCTTTAGATTAGGAAACCTGAAATAGAAGGACCCAGCCTTGACCCTGGGAGATGAGGCCAGAGACGCCCAGCTGCTGTCCAGCCAGGAACCCAGGCCCACTGGAAGTCACCAGAGCAGCTGGCAGAAACTCATTAATCTCTTTAGCTCCCCACCAAGGGATCTCTTTATGGGCAGCCCGGTCTTTAAACCCCATGTCCACCCCAAGGAGTGTCTTTTCTGGTTGGCCTTGAGAGAGGTGGCCTGCTCCTTGTCTCTCTGTTTAGTTCTGTGTTGGTTTCCTGGACAGTAAGACTTTGGTTTCTCTGTCTCCCGTTATCTCCCTGATGGGTTTCAAAGCCACTCTCTCAGCAGCCCTTGGCCTGCAGAAATCAGACAGCTGTAGCGAGGGAGATTTCCTTCCAGCTGGGGTCTCCTGAGTGCAGATATCAAACTCCTGGAATTGCTGTCTCTCGCCCACCAGCCTCAGATCTCATCAAGGCTGGCTGAGTGTCACTTGTGGCTGCTCCAGAGACAGACATATGGTCATCAAGAGGGAGGGCCCCATGGAGCCTAGCTTTGGGGAACTTCACAGACTGGCCTTTTTTTCTTTTCTTTTTTTTAATTAGGGAAACCAACATAGTCTTCTCACTTCACTTTTATATATTTATTTATTTACCAAATACATTACAAAAACACAACTATTTTTATTTCTTAAGAAAGAAGGACGTTTTAACTCCCAATGAGTAAGAAGTCTATAAAGTTAGATTAAAACTCCCAGCCCCGCCCCCTGCCCAGAAAAGACAGCCGGTAGCCTCACGTGACCCCTGGGGCCTGGGGAACCTTGTCTGGGCTGCATCAGCCCCTGGACAGGTTAAGGCCTGGATCTGAAGAAACGAGGCTCTGGGAATCCCACAGGGCTGCCAGGGCCTAGCGCCCCCTGGGCTGGGTCAGGGCTGCCATCATGTTCACGATATTCACGCCCATCCTTCCGACTCAGCCCAGGTACCACGGCCTGTGATGTACGCGAGGCGACTTCCTTGGTGAGCAATCCACCCGGTCCCACACGGCCCCAGGCTGAGAAGGGCGCCATGCGTGCTTTATTGGTCTGCTCCTGCCATCTAGAAATGTGAACAAGGGGCCTTGCATTTCCGTTTTGCACTGGACCGTACAAATTAGAGAGCAGTCCTGCCTCCACGACATCCTTCGGATGTCATCCCTCACCCTAAGCTGAGTCGGGTGACTCCCCCGGGCTCACACAGCCCTTACGCCACTCCTCGCCCTGCACTGAGAGCCCTTCCTGTGCCCTGCCCCACACTTCATGCATAGCAGGTGCTCAGGAATGTGTGTTGAAACGAACAGCCCAGATGGGTAAAGGCCAGGCCCGGTTCCCTATTTGGTTCTGGCGAGAGCTGGGCTTCAAACCATTTCTCTTGCTTTGGGGCCAAAACAATCCTCCCCACCCTCTTGCTCACCTGACCACTGGCTAAAGGCCAAAACCAACCCAGACCAAAGCCAAATATAAATTTGTTATTTTGACCTAGGACCCAAATTAATATATGCATTTTGTTTTTCCTAAAGGTACTCTACCATTTTCTAGAGCAGTTAAAGCCAACTAATCCAGAACATCAGAACACCTGCAACTATCCAGGACTGGGTGGGGTAGAGTCAGGATGAGGACCAAAATTTGACCTAAGGAGGACTGGGGGCCCTGCTGGGTCATGAGGAATTCAAACCAGGTCCTAGGCAAGAGGAACTGGTGAGCTGTGGGCAGTCCACTGTCTTGTTCTGTGTGGGTAAGGGGAGTAACAAGTGCTAGGTTGGATTTTACAGGAGCAAGGAAAGGAAGGGTATGGCTTACACCAGTCCTGTCAAATCCACCATGCAACCCCTTACAGCCTTCCACCCATCCATCTCTCCATCCATCCATCCATCCATCCATCCATCCATCCATCCTCCATCTATCATCCATTCATTCATTTATCTATTCATTCATCCATTCATGCAGGGGATGTGCTGCATGTGAGGAAGACTGACAAGTTCCAATCTCTTTGATGCTTAGTTTCCAACCCTCTTTGGAATAAGGCAGTCTATAAATATTATGGGGGAACATGCCATTGGTGCCCACCTGGCTCCTTGCACTGAACAGAAGTTCCACAGAAGCACCTCTTGGCTTTTGCTGTCTAATGGCAGCCTTCTCCTTGTTCTGGGACCCCGGTCCAAGTCCAGAAGCTGGGTCAAGGGCACTGGTTGTCTGAGTGTACAACAGGCAACACTGTGCTGTGATCTGAACTTCCCCAACAGGGCCCTGGAGCCCCTCTCTCTTCGCTCAGCTGAGCTCTCTCCCAGCAGGATCTGGGCTCCATCTGATCAGTCTCTAGTGGAGGCCAGACCTCAGCCACCAGGTCTCCTCTTCCTGCCCTGGAGGCGTGAGAAGTAAAATGGGCCATGGCCCCAAAAACTACTGGAACACCCTCTGGGTGACAAGATCTGGGGTCAGTTACCCTGAAGAGTGTGTATCCAGCCCCAGAAAGGAAGGGCCCCAATCTACCATCTAGAACTCTAGTTTCTATTGTGGGCACCCAAGAAAGAATTGTTGAAGGAATGAATGACCAGAGGCAGGCAGACTCTAACTTCTGGACAAAGTTTGGGTACAGATGATCAGTGCTTGTCTGGTCAGAGGTAGGAGAAGTCAGGGGTGTAGGAGTAGCTGAAAAGAAAAGGTTTCTATTCTCTAAATTCAAGAAAGTAAAGACTTCTGAGTCCAAGTCCTAAGCCATGAGCAAGTCACTACAGGTCCATTTTAAACCTGGCCCAACTAATAATCACTGACAGCTTTACTTCCCTACCCTGAGATCCAGCCAGTCAGTGATAGCCTCATTCCAGTGACCATGCTTCTGAGACCCAGCCAATCAGCAACAGCCTTGCTCCCCAGCGATACTGCTTCTAAGTTAGCCAATCCCTAAATTCCAAGGCTGATAGTCAGCCAATTTGCACAGTCCAGCTTCTGAAAGTCAGCCAATTGCTGAACAGCATGCTTTCTATACCCTATATAAGATCTGCTCTTATTACACAGATTCTGTGCCTTCTTTGTAGGTAAAATTTGATATTTTCCCCCTTGCAAGTAAGTAATGAATTTACCTTCATTGTTTCAGATACGTATCCTGAAGAAGGAAGGACTTGCACTCAGAATGTATGTTCCAGCGGCCCCTAAGGGGGTCCGTGGCATTGCTCCCCACACACCAAGATTGGGGCAGGCTCCTTGGAACCCTGGCTGGCAGTTTCAAGGTCTCCTGGCCACTTTTCTAAAATCCTGTCCTCTTCTTTCACCAGTGGTATCTTGAGACCGCGGGAGGGAGGGTGTGGCGGGGGTTGTGTATATGTGGGGTATTTTCTGTGGGACCCCACAGTCCAGGGGAGGCGCTTATCCTAAGGGAGATCCACTGAAGGAGAGACACAGCCCTGCTCTCCCAGGGCTGATCTGAGAGGGACAAGGATGGATGGGGTGGGGGACATCCATGTCATCACATCCGATTGGGGTGACATGGTCTGATGGAGGCAGAACACCTAAGAGCACTAAGCAGAGCAACTCTGGAGCTCCCAGGCCACACACTCAGGCCCCTTCCTGCAGTAAGTATTGGGGTGGGAAAGGGCGGCTTAAGTCAAGGAAGGTTTCCCATTGGAAGTGAGGCTCAGGGGCCCAGAATGCCTCACCCAGTTGCACTCACATTATTCCCCAGCACTTAGGGTCAGGGAAATGAAGAGAGCAACACAGCTCCCTGCTCTCCATCTTCTCCCAGTTCTGTCCCTCAATATTCTAGGCTAAGCCTCATGGGTTGAGCCCATGGCAGGAATTTCTTTCCGAAGAGAGCTCCTGTGGGATTCTTGGAAGAGGCCTGGGTTGGCCTGGGAGGAGGGCTAGCTGGGGCATTTGGAGAGCTGGTAAGATAAGCAGAGCCAGCCTCAGGGTTCCATATGCCCTGCCTGCTTTGCCTCTCTCTTCCCCACAAACACCTATCTCTGAAACGCTCCTTCCCATTAGAACCTCAGTCTTCCCTTTGTTCAGTGGGTACAGCATTGGGCGCATCCCCTCCCCACAGTCTGTTCAGTTTCTCAGCCTCCCAACCCCCACCCCCAATCAAACCTCCAAACGGCTGATTCGCATTACATTTTGCCCATGTTTGCCTGGTGGCTCCTTTCTCCTTTTGGAGCCAGCCGAGGAACTCCTGGATTCTGACTCCAAGGAGCTTTACTCCTCCATGCCTGTCTGCAGGGGGACTAGGTTCATCAACCCTTGTTTCTGGAGGTCAGGCTGAGACCAGGGTAAGGCCAGCAAGGTGCCTACAGCCAAAAAAAAAAAAAAAAAGGGGCCGGCCGAGTTGCGTGGTGGTTAGGCGCTGGTTTACAAAGTTAGCAGCCCCGGTTTGGGTCCCACATGTGAGAGCCAATGACACTGCCCTCAAAAAAAAAAAAAAAAAAATTAATGAGGCACTCACTCTTAGATGCTAACCCTGCATGTATAAGACCTTGAGGGTGAGTGCCTCTTTGAATTTTGCACCCTGGATGCCTCACTTGCCTTATCCAAGCCCCTACTGGGAGTGTTCTGGCCTCTGGGGTCTGAAATCAAATCTCATCTAATATGCTCTACAAGCTGTGAACCCCGAATCTGTCCTTGAGCTGACCTAGGACCTGGCCCTGACCCCTCTTTGAGGAGAAGCTAGAAGGGGGTAAAAAGTTCTGAGGTGTGTGGGACTGTAAGAACAATACCAGGGTCAATAATCAGAGGGGAACGCATCACACCCACCCCAAAAACAGAAAACCATGCTGAAGGGACCTGCTGCAGAGAGAACAAAGCAGGTCAGGCTGTGATCACGAACACTGATGTGAATCTCAGAACCCTGAGCTGAACTTGACCCCACCACTTGGGGATTGCTTGGCCCTTCTCAGAGAGGTGAAGGGCTCAGGAAAAGGCCAGGCTGAATGAAGCAGGGGGTTTAACCCGCAGGAACTAGCTGTGAAAGGGGACTGTTGTGAGGCCAGGATTGACAAGGCAGTAAAGGACCCTGCCTGCATGTGTGTGGGCATGGTGGGGTTCTCCACGCCTGGGTCTCAGTACCTGGTCAGGCACTGGGGTGACCCGCTCCCTCTCGGCCATGCGCATTCTTTACTTTGCGGATAGCTTTATCATGCGCCACTCCTCTGGCATCAGTCCTGCTTCCAAAACCAACCGCACACCTGGAACCCGCTCTTTGCCTGGGTCACTGTGGTCTAGGAAAGTATGTTCTTGAGTCTAGCTGAAGGAGCGCGTGCCCCTTCTAGAGCTTGGGTGGGCGTGGTCTACAGGCCTATGTAGGCGGGGCAGGGTAAAGCAAGGCGGGGTGAGCGTCCTACGTCTTCCGGTGCCCCAGAGGTGCTGAGCCAGAGCCGGGGTGTGTGCCTTTGTGTGGAGGGAGGCTCCCCTGGATTAGATCAAGCTGGGCCTTCTGCATTCCCTGAGTGTCTAGGAGGCCTGAGCTCACAGCACCCCCCCCCGTCCCCCCCACCCCCCCACCCCACCCCCACCCCGCGCTGCCGGGGGAGCCCGCCGGCAGGGCATTGTTTTCAGGAGGTGTTTCCTCACTTCCCCTTGGGAAATGTGAAAACAACAACTTAGTTGGCTGATAACTCTGAGCCTTACCTCCCAGAGTGTAGAGAGATCCCAAACTCCCCCTCCCCTATTTCTCCTCCCACCTTCCCGGGGGGCTTGGGATCCCCCCAGGAGGATCTAGACCCAGTTACCACCTGACACTTATGAGACCTCTAGTAGGCAGGCCTCCAGCCTCGACTTGCATCCCTCCAGTAACACGGAGCTCATCGACCCGCACAGAGTGAGGTGATAAAAACCAGAACGTTCTTTGGAGACAGGCTGAGAGCCTGGAGGAAATGGGGGGATGTGACCATAAACCAGAGCTGGTGGAGCACACCCCACACCATTAGCCCCACAGCTTTGACAGTGAGGGGGAGCAGATTATACCATCCCAGAATGTGCCACTTGGGTATGTGGATTATTTTGAGTTGAGGACAATTGGGTCCAGCAGACTCAGGAAGAGCTTTTTACCTCCCCCTTAACTGCCTAAAAGCATTTAGATAGGGGTCTGTACCAGGAAGAGAGCTATTAGCAGAGATACATTTTTATATCGGAAAGACTTATCTGTAGACAGGCAAATATTTGTTTACCAAACATTTGCTTTTCTCATCTTAGGGTGACTATTCTTCACCCCCTTTGAAGCCCTAGACTCCCACCCTCTTCTTCTTAGCTCAGGATGGTATATAAGCCTCAATCACCTGACTATGGGGTTGTCATATTTGTATGCGGCTCCCATACATACAGAACTTGTTTTTCTCCTGTTAATCTGTCCTATGTCAATGTAATTAGAACCAAAGAACCTAGAAGGGAAGAAGGGAAATGCCCCTACAACAGTGTCTGGGGCCGTGCCACCCAAACAGAGTGAGTTCTAGGAAGAGAGGCTCCAGGTGGAAAAGGAGAAAGACCTTCCCTCGAAGGAGCTAGGGGCCAGTGAACAGGCTTTGGGAGCTAATGAGTTTTCTGTCAGTGAGGGAATGCAAGTTGAGAGTAGAACTGGGCTACTCCTGACAGGGCTGTGAGGGTTTCCAGAAGCGCCCCCAGAGGGGCCCCAGCTGATAAGACAGGACTCTACTCCGGGAGGATGGCCAGGAAGGAAGGATATCTCTTCTCCAGATCCCAGCTGGCATGTCTGAGAGAGGGCTGGGGGCTGGCGGGATGGGCAGTGCCTGGACATTCTGCTGTCAGGACAGGCCTCTCCTCTGGGCATCAGTAGTTGGCTGTTGGCCTACCCTCTCCCCAGCTTTATTTCTATCCCAGCTCCTGTCACCTGACTCAACTCATTCCCACATCCAGGGGAAGGCAGGACTGGCATCTGCAGCCCCCTCAAACTCTTCAGAGCTGGACCTCACCTCCCTCTAGTGCCTACTGGACCCAGGTGAGTGAAGCGTCTCCCTTCTCAAGGCCCAGAGCCGCCCAGGTGAAGTGTCTGGGGTCTGACCAAGAGACCATGCCCCTCTTGTGTCACTGGCCTCCTCTCTCCCAGGGAGAACTGCTTCAGGGCCAAGTCCTGAAGGTCAGGGCTGCTTCATGGACTGGCACTGCACAGTGGAGGTTGTGGAGGTCAGCAGGGATCTTCCTGAATCCTAGGATCCTATAGGTGGGCCTGCTCTTTATGTGAGGCAGCAGGAGCCGCTTCAGATGAGTTGCAAATCAACCCTGCAGTGCCCCAGTCTCTGGCCTCTCTTCTCCTTCCTCCTCCCTGATTGTCCCATGGAAGCCAAGCTGGATCTGAGCAGTTACCAAGAGGGCTTGGAACAGGGTGAGACTCCTACACTCAGCTTCACCACGAGGAGAGGTTCCTTCCCTCTTGCAACTTCAGCTTCTCCACCTGAACCATCTCTAAGAGCTGCTGGTCTCAAGTGAACTGCGGGGCCACGCCTAGGGGTGGAGTGGAGTTGGGGGTGGGGAGGTCTTGGAGGCCAGAGAAAGCAGGAGTGTTCTCAGCCTTGGGGCCTGACATCCCAGCAATGCAACCTGCCAGCTTCTGGCTCAAGGGTGACCTGTGATGGGCCTGGGAGGGCCTGAGGGTGGGGACAGCTTGTGCCAGTGGCATATAAAGATCAGGATAGTAGGGGCTATATATCCCAAGTCCAGGCAATAAGGGGGATGTTGTATGCAGAGAATTTAAAAACAATAATCAAATAGAATAAAGTCCATCTGTCTTAAATTCTCACCATGTGCTGGCAGCTGTAAACCATATCCGTGATAAAATACCCCTCCCAGAGAAAGTCTCTTATCAGCCAAAGTTCTAAACAATTGCTACAATTAGTATTGCATTTTTAAAAATTTTTTTAAAAAATTTTTTTATTTTTAATTAGTTTCAGGTGTACAACACAGTGCAATAGTTATACTTTTTAACCCCTCAAAGTGACAACACCCCTCCCCCCCATAGTATTGCACTTTTATAATAAATACAATAAGCTTCAAGTGAACATCTTTCCTTGCTTATTCATGAATAAATATTGTATTCTACATGACAGTTCATAACACACATGCAGGCGGGGCTCTGAGCATGGTTTTCTGGGAGGTCCCTAACCTTCCCCTGATGCCATGCCTGTCTCAGGTAACTGAGGCACATACTCTGGGGTCTGAATAAGCCAGGACAGCAAGCGATGGCAAAAACAGATAGAGCTTGAGTGTCTCCAGTGCTACCACTCTGTGTGACAGCTTGGAGGTTTCATTTGTGTTTACAACTTAAAATATTAAATTTTAAGTTGTAATATTTTTGCTTGGTAAATGCAAACTTTGCTTTATTGCGTCATATATTTGTCTCATTTCAGGATCTTTACAGCGTAATCATGTAGAGGAGGGAAGTGTTACGGAACAGTGTACCATGAGAACCAAATATGCATGATGTGCCACTGGCTTGTGCAGCTCTGCAGTGGGGACCAAGCCAGGTCTCCCCTCAGGGGACCTTGACCCCATGGGGAGGGCAGGAAAAGTGATCAGCTTCCCCTGGACAGAGGAATGTCCTGAGTGGACCTTCTCAACCCAGCAGTCGCCACCCCCCACCCCCCCCACCCCGCCCCATCCCAGCTTCCGTCACCTGTGGATGAGGCTCCAGTGTAGCTTGCAGCCACCTCATTGTACCATGTGGGCGGGGCTGGGGAGGGGAATGGAATGGCTCCAGTTTAGCCCTGAGCAAACTCTGATAAGGAGCAGAGGGAGGCCCCTAAGTGCCCCAACACCAGCCAGGAAGGATAGCCTGGAAGGTGTCTAGAAAACCGACAGGTGTCCTCCAGCCACGGCCTGCATCTCCCCTCCTACCTTATCGTCTCCCCTGTAATGATTGGAGGGGTACAAAACATACTGCTGTGTCATAAGAATTATTTTGAGCTGAAGATATTGGAGAATCAACAGATTCAAGAAGACGTTTTTTTCTGAACTTCGCCTTATCTGCCTAAAAGCAGAGCCTCCCAAAAGAATTCAAATGTCATAAATTCCCTCCCTGGGAGTTTTGCAACCAGAGAAGATTGAGTCCCTTCATCTGAGCCCAGGATAAAAAAATCAAACAGACATTATCACAAAACTGACTTATCTCCCATCTATTCTTCTAAGGGCCCATTTAACTTTCTTAAAAGTCATTTGTTTTTCCTTTTTCCCCTTTCTCCTCTTTCTCCCCTTCCCCTTCCCTTATTAAGATGGTATATAATATCAGATAAGGGGGTGAATATTCAAAATATATGAAGAACTCATATATCTTACTAGCAAAAAAACAAACAATCCAATTTAAAAATGGACAGAATTGAACAGACATTTTTCCAAAAAGACATACAGATGACCAACAGACACACAAATAGGTGCTTGGATGTCACTCATCATCAGGGAAATGCAGATCAAAACCATAATGAGATATCACCTCACACCTGTCAGAGTGGCTGTCATCCAAAAGACAAGAGATAACAAGTGCTGGCAATGATGTGGAGAAAAGGGAACCCTTGTTCATTGTCAGTGGGAATGTAAATTGGTGCAGCCACTATGGAAAACAGTATGGAGGTTTCTATGTGATGCAACAGCCCCACTGCAGGGTATATGTCCAAAGGAAATAAAAAGAGGATCTCTAAGAAATATCTGCTCCTCCATGTTCACTGCAGCATTTTCACAATAACCAAGGCATGGAAACAACCTAAGTGTCCCTCAGTGGATAAATGGATAAAGAAGTGGTGCATATACACAATGGAGTATTATTTTGCCATGAGAAAGAAGAAAATCCTGCCATTGGTGACAACATGGAGGGATCTCGAGGGCATTATGCTAAGTGAAATTAGTCAGACTGAGAAAGACAAATACTGCATGATAGTACTTACACATGGAATCTAAAAAAAGCCAAACTCATAGAAACAGAGATTAGAAGGGTGGTGGCCAGGGATTAAGGAATGGGGGACATGGGCAGAAGTAGGTCCAGGGGTACAAACTTCCGGTTATTGGGTGAATAAGTTTTGGGGATCTAATGTACAGCCTGGTGACTGTAGTTACCAACACTGTATTGTACACTTGAAAGTTCTTAAGAGAGTAGATCTTAAGATCAAAAACGAAATGGTAATTGTGTGACATGTTTGAGGTGTGGGCTATCATGTGATAGGAATCGCTTTGCACTATCTAAGTGCATCCGATCAATACATTGCACACCTGAAACTTACACAATGTTATATGTCAGTTATATCTCAATAAAGCTGGAGACAAGTAAGATGGTATATAAATACCAAATTCTAACTGCTTCTTTTTTTTTTTTTAAAGATTTATTGGGGATTGGGGGAGGGGAACAGTGTTGGGGAATTGGGGGAGGGAAACAGACAAGTTGCTGTTCTTCAATCTTCATTGTGGAGGGCACCAGTTGCCATCTGGCTTCCTGTCGGCATTTTGTGGCCTCTAAGCTCAAGGTGCTGTGTTCAGTCTTAGTTTCGGGTGGGCGTAGCCACCATCCCATGCAGGAGTCAAACTAGCAGCCCTGTTGTTAAGAGCACATGCTCCACCCTCTGAGCCATCCGGGCAGCAGCTCAGCTCAAGGTACTGAGTTCAGTTTTAGCTGCGGGTGGGCATAGCCATCATTGAACAGACAATCTCGTTGTTACACCAGCTGAGCCATCCTACCACCTGTTGGCAGCTCAGCAACAGCTCAGCTAGGGCACAGTGTTCACTGGCCCATGTGGGAATTGAACCGGCGGCCCTGTTGTTCAGAGCTCGTGCTCTAAGCCAACTCTTAACCAACTGAACCACTCAGCCAGCCCTCTAACTGCTTCTTTGAGCCATAACTTCTGTGAGGTCTTGCACAGGTATGTGAATAAACTTTGTCCCTTTTCTCCCATTAATCTGTCTTTTGTCAGTTTAATTCACAGTTCCCTGATCACTGAATCTAAGTAGGTTGAGAAAAAGTAACCATATCATAAATCAAGGAGTAGCTGTATATGTAGTATATATTCCTAGTACAGAGCTCCCTCCCCAAGCCCTTTGAATTTCTAGAGTGATAGGAGTGTCTTTCATTATTCATGAAAAATTCCTTTGACTATGCCTGAATTTATGCTAATGAGGTGGCTCAGGGTAGGACCCCTAGATAGTTTCAGGATGGAGGCTGGTCAACAGGAAGCCCCTGTGATTACAGGATGGGAATTTTCAGCTCTATCCCTCACCCCACCCCGACCTCCAGGGAGAGGAATGGGGGACCTGGAGATGGGATTATAAAAACTCTTAAACAATGAGATTCAGAGACCTTCCAAGGTGCTGGGAGTGTGGGGCACGGGAGAGGGCATGGAGGCTCAGCGCTTGACCCCCACCACACACACCTTGCCCATAGGCATCTTTTCCATTAAGCTATTTATTTGTATCCCTTATAATAAACCAGTAAATGTAAGTAAAGTGTTTTCTTTAGTTCTGTGAGTCATTCTAGTAAATTATTGAACCTGGAGAAAGGGGTATGGGCAGCCCTTAATTTGTAGTCAGCCCAGCAGAAGTGTGGGTATCCCAGACAGCCCATTTGCAACTAGTGTCTGAAGTGAGGGTAGTCTTGTGGGACTGAGCCCTTTAACTTGTAGGATCTGACACTAACTCCAGGTAGTTAGTGTCGGAATTGAATTAACTTGTCGGACATGCTCAGTTGGTGCTGGAGAATGGATTGTGGGCGTGGGAGAAAAACTCCACACAGGAACCAATCACAAAAAGAGAGTTTAAGAACCTTGCAGAATATGAGAATCTTGAGCTTTCTCAGCAACATGCACAAAAAAGTTTGAAATAAAGGGCAAATCTCTGGCAGGAGGCTCTGAATATTGTTATGAAGAGCTTCGAAACAGATCCGATGCATAATAGCATTCTAGGCAGCGCCTGCGTAGGAAGCGTGAGCACTTACCCCAGCAGAGTGACCACAGGGCATCGCCACCAGCTCAGGTACTGTGGTGCGTTTACTCCTGCCCACAAGGGATGCATATGTGTGGTGCTACCTAAATGGATGGAATAATTCTACATGGGATCTCTCATGTTGAAAATCCTGTAATAAATACGAATAACTTGGAAATGCTGTCTTACCTTATCCTGGGTCCTCTGAAAAACAGCTTCACCCAAGGATTACGGTGCTAATACAGTATCCCCTCATTATCTGCGGTTCCAGTTTCTGCGGTTCCAGTTACCCTTGGTCAGCCAAGATCCCAAAACATTAAAGGAAAAAGTCCAGAAATAAACGTAAGTTCTAAATTATGCATGGCTCTGAGAAGCGTGATGAACTCTCTTGGGCCATCCTGCTCTGTCCCCCTGGGACGTGACCCACCCCTAAGCCCAGCCTGCCCACACTGGACATACTAGCTGACAGTTAGCCACTTAGCAGCCGTCTCTGTGATCAAATTGACTGTCCTGGCATCGCAGTGCTGTATTCAAGCCACCCTATACTTCATAACGGCCCCAAAGTGCAAGAGTAGTGATGCTGGCAATTCAAATATGCCAAAGAGCAGCCATAAAGTGCTTCCTTTAAGTGAAAAGGTGAATACAGTACAATAAGATGTTTTGAGAAAGAAAGACCACATACATATAACTTTTATTACAGTATATTGTCATAAGTGTTCTATTTATTAGTTATAGTTGTTAATCTCTTACTGTGCCTAACTTATAAATTGTCCTTTATCATCGGTATGTATGTAAAGGGAAAAAAAAACATATATATAGGGTTTTATACTATCCACAATGGTTTCAGGCACCCTCCTAGAACATAATGACAGTACAGGTAGATAGATAGGAATGAGTGGGAGAAGGAGAGACCCAGCCCTGGTTAGAAAGCCCCTGGTTGCAGCTCCTACTTGGGTCAAGACCCCTGGCAGCTGCCTAGCAGGACTCCAGGCTTACACAGACCTCTAAATCAAAGAGATGTGTTGTTAAAAGTCAGAGAAGGGGGGGGGCACATCCTGATTGTCACCAATACCTTACTAACCCAACAGGACTCTAGGTTTTTCACACCCCCCAAAGTGATGTGTAAACAGTCCCCAAAACCAAGAGGACGTGTTCTAACATGCCCCTAAATCAAAGAAATGCACTGCTAAGTGCCAGAGGACTGGGCACCTCAGGGGAGGAGAAAAATAAGAGAAGGGAGAAGGCAATTCTACCCACAGAAATAAAAGCCGTCCTGCAATGGGAGGGGAGGCTGCTTCCCTCCCTTGGATCAGCCTGTTCCATGTCTCAGTGTACTTTCTTTTCTTAATAAACTTATGTTGTTCGTGCTGCGCAAATTCCATCTCTTGATTGAAGTCTTTCCTTCAAGAAGACAAGAGCCAAGGTTTCCTGGTAACAATAGCACCTTCAGATAAGGGGGGACTACTGTACTTTATTGGGAGGTGCTAGCCCAGGGCAGTGAGGGTAAAGACAAGGAAATGCACTGTGTGATGTGTCAGTGTGCTGCTCTGGCTTCCCAAGCTCAGTGAGAGCAGGCAGGCCATTCAGCAGGTCACTCAGCAGGCCTGCAGTTCTGGGTGGGGTGTGTCCAGAAAGCTGCAAGGAGGTACGGCACCTTGAAGCAGTCCAAGGAGAGAGAAAGGAGGAGCATTTATCTGTCCAGATGCTTTTCATCTCCTGTTCCCCACTGGCCAAATTTCACCCTGAGAAACAAACTCACCCATGCTTTGGAGTTCATTCCCGAGTTCCTTGGTGGCTGGATCCATGACTTGTGACGTGATATTTTATCCAACTCTAAAAGTGGAGCGTGGCCGGGTGCCGGGGCTGTGCTGGCCAAGAGCAATAAGGCAGGTGCTACTCTGGTTGTGTTCCAAAATTACTCTGAAGCCAGTGGAATTAGTGTCATGCATTCCTTGCAGATTGACACACAGTTTCTCTATCTATGAAATGAGGGAGCTGGTTGAGGTGCCCCGCCACCTCATGGCCCTCTACTACAATTCTGATGACCTGGGAAGGAAGGCCGCAAGGCCCCCCTACACAGTTCACTCACACCTCCACCTTCCGCTGCCTGTGACCACATCCCCACCACAGCACAGCTCAGCCAAGGCCCAATAATTGAATTCACATTCCCCAATACCACCTACTATGCACCAGGGACCCAGAAGTGAAGCAGACCCTGTCTGTGCTGTTTGATTGCTAATAATAATAATAGCCACCCAATTACTATCTTTTGTTGTAGCACCAGCTTTGTATCTGGCATATAAACATACACACGTGCACTTTGTTTAATCCTGACCACAGCCTTAAAGATACACATCCCGCTCCCATTTTACAGGTGCAGAAACTGAGTTTGGGTATGCTCTAGGACTTGCCCAAGATCACCAAAGAGTAAGAGGGGCCTGGCTTAGACTCAAAACACTCTATGCTTTCAGTTTCCATGAGGAAGCTAATGAAAGAATGTGCTAGAGGGATGCCCACTCTTCCTTCACCAGGCAGGTTTTCTCATTCAGCCAAAAAGTGGTTTGTGGTCGAGGCACCCACACACACCTCAGGCTAGGGCAGCTTCCTGTGTGGATATTTCCATGTTTGTGGGAATGCTCACCCGGAACACTGAGGCCTCCTTCCCCTCATCAGTCAGCACAGCCTGCAGGATCATGGCCTGGGCTCCCAACGTAAGTTATTATGGGACAGAGTTCAGGGGAACAGGGTCCTCTCATCCTTCACACACACTTTTCAGCCCTCCTCCCTGGTGACACGCCCCCTCCAGCATCTGGTCCAGAGCACCTGGCCACTCCTGAGAAATTAAACCCATCCCACCCTGGTCTGGGCCCAGCATGGTGTGAGAGGTGCCCCTTCCAAATTCTATTTATCAAGAAGTGGATGCCTGGAGCTCCCCGGTCATTCCTCTCAAGGGGACCAAAAGCCATTCTTGATAAGTGGAAATACTTTTTTTTTTTTTTTTGAGGGCAGTGTCACTGACCCTCATATGTGGGACCTGAACCGGGGCCGCTGGCTTCCCAAGCCAGTGCTTAATCACCGCACCACTCAGCCGGCCCTGGAAATACATTTTAAAGCCAAGAAGCTACTGTTCTAAATTTGCGAAAACTGGGACAATATTTGGTTTCAACCCCAGGATAACATCAGTATAGAGAAGACATTTACAGCTATGGGTGCTCTATAGACCAATGAACACAACCGCATTATATGTTGTGCAGGTGGGCAGGGAATTGGCGGTTTGAAGATCTTATCTTTCCCTTATTTATAAGCAAAAATCACATTTTTAGACAGTATTTTCAAAAAGAGAAAAGTGGTACAGGGCAAGTATATACTGCAGAGACCGTACCGATGATGGATGATACAAGGCTGTCTTTTGTTGTCTGTTTAACAAATGTTCGCCAAGCTGCAATGCCAGTGAATGCGTCCCCTAGAGGGGAGGCTTCCTCTGTGGAAGGGGTGTGAGTCTCTTTGGCCTTTCCTGCCCAGGACCCCGCCAAGCGTCTCTGATGTGAGGATGTGGTGGGGCCATTCTTCTCTGGCTTGGATGACACATACAGTGAGGGCTGCTTCCTGGGTCTGAGACCAGGGCAGCCCACAGGGCCCTGGCCTCGGAAGGGACCCCAGCCTGGCTTAAGGAGCTGTGATGGAGCAGAAGTTTACCTCTGAATTTGGGTTTTGGCAGTGGAGCCTGTGCTGGAGGCTTGGAGCCTCCTGCTCCCAGCATGGTCCTGCCTCCTGCCACCGCTCTGCCTCCCTGGAACAAGTTCTTGGCTGCCAGCTGGCCTCCTTCTCCTCCCGACCCCAACCACTGGCCATCTTTCCCTTGACAGGTAGCAGTATGGTGTGGTCAGCGGGGTGCCCATGGCAGGGCAAGCCTCCCTCCCACTCTCATCTGGGTGCTGAGCATATCCCGGCTTGGGGGCTGGGACGTGGGTAGGGACTGTGGGCCTGTGGGAAAGGAAGCTGCCTGACTTGGCTTCCTGGGGCACCTGTCTGGTGGCTGGCAGGAGGGGCCACCTGGCAGTCAGTGGGCCCCGGATATGTGTGCCACGTCTTAGGGCTTGCCCACCCTGCCCTCACCTGTCAAAATCTGCACTTGCGATGTGTGTAGGCCCGAGCTGGGAAGAGAGCGACATTAAATAAAAAGAATATTATGATGGCTTGAGAGAGAAATCGCAAAAAAAAGGAAAAACTGGTTTTTGAACAAGGGACCCCACATTTCATTTTGTATGGGGCCTGGCAAATTCTGTAGCCAGTCCTGTCTGCTGTCTTGTGCTGGAGCTAGCTCACCGACTCCCGATTCTGCACTCAGCATGTCATGTTAGAAGCTTGAAAGGGCCATGGTGATAATATTAACAACACAGAAATCAGGCAAATACTGCAAAACAGGACTTTTTTTCCAGAGCTGGTAGTTAAACATTTACCAGCACACTATTGTACAGAGCTCTCAATAATGCTGGAAGCTTCCAATCTTGTTATTTTTATTGGCTAAACTGGGCAGGCCCAGACTTCTAGGGGGACAGTGCAGAGCCATGGAAGGAAGGCTAGAGAAAAAACAGTTACTAAGTTCCAGAAGCTGACCCAAACCATGTCATCACCGTTTCAGGGATGAGGAAACTAGCTCAGAGAGGTAATGGGACTCACCCAAGACCACACAGCAAGACAGCTGCTGAGCACACATTGAGATCCCAAGTCCTAGCCCTTAGGAGAGGCTCTTTAGAGCCACATGTCCCTTGTCCTTGCACAGTGCCTAGCGCTGGGTCCTGAACTTCAGGAACAAAGTGGGATGAGGGGCTTAGGAGGAGTAGGCAGGGTGCGAGCTGCGAGAAGGACCCAGAAGTCCCGACCTTGCACTTTTGTCCTCTTCCAGCCTGAGGAAGAAGCCTGGAAGAATGGGCAGCAGGACAAAAGATTCCCACAGCCACTGGCTAATTCAGAGGCACAGATATTTGTTTGGCCCAGGGGCATCACAGATATGCTGCCAGGGTTGGGGAGAGCAAGTACCTGGGGCCCCTCCCTCTGGGACCAGGGACTCCAAGGGTGGGAGATGCCCCTCGGAAAGGTCTCCTCTGACACCATTCTCTTTGTCACATTTGTATATGAACCCCTCACACAGTCAAGTATGAAGCAACTTCTCTCTCAGCTACAAGCAAAACAGGGAGCTGACCCCATTTTAGACATGAGGAAACTGAGGCCCACAGAGGAAAGAAAACATGCCCAAGGGCTGGGAAATGGGAAAGCCTGAGGTGGAGGCAGGACCAGAAAGCTTAGCCCCAACACCAACCTTGTCTCCTCTGCAGCTGGTCTGCCACCTGTACTCAAGACCTTCTCTTGACCCTCACTGGCCTGAACTAGTTGCTAGTCCCCACCTGACCCCCTAGACCCTCTTCTCTGGCCAGACTTCCTATACCCTTATTCTCACAGCTCCCAAAGGCTGTGCTCTCCCCAGAGGAACCTCCCCTTTTTTCTTACCTTTCAGCTCAGGGAGCCCTTCCCACCCCACCCCCTCTCCAAATCTAGACCCTCCTGCCTTGGCTAGTGTCGTCAGAGGGACCTGGCTGTCAAAGGTGCAGACTTACACACATGTGTGTCTTTCCACAATGTCAGACTTTATTAGAATAAAGCCATGGATCTAGTCCAACTGACTAGGTTTACCACAGGCATTAACCAAGGCTCCGGCCAGAGGACAGCCTCCAATAGTGGAGGTAGAACGGTTTCACATAAGAAGGTCACACAGGTTTGCAAGCAATAGGGCTAGGCAAGGTGAACAGTCTTACGAAAGAAGGATGAGAGAGAGAGAGTCCAGTGTTCAGCGAGAATCCCTTCGGCGCTGGGGCGCGTAGCATCTGGCATCAGGTGGGGCTGATGAGCAGGTAAGGAGGCCAGGATTCAAACTCTCCATCTGGGACAAGTGCAGGTGCGGCTGTCAGCTCATCGGCTGAGGCCTGAGCGAGGAGCCATCAGAGAGCTCTGATCTTATGCTCAAGACTGGGTGCGGTGCCCCCCATCTGCAGTCCCATAAAACTGTCCACATGGTCACACTCCACCCTGCACGTGGAGTTATCTGGTTAGGGCGTTCACAGGTACGCCTTTCACGGGATGCTCTGGCATGACTGTCACTTTGTGACTGACAGAGCTATCAGAGTTATCATTAATGCTGCGTACACCTAGCTCAGACCTGGCCTCTGCTCACAGACTATTGCTCCTGCTCACAGGGCTCCCGCCCGCTCTTGTCGGGTCAGGAGTGGGACATGAGGACTAACTCTTCCCAATCAACAGCAAACGCTCTCCACGCCACCAAATTAGGAAGGGCCCTGGAAAATGCTGAGTTTTTCCCCTGAGGCAGACTTTTGGAGGGCCCAGAGAAGTGCTCCCCACAAGGGTTTCAATCACAGACTGTCATGGCGACGTGCTCCCCATCGTACGTACAGAGGAGGAAACTGAGGCTGGAGAGACACGAGGACTTTTGCCACCACTGCAGTGGAGACGCTGGTACGTTCAACTCCGAGCCGCCTGAGCACAGCAAGCCTCAGCTTTTTAGTTTGAAGGTTATTTTGAATTGCTTTGGGTCTCGGGCCCTTTCAGAGTCACCCCTTGGCACCACCACTGCTCCAGGTCTCAGGACGCGCAAGGCTGAAATACGACCAATCCCCGCGGGAGCCGAGCGGTCCTCGTTGCTCTGTTCCGAAGCTCTGGACCTTCGGATCCCCAGGAGGACTAGATAGTGCGCCCAGAGCGAGGAACGGGAGGCTCCACCCCAGCCTCCTCCGCTGCAGTAAACAGGCGGCCGCCGCCCGGGGGCTTCTCCTGCAAGCCGGGCGCCGGGTTACATCAGGCTTCCCGGGAGCTTCCCGTCCCGGCGGCCAAGTCTCCGCGGTCCTCGCTCGCCGCCACGGCCAAGGAGCAGCGGGCTGCCGAGGCGCCTCCCTCCGCGGGCCGCCAGAACAGGAAGGCCTCCTAAGTTTTCTCCGGAGGCTCCTGAGACTTGGTTGAAAGCCGGTGCAGCTCGAGGGTGGGGGCTCTGCCGTGGCCGCGCAGAAACGGCGCCTCAGCTTGGGAAACCAGGGCGCTGCGTTAGGTTTCTGTGCCTCCCAGCTGGGGGAGGGGAGATCCGCTCTGAGCCCGGGCAGGGGCGGCCGGGAGACCAGCTGGGAGCCGGAGCTGGGCTCTCTAGTGGTGCAGTGGGTATCCGCAAAGCCTGTGTCCCAGCACGTGGGCTCTGCCCTCCAAGGGCCTCAGAGACCACTCAGCCGCGCAGAGGAAGGATGACTTTGCAGTGTGCTAGCATCCCTCTCCCCACTTGAGCTTGGGACACCGACCCTCTGGGTAAAATTAGACACAGTTTCTGCCTGCCATACTCACAATGGGTTTGTGCCTACGCTTGGAGAAGGTATTGGGCTGCATAGCAAGAAGGGAAATTTCTGCCCAAGATGACAGGTTCCACCTCGCAGAGTGCTCAGAAGAGGCTGTGGGCAACACACCCTTGGGCGACCGGTAAGCAAAGTAGGGGCCAGAGCTGGTCTGAGAGGCAGCAGAGGGATGCTTCCCGGAATCTTCAGGGCTGTGCAGTCCTGGGACTCCAGGATTTGGTGATTCTGCGCCTGCGTGGTCCAATAAGGTAACCACTGCCCCCCGTGGCTGTTGGACACTTGAAATGTGGTGTGGGGACCCCCCCCCCCGGAATCTCAGAGTTGGCATGAAGATTATGTGAAGCTAAAGACATTTGAGTTCAACAGCTGCAGAAAATAGCCTCCTGGGAACTTCCCTTACTTGACTAAAAGCAGCAACTTTTCAGAAATGAGGCTGCCCTGAATAATCCCCTCTCCAGTTTTACTGCCCTGAAGATGAAAGACTATTCTTACCTTATAGACAAATATTATCACAAATCTTATCTTCCATCTGTTCTAAAAAGCCATTTGTCTTCCTAAAGAAATTTATTTGTTTTTCCCATAGAAGCTCCCCCTTTCCCTAACTTAAATCATTTAACAAGCCAGCTACTTCCTTTGTTGGTTCCTGTATGTATACAAAATACACTTTTTTTTTCCTCCTGTTAATCCATCTTTTGTCAGTTTAATTCGCAGGCCCCAGTAACTAAACCTAAAAGGAAAAGTTTTTTTCCTCCCCTTCAGTGGCTAGTCCTCACTGATATGTACAAGAAGAGTACAATCACACAGACTTAGCATGAAATGAAAGATATTAGTAATTTCATATATTGATTACATGTGAAATAATATTTTTGATAAATTGGATTAAATAAAATATATTATTAAAATTAATTTCACCTGTTTCTTTTTACTTTTTTGTGTCTATTAGAAAATTTTTTTAAAAAACTATGTGGCTGGTATTCTATTTCCATTGGATAGAACTACTAAATGTCAGATGACCTTGCATCTTTGGGTTTGGTTTTACCAGGCAACAGCAACACAGCTTTATTAACTGAATGCTCTGTGCCAGGGCCTGACCAGGTTGGGCAGTCGGGGGTGGAGGAGGAGGCACTGTGCCAACCCCTGGGAAACTGCCAAGGCGCTCTTGGCTCCCAGCTGAGCCTGGCTGGGTCCTCTGCAGTCCTGCCTCCCCTCCTCCACCGGACACTCAGGCCAGCAGAAGGCTGGGCACAGAGTTCTGGAGACTGCCAGTGCTCTGGGAACTCAGGGAAGGAGCTCCATGAAGGCCAAGGGTTCAGAAGACAGTATGGCCCATGGCCAGGAACTATGGCTGGCCCTTGTGAGCTGTTCCCATGGCCAGGACCACAGAAGAGCCTTAGCTGCCCAGTCCCAGGCCTCACTGCCCAGCACCTCCTGGCCACCTCTGGGGAGCAGCAGGGCTCTCTACCAGCCCTGCCAGCACCATCTGTCTGATGGAACAGGCACCCCAGCTTGCTCATCCTCTCTGCCACCTCTCCTTCCCCAGGCTCTACTTGATTAAAAGATGTTCCTGATAATCAGTCAGGAATACAGGCTGGAGTCGGAAAGAAAGATATCCCAGACTCAAAACCAAAACAAAACAACAAAAAACTTCTGCAGCTGGTATTTCTGATTAACAGCCCACACCTGGCAATCTGGAAGGCCGGTCTTGGTTGGTATGACCCAGGTTTAACCCACGCAGCTGATTCGAATGTGACAGCTTTACAGCCCTGTAAAGCTAACCAGACCTGTACATAGTTAAACAGCCTTATCTAACATTCCTTTTTCTTCTCCTATATAAACTTGCTCGTAATATCTAACACTCTTATCATGCTTATTGTGTGCCAGACACTGTGCTAGTAGCTTATATCTATTAATTCATTTAATTTGGATTCAGTTAGATTTCAGGCACAACAACAACCCTATGAGGTAAGTACTATTATTCTCCATTGTTCATGGGTCAGGAAATGGAGGCACACAGAGGTTAAGTAAACTTGCTCAAGGTCACACAACTAGAAAGGGGCAAACTAGGATAGAAACCAGGTAGTCTGGCTTTAGTGTTTGTGCTCCAAATCACTTTACTACTTAGCTTCTCTCAGAGTTCTGGAGGAAGCTATTGTGTTGATTTCCTTGACTGGTTCCTTTGCTAATTTATGATAAACTTGTGATGTGTGCTCACAATCTAAAATGTGTCTGAGATTGGCTTTGACAGATTAAAAATGATGAGGTGGGGGTTGGCTGGGGTGGCGCGTTGGTTAAGAACTGGTTTGGGATGCCAGCTCTGAGCAGCAGGGCCCTGGTTGGGATCCCACATGAGGGCCAGTGACGCTGCGCCCTCTACAGCTAAGATGGTGAACAACAGCTCGGCCTGGAGCTGGGCTGCTGTGAGTCATGGGCAATGGTTAGGCTGCAGCCCCTGCTGCAGTGGGCTGCCATAAGCTACAGTGGGTGGTCAGCAGCCAGCATGAGCAAGCGGCAGCCGGTGTGAGCTGCCAAGAGCTACCATGAGCAACCGTCCAATGGCGAGTGACCAATCTGCCTCACAACGATGATACCAACATGGGTCAGTGAAGCAACGTCCTCCACAACTAGACTGAAGAACAAAGGACAGCAACTTGTCTGTTCCCCTCCCCCAATTCCCCAATAAAATCTTTTTTTTTTTTTTTTTTTTTTTTTTAAAGTTTTTATTGGGGAATTGGCGGAGGGGAACAGCGTTGGGGAATCGGGGAAGGGGAACTGACAAGTTGCTGTCTTTTTGTTCTTCAGTTTAGTTGCGAAGGATGTTGCTTCACTGTTGGTATCGTCATTGCGCTCTTCCCAGATGAGGCAGATCCGTTGCTGGCCTCTGGATGTCGCTCACTGCGGCTATTGGCAGCTCATGCTTGGCTGCCAGCCGCTCACGCTGGCTGCGGGCCACTCACTGTAGCCTATGGCAGCCCACTGCAGCAGGGGCTGCAGCCCACACCATCACCGGGGCTCTCACAGCCCAGCTCCAGGTGGAGCTGCTGTTAGCTGTAGAGGGCAGGGTCACTGGCCCTCATGTGGGATCCGAACCGGGGCCGCTGGCATCCCAAAACCAGCGCTTAACCAATGCGCCACTCGGCCGGCCCCCCAATAAAATCTTAAAAAAAAAAAAAATGATGAGGTGAGAAGATGCCCAAACTAATGGGAAAGAAAAAAAAAGTCCCAGAAGAATAAATCTTTCTATTATTCTTTGTCCATTTCATTATGTCGGTGGGCAAAGGGGTACTAAGAGTGGGTGCAGCTTGCTAAAAGATACACTGCAAGGGCCGGCCGAGTGGCTCAGTTGGTTAAGAGCTTGCTCAAGAGTGTGAGCTGAGCTCTGAGCAACAGCAGTTCGATGCCCGGCCCAAGCTGAGCTGCTGCTGACCTGCAAATAGGTGGCAGGATGGCTCAGCTAAAAAAAAAAAAAATATAATAAAATAAAAGATACACTGCCTGGGCTGATAGGTGCCCTTAGTCTAGCAAGCTGCCTAGGTGGGCTCAGAAATGTGGAGATGCATCTGGTTTGCAGGGGTCGGGGTGGAGGGCTGGACTGCTACAAATGAGAATGGGAGAAGTATGTTAGGCAGGGATGGGGGAGTAAAAACCAAGAAGATGTCAGCGAGCTGTGACCTGAGTGGGTGTAGCAGGACAGGAAACAGCTGACGGGTTTTAAAACAAGATGGCCAGCGTTTAATTGTTTTGTGTTGCTTGTGCTGAGCTGAGATGTTGTTCCTCTCCTCCGTCCTGCCCTTAGGCCAAAGCCTAACACTAACACTGCTTTGTGTCAGTTAGCTGTGGGGCTAAAGGGCTGGGGATTGGGAAGTTGTGGGGGGGTTCCAGCTTGGGAAGGAGTGGGGCTGGAGGCCATGGGCACAGGGTGAGCTGCTGAATGGGAAGTCTGCCTGGAGAAACATAAGCCACTCAGCCTTCCTCAGATTTACGGGGTGGGAGTGGGGGTCACTGATTTCCTGCCAGTTGAAGGTTGGACAATGCACAGGGTGTGCAGCCAAAATGGCGTCTAGTTCCTGAAATCTAGCACATGCTGCGCTCACAAATCCAGCACATGCTCCTGGCACAGGCTCTGTGTGCCCAGAGTGGTGCCTTCTCTCAGTCCATGTGGGCCGGCAGCAGCCCTGCATGGAGCCTCTGCTCCAAGCTGAGGACTTGAGGCCCTTCACACAGCAGTCACTCGGGTCCCACCCACAGTGTGGGTCTGGGCTGCTGTTCCGGATCCTTCTGAGTCAGAGAAAGCCCCACCATGCTTCACTAGGCCTCATTCTGACTGCTGATGCAGCCTCCTGCCTCTTTCTGGGGAAGCCTGCCTCTGCAAGTGTATCCAGTATGGGGGACCTCAACGACACAGAGATGTCACCCATGATGGGGGTCCCGAGTGACACAATATGAACAATAGAGCGTCTGAATTTGCTAGAGTTTTTAAAAAAGGAAGTTAGAGCAGACTCAAGGGTTTGTTCATTTATTTATCCATTCATTCCTATTGTTTATATTGACATGTACATCAGATATATTGGTTTTCTAATTTAGTTTCACAACATACTGTTGACATAAGAACATCCAAACCTGTAAAGAATGTTTTCTGAGAGTTTATTTGAGCCAAGCTGATGACATGCTATGAAGCAAACTCTCAAATACTGGCAAATGACAGTTTTGCAGCTTCTTTTATACGTTTGAAACTAAGGAAGTACCAAGGAAGACTACCTAAAGGTGAGAGAAAGCAAGGCAGGAATCTCTATGATTAGACTACAGGAGAGGAAACAGATTCTGTGCTCCCCTGAGGGTGGTTAGGCTCCAAGGGGTCTGAGAAAGAGGTTCACTCTGGCATTCATTCTGGCAGGTGTGTAAACCTAGATGCACAAGAACAACGGAAGGGCTTGCTTAAGGCAAAGATAATCCTTTAATAGGCCTGGGGCAGGACTACCCACCATGACCGACTCAGTTAGGAATTTATGATCAGGTCACCCTGTGAGTTTACTTTCTGTCGCTGAACTTGTCGGATTTATTAGAGAGCGCCTTTTTCATTCACAATATCTTTAAGTATTTTTATTCCCAAATTAGGGATAAGGAAACTGAGGCAAGAGGTAGCTGGGACGAAACCCCTGTCTGGATTGTTCTGGTCTTCCAGCTTGGTAGGGGAGGTGCAGTGGCAGCCTGGGCTCAGACCTTGACATGGAGGAGAGGATGAAGGAGGCTGGGAGGAATTGTAGGCCATACAGCCACACAGGAGTCACAGGTATGGGGCAGAAGAGGGGATTGTGAAAGAGAAGGCAGGTGGGAAGTGGGGAGGGAAGGAACAAGGTGCCCTCAGGGCCTTGCAGAAACAGGTAGAGGCTAGATGGGGTGGGAGGTACCCTGGCAGAAAGTGATGGGGCTGCCTGGAGGGAGGAGTGGGTAACCCCATGGGCTGAGGAGGAAGAAGGGAGTCCAGCGGGGGGGAGCTGGGCATTTACCCATCCCTAGAGGCTGCCCTGGGCAGTTGTCCCAAGTAGAGGGCCAGCCCTGTCCCTGGGTGAACAAGTGAGAAATGTGTCAGTTGCTTTTCATTTCAGATCTCCTTCCTCCCCTCCATAACAAGAAAGGCATACCAGCCCCATTTTAGAGATGAGACAATGGGTCAGCCATGTGCGGTGACTTGCCTGAGGTCACAGAGTTAAGCTGGTGCAGCCAGGATGCACATGTGCTTTTGCTAGTCTGGTGGAAGAACTTGGTATAAATCCCAAAGCAGGACAGGCCTCTCATTTCCAAGCCCAAATCCACTTCTCGGGACCGCCAGCATTCCCAGCCACCTGCAGCACCCCCACAGCCAGCTGGGCAGCGGGCACAGTCTCCTCAGTTGCTGCAAATGCCCTCATTAAACACTTTGCCCTCAGGAACTTCATGCTGCCCCTTCTGGGAACAAGCAGGGACCATGGCCACTGGCAGGGCTCAGACTATTGTAGGTACACAGCACCTGAGGCAGGGGTCACAGGAAGCCCCTTTGGGCCTCTGGAGGGTGCCACTCAGAGGATCATCGTGGGCGAAGTGGACCGTGCCAGGGCAGTGGCAGCCCCTCTGACTGCCCACTAGAGACAAGGAGCCATGGAGTTCAGTCCCGTCCCCTTAAATGAACAAACCCATCTCAAGGTCTTTTGTTCCTAATACTAGGGTTGTCCTGGTGCGTCTCCTGGTTGTTGCCTCAGAATCAGGATAGGAATAGGGAAAGAACAGGGACTGGGCGGTGGGCTGGGCTGGGGACAGCTAAGGGAGGGCTGGGAACCAGAGGCTTGAAAGCAGGAGATGTTATTGGAAGGACTTGCCTGCCCCTCCCCTGCCGCGTTGAGCCTTTGGAGGGAGGAGAGACTGGGAAGGTGGTTTTGGCTTTCTGACATTCCCACCTTGACTCACAGAACTTCTCTTCCAGACCAAGGAAAGCAGACTTCGACCCCACACTTTCTTGGGGTCCCAAAGGCTTCTGAGGAAGGAGGAGCACAGGCTCCCTGAGTGCTTACTGCCTTCTAGGCCCGTTCAAGTATGTGGGAACACTGGGCACTGGACCCTCACCATGAACTTGGGCCAGGACCCTGGAGCTCAGAGAAGTGAAAGGCTTTGCCCAAGGTCCCATAGCCATGAGTGGCAAGTAGGAGTCTGGGCCTGGCTTAAGTGATTGGTGCCCTGTTTGTTTCACCAGAGCATGCCTAAGAATGGGGTCTTGGTGCCAGGAGAGCGAAGTAGCAGTGGGACTTTCTGGGCCGAACTGGAGACTCACCCGGGAAGAAGGCCGGGCCCAAGCCAAGCCTCTCCCCAGCTGCAGGCTATTTGCCTCTCCTGCAGCTGGGGCTTGAGTCTCATGACTGACCACAGCCCCCGGCTGCCTCAGTCTGCGGGCCTCAGCTGGGGGCAGGCTGACTTCCTGCTTGTCTGAGTCCTCTGCAGTGTTCACATTGGTTACCCAGGCCTGCTGTGCTCTCCCTCCCCGCAAGTCTGAGCAGACTTTGGAGGCCCTGTGCAGCCCCCATCAAGACCTCTCTCCCTGAGCCAGTGCAGCTCTGAGTTGGGGGAGGTGGGGGTTAAGAGGTGGCTTCCCCTGATTCTCACCTGCTGCCCCTCAGCCTGGGCACCACTGCCACCTGCCTCCCACCTGGCACTATTGCTCACCCCACACCTCGCCTCCTCTTACGCTCTCTGGAGGGCTATTACTATTACTGTCCTGATGGTAAAGGTGGGGAAACTGAGCTTAGTCAGGCAACCTGTTGGCCTGCCCCTGACCTGACCCCAGAGCCATTCCTGCGTGCTGTGGCCCCACACTCTCTCTGACAGTCTCGTGTCTCTCACAGGAGGCCTTCTCCACACCTACCAGCCACAGGCCGCCCCTACCCCGACTCCATTCTCAGCTTTCTGATCTGACCCCTGAAAAGGGGTTTTGCCTCCTTCCCTAGGAGACCTTGGGGGCTTGACTGTCCTCCTACCCTTCCCCCTGCCCTGCCCATCTCCCCGATATCCCAGCAAGCCAGGGGTCCCCAAATAAGCAGAGCTGAGGAGGTGTGTATGGAAGCCGAGGGATTGCTGCGAGAAGCCCTGTCCTGAGTGGGGCTCCTCAGTTGACACCATTGCCCTCTGCTGGGAAACCCACATCAGTGAATGGGAAAGGGGGGTGCCTGGGGGTACAGGGAGACCACAGGGGCTTCGCAGCCTGGCCCCTTGGCCTGCTTGGACTTGCCCCAGCCCAGCCCTAGGCCCTGATGTCATGGAGACCTCCGGGAAGCCCTTCCCAGGCGAGCTGTGCAAAGACAGACAGGCCTGATGAGGTGCTAATTACTAAGCTAATTGAAGCCAAGTGAGCTACAGATGGCCTGGTTGACAGGAGGTGGGGACTGCACAAACGAGGGGGCTGCAGGAAGAGGGGAGGGTGGGAGGCCAAGACCCAGGTCCAGAGCAGGCAGTGTTTGTTCAGGAATGGCTGACTTCCTAGGGCTGACTAGCTGCCTGAAAACGCATCCTGCTCTCCACACCATGGCTCGGGTCCTGGCCCAGACGGACTTGTGTTCTGAGGCTACACTTGTTGGAAGGGTTCACTGACAACTTGGGGGGGCAGAATGCTCTGCTCTAGTGGAGGCACGAAGGAGGCCACTGCCCTGTCCTGGGCAGACATGGGCTGAGCACCATTGGAGGCAGCATATGAGAACAGAGCTGACGTCACTGAGCTGGATCATCTTGAAGGGGTCTGGGGCTGTGTGGCTTCCCAAAGGGGCTGGAGAGCCCAGGGAGATGGATTTGTGCTCTGTGACAGTAGAGGCCTCACAGGTGGGGGATGAGACTGCCCCCCAGACAGAGGACAGGGGAGTGAGTGAGAGCCACTTTGCTGCAACCAGAAAGGAGACAGCACCCTCTTCCCTCCCATACCCCACTCTCCACAGCCCAGGGCCAGACCCCAGGCCTCAGCAGGGCAGGGAATGGCTGTCAGCCACACGGCCTAGATGTCTCAGCACATCCCAAGTCTGGTCCCTTTGGCTGCCTGTGGCTTCTGACCACACTCTGCACCCTGGTCTCCAGCCCTTCATTTAGGCTGTTACCCTCACCAAGCATCTCTGCTCCTTTCTGTCTAGTTAGGTCCCCTTCACTCTCTGTGCTCTGGCTCCATCTGTATCCCAGACTGCCCTGCGACTTCTGCCTGACCTCCTGTAGCGCCTGCAGCTCCTGTTCCTGCTCTTCCTACAATCCTTGTGGGGCCCAGGACCCAGACCCAGGTCATCAGGGGAGAAAGGTGGGAGGCTAAACACCCCACACACACACAACTAAATACTTGTCCCTACTCTCCTTCTTCCCGGTGTGCTCTCAGACTAGGTGAGCTTATGGGTATGAAAGGCGTTTGGTAGTAACACTGGTTTAATCACATGATAGTAACTGCTTCAATTTTATGAGCCCACACTTTTGAGCCAGGCATTGCGCTAGGTCCTTTTCATCCATATGGTCTCACAGCAACCCTCCAGAGCTGGAGTTTTTATTATCTCTGCTCTTCAATGAGGAAATGGAGGCTCAGAGAAGCCAAGCCACTAATCCAAAGTTACACAGCAATTAAGTGATGGTGTGAGAACTCCCAAGTCACTGCCCTCACCATGGGAGGGGGGTTGTTATTATTTTTTTGCCAACCTGTTTCCTTCCCCCTTTTCCCTCCCTCCCTGCCTGTTATCCTCTGCCTAGCAATCTTGCATCATTACTAGGGCCCAGGGGTCCAATTAGGGGCTCTTCCCAAGAGAAGTGACTGAGGCAATCCTGGCCCCCAGGGGGCCTCCCTGAGCAGAAGTTTTAATTAGTCATCACTGCTCTTCCTAAAACTCTGATCTGCCTGTGGCTACACCAATCAGTCAGCCCAGGCTGCCTTTGTGGCAGGAGGCAGGACTGGTGTCCAATCCAGCCAGCAGCACAGCCGAAGCCACCGCAGCATGGGAGGGAGGTGTGCCTCGGCCCCCGTTCCCCCACAGCTCTCTCAGCATTAACTCATTTACTATATTAAATGGATTAATAAAATAAATGGATTAAGTGACTTGGATTGAATAAATCAAACACATTAATATTTGGAAAGCATTTGGAGACTGGGCCGGCCGAGTGGCGCGGTGGTTGAGCGCTGGCTTGGGAAGCCAGCGGCCCTGGTTCAGGTCCCACATATGAGGGCCAGTGACACTGCCCTCAAAAAAAAAAAAAAAATTTTTTTGGAAAGCATTTAAAATGGTGCTTGGTACATAGTAAAGGCTATATAGTCCAGACAGCAGGGACAGGGGAGCCAAGGGCAAGGTGGGGGCACGAGGTTATTCTCAGACATGAAGTTGACACATTCCTGGATCCCCTGGCAATCCTAGGTGGCCATGTGCAGGCTGTCAGCATCTGCGAAGTCTGCAATCCTGCCTCCTTGCAATGTGGGATGCTTGAGGCCGAGTAAAGCAGGGCTTGGGGGAAGTGAATAATAGGTATGGAAAGGAGGCCCTCTGCCAGGCGCCTCAACGAACACTTTCTATACTGCGAGATGCCTTACAGGACAGGGGTTATAATCCCATTCTACAGATGAGGCAACCAAGGCTCTGACAGGCAATCAGTGTGTCCAGGGTCTCACAGCCTCTGAGAGGCAGAGCAGGATTTAGACCCAAAGCCTGAAATCTGACTCATGGTCCGCACCTCAGGCCAGTGTGGTGGTCAGTAAGGTCACAGAGCCAAAGAGCCTAACCCCTAAAGAGGGAAAAGTGTCCTTTTCTGCTCCCACTCAGCCTTCTGGAAACCTGAGGGCTCTGAGTGTGGGTGTTTCTGTGGAGGACCCTGGAGACCCCTTTCCTGGGGCAGGGCTAGGAATGTAAGCTGAGATAATGACAGGAATATCTGAGGCTACAGAGCTGAGGCAGTGTTCCTCCCCCTCCCAGGAGCATGTGGCTTCCTGACGGTGACCCTGGCCTCAGCAGGCCTGGCTGCAGCCTCTTCCCTCATCAGCAGCCTCTGTGCCAGCCCCAAACCAGAGCTGAGCCCTCCAATGCCGTTGCCTGGTAACAAGCCCTAAGTGACGGAAACCCCAGCTGGCTGCTAACGAGGGGGCAGTGCCAACCACCTGGCCCAGACCCCACTGCCTCAGCCGGCCTCAGGAAGGCGTCCATGGACAGTCCACTGGCCTGCTCATGGTAGGAGGGGAGGGTGCTCCAGCATCTAGGGAAGGGGCCCTGGGCAGGGTCAGGAGGAGCTGGATTAGCAGCCCCCCAAGACCTTTGAACTGGGAAGCTGGGAAAAGGTAATTCTTTTTTTTTTTTTTTAAGATTTTATTGGGGAATTTGTGGAGAGGAACAACGTTGGGGAATCAGGGAAGGGGAACAGAAAGTTGCTGTCCTTTTGTTCTTCAGTCTAGTTGTGGAGGACATTGCTTCACTGGCCCATGTTGGTATCATCACTGGCTCTTCCCGGGTGAGGCAGATCGGTCGCCGACCTCTGGATGGTCGCTCACCCCGGTTATTGGCAGCTCACGCTGGCTGCTAGCCGCTCACGCTCACGCTGGCTGCCGGCCACTCACTGTAGCCTATGGCAGCCCACTGCAGCAGGGGCTGCAGCCTACACCATTGCCGGGGCTCGCACAGCCCAGCTCTAGGTGGAGCTGTTGTTAGCTGTAGAGGACAGTGTCACTGGCCCTCATATGTGGGATCCGAACCGGGGCCGCTAGCGTCCCAAGCCAGCTCTTAACCAATGTGGCACTCAGCCGGCCCGAAAAGGTAATTCTTGATGGAGGCCAAAGACTGACCAATGAGAGGCAGGCACCTGAGCAGGAAGTAGGATTGTGGGCACAGGCCACCCAGGCCCAAACCACCATGGTGGGAACAGCTGTGCTGCTGGCCAAGGGCACAGAGGCCGGGGGAGGGGATCTCCAGAGAGGGAAGCTGGATGGAGAAAGAAAAGGAGGTGATTAGGAAGGCTGGCAGAAGTCCAGGCTCTGGGTAGGGAGGAGCAGTCTGCTGCAACACTGAGGGAGAGTGCATCAGCCTCTCCCTGTTTCTTAGGTGCTTCCCCTCCTCTTCTCACCGCCCCCCCAGGCTGGGGGCCTCCAAGGATATGTGTTTGCAGGCAGCATGAGGCATGCAGGTGGAGCTCAGCCAGGTGTTTTTCCATCCTAGGTTGGGGGTGGATGGGATGGGGAGGGAGAGGCAGTGTCAGAACAAGGAGGTACAGACTGGACAGGCCTTTAGGAGACCCGGGTTCTAGGTCCCGCTGGCCCAGACCCTGGGCACCTGGCTGCCCTTGTCTGGGCCTCAGTTTTCCCATGTTGAAATGCCAGAAGGGTGTTGCTGGGAGGCTGAGAGTGTGCGTGAAGGGCTTTAAGAGAGCTTTGGGAAGCAGAGCTCCTTTCAGGCCCTTGCTGCTGGGCCTGAGGAGAGTTTTCAGGCTTTCTTCCATGTCAGATGTGCAGAGTCCTCCTTTGCCATGAAACCTGCACTCCACAACCACGGCGTGACTCAGCCCTGCTGGGCACTGGAGTCACAGAGCTCAGGCAGCCCCAGGCCCTGCTCTGGAGGTCCCTCCGCAGCCCAGTAGGGGAGTCAGGCAATCAGGCAACTGGAGCACAGGGAGCTGCGGCTAGCACGGAGATGAGTTCCAAATGCTATGAGGTCTCAGAAGAAGTGACCAAATCCTGGAGCCCTGGAAGGCTTCCTGGAGGAAGGGGCCTAAGCTGAGTCTTAAAGGCAGACAGGAGCTAGCAAGGAAGGAGCTGGACAAGCAGCCAAGACTGAGGGAGAACATATTACAAAGTATGGTGGTGTGACCCAGCAAGGAACTTTGGCTGGCTCTGGGGACTGCAGGGGCAGTCGGGAGGCAGGCAGAAGCCAGAGTGGGGCACTGGAGAGGCATGGGAGCCTCCAAGCTGGGGGGAGTGTGTGTGACAGGGTCAGATGTGGGCATTGGAAATACCTCTCTGTAAGTAGGGAGAGAATGTTTCCCACTGCTTCCAGTACCAAGCCAGATGCCCCAGTGGCTGAACTCGGGCACAGCCTGAATGGAGGACCCTCCCCCTGACTCAAGGCCCAGCTGCTGTTCCTCAGGCCTCTCTCAGCCAAGGCAGCCCCATCCCCACACTGGAGTGCCGTGGCTGTTTTCCATCTGCCTCTCTGACTGCACTGGGAAACAACACCTGGGGCCCACTCATTGCCACCACAAAGCCCAGGGGGCCTCAATATTTGGTGGAAGGAAGGATCAGAAGGACAGTCAACCCACCCTGGCTGTTAATTAATCAGAGAGCTCCCCGCTTCCTTATAGTAAGGTCCCCAAATTATTGTGTCTGGGCTTTTTTGTAGCCAGCAGGTTGGCAGGTGCTGTCTTCCCAAGGGGCCCATTCACCTTTCTCAGGCTTTGGGATCCTCCTCTGAGAGACTGATTTCCTCTGGAGGTGGGGTGGGGCTCCTCCAGACTTTGGGGGGCTCCTCACTCCCAGCTCACCATGGCAGGGCAACAGGTTGCTGCCTCCCTAGCCTTCCCTGCAAAAGGAAGCTCTGGCTTGCCAGCTTTGGAAGATGGCTCATCTCACTCCGATCAGGTCCCACGACCCTGCCCCACCCCCAGGTCCTAGCCAACCCAGGCGCTCTGAGCCCAGGCTGCCAGCCACTGGTGCAGCCAACCTCAGGCTCTGAGTGCTTGGGTGGAAGAGGGTTCCTGACCACCAGCTGTGTCTGAGCCTTCTCTCAGAAGGGTTTGGGAGGAATCCCAGCTCCTCCATTTTTTGACTATGTGGACAAGACGCTTTCCCCCCCTCCTCTACAGCTACCTCTGGTTGAGGGCTTACTATAGAGAAAGTGGTGAACTCATTGAATCCACACAAGCCCTGGGGCATGTTCTCATCATGCCCGTTTGACTGAGGAGCAAACTGGGAGGTCAAAGGGCTTGCCTAAGGTCATACGACTCAGTAGGTCAAACCTCATGTGTTTTATTTGTTTTTCAAACTCTTGCCTCATGTGGTTGTTGTGAGAATTAATTGACATAAAGTCTATCAAATGACTGGCACAGGGCCACGCTCCAAGTAGGAGCTCCTTGCCTTGTCCACCCACCAACACTGAGATATTCCTCTGCTGAGTGGGAGTACGGGAGGGATGAGGAAGTAGAGAAGGCAGAGAGTGCTGTAATAGCAGTCCAGGGGCCTCCCTGGAGGAGGCAATGTTCATAGCACGGCCTGAAAGAATTGGGGAGAGCATTGCTCTGTGTCTAGAGGAAAGGTGCCACACTTCTCTGTTTCTCTGCCTGTAGCATGCCTGCCAGCACCACATCTCCTTCCTCTAGGGTGAGAAGGAGCTCCTCCAAGGAAGGAAAGAGATTTGTTAACAGCAGGTATGGTTTCATTAGAGGGAGATACATTGTTATTAATAACCTTGTAGGTATGGATCAAAAGGTTAAAGGTTCAGGGAGCTGACCTTTCACCTTACCTTCCCAGGGAGTCAGGAAGAATAACCAGTGTCTGGGTGGGGTGCAGGAGGCGTGTGTCTGTGAGGCCTGTGCAGACCTGGTATGATGAGGGAGGTGATGGGTGTAAAACCTCCCTTCCAGGCTCTTCTATGCTACCCTTCTTTGTTAACTCTGCCCAGGAAGCCCACATAATGACAGGCTGTTCCTTCTAATTCCAATATAATTTCTCCTCTCCAAGACCACAGCATAATAAATACGTGGGGGCTCTCAGGGGAGCCACATTCTATTGATAACCATCCTTTATCCAACAAAGCCTTGATAGTCACCTCTCTCCACAGGTCCTGCACATGACCCTTGGGGTAGAGAAGAAAAGGGCACTTCAGGAACTCACAGTCAGCTGACACTCTACAGAGGTTTTTTTACAGCCTATGAGCAATTTCCCACACTAATTTTGTTTGACACTCGCCTCTGTCTGAGAGGCAGATCTCATGGTTCCCACTTTGCAGATGAGGAAGTCGAGGCTCAGAGTTACAAAGTGCCTGCCAAGTCCCCTACCCTATGTTCTTTCTTTTATATTCCAAGGTTTAAGTGATGTCGAAAAGGAATTGACAAGACACGATTAAGGGGACAGAGCTGCTCTCTTTGTGAAGCACCCTTGAATTAGGACAAGAGTCAGTGAGGTGGAAGACTCTTAACTGGCCCCTAGGGTCTTATTAGGCACATCCTGGTCTGGGTGGGCCTCACACATGGGGAGAACACCCGGCCACCTGAGCACACACCTGAGCGTCCTAGACCCTAAGAGTTGAGAACACTGCCTCCTCTCACCCTCCAATAGCAGAGTGGAGGTGAGAGAACGGGTGTTGTGCTGCAGGAGTGGGAGGGAAGGGCAGAGTTGGTGAGGAGTAAGAAGAGTAGGGAAGAACAAACAGCCTGTGACCTGAGGCTTGACCATGACCCCTAGTTGTCAGCACACAGATGTGCGTTCCTGATGCTAAGGTGTGGCAGAAGGAAGAGCCCCAGGCTGGGAGCCAGGAGATCTGGGTTTCTATCCCAGCCTGCTATGTGACCCAACTGTCTCTGAGTCTGCTCCCCAGATCTCACCAGACTATTTCTAAGAACGCTCCGGCTCTCAACTAAGTGATACCCTTTCCCCTCCCCAACCTCAGGTGACCACTTCCTCTTCCTATTCTTACCTGCAGTATCCAGCCCCTCCTTCTCAGCTCCAGCTGCTCTAGCTGCTTCCGGACTTTTGGAACCTGTGGCTGCAGGCCTGAGCTGCCTTCTGACTCAGGCAGCTCTGCCCCTTGGGATCTGAGCAGGTGGCCTGCGAGGTTTTGCCCCATGAACTTGCTCTGATCTTTGGCATTTCCACATGTATCCCCCTTCTCCACTGCACATACCTGTCCCCAGTTCTTGTGAAGACCAGGAACTGAGAAATCAGGTTTCTTCAGAGAAGATAACAGCACCAAGGAGCGTCTCATCCCAAGTCAGGTGGCCCAGAGAGTCAGTACAAATAGGGTCAGCCCTTCCTCCCCTCCAGCCCCTCTCTGGGCAACATACCATTCCTGGCTGGGAATGCTCACCCCATCCCACCTCCCAGGCTACACACGCTAGGGCCTGTCTTGAAGGAGATTTGCCCAAAAGAATCAGAGGTACCCACTGAGGTCATTTAGCAAACCCCCCAGCACTCTCATTCTTGGCTCACTACAGGGATGGGAAAAATCACCCCTTCCTCAAACAGGTGTGGTGCCCTAACAGGAGTTGAGATACATTTGTCTGGAATTTGTCCTCGCAGGCTGCACTGAGATTAGGGGACATGCTAAGGAGCTCTTCTTCACTCCACTAACGCCACTACTGGCCAAGGAAGTCAGAGCACCTACTGCGTGCCAGGTATTTTAATACAATCTCTTCTAAGCCTTACACCACCACCACTATGATATAATTCCAGTTTTACTAAAATAAGGAAACTGAAGCGCAAGAAGGTCGAGCGAGTGTCATGCACAAGGCCACGTAGCTAGAAAGTGGCAATGAATGAATGATCTGACAGAGTGGCTGAATGCAGGCGTGCGATGGGCGCGACGGGCACTGGTTCGCCAAGAGCGGTGAGTACAGACAGCGCACAGCGCCCCCGGCCGGGTCCCTGGGGGGCTGGCCCACGCAGGCCCTCTGCACCCCGGGCTCAAGGGAGCGCAGGCTCCCAGAGGCGCAGCCGGGTTCTGCCCCACCGCGCCGGCCGCCCCGCCCCCGCTCCGCCCCCAGCCCGCCCCGCCCGGGACCGCAGACGGCGCCCGGCGGCGGCGCGAACGGCCGCGAGGAGGGTGTCTCCCGATTCGGAGCTCACCGCGACTTCCTGCGCAGGGCCTGGCCGGACAAGGACCAGCGGCCTCAACGGCGCTGGAGGATGCTGCCGCGGCCCTGGGCGCCGGCAGCCGGCAGCCTGGCGCCCTGCAGGTAGGAGCTCGCCCGCTCGGCCGGCGCGGAAACTTGGGCCGAGTTTGCGGGAGGCGCGTGGGGAAAGGGCAGGCGGCGCTGCCCCAGGGCGCCCCTACCGGCCGGCCTGGGGATGGAGCGCGCGGGCCTGGGCCAAGGTGGTGCGGCTCCCGGCTGCCGCCGGCCCCCTGCAAACGGGCTTCGGGGTCGGGGTAGCGCCGCTGCTCCGACTCTCCCCCGACTTCGAGGCTCCCTGGCCGGTAGCGCTCCGGAGCTCTGGCGGGGCCCTGGCGCGGGGCTGGCGAGAAGGAGTGCGGGCGGAGCCCTCGGACCTCCCGCGGGGTCCGGCTCACGTGGACTGCCCGGGCGGAGCTGGGGGCGGGAGACGGCGGGGGTCTGGGCCTGGTGGGCGGCGGGCGCTGATGCGCCGCGGGGTCCTGGACGCGCCCTACTGGGACGGGGCGGCCCTGCGGTTTCCTCGCTACGGCTTGACTCACCCTCTGGACGCAGCCCAGGCTGGCGGGATCGCCCCGAGGCGATGGCTGCCCGGATTCTACTGCCGGGCGGCCCCCTGCCCCGAGTCTCCCGCCAGTCTTTGGGTGTCGTTCGGTGGGGACTCGGTGCGCGGGCCCGCCTGCGTGCACACGTGTGCCGGGGCCCGAGCGAGGGGAGAACGCAGTTCTGGAGGGGCGTGTGTGCAGATGTGGGCCACGCACATACTTGCAGGCACGGGTTTGCATGCGTGGCGGCGGCCTGTACAGCAGCCCGCTGGGGTGCACGTGCGCCATAATGCCGCCGGGCAGGGCATGGGGACACCCGGAAGCCCCAAAGCCAGGTCGGCTGAGGGCCCCAGGCACCAGAATTATAGGCGGGGCGGGTGGAGGCCAATCCCGTGACCCTTTTTCTTGCACTGTAGCCTGGACTGCCCAGTTTAGGTTCTAGCGATAGCAGGGCCCAGAACCTTAGCTCCGGGAGGTGTGAAAACACGGGGAGGGGGTCGATCCAGTCGTCTGAGAGAGGCCAGACGCAGGCCACAGCTGGACAGGATCACTCTGTTCTTCCTGGTCTTTTCCAACGTCCATCGGGAGACCCCCTAGAGGTAGAAGAGGGAATTGGGCCACAAACTGTTTGCCTCCCCTGCTGCTTAGGGTGGGGATGACACCGCTCTGTTGGGCTCTTATGGACCCTGCCTTGGGCCCTGGCTGAGCTTGGTCTTCCCAGCCCAACTCCAACCTTAGCCAGCAAACAGCTGAGTGGCCCAAAGGATGATCTGACCCTGCTGCGTGGAGTCCCACCCTCCTCCAAGCAATTGCTTGCCTCCTCAGTATGTGTGTCAGGGAAGGAGGTACCTACATTTGGCTTCTGTCTTGACTTGGGAGGAGCCTCACTTAAGGGAGTGTGTACTATGCTCTCTCCATCTCCTATTGTCAGGAGGTAAGGTCACCCCCCTTACCCTTCATAGTCCTCTGATGGCTCCCTGGAACGGCCATCTCCTAAAGACTCCTGAGGGTCCCAAGTGGCCTCACCTCTCCTGGCTGGGTCCTGGGGGTGTATCAGGAAGTCTGTAGGACAAAGGGCACACAGGGGGCAGAGCCCAGGAGAGAAGGATTCCAAGTACTGGAGGTGTGTATCGAGAGGCCCCAAGGAGCATGTGGGAGAGCTGAGACCAGAGCCAGCACTTAATTACTCCAGAGCTCCCTGGGGCAGAGGGCGGGGCTCAGCACCCCACAACCATACAACCCTTCTTGCAAAGCTGCATCCCCCTAGGATGCAGGTCCTTGTTACAGGGCACTGCTGTCGGGACTGTGGTCCTGATGCCCCTTCCTGCTATTTCTAGGGCATCCCCTCTCTGGGCTGGCCAGGAAGTGGGCCAGCTTTCTGAGAGTCCCACCTGGTTTCCTTTGTGCCATTAGGCTGCGATGGGGATGGGCATTGGCCCCCATACCACCTTTGGCTTTTCGTGTCCCCAGATGTGCTGGCCTAACTCTGAGCCTGGGGCTGGTCTTAGCTTGGTGATAGAAACCTGTGACACCTGGCCCATGGCCTAATCATAGCAAGATTGAGCTGATTCATCTTTTTTAAGCCACCTGAGGGTTTCAGGAAACAGGGTGGTGGAGAGGAAGCAGCAGGTCAATGTGGCCCAACAGACTGGCCTCATGACCACTCAAGGATCATTGGGTGGTACCTACTGCCTTGAGGAAACCCACACTTGACCTCTCTGAGCTTGGGTCCCAATCCTGGCTTGACTTTGCTTCAGGCCCTTAGTCTTTTTCTTGCTCTCAGTTTTAACATCAGTACCATGGGGGTAGGTGCCAACCAGCACTCTGGACCCTGGAGGCTCCCTTCCCGGACATTCACATCCTCCACCCTCCCCACCTGCTTGTCCTGGCGTTGTGCTGCCCCCATGTGCCTTGGAACAGCCAACTGCAGCTTAGGGACTGAGATCAACACAAGTTCTCCCCTACAATTTTGGGACCTTCTACCAGCTGGTGCCACAGCACCATCTACAGGACAGCCTTGGCTCTCCTGCTGGGGGTGGGGATTCTATATACAAACCGATACATCTGGTCACCTCTCCTGAGGGTTACCTCCACTGTCTGGAACCAAACACAGTATCTGTGTTACTCTGGGCCTAGATACCTGGGTTCCAGGCCTGGCTTCTGCCATTTTTGATAAGACTGGCAGGTCAGATCTTGTGTGGAACATAAGCTCCATCTTAAAGCTAATCTGCCATCTTGGCACCTGAGTGAACCTGGACCCTTGATCCCCTCCCTTTCCCCCAAGTGAGCTCTAGAATATGTACGCAGAGCTCTGGTCTGATCACAGAATTTCCATTATGTTATCTATCTCTTAACTTGTTCTGGCACTAGAGGCTCCCAGCACCTAATCCCTTTGATCACCCACATTCTCACTGCTTAGGAGATATAAGCATGTGGTCTCAGGCGTGGAAGGTGCCGGGATCCATTTTGTCTTGCTGCTGCCCAGGACTGCGCTTCTGTCCATAAGTTCCCTATTAAACTCATTAATTGACAAGCTGGACTTGTCTGACTCATTCTTTGGTCTTGGCTCTTTTGGCATTTGGAGGCCACTTTGCATATATGGCCCTCTTTGGAAACAGATCTAGAGTGTCACAGGGAATCTGAATTTGTAGACAATGCCGGATTCCACATTTTGGCTGCAGTGGATATCCTGAGATCACTATGGCATCTTGAAATAAGAGCTTGTCGTGAGAGGTAGAAAGCTTGGCTCTCGTCCCATCTCTTTCATCAGTTACTTTGGATTGAATGGGTCTCCTCATCTGTATATAGGTGAGGGGAGTAGCCAACGAAATGATCTTCACATTATGCCCTACAAAGTCTGACGCCCAAGGGTCTTGGGTGTCATGTGGAGGGAAGCAGAACAGAGGGGCTCTTGAGTGGAGGTGGGGGAGTATGTGTAGGGCAGCTGCATAAGAATTCATTAACAAAAGGTTCTGCAGCTTAAAACATAAAGTTGGGAACCTCTGCATTATATGGCTCATGCATGCATTCATTCATAGTCTTTATTGAGCTTATACTAAATGCCATGTTCTTAAGTGTGGCAATAAGTCAGCGAGAGCAGCAGCCCTCTATTGCTTTCCTGTGGCCTGTTTTTCTCACAGCCCATGCCTCTCTCCCTGACAGCCCATGCCTCCCTCTCTCTCCCAGGTCAGCAGCTGAGTAGCTGGGGCCCCGGAGGGCTTGAAGCCTTCACAGTGATGTCGGAGAAGCGGCCACTGGGCACCCTGGGGCCTGTGATGTACGGCAAGCTGCCCCGCCTAGAGGCCTCCTCTGGGCCCGGGCACAACTTGCCCCCCTCTGCTGGTAACCAGGACCCCTGCAGCTACAAGGGTGCCTACTTCTCCTGCCCCATGGGGAGTGTTCCCAAAGCAGGGTCTGAGCGGTTGGCATCCTGGACCCCGTACCCACCTTTGTATCCTACCAGCGTGGCAGGACCCCCGCTTCGTGCAGACAACCTGTTGACCGGCTGCCTGCTCTACCGTCCACCAGCAGAAAGCTCTGAGAAGGTGCGGGACCCTGGCCCTGTCGAGCTTCTGCCCTTCAGTCCCCAGGCTCATTCCTACTCAGGCCCACCGCTGGCAGCACCCAAACCTGTCTATCGCAGCCCTCTGTGTTATGGGCTCTCAACTTGCCTGGGGGAAGGGACAGCGAAGAGGTCACTGGATGTTGATTGGACACTGGTGACTGGTCCCCTAATACCCCCAGCCGACCCACCTTGTTCTCTGACCCTGGCTCCTGGCAAGGGCCAGTCCCTGGATGGCACCTTCTTGCGTGGGGTGCCAGCTGGGGTATCTGGCAGAGACTCCTCAGGGAACTTCTCCCCGTGTCAGGCATTCCTGGACAAGTATCGGACCATCCACAGCACGGGTTTCCTGCCCTCCAAGTACACAGGTCCTTACTCTGGGGACCCCAAGCAGGCGTTGTCCGAGGGACCCCCCAGTCCTTGGACCCAGCTGGCTCCACCCCTGGGGCCAGCCTACCAGGATACAGTGCCCTCCCACTACCCACTGCCCCACCCTCCACAGGCCCTGTCTTGCCCTCCAGCCTGTCGCCACCCAGAGAAGCAGAGCAACTACAACTCAATTTCCCCACTGCAGCCTCTGGGAGGCCATAAGGGGGTGGGGTACCCAGCTGGTGGGCTGAACAGCCCCTACCTAAGGCAGCAGGCAGCCCAGACACCCTGTATGCCCCCAGTGGGGCTGGACACTTATGCCTACCCCCCAGTCCCCCTCCCAGCACCCTCACCAAGCCTCAAGCTGGAGCCACCTGTCACTCCACGGTACCCACTGGACTTTGCCCCCCAGACGCTGGGCTTTCCTTATGCCCGGGATGACCTCTCTCTCTGTGGAGCATCCCCGGGGCTTGGAGGGACACCACCTTCCCAGAACAGTGTGCAGGTTGGGCCGCAGCCCGGCGTCTTCCAGCGGGCATGCCAGTCTGTGTCTGTCAGTCAGCCAGACCCAGAGCCTGTGAGGCCTGCAGAGAAGCTGGTGCGGGAAGCCGAGGACACAGTATGGCTGCCCAGCTGCAGGAAAGAGAAACTCCAGCCCCAGCTCAGTGACCACCCTGGGGCACCCATTGTCATTGCAGACAGTCCAGTTTCCCGAACTCCCCCAGCGCTCCCACCCTGTGCACAGGAGCACCGAGCTCTTCCGCGGAATGAGGGTGAGCTGCCCTCCGGCTCTCCACCCATGCCCATTATCGACAATGTCTTTAGCCTGGCCCCCTACCGTGACTATCTGGATGGGCAGGCGCCAGAGGCCACAGCTGAGCCTGACCCAGACCCAGCCCCCAACGATGGCCACGACAAAGACTCCAGGGGGACCCCGCTTGCCCTGGAAGCCACTTCGAGGGTGCACTGCTCACTTAGGGAGGAGGTGGCACTGGACCTGAGTGTGAAGAAGTCTGTGGCAGAGGCTCCTACCAAGGTCCCTAGTCCTGCAGTGCATGCCAAGCCCCCTGCAACCATGGATGTGCCAGCCTCTGGGGTGCCAGTGACTACAGAGGCCACCCCAAAGACCAACTTCCACAGCTCCGTGGCCTTCATGTTCCGAAAGTTCAAGATCCTCCGGCCCGCACCTCTGCCTGCAGCTGTGGTCCCATCTGTGCCCCCCTCGACCCCTGCCTCTGCCTCTGCCTCTGCCCAGCCTGCACCCACCCCTACATCTGTGCCCATCGGACTACAGCTTCTCACCCAGCCCTTGCCTGTGGCCTGCTTTGACCTGGCACTGCCCAGTCCTCCAGCTGTCGCTGTGGCAGCCACAGCCCCAACTCCTGCCCCATCGCCTTCTCCAGCCCAGGCTCCGACCCCAGCTTCTGCCCCCTCCACAGCAGACTCCCCAGAACAGCGCTTTGCAGGACTGCATGAGTCCCTGTGTGATGCCATCTCGGGCTCAGTGGCCCACTCCCCGCCTGAGAAGCTGCGTGAATGGCTTGAGATGGCCGGGCCTTGGGGCAGGGCTGCGTGGCAGGACTGCCAGCGTGTACAGGGGCTGCTGGGCAAGCTGCTGTCCCAGCTGCAGCGCTTCGTGTGCACGCAGCAGTGCCCTTTCCCCCACGTGGTGCGGGCTGGCGCCATCTTCGTCCCCATCCACCTGGTGAAGGAGCGGCTCTTCCCCAGGCTGCCGCCCGGGTCTGTGGACCTGGTGCTGCAGGAGCACCGCGTGGAGCTCCGGCCCACCACACTGTCTGAGGAGCGGGCACTGCGGGAGCGGGCACTGCGAGGCTGCACCTCGCGCATGCTGAAGCTGCTGGCGCTGCGCCAGCTGCCTGACATCTACCCTGACCTGCTGGGCCTGCAGTGGCGGGACTGTGTGCGCCGCCAGCTGGGTGAGCATGCGACAGCCACCGGAGCGGTGTGAGTCGGTGACAGGTGTGTGGCCTGTGTGCGTGCTCACAGCCAGGGGCCAATGGAAAGGCAGGGAGGCCCCAGAACTTGGGCCAGGGACATGGCTGGCTTTGCGGGTGTGCTCTTTGCGTCTCCCGTCCTTCACCCCAAGCATCCCTGGGAGCCTTCATAGCTTCTGTAAGCCTCTGAAAGTGCCAGCTGCTCTGTTCACATGGACACACCTTCCTGGCCATCCTGGCACTGCATCCTCCCACATCAGCCCCTCCTCTGCTGTGCCTTCTATGTCTTTGCTGCAGGCTACTTTTGGGCTCTTGGGGTTTGCCCTGGCCCTGTTTTCATTTTTGTTTTTTCTTTGTTTTTTTTTTTGTTTTTTGTTTTTTTAAGCTGAGCCATCCTGCCATCTGTTTGCAGCTCAACGGCAACTCACCTTGGGCTGGGCATCGAACTGCTGTTGCTCAGAGCTCAGCTCACACTCTTGAGCGAGCTCTTAACCAACTGAGCCGCTTGGCCGGCCCCCGGCCCTGTTGTCTATCTGACGCCATTTCCCCTGTCTGTGTACTGCCCAGCCTCCCCTCTTCTGAGCTCCACCCCCAACACAGTTGTCTTTGTGCGCAGTTTTCAGTCTTCCCAAGTATTTGCATTTACGAAAGTTTCCCAATTAGTTGGGGCCTTGCTTTGCAGTTTGCTTTTTCCAACTAAAGGATGTCTTATGCACATTGTTCTCTAGCGCTCTGTATGTCACAGAGCATCGTCTGATCAGTTCATGTAGCCTGACCTTGCACTCAGGAATTGCTGCGGTGTCACATGGTGTGTACCATCTCACTTCTTCTTCCAGGACTTTGGTGGTGGTGCCCTGTGGTGTTCTTTGCTGTGTCTCCTGTGTCAGGAGATCTGGCATCAAGGCCCAAAGACCACTCTGTATCTCTCCCTGCTCCCCTGCTTCTCACCATCAAGCGTGTCCAGTCTGTACCCACAGACCTTTCCTTGTCTCCTCCCTGTCCTGGCAGCCTTGCAGTCCCTGGGATCTTACCTGGTCCAGGCTCCAGGTCCAGTGGAGAAGGGCCTAAGACAGTGAGGGGTAGGTGTGGAGCTTGTAGGCTAGGTAACAAACATTGCTGACCTCTGAGTCTAAGCACCTAAGAAGTTGGAGCATTTGACCTAACGGGGTGCAAAGAAAATATGAATGTGAGCTTTCTATCCTGAGTGAGAAAAGTGTGGGTGGGTATCTTCACCGCTCAGAGGACACCCTGGCCCTGTCTTCTTCCTGTACAATTGGTTGTCAATGACCCAGAGACAGATGGGTCCATTTTTCCCGGGCTGCCTACTGGACAGTGGAGCCCAGGCTCTTTACATCCCTGCCTGCTCTTAACGGGCTCGCAGGAGTCTGGGACCTGGTGAGAAAAGGACAGGCCAGCATCCTGCCACTGGCTGGATTTTGGTATCCCTATCCCCACTCCCTCCCTGAGCTATGGGTCCTCCCCACCATCTTTGGGGTGTCACCCTCTGGTGGTGTCCTTAGATAGTGCTCCCCGGTGTGCTTTTGGTCAGGAGCCCCTTCCCATAACTCTCCACTGCTCTCTCCACCCCGCTCCGTCTGGGCATTGCTTGCATGGCGGTCCCTGCCTGGACTTCGGCTCCGGGGGTGATGTGGCAGAAAGATGATGGTGTCGTGTGCCCCACGACCCTCTCCATGCCTTAGTTTTCCCATCTGTACAGTGGGCCTTTGGGCTAGGCTGACAGTTCCTGGCCTGTCAGGCCCCTTTCCTCGTGTCTTTGCATCCAAGCAGCTTCTCCTGAGCAGTGTCCTCATCAGATGGAGCACTGGCATCACCTGGGGAGAAGCACGCCCTCTTGGCTTAATGGTCCGGCCAGTGGGCACATGCAGGGAAAGAGGGTCTGATTCCTGTCACCCTGCTGGGGCCATCACCTGGAAAAGAGTGGAACCACTGGTGGCTTTGGAGGCCAGGAGATAGGACCTGAGGGTATTGGGGTCTGTAGCATGACTGTGTGTTCATTTTCCAGGTGACTTTGACACTGAGGCTGGATCTGTGCCCTCAGAACCCACCATGGCCAGAGATGAGCCAGAGAGCCTAGTCCTGGCCCAGAAGTCTTCCGTCCCCAAAGCCAAGAAGCCCGGGAGGAAGCCACCAACCCCTGACCAAGAGAAAGCAGAGACAGCTGCTGGGGGAGGGTCCCGCAGTGCCTCACCTGTTCCTGCTACCAGCACCAGCCCTCCCAGCTCCCCACTGAGGGCCCGCTTCCGCAGCCTGCTGGAAACCGCCTGGCTCAATGGCCTGGCACTACCCACTTGGGGCCACAAGGCCTCAGGACCGGCCCGGCCCGCGCCCTGCCCACAGCTGTTGGGTGCCCGGAGCCATCACCTGTAGCGCTGGTGGCTGGTGCTATTTGGACAGCTACTGTTTGGGGATCACTTTCTGTATCCCTTCCCTCCCACCTGCCCAGGGCCGGGAGTGAACAAGCCTTTGGAGTTTCTCCAGCCCTCACTCTGCCCTCTGTACACACATACACACACACACACAAACACACACACACACCCACACCACCCCTGCTAAGCTGACAGTCCCAGAGCTTTTAACATGAGGCTCGCTCTTAGGTCTACTGCCTGATCTTGGAGAAGACCTGGGTTTTGGAGCCCAACCTACTTGGGCTTGGATCCTGGCTCCTGTGTTTCTTGCTGTGTAACCTTGCAAGTCACTTTTCCTCTTGAGCCCTCAGTTCCCCATTTGTAAAACAAAACAGCCTACCTCACAGGGTTGTTGTGGGGGTGATGCCTGACACACACCCAGATGGTTTTCTCTCCTTCCTCCAGAAAGTCCCATTGTCATGGGACTTGGTTATCTTGGAGTGGTACAGTGAATAGTGTATATGATGCCCACCACTTCGTCATCCCCAGGAAAGTCTAGGGCTACAGCCTGTGTTTGGGACTGTAGCTCCCTGAGGGAGTCTGCCCCTCCCCTCACCTGCCACAGGGATACAACCTTGGGGCTGCCATCTTTGTTCTGGGCCTGCTGCTCTCAGGAGGTCCTAGACCTGTCCTGAATTGACACTAGCAATTTCCCTGAGCTGCCAACCCCACCTGGGAAGCTGAAGGGACAGGCTGAGTGACAGCTCAGTTCTGGAGGTCTCTGAAGATGTGGACTGAGCATTGGAGCTCTCCCAAGCTGGAGCACCATCAGCCTGCTATAGGTTACCTCCTTGCAAGGCTAAACTGAGCCCAGAGCTGGGCTCTTGGCCTCATTAAGGTATGTAATAAGGGTGTGGACCCTGGAGATAGGCCTTTAAGCATTAAAGCATTTGGGTTGTTTTTGGACCTGCAGCCTGATTGTGTGTGTTGCGGGGGAAGGGGTGTAAGTTTAATATGTCATCACTAGGTGCCTAACCCTTCCCTGGAAGGCTGTAGCTGTGCCTGTTCCAGCCTAGAGGGCTCTCTATCAATCTTGTCCCAGCTAGCGCTGACCCTGTGGGCCCTTGTCACATGCCCACTGGCAGCCACTTCCCTGCTTGGGAAAGCCCCTCCCTCCCGAGACCTTTCTGGGTCCTGATGGTCTCTGGCCTGTGGCCCACTCACTGCCCAAAGAAATGCTGCTCACCGGATCCCAGGACACGCCCCTCTCCTAGGACCCACGATGTGCCTAGTCTCCATAGAGAACTGTTTCCCAATTCCCCATGCTGGTGAGTCTCCTGCTGAGTGCAGCCCCTCCCATACTTCACCCCCGAAGAGGTTTGGTCTCAGAGCTGCTGAGGTGGCTTCCTGGACATGATTTATGTTTCCACTCCATCTGCTCCGGGGAGCTAGCCTAACTGGGTTTCACTAAGCCCAGTTACACATCCCTCCTGTACACAGTGATATGTGACTCCTGACAGCTGGAGCCTGGCCTTGCCCTGGGCACCACTCACCCCCAGTACTGGACAGGCCAGGAAATAGGCAACCCCAGCACATGGTCCCCATAGCGACAACCTGGGTGGAGGGTGCTGTGGGAGCTCAGGTGGATCCTATCCTTGCCTGGGGATGAGGTGTCGGTCCCAGAATAGCTGCTGCCTAAAGTGGGCCTTGCAGACCAGTAGGAAGGAGTAGTAAAAGGTGTGGAGTATGTGAGTTGAACAGCCTAGAGGTGTGTCTGGGAAAGGGAAAATACTTGTGTGTCAGGTACAGGGAACCAGACATCCGGAGGGGTGGGGCCAGAAGACATGGCTCCAAATCCAGCAAGTTTATAGCACATCATCAACTCATTCAGTCCTGGAACCTGGGTTTTAATCAAATTGCCAAGGTAATTGAGTCAGGTGTTCAAGAATCATTTTGAGGGCTGGCCTAGTGGTGCGTTGGTTAGGGGCTGGCTTGGGACGCCAGCTCTGAGCAGCGAGGCCCCAGTTTGGATCCCACATACGAGGGCCAGTGACACTGCCCTCTACAGCTAAGATGGTGAACAACAGCTCCACCTGGAGCTGGGCTGCTGTGAGTCTCTGGAACGGCATAGCTGCAGCCCAGCTGCAGTGGGGCTGCCATAGGCTGCAGTGAGTGGCCAGCGGCCAGCACCCGGAGTGAGCTGCCAAGAGCCACTGTGAGCAGTTGTCCAGAGGCCAGCGACCAATCTGCCTCACCAGGAAGAGCACGATGACAATACCAACATGGACCAGTGAAGCCACATCCTCCACAACTAGACTGAAGAACAAAAGGACAGCAACTTGTCTGTTCCCCTTCCCCAATTCCCCAACGCTGTTCCCCTCCCCCAATTCCCCAATAAAATCTTTTAAAAAATGTAAAAAATCATTTTGAGCATCATGGACCAATCCCTCTAGTTTACAGACAGGGAAACAGAGGTCCAAGGAACTTGCTGATGGTCACATCAAGTCAGGGACTGTGTCAAGACTCAGAGCTAGTCCTGAGGACTCGGCCAGCCGGGCAGCCAGGAACCAAAACGTCTATACGTGGCTCTGCTCCATCCACCTCTACTGGCACTGGATAAGGTCATCTACAGACCCTTTGCTTCTCAGAGCAGGGTGATGGGGCCAAGGCAGGCTCCTCTTCAAGCCCTAACTGTAGCCCCTAGCTCCTCTCCTACCTGCAGTTCAGAGGTGGGACTCAAAGCCTGGCAGCTGTTTCTCCTGAAACCATAGAAACCTCCTTCTGCCAGTTTTTGTCTGCTGACCTCGGCCCTTCCTCCTGAAGTGTCCCCAGTGAGGCCTGGCTCCCATCTACCCTGAATGGTGAGAGACCCTGGAGACTGCCCCTACTTAGGGAGGCCTGGGTCCCCCACAGACCTGGCCCATGCCTGTCTTCCACGAGGCTTGGCACCTCCCCATGTGGGAGAGCCAGGGGAGCTGTGCCCAGCCTTCCCTGCCATCCCTCAGCTTGCCCCCTGCTGGCCCTGAAGATACACCAGGACCCCGCTTACAGAGGCCATGTCTTCCTTAGGCCTGCCTACCGTCACCCCAGTGGCCTCAAGCCCAGCAGGTAGCAAGGGTCTCCAGCTGCTAAAGGACTGGTCTTCACCAGATCTGCCTGGTGCTCCCCCAACACTGCCTTCCGGCCCACTGGGCATCCGAAGTCCTCCGCTTCTGGGAACCCAGTCCTTTCCAGTTGTTGGCAGCTTGCAGCCTTCTTCCAGGCCTGCTTCATCTGGAGTTAGCTTCCCCTCGCCTGGCCTCAGGGCACCTCTGGCCCCAAAGCCCTGGCAGCGTGGTCCCCTCCAGTGTTCCTCAGGACCCCCGGCTCAGCTGATGCCATGCTCTGTACTTGAGACTTGTTTTCTATGAAGCCCAGCAGTTGGCTCTGTTCCCTTCTGGTCCCCAGGCCCACCCACCTGATGTGCGGCACAAACCCTCCCCTACAGAGGAGGTGCTAAGACGCCTGCACCACTTCTTGCACTGGTCTCTCTCTGGAGCCTTGTGTCACTGACCTCAGTGGGACACAGCCCAATCCCTCTTCCTCCTCACCCATGGGCTCAGTGTCCACAGCCCCTGACTCTGGGGGACCCACACCAAAGGCCTGGACGAGCCCAGACCCACAGTTCCCTCCTTTCTGACTTCCGGCCTTTCCACAGGCTAGACACTTGAATCCTGGGCAGAGGAGTAATGGCCCTGCAAATGTTCCCCTCAAGTAGAGAGGCTGCTTGGCACCAGGCCCTGGCTCTCTGTCTGAGCGGGGCAGGGGAGTGTCTCCAAGGCCACCAGGGCAGAGGGAACAGTCCTGAGGAACCAATGCTCACAACTCCTGCCATGTGCCTGTCAGGTGACCAGGGACCCAGCTCTTTTGCCAACACAGTTTCTGGGACCCCCCATCCTAATTCACCCAGGGGCCATAGACACCACCCCAGGAGGTGACAGCCAGCTGGAAGGAGTGTCCGATATACTGCACCCTTTTATAGAGTACCCACTTTGGTGGAAAGGAACATGGACTCTGGGGAGACTACAGGAGCCCTCTTCCCTACCCCTGGGCAGGCGGGCTCTCAGCTCAGGAGTCGGACCAGAAAGTGAGACTGCCTGAGTCCTACCCTCAAGCAGAGCCTCCCTCTATATTTGTCTTTGCAGCTGCTAGCAGGCCCAGAGACCCAGTCATGTCTGGGTGGCCTGTGATCCACCCCACTGTGTCCCTCACCCCCAAGGAGAGTCTGGCTCCAGTCCTGGCCTGGAACTCGGATGCCTTCAAGTTGGAAGGCACAGCAAACAGGTGATTCCAAGCCGTGGAGGCTTACAGTCAAGGGAAGAAAGCGAATGTCCCACCTAACCTGCCAGATGATCTGCTGTCCCAGCGGGACAAAGGGGGCGGAGCCAGGCAGAGGAGCTGGGCCGGAAGGGCCCCCGGGGCTGTGAGGCAAATGCCGATGGTCCCCGGGGCGGGCAGGTCAGGTTGGGCCCTGCAGAGCCACGGGGGTAGTTCAGGAGGCTCCAGGAGCCTCCTCACCCACCACACCCTGCTTCAGGGCCAGGGCGGGAGTTGGACCCCTCTAGGGAGCCCCCGGCATTGCCCAGACAAGGAGGCACTGGGTAGGAGGTGGGCCGGGGTAGACTCACCTTCAGAGGTGAGGCTGCTCTCTTCCAGGGACAGGTTTCCCAGCACCTGCCCTGTGTCTTTCACCTTGTGGTACAGAGTCCAGAGGACTTGAGAGGGGTCCGGGTCATGGCCCCCAAACACAAGGGAGGCATTCACAGCTACAGAGCCACATCCTGACAGGGGCCCAGGAGAGGCGGGGAGGGCCTGGGGCTGGATGGGGACCTGGCTGGTACAAGAGTCAGCCAGTGCCCCGAATGAGGGAAGCCCACTGAGGAAGCTGTAGACTGCACAGAAAAGAGCCTTCCTGGGTGACGTCACCCATCTGGGCCTCAGCTGCCTCCTCTATAAAATAGCCAGCAGAGCAAAAAGCAGGAGAGAGTAAGTTCCCTTGGACGCCCCAACAAGCTGGCTCTAATGGGAGCAAGGTGAAGCCCACCCAGGGAGAGCCTGGAGTAGGGAAAGCCAGCCAGGCTGCTGCTGGCTGTGAGCTGGCAGGAAGCCAGCCTGACCAAACTGAGAAAAGCACCCTTGGCGGTTTCACAAGGAGCAGGCCCTGGAGAGAGGGAAGGGACACATCTGGGCATCGCTGAAAGCCTGTGGGCGACCGAAAAATCGACTACATCCTGATGAGGCAGCCTGGCCTCAGCATGGGATTGAAGGAGTTTGTGGGGAGAGACCTGGAAACCAGCAGGCTCAAGATCCAGGGTCACTTTCCTTCATCCTTCCCCTGAGTTTTGTGCTGTGCTAGCCTGGGGCTGGAGAGACAAAACTTTTGTTCAGACCCAAAGCAGGGAAGTCAGAGAGAGAGATTTCAGTTCATTAAAAAGGGAAATTTCTAACCAGCTGGGAGCAAGGCTTGGAGAGACAATGATAGTGAGCTCCCCATCTCTGGGATTAATCAAGCCCCTGTACGCCTACACTGGGAGGGATTTGCCCTAGGACTCAGAGTCCACACTGAGCTCACAACTCAAGCGGAGCTGTGATGATTTGGAAGTCCTCCGCCTTCTCATGAGATTGCAGGACTGGTATCCACTGGCAAACCTGGCTTTGAGTCTCCCCCAGCATCTGCAGAAGCTCAGAACCAGAAAGGGCACCACCCCAGGGGATTTGTATCTTTCTTTTTTTTTTTTTTAAAGATTTTTTTATTGGGAAATTAGGGAAGGGAACAGTGTTGGGGGATTGGGGAAGGGGAACATTGTGTTTTTCCCAGGACCCATCAGCTCCAAGTCAAGTTGTTGTGCTTCAATCTTAGTTGTGAAGGGCGCAGCTCAGCTCCAAGTCCAGTCACTGCTTTCAATCTAGTTGTGGGAGAGGGGGATGCAGCCCACCATCCCACGTGGGAGTTGAACCGGCAACCTTGTTGTTAAGAGCACAAGGTCTCACCAGATGAGCCATCCGGCTGGCTGCTGGCAGCTCAGCAGCTAGGGCGCAGCTCACTGACCCGTGTGGGAATCAAACCAGCAACCCTGTTGCTCAGAGCTCGCGCTCTAACCAACTGAGCTACCCAGCCGGCCTATTTACATGTCATTTAAAGGCCCCTGGCCCCAAGGAAGTGCCTTGGTGCTCTTGTTGCCCCTGCCTTCGCCACCACATTCAGACAATGCCTGGCACCCCTACCCAAATCTGCAGCTGGAACTGGGGCTCAGAGCAGGCAGGTCACACAGCACAGCAGTGACAGGACCAGACATGGACCTCCTGCCTGCCCATCCAGGGCTCTTCTTGGTCCCCAAGGCGCTCCTGGACACGGAGGAGGCTGGATAAGGCTGGCAGGACGGGGCAGTCTAGACTGCGCAGTGCTCTCATGGCCTGCAGAGGCACAGACCGGCTGGCAGGCAAGTAGTGAATTGAGAGATTGCTAGCTCACCTGAAGGGCAGGACATCAACACTCTCAAAGCTGGAGAAGTCTTTGTGATAGATGGGCCAGAGCTAAGGACAGGCAGAGGCATTGGAGGGCAGACTCAGATAGAACCCCACGGATGACAGGCAAGAGGCCAGGGCACACTCTCTGTCATGGTTCCCAGGCAAGAGGCAGATTTTGTATGGGAACTCTGCCAGGGGTTGGGGAGCGGAGCGTTGTGGGCCCTGATGCTATTTGGGGTGGAAAAGAATGCCAGGGGCCCTCGAATCCCTGTCTAGTGCGCTGGTAGGTGGGGTCTCGGGGAGAAGGGGAGTTCTCTCCCCACACCACCTCCTGGAAGTATTTCTGCCTGGGCTCTCCCTCCCTGCTCACTTTTCTACTTAAGTTTCCAACCCCACACACTCCTCCCCACACCCAAAGGAAAGGCACAGGGTGGGTGTTTATTCTTTTATTCATTCCCTCATTCATTCGGCACTCCCGGAGCCCCTGGATGTACCCAGTCTGTGCCCAGCTGCCCTCAAGGAGCTCATGGCTTGTGGAGGCAGGCGGGGGAGGACAGTGTGGGAAAGACAGCACCAGAGGGTCAGCCTTCACCTGGCAGAAAGGGCAGTGGAGGGCACGAGAAGATTCACGGTGACTGGACAGTTTGTGCCAAAGCACAGAGGTATGGCTGGCCCTGTATGCTCAGGAAGCAAATCGGTTGGGCAGGCTGAGGTCAGCATCCAGCAGCTGGCGTCGGACATTGTCACTCAGCAGCTGGGGCTCCAGGGAGGCAGAGATCCGGAGGGGCAGCTGAGAAGGCTTCACTGGTCCTGGGGAGGAGGGTCCTGAACCCTGCACTGAGGGCCTGGCTGGGACGAAGCAGGGAAGAAGACTGGGAGGGGGGCAGCACCCCCAGGGGAGCCTGGGCAGCCAGAGGGAAGGTGGGAGGCACGGCTGAAGAAGAGGGTGGCCGAGGAGTCTGGGCTGCCAGGGATCACTGGCCCAGGCTGAGATGCCCACATAAGAGTGGCTAGCCTGCAGCCCAGCAAGGGGGAGGCTGGAGATGTGGGTGAGAAGACCTGTGATTGTGGGGGGAGCACAGACATGGAAGAGTCCGGAGAAGTTCTGGCTGTGATGGTGAAGGAAGATGATGTTGGTGACTGACATGGTGGTTGTGGTGGTGGTGAGGAAGCTGATGGTGACAGCAGCAAAGACAGAAGTGCAGGTGATGGTGACGATAGCGTGATGATGACTGTGAAGAGGGTGCAGCTAAGGGCAGTGACAGCATTAAAGGGCCTCTGGTTCCAGACTGGATGCCAGGCCATTTCTGACCCTGAGCCCAGTGTGAGGACTGCGGGGGAGGGGGAATGTACAGCCCTGACCACCGTGGGGCTACAGAGAGAGGAGGCTCTGTGGCAGCCAACCTGTTAGCAATTGATGGAAACACAGGTGGTTCCCTGGGTTACTAAGGAAACGGCCTTCTCTGGGGCCCTCAGAGCCAATGTCAGAAGTGGGGCTGCCCCTGGCCCAAAGTTTTTAGCCCTTGATACAGATGGATCCAGGCTTTGGGGTTGGTATACCTGCCCCTGAGCCAGGCTATCAGTTGCAGGGATCCAGATGTGGGCTCAGGAGTGCTCCAGCTGGCTGACAGGCTGCTTCAGAGATGACACATGGAAGCAGCATGGACTGTCACAGACAACCCAGGGGCCTCGCTGGACTTTAGCCCAACCCTGAGATACTTTAGGTTAAGAGAAGCCTGCGAGGGTGATGAGGCAGCAATCTCTGGAGATCCAGGGACCAAGGTCCCCTCTGCAGGTCCAGACACATAGAAGGCTAGTTGGGACTGGGTGACCCTGTAGGCTCAGCCACTGCTGATGGAGCTGGTCCAGGTATGGCCCTGCCTGAGTCCCTAGGAGTTCCCAAAGGGGCAGGCTGTTCCGAGTGGGGATGCAAGGCCAAGGGAAAGGCTAGAGGAGCTTCCTGGTCTCCAGATGCTTCTGAGGAGGGCCCCAGCCTTGTGTCCTCTCAGCTGAGGGAGAAACACCAACAAGGACTATACCGAGGAGTTCAATGACAGGAGTTTCTTCTCGCGGATGTGCCAGACGCCAAAGGAGACCAGCCCAGGTCTTTGAGAGCTGGAAGAAGGCACAAGGCAAAAGTCAAGACCACAGCGGCAAACCAGGGGAGGCCTGTTCTGTCTGCCACCCGGTGGGGTGGGCACAGCCGCTCAGACAGCTGCCCCCCCACTTTAGGGGCCTGGGAAGGGCCAAATCCTGGCCCCAGCTCTGCCCCCAGACCCCTGAACGACCCTGGCAGAAACCTCCCCTCTCTGATCCCAGCCCACCAGAGATGGGAAACCCTGCCCTGCCACCCAGAAAGGGGGAGCATGAGGATAAGGGGCACACCTCTGTGTCCCTCTCATCTCTCCCAGCCCAGCTCCGCCCCACTGCAGGGTTCCCTCCCCAAAGGAACGAAGACCTCTCCTGTGAGGTTCAGGCCCACCATGGTGCTGGGAAGAGGTGCTCAACTGTCCATCGTGGGACAAGGTTATTATAATACCTTATCACATTCCCAGCACACGGGGTGTTTCTTGAGGACTGGGTGGGGTGTGGAGCCATCTCTGAAAAGCTTGGGGATTAATACCATACCTGTATACAAGTATGCACTGAGCCCCATGGGGGCCGCTCTCTGCCAAGTTCCTCCAAGTAAGTGACCCTGAGGGCCCTCAGGGAGCCCCAAGCCTGGCTGACTGAGGAGGGGATCCTGGCCCTGTCTCAGGGTCCCCCAGCTGCCTGAAGCCAGACTGCAGGGAAAACAGGGAAGGTCAGGCCAGGTGTGGGAGTTGGTTGAGGGGGAGGACTCCTATTCCCCAGGTGAGCAGGTGAGGTGTGGGACAGGCCCCAGGGCCAGGCTGCCCCGCCTGCACTGCCCAGCCAGGAGAATGTCACAGCAGGAAGGCACTGCCCAGCCACGCTGAAGGCTCCTGCTGTTTCCCAGCCTCTGGAATCAGGGGACAGACACCCTCTCAAGCACCCCTTCGAGATTGCAGCCCAGTGCTGAGCTGTGGTTAGCGGACAGCCTCCAGCTGCCCGTGCAGCTCTGCCCTCGCTGCCCGGCCCCTGCTGCCCGGCCCACTTGGCGGTCTCCAGCAGAGCTCTTTCCTCGGGTTGCAGACCCTGCTGAACGAGGCCCCACAGCCTGAGAGGTTATGGGCCTCAAGGCCCATTGAGGGAGAGTTTAAAGTCCTGTCTGGGGTTCAAATGTCAGGTGGGGTGCCCTTCACTGAGGTGGTGATGGTCCCAGTGGGGGTGGGCGCATTAATGGTGTTGACGGAGGGGTGGGAATGGCTATGGTGACAGTGGCAGTCATGGCAGAGTTGTGATATGGCAGAGTGCTAACCATGGTGACAGCTCTGTGTCCAGGAGGGATGGAACTTAGTGGGAGGCAGGGACCTTAACAGCCGTGCCCCACTCCCACCGCTGCCCCAGTCCTGTAGCTGCTTGGCCCCTTCTCCCATTTCATCGGGTTGGATGGGGAGCCTGCAGGAGGGAGGAGCAGAAAACGGCCCCAAGCCCAACCCCATGTTAGGCCCACATGCGATCCTGGCCCGAGACCTGCCTGGGGATGCTGAGTGGGGCAAGGGTAGGCTTTGTGTACGGGGGTCTTCCCAGGGCCCCACCACTGCCCTGCCACGTGGGTGCGCAGGCCCAGAGTGGTGTGGGGCCTTGCCAAGAGCCTTTTCCTAGTCCTTGCTCATGCCCCTATAGACACAGGAAAGGGCTGCAGTGGCCCTAAGAGGGCAGGAAGGGTGGGGTGGGGCTGGCATCTGCATGGGATCCCGGCACAGGGGGTCAGACTGCTGCATCCTCACTCTGGGGGCCTCAGGAAGGTGTCAGCTCTTTCCAAGTCCTCCTGCCAGGCTCCTGGCCTCTGTGGGACCTCCATGAGGGTCAGTGGCTTTCAGACGGTAGGGAGCTCAGCCAGACTGCCGCACCTCCTCTCTCCCCACCCACTCTCCTTTTCTAAGGAGAAAAATCCCCATGACCCGCCCGCACCCCAAACACATCTCAGCCTTGCCCTGTCTCACTGTTCAATCCTCTGCTGTCAACCTGAGTTCCTCTGTCTGCACACACCCCCAAGTCCCTTCTGGGTGAAGTGGTTACAGGTCCAGGCTTGGCCAGTGGGAGGTGGGATGCCCCCCATCAAGGACAGGGAGGGAAGCTGTGATCTTTTGCCACTTCTGCCTCCAGTCTTGATTTCATCTCCCCTATTCTCACCATAGCCCTTCCATGGGCCCCTCCTATCCTGCAGGTCTGTGACCCCGGCCCCTAGGCCAAACAACCCACCATGGCATCCCCATTCTGTCTCCCTTGCTTGGATGCCCAGGTCTTGCCTGATAGACCTGGTGATGCCAGGAAGCTTTTGTCTCCGGAAGTCTCAGTGCCTCACAGAGCAGGGTGTTAAATGCGTCAGCACCATCTGCCCAACCCCTGTCCAGCCTGACAGGCCGCCCCGACTTCCAAGCACCCTCAGAGCCAGGAAGACTTGGTTCTGATAGCTCCAGACCAAGAGTGAAGGCCGCCCACAGCGTAAGACCCTGGGTCCTCATCTCCTGGCCCCTCCAGCTCCCCTCTGGGCCAGGCAGGACTGGAGCCCAAGCTGGCAGGGATCTGGCAGACCTAGACTCCTGCTAGAGATTCTCAGAGCTGAGGCCTGCCTCGCAGCAATGGACAAAGCAGGAGCCCCTTGGGTGGGATGAGGGGCAGAAACATGACCGAGGGCTCTGAGGTCAGGCTCCAGTAGCTGGAGCTGGACATATGCTTTCTAGCCACAAAGGACCTCTGAACCAAGAACCATTTTACAGAGAAAGCCCAGTTGAGAACTGGAGAGCAGGGCTCAGCCTGTGTCTGGGATGAGGGCCTAGGGTTTGCCCGGGGTTGGGGCTCAGTCTGGGACAAAGTTGGCACTGGAATTGGTATTTGAGCTGGGCTAGACCTGGGCTCTCTCACTGCTCTTCCCCTGTACTGGCCTCCCATTGGAGGTCCTCTCAACACTTGAAATAGCCCATCCTAATACCTGAATAAATCTAGTGGGAATTCTAGCCTTGGATCAACAAGATTTCAATGAAAGAACTTTTGGGGGTGACCAATTAGCTCAGTTGGTAAGAGCATAATGCTGATAACACCAAGGTTGCCAGTTCGATCCCCACATGGGCCACTGTGAGCTGTGCCCTCCTTAAAAAGAATCAACTATGCCATTGTAGCATGAAAGCAATGTGTGAACAATGACCATCGCTGTTCTCCAATAAAATAAAAAACAAACAAACAAACAAACAAACAAAAACTTTTAGAAGCTCCTTGGGTAATACTCCTCAGCTCCAACCCCTCAGCCAGCGTCTTCCCTGGCATTCCGACTAGCTATGCTCGGCTATGCTGTGTTGAATTCTTCCCCCCTTTATGGCTCCTCCCTAACACAGCTGAGTAAAGATGGGAGCCCTCTCTCTGTGATAACCGGGGCAGCGGCTTTCCACAGGGCTTCATTCTATTTGACTCTTGAGGGCAGGAGGAGGGGGCTGCACTGGGGTTCACCCTGTGTCCCTAGTCCAGCATCAGAAGAGAGGGTGTGTGGAGACCCAAAGGGTCCTGGAGAGCAGGACAGCAGTGGGCAAGGTGGAACCCCAAGGGGAGGACAGGACAGACCAGTCATCTCAGGGCTGACCAGACAGACCTTTGCCTAGACACATGGGGAACGGGGCCAGCGGAAGCTCAGCTTTGCCTGTGTAGCTTGCAGAGGCAAGGCCTCTCCAGCTGCAGAGGTGGGTGCAAATCTGGGCCTGCCCTTCCTGGCACTCTCCTCTGGCTCCCAAATACCCTGTGGCTCCCAAATACCCAAGTGCCTGCCAGATCCAGACCTTAGTTCCTGTTACCTTGTTTCTCAGAAACGGGTTGCTATGATGGTCTGAGGGCTCCCGCCACTTGACCAGAACAGAACAGGGGCTGACAGGAGGAACAGGGGAAGTGTGTAGGACCCAAGGACCCTCCACATATTCTGCCAAAGTCTGAATTCCCCACAGGCTCCAGCCTGCCTTGCTGACAGTCCTGGCCCCACACCCAGACTAGCTCCAGCATGAGCCCCTCCGCTCTCCCATGCCCTGCCGCTCTCTTGCTGAGGTGGTCACATGCTGGCTCTGAGGAGGCAGTATAAGAGAGGAAACAGCACCTTCCAGCTCATTGTGTTTCCAGGGAGAGTGTTGGCAGCAGAGAGAACAGCCTTAGCGAAAATGTACAGGTGAGTCAGCTCGTGAGGAGGGGGAGGGGGGTACCTTCTCCACCCTCCAGCCACATTCCAGAGCCTCCAGCTCCCAGAATCAGGGACTCAGCCAAGGCTCCCTCAGGCTCCGAGAAAGGTCCCTGCCTACTTCCTCATCACCCAGGTATACATGATGTCACCCCACATCTTCCAAGCAGGCTGACAGGGTCAGAATCATTCTGTGAGCCCTTGCCCAGGCCAAGGACAAGTAGAGGTCCCTGCTGAATGAGACTTTTTGTCTCCCTTCTGCACCCTAGCACTGCCTCTCCTCTGCCCACCTGTGTCCTACCTGTGACCTGTCTCTCTCTCTCCTGGGAATAATGATGCCCCAAGAAGGAAACCTGGCCCTGGACTCCCTGGTCAGAGGTCTGACACCTGATGCCACTCCTTCCTGAGCTTTTTGCCCAAGCTGGTACCTTTCCTGCTGGAACCTCTGGCTGGATTCCCCACTTACCAAGTCAGGTGGTAGGTGGGGTTGAAAAATAATTTAAAAAAAGAAATCATGACTCTCATATAGATAAAGATGAGCACATGTTAAAGGTTGTGTTTAATTCACTATTAATCAGGGAACCAAGCAGATATTACAAACAGTTCAAAGAAGAAGTCAAAGAAGCATAAATTAAACGGAGTAAATGAACGCTGAAAAAAAATTATAAATGTAAAACTGGCCTTTCCTTTGACAGGGAGTCAACTGAATCTCCAGCGAACAATTTATTTGCATGATTATCAACAAAAATCATTTTTCATTGCCATCTGCCATCTACAATATACAGAATAGTAAAAAAAAAAAATGTGGTTTCAGAGAAGTGGAATGACACCTTCAATGTGCTAAAATAAAATAACTGCAGATTCAAGTTCGATACATAGCAAAAATTCTGTCATAAAAGAAGGCAAAGGACAGCCCGGTGGCTCAGTTGGTTTGAGTGCAAGCTCTGAGCAACAGGATTGCCGTTTCGATTCCCACATGCATCTTCCACAACTAGATTGAAGACAATGACTTGAGCTGAGCTGCTGATGGGTGGCTGGATGGCTCAGTTGGTTAAAGCACAGGCTCTTAACAACAAGTTTGCTGGTTTGACTCCCGCATGGGATGGTGGGCTGTGCCCCCCACAACTAGATTGAAAACGGTGACCAGACTTGAGGCTGAGCTGCACCCTCCACAACTAAGACTGAAAGACAACAACTTGACTTGGAGCTGATGGGTTTGGAAAAAGCACATTGCTCCCCAATAAAGTAAAAAAAAAAAAAGGCAAAATAAAGATATTTGCAGACACATAAAAGCTGAGAGAATTTGTCACAAGCACACCTAAGAGGTATTTTTTAGGGAGAAGGAAATCTATCCAAGATGGAAGGTCAGGTATGCAATTGAGAAAAATATAAATATACATATATAAAACCACACAGATTTCCAGTGAAGATGGTGGAGTAAGTAAATGCTGTGCTTGCTTCTTCTCACAACCACATCAAAATTACAACAAAACTACAGAACAATTATTGAGAATTGCCTAAACACTAGCTGAACAGAACTTCTATAACAGAGCCTCAGTGCCAGGAAGAGGAGTCCCCACAATATCTGACTGTGAAAATCAGCAGGATTTCATATGGGTAAGACAGGGCTGCTGTAGACATAGTCATCCTCTTAAAGAGGCCCAACACAGATTCATTTGCTCACCAACAAACACCCTGACCTCCAGCAAGGGGACAGCAGCTCAAATTGCACAGTTGTCTGGGAGGGACAGCTCTCTCCCAGACAGAAGTGCTGGCAGGCAGCATTGTTCCTTTGTTGAGCACTCCCCCAACACAGCTGGCAGGTGCAGGAGGGCACCAAATCTGACTCGCCATCAACTTGGCTAACACCACGAACACCACCCTGCTGATTCCCTGAGACCCTGCCCCACCCAACTCACACACCAGCCCCAAACTCTTTCAGGAGCTGTTCATCACAAGCAGCTGGCCTTGGCCCATGTTGCAGACTTCCCTAAAATCTCTCAATGGTCCACAAACCCAAAACAAGCAATAGCTGCCCTAGGCATGCCCTGTACATTTTGTTAATTGGCCCTGAGCCCAGCACTAATGGCAGCCAGCCTTGGTTCACAGCTTAGCCTCTACTGGTTCCTCCAAGCCCAGCAAAGGCAGCTACCAACCACAGATCACTTTGTAGCTCCTAGCAGGTGATCCTGGGCTAGATATAGGAAATGGCTGACTTAAGCCTGCACTGAAACCCCTCCCAAGAGGCCCCAGAACCAACATAGCTGGTGGCCAGCTTCAGACCACTCCAGAGCACCACCCAACCACCTCCAAAAATGACACACACGAAGGGAAGATTGGGCAGGCACCAGAGCCCCACAAAAGCAAGTCCTGCACCATGGGGTCAGCCCCTGCACAGCAGCTCATTCTCTGTAGTCACAGGCAGTCCTCAGAGTCAGTCAGCCTTAGGGTTAATTCCACCCACTGATGTGCCAACATCAATCAAGGCTCAACTACAACAAGAGGGCACACAAAACCCACACAAGGGACACTCCCAACTCAAGAGACCAAGAAGACTGTGCCACTGGGCCCCACAGGACACCTACTACATAAGGCCACCCTGCCAAGATTAGGAGACATAGCAGATCTGCCTAACACATACAAACAAACACAAGGAGGCAGCCAAAATAAGGAAACAAACAAATATGTCCCATGAAAGAACAGGACAAACCTCCAGAAAAAGAACTAAACAAAATGGAGACAAGCAATCTACCAGAAGCAGAATTCAAAATACTGATTATAAGGATGCTCAATGAACATAGGGTGAGAATAGATGAAGTCAGTGAGAACTTAAAAAAAAAAAAAAGAGAGACAGGAAACATAAAACTGGAGATAGAAACCGTAAAAATGAACCAGTCAGAAATATAGAACGCGGGCCGGCAGAGTGGCGTGGTGGTTAAGAGCTGGCTTGGGATGCCAGCGGCCCGGGTTCGGATCCCACATATGAGGGCCAGTGACACTGCCCTCAAAAAATAAAATAAAATAATAAAAAACATTTAAAAAAAAAGTTAAGGCAGCAGAAGCCAGCGTGAGCAGCAGGCAGCCAGCGTGAGCTGTCAATAGCCATGGTGAGCGGCTTTCCAGAGACCAGCGACCGATCTGCCTCATCCGGGAAGAGCGCAATGACGATACCAACATGGGCCAGTGAAGCAATGTCCTCCACAAGTAGACTGAAGAACAAAAGGACAGCAACTTGTCTGTTCCCCTTCCCTGATTCCCCAACGCTCTTCCCTTCCCCCAATTCCCCAAATTTTTTTTTTAAAAAAATAAAGAAAGAAAAAAGTTAAGGCAGCAGAAAGCACCCAATCGAAACAACAAAAAGAAAAAAATAATACCAAAAAATGAGGACAGTTTAAGGGGCCTCTGGGACAACATCAAGCAAACCAACATTCTCATCATTGGGGTACCAGAAGGAGAAGAGAGAGAGCAAGGAATTGAAAACCTATTTGAAGCAATAATAACTGAAAACTCTCCTAACCAAATGAAGCAAATAGACATACAAATCCAGGAAGTGCAGAGAGTCCCAAGTGAGGTGAACCCAAAGAGGCCCACACCAGACACATTATAATTAAAATGCCACAGGTCAAAGACAAAGAGAGAATCTTAAAATCAGCAAGAGAAAAACAGTTAGTTACCTACAAGGGAGCTTCCATAAGATTGTCAGATGATTTCTCAACAGACACTTTGCAGGCCAGAAGGGATTGGCAGGAAATATTCAAAATGATGAAAAGAAAGAACCTATAACCAAGATTACTCTACCCACCAAGGCTGTCATTTAGAATCAAAAGAGACATAAACAGTTTTCCAGACAATAAAAAGCTAAGAGTTCATCACCACCAAACCAGTATAACAAGAAATGCTTAAGGCACTTCTTTAAGAAGAAGGGGAAAGGGCCGGCCGAGTGGTGCGGTGGTTAAGTGCTGGCTTGGGAAGCCAGCGGCCCCGGTTCGGGTCCCACATATGAGGGCCAGTGACACTGCCCTCAAAAACACACACACACACAAAAAAAAAAAACAAGAAGAAGAAAAAGGGGAAAGAAAGATAACAAAATATTAGTAATAAAGTGGCAGGCCGGCCGAGTGGCTCAGTTGGTTAAGAGCACAAGCTCTGAGCAACAGGGTCACCAGTTCGATTCCCATATGGACCAGTGAGCTGCGCCTGAGCTGAGCTGCTGCTGAGCTGCCAGGTGGCAGGATGGCTCAGCTGGTGAGAGCACATGCTCTTAACAACAAGGTTACGGTTGACTCCTGCATGGGATGGTGGGCTATGCCCACCCACAACTAATATTGAACACAGCACCTTGAGCTGAGCTGCCTGAGCTGCCAATGGGTGACCAGATGGTTGAGTGGTTAGAGCGTGCACTGTTAACAACAAGGTTGCCCTGTTTGGCTCCCGCATGTGATGGTGGGTTACGCCCATCCACAACTAAGACTGAACATGGCACCTTGAGCTGGGTGGCCACAAGCTGCCGCCAGGTGGCCGGATGGCAACTGGACTTGGAGCTGAGCTAGCTGCGTCCTCCACAACTAAAATTTCGAAGGACAAAAACTTGGCTGTTCCCTTTCCCCAATTCCCCAACACAGTTCCCCTTCTCCAATTCCCCAATAAAATCTTGAAAAAAAAAAAAAGAGACCCACTTCAGATCAAAAGACACACATAGATTGAAAGTAAAGGGATGGAAAATTATTTCATGCAAGTGAAAATGAAAAGAAAAAACCAACACTGGGTGGCAATGCTTATATCAGATGAAATAGACTTTAAAATAAAGGCAATAACAAGAGACAAAGAAGGATATTTCATATACAATAGCCAAGATATGGAAGCAACCTAAGTGTACATCAATAGACAATTGGATAAAGAAGATGTAGTACATATTGGGCATGCCAAAGAAACGTAGATAAGTGGACACTTTGGCTAACTTTGCTCAAGCAGTTGTTGGCCATAATCAGAAGTGTCGGGGGCCGGCTGAGTGGCACATTGATTAAGAGCTGGCTTGGGGTGCCAGAGGCCCCGGGTTGGGGCAGTGACACTGCCCTCTACAGCTAACAACAGCTCCACCTGGAGCTGGGCTGTGTGAGCCCCGGCGATGGTGTGGGCTGCAGCCCCTGCTGCAGTGGGCTGCCATGGGCTACAGTGAGTGGCCGGCAGCCAGCTTGAGCAGTTGGCAGCCAGCGTGAGCTGCCAATAGCCGCGGTGAGCGACCATCCAGAGGCCAGCGACCGATCTGCCTCATCTGGGAAGAGCGCAATGATGACACCAACATGGGCCAGTGAAGCAACATTCTCCACAACTAGACTGAAGAACAAAAGGACAACAACTTGTCTGTTCCCCTCTCCTAATTCCCCCCAAAAATAAGAAGTGTCTGGACACTGATGGTAACCACTTTGAGTACCTAATTGCAGAAGTCAAATGTGACTTCCATTCATCTTTTGTTATCTGTATATATTGAGTGTTACCATTTTAATAGTTTTTTCCTTTCTAAAAATGTGTATACATTTTTTGGCACCCTCTGTATATACAATGGAATATTACTCAGCCATACAAAGAAAGAAATCTTACCATTTGTAATAACATGGATGGACTAGAGGGTATTATGCTATGTGAAATAAGTCAGAGAAAGACAAATACAATATGATTTCGCTTATATATGGAAATCTAAAAAACAAAATGAACTAACAAACAAAACAGAAACAAGCTCAGATACAGAAAGCAAGTTGATGGTTTCCAGATGGGAGGAGGCGGTAGGGAGCTGAATGAAAAGAGGAAAAGGGGTAAGAAGTACAAATTGGCGGTTACAAAATAGTCACAGGGATGTAGAGTACAGCATAGGGAATATAGTCAATAATATGGTAATAGCTATGTATGGTGCCAGGTGGGTACTAGACTTATCAGCAGGATTACTTCATAAATTATATAAATGTCTAATCACCATGTTGTACACCTGAAACTAATAGAATATTGAATGTCAACTCTAATTGAAAAAAAATTGTAAAGAATTAGTGAACTTGAAGATTATCAAGGCTGAGGAACAGAAAGAGAACAAATTGAAGAAAAGTGAACAGAGCTTAAGGGACTTGTGGGACACTATCAAGCTGACCAACATATGCATCATGGGAGTCCAGATCGGGAAGAGAGAGAGAAAGGGGCAGAAAGACCATTTTAAGAAATAATGGCTGGGGGCCGGTCGAGTGGCCCAGTGGTTAAGCGCTGGCTTGGGAAGCCAGCAGCCCCGGTTCAGGTCCCACACATGAGAGCCAGTGACACTGCCCTCAAAAAATAAATAAATAATGGCTGGAAACTCCCCAAATTTGTTGAAATACATCAATATAAACACCTAGAAAGCTCAATAAACTCTATGTAAGATGAACTCAAAGAGATAAACTTTCAAAAGACAAAGACAAAGAGTAAATCTTGAAAGCACCAAGACAGAAGCAAATCATCACATACAAAGGATCCTCAATGAGATTTTTTGCAGATTACTCATTAGAAACTTTGGTTGCCAGATAGTGGGATGATATATTCAAAGTGCAAGAAGAAAACAAAAACTCAACCAAGAATTGTATATCTGGTAAAATGTCCTTAAAAAATGAGGAGGAAATCATGAAATTTCCAGGAAAACAAAAACTGAGGGAGCTCATGACCACTGGACCTAGCCTACAGGAAATGCTCGAAGGAATTCTATAAGGTGAAATGAAAACATAGCAGACAGTAACTCAAAGCTGCATGGAAAAATAAATATGAGGATAAAGGTAAATACATGAGCAATTATGCAATCTAATGTTATTGTAACATATTTTTTGACTTGATTTAAGAGACTGTTGCATTTATGAAAAAGAACATTAGTGTAAAAAAAGCTAGTATTGGGTCGGCTGAGTGGCACGGTGGTTAAGCGCTGGCTTGGAACGCCAGCAGCCCTGGTTTGAGGGACGTCCCACATGTGAGGGCCAGTGACACTGCCCTCAAAAAAAAAACACAACTCAAAAAAGCTAGTATTACTGCAACTTTGGTGTGCAACTCCATATCTTTTTTCTACATAATTTAAAAGATTTATGCATTTAAAATAATCATTAGTTGGGGCTGGCCGAGTGGCTCAGTTGGTTAAGAGCTCGCTCAAGAGTGTGAGCTGAGCTCTGAGCAACAGCAGTTCGATGCCCAGCTGAGTTGCCGCTGAGCTGCCAACAGGTGGTAGGATGGCTCAGCTATAAATAAATAAATAAATAAATAAATAAATAAATAAATAAAATAATCACTTTATTTTGGGGGGTACATAAGGTATACAGATATAATTTTGTGACATCAACAACTGAAAGGGGTGGAGATGGAGCATAAAGAAACAGTTTGTTATTGAAGTGAAGCTGAGTTGGTCCAAAGGTTGTGGGTTATTGTTAAGCTGTTAAGCTGTTAAGCTGAAGTGAAGCTGGTATAAATTCAAATTAGAGTGTTACAACTTTAAGATGTCAAATATAATCCCTATGGTAACCACAAAGAAAATAGGTATTGAATATACATAAAAGGAAATGGGGGAGGAATTTAAATATTTCACTACAAAAATCAACTAAATACAAAAGAAGATAGGATTGCAGGAAATGATGGACAAAAAAGGCTATAGAAGTCAGTCTCTCCTATCAGTAATTTTTCAAATGTAAATGCATTGAAATCTTCAAATAAAAGATATATACCAGATGGATAAAAACACATGATCCAGCTACACACTGTCTACAAGAGACTCACTTGAGATCCAAAGACACAAATATGAAAGGATGGAAAAAGATATTCCACACAAATAGTATCCAAAAGAGAACAGGGGTGGATATACTAAATTATCTTAATAGACTTTAAATCATAAAAGATTATAAGAGACAAAGAAGGACATCATATACTAATAAAAGGTTCAATATAGCAAGAAGACATAACAATTATAAACATTTATGCCTCTAATGACAGACATCAAAATACAGGAAGCAAAAATTGACAGAACGGAAGGGAGAAATAGACACTTCTAAAATCATAGTTGGAGACTTCAATACCCCCCTCACAGTAATGGATGGAACAACCAGACAGGAGATAAGTTAGCAAATAGAGGAGGACTTATACAATGCAATAGACCAAGTAGATCTAACAGTCATATACAGAACACTCTACCCAACAAAGGAAAGCCCTGGATCTGATGTTTTCACTAGTAAATTCAACCAACATTTAAGGAACTAGTACCAATCCTTCTCAAACTTAAAAAAAAAAAGTCTGAACAGTGGGACATTCTAACTCATTCTAAGAGGCCAACATAATCCTGATACTAAAGCCAGACAAAAACACTACAAGAGGGCCGGCCGAGTGGCACATTGGTTAAGCGCTGGTTTTGGCATGCCAGCGGCCCCGGTTCGGATCCCACATGAGGGCCAGTGACACTGCCCTCTACAGCTAACAACAGCTCCACCTGGAGCTGGGCTGTGCGAGCCCCTGTGATGGTGTGGGCTGCAGCCCCTCCTGCAGTGGGCTGCCATAGGCTACAGTGAGTGGCCCGCAGCCAGCGTGAGCGGCTGGCAGCCAAGCATGAGCTGCCAATAGCCGCGATGAGCGACATCCAGAAGCCAGCGACCTATCTGCCTCATCCGGGAAGAGCGCAATGACGATACCAACAGTGAAGCAACATCCTCCGCAACTAGACTGAAGAACAAAAGGACAGCAACTTGTCTGTTCCCCTTTCCCGATTCCCCAACGCTGTTCCCCTCCACCAATTCCCCAATAAAATCTTTAAAAAAAAAAAACAACACTACAAGAAAAGAAAACTATAGACCAATACCCCTTATGAACATGGATGCAAAAATCCTCAACAAAATACTAGCAAAAAGAATTCTTAAAAAGATTATACACAAGACCAAGAGGGATTTATTCCTGGAATGCAACAATGGCACAACATATGAAAATTGATCAATGTAATACATCATATCAACAAAATGAAGGGGAAATGCCACCTGATAACCTCAATTGATGCAGAAAAAGTATTTGACAAAATTTAACGCCCTTTCATGATTTAAAACACTCAACAACTAGGAATATAATAAAAACCCCAAGGGCCGGCTGAGTGGCACGGTGGCTAAGCACTGGCTTGGGAAGCTAGCGGCCCTGGTTCAATCCCACATATGAGGGCCAGTAACACTGCCCTCAAATAAAAAATAAAAAAAATAAAAAAAATCCAGCAGGACCAGCAGAGTGGCACATTGGTTAAGAGCTGGCTTGGGACGCCAGCGGCCCCAGTTCAGATCCCACATATGAGGGCCAGTGACACTGCCCTCTACAGCTAAGATGGCGAACAACAGCTCCACCTGGAGCTGGGCTGCTGTGAGTTCCCGGAATGGCATACCTGCAGCCCTGCTGCAGTGGGCTGCCATAGCCTACAGTGAGTGGCTGGCAGCTGGTGTGAGCTGCCAAGAGCCGCTGTGAGAGGCTGTCCAGAGACCAGCGACCAATCCACCTCACCCAGGAAGAGCGCAATGATGATACCAACACAGGCCAGTGAAGCAACATCCTCCACAACTAGGCTGAAGAACAAAAGGACCGCAACTTTTTGGTTACCCTTCCCCGGTTCCCCAGTGCTGTTCTCCTCCCCCAATTCCCCAATAATTTTTTTTAGCTGAGCCATCCTGCTACCTGTTGGCAGCTCAGCGGCAGCTCAGCTCGGGCTGGGCATCAAACTGCTGTTGCTCAGAGCTCAAGCTCTCATTCTTGAGTGAGCTCTTAACCAACTTAGCCACTCGGCCAGCCCCCCAATAAAATCTTTTTTTTAAAAAAACCCAGCAAAGATAATACTCAATGGCGAGAAGATAGAAGCTTTTGCTATAAGATCAGGAGCAAGGCAAGGGTGCCCACTTTCATCACTTCTATTTAACATAGTACTGGAATTTCTAGCCAGAGCAACTAGACAGGAAAAAGAAATAAAATGTATCTAAATTGGAAAGAAGTACAATTATCCCTATAGATGATATGATCAATAATTTGAAACCCCTAAAAATTACACACACACACACACACACACACACACACACACACACACACACACACACCCTATTAGAGCTAACAAATAAATTCAGCAAAGTAGCAGGATACAAAGTCAACACACAAAACTCAGTTGCATTTCTATACACAGTGAGCAATCTGAGAAGAAAATTACAAGAATAATTCCATTTACAATAGCATCAAAAAGAATAAAATGTTGAAGAATTGACTTAATTGAAGAGGTGAAAGACTTGTACAATGAAAATGACAAAACATTGCTGAAAGAAACTAAAGAAGACATAAATAAAAGGCAACACATGTTCATGAATTGGAAGACTTAATATTGTTAAAATGCCAATACTGCCAAAAGCAGCTACAGAATCAATGCAACCCCTATCAAAATCCCAATGACATTTTTTGCAGAAACAGAAAAAAGGTATCAAAAGTAAAGACAACAAGCAAGAAATAAACAAGTGGGACTACATCAAATTAAAAATCTTCTTTGTAGCAAAGGAAATCATCAACAAAATGAAAAGGCAACCTACCAAGTAGAAGAATACTTACAAATCACATATATGATAAGGTGTTAATGTCTGAAATATATAAAGAAAAACATATCCTATATGTTTCTCACATGGAACCTAAAGGGACCCTGAATAACCGAAACAATCTAGAAAAAGAAGAACAAAGTTGGAGGATCAAACAGTGTGGTACTGGCAGAAAGACAGAATATAAAGCAATGGAAAAGACTAGTGAGATCAGAAATAAACCCTCGTATATATGGTCAAGTGATTTATTTTTTAATTGGGGGGTTGGGAAGGGGAACAGATTGGGGATCAGCCACGTTGCTGCTCTTCAATCTTCGTTGTGGAGGGCGCCAGTCACCATCTGGCTGCCCATCGGCAGCTTATGACTTCTAAGCTCAAGGTGCTGTGTTCAACCTTAGTTGAGGGTGGGCATAGCCACCATACCATGCAGGAGTCGAACCAGCAGCCTTGTTGTTAAGAGTGCATGCCCTATCCACTGAGCCATCTGGGCGGTAGCTCAGCTCAAGGTGCTGAGTTCAGTCTTAGTTGCGGGTGGGCATAGCTCACCATTGAACACGCAGTCTTGTTGTTACACCAGCTGAGCCATCCTGCCACCACCTGTTGGCAGCTCAGTGGCAGCTCAGCTCAGGTGTAGCGTCACTGGCCCATGTGGGAATCGACGGGCAGCCCTGTTGCTCAGAGCTCACGCTCTTAAGCTAACTTTTAACCACTGAGCCACTCGGCCGGCCCTGGTCAAGTGATTTTTGACAAGGGTGCTAAGACTATTCAATGTGGTAAGGATAGTTTTTACAACACATAGTCATGAAAAATTGGATATCCACATCAAAAGAATGAAGTTAGACAGTTATATTACTAACACCATATACAAAAAGTAACTCAAAATGTTCAGTACCTATATGTAAGACTTTAAACAATAAGACTCTTAGAAGAAAACATAGGACAAAAGCTTCACGACATTGGATTTCTCAATGATTTCTTGGATATGACATCAAAGCTATAGGTAACAAAAGAAAAAAATTGACAAATTAGACTTCATGAAAATTAAAAGATTTTTTGCACCAAAAGGCACTATCTGCAGAGTAAAAAAGCAACCCACAGAATGGGAGAAAATATTTGCAGATCATATACCTGAGAAGGGATCAATATCAGAATATATAGGGCCGGCCGAGTGGCGCGGTGGTTAAGCACTAGCTTGGGAAGCCAGCAGCCCCGGTTCGGTCCCACATGTGAGGGCCAGTGACACTGCCCTCAAAAAAAAAAAAAAAAGAGAATATATAGACAACTCCTAAAACTCAACAATGACAATAAAAAGCAAACAGCCCAATTCGAAAATGGACAATGAAGTTGAACAGACATTTCTCCAAAGAAGATATATAAATGGACAATAAACACATGAAAAGATGCTCAATATCAGTAATCATTAGGGAAATGCAAATCAGAACCACAATGAGATACCACCTCACAACCGGTAGGATGGCTGCCATCAAACAGAAACAAGTGTTGGTGAGTATGTGGAGACATTGGAATCCTTGTGAACTGTTGATGGGAATGTAAAATGGTATAGTTGTTGTGGAAAACACTATCACTATGCCTCAAAAAATTAAAAATAGAATAAAATCCAGCAATTCCACTTCTGGGTATATACCCCATAGAATTAAAATCAAAAAGGTAATTGTGTATCCATGTTCATAGCAGCATTATTCACAGTAGCTAAAACCTGAAAGCAATCCATGTCCATCGACAGATGAATGGATAAGCAAAATGTGGTCTGTATATACAATACCATATTATTAAGCCTTTAAAAGGGAGGAATTCTGATGCATGCTACAACATGGATGAACCTTAGGACATTATGCTACGTGAAATAAGCCAGACATAAAAAGACAATGATTCCACTTACTTGAGATACTTAGAGTAGTCAGAATCATAAAGACAGAAAGTAGAATGGTGGTTGCCAGGGGCTGAGGGAAGGAGGGAAACGGAGTTAGTGTTTAGTGGGGACAGACTTTCAATTTTACAAGATCAAAAGAGTTCTGGAGATGGGTGTTGGTTATGGCCGCACAACAATGTGAATGTACTTAATACTACTGAACTCTACCCTTTAAAATGGTTACAATGGGGCCAGCCAAGTGGCGCATTGGTTAAGAGCTGGCTTGGGACACCAGCGACCCGGTTCGAATCCCACATATGAGGGCCAGTGACACTGCCCTCTATAGCTAACAACAGCTCCACCTGGAGCTGGGCTGTGTGAGCCCCGGCGACGGTGTAGGCTGCAGCCCCTGCTGCAGTGGGCTGCCATAGGCTACAGTGAGTGGCCAGAAGCCAGCGTGAGCTGCCAATAGCCGCGGTGAGCGACCATCCAGAGGCCGGCGACCGATCTTGCCTCATTCTGGGAAGAGCGCAATGACAATACCAACATGCGCCAGTGAAGCAACATCCTCCGCAACTAGACTGAAGAACAAAGACAGCAACTTGTCTGTTCCCCTTCCCTGATTCCCCAACGCTGTTCTCCTCCCCTAATTCCCCAATAAAATCTTAAAAAAAAAAAAGTATCTTTGGTAACAGCTGTCTTTCTGGTACAGGCCCCACTTCCAATGTAAATTTAATCTGTTGAAGGAGAAGAGCTTCCTAAATCTGTTGGGTTTTGATTGCCTTCACCTTAAAATAATACCCATGCCTAAGTAACATATTTTGGGGTAGTAAATTCTGTTCTACTTCATAGTGATAAAGTCAATTTATATATCAGGACCCACAAAATGGAAGCCATCACAGTGGCCCAACCCATGTCACAAATCGAAATCTAAGTCAGCCTACACGTATGGAAAACACCTGCAAGAAATCCCAACATACACCAATCACAATCTTCCAACTCAGCTTTAGCTAACTTACCTTATCCTGGAGAACAGAACCTGTTAGCCTTATAAGGAAACCCCACTCTCCTAGCCAATCACACCCTATGTCCAGGCAGCCTTTCCTAATGTATAAAACTCAGGCCTGCCCAAAATCTCTAGGAAAGAGCTCCCCACTGTCTGTGTGGTCCTGGACTCCCCCAATCCATGGATTGCTTTTCCTTGAGTAAAAAACATCAAACTCAAAAAAAAAAAAATTACAATGGCAAATGTTATGTTATGTGTATTTTTCCACAATAACAAAGAATTTTTCTCCATCAGCTCTTATTTTTAGTAACCCTAAAATATAGTTTGTATAAGAACAGCAGAAAAAATACTCCATTCTTTAACTTTACTAACCAGCTTTTACAATAAATGTTGGTTCTCTAGCATTTTCCAAAGGTGATTAACTTATTTCCTTCTAAATAAACAGAATGGCAGGCTCGACTTAGCCAACTGTCAACTCAGAGCACTCATAGGTCGTTAGATATTAGGTGGGTTTCAATTCTTCGCAGTTCTTTTCTTTCTTTTTTTTTGAGGGCAGTGTCACTGGCCCTCATATGTGGGGACCGAATCGGGGCCGCTGGCTTCCTAAGCTAGCGCTTAACCACCGTGCCACTTGGCCGGCCCTTTTGCAACTCTTTTTGATGCTTGAAATATTCTATCTTTGGTCAGCAGCAACAGGCTCTTCACAGCCAAAGACAGGATTTAAAGAAACTCTCTTCTCCTGCCCCTGAAATCAGACATGGAATCAAATCATAAGGTTGGCAGAGCTGCAAAGGTGACTGAATGTAATATCAGAGCTCTTGATAGAAAAGTGACGGGGTCTCCATGCTCCTATGGAGAAATGTGAGCGAGTACACCTGAGAACCTTGAACCCTCCCCGTTCCCCTGAAACCTGTGGCCTAGGAGCAGCAACTTACCACCCTCTGCCCACGTGCCAGAGGACAGCAGCCTGCCTCTGCCTGGAGACGAGGCACACAGTTTCTGAGGCAGGTGCCCTATAGAGTGACTACGTGTGTCCTCCTTATTGCCACTAGACCAATCACTAGGGTCAGTCCTCATCACAGCCCAAGATCACAAGTACAATCCTGCTCTGGGGGAAATGATTTATTCACCAAAACAGTTGCAAGAGCTTTCTGATATGTACTGGGAGACTGTGTGACAGGAGGTGTAGAAGATGAGGGTGGTAGACCTAGCATAGCGTAAGAGGTTGTATGCGTGAGAACATGGGAGCCCTCTTCTGTGACCAAGGATTTACTGTCCTGGCCAGGACACCTGGAGCTCTAACACACTGCTGGCATGGCTCTTTGAATCACAGGCATGATGATTGCTTAGGTGGAAATCTGCTTTCCCAAAGCATCCCAAGGTTCAGGAAAGTAGGAGTGTTAGAATGGTTTCATTACGTGCAAGCAGAGAATCCATCTCGGCTCAGAGAAATGCTCCCATGAGGGGGCACCTCACTCTCTGTAGGCCAGGCTTGCCAGCAGGATATGCTGCCATGACACCACCCTCCCAGTGTCAGTGGGGATGGTGGGATGCCAGCATGGCAGAGGCGAGGTGGTGACATTTACCCATGGAAGAAAAGATGGCTGTCATTAATAGCTGTCAGTAGGGGTGGAGCAAGAACCAAAGCGCCTCAATCTGCAGGGATCTTTGGTGTTGGCTAAAAAGTGATTCTGGAGGGCCGGCCGAGTGGCTCAGTTGGTTAAGAGCTCGCTCAAGAGTGTGAGCTCTGAGCAACAGGGTTGCTGGTTGGATTCCTGGCCTGAGCTGAGCAGCCGCTGAGCTGCCAACAGATGGCAGGATGGCTCGGCTAATAAATAAATAAATAAATAAATAAATAAATAAATAAATAATAAATAATATATAATAAATAAATAAATAAATAAATAAATAAATAAATAAATAAAATAAAAAGTGATTCTGTTCCCAAGGCAATTTATATGGGCAGTTGGCTAAAGTATTCCTTGACTTGAAAAACAAAAGAAAACCAAGAGTTGGCAAGCAGAAGCCTGCAGCAAAAAATTGTAATCCCTTGCCCAGTTTCCAGACTGAGATAATTGAGGCCTATAGCCCATGGATCGTAGGGGAAGCTGGGTTTTTTTTTGTTTTGTTTTGTTTTGTTTTTGCTGAGCAATCCTACCACCTATTGGCAGCTCAATGGCAACTCAGCTCGGGCTGGCATCGAACTGCTGTTGCTAAGAGCTCAGCTCATATTCTTGAGTGAGCTCTTAACCAACTGAGCCACTCGGCCAGCCAAAGCTGGGTATTTTTGAGAAAAGATCCTGCAACATCACCACAAGTATATTCAATAAATATTATACAAGAGTAGCACAATGGACAGGAGGGAGGAAATGGGAGTATGCTGTTGTAAGGCAGTAATTACTGTTGAGGGAGCAGTGATCTCTGCAGGCCCACTGATTGCTCCTGGCAATGGGGAGGGGGAGTTTCTGAGATTTCCACTTGGCCCTTTGTTCTATAATGGCTCACATTCAGTGGTCAAAGAATAAACGTGCAAGGTGTTAGTTGTAGGCGTGCTTATCTCAATTATATATTTAGGGAGAAGTGAAGTGGAACCAGGGTGGGACTAAGGCCCCCACTGGGTCCACTGTGAGACTGACTTCATCCAGGGCTCCATTTATTATCTAGCCTCTACATGTGCACTCTGCCCTGGGGGACATGATGGCATCCTGAGTCTCATGGTGCCAGTGTCAGTCGAAGGTTCTGGGCATTACCTGTTCACCAGATAGAGCTGCTTTGGTAAATGATCACAGATCCCTTGGAGAAGGATTTATGTAACACTGGCTCTCGGAAAAGTCATGACACATTTTTGCAATGAAAAACATAGAAAAAATACCTCATGACTTTTCCAACAACCCAGTAATCTGAGGGGTGACTTGTTTTGTTGCTCCTTCTGTTTAAATTAAGATAAATTTTACATACATAAATTTTACATTAAACTAAAATTCACCCTTTTTAGAGTATGAGTTTTGACACATATATATCACCACAATCAAGAGAGAGCACACGTTGGGCTGGCCGAGTGGCGTGGTGGTTAAGAGCTGTCCTGGGAAGCCAGCGGCCCCGGTTCGGGTCCCACATATGAGGGCCAGTGACACTGTCCTGAAAAAAAAAAAAAAAGAGAGAGAGAGAGCACACACGTCCCTCACCCCCATAACTTGCCCAGGCACCTTCATGACCAACACTCCCACCCTACCTCCTGGTAACACTGGGTACCAGTATTCTACCCCTCCAGTTTTTGCCTTCTCCAGAATATCATATAAATGGAGTCCTTATGTAGCCTTTTGAGTCTGGTTTTCTTTTCTTTTCTTTTTTTTTTTTTTTAACTATTTTTCAAATATAGTTGACGTACATGGAGTCTGGTTTCTTTCTCTTAGCATAATGCATGTGAGATCCATCCAGGCCATTAAGCATATCAGTTCATCCCTTCTGATAAGTAAGGTCCCACTATGTATGTGGGTGCACAAGGGTGTTACCCACTTCCCGGCTGAGGCGCCTGGGACTCTTTATGTGAGGTGATGGTTCAGCATCATACAAGTACCCAGTTTCACTGGGAGTCACAAAATGGTTATTTTCTAATTGTCATTCCTTCTACATTACTTGGGATTTTTTTGTGAAGAAAAACTTTACCACATTGACTCGGGCTATTTAATTATCCTGAAATACTAAAAGGACAGGATAATTTCTGAATGCCTGCCCTTTGATGATCAATTTTCAGACTAAGAATTGTGTGCAATAACAACATCCAATGGTGACAAATTAGGATTGATTGGGGGGGGGCGAACAGAGACTTTTTTATGGACTCATGGATGTTTTTACACTCAACATCTTTAAATCCATTACGGCCCTTATCTCTCCACACACCCCTTCCCCCTTCATTTACTGAAAGAGTATTTTATTAGACGTTGGGGATATACATACATGGAAACACATTTCCCATCCTTAAACTCAGGCTGGTAAAAAAGGCAAACGAGGGCCAGCCAAGTGGTGCGGTGGTTAAGTACTGGCCTGGGAAGCCAGCGGCCCCGGTTCGGTCCCACATATGAGGGCCAGTGACACTGCCCTCAAAAAAAAAAAAAAAGGCAAATGAGTGCATACAAAATGACAATGTGATGTTACAATAGTAATGAAAGAAGTGTCTGTGGGGTTCTGTGATAACTCAGAAGAGGCAATACCACATCTGAGGAGACCTAGAACTTTCCTTGTGACTTTCATCTGCCACTTGTTTTACATTTTTGTTTTCTTTTTCTTGCCCTCCTGTGGGTTACTTGGACATTTTTTAGAATTCCAGTTTGACTTATCTAAATTATTTTGAGTGTGTTACATTGTATAACCTTTGAAGTGGTTGCTCTACCTACAGCAGGGTCCTCAAATAAACATTTTGTACAAAGTTGTTATAACGCTGATGAGATGCTGTAGGAACTTAATTCTTGTTTATATCAATTAGCCTGTGGTAAAACTGGATTCATTATGTCATTTCAGTTCAAGTTGCAGAACCTATCAACATTGAAAACTTGCTATATTACATTATATGCTTGTCACAGTTCACTGGTGTCGACAGTTTGTCAACTTACGTGAAGTATATAAACCTTACCCCCTTTACCCTCTCCTGTTTATAATAACCTTAAATATTTCCTCTACATACCTTGAGAACCACATCATCCAACAGTGTCATAAGGTTTGCTTCAACTGTTGAACATAATGTTAAATATTCAAGAAAATGAAAGTCTACTGTATCCATATTTTTACTCTTTCCATGATTCCTTCTTTTATCATTTCCTTTCTGTTTAGAGATCCTCCTTTCGCCTTTGTATTTTGGGGTTAGGTCTGCTGGTAACAAAGTACATTAGTTATCTTTCATCTGAGAATGTCTTTTTTTTTTTTTTTTTTTTGAGAATGTCTTGATTTCCCCATTTATTCCTGAGGTAATTTTCCCTGACTACAGAATTCCAGGTTGATACTTCTTTTTCTTTCAGGGCCTGAAAAATGCCTTGCTTCTTCCTTCTGGCCTCTGAGGTTTCTGATGAGAAAGCCACTGTTATTCAAATTATTTCCCCCTCTTGGCAAGGTGTTGTTTCTCTTGCTGTTCTCAAGGCTTTTTCTTTAGCTTTCAAAAGTTTGATTATGATATAACTTGGCATGGATTTCTTTGGGTTTAACCTGTGTGGGGTCCATTCTGCTTCTTGACTCTCTAAGTTTATATCTTTTGCCATATTTGGGAGTTTTTTAGCCATTATTTCTGTCAATACTTTTTCTGTCCCACCTTCTTTCTCTTCATCTTCTGGGACTCTGCAGTGACACAAATATTAATCTTCTGTTATAGTCCTACAGGTTCCCAACGTTCTCTTTCATTTTGTGTTTGTTTTGTACATTTGTTTGTTTGTTTGCTTTCCAAGCTATTTTCTCTCTATTGTTCAAACCGAGTAATTTCTATTGACCATTCTTCTGCTTAAGTTCATCCACTGAGACTTTTACTTTGATTATTGTAGCTTTCAGTTCTAAAATTTCTCTCTGGTTCTTTATATCTTCTATTTCTTTGCTGAGACTTGAAGGATTTTTATGATCGTTGTTTCAAAATCCTTGGCATTGAATTCTAACATCTGAGTCACCTTGGTGTTGGTGTCAGTTGTCTTTCATTCAAGTTGAGATTTTCTTGGTTCTTGATTTTTTTTTTTTTTAAATTGAATCCTGGACATTTTGGGTACTATGAGGCTCTGGATCTTAACCACCTCTTTTGGCAGGTCTCCTCTGACACAGTCCCAGTGGGGTGGGGGTGCCACTGCCTTACTGCCCAATGTAAGTTAGGCCTCTGCAGTCAGCTGGAAGAGTGTGTGGCTGGAGTGCAGCCGTCATTGTGCACGCTGTCTTGCCGGAACTCCCCTTTCCTGGGCCTTTGGCTAGAGAGCAGGCTTTTGCTGGGGCTTCATCTGTACTGGTGTTTCCAGGAGGCTGGCTTCTCTAGCCCAGTACACATAAAGCAAGAAGGAAATCTAAGGCCTACTTTGCTGTATTGTTCTTCAGGTCCTGAGGATCCTACCTGTCAGTCTTCTTATTTGTTATGTGTTTAATGCAGTGTCCAAGGAATTTAGCTGTACTTAGTGGAAGGAATGCGGAAAAGCACATCTGCTCCATGTTTCCAGAAGCAGAAGGCACAAATACAGTCCTTATCTTTTTGATGCTTAAATTGTCCAGTCTCTGGTCAGGGGGACAAGCTGGCTCTCTCTGATATAGCTCACTGTTCTCTGATTGCTTCTCTGCACCCCTAAGATGTCCTAGGCTTGCCTTGCATTCTCATCACCCCAGGCCTGGACTCAGTCTCTTCTACAAGGAGCCCTGGTTGGTCTAAGTCAATCCTGGGAGGCCATCAGTCTTAGCTCAGGCTGCTATAACAAAATACCACAGACTGAGGGCTTCAACAACAGACATCTATTTCTCATAGTTCCATGATTCTTGGAAGTCCTAGATTAAGCAGCTGGCTGATTCAGTCCTCTCCTGCCATGTAGACAACTGTTTTTTTGCTGTGTTCTCATGTGTACATGCTTGTGGAGTCTGTCTTCCTCTTCTTATAAGGGCATTAATCCCATCATGAGGGTCCCACTCTCTTGACCTCATCTAACCCCAATCACCTCCCAAAGGCCCCACCTCGTAAAACCATCTCATTGGGAGTTAGGACTTAAAACATATGAATTTGGAAGGACACATTCAGCCCAAACCCCATTTCTCTTGCCAATGGTTCAGGCATGGGCCCTTCTGTCTTCCTAAAGAAGATGACAGGAAGACAAGGGATCTCTTCTTTCTCTACTTGGGGCCTCTGCTTACTCTAAGGACAAGGCCACACACAGAAGGCAGAGCCAAGAGCATCACAGCACTGTGAGCTAGAACCCTGACCTTCCCATGTATAGACAGGCTGTTCCATTTCGGTCCGCCATCTTCCTCACCCCTGACCTGCCTCAGTCAGCAGTTGAAAAGAGAAAACGAGTGATGGGCCAGGGAGGTCTGTATGTTACTTGGTCTCTCTCACAAAAACCTCTGATCTGAACCTAAAAGAAACCTAGCAGGGCTGGCCAAGTGGCGCTTTGGTTAAGAGTTGGTTTGTGACACCAGCTCTGAGCAGCAGGGCCCCGGTTCAGATCCCACATGCGGGTCAGTGACACTGTGCCCTCTACAGCTAAGATGGTGAACAACAGCTCAACCTGAAGCTGGGCTGCTGTGGGTCCCCGGCAATGGCGTAGGCTGCAGTGGGGCTGGCCGGCAGCAGGCGTGCACTTTCGTGAGCTGCCCTGAGCAGCTGTGAGCAGCCGTCCAATGGCCAGCGAGCGACTGCTTCAGCTGGGAAGAGCACAATGATAATACCAACATGGGCCAGTGAAGTGACGTCCTCCACAACTAGACTGAAGAACAAAAGGACAGCAACTTGTCTGTTCCCCTTCCCCGATTCCCCAACGCTGTTTCCCTCCCCCAATTCCCCAATAAAATCTTTAAAAAAAAAAAAAGAAACCTAGCACACACTCCTTTGCACTTCTGTTTATTCTTCCTGCTCAGGAAAACCACCAACAAGTGTCTTTCGTGGGGGAGGGCAGGCAATACTGGGAAAGTCCTCAGTTCAGGCCCTATGCTGAACTCTCAGGTGGGAACCTGGAGATACAGAAGGCCAGGACCCCAAGGTCCTGAAGAGACGTTCAGAGGGCAACAACACAACTTGGGTAGGGCAGCTTCACGCAGCCCCAGACACTCTTCTCCTCAGCCCAGGGAGCTCATCAAGGTCTGGGCCTGCTTGAGTTCTGCAGGGGAAGAGGTAGGCAGGTGGGCAGCAGGCAGGTGGGACCTGGGAGGGCCCCGGACCCCTCCAGGTATATGAGCCTTACCTGTCAGGAGGACCTGGAGCTTGTCTGCTGAGAGGGACATGGCAATGGGTTGGGCCGGGGCCCCGGGGGCAGCTGCCACCTCCAGCCGCAGGTGTACCATGGGCTCGTCCACAGATCGCAGCAGGCTGGAGCTCAGGGTGTAGTCTACCCGCCAGCCCACGCCAGCCAGCCTATTCACTGTGACATGGGGTGGGGGCTCTCAGGCCCAGGGAGGTGCCTGGCAGCCCTCAAGCCTCCAAGGCTATGTAGCCTTTGGGAGCTCTCCTCCCTCTCACCTCTGACCCATAACTCAAAATTACCCACAGCAGGTCCCAGAGGAAAGAAACAGGGCTGGAGTCAGCAGTGCCAACTCTGACATGTGACCAGGGGTGACTTGTGAGGACAAGCGCCTCCCTTGCTACACGGCCTTTTAGAATGGAGCCCAGCCCCCACCCTGGCGAGCTCCACACTCACCACGCAGGCTGCCAGCCCGCAGGTGCTCCTGCAGCGGGCTTTGCTTCTCCTCGTAACAGCGACACAGGCTGGCCACATGCTCTGGGGCAGGATGAAGGGGGCAGGGCCGCTCAGACAGCAGGCCTCAGGCTCCCACCCGCCTGCCTGTCCGTGCCCCTACCTTTAGGCAGCCCCAGCTGCTGCAGTTCACTGGACAAGGATTCACCATCCACACTGTGCTTGGCCGCGCTGGACAGGATGAAGCTCAACACCGCCACCGTGGCCTTCACATCGCCCGACTCTGGGGGACCCATGGGGGGAGGGCTGTCACTGGGGCCCAAGCCATCTCCTTATCACCCTACTATCTTCAGTTCAGTCCCCAGGCCTCCGAGATACGAGCACTCCTGCTGTTGGCCGAGGGTACTGGGGCAGGACTGCCAACACCTTTCTCCTCCTCAGGGTTCTCTGCTGAGGCAGGTGGGTCAGAGGGCTGCTGGGACAATGGGCCTCTGCAGCTGCCCCAGACCGAGTACCCAGAGTGGCCCAAGGTCTGTCACTCACTGGGGTACTCACCAAACCTGGCATCAGCCGTGAGCTTCAGGACCTTCTCGTACTGTGGGGAAAGGTGGCCCTCAGGAGGTGCCAGTGTCCCCCACCCCACCAGCCTGGACCCCGTGGTTAGGATGGGGGTGGGTATCCAGGCAGGGCTGGAGGCTCATCACCCAATCCCTGGGGCTGATGCACTTTCAGGGCAGGGGGAGGGCATAGGGTTGGGGGACAGTGGTATGCTGGGCCAGGCACTCACATCAATCCCCTGTCCCAGAAGCTCCTTCAGCACCTGGCTGCACAGCAGCCTCAGCTTCACAGAGGACTGGAGGGGAAGGCCTTGAGTCAGCCAGACTGGTCCACCTTACCCCTCCATGCTGGGGGGCTGGCTCAGAGAGGACCAGCCACATGATCAGTCACACAGCATGCTACAATGGGCTGAGAGCGCTGAGGCCCAGACCCCAGTGACCTCACCACCCTCCATTCCCACAGCCTCCACCCCCTCCCCCCAAGAGGACCCTATGCACTCAACAATCTTGGCAAGGGTGCTGATCTCCGCCAGGACCCAGTCGGGACAGTCCAGATCACCACAGAACCGGAACCTCTGCATGGGAGTGAGGCAGGTAGTCAGGCTGGAGGGGCGGAGGTGGGCCAGGTGTCCCCCACATAACTGCTCCTCAGGGAACCCACTCTCTGTCCAAGATGGATGCCCCCTGGCTACTTGTTCTTCCTGACCACCAGGCTGTTTAGAGAACGCTCTCCCTCACCCACCCTGCCACCAAGTCTTGTTCTGTCTGATGCCTTCCCCTGTAACTGATCTGCTCAGCAAACATCAACTGGGTGCCTCTCTATGACAGATCCCACTGGAAGTGCTGGGGTACAGCACAGAACGAAACAAAGGCCCTGGCCTCACCGCCAGTGACCTCTCTCCCCTCCTCCTTTTCCTGCCAGGCTCCAGCCACCCTGGCCTCCCTGCTGTTCTTCAGGGACACCAAGCATACTCCCGCCACAATCCCTGTGGCTTGCTTGCTCTCTCTGTTTACTCAGGTCTCTGCTCAAATGACACCTCTTCCGAGGGGCCTTCCCTGCCCCCTCACACACGGAAATTTCAGGGCCAGTGGATATGTTCCTTATCTTGATCCTGGTGTTTTCATGAGCACATACATGTGAAAACTTATTGAACATTTACATATATGTGGTTCTCAATAAAGTGGTTAAAAAAATGAAATTGCTCTTTACCATCATGCTCTAGTCCCTTCTATTTTTTTTTTTTTTTTTTTAGCTGAGCCATCCTGTCGCCTGTTGGCAGCTCAGCTCGGGCTGGGCATCGAACTGCCGTTGCTCAGAGCTCAGCTCGTACTCTTGAGCGAGTAGCCCCTTCTTTCTTGATCCACAGCAGTTATCACCGCATATATCACATTGTATTATTTATGTGAGTGAGGTCTGTCTTTTCTATCAGAATACAGACTCAACCCATCAGCCACATCTTGCCAATATCCTTCATTGCCCTGACCAGCTGCCCTTTGTCCTGTTTGCCTGGCAAGAGTAACCCACAGTAATGCACATGTCCACCTTTCTACACTTCCACCTGGGCTGCTTCCAGGTGCTGGGCATAAACCCTGCCCACAGAAGGTTCCACAAATCATTGTCCTCTTGATTCGGCTGGGCCCCCAGTGAAGCCTGGCAACTCCATGTCCTCTACCTGGCCCCGCCGTTCACCTTTTCCGCCACTAGACCTGCCCCATGGCCCTTCCACCTCCAACCCTCCTGCTCCTTTCTACCCCCGATCACACCTCATTCCACTGCTGGGGCTTCCACATGGGCCTCCAGTGAAGTCCTCTAGCCACGGTCCCAAATGACTATCATCACTAAATCCAGTCTCCCCTTCTTTAGTCCAGCAGCATCTGACACGCACCCATCCTTCCTGAAGCAGCTCTTCCAGACTGCTCCCTCTGGCCTGACCTCGGTCTCATGGACCGGCTCACCTTCCTTTCCCAACCCCCATACAAAGCCTGCACAAAGCCTGCTGTCGTTACTCTGGGACAGTGGACTGGCTCTGCTGGGGAGGTGACGGAATGGTCAGGACAGCCTTATGCTTCTTTCTCTATTTCAAGGGTTTTTAACCTTTTTGTGCCATGGATTCATGAGGCATCTGGTTAAGCCTATAGGCCTTTTTCAATTATTTTACATGCATAAAATACACAGGATTGCAAAGAAAACTAAGTTATCAAAATCTGCAAAACAAACTGGCGTGGTGGTATGTTTCAAGTCTAATAACCATAGTAATTTAGAAATGATGAGCATAAACACTACATACACAATGCCAACAGCTGTGATGTGAGATGACAATATCTCTGATGTCTGTTAGTGACAAAGTCACAGGTGCTGCTAATAATACTGGGGTTTGTTGCTGGCATTTAATTAAAAGAAATACTAAACCTCAGTTTGAAATTTAGTGAAAATTAAGATGTATAATTTTTCCTAAGTTCATGGGGCCCTGACTTCTGCCACCTCTGTATTAGTTTTACATTTTTTTATCACAAGAAGTTCCTTGTGTAATTTCTCAAAATGCTGGCATTTCTCTAGGCTCTGTCCTAGGCCTTCTCTTCTCAATTCACATTTTTCATTGAGACACCTTATATTTTTAGGGTTTGACAGTCATCTTTGTGCTGATGACTCCCAAACTTATCACTGCCATTGTAGAGTCTCTCCTGAGCCCCAGAGCCTTAAATCTGGACCTAACCAGCTGCACCTGGCAGCTCAGACTCCTCCCTCCGCGTGCATCAAAGTAACTGGTGCTCTTCCCATAGAAACCTGCTCCCCCTTCTGGGTTTCCCACCCTACCCAACACCACCACCAGTGAACCAAACCCAGACACCGCCCTCTCCTTCTTCTTCATGTATTTAGTGCCTGAGCCCTGCTGACTCTAATTCTTGCTCCACTCTCTCCACCCTAACTCAGGGCACCACCATCTCCTGGGAGTCTGCAGCCCCAGCCTGGGCTCTCTGCTGCCCTCTTGTTCCCTCCACAAGTCCTCCAAAAGGATCAGCTCCCCAGTGCCCTTTTCTTAAAGTCCAAACTCCTTTACGTGGCTCTCAAGACCCAGCAAGCTTTGGTCTTTGCTTACCTGTCCAGCCTCATCTTTCACTAACCTCCAGCTATATTCTTCCAGGTAGGGGAAATGCGGCCATTTCCAGGGGTCATGCTCTCTATCCCCTGAAGTCTAGGAACATGCTATTCCGTCTGAAGACGCAGCTCCACCCTCCATGCCTCCTAACCCCTCCTACACAAACTGCACTGCAGAACCAGCTTTCTTCCCTGTCCCCAGTCCCGCAAGAAGCCTTCCTAACACTATGCTCAAAAGCAGTTAGGTCTCTTCCCCTCAAGTCTTAACTACGACTTCCAAACGAAGCCTCCAACTTTGCCCTTCCCTCCCACATCTGAAGTCACAGTGCCAGAACAGTGCATGGTGTATAGCAGGCACTCAAAATCTGTTGAAGGAGTGAACGGATGGATGAATTGGGAGGTCCGAACCCAAAACCTACTCCTCTGGCTCCGGGAAGAGAGAAGGAGTTTCTTAACAGTGAAAAATTAGACTATGTCTAATTCTAAGTAAGTTCTTGTCCAAGTCTCACATGAAGACTGGGAAGTGAGCATCTTTGAGAGGTCCTCTTGGGGCCGGGCAAGGCCTGGAAGGACTCGGGCTCCGGACAAGCCCCAGTTTGTGCTCCGCGGGGCGGGGTCGCTCCGTGCCCAGTAAGCGCGCGGACTTCCCGCCGGCCGCCTGTCCTACCTACCCGGCTGCGGGTGGGTGACGGGCCCTTTTTTTTCTGTCTCAGTCCCTGCTCCCGCACGACTGCACCGACAGTGTTTGCCGGGGAACCAGGGAGGCCCCCCTCTCCTCGCTCCCGCGCCCCACCCTTCCGCAAGGGCAGTGACGAGATCAGGGGGACCCTGCCTGCCCTGCCCGCCCAGCACCCCGGGGCTCGCATCCCCTTCCTCAGCCCTCACCATCGCGCCAGGAAGCCCGGCCTGGGACTTTCTCCTTCCTGTAGCTCCAGGTCAGCTGAGACGGCGGTCACGTGACGCCAAGGCGCGGCCTCCTCTGGGGGCGGGGCCTCCTCGGGGGCGGGGCGGGGTCAGGTTGGAGTTCCCGGAGCTACCACGGGGCGAAATGCCAGAGGTCCTTCTGGGTCTCCCCAGAAACCCTCCCCGAAAATGACCGGCGCCAACCGATTTAACCGAGGGACCCAAAACAGTAGAAAATAGGGGGCCGGCCGAGTGGCGCGGTGGTTAAGCGCTGGCTTCGGAAGCCATGGCCCCGGTTCGGTTCCCACATATGAGGGCCAGTGACACTGCCCTCAAAAAAAAGGAAAGAAAATAGGGAGCGGAAGCCGTTTAGTCTGTTCTGGTTAAGGGAGCTGGAGTCCCGGAGTCCCGGAGCCAGGCCTGGCACTTGAGTAGTAATGCCCTTAGGAGGGACATTCGCTCGGGTCATTTCCTCGATCTCCGCCGCTAAGCTAAACCCATATATAGAGCTGTGGTAAAAGCCATAGTTTTAAAACGTTATTGAAATACAATACACATACAGAGAATTGTACATATTATAAGTATGCAGCTTAATGAATTTTCATAAACCGTACACCGTATGTCACCGGCACCCATGAAAGGAAACATCTTCAAAGTGCCTGGGTATGTTTTTTCTTTTTCTTTTTTTTTTTTTTTTTTAGCTGAGCCATGCAGCTCAGCAGCAGCTCAGCTCGGGCTGGGCATTGAACCGCCGTTGCTCAGAGCTCAGCTAGCACGCACTCTTGAGCGAGCTCTTTACCAACTGAGACACTCCACCGACCCTGTTTTTTCATTTTGATGAACCCCCTTAGTTGCCTAGCAAAGAGGATGGTAACAATTGACACGCTCAGGAGTGCTCTTTCACTACCCCCTCACCAACATTAGATGTTTTATCTTAATTTTTTCCCAATCTAATGGGAGAAAAATATGTTACAAACTGCATTAGTTTGCTTACTGGTGAGTTTCAATAAATAGATGGTCTAGGATAAAGAAGAAAACAGGTGATATAGTTGGAAAACCACTTCCTATTGAAAAAGAGAAAAAAGAAAAATTAGGAATAGATGAAAATTTCCTTAAGTTGATGAAATATTTGAAAAACAAAACAGCAAACAGCAAACTTTAACACCTGACAGTCCAATGATTAAAATTTGGAAATAAGACAAAAAAGATAGGTGGCGTGTTCTTTTAGTGTCATACTGGAGTGTTGTCTGATATTTGTTTTACAAATAGATTGATTATTTAGAGCAGTGGTTCTCAAACATTACAGTGTGTCAGAGTCACTGGCAAGGCTGTTACAACAGAGCCATGGGCCCCACCCCCACAGTTTCTATTAAATAGGCCTGGGGAGGCGGGGAGGCTGAAAATGTGCATTTCCAACTGGTTCCCCGGTGATGCTGATGCTTCTAGTTGGGGGACAATACTTCGAAAACCACTGATGTAGGAAAATATTAACTTACAGACTTCTGTTCAGTAGAAAAGATAACCCCAAAGATCATCATTTTATTGCTCTATAGGACACTAATGATTTTGTCTGTAACTCAGCACACATTTCAAATGCCTTCACAAGTGCAATATAAATACTTTTTCTCAAAAAGTTCCTTGAACCAGCTTTACCACCGTGGACTGAAAAGGGTTCACATATTAAGCCCAACATACTCAGGAGACTGAAAATAACCACATAGGATGGTATGTACATAAAAATTCCTAACAAAGATGGGCCATGGCAGGAAGTCACATCCTTGGCCTGTAGCTTCCTTGACAAAGGTCAGTCTTAAGTGAGCCTGTCTGCCATCTTTTCTTTTTAACTATATATATATATATATATATATATATATATATATATATATAATTTCTTTTAAGATTTTATTGGGGAATTGGGGGAGGGGAACAGCGTTGGGGAATCAGGGAAGGGGGACAGACAAGTTGCTGTCCTTTTGTTCTTCAGTCTAGTTGCGGAGGATGTTGCTTCACTGGCCCATGTTGGTATCATTGCGCTCTTCCCGGATGAGGCAGATCGGTCGCCGGCCTCTGGATGTCGCTCACCGCGGCTATTGGCAGTTCACGCTGGCTGCCAGCTACTCACGCTGGCTGCTGGCCACTCACTGTAGCCTATGGCAGCCCACTGCAGCAGGGGCTGCAGCCCACACCATCACCGGGGCTCGCACAGCCCAGCTCCAGGTGGAGCTGTTGTTAGCTGCAGAGGGCAGTGTCACTGGCCCTCACATGTGGGATCCGAACCGGGGCCACTGGCATCCCAAAACCAGCTCTCAACCAACGCGCCACTCGGCTGGCCCTCTGCCATCTTTTTGCATCTAAGATAACATACTCTTGCAATATCAGAGTAATCTCCTTTTCCAGACCACCCAAGTGAGATAGGAAAATTATAGGCAGTCAGGGAAATTGTAATGGTAGAGGGAATCAGGGCGAAAACCAAAACCATAACAGAGCCAGGTGAAATACTTTATTAGCTAACAGATAGGTTTAAGTCACAGGACCTGCCAGAGTGACAAACTCAGGTGGAGGAGAAAAAAGGCCACTTTTTCCCAGTCAGGGATTCCCAGGTAGAATGCATATCTTTTTATTTATTTATTTATTTTTAGAGGGCAGTGTCACTGGCCCTCATATGTGGGATTCAAACCGGGCCGCTGGCATCCCAAGCCAGCTCTTAACCAACATGCCACGCCACTGGGCCCTAGAATGCATATCTTCAAAGAGGTTATTTCACATAAGAAAGGACTGTCAGGTGTCCTTTTCTCGAAGCCAGCCTCTGGCTAACATGTTCCTCTCAGAGCAGACACATTTATTAAGCTGATTAAGCTCTAAGGAAATTAAACAGTTTTGAGAAAAAGCCTCCTCCTGGCTAAGCAACAATGTAAATCTGATAATAGTGCCAAGAGGTACCAGGCAGCTCCCCTCCCCAGACATACAAAAGTATAAAAACCAAGGCTTTTGTCCTAACTAGTGGGCAACCCAGTCGGGACCCCTTCTTGTTTTGAGAGCTGTTATTTTCTACCCTAATAAACTATCCTCTGCTGTAAACTCGACCTCTCTGGTCCGTGTCTCCATTCTTCCACTTCATGAGACTAAGATCCCTGCACAAGAATTATCCTACATCACAAGGGGCACAACCCACCACACCAGAGCAGGAATCTACAAAATCTTTCATTGTTATCTTGTTCCCCAAGTATTATCTCTTGTTCCCTAAATATTATCTCTGAAGTGTTATTAACTATCCCATACCCACCAATGTAAAATAAGTGTGTATCTCTCTATTTTACTTTTTATCCAATCCCAGAGATTTCTCCACTTTGCTTTCTCCCACCCTTATCTACAACCAATGGATTTCATGTAACCCTCTTCCTTTGATTCTAATGTATAAAGTAAGTTGCACGATGGCCATTTTCCGGAGTATTTTCTCAATCCCTTGAGACTTTGCTTCCCAGTAATTGTCCTCAGTTTGGCTCAGATAAACTCAAAAGCTTTCTCTTAGGCTGGATGTTTTTCATTGACACCACCTCGCTGTTCCCTCATTAATTAAATAAAATATTTGACACCCATTCCTTCATATTTTGAATGAAAGTCATGTATTTCACTTTTTGCAAATTAAACTTTGATACAGTATGCTATGTTAACCTAAAAACAAAAGGCCAATGTGAGAGGCAAGCTCTTATTTGAGATAAAAAAAAAAAGAACAGCTCTTCCAGAATCCCTGACTCAGGCACAAGCCCACACAGTGTTCCTGTTAGGAGACACAGGCCAGGGGTATTTATGAAGAGGGGAAGGGGAACAATGACCTCAATAGAAGGAATGCATTTCTATGGGTGCAGATAAGCTGACATAGTGATGCTAATTCCAAACAGTCTTTTTAATTTTCAATCCCATAATCATTAGTCTGGTAGTCATAATATTTGCTTTGTTATAATCCCTGCAAACAGTTCTTTGAGATATAACGTTCCTTTAGAACCAGTCCAAAGGTTACTACTTTGCCCTTGTGGGGTCTAAAAATAATTATGACTCTACCTCCTACCTTCTAAATTCTTTTAGCAGGGCTAATGATCAAGTTAACAGAGGCAAATTAGCAGGAGAAAAATCAAAGTGTTAATACATGTACATGGGGAATTCACATAAGCATGAAAATTCCAGACAATCAGGCAACACTGGGTATACATGACATTTTTGGACAAAGGAGAAGGAGGAGGATGGGGCATTATATTTCAGAAGTGAGAATGGACGATTTACAGGGAGTTGAGGAAGAGGGGAACACACATGGCAGGAAAATTCTTGCGGCAACTCAGAAACAGTGGGAAGTAAGGGGTGTCTGGCTAACAGGCTTGGAGACTTCCTGACTAGTGCAGGGGTGAAGATTCTTAAGGTGATGAAGCCAAGGCTCCTTTCCTACAGCACACTTTTCTGTCTGAATCTCTTGGGCAGGGAAAGGGGGAGGGTCAAAGAAAGGTTCTTTCTGAGCCTTGTTTCTTAATAAACAGCTTAAAATCAATAATCCCAGGAAAGCAACTTCAGGGTGGAAAACTTTTGGTTCCCTTCACCTTGTTTTAACATTTCAAAGGTTTGAGGCATAAGACATGCAAGGCAGTTGCTCTGAGATGGCAGCTCCAGCTGCATTTTAAAGTGGCTCCATTTATTATTTTTTACATGAGTATAGTAGCCCTGGACAGTAGTATGCAGACACTAGTATACTTTATCACTAGGGCTATTCCCATTAAAGTCGGGAGCAGTGATGTGCCATTATTACTATGATCCAGCATTGTTCTAGAGGTTCATAGGCCAGCAACTCTCAACTGGGGGTAATGATGTAGGATATTTCTTGTGCTGGGATTGTAGTCTTGTGAAGCCGAAGAATGGAGACACAGACCAGAGAGGTAGAGTTTACAGCAGAGGATAGTTTATTAGAGTAGAAAGTAACAGCTCTCAAAACAAGAGGGGGTCCCGACTGGGTTGCCCACTAGTTAAGGCAAAAGCTTTGGTTTTTATACCTTTCGTATGTCTGGGGAGTGGGGCTGGCTGGCGCCTTTTTGGGCCATATTTGCTGTTCAGCCCAGAGAAAGTGTTTCCTGGAAACTGCCTAGTTTCCTTAAAGTTTATTCAGCTTAATCATTGTCTTGTTCTGAGAAGAGCATGTTAGCCAAGACTGGCTTTGCAGAAAGGACTCCTGACAGTCTTATGTTATGTTAAATAACCTCTTTGGAGATCTGCATTCTACCTGGGAACCCCTGACTTGGAAAAAGAGGACTTCTCCTCCCCCACCTGAGTCTGTACTCTGGTGGGTCCTGTGACTTAAACTTAAACCTGTCTGTTAGCTAATAGAATTATTTTCCTGGCTGTGTTTTAGTTTCCACACTGATTCCCTCTACCGTGGCAATTTCTCTGACTGCCTATAATTTTCCTATGTCAGTAATATTGCCTTCCAGAGGATATTGGGCAATATCTTTAGTTGTCACAGCTGGAATTTAGAGGGCAGAGGCCAGGGATGCTGTTAAACCTCCCAAAGTGCACAGGACAATCTCCATAACAACGAATTATCCAGGCAAAAATGTCAATATTGTTAACATTGAGAAACTCTACTCTAAACAGATAAGCATTGTTAACATAAATGTTGCAAAAGAATAAACTAATGTCAACAAAAAAAACATCCAGCCTAAGAGAAAGCTTATAAGAATTTATTTGAGCCAAACTAATGACAATTACCGGGAAGCAAAATCTTAACGGATGGAGGAAATGCTCTGCAAAAATGGCAGTTTGCAACTTGTTTAATACATAGAATCAAAGGAGGAGGGTTACATGAAATCCATTGGTGGTAGATTAAGGGGGTGGGAGAAAGGAAAGCAGGGAGATCTCTGGGATTGGATCAAAAGTAAATTGGAGAGACAGGTACTTCTTTCACATAGGCGGGTGCAGGATAGTTAATGTTTCACATACAGATGTTGTCACAGGCCAGGCAAGTAGCCCCCACCACTGAAAAACTTTTAAGTTTTCTTTCCTGTAGAAATGATAAGTCTCCTTCTCCCTAGTTTCTTAGTTCTTTTTTTTTTTTTTTTTTTAGAGGGCAGTGTCACTGGCCCTCACATGTGGGATCCGAACCAGGGCCGCTGGCGTCCCAAGCCAGCTCCCAACCACTGCCCCACTTGGCCGGCCCCTAGTTTCTTAGTTCTTTAGCTCCTGGCTTTGATTATTCTTCTGATCAGTTTCTGAATCCTAGACTAAAGATTGCTCCTAGCCTGAATAATAGAAGTCTCCTATACCACTGCTTCTTGGTTGTTTTGTAAATCAGTTTCTTAATCATACACAATAGATTGTTTTTGATCTGAATCATAGAAATCTCCTACCCCTGCTTCAAGTAAATACTTAAAAGCCTGTGACTTCCTAACACCCTCCAAGCCATTCTGGACCTAACTCTTGGATAATTCCATCCCAGAGACTAAATAGGTTTTAACATTTCTCCAGGCCAGTATCCTTGTTGATTGTAATCACTGAAGCCTTAATGATTCTTTCCAAACCCATTCTAGGCCCAGCTCCTGGACAACTGATGCCACCTAAGTGACCGGTTAAATGGCCACAGGCTCTATAAAAGCTAACAGATTTATTAATTAAAATCTATTTTTCCTCATTCAGGGGTCTTGGGGATACAGATGGTACCCCAGTAAGATTGCCAGTCACAACCAAAGAAGCCAATGGGGTCTTCCAGGCGGAGCTTGAGACCCCTTCCTCTCATCTGAGATCAGCTAGGGTGAGAGTTCCGTGAACCCCCAATACGCAGGGACAGCTCTACGCCCCTGCCCAGCAGGAAGCAGATACAGAAGAAGAGACCTCCTGTCCCTCAGCTTCCCATAGAGATTTTATGGGGATCACGTCTCTCAAGGGGAAAATTAGGCAGGCAGTTAGAGGCAGGCATTGGGTCTCTGCATTCCCGCCTGTCCAACACAACTCAGAATGTGACTGTCCAAAAGACCTCCGCTCTCCACCCCAAACTTCCCCTTTTCATTGTAATTATCTACCCCTATGAGGAAACAAAGGGGTACAAAATACCCGACTGGATTAGACCAGTCATTCACACCTGCGCAGACTAAAAAGATGAGGTAATAGCCTCTTGTCAATCACAGATGTCAATCAAGTGATCCTACCCCAGAGAGGAACAGCCCATTCTAGAAAATAAGAGATTAAAAACTCCAGGTCCTCGACAGTCAGCGCCTTTAGAGCTTCTTTTGCTCTGCCTGCTCCCAACTCTTGGGAGTCCACTTTCTCTTCTAATAATGGGCCCTTGAGCCATTCTCTACGGCTTGGCCCGCTTCTACTTTTTTGAGGTGTACTATCTCTTCTAATAAACTGTTTTTTCACTACTTCACCTCTATATGTTGTTCAATTCTTTGCTCGAGATGCCAAGAACCTGGACACGGCGCCAAGAAGAGCCCACTCTCAGGTAATAATGTTAATCAAGGGACAAGAATAATGATGAGGGATTCTGTACTTTCCTGCTCTAGACCAGAAAAAGGGATTACAGACATTCCAAGGATGTCATCTTAGATGCAAAAAGGCAATAGACAGGCTCACTGAAGGTGAACACTGAAGTTATGAAGGAAGCTTCAGGCTAAAGATGTGACTTCCTACCATGGCCCACCTTAATTATGAATTTTTTTTATGTTCACGCCATCTTATGAGGTTACTTTCAGTTTCCTAAGCTTGTCTGGTTTAACCTGTGGCCGCTTTTCTGTACTCAGCAGTTATTTTATACATAAAACCAAAGGAGAAAGGTTACATGAAATTCATTGGTGGTAGATTAAGAGGGTGGGAGAAAGCAAAGTGGAGAAATCTCTGGGATTGGATAAAAGTAAATTGCAAAGCAGGTACTTATTTCACATAGGCGGGTACAGGATAGTTAATATTTCACTTTTTTTTTTTTTTTTAAGATTTTATTGGGGAATTGGGGGAAGGGAACAGAACTGGGGAATCGGGAAAGGGGAACAGACAAGTTGCTGTCCTTTTGTTCTTCAGTCTAGTTGCGGAGGACATTACTTCACTGGCCCATGTTGGTATTATCACTGCGCTCTTCCCGGATGAGGCAGATCGGTTGTCGTCCTCTGTATGGTCGCTCACCACGGCTATTGGCAGCTCACGCTGGCTGCTGGCCACTCACTGTAGCCTATGGCAGCCCACTGCAGCAAGGGCTGCAGCCCACCGTCTCCAGGGACTCACACAGCCCAGCTCCAGGTGGAGCTGTTGTTAGCTGTAGAGGGCAGTGTTACTGGCCCTCATATGTGGAATCTGAGCCCTGCTGCTCAGAGCTGGTGACCCAAGCCAGCTCCTAACCAATGCGCCACCCGGCCGGCCCAATGTTTCACTTTTTACAGCACATAAAGATGGTAATAAGGGGACAAGAATAATAATGAGGGATTCTATAGTTTCCTGTTCTGGTCTGGAACAAGGGATTACTGACATTCCAAGGGCATGTTATCCTACCCTGTATCCTCAAAAATAACACCTATCCAGAAAATAAGCCCTCACATGATTTTAGGTGCCAAAATATGGCACTTTGACGTACTGAATATTTTAAGCCGAAGGAATTTGTGGAAAAGCCATCCTTCTCCCTGAAACAGGTCATAAAACCCCCATTTGAGGGGTGCGTGCCCTCCATATCCTGGAGGAATCATGCTATGGCTTCTCTGGCTAGGTCTTATTTTCAGGGAAACATGGTAGATGCAAAAAGACAATAGACAGGCTCATTTAAAGTAAAGATTGACCTTTGTCAAGTAAACCACAGATTAAAGATGTGACTTCCCTCCATGGCCCAACTTAGTTAAGTTTTTACATTCATGCCACTCTCTGTGTTTATTTTCTGTCTCCTGAGCTTGTCAGGTATAACCAGTGGCCCCTTTTCCCTTTCCACACTAGTATTTGCAGATGAAAGCCTATCTAAGAAATCTAAAAACAATTAGAAGTCACAGGACTTCAGATGGCCTGTGGGGTGTAGTGGTACACTGCATGTAGAGCAGTCTCCAGGTCCACAGGGGAAGGAGTCAGAGAACCCCCTCACCCCAGCCTCACCTACCTCACAGGTGAAGAGAGGGAGGCTTCACAAGGAATTGGGGGCAAGCAGGGGAGCCCAGGCCACATCTGTCTCCCAGCCTAGCCTGAGAGAAAGTCAGGGTTCAGAGCTGGCGATCTTGGGAGCCCTGGCCCAGCCCTGCCTTCATCTATGGAGGTGAGACTCTGGGAGAGGCAGGATCAGCCCAAGTCACTGAGCCTATAACAGGAACACCCCGACCAGAACCCAGAAACCCTGGGGCTACCTGAAGATCCCATCCTTTTGTCCCATGAATCGAGGTGGGATTTCAGTCCAGCCTCTGGCCAGGATGTGATTTTTTGACTTCTAACACAAGGCCCTTACCTCCTCTCACCTGCAGCTTGCTGCCCCACCCATGCAGCCCCGCATTAAAGGTGAGTGTCTCCCTGAAGGGGTTTGAGGGGCTGGGAGCACAGGCCTCAGGCTGGACCAGGTGGTCAGTGCCAAAAAAGTCCCTGTACACCTTCACCATCTGCTGGGCCTCCCTGCACTGTGCAGCCATGGCAGGGGGCAAGGGGGCTGTGGATCCCTAAGGGATACATGGGGAATCCAGGAATGAGCCCTCCCTGAGACCGGCCATGTCCTTGCAGTCCCCACTGCATCACTGACATCTCAAGACCCACTGCAAGCCCCGTGTTCATCCCCTCTGCCTTCTCAGGCTTCAGAACACTGGATTTTATACCCACCCCTCTCTTCACACCTGGATCCCTGTTCAGGGGTTCGTTAAAGGGGAACTAGTCCTACCTGCTGTAGAAAAGTCTTAGGAAATCATCTTTTCAGGATTAGTTCCTCATTCATTCATTCACTTACTCACCAAACTCCCATTGTCCACTTCTCTATGCCAGGCCCTGGGGTGATACGTCAAGTTGAGTGCCCACTCCAAGGAGCCCCCCTCCCCTTTTATTTATTTATTTAATTTTTAAAAAGATTTTATTGGGGAATTGGGGAAAGGGTACAGCCAAGTTGTTGTCCTTCAGTCTCAGTTGTGGAGGGTGCAGCTAGCTCAGCTCCAAGTCCAATCGCCATCCGACTGCCCATCGGCAACTCGCGGCTGCTCAGCTCAAGGTGCCGTGTTCTATCTTAGTTGCAGGTGGGCACAGTCCACCATCCCATGCTGGAGTCGAATTCGAAATCTTGTTGTTAAGAGCGCATGGTCTAACCATTGAGCCATCCGTGGCTCATCGGCAGCTCAGGGCAGCTCAGCTCAAGGTGCCATGTCAATCTTAGTTCTCATGCATGAGTCTAACTGGCAACTCCATTGCTTGGTTGTTAGGAGCACATGCTCTCACCAGCTGAGCCATCCTGCCACCTGTTGGCAGCTCAGCGGCAGCTCAGCTCAGGAGCAGCTCATTGGCCCATGTGGAAATCAAACCTGCGACCCTGTGGCCCAGAGTTTGCGCTCTTAATGTTGATTCCGCACGTAGAGCAATCAAGCTGCCCTATTGATACACCAGCTGAGACATCCTTCCACCTATTGGCAGCTCAGCAATAGCTCAGCTAGGGCGCAGCTTACACTGGCCCATGTGGGAATTGAACCAGCGGCCCTGTTGCTCAGAGCACATGCTCTAAGCCAACTCTTAACCAACTGAGCCACTCAGCCGGCCCCAATACTTTTTTTTTCCATGTATACACAACTATGACATAAGAAATATGTATTTGGTCTCTGCCCTTAGTTACTGACAGAGAGCTCCTAAATCCCTCGGAATTTCCTGGGTGATCGAGCACTTGTGTCCTAATAAGGCAACTCTTTGTTGGCTCCTGGATAGCTTCAGGATGGGGATGTCACCAGGAACACCAAGCCATGATGAAAAGCTCAGCGAGGGGCTGGACATGAGTTAGCAGTCGATTGTGCCTGTATAATGAAGCTTCTATAAAATCCTGAGCCACAGGGCTTCCCAGTTGCTGAACATAACCCCGTGTTGAGAGGGTGATGCGCCCCATCTCTATGGAGACTGACGCTTCTGCTCTCAGGACCCTCCCAGATCTCACCCTATGTGCCTTTTCATGCGGTTCATCTGTATCCTTTATCATACTTATATAGTAAACCCATGAGCCTAAGTATTTCCCTCAGTTCTGTGAGCTGTTCTAGTAAACTGTCGATTGTGAGGAGGGGTTGTGAGGCCCTGATTTCTAGCTAAGTCAGGCAGGTGCATGAGTAACCAGTGGGCCCACTACTTGCAATTGTCTTCTGAAATGGGGACTATCTTGTGGGACTGAGTCCTTAACCTGTGGGTCAGCTGGTGTCAGAGTGCTGGTTGGTGTAGGGGAAAAACCCACACATTTGGTGTCAGAGCATTCAGTGTGTAGAGGAGTAGAGTTTTTCCTTTTAGCTACCATAAATACAAATTTCATAAAAGGCTACCCTACTCTATATTCTGAAGTAGAACCTAGATTTGCACTCAGCATTGACTAGCGGCAGGCTTTGAACAGACTAGAAATTGTGTGTGGCCTGCCCTGGGTCCCAGCAGGGATGAGACCACTGGAAGAGGAGTCTAACCATGATGCTGGGTGACCTTGGGCAAGTCTCTACCCTCCTCAGAGTCTCCATGTTCTTAGTCAAATTAAGGGCAGGAAGGGGTATGGGTAGGACTAGATCAATGTTGCCCAAAGTCAGAAACACCACCTAAAGCTGTGTAGGTTGTGCACTGCACAACCACAGAGGGAGAGAGTTACCCTTGTCATAATCTGTGCCAACTGAGCTGGGCAGCAAATGGGTCCTGCCCAGAAATGGTATATGAGCCTGGTGGTACAAAAGGTGGTGTTAGGTGGTATGCAGACGCATTTATTTTTACGATTCCTGTACTTTCTATTTGTGGGAAGCCGACAGCCCCTCAGTGTCTGACAAGGCCACATTGCCCTGCTCAGCACTGGATATTAGGGGTGCTGCCTTATGGTTGGTCATGTAATATCTCCTGCCTCTAAGAACCCATGTGCCTTTCCTCCTACAGGAGACAATATACTCACTGCATTTATGGCAAGTTCCTGTATACCCCAATGAGCTAACTACGCAGCCAAAGACGGGTAAGATCTCCTAAACGAGGGGAGACAACCTAAGCCAGGCGGTAGTTCCGTGGGGAACCCCTAAATTGAGATATTGGGGACTCAAGCCTCTTTGGAAACTGAGGCATAAGCCTTTGGCCACATAGGCCTAAAAAAGCCAGTCTGTGAGAAACAGACAGCCTCTGTGAGAAACTGGTGCTATCATTCGTCCTTGCCTATGCAACTGTGAAAGGTTTCCTTGGAGACCAGGAGACCAAGGTCTCTCAGCCATGAAAGTTCTGATAAGAGGCAACTTACTGACCATAAGTTATTTTAATTAACGGTCTTGGTTTAGTGCCTTGTTGAAGCAACAGATACTGAAGCTTTGAGAAACAGATGTTACCCTCTATTACAAAAATATGCAGCTCTTTGTAAGATAGGAAAAGTTTGAAACTCCCTTTTGCTATAATCACATAGATATAGTTTCTTGCCTAAACTCTTGGCAATAGTTCAAGTATATGCCCTGTAAGGTAGCCATGGTAATCACTCTTTAGATGATAAGTAAAATCCTTGAACAGGTTGAAATCTCTCAATAAAAGCTATGCGCTGACCCTATTCGGGACTCAGTCTTCCTTGGCTGAGTCCCTTGGGCTCAGTCATCTTTGGCTGAGTCCCTTGGTCTCGTTTTTATCTTAATTCTGTCTCTTGTTTTTCCTTAATCTGCGTCGCCCCTCTCGTGTCCCACTTGCCCTTGCCACGCTGGACGTGACATCTATTTATAGTAAATGATCCTGATTTTCCACCTTTAGGATATCAGAATCCTCTGAAGGCCTGAGAAACCACAGATTGCTGAGTCCCCTCCCCAGAGTCTCTGATTCAGTAGGTCTGGGTGGAGCCTGATAATTTGCATTTCTAACAAGTTCCCAGGTGATGCTAATACTTTTGGTTCAGGGACCACACTTTGAAATCCACTACTCACGTTGCCTTTTAAAATATATTTGTGGGCCGGCCGAGTGGCACATTGGTTAAGAGCTAGTTTTGGGATGCCAGCAGCCCCGGTTCGGATCCCACATATGAGGGCCAGTGACACTGCCCTCCACAGCTAACAACAGCTCCACCTTGAACTGGGCTGTGCGAGCCCCCGGCAATGGTGTAGGCTGCAGCCCCTGCTGCAGTGGGCTGACACAGGCTACAGTGAGTGGCCTTCAGCCAGCATGAGCTGCCAATAGCCACAGTGAGCGACATCCAGAGGCTGGCGACCAATCTGCCTCATCTGGGGAGAGTGCAATGAGGATACCAACACGGGCCAGTGAAGCAACGTCCTCCACAACTAGACTGAAGAACAAAAAGACAGCAACTTGTCTGTTCCCCTTCCCCGATTCCCCAACGCTGTTCCCCTCCCCCAATTCCCCAATAAAATCTTTTAAAAATAAATAAATAAATAAATAAAATATATTTGTTTGGGTTTTTAAAATGAGTCGATTTTAAACACGTGACTAGATGTACAACATCACTAACCATTAGGGAAATGCAAATAAAGACCATGGTTAGAGATCAGTATATACTAATTAGGACAGCTGAACCCAAAAGAAGTGACAATATGAATTCCTGGCAAAGATGCAGGTAAAACTGTATCTGTCATACATTGCTGGTGGGACTATAAAAAGGTACAGACATTCTGGAAAATAGTTTGGCAGTTTCTTTAAAAACTAAACATATGTCTTCTATATGACCTAGCAATTGCACACTCCTGGGCATTTCTCCAAGAAAAATGAAAAATTATGTTTGCACAAAAACCTGTACATGATTATTCATGGCATATTTATTTGTAATAGCCCCAACCTGGAAACAATCAAATATTCTTCAAATGGTGAATGGTTAAGCAAACTATTTTATACCAATGCTATAAAATGCCACTCAGCAATAAAGAGGAACAAGCTATTGATACATGCAACAACTTGGATATGTCTCTAAGGTATTATTTTGGGTGGGAAACAAAAAGCCAATCTCAAAAGTTCATAGTATATGATTCCATTTATATAATGGTCTTGAAATGACAAAATTATAGAGATGGAAAGCAGATCAGTGGAGGTCAGGGGACAGAATGGTAGGAGGAAGGAGTTGGCGTGACTACAAAAGAGTAGCAGAAGGAACTCTTTGTGGTGATGAAATAGTTCTGTATCTTGATTATAGGTGGGTATATGAATCTACATATGTAATATAATGATGTAGAACTATACACTTGGCATTATTTTGATATTGTACTGTACTTATGTCAAATGTCACTGTTGGAGGAAATGGAATGAAGGACACATGAAACCTCTCTGCATTATCTTTGAAATCTGTGAATCCATAATGACTTTAAATTAAAAGTTAAATAAAAAAAGAAAAGAACTGATTTAAATAAAAGTATTGGGCTGGTTGAGCGGCGCATTGGTTAAGAGTTGGCTTGGGATGCCAGCTCTGGGCAGCAGAGCCCGGGTTCAGATCCCACATGAGGGCCAGTGACACTGCCCTCTACAGCTAAGATGGTGAACAACAGCTCCACCTGGAGCTGGGGTGCCGTGAGTCGCCTGCGAAGGCTTAGGCTGCAGTAAGGCTGGCTGGCAGCTGGCGTGAGTTTTCGTGAGCTGCCGTGAGCCACAGTGAGTGGCTGTCCAATGGCCGGTGAGCGACTGCCTCTCCTGAGGAAGAGCTCAATGAGGATACCAACATGGGCCAGTGAAGCGACATCCTCCACAACTAGACTGAAAAACAAAAGGACAGCAACTTGTCTATTCCCCTTCCCCAATTCCCCAACGTTGTTCCCCTCCCCCAATTCGCCAATAAAATCTTTATAAATAAATAAATAAATAACTGTATTAAGTGAAAAATAATACTTGATAGTATGCAAATCTGGCAAAAATTTTGATGTAGTAAATGACTGAATATCTCTAATCTGTTCAATGTACAGTCACCCCTGCCAGGCCCTGCTCCAGGCGAGGCCACCTGCAGGAGGCTGGGGCTTTGTACTCCTTCCTCCTTGGCACTGGGGTAGGGTTTCCAGATAAAATACAGGATGTCCAGTAAAATTTAGATTTCTGATAAACAGGAATATTTTTTTTTAGTATAAGTATATCCCATGCATTATTTGGGAATGCTTATGCTGAAAAAAAATTAGTTCTGTAAATCTTTTAATGTATTTAATTAGTCAGTTTTAAAGATCTTGCCTGCTAATTCTAATATCCGGACCATTTATGGGTCTGCTTGTATCAATTGGATTTTCCCTTAATTTTAGGATACATTTTCTTCTTCACATATCTAGTAAATATTTTTTGATAGGCTGAACATTGTGAATGTACATTGTAGAGATTTGGATTATGTTATTTTACTCTAAATCGTGTTGAGTTTTGTTTTGGCAGACAATTCAATTACTGATGGATTAACTTGGTCATGTACGTCAAGGATTGGTTTTAGATTTTGTTAGTGTGTGTCTTTTTCTATTTTGCCCTTTTCCTAGGGAATCCACCTTACTTCCAAAGCATAGCCTTCTAGGCTCTCATGTGAATGTCTGAGATGTTCACTATGGCCTCTCCACTCTGGCTGGGTCAGAACTCCAATGTTTCTCCAGCATTCTGTAATCTCTGAAATATCTCTCAGCTCCCACCATCTGGTCTCTGCTAAGTTGTACAGAGTCTCAATCTGTACATTCATAGTTTAGGATTTGACCAAGGACCTGAGGAGAACAGCTATAATATTTTTGGGGCTCGTTCTCTGTAACTCCATCCTTTTTGCTACTCTACCATGAAAATTTTAGTACCCCTTAACTCCAATCTCTATTTCCTCCACCAAGCAGGTTAGATGCTGTACTTGAATTGTACCTCCTTGTGTCATCATTTAGGGCTTGTAAATGTTCCCCCGGGGCAGAAATATGTGAAACTCATTTCATGTGAGTCCTTTCTCTCAGAGATTGTAAACTTTCACTATTTATTACTCAATGTCTGAAGACAATTTCTTCATACATGTTGTTCAGTTTTTTAGTTTTATGATAGTAGGCTATAATCAATACAAGTACTCCATCATGGTCACAATCAGAAGGTCTACTATTATTTATTCTATTCTAAAAGTAGAGAAGACAAACAATTCTAAGAAAAATGGGAAAGATATATGAAAATTCAATGAAAAATGAAAACTATCCTGACATATATGAAAAGATGTTCAGGGCCGGCCAAGTGGTTCGTTGTTTAAGAGCAGGCTTGGGATGCCAGCAGCCCCAGTTCGGATCCCACGTATGAGGGCCAGTGACACTGCCCTCTACAGCTAAGATGGTGAATAACAGCTCCACCTGGAGCTGGGCTGCTGTGACAGCATAGCTGCATCCCCTCCTGCAGTGGGCTGCCATAGGCTACAGTGAGTGGCTGCCAATCCGCCTCATCTGGGAAGAGCGCAATGACGATACCAACATGGGCCTGTGAAGCAACGTTCTCCACAACGAGACTGAAGAACAAAAGAACAACAACTTGTCTGTTGCCCTTCCCTGGTTCCCCACTAAAATCTTAAAAAAAAGAAGAAAAGAAAAGATGTTCAACCTCACTGATAATAGGAAAGATACTACGTGTGGTGCAACCTTTACTTTAGGACCATGATGGAGTAACAGGGAACAGGTTTACCTTCTCCCTTGAACAACTAGAAAAACTGGACAGGGCCTGGCCAAGTGGCTCAGTTGGTTAAAAGTTGGCTTGGGACTGGGAGCCCTGAGCAGAAGGGCTGCGGATTCAGTTCCCACATGAGCCAGTGACACTGCACCCTCTACAGCTAAGATGGTGAACAACAGCTCAACCTGGAGCTGGGCTGCGGTGAGTTGCTGGCGACGGCGTAGGCTGCAGTGGGGCTGGCCGGCAGCTGGCGTGTGCTTCTGTGAGCTGCCGTGAGCCACCGTGAGCAGCCATCCAGGAAGAGCGCAATGATAATACCAACATGGGCCGGTGAAGTGACGTCCTCCACAACTAGACTGAAGAACAAAAGGACAGTAACTTGTCTGTTCCCCTTCCCCGATTCCTCAACGCTGTTCCACTCCCTCAATTTCCCAATAGAAAATGCTCAACATCACCAATCATCAGGGAAATGCAAATCAAAACCAATATGAGATATCACCTCATACCTGTCAGAATGGCTATCATCAATAAATCAACAAACGACAAGTATTGGCAAGGATGTGGAGAAAAAGGAACCCTCGTGCACTGTGGGTGGGATTGCAGATTGGTGCAGCCACTATGGAAAACAGTATGGCAGTTCCTCAAAAAATTAAAACTAGAACTACCTCAGTAGTTTCACTCCTGGGTATTTATTCAAAGAAATCCAAAACACTAATTCAAAAAAATATTTGCACTCGTATGTTTATTGCAGTTCTATTTACAATAGCCGAGATATGGAAACAACCAAAATGCCCATCAATAGATGATTGGATAAATAAATGGTGGTACAGTAATACCTCAGTTTGCAAGCATAATTCGTTCCGGAAATAAACTATTTGTATTGCAAGACATAGCTCGTTTACCAAGTTAAAATGTATTAATGGGTTGGTGCAAAAGTAGTTGCGGTTTGTGCCGTTACAAATTGCCATTTGTTCACCATCTTAGCTGTAGAGGGCGCAGCGTCACTGGCCCATGTGGGATCCGAATAGGTGGCCCTGCTGCTCAGAGCTCACATTCCCAAGCCAACTCTTAACCAGCAAGCCACTTGACTGGCTCCATTTTCTCATTTTTTATTCTTTAAAAAATATTGACAATTTAGAGCAAAAGTAATAACAGTATATTGTGGGGTTTGTAACAAATGTATTGAGTTATTGGAAAAGTCATGAAGCATGTCTGCGACAGATGGCACTAGTTCATTTTTGGAAGTACTAGAGTCATGCACATCTATGTTTGCTATGTCATTTGACAGCTAACAGTTCTAGTTTCATTCTAAATAAGAATTCAGCAATTTGGTTAAATTTTAGAGATTTTACAACAAGTTGAAGATGGAAGACCAAATTGTGCATTTTTGCCATATTTTACTCTTTTACTTCCATAAAGGGAATAACGCACATCCAGCTTGTGAAAAGTTGCATAAAGTTTACAGTGACAATGCTCTACAAGAATGTCAGTGCCAACGATGGTTCACGAAATTCTGTGCTGGTGATTTTGATCTCAATGACTCTCCTCAGGGAGGCCCAGTGAGATTGATGACGACAAAATAAAGGCATTGATCGAGTCAAACCCACATTACACGACACGAGAGATTGCAGAAACATTGAAGATCCGTCATTCAAGCGTTCATGACCACCTGAGGAAGCTGGGATACGTAAGCAAGTTCGATATTTGGGTTCCGCATAAACTCAAAGAAGTTCATTTGACGGTGTGTATGAACATCTGCAATATGTTCGTTAAACATGAGGAAAAAGATTTTTTTTTGAAGTGACTGATGAGAAGTGGATTGTTTACAACACTGTGGTGTGCCAACAGTCTTGGTCCCGACGTGATGATTCGCCTCAAATGACATTGAAAGCAGACATTCATCAGAGGAAGGTTATGCTCTCAGTGTGGTGAGATTTTAAAGATGTGTTTTTCATGCTCCTACTGAGGAATCAATCAGTTCGAATGTGTACTGTTGGCAATTGGACAGATTGAATGAATCCATCATCCAGAAACGTCGAGAGCTTGTTAATTGTAAAGGAGTTGTGTTCCATCGTGACAACGCAAGACCCACACACAAGTTTGATCACCCATCTAAAATTATTGGAGCTTGGATGGGATGTGTTGCCACACCCACCATACTCACGTGACCTTGCTCAGTCAGACTTCCACTGTTTTTACTCTCTTTAAAACTCCTTGTATGATATAACATTCAATTCAGATGAGGCTGTAAATCAGCACCTTGTTCAGTTTTTCAAAAATAAAGACAGGTCCTTCTATGAACAAGGAATTATGAAGCTCACTGAAAGATGGCAAAAGGTTATCGAACAAAACGGGCAATATATCATTGATTAATTTTGTTCTTTATATAAATAAATGACCTTTGAAAAACATAGACAAGATATGTCATGACTTTTCCGACAACCCAATAGTTAGGGGTCAGAAGGTGTGAAACATACCTTTACAACAGAGGTCTGGCTGTCACAATCTCACCCATGATCAATTTCAGCCTCACTGAAGGGAGACAACCAGATGTGGGTTGCCTCCTATTGTGATGCAATTTGCAGTGCAGGGTAGCATCTAGGAGCATCCTTCAGTATATATAGCCAGTCCTTTAGATCTTACTCCCAGTGTTCGGGAAAAACTAGAAAGGAACACGCTAATGACGTCTGAGGAAACTTTCTGACAAATTCAGAATGTGATGGAGCATCTCAGAGGACAGCTGGCTTGGACTCTTCAGAAAGGTCAGTATTGTGGAAACCAAAAAAAGAAGGGGTGAGGTGGGTGGGGCCATGGGGAGGGTGATTCCATCTAGATTAAAAATGATTATAAAGGGGTGGGCCGAGTGGTGCGGTGGTTGGGCACTGGTTTGGGAACCCAGCGGCCCCAGTTCGGGTCCCGCATGTGAGGGCCAGTGACACTGCCTTCAAAAAAAAAAATATGATTATAAAGAGGGCTGGCCGAATGGCACAGAAGTTAAGCGCTGGCTTGGGAAGCCAGCGGCCCCGGTTTGGGTCCCACTTATAAGGGAGACTGCCCTCAAAAAAAACAAAAAAAACAAAAACGATATATAATCCTTGATTGGACTCTGCCTTGAACAAACAGCTATAAATGACATTGTGGGGACAATTAGAGAAATTTGAATGTGGACTATGTGTTAGATGATATTAAGAAGTTATTGTTTACACCTGAAACTAATATAAAATAATATTGAATGTCAGCTATAATCATGGGGATATAAAGTACAGGAATGTAATAGTAATATTGTAATAACTGCAGTGTCAGATGAGTGACAGACTTACTGGAGTTATCAGTTTGTGAGGTATATAAATGTCTGACCACTGTTGTTTTGTACACCTGAAACTCATTTAAAAAGTTATTGCCGGGCTGGCCGAGTGGCTCAGTAGGTTGAGTTCACTCACTAGTGCGAGCTGAGCTCTGAGCAACAGCAGTTTGATGCCCAGCCCGAGCTGAGCTGCCGCTGAGCTGCCAACAGGTGGCAGGATGGCTCAGCTATATATACATATATGTTCTTGCTTATTAGGTGTGATAAAGGTATTGTGGCTTTATAGGAAGTTGGTTTTTTTGTTTAAGCTGGGAAGTTGGTTTTTAAGAGATGCATGCTGAAGTATTAGGAATGAAATCGTAATTTGTCTTCCTAAAATACTTCTATCAAAATAAATGAATTAATAGATGCAGGGGGCAAATCATGGCTATGGGTCAGGCTCCCTTAGGATAAAATGCCAACTGCTTGCAGAGGCCTCCTGAAGCCTGACGCGACTTGACCTGGCCTGGTCTGTCATCACCTCCCAGCACTCTCCCAGCTCTGGCCTTTCACCTGGGCAGTCGCTTTCCTTCCTCCTTTGCACTGGTCGCCCCTCCCTCCTTGCACGTGGTCTCAGCCCACTTTTTGCCGGCCCCTTCTGAGGTCTCAGCCCACTTATTGCTGCAGACCCTCCCCCACAGAAGCGTGTGATGTGGGTTCTGCCTCGGGGCCCTTATTTTTTGTTGCTCCGCTGCACCTACCCGCAGGTGGTGATGATGTTTCTGTTTAGATGTTATGCCTGACTGTACGTTGATACTTAGGGCCACCACCAGGTCCCCAGGGCGTGCATTTGTCGCGCACCTGCAGCTCCCTGCGCACATCTGCAAGCGCCACTGTAGTGACAGTAGCTGTTGTTTCGTGCTGGGAGTGCCGAACCTGTCACTAGCCTGGTGACTTCCCCAACCACAGAGACATCTGCGACGCGGGACGTCGGACCTGACCCGGGATCCCGCCGGCGCCACCTCCTAGCCAAAGCCTTTCCCACACCCCGGAATCCCCAGCTCGGGGACCCCACCCCGAAGGCCTCTGGCTGAGGAACTACACTTCCCAGCAGACGCTGGAGCAGCGACCGCAGCTCCCGGCTTGCTCTTTGGCTCGGCTCCGCCAGCGACATTAACCCTTTAGTGGTGACAGGTTGGCGGGGCGCGGCGTGGGGAGTAAGTACCCCGGAGGCGGGGGACGCAGCGAGCGTGTGTACCGCAGAGCAGAGGAGGCTGCGATTTGGGGACCTTGGGGAAGAAGGGAGCCAGGTGTCCCAAGGCCAGGCAGCAGGATGAGTGGTGAGGGTTGGGGGGCCGGCCTTAGAGCGCCCGCCCCTCGCGGAATTAGGAATCTGGACCGTCCTTTTCCAGCAGAGCGAATCCTTTCGGGAGCCTGGTCCCGCGCGGCGCGTAGGTCGGGGAGAGGAAAGGAGTTTGTACTGGCCAAATTCCCAGTGTGCCCGGCCACACCGAAGCCTTGGATCCCGCCGCGTCGGGGAAGGAGGAGGGGAAAAGGAAGCGGCAAGCTCCCCTCCGCCGCCAGGTGGGCAGGGGTAGGGAGAGGAGGTGGAGTGGCTTCTTTTCCGACCTTGGCGCTGACCTGGGCGTGTCCTGTTCCATCCTGGACCTTGGCCTGGAGCTCAGAGACCTTCCTGGCTCCCCTGTCCTCCCTCAGCCGCGAGGACATAGCTCCTGCGCAGATGTACCCGGAGACACCTGCAGCCTCTTCTCCTGACCTCGCTTGGATTTTGCCTCACTGCCAACTGAGCCTCAGAGCGTGTTTTCCCGGCCCCCACGTACTAGGCAGGGCCAGGCTCATTCCCTCAGTGGTGTGGCCACAGGGGAGGTCGGTTCTGAGCCGCGCGGTGATGAGCAAGCTGGGCTTCCACTGGGGTGGGAGTGGAGGTGGAGGCAGACGACAGTAGGACAATTTCGGATTTGGGAGTGCCAGGAGGAAAAGAACGTGTGTGTCTGGGGGAGTGGGGATGCCACCTTGGAAGGGTGTTCAGGGAGGGCAGCTCAACTGTTCCCAGACTGAGGGAACAGCGGGCACCACAGTGAGGCCAGGAAGAGCATGGAGCAAGCGAGGGGTAGCCGGGGAGGAAATGAGATGACAGCGTGGGCCCGGGAACGATCTGGATTTTATTCTAAAAGCAGCAAGGGTTCGTGGAAGGCCGAGGAAGATGTTATGGAGCAAGGCAGTCACACTTGCCCAGCCTGCGCTCAGCTGTGGTCTGGGTTTCCCCAGCATTTTCAGGTGTCCGTGGTCCCCTGTGATCCTCAGGCTCCTTCTCTGTAAATGGGGTGATAAGTCCTATCTCACAAGGTGCACACCTGGCCCAATTTGCTGCCTTCCTCCCGCACAGAATGCCTGAGGGCCCCGAGCTGCACCTGGCCAGCCGCTTTGTGAACCAGGCATGCAGAGGGCTGGTGTTTGGCGGGTGTGTGGAGAAGTCACCCATCAGCCGCAACCCTGAGGTGCCCTTTGAGAGCAGTGCCTACCGCATCTCAGCGTCAGCCAGAGGCAAGGAGCTGCGCCTGACACTGAGGCCCCTGCCGGGAGCCCAGCCCCCACGGGAACCATTGGCACTCGTCTTTCGCTTTGGCATGTCGGGCTCCTTCCAGCTGGCGCCCAGCGATGCGCTGCCCGCCCACGCTCACCTGCGTTTTTATACAGCTCCACCCGGCCCCCGGCTCGCCCTCTGCTTCGTGGACATCCGCCGCTTCGGTCACTGGGATCTCGGGGGCGAGTGGCAGCCAGGCCGCGGGCCATGTGTCTTACTGGAGTACGAGCAGTTCAGGTGGGGACAGCACCAGGTGTGATGCACAGCCCTGGGCTCTGTCAGTGCCTCTCTGGCCCATTACGGGCAAGTCCCAACCCCCTCTGAGCCTCAGTCCGCACCTCTGGAGACCAAGGCAGTGTCCTTCCCTGAGCTAATGGATGTGGAACCCCAAAACTGATGTGGGAGGAGGTGGGGGCAAGAGGCGGATGGATGAGTAGGCATGCCCTGAGGACAGGGAACACTGCTTCCTGGTGCCCTCAGGAGGCTAAGAAGAAAGAAGCAGGAAGGAAGGGTTTCAAGGTGGTGGGGAGGGGACTGCCTAATGGCATGGTTTCTGAATCAGGTTTTGTGGTCTCCCACGTTCTGCCTGCCCACTGGTGTGTGTCTCCTGCTGCTGGGAGGGGTAACAGCCCTACCTGGGATGTGATACAGGTCACATATGATGATACAGTGGCAGCCACTTCCCTTCCTCTAAAGAGGAAATGTGTGTAAGTCTCTGCTTCATGCCAGGCCCTACTCTAGGAGTTGGGGGTACAGCAGTGATCAAAATGGATGTGGTCCTTCCTCTCAGAGAGCTGAAGTTCATGCAGGGCAGCGGAAACAAGGAAACAATAATAGATAGTCATACCTTGGTTTGTGAGCATAATTTGTTCCGGAAACAAGCTACTCGTATTGCAAGACATCGCTCGTTTACCACATTAAAATGTATTAGAAATGTTTGCTCATCTTGCGGAACATTTGCAAAACAAATCACTCACAATCCAAGGTTTTACTGTAAATTCAAATAGACACATGCCTGAAGGAAAAATCTAAGCAGGAGAGAATGACTTTTGACCCAGGGAGGTGGGGGCATTAGGAAAAGCCACTCTAGGAGGTGACGTTTGAGCTGAGATCTGGCTGAGAGCCAGCCATGCAAAGCTCTAGAGGACAAGCATTCAAACTGGAGCACATTGACAGGACCTCCCTTCCTTGGCCCTGAGGAGACTTGGCCTCCCATTTGGGTTGGCTCAGGGTGTCTCTGGTGCTACAGAAGCCACCTGGCCTTCCTAGGCATGACACCAAGTGCAGCCCCAGGGACACACCTGTGGCCCTGGATTCCTCCACCTCACCTTTCCCGGGGAGTCATGCCACAATTTAACTCTTGGCCAGCTGGCTCTGAAGTTCCTATCACACAATGAGCATTTCAGTCATTTCCTTGGTCCTATAGCTGGTGAGCCTATAGGGGTCCACTCCCCTCGGGGAGCTGGCCACCCAGGCTAACCTTCTGCTCTTTTCACCACAAAACTCTGTGGGCCCCCTATTTCAGATGCTCTTCAGGTGCATCACTGAGTCAGTCTTGCCATGACAGAGTGGTAAGGAGAGTGGGGTGGGGGCTCCTGGGGCCCTCACTAGCCAGGATTTGTCCCCCCACCCCCACATACACACACACCTGCGGCACAGAGCTAGTACCAGCCTCCTTGGAATCTTCAGGCCTTGAGAAGAATTGACCCACCAATGTCAAGTCCTCATATCTAACTAACCAGAAGTTCCAGACAGGGAGCTCCAGAGGGCAGGAGCACCTGAGGTCCTGTGACCACCTTGCTCTCAAAAACATCTGGAGTCTGAGGCACTCTGATGGTATACATTTTTTTTTTACCCTTCATAATGAATTAAAATCCTCTGTTGTCCCCATTTAATAGATAGGAAACCTGAGGTTTCCACTGTCAATTTCCATCCCCTGGCACGTAGGAACAGGTTTCCACAGGTGCCTTCCTCCATCCCATGGCGAGCTGGGGGATGAGAGGACAGAGTGAGCCTCACATGCCCGGCTGTGTCCCCCCAGGGAGAATGTGTTACGAAACCTGGCAGACAAGGCCTTTGACCGGCCCATCTGCGAGGCTCTCCTGGATCAGAGGTTCTTCAATGGCATCGGCAACTACCTGCGAGCAGAGATTCTGTACCGGTTGGCAGGCTGGCCCGGGCACGAGGGGGGCTGGGGTGCCCCACATTCCCCATTGCTGAGCATGAGCCCCTTCACCCCCTGCAGGCTGAGGATACCCCCCTTTGAGAAGGCCCGCACGGTTCTGGAGGCCCTGCAGCAGCACAGGCTGGTGAGCACGCAGGGAGGCAGGCTGTCAGCCAGGACCTGCCAGGGGCGCTGGGCGTCTCCAGGTGTCTCCAGTGTGGCTCATGCAGGTCCTTTCTGGGCCTCAGGCCTGTTTCCCCTTCTCTACAATGTGTGTGTTGGGGGTGGGGACGAGGGTAATCACCTCTGAGTCCTGCCAAACTCAGAGAGGATCTGCTCCCTGGGGGAGGTCTGCTGTCTCATGCTGACAGCCAGGCCTCGCCCCTGCCCCTTCTCCAGAGCCCGGAGCTGACCCTGAGCCAGAAGATCAGGGCCAAGCTGCAGAACCCGGACCTGCTGGAGCTGTGCCACTCAGTGCCCAAGGAAGTGGTCCAGCTGGGTGAGACCCGGGAGGCAGACACCCAACCACCTCTGCTTTAGCATACTGTAGCCCTGGGACGGCTGCTGCGCCTCCCTGGGCCTGGCGCCCTCCCCGAGAAATGGAAGTTTGTAGACTAATTGTTGCTAAGTGGACTAGGCCTCCTCCTCGTCAGGTGTCTATGTCCTCTAAGCTGCTCACGAAGCAAGTGGGGCAGGATTTTAACCCTCCTCCAGAATGGGCAAGCCACGGCCCAGAGTGGGGAAGGCACCAGCCTGAGGCCACACAGCTGAAGAAGGGAGAGCACTGGCCTCTGACTCAGTCCGTCAGGCTCCCCCTCCTCTGCCTGAGCCTGACCTCAAACCTCTGCCTGGCTCCTCTGTCCACAGGGGGCAAGGGCTATGGGCAGGAGAGCGGGGAGGAGGACTTCACAGCCTTCCGAGCCTGGCTGCAGTGCTATGGCATGGCGGGCATGCGCTCCCTCCGGGACCGGCACGGCCGCACCATCTGGTTCCAGGTTTGGCCCTAATGCTCACACAGGCAGACCCAGACCCCCACGGAGGCGGGAATGGTGGAGACCTGGGGTCACAGTCGGGCAGGTCCCAAAGGGTCACTGTCCCTGAGTCTAAGCCTTCCCTATGGAATGCCCCTCCTGTCCTCTGAGTCCCCGGGGCCCAGCTAGTGGAGCAGCCCAAGGTAGGGTGGTTTTGATGCTGGTTCTGACCCGGCAGTGGGGGACAGGGGACAGGGGAAGGTCAGAGGCTTCCAAGGGGAGGAGCTACACTGATCCGGAAGGATCAGTGAGTGAGTCCTGCCTCTCCAAGGGAAAAATGACTCCTGCCCCAATCAGGCTGATGCCTGAATTCTCCCCATTCCATTTTAGGGGGATCCTGGGCCTCTGGCACCCAAAGGTAAGCTACTCCTATTACAGGAAGTGAAGGGGGTGGAAAGGACAGGTTGCCTGCAGCAGTCCCTAGTCCTCATGCCAACCCTTGGAGTTACTTGAGTGGGAGAGTGGGAACCTGGAGAAAGGGCCCAAGAAGCAGGACCTTGCCACTCCAGCATCAGTGTCCTGCAGGGGGGAAGTCCCACAAGAAGAAACCCAAGGGAGCACCGCGGGATCCTGAGGACAGAATGGAGGTAACTCCAGCTCCCAACTCCTCCCTGCATTCTCCCCTGCCCTGGCCCACCTCCCAGGCCAACCTTTTGGGCTTCTGTTGACAATGGGGGGCAGTGGTGGATCCTAACCAACCTCTGGTCTCTGAGCCCCTCAGGAACCTGTGTCTTTCCCACCCAGGACCCTCTACCTCCAAGCAAGCCCCCTTCCAGGACGCAGAGGGCACGGAGAGGCCTTCCGGAACAAACTACAGCCCAGCCGCCTGAGGGGACCAGCCTCCAGCAGGACCCAGAAGTCCGCCCAGTTTCTGAGAAAAGGAAGATGAAGGGGCGACGGGCAACCTCAGGTGGGCCTTCCTCAACACCCTCCTTTGGGGATGGAGGGGCATCACCCACAGGGCTCTTCAGGAAATTCGGTGTAGACAAAGGAGGGAGGGGGGCTGTCAAGGCCATCCTCAGCCTGGGGTCTGAGCTGCCACCTCACCTGTCCTCCCCCCAGGCTGCCGCAGACCCCCAAAAATCAAGGCTGACACCCCGTCTTTGGAGCCTGAGGGGACCTCAGCTTCCTAGCAGGAGGATCTGCCAGCTTGCCTCCACGCCTACCTGCTGCCTTTCCTGGGTCTGCAGGCCTGTGGCTTCCTAGAAGCAGGCTCGATGCGTGTGGCCCCGTGGCTGTTCCCTACACAACTACAATGTTTTCAACTTTACCCCACCTTCCCCATTTTTAAACCCATGTGGAAAATGCTGTATTTTAAAAAAAAAATAAGTTGATAAACTTGAACTTCTTGGATTGGCTGCAGAAGATCTGGGATGGCCAAGTTAGGAGGGCCTATTGCCTGGCTCTGACGACAGGAGGGCCACCTCCTCAGCGAGGCACACTGAGCTCCCTCCTGGTCCTTGAGGTCCTGGCTCTCAGAGGACAGTCTGCCTCTGCAGGGACAGCCCCCCAAGGTGCAGAGACCTTGGCCCCAGGCAGCCCAGGGCTCCTCAGCCTGGCCCTGACTGGGCAGTGCTCCCCTCCTGGTGGGGGCCAGCCAGAACCCACCAGCCACAGCCTGCTGCCTGCTGAGGGGCTTCTTACCTCATGCTTAGTCAATTTGGGGTCACTGATATCCCCACTCGCATGGGGCTGTAGCACAGACCCTGTGCACAGCTCACCATGGATTCTGCCCCATCCCCAAATGCCTGGGGAAAAGCCCACAGATGGGCCCGAAGGGGAGTGAGCAGGGACTGCCAGCAAGTTCCTAAGCCAAGGATTTATTGTTGGCGAGGGGACTTCTTGCTTCAGGCTGGGGAGGCAGAAGGAAGGGTCCCCAAAGCCATCCACAAACAAACCCCACCCTCAGGGACTCATTTCGGCGGGGGCTGCAGTATGAGCAACAGGGATTGCACTTGGAAGGGAGAAAAGGTGAGCTTCAGGCGGGCATCTCTAAGGGGCAAGTGGCCAGCAGGGTCGCGCTGTTCCAGGAGGTCGCAGCTGAAGAACAAGAGGGACCATGAGGGCACAGCGAGGGCAGGACCCTCACCGCCACCCCACCCCCACTCACAGGATGGCCTCCTGAACCGGCAGTGATGTGTGCAGCCAGCAGTCCACGTGGCTGCCATGGGCCTCGTACAGCCTAAGGACCAGCGTGCGGCCCTGGGGACTGGTCTCAGCCTGCAGAGCAAGGAGGGAGGTGGGCTGTGGGAGGTGCCCAGGGGAGCCCGATTTGGCTTGGCCCCGCCCCACCGCGCCCCGCCCCTTGCCTGCTTGACTGTCTCCAGCACAACGGCCGGAGAGGAGACCGCGAAGGCGCTCCAGGCAGCAGCGGGCGCCGGGCCCGGGGCGGGCAGTGCCAACAGTGGGAAATTGAGGCTGTAGGCCGCGCGGATAACGCCAGCGTCCTGGAAGGAGCCTAAGCGCGGGCCGGAAAGGGGAGCATATGGTGGAAATGGGGGTAGGGGCGAGGGGCCTCTGGAGAAATCGAGGCTCAGAAAAGGGGCGCGGTGGCACTCACCCTCGTGCGGCATCAGTGCGTAGGTGAACTCGTGGCGCCCCATGTCAGCAGTGGCGTCGGGGGCCTTGGGAGCCCGCAAGCTGGGAAGGGGAGGGATGGGCTGGGCTGGAACTCTGGCCTGGGAAGACCAGCGGTCCCACCCACACCCACGCCTGGTGGGCACCGCACTCACAGCGACAGGCTGAGGACATTGCCTCGCACTGATGCCCCGTACTTGCAGTCGTTGAGCAGGGCCACCCCGAAGCCGTGCTCTGACAGATCCATCCAGCGGTGCGCCCACACCTGGAGGGCAGATGGCAGGTGCATTAGGGGCCCGCCTCCCTGTCACTGGAGTGAGGGCAAGGTCTGGGACCCCAGAATCAGATTCCAGCTCTCAACAACTGGAGGCCGAGCATACAACTCAACAAAGCATCCAGTACACGTGCTCCTCACCCCGCCCCACACCGCTAGGCCCTCCGCAGCCCATGTCAGACCTCATATCGAGCCCAGTCCCAAGAGGTGTTGTAGTGGGTGGGCCGCTGCAGGTGCCCGAACTGGATCTCATAGGTGGCCTGGGGGCTCCGCACACGGACAGGGAACTCCACCTTCAGGAACTTGTGGGCCTCGTGCCAGTGCACCTGCAGTGGGAGTAAAGGGGTGAGGGAGGGGCAGACATACCGGGGGAGGACAACCCCCACCCTGCCCCCTCTACCTCGGTGTGGAAGCGGACATAGGGGCAGCCGACGTCCAGGACAACCTTCTGGCTGAGCTGGCTGTTGGGGCTGATCTGCAGCAGGAACCAGGCACTGCCCTGCATGCCGCCCTCAGCGCCCACTGCCAGAGTCCCTGCCTGGCCCAGCACTGGCTTCCTGTGTGGCAGGGGTGGGAAGAGCTGAGCCGGGGCCTGCTGATGGTGGAGGGGAGCCACAGGCCTGTGTGCCCCCCACGCCCCGCCAAGTCCTGTCCACCGCACCGTGTCTCCAGGTGGTAGTCCATGATGTCCCACGCGTCCCAGTACAGGGGAACATCATCAAACAGCACAAACTGGTTCCCCACGGCTCCCTCAGCAATGGCCTCCCTGGAAGGAGATGAAGATTGGTGCTTTACATCTGTTTGACCTTGGTCTCTCCAGCTGCCCGAGGCGGATGGGGGCAGGATGCGTAGGCCCAGCGGATGGGTCGCCCAGCCCAGCCTGCCCTGCCCCAAGAATAGGTCCCAGCCCAGAGCCACTGGTGGGCTGCTGTGGGCAGTGCTGGGGTCAGGGAACAGAAGGAATGGGGTCTAGGGTCCAACTGGCAGACACTGGGAGAGGGCAGTGAGGGTCAGCACCTGCCAGAGGCCACCAGCACCAGGGATGTCAGGCGGCCGGTTGGGTCCAGCCTCACCCGGATGACGCCGTTGTCCAGAGTCACAGAACCATCAGTCTTGGTTGGAGGGGGCCTTGAATTTGAGTCGGCAGGGGCTTCCCACAAACAACAGCCCCCCAGCCTTGCCCCAGCCCTGCCTCACCACTTGCTCCAGACTGGGGAGCTCAGAACCCCATGTTAAGGACAGCCCCCGCCCCCCTGGACGTGCCAGAACTCACCTCTTGCATGACACACACAGGCTGCTGGGGCAGGAGGGGCTGCAGTGAGGTGGGGGCAGGAGCATAGCCCATGCTAGGCACTGTCACCAGGGCTGGGGATGAGGCCTGGGCATCAGTGCAGCTGCCCCTCCTACTCGTGCTGCTTTCCAGCCTAGGCGCCCCGGCAGAGGCCCCAAGAGGAGTGTGTGTGGGGGGGCCTCCATCCCTCCTGCTGCATAGCAGCCCCTCCCCAGCTTTTACCTAGGCTGTGGGCCCCGCCAGGCCTGGGCAGTGCCATCACTTCAGTGCGCTTCCAGGGCAGTGTGTTGACAATGAGGAGACCCTCAGGTCCTGGCTCCCCAGCACACAGGGCTGCCGCAGCAGTGCTGAGCAGTGTGTTGCCATGGGAACGGATGTCTGAGGAGAAACTGGTTGGTCACAGGTAGGCAGTGGGTCTGGGATGACCCCTGAGTGTCCCACAGAGGACACTGTGGGCTCAGTCCTGGGTGTTGGAGAGGGCAGCCTAACCTTCATAGTGGGACATGGCCTCCTCTGCTACCAGCTGAATGCAACTTCCCGTCACTACGTCATGGAACTGGTTCAGTAGCAGGAGCCTGGAGGAGTCAAGGGCAGGGATGGGGAAGGGCGGTGTCACAAGGGCTGGGAGGGGCAGCCACACAGGTGTCTGGGTGAGGGCAGGTGGGTGGCAGAGCCGGGCTGACCTCCAGAGGCCCTGCAGCTGGGCTGCCGGGTATAAGAACTGGGCACTGCGGGCCAGGGCCAGGCTGCTGAGCAGCTCCACGTCGTGCAGGATACGCTCACACTCGCGGTTCCCCTTCTTGATCTGAGCAGAGACAGTGCAGGGGGGCGGGGGAGAGTGGCAGTCTAGAGTCTGCTCAAGCATCCCAGGACACCTTCCAAGGCCCTCCCTAGCTCAGAGCTGGATGGCTTTGCAAGTGCCCCTGGATAAAGCCCCCTGTGGATGACGCAGCCTCCCTCCCTCAGCCCAAGCCTCCTCCAGGCTCCTGACCTACCTAGCTCTTGCACTTCTCTCCTCTCAGCCGCCTCCCCCAGATCTGGGTGAGTTCTGTCTCCTGCTTCCTCACTGACCCTCTTCTACTGATCAAGGGCACACTCCCTGCTCAGCTAAGTGACCAGCTCCTAACCTGGGCATGGGTGGTGTAGGTGCCATTATGCAGCTCCAGGAAGAGCTCCCCGGCCCATGTGCACAGCTGCTCTGAGTCACTCTCCAGCGCCGAGAAGAGTTGCCCAGGAGAAGACAGCTGCACCCTGAGGGAGACCACAAGCCTGGCTCACCGTTCTTCCACACCAGAAAGGACAAGAGATGCAGCCCCCAAAGAAAGGAGCCACCCCTAGAACGCTCCCAGTCCACACAAAGCCGGCTCTGGACACCCCCCACCCCCCCACCCCTCACCCCCGTGCTCAAGGTAGAAGGTGGGAGGAGCCCAAGGTCCAGGATTGGAGGACAAGCCCAGTGGAGGGTGGAGCCAAATGTTTCAGTAGAAAGGACTCAAAGCCAAGGGCTGTGGACAGGGCTGTGAGCAGCTAGTGAGGGCTGCAGGCGGGCCAGGCCTGACCTGGGCAGTCCATCTGTATTGCACAGTCGCTTCAGGCGGTCCACCATGGTCTGGGTGGGTCCACCGCCCCCATCCCCAAAGCCAAAGAGGAAGGCACTGTGGTTGGTCCGTCCTTTGTCCCGGTTTTTGACCACTGTCTTCAGCACCTGAATAGGCAGGGGCAGTTCAGGTCAGCACAGGTCAACCTAGGACAAGACACCCAGCCCTCTCCAGCCTTCCCCACCCCCCAGGACCCCACCTCGGCCACTAGGTACCCTCTTACCTCCTCCACACTGCCCTCCATCCCGTAGGAGTCACCGGGTGGGAAGTGGGTAAGCACACGGGAGCCATTCAGCCCCTCCCAGAAAAAGGTGTGGTGCTTCAGGTAGGGAGACAGAGGCAGAGGAGAGGGACCAGCATCAGGGCTGAGGCAGGGCTGGGCCTTCCAGACTTGCCCTGCCCGTGTGTGGCCCTGCAGGAGGCATGCCCTCTCTGGGTTGGGGTTAGGTGGTTTGCCCAGGACCCCTGAATAAGCCTGGGAAGAGATGAGTGGGCCAGGTGGGGCTCAAGCCCACTCTGTGAGCCCCTAGGGTCTGCTCACCGGGAAGGAGTTCACCAAATTCCAGCTTAGTTTCTGGGTCAGGAAGTGCCTGATGCCGCAGCCACGCATGATCTGGGGGAGCTGAGCTGAGTAGCCAAATGTGTCTGGCAGCCAGAACTGTGCGGGAGAAGGGCCTCTGGGGCACGGGGACCAGGGCTCTTGGTGCAGCAGCCCCAGCCTCAGCCCCTCATCACTCAAGGTCAAGCTCCAGCCCCATCTGCCTGCAGGCACAGCAGCTCCTAGCCTACCTCGGAACACATCTTCCCAAATTCCTGCAGGAAGAAGCGCTGGCCCTGTAGGAACTGCCTCACCATGGCCTCTCCACTGGGCAGGTTCCCATCCTGGCAGAGGGAAGAGTGAGGCAGCCGGGGTCAGCGCCAGGTGGGGACAGGCAGGAGCTCAGGTCAACCCACCCTGTCAGGACAAGCCAGGGCTCTGACCCTGGAGTTAGAGCCAGCACCCGGGTGTCCACCTGTTTGTGTGCTGGAGGGGAGCTTCTGGGTCGTGCAGGGACAGTGCTTGAGACCCTCCTCCCCCTTGGAATTCCAGGGACTAATAAGTGCTGCACAGAAGAGTGTGAAGGGCCTGCAGAAAGCCACAAAGCCGAGGACGGAAGCCCATGACAGCAGCCAGAGGCTGGGGGCATGCAGACTACACTTACCATCTCCACCCAGGTGCCTCCGACAGGCACAAACTGCCCGCGGCAGGCGAACTCCTGGAGCCGGGCGTGCAGGCCAGGGTAGTGGGTCTTCACCCACTCCAGCTGCTGCGCCTGTGAGGCAGACGGGGAGGGAGCTGTGCCGTGAGTGACAAGGACTCCACCCAGGGCCAAGTATCTGGGACCCAGGGCACAGTTGAGGGTGAGAAGAGCCCTGCCTCTCAGGCCAGGGTAGTCCGTTCCCCCACCCTCCCGCCCCGAACCTCCCTCTTAGGCCTACTGGGCTCCTGGTGCCCCACATGGCCGTCCCTCTCACCTGGGAGCAGGCAAAGATGAACTCAGGGTTCCGCTCCATGAGCTGCACGGCTGTTACCCAGCTCCGGGCACATTTCCGCACAGTTTCCTTGAAGGGCCAAAGCCAGGCTAGATGGGAAGAGGGAGGAGGGTGGAGGGAGAGCGGCAAGGTCCTCAGCTCCACACAGATCTCCAGCCTTACCCAATCCCTCACACCCCAACCAGGCCCAGCCTGGACCTCGAGGGCCATCCTGGCTCTCCTCCCACCTCAGGGCCCTCCTTTTGCAGCCTGTGGCACCCCTCCTGAACTGTCACTTCAAATCACCCCTGCAAGGTGGGATAGGGGTTGGGGAAGGGAGGCCACCAGGGCTATCAGGTCAATTTTACCGGTCAGGAAACGGAGGCCCTGCACCCTGGAATAGCCTCTCTGAGGTTCAGATACGCCCAGAGGGTCCTCTAAGAAGCGGGTTAATCCTGGGTTCACCTTTCTCTAACACACATTGATGGATATCTCAGAACAGAGGGCACAGCTCCCCAAGAGGGACCACACCGGGCAGCCATCCCACGTGAAGCACTCAAGCCTCTCCTGAGCGCTAGGCCTCGGTTACTTTCTTACCAGTCCAGAGCCCCACCCTCCACCCCACACCTTGGCGTATCAGAGAAAGCCCTTGTTCTGGTCCTGAAACTAGCTACATCAGTTCCAATACCTTGGGGAGCTTGTAAAAAATGTGGACTTCCCATACGCCTCATAAATACTGCAAACTCATCAGGCTCAAAACTGAACACCTGATCCCCCCTAGGAAAACCCCCTGGCACTTGAACCCCCAGCTCAATTACTTCCACATCGCTCCTCTCTGATGAGATAGATACCTTGTCAAACTCTTGTTCATTCTTACTCAGTTCAGTCACCTCCTCCTGAAAGTCTCTTGAATCCCCCCAGCCCAGCTAGGTTAAGTGCCTCTTCTGGGCTCCCCAGCACCCCCATACTTCCCTCCATCATGGCACCAACTGTGTCTGCCCATTTTGTGATCATGTCTCTATAATCCTACCCAGTACTTTGCCTGGGGTCACATGGGCATCAGATTTTGTTGAAAGAATAAATGAAGCCACACCCAGCAAAGCCCATGGTCCAAGCCCCTTGTCCCATTTCACAGATGGAGAAAACAGGTCCAGGAGGCCAAGAACTTGCTGAGGATCTCAGAGCTTCCAGGGTACTCCTGTCTCCCCAGCCAACCCAGCCTGCTGCCCCACTACCTGTATCAATGTGGCAGTGCCCCGTGGCATGGATGGTATGTTGGCTTTCACCTCCGCGTTGGCCGAAGAACCTGGAGGCCAGATCCTGGGCCACTGGGAAGGTCTGGGGCTGGGTGGGGTCACACACGTTCACCATCTGGTTGGCTGTATACAGCGCCTGGAAGCTGCGCTGGCTGTCTTCCCCGAGGCCCTGCAGCAGGGTTCTGCTCCTTAATCCCATGTCCAGAACTGGCCCCAGTTGATCTCCAAGGGTTCTCTGCAGAGCTCCACCCATCTCCACCCTCTTCCACCATTTCCCTCCTCCCCTTCAGAGAAATCCTCAGCACTGGGGCAGGCAGAAACACTCTCTCTGTTTGGGATTCCCAGAGTCCCAACTATCTGACCCAAGAAACGGCCTGCCTGGAACTCTCTAGAGAGTGGCCAGGTGGGGTGGGGTGTCAAGTACCTTGGCGATGCCCAGCAGCAGCTCCAGGTCCACCAGAAGCTGATGGACATCCCGGTGGAACACGGCCAACTCGGCCCGGCTCACCTTGAACATCTTCTCTGGGTCAGGGGCTGCGATCATGATGCCCTTGCCAGCCCCCAGGAGCCCATTGCAGGCTACTTCCACATAGAGGGTCAGGCTACAAACATGGGGAGGCAGCCTCAGGCTAAGGGTCTGGCAGAGGCCGCTGAGGGCTTGGGGAAGGGGGTCTGAGGGGCATCCAGATGACTCCTCCCCATTTACCTCCAAGACCCACCACCCAGAGGATCCCACAGTAGGTCAGGTGCATGTGCGAGAAGGCCACAGTAGAAGCACCAGCCTGAGCCCATGTTGCGATGATGAGAGATCTGCCATGGTTGGCGAGAACAAACAGCCCAGCCTGGAACAGTGTGAATCATGCTGCCGTTTAGCCTTCTGTTCCCAAAGCTGTCTTTACAGAGCACTGCCTTGGTCTCAGAATCCTCTCTGCATATTAAAAACATGTCTGGATCTCCCAGGGCAAAGACTCATCAGCCAGCACGGGACGGGACGTTCTTTGGAGCAGCATGGTGGGCTGCGATGCTGTTCTATGCAGCCTTCAGACAGTAACCACGACTTCCTTAGGGCAGCCCTCCCTGACCCGCCTCCCGCCCCTCTCCTACGTCTGGAACAGAGTTCTCACACTGAGCGCCCAGTATTTTCTCTGAGTCCTCATCGGTTTTGTAATTGTGTAAGTATATATGAGTCTCCTGGCTGTGGAGGACCACATCACTCACCATCACAGTCCCAGTGTCCAGAAGTTCCAGACACAGTGTTCAATAAATATTGTAACATACAATCATAATGTCTAAGAAAGGGTTTTTAATGGTTTCATTAAAAAGCTTGTGTTATAATAAGGAATGAAAAAAATCAGGATGCAAAATATCAGAGATACAGCCTCGACTAGCCAGAAAAAGAAAATCCCACTTTTAAAAAAGAAACTGAGATTTGAGGGTGGTTATGTTGGAGGTAGGTGTGTTTCCAGGATCATTCTGGGCCTCAGCTCCTCCGCCCTCACTGTGGTCCCCTCCCCCATAGCCCTGGTCAACCAGGGCACAGGGACTCACTCACCTCCGAGGGTCTCCTGCCCCCAGACTGTTAGTCAGGACATAGCTGGTCTTCTCTCCCTCTTTGGTCAAACCCTGGTGGAAGTGGAGTAAGAGAGCAGGTCTGAGGGTTTGGACAATGCAGGTGAAATGTAAGCTGAGGCAGGCCAGGCTCCTTTGCCTGGTCCCAGGTCTGGCTTCTCTCTCCCTGCAAGGCCAAGATTGATAAATCAGGGACCCCTGGTACCAGGTGCCCCAATCCCCATGGCAGTCAGTGCAATGACCACCAAATGGCACCAGCAGAAAAGACCCTGGTCTTATGGGAAGGGTCTTGGGCAGGCATCAGGAGACCTGGGCGTGGCTTCTGGTGGCCTCTGTATTCCTGAGTATCTGAAAGGAAACTCTTGAGATCAGGGACAGGGCTGCCTCATTCCCAGCTCTATCCCCAGTGCTTAGCCTAGGGCCTGGCCCAGACAGGGCATTGAGGACACACCTCCCGGGCTAACAAAGGGAGGAGGCAAGTCTTTGCCATCCTTCCATATAGGAAGGACAACAGTCCTACCCTGAGTCTGAGAGTCCAGCTGGCATGGAAACGCTATATATAGAGTTTCTACAGAAAAACTCTCTATATAGAAACTCTCTATAGAGTGAACTAATCTCTATACATCTCAGCTTCTTAATCTGTGAAAGGGCATAAAGACCCACCACATAGGATTATAAAGATTAGACCTGGTATGGTTGGCTGCATAAAAAAGACACTTTTTTGGTTCTGTCTGGGGAATTGGGATGGGGTGGTAGGGAGAGATCCATTACTTCAAGGGAAGAGGAGTTAATTTTTACTTTATACTGTCCAGAACTGTTTGAAAACTCCCCCCATAATTATAATTACAGATAATAAAAAACTAGTTCATTAAAAACTAAACAGTGATGTGGTCTGCAAAGCCACTAGTCTGGCGCCTGGTATCTAGTAGAGGATTAATAAATGATTCTGCTGTACTTATTACTGTACTTGATAAACTATTTTCAGCCCAGAATGAGGTGGCCAGGGAGTGGTAGGGTTGGTTTAGCACTAATTATGTTGCAACCCATAAGTAATCCGTTTAACTTCCCAGTATAAGAGGGACCAACTGCACAGGGGCACAAGCAGCAATCTCCCTAGTTATGAAATCCTAATACCATCTTGAAGGCAGAACCACTCAGCTGTGGCTTCTCCAAGGACCAGAGCTGAAATGTGGCCATGTTTGTCCTTAGGACAAGCCTCCTTACCTGTACAGGTTCCCCATCATGCCACACCAGGCCTTCTCCATCACTTTCCCAGCGGAGATGAACTTCCTGACCTACCCATGCCTCCGGGATGGTCAGCTCCACCCGGAACCAACAGGTCCACCATCTGCAAGAGAGCCACTGAGATGGGACTCAGGGTTGATGTTGTCCTTTTGAAACAGTATTTCCGTGAATTAAGGGTCAGTAGGGGCTTGAGACTTTCCCTAAGTATCTGCAGCATCACAAGATGTACGATTTTGAAAGAGGTCACGGGATGTGTAGCATGGTGAAGCAAAGAGGCAGGAGAGGCAGGGGTCTGTGATCCATCCTTGAGTGCCTTTCCTAAGGGGTGTTTAGCGACTAGGTAGAAGGGGAAAACGAACTCTTTCAGGAAGTCTGAGGGAGCAGGCAGCAGTTCCCAGCAGAGGGTGCTGCTCCGCCCCGAGTGGCAGCGGGGCGGCAGTGTAGATGTGGGCGGACTCTCGAAGTGGCGAGCTAGCCAGGAGGGGTAACCTCCCTTGCGCCCACGGGCACCACGCTCCCTCTGGGCGTTACCCACGTGGGTCCAAAGCTGTCGCCGAGCTGCGTGGGGCGGAAGTCCTGCTGGACGGCCTCCTGGTAGGGAAGCCTCTCGGGCGTCAGGAAACTGGAGAGCGCGGAAACCGGGCAGCTGTCCCCGAAGAGCCTGGCCGGGAGGGACCAGTGGGCGCGCGCTCGAGGCCCCCTTTCCGCCCGTGGACCAGCTGGCAGGTGGAACGCGTTCCCTCGATCCGCCGCGGAGAGGGCTGCCCCATAGCACAGCCTCCTGTGCCCTCCTTCTGGCCCCTGCCCTGTCCGTGGCGGGCGGGCACTTCCCCTCAGCTCGGGTGGACGCAGTTTGGGTACCCCCCACCCCCCGGAAGGGAAGGCTGAGGCTCACGGAAGCGCCAGTCAGCGCCCTGGATGAAGGTGCCACACCTGCCGCGGAGATTACAGTCAGTAAAATAGAGCGGCGACACGAACTTCTCCACCCGCTCCAGCGTAGTGCGCCAGTGCTTCAGAGGCGGTGCTACTACCGCCGCCATCGCCGCGCGCCCTGTCCTCCCTCCGTCAAGTCCTGGGCGCTGCCAGCGCGGGCTGGAACCAAAGGTTCCGGCGTCCAGAGGCGCCTTCCCGCCGCGGGCTGTTGTTCTTGTAACACCGCAGCTCTGAACTTTCGAGCCGGGTGCTGAGACTAACAGCAGCGCTTCCGGGGTTCTCCTCTATCTCGTCCGGCCTGGTGGGCGGGCCACCTGGCAAATCCCTAAGTAGATGGGAAGTTTGACGCTCAGATTGTCCACGTTTCCGGACAGAGACGGGGGACCATCAGGCACGGCAGACGGAGCTCAGGCTGCCTCAGCAGTAGCAAGTAGCAACCCTTTGTCCCTCCAGTCCCAGCCCAACCTGTGGCTCTGGCTATCGCGAAAACTGCTTACCGTGGAAAGAACTGGGGCGCCAGGAATGGACATGCTGTTAAATAGGGAGGGATTTGCACGCCAGTAACCGCTGTTTCCTCTACTATTTTATGTAAATGATCGTCAGTCATCACCAGAAACTCTGGAAAGATTGTAACTTGAGATGGCACATTAGTCATGGCATTCAAGATCCTAATACTGTATTTCACCACACTGGAAATACAGTTCAGCGTTCATAGGCCATAATGCCAGAAACACCTCCAATGTAATTTCCACATTACCCTAATAGTCCACTGGCAGCTTTTTAATTTTTCCCTCCTAGGATTACCAAGGAGTTCCTATCTATAAAATCATTAGTAAAAAAAAATATATACACAGCATTAGCCCTGATATTTTAATGAAAATACTGACCAAGTCAAATTTACAACATTTCAAATGCAAATTACACGGAAGGTGACTGAGTACATAATATCAAACATGATTTAAAATAAAGATAACTTGCTGCTATAATACAGGCTGGGTTTAGAGCTTGGAGCTCAGATGTCAGAAGGCAGGAGGGTTAAGAATGCTGCTTGTGAAAACCCTGGTTGTAGGTGAAGCCCCCCTTCTTTTGGCTGCACTGGTGGACTGGGATTTTCTCCTGAACTGTCCCTGACCAGCAAGCAGGAGCTCTGGAACACAGCTGTGCAGGGCCAGCAACAGCTGCGCCCCATCACTTTCCCCGGTAATTCCGATCAACATGATCTTTTTCTGGAGTGAGCAGAGGGGAATAGGTGGGTTATTGCTGCGAAAACCTGACGCTCTCCCCCTCCGCAGTCTGTCTCACTCTATCCCCAAGTCAGACACTGCCCAGCTTCACCCCACAATCCCCTCCCACAAGGCTCTTTTCCCACTCTACATTTCTGGGTTAAGGTCTCTTTTGTCATCTCCCTCCCCCCCATCCCCAACACACAAACAAACACCTGAAACAGAAGTCTAAACCTGAAACAGAAGTCTAACATGTATTTGGAAAGTCCAGAAGCCAAAATTTTGTGGGTTTGTGATGGTAGTGATTTTTAATTAAAAAGCAAACAAAACCACATAAAACACCTGGTTACTTACAGCTATGACTAGGGTCATGGTTGCTAAAGGAAAACCCACAGAAGTGCAGGCTGACCACACATAAAAATCCTAATCGCTCATGTCTGCCAGTTTAAATTTATGTAATTAAAAAAATATATATTCCATTTTCAGTTGCTAATGAAATGTACCAAATCTGCTCCCTCCCAACTCCATTTATACCACACGACTTATACACACTTTTTTTAAATACTGGTTTGGTATTTAAGTTGTTCACCCCCATTTCCAATAGGGGTAAGAAAAAATATAGAGAAATACAAACTATATAGCTGGACAACGTACACAAATATAAAATATTTCCAAACAGTTGAAATACGGGGGGGAAAAACGTACTAAGAGCATGAAAATTTGGGTTATTTTGACTTGAGACAAATACAGTTGATTGCTAACTAAAGCAAAATCCTGTTGGTACCGTGGAAAAGGAACTGAGACCCAGTCCCTGCTTCACAATAGTTCTCCTCTGAGGACAAGGGACTTGGGTTGCAAGTTTATTCCTTAAGTAAGAACCAAGCTTTATTTATTTACAAAAAAAAAAAGTTGGGGCAAGGGGGAAGACAAGTTTTACACAAAAGTACTACAACGGTAACTCCCTTTGGTAAAAAGTGTAATAAATGTCTTGTACATCTGTTCATAGTACTAAATCTGAAGCCACATAGAACTATGGTACACAAGAAGCTAGAGCAGTTATGCTAGCACATCAAAGCATATTTCTTTTAATAAAAAATTGACAGTATGTACATTATTTACAAAAAAAAAAGAAAAAAGAAAAATCAAGTTAAAATTGTGTGTGTGTTTGTGTGTGTGTGTGTGGGGGAGAGAGAAAAGCTGGTGAATGGCACTAAGGTAGACTAGTAAAGAAGCAGGTACAAAACAGTTCCACGGGGGCTAAAAAGGACAACTGATTTGAACTTGTTGAGGTTGAGAACCAGAGGAGAGAGTAAAGGGAAGGCGGCGAGGGATTCACCAGAAATCAGATCCACGAGATGATCAATCCCAAAGCCAAACCGCAGGTCCCGTATCAAATCTAGATGTGCTCGAGTGACCAGGAAAAGAATCAAATCCAGTTTTTCCCCCTTTTGGGAGGAGAGAAGGCGCAGTGACCATCAGTTACAACCCATCTGAGTGTCGAGTCCTTCCCCAGTCTGTTTGTCAATGATGCCCATCAGTCCGGGTGTGAACAGTATCTGGTTCCCTCAGCAAAGGTCAGGCCCCAGGAAACTCCAGTCTTAGTTCTGCTGGTGTGTGCACGCAAGCTGAGTGTCTCTGTGCTTGCATGGATTTCCTTCCCCTATGGGCAGGATAATGCCCCAAACCCCGGGAGGAAAGTTCCAGCTCCAGCTATGTATGGTACCCATGTTTCTTACATATAGCCCACTTGGTGCCAGCTTGCACCAGCCACATACGGATCAGGTGGCCATGTCCCAGAGAGGCCCAGTGAGGCTTGAAAGGCATTTTCCTCATTTCTTCAGTGTGTGTGAGGGCCCGTGAACCCAACCCCATCCCACACACACCTCCCTCAAGTTATGTGCTCTGGCTCTGCAGTTAAGGGGCTTTGAACACGGTGCCGTACTTGACACGGTACTTGTTAATGCTGACAAAGTGCAGGGTCTCTGTGTCACAGGTGGTGGTACAGGGCACCAGGCCCTCCAGCCCCTCACCCATGAGCCACTTGCTGGTTTCTGCTGCCATTTCACGGGGCACATGTTCCTTGGTCCATTTATCTACCCAGGCCTGGAACCTCTGATGGAGCCTCTTGCTTACACGCTCATGGGACTGCAAAATAGAACAAGGAAAAAACCATGAACTAGGACCGAAAAACCCCTTCGAAGCCCAATTTTCTCCTAAAGTAGCAAAGATGTAGTTAAAAATGAAAGAAAGAAAAGGAAAAGAAAGGAAGGGAGGGAGGAAAGAAGGAAAGAAAGAAGGAAAAGGGAGGGAAAGGAAAGAAAGAGGGCAGGAGGAGTCTGTTTAAAGAAGAGAACTGAAAAGGTTAAGAACAGAGCATGTGGAGTTGGAACCCATTAAACCCCCAAAGAAATGCCAACTCAGGGTCTGGGCAGAAGTAGAGCAGTGCTTCTCAGTTTCAGCATCATTATATCACCTGGGCAACCTGATAAACCACAGACTGCCTTACTTCCAGCTAGTACCTGCATTTTAAAATCAGCAACCCAACTGATTCTAATGTACCCCAAGTGTGGCTGTTGGTCATTTCTACCTGCATGGCAGTTCACTGCTAAGAAAGACAGCATGCAGCCCAAGGCTTCAAACCCACTCTCCCTTCCCAGCACCACCACCCCCCACCCCCCTGTACCCGGCCGAGTGCCCGGCATAGCACATCTCTAGTGGAGGTTCACGTTCCTACCTATGCATCCCATAAACATGTACTGGTGCAAGGCAGAGTAGGGGTTAAGGATGAATTAGGAGGTGCCCGGCTCCTCAAATAATTTGAATCAGAGACATACAAATAACACAGCACGAGAAAAGCATATTAAAGCGCCCACCCAACATCTCCTACTCGGATGTTCCATTTCAAAACAGTGCTTGATCTGCCCCTCAAACCTGGTAACCCCTTCCTATTAACAGATGTGTCCCTAAACTTCCCATTTACTCAAGCAAAACAAACCAAACCAGCAAGCCCGCCAGGCATCCTCCTCGCCATCCTCCTTCCTCTTACCTGGGGTGCTGACCTGATCAACACCATGTCCTGACCACTGCACCTCCAAATTACATCTCCAGCCTGTCTGATTCGCACAAGCTCCGATGCCACCCTTCTGCCAGCCTGAGTCACTATCACGTCTCATTTGGACGAAAACAGCCTTTTGAGTTATCCCTGCCCTTCCAACTTTGTACCCACACTCAGTTCCATTTTCCTCAGAGAGTCCAAGCCATTTGTTTTAATGATGTCCCAAACTGCCTCAAACAATATCCAAGCCGTGGCCTAAGACTAAGCAATGTGGCCTCTGCCCACCCTTCCCACGTTCCCATAGCTCAAGCCACACTGACGATATTAGCTCCTCACACGTCAAGTCCTTTCCTCCTTCGCTGCTTTGCACTTGCTTGTTTCCTCTGCCTAGAAAGTACCAGCCCCCAACTCTACCAGGCTGGATCCTTGTCATTGTTCAGGCCGTAAGTGTCACCTCCTTAGAGAGGTCTCGCCCAGTAAAAGCTGGTTCCCCTTGGTCACTTCACCTAGTTTCTTTGTTGGTCGTGCGTATCACACTCCCTTATCTGCTCTATTCATAGCTGTAGTCCAGGGCCTGGCACAATACCTGGCACCTAAGTGTGTCAGGAAGCTCTACCAGTGAGGCAGCATGTGAGCGCAGGGAGGCCTCAGACAAGCAGCACCACCTGAAAGGAAATGCTGACAGGTGCCACCAGCTGTCATGGGTTGAACTGTGCTCCCTGCCCTCCAATTCGCATGCTGACGTCCTAACCCTCAGCAGCTCAGGATGGGATCTTCTCTGGAAATAAGGCCGTTGCAGACGGAACTAGTTTAGAGGAGATCATAGGAAGTAGGGTGAACCCATAATGCAGTATGGCTGGCATCCTTTAAAAGTGGGAAATATGGGAAGACACGCACAGGGAGTGCACTATGTGAGAGGAAGGCAGAACCCACGAGCCCCAGAAGCCCGCACAGCGCCAGAGCCCAGGTGAGGGGGAGCAGATCCTCCCAGACCGCCCTCGGAGGCACTCTGGGCTTGGACTTCTGGTTTCCAGAACTCTGTGACAATCATTTCTGCCTGTGTAGGTCATGCACCTGTGGTACTTTGTCACGGCATCATCAACAGGCTAATACTCCCGCTTACTCAACAGTTCTCCAACAAAGTGGAGGTTTTCATTAAGGAAGAGCCAAGCCCCGAGGCCCCTGGGCCGGGCTGGTCCTCACCTGATGGGCCCGGAGCAGAGCGGTCCTCCGATACATGTAGTCCTCAGACTTGATCACATACACCATCTTGTAGGAGTTCAGCTTGAACCGACACTCCAGCTTATCCAGGCTATCCACATTCTCCATGCTCTTCTTGCTGTTTCCTTCCTTCCCTTCCTTTTCCTGCTGTTCTCGACCGCGCTGGCACTTCCGGATCCTCCGAAGGTTCCTGCAAAGCAGAAAGCCCGGCAGGACGACAGCTTGTCCACAGACTCACATGACTCCTCCAGAAGGTTTCCTAATTATGCTTTCACAGCACTCACCACAAATTTACTTACATACATGTAAAAAGTGCCAATGGTGTCACTGTAAACAAAATTCAACTGCAGAGATACACAGAATAAAAAGTAGAAATCTTCAACCATGCCCTCTCCCAATTCTTTTAAACCCCACTTGCCTTGGCAGAGGTAGTGACTGTTAGCAGTTTTGATTAAAAACCTTCTAGGCCTCCCAAAATTAACATATATAGGCACTTGTCGTTCTGCTTTTGGGATTTAAGACACTAAATCAGATCACACTATAAATGTTATTCTACTTTTCTCAACTTTTCACTGACCCTCACGCCAATGCTTTCATTTCACTGCACGCAGGTTTGTCTCTAACGGCTGCAGGAGATGGGGCTCCATCTAACTGTTCCTTAACAGGAATCAATCTGGGTTCCTCACCTGAACCACAGGGCACAGAAAATTATTTGAATGTCTATTCTTTCAATTCTACCATAGACGACACAATAATTAATGCTATTCTACATACACGGGAAAGAAGATAATTCACATCCATGGATGCCTTGGTGTATATTTAGAGCTTCTCTCCAACAATAAGCAAAGAAAGCTTAGCTAGACAATTACATTGTTTCCAATACTTTGCTATTCAAAACACTGAATGTCTTTCTATACGGTTGTTTCTGTAGGACAGCCGTTCTTTGGCCCAAGGACCCTTGGGTCCCAAGACTCTTTTTAGGGGGGGTCTATGAAATCAAAATTATTTTCATCTTAGTAAAACATCATCTGCTTCCCTTTTTACTGCGTGGACATTTGCACTCGCAGTGTGAAAGTCGTGGAGAATAAAAATGCTGGTGGTGGCACCAAACTGACCTCAGAAACCGTGGTATCCTTCTCTCCACACACTGGCCATGAAAAAGCTGGTTTTGCGGAAGAGTGTCCGTCCTGGACACAAATAAAGTTTAAACGGAGCCCCAGCCCCTGAGTTCGCATGGTCTTAGTATGCTGTGTGGTGAAATGGGAACCACATCGGGGATGGGGCCCCTGATGAAAGGCACTGAGAACGGCCTAAGCTGCCTACAGGACACCAATTTTACCTGCAAGACAACTAACCAGTCAGCCTGGGATGTCTGGTACACATCTGCTCAAACCTGACAAAGGAAGCCTAGCACTTCAAGGGCAACAACTGCACACATCGTTGCCCACAGTAAGACTGAAGCTTACAGGTAAAACTTTGGATTTTGGTACACCGGTACTTGCCACCATGAACTAACAGCCTCCCACTACTTAACGATGTGTCTGATGAGGTCAATGGCAATATTAATAAATGTGATTTTTTTGGATGTTGTAAAATGAAATTGTGTAAACATCTGGTAGGTCTGCATAACTCAGCGAGTTACTATTTTCCAAATAAACAGCTGCATGAAGTTATACAGTCATGCGTGGAAAAAAGATTCATTCCAAGTACAAGATACACCAATAGATTTTGATATTAACTGTATGAAAAGCTCACTGATAGTTTTCATTGATACTGCAACTAACTTTTAAGAAACTACCACTCAAAGAGTTTTACTGTCATATCCAAGAATATCCCCGATTATTTGAAAGGATATGAAAAGAATTCTTTTTCTAGCTATATATTTGAGTAAGGCCAGATTTTCTTCACATATTTCAACCAAACAACATAGTGGTAAATATTACTAGATATAATTCATATAAACAAAAGCTTTTGGAGGTACTCAATCTCCAAGAGTGAAGGGATCTCAAGGCCAAAAAGACTGAGAACCGTAGCTAGAAGGCAATTCGAAGCCGAAGTTCTAGGGTAAAGGCCCCACTCCAGAGTGATTGTATCAATTCCTATCTTTCCCTATGGCATGTCAAAGTGCCTCCCTTCTCTGTACCCTCTAAACAGATTACAAATCTTTTGAAAACTCTGCCAACCTAGCAGAAACACATGTATGTTTATTGTACTGTTTCAAAAACATGGAGCCTGAATCTGTTTCACTGAGGGGCCTGGCAGAGCAGCTGTCAAAGTCTGCGCCAGGCATCAAAGGCTGCAGGAGCCTAGCAGAGCCCTTCCACTCACACCCCTTTCCTTGTTCCTGTTGGGACTGAGTATAATAATCCTGGGATAACACCTTTCTGGAATGCATGAGATTCAATTCCAAAGTTTTGGGAGGGAAGAAAGCCACTCTACTACAGCAAAGCCTATTTCCTACTTCTGAAACTTTTTTCCACCTCAGAGAACCAGGATTACAATCTGCCCATGTGTGGGAGTGGCAGGGAATGGAAAAGATGGTCCCTAAAGTGTTAACAGAGCAGGCCTAAGACTGCTCTCTCCGAAAGGCCTGCTTACAAGGTTGTCCTCTGGCTGGGTTTTGGATCCTGGATTTGGGGAAGAGTCTCCATGTTCCCTAAATGATAAGAGTTGGCTCACTGTGTGTAAATTGTTTGTACAAAATAATATGATTCATGCTGAAAATTGTGCTTTCCTTCTGGAAGTGTGAAATTTGGGTACATGCTAGGCAGGGGTGCCTACACAACTAGCACCCACCAAAAACCCTGGTACTGACCTCCCTGACAGACAGTATTTCAATGTGTAGTCGTAATTGGCTGCTGGAGGAATCAGGAGTGTTTCTATGTGACTCCACTGGAAGAGGGGTCCTGGAACCTCAGGCCTGACTTCCCACTTGGCCACAGGCGCCTCTTCCCTTTGCTGCTTTAGCTTTGTACCCTTTCACACATCTCTATCCAACAAGGAAAGTCACTGTGGTTTCTCTCAAACTCACTTCCCTAATGCTTTGGCATGAGCTCCAGGTAAGTTCCTGGTGTCCCAGCAACACAAACCTTGATCAGTGTACTAAGAAGACAGAACAATGACTAGAGTAAGTGAAAATCAAGAGCCTGCAAGTCCTTTAACTCTCTCTCAACCTGCACAAGTGTACATTACTGATACATGACTTGGTCCACTCACCTTGGGAGAAATACTGGTTTCCGAGTCAGATGCTCACGAAGCTCAGGAGAGGTAGTATCAGAATTCATATATCGCTCAACGTAGTCTGACCAGCGCTAGGATGGGGGGTGGGGAAGAGCACAAAAGCTGAACTCCATCTGCATCAGGTAGTCTAGCAAATTCTATGACTAAAATGTCTGAAATCCCGAAAATCTCAAGATCAAAAAAATATCTTTCCATAATGATTTGTTACTTGGTATTGAAACACAGCTTAAAAATTCTGTTAGACAGCAAACCCCAATATTTCTCTTAGATATTCAAATGTTACCAGAAGTCTGTAGAAGCTGGATCACTGACAAATTTTAATTCCCCACAGAGCATTTTGATAAAGAATACAATGTTAGCGACAAATGTTTGAAAATCAGTATTTTTCACATTAAAATCTGGATTCTGGCATCACCTTAAAAACTTTTAAAGATCTGGCAACCATGAGCCAATATTCGCACAGAAACAGTCTCCCCTCCGTGTACCCCAACACCCCATGTGGCTTGCCTCTCTCCTGAACTTTACCAGCCAGACCCAGTTAGGATAACCAACTCACTCTGTCTGCTTTGTGGGGCTGCGAACTCCTGGCTTGATCTATCCCAATAAAAAGTAAATATGACACAGTCAAGATGATAACGGGCAAATGGTACCTCATTTGTTGTTTCTTAGATTTCAGGATAAAAACAAGAAATTGCCAGCCATGAGATTGCCTCAGAGGAGATAGCTTTACTGAGAGCTACGAGAAACTGCCATCAACCCTGAATATTTACCACCAGCCAGCCCTTCTATTCAGCTTAAGACATGGCTGGAGTGACCTGTACTTTAAACATCAGGCCCTGACCCTTACACAGGCCTAAGGCAGTTTTGGCCTTCTAGAAGACAGTGGGCAGATTCAGGGCGTGACAGCTCTCTGAGCAGTTTCTACAATATCCTTGTTCATACCTCTGCTTCTACAGGGTCATCCGAGTTCTCCTCTTCTGTGTCCAAAAGCTCAATGGTCAGCTGAACCTGGCCTTGGCTCTGAATGAACATAAGCTGCAAAAAGAAACTTGAATGTAAACAAAAGACCGTCTCCAAAGCTATACCCTAGTTTCTCAAGGGTTGGGAGGTGGAGGCAATAAAGTTACGAATCTCTGCTCCAATGGAAGAGATGAGGAAGATGCTCAAAAGCTTAGGAAGCCGCTGATCAAAAAGGCAAGTTTAATGATGCTACCAGCAAAATGAAGTTAGAGCAAAAAGCACCATTTTACGTTTCCTATTTCTTGAATTAGCTAAAATAATAATAAATGTCAGTAAGAGTGCTTTAAAAGCAGTTTGTTCATTAGGAAGAAATATGGCATAGCAGGACCATAAAATGCCAATGCCATTTCACTTGATAATTCCATTTCCAGGACTTAAAGCAAAGATGCAAACAAGTCTACAGTGGTTTAAAAAAACAAGAAGAAAAAAAGGAGTAAGAAAGAAAAAAGGAACCATTTCGCAGCAAAGTAAAGTTGAAACCATCAACAAACACCACAGAGCAGCAACCACGTTGCCATCCCATGAAGACACCCAGGCAGCAGCACTCGGGTTAAGTAACACACACACCAGCACACAGTGATCTGCTGTAGTGGTATCAGGCATTGGGAGTTCTTGAAATTCTCAGTTCTGCTAATATTATTGGTGAGATTTTTAAAAAAATCCACATTTAAGGGGGCCGGCCGAGTGGCGCGTTGGTTAGGAGCTGGATTGGGACGCCAGCTCTAAGAGGCAGGGCTCCAGTTTGGATCCCACATATGAGGGCCAGTGACACTGCCCTCTACAGCTAAGACGGTGAACAACAGCTCCACCTGGTTGCCTCTATAGCTAAGATGGCCGGTGACAGTGTAGCTGCAGCCCCTGCTGCAGTGGGCTGCCATAGGCTACAGTGAGTGGCTGGCAGCCAGCGTGAGCTGCCAATAGCCGCGATGAGTGACCATCCAGAGGCCGGAGACCGATCTGCCTCACCTGGGAAGAGCGCAATGATAATATCAACACGGGCCAATGAAGCAACATCTTCCACAACTAGACTGAAGGACAAAAAAAGGACAGCAACTTGTCTGTTCCCCTCCCCCAATACAATCTTTTTTTTTTTTTTTTGACAGCAGTGTCACTGGCCCTATGTGGGACCCGAACCGGCGCCGCTGGCTTCCGAAGCCAGCGCTTAACCACTGCACCACTCGGCGGGCCCCCCCAATAAAATCTAAAAAAATAAAATCCACATTTAAAAGCAATACAGTGATAGAGGCAAAAAGCATGTCATGTTTTGCACAATAAAACTATCAAATGGTGATGGCAGACATGGTCACTACCCAAATCACATGGAAGAAGATACTAGAAGGAAGCTTGAGAAATCATTTATTTCAACCTCTTTGGTTTACACAGGCAAAAACCTAAAATTCAGAGCTCTGAGCTCTCAAGGGCACAGTCAGCAAACAGGACCAGAAACCAGTTATGGTTCCCAAGTCTCTTCTGGAGAAGCTTTAAACATCCCTGTCTGCTGGTGAAATTTAAAGCATGGCGAGAAAACATACACACACACACACTTCCAAAACAGATTTGGAAAAAGCTGCCCACAGGAGTTTGCTAATTCTTACCCTGCACCTAGGATGACCTCAAGTGTAGACTGGTCCTATTGCTCTAAGGAAATCACCCGTCAAAGTGATATTAAGTAGGGGCCGGCTGAGTGGCTCAGCTGGTTAAGAGTTGGCTCAGAGCGCCAGCTCTGAGCTGCCAAGATGGCTCAGCCGGTGTACCAACAAGATTGCCTGTTCGATGGTTGGCTACGCCCACCCACAAATAAGACTAAACTTGGCACCTTGAGCTGAGCTACCGCCCGATGGCTCAGTGGATAGAGAATGTGTGCTCTTAACAAGGCTGCTGACTCGACTCCACATGGGATGGTGGCTATGCCCACCCGCAACTAAGACTGAACACAGCACCCTGAGCTTAGAGGCCACAAGCTGTCGAAGGGAAGCCAGATGGCGACTGGCACCCTCCACAACGAAGACTGAAGAACAACAACTTGGCTGGTCCCCTTCCCTGATTCCCCAACACTGTTCCCCTCCCCCAATTCCCCAATAAAATTAAACAAGAAAAAGTGATATTAAGTAGATATGCTTAAAACCAAACTCAATTTCACCCCACCAGGCCCCTTCACCTGTGCCTGTCTGTTAGGCCCCTCCCACATGTGTGCTCAGTGCCCTCACCTTCTGGAACCACTCTCCAAGTCTTAACTAACCATATTACTGGACTGCCCACACCCATCACCCAAATTTGGCAACTGCTTCCAGTGGAGAATGCCCCTCTAGTCCCTCCACTCCTCCTTATTCCATGCTACCAAATGGATCTTCCTGAAAGCTCAAATCCAGCGGGACAGCTGGCTCTTAATAGTGCCTCACTGCTCACTAACCACAAGAAAGCCCAAACCACTTACTTAGTGTGGCTGTAAGTATCCTCTACATTCTACACACCCCTGTGGCCAGTATCCTGTACTTCATTCACTCAACACAGTCACTGAATGTCCACCATTTATCAGTTGGGGTACACTCAGGAAAGAACATGGTTTCTTTATCAGAGCAGCTCAATTTAATACCAGAAACAGGAATATAAACAGCTGTATTTACATTACAACTAAGTAACTACAAAGGTACTATATTTTAGAGACACGAGCAATATGCTGTGTCTGAGGAGAACAAACAATTTCTCCTCAGTGAGCTGAGAAAAGATTTCACTTCACTGAAGTGACACTCAGCTGGGCATTGAGAATCCCTCCACCCCAAAAGGTGAAAGACATGAATAAGCAATACACAGAAGCGGGGGAAGGACCACGGTAGGAAATAGGGCAATAAATAACATAATTTTCTAACCATCTAACTAGCAAAAAATAAAATAGTTTGATACTACCAAGTGACTAAAGATGATGCAATAAACACTCTTATGGAGGTGTACACTGGTATAGCCTAACATTTTGAAGAATGAAATGGCAATATCCATTAAAATTAAAAATTTAACCAGATAATTTCACTTGTTTGTCTCTATCCTAGACAAATACTAATACAAGCACACAAAAACACAAGTACAAGAAAATTCATTCAGTGTAGCACTATTTGAGATCGTAAAAAATGGAAATTTAAATGTTCACACATACGGGAATTATTTTTTTAAAATATGGTACATTCACACTATTAAGTATGACAAAGCAATTGAAAAAAATGAGCTGGATCTATATAAACCAAAATTGAGCAATTCTAAGACATGTAAGTGAAAAAAAGCAGGGTCGCCTGCACATGTGCTGCTGCGCGGTGCATGAGCGGCTCAGCTCCGGCTGCTGGCGCAGCAGACAGAAGGAAGGATGAAGCCGAAGGCATTCAAGCCGCCGTCGAGGGGCCCAAGTTTCGACTCAATCACTGTGATTGACCCAGAGGACTTTGCAACAATGGAGCCAGCCAACCTGTGGGCTCATTCTGCTCCTGAACTCTCTGCATGGCGGCAGCCAGAATGGGCCAACCCAGCAGCCCCTGGAAGCCCTCGTGGAGCGCCATTAGGCCCCGAGTGTGATGGTCAATGCTTTCTCGCCTCAAAGGAACTGGAGGAGGTAAAGGCCATCCTGAAGGTGTGCAACCCAGTCAGCCGCCAAAGCAGGTGCTTGAGTGCTGGACCGATACATCCAGCCAGGCAGACCAGGGACAGACGAGGACCCCCGAGTCTTTGATCCACAGCGTGGAGTTCAGCCCTGTCTTCAGGCTTTCCGATGACCCCTAAGCAGGCACTGTTCTGAGTACTCAGAGGCCAATGCCTGAAGATTCAGAGCTTCAGAAGGGGGTGGGCGCTTGACCACTCCCCCCGCAAGATGTTCTCTCCAACCCCTCACCCTCACCATGGGCATGGTTCTCTAATTGTGAATGCCCTTTAAAATATGGCTTCCAAACTGAGTCAAATGCCTACTTAAATCTGCTTCCTTTAATACTGTAGTTATGGTTATTTCAGCGGATTTCAAGGTCATGTTTTTACTGTTTTGTTGATAAGTGTATGAGTTTAAGTAACTTTTAAGAAATTTTCATAATTCTTAAGGAAGTGTTATAGAAAATAATAAAAATTAATCTTAATGGCAATAAACATGAAAAAAAAGAAAAAAAGCAGGATGTAAAATATGCACTAACACTTATTTCTAAATACATATATGTATGTTTGTAAACACACAGAAAAGGATCTGGACAGAGAGAGCTCAACATGCCTGATTTTTATAAAGCAGTATAGAATGTGCAGAGAAAAAATAAAGGGAGAGGAGGCTGGAGTTTGGGGTGGGGGTGGCAGAGGATCTGAAGAGCTGCTTACACGTAGCTTAGTGGTCACGCTATTAAAATTTACTCTCAGTAAAAAGACAAGGATCACTTGGTGACACAACTTTCCTGGTTACTAAGTCTTTGTTCCTGCTATTCTCTCTGCCACTCTGACAAGTATTCTTATCTACTGCAGGGTCTGTCCATTTCTTCACAGGCCCTCGTCACACAATTTCATATGCTGCCTATTTATTGTGGGGAGGGATGGTAATTCTGTTCACCACTGAAACTAAACATGCAATCAACTCATAATAAACACTTAAATTAAATCTCTCTACTCTGCCAACTACAAATCTGAGCCTGCCCTCCTAAATACATACAGGCTTTAACTTACACACATTTATTACATAGCTGCAATCACAGTATATATACTTTTGTATCTTTTTATTTGCTTTAATATTTTTATAATTTATAATTAACTTTAAAGGACTGCAAAATATGCCATTCAGTATTCACACAATACCACCCCCATAATGGGCTGGACATCTAGGTAGTTTCCACATATGCTTTTCAAATTAGCTATTACAAATGGTGGAAAACTGGAAACCCAGATGTCACACAAGAGGCGAAATTCCCTACAAAATGAAATATCAAATAGTCACAAAAAGATGCTCAAGGCTCTGATGTGTTAATTGAGCAAAATAAGTTACACAACACTCTGCCTCGTATAATCTCTTTCAAAATATACACAAGCATAAGAAAAGTCTAGAAATGTCATCAGTGATTATTTCCGGAAGAACTGCAGGTAACTTTTTCTCTGCATTTCCTGTTTTTTCTGCGGTGATAAAGGATTACATTTATAAACATTTTAAGACAATATACTTACGAAGCTTTATCATATGAAAAAATGTTCAAAGAAATGAAGAACACAAAATTGTAAAAATCACATATAACAACTAATTTTTTTTTTTAAAGCAAAAGGGACAGACTGTGTTTGGGAGACTTGACTACCACTTTTCTGTGTTCATGTATTTCCTCCAGTGAGCTCCCCAGAACTCAAAGGTCCGGGAGTGAACTCACTGGGACGAAGCGCCCAGATGGTATGGCTTTGACTTCTGGTAGAGGCAGTCCCAACAACGGCAAGTGTCCCTAGCACGGCCCTTAATGACATCAGTTGCTCTCACCTTAAAGCAATTCTCATCCGACATGAGCTGCTCGGCCTTCCGCTGATACGCTGCCTCCAGGAGCGCCCTCGAGGTCTGCGTGCTCAGCTGGCCTCCAGTGGCCCCGTTGCTGTTTTCTCCCAAGTACAGGTCAGTCACCTGTACACAGATCTCATCACTCACAATGTGCTGCAGCTGGAATCAAGCAAAGGCAGTCGCCAGTGAACCAATAAGACACTTGTCCCTGTCACACAGTTAACCTTCCTCTAACAGGTCCTGTCACTCAGCTCAAAAAGGTTTTTGGGGGGCCGGCCGAGTGGCGTGGTGGTTGGGCGCTGGTGTGGGAAGCCAGTGGCCCCGGTTCGGGTCCCACATGTGAGAGCCAGTGACACTGCTCTCAAAAAAAAAAAAAAAAAAAAAAAAAGGTTTTTTTGGTTGGTCATTTAAAAAAATTAATCACACAAAACCACTATTTTATTTTCTTGGAGAATAACCCAGCCAAAAATCTTCAACTATATCACTGGTCCACCAGTAAAACTTTCATCCCTCTTTAAGGGCAAAAAAGTTCTAAAAAACTTTAGAAAGATTTTTTTTACGTGACATGGCTTCCTATTTTTATGGCACTAATTTACAATTTGCTTTCACACATATTCTCTTTGGATCCAGACAACTGCCCTGGGAAGAGGCTGTAGAGATGTGGCCTGTTATGCATAAGCCAAATCTGAGCATTAGATAAGAAGACTCAGTGTGTGCCAAGGGCCCTCGGGCCAGAGGTATTCTCAGTCCTCGTCCAAAGTCTGAATTAAGTGCCCCGGGGCACTCAACTGAAGGAGCAGAGTTAGGACTAATATTTGAGCTTCCTGACCTCAGGCCAATATTCTAACACATCATATATTTTCCTACATCTGATATGTAGGAAACTAACAGATTAGACAGATTTGCAACGGCCTTATTACATTATCTAATAACTAGAAAGTTGAATCAGTGTTTCTTTCCACGGTCATGGGTCATGAAGGTATTTCTACCGTGAAATAAAAATTCCCTCAAATGAAATTACCCATCAAAATGCCAGAGAATGTAAAAAACAAGATACAAGAAGCAACCAAGGGCCGGCCGAGTGGCTCAGTTGGTTAAGAGCTCGCTCAAGAGTGAGAGCTGAGCTCTGAGCAACAACAGTTCGATGCCTGGCCTGAGCTGAGCTGCCAACAGGTGGCAGGATGGCTCAGCTAAAAACAAAAACAAACAAAACAAGATGCAAGCAAAAAGTTAAATGCAATGTCAATTTGTCTATTTTTCTTTAAAATTCTCATAACCACTAAGCCATTCTATTTTTAGGAACATACATTCTTTTTGAAGTACTATTAACTATGAAAATTATTTATTTTTAATATTTAAAAAAGTTTTAAATGACAAGTATGTATACTTGTAGATAAATGGACACAGTGCAAGGTCAAAGGGTGAGTGATTTGATGGTGGCAGGAAAGCCAGCAACTGGAGATGGCTGAATAAATTGCAATTAGTTAAGACAACGGATTATACTGGACCTTTAAAATAACGCTTATAACCTGGTAACACGGAGAAAAGCTTAAGATACAGTGTTTCAGAGACAGAAAAAGTAGTATAAACAAAGTACTATATCCAAAGCCTGGTTTCTTGCACAGAGACATTTGTACTTTGCACCTTCCTGTTGAGAAAGACAAGGTCACTGACTCCCCACCCACACCTATTTCTTGAACATGTGGCCCCTTGTAGTCTTTGGAAAGGGCAGCGCTATAACTAGCCAACCCAGGGACAGCTAAGGCAACTGCACCCCAAAGCTGGGTTGGTCCGATTCTCGCTCCTGCTACTTTCAAATGACACAATGAGTGTGTCCAGTAGACAGAGGAACATCTGGATGGAGGGTCAGGTCGTGTGGGGGCCAGAAGCACTGCTGCGGTAAGCCAAAGCTTCAGGGGCTGGGGAGCCCTAAGTGTGTGCCCAACGGCTGTGTGCAGAGAAAAGCATGAGAACGGAGCAGATGTCCAGAAGGCAGACACACAGGCAAGGAAAACAATGTCCCAGTGCAATCCCTACGTGGTCTGGCATATTTCGAGTTCTGTACTGGATGTGAGACAAATCCCTCTTAAACTAGTCTGGAAATGGTAAAATACATGTATGGCCTGACCTCGAATTGTATGTTTTACATCTAGTCAGCAATGAACCCTGGGAGAACACCAAATGAAATGAGACAAGTGAGAGAAGATATGCCACCAATTGAAGGGTTAAGATAAGAACCACGAACATGTTTTAAAAACACTGAATTTGGGTTTCTGGATAAAACTGTTTCCATAAAAAAAAAAAAAGACTGAACATTATGTATTACTGACTCAAAATCACTAGGTGCTTCTAGTAAATGGACTAATTACATCTATCGTTTCAAAAACCAACCTTGGCTTATAGAGTTCCTTTTACTGAATTTATAACATTGTTGTGCTGGCAGTGTGAAAGACTTTACTTCTAAATATAGCAGCAGCAAACTTCTAAGCAGAAACGTAAGTACATGGCAACTGTCAGAGGACATTAACAGGGATTAGTCTCTCAAAAATTATGACCAGAGCTAATTGCATCCATCCAATGATTTGTCAGTCACCATACAGACCCCTTAAGGGAAGGCCTAATAAATTCTTCAACTTTTAGGAACAAAACTGCCTGCCCACTTCCGTGAAGATGTCAAAAATTCAGTTATGTGAAGCGTTCTTGACTCAGTAGATCCTGTGAGAGGGACGCAGAGGCACACATCCTTTCAAAATTGAGGCAAAAGCACTCTGCAAACGATCCCACACTTCAGACAAGGGAGCACCGAGCAACAAGCTTTCTTTCCACAGTGGCAATGTAGACTCTGGAATTAGAACTCTTTTTTGATAAATTTTCACTTTAAAGAAAGTAGTGCTTCAGGGCCAGCTGAGTGGCTCAGTTGGTTAAGACCTCGCTCAAGAGTGCGAGCTGAGCTCTGAGCAACAGCAGTTCGATGCCCAGCCCGAGCTGAGCTGCCAACAGGTGGCAGGATGGCTCAGCTAAAAATAAAGCAGTGCTCCGGTGTGGTTTCTTTAGGGGCCGACTGGGAGAAAGACAAACTAATAATGCAACTGTCTTGATACTGACATTGACAAGTGTCTTTTCAAATAAAGAAGCAGTCACTCAAAAAAAAAAAGCAGTGCACCAACAACAGTCTCCCTTTGGGAGTTCAGAACTCCAGGCAACGGAGCGGAAACCTGAGGGGCTACTCATGCTCTCTGCTACGAAGTTATTGTTCTTGTAGAGAACATGTTTACAAGCTCCCAGGGTGACATAGGAACACCACAAACCTAACTCAGAGAGAACCTCAGATTGTGAGGTGGCAATATATTATAAAAGATGGTATGTGAAAGCTTCCTGTAAAATGAACTTCCAATGTTAAGAGAGGAAGGTATGAGAATTACCAGCACCTACAGGAGAGAGCTCCCCCTGCCCTTGGCAGATGAGGAAAGAGCTGGGCCAGCAGGTGGAGCAGGCCAGGCCAGTGCGGCTCCAGAGGCGGCCAGCACACAGGGGCAGAGCGCCAGGTCTGGGGACTCACAGCTGGGAGGGAGGCAGGACACACGGAGCAAAGCGGGGGTCAGTCCTGTGGCAGAAGTGCTGCCCCGCGGTGGCCCCCTCATCATCCCCAGGGCTGGGAGGATGCCCACCGGCGCTCACCTGCCGGACGATGCTCTGGATGAGCTTGTCCATGGTGAAGGCAATGTACGCGTGGATGGTGAACATCTCCCGCAGCGAGTCCTCGTACTGGGACGAGTCAATGTTGCCGTCCAGCAGGCTGCGCACCATGTCCAGGAAAGCTGGGTAATAGTCCTCCACGTCCACGTCCACTGCAGGAGAGAGGGCAACGTGAGGCTCCATCTGCTAGGAGAGCCCGGAGCGCAGGCAGGGAGGAGCGCTGGAAGAACAGACCCTCAGTGCTCAGATGTCCCCACTCCACCTGCCACGATCCGACCAGCAGCTGCAGCCCCCAGCGCCGCCTATCAGACTGACTGCGCTGTAACTGGCGGCTTCTCCCTGACCAGCCAAGCACACTTACTGCCGGCGTGGCTACCTCTGCGTAGACGCACAAATGATCCCGGGGAAGAGGTCTTCTCAAAGAGGCGTTGGTCCCTGTGCTGAGAGGAGCCTGCTCTCCAGGCCTGCAGACAGCATTCCTGCCAGGGGTCACGGCCCACAAAGCGCCTCCAGTGAAGCCCAGAGTGCGGATGAGAACAAGGCTGGCTGAGAGACTGTCGCACTGGGCAACCTCTTGGGAACAGAACAGGTGCTAGAATAATAACGCATCTCCATCTGTCCGAGTCCTTCTGTGTAATGACTGATCGCGATGCTCACTTCACAACTCCGTTGAGTGGTTTGTACTCGGTGCCCAGGAACTGCTCTGCCACCAGCAAGAAACTTACTGGCTGTTCCAGGGATGTTGGCAACTAGCAGAGGGCACAGGAGCGGTGAGAGGCCTGCCTCTGGCATACTAAAGGAAAACCTACTACATGAGGCTCAAAACCAGGTGCATCTGGTCTTGGGCTGGTAATCAAGGCAGTGGCACAAGGGGCTGCTGGGGGTTGGCTATGCTGTTTCTTGAACCAGATACTGGGTATGCTACACAGGCGTGTTTACATTGTAAAAGTTCACTGGGCCATACAATTTGGATTTGCATCCTTTCTGATACATGTGTCATACTTCAATAAAAAGTTCACTAGGGCCGGCCGAGTGGCTCAGTTGGTACAGAGCTCACTCAAGAGTGCGAGCTGAGCTCTGAGCAACAGCAGTTCGATACCCAGCCTGAGATGAGCTGCTGCTGAGCTGCCAACAGGTGGCAGGAGGGCTCAGCTTAAAAAGTTCCAAAAGGGACTCTGTCACTGACATTAGGTTACCAGTTAGTAAAGTCTGTACAGGGCAAAGGCTGAGGGCAGCCTGTTTTTCTGAAGTGGGAAGGCTACTGTTCAAAAGCAGCAGCTGGCTTGTAGCTGCATCACAGACCATTGCTTTGTTAGGGCTCCACACAGGCACGGGCTGTGCAGGTGCCCTGAAAAGGTGCTGTCAGGCCAGAATAAAGCTACGAGAGCAAAGCACGATTCGGGCACATGAGCTACGATCAGTGTGAGGTGCCTTTGTCACTCAAAACCATACTCTGTAAGCTCACACCAAGGTAGGTCAGTGGTCAAGCCAGGGTGAGACCATTTCTCTCGCATTTCCACCCATGCAGATGGAATCACCACACTAAGGTCCAAAAGCCATCTCTCTCAAGCTCAAGTCAATACAGATAAAGGCTGTTAGAATTAATTCCCAATGTCATTAGCTCGTCAACAGATAGAAGGGCTAGGGCTACACATGGCCTTTTTACAATAGCAACAGTTAAAAAAAAAAAAAAAAAAAAGAGATGATTTGATCCACAGATTGGCTGTTTCCTCAAGAGTACAGAAAAAAGGATTCACGAAAAAGTTTTTGGCCTACAACTCAAATACTGAACAGTTATTCAGAAGTAGGTGGCCCAAAATTACTTAAAGCACAAGGTGGCTTCCTTAACCCTTATTCATTGTCCTTTTTCCGAGTTTTCTATTTTCAGGACTGTTCTGCCTGTTCTGCTGTCTCACACCACCTCGAGTTCCAATCTCCTTTCCATAACCTATGTCTGTTTATTATGAACAACCCCTCTGGTTAAAGAGCTGTCCCTGCCCAATCACATCAGAAAACGCACACCTGTCTTAGGCATGAAAGAGGAATTTACATCCTGTCATGGAGTGGAAACAACGGTGCAGTTTAGTCCCTCTCTCTCCTTTAAAACCCTTTGCAAGAACCCAGAGACCGCCATCTGGGAAACTGATGGCACTGACACCTCCTCCTTCCCTGGTGTTCACAGGACCAGCCACTGAGTGTCCACGATCCAAGCACCAACGGGTGGTGTGCGTATTTTCTTCAATTCTACCAAACGCCCCACAGGGTAACAGGCAGCACCTCCATTTTACAGTAAATAGGTTCAGAGTGTTTAAGTAAGATCACACAACCAGCAAATTGCAGAGCTAGGATTTGAACCCCTGAGGTCTGTGCCCCCTGCAGAAGCGAAGCAGTCGCAAGTCTAACTAGGCCCTGAGGCCCCCACCCACCCCTCACCCGCTCTGTAAACCAACAGTCCAGGCACTCACTAGGCTCTTTGAGACGTAGCTGGATGGCAGGGCTGTCGCTTTTGTCTCGTTTTATGCCCAGCACTTCCCGTTCCCACTCTCGCTCTCGGTTTTCCTCTTCGATTTGCCGTTCCGCTTGGGAGCAAATGCGCAGGAGCCTCAGGCAGAGAATCTGGTGCAGCCGCATGAAGATGTACCAGTTGTTGTTCACATAGAAGAGGTTGTACACCTCATCCATCCCTCTTAGCTTCTGCGCCGCTGTGTTACTGAACAGTAGTTTGGACTTCGGGGGGCTGCCTCCAACCCCGTTGTGCTTCTTAGCTGCGCCCGTGGCTTCGTCTACATCCATCTCCTCTTCTTCTTCTTCTTCCACATCTGAGAGATCACCCCTCTGAGCAAAGAGCAGGTCTGGAATGAAATGATGCATGATTTGCTTGATTTTGTACTTGTCCTCCTTCTGAATACCCGTCTGCCTCTTCACGTGGTGGATGATCAGAGCAGCGGCATCTTCCAGGATCTGCTTGTCTTCATAGGCCAGCGAGAGGTGCGGGCCGGCGGGCACACCAGCATTTTCCTCCGTAGCCTGCTCTTGCCTCTACCAGGGGAGAGACACAAAGTATTAAGTGCCGTACCTACAGCAACAACAAAAGGCGTATAAGACTACACCATCATTAACCACAGTGGCTATGGTTTTCAATCCCAAACTTCCAGAAACAATAAGGTAATGTGGAAGATGTGGTTTTTTCATACCAAAATGGTACCTTCTAGACTCTGAAGATGCAATGGGACAGAAATCAGATCGTATTTTAAAACTGGATTATGGGCCAGCCGAGTGGCGTGGTGGTTAAGAGCTGGCTTGGGATGCCAGCGGCCCCAGTTCGGATCCCACATGAGGGCCAGTGACACTGCCCTCTAAAACAAAACAAAACAAAACTGTGGATTAGTGTTTATGGGGCCTGGGGTTCACTTTAAAGCACTTCTGTGTGGGAGTGCAGGCGGTGTTAAGTGTTAACAGCACTGGCACACAAGAGTCATTGTTTACGTAACAACTAATTTTGCTATTCTCACCCCTTTTGTGTACATTTGACATTTTCACAATAAAGTTGTTTTAGAACTGAAGAGCAAACTACTTCTAGGAATTTCTCAATCACAATGCATTTATGTTTTTATCCATCACCTAATTCTGTGAACTCAAACAAGGCAGGATTCATTTCTTATTCATCTCTGTATCCTAGCTCCTGTACTATATACATAAACCTCATAAGGATGCTGAATAAACAAGGATTAGGAAGAGTTTAGGGAATCAGTGATAAGTGTGTAAGCTGTGGGAAGATGAGATGGGCTATATAAACGATAACAAAGTACCGTGCGAGGGAAACAGATGAGGAGTGGGAGAGAGAGGTGGTGGAGTCAACTAAAATCAGGGTGGTAAGTAAATTGGGAAACCAGTAAAGCAGCTTGGCTATAAAGGTGAGGTTTCGATTTAAAATGGTAGAACCAGGAACAGAAGCCTACGGCCAGTCATGAATAAAAATCGAAAGTCTTAGAGGGTCTCACTTTCCCGTAACAGGTCATTTCCCGGAATCAGAGCTGTGCCGAACACTAAGACAGGGCATCTCCCAGCCGCAGAAACCCCTTGCTCACCTCATCATAGATACTCTCAATCTCGTTGAGTAAGCTCTTAGACCTCAGGACCTTGGTGTCGTTCTGTTTAAAGTTGATGCCCTGGTGGTCCAGAGACTTCAAATAGTATTTCTCATTTTGCTCTCTCCACACCTTATTAAAGCCCCTCTGAGCTTCTCGCCATTCTTCCTCTTTCATCTTCAACCTAGTGGGGTGGGGATGGAAATAAGATGTGAGAATTCAGATGTGGGAATTCTAAAATGGGGTGTCACACTCCCTGGGTGGGATCCTGGCTCTGCCATACCAGCCACACAGAACTGTTTCCTGACCAGTGAAGTGGAGTTAACAGCACCTACTCTTAATCATTAAGAGTTCAGAAATGAGAAATATGTTCTTCTTACTTGATGTCAAAAGACACAAAAGGCCTGTCAAAATTACTGGCAACTTGGGATGTTATTCAAACCAGTCTTGAACTCTGTTACATGAGGGATTATTCATTCAAGACTGACTTTAGGGAAGTAACTTGTCCCAAAGTCAGAGATCCTACTTAGAATAGTTATTTCTCAAACAGCATCCCCAGAATACCCCTGAAAAGGGGGCTCTCTTCCTTGGCCAGCTAAAGTTAAACAAGTGTCTTCTCTACAGCACTTCTAAGAATGTTTACTCTGCTGATGTAAATGCAGAAGTCCAAGGGCAGAGAACCAGGCCAGTAACGTTCCTTTGGACCCAGTTTGGAAAAGTTCTGATGAGAACACTGATCCTAACGCTCCAGGAGAGGAGAGGAGTCCAATCAAAACCAGCATGGGGACTGCTCAGTACCCTGCATCTGAGAGCCAAGGGAAATGCTACGGGAACAAAGAGGACTGGCCTGTGCCAGCACCTGAGGGGGAGCAACACAAGGAGCTCTTTCCACCAGGCGACCTTGAGTGAGCACCCAGGTCCTGGCGGACCGCCAGTGGGGTCCCCAGTGCCCTGGCCCTGGTCCACTTCCTGATGGCTGGCTACAAGTGGGCACAAAGCCCTGCTGCACCTCAGGCTGAGAGCTTATGAGGAGAGAGGAGACATTCTTGGTAGAAATGGCAATCAAAGTCTCTTTAAATAACACATATCGATTTTACACAGACAAGGAATGATTCTTATTAAAAACCAAAGATGCTATAACAGTTAATACTGAACGGCAGGAACGTGGGTGGTGGTTTTCTTCTTTGTTGTTTTCTATATTTTAAAATATGGCCTCAAACACAGAGCATTCCACTATGGGCTTTCGCGGTTTGTCCTCTACTGTTGGTTACATAGAACTCCTTCAAGAAGCCCCACTATCATGCTCACTTGAGCCACACATACTGGGGGGGGGAGGGGCACGGCAAAAAAAATGTATACATATGACTTGTATTCATCTTTTGTTATCAGTATATATTGATATATATCATATGAATATATATTACAAATATATACAATATATACTTGTATATATTACAATTTTAATAGTTTTTTCCTTTCTTAAAACATTTACATTTTTTGGCACCCTCTATATATTAAAATTGGGATGAAACAAAGAAAATTAGCATGGCCCTTATGCAAGGATGACATGCTAATTTGTGAAGCATTCCGGTGTTGTTTTTTCAATTCATGAAGCATTCCATTTCTTTTTTTTTTTTTTTTTTTAAAAAAAAAAGCTTCACTATCCCACACTGCACTTGATTTTCAACACAGATGGGGAGAACTGGCGGTCTCCTGGGATAACCAGGTGGCAAATGAGAGCTTCACTTAATGGTCCCCAAGCCTGTTGTGAAGTACACTGAGAGCCCGAAAGGGCGTTTGCGCGGATACCTTTTAAGGACAATGGGAACGGCGATGGAGGGGTTCTTCCTCAGCCCGTCAATGATGTCAGCTGCCTTGTCAGCATAGATCCTCTGCAGTGCTTTCCGATGGATGACCTCCGACGTGCCTCCAAGGGTGTTGTCCAACCGAAATTTGGCTTGTTCCTCGGCAGACAAGCGGGAAAGCTTCTTCTGTATTGCTTCCAGAACCCGGATTGTTGCCAGATTAGTTTCTAAAACTACATCAAGCTAAAGAAGAAGACAAAGTGTGCTCAGGACCCAACCAGAACAGATCAGGAGTAGAAGGTGAGGCGTCACAATCCCTGGGTGGGATCCTGGTTCTGCTGTCGCAGCCATAAGACTGTTTTTCTTACCAGTGCAGTAGGGCTGGCAGATCTACTCTCATAAAATTATTTTCTGGGTTAAACGATCCAATCCACATAAAGTAAAGATCTAGCACAATGCCTGGCACGTAACAAACATCAATAAATAATGGATAAGTAGGAGGGTGTCCAAGTTGTGTATGTGGGTACCCATTTTAATTCTTACTGAATTCTTGGCAAGGGCCTGGCCTGACATGGTTAAGGATATGACCGGCAGCCTTTGAAGTAACTTTTCCCCTAGGCTTAACACAAAATTCTCTAGATGAGAAACAGAAAATGAACTAAATAAGCAGTCTCAAAGGCCTACGACAATACGTCTATGGACATTTCCCTGATGTTTTCTCGCTTGGGGACTGTGGTAGTCATTTTGTCAAGTATTTCTGATCCCCTTCCCCTCCATTTTGGACAAAAGATGGATTGAACTTCCTGGCTCCCTTGTGATTGGAGGGGGCCATATAACTAGTACTAGCAAATGAGTTGTGAATAGTTGAGTCAAAGTAATGTTTATTACTTCTAGGCTGGAGCATTTAAGGATGCAAGACCTTCTGAGCTCTCTTTTTCCCTCCAGTAACTGGCAATGTTCAAGATAGTGTCAGTCTGTGTCCCCAAGTAATTCTGATGAGTAGAATCCCCCCAAAACACAAATGCACCTGCAGCAAGATTAAGGAATAAATCTGGTTCTTCAGGCCACTGAGATTTGGGAGTTTTGTCTATATTGTAGGATCACTAACCTATCCAGATCTATAAAGGAACACTCCTTCAAACTAGCCCATCCCATCCAATCCTAAGTGCGTGCGTGCGCCCCCCCCGCCCCACTTCCGTCATCTTCACTCTTATAATCATAAATGGGAAATGAAGATGTTGCCTCTCATTTACAGGCATACCAGTTGTGCATGGGAACATTCTATCAAAAACAAACGCCAAGGGGCCGGCTGAGTGGCTCAGTTGGTTAACAGCTTGCTCAAGAGTGTGAGCTAAGCTCTGAGCCAACAGCAGTTCGCTGCCCAGCCCAAGCTGAGCTGCCGCTGAGCTGCCAACAGGTGGCAGGATGGCTCAAAAACAAACAAACAAAACAAAAACAGAGCAGACGCCAATCTTCTCTTTCTAACTCATATGATCTTACTAAATAACAAAGAAATACTTTCTTTTGCCTGATAAAACTCTCCATGGAAGTTAACATCTGCCATGATTTAGTTTTCTGCAAATGGCTGAAACTCCTCATAAACCCCGTGGCAGTGATGGCTAATCGCCTGTCAGTGGCCAAGCCACATGTGGTTCTGCATTCAAAACATGCCTGAAGCAGCTGCGGCGGGTGAGGGATCACCACCAGAGCACTAAATCAGTATGGGTTTATTTTTTATTTATTTTATTTTATTTTTTGTATTTTTTGAGGGTAGTGTCACTGGCCCTCATATGTGGAACCCAAACCGGGGCCACTGGCTTCCCAAGTCAGCTCTTAACCACCATGCCACTCGGCAGGCCCTAGTATGGGTTTAAAACAGAGCAAGACAGCACATCCAGAGAACAAGCAGGCCAGTCACTCTTCCCTAATATAAATAGGATAAGTGTAATTTTACCTCTTTAGACACATTTAACATTCCCTCTTTTTGTTAATGATATCAGTTAAGCACACTGGGCATTCTGAGCCGGCTTTAGTACTCCCATCTCCTGGTATAGGGGCTCTACCAGCTTATCTCTAATTAAACTTAGTTTCAAAAGGAGCCCAATCAACATCAAAAATACGAGAGAATTCCAGTTCTCACAGGAGAGCTGGTTTGCTAACCACCTAAGAATAACAACACAGACTTTAACTAATTTGAAACAGCTTCAAGGTAGCCCAGTAGGCCTTGTGATGTTAAGTTTATACACCATGTAAAACACAATAACCTTTAACATTCCATTAAAAATTCAAAGGATTATTATTCAGCCATCAACAGATAATTTCAGTTAGAAGGATTTGCCATAAAAATATTTGTCACATTTGCCATAAAAATATTACTAACATATATGACAAACTTGTAAAGCATAGGTACAATAAGCATTTACCACAAAAGAACTGGAGCCTCTGGCTCTTCAGTCTTAAAAGCCAATCCTCATAGGTAAGTACTTAAAATAAAATATCTTATCATTCAGCATCTTCCATTTTTCCAAAGTTCAAATGATAAAGGAACTTGTACCTCAAAGCGTTCGTCTTCACAACGATAGATATGTTCTTCATACTGAGTTTTTTTGGAACTAACAAAGGTGGAGTCTTCAGACCAGGAAGGGAAGGAAACCCAGGTATCATTTAAAACCTTTGGGTAAAAGAAGAGAAACTGAAACAAAAATCTGACAAAGCTTCCTGGAGATTAAGCATTCTTAATAAAAAGGTAAAACTCTAGGGGGAGGAAAAAACATTTAATATTACAAGTTTTCAAAATATTAGTAAGGAAAAGGTTCTGAATAAATGTAGAACATTTTTTTTTTTAAAGACAGAGAAGTGTCTTGATTTCCTCATACAAATTCTCGATCCCTGGGACAACTGCCTTCTCAAGAAAGCTGAGGATTCAGGGTTGATCCTCTGGGGGAGGCCTTACCTCTTTACAGAGTGGAGTTCGTCCTGTACACTTGGGCTGCTGATAACTCTTTGGGAGGGCTCGGTAGCTGGAACCCAACCGTTTACAAGAGGCATAATCTATCTCCATGGCAATGCCCTCTGTGGCTCGTTCCTTTGGATAGGTTTCTAGATGTACAGACTCCTTGTAGCCCAAAAAGTTTTTAAACCAGTTAAACAATTCGGGGAATTTCCTGAAGAATCAAAACAAACACTGGTGAGCAATCAGAAGCATGATGCAGTTGTCCTGAGGTATGACCACCACTATTTGGTGCTGGGTCAGAATACTGCTACCAGGGACCAGTTCCAATGACAATTATTATTTCCTGCCTCAGAAGCACTGCTTCTGAGCATCTGGCTTCTCCTTGTCTTACAGAGTGTTCCAGGATCAGTTAAGGTGGTGAAGGAAGAGCTGCACTGAAACTAGACAATAACAAGCCACTCTTCTGATCAAGAATATTGTGTCAATATTCAGATAATTCTTGGGTTGTCAAATACAGTCAAGATTCTAGAACCCTGGAAGGGACTGGTGTCCATAAACATCCAATACGGGCCGGGGATCAGGAGACAAGCAGTCTTGGCTGATGCCCTCTCTATTTTTTCCTCTCCAGAGCTGAATTAGAAGACTTCCCAGAGGATGCATTTGACAGATGTTTTATTTATTTTAGCTGAGCCTCCTGCTACCTGTTGGCAGCTTAGCTCGGGCCGAGAATTGAACCGGCAACCCTGTCGCTCAGAGCTCGCACTCTTGAGAGAGCTCTTAACCAACTGAGCCACTTGGCCGGCCCCAGACAAGACATTTTATAAGCCAACCGACTCAGCACAATCATATTAATTTTGCCTATCACACTCTCACAAACTAAGTTTTATTTCACTCCCATGTCATGCATCAGGGCTAAGCCCCTCAACTCCACTTACCCCAGGAAAGGAGAAACTAACTGCACAAGCTCAGATCGAGAGATCACCTCCTGGTTGAAGATGACAAGACAGCGCAGGAAGTTCTCATAGGCCTCTGTGCTCCGCAGGGCCTTGCGGACCTTCGGGGACAAACGAGTAGAGACCGTTAAGTGAGGAATCAAGATCCCGAATAGCTTTTAAGTGACAGGGAAATCTCAAGTTATGTGATGATACTAAGGAATTAATATTAGTTTTCTAGATGTGATAATGATTATGTTTGAAAATTAACATTATTTTAAAGGGAAACTTAGTAAAATGCTTATGAATAAAATAATATCTGGAATCTGTCTCCAAAAAATCTGGGTGGGTGAGCGTGCATATTAAAGAAGTATACCGGCTAGCAGTTGGGAACTGCTGACGCTGGATGACGGGTGCATGATGAGTCCTTTTACTGGTCTCTTTAATTTCACATATGTTTAAAATTTTACACAATAAAAATTTTCAAAATGAGTTCTTGGAGTAAAGAAGATATTTACCTTCCCATATGCTTGACTTTCCAGAACAAAATCAGAGTTACCCAAGCTTTTGTGTCCTTTCCCAACAGATGTTGACAGCAAGAAATCTTTGTCAACACTGTTTGCAAACTCTGGTTATCTTGAATAATGATCTTTTAAAATAAGATACTTCTGTTCTCTGACCTGATCTTTTTCCTTCTTCCATTTATCACACTGAGCATTCGAATACCCAAAAACCTTAAAACATTCACTGGCATAGACAAAGTAAAACTAGCCTGGCTAGGTAAGAAACCTGGGGTTTCAACATCAAAAGTAAACATTTAGCATTGTGATCCTTTAGTGGACACTGCAGACCTCACCAAAGCAACAGCTTTATTGGTCCCTTCTTCAGGCTCCCATATAGTTTTTGAAACTGTCAATCAGTAGACAGTATGTGGAATATGTCCTTTCAAAGCCAAAGAGGAAAAGAACACAGACCTTTTTGTACTACATGCCGTATTTATTTACTTTTAATTATTAGCTTTCATTTTTTTATTTTTTAAGATTTTATTGGGGAATTGGGGGAGGGGAACAGCGTTGGGGAATCGGGGAAGGGGAAAAGACAAGTTGCTGTCTTTTTGTTCGTCAGTCTAGTGGAAGACATCGCTTCACTGGCACATGTTGGTATTATCATTGTGCTCTTCCCAGCTGAGGCAGTCACTCGCTGGCCACTGGATGGCCGCTCCCGGCAGCTCACTGCAGCCTATGCGATTGCCAGTGACTCCCGGCAGCACAGCTCCTAGTCAAGCTATTGTTCACCATCTTAGCTGTAGAGGGCGCAGCATCATTGGCCCACATGTGCGATCCGAACCACGGCCCTACTGCTCTGAGCTGGCGCTCCCAAGACAACTCTTAACCAATGTGCCACTCAGCCAGCCCTTACTAGCTTCGTTTTTTTTTTTTAAAGGTTTTATTGGAGAATTGGGGGAGGGGAACAGCATTGGGGAATCAAGAAGGGGAAAAGACAAGTTGCTGTCCTTTTGTTCTTCAGACTAGTTATGGAGGACACTGCTTCACTGGCTCATGTTGGTATCATCATTGCACTCTTCTCGGGTGAGGCTGATCGGTCGCCAGCCTCTTGATGGTCGCTCACCGTGGCTATTAACAGCTCACACTGGCTGCCAGCCACTTACGCTGGCTGCCGGCCACTCACTGTAGCCTATGGCAGCCCACTGCAGCAGGGGCTGCAGCTATGCCGTCCTGGGGACTCACAGCAGCCCAGCTCCAGGTGGAGCTGTAGTTTACCATCTTAGCTGTAGAGGGCAGTGTCACTGGCCCTCATATGTGAGATCCAAACCGGGGGCCGCTGGCATCGCAAGCCAGCTCTTAACCAACGCGACACTTAGTTGACCCCCTTACTAGCTTTTAAACATACACAGAAGTAGACAAAATAGTCTAATGAACCCCATGTACTCACCCAGCTTCATGATCAACATATCATAAATTTTGTTTCATCTATACCCATTTCCCCCACCAATGAATTTTAAAGCAAATTCCAGACATTTCATCTATACATACTTCAGTATGTATCTCCAAGAAAGAAGTACTCCAAATATATGTATATATGGTATATACATACATATATACACCATCACGCTTTAAAAAATGAGCTTATTCAGTTATCCTGCTCTTTCCTTGCCATTTGTTGGTTGTGATCTGGACTTCCATATTTGCCTTAAAAGCATCCAAGTGACCAGGCAGCCCTCAGAAATGACTCAAGTCAGAGCCAGGGACTCTTAACACATTGTATGCGGGCATTTGAGCGATATGACGAGTTTACTTGTTTCCCACATTCACATTGTAAGCGGGCATTTGAGTGATGACGAGTTTACTCGTTTCCCACATTCACATTGTAAGCGGGCATTTGAGCGATATGACGAGTTTACTTGTTTCCCACAAACAATGTGTTAATTGTTTGGCCGAACAGCTCACATAAGCACAGCCAGCTAAAGAGGGATGAGGAGGCACCAATCACGGAGATGCTAAATCATTTACCCTTCTGCAGAAACACAGAGGTGCAAGACAAGGGTAAACCACTAGCAGATCAATCCAATCTGGCTCCTGCCAGTGTGAAGGCTGGCAGTTACCAGCTACCCTGATACAAGCAGGCTGCCAATCATCAACCTGATTCCAAGGAGGAAGTCAGACACAGAAGTCAAACACACCGACAACACCCACTGCTGACACCAGTGATTGCAATGCAGGCTGCTCATGACAATCACCTGGGGATCTCTGACAGCGCACAATTAGATCACACTCCCCCGAATCCTACATGCAACACTGTAAATAAGGACCACAAGCGGCTACAGGATTACAAGTCACCTAAGCCCTCAACAACTGGTGCACTGACACCCCCCATAGTACAGACCTCGACACGTGCAGGTGGGCGCCCCAAACATCTATGGAGAGTGTTTACATCATACTTTTTGTTACAGCTGTCTTTCACAGGGAAAATGCTGTACTTCCTGCAAACTATTTCACAAAAGAAAAGCAGACCACACTATTGTTTCTCTGGCTGTGCTAATAGTTCTAGTAGACTGAAAGGACCTATAACTTGGGAATTATGTTAAGTAGTGGAACGTCCTCATCAGCTTGATGCTTCTGAAGCAAAATCTTCTTGGGGATGCGACGATTTTCTTTAGCCATTAATAAAGCTGATACCAAATCTAATTCATTCATTTACTCACCTTATCAAAAAATAATGATTCAGTTCCTACACCATGCTTGCTGGCATCTGCCATAGAAGAATCCTTCAGGTTGAGCAGTTTGGGTTTCTTCTGCAAGAACGGAAAAATACAAACGTGTAAGATCAAACGGTGGGCTCCTGTGAACTGTATTTTTAGCTGTGTTCACTGCTTCTCTCATTGACCACTGTTGATTGATAATTTGCAACAAATGAGAGAATGCAAGTCCTAACTTGTGTTGTGCCCTACGAGACTTGCATGTCTTCTCCATCGCAGTTTGCCTGTCCATTTTCCCTAGAGACTCACACATCATCCCACTCCCCGCAGATCCTTTCTGCGAATGGTCATAGCATTACTGTGATAACTTCTTCCATGAGCCAAAAGGAACTGTATTTAGACCCTAACGCCACTGGCCTCGTCTCCCTAGCTATGGAGGCAGAAGAGGCTGTTAGTAAAAACAGCCTACAGTGGATAGAAATCAATCTTTAACTTTTCATTATTTTTCACAATTTAAAAATTCATGGGGAAAAAAAAAGCAGATTATTTTCCTAACAGTAGAACTACCTGTCTTGTCAGCAATATCCACTCAGATGAATTTAAGACTGCTCTTTCCAAGGGAAAGAATAGGCCATGCAAACTGTCAAGCCAGAATTTACTCTTAAAAAGCCACCTCTAAGGATCTGTGAAGACATGTACAGACTTTGGGAGGGGCAGCATTCACCTTTGCACTTCGAGTTCCCCGGCTGAGGAGCCACAGCCACTGCTCCCACTGCCCGGGGAGAAAGCAGGAAGGGAATTCTAACCCTCAATATAGTGTTTCCACCTGTGAGGATCAAATGCGGGAGGAGACCAATTCACAAGGGGAGCAGATCTGCTGACCCGATTCTTGTTACTCACATCAATAATATTCTTTACCTAAGTGAAGAAATAGAACCTATTACTATGTTCAACTTGCTTTGAAAGGAGAAAACATTACGAGCACTAAAAAACATCCTTCGAAGATGTCAGCAACACCTAACAGGTCAGTCTTTGCAGTTATCTGCTTGCTCACCAGTCACCTGTCACTATTAGAAACTCTACCAGCTTTTGTTATTATTTAAATAAGTTCTGCAGACACGCCTCTCTCTCTTCCGTGTTACACACTGCTCTAGAATTAGCTGAAGCAGCCTTCGGTACCAACAGCAGTCCTCTCCCTAGACCAGCAGCACCACACAGAGGACCGGGGCGGGCCTGGCTTTCTGCAGGCAGATCAGCAGTGTTTGCTGTAACAAGGGGCATGGCAGGTCACTAACAGGAGTTTAAGACCCCCTTCTGCTTTAGCCCCAAGGTCCCACCCTGGAGACTAAGATGATACAGGTTAAGGCCTGGCAACCCAACAATGGGCAGAACTCACAAAGCACACGCACTTTCCTCACAGGAGGACCTCAGAGACCACTGACTTATTTCTGAAACAATTATCAGGCGTAATCATCTTCTTTCTTAGCAAAAGGCAGATTTAAGGCATCAAATTCGAAAAAGGGAAAAAATTAGTAAGTCTCAGAAACCTTTGGCAGAAAACAAACAAAATAAGATGACAGTTAATAGCAGAGAGAAAAAATATGAAGAAAACCAAAAAAAAAAAAAAAATCAAAAAAGCACAGTGATGTAATTACTTGTATTCTAACATCCTTTTGCAAAACCACATGAGCAGTTTTGTGCTGAGTTTCTGTGCCCTACTCCAACCCACTCCCCACTGTCAGCAGGCTTGGGGCCAGGACACAGGACCAATCCTCGAGTCCCTCTGCACTACGATTGCTCCAGGGTGTCCAAGCAAGCCACGGCTGCCCATTCTCACCTTCACCGGGGGGGTGGTCCCCGTTCCAGAGTGCCTACGGATCTGGCAGCCGTTCTGGCTGGGCCTCTGTGGCTTATTGTTCAGTTGAGGCTTCTTCACAGTGCCTCCGTGATCATTTCTCACAGAATCAACCTTCTCAGCAGTTGTTTTGCTTAAAAGCTAATTAAGACACATGAAAGAGATTAATGCTCTCATCAAAGCAAGTATTAGAAGTATCACGTAGAAAAAGTCCCCTTCTGAATACCAGCTTCCTAACTTATCTAAGATAATAATTCTAAATAGTGTCTAGTTCTTATAAATACAACTTACCACTGAGCTGTTGGCATCTGGTAAGAACTGTCCAAACTCTGACAACAGATCTTCCTGATTTTTAAAAAGACGAGCCACCTGAGCATACACCTCCTGCTCAGTCAACGCTGGAGTGTAGTTTCCTCCCGCTTCCTTGGCATTCCGCTGCTCTTTCTGATAAATTGCAAACGGGAACATCATACTAGAGGAGCACTGTTTTGAATGACTCACTTTTGCACTGAGATGTCTGATAGGAGCTCTGTATATTATCTATTTGGGGTGCACTTAAGAAGAAAGTCTGTGTTCTCAGCAACTATTTTGACTGCAAGCTCGTAAGTTGAAGGAATGGAAGATGGTGGCTGGCAATTTCTTTTAAAACTAGAGCAGTTAATATGTGAATGCTCAGGGGACTATTACCAATTGATGAAACAAAAAAAATTAGAGAAATTTCTCCTCCTTCTCCTGAATATTAACTATATACTACGCAAGTCATCCTCTGAACTTCCCACATAAATAAGCATTCATTTCCCAGGGCAGTAACTTTAAAAATCCTGACTCCTGCTACAAGGCAATTAAAGCCGAGCAATCACATGTATTAGAAACATGTATCAAGGTTTCTAACTCATTTTCAGTAAGAATTAGTGAGCACAAAAATGGTTATTTAACTTCTTCTCGGACTAGATACCTTCAGAAGGTGACCTGGTTACAAAAGGTTGAAAGGGCAACTCTCTTACCTGATATGTGTGCAAAATCTCCAGGAATGCTTTGTAGATGTCTGGTTGGCCCTGGAACCTGTTCTTGATCTTATTAACATAGTTGATGGCATGATTAAACTCCACAGGCTGATTGTTCTGCAAGGATGGGGCCGTTCCCAATGAGACTGTCACTGGTGTGTGAGGTTGGACAGGTGGAGAACGTGGGGATGCATATGGTGGGAGTGGGGGAGTCTGCTGACTGGCTGCAGTATGTGCTTGTAGTTGGGAAGGCTAAAAAGAAAAAAGTCTTTATTCTCCTCCGGAACACAGATAGTTTGACATAGGAAAGAAATTCAAACTAAAGAGAAACAAGGTATCTGATCAACTTATATACTTTATTTCCTCTGGCCAGGCCATTTCAGCCCAACTCAAATCACACTGGGCAGGGGTGGGAGATGTGGAGGGTTCACACATTCTAATACAAATATTTCAGTCTCAAAATTTCTAAATACAACCTTAAAAGTAGATACAAGGAAGAATTTTTCATATGCAATTTTAAGCTCACTAGCTCAACAGGTACAAATGGAATAGAAAAAGAAAAACCTCATTCTACATTGATCTTTAATGTCAAAACAATTCAATTATTGCAGTAACTCCACGTAAAAATCTTCTAAAAACCAGCTCTGCCCAATAGAAATCTCTGAGATGACAGAAGTGTTCTTTATTTACTGTCCTGTATGATACCCACTAGCCACACTAGCCTAATGAGCACTTGAAATGTAGCTAGTGCAACTGAAAAACTTATTTTAAATAAATTAAATTTACATATAGCCCCACGTGGCTGGTGGCTGTTGTATCAGACAGTGCAGTTCTAGGCCAGGGACACCCCATCCTCCTCATCAGAACCATCACCATCAGCAGGATCTTCTGCTTAGCTTGGTATGAGCTACTCTGCAAATGGAGTGACTCCTGTAAAACAATGACCGTATAGGCAGTGGCATAAACTGACCATTTCTGCCTTTGTTGTCAAAATACTAATACACAAAGTCGCCGCATTTGGGATGCTCGTGGGCTCAATAAGCAGAAGTTGGGGGCAAGACAATCCATGAAGGTTGTTGATGTCTAGATTTAAACAGATACCTCAATATGTGGTATGTAAATGTGAACCATTTTACAGGGATGTGACTGCTGCGTCTTCTCTAATGAAACCACTGTAACGTGTATCTAAGTCTCGTATAAAGGGAAATGCCAACGGAGGGTGTTTTCTAGGGATGCATTTCATGTTACAGTTTTCCAAGCGCTCACCTTGCTGACTTTGGCAGGTGGGGGCTGAGGAGCTGGCTGGACAGGAGCCGGGGCTGACTGGGCTGAAGGCTGGGAAGGATGTTGGGGTGGTGGCTGAGGCTGGGGCTGGATGCCATGGGTGGGGATCTGATGCACCTGGCCCGGAGTTGTCACGTTCACCATGTCATTGGTTTGCACCTCAATCTTGTAGCCAGGGGGCAGGAAGGTATTGAAGCCCATGATCAGGTCGGGGTGGCCTTTGAATAGCTGTGACACACGACTTATCACTCCTGGAGTGTCAATGCTGATAAAAAAATGAAAATTAAAGTGGCAAGCTCAACAAACACCCTAGTAAGAAAGAAAATTCATATTCCACTAGGTTCTCTGAACAGGAAAATGGATAAAAATCAACCTGCATATTATACACAAAGAACTCTGAAATTCCAAAGATATTTAGCGTCACGAAGAGATTTGGTCATAATTCTGAACAGAATATACACTCGTGAAAACAGGCCTACCAAGGAGATACTCAGTAAGTCTACAGAGGCAATTCCCATGCAAGATCCAACCCGTGGCACCCCAGAGAAATCATCATGGATCTATATGTTCAGAGAGGTGAGTTACTCTCCTATAACAGCGAGTCATGCCAGAACTGTAGCATGTCTTACTTCAAAGAGCAAATAGCCTAATTATTACCAGTCTACTCCCTTGATTGAGATAAAGTTCTATGAAAAATTTTAGTTAAGAAAAATTTATCAGTAGGAAGAAAACAAAGATCGAGGACCTATAACTTTCATCAATAAAGCAACACATAAAATAAAAAGACCCTGAAAATTAACCCCCCAAATGGGGGCATCCTTTATCTTTCACAAGATGAGAATAACCTATTATCCTCCCTCCGAAATCCACATTCCAAGCAAAAAGCTTGAGTATACCCACACACATCTTTTACCTCTGAGACTTAAATTCCTTCATGATGTCCAGGAAATCATTGTAGACCTGAGGCTGACTACCAAACTGCAGCTTCACCTGGTCAAGGTAGGACAGTGCATCCTCCACCTGAGGCGGGTTATGAGAAGAAAGTTAGCCATTAAGTACAAAAACATGATTTAGGCCTGAGTAAAATTAACACAGTATGTGACATAGAAATATACCGTAAATATTCATGAAAGTGTTAAAATCAGTATGAACCAGGTGTGGTGGCCAAGTAAGCAGTAAGGCGTCAGTCTTATTAACCAAATAATTAATATGGATGCCAATAATAAAACTCAAGCTTCAAATAAAAAATCAACTCAAAGTCCATAGCCTTGCCTTGGATAATCTTGGGGAAAATGATTAGTGAAGAATAATCACATTACTATATCACTCACTAGTTCATTTATTAATTTCACCAAATATACTAATGCCACAGCATGCAACACTAGGGCCAACGTGAGGCATTAAGGATCAGTGACAGACAAACCACGGTCCCTGCTTTATGGAAGTTCATTCACATCTAGCTGGGAATCCTAACACAGTGGGATAAGTGGGTGATCACTGAACACACAGACAGCACAAAGTCTTTCTTTCTCAGGAAGCGATGTCTAAACTGAGTCCTGAACATGAGTACAAATTAGAAGTGAAGAAAGTCAGAGGAAGCAGCATGGGCAAAACCCTAATAGGACACCGTCTGCTGGTATACTTGGGAAACTGAAAACAGCTTAGTTTGGCTGGAGGGTTTGGGATGGGGAGGAGGAATGGTACAAGGATGAGCGACAAGATGAGACAAGAGAGGAAGCAGGCCTTGTCAATTTTGTTAGAAAGCAACTGAGATTTTTATCATCTCAGTGCACTCAGCTGGGCTACAGTGCTGGGAACAAACTGGTGCAAAGGAGGAGAGACTGAAGGAGGCAGGAAAATCAGTTATGCTCTAGGGCTAAGTCACATGTGAATAATAGTGGCTTGAATTATAATACTGACCAAAGGACCGGGGAGAACTGGACAGATTCCCAAGCTTTTTAGGAGGTAGAAGTGACAGAGTTTGAGAACTGACTAATATGGGAGATAAGGGAGTACCATTCACTAAATTATGAATTATTTGGGCATTCACAAAATGACACAGTTTGAAGGGCTAGAAAGTTATGAGTCTGATTTAGAACAACTTAATTTTTAGTTACTCAGGAGACATCCAAGGAATTACCTACTAGGTGTTTCCTATATACTCCGGGATTATTTTATTTATTTATTTATTTATTTTGAGGGCTGTGTCAATGGCCCTCATATGTGGGACCCGAACCGGGGCTGCTGGCATCCCAAACCAGCTCTTAACCACCTTGCCCGTCAGCCGGCCCTGGGATTATTTTAAATTATACAAAATATCAAGTTTAGGAAAGTTGCAAAAACAAACGTTTGATTTGATAAGCTCTACTCGTGATAAATATTGTGAAATAGAACATTTATGTTCAAATAAACCATTAAATGACATTTCAAGAGTTGTCCGAACTTCCATAATGGCCATAGTTAATCAGAGTACTTCAGTGTTGCCGGGGCATAGGCTGCATACTGGGTCAATATCCACTCATGTGATGGTTGGTTTTTCTCTATTTTAATGTCATTACTACAGAGAAAGGAAAAGTGCAGAAACCTGGAAAGAAAGTATATGTGATGTGTGTATGTTTGGAAGAAAAGGTACAGGTCATAGTGAACCACTGTTTAAAAATTATGCTTTAAAAACACCAGCTTGGCATCCATATTATAAATGAGATACCTGCATGTAAGAACAGTGAGAAAATCCTCTCATTTCCTAAAATATACTTCAAAGGGGGTGTATACAGTTCTAGGAACCACAGCTTAAAAGAAAACCACTTGCAACTAGTCATTTAGAAGCTACACATTTAAAGAGATACTTGGGTAGACCCCTCAACCCTGATGATGCATTTCCTGGCTCACTCCAACAGACATTTATTACATTAAGGTCCCTAACCTCCTGAAGTCCATAATCTTGTTGGGGAGACAAAAACAAACAACTATGAAGAGCACTTGCTAAATATGTGCCAGATATTTATGCTGCTGGCATTCAACAAATAACTAAAGCACACCAAACAACCCTCATTATTCAAATCCTCCTTGTCATCAGTCTGCCAAAGATAAAAAAGTATAGACAATGTTGATGCCTAAAATAACCTAAACTTTCTCACTGGACACTTCCTAATTATAGAATACAAATGGTTTACTGAAGTTGATTCAAATGCTTGTAAAGCATTTTAAGACTGATCCAAAAATGGCAGGCAATGTGGAAATACTGGATGAAGTTACATTGATGCATAAGAAAGCATTTTACCTCTCCTCATTAGAAAGGAAATGCAACAAGTTACGGTGTTCAGGAATCATACAGAGCTTGTAACTACAAGAACAGAGGAAGAAGTCCTAACTCTAACCATGATTCATTCTATAACCCCAACTCCAAAGCCCTTTCTTGCTTCCTTGACAGTTTCTGTAAAACAGACAAAGCACAATCTACCTACTTATACCGGAGTGAGGGAGGTGAGTAAAACAGGAGCTCTGCTTTTATGGAGCTGGCTGACAAAAGCTATAAATATGTTTTTGTTAATTAATGGCAAGTCTTAAGCTCTTCTGCAACATTAAGGTATTAAATGCTGAATACCGTATTAATATGAAATTAAATCACATCAAACCAAGTTTAAACAATGTTTTCAGGGCTTGGTGAAGTGCCAGGTCTACAGCAATACTATACTCTGGTGTCCAAATCTCACTCCACAAGCAGAGAGAAAAAAATGTCATAAGGAAAACATCAATATAACTTACATAATACACATTTTCCCAAAGACAAAGCCCAGAGTGAAGTTTCAGGCCCAAATAATGTGTACACCAAAGACTATGCTGAAATATCATCAACTTTTAATGACTTAAATTAACATAGACAAAGTAAATTTTACAAAATCTCTCTATATAGCTTAGCTTTGGTATGCTTTATATTTACATAGCATTTACTTTCCTTAGACCAAAATTAAACAAGTTCCTGAGAGCCCAAACCAAGGAGGACAGGGTGAGGGAGAACTATACTAAGTATCAAGGAGAACAGAAGGTTGAGATATTTGTTCATTCCTACCTGCAAGCTACTTGATATAATTAGGCTGATAGGACCAAAGAAAGACTCAACATCTTATCTCTTTACGGTTCTTTAATTTTGTATTTCCTGCACTTGAGTTTAAATTTTATAAAAATGTAAAATTAGAAAAACTGAAATCTGAAATGCTTGCTGCATCACACATTTAAAAAAATTGCACTCAAACAAGCAGAGAAAAAAGGTTAGCTAGGAACACAAGCTTCACTTCTCCACAGATGCCTCATTAATTTCAAAGCACTGAAAACCTACGGCACATACTCTGCAGAACAGATGAAAACACTAACACTTCATTCACAATTATAATCTTCCTCTAACTTTATAAAGGTTCCCCCAAAAGGAGTGTGTGTTTTATTAAGGATGGACTTGAAGATGATAGCCAATTCAGCTATTCATAAACAGGAACAAGAAGATTAAACAGTAAGATAATAAATACTGGGCCCATTTACTGGACTGGACTGTAGCCAACTATGTGTATGCTCCATAAAACCTTATACCGTGCTGAAGAGCTACCAGCAAGAGTTCAAAAGGAGGCATCAAGAAAATGGACTTTGCTAATTTTGTATGAAATCTATCCCCTCAATCCTGATACATCTGCCATGCATTCATACATTCCTAATAACGTTTCCGGAGGTATTCTCTAAATTGGTTCTATGATGGAGCTTCTAAGTAGGTTTCAAAACAAAAGTAACATTTCTTGTGATTCAGCCCCTATCTAGTGTGTTAAAAGTTGTAACACCACTACTAATAGACTGAAGCCAACGCTGCCCGCTATAAGACAAACTTTTTGATGGAAGCAAAGGAGCTGAATACCACCTTGAGCCTCTGAAACTGCTGCTGTCCCTGCACTGGTGCGACGGGTGGGGCTGGGTGAGCATGGCTCTGGACCACCTGGCCTCCGTGGGGCTGCACGGCTGCAGGGTGATGATGGCTGCTGTGCACCGCTGCTATGGTGGGCCCATGACTGCCACCGGAGCCCTGCGGCACAGCTGAAACCTGGGGTGGACAAAGTACACACAGGAAGTTCAAGGATTGTGCATTCTTCCCCAAATGTGTTTTAAGAACATGCATGCATATCTTTGCATACACAAAAATTGATTAGAAACTCAAATTTCCCACAAGATGGAATTGGTGAAATTAGAGCCCACCATAGTTGTAACAGAATTCTCTGCATTGTTATATGTTATATAGCTCCGTACTACTCAAACTATCTGTGGTTAAGCACCAGTTTTTATTTTTTCTTAAATTTTAATCCATCATGAGCCACTATTATAAAATACAGTAAAAATGAATTACTAGAAAAATTAAATAAAAAATACATAAACCCGTAACTTTCATTATTGGATTTTTCAGAAATAAAATTACAATGTCCTGTCAACTGTGAAAGTTTCTAAATACTCAATTTCTATACTTATTACGGGTTAGTAAGAAACTATACACATCAGCCATCTGTGGACCATGTTTTGAATACCACTAATATAGACGCATGTATTTCAACATTAAAAAATGTTCAATCTGTAAGTTGAATGTATTCATTCATGTACTGCATATGAATTTAAACTTTTAAATAATTTTTAAAAGCACATTACAAAGCAGTAGATGTAATACAATAAAAAGATTTTTAACTCTAGATAACAAATATACAATCTATCAAATTATTAGCATTTTTATCTTCTCATGGTGGGGTTAGGTTTTTACCATTTTTTATTTTGCTTATCCTTATTTGCTACTTCTAAAGTAAAATAAAAATTACTTCCAATTTGTAGGTGGCTTGACTTCAAATATGTTTCTATTCTCTCGTTTGTAATCATCCTCCCTCTCTCCCTCCCTCCCGCCCATCCTCCCATCCTCTTGTAATTTTAGGGATGGCATAAAAACACAAGTCCCTTTCCTCCCATTTCTATTACAAGCAATGTTATATACAAAGTGTGATCAAACAATATGGTGAATGTTTACATAAAAAAAATTCATTGAAAGACACATTATCATTAATCCCCCTCAAAATACTCCCCCTCGTTTTGAGCACACTTATCCCATCATTCTTGCCACTTTCTGAAGCAGTTCTGGACATTCTCTTTCGAGAGCGTATTTAGTTGTGCTGTCTTCGATGTCCTCAATCAATTCAAAACGTTTTCCTTTCATGGTCATTTTGACTTTGGGAAAGAGCCAGAAGTTGCACGGTGCCAGATTTGGTGAATAAGGTGCAGGACACACTATAATGTTTTTGTTTTGTTTTTTAAAGATTTTATTGGGGAATTGGGAGAGGGGAACAGCGTTGGGGAATTGGGGAAGGGGAACAGATAAGTTGCTGTCTTTTTTTGTTCTTCAGTCTAGCTGCAGAGGACGTTGCTTCACTGGCCCATGTTGGTTATCATCATTGCGCTCTTCTTGGATGAGGCAGATGGGTCGCCGGCCTCTGGACGGCCGCTCACCGCGGCTATTGGCAGCTCACGCTGGCTGCCAGCCACTCACTGTAGCCTATGGCAGCCCACTGCAGCAGGGGCTGCAGCCCACACCATCACCGGGGCTCACAGCCCAGCTCCAGGTGGAGCTGTTGTTAGCTGTAGAGGGCAGTGTCACTGGCCCTCTTATGTGGGATCCGAACAGGGGCCGCAGGCATCCCAAAACCAGCTCTTAACCAATGCGCCACCCGGCCACTCTATAATGTTTTTATTGGACAGAAATTGCCATACCAGAGGCGGCATGTGACACTGAGTGTTGTCATGGAGGATGATTTATGGCACACTATAAAACACATCTTCTCTCAACCGAAGCTCATACCAACTGACTGCACCGAACAAGTTGAAAGTTGTCCCACACTGTTACTAAGGTTCAATGAGTCGCTTCCCATATCGAAGATCCCTGCTTTTCCATTGAATGGCACCCGGCAGCAGCATTCACCATATTTGTTGATCACAACCGAAAGGCTGTGTCACGCATCACTTCTGGTATGGCAATTTCTGTCAAATAAACACATTACAGTGTGTCCTCATCCACCTTATTAATCGGATCTGGCACTGTGCGACTGCTGGCTCTCCCCAAAAGTCAAAATGATTCAGGACTTGGAGGCAGCCACAATGGCACAACCAAAGATTCTCACGACAGAGGACTTCCAGAACTGCTTCAGAAAGTGGCAAGGACGATGGGATAAGTGTGTTCGAAGCGAGGGGGAGTATTTTGAGGGAGATTAACGGCAATATGTCTTTTACTGTAACAATTTTTTAAAATTTAAAAAATTCACCATATTGTTTGATCACAACTCGAAAATTTTTTTAGCTAAGCCATCCTGCCACCTGTTAGCAGCTCAGCGGCAGCTCAGCTCAGGCTGGGCATCAAACTGCTGTTGCTCAGAGCTCAGCTCACACTCTTGAGCGAGCTCTTAACCAACTGAGCCACTCAGCCGGTACAAAAATTTTCAGTTTTAAACTTTCCTATTTAAGAACTGTTAAACACTATAAAAGACAACTAAGGACAAATGTACCCGATTTGCCATATCTCCAAAATAAGGAGAGTAAATAACATGAAACTTTCTCTAAACAATGTTGAGATGTGTAGTATAACTTAAGAGAGAGTAAGTTTTTTTCAAGTCCCCACGAATTTGTAAAGTTACCCTGGGCAGAGTGGAAGGGGGGTAACAGAACAACTATTTACAAATCCACAGAAATAATACAATACACATTAAGAGTAAAAAGAAATTAAGGGCCAGCCGAGGGGCATGGTGGTTAAGCGCTGGCTTGGGAAGCCAGCGGCCCCGGTTTGGGTCCCACATATGAGGGCCGGTGACACTACCCTCAGAGAAAGACAAAAAAAAAAAAAAAAAAAAAAAAAACAAAAAAAAAAAAAAAAAAAAGTAAAAACATTATTTAAACAATTCTAAAAGCTCTAATATATCTCTCACAAGAAGTGCAATTATTCTGAGCTTCTAATTCTAACATGCATATATTGGACAAGTTTTTAAAGACTTAGCTGGAGTTTATAATTATTTGAGATAGCTGGTTTTGTATGAACATATTCAAGTTTCTAGTATAGGAACAGATGTAACTTACTCTAAGTGTAGGAAACAATCATGAACCTGTTCAGATAAAAGTAGTAACCCAAGGCAAGAAAGGACATTTTCCTTCTTCCAAGCCCTGACTTAAAAGATTTGATCTGCAGCAGTCCTGACTGCTGCACCCAGCCCCATTCGAGGCATTACACAGCTTCAAAGGTGACGGTTCCTGAGGAAGACTAACACCTAAGGAATCGAATCACCTTACCCTACTTCACCCAGTTGCCCCTTCTTTGATTGTTTTCTTATAATGAGTAAAGAACCGGACACAAAACTGCTCTCAAGATAAATTATACCAATTTATACTCCCAGTACCAGTCACACCTTTTTATTTTTTAATTTTTTTTAGCTGAGCCATCCTGCCACCTGTTGGCAGTTCAACAGCAGCTCAGCTCACACTCTTGAATGAGCTCTTAACCAACTGAGCCACTCAGCTGGCCCTAGTCACACTTTTTTAAAAGTCACTAACAAGTTAGGCTGAAGGAGGCCTCTCTGGACCCGTTATAAATTATGGTTCAGGGCCGGCTGAGTGGCTCAGTTGGTTAAGAACTCGCTCAAGAGTGCGAGCTGAGGGCCAGCCAAGTGGAGCGGTGGTTGGGCACTGGCTTGGGAAGCCAGCGGCCCCGGTTCGGGTCCCCCATATGAGAGCCAATGGCACTGTCCTCAAAAAAACAAAACAAAAACATACTTGGCCAAGAGTGCGAGCTGAGCTCTGAGCAACAGCAGTTCGATGCCCAGCCCGAGCTGAGCAGCCGCTGTGCTGCCAACAGGTGGCAGGAGCACTCAGCTAAAAACAAAAAAACAAAAAACAAAAAAAAAAGTATCAATTATGGTTCACGCTGACCTGAAATGGAATACTACAAATGCAACGATTTTTTAAAAATTACTTGGATATATACATATATATTCAAGTGGAAAGCTGACTACATATAGTAAGTGAAAAGAACCAGTAACAGTATATACTGTGTGATCCAAATTGTGTAAAAAGAGAAGTATATCCAGACAGCTAGGCAGGTAAATAGAGATATGCTGTGCATGCATAAAAATTTTGGATACCCAGGAAATGTGCCAGTGGGATAAAGTCTAAGGGGTAACAGGAAAAAGTAATCTTACATCATTTTTTAAAAAATGGTGATATTTACTTTCATAATGATAAAGGGCAAAACATTTTTAATTTCTTTCATTTTTACAAAACGGAGTGAACACACGAGATCAGTGATCAGCATTGGTCAGGAAGTGGAATGATAGAACATAGTGCTGGTGAAAATATAAATTGGTACAACTTTGAAAAGCATCTGACATCATGTGTACAGTGAAGATGTGCACACCCTGCGGCCCACCAATCCTGCTGGGACTCGAGCTGCTCTTGCTCATATGCCCTCAACCTGCTGAGGGGGGTCTGCAAGGAGCAGTTTGCAGCAGAACATAGCCCAGCAGCCGCTTTAATAATAAGCTGCGGTTTAACTCAAATGCCATGCTCCCCACAGCCAAGCTACTCTTGATAAAAACAGTGCGTCCATTTAGATTCTGGTGCAAGTTTACTTGTCACGGATTGTCACTGCGAGCGCCACTACACTGGGAGAACCACCTGAGATCGTTCACAGCAGACCTTTACAACATGGTAAGCCTGGAAAGGCTGTTCATCAACAGAAGAATAAATAAATTGGATACACATGTATTCATATAATACATAACAATGATAATAACTCAGTTACACATAAAAATATGGCTAAGTCTTAGGAACCACACTGAGTGGGGGAAAAAGTGGGTAAAGGAGAAAATATAAATGTTTTAATTTATATAATAAGGTTCAAAAATACCCAAACTAATCAATTTTATTATTGAGAGGTATAAACAAAATGACTTACAGAAATAAAGAAATAAAGTCAGTCAAGGAAATGATAAACACAAAATTCAAATTAGTGGCTACCTCTGAAGTGAGGGAAAAGGAAAGGGACCAGGAAGGAGGAATCCAGTGAATGTCAAAGGTCGTGACTTAAAAACAAAACAAAACAAAACAAAAACTTAGGTGGTGAGTACACAAGTGCACAGTTTTCATTATCCCATAGATATTTTTTATTTCTAACCAAATGCTTAATCAAAAATGTTTTCGTTGGAGGAAATCCCCAGTCCCTAGGCGTACCTGATAGCTGGGTGTGACGGAGTACTGGATTCCAGTGGCTGACTGCATGGTGTCAGACACGGCCTCATACACGGGAGGGGCGGGAGCCAGCACCCGGTGCTGGTGAGGAAAAGCCTCTGTGCTGCCAGGGAGCCGACGCTGTTGGGCTGCATACACCGGTGACTCCTGGTCATCCAAACGTCGCTTCATTCTGTGCTCATGCTCAGGGATGCACTACACAACCTGCAGAAATCACAATCAAAAACATGCAAACCAGCTCGGGCTCCAGTATGATGCATGAAACTTAGGACACATCACCCAAATTTAATGAGCTCAACTCCCAGAACCGATGGCCTACTTCATCCTGGAGGTGATCAGTGGGCAGTGTGAGTGTTTGTGCGCACACACCCCCAGTAGGCAGGTTCTCATTGAAAGACAAAATTTAAATAGCACGTTTAATTAATTTGTACTGCAGAGCTGAAAGTTAGCCTTCAGTTAAAAACACACACAAATAACACCTTTCTTTATTGCCTACTTTTTCTCCTCAAATGCCGTCATGCCTACTGTTAATTACATATTCACATGCTACAGAAACATTTAAGGGGGCCAGCCAAGTGGCTCAGTTGGTTAAGAGCTTGCTCAAGAGTGAGATCTATGAGCAACAGGGTTGCTGGTTGGATTCCTGGCCCGAGCTGAGCAGCAGCTTAGCTGCCAAAAGGTAGCAGGATGGCTCAGCTCAAAAAAAAAAAAAAAACAACCAAAAACAAACAAACAAAAAAAAAAACATTCCTAACTCCTCTCAAAACCTAGTACTCTATTTATTTTTTTAGCTGAGCCATTCTGTCATCTGTTCGCAGCTCAGTGGCAGCTTAGCTCAGGCTGGGAATTGAACCGGCGACTCTGTTGCTCAGAGCTCACACTCTTGAGCGAACTCTTATCCAACTGATCTACTCGGCTGGCCCAAAACCTAGTACTCTAGATTGTGGTCTAATTTTAAAAATATCAACTGCTTCAACAATAAATGTATCATGAAAAGAGCAATGGGAGAGGAGTAAGAGGGCAATGATTCTGGACGTGCCAATTTAAGAAGCTATGTACATTTCAACAAGTTCCTCAATCCATGTGAGTTTGTTTCTCCAACTATAAAAAGGTTGGAGTAAATAATGTCTTTTATAAATATTTTGTGATTTTTAAAATTACAGTTGACATACAATTATTATATTAACTTCAGGTGTACAACACAGTGATTACACATTTATATAACCTGGGATGAAAGAGGTTATGTCTAAGGTTTCTTCTGACTCTAACATTCTTGAACACTAAGGAGATTCCAGAATCCCTTAGTTTACTAAGTTTACTAAAGGGGACAGTTTCCCTCCTGTAGGACAAAAAAAGTCTAGCAGCACTGGCTGGGAAGCTGGTTGGGTCTTGTCAGAGCTATTCCAACACCAGCATCACTAATACCAATGTATCAATACGAATGCTCCAACCATCCCAAAGCAAAATGGGGGCAAACCCTACCATTTTCTAAGTCACAAAAAGTATCTTAAAAAGACACCATTCCTGTGCTAAGAAGATAAAAAATATAGTAATAGTAGGACATCTCACAAGTCACTACCCCTCCATCTGAAGCAAAGCTTTTTGTAAATGGAAAAAAAGCCTTTACCTAATTTCTGAGTTCCCCGTCCCTCTTTCTTCCTTCCCTGAAGGTGAAGCAGGCCTTGGCCCCCCAAGGCCGCTTCGCCTCTTCTGTCCTCACCACCACCGTCCCTGCCCTGCTTGTCAGCTTGTCGTTGACCCTCAGCCTTGAAGGAGGGTCTTGGATTTTTCTCACACCTCACAAACCTCAGCCCCGACTCGGCAGCACAAATGCTTCCTTCACGTGCAAACTGGCCATCTTTAATACTTTTTGTAAATCTCAAACAACAAATAACCTCTTGCCGTTGGCCCTAACTTTATATTAAAAGACTATGTCTCTCAAATTCATGTGTGATAATCTGCTGACCTCAGTTAATTGGAGTTGAAAACATAATGCTAACAGCTGCTGAGGGGAAATAATTTAAATGTCTTAACTGCCGTTTTCCTAGACTTCTGTAGTAAGAAGTAGTATGTTTAGCTCAATATTTCAAAAGGTTGGAAATACAGATTTACCCGTCCTATGTGATACTGAAGAGCCACCAGTGAACTGACTATGAACCATCAATCTCAACCTATTTTGGGATGAAATAGGTCTAAAAAATGGACAGAATGAAAAGTCTTAAAGACCTTTTGGTCGGGTCCCACATATGAGGGCCAGTGACACTGCTCTCAAAAAAAAAAAAAAAAAAAAAAAGACCTTTTGGCTGCTACTTCTCTGTAGACTGATGATGATCCAGACCATGGTTTGGTCTTGGGCTGTATGAAACCTAGATGCTTCAACTCACCTGAGATTAATCTCTGTAAACAAAAGCCAAATCAATACTTCATAAATGGAAAACCAAATTTAGCTCAAAAGTGATACGGGGGCCGGCCGAGTGGCGTGGTGGTTAGGCGCTGGCTTGGGAAGCCAGCGGCCCCGGTTCGGGTCCCACATGTGAGGGCCAGTGACACTGCCCTCAAAAACAAACAAACAAACACACACACACACACACACACACAAAGTGATACAGGCCAAGAAAATAGCCCTCCCACTGAAAACTCTGATTTAAGTCTCCTTCTACCTGGTTTCTTAGCTCTTTACCCTGGCTTTGATTACTCCTCTTATCAGTTTCTGAATCCTAAAGATTGCTCTTAGCCTGAATCACAGAAGTCTCCTATCTACCTGCTTCCTGTTTTTAATCTGAATCATAGAAATCTCCTACCCGTCAGATAAATACTTGAAAGCCTGTGACTTCCCAACACCCCCCAAGCCATCCTGGAACTACCTCTAGGATAATTCCATTCCAGAGACTAAATAGTAGTTTTAACATTTCCCCAGGCCAGTATACTTGTTGATTGTAATCACTGAAGCCTAATGATTCTTTCCAAACCCTTTCTAGACCCAGCTCCTAGACAACTGATACCACCTAAGTGACCGGTTAAATGGCCACAGGCTCCATAAGAGCTACTGGATTTATTATTTTATTTTATTTATTTATTTTTTTAGCTGAGCCATCCTGCCGCCTATTGGCAGCTTAGCTCAGGCTGGGCATCTAACTGTTGTTGCTGAGCTCAGCTCGCACTTTTTTTTTATTTTTTGAGGGCAGTGTCACTGGCCCTCATATGTGGGACCGAACGGGGGCCGCTGGCTTCCAAAGCCAGCGCTTAACCACCGCGCCATTCGGCCGGCCCTCAGCTTGCACTTTTGAGTGAGCTCTTAACCAAATGAGCCACTCGGCCGGCCTGGATTTATTAATTAAAATCTATTTGTCCTCATTCAGGGGCCTTGGGGATACAGATGGTACCCCAGCAAGATTGTCAGTCAGTCACAACCAAAGAAACCAACGGGGTCTTCCAGGCGGAGCTTGAGATCCCTTCCTCTCATCTGGTATCAGCTAGGGTGAGAGTTCCGTGAACCCCCAATACGCAGGGACAGCTCTATGGCCCTGCCCAGCAGGAAGCAGGTACAGAAGAAGAGACCCCCCTGTCCCTCAGCTTCCCATAGAGATTTTATGGGGATCACGTCTCTCAAGGGGAAAACTAGGCAGGCAGTTAGAGGCAGGCATTGGGTCTCTGCAATTCTGCTTGTCCAACACAACCCACAGAATGTGACCACCCAAAAGACCTCCCTTCTCCACTCCAAACTTCCCCATTTCATTGTAATGATCTACCCCTATGAGGAAATAAATGGGTACAAAATACCCGACTGGATTAGACCAGTCATTCACACCTGTGCAGTCAAGGCCACAACGACCTTCATTTCACCTGGACCTCATTATAATATCATACATATGCCTGGAAATTCATTAGTATTATTATAACAGATTGAAGTCTGGGAAGGAACATGCACAGTCTAAAAAGATGAGGTAATAGCCTCTAGTCGATCACAGGTGTCAATCAAGTGGTCCAACCCCAGAGGGAACAGCCCATTCTAGAGAAAAAGGAAAACTCCAAGTCCTTACCAGTCAGGGCCTTTTGAGCTCCTTTTGCTCGGCCCACTCCCCTCTTTGGAGTGTACTTTTTCTTCTAATAATGGCCCTTGAGCCATTCTTTACTGCTGGGGCCCATTTCTATTTCTTAATGTACTATCTCCTCTAATAAACTGCTCTTTCACCATTTTACTTCTGTGTCTCGTTCAATTCTTTGCTTGAGACACCAAGAACCTGGACACCATTCCGAAAAGAGCCCGCTCTCCAGTAACAAAAGAGCACAGCATAGGACTATGGGGAAAAAAGACCAGAGTGCCTGACAAGACCTGGATTCTAGTCCAAACTCTTGACTCAAAGCTATGTAACTTTGGTCCTGTTTCCTGACCTCTAAAAGGTGATTAGACTACATTAGTGATTCCCAAATACTGGTATATGGACCAGTCTATAGGAAAATGAAAAAGAAAGGGGTGGGGGAGGACTGTAATAAGTATTTCATGGGTTAAGTATTAAAGTACTATGATTAGGTCTGAGATCATGTTCTATCTTTTTGCTGTTGAAATTTCTTTTATAAAATGATTGTGATTTTATAAAGTATTAAATTTCATTTGCCTCAAAAGAGTCTGCCTTCCAGGCCATCTCTAAGACACTGAAGAGGCAGCCCAGGGTCTGTACTGCCTCTGAGCCACACTTGACTCCTTTAACAATCACCACTCTTAATTCTATTTCCTCAATGGTTCTCAAACCAACTGCTGCTTCTCCAGCCATACACTCCCTGCCTTATTTCAGGCCCTCATCTTCTCTTACCTCAATCACTGCCAACACCCTCCAGCCTCTCTCCAGTCTAGTCTACCCTCAGGCTGTTTTCCAAATGGTCAGCCCCAAAAGCAAATACAATCCAGGCGTAATGTCATCACTGGCTTCCCATTACTTCAAAGAGCAATCCAAATTTCTTAGTTTTGCCTACAAAAATTCTCCCTTACTGACTGGGGGTTAACTTACCTTCTAGTCCCCACCCTATTGTCCAGCCCTGTCAAATATCTTCCCACTTCCCTAATAAGCCTCAAGTCTATAAGGGTCTTCAAGGTAGGGTCCTTTCCAAATCTGTCTGCATCCCCGCGATCCTACCACATCACAGACACTCAAATACTGTGTAAGCAGAAGGGAAAGAATACATAGTAGTTAACATAACAATAGTTAGCAATACTGAGTTCAAAGCACTATTTTATACACCTTACAAATATTAATTTAAGCCCCACAATTGACAATGTGCTTCTCTATGTTATAAATGAGGAAATTGAAATATAAAGATTAAGTGAACTGCCGAAAGTTGCACAGCTCATAGACAAAGCTGGGATATGAATCCATGAAATCACCTCCAGAGCCTGGATTCTTACTTACCTCCTCACTATCCTACCTCTCACAGAAGAAACGAAGGCAGAAGGAAGAGTCCCTTCACATTTTGAAGGCATACATGCTCAAGCAACTGCAGCTTTCTTTAACCTCTCACACACTTAGCTCATTCACCTTCTGCAGCCTCAATCCAATAAAGCAGGAATGCTTTGGAAGCATTCATTCATCCATTCAACAAATATTAAGCGAGCAGATACAAGGGTGGTAGATGACCTTGGTCCTTGCCCAATAAAAGCTTAAAAACTAGTTGGGAAGACCCCATACAGCCTTACTGTTACCGGCCAACTGAGCAGCACCAACCCCCACCACTGAAAAACTTTAATGTTTTCTTTTCTATAGAAATGTTAAGTATAAAAATGTTAAGTCTCCTCCCTAGTTCTTCAGTTTCTTGGCTCTTGGGCCTTGATTGCTTTTCTGAGGGAAGATCCCCCTTGCTTCTTAATTGCTTTGTAAATTAGTTCCTGAATCTGAAACAATAGAAATCTCCTACTCCTGCTTCAGATAACTATTTGAAAGCCAGAGACTTCCTAATATCCCCCAGGCAAGGAAGCTAAATGTCAAACCCATTCTGTGTCCGGACAACTGACTCCACCTGAGTGATGGACTGAATAGCCACAAGTTTCATAAGAACTAACAGATTTATATTTTTGTCCTCATTCAGGAGCCTTGAGGATACAGGGAATACCCCAACAAGCAAGAAGCCAACACGGTCTTCCAGGTGGAGCTTGAGACCCCTTCCTCTCATCTGAGATCAGCTAGGGCGAGAGTTCCGTGAACCCCAATAGGCAAGGACAGCTCTACGCCCCTGCCCAGCAGGAAGCAGATACAGAAGAAGAGACCTCCTGTCCCTCAGCTTCCCATAGAGATTTTATGGGGATCACGTCTCTCAAGGAAAACCTAGGCAGGTAGTTAGAGGCAGGCATTGGGTCTCTGCATTCCTGCACGTCCCATAGTGTGACCACCTGGGGACATCCCCTCTCCACCCAAAACTCCCCTTTGTATTGTAATTACCTACCCCTGCGGGAAGAGCAAATGGGTGCAAAATATCTAACTAGATCAGACCAGTCACTCACACTTACATAGGACATCTTGTTAATCACAGGGGCCAATCAAGTGGTCCTACGCCCAGGAAGAACAGCCCATCCTGGAGAAAAAGGATAAAAACCCCAAGTCCTGGGAGGGAAGCGCGGCTGCTACTGCTACTTCTGCTGCTACTTCTTCCCTTTAGCCTCACCTTTGCATATGCCCCCTCTACTCTTTGGTAATGGGCCCTTAGTCCATCCTCTAGTCTGGATGTACTGTCTTTTCTAATAAACTACTTATTTTACTACTTTACTCTGGTATCTCGTTCAATTCTTTGCTCGAGTTGCCAAGGACCTGGACTCTGCGCCGAGAAAGGCCCATTCTCCGACAACATTACTACTAATCAAAGAACTACAAAGTAAAATGATACCCCAAAACAACTGGCTAAAAGAAAGTGATGATGATATTCAATGTGGGTGAGTATGTAGGGAAACACTGTTGGTGGAAGTTTTAATTGGTACGGACTAGTTGGTAGGCAACTTGCAGGCATGTATTAAAAGTTTTAATTAAATTCAAAATGTGCATACTCTTTAGCCAAGCAATTTCACTTCTACATTTCTATCCTACATATCTGCCAAATATATTTATTGCAGAAAAGTACGAAAAATCTAAATGTCTATGAATAGCTAAATAAACTTGATACAGCTATAACAGAAAAACTACAATATGTAGCAATTAGAAAGATTAGGGTTCATCTACAAGGAAAGTGGTCCTTAGTGAAAAGAACAAGCTACAATGTGATCAACATACAAAGTACCTTAAGATTTGTGCATTTCATTGTATATAAATTTTACATCAAAAGGAAAAAGCTATAAACAAATAATGAATTCTAGATAAGGATAATGCATGCTCAAATACTCAGGTAAAAGTGTGCTGAGGCCTGAAATTCACTTTGAAATACATCAAGAAATTAGTCTGGATTAACAGATGGAGGGGTGGGTAGGTAAATGGATACGTGATAAAGTAAGCACTGTAAAAATGGTAAATGGAAAAATCTGGGTGGTGGTGTATACGGGTGCTCACTATAAAATTCTATCAACTCTTCTGTATATTTGAAATTTTCTTAAAATCTTGGGAGGAAAAGCTAACAACATAAATCAGTTCACAAGTGGTACAAATAAATATGTATTATAAATTTGGAAATGTGTACATTGGGTAAAACTCTACAGAGTAGGTAAATGTTTAGCTGTATCTTGAAAATTAGGGATGAGCTGGGACATGAGGGTATACAGGATGAAATTAAAATACTACAGGAACTGCAGATTTATAGGCGATAAATAGCTATTTACAATCTTTGCCAATTCATCTGCCCCACATATTAATTACCCAGTGTCTACACATGCCAGGCTCTGTGCTTAGAGGGGAGCTCGCCCTAAACAAGACAGACCTCCTGCCCTACAACAACCACGTCTTCCCAACCTGACTGCTATCAGTTGAAGTGCTCCACACAACAGTCCTGTCAAATGGGCACATCCAGAACCCTCCTATTTAGAGGGCAACTGATACGCAAAGAAATGAAGTGACTTATTCAAGGTCACACAGCTAAAGAAACAAGAGGTTAGATTCTTTCTCCTTTGAATACATGACCAATCTGGAGTAGAAATACTGGATGGACTATAGCATCCCACTTGCAGAGTGTAAGTCCAGACTATAAAGTATTCAAATGCCATATGATGGAGCCGTAAGTCAGACACAAAGCTACTTTCAAGCTCTGCTTCAGCTGACATGATTTTCACACACCCTTATGGTCTCCAACTGTTTCCGGTTTGGAGCTTACACTGTTATCAGAACTCCTGTCAACGCAGAAAATTTAAAAAAACAAAACACTTTGAGGGATTTGGAGGGATGGAAACTAGTGAAAAAGGCTAATGTGAACAATGTCAGCAGGACACTAAAAAAGTCGCCTGGTCATGTGTGCTAATAAAAAGGTGGGACAGCTCCCAATCATCATGCAAAGGCATTGTAACGCCTAAATAAAGGAAGCAGAGCAGGGCAACTCTGGTACTGTGGGGGGGATCGATCATCCAGAATGCGACACAATGGGGAGTGACTGTGACAGCTTTCACACCAATATTAGAAGGGCAGGGGTAAAAGCTAACCCCTTCAAAATAATAAAAATAAAACCCAATTTTCTAGTTCTACAACCTAAAATGTCTTTATTTATTTATTTATTTATTAAAGAGATTTTATTGGGGAATTGGGGGAGGGGAACAGCATTGGGGAATCGGGGAAGGGGAACAGACAAGTTGCTGTCTTTTTGTTCTTTAGTCTAGGACATTGTTTCACTGGCCCATGTTGGTATCGTCATTGCGCTCTTCCCGGATGAGACAGATGGGTCATGGGCCTCTGGATGGCCGCTCACCGCAACTAATGGCAGCTCACGCTGGCTGCCGGCCGCTCACTGTAGCCTATGGCAGCCCACTGCAGCAGGAACTGCAGCCTACACTGTCGCCGGGGCTCGCACAGCCAGCTCCAGGTGGAGCTGTTGTTAGCTGTAGAGGGCAGTGTCACTGGCCCTCATATGTGGGATCCGAACCAGGGCCGATGGCATCCCAAAACCAGCTCTTAACCAATGCGTCACTTGGCTGGCCCTATTTTTTTTTTTTTTTTTTGAGGGCAGTCACTGGCCCTCATATGTGGGATCTGAACCGTGGTCACTGGCTTCCCAAGCCAGCGCCCAACCACCGTGTCACTCGGCCGGCCCCCTAACATGTCTTTAATAATAAGTTTCCCTCCTGTGCTGGCCGAGTGGCACGTTGGTTGACTTGGCTTGGGACGCCAGCTCTGAGCAGCAGGGCCATCATTTCGGATCCCATGAGGGCCAGTGATGCTGCGCCCTCTACAACTAAGACGTTGAACAACAGCTCGTCCTGGAGCTGGGTTGCAGTGAGTCGCTGGCAACAGTGTAAGCTGCAGTGGGGTTGGCCGGCAGCTGGCATGAGCTCTCGTGATCTGCCGTCCAATGGCCGGCAAGCGACTGCCTCAGCCGGGATGAGAGCAATGATGATACCAACATGGGCCAGTGAAGCGACGTCCTCTACAACTATTGGGTTGTCGGAAAAGTCATGATGTATTTTTTTCTATGTTTTTCATTGCAAAAATGCATTATGCCATTTCCGACAACCCAATAGATTGGACTTAGAGCTGAGCTGCGCTCTCCAGAACTAAGATTGAAGGTCGACAACAACTTGACTTGGAGCTGACGGGTCAGAGGAAAAAAACACTGTTCCCCAATACAGTTAAAAAAAAAAGTTTCCCTTCTAGAAATCCAGACATTTCTCCATGATTATTAAAATCCAAATAGAAAATCCAACTTTAAAGAATTATCTTTTCATTTAAACTGCACAAATTGGCTTAAATGGATTAACAGAATTATTTTAGTCAAAATAAGCTCAGAGTAACAAAATGTATGAAACAAATTACCCAATTCTGGGTGCTTTTAAGTCTACAACACTGTACTTCCTTTTTGAAATGTACTTAATTTATGGTTGACCCTTTAGTGCCTCTTAATTCTGTATCGAGATCTGAAGTAGACACATTTTTAAATTCCTTTCTATAAGAAAATCCTTTGAAATCATTCTCTCACTGATGGTGATCAGCATCATATAAACTGTGTCCTGCTCAGTTTACTTCTAGAAAAAATGAAAAGTTTCTCTTCAGAAGCTAAGGAAATGTTATCAAAGGATGAAGTAAATGTAATTACTTCAACCCAGTGCCACTGCCCACCATAATCTACTTCAAAACCTGTCCAAAACTCCACTTCTGGATTTAAATAACTCTGCTAGAAAATGAAAACGATTCCAAAATAAATGTAGAGACAATTTATTTACATTTTCCATATTACTTAGAATAACAGTTCAACAAGGACTGGCCGAGTGGCTCAGTTGGTTAAGAGCTCCCTCAAAAGTGTGAGCTGAGCTCTGAGCAACATCAGTTTGATGCCCAGCCCGAGCTGAGCTGCCGCTGAGCTGCTAACAGGTGGCAGGATGGCTGAGCTAAAAAAACAAAAAACAAAAAACAAACAAAAAAAATTGCTCAACTAACAACCCAATCCTCTCAAAATACCACAAGATGTAATACCTAAGCCTCCCCTGTCCTTCCAATGAGATGGTCCTTTATCAAGGAGATTCTGCCCCACCGAAGCACATCTGACAACATCAGAAGACATTTTGGGTTGTCACAGATGGGGAGAGGGGTGCTACTGGCAGTTTATGAATAGAGAACATCCCACAATACACAGGACAGCCCCCTACGACAAAGAATTATTCAGCTCAAAATATTTTTTTTTTAAAGATTTTATTGGGGAATTGGGGGAGGGGAACAGCGTTGGGGAATCGGGGAAGGGGAACAGACAAGTTGCTGTCTTTTTTTGTTCTTCAGTCTAATTGCAGAGGATGTTGTTTCACTGGCCATGTTGGTGTCATCATTGCGCTCTTCCTGGATGAGGCAGATCGGTCGCCGGCCTCTGGATGTCGCTCACCACAGCTATTGGCAGCTCCCACCGGCTGCGGCCGCTCACGCGGGCTGCTGGCCACTCACTGCAGCCTATGGCAGCCCACTGCATCAGGGGCTGCAGCCTACACCATCGCCGGGGCTCGCACAGCCCAGCTCCAGGTGGAGCTGTTGTTAGCTGTAGAGGGCAGTGTCACTGGCCCTCATATGTGGGATCCGAACCGGGGCCTCTGGCATCCCCAAACCAGCTCTTAACCACTGCACAATTCGGCCGGCCCCAGCTCAAAATATTAAATAGTGCCAAGGTTGAGAAACCTCAATCTAATGTAACAATAACCCTGTTTGGAATATATCTTGTGTGAGCTCTGGTGGAATTATTTCATACTGCGGTGTGACAATTTTTACCAAGGTGGCTTAGGACAATCATCTTGGTTATGCAAAAGACATCACTGCTTTCTTTATATGATTCACCTTTAACCCTCAGTATACCAGAAAAACTTATTATCATTTACTATTTGGGTGAAAAACAATTTTATTAAAAATATTAGTAAGGGCCGGCCAAGTGGCAAGGTGGTTAAGCGCTGGCTTGGGAAGCCAGCGGCCCCGGTTCGGGTCCCACATATGAGGGCCAGTGACACTGCCCTCAAACAAACAAAAAATATTAGTAAAGGGGCCGGTCGAGTGGCTCAGTTGGTTAAGAGTTAGCTGAAGAGCACAAGCTCTGAGCAACAGGGCCACCGATTCAATTACCAAATGGGCCAGTGATGCTGCGCCCGAACTGAGGATGGCAGGATGGCTCAGCTGGTGAGAGCACGTGTTCCTAACAACAAGACTGCCTGTTTGATGGTGGGCTGTGCCCTCCTGCAATGAAGACTGAACTCGGCACCTTGAGCTGAGCTGCCGCACACATGGCTCAGAGGACAGAGTGTGCACTCTTAACAAGGCTGCTGGTTCAACTCCCGCATGGGATGGTGGCTACGCCCACCTGCAACTAAGATTGAACACACCACCCAGAGCTTAGAGGCCCTGAGCTGCCAACGGGGACGCCAGATGGTGACTGGCGCCCTCCACAATGAAGACTTAATGAAAACTTGGCTGGTCTCCTTCCCCAATTCCCCAACACTGTTCCCCTCCCCCAATCCCCCAATTTAAAAAAAAACTGTTAGTTACAATTTAAACAGCAAATCCAAATTCTATTATTACGTTTTCCTGGTTTTGAAGATATAAATACCCAATATAGGCAATATCCATTAAAATGCAACTGACTAGTCATCAACTATGATGCATGAACTTGGAACATGGCCATTTTGTAAATTTTGATTCAAGATTTCAGGTACATCTCTATTAAAGTTCTATCTTATCATCACTTTGGAGTCTTCTTTTTTGCCCTTGCATCATCAAACACAGAACTTTGAAAACTCAGTTCTTCATTTTTTTTAAAAAAGATTTTTATTGGGGAATTGGGGTTGGGAACAGTATTGGGGAATCGGGGGAAGGGGAACAGACAAGTTGCTGTCCTTTTGTTCTTCAGTCTAGTTGTGGAGGATGTGGCTTCACTGGCCCATGTTGGTATTGCAATCATTGCACTCTTCCCAGCTGAGGTAGATGGGTCGCCAGCCATTGGACGGCTGCTCATGCGGCTCACGGCACCTCGTGCCATCTGCCGGCCACTCACAGCAGCTCAGGGTAGCCCACTGCAGCAGGGGTTGCAGCCTACACCGTTGCCAGCGACTGAAGGCTGCCCAGCTCCAGGTTGCCCTGTTGTTCACCATCTTAGCTGTAGAGGGCGCAACATCACTGGCCCTCAGGTGGGATCCAAACCAGGGCCCTGCTGCTCAGAGCTCACACTCCCAAGCAGACTTGTAACCAAAGAGCTACTCGGTTGGCCCAGAAACTCAGTTCTTAATTTGGAAAAAGAGAGGACAATCATTCTCCTTGCTCCATAACTGCAAGCATTCTTAGTTTTAGACTAATAAATACCAATTGGAACAATCCAATGATTGTTGTCATTTCTACACAATGTTTCCTTCCAATAATCTTTGTACACACAGCAGTGTCCACTTAAAACCATACCAAGTAAGTTTTAGTACATAAACATCTTAAAAGATGAAAGAATACTATTGTACATCCTTTTAGCGAATTGGGATGTTTTTGATTGTTGGTGAAAATATAGCATTCTGAAGTCCTGCCCATTAAATGACTACCTGGATGAGTCATTCATGAAGAAATATGAGGACACCATTTTTCATTTTCCCTTCAAATACATTGTGCACTCCTAAGTTCTTCAGTTTGAGAAAATTCATGTAAGATATGTCATCTGAAGACTCAAAATCTGCAACTTGACTTATGCAATCTCTTGTACCATCATCATTCCAGTGTAGAGTGCTGCTGTCTGTGGCACTGCATTCATCTACTAATAACTCTGAAATGTATTTCTCTGTTAGTTTTCTTCCCTTTGCTATTATAGGAGGAAAACAAAAATTATGGGTTATCAAGTATGTTCAATGAAAGCTTTAAAAAATTATGACAGCAATAACCTTCATCCAAATGTAAAATGTTAACATCTTACATAATGTTTAAGACGGTTATCTCCCAACCTCTTGGATACTTTTTTGAAAAATGCTATAATGCTTCGGTCTAGCCAGTAAGAAAACTGAAGTGTAATAGTGATAATTTTTTTTACTATTGCACCATACTTATAGGCAATTCCATCACTCTTCCATTTGATTATTATTTTAGCCGTGTTTAGCATGGTTGGGAATAATTGGTGAGTAATGATGAAATAATTCCTAGGATGATGAAATACCAAAATATTTCAAGATATAGGGCAACTAAAATCATTAAGATCCCATAATATAGCTCAGGTGTATAAATAACAAAAATGAGTTTATTCCATTAAAAATGAAAAAATAAATTTTCTCTGTTCTTTTGAAGACCTACAATAAAGAATAAGAGTCATGAAATATCAATCTTTACAAGTAGTACTGCTCAAAAAGAAACTCAAAAACTAAAATTCGGTTCAACTGACATTGATGCTACACGAATGAACAGGAAACTATTTGGTTTAATTCAAAAGGTATTAATTGTATCAATGTTAACTTTATGATTTAGATCACTGTATTATATATATATTTTTTATTTTTTTTGAGGGCAGTGTCACTGGCCCTCATATGTGGGACCCGAACCGAGGCCGCTGGCTTCCCAAGTCAGCGCTCAACCACTGCGCCACTCGGCCGGCCTGAGTATTATATAGTTTTTAAAGATGCATTCGGGAAATCTTTTTTGAAGTCTAAAATAATTTCAAAATGAAAAGTCAAGAAATATTTAAGAGGGCTGGCCAAGTGGCACGTTGGTTAGGGGCTGGCTTGGGATGTTAGTTAGCTCTGAGAAGCAGGGCCCCGGTTCATATCCCATATATGAGGGCTACTGACACTGCCCTCTACAGCTAAGATGGTGAACAAGAGCTCCACCTGGAGCTGGGCTGCTGTGAGTCCCGGCGACGGTATAGGCTGCAACCCCTGCTGCAGTGGGCTGCCATAGGCTACAATGAGTGGCCAGCAGCCAGCGTGAGCTGCCAGTATCTGCAGTGAGCAACCATCCAGATGCCGGCAACCAATCTGCCTCATCCGGGAAGAGCGCAATGACGATACCAACACGGGTCAGTGAAGCAACGTCCTCCACAACTAGACTGAAGAACAAAAAGACAGCAACTAGTCTGTTCCCCTTCCCCGATTCCCCAATAAAATCTTAAAAAAAAAAAAAAGAATCACAGGGGAATATAAAAGATCATCATGTATCCCTATTTTCAAGGATATTTAACATTTAGTTTGTGTGACAAGGTGTCTATAGATCAACTGAGAATGGTATAAAACAAAGGACTACGTATAACAGAAGATAATCTAGTTAAATCTATAAAAAAAGCATTATATTCAAGATGTAATGTATGCTCTATACACGTTGAATGGGTGGATGGACGGATGGAAAGAAAAGTATTCAGAATCTTGGAGTTCAGAATAGATGATAGAAAGGTTATATTATGGTCTAATAAAATCTAAAAGGCATTTTGTATCTTTAAAAATACGATACACAGGGGGCTGGCCAAGTGGTGTGGTGGTTAAGTGCTGGCTTGGGAAGCCAGCAGCCCTGGTTCGGGTCCCACATATGAGGGCCAGTGACACTGCCCTCAAAAACAAAACAAAACAAAACACGATACACAGGTAAAATGTCATAAAATGTCTTTAAAGATATCAACATTTACTGATAAATATTAGCAGAAGTTCCTAAGTTTTAATATGCATCAGAGTCATCTAGAGGGCTTATTACACCTTGGATTATGGAGCCTCACCTCCAGAGTTACTAATTGAGTATGTCTGAGGTGAGGTCCAAGAATTCGAATTTCTAACAAGTACCAGGGTGATGCTGCTGCCGGTCTAGGAACTACATTTTAGAAAGCACTGAATTAGATACTTAGTTTTCTACAGAAAAAGAAAAAAAGAAAAACTTAGGGGAAAAGATTCCATGTTGTTATTTATCTTCTATTAATTAGCAGAAACTATACAGTAAACATTAAAAGGTATCTATTCAAATAAAAAAAAAACCCATTAATTATAAAGGACTCGAAAAGGTTCTTAGGAGGATAAGGAGATGTGTGACTCACCTCATACTGCCTTTGTCCTAATAGCTCTATTTCTGCCCCCACACAGACACCAGCATACACACCTTTAACCATCTTTGTATCCTCCACTGTGCGTAGCACACTGCCTTGTCTGTGGTGGAAACCAAATCATTCTTTCATGCATCCTCTAATATTTATTGAGCACATACTATATGCCAGGCATTGTTCCAGGAGTTGGGGCTACAGGAGTAAACAAAACAAAGCCCTCCTCCCTCACCAAGTTTACATTTTAGTGGGAGAAACAGACAATAAATAAGATAAAGCGTTCAGAATATTACAGTGACAAGTGTGAAGAAGAAAAAACAGAGAAGGTTTTGGAAATTGTAGATAAGAGTGACCAAAGAATACCTCATTGACAAGGTAATTTCTGAGTAAAGGAAGTAAAGAGCTAGCCACGTGGAAAACAGCAGTGGAAGCATTACAGGCAGAGGGGCAGCAAACGCAGTGGCCTGGTGCACACATGAACCCGGTATTTCCCAAGGATAGCAAGAAGGTTGGGTAGCTGCAGCAGAATGGAGGAAAGAGGGACGACCAAGAAATGAAGTCAGAGAGGTAATGGCGTTGGGGATAGTAGGTTGTTCTCATCAGTCATAATAAAGACTCTGCCTTAATACTCAGACTGAAATGGAAAGCCATTGGGAAGTGACATGGTCTTTGAATACAGAGTAAATAGGATTTGCTGATAGACCACATATGAAAAAGACAGAAAACCAGAAGTCAAAGACGCCTAGCAGATATCTGAGAGGAAATAAAAAGTGGGCCACTGGCTATGTTAAGTCTATTGTACAGGGGGGAGAGAGGTCCCAGTTAGAGATAGAAATTTGAGAGTTATCAGCAGTTTGGATTTTAGAAAAGGTAATATCAAGTGCCTAGGGTAGCTCTCCAAAACCAAGCATGTTCACATTTTTGCACCAAGAGGGATAGGCCTAGACCAAGTTGTGCCCCTAAATTAGTTGTGGAACCAAACTTACCACCAACCAAGCAACAAAAATTCTTGCATTTCAGAGTTACAGAAAAGGGGTTGTGGACCTGTATATGCTTCAATAGCCTGCAAAGCGGCAAGCCTAGCCCTGGAGGATACCAGTATGACTGAGGAAGTATCCAGTGCCAAGATGCTGGTAAATACGAATGACATGCAGGCACACAAGCCAGAAGGGGGTGGGGAGTACAAAAGCAAATAACGGGAGGTGCAAAAAAAGAGATGGATAAGTTAGAAATTGCTCCAATAAATGCCTAACTTTGAAGCCAACTGCCACTAAACAGAGATAGCCCCTAGTTAGCAAACTTTAAAATGCCACTAGAATTCACACTGTAAGCTATTTATTTATCACCTACTGTATCCCAGCACTGTCACTATCAAGAAAAGTTAAGTCTCAATCTAGATAGACTGTGAGCCACCGGTAACTGCTCCCTAAGAAAAACCAACGTCAGGCAGCTGCCCTGCCAATGTATGAGCACAAAACGAACATGCGTTTGGTTGTAACTGACAACAATTCCCACTGGGCATGTCTTTTGAAGAAAGATACCCAAAAAGAAAAGTTACATAATTTAAAAAGGCAAGGTTTTTGTGTTTTAATGTGTTGTTAAAAGATGGTTAGATAATTGTCTAAAGACAATTACAATTCCCACATTTAAAAAACTTTCAGTCAGGAAAACAAAATTTCTTGGAATTTTTGGAAAGGCTGTAATTTAATAATGGCAGAACCCTGATTCACAGACTATCCAAGTATGATGGGTTTTATTATTTGACCTTAACTTCAATGAAAAACAAATATCCAGAATTCTTTAAACTGTAACAAGAAAAAGATAAAAATCCTAAGATGTTACTTCTACTACTTGTTAAAGCACCAGAAACATGAACCCATGTGAAGGAAAAGAGATGTTAGGAAATAGTGGACCATATTAATAATATATCTTGAGGGCCAGCCAAGTGGCGCACTGGTTAAGAGTTGGCCAGCTCTGAGCAGCAGGGCCCCGGTTCGGATCCTGCATGTGGGCCAGTGACTCTGTGCCCTCTACAGCTAAGATGGTGAACAACAGCTCGAGCTGGGCTGCCGTGAGTCACCAGTGATGGCGTAGGCTGCCGTGAGCTACCGTGAGTGGCCGTCCAATGGCTGGCGAGCAACTGCCTCACCCGAGAAGAGCGCAATGACAATACCAACATGGGCCAGTGAAGCCACATCCTCCACAACTAGACTGAACAGAAGGATAGCAACTTGTCTGTTCCCCTTCCCCGATTTCCCAATGCTGTTCCCCTCTCTCAATTGCCCAATAAAATCTTTAAAAAAAATATATATATATATATATAATATATATATATATAGAGAGAGAGAGAGACAGACAGAGCGAGCTTGATAAGGTAACAGTGCAGTTACACAGCATAGTTATACAGTATAGGTACTGTTACCCTGTCAAGCTCAAGATACATTGCAAACTCCGTAATTTCTTCATTGTCAATCTAACTTCCAAAGCAGAAGCAGGATTCACAAACTTGAGAAGAGAGACTACAATTCACTTGCCAATTTCAACATGATGCCATCCCTTTTAACATTTCAAAGCACTGAAGGTACTTGGAATGAGATGTCTAAAGTCATTTATCAACTGCTTCCACTGGATCTATGACTTCAGATTACATGTATCTTATTCCATGTCCCCTCCTTCGCCACCCAAAGGTGCGCTTGCCCTCCTCTGAATTCCTTACAGTTCTGGGTACTTGACTCTTAATGGCATTCAACCAACACTGATGTGTAGTAAAACCATCAACAGTGTATGCTGCTTCTCCTTCTAACAATGTAAAATTCTCGAGGACAAAGATTCTTCCTGTGTCAGCCAGAGCTATTTAAGAAAGTGGTCAATAAATGGGTGTTGATTCAACTCACCTTAAGAATCCGAGTCCCAAACTTTTCCCTCAAAGCTGCTTTCAAAATCATACTGCTGGTTCCTCAAAAAATTAAACACAGAATTGCCATATGATCCAGCTATTCCACTTTGGGATATACACCCAGAAGAAAGAGATACTAGAAGAGATATTTATGCTCTTGGAGAGACAGTACTATACTTCAAGAGATAATTGTGTTTATTATTATATTCACAAAAACAGCATTATTCACAACAGCCAAGAGGTGGATACAACACAAATGTCCATCAACATATGACTAAACAATCGAAATGTGGTATATACAACGGAATATTATTCACAGTTAAAAAAAGGTAATTCTGACACATACTAAAACATGGATTAACCTTGAAGACATTGTGCTAAGTCAGATGGAAGAGCCACCAGGGGTCTGCAAACTGCAGCTCATAAACTACACACGGCTCTTTGGGTATGTACATGTGGCTCTGAAGTAAAACTGAAAATGAAAATAAAACTATCAAAGTTTCATTTATAAAGTTTTTAAAGGATATTACTCACATAATGGTGATTATGTAAAAATATATGTATGGCTCTTGAATAATTTTTAAACTGTTGTGAGGGACAGGATTAGCTCTTCCAGGGATCGGCAAACTTCTGAGACAGAACATACCCAAAGAGCCGCATGTGGCTCACGAGCCGCAGTTTGCCAATCCCTGGTCTAAGTGAAGGAAGCCAGGCACAACTGACGAATACTGTATGATTCCACTTCTATGATGTACTTAAGAGTAGTCACACTCAGAGTCAGAAAGTAGAATAGTGGTTGCCAGGGGCTGAGGGGAGATTTATGTTATTGTTTAGTGGGTATAGTTTGTTTGGGAAAATGAAAAAGTTCTGGAGGTGGAGGTGGTGCACAGCAACGTGAATGGCCTCAATGCCACTGAACTACACATTTAAAAATGGTGTAAATGGGGGCCGGCCGAGTGGCTCAGTTGGTTAAGAGCTCGCTCAAGAATGCGAGCTGAGCTCTGAGCAACAGCAGTTCGATGCCCAGCCAGAGCTGAGCAGCAGCAGAGCTGTCAACAGGTAGCAGGATGGCTCAGCTAAAAATAAAAATAGAAATGGTGTAGATGGTAAGTTTTATGACATATATGTATATCTTTTCTTTAACCTCAGTTTTTTAAAAGCACACTGTTCATTCTGTTTACTGTCCTTAGACCAGAGGCAGCTGAAGTGTAGAGTTAAGAGCATGGCCTCTGGAACCAGAATGCCTAGATTCAGAGCCTGGCTTGGCCACTTACCATATGTCTAACCTCTCTGTGCTACTCATCTTTAAAACATGGATTTCATAGTCCCCACTACATGGGATTGTCATGAAAATTAAATAGGCTAATAAGTGTACAGTACCTAACTCAGTGCTTGGTACATTGTAAAGGCTCAATAAATCTTCAGTTATTATTATTCAATTAGACACAAGGTGTACTTTGAAAAAGCATGTAACTATCATTTTTATAAGAACTACAGAAAGTAGCACTCTTGGTTGGTGGAGTTAACCAGACGAATGAGAAAGCTTTTTAAAGCCCTGCACTAGATTACTGAATGTCATGAACGTAATCTTTTCATCCCAACTAAAATTGACAGCCATTAACATCTGCCTTACACAGCTCTCCAGTGTAACAGTAGGTTTTTACACTGAAGATGTGAACAGGACTATGCTTTGCCAAGAATCTTATCAAACCAGCACACACACCTCCTTCCTTAAAAAGAAAAAAAAATCTTACTCTTTAGGTTGAAACCTTCGTAATTACAAAACGCCAATCTATCTAGGGCCTTTAATTCTGACAAAACTATACAGCATATAATACTAATACTTGAACAGACAAGAAGCATTTATGAAAACTTTCCTAAGACAGTACGTCCAGGTTCTTACTTGAATTATTAAAGCCTGTGTGGGGCTTGTGACGCTGCCACACCAACAGGCAATATATTTTTTTTTCCAGCAATTTTATTGGGAACAGTGTGTTTTTCCAGGACACATCAGCTCCAACTCAAGCAGTTGTTTCAATCTAGTTGTGGAAGGTGCAGCTCCATGGTCCATGTGGGAATTGAACAGACAACCTTAGTATTATGAGCCTGTGTTCTAACCATCTGAGCTAACCAGCCATCCAGCAATATACTCTTTAATGGCAAGAATTAGGTCTTCCATTTCCCAGCACAGTGAACTGCAAATGGTAGGAACAACTATGTGTCGACCGAACTTTCCTCAATGATAAATTCTCCACTATTTTTGCCAGTTTATAGTAGCAGGAAAAACATCCAGGTTTTCAGTCTCCAGACCCATTCTCTTACAGCCCCCATTAATCAAACTAAAAAGCTATTGTTGCCACTCCTACTTCTTTAGCTGAGAAGGTGGGACTTACTCTCCTCACATTAAGTCTTGCACAGGGCACTAACCTCAGTCCAAACTGAGCAAAGTACAAATCTAGAATTTATTTCAATTCAGATAAGTGGCCAGAGGGCTTGCTCAGATGTTACTGAATAAAGAACATATTCAGTCAGTGTTTATTTTCTCATGAAAACTACCAACAACACTTAATTTCTCTTAAGGGAATGTATTAAGTGAGAGTAAAATTTTCAATTAAAATGGTTCATTAAACTTGAAATGTCCTAAGGCAACTCCCCAGTCTGTACTGGTTGGAGGGTAATACTCCATAGTCACATACACAAGACTACACTAGTGCTCGACTTCCCCCTACTTTCTGAAATAAAACACTAGATTTTATCGAATAGAAAGTGGTCTAGATGTTCGAACAATTACATAAAACCAGAAGACTTTTCAAGAACTATAGTTATCTAAATTGCAACTTATTTCTTTGTGAAATTAAGCTCATATAGCAGAACTACCTGTACAATGAAAGCATTCAGAAATGCAAAAGTAGAAGAAATCAGAGTATTTTATACAGTTCTTTTTACAAATCACCATCTTTTATTAACAAGTCAGTTTTAATAGCAAAATGTAAATCCTATCCTTCCTTTTCTAAATATGAGCCTTGTGAAGAGCAGAAGCTTTCACAGCCTTTTCATGGCTAACCGGGTTTGAAGTTCTAAGGCACTGAAACAGCGGCCAAGTCCAACTACCCACCGCCTCATTGGCTCAAAGGAAGCCCCGCCCCGTATAGCCACGGTAATTTACCATAGCATCCAGAGAACTCCAGGAAAGATTCTCCCCGGCCACATTTTCAGTCTCTGATGACTCTCCATCCCTCCCCCCACCATCACCGCTGCAGAAGCATGGCCACAGCACGAGTTGCATTCGACCACGGACTTCAACGAAAGGACCTTGGGCACCTCCTCCCAATAATTACGAAGAGGGGAATGGTGGTAAGCATGCTCTCACTCTCCAAGCTGCAAGATGCCATCCCCATTGCAAGGACCAAGGAGAAGAAAACAGCTCCGAAACCCGGCCCTTGGGCCCCAGGCAAAAGGCAAGGCCGAGCCACAACTGTTAAGTTCTGACACCTCCACAGCTCTGGTCGGCTGGGCCCCTCCCACCCCTGGAGACGTAGGGCGGGGCAGATCTAGGCGCCGAGACTCTCAGCCAGACCCAACAGCGGGCTTTCCCGAGCCCCGCCTCACTTGCCAAGGAGGCGGAAACCGGGGGGGAGGGGAGGACGGCCCGGGGGCGTGGCATCACCGCTCCGTGCGGCCCCTCCGGCCAACCCAATCCTAAGAAGGCGGAGGAAGCCAGACTTCACGCCCCCTCCCTGCCTCGCCCCGCAGCCACACGCGGAAGACCCCCTGCATATCCCCCAACCCAGCACGCCCGTGCGCGGAAGCCCAGTCGAGGCCCCGCCCACCCCGGGAGGACAGGAGGGGTCGGTTGCAAAGAGCACTAAGCACAGAGTCGGTCCCGCCCCTTTCTCCACAATCGCACGCGCGCGCCGACCCCGCCCCTGAGCGGCGGAACGAGAGCCCGCCCCCTCCGCGCGCACCGGGACTACGCTCTCCTCCCCCTCCCGCACGGAGCTTCCCCGCTCCGCCCCCCTCCCCCCCGCACATAGCCACACACCTCCCGCCCGGCGGCTCTACGGGAAGCCGAGGAGGTCAGCCCCCCCGTAAAAATACACACCCTCGAGTCCCGCGTTATTCGCCACCAGGCTCCCCGCCCAGACCCTGGCCCGGCGTGCTCTCACCGCAAAGCTGCTTCGGCCGCTCCTCACTGCGTGTCCCTCTCGGTGTGAGCCTCGGGCTCAGCAGGGAGGCCCCGAGAACGGCGCGGAGCATAGGCCCGCCGAAGCGGACTGGCAGCCTCCTTTCCGCTAAAAAAGCGGTCACAGGCTTCGGTGCCCAGACTGGGAAGGAGGGAGGGAGGGAGGGAAACTCCGAGGGGGGAAGGGGAGGGGGGGAAGATGGAGAAACCGTCTCCGCCGCCTCTACCGCCGCGGCCGCTTCTCTGTTACCCGGGAAATCCCGCCCACTCCGCCGGCCCGCCCCGCAGAGGAAAGACTCAACTTCGCTCTGCCACAGGCTACATTATCCGCCTGTCAAAGGCCTAGCCAATCGCTTGCCTTGCCGGCCGACTGCCCGCCCCTTCCCTCTCTACTGGATGGGGAGGGGGAGCCGCTCACCTTCTCCACGCCCCTATTGGCGGGGAGCGTCCCTAACTCAACCCCGCCTATTGGAGACGAATTGCTGAATCCCACCCCCAAGCAGCAACTCTATTGGAGGAAAGAAGGAAGCTCTTAACATCTCATTGGAGCTCTCCACATATCCCGCCCCGTGCCGTCTCAGCTACAGGCCCAACAAGTCAGCTCCCGCCCTCGCCGGCCAGCGCATTGGAAGACTACGCCGGCTCTCCCACTGCCCTAGGAAGGTAAGTAACCGAAGTGGGGTAAAATGTCGGTAAGAGAGACAAGGCTCCTCCTACCACACTGCCGGGCCGGGCCCCGCCCCAGACCATCGGATTGGATATCTCGCGCCCGGTAGAAGCATCCATTGGGCATGACGCCCGTCTAGAAGGGGCTGACTCCGCCCTGCGCGAGGAGGCTGAACATCAGCAGTCCTTTTGTGGAATGTTTACACTAGAGACTGAGAGCAGCGAGTTCCAGGGCCCGAAAACAGGAGGTGCTGTGGCGCTCAGCAGCCAAAATCCGGCCCCTGGGACTTAAGGAGAAAAGGTAGCAGCATTACCACCCTGAATGACCCCCTTACAGAAAAAGAAAAGGAGAACCTCATCCTTCCTATCCGTTCTCTCTTTACAGTTTAGATTTCCGCACGCTACCTCCTCGTAAACACCAATATCCGGAGCAGCAGACAACTCCTATCAGTAAGTAGCGTGCAGAATTAAGGACTGGAGACCAAAGCCGAGAAATAGCCACAGGGGTTGCCAACCTGCTGCACACTTCTAACGCCGACATTCCTAAACCTGAAGAAGCAGTCTTAAAAGGGCGGAGATAACCAAAATGAAGGCAGGGCCCTAACAGCCACCGCCCTGGCAAGCCTCCGGAAGGCGGAGCGTGAAGCGTCAGGCACTTGCGATCTCCAGGGAGGCTTCCTCAGTCTCGAAGAACTGAGGACGGAGACCAAACAGGCAATGGCATACATAAACCTTCATCGCTCACTTCAGAGAAAGGGTAAAAATTCCTGAGTTGGGGACAGAAGATAGTAAGACCGGCTGTTCACCGCCTCCTTGGCCAACGAGTGCTATGGCGGAACATAGACATTCTTTGTGTAGATGATAGTGCCTCGAACACACAAAGTGGTTGCAGTGCCTAAGTTGCTTTTATTTATTCGCCAAATAGGGAGAACTGACTCTGTCCTTGCTTTGGAGGGCGCTCACGGAGCGCCAGGAAAGGAAGGGGCGGGACTAGAGTTTTCCCGCTCTCTCCAGGAAAGAGACCCGGTTCACAAGTGGCAGGCCCCAGGGAACCTCGGTCCTATCTTGTCCTCCCTACACAATCCAGCGGAGACAGCAGAAACTAGCGTTGGTAACATGTGGGCCTGACTCCAAGGATAGCTTCCAGTCGCAAGGACAAGTCAGCTAACTGTGAACCCCACGAGTAGCCGACAAATGGGATTAGCCTTGCCAGGAGCCAAGCCCTGCCCCAGGACAGAGCTCTAAAAATAAGTAACCGACTAAAGCGAACCCCGGGCCAAGCACCCGGAGGTTTCAAAGGAGGGGCACTTCTGCAGAACTGACCGGGGCTACCTTTAACTGGGTCGACCCCACTCCCTGGACTGGGTGCAGCTCTGCGCTCCCACCTGATACCAAGAACCACTTCTAACCCAAGCAGGATTCGGCCACCGCGACCCCCGTCCCCCGACTTCTCTGTCAACAAGGAATAAGCTTGCCCTGGATCCAGCATAAGGCATCCAGGCCAATCCTAGATTGCTTAGTTTTAGATAAACCCACCTAAGAACAGCGGCTCCCTTGCGTTGGTAAGAAACCACACTGCTAGCGTCCGTAGCTTTCTCAAGCTTGAGCTCAGGGCGATCTTTGGGAAGTCAAGGGGCGCGGGAATAGCCAAGTCGCAGTCAGAACTTTAGTATTTGGCCCGGAATAACAGATACCACCCCCTGCAGAACTCAAAGCGCTAAGCCCCTAAATCTACTCCACACCCTCAACACTTAATTTCATCACAAAGGCTACTAGATCTCGAGACTCGGAGGATCACTGTGTTATTCTCGGCTCTCCCCGCCACGCCTTTCCAAAGGCTCCAAGGCCGGTACTTCCGGGCGGGAGGACAGTTGGAAGGAGCCAGGCGGGTCTCACACAGGTGCCTACCGCGCACGCAACCCGGGGAAGGGGCGGGGGGCAAGGGTGGACTTCCCCCTCAAAGCTCACTACGCTAGAGGTGGGACAACACATTCCACCAATCAGAAGTAAGGGCGGGACCTTGCGCCTCGCGTAAGCCGCAGGAATCCTCCCTCCGCCCTTCACAGAAAAAAATCCTAGTAACTTAAACTCCAGCCCGATCTCCGATAGGCGGAGCTCGGGAGAATATCATCCAGTCGATAACCGCGAAGGATAAAAGGGAGTCTCGCGCAGCCAGTGGAAGACAAGAGAAGGCGGGCCTCTAGAGGAGTCCGAGGTGGGTGGAAGACAGAGGAAAAGCTCCGCCCCCCAGCTCTCCTCCGCGCCAGTTGCACAAGCCGTCGTCCGAATAGATAGTAAACAGGATAGGCCAAGGAGTGGAGGCTAGAGCGGCAGGGCGCTCTGTGGGCCCGGGCCCCAGCCCCGCCCCTCCTGGAGGCGTTCCCACCGACCGCAGCGGCTCGCGCCGGAGACCCCGCCTCCCAGCCCGCGGCCGCCATCCCGGCTGACAGGCGCGCCCCTCCCCTCCCGCTGATGCATTTCCTTTTCCCGAGTCCGAGCGTGGAGACTGTTTTCCCAGTTCCCGACCTTCACTGCCCCTTTCAGGCCACCCCTTCGTAGGCGCGCTCCTACGCCCGCGCCCCCGCCCCCTCCGCCGCCGCCTAGGAGGTGGGCGGGGAAGGAGGCAGCTCCTTGTTTGTGGGATCAGCTGTAGCAAGGGTCGAAGCCACCAAGTTGCTAGAGCTTTTCCACACCCCCGGGCCGAGTTCCGCGCGGGCTCGCGGCCTGGCTAGTTCAGGGGCCGAATGCCGGCTCTACCGCCACGGCCCACGAGTTCGGAAAGCCTAGACCGACGCGAGGGGCTCTTTCCGGTGGCCTCCCCGCCCCCGGCCGCCCCTCCTGCCAGGCCTGCGTTTTCCCCGCCCCCAGAGTCCATAACAACCGCGGGCCCGCGGCGCCCGCGCCTCCCCGGAGCGCGCCCACCGCCCCTTCCGACAAGTTTGCGGACAGAAACGAAACCATTGGGGCGGCTGCTGCACTCGCCCGGCGTGGTTAGCGGAGAAAGCTGCGGGCCTCGGCGCTCTCGCGAACTCCAGCTTTCGACCCCCTCCGCTTCGGAGGGCTCAGGCCCCTGCCCCCGCCCGAGCCCGCGCGCCGCAGCCCGGGCCCGGTTCCAGTCGGTGTGCGGAATCTCCGGGGTTTTTTTGTTTTACAATAATTTTTTTTAAGTCATTTCAGGAGCATGGGGGGATCCTCTCCTGCCTGTTCCCTTACCCAGTCCGCCACCACAATCTACCGTTTAACCGACTGCTCGGTGAAATAAACTAGGTAGCACGGCCAGAGTGCTGGCTACCCGGGCCGGGCCGACCCCATCCCCACTGAGCCCTCTCGGCTGGGAAACACACACTGGCGAGCGGGCGGCGCCAAGAGCTCTCCTTCCTGGCCTGCCCCTTGCCTTCCGCGGACTCCGAGCCTGCCCAAGTTCTGTCTCGGGGCCCGCGGCGCCCGCACTGTGTCGGACCGCCCAAAGCGACCAACCGGCGGAGTAGCCCCCCAAACGCCCGAGATTGGGGAGACCAAATTAAAAGCAGCTGTTTAACATACCTTGCGAGCCAGGCGAGGAGTCCTGAATGGGGGAACGCCCCCTACGTACCATTGGCTCCGAAGCGCTCGCGTCAGTTACCATCGACACGCCTCCTCCCCTCGCCCCACCTCTTTCCTTCATTGGACTTCCCCTCCCTTCCAAAAAAATATAGATAAATTAGCGGCGCGTGGGAGGCGCATCGGTGACAGAGGACCCTCTCTCCGGCATCGCTGCCTCGAGTTTCTTGAGACTCTTGGACTGGAGGGAGACCTGGGACTTGATCCACAGCGGGGCCTGGGAGTTGCAGCCAGCGAGGCTACCCCGCCCCTCATTTCCTACATACACACACCCACCCCCATCCCCACCCCATTTGGAACTGGGGGTAGAGGAAGGGTATAGTGACACCCTAGCGACTGGCCGGAATGTCTCAACTCCCCTGGCTGTGTAACCTAGCTGTGTATGACCCATTCTGTTAGGCGCCTGCCTTAAAAAATGAACTGTAAGGGCCCGCCGAGTGGCGCGGTAGTTAAGCACTGGCTTGGGAAGCCAGCGGCCCCGGTTCAAGTCCCACATATGAGGGTCAGTGACACTACCCTCAAAAAAAAAAAAAAAAAAAAAGAACTGTTAAGCCGTAGGTCCTGCGTTAAGGGCAACAGGCACTTGCACTTGTCTGAGCATCTATCATGGGTGAGGCAGACACATTTATATCGCACCCGCTGCTGGGTGAGATTACAGAGACTGGATAGGATGCTCACCTTGTACCTTACAAGGGCTCCAGACCTAGCTAAGGAGATGATACAGAAAGAGCTAAAGCAGGGCAGAAATGTATGGCTAAATAGATATCCATAGGAGCTCAGAGCAGGGGATTCTTTCTAGCTGAAGAAAACTGGGAAAGTCTCAGAAAGGAGGTGGCACTCAAGTTGGACCTTAATGATTTCATCAGGCAGAAACGGAGGGGCAAGTCATTTTCAACAACCTGCACCAAGGAGTAAATTCAAGACATTGTTAAAGGCCTTCCAGTGTGGCTGTAGTCATGGAACCAAACGGCAGCCTTTAATACCTGGTTAAAATTCTTCGACTTGCACAGTAGAATGTGCAAGCAGCATGGTCATATGACCATAGGCTCAGAACAGTAGTGTAAGATGCTCAACATCCCAGCAGCTGAGCGTGGGTTGAGTGAGGGGTGCCTACAGGCAGCAAAGTGAGGCACAAAGGCTGTTGTGATACGGGTTTGGAGACTGCAGAGGTACATCTGGTGGGAGAGGTAGGTAGGGGTAGCCAAGAGGTTTCTTTTCTCTCCCCGCCACCTAGTCCAGAAAGCCTTCAGCAGCCCACAAGTCAAAGCTCTGATTCAGATTCTTCCTTGAATCATTTGCAGTGTTTGTTTTAATTTCCAAAAGGAGTATCTTCAAAGGCTACCCCACAAGTCTGTGCTCAAAGAGCTGAGCCTGAGGCTAGGACACACAATAAGAAAAGACCTGTTGATTGAAGGACCCAGGAAAGGAAGTTGGTGTAGATGAGATGCTGTGTGCAGAATGTGAGAGCCTTCGAGTCCTGTGGTCAGTATGGGGGCCTGCCGCCAGTTAGACTGTCCCAACGTGTCAGGTGAGATGTAATATGAACTTGACCAGGGCACTGGCAATGGGTAAGCAAGAGTAAAAATGGAAAGGTGTTTGAGAAAGACTCAAGGGGACTGGATGACTGCTTCAGTGTGGGTTGTGGAGGGAAAGGGGTCAGTGGCCTGGTGTGTGAAGAGGGAGAAGAGCTTGAGGCTACTGGTTAAGTAATCTGGGTTCTAGATTTAGCATGGCAGTAACTGGTGGTATATCCTTTCGTAAGTCCCTTCCTCCCTCTGGGCCTATTTCCCCAACCCAGAAAATGGGGGTGGAAAATGGATTTGTAAGACAGGCTCTAAAGACCTTTCCCTCACTCAGAGTTCATGGGGCTGGGGGCTCGTATGGAGAGGAAAGCTTGTCACTGAGAGAGGGAAAGTGGGAATTACTGATTTGGGAAGAGCAGTAAGTCATACAGTGGGGACTAAAATTTGGGTTGTAGCTTGGTCGAATCATTGAGGGAAAGGGTATGGAAGGGGAAAGGCCAGGATGAGGACTGTGTATTCACTGGGAGGCCCACCACCTGGCAGGGCCATGGAGGCTGAGGTTCATTCTCAGACTGGGGGTTCCATAGGGTGAGAACCAAGTTTGACTATATCCTAACAGAGATCCCCCTGATATCTGGAGCCCCATCTCAGATTCCTGCTCTATTTTCCAAGAAGCTATGACCTAGATGAAGGCTTAGCAGATACTGTGTGATGGTGAGATGAGGCAGAGTGGTACAGTGGAAAGAACATTAGAAGTCTCACGGTTCCCACTTAGTGTGTTACCTGTGGATCAATCTCCTCTGCTGTACCAGAGGATAACACAGCAATCCTTTTCCCATTATGAAATTCAAGTGTAATGCTATTTAACACACCTCGTGAGGTTCTGAGCTTCTGTGGAGGCCAAAGGCCTGAGCACTTGATTGTCAGCCTGGACAGCACGTGATATACTGTGGATGAAGTTACTTATGGAGCATTTATAACTAGAATAGTTAATCCCACTTAATAGAACCAGATTTTGCTGACATTCCCTACCTTCTATGTGCACCACCCTTGTGGAAGCCCCCTCCAGAACACCCTGATTGTGTACATCTAGGACAACCACTAATTCACCTTGGAGCTCCCAGTGCCCACAGCACTCAGGCACAGGAGGCCCCTTGGCAAGGGAACAGCAATTGTTTCTGACTTAGTACTCTGATGCCTGCCTGCATAGGAAGCACAGTGAGGACCGGACTCTGGGCAAGCATTTAATTTGGTGACATTGGCTCTCCAGCTGCACTGAAGTTTGCATCTAGCATCTAGCCCACCTATCCACTACACTGTCAGTGAGGACAAACCAGTGAGTGGATGTGGGTGAGGGCCTTTCTTGGAGAAGTCACACTGAGAAGCCAGGTTCTGAGTCCCTGGAGGCCTCCTGGCCTCCTTTATGAGTTAGGGATTACTATCCTATTTGTAGTTGAGCAAACTGAGGATCAGAGTAGTACAGTGACTTGCCCAAGTCACGTAGCCAAATCTGTCTGGGCCCAAAGCCTGAGCTTTACCCATGTGCTGTCTGTACACACTAGGGCCTGTGATCAGGTTGGGGCTTCTGGAGGAAAACAGCCTCCCCTCTTGTTCCACTCTCCTGGCCTCCCCAACTCCAACAGCAGTTTGTCCCCAGATCATTCTAAATGATTTCTGGCCCTTCCAAAACTATTCTTAAAGAAGCAAGATTTGTCCTCCAAGCACATAGTGTCTTCAGCTTACATATCCTCAAAACTGTCACACCTTCAGACACCGTGTCTCACAGGTATCACACACACTCCACAGAAAGGACTCAGTACTTTAGGGTGCTTATGGTAGGTGGTGACTGAGACATTTAAGGCCTGCATATCAGTGATTGTCAAAAAAGATGTCACTGCCAGTGCTCTGCCAACAGAACCTCTGCCAATTATAGACCGTTGCCAATTTGGGAATATCCAGGTGAGGGGCATGAGGCTTGGTGCCCACTCCCAACCCAAAGCATCCTATAGGTCCAAGGGGAAAAGCTCAAGCTATCGGTCAGAATCCCAGCTTAGCCACTTCTTAGCTGGATGTCTTTGGCAAGTCATTTATCTTTTCAATTTCCTTACCTGTAAACTAAGAATAAGAATACCTATAACAGTGGGCTGTTGGGAGATTAAAGTACGCCTAGCATTTAGTTAGTTCTCAGAACTTTTTCTCCTTAATCTTGTGGCCGGGCCACTGAAATGTGAGGTCCCTCCCTGGTGCTGCAGTCTGAGGAGCCCAGACAGGCATAAAGACCCACTGCGTGAAGATACTCCATTTCTCTGGCAACCAGTGGGCTTAGGTTGTATATAGTCCATACTTCTGGTTTCTGGGTGGCTTTGGAGGCTGGCAATCTTGTACTGGGGTTTGAAGATTGCTACTCACTGCTTTGAAATGTCCTCCCCTCGCTGAGCATTAACTTACTCCTCTGGGTCACTTCTAGCCCAAATCTAGAAAATAGATAAAACAGTATGTTCCCCAGTTTACCCGACTTTATTGTTTTCAAAGTGTTTCCTTTTGTGTATCAGCTGTTTTTTGGTGATTTTATTGTAAAGCACCAGGTTCCTTTGTTCCAATGAAATAGTAATCAGAGGCCTGATATATGAGAGAAAGGGGGACCTTGCTTCAGTTGGAGACAGCCCCCGCTGCTTGCTGCCTCTTCCTTCACCTCCCATGTGTGCCGCCTCCTCCAACCCCTGCCCTGAGAGGACCACTAGTGAACCTAGTTCCCAGTCCCATTCATTCATCCCAGCCACTCACCAGACTGTGAGAACACAGCCTGGCCTTGTCCTTGGTTACAATTATCTATTAATCAAAATCTTTCACTGGCTTTTCTTCCTCCATCCTCCACTAAATGTTGCTGACTCCCAAGAGTTTCTTCTCTTCTTGCCCTCCTCATTCTTCTCTGCTCTCACCCACTTCCAAGGATTCTAGCTTCTATCTAAATTCAGTCTCCAATTGACATCTTCCAGCCTAGTATCTGCCTTGAACATGACTCCATAACTCCACTGGCTGCTGGCCACGTAATAGGTATTAAAGGTCAAGGAAGTAAAACAGAGACCCCATAGGATGAAGTGGCTGACATGGGCCCAGCTGTGCATCTGGCCAGTCATGAAGTTTGGACATTAGCTTAGGGAAGTTGCCAGGTTCTGGTGCGGTGGGGTGGGGACCGGAAGTAAACCTGGAGTGCGAGAGGGGCACTGTGCCTTTTTTGACCGTTTTCTCTCTACATCTCACTGTCTTCTTTCCTACTTTCATTTCATCTCAGTCCTAACAACAATCAGGAACACATGACCCTAAATTGTTGAAAAAGAATCACTGTTCCTAGTCTCCAACTAACACTCCTAGCCTAGCTAGGACTCTGGGGTAGTTAGCTATGTCCACACTGGCCTTAGCCAAAAAAAATTTAGGTGTTGAAGACTGCAGCATGCAGATTTAGCTTAAACCGAAGGATTTTATGAATGGTATGGTGACAGATGGAGAGAGATTAAACACTGCAACGGGTTTCTGAGCACTAGATCTCTGTTTGTGAAGACCACCCAGTCTCATCTGTGGTTGAGAGCAGTGTAGCTGAAAACACTTAACACTCACAACTGTTGTGATGGTAACTATGGGGCAGATACTTCCCAAGACAAAATCTGGTTCCCAGCTGATAGGAGCTTCGCTCCTGCCCTCAGTAAGATAACAGTGGTCTATGGGTGGTGACCACGACCTGATAGAAATCTAAGACCTTGTTGGCTGGAAACTCTGGATCCTTAGTCAATTCATTCCTTGGCTTTGAGTCACTCTGTCTGCCCCACATGAAGCAGCATGAAAGCCTTAAAACGCCTATGGGTTGGTCCGTGGATTACAGGGCAGACTTGACCTGCTTTCCAAGTTGGGGGCCAAGTGGGAAGGGAACTGAGGGACTACAGTGAAGTGACAATAGCTTGAAATAGACTTTGGAAACAAACTAAAACTGGAGATTCCACTGGAAGCTGACACAACTGGAGAAGGGCCTGGTGGTCCCTCTGCAGGCATTTGCACCATCTGACAAAGAACTAGAACCAGACCCTTGGTTGGAGGACCTGTAGTAGGATCATCTAATATAGCCCCTTAAATCAGGCCCTTATTCTACAAAAGGAAGCTAGGACTTGGCTTGGTTTGAGTGGTGGTGAGACCTCAAAATTACCAGTGCTCCGTTACTCCAGGAAGGCTTTTCTACCTGGCCCACCTCCCACCACGTCTCTGATTTGTGAGTTTCCCTATGTGTGTCTGGTTGTCCCTGGAGATCAGAAGCCTTTAAGGGCAGGAGTTCCAGCTTCCTCAAGTGACAATGTTAAAATAGTCCAGAGTCCCAAGAATCAGTCCCATTCTGTCATTTACCTGCAAATGGTGACATGGAGATTGACAATGGTGAGTCTCCTAAGCTGAGCATGCTGCGGCACCCTTCACCTCAGGAGTCCCATTCTAGCTGACAGGGACAGGCAGGATGAAAGGACCGATGCTAGAGGGGCAAGTTAGGTGAAAAAAACAGCAATCAAATTAGAAGCAGAAGCCCAAGTAAGCCCACAATGCTTTCTCCCTGGGATGTTTTCTTCACCTGTTTACACTCCAGCATTTGACTGTGAATTCTCCTTCTCTGTTCACCAAATCTGTGTGAGAGCCTTGACTTCCTGAACAGATTTGGGGCTTCTTCTGTCTTCCCCTTTCTTTTTTTTTTCTTTTTTCTTTTGAGGGTAATGTCACCGGCCCTCACATGTGGGATCCGAACCGGGCTGTTGGCGTCCAAAGCCAGCTCTTAACCACCGTGTGACTCGGCTGGCCCTGTCTTCCCCTTTCTTTACCTCCTTTAACACCTAGCACAGGTAGGCTCACACTGAGTATTAATTTTTTTATCTTCCCAATGGTAAAAGCTACAATAAACTATGGCAGTAGGGGAAAACTATTGATCACTTCCTCAGATTTGGAAATCCATAGGCTAACCTTCCTGAGTCAGGGACATGGACAAAGACACGGCTACCTCTCTCTCTTGAAACCTGGCTTGTGCAGTCACTCGCTTAACCGCCTACTGGGTAGGACCCTAGAAGCTGAATCTCTGTGGAGGTCAGGCACGTGACGGCCTCACGGATCCTCAGATGTTCCATGAGGAGCTCATGCCTAACTTTGGCGTTTAGAGAGCGGTGGGTTACAGCCTCTTCAAATTAGCAGCAGTTCAAACCTATCTCTCCCAGACCTTTTATCATTAATCCCGTTTTCTATACATTTCACCAAATCCCTAACCTCTCTGTTTTCCCAGATTTCAAGTATCTCTGTTCACCTCTTATGGTTGCTTGCCCCCATAAGAGAACAGAGGGAAAGAACAGGCTTAATTTTTTGCTCTTCTACACTTCAGCTCTTGATTAACTAAGAAACTCAAGAAAACTGTGCTGGCAGCTCAGGAGATGAATCCTTGGAGGGTGTCTAGTGTAAGAGCTAACATTAACAGCAGCTACTCTGGAATCAGGTACTCTTGGCAGTGGTAAATTAATTTTCCTGGGCTTCGGTTTTCTTCTTCTATCAAATGTTGAGAGTGGATGAAATAATACCTACGAAACACTTTAAACAATACCCGGAACAGAGTTAGCCACCCAGTAAATGTTAGCTGCTAGAACTTTTAATTAAGAACACCCCAATCTTTGTACACATACTGCCCTAGCTGGGCAGGCTGTCGCTGGTCAGTAGGGGAGTGGCTCTATGTGGACAGGCTTCTGGTTGCGTTCTAAGAGAGATACAAATGACCAGATCTTCCCACAAAGACCAGTGAGCCCAGGGGGAGGGCGTTTCCCAGGGAGCAGACCCCTTCAGCACTCTGCAGACCTGAAGACCCTCCACAAGGTTTATCTGCAAGAACCAGTCACCGACTCTGCCACCCTTCGAGTCTACTACATGCAGCATGAGCTCAAGATCAATTAGCTGAATTTTAAAGAACTGTTTATACTCTGAAGGAGTGATACCAAAAATCCCCTTCTGGTTTCCAAAGACAAAACTATCTCGGTCTTTGAGAGACAGCGATGCAGTGAAGAGGCCAAAGGCTCTGTAAGCAGACCAACCTGAGTTCCAGTCCTAGAGAAAATCACTGTGACCCACTGTGTAGACCTTCCTCATCTACATAGACATCGAGTGGAGGGAGAGTAATCTCGCAATGAATTTTCGTGAGGTTGAATGACGTAATGGGGGAAAGGCACCACACATAAAGATGGGCACCCAGCAAGCACTCAGCTGGTGCTGGTTCCCTGTGTCTGCCCAGGGGGTAAGACCACGGCCTACAGACAAGGTGGGCAGCCCTCAGACCTGAAGGTCTCAGTGCTGAGGCCTTGGGCCCTCCTTGCCTCCTCATCCCTCCCACACCAACTCCTGGATCCCCTCCTTACCTTCCCAGCCCCAAACTGCTACTAAATTGATGAAGCTAAAAGGGTTTGATCATGTTGGTATATTTATATGTAAATACAAAACTGTATCAGTGTAAGATATTGAATATGAACATTTACAATTATTTTCTGAATCGGACTCAGTCCATTGACATTAAATACAAAATGAAAAGATTGTAAAAATAAGAACATATACATTCACAGAGCTTATTACAGTATAAAATTATTGAGGTCTGATCAGCTGCTAACCTCATCTGTGATGGGGGAAGGTTTCTGAGTTCCTGGGATTCTCCTGGGAATGTAGAGTACTGGGGACTCTTGATTCCATCCCTGGCACATCAGGTGGGTAGGCTGGGAGCAGAAAGGGACAGGTTGAGTGAATAGGGGGGAAATAATAACTGCAGGGAACTGACTCACACAGCCAGGAGTCAAGCATTTTATTCAAACAGAACTTGGGCTCCAGGGTCTGGAAGGCCAGTAGGCAGAAAGAGATGGGCAGCTGAGAGGACAGGGCTAAGTTGCATAAGGAAAGGAACCTTGTAGGAAAGAAAAACGGCCCTCTGGCTCCTTCTCCCAGAGAGGGGTTCTCGGTAGTTTTCTCTCCCTCAAACCTGGGCTCCTTCCCTTTCCTTCCAAGACATTGTACCGATTGCTTTTGGCTCCAGGTGCTCAGTTAGTTCATCTCTACCCCAGGCTCCAATCCCCGAGGCATAGGGAGAGGGTCTGGAATCACAGTGGAGGTCTATTCCCAAAATCAGCAGAGTAAACAGAAAAATCATTAGGTAAGGGTAATCCATGCTGAATTAAACCAGTGTCACCACAACCCAGGATTCTTGGCTCCAACAGGCAGCATCCCAAAGAGAAAGAAGTCATTACGTGAGGATGAGGGCCTGTGGCAGGGACACGGAGGGTGGGTGTGTACCCTCTTCCTCCACTCTGCGGTCTGACAACCCGAGACATGATCTCCACCCCCAGAGAGTCCGTGATACACAGGAGGGTCCACGAAGCAAGGAATCCTGAACTGCAACACGGAGCCCCAGGAACTTCTACAAAGGAGTAACTCTGTGTATATGTATTTATAGAATATGACCATATTATCACATACAATATATATTATATACACACGTACATATGGACCCGTACACGTAAGTCACATACACACGCACACATGTAGAAGGACAGAAAAGACCAGAATACACACCCTAGGTATAAACGTGCTTGGCACTCGGGACATTCTCTAGAATATGTAACGTGGTCAAGCTTTCTGGGAAGGAAGGCGGATGCTCACCAAACGTCCCCATGAAATCCTAGCAGGGGGAAGGAATGGGAAACAAACCTCCAGGAGGACAGCGGCACTGGGGCAGGGGAGGCGTTTCCTTCCCCACTTACCTGGGGGCCCTGGCAAAAATCAACAGCCACAATTTGGTTTTCATAAGGCACAGTTCAATAGCAGGTGCTAGGAATTAAGAACACATTGCTGCTGGCCTTTCTAGTGCCAGTTTCACCACCTCTCTGGCTGAAAAGAAAGGCTGCCTTGTGCGCACCAGGAGACGCGAGGAGGGGTTGGTCCATGGCTTCAGCGTAACTGGTGGCAACCTCAGGCTCAGCATGTCCAGGGTGGTTTAAGGAAGGCTGGCAGGTTGGAGGCTCGGGGGGCAGTTACTGGCCCTCTGTGGCCAGGAGGCTGTGGCTGGGGGGCAGCATGCCCTCCCGCTCTGCGAACTCCAGGATGGCCTTGTAGCAGAAGTAGTACTGCTCGGGGGTCTGGATGCTGAAGGCCCGCTGGGTCCGCATGCGGGACACCGTCTGGAGCACATCGAGGGTGCCAAGCTCCTCCAGCTGGGCCAGGCAGATGTCCAGTGAGCAGAAGGTGCCTGAAGAGAGGATGGCAAGGGTCAGGTCCGCTCGGCCTCTCCTTTCCCCCTCCCCCTGCCAAATAACCCAAATCGACTGGAGGACTGCATTCTAAGGCAAGTGGCCTCAGGCCTACAGGAACTCGAGGAGGCGGGCCAGGGGAGTGCTGGAGGCCAGAGACACGAGACCACTTCTTGTTTCTGCAGGTCCATGAAGACAACAGGAAGACCAAGTGGGAAGGTGGCAGTCCCAGACAGACAGCAACCACAGCACTCCCGGAGCTGGGCACTCATTTTCAGAGACCTAACAAGCCTACTCTTCCCAACCCTCACCCAAAGGGATCTCTGATTAGACAAGCTACCAGGCCCTGGATGCACATCTGGAGGCAGAGGCTGCTGAGGGGCTCCGGAACAGAGAGCACAGCACAGGGTGGGGTCTCCAGGGCGGGGTTGGAAGGCCGTAACAGCCTCCCTAAGCGCTCTGAGACACTCAGGTGACAGTGACTGGGTCAGAGCATAAGTGCCTATGGGATGGATAAAGTATTCACCCCCAGAGGACTGTTTGTGAAGTGCACATTCTGGCCAGCACACGTAGCACTGGGGACACCAAAAAGACACTAAAAAAAGAATTCTTAGAGGGCTGGCCGAGTGGCGCAGTGGTTAAGTGCTCACTCAAGAGTGTGAGCTGATATCTGAGCAACAGCAGTTTGATGCCCAGCCTGAGCTGAGCTGCCAACATGTGACAGGCTGTCTCAGCTAAAAAAAATAAATTAAATAAATAAATAAAGAATTCTTCATGGCAATCCACCACCAATGGCCCAAATTCTCTCAGTGTGGCAACAAGAGCAGTTATCTGTCCCTGGGCCCCACTGCCTCTGGGGCCCAGGGGCTGCAGCAGGTGCTCACCTGTCCGACCGATGCCTGCACTGCAGTGGACCACGATGGGCGGCTCCGGGCCCTGCCCCTTGGAGCGCGCACCCATGCTGCTGACCGCCAGCCTCTGCTGGCTCCTGACCGCTCGCAGGAAGTCAATGAGGGAAGCTGCTGAGGAGGGGACACCATAATCTGGCCAGCTCAGGAACTGAAAGTGGGTCACCTGGCGTTTCTGCCGCTCCTTGGATAGAAAAAGCAGCACACGTCATGGAGGTCACGGCTGTCTGCCTGACCACCTTCGGCTTTTCTAGTTCTCCACCCTGGGGCTCCCTCTTGCCAAAATTCCTGTCTACTACCCTCAACTTCCTCCACAACCGCTTCTCCCTGAACCCAGAGGAAAGGTTCCATGTCTGCAGAGGGCAGACCTCCTATTTGTAGAGCCACAATTCTTTTCAGTTTTAGTCCCAGGTAATGCCACTGTTGTGTTGAAACAATATGGCTATATTGGCTCTGAGTTGAATATACTGATCCTGTTCCCAGAAAAATGGAAGTAACTTATAAGCTCCCTGGAATCCTGCCTATTCCTGTTAGAGATTTTCTTTACAGTAAAGGTTCTCCCCTAGCTTCACAAAAGTGAAAAAATAGGAAACCTGGATTTACCTCTGTGTTATGAATTTCTAGCGTTGTTTTCTTATAGTGGTTCATGTTCTCCACGCCTAGATTGGTCACTGTGAGGAAGCCAAATCGGATCCGAGAGTCTTTTTCTAAAGGCCAATACTGGCCACACTTCCTCCTGCCGCCCTCCTCAAAGCTGAAGACACACAGATGAAGGTAAGCCTTCTGTCATACCTCCCCACAGCACTGCCCCTGCCCTCCCGGGACCCGCTGGACCCTGAAGCAGCAGGGTCGTCACTGCTTGGCTTCTGTCAAACTTACACCCTTGCTTCTAGGAAGAGAAGGAAGGAAACCTTCATTCTATAATAAACAGATGTAACACCAGCTACAGTTTCTGCACGGACTCACTTAGCAGACATTTACTGAGCGCCTGCCCTGTCCCTCGGCCCCTCTCCTGACACCTCTCGGTACTCGTCATCATGCATCTGAGACAAATACTGAGTGGACAAAGGCAGCAGAGAGAATGTGGCAGGCCAGATCTGACTCTGCCTTGTAGCTCAGCCATGGCTCATTCTCTGCCCCAGTAAGGGACTCTGGGTGGTAGAGGACGAGGAGAGGCACAGGCCTGGGATGCCAGCAGAAGCTTTGTGGAAAGGCCTGAAGTCCACCTCGCTGTCTTCAGTGACTGCAAAATACTCCAAGTGGGAGCTTCTTTCCCGATGTCCTCTCCAAATCCAAGGTGGCTGCAATAGTGCCACGAGAGCGGGAACTGAGCCAACACTCATTAATGTCTTTCTCCTCATCAGAAAAAGGTCATAGTTATCATAATGATAACGGTGATACTAATGAAATAGTAATTCCCGAAGTCTGAGAAGATATGTAGACAAAAATTTCAAAAACATTCCTTTTATCAAGAGCTTCCTAGCTAAACAAGCAGAAAATGGTCAAAAGTAGCAAGAAAGGGAGAGGACAGGGGAACTGTTCATTCATAAGCCAGAAAGACGACTGCCTTTTAGAAGTATGGACCAGATTAACAGTGAATTACCCCGGGCCAGCAGGGTGGCTCAGCTAGAGCGTGAGCTCTGAGCAACAGGGTCACCGGTTCGATTCCCACATGGGCCAGTGAGCTGCGCCTGAGCTGAGCTGTCGCTTAGCTGCCAGTGGGCGGCCAGATGGCTCAGCTGATGAGAGCATGTGCTCCTAACAACAAGGTTGCCGGTTCGACTCCTGCATGGGATGGTGGGCTCTGCACCCCACAACTAGATTGACAGTGGTGAGTGGACTTGGAGCTGAGCTGTGCCCTCCACAAACTAAGACTGAAGGACAACAACTTGACTTGGAGCTGATGTGTCCTGGAAAAACACCAAGTTCCCCTTGCCCAATTCCCCAACACTGTTCCCTTCCCCAATTCCCCAGTAAAATCTTTAAAAACAAAACAAAACAAAACAGGGCCGGCCAAATGGCTCAGTTGGTTAAGAGCTCGCTCAAGAGTGCAAGCTGAGCTCTGAGCAACAGCGGTTCGAGGCCAGCCCGAGCCGAGTTGCTGTTGAGCTGCCAACAGGTGGCAGGATGGCTCAGCTAAAAATAAATAAATAAATAAATAAATAAATAAATAAATAAATAAATAAAACAGAAAAAGTGAATTGCCCCATGTTTCCTAATACTTCCTTTCGTAGATAAGGCCAGGACCTCACAGTAGGCTGTGACCGGCACAGGGTCACCAAAGCCACAGATCAAAGCTCTGACAAGTTAGATCTAACAATCTCCACCACCCTGGCTGTGTTCACTTTGGGTCAGCCAAGAAAATGCTAAGACATCTTACATTGTTTACTACGGCTTTCCTAATCCTCAGTGTTTCTAGGAGCTAAACTCCTCTTTTCAATCACTCATGTTTGGGGACAGGGTAGGGGCAGAGGGCAGTGGGAAGAAAAGGGACAAACTCACCGAGTGGTCATGACAATCACCAAGACTTTTTGCTCCCATACCATGAGCCAGAAATCACGATAGGTGTTCTCCAGGGGGCCTGGAACGCAAAGGAGGAGACAGGTACATGATCCCGGAAGCACTTCCTCCTGCTTAGGCTCCTCAATCTTTCAGCCGACTACTAACTCCAAAGCACAGATGCTACACTGGATGGCTCTGTGCTCGTCTAGCTACATCACTGCTGTTCAGAGCAGCACCTTGGACCAACAGCGCCAGCATCATATGGCAGTGATAGAAATGCACGTCCGCATGTTAACAAGATCCCCAAGTGAAACAGTAGGTAGGTTCCAGTTTGAGAAGCAGTCACATACCCTCTCAGAGCCTTATCATCGGGGCTGCAGCTATCGCATCCAGACTGACAGTGCCCACTGTAGACTTGTCTCCAGCTGTCTGCACCTCTCCTAAGCCTTATAATCACCAGTCCTCTTCCCTGTCCCATCATCTCCTCAGATCCAATATGTTTGCAATTCAGTCTCCTCCTTCAAACTACAATAACTTTCTCTCTCCCCTTTCCCATCTCTATATTGGCACTCAATCTTAAGAAGTTGGGAGTCAACTCTGACTTACCATTTTCTTTGTCTTCCAGGAGCAATTGCCAAATCCTAAAGATTTGCCTTTGAATTGTTTTCGGTTTTTATCCTTTTGCCCCCAGGATCTCCCTGCCCAATTTCAGTGCCATAAAGACCATATATCTTCTTTTGTCTTGAGTTGCTATACTACCACCTCGGTTCACTCTTCTGACCAGAGCTCTCTCTTCCAATCTATTCTGGATACCCCTGCCAGTTTATCTTTCTAAAAAATGGCTTCACCACAATGTAGACATAAGATGCTCACTCTTCTGCCTCGATTCCTTTGCTCAAGCTCTCTCTCTCACCTCCAAGGTTGTTCACTTTCTACCCATTTTCAAGTGCTGCCTCTTCCTGGAAGCTTTCTGACCACCACGCTCCTCTCCTCTCAGATCCTAACTCCACAGCTGGATCAAAACAGCTTCACCATTTAATGTATGTGGTCGAATTACATCAGTCATTTTACTTTGTGAGAATTAATCACATTTCAGCAAACATGGTGCTGAGGGCAAGGGCCATGTTGTCAAGTTCTCTTTGGTGTCAGAGCCTGAACGGGGCTGGGCACTCAGTGGGAACTTCGAAGACACCTGGGAGCCAACCATTCCTTGCAATCAAGCAAGTAACAACTCAGTATAATTCCTGTACTTCCCCAGGGAGTTTTCCTCCTCTGGTTTCAGGGAAGTAGGGAAGCAGGGAAGTAACAGGGTTGATTTCATCCTGTAAGTCTGCTGGTTTTGCTACCATTTTTACTTTCAGCAAGCAGTAACATGTTATGATACTACAATTTCTTCTTTGCAAAAGTGGACACTGTCTTGGAAACAAGCTAAAAGTCAAATAAAAGAGGAGTAAATTATGGCATATCCCTAATTTAAACAGTCCATAAGGCAATGTTGTAATAACTGTATTTTTTGCTATGGAAAGGTGTTATAATTCACAAGATATTATCAAATTAAAAAGAGATAACATATAGAAAGAGCAAATTTTGTTAGATATTTTATATGTCTACATCTATTTATATGCATAAAAAAAGGTTTACCAAGAGATGCTGCAAAGCGTTAACATTGTATCTGGGTCTTAGGGTTATGAATGATTTTCATCTTCATTTTCTAAATGTTCTGTGTAATGGACATGCATGACCCCAGTACAAACATTAAGATAATAAGAGCACACTTTTCTCATCTCTGATTCCCAGCCTTATCCACACCTCACTATCCTGCACCACAGCAGATCTCAAATACTCCCACTTTCCACATTCAAAACACTGACAAATTGGTGTTGCCTATTAGAGCACCTGATAACCCAGACACCACTCAGATTCAGGCTGGGCACAGAAGGCTCCTAATGTCCTCAAAGTCATGACAGAGGTTTGGAAGGAAAAGCTGCACTCCCCAGATTAGAGTCTGTAACAGTAGACCTTTCTGAAGAAATAAGTCATGAGTTTGTGCTGACATGAGTAAAACAATGCAGTGACTTGGCCTGCTAGGACTTTTGAACCAAACGGACATGCGTTCAAACCCTGACTCTGCCACTTCCTAGCTGTGTGATCCAAGGTCAACTAAGCTGTTTAGGTTTCAGTTTGTCCACTGATTAATAAACCCTCCTTGCAGAGTCTATAATAATTAGATGGAGACTATGTACCTGATATATAATAGATACTCTCAATAGATAACTGATATTATTAGTAGAAATATTATTATGACTAAGAGTCAGAATACTAAATATAGCCAAGAAGGTTAGCCAGGCAAACCAAACCAGCCTTCTCAGCATCCCAGGACCCACATCTTCTGCTGCTAACAGAGTGCTGACACCTTCTAAAAGTGATCAGTGTTTGACTCAAGACATCCTCTCTCCCAACTCTGGAGGAGTCCCTTCTCCTGGACAGGGCTGAGGAGCCAGCCTAAAGGACCCAATCCCTGTATAATTAATAACACTCAGCAGTACCCCTCTCTAAACCTAGAGAAAGGAGCATCTTAAGGCCCTCTAAAGCCAACCCTTACCCTCCATAAACCCAAACATGGCAAAGCCATCCGCCCCAACAAAGTCCTTACTCTCAGGCAGATCACATGATATCCTATACCTGCCAAAAATCTTTCCTGATAGTTTTCTTGTTTCTTCTTAAGAGTCTTGAAAAGACTCCTTTTGGAGGGAGTGGTCCCTCCTAGGGAAAAAAATAAACCTGTGACCATAAGACCAATTAAAAATGTACCAAGAATCCAGAGGCCCTTTTCCCTTTTCTTCTTCCTCAAATTTTATTTGGAAAAATCGGAAACTTACAAAAAATTGAAAGACTAGTACAGTATACTGATACATTCTTTAGCTCAAAAGCTATCATTTTTAGCTATCATTTTACAATATTTACATTTCTCTATACAGTAGTCCCCGCTTATCCATGGGGATATGCTCCAAGACCCCCAGTAGACGCTTGAAACCACAGATGGTACCAAAGTCTATTATGCTTTTTTCCCTATAAATTTAGAACCATGATAAACTTTAATTTACAAATTAGGCACAGGAAGAGATTACAACAATAACTAATAAAACAGATTATAACAACATACTATAATAAAAGTTATGTGACTGTGGTCTCTCTCTCTCGCTCTCGCTCTCGCTCTCAAAATATCTTACTATACTGTACTCATCCTTTTCTTGTGGTGATGTGGGGTGACACAATGCCTACATGATGAGAGAAGCGAGGTGAATGACCTTGGCACTGAGACACAGTGTTACACTGCTGTAAGGGTTACGTGAACACAAGCACTGCAATATTGCTCTAGTCCATCTGATCACTGAGATGGCTACAAAGTGAGTAACAGGCTGATAGCATATACAGTGTGGAGACGGTGGACAAAGGGTTGATTCACATCCCAGGTGGGATGGAATGGGACAGCACAAGATCTGATCATGCTACTCGCAACAGCATGCAATTTAAAACCTATAAATTACTTATTTTGGGAATTCTCCATTTAATATTCTCACACCACGGGTAATTGTGGATTACTCAAACTGCAGAAAGCAAAACCACGGGGGAACTACTACATACATATAGGCAGTATCTTTTTTACTTAACTATTTAAAACTGAGTTTCAAACATGATGACACTTCAGTTCTAAATACTCAAACATATTTAGAAGAACAAGGGTGTTCTGCAGAATCACACCATTATCACACTTCAGCAATTCAACACTGATATAATATTATCTAATAGTCTCCAATTGTCCCAATCGTTTGTCCTCAACGGTTTTTCCCACCAGACTGAGGTTCCAATCATGGATCACACAGTGCCTTTGATTTATCATGTCTCTTTAGTCCCCTTTAATTCAGAACAGTTTCCGGACTTTTTTTGTTTTTCAGGGCACTAACTTTGAAGAGTCTACACCAGTTCTCTTAACGTATGTCCCAGAATCTGGATTTATCTGGTTTGTTTCTCATGATAAGATTCAGACTTAAAAACTGGCAACATACCACATAGGTTATGTGGTACAGTTCTCACTGCATGACAGCAGGAGGCATAGAATATCTGTCTGTCCATTACTGGTGATACTAAGTTTGGTCACTAGGCTAAGGAGGTGTATCCATCAGATCTTTTCCTGGCCATGTTCTGCTGTGGTCAAAGGGTCATAAGCCTGTAAGGAGGCCTTTTATGTCCACCTGTGTTGTGACTTCTCCCCACATCTTTACAAGGCAGCCTGGTATTCTCCTTGAGATAGCACAGGCCAGGACAGGAGGAGTGCTGGGCCAACGGAGCATTTATAGAAACTCTATCTGAAAATCCTCCTACATCCCAGGTCCTCAATATCAAAATACTGCGGAGATGCTCTGTGATGGTACAGCCATGAGCAAAAGCCTCTTAGAACAGTAACACCCATTCATAGATTGGATTCGATTTCTGGGAAGTCTCACTGCCACTCCAGCTCTTCTCCTGGCCATAAAGAGGATGTCACTGGCCAAAGAGGTCTGATGTCCCATTCCCTGGGGTGGACAATACGAAGACACAGCCCAAAATCTTGTACTACTGTTGTGTGTTCAAATCTCCTGTTTCTCTCTATGTAGTGAACTTCTAGGCACATCTGATACAGAAACTCTACACCTCTGATCTGCCTTCCTCAATAACGCCCGATCTTTATGAAAGGCCAGGATCTAGTGGCCACATCACCTCAAGTAACCACATCCTTTAAAAATTATGCTATCATCTGGTGCAAGTAATCACAGGTAGAGGACTGAAAACCAACTTGTGAAGGGCAGACTAACTTACCTTGTGTACCAATGTAAGCATTCTTCTGCTTGTAGCCATCCATGAAACTGGCATTGATGTAATCTGTCTAATGATAAAAAGGAAATATTATTGCAGCTGCAGGAATACACCATTTGGGTGGGAAAATGATGTACTAGTAGGTAAATAAAACCCAAGGTGTGAATATTCTCTTCTTGTTAGGAAAAATACGAGAAATGAAAGGGTCAATTCAAAAACCTGACTTCAACAAATGTTGATGGAACAAGTGCATATCCACATGCAGGGGAAAAAAAAAAAAATCAAACTGATCCCTTCCTCACACCATACATAAACACTAACTCAAAATGGTCCACAAACCCCATGTAAAAACTAAAACTATAAAACTCTTAGAAGAATGTACAGGATTAAATGTTTTTGACACTGGGTCACGCAAAGCATTCTTAGACATGATGCTAAAAGCACAAGCAACAAAACAAAAAACATAAATTCAACTACATTAGAATTGAAAGCTTTGTGCTTTAAAAGATGCCATCAAGGGCCGGCCGGGTGGCACATTGGTTAGGAGCTGGCTTGGGATGCCAATGGCCCCAGTTTGGATCCCACATATGAGGGCCTGTGACACGGCCCTCTACAGCTAAGAAGGTGAACAACAGCTCGGCCTGGAGCTGGGCTGCGCAAGTCCTGGTGATGGTGTAGGCTGCAGCCCCTGCTGCAGTGGGCTACCATCGGCTACAGTGAGTGGCTGGCAGCCAGCGTGAGCACCCGGCAGCCAGAGTGAGCTGCCAATAGCCGCCATGAGCAGCTGTCCAGAGGCCGGCGAACGATCTGCCTCACCCGGGAAAAGCACAATGATGACACCAACATGGGGCAGGGAAGCAACGTCCTCCATAACTAGACTGAAGAACAAAAGGACAGCAACTTGTCTGTTCCCCTCCCCCAATTCTCAAATTAAAAAAAAAAATCTTTAAAAAATTAAATAAAAGATGCCATCAAGAAAAAAAACAGACTGCACATATTGGATAAGATACCTAGAATGTATAAAGAACCCACAGAAATCAATAGTAAAAAGACAACTCAATCTTAAAATGGGCAAAATAGGCATTTCTCCAAAGAAGACGTACAAATGGCCAACAAACACACAAAAACATGCACAATGTCATTAGCCATCAGGGAAATGCAAATCAGGGCCACAGAGAGACACCATGACCGAGACACCACTAGGATGGCTCTGGATAAGAGACAGGTAACAGTGTTGGCCAAGGTGTGGGGAACCTGGACCCCTCATTCACTGCTAATAGCCGTGTAAATGGTGAAGTCACTTTGGTAAACAGTCTAGCAGTTCCTCAAAGTGTTAAATAGTTAACACATGACCCAGCAATTCCACTCCTGAGGGAAATGAAAATATATATGGATAGAAAAATTTCTACACAAGTATTCATAGCAGAATTATTCATAATAGCCAAAAAAATGGAAACAACCCAAATGGTATTCAACTGATGAATGGATAAAATACGAGTGTGTGTGTGTGTGTATCCATACGATGGAATAGGGCTGGCCGAGTGGCACGGAGGTTAAGCGCTGGCTTGGGAAGCCAGCGGCCCCGGTTCGGTCCCACATATGAGGGCCAGTGACACTGCCCTCAAAAAAACAAACAAAAAAACCCCCCAAACAAACAAAAAGAAAAACATACGATGGAATATTATTTAGCAATAAGGAGTGAAGCATTGACACATGCTACAACACGGGCGAACTGTGAAAACACGCGAAGTGAAAGAGGTCAGATACAAATGGCCACATACTGTATGATTCCATTTATATGAAATGTATAAAATGGGCAAATCTATAGAAACAGAAAGTAAGTGCGCTGGGAGAAATGGGGAGTGACTGCCAAGGGTATGGAGTTTCTTTTTCAAGTGATAAAAATGTTCTAGGGCTGGCTGACTGGTGCATTGGTTAGTTGGCTTGGGATGCCAGCTCTGAGCAGCACGGCCCTGGTTCGGATCCCACATGAGGGCCAGTGACACTGCGCTTTCTACAGCTAAGATGGTGAACAACAGCTCGACCTGGAGCTGGGCCGCTGTGAGTCGCCAGCGTCAGAGTAGGCTGCAGCGGGCTGCTGTAAGCTACCGTGAGTGGCCGGCAGACGGCATGAGCTGCTGTGAGCCGCTGTGAGCGGCCATCCAATGGCTGTTGAGCAACTGCCTCAGCCGGGAAGAGCACAATGATCAAAATACCAACATGGGCCTGTGAAACAACGTCCTCCACAACTAGACTGAAGAACAAAAGGACAGCAACTTGTCTGTTCCCCTTCCCTGATTCCCCATCACTGTTCCCTTCTCCCAATTCCTAAATTAAAAAAAAATAATAATGTATAACATTTAATTTCCACTTACTACTGTGAGATAGGCATATACAGACTTGCCTGTGGTAACAGACTAGTATGTAGCAAAATTAAAACTCGAACTTTCTCTCTTTGGTGGGAATCCATGTTCTTCCTACTACAGTACTAGTAAGCTTCACTTTGTGAGAGGCTTAACTTTCCCTCCGTGCTCCTAAAAAGATGGTATTTATCAGTCTACCTGAGTCTGTCCACTTCGTTTTGTTAGTTTCACTCTAGTTTGGTCCAGGCAGGGTACATCCCCATAGCGGTTCTTCTCTAGGTTTCCTGGTGACCTGAAAAAAAATGAAACAAACAATCTATAATAAGGAAAAAGCAGAGGCTGTGTGTGTGTGTGTATGTGCAAAGTCTGGCAATTCAAAGGCGGGTGTCAGTTGTATTGGGGGGTGGGTACACAGAGCTTTTCATTGTCTAATCTATATAATTCCACATTGTTTAACATTTTTTTTTTTAGTTGAACCATCCTGCCACCTGTTGACAGCTCAGCAGCAGCTCAGCTTGGGCCGGGAATCGAACTGGCAACGCTGTTGCTCAGAGCTCACACTCTTGGGTAAGCTCTTAAAAAACTGAGCCAGGGCCGGCTGAGTGGCGCATTGGTTAAGCGCTGGTTTTGGGATGCCAGCGGCCCCGGTTCGGATCCCACATGAGGGCCAGGGACACTGCCCTCTACAGCTAACAACAGCTCCACCTGGAGCTGGGCTGTGCGAGCCCCGGTGATGGTGCGGGCTGCAGTCCCTGCTGCAGTGGGCTGCCAGAGGCTACAGTGAGTGGCCCGCAGCCAGCGTGAGCGGCTGGCAGTCAAGCGTGAGCTGCCAATAGCCGCGGTGAGCGACATCCAGAGGCCAGCGACAGATCTGCCTCATCCGGGAAGAGCGCAATGACGATACCAACAGTGAAGCAACATTCTCCGCAACTAAACTGAAGGACAAAAAGACAGCAACTTGTGTGTTCCCCTTCCCCGATTCCCCAACGCTGTTCCCCTCCACCAATTCCCCAATAAAATCTTTAAAAAAAAAAAAAAAAAAAAAAAAAACTGAGCCACTTGGCCGTCCCCAACATTTTAAAAAGTATGTATTACAATGAAAATAAAAGTATTTCCATTAAAGAGAAAAAGGAGGTACATCAAAAAAAATCTACCTGCAGTGCCAGTGCAGTGGCTCGATTGGTTAAGAGTTGCCTTACAAAACCAATAAAAAATAACAAAAAAATAAAAATAAAAAAAAAAAAGGGAAAAAAAAAAAAAGAGTTGCCTTACATAGCTGCAGCCCCTGCTACAGTGGCTGCCATAGGCTACAGTGAGTGGCTGGCAGCCAGCGTGAGCAGCTGGCAGCTGGTGTGAGCTGCCAAGAGCCGCTGTAAGCAGTCATCTAGAGGCCGACAACCAATCTGTCTCACCTGGGTAGAATGCAATGATGATACCAACGTGGGCCAGTGAAGCAATGTCCTCCACAACTAGACTGAAGAACAAAAGGACAGCAACTTGTCCGTTCTCCTAGGCTGTTCCCCACCCCCAATTGCCCAATAAATCTTAAAAAAAAAAAAAAAAAAAAAAGAGTTGCCTTAGAGCACGAACTCTGAGCAACAGGGCCGCTTTTTCGATTCCCACATGGGTCAGTGATGCTGCACCCGAGCTGAGCTGTCACTGAGCTGCCAACAGGTGGCAGGATGGCTCAGCTGGTATAACAACAAGATTGCCTGTTCGATGGTGGGCTATGTCCACCTACAACTCAGTCTGAACTCAGTACCTTTAAGCTGAGCTGCCACCTAGATGGCTCAGTGGATAAAGCATGAACTCTTAACAACAAGGCTGTTGGTTTGACTCCAGCATGGGATGGTGGCTACGCCCACCTCCAACTAAGATTGAACACAGCACCTTGAGCTTAGAGGCCACAAGCTGCCGACAGGAAGCCAGATGGCGACTGGCGCCCTCCACAACGAAGGGAAGAACAACAACTTGGCTGGTCCCCTCCCCAATTCCCCAACACTGTTCCCCTCCCCAAATTTCCCAATAAAACATTAAAAAATAAAAAATTGAGCAATTTGGTTGAATTTTGGAGATTTTACAAGTTGAAGCTAGAAGACTAAACTGTGCATTTTTGCCATATTTCACTGTTCTACTTCCGTAACGGGAAGAACACACGTCAAACTTGTGAAAAGTTGTGTAAAGTTTACGGTGACAACGTTCTACAAGAAAGTCAGTGCCGGGCCGGCTGAGTGGCGCATTGGTTAAGAGCTGGTTTTGGGATGCCAGTGGCCCCGGTTCGGATCCCACATGAGGGCCAGTGACACTGCCCTCTACAGCTAACAACAGCTCCACTTGGAGCAGGGCTATGCGAGCCCTGGCGATGGTGTGGGCTGCAGCCGCTGCTGCAGTGGGCTGCCATAGGCTACAGTGAGTGGCCGGCAGCCAGCGTGTGCTGCTAATAGCTGCGGTGAGCGACCAGTCAGAGGCCGGCAACCGAGCTGCCTCACTTGGAAAGAGTACAATGATCATAATACCAACATGGGCCAGTGAAGCAAGATCCTCTGCAACTAAACTGAAGAACAAAAAGACAGCAACTTGTCTGATCCCCTTCCCTGATTCCCCAATGCTGTTCCCATCCCCTAATTCCCAAATAAAAAAATCTTAAAAAAAAAAAAAAGAAAGAAAAGAAAAAATCAGTGCCAACAACTGGTTCACAAAATTATATACTGGTGATTTTTTTTTTTCCACCAGAGCCATCCTGCCACCTGTTGGCAGCTTGACAGCAACTCAGCTCAGGCTGACATTGAACCGCCGCTGCTCAGAGCTCAGCTCGCACTCTTGAACGAGCTCTTAACCAATTGAGCCACTCGGCCGGCCGCCAGGCTGGTGATTTTGATCTCAGCGATGCTCCTCGGTCAGGGAGGCCCATCGAGGTTGATGACGACAAAATAAAGGCATGGATCGAGTCAAACCCATGTTAACACAACACAAGAGATTGCAGAAACATTGAACATCCATCATTCAAGCGTTCACGACCACCTGAAGAAGCTGAGATACAAAGCAAGCTCGGTATTTGGGTTCAGCATGAACTTAAAGAAGTTCATTTGACGGTGTATATAAACATCTGCAATATGCTCATTAAACATAAGGAAAACGATCCTTTTTTGAAACGACTGCTAACTGGTGATGAGAAGTGGATTATTAACAACAATGTGGTGAGCAAACGGTCTTGTTCCCGACATGAGGATTTGCCTCAAACGACATCGAAAGCAGACATTCATCAGAGGAAGGTTATGCTCTCAGTGTAATGGGATTTTAAAGGTGTCGTATTTTTCAAGCTCCTACCACGGAATCAAACAATCAATTCGAATGTGTACTGTTGGCAATTGGACAGTCTGAATGAATCCATCATCCAGAAACGTCCAGAGCTTGTTAATTGTAAAGGAGTTGTGTTCCACTGTGACAACACAAGACCACACACAAGTTTGATCACCTGTCTAAAATTATTGGAGCTTGGATGGGATGTGTTGCCACATCCACCATACTCGCCTGACTTTGCTCAGTCAGACTCCCACTTGTTTTACTCTCTTCAAAACTCCTTGTGTGGTATAATATTCAAGTCAGATGAGGCTATAAATCAGCACCTTGTTCAGTTTTTCGAAAATAAAGACAGGACCTTCTATGAACGATGAATTATGAAGCTCACTGAAAAATGGCAAAAGGTTATCGAACAAAATGGGCAATATATCATTGATTGATCTTTGTTCTTTATATAAATAAATGACCTTTGAAAAACTAAGACCAAAATACGTCATGACTTTTCCAACAACTCAATGCTATCTTGCCCTTTAAGAAAAAGTCTGGAGCCAGGCGAGTGGCGCATTGGTTAAGAGCTGGTTTTGGGATGCCAGCGGCCCTGGTTCGGATCCCACGTATGAGGGCCAGTGACACTGCCCTCTATAGCTAAGATGGTGAACAACAGCTCCACCTGGAGCTGGGCTGTGTGAGCCCCGGTGACAGTGTAGGCTGCAGCCCCTGCTGCAGTGGGCTGCCATAGGCTACCGTGAGTGGCCAGCAGCCAGCGTGAGCTGCCAATAGTGGCAATGAGCGACATCCAGAGGCCAGCGATCTATCTGCCTAGTCCGGGAAGAGCGCAATGACAATATCAACATGGGCCAGTGAAACAACATCCTCCGCAACTAGATTGAAGAACAAAATGACAGAAACTTGTCTGTTCCCCTTCCCCGATTTCCCAACGCTGTTCCCCTCCCCCAATTCCCCAATAAAATCTTTAAAAAAAAGACTGTCAACCCCTGCTCTAGATCCAACCAGACTGACAGGGCTGTCCCAGAGAAAAAGAATTGACATTAATACAAGAAAAAAAAAGAAAGTTAAAAAAAAAAAGTCCTAGAATAAGCTTTAAAAGAACCCAACAAAATGAGTGAAAAAAAGGACCCAATTGGGCCAGCCGAGTGGAGCATTGGTTAAGAGCTGGTTTTGGGATGCCAGCGGCCCGGTTCGGATCCCACGTATGAGGGCCAGTGACACTGCCCTCTACAGCTAACAACAGCTCCACATGGAGCTGGGCTGTGCGAGCCCCGGCGATGGTGTGGGCTGCCATAGGCTACAGTGAGTGGCCAGCAGCCAGAGTGAGCAGCCGGCAGCCAGCATGAGCTGCCAATAGCTGCAGTGGGTGACATCCAGAGGCTGTCACCTGATCTGCCTCATCCGGGAAGAGTGCAATGATGACACCAACAAGGGCCAGTGAAGCAACATCCTCTGCAACTAGACTGAAGAACAAAAAGACAGCAACTTGTCTGTTCCCCTTACCCAATTCCCCAACGCTGTTCCCCTCCCCCAATTCCTCAATAAAATCTTTAAAAAAAAAAAAAAAAGGACCCACTTCAAGAGACATCATTGTGAAGTTCTTTTTAGATGGCAGTGTCATTGGCCCTCATATGTGGGATCTGAACCGGGACCGCTGGCATCCCAAGCCAGTTAACCACAGCGCCACTCGGCCGGCCCACTGTGAAGTGTTTACACAGTAAGATATATAGATTATCTAAAAATATTCAAAGAACAAAAAACACCACTGACAAAGACTTGAAAATAAGAATAGCATCAAACTAGTGGTATTGCTAGAAATCAGAAAGACATTGGTTTAAAAATTCTGAGGTAGGGACGGCCGAGTGGCGCATTGGTTAAGCGCTGGTTTTGGGATGCCAGCAGCCCCGGTTTGGATCCCACATGAGGGCCAGTGACACTGCCCTCTACAGCTAACAACAGCTCCACCTGGAGCTGGGCTGTGCAAGCCCCGGTGATGGTGTGGGCTGCAGCCCCTGCTGCAGTGGGCTGCCATAGGCTACAGTGAGTGGCCCGCAGCCAGCGTGAGCGGCTGGCAGCCAGCGTGAGCTGCAAATAGCTGCGGTGAGCGACATCCAGAGGCCAGCGACCGATCTGCCTCATCCGGGAAGAGCTCAATGAGGATACCAACAGTGAAGCAACATCCTCCGCAACTAAACTGAAGAACAAAAAGACAGCAACTTGTCTGTTCCCCTTCTCCGTTTCCCCAACGCTGTTCCTCTCCGCCAATTCCCCAATAAAATCTTTAAAAAAAAAAAAAAAAAAATTCTGATGTAAAATATTTTCGAACCTAGAACTCTATCTCCTAACAAAATAGAATATAAGAAAGAAACTTCAGGACACAGTAAACAAGCACCAATAAAAGAAAGTGGGGAGGGGAAACTGCAGGATGAAAGCTGAGGAACCAGTCCCGGAAACAACCATTACAGTTTAGATGGGAGCAAAAAATCTAAAAAGTGTGGAAGTGAGGTCTCCAGGGGAAAAAATAGAATCAGCTGATTATCTGACATATTTGACCACTTGGAAAATAATCATAGTGTAAAATAAATCTGAATAAGCATAGGAAAAATATATATATAAGGATAGGTACACAGAAAACTAAAATCAAATTTAGAAAACTTATGTCGCTAACTCAAGAACAAAAAATGGGGCCGGCCGAGTGGCGCATTGGTTAAGCGCTGGTTTTGGGATGCCAGCGGCCCCGGTTCGGATCCCACATGAGGGCCAGTGACACTGCCCTCTACAGCTAAGATGGCGAACAGCTCCACCTGGAGCTGGGCTGCTGTGAGTCCCCAGGACGGCATAGCTGCAGCCCCTGCTGCAGTGGGCTACCATAGGCTACAGTGAGTGGCTGGCAGCCAGCATGAGCGGCCAGCAGCCGGTGTGAGCTGCCAGGGGCCGCTGTGAGCGGCCATCCAGAAGCTGGCGACCGATTTGCCTCACCCGAGAACACAATTATAATAACAATATGAACCGGTGAAGCAACGTCCTCCACAACTAGACTGAAGAACAAAAGGACAGCAACTTGTCCGTTCCCCTCCCCCAATTCCCCAATAAAACCTTTAAAAAAATAAAATTTACAGGCATAGTAATGTAAACACTGTGGCTACTGATTTAATAAAAATTGTGACATAACTATACTGGAAAAACAGTCAAAAGGAAACTGCAGACAGAGTAAAAGAGATAAATGCTTACCTATCATACAAATCAATGCAAGTATTATAAGCATTCTATTTAGACTAACGGAAGAAATAGCAGAAGAAACAGCCACCAGAGTTGGAAACTGATGACTACGGGAGTGGAACTGAGATTAAGGCAGAAGATTGTTGTTTCCTTTTTCATTGCTTTTTTTCTCTGGTAGTGTTTAGTTTTGAAAAATATTATTTGCATTAAATGCAAATAAATGATTTGATTAAAAGCAAAAAAAAAAATGTTTACAAAGACCACCAATATAAAATAATACTCCATATTGTTCACCCGTACAAATGGATATGTGACAGTATAAACAAAATGGACTGGAAAGAAACATGCCAGATTCATACTAGGGGCTCCCTCTGGTAGTGAGAACTTATGATGAGGGTCAGAAGGCATTTCAACTTTACAATAAATTCTTTCATATAACAACAAAAGGTAAAGCAAATATGATAAAACATTACGAATTGTCAGTATCAGGGGCCAGCTCAGTTGGTTAAGAGCACGAGCTCTGAGCAACAGGGTCACTGGTTAGATTCCCACATGGGCAAGTGAGTTGCACCCAAGCTGAGCTGCCACTCAGCTGCCAGCAGGATGGCTCAGCTGGTGAGAGAACGTGCTCCTAACAACAAGGTTGTCAGTTCCACTCCCGCATGGGATGGTGGGCTATGCCCCCCACAATTAATATTCAACACAGCACCTTGAGCTTAGCAGCCGCAAGCTTCCGACAAGCGGCCGGATGGCAACTAGACTAGGAGCTGAGCTAGCTGCGCTCTCAACAACTAAGACTGAAGGACAACTTGGCTGTTGCCCTTCCCTAATTCCCCAATAAAATCTTTGGGGGAAAAAAAAGAATTGTCAGTATCATTTTGGTGATGGGAACATAGTTGTCTGTCATGTTATAGTGCGTACTTTTCCATATTTTAAAAAATTCCCTCTGCCCACACAAATAAGCACAGCTAACATTTTCAAAGTCCCAAACACAATTCAATGCAGGGAGGATACTCTTCAACAAACGGGATTGGGGCAATTATATACCCACAGGCCAAAACAATTTTTTAAATAAAAAAATAATAAAAAGAGACCAGCCGGGTGGCACAGTTGATTAAGAATGAGAGCTCTCAGGCCGGCTGAGTGGTTCGGTGGTTAAGTGCTGGCTTGGGAAGCCAGCAGCCCTGGTTCGGTCCCACATATGAGGGCCAGTGACACTGATCTCAAATAAAAAAAAAAAAAAAAAGAATGTGAGCTCTTAGCAACAGGGTCACCGGTTTGATTCCCACATGGACCAGTGAGCTGCGCCTCAGCTGAGCTGCCAACGGGCGGCCGGGTGGCTCAGCTGGTGAGAATGCACGCTCTTAACAACAAGGCTGCCAACTGGACCTCTGCATGGGATGGTGGGCTGCGCCCCCCTCCCCCACAACTAGACTGAAAGCAGTGACTGGACTTGGAGCTGAGCTTGCGCCCTCCACAACTAAGACTGAAGGACAACTTCACTTGCAGCTGATGGGTCCTGGGAAAACACAATGTTCCCTTTCCCCAATAAAAATCTTTTTATACAAAAACAACCCACAAAAAAACCTCAACCTAAACGTTCTACCTTATACAAAAATTAATAGATCTCAGGCTTAAATGTAAAACATAAAACTATAATACTTTTTTTTTCTTTTTTTTGTTTTAAAACTATGATACTTTTAAGAAGAAAAAAAATGGAAGAAAATCTTTGGAATCTAGAGCTAGGCAAAGTATTCTTAGACTTGAAGCCAAGAGTATTATCCATAAAAGAAAAAACTGAGTAAAAGGACGTTGTCAAAATAAAACTTTTGCTTTGCAAGAGACCCTATTAAGAGTATGAAAAGAAAGAGTATGAAAAGAAAAGCTATACACTGGAAGACAATAATCACAAACCATGTGTCCAACAAAGAATCAATATCTAGGATAAAGAACTCTCAATGGTTTTTTAAAAATTCAAATAGAAAATAGGCAAAAGACATAAAGACATTTTACGAAGAGGATATACACATGGCAAATAAGCACATGAAAAGATGTATGGGCCGACTGAGTGGCGCTTTGTTTAGGAGTTGGCTTGGGACGCCAGCTCTGAACAGCAGTACTCCGGTTTGGATCCCAAATGAGGGCCAGCAACACTGCGCCCTCTACAGCTAAGATGATGAACTACAGCTCAACCTGGAGCTGGGCTGCTGTGAGTCGCCAGCGAAGGCGTAGGCTGCAGCGGGGCTGGCCAGCAGTGGGCAAGAGCCGCTGTGAACAGCTGTCCAATGGCCAGCGAGCAACTGCCTCAGCCGGGAAGAATGCAATGATAATACCAACATGGGCCAGTGAAGCGACATCTTCCACAACTAGACTGAAGAACAAAAGGACAATAACTTATCTGTTCTCCTTCCCCGATTCCCCAACGCTCTTTCCCTCCCCCAATTCCCCAATAAAATCTTAAAAAAAAAAAAAGATTATAAAAGTGGAATCTCACTATATGTATGCAACCTTTTGGGATAGCCTCTTTTCACTAAGTATAATTCACTGAAGATTCACCTAAGCTGTCAATATTTTGTTCCTTTTTATTGCTGAGTAATAGATGTATGCTTTTGTTTAACATTTCCCCTGCTGAGACGTCCTGTTTCCAGTTTTTGACTATTACAAGTAAAGCTACTATGAATGTTTGTGTCTAGGTTTTGTGTAAATATGTTTCCATTTCTCTGGGGTAGGTGCTGGGCCCTGTGGTAACTGTATGTTTAGTTTTAGGAGGAAGTGCCCAGCTGTTCCCCAGAGTGGCTGTGCCATTCTTCATACCTGCCAGCACCCGTTCTCTTCCCATCCTCACCAGCATTCGATGTTGTCACAGTTTTTTATTTTAGCTGTTCTGATAGGTGTGTAATGAGATCCCATTTTGGTTCTAATTTACATTTTTCGAATAGTAATGATGTTGGACATCTGTTTTTTTTTTTAAAGATTTTATTGGGGAATCAGGGAAGGGGAACAGACAAGTTGCTGTCCTTTTGGTCTTCAGTCTAGTTGTGGAGGACATCGCTTCACTGGCCCATGTTGGTATTATCATTGCGCTCTTCCCAGCTGAGGCAGTCACTCGCTGGCCATTGGACGGCCACTCACGGTGGCTTACAGCGGCTCGCCAAAGCTCACGCCTGCTGCTGGCCAGCCCCACTACAGCCTATGCCTTCTCCGGTGACTCACAACAGCCCAGCTCCAGGTCAAGCTATTGTCCACCATCTTAGCTGTAGAGAGGGCACAGCGTCACAGGCCCTCATACGTGTGATCCGAACCGGGGCCCCGCTGCTCAGAGCCGGTGTCCCAGGTAAACTCCTAACCAACGTGCCACTTGGCCAGCCCTATAACATTCTTGAAATGAACAAAGTTACAGTAATGCAGGGGTAGGGATGGGAAGGGTGGGATGGAGGTATGTGGTAATGCAATTCTTCTGTATCTTTGCGTGTGATGGACACACAAAACTAAGTGTATGATAAAAACCGCATAGAACACACACACACACACGGAAAATCCAGGTAAGATTGGTGAATTGTATCAATGTCAAGATCCGGTTATGATATTTTGCTATACGAGTACTTTTGGAAGATGGCATCTTGGGAAACCTGTAGGAAGGGCACATAGGATCTCTCTGTATTATTTCTTACAACTGCAAGTGAATCTACAATTATCTCATGCTAGAAAGTTTTAAAAAAATCTTTTATGTGACAACATGGATGGACCTAGAGGGTATTATGCTAAATGAATTAAATCAGACAGAAAGAGAAATACCATATGATCTCACTTATATGTGGAATCTAAGTAACAGAATAAACAAATGAACAAAACAGAAGCAGACTCACAGATACAGAGAACAAACTGATGGTGGCCAGGTGGGAGTGGGCTGGGTGAAAAAGGTGAATGAATTAAGAAGTATAAATTAACCATTACAGAGCCGGCCGAGTGGTGCGGTGGTTAAGTGCTGGCTTGCGAAGCGAGCGGCCCCAGTTCGGGTCCCACATATGAGGGCCAGTGACACTGCCCTCAAAAAAAAAAAAAAAAATTGACCATTACAAAATAGTCATGGGGATGTGAACTACAGCACAGGCAATATAGTCAATAATATTGTAATAACTATGCATGGTGCCAGGTGGGTGTTAGACAAATCAGGGGGATCACTGCAGAAATTATATAAACATCTGACCAGTGTGTTGTACACCTGAAAATGATATAAAATAATAATGAATGTCAACTGTAACTGAAAAAAATAATACTTGTTAAAGTATATATTTTTTTTTAATGGTGAAGGGGAAAGAAAAAAAGGAGAGAAAGTCTCTTGGTCCGTGTGCACCCTGGACAACAGTGCTACTCTGCTATTCCACTTCCTGAGCTCCTTCCGTGTGAGTAGTTCTGCTGGAACTTGATGTAAGACAGAGGCCTGGAGCTGATAAGGATTCTGGGTTCTAGCTCCTAAAGTGGGGGGCTCATTCATTCAATAAAGAGGCAAGATTAGAAAGTGTTTCCACAGGACTGGGGTGTGTTCTCTAATTATATTATGACAGCTGGTTTGGGTGACACCAAGAAGACAATCCAAATCTGCTTTTTTAATGGGGTAAAGAGGCACCATGGTAGAAATAACATCACAAAGACCCCACGGAGGAAGCACCCAGAGCAAGTTAGGGATCCCAGGACCAGCGTGCATGCTCTTGGAGCAACCCACAGCTCCTCCCTGCTCCATAATAAGTCCTTGATTCAAAACTACAGGGGAAAAATTGCTTGGTTTCGGAAAATCCTGGATGCACACAGGGTCTTACGCTGACAGGGAAGAAACAGGGCTGTGTGGGAGAAGATCCTCTCCCACTTGGGACATGGCCTGTCGCCTTTTTCTTCTCTTACTCGCCTTTGCATTCCTGATCGGCTTATCGACTCTTCTCCATTGCTTCTCTCCTACTTCCCTTACCTGTTTCCTACTTAACTAATCATTTCTGTCTTCCCTTTTGCTAAGAGGCTCTCTCCCTACACTTTCTTTACATTACACTAACTGAACAGGAATTACAAGAGGTACTCACGGAATCATGGATTCCTACAACATTTAAACTACAGAAAGTGGGTATCAGAAAGTAACATCACAGGAAAACTGAGGTACAAAGGAATACAATTGTGTAAGTAACAGAGGGGATTTTTGACTAAGCTAGAACTTGAGCCTGGGACCTACTGGGACAGTTTCCCTAATTTTCAATAAACAGAGCTCAACTTAGAGAGAAAAAATTTCCGCTGCTACCAATGAAAACATGGTAATAGAAATGAGAGCAGTAATAAGAAAAATGATTTATGTTCTACTCCCAACAATAGTTATCAGGACCTATGAGCCAGTTATAAACTAACCAGATGGTTCTATGGTATGATTTGGGGCGAAGGAAAATCCCATGAAGCTCAATTCCTAAGAGGCAATTCTTTACTCTTACTGTCAATTAGTTTGAATGCAGTAGAACTCTTTCCCAGAAAGTAATGTTATATTATAAATGTTCTAGACAGAAACTGCCCAAAACAAAGGACCAGAGATCACACTAAGGACAGGAATGGAGAGCCTACATTTTTGTTGTTTTCCTAAAAACACTTGCCTTTCAGGAAAATATAAAAAAATGTGTCCATTATTATTACAGCGTTCCTCTTTTGGTACCAAAGACTGTCAGAAATTTCAGACAACAGGACGCTGACAAGCACCAAAGCAGGAGGCGCTGCTTTCTGGAGAGACACCATCACCTAAGTGAGAATAGTGCCCTTACCCCAGAAGAGTCTGTTAAGGAAGTGAGGTGTGGGAGGAGCTGCTGCCAGACTGCCCCTGAAGTATCTTGCTGGTCCACACCTTTCCCACTTACATGGAACAGTGGAAGGTGCCAACAGGGTTCTCGCGACGGATGTCTTCATACTCCTCATAGATGCCCCGCTTTTGCCTGGTGTTAACGTACTCAAGCAGCTCCTGGATGGTCATGGCATGGGGACCTGGAACGTGCACCGAGTCCCAGTCTAAGGCAGGAGGGAGGGAGGACAGGATGATCTCATCGAAGGGATCCGGGTGGCCGTTCATCTGGGGTAGGAACTGGAAATTCCAAGTGGCGAGGTCAATTTTGACGTACCCACCCAGGTTTTCTGGAAGGCACTCCCTGGGCAGGTGTTGGGTGACCTCAGATGTCTTTAATATCTGAATCTGGAAGGCCAGAAAGAACCTTGTGAGTATGGGTGGGGGAGGGAGACAGATACTGAAGAGAAAGAACAAATGTGCTTATATTAGGTTTGGAGAGCGGGATGAGGTTTACTCGAAATACTTGGCATACTTGTAAAAGTAGATTGCACTTCATCTGCCTGGGACAGAAGTCCTATGAGTCTCCCAGACAAAGGTCTGACTTCCCAGAACGGGTATCAGATTCCCTCCCGGAACTGGGCCCTGTTATGCACCTTGTGAAAGAAAGGAATGGAGAACAAAAGCTTTACACTATTTTAGTAAGGCTCCCGGTGTCATCTGAGGAGGGCACTCATCTTCTGACCACCAAGAATGCACAGGCAGTGGTGGTTTAGTCAACTAAACCTGATGCTTCTGTATTACTCACAGCTGGGTACGGGTGTGCTCAAAGATAGGTTTCGTGAAACGGAAACAAGAGCAGCCACCCAGACTGAGGGTAGCCCAGTAAAAATGACAGAGATAGCATCGTCTCCCTTACTCTGCTTCCTACTGGGACATAGCTGTACTGGACTAATCAGTCTAGCTGATTGTCCTTAGAATCCATGTGGGATGAGGATGCTGACCACCCTTGCTGTTGCCTCTTTCTGGAATGCCCCCTTCCAGTCCTCAACCTCTTCAGGACAGTTTACAGCTCTGAGGCCCCGTCTGTCCGAGGCACGTCTGCCCAAGGCAGTGCTCTCCTCTGCATTCTGCAGAGCCACAGCCCTACTTATCTGTGTCTGTGTCCCCATATCAGGACAGAGAGCTCCCCCAGGGTGAGGACTGTCCCACTCATGTTTCATTCCCAGGGCCCAGAGCTTGGACCTGTAATGGTGCTCAATATATTTTGAGTTTATACGCACATTTATACTTACATATACGAGTGCAAGAACTTGCCTAAGAAGTCCTTGCAAAGAGTTACCTTAGGAAAGATCTCTCCTACTCTTGAGTCACTGGGTCCCTATGGAGTTCTACAGAATAAGACATCTTCAGTTCCCCTCGCCAACCCCAGTCACCTCAGCTGTAAAGATCTGCATTGTTATTGTTCATTGTTATATATCCTCAGAACCCTGTACTACAAAAATCTCTGATATTTCACAACTTTATTAGCTTACCTAATTGTGTCAATGTTTCATATGCCATTTCTTTCAAGGATGAGAAATGAGTGAGTGAAACCATAATCTCTCAGTCTTGGAACACTCAGGCAATAACAAAATTAAGCTAATTTTAGACAACACTTTTGAATTTAGGAAGAAACAAGCTGTTTTACAAAAAAATGCCAGGAATGTAAGTAGAAAGAGACACAGTGAGAGACTCTCCTCTGCCACCCAGGTGGTCAAAGGGACTGCATGGCATTTCCTGTTGAACAAATTCAATACCAGTTCAACGAATGCAATTATATTAGATGCTGTTAACTAGTAAAGGCCTGTGTAGCACTAAGCTAAGTTCTGGAAGCAGCAGCTCCCCTGAGTTCCCGCAGGACATGGTCTTCAGTCCTATCTCTACCCCAAGTGCTATGGAGGAGGGTGCTTGACAGAAACTATGCCCAGTTCCTAACTTCAGGAACTTATAGTATGGGGGAGAGACAGTATGCACTGAGATGAGAGAAAAATAAAGCAGAGAACACAAGAAAATACACTAAGAGCAGAAAGTGCTCTAGGAGATAAGACAGGAGGAGTTTTTGGAAGGTAGAAAATTATTTGGCAGGTTTCGGCCATCCAGGAATCTGGCCACAGCCAAATGAAATAAAGGCAGCTTGCCTTACCCTCTCCCGGACTTTGTCCTTCAGCAGGAGGCTGACGATGGAGTAGGGCACGCGGAACCAAACAGGTGCTCCCACGATCAGCACTTTCTTCAGGCGAGCTGGAAACGCTCCCTGTGAGAACACACAGGAGGGTGTCAAGGGAACAGTTAGGGGACCACAAGAGCCCTAGTGGAACCTCTGACTGCTCAAGGCCAAAGTTTAGGTTTCAGCTCTACTCCCCATTCTTACCCAGCAGGGGGGGACTACAGCCTAATACAGGGTTCACTTGAGCAGCAAAAGAAAAAGTGGTTCAAAAGAAATAAGAGCGGATTTATCTTAAAAAGTAATGATGTCATATTCTTTTTTTATTTTATTTTATTTTTTTTTTTAGGGCAGTGTCACTGGCTCTCATATGTGGGACCAAACCAGGGCCACTGGCTTCCCAAGCCAGCGCTTAACCACCACGCCACTTGGCCGGCCCTATGATGTCCTATTCTTGTCAGCATAAGCTTTATGGATCAAAAACTATTCTGACTTTTCTTACCAGCATACACGTATGCCTCCTTAAGTTCTGCTTATTAAAACTTTAAGGAAAAATTAGATAGTGAAAAAACTGAATATGAAAGAACTATTGATATTTCCTCTCATAATTTTCTTCTGTTCTGATACCTGTATATTTATAATCATTTATTTTTTTACCCCACTCTTCCTTTATTTATGTATTCATTTATTTAATCAATAGATATGACCTAGTGGGCACAAGGGCAAAGGGGGTCTAACAGAAAGGGAGACGTCCTTATCTGCACAAAGCATATGAAAAATTACGACTTCCTAATCTACAACTCCAGGCCTCATTTAGTTTCTCAATATTCCAGCCCTTCTCATAGGAAGAGATACCGTGTAATATTGGCAATCTAACCAAAGGAATGAAAAAAAAAGGAAACTGTGGCTAAGTATCTTGTACCACTTTCTCCCTATTCTTTTTCAAAAGACTAAGTCTCAATTTGACATGTCATTCTCTGACTACTCTTCAGTTCTCTAATTTTGGGGATTGCACACATTCCCTATAGATAATAAGCAGCATTCAGAACAAAATTCTCCAAAGGCCTCTTCCCTGAAGTCTGAGAAATTCCCTTTCATCTCTTCCCTCAAAGAGGCAACAATTTATTTCAAGGCCTAAATATAAATTACCAAGGCTCTTTAAGTGCCAGATCAACTGCCAGATCAAAAACGAGTCTCAAGAAACACCTATATTGGGGGCCGGCCGAGTGGCTCAGTTGGTTAAGAACGCTAGCTCTGAGCAACAGGGTCGCTGGTTCGATTCCCACATGGGCCAGTGAGCTGCGCCCAAGCTGAGCTGCCAACAGGTGGAAGGATGGCACAGCTGATAAGAGCACAAGATTAACAGTTCCTAACAACAAGATTGACAATTCCACTCCCACATGGGATGGTGGCTACACGCACCCGCAACTAAGACTAAACATGGCATCTTGAGCTGAGCAGCCACAGGCTACCGATGACCGGCCGTACTGCATCTGGACTTGGAGCTGAGCTAGCTGCACCCTCCACAACGAAGATTGAAGGACAACAACTTGGCTGTTACCCTTCCCCAATTCCCCAACACTGTTCCCCTTCCCCAATAAAATCTTTTTAAAAAAAGGAAGAGAAACACCTATATTATCATAAAATGTTGAAGAGAAAGTAGAAACCATTACCTCTGCATACTCCGAACAGAGTTACAGACTCAGACCTACTCTAGTTAAATTACTGTATGGCACCCAAATGTATTGCTGATGGGATAGTAAATTAGTAACACCTTGTAGAAGGCACCTGGCGTTATATATCCTTGAGAATGTGTGTGTCTTTTAATCAAGTAATTTCACTTCTGAAACTCTATTTAACAAAAACCACAAAGACTAATAAATACAAATGTTTACTACAATTTTATTTTTGATAGTTAATAGTTTAAAACTGGAAAGAATACGAATGTCTGAAAATGGATAGCGATTAACAAAATGGTATCTTTTAATAAGATTGTTACATAACCTTTAAAATGGAGATTTCAAAGATTTTTGAAATTTTTGGAAAATGCTCACAATACAAACTTAAATTAAAAAAGATCAAAACTATAATCTTAATTTTGTTTTGTTTTTTAAAAAAAATCACACACACAGACACACACTTTCACAGGAAAAAAAAAAGATTGTAAAAAAATTATATCAGGGCAGGCCAAATGGCTCAGTTGGTTAAGAGCTCACTCAAAAGCTGAGCTCTGAGCAACAGCTGTTCGAGGCCAGCCCGAGCTGAGTTGCCGTTGAGCTGCCAACAGGTGGCAGGATGGCTCAGCTAAAAAAAAAAAAAAAAAAAGAGCTCACTCAAGAGTGCGAGCTCTGAGCAACAGAATTGCTGGTTTGATTCCCAGCCAGAGCTGAGCTGCCGCTGAGCTGCCAACAAGTGGCAGGAAGACTCAGTTAAAAAAAAAAAAAAAATTTAATCAATTCCCTAATCTGGTGAAGGAAATAGACATACAAGCCCAGGAATTGCAGAAAGTCCCAAAGAAGATGAACCCAAAGAGACCCACACCAAGACACACTGTAATTAAAATGTCAAAGGTTAAAGACAAAGAGAGAATCTTAAAAGCAGCAAGAGAAAAGCAGTTAGTTACCTACAAGGGAGCTCTCATAAAACTGTCAGCTGATTTCTCAACAGAAATTTTGCAAGCCAGAGGAGAATGGTAGGAAATACTCAAAGTGATGAAAAGCATGAACCTACAACCAAGACTACTCTACCTAGCAATGCTATCATTTAGAATCGAATGACAGATAAAGAGCTTCCCAGGCAGGAAAGAGCTAAAAGCATTCATCACCACCAAACCAGTATTTCAAGAAATGTTAAAGGAGGCTGGCTGTGTGTCACGTTGGTTAAGAGTTGGCTTGGGAGGCCAGCTCTAAGCAGCAGGGCAGCAAGCGACGGCCTCACCCGGGAAGAGCACAATGACGATACCAACATGGACCAGTGAAGCAACATCCTCCACAACTAGACTGAAGACCAAAAGGACAGCAACTTGTCTGTTCCCCTTCCCTGATTCTCCAATGCTGTTCCCCTCCCCCAATAAAATATTAAAGAAATGTTAAAGGGTCTTGATTAAGAAGATAAAAAAATATGAATAATAAAATGGCAATAACTACTAGCTATCAACAATTATTTTAAATGTAAATGGATTAAACGTTCCAATCAAAAGACATGTAGGGTAGTTGAATGGGTTAAAAAAAAAAGACCCATACATATGCTGCCTACAAGGGCCGGCCGAGTGGCTCAGTTGGTTAAGAGCTCGCTCAAGAGTGCGAGCTGAGCTCTGAGCAACAGCTGTTCGAGGCCAGCCCGAGCTGAGTTGCCGTTGAGCTGCCAACAGGTGGCAGGATGGCTCAGCTATAAAAAAAAAAAAAAAAGTCACTTTCATATGCTGCCTACATGACTTCAGGTCGAAACACACAGACAGACTGAAAGTAAAGGGATGGAAAAAGATATTTCATGAAAATGGAAGCAATACTGGGGTAGCAATACTTATACCAGACAAAATACACTTTTAAACAATGGCTATAACAAGAAACAAAGGATCCAGAAATCTATTTTGAGGGGACATGTGCATCCATATGTTCATTGTAGCATTGTTTACAATAGCCAAGAAGGGTGTCCATCGATGGGTGAATGGATAAAGAGGTGGTACATATATGCATTGGAATATTATTCTGCCAACAACATGGATGAACCTACAGTGTATTGTGCTGAGTGGAGTAAGTCAGAAAGAGAAGGACAAATACCATATGATTTCACTTACATGTGGAATGTAAAGCACAAAAAAAATAAACAAAACAGAAACCAATTCACAGATACAGAGAACATTTTGAGGGTGGCCAGATGGGAGGGAGGTTGTGGGGGTACTGAAAAAGGGGATGGGATTAAGAAGTACAAATTAGTTGTTACACAGTAGTCATAAGATATAAAGTATAGCATAAGGAATATAGTCAATAATATTGTAAATAATAACTATTCATGGTGTCAGATGGGTACCAGATTTATTGGGGTGAACACCTTGTAAGTTAAATAAATGTGTAATCACCATGTTGTACACTTGAAACTAATATAATATTGTATGTCAACTATAATTGAAAAGTAAAAAATTATTTTAAAAAAAAGGCAAATAAATAGATAAATAAATGCCTGGACATACATACCCCAAAGTCTTTATCCTGACAATAGCCAAGGGTAGGATTATAATATTTCAGCGCTGTCACTTAAAAACTAGTATTACCTTCATCAAGTCCCTAATCGTCAGGCCTAAGTTTCTAGATCTGTAAAAAGGGGATAGAAATAGTAACAGCCACCACACTGCACAGTAGGGGTGTCAGGATTAAATGAATTTGGTTTTTTTTAAGATTTTTATTGGGGAATTGGGGGAGGGGAAGTGTTGGGGAATTGGGGAAGAGGAACAGACAAATTGCTGTCCTTTTGTTCTTCAGTCTAGCTGTGGAGGATGTTGCTTCACTGGCCCATACTTGTATTATCAATGCACTCTTCCCGGATGAGGCAGATCAGTCACTGGCCTCTGGATGGCCGCTCACTGCGGCTATTGGCAGCTCACTCTGGCTACCGGCCGTTCACTGTAGCCTATGGCAGCCCACTGCAGCAGGGACTCACACAGCCCAGCTCCAGGTGGAGCTGTTGTTCACCATTTTAGCTGTAGAGGGCAGTGTCACTGGCCCTCATATGTGGGATCTGAACTGGGGCCGCTGGCTTCCCAAGCCTGCTCTTAACTAGCACACCACTCGGCCGGCCCTAAATGAGTTTTGAAGCATGAAAAGAGCTTAGAATAGTATGCAAAGCATTCAGTAAGTGTTAGTAATTATTACTTTGTAAGTGTCCACATTAGTGAATTTTTTTAAACCTATTTATTTTACCCATCTCTTTCAGCCATGCATTTCATTAAAAATTAAAGATTTATCCTTCAGGTGATGAATTCCACATTGTCTAGTTTAAATGGTTCATCTAAAACAGTAATTAGGGGCCGGCCAAGTGGCTTACTTGGTTAAGAGCTCGCTCAAGAGTGTGAGCTGAGCTCTGAGCAACAGCAGTTTGATGCCCAGCCCAAGGTGAGCTGTCACTGAGCTGCCAACAGGTGGCAGTATGGCTCAGCTGAAAAAAAAAAAAAAGAAATGTTAAAAGAATCCATATGATAGCAACTAAAATAGGAGTTATGATGTAAACCAGAAATTTATCCTGAGAAATTTACCAGGATGGGGAAAATCTACTCCAACTAATTTAAGAAGTCAAAGATTATTATTTTTATTCCAGATTTATCCAAATTCTCATCACACTAACTGCTGGAAATTAATTCATACTAAATAGAAATCTGAAGTGTGAGACAATGGATTAAAAATATACTTCAAGGGCCGGCTGAGTTTCGCGGTGGTTAAGAGCTAGCTTGGGATGCCAGCGGCCCCGGTTCGGATCCCACAAATGAGGGCCAGTGACACTGCCCTCTTAAAAAAAAAAAAAAATGTACACTTCTATTTACAACTTTCCTGAGTATGAGGATGGTAGGGGATTACACTTAAAATTGCATCTGTTCCCAATGACAGAGCAAGTAAGTCACTAATAAGAACATGATATAGGTTCTAAGGCAATAGGACTTTATTTCATCCTCTTTGAATTTATATAGCAAAAACAAGAAAACAGTATCTCCAGTATTTCATTATTTTGAACCAAATAAAAGAGGACATACAAACAGCGTAAGAACATTTGAAAAAAGACATGACTTTATTATTACTTAAAGGAGTTTGAACAAAACAAAAAAAGAGGTACCATTTTAGAATTTCTAAATCCAAAGTAATAAAAATTATAGAGTGCAGTGCTGAGATGATTCAAGGAAATAGATATTCATACTTGTTGGTGACAAGAAAATTTTTTTCCCCATTTTATGGAGGGTAACCTAGTGATGTATAAGAGAAATAAAATATTCATAATCTTTATTCAAATAATCCTAGTCTTAGAAGTATCTTCTTAAAATCATTTAAAAGGAAAAGCTATTATGATCTTAACAGCATTATTTAAACCTGGAAATAACTAGCATACAGAAAAACAGTTAGATGGTTAAATTGTCTCTAGTACAAGGTATGATTAAAAAATACATTGAGTGTTTAAATTTTAAAAATGCATTACAGTAAAAGACACGCTGCCATTAATCCCCCTCAAAATACTCTCCCTTGCTTTGAACACACTTATCCCATCATTCTTGCCATTTTCTGCAACAGTTCTGAAAGTCCTCTTTTGTGAGCCTTTAGTTGTGCTGTCGTGGCTGCCTCCATGTCCTAAATCATTTAGACTTTGGGGAAGAACCAGAAGTCACACAATACTAAATCCAGTGAATAAGGTGGATGAGGACACATTGTAATGTTTTTATTTGACAGAAATTGCCATACACGAGAAGCAACGTGTGACACGGAGTGTTGTCATGATGGAGGATGATTTATAGCACACTATAAAACACACCTTCTCTCAACCGAAGCTCACACCGACTGACAGCACCAAACAAGTTGAAACTTGTCCCACACTGTTACTAAGGTTCAATGTGCAGCTTCCTGTACTGAAGATCCCTGCCTTTCCATTGGATGGCACTCGGCAGCAGCATTCACCGTATTTTGGATCAAAAGGGAAAGGCTCCGAGTGGCATATCACTTCTGGTATAGAAATTTCTGTCAAATAAAAACATTATGGTGTGTCCTCATCCACCTTATTCACCGGATCTAGCACAGTGTGACTTCTGGTTCTTCCCCCAAAGTCAAAATGATTCAGGACATCGAGGCAGCCACGACAGCATAACAAAAGACACTCACTAAAGAGGACTTCCAGAACTGCTTCAGAAAGTGGCAAGGACGATGGAATAAGTGTGTTCGAAGGAAGGGGAATATTTTGAGGGGGATTAATGGTAATATGTCTTTTACTGCAATAAATTTTTAAAATGTAAACATTCGCCATATTTTTTTATCACACCTCATGTATTAACTTACCAGTTATTATGACTTTGTTAAAACTGACAAATAGTGTAAGTTGTGGAAAAGAGGGACTATTATTTAATATGTAAAACTGGGAAAAAAATAGCTATCCACCTGGGTGGAAAAAAAGTCAGATTCCTACATCTCATACCATACTCAAAAATCAAATCTAGATGGATTAAGGTCTTAAACAACAAAAACTTAAGCTTTTATTTTTTTTTATTATTATTTTTTTAGCTGAGCCATCCTGCCACCTGTTGACAGCTCAGTGGCTGCTCAGGTCCGGCCGGGAATCCAACTGGCAACCCTGTTGCTCAGAGCTCGCACTCTTGAGCAACCTCTTAACCAACTAAGCCACTTGGCCAGCCCAAAAACTTAAGCTTTTAAAAGAAAATAGTTCTTCAAAAAGTTAAATGTAGGACCGGCCGAGTGGAGCGGTGGTTAAGCGCTGGCTTGGGAAGCCAGCGGCCCCAATTCGGGTCCCACATATGAGGGCCAGAGACACTGCCCTCAAAAAAAAAAAAAAAAAAAAAAAAAAAGTTAAATGTAGAATTACCACAGGATCCAACAATTCCACTTCTAGTGTATATACAAGAGAACTGAAAGCAGGTACTCAAACAGATGCTTGTATACAATGTTCACAGGAGCACTAGACACAACAGCCAAAGTTAGAAACAACCCAAATGTCCATCGACAGATGACTAGATAAGCAAAATATTGTATATCCATTGAAAAGGAATGAAGCACTAATATATGCTACAATATGCATGAATCTTAAAAACATTATGCTAAGTAAAATAGACACAGAAGGACAAATATTTTGATTCTACTTAAATGAAAGCCCAGAATAGGCAAAATGTCACAGGATGGAGAGTGGGGGGGGGGAGGGGGCAAACGGGGGGGAGGGTAAGGGAAGATAGTTTTTAATGGGTACACAGTTTCTGTTTAGGATTACAAAATAGTCCTGAAAATGGATAGTGGTGATGGTTACATTGTGAATATACTTAATGCCGCTGAATTTCATACTTAAAAATAGTTAAAATGGTAAATTTTGTTATATATATTTTACAATAAAAAATCAACTAGGGCGGCCAGTTGGCTCAGGTGGTTGGAGTGCAGGCGCTTAACACCAAGGTTGCTGGTTTGATTGCCACATGGGCCAGTGAGCTGCACCCCTAAACTAGACTGAAAACAATGCCTTGACTTGGAACTGATGGGTCCTGGAAAAAACACACTGTTAATCAATAAAGTTATAAAAAAAAAAAAATCAACTAAAAAAATTAATACACATGGAATCAATGGTAGTGCGGCAAAAAAAAGAAAATAGTTATTGTATTTTTTCTGACTTTGGCATTGGGAAGGATTTAAGATGCAAACACATTAACCAGAAAAGAACATACACAAACACTGAACCATACTAAAATTAAGAACTTCTGAGAAAAAAAAAACAACTCTGTTTGTGAGAGGACTTTATAAAAAATGAAAAAACAAGCTGTAAACTAAGCCAGTATATATTAATATGAATATAAATGAGTTAGTATCAATATGTGAAAAACTACATAAATGAACAAATCGATAGGGAAATGGATAAAAGCCATACACAGGCGTTTTGCAGAAAACATATGGCCAATAAATAAATATATGAAGAGATAATCACACAAGAGAAAGCAAGTTGTATCACAAGACACCATTTTATACTCACCTGACAGGGAAAAAATGAAGAAGTCTGTCTGACATTACCAAGTGTTGGAGAGGATGTGGATCCATGGAAATTTTACTCATGGCTAGTGAGTACAACCACTTTGGAAAACAATTTTATGACACTATTTTATGAAGCTGAATCTTCACAGACCTTCTGACCTGGTAATTCTACTCATAGATGTTTACTCCTGAGCACACATTCTCAACGCGGGTGATACCACCCCAAGGGGGTGAGATTCGTTTTGAGGATGTGGAGAATAGGCAACAAAAAAAAATCATATTCATTTTACATATAAAGCACAGACATACAGTCAGTACATAATGATATAGATAGTACATCAGTGGTATTAGAATTTCATTAAAAAAGGAACTGCAGAAAATGTCTAACAAAGGCTTCTTAGTGAGGCAATAATGAAAAAATGGTCAAGAAACACTGCCTAGAGATAGATACTCTTGCACACATGCACTGAAGACCAGTACAAGAAAATTCACAGCAGAAGGGCAGCTAGGTAGCTCAGCTGGTTAGAGAGCGTGCTCTTTTTTTTTTTTTTTAAGATTTTATTGGGGAACTGGGGGAGGGGAACAGCGTTGGGGAATTGGGGAAGAGGAACAGACAAGTTGCTGTCTTTTTGTTCTTCAGTCTAGTTGCAGAGGACATTGCTTCACTGGCCCATGTTGGCATCATCATTGTGCTCTTCCCGGATGAGGCAGATCGATGGCCAGCCTCTGGATGGTCGCTCATTGAGGCTATTGGCAGCTCACGGTGGCTGCCAGCTGCTCACGCTGGCTGCCGGCCACTCACTGTAGCCTATGGCAGCCCACTGCAGCAGGGGCTGCAGCTTACACCGTTGCCGGGGCTCGCACAGCCCAGCTCCAGGTGGAGCTGTTGTTAGCTGTAGAGGGCAGTGTCACTGGCCCTCATATGTGGGATCTGAACCGGGGCCGCTGGCATCCCAAAACCAGCTCTTAACCAATTAGAGCGTATGCTCTTAACAATAAGGCTGCCGGTTCAATTCCCGCATAGGATGGTGGGTTGCACCACACCGCCCCCCACCCCCGCAACTATTGGCTTGTTGGAAAAGTAATGATGCATTTTTGCAACAAAAAAACATGACTTTTCCGACAGTCCAATAGATTGAAAACAGCAACTGGACTTGCAACTGAGCTGTACCACCTCCACAACTAAGATTGAAGGCTAACAACTTGACTTAGAGCTGATAGGTCCTGGGAAACCACAATGTTCCCCAATAAAATAAAATAAAAATAATAATACTAATAGTTTTTTATAAATAATTAAAAAAAAAAATTCACAGCAGCACTGGTCATAATAGCAAAACTCAGGACACAACCCAAGCAGCCCTTAACAGAACAGTGGATGAATAAACTGGTATATTCATCAATGGATTAGTTACAAGGTAAAAATTATTCAACAATCAACAAAAAGGAATGAATTACAATTATATGCAACACAAGGAATATTAGTAATATAAGGATGAGTGGAAACACAAGTCCCAGAAAACAACATGCAGTATAATACCTTCCTTATATACTTCCTGTTGTAAAGCAGTGACAGTCAACAGACACCACTAGAAATCTATGTTGTTCCACAGTACTCCTACGCTAAGTCCTAGAACAAAGACTGCATGGACTCTGAGATGAATGTTTTTCAAACTGTAAGTTATCACTCAGTGGGTCCTGAAATTAATTTAATAGGTCGACTAACATTTTAAAAATATGAAATAGACGCTGAGCTGCCAACAGGTGGCAGGATGGCTCAGCTAAAAAAATAAAAATAAAAAAATAAAAAATAAAATTATGAAGTAGAAGGGAATTATCAAAGTTATTGCATATAGTAGGGGTAAAGCTAGTTTTGTGAAACTTTTTCATTTTGTTTTATAAATATGTACACACAGATATACACACCCCTATCCACAGATTTTGACATCTAGGTAACCCTGAAAATCATAAGTTTCTTGTTAGGTTTGGTGCAAAAATTCACAGAGCAGCGAAATCTAACCTGAAATTCCCTAGGCTATTTATAGCCTTTATTCTTCTCCACTCATTATAAATAATACATCTCATTGCAGAAATATTATTGTGTTCAAAACATTAAAAACTACTTCTGAACCTAAGAGTTTTGGATATGAGACTAAGAACCTTATCTGTGGATATAACTACACGTATGTGTAAGTATACAACATACACTTTTGTGTAGTAAGTTGCAGTGTGAAACGTATTTCTGGCTAGATTAAGTTAAAAAGTCTGCAAGTCACTGGCCAGGTGACATTTTTCACGGACACTGGCCATACCTACGCCTTCATTAATTCTTACTCTACAAAACTCCAGAAAAGGGACATCCCACCTTTACGATTTGGAATGTTCCTGTGAATTTCTTATTTTAATTCTTCCCATTTTACTTTTGAGACCATTTCTTGTTCTGAGGAAGCAGGTATTAGTCATCATTTATAGGTGATCTCTAAACAAAACAGGGTCTAAAATTTGGATCATTCCCCAATCTCCCAAAGAATCAAGTATCCTAACCAGTGAAGGAGAGTTGAGAGGGCCTTCTCACAGCCTTACCTTCAGAAGGTTTAGGACTTTCTTGCCCAGATCCAGCTCAAAATTGGCATAATTAGAACCGCACATGTCATAGATAAACACCAGTCCGTTCCTCTGCGTTTCAAAGCTGTAAACCAACCATTGAACAAAAAGTCATTAAGACAGATGAGGCAGGTTGAAAGCCTGGGACAAACACAAAAACATGAGGCACATCTGGGACTCCGAGTATGGAACATACGTGGGACCAAAATAACCACCTCCCTCAACACTGGTCTTACAAAAATATGTTTTATTTACCTTAGATATCTGCTATGCTTATTGTGATTCTGTGATTTGTAATAATAAATAAATATTTGGTTTTTGACCCTCCTCCTGGCACAGCTTCTAAAACTCTAGAAATTTCCTAAGTGAAGAGATCAATAGAGGTGTCTAATATGTTAATGAGGTCACCTGAGGATGGGAGCTTGTTGCCCAGGAAACCAAACACATGATTAGAGGTTGGAACTTTCAGCCCAAGGTGGGGGACCCTAGAAATTGAGTTTAATCACTAGCGTCCAATGATTTAATCAATCATACCTAAGGAATGAGGCTCCCATAAAAACCCAAAAAGGTGGGGTTCGCAGAGCTTCCAGGTTGAACACATCGAGGTGCTGGGAGAGAATCCGTCTCAGAGAGGGCATGGAAGCTCCATGCTCTTTTCCCACACCTTGCCTCATACACCCCTTCCATCTGGCTGTTTCTGAGTTATATCTTTTTATCATAAATTGGTAATCTAGTCAGTAAAACGTTTCTCTGAGTTCTGAGAGCCTCTCTAGCAAATTCATCAAACCCAAGGAGGGGATCACTGGAACTTCTGATCTACACACAGCCTGTTGGTCAGAAGCACAGATGACAACCTGGACTTGCCAGTGGCATCTGAAGTGGGTGGGAGAGCGCAGTCCTGTAGGACTAACCCTTAACCTGTGGGAGTTGATGCTATGTCCAGATAGGTAGTGTCAGAAATAAGGTGAATTGTGGACACTGAGCTGGTGTTGAAGAACTGCTTGGTGGTGTCGAGGAAAAGCCTCACACGTTGGAACTGAAATTGAAATTATACTTACTAATGCATATTTATCCAGATTTATCAAGTGTCAAACTTCTAAGTTGAGAATGTTCTCGAGCATCTAGGTTATCAAACTTGTACTGTTTCCTCTTATGTCTCTGAATCTGCCCATCCAAATTCTGTAACATTTCATGTTCAACTCAAATGTTTCCTCCTCTATGAAGCTCTTGCTGACAACTGTAATCAAAAAAATGTACTCCCATCCTTCACCCTCTTAAAGCCCAAAAATCTTCGTGGGGATCTTTATTGAGGCTCTTAAAGTACTCCAACTTAGTGTAGCTGTTGAATTCTCTCCTACAGTGTGAGAATGTGTTTGCTCACCCTACTATCCCCACCAGTTCCTAGAACAGTCCCTGGAAACAGGTCCATAATGAGCAGCTACTGAATTATAATCCAGTGGACTGGAAGCCATCACTAAGAAAACACTGTAGACCTATAGGAAACTGTAAAACAAAACTCTACACTTAATGATTGTGAACTTGTCTTTCATGACTTGAAGGAAGAGAATCCACAAATAGTCTTTGGAAAGCATCTTCAAAAGTAAATTAAGAGGTGGTGAGCCTATTCCCAGGCGAAGGCTGGGACCACGTGAAGACAGGAAAAGCATTCCTCAGTACAATGTCTGTAGTGCCTAAAGAAACTCTCCCACCAAGCCAGACCTGTGCTTGGTTCTGATCTGTACGCAGAATAAATTATTTAACTGGGCTATTCACAAATGACAGCAACAGTTTTTACATGTATTTAAAATTGAGAAAAATTCTGGGCACAAAACAGGCCTGAAATCAGAAGTCTCATTGTTATTTTGTATCCTAATTTTTTTGCATGACCTCCTGGAAGCTTCCATACTTTCATTCTTTGAACAAAATGCAAGACAGAAGCACCCACTCATAAAGTAGCATTTCAAAAATGCCTAACTGTGAGGTAGACCCAAGTTTCTCTGGAAGACTTAGTTTCAAATGGCCTGTAACATATTACAGTCAGTGCTAAACCTTGACTCTTTTTTTAAGACCCCAGAGGCTATGACTCACCAAGATCAAAGGTGCTGTTAAACAAATGGCACAACTGCTGAGCAGACTAGTCTCCAGGTCTAGAGACTTCCCATTTCTCCACAAGCTCATCAAGGCCAAATTTAAAGAATTATAGGTTTTCCCTGCACAGACCCAGCCTGTGGCAGGGGACTGAAACAAAGAGAAGTCCCTGTCAGGGGAAATAGAATTTGATTTTTAAAAAGCTATCACGCATAATGATGCAGGTTCTATATTCCTGAAAACTGCTCATCCTGCGACAGCACATGAAAAAAATATAAATGCAATAGGGTTTCTCATCTTTCTTATCTTTCTTATAGCATACGAGGTTCACAATAATAGCTCATTCCCTAAGAATAATTGCCTCTCTCCTGAATTTGATTCCTGAGCTGGATGCTACTGGGAGAGAACACAAGAAGCTTAAAATACAGTCCCTGACGTTTGTTTCAAAATAATTCAAGGTAGGGAGTGGATGAGGGGCTGTCAATGAAACAAGACTGGTTACAGATCACTTTGAAGACAGGTGATGGGTATGTGGAAGTTTATAAGACCATTTCCTTCCACCTAGAAGATTTGGGAATTTTCCATCATACAATGTTAAAAAAGAAGGTTTCCTGCCCTCATGGCACTTACAATCTAGTGATAGATGAAGAAAACAACAGTATTAAGATAAATGACATCATAAGGCCGTGTAGATTGAACAAAATTATCAATATCGGTAATAGCTGCTATTAAAATCAGTAAAAATAATTTCATTTGCGACAGGTTGGAGTGGTAAAAGAGCCAGTTATAGAAGTTAGGCTTCAAAATGGGGCCAGATTTAGTTAAGAGGAAGGCTTTCCTCCTCTTCCATCCAGGTTCAAGGCTACATGGGAAACCAAGAATTTCTACTCACTACTGAGAATATTTTGCTTGGAGAAAAAGGTTCACACTTATCTCATATGCACCCTCTGAATGAGGAGTCACTGAGGGTTTTTAAGAAAGAAATAGACATCATGAAAACAAACCTTTAATTATGTTTACCTGTGTAGTTACCCACTACGCACTAGGGAGAGCAACCTCTGGTGCCGCCATGCCTCCATGAGGGCTCTGTCTAAGCTGCCCAAAGAGGGAGGCCAATACCGAACTTTGTGGTAAAGGAACAATTCATTCATTCCCCTGAGCTAAAGTAGCATTTCAAAAGAATTTATATTCTGGAAATTATGCGTGAAGACCAATTACGGGAAGGAAGACCTGAGACAATCCACACTTCTGAAAGGGCAGTACCAGGCCTCTGAGACCACTGGTCTTCTCTCCTTACTAACTTCTCTTTTTCAGAATAATACTATGTATGGTTTAGATATTATCTCCCATTGAGCATCAAAAGTAGAAGCCAAGTACTATAAAAGTGACATTAACAAGGCACTAACAGTGAACAATACAGAGCCCCCTCAGACAACCCTTGGCAATCCCCCTCCCCTCAGCCCACAGTATGACTTAAGTTGTGTATAGCTTTCTCTCTCCCTCTTTCAGGTCTCCGCCCTCCACGTATCTCTCTAACCCAGAGGACCAACCAATGACATCCAGAGCAATAACAATCTGGGGATGGCAAGCGATAAGGAAAAAGTAAGTGCAACAAAAAGACAACATAGTAGGGTGCAAACAGCTGTGACCAAGAGCGAAGAAACCAGGATCTTAGGTCTGGCTGGACCAGTATTGGGTGACAGAACGTTGTGGGGCTTCGGTTTGTCTGTAGAACAGTAATCATATCATTCACCTTAGAGGGGGACAGATACGATCTGAACTGCTGCTTTTTCTTATGCACCTGTTGATAAAGGTGATTTTGCTTACCTTTATACTTTTGGACTCTTCTCTCCTGAATGTTGATTCTCAAAATCCTCTGCATAAATGGCATTATTTCTATTTTACAAAGAAACTGAGGCACCAGAAGGTTTTGGAAATCAACATTCAGGGAAGAAGGAGCATAAAGAGACAGCACAGATCACCTCCTCACACTCTCTCAGTGATGAATTCTCAGTACACCGAGCATTACTATTAAATTGGCCTTCTCAGCTTCTGTGATCCTGAAAATAGCCAAGCAGGTAAGCGTACAGAAAAGTCATCACCTTGAGAAGACCTGGGAACAAGTCCTTAAGGACACGGGCATTTTCTACACACAGCACTGCCCAGGAAACATCTGAGATAATCTATGCTCACCTATCCACAGCTCTGTCTAGCAAGTAGAACAGAGCCTGCAGTACCACATGTTGGACTGACTTGTGGGGATGATGCAATCTGGCAGTGAAGAGGGCAATCGAAGCTCCTGTTGGGTCTCGAACATTCTAGAGCAAATGAAACAAGAAACACTTAGAAATCAAACAGAAAATCCCAATAATCACTAAGGTTTCTTAAATCCTGGACACAGATTTGATGTGAAGAGAACTGACACTGGCAAGACTCCTCTGACTTGTACTAATTGCTCCAGAGAGGGAAGAAATTTCTATCTTCCCATGCCTGATGCTCATCATCCCCCAGACCAGATTTCTGTGGTAGGAAAAAACACATTACCTTAACTCTTCAACTGCAGAGAGATTAAAGGATGGTCTACATTGGCTGATGAGCTAATTTCCCAGACAGGACACCAAAAGAAACATGCAGTAGGAAATCCTGAGAATGTAGCCACTGTATAGTTACCTGAAAGGCTGTGGTCTCCAAGGGGCGACAGCCTGCATTCAATAACGTAAGACAGGCTCTGACACAGAGTACCCATCCATCCCAAAGGTCCTGACTATAATGGGCCAATGAAGAAACTTTTCTAAATCTACTGTACAACGGATCCTCCATAATTTCAATTATTACTGGAATAACTGTACTCCAAACTGCACTGCTGTTTCACGTCTGCTCACTACTGCTGGACTCTCTCCATTTAGGATAAGGTATCCAGCAAAAAAGTGCAAAGAGGACAACAACTACCAAAGGCAATAATGAGACACTACAAGAGGGATCCATAAAGACTCACTAAGATGGTGAACTTTCCACTAAGGATCTCAGAACGGAGAGGCTCCTCGTGAGGTTTCAGCTTCACAATGCCTTCCTTCCGTCGTGTTTCCTAAAGATAAAGCACATATAAGAGGAATTAATATGAAAACACTGTGAGGGCCGGCCGAGTGGCTCAGTTGGTTAAGAGCTCACTCAAGAACGCGAGCTCTGAGCAACAGGGTCGCTGGTTCGATTCCCGGCCAGAGCTGAGCAGCCAGCTGAGCTGCCAACTGGTGGCAGGATGGCTCAGCTAAAAAAAAAAAAAAAAAAAAAAAAAAAAGGAAAAAATGAAAACACTGCATATCCAGGACAGCTTTATGTAATCACCAATGTTCAGAGGTAAAGGACTTCACAAGTCAACTAACTGAATCCTAAGTTCCTTTGTAACCCCGTTCTAGGCCTACCGAGTGTTATCAGAATTCCTATCCACAGTGGAACTGTAATAGCTCCATACGATGTCAGAGGGGAAGTAGCTTGGGGGAGATGCATTATCACTTTGTGAGGGGTGTAAATGTCTGACTATTACATTGTTTTATACACCTGAAACTGATTAAAAAAGAAATTCCTGTCCAATGCCACTTTAGGTGGGATATTTCCTTTCAATCGGTGAGCATCCCTAAAGACAGGCTAATGTATCATTAGCATGCAGTAGTACAGACACTGAACATGGATACTAAAATAGCTACCCCAAGTCTGGAAGCAGACACACCACAGCACAGATAGGAGCTGCCACTCTCCTCGACAGCCTCCCCAACAATAGCTGCCACGACCTCATTTTCCCCACGTCCATGGCCAGATTCTAAACTTACCCTCTGCTCCCTCACGCCTGCTCTACTGCAGCCTCCTTTCCTCCCAAGCTAACTACAGTCATAAAAGGCCTTTCCGTCACTGCCTGCTGGGGCATTTTCAGTCCTCCTTACATGACAAGGCTGACCACTCCCATTCTCTTCTTCCTGAGACAATGTCCATCTTTGATGGAGAATACACACTTGGTTTTGCTATTTCTCCAGCTACTCCCTCTACATCTTTCCTGTGGGCTTTTTAAAAATTCATGTGCTCACTCAGTTCACCACTGACTCATTTATTCATTCTGCACATATTTGTAAAGTAACTCTTAGTGCCGGGCACTGAGCTAAGTGCTAGGAACATGCTAGTGAGTAAAACAAACCAGGCCTTTGTTTATAACTTTCCCCAATCCATCTCTAAAATCAAATTCAAAAGCTTTCAGGGCAAGGTAGTCAGTGAAGACGGTGTCAGCGCTGCAATCACAACAGTGCATGTCCCACCTAAAGGATTCAAATTCCACTCTGAAAACAACACTGGACCCAAGAAAGTGAAAGGTCTGAGGTGAAACTGGCCCACACACCTTCCTACTCTTCACATCCTCCCAACGATCTCACCCATTCTCAGGGCTAGCTCCAATATTCAGGTCTACTTTGTCACACACTCTGATATCTCTACTTGCAGCCTAGGTTTCTTTTCTGAACCCTAAACTCATATTTCAACTACTTAGAGAACATGTCTATTTGGATATCCCAATGGCCCTTGCAACTTCACATGGACAAGCTGAACTCATCACCTTTTCTCTACCGGCCTTCAGCAGCTCCCACATAGGTGAACGTCCCATCACGTACCCTGCCATCCAAGGCAGAAACCTGGAACCCTGACACCTCCTTCCTCAAGTACCAGTAAAAGCAACCCTGTCCTAGAATCGGCCAGCTTTTTATCTAGCTCCCCTTGACACAGCGTTTAAGGAAACCACAATCATCTCTTTCCCGATAAGTACAAAAGCCTTTTAATTGGTCTATCTCTAGTTTAGCCCTTCTGATCCATTCTCTCAAGTACAGTGAGGAAAATCTTTCCAGGATGCAAAGCTGGCCATCATTCTGCTGGGTATGCCTGTAACTAATGTCTCTGCCTCCCTTATCTGGCCTTGTTCCCCTTCCCTCCGCTGCTCAATGTCTTGCCATGCTCAGCGTTTCTGCTCAGCTCAGTTTCTCTGCAGGTAGCTGAACCTGCGGTTCTCTCTGCCAAACTTTTGTGGGCTTTTGTTCCTACCTGTCTGATTCCTGCTCATTCTTCAGATCTTAATTTAGAAGTCATTTCATGGGCTGGCCGAGTGGTGCATTGGTTAAGCGCTGGTTTTGGGATGCCAGCGGCCCCAGTTCGGATCCCACATGAGGGCCAGTGGCACTGCCCTCTACAGCTAACAACAGCTCCACCTGGAGCTGGGCTGTGCGAGCCCCGGTGATGGTGTGGGCTGCAGCCCCTGCTGCAGTGGGCTGCCATAGGCTACAGTGAGTGGCCCGCAGCCAGCGTGAGCAGCTGGCAGCCAAGCGTGAGCTGCCAATAGCCGCGGTGAGCGACATCCAGAGGCCAGCGACCGATCTGCCTCATCCGGGAAGAGCGCAATAACGATACCAACAGTGAAGCAACGTCCTCCGCAACTAGACTGAAGAACAAAGACAGCAACTTGTCTGTTCCCCTTCCCCGATTCCCCAACACTGTTCCCCTCCGCCAATTCCCCAATAAAATCTTTAAAAAAAAAAAAAGAAGTCATTTCATGCAAGAAGGTTTTTCCTGACTCTCCTCACTAAAAGGTGGTTCCACAGGGCCGGCCGAGTGGCGCATTGGTTAAGCGCTGGTTTTGGGATGCCAGCGGCCCCGGTTCGGATCCCACATGAGGGCCAGTGACACTGCCCTCTACAGCTAACAACAGCTCCACCTGGAGCTGGGCTGTGCGAGCCCCGGTGATGGTGTGGGCTGCAGCCCCTGCTGCAGTGGGCTGCCATAGGCTACAGTGAGTGGCCCGCAGCCAGCGTGAGCGGCTGGCAGCCAAGCGTGAGCTGCCAATAGCCGCGGTGAGCGACATCCAGAGGCCAGCGACCGATCTGCCTCATCCGGGAAGAGCGCAATGACGATACCAACAGTGAAGCAACATCCTCCGCAACTAAACTGAAGAACAAAAAGACAGCAACTTGTCTGTTCCCCTTCCCCGATTCCCCAACGCTGTTCCCCCCCGCCAATTCCCCAGTAAAATCTTTAAAAAAAAAAAAAAAAAAAAAGGTGCTTCCACAGAACCTAGCACTGCCCTATCATAACATCTCTATAATTGTTTGCTCTTTCTAAACAGTAATCTCTGCAACTGGAACACAGCATGTATACCATAAATATGCTGACTAACTGGATGAATACTGAAGCAGAAATACAAGACAGGCCCACATGGCTTTAGTCTTAAACCAGTTTTAGTGTTTCTTACCCCGTCTCCTTTTTCAAAGAACTTAGGGAGACTTTATATCTTTTCAGGAGGATTCTCTGACTCCAAGGTAGAGCTCTTGACTATGGACCCACTTTTTTAAAATTTTATTTATTTATTTATTTATTTATTTAGCTGAGCCATCCTGCCACCTGTTGGCAGCTCAGCGGCAGCTCAGCTCGGGCAGGGAATCGAACCAGCAACCCTGTTGCTCAGAGCTTACGCTCTTTTTTTTTTTTTTTTGAGGGCAGTGTCACTGGCCCTCATATGTGGGACTGAACCGGGGGTTGCTGGCTTCCCAAGCCAGCGCTTAACCACCGTGCCACTCGGCCGGCCCCGGAGAGCTTACACTCTTGAGCGAGCTCTTAACCAACTGAGCCACCGGCTGGCCCTTAGGATCCACTTTTTTTTTTTATGGGAGTGCAGAAAACAATCAGAACCACTGTGTGTATGGAGTTATGACAGAGGAAACAGCAACACAGGGCCCAGCCGCACAGGCCTTCCCCACCCCGGGCACGCACCCTGTAGGAGTGGAACAGCTCCACTGCACGGAACACGTCAAACTTCCGGGCCATGAGGAACTTCACAGCCACATGCCAGGAGAGAGGGGAAACGTTGTACTGCACGGTCCACTTGTTAATCTCCTCAAGAAACTGCTTGGTGGCCTGTTGGACAAAGAAAGAGAAGGATAATGAGTAAGTAGAGAACATATGTACTGAAATAATGCCAGAAAAAAATATCACCCCTTTCCCCCAAGCAAGTCTGCACCCAAAGGTTACTATACTACATGGGGCAGGGAAAGACAAAAGAAACATATCTGAAACCAGAAATGGTTCAAATTCATACAACTCAGTGAGGCCACATAAGAGGAGAGGTAAACTACTGGCCCCACAGCAACACAAAATTGCAGTGTGTTTTTGTGTTTTATAAGGTTAAAGAAAAAGGTCGAGGGGCTCTCAGAAAGTTTATTGCATGATGTGCAGCGCAACATAGCACTCTGCTGAGGCTGTAGTTCCCCGAAGCCACTGGACCCAGCAAAACCATCAGAAAATGTTTGGGTGTTGGAATTAGCAGTACTATTTGGGAACTGCAAAACTATTAGGAAGGATTGAACAAATCAAAAGTACAACTGTTTTTCATGCTGGCTGACCCCACAGGACCTCTTCATGCTTCACATGGCAGCCCCCAAACCGGACAGTAGTGCCCCAGAATCATTAACAGTGCCCTCTGGACAGTGGCTGGCAGGAGGGGTGCTGGAGGGCCTAGTGCTGGGGAAAGGGAGGGCAAGTTTCCTTTTCCCCAGGCTGATCCCAAGCTGACAAGATGCCTGCTGGTTCCTATCACTGATTAACTCATGCTCTCTTATCCTCTCACCCTATTTCTCCTTACATTTTGGACCAGTTCCCACTCTAGCCAACCTACCCTTCTGTTTTTTCATTAAGAATAGGATTTACATGGGGATGTTTTGCATGCATACTCTAAGCTGCTAAATACTTTCTGTATGGCTATTCCATCCCTTCCATCCAGAAACCTTTCTCACATGTTGGTCCAAAATGTGATCAACTTGATGAGAATTATGAAATTTAACTAATCAACTAATCAACCCACAGTTATGATGTATTTTTTAAACTGTTATGTATCTATTAAATATTTGTTAATAGCTGTGCTAAGAAGTAAAAGGAATACAAAAATGAGGTTTGCTTCAAAAGTACAACACCAACCTGCCAAGTGACCCTGGACAAGGTAGCTAGCTAGCTCTCTTTACCTCTAAATTTTCTATTGAAAAACACCAACGACCTGTAATGACCTCCTCCAGTCTTGGCAACACAGTGGACCTTGCAAATAGATCCAAATTGCTACAGATGTGTTTTAAAGTAGCAAACTGAAGTCCCAGGAGAGTTAGCAATACCTACAATACAACAGAGCACTTGGTTCACCCCCCAATTTCTAGGAAAGGAAAAAGACACTTTACAAACCAGAGTAAAATCAAGGGGCCTAAAGCTGCCCCCTGAGCTTTAGAACCTTCCAAATGAGGCAATATAACTTAGAATACTGGAAACGGAGAAAACCAGCAAAACGAATCAGGCCATGAAACCAGGCAAAGTGCATAAAAAGAGTCAAAAGAAAGGCCATGAAGAAAACCCTTCAGAGGATCACTTTGGCCCAGAACCAGTTGAAGTCAGACTACAGAAATGAACCCCAGAGAAGACAACAGAACAAACTTAGAATGCTCCACCAGAAAACAGTTTGCGTTTCTGTGTGGGGTGAGTGGCCAGCATCAGAATGAGGGAAGACTGAAGGGAAAAGAAAAGAGGGTACAAAAAGATCCCAGAAATAGAACTTCAGCCAGTCTGGAAGTTCCCCAGGAGATTTTGTAAAGAGTATTTGTTTTTTAATTAACATATCATCTTTTAAACCCACCCCTTCTTGAGCGTTTCTGAAGCTGCTTATAGAATAAACCACCAGAATATTACAACATACTTTCTCCCTTTTCTAATAAAAACAATAAACAGACAAATCCATATGCAGGCAGGAGAGGAAAATACAGTTAAATGACCAGGAGGTTGTATGAGCTTATCATGTATCCCACTGTTATGATGGTTTTTCACTTTTCATACATGAGCCATGCCCCAGTAAGACACACAGGTTTCACAATACTTCCTTCAAAGTACATACTGGCTTCCTTCTATTAAACTCAGTCCCTTCAAGGTTCTTCATGTCCTGTAGCTCCCAAGAGCTGTTGCCTTGAACTGACCTCTGTCCCCTGCTGGTCAGGATGTTATTCTTGGCTTTAAGCAAGGGAACAATTCCTCCTGGTTTGGCCTGACTAGGTCTTGCCCTTAAGAGTCCATTGTACTGTAAACAGTGATGTGTATTTACTGATACACATACACACACCACCTGCTATGTGCAGCCTGAGTCACCCTCCTGCATATCCCCATCCCTCTGGTGGAAGACAGACTTCTGAAAGAATTCAGAAAGGAAAAGTCTCACTTTCTCCAGCCTTTCTCTAGACAGTTAATCAGATCTCCCCCATTTACACGCGAATTTGACATAACCACTGAGTATAGACCAATCTGTGGTCCTGTTGGTTACCAGAAAAACAAGTCCCAGATATTTTAATGAACAACACACTCTTCAGTAGGGAATCATTGAAATTCTTTAAATTAGTATTCAGTATAGGGCCGGCCGAGTGGCACAGTTGGTTAAGAGCTCGCTCAAGAGTGTGAGCTGAGCTCTGAACAACAGCGGTTTGATGCCCAGCCCGAGCTGAGCTGCCGCTGAGCTGCCAACAGGTGGCAGGATGGCTCAGCTAAAAAAATAAAATGAAATAAATAAAATAAAAAAATTAAATTAAAAAAATATATATTCAGTGTATTTTCTGGTGAAAAAAAAGGATGAGCCAAAAGATGAGACACAGTTTACAAAATACTTCAACTCAATATCAATGGTTTGACTCTATTTATACTTCTGAGTAATCACAGTTGTTAACACCTCGCAGCTAAGGAGTGGTCACAGTTCAAACATTGGTCTTCCTTTGGGAAAAGGTCTGAACTGATGCACAGAAAAATTAACATTACCATTTGCAACCATCCTCAACCAGATTTTCAGGTGCAGGTAAGATTTATTTCAGCTAGTCCAAAGCTTACTGTAATTAAATACTTCTCCCACAATCAGGTTTCAACAGATAAAACCAGTTTCTTGACTATGACCACAAGGAATAAAATACTGAGAATATGCTAAAAAAAGGCTGAGAAGACTGTCAATTAAGTGGATTACTACACCCTAACCACCATCCACACTGGTGTTGACATGTGGTATAAGAGAGAATGAAACTGTAACATAATTCATGTTACACCAAACACCCAAGGGCAGCTACAATTTTGAGATGAGCTTTAGGCACAGGGCTAGCCCCCAAAAGGTCAAGAAAAACGTGCTGGCCGGCTCAGTTCCACGGGTGTTGCCCTAATAATGCCTGTGTGCCAGGTCCACGGGTGGTGCCCTAACACCTGTGTACCAGGTCCACAGGTGGTGCCCTAACGCCTGTGTGCCCAGGTCCATGGGTGGTGGTGCCCTAACGCCTGTGTGCCCAGGTCCACGGGTGGTGCCCTAACTCCACGGGTGGTGCCCTAACTCCTATATTCCAAGATAATGTGGGAGACAGTGGAAAAGCCAGACTCATGACAAACATGGTCTTGAAATAAACTAGGATATCACGCACCTAACTACAGGGGTCAGAAAGGACCCATACCCTCACTCACTGCTATGTGATACTTGGGCAAGTCATTTAACCTCTGAACCTCAATTTCCTCATCTGAAAGATAAGGCTTAAAAGAGACAAAGGATAGAAAAGCGTCCACCTAAGTGCTTGGCATGTGTAGGCAGTGTATGAGTGGGTCTTCATTTTCTTTTTTCTTTATTACAGTCATTTCACACTGAAACTTCTTTCAACAGAGATAAGAGTTCCTCAGAATCAAGTGGCATCTGTTGTTTCTCATTAGCCTATAGCAATTCAATCTCTCAAATCCATTTGATCTCCGATATATGTTAAACTGCAAACCACAAGTCTCTAAAGGAACAAGTCCTCCTCATCTGGGCTCCACGGCAGTACAGAAGCTGGCTCCAGAAATACTGACACCCCTGCTCCCATTTCCAAATCCTTCTCTGTCTCTGCTTTCAGACTAAGTGGCAGCTCTGGGAATTAGCACTGTCATCCTGAGCGCAAGTTCTTTTAACAGCATCAAGCTGACTAGAGACTATTTCTCACCATAATGAAGAGACTTTGTGCAGGACAAACACCATAAAAAATGCAGTCCGTCACCCTGCTGACTACCTACGTAAGGAAAGTGGTTCAGTGTGAGACATACTGTCTGCCTTTCACCAAATTTGAGGCTGCCTCTATGTTTCAGCAAACGTGCCACTTCCCCACTAATTTCAGGGAGAAATGCACTAGTAACGCTACCTTCCTCTTATGCCTGTTTCCATCTTTCCTTCATTGTAAATTGTTACCTTCTTATGTCTGTGAATCCCTTCAGTCCGTATCAATGTACTAGGAAACAGAATATGAACTATGACACACTAGCTTGCTATATAATGTACCAAGGTGAGATTTGTGGAATTTGTTTTTCTTTTTTTAAGATTTTATTGGGGAATCGGGGAAGGGGAACAGACAAGTTGCTGTCCTTTTGTTCTTCAGTCTAGTTGTGGAGGAAGTCGCTTCACTGGCCCATGTTGATATTGTGATCATTGCGCTCTTCCTGACTGAAGCAGATCAGTCGCTGGCCACTGGATGGCCACTCACAGCGGCTCACGGCAGCTCATGCTGTCTGCCAGCCACTCACAGTAGCTCACAGCAGCCCACTGCAGCCCCACTACAGCCTACACCGTTGCAGGCAACTCACGGCAGACCAGCTCCAGGTCGAGCTGCTGTTCACCACCTTAGTTGTAGAGGGCGCAGTGTCACTGGCCCTCATGTGGGATCCAAAACGGGGCCCTGGTGCTCAGAGCTGGTGGCCCAAGCCAACTCTTAACCAATGTGCCACTCGGCCAGCCCAATGTTTTCTTAAATAGGGTTTTATTTTATCTAGGAAGCAAAAGGTTTTAAGAGAAATTTCTAATTACATCATGTTAGGCGGGCCGAATGGCGCGGTGGTTAGGCGCTGGCTTCGGAAGCCAGCGGCCCCGGTTCAGGTCCCACACATGAGGGCCAGTGACACTGCCCTCAAAAAAAAAACAAAAAAAAACAAAACTAATTATATCATGTTATGAAACAATGTATTAAGGAAATCTGCAAAGATCGCCCATAATCCCATCATCCTGCACAGCTGTTTTCATGTGTTTAATAACTTAAAAATTAGAGTCAACAGAAAAATACTAATGCATATATAATTCTCTATGTATATGTTCCCACACATGAAAAAAAAAATCTTGGGGGGAAGAGAGAAGAAAGACAGACTGTTCAAGTTTTATATGTAGTTATAGTTCAGTCATTTCCTCTCCGGCAACCTCCTGTGACTAGTAGCAGCAGTACTCCCGTTCAAGGCAACAGAACACAGAGCTTTTTCAGGCATCAGGCATATAGTCAGTCAAGCATTCACAAGTGTCTTCTGAGTGCTAAGCGTGTAGTAGCTGCTGGGGAGACAAAATTTAGAGAAATAGGGACCCTATTCTGGGCAGTTTACAGTCACTTAAATATAGAGACCGACGTATAAATAGGTCATCATCATACAACTGGCTAGGTTCTAGGGCAGATCTATGAGCAGAGTGCTATGGGATTTGAACTCTCTCTAGGAGAATTCAAAAAGGTGTGTTTTTAGAATGTCCTGAAGTATCCGCAGGAGTTTGCCAAGCAGAAACAGCATTCTGGGGGCCAGCTGAGTGGCTCAGCTGGGTAAAAGCACAAGCTCTGAGCAACAGGGTCGTCAGTTCGATTCCCACATGGAGCTGTCCATGGGCTGCCGGATGGCTCAGTGGTTAGAGCATGCGCACTTAGCAACAAGGTTTCCGGTTCAACTCCTACATGGGATGGTGGACTGCGCCCCCCCCCAACTAAGATTGAACGCAGTACCTTGAGCTGAGCAGCTGCAAGCTGCTGCCAGGCGGCCAAATGGAGTTCAACTGGACTTGGAACTGAGCTAGCTGCGCCCTCCACAACTAAGATTGAAGGACGACACCTTGGCTGTTCCCCTTCCCCAATTCCCCAATAAAATCTTTAAAAAAGAAAAGAAAAGAAAGAAACAGCATTCTGGCTAAAGAAAACGTGTCAAGGCAGAGTCAGGAAAGAGCAGGGATTACGAGCTACACAAAGTAGCTGGTATGTCCAACAGTGTAGGAGACAGAAGGGTAAGATATGGGCTGACATGGAGGCTGAGCCACATTGAGAAGGGCCCTTGGAGGCTGTGCTCCAGCTCCCAGACATGGAGGAGTCAACAGAGATCTTTAAGCAAAGGGAAAAGGATGTAAGTTTGGTTCTCCTATTCCCCCTAATAATGACTGTTGCAGTGGGGAAGCCAGACGAAGGAAAAGCATCTAGGAGCAGGGAGGGAAATTCTCGGAAGGTAGGGATCATGTCTGTTTTATTCAACTAGTTCCCAGCACTGTGCCTAGCAAAATCAATGTCTCTAGTATCTCCTACTAAGGATGTAAGTGAATAATGAACAGAACTCTGAAGTACTTTAACATTTAGAGGGGAGAGGAGAGAGAACCAAGGAACTTTTAAGATTTACTTTTAGAAATACTAGTTATCACTGATTATCAAAGAAATGTAAATTAAAAAACACGACTTGTCAAATATTTCCTACCAAAAATAATAATAATAATAATAATAATAATAATACCACCAACAGGCTCAAATTATTATTATTTTTTTTTTTTGAAGGCAGTGTCACAGGCCCTCATGTGGGACCCAAACCGGGGCCACTGGCTTCCCAAGCCAGCGGCTTAACCACTGAGCCACTCAGCCAGCCCTCAAATTATTTTTATGCCATATTTATTAAACCTTCATGGTACAGATAACTCATGTTATAGAAAGAGCAGGATAACAGAGAAAATATATATCATAACCAAAGAGGGCTTATTCCAGGAATGAAAAGATGGTTTACTATTATTATCATAAGATCTATCAAAACAATTTTCTATATTAACAGACACTAAGGGAGAAAAAGTATATATAACCTTCTCAACAGATGCCGAAAATGCACTGAATAAAATTCAGCTCTCATCATTATTAAAAAACAAAGTTATCAACCAGGAACAGAAGGAACTATTTTAATTTGTAAGGATTATCTAATAGAAACCTAAGCAATCATCATACTAAATGGTGAAACATTAAAAAGTGTGGGTTTTTTGGGCCGGCCTAGTAGTTAGGAGTTGATTTAGGAGGCCAGCTCTGAGCAGCAGGGCCCCGGCTGGGAGCCCACATATGAGGGCCAGTGACACTATGCCCTCTACAGCTAAGATAGTGAACAACAGCTGTACCTAGAGCTGGGCTGCCTTGAGTTGCTCACTGGCAAAGGCGTAGGCACTGGGGCTTTTGTGAGCAGCCATCCCAATGGCCGGTGAGCAATTGCCTCACCTGGGAAGAGCGCAATGACGATACCAACGTGGGCCAGTGAAGCGACGTCCTCCACGACTAGACTGAAGAACAAAAGGACAGCAACTTGTCTGTTTCCCTTCCCTGATTCCCCAACGCTGTTCTCCTCCCCCAATTCCCCAATAAAACCTTTAAAAAAAAAAAAAAAGATAAATTTTAAAAAGATACCATTTCTATCAATTGACAAAAATTAAAATGATTGTTAACATACAGTATTGGACATGATATGAAAAATGGAGGCTTTCATACACTATAGCAACTATATAAGTCATATCACTTCTTTGTATCAATATAGCACTTACCTAGCACAGTGCTAAATGTGCAAACCCTGTGACCCACACCACCACTTCTAGGAATCTGTTGTACAAAAATATAAGTATGTTGGAACAAAGACAGACAAATCATATATATATACATATATATATATATATCTCTCAACACATATAATACATATATATATTGTTTGTGATATTTTTGCCATTAGAAACAATGCTGCAGTGAATACTGGATTATTCACTGTAGCACTGTTTGTTGACCTTAGACAGACAAGCAGATATTTCTCCAGCAAATGGGTTTATCCGGGAACAACACAGAATTGCAAAGCCGGATATGCAAGTCCAGAGAACAAAGGAGGGGGCAAGTTCTTTTCTAGAGGAAAGAGGCCATGCGGGTGGGAGGTAGGGAGAGCTGTTATAAACTGTCTATTGGAGGAAGTTAGCAGTGAAGTGGCTTTTCATTGGCTGAGTGGTGGCCAGGCAAGGAGAAGACCCTCCTCCTTCCTGTTGGAGGGATAGAGCAGAAAAACATCTTTCTGTTTGGGGTGACTGACAATGAGTAATAGTGCCTGACAGCTCCCCCACAGGCCCTCCTAAATCCAATTTAAATGAGGTTTCTGTTTATTGATCTTCAGTTTCTAATGACAAAATATTGGAATGACCAAATGACCAAAATACACAGGGAAATGAAAAAATTTTGGAATGTCCGTATAATGGGCCACAATGCAGCCATCAAAATACAGCAGAGTTTTATGTTAAAAAAACTAAGATACTCCAAACATGATAATTTGTAAAATACTGAACCAGAAACCTTTACTCCCTTTTCTGCATTTTTTTACTTTTCTTCGAGAAAAGTAAAATAAAATGAAAAAATGTAAATGAATTTCAAATTAAATCCAAAATTGTTCTATTTGCTTACTTAAATTACTATCAATATTACTTAAGTTATACTATAATTACTACTGACACTAAAAACTTCCTAAAAATGAAAAAAAAAAAAAAGTCCCTCCAACGGGCAGACCTTCAAATTTCTAATAAAAAAAGTTGGAAGTGAAAACCAAATCTGTGCAGCCATTTAAAACTGTAAATTGTTCTTATTTTAAAGGCAGTAAATGATTTTTTCATTTATTTTTAATAAAGAAAAAGCATATTTTTTTCATAAAAATATCACAGAGCAACATATCAATTAACCAAGTAAAAAAAATTCAACATTTCAGTGATTTATCCTCTGCATTCCCAGCCTACCCTCGGCTGGGTCAGTTCCTGGGTCACAGGTCCAGCGGATGGAAACGCACACGGACAGGCAGTGGAGGCAGGGCTCTGTCAGTGCTGCCTCCCTTTATTGTTAAAAAGTGTTTACAGTGTGTTGAGGTCTGATTCCTACTCACTTTGGTTTCATTGTCCGTATTTGTTCTATCTCCATGGACTAAACGTTTTTAAAATTTAGTTTCACTTTCATTTGTTTTTTATTTCTGATAAAGATGCATTGGAACTTGAAGCAAACATAATCAATGGGAGGGGCTAGAGCTTCAGGAAGTTCCTGAACTGGATGTGATGGCGAGAACCCTACAGGAAGAACTCTATGTTTACAGTAAAGCTCTAGGGTTCTAACTTCCCCTTCCACTAACTTCCTTTTCCCTTCTATAAACGCCCCTCCACCTTGGCACGCAGGCCAGGCAGTACATCTGCATGGCCATGTCTGCATGCACTTGGTTGCAACCCTTTCATTTTCCCAAATAAATCCTTTTGGTGATGAAACACCTAGTGGATATTTTTCAGTCAACATTTCTAATGTTTTCCTTCAAATACTCAGACAAACTATAGGGTATTTTAATGTCTCTAAAATGTTTTCTGATTCCTTTTGTACGCTTTAGCTGTAAGAAATTCCGTATTTCACACTTCCTAATAAAACATGACAGGGCCGGCCTAGTGGCGCTGTGGTTAAGCGCTGGCTTGGGAAGCCAGTGGGCCCCGTTCAGTCCCACATGTGAGGGCCAGTGACACTGCCCTCAAAAAAAAATTTAAAAATAAATAAATAAATAAATAAAAAATAAAACATGACATATTCAAATTCCACATATTCAAATAAGTAAGACATTTCTAAATTTCAGTAGTTCCCCCATTAAGTCTTCTGTACAGTACACTAAATAGCAAGTTCCTTCAGAGAGGATATAGTAAATGTGATTTGTTTATGATGAAACGTCATTAATATGACAACTCCCAGCAATCTGGATAACAGTATTTTGGGAACTCACAACCAACTGCTGAAAACAACATCCAGCACAGAACCATATACAGGGAATACTCAAAATTTTTCTTAACTTTAAAGGATCTCACCCCATTATCAGGTGTCTTTATTCTGGTATCCATGTATTATGAGATATCAAATCTCTTTCACTCATTTAGAGCCCAAATGAACTTCAAACTCAAAGCCCTACAAATCCCATCAAAAAGGCTAAGAAAGGTTCAAAAATTCCAGATTCTTCCATCTATTACATCAAGCACTGTGCAAGAACCAAAAAGAAAAAAGCTCACTGCTATTAAAGGATCAACATGACACTGAGGACTAAGCAATTTCCCTTAGGAGCTCAAAGCTTCAGGAAACACTGCTGGCCGAGGTAATTGAGCTATTGAACGTGAAAAGCTCCTCCTGGTTAATGCCTTCCTACCAGCGGAAGTGAAGGCCAGGGTTTATCAGCACTCCTCTAGCTGAGCAAGCCCCAGCCAGCCCAGGAGGAATGTTCAGTCTTCCAAAAACGGACCAACAAAAAATGTTCTACTCCTTTCAAAATGCTATTTCTGTCTCCCTTGGCTCATGGTTCCCTTCTACATGTAAGAGAGCACTGATAGCATCTTATAATAAAGAAGGCAATTTAATCCATTCACTTGTTAGATAGATCAAGACTTTGCCTCTCCCAGTTCGCACATGACAGAGTATGGCCCAGCAAGAAATAACAATGGCAGCAACTATTTGTGAAGCATTTAACATGTGCCAAAGAAGGCACATACATCATACTCAACAGCCTTGGCAAGCTAAGTATTATTAACCACATAAAGAAATCAAAGCAGGGGCCGGCTGAGTGGCTCAGTTGGTTAAGAGTTGGCTTAGAGCGCGGGCTCTGAGCAACAGGGCCGCCGGTTCGATTCCCACATAGGCCAGTGATGCTGTGCCTGAGCTGAGCTGCCAACAGGTGGTAGGATGGCCCAGCTGGTGAGAGCACGTGTTCCTAACAACAAGGCTGCTGGTTGGACTCCTGCATTGGATCAACTAAGATTGAACACAGCACCTTGAGCTTAGCTGCCCTGAGCTGCTGACGGGCAGCCGGATGGCGACTGGACTTGGAGCTGAGTTAGCTTCGCCCTCCACAACTAAGACTGAAGGACAACTTGACTGTTCCTCTTCCCCAATTCCCCAACACTATTCCCCTTTCCCAATTCCCCAATAAAATCTTTAAAAAAATTAATAAATGTAAATTTATTGACAGTCTTCATATCAGGGCCAGAGGGGCAAGTCAGGGACCTCTGTGAAGGGTACAGGATTACAGGTGCTTTAGTAACCCCTAGCCCTGACAGGGGGTACTCCCAGGCACTGCAGGAATTGTGCCACATTTGCCTTCCTGCTGAAGACGTTATCCAATAGCATGCTTTCTAAATGCGAGCTAGCAACTCACCTCTCAGGCTTAAAAACCATTCTCCAGACAAAGGTTATCAAAGAGGATGAAGAATTCCCAAAGAAAAGGGAAGAAATAATTCAACAAGAAAACAAGGAAATAAACATTTCTAAATTGTCTCAGGAGAAAATTCATGTCAAGAGGTTGAGGGGCAGAAGGCTCCAACAGGAGGAAACAAAAAAAGAGCAACGTGGAGAATAAACAGGAAGCGCCTCGCCACCAGCAGGAGGCGGGCCCTTCATTTTCCCAGAGGAGACGTAGCTGGTCACCCTCTATAAGGACACGGTTAAGGCAGCTTGCCAACTGCCACCCACTCCAGCTGGTTAATTAGGGGTGAGCCACATACCGGAAGAGACTTGGAAAGTCTTTCTAAGGAAACAAAACTCTAAAGGCCTTGAAGGGCCTAGGGGCTGGGGAGGCGTTTAGTAACAATATTGATTATCTCTCTTCTTCCAATTGATAGCAGAGACTTTAGAAAAGGCGGAATGTGAACGGCTGTCAATAAATTGGAGTTGACTTTCCAGATCATGTTGGAACATTCCTCTCCTTCCCCTATCCTAATTCACCCTATGGGTGTCAGTCTCAAAGCGTTTACTGCCTTCCAGCCAGGCACACAGCGTTCTAAAGGCTTCGTCCATCTGCTTCCATTGGACTATTATAGAAGCCAGGGAGGGGCAGGGGCCACGTATGCTCCTGGCTGCACGCGGCCCCGGCATGCTGCCTGGCAGTACTGTGAGGAGCAAGCCTATGAACGATGGCAGCTCTCGGCTGGCTGGAGTGCCCTCCACAGGGAGGCAGGAAGGACACGCTTGTCTTAGCGCTTGCCAACCTGAGTGTGAGAGCTTAAAACTGAAAACAGAGGAAGAGAGAGAAAAATTCCTGGACAAAATGGGGAAACAATGTAAGCAATGATATGAGAAGAAAAACAATGGGAGAGGTGGCTATTAACTCGCAAGAGAAAATATCTGAGACTTAAGTTGCCAATATCTTATAATAACTTCTGACCTCTATAATAGATATCCAAGATAAATTTAAAATTTATGGTTTTTGTAAAATAAATAAGAAACGATCTCTACCTATGAAAATCTGCGTTTAGTGGATTTCTGACTGCAGTACAGTATGTGAATGGATGGGCAAATCTCATTGAAACCTTAAAAGGGGAAGTAGGATGGTAGTGTGTCTCAAAATGATATTCCCCAGCAGAAATCCACAAACCACACTAGATAACTTCTGAACGAGGAGAAGAGAGTAACGGATATGCTGCAGCTGCTGCAATGCCCTCAGCCTGCTCAGTAATGGGGAGTGGATCGTTTTCTTGACTCAGATCCCGAAACTGGCATGATGATAATGATGTTAGAGAGAGGGAACTTCAAGCACCTCGGCATTTGCTGTCTATCACATTTATCTTAAGGGGGAAGGGTAGAAAATATGGCAAATTCTTGCTGACAGTTTCATCCTAAAACGATGAGGGAACTACTATACTGGACTTAATCCGGACCAAAAGACAGACGAGTTGAAAAACTCAAAGGGTCTCAAAAAGGAAGTGACCATGTAATCTTTGAAAGTAGGAGCCAACAGTTAAGTGATGCCGGAAGGAGGCAGTGAAGAGAGCAAGTCCTAGATGTGACACCAGTAATCCCGATTAAAGACCCAGTTCTGCCACAGCCATGCGCTCTCGGGCCAGTCGCAACTCTTCATGCCAGCTGCCTACCTCCCAAGATCAAATAATTGGCTATCTGTGAAAGTAAACCTTACTACCCTTATTTAAGTACCACCAGGCCTGTAACAAAATTAGCTATATTATGCTAAGTGAAATCAGCCAGACAGAGACAAGAGAAATGCCACATGATTTCACTTATATGTGGAATGTAAAAAACAAAATAAGCAAACAAAACAGAAACAAAGTCATAGATACAGAAAACATTTTTGATGGTTGCCAGATGACAGGGAGGTTAGGGGGATGGGTGGAAAAGGAGAAGGGATTAAAAAATACAAACTGGATGCTGTAAAATAGTCACAGGGATGCATAAGGAATACAGTCAGTAATACTGTAATAACTAGGTATGGTGTCAGAGGGGTATTAAACTTACCAGGGTGATCACTTCATTAGTTGTATAAATGTCTAATCACTATGTTGTACAACAGAAACTAATATAATATTTTTTGTCAAATGTAATTGAAAAATAAATTATTTAAAAAACAAAACTCAATAAGCTATTAACAATAGCTAATATTTATCATGTATTGAGTTCTAACCACCAGCTACTGACTGAGTTTTATAGGAATTGTCAAGTCCTCTCGATGGCCCTAGGAGATCAATATTCTTATTATCCCCATGTTATAGATGAGAAAACTAAGATTTCCAACTGTTAAATAACTACCCAATGTCCCCAAACAAGAAAAATGGTGGAGCCTGAATCAGAACCCAGTTTTTCTAACTCTGGAGAGCCCACATTTTTATCCATTGTGTTACAGTGCTTTGAAAATGTACACATCACAAAATTTAAATCTCATAATCTAAAATTCTGGAGAGGACAGATGCTGGTATTTTTTCAAGAAATCCACAAAAGTAGGATTCTGACCATCAATTATGCAATTAATTATAAACTACTCCAATTCCAATTTTAAAAGGGAACAAAGACTAGTATGGTTGCACAACATTCTCCAACGAGATGCATGTTAAAAGGATGCCCACAAATACACACATGGACAAAGAAAGTGGTCACAGTAAAAAAAGATAATAGAGGGGCCGGCCGAGTGGCGCGCTGGTTAAGCGTTGGCTTGGGAAGCCAGCGGCCCTGGTACAGATCCCACATATGAGGGCCAGTGACACTGCCCTAAAAAAAAAAAAAAAAAAAAAAAAAAAAAAAGATTAATAGAGTGGTGGTTCTGACCTAAAGAAAAGTGCCAGGAAAGTCACAGCCTACAATGAGCCAAGGCCTGTTTATAAAGCCAAAGAGAATAAAAAAGGCTTTGTGAGAACTGTCTAGATCAATTCTTACTTATTCCATTTCTCTATCAACAAGTACAGTCTTCAGCTTGAAGAGAGGAAGAAGAAGCCTATGTGTGGCAAGCAAGGACTGAAGCTCCAAATATTATAGCACATCCCTAATTACTCTAAACCAGCTTGCCTCCAGAATAACGTGCTCGTCCTGAGCACTGGGGGTCCCCAGGAGCGTGTGCTGGAGCATTTAAAGCTGAGCAGGCTGCCAAAACCTGAGGAGGGCAGGGTCCAAATTTCACAAAGGGAGGATCGGGGCTGGCCAAGTGGCACATTGGTTAAGAGAGGGCTTGAGGGGCCGGCCGAGTGGCGCAGTGGTTAAGCGCTGGCTTGGGAAGCCAGCGGCCCCGGTTCGGGTCCCACATATGAGGGCCAGTGACACTGCCCTCAAAAAAAAAAAAAAAAAAAAAAGAGAGGGCTTGGGATGCCAGGGACCTGGTTCGAATCCCACATATGAGGGCCAGTGACACTGCCCTCTACAGCTAAGATGGTGAACAACAGCTCCACCTGGAGCTGGGCTGCAGTGAGTCCCCAGGAAGGCATAGCTGCAGCCGCTGCTGCAGTGGGCTGCCAAAGGCTACAGTGAGTGGCCAGCAGCCAGTGTGAGCAGCTGGCAGTTGGTGTGAGCTGCCAAGAGCCGCTGTGAGTGGCCGTCCAGAGGCCAGCAACCAATCTGCCTCACCCAGAAAGAGCGCAATGATACCAACATGGGCCAGTGAAGCAACGCCTTCCGCAACTAGACTGAAGAACAAAAGGACAGCAACTTGTCTGTTCCCCTCCCCCAATTCCCCAATAAAATCTTTTTAAAAAAAAGAGCAAGGGGCTTTAGAGTCAGACAGACAAGGGTTTGAATACCAGGTTTTATCACTTGCTGTTTGGAATGCATGAAAGTTTCTGAACTTCTTTGGGCCTTAATTTCTACATCCATAAAATGGGAGTAACATCCCATAGAATTGTAAGAGGGGAGAAAAGGCAATGTTTGTAAAGTTTTTGGCACACGATTAAAGCTCAACAAATGATAGTGAACATAAAACAAGGTCAAGTGCAAGAAAATCAGTTTTAGAAGCACCAGATGAAATTTAACAGAAACACATAATAAAAAACGTAAGGATTTCAGCTGCCTTAAATCTGAGTCAAGTTTGTATTGTCAAAACTGATTGCGAGGGCCAGCCGAGTGGCTCAGTTGGTTAAGAGCTTGCTCAAGAGTGCGAGCTGAGCTCTGACCAACAACAGTGTGATGCCCAGCCCGAGCTGAGCTGCCATTGAGCTGCCAACAGGTGGAAGGATGGCTCAGCTAAAAAAAAAAAAAAAAAAAAGACTGCGAATTAGGAGCACATTACAGAACAAGTAAACCCAAAACAAGAAGGCCCATCAGCCTTGTAACACTGTCTGCGGCTCTGAGTGCTAATCTTTAGGAAAGTCACTGGCAAATTGAAATCAGCCCAGGAAAAGATCAGAAGCTTTGAAAACAAAGTAACAGCTGCTTCCTGGTTCTACATTCCCTCCACTTCACACAACTGAAGCTACTTGACAACTGCTTCCATTCCCTAATGGCTAACACTACCCCCATCTTCATCTCTGTCTCCCCACACACCCTTCAAATTCAATTTTGCCCATGTCAAATGGACCTGACAGGAGCGACTTCATGACTTCTGGCCCGAAACTCCCAGAATTGACATGTCAGGCCTGTAGCTGCTAATCTGGTCCTGGCCTGCAGATTAGACCTGCTGCTGCTGATCTAATCTGATCTACACCAAAATTAACCTGCTTTCTTCCTGAGACTGAGCCCCACAACTTGTGCCCTCGGTAACTGAATCCTGAGTCTGTCGCATATTCAAGAAACTGGGACTCTCCCTAAATGTCTCCATTTCTCCTTCAAAAGTATACAGCTAGCCAGGAGACTACCATTAGGCTATGTCATTCATCTCACACCTCAGCCGGTTCAAAATCAGGTAAACCCAGGACAACTGTATTAATGCTCATAAAATAACACAAGCAGATCAGGTTATTGTAACTAACAGGCCATTTGCAAACCTACAAGAATGAAGCCTGGAAAAGCTGTCTGCAATCTGGCCATCCTCACAGCAGTGCCCCATTTTCGATTCCAATTAGAACTGGGCTCAGCTCCCTGGAAGGACCTAGAGAGTAAAATCTGGTAACTCCTAGGTCTAGATTCTCAGGGCAACTGACATTGGAGTAACACAAGTTTCCCTGGGGAATGCAGCCTTGTCCAGGCAGGCAAGCAGGCAGGCTTTCCCAGCTGAATCAGAACACCCTGTCTTCTTTCATGAATACTCCCTCAGCAGCTAGCGTCTCTGGGGAATGCCACCTGCAGTGGACATCAGGTGTCTCAATATCGCTGCCAGCCATGCTAAAATCCTGGTTCCATTTCCGTTTCTCAAGGAGACAAAGGCTCTTTTTTTTTTTTTAACCGCTGTTGCTAAGAGCTCAGCTCGCACTTTTTTTTAAAAAAAGATTTTATTGGGGAATTAGGGGAGGGGAACAGCATTGGGGAACTGGGGAAGGGGAACAGACAAGTTGCTGTCCTTTTGTTCTTCAGTCTAGTCGTGGAGGACGTTGCTTCACTGGCCCATGTTGATATCGTCATTGCGCTCTTCTCAGGTGAGGCAGATCGGTCACCAGCCTCTGGATGGCCACTCACAGTGGCTCCTGGCAGCCCACACCGGCTGACGGCCACTCACTGTAGCCTATGTCAGTCCACTGCAGCAGGGGCTGCAGCTATGCCATCCCTGGGGACTCACAGCAGCCCAGCTCCGGAGCTGTTGTTCACCATCTTAGCTGTAGAGGGCAGTGTCACTGGCCCTCGCATGTAGGATCTGAACCAGGGCCACTGGTGTCCCAAGCCAGCTCTTAACCAATGTGCCACTCGGCCGGACCTCTGCTCTTTCTTTAAATGAAAGAAACCATGGCTCAGGACTTGCTCTTGTTGCTGGCTGGTGGTGTGGAGACTGCGTTCTGAGAACCAAATGCTCTAGATGGACAATATTTCAAGTCATGCCCAGGACTGTACTGGGAACGCGGGGAGATGCTATACATATGGGTCTTTTCACACAACATTCAGTGCTTTGTCCTATGCAAAAACCTCCGGATTCTCCTACAGATTAGGCCTCAACTGGATCTCACAGGTGAAATAGTCAGGAGCTTAAAATAGATGGCAATTCACATTCTAACAAATTATTAAAGCAGATACATTCTGTAACCAAGAAATGGTACTTATGTAAGAGATTCTAGGCTCAAGAGCAGGAGCCAAACTAGAAATAACACCTATTCTCTTTCCTTTGCCTCACCAGCTGCACTATTTACTAAATGGATTAAAACCTGAAAAGTGCTTAGAATAATGCTTAGCCATGGTGTTTTTTTTTTTTACTGTGGTAAAATATACATATTTATCATTTCTACCATTCATAAGTACACAATTCAGTGGCATTCCATACATTCATAATGTTGGGTAACCATCATCACTATCTACACCCAAAACTTTTTCATCACCCCCAGCAGAAACTCTGTAGCCATTAAACAATAACTCCCCTTTCCCATAATCCCCCAGCCCAGTATTCTTTCTGTCTCTATGAGTTTGCCTATATTTAGGTATCTCCTAAGTGAAATCATACACTTATATTTCTGTGTCTGGCATATTTCAGTAAGCATAATGTTTTTAAGGTCCATCCATGCTGTAGCATGTATCTAAATGTCATTCTTTTTTTTTTTGAGGGCAGTGTCACTGGCCCTCATATGTGGGACCCGAACCGGGGCCACTGGCTTCCCAAGCCAGCGCTTAACGACCGCGCCACTTGGCCGGCCCTGTATATCAGTTTTTAATCTATTCACCTATCCACTGACACTTGGGTTGCTTCTATCTTTTAGCTATTGCGAATAGCATTGCAATGACATGGATATACAGTATTTACTTGAGTGCCTGCTTCAGTTTTTTTGGATATACACCTAGGGGCACAATTGTTGGGTCCTATGGTGGGTCTAGGTTTAATCTCTGGAGAAGCTGCCAGACTTTTCCACAGTGGCTGCTTTACTTTCCATCATATTCCCATTGGCAATGCCAGCGCCTGTCCTGTTTTTTTTAGTCACAGCCCTCCTGGCAGGCACTGCTTAGCCAACATTATTATCACAAATTCTCATGTGTGTTTTTACCAGTATTTGTAGTACTATAAGGACAGTGTGACAACAATCAGAGGCTCTGACTAGTTTTCAAGTTCAAGTGGTCCTAGCAGTTTCATTCAAAACTCAAGCTTCCAGTTGTTTCTAATTTTCTCACAAAATCACCTTAAGCTAGCATTTCCCTAGCTTGATATCAACTAGAAAAGAAAGTGACACTTTGGGTGGCTAAAGGGAAAGAAAAAAAAAAAAAAAAGAAAAGAAAAAAATACTTGGGCCGGCAGAGTGACACGGTGGTTAAGCACTGGCTTGGGAAGCCAACAGACCCAGTTCAGGTCCCACATGAGGGCCAGTGATACTGCCCTCAAAAAAAAAAAAAAAAAATACTTCTTATAACAATTCCAAATAATGTAGAGTTTTACCAATAAACAAAATGGCTCACTGGCTTCAGTTCAAGGAATATCAAAATATCAAATGGTTTTTCCAAAACATTTAAAATGCTAACATAGGGCCGGCCGAGTGGCGCATTTGTTAAGAGCTGGCTTGGGACACCAGCTCTGAGCAGCTGGACCCCGGTTCGGATCCCACATATGAGGGCCAGTGACACTGTGCCCTCTACAGCTAAGATGGTGAACAACAGCTCCACCTGGAGCTGGGCTGTGCGAGCCCTGGTGATGGAGTGGGCTGCAGCCCCTGCTGCAGTGGACTGCCATAGGCTACAGTGAGTGGCCGGCAGCCAGCGTGAGCGGCTGGCAGCCAGCGTGAGCTGAAAACAGCCGCGGTGAGTGCCCATCCAGAGGCTGGCGACTGAACGCAATGATGATACCAACATGGGCCAGTGACGCAACATCCTCCACAACTAGACTGAAGAACAAAAGAATAGCAAGTTGTCTGTTCTCCTTCCCCAGTTCCCCAATAAAAATCTTTTTTAAAATAAATAAATAATAAAATGTTAATATAACAGGATTTAATTTTTTAAAACAAAAGTATATTGGAACACCCTGTATATTTTAATCTTGCTGGCTATATCACTTTTGCTTCATTGTTGTTGTTTTTTTGAGGGCAGTGTCACTGGCCCTCACATGTGGGACTGAACCGGGGCTGCTGGCTTCCGAAGCCAGCTTTAACCACCGCGCCACTCGGCCGGCTCTTTTTTTTTTTTTTAGCTGAGCCATCCTGCCACCTGTTGGCAGCTCAACGGCAACTCAGCTCGGGCTGGCCTCGAACCGCTGATGCTCAGAGCTCAGCTTGCACTCTTAAGGGAGCTCTTAACCAACTGAGCCATTTGGACGGCCCTATATCACTTTTAAATCTCTTATCTAGCCAGAAATACCATTTTCACTTTATTTGGGGAGTTTCCCAGGCATGGGTGAGCTAAAGTCTCAGTGAGACAAACGGCCTTTCCCAAATAAAACTGTTTTCTTTGTTCACTTATTGTGCTCAAGCTGAAATTTCAGGCATTTCTCTCAGTAACTCTTTTTCTTCCTTTGTGATCTAAGAAAGAGAAAATTTAGAAATACAGAAAGTAAAAACAAGGGGGAAAACCATTTTTTGAAAGTTTTCTTCCTCAACTTTTAGACTTGGCAAAAGCTGAGAAAGAAAATCTAGTAATAGCTTAAGTACAGACAAAAACATAAGCAAAGAGAAGTACCATGGGAAAAATAATTTAAAAAGCTGTAGTTTCATCCTACTTATTGGTGTAGAAGCATACTTGTGTACTTCCCCACTATACTGATGATAATATTTTAAAAATTCAATTCTATATATAGGAAACTGAAGACTGGTTTTATAAAGGCAAAGAGCAGACCTACAACATTTTAAGAGGTACAACCCGAGAACTATATGAACCCTGAAGTTCACTAACCCCATTAAAGGACATAATTTCTTTCTTAAATAAATGTACAATAAGCAACTAGGAACAATGTAGCCACATCTCTGCAGACAAAGCTGTGAGTGACAAAAATGTTCAACCTACAAATGCCAAGAGAGAGCTGTTTCTGGTATATATGTACACAGGCGTGTCACACGTAGACACACGTGGTCTCCATGTGTATGTACACAGGCATGTCACACATAGACACGTGGTCTGTGGTGTGTATGTACACAGGCGTGTCACACACTGAGACCAACATGTTCTCTGGTATATACGTACACAGGCGTATCACACACGGAAACACAGTTAACATAACATGAATGAACCTTACTAGAGAGATCTGCATTTAATCAGAAGAGTTTGAGTCTCAGTGCTGCCTTTCTGGGTAGATTACTTGACAAACACTGAACATCTTTCCTATATCATAAGGATAACCATCCGAAGCAAAACATTACCAGCACTTCATGGGGTGAGTGAGGAATACGTAAGTTCAATATAGCTTCCCTTATTCTGTTTTTTTTCAAAGATTTTATTGGGGAATTGGAGGAGGAGAACAGTATTGGGGAATGCGGGAGGGGACCAGCCAAGTTGTTGTTCTTCAATCTTTGTTGTGGAGGGCTCCAGTCACCATCTGGCTTCCCGATGGCAGCTTGTGGCCTCTAAGCTCAAGGTGCTGTGTTCAATCTTAGTTGCAGGTGGGTGTAGCCACCATTCCATGCGGGAGTTGAACCAGCAGCCTTGTTGTTAAGAGCGCACGCTCTATCCTCTGAGCAATCCGGGTGGCAGCTCAGCTCAAGGTGCTGAGTTCAGTCTTTTGTTGCAGGTAGGCATAGCCCACCATCGAACAGGCAATCTTGTTGTTACACCAGCTGAGCCATTCTGCCACCTGTTGGCAGCTCAGCAAAGCTCAGCTCAGGCGCAGTGTTCACTGGCCCATGTGGGAATCGAACCAGCGGCCCCGTTGCTCAAAGCACGTGCTCTAAGCCAACTCTTAACCAACTGAGCCACTTGGCTGGCCCGTTTCCCTCATTCTTTAGCAAACATATTTTGCAGTCTCACAATGTGCACTAAAGACACAGGAGGTCTGAGTGCCTGCATTCACTGTGTGTAAGAGGTCTTCCTCCTTGGTGGGTACCCCACAATTCAAGAAATGCATAGAGAGAACTAGAGAGGAATTCCTCAAGGACAGAGAACCCCCAATCCATGCTGAACAAGAACCTGGCACAGAGCAATAGACAATAAATGATTGCTGAAGAAATGAACAAACTATATTTCATTTGTGCTCTGTAAAACCTTCCTTTCGGTCCACGTTAACCTGAAAGGAAAAGGGACTGATACATAATAATCACCTCGCTCACTGGAGGAATAGAGACACTTCATAGCAACCCTCAGAAACATCTGGAGGGGAAAGCAAAAATGACACTTCCTATTATCATTCCATGGCAGGCCTCAGTAGTGTTCTGCTTGTCATCTAAAATCCCCCATTTCTGGGCTGGCCGAGTGGCGCGGTGGTTAAGTGCTGGTTTGGGAAGCCAGCAGCCCCGGTTTGGGTCCCACATACGAGGGCCAGAGACACTGCCCTCAAAAAAAATAAAATTAAATAAAATTAAATACCCCTATTTCTAGGGCCAGCCGACTAGCTCAGCTGGTTAAGAGCTTGCTCAAGAGTGACAGCTGAAGGGCCGACCAAGTGGCTCAGTTGGTTAAGAGCTTGCTCAAGAGTGCGAGCTCTGAGCAACAGGGTTACCGGTTGGATTCCTGGCCCGAGCTGAGCAGCCGCTGAGCTGCCAACAGATGGCAGGATGGCTCAGCTCAAAACAAAAAAGGGGAGGTAAAATCCCCCCTCTCCGCCCCCCCCCGCCCCCGTTTCTAAAAAGCCCTGCAAAGGCTGTCGAAATGACTTTTATCCTTTGTTATGGTTAAGCTGCAAAATAATTAAGTTTTAGACTAGAGTTTTTCAGTACGTGAAGTCTATTTCTAAAATCAGTATTTGAGAACACATATTTGAATACCAAATGTATTAACCAAAGACCTATATTTAACTAAAAAAGTAGGAAATGGCCAAATTTGCATTCATCTTTTTTTTCCCCCTTCAGTACAAACCACTGACGTTTCTTGGCAATCACAATGCTTACACTGTATGAAGCAAACACCCTTACAAGTCTCTCTGCATTCATCTTAAATACTGGGTTCTCAGCACTTCACATCCTAAACCGTATAGAGAGAGCATGCAGCACTTTTTACAATATGTCACTGGCTTTAATTGTAAAAAAACAAATGGTGTGGGACTGGCCAGGTGGCTCGTTGGTTAACAGTTGGCTTGGGAGCACGAGCTCTGAGCAGCAGGGCCCCAGTTCGGATCCCACATAGAGGGCCAGTGACGCTGCACCCTCTACAGCTAAGATGGTGAACAACAGCTCGACCGGGAGCTGGGCTGCTGTGCGTCAACAGCGACAGTGTAGGCTGAAGCCCCTGCTGCAGTGGGCTGCCATAGGCTACAGTGAGTGGCTGGCAGCCAACGTGAGTGACCATCTAATGGCTGGCGGCCGATCTGCCTCACTTGGGAAGAGCGCAATGATCATAATACCAACATGGGCCAGTGAAGCGACGTCCTCCACAACTAGCCTAAAGAATAAAAGGACAGCAACTTGTCTGTTCCCCTTCCCCAATTCCCCAATGCTGTTCCCTCCCCCAATTCCCCCAATAAAATCTTTAAACAAAAAACAAACAAAAGGCCGGCCGAGTGGCGCATTGGTTAAGCGCTGGTTTTGGGATGCCAGCGGCCCCGGTTCGGATCCCACATGAGGGCCAGTGACACTGCCCTCTACAGCTAACATCAGCTCCACCTGGAGCTGGGCTGTGCGAGCCCCGGTGATGGTGTGGGCTGCAGCCCCTGCAGCAGTGGGCTGCCATAGGCTACAGTGAGTGGCCCGCAGCCAGCGTGAGCGGCTGGCAGCCAGCGTGAGCTGCCAACAGCTGCAGTGAGCGACATCCAGAGGCCGGCGACCGATCTGCCTCATACGGGAAGAGTGCAATGACGATACCAACAGTGAAGCAACATCCTCCGCAACTAAACTGAAGAACAAAAAGACAGCAACTTGTCTGTTCCCCTTCCCCGATTTCCCAACACTGTTCCCCTCCGACAATTCCTCAATAAAATCTTAAAAAAACAAAAAAAAAACAAAAAACAAAAACAAAAAACCATATGGTGTTGTAGATAATCTAAAAAGCCTAGTTTTATTTTTTATTTTTTATTTTTTAAAGGTTTTATTGGGGAATTGGTGGAGGGGAACAGCGTTGGGGAATCGGGGAAGGGGAACTGACAAGTTGCTGTCTTTTTGCTCTTCAGTTTAGTTGCGGAGGACGTTGCTTCACTGTTGGTATCGTCATTGCGCTCTTCCCGGATGAGGCAGATCGGTTGCTGGCCTCTGGATGTCGCTCATCGCGGCTCTTGGCAGCTCACGCTGGCTGCGGGCCACTCACTGTAGCCTATGGCAGCCCACTGCTGCAGGGGCTGCAGCCCACACCATCACCGGGGCTCGCACAGCCCAGCTCCAGGTGGAGCTGTTGTTAGCTGTAGAGGGCAGTGTCACTGGCCCTCACGTGGGATCCGAACCGGGGCCGCTGGCATCCCAAAACCAGCGCTTAACCAATGCGCCACTCAGCCGGCCCAAAAGCCTAGTTTTAAAAAGACTAATTTTAGTAATGTGTATCATGTAATAATGATGTCTATCAAAGTAAATGCAGGGCCAGCCGAGTGGAGTGGTGGTTAAGAGCTGGCTTGGAAAGCCAGCAGCCCAGGTTCGGATCCCACATATGAGGGCTAGTGACACTGTCCTCTTTAAAAAAAAAAGTAGGGCCGGCCGAGTGGCGCGGTGGTTGAGCGCTGGCTTGGGATGCCAGCGGCCCCGGTTCGGGTCCCACATGTGTGGGCCAGTGACACTGCCCTCAAAAAATAAATAAATAAATAAATAATTGGGGATTCCAAATTTTTTAAAAAAATAAAAATAAATTTAAAAAAAAAGTAAATGCAAAGATGAGCCAGTTGTTCAAGCAACAAACAAGTCATTAATATATTAATGCCTCAAGACACTGCAGTACTAAAGTCATAGATGGCTCTCTTTAGATTATGCCCATCAATTCTGAGAATAAATTCTGGTTTCACAATAGTTCTATAAGCACAGTCACATCTGTGCCACCTGTACTGGATAAAAAGACAAGAACTGTGCATGTGTGTTTTCGATGAGTTTGGTATTTCAGAGAAAACCAGTGCATATACCTGTCTTTCCCAGGCAAAAAAGGAATACATTTCTCAGAAGCAAAAATTCAAGAAAAAAGTTTCCTCTAATATACTGTTTTAGTCTCAGCATTTTATAGTCTGGACTAAGAGATAACCAATCCTTCATAAACACACAGTTCCCCCCACAAGCTCTCGAGCTTCTCCGTCTCCCACCACCATCACCCCATCCCCATACCATCTCAGCTAGGTTCTCAAGAGGCTTCTTCAGAATCAGATATGCAAATGCTCACTCCAGTAGGTACGGGCCCTCCAGCACTGAAGGGCGCAGGCTAAACTGTCTGTTCTAGGAACATATGCTGCTACTCAGAAGAAAGAGGAATAAAAACGGTGACTATCGCAGTGGTCAAGAAGAGCAACCAAGGAGCTCCTGAGTGGAGGTGTGTATAGTGATTGGTTTGGAAAAAGAAAGTGCCGCCAGTTGTCTGAGACACCATGGCAGGATGGTAGGTCAGGGGTAAAGTGGCTGAAATTTCACTGGAGGATTTTAGTATCTGAACAAATAATTAGTTAGGGGCTGTAACGTCTCATCTTGACACTGCAATGGACCAGCCATTCTGCTATAAAATGGGGTTTTATATTTAGAAAATGAAGTTGGAGTATCCCAACATTACTACATCTTTTCCAATACAGTGAAGGTACACAAGTCAGAAAATGAAACTCAAATATATTGATCTACAATGAGTTTTGTTACCCCCGCAAACAGTTCAGCTCCATTCTAAAGCAAGACCTATCTCGGGCCGGCCAAGTGGCGCGCGGTGGTTAAGAGCTGGCTTGGGACGCCAGCGGCCCCGGTTCGGGTTCCACATATGAGGGCCAGTGACACTGCCCTCAAAAAATAAAATAAGGGCCGGCCGAGTGGCGCATTGGTTAAGCGCTGGTTTTGGGATGCCAGTGGCCCCGGTTCGGATCCCACATGAGGGCCAGTGACACTGCCCTCTACAGCTAACAACAGCTCCACCTGGAGCTGGGCTGTGCGAGCCCCGGTGATGGTGTGGGCTGCAGCCCCTGCTGCAGTGGGCTGCCATAGGCTGCAGTGAGTGGCCCACAGCCAGCGTGAGCGGCTGGCAGCCAGCGTGAGCTGCCAATAGCCGCGATGAGCGACATCCAGAGGCCAGCGACCGATCTGCCTCATCCGGGAAGAGCAATGATGATACCAACCGTGAAGCAACATCCTCCGCAACTAAAACTGAAGAACAAGAAGACGGCAACTTGTCTGTTCCCCTTCCCCGATTCCCCAACGCTGTTCCCCTCCACCAATTCCCCAATTCCCCAATAAAATCTTAAAAAAAAATAAATAAATAAAAAATAAAATAAAATAAAATAAAAAATAAAGCAAGACCTATCTTACTTTCAATTCATTAATAAGAACTTCAGGTCAGGTTCCTTGGAAAAAACCTCCAGGTTCCTTCAAGTTCACATAACTAAGTCCAAGACGCTTGAGGTGCTCAGAAATTTTAACAGTAAAATTCTCACATCCAAATGAGATTTTTACCTAATTGCTAATTATAATATCACTAGTTACTGGCAATAACAAAAATAGTGAGAATTTTTCACCTTTCCCTCCTCTCCTTTCCCTGGCTGGAAGACCTCAACTTAACATTATGAATCCCTGGGTCCTTGACGTATGGTTACTTCCAGAGGGACAGATGACATTTAGCACAGGACATGTGAGGCTGTGGGAAAAGGGAAGTTCTTGGCCACAAGAACTAGGACAAAACCTCTGCCCTTGGGAAAAATGCCAAAAATCTCTAAAGTCTACTGCAAAGCAATTACATTTGTAGCTTTAAAAGGTTTCTTTAGGGGGCCGGCCGAGTGGCGCGGTGGTTAAGTGCTGGCTTGGGAAGCCAGCGGCCCCGGTTCAGGTCCCACATATGAGGGTCAGTGACACTGCCCTCAAAAACAAAAAACAAAACAATAAAAGGTTTCTTTAGGGAGCATTTGAGATCTTGCTCCCTGGCAAATGTCATCAGTTTGGTTCAAATAAAATCATAAAAATAAAATAAAATAAAATAAAATAAAATAAAAAAAGATTCCATTATAAGTCCATAAACCAGAGCACAGAATTAGAATAGGTCTTTGAAAACTACACTAAAAAGTTGCAAATAACAATTTTCTGGCATTTATAAGAATCCATACTAAAAGATGGTCCCCAGGGTGAATATGAATGTTTTTGCCCCTTGGGATTGGTTTAAGCTGACTTGACTGTGAAACCTTTCACTGTGGAGAGACAGAGAATGTGATGACAGTGGCTCGCTTCACTAGTGCTTACTATGCACGCATCAGACTAAGCACTCTACATGCATTTCTTAGTAACCATCCCCACAGTTGCTAGAATCTAAAAAACGTGCACTGTAACACGGGAATTTCCTTTACAGGCTTTGGAAATAAATATTAGATTATTTGGTATGGCGACTTTAAAGAACTCGTGAACTATTTTTAGTATGAGGGAAGCACTATATGAGTTATTAAAACCATCTTTGGTCTACAATGAAAATATGAATAAAAGCATAAGTACTTTAGAAAACAACTCTATCCTATGAATCACTACTTGGGAAATCCATGCAAAACCCAAAGACCCTAAAAGGCTACATAACTGCTGAATTCAAATATTCTCAGAATCCTAGTTAAGAGTCTTTGTTTTATGGTTTATTACAAGAGTTTTCCTCACAATTTATGCCCAAATAGATGTAACCTAAACCACTGAGTCTCACTTAACTTTCTGCAGGTTAAACAGACACTGAACATTAAGAACATAAGACATATAAAATACTTTTAACTATCCCTTGTGGTCAATTATATTTAGTAAATGCAATAAAATTTCAGGTCACATTACCAATATGAGTATGTGCGTTGGAAAAGTAAAATTAAAATAATATAGTAAGAATGAACACAGTACTGATATGTAGAAATCACCCAGCACCTGCCAAATGTACAACTTTGTCAGAACATTAAGAAACGCTCTTAGGGGCTGGCTTTGGATGCCAGCTCTGAGCAGCAGGGCCCTAGTTCAGATTCCACATGAGGGCCAGTGACACTGCACCCTCTACAGCGAAGATAGTGAACAACAGCTGCACCTGGAGCTGAGCTGCTGGAAGTCGCCCCCAATGGTGTAGGCTTGCAAAAGGGCTGGCCCGCAGCTGGCTTGAGCGGCCGTCCAATGGCCAGCTTGCGACTGCCTCACCCAGGAAGAGCACAATGAGGATACCAACATGGGCGAGTGAAGCAACGTCCTCCACAACTAGACTGAAGAACAAAAGGACAGCAACTTGTCTGTTCCCCTTCCCCAATTCCCCAATAAAATCTTTGCAGAAAAAAAAAAAAGCTCTTATATTTACACAGAAACATATAAAAAAGAATGCATTCCTGACACAAAAAAACCTTGGTTTTTACAGTTCAGAGAGATGGCATTCTTCATATTTGGCTCCAAGAATAGTTATTTCTCTTGCACAAAAGGAAAAGATATGAAAAATTAAATTTTTATTGTGACTACACCTCAAAATGGGGAGTTGCCAACTCTATCTTAAGGAACAAATTTTTTTCCAAGAGTAATTTCATCACAGTTTCTTACATAAACTGTTCGATGTTTCTGCTGGCAATATATAGGTCTGACTAAAGGTTTTCCAATTTTTTTTCTGTCTGCATTTTTTGAACCACAATTTAAAAAGCATCACCAAAACCAAACACATATATCAATACCAAAACCCAGGGTCGGCCAAGTGGCGCATTGGTTAAGCGCTGGTTTTGGGATGCCAGCGACCCCGGTTCGGATCCCACATGAGGGCCAGTGACACTACCCTCTACAGCTAACAACAGCTCCACCTGGAGCTGGGCTGTGTGAGCCCCGGTGATGGTGTGGGCTGCAGCCCCTGCAGCAGTGGGCTGCCATAGGCTACAGTGAGTGGCCCACAGCCAGCGTGAGCGGCTGGCAGCCAAGCATGAGCTGCCAACAGCCGCGGTGAGCGACATCCAGAGGCCAGCAACCGATCTGCCTCATCCGGGAAGAGCGCAATGACGATACCAACAGTGAAGCAACATCCTCCGCAACTAGACTGAAGAACAAAAAGACAGACACTTGTCTGTTCCCCTTCCCAAATTCCCCAACACTGTTCCCCTCCGCCAATTCCCCAATAAAATCTTTAAAAACAAAAAAAATACCAAAACCCACAAAATGATCTATTATATACCCATGTAGGCATCTTAGTAAATCGGCCAATTGCTTCATGAGAAGTTATGTAGTATATAACAGAGGGAACATTTGCAGTGGAGGGAGAATAACCTAGATCTGGGTAGAAATCATGGCTCCTTCACTTGCTATGTGACCTGGGGCAATTTCCTTCTCTCAGTCTGAGTGTTCTCGTTTGCAATATGAGGTAATAATTCCAATCTTATGAGGATTAATTGTGTGTGAAATGCCCAGAACAGAGCCTGACTCAAAGCAGGAGCTTAGGAAACAGTTACTGTTATTTCTCTGTTGTTATTCATGTAAGTTCCTTAAAGGCAAAACATACTTTTTCCTGTAATTCAACTGCAGGGCTCTGTAACTAAGAACTGAAAAAATAAAGGCAAGAAACATCAGTTACGAACAAGGACTTGGTATAACACCTGTTCAACAAATGCCTAGATAGGAAATGAGACTATGAAGTAATAATGATGACCTCCAACACTTCTTTCAAAATAAACAATGTCCGTATTCTCTTTTTTAATTGGGGAATTGGGGGAGGGGAACAGCGTTGGGGAATCGGGGAAGAGGAACAGACAAGTTGCTGTCCTTTGTTCTTCAGTCTAGTCGTGGAGGACGTTGTTTCACTGGCCCATGTTGGTATCCTCATTGTGCTCTTCCCAGATGAGGCAGATCGGTCATTGGCCTCTGGACGGCCACTCACCGTGGCTATTGGCAGCTCACGCTGGCTGCCGGCCACTCACGCTGGCTGCCGGCCACTCACTGTAGCCTATGGCAGCCCACTGCAGCAAGGGCTGCAACCTACACTGTCACCGGGGCTCGCACAGCCCAGCTTCAGGTGGAGCTGTTGTTAGCTGTAGAGGGCAGTGTCACTGGCCCTCATATGTGGGATCCGAACCGGGGCCACTGGCATCCCAAAATCAGCTCTTAACCAATGTGCCACTCAGCCGGCCCTCCGTATTCTTTTAAGCCTTTCGAAAAGGAGATGCTGTTTCTGTACAAATCACATACAGAACTACATACTTCCATTTATTCCACAACTTTTCCTGAATGCCCATTAAGTGCCAGTTATTATGCCAGGCAATGCACATATGATGGTAAGCAAAAGCAGACACCGTTCCCACCCTCATGGAGTTTCTGGTCATCAATCACACAAATAGTGTAAACTTGTGTTAAGTGATGTAAAGGACAGTACATGGTAGTCTGAGAGCCAATAAAAGACATCTAACCTAACTGGGGAGAACAAGGAAAGCCTTCCTGAGAAAATGAAAGCTGAGAGCTGAAGGATGAGGATGGAATTAACAGTGGAGGGTGTTTTTAGACAGAGGACAGCAACTAGTACAAAGACACCCCCCTCCCCCCATCCACAGGCCAGCGGAAACAGGCATGCAGAACCAAAAGGCCAGCTTGCCTGGAGCAGAGATGAGATGAGAGTTAGCTACGGCTCTAGGACATATTCAAGAGTTGTCATGATCCCAAGAGTAATAAAAAGCCACTGGAGGGTTTTATGAAGCTCATTTTGGAAACAGACAGGTTGAAGGGATCAGAAATGCAATTTGCCTTTGGCTTCTGGACTAAGAGCTAAGGAATGCAGATGGGTCAGGCAGGAAACAAAAGTGCTGTCAGGTAATGACAGTGGCTTGGAGACTAGGGTGATGAAGGGTGGTGGAAGAAGTCCATGAATTCAAGAAATATTCCAGAAAACCTGCTGATATATATAGTACAGAGGGGCTGAGGGAGAAGTGTCCAAGGAAACGTCTGGATTTCTGATTCACATGACTGTATAGAAAGATATACCATTCAGGAGGGATCTGCTCCAGAAACATCTTTGGGGCAATTTTCACACCCCTAAAAGGACCTAAATGTATTTCAATTTTGCCTGAGCCTGTGTTAACCCAGTTTAATCTCCTACTTTACTTATGAAATAGGGTACCAAAAGATTTTTTTGCTATTTCCAAAAATCTAGTTGACTCTTAAAAGTACAAGATTTTTCCAACAGCAAAGATATTTCAAAGATTCTGCCACAGCTTTGAAATCAACTACAAATGAATTCCAAAATTGGTTTGAGCAATGGGGTAGCATTATGGAATGAATGTGTCATTTCCCAGGATGACTACTTTGCTAAATCTAACAAGAATTTGCTGTTGTTTAATATTTTAAAGAAATCTTAACAGTTAAGAGTACTCTTATGGGGGGGGGGAGTACTCTTATGTGATATTAAAGTAAAATATGAAATTTCATCAGGCATTACAATAATTGAAAGGAACTATGCTGCTTGGAACTATGCTGCTTTTCTGTTTCAACATGTTGAACTGCCTGTAGAGAACGTGGCATTGTATAGGAAAACATATGGTTATTTAAAAAAAGCACATGGGCTGACCAAGTGGCGCGGTGGTTAAACACTGGCTTAGGAATCCAGCGGCCCCGGTTTGGGTCCCACATGAGGGCTCAATGACACTGCCCTCAAAAAAAAGAAAAAAGAAAAGAGTGCGAGCTGAGCTCTGAGCAACAGCAGTTCAATGTCCAGCAGCCGATGAGCTACCAACTGGTGGCAGGGTGGCTCAGCTAAAAAAATAAAAAATAAATAAAAAATAAAAAACGCACATAACTTCTTGATCTTAATATACAAATATTTTGTTTCCATCCAGTCCTTGTTAATGCCCAACACACCCATTCAATGTAATAGATTTTTACTAAACACACTTGAATATTTACACTGTATACAGGGAAACCAATACCATCAATACTTTCATATTTGCTTTCCTTGGTTTTAATTTTTTTATTTGCAACCTAATGCCATTTTCATAGTGGAATACTAATGCCATTCAGTCTTAAAAACATAAGACATTTCAAATCTGACTAACCCAAGAAAAAGTAGTAAATGAAAGAGTTTTGCCCTTTTAAAATCAACCTAACACATTACACCCTAGTACTAAAGTATCGCTCTAATTCTGGCAGGATGGGCTCCTTGGCCACCTGCTTGCCTTAGGCCCTGACTAGCATTTTATTAGCACTCAACTGCAATTACCAAAATGCTTGTACGGAGGAGCAGAATTCTCTTTTCCCCCATGCTGTGTCTCAAAACATCAAAAGGTAAGACTGTGATCTGAGGCCAAATATGAAGAAATGTCATCTCCACAAATGAGGAGAAAGGACAAGGGCTTTTTAACAATCAGGTCCCAAACATGCCCATTAACCAATCTTAGCTTGTAAAACCAGATTGTCTCCACACTCAAGGCTATGCTACTAAATGTGGTGCTTGGGAACAAGGGCTGGAGAGCTTGAAATGGGTGACCAGCACGGTTCATCGTTTCTTATTTCAGATTTTTATTAAACATGCAATCAGACTATGGCTCTGTTTGAAAACAGCTAAGGCCGGATATGAGCAGTGCCAAGGAGACAGCGCAAAGCCTTTCGAGTCCCCATCTCAGCAGCAGGCTTTCCTATCTTCTTCAGAAAGAGTGACCCAGGTTGCCCCCGCAGGAATGTGTGAGAGCGAAAGTTCTAAGGGCCCCCACTTTTCCCTTACCTAAGCCCCCAAAAGGGCACCGCAAACCACTTCCTTCCGGGAACTGAAGGTCTTAAAAGAGTTTGGAGACAATGGAGCTCAATGTAGGCTTCACAAAGGTGGAGACAGTGGGGTGAGAAGGGAGTAGGGCAGTAAGTGGGGGATGTGCCCGGCCCGAGAGAGGCGAACGGGGCCGTCACGGCCAGGAACTTGGGGGGCGTGAGAAGGTCTGGGTCTTCCACAATCTGTCCAAGGAGGCCGGCCACAACCCTGCGATAAGCCCGAGGGGCTCGTCTGAAAACCCAGGGCATCTACTACTACCCGGTGCCTACCAAGGACTGTCCTCGGGAGGGGCGCTGGTCCCCGCAGAAGCCCAGCCCCCAAAGCAAGCTTTTCCTGCTCTTACAAACAAAAAACAAAAAAAACAAAAAAAACACACGCAGCCCCGCACGGAAAGAAGCAAAGCATGCATGGGTGGGAAGGCCGGAGGAAGGAGCTGTTGTGCAAACGGCGGGGGCGTTTGTGGATGGAAAGGCAGGCCCCCGGGTCCGGGGACTGGCATCGCCCGCGGAGCGGGGGCGGGGCAGCATGCGGCCTGCGCCCCCGGAGCGGAGTGGGCAGAGGAGGTCGGGCAGAAGCGGCCTCCGGGCCCCCCACGCGTCTCAGGGCCCGACGGCCAGAGGCGCGGCCGCCAGGGGGAGGCCAGCGGCCCAGGCGCCGGGAGCGCGCGGCGCGGCGGGCAGAGCCCCGCGCAGGCCCCGGGGGCCCGACACGCCCACCGCCGCGGCCCCGCTTACCTGCTCCTCCTCCGGGGTCAGCTCCGGCGCCATGTCGGCCTGGGGCGCGGTCGCGGGCTCCATGCCGCCGCCGCCCGGAGCGCGGGGGACCCGCTGCGGCCTTGGCCCCTCGTACCCGCGCTCAGCGCATGGTGGGCCGGCCGGCCGCGCCCGCGGCGCCCGCGACGCCGCCGCTGCTCTCACGGAGGGCGCCCGCAGCGGCGCTGTCTGCTGGGCGGAAATCCTTGTCTGTTTCCTCTGCTTCTTTCTCACACTCCCCTCCTCTCCCGGAAAAAAAGCAGGCGGGCAGCCGCGTCAATCGGGCCGAAAAAAGGGAATAGGAAATCCAGAAGTTTCCAGGCCCAGAGCGGAGGCTGCCGGCCTCCTCCGGCTGCGCGCCCGCGACCCGCGCGGCCGCCGCTCAGCGCCGCTCCTCCGAAGCCACCGAGGCCAGAGGGAGGGAGAGAGGGAGGGGACAGGGCCGCGCGCCCCCCTCCCGGCTCACGGCCAACCCTGCCGCCGCCCGACTGCCCCGCGGCCCCATTGAGAAACGGAGCGTCTCATTCACAAATGGGCGGGCTGCGAGGAGGGCCGCTGAGCCAGGACGCAGTCCGCGAGGGGGCGACAGAGCGCAGCCCGGGGGGGAGGGGGAGCGGGGGAGGGGGGAGGCGCTGGGGAAGGCCAGGGCCAGGGACTGCGGGGAGCGAGGAAAACGTGAGAGTGCGAGTTTTATGAGCTTAAATTAAGTTCCATGGAGGAGGAAAAGAATGCAGTCGTTTGAAAACTAGCTGCCGACGGGCACCTCGGGGTCACTCTCCGCTACCATCTACAAGTGAGGGACCCACAGCCCTCATCTGTTTCCCCGTCACTTGCTGCCCGCGAGGTCCAGGACGCTCACCTCGGCCCTAGCGCTCTCTTTCCCGGCTGTATCCTGTCATTCTCGCCAGTGCAGCGAATTTCACTCCCTCGAGAAAAACAGCATCCGATTTAGAAACCTCACAGAAATCACGCGGCTTTTGGCAAGCCCTTGATTTTCACTCAGGTGCGTAGCACAAAGCGTGGGGGGTCTTACAGGGTACAGTCTTGGAATCAGTTCGGGAACCACAAAGAAGGCAGGACTGGGTATGGTAGTTTTTACATCAGTCCATACCAAAAATATTCTTAAAGGGACCCAGCTAACAAACGAGTGCCACAGCTAGTCCCAAGGGCTTAAAGCCTGGAGAACTTGAGAGACCCAAGGGAGGGGATCTTCAGACAACTGAAGATAGGCTCCTTCTAGAACTCGAAAAGCAACCTCTGACCTCAGCTCATTTCTGCATCATTGCAACAGGAACTTCAGGCTGCCCTTGGTTCGAGAACAAAACCCTGGTAGTTAGGTAGGTTATTTTATCCTTTACACCAATGAGGCTGACTCTGGGTTGAGTTCAAAACCTCCCAGAGTACTTAGGGTTCGCAACCAGATGCTTCTCTGTAAGACCGACTTTTTAACAAGTATATTTACATGCCAGTCACTGGGGTTACAACGATGAACAAAACAGGGGTCTCTCCCATATGTTAGGATATAGAATGATCCCTGAACTGTATTATAAAATTTAAAAAAGCAAGACTCAGATAGTGTGCATAATATGCTGTCATTTGTATAAAGAAAAAAAGTGAACATATATTTGTAAATTTATACATACAAAAGCTTTGGGAGGGGGCCGGCCGAGTGGAGCATACGTTAAGAGCTGGTTTTGGGATGCCAGCGGCCCCGGTTTGGATCCCACATATGAGGGCCAGTGACACTGCCCTCTACAGTTAACAGTGCCACGTGGAGCTGGGCTGTGCGAGCCCCGGTGACAGTGTAGGCTGCAGCCCCTGCTGCAGTGGGCTGCCATAGGCTACAGTGAGTGACCAGCAGCCACGGTGAGCGGCCAATAGCCGCGGCGACCCATCTGCCTCATCTGGGAAGAGCACAATGACGATACCAACATGGGCCAGTGAAGCAACGTCCTCTGCAACTAGACTAAAGAACAAAAAGACAGCAACTTGACAGAATATTTTTGGTCTGGACTGATGTAAAACCTACCAGACCCAGTCCTGCCTTCTTTGTGGTTCCCGAATTGATTCCCCAATTCCCCAATAAAATCTTTAAAAAAAAAAAAAAGTTTTGGGAGGACACACAAGAAAGGTAACTAGTTGGGCCGGCCGAGTGGCTCAGTTGGTTAAGAGCTCGCTCAAGAGTGAGAGCTGAGCTCTGAGCAACAGCTGTTCGAGGCCAGCCAGAGCTGAGTTGCCGTTGAGCTGCCAACAGGTGACAGGATGGCTCAGCTAAAAAAAAAAAAAAAAAAAAAAAAAAAGAAAGGTAACTAGTTGTCTCTCAGGAGGACAGGGTGGGGGGAGTGAAGGTGAGGGGTGGGGTGTCTGGGGAACAAAAGGGACAGGGAGACTTTTCCCTATATGGTCTTTTGTACATTTTAAGGTGTTTTTTTTTAACTTTTTATTGAAGTATAATATACATACAGAAAAGGTAAAAATATAAGTAAGTATACAGCATGATGAACTTGCATAAACTCAACACACCCATGTAACCAGCACACGGATCAAGAAACGGCAAAGCCCCCCCACCCTTTAGACACTATCCCCAAGTAACTACACTCAAGAATAACTACTATCTTGGTTTCTAACAGCACTGCGTGTGTTTGTATGTTTATGTTTTGCATATGGATGCATAACTCTTTGAAAAAAAATTTTAAATAGTAACTTAAACAAATGCAGTTGACCCTTAAACAACACGAGTTTGAAATATGCAGGTCCACTCATATGCAGAAATTATAGTTTTTCTCCCTAAGCAGGCAAATGGCTAGAGGACCAAGCTAGAGGAAGAAATGGCAGGAGGACCTGAGTAGTACCAATCACTGAGGGATTCACCTCAACCCTAGCAGAAACCAACCGAGCCCCCTTCGACCTAACAGAGGGCGAATCCGAACTAGTCTCTGGCTTTAACGTAGAATATGCAGGTGGTCCATTCGCCCTATTCTTCCTGGCAGAATACGCCAACATTATCATAATGAACATTCTCACAACCAAGAGCATGTCACAGCCCACTAAATACCAGAATTACACACCACCAATTTCGTAGTAAAACCATACTCCTCACTACCTCATTCCTATGAGTACGAGCATCATACCCACGCTTCCGATACGACCAGCTCATACATCTACTATGAAAAAATTTTCTCCCATTAACACTAACCATCTGCATATGACACGTAACAATACCTATCATTACAGCCAGTGCCACCTCAAACAAGAAATATGTCTGACAAAAGAGTTACTTTGATAGAGTAAAACATAGAGGTTAAAACCCCCTTATTTCTAGAATCATAGGAATTGAACCTACTCCTAAGACTTCAAAAATCTCCGTACTACCAAATTATACTAAATTCTACCTAGTAAGGTCAGCTAAATAAGCTATCGGGCCCATACCCCGAAAATGTTGGTTTATACCCTTCCCGTACTAATAAACCCACTTATCTTCACCATAATCTCCTCCACCATTATCCTGGGAAGTCTTATCATAATGATACAGACACAGGAGAGGATAGAGTCTCATCCCACTGCCCAGTGATCTTCAGAACACCAAGGGTCAGTGAGTTATCCAAAGTACCGCAGCTAGGGCGGGCCAAGTGGCTCAGTTGGTTAAGAGCTTTCTCAAGAGTACGAGCTGAGCTCTGAGCAACAGCAGTTCGATGCCTTGCCCAAGCTGAGCAGCCGCTGAACTACCAACAGGTAGCAGGATGGTTCAGTTAGAAAAAAACAAACTGGGGCCGGCCGAGTGGCGCATTGGTTAAGCGCTGGTTTTGGGATGCCAGCGGCCCCGGTTCGGATCCCACATGAGGGCCAGTGACACTGCCCTCTACAGCTAACAACAGCTCCACCTGGAGCTGGGCTGTGTGAGCCCCGGTGATGGTGTGGGCTGCAGTCCCTGCTGCAGTGGGCTGCCATAGGCTACAGTGAGTGGCCCGCAGCCAGCGTGAGCGGCTGGCAGCCAGCATGAGCTGCCAATAGCCGCGATGAGCGACATCCAGAGGCCAGCGACCGATCTGCCTCATCCGGGAAGAGCGCAATGACGATACCAACAGTGAAGCAACATCCTCCGCAACTAAACTGAAGAACAAAAAGACAGCAACTTCTCTGTTCCCCTTCCCCGATTCCCCAACGCTGTTCCCCTCCGCCAATTCCCCAATAAAAAATCTAAAAAAAAAAAAAAAACTGGACCGGCCTAGTGGTGCATTGGTTAAGAGCTGGTTTGGGACTCCAGCAGCCCCGGTTCAGATCCCACATATGAGGGCCAGTGACACTGCCCCTCTACAGCAAACAACAGGTCCACCTGGAGCTGGGCTGTGAGAGCCCCGGCGACAGTGTAGGCTGTAGCCCCTGCTGCAGTGGGCTGCCATAGGCTATAGTGAGTGGCCGGCAGCCAGCGTGAGTGGCCGGCAGCCAGCGTGAGCTGCTAATAGCCATGGTGAGCGACCATCCAGAGGCCGGTGACCGATCTGCCTCATCCGGAAAGAGCGCAATGACGATACCAACATGGGCCAGTGTAGCAATGTCCTCTGCAACTAGAATGACGAACAAAAGGACAGCAACTTGTCTGTTCCCCTTCCCCGATTCCCCAACACTGTTCCCCTCCCCCAATTCTCCAATAAAGTCTTGGAAAACAACAACAACAAAAAAAGAAAAAGTACCACAGCTAATGTATTAGTATTGAGCTAGAACTTGAACCCTGGCATTCAAACTCCTAGTGCAGGGATAAAGGGAGAAGTTTAACAGAGTGAGCTAGGATAGAGAACACAGCAATGTTTTCAGAGGCACAGCTGTGTGGGGGCGTGCGGGTGTGTAAGGGAACAGTTCTCAGAATTGTTTCCTATCACAGTCCTCACAGGATAATATTTGGAAGTTTCTGAGCAGAGATGAGAGTAATAAAACCAAGAGCAAGGCAGCTGGCTGGATCTGTTCTGAGAGATAAATCTTAGGATAATGAGAGTACAAAGGCTTGCCTGTAATTGCAGGCTCAAACCACAGAAATCAAGTATGTACTATACTGTCATCTGCTCAATCAAATCTTAAAGATGCAAAATGGTTTGTAACAGAAAAAGAATGGAAACAACATAATGACCCATCAATAGACAACTCAATAAATACAGTGCACACATACACCAAAACAGTTCAGTTCACATTTATTGTGTCTTTACCACGTGCCAGACTGTTCTAAATGACTTTCATTCATCTAATCTCACCATGATAGTATGATAGCTGAAACTATGAGCCTTATTTTACAAAAAAAAGTATATATAGGGACCAGCCAAGTGGCTCAGTTGGTTAAGAGCACAAGCTCTGAGCAACAGGGTCGCCGGCTGGATTCCCACATGGGCCAGTGAGTTGCGCCCAAGCTGAGTTGCCAACAGGTGGCAGGATGGCTCAGCTGGTGAGAGCGTGTGCTCTTAACAAGGTTGCCTGTTCGGTTCTACTCCAGCATGGGATGGTAGGCTATACCGCCACCCTTCCTCCCCCTCCCCCCCAACTAGATTGAAAGTGGCAACTGGACTTGGAGCTGAGCTTGCGCCTTCCACAAGGTGAGGGAAGGAGACTAGACCAGATGGTGAGCACACAATAGAATATACAAATACTGTATTATAATATGGGTCTTGTTGCCTCTCTAACCATCAGTATGGGGTGTTTTCTTTCTTTGATGGCAATAGAAAGACTTCATTTTCATAACATACTACTCTTGATACTTTCTTTAAAGATAATTTTCATTAAAGATTCTCTCATGAGGTATTTAACTGAGAGCTAGGAGGCTAAGGCACTCAGGTACCTGGCTCTTCACACAGTGAACTTAACTGTGTGGCCTTGGGCAAGTCACTGTGTTTCAGTCTCCCTATCTTGTAAAATGGGAATAATAACTACCTCACAGTGTTGTTGTAGGGATTAGTTAGTTATAATGTCTGTAAAGTATCTAAGATTCTTGAAGAAGACACTATATAAACACAAAATAATATCTATTAAAATTGATTTATTGGGCCAGCCGAGTGGCTTGTTGGTTAAGAGTTGGCTTGGGAGCACAAGCCCTGAACAGCAGGGCTGCTGGTTCGGTTTCCACGCTGCGCCCTCTATAGCTAAGATGGTGAACAACAGATCCACCTGGAGCTGGGCTGCCGTGAGGGGCAGGCGATGGTGTAGGCTGCACTGAGGCTGCAGCGGGCTGCCATAGGCTACAGTGAGTGACCGGCAGCCAGCATGAGCGGTCGTCCAATGGCCAGCAACCGACTGCCTCAGCAGGGAAGAGAGCAATGATCATAATACCAACATGGGCCAGTGAAGCGACGTCCTCCACAACTAGAATGAAGAACAAAAGGACAGCAACTTGTCTGTTCGCCTTCCCCGATTCCCCAATAAAATAAAAATAAGGGCCGGCTGAGTGGCTCAGTTGGTTAAGAGCACCACGAACACTGAGCAACAGGATCGCCGGTTCAATTCCCACATGGACCAGTGAGCTGCGCCTGAGCTGAGCTGCCACTGAGCTGCCAGCAGATGACAGGATGGCTCAGCTGGTGAGAGCACATGCTCCTAACAACAGGGTTGCCAGTTCGACTCCCTTATGGGATGGTGGGCTGTGCCCACCTGCAATTAAGGATGAACACTGTGCCGACTGAGTGGCACGGTGGTTAAGCGCTGGTTTGGGAAGCCAGCGGCCCCAGTTTGGGTCCCACATGAGGGCCCAGGACACTGTCCTAAAAAAAAAAAAAAAAAAAAAAAAAGTAAAACAGGATGAACACTGCACCTTGGGCTGAGCAGCCGCGAGCTGCCAACAGGCGTACAAATGACGACTGGACTTGGAGCTGAGCTAGCTGCGCCCTCCACAACTAAGATCAAAGGACAATAACTTGGCTGTTCCCCTTCCCTAATTCCCCCAAAAAATCTTTAATAATTAAAAAATGATCTGTCTCTTTCCTCACACAATTTTCTCACCTGACACCCCTACTTAACCACTCCCAGATCACTGGTTAATCAATCACTATACCATGTTACTTTTATTTATTTATTTTTGACTGAGGCATACTGCTACCTGTTGACAGCTCAGCGGCAGCTGAGCTCGGGCTAGGCATCGAGCTGCTGTTGCTCAGAGTTCAGCTAGCACTCTTGAGCGAGCTCTTAACCAACTGAGCCACTTGGCTGGCCCTACTATGTTACTTTTATACCTGATATTTGTGTTGCGAGTTCACCCAGCACTGAATTATAATTATTTGCTTCCTTGTTACTCTCCCCTTAGAAAGGAAGTCTGTAGCTAGGAAGATTGTTTCTTTCCCTCCTCCAATGTACACAGTGAGAGGTTTTTAGACTATCCTTTTAATCACATCCATAGAACTAAATATGTTTCTTGTTATTAGAAGCCTGCAGCATATCCAACCACCTGTTAGCAGCCAGCCACACACCTCCAAACAGCCTTCTCTCCAAGGTGACTCCTCTGTGCGGTGGGGAGGGGAGGGGCTCGCCTCCAAACTGACTTCTCATTCCAGCTCTTCATTTCATTTACTCATCCAACATTTATTGATACAAGTGCCAGGCATAATGCCAGGCATTGGTGATCTACAAATGAATAAACCCAGGTCCCTGACCTCAGGAAGCTTACAATCTAATAGAGGAAGTGTGCAGTAAAGAACTTAACCTTGCCCAAAGAGAGGCTGGCCTTTACCCTTGGCTCCTGAGAAGTAACTGCTAAGCCCTTTGAATGTCTTGCTTAATAGAAGTGTGTTACCTGGGGGTCTTTAGCCACACGAGTCCAGCAGTGTGACTGGGGTGGGGAGGGGGAGACAGGGGAGGACTTTGGATCACATGTTATCAGTTAGACTCCTGGAGGGGCTGGAGACTGAGGTCTGCTAACGAGGTCTACATGACCAGCCCCCAATAAAAACTTTGGACACCAGTGCTCAGGTAGAGTCCCTGGTTGGCAATACTCTGTGAGTACTGTCACACACAATTACCACGAAACTTTAATGCTGCCCATGACTCCACTGGGAGAGGACAGCTGGAAGATGCACTTTAGAACTTCGCTGGACTCTGCCCCCATGCACTTCCCTTGCCTGATCTGAATCTGTCTCCTTTCCCTGCGATAAATGTAACCATGAGCATACCAGCTTTTAGTGAGTTCTGTGAATCCTCCTAGGGAATTACCAAACCTAAAGCTGGTTTTGAGGACTATCCCGAACTTGCAATTGTGTCAGAGTGAGGGTGGTCTTGTGGATCATCCCTAACTTTGGTTAATAGATATGTAGTGGGACTGGGATAGGGAGGGGGGTGCAAAGATGAGAATGGCTGATTCTGCCCACAGGTCAAGGTTCAAAAAGGAATCTGTTGGAGTTTTTCAAAGATGAGCAGGTTATTCACCAGGTGACTGCAATCAGAGTAAGGAGGGGTGGTGTGTATGCGTTGGGGGAAATAGGAAACATAAGTGTTTGTACAGAGAACAATAAAGCAGCATCACTGGAGAGGAGGCAGCGAAGAAGGCAAGGCAATTCTGAGACTGGACAGATACACTAAGCCCCAGCCACCAGGAAGCTCAGCAGGCTGAAAAGCTCCGTGTGTACCTTCCCTGAAGTAACATGATCAGATTTTCATTTTTTGAAAGGATCACTCTGCCAGCTGTGGTGGCAGGGACAGAGTGGTGGTGGTGGTGGGGGCTGGTGGCAAGGAAACCAGGTAAGAGACTCTGGTAAGAAATCAGGTTAAGTACTCCAGGAGAGGGAAGATGAAAGCTTGAATTAATGCCTTAGGTTGTAGAGGAAACAGAGAAGAGGTGGGATTTAAAGGACATGGTGATTCACTAGCTGTGAAAGGTAAGAAATAGACAGAAATTATCAGAATGATTCCTCGGTTTGGATGACTAAATGACATGAACAAGGACAAGAATCCCAAGAAGTGTGTGACTGGGCCAGCCAAGTGGTGCATTGGTTAAGAGCTGGCTTGGGGGCCGGCCGAGTGGTGCGGTGGTTAAGCGCTGGCTTGGGAAGCCAGCGGCCCCGGTTCGGTCCCACATGTGAGGGCCAGTGACACTGCCCTCAAAAAAAAAAAAAAAAAAAAAGGAAAAAAAACGAAGTGAGCTGGTGGAGAAATAGTGAATGGAGATAAACCACTGCCAAACACAAGTGGGTTTGTCTGACACCAACTCTTCCATGCCGACATTAGAACAGGCATGGCTTTTCTGAGCTAACATTAAAATAACCAAGGCTCAGGGCCAGCCGAGTGGCTCAGTTTGTTAAGAGCTTTCTCAAAAGTGCGAGCTGAGCTCTTGAGCAAGAGCAGTTCGATGCCCAGCCCGAGCAGAGCTGCCGCTGAGCTGCCAACAGGTGGCAGGATGGCTCAGCTTAAAAAAAATAAATAATCAAGGCTCCTTATTTTGCCCTGTCCTTTCTAGGTACATGGGTTCCAGTGGCACTTGACATGAAATAGATGTTCACAGCTAGTTGTCCCTTGCTAACTCATGTGAAACGGGTCCTCCAGTCAAGGCAAGCAGGGTAGGCTACAGTGGGCAGTGTGGTATCAGGATTCTTCGGTTGCAAGTCCAGAAATCAGGTCTGGCTACTTTAAACAAGATGGACTTTACTAGATGTTCACAGGTTTCATAGCAAGAAAAAAAAACACCCCTGCCCCTCCGTGGGCAGAATAAATGCATTCCTACTGATTCACTCCCTTTATTCCTCTGCTCAAGACACAAACTCTTGGTGAGGGGCATGTGATTGGCCCACCTTGAGGCCTGAGCCTGATGCTTGGCTAAAGGAGGGCAGTTCCCTCAAATTACAGTCCCACCAGACCATCCAGCATGAGGAAGAGAGAATTCCACAGAAAGAAAAGGAGCCGTTCAGAAGTGTGCCCAGAAAACTATCTGTCACAGCAACCTATTGTATAACACAGCCTTCTTTGAAATAGGTGGCATTTCACACAGCAATATGATCAGGAGATACACTCTGTTCAGTAATCTATAATACAGGGCTCCTCAGTTAAAAATATAAGGGGCACTCCTCTGAGATATATCCTTCCAGATACCATTCAACACAATCGAGTTGTGACTGGTGGTACATTTGGCTATGTTTTTTGATATGCATCTGTCCCCAGAGTGTGTCCTCTGGGGAAGCAGTCCTTCCAGACCTGATTATTTCTGGGCAGAGTCCAGCCAAGTCTCACTACTATTAGCATGTAGTGCTCCTGAAACAATACAGGAGCTGCTGCCTAGGGCAGCCCACAACATGCGTGTGGACAAGAGGAGCACAATGCTCCTGTTGCAGAACTGACCTTATTAGAATTCAGGAAAGAGCCTACTGATGCAGGCATGCTGAAATCTGCAGCCAGCAGGAACACCCCGGGGGCGGGAGGGGTCGCGGATTTTCTGGAGTCCCATGAGCAGCCCTGTAAGAGCTTCACACTGAGGCTGGTCCCACTGGTGTGCTGAATTTGTATGATCAGGCTCCACTTAAGCACAACCCCTGCCCGGATTTGTTCCCAAAATTAATCAACACAAAGGAACAATGGCATGTCATACAACATCGACCTATATCCCTCTGAAATTTTGTCCACAGGATGCTGGTGCTGCTGGAGTGGAATATTCAATTCCCTTTGTCCAATAAGAGAAGTCCCAGAAAGGTGGAAAGCAGTGTGAGCAGACTGCAGCCCTGAGAAATGGGACACATTTCCTGTACACAGCAGACACCATCTTCCTTCCAGCAGACACCACCTTCCTTCCAGCTGCTCTAGTTCACAAACTAAATGCATTTTGCCTGCTCAAAACTCTTCACTGGCTCCCTTCCATCCACGACATAAAATCCAAACCCTTTGCGTAACATCATTAGGCCCACCTCTCTCAAGCATCCTCTCGCACAGCTCTCCAGTCCAGTGTAACGCCTGAGCCATGCTGAACCCCTGCAGGCTCCAGAGCATGTCCTCCCCTGCTCTGGAGGGCTGCAGCCGCATACCCTCCTGCCTGTGAGAAAGTCCTCTCCTCTTTGTCTGCACAGCACATTTCTGTCCCCCTCTGAGCCTTGGCCCATCACTGACGACCTCTGTGGAACCCCCTCCTGCTCTTCCCAGTCGCCAGGCTCTATGTGCCTCTCTGCACTAAAGCAACGCACCCTGGGTACTGATGGTGGATTTATTTTCTCACTGGATGGGGAGCTCCTCAAGGGCAGGACCTGTCTGTCTCCATAACCCACTCTACAGCTCAACCATCTGGCCAAGTAGTGAGTGAACTCCATTTGCTTTTTATCTCTGGCAATGTCGACCAAAGCAAATCATGTGTGTTTTCTCAGAAGAGGGAACATTGTCAAATACCAAGAACTGCAGTTCCTGGTAAGACCTTTTAGAAAATGACATTGGCAACAGCAGCAACTGGAAACTCAGAAGAATGCTTAAGTGCTAAAAACAGTGAAATGGGCCAAGACGTGAACAGTCATGGTTTAGGTAGCCTGGGGTTGCAGCTGGAGAAGATTCATGACTGTCTAAAGTTTAAGAATCACAGGTTCTTTCTTCAGAATCATATATATATTTGCATTGTAGATCTGGGATACATTTATACAAGGGTTGCTCAAATCCAGAGACCTACTAATCTGGGAACCTCACCCAACTGTTTGAGCCAGCATTTCAGATAGGATATAAGCTGTGTCCAACTGGAGTGGCTTTGGAAAGTCCACTGTAACATGAAGTCACCTGTTGTCGTCATTGGCCTCCTCCCCAACCTTCCACCCTGTGACTCCCAAAGGGGGCTGCGGTCAGTTCTCCATCAGGTTCCCGGGCTGTCCAGGCAGTGGGGGGCCGCCCTTGACCTTGGGGGTAGACAGGTGCTCCAGCTCATAGCGTCCGCTGTCAGAGGCCTTGTGGGCGAGCTGCTCCTTCGCACACTCCTTCTGGTTCCTCTTGTGCTCAATAATCTGCTGCAGCTGGAGCCCTGCATATTCTGGCTTGGTGGTCAGTGGGCCAGGTGGCACGGCCATGCCAAGGACATCAGACACCATGTATGGTCGCAGCCAGCCCACCAAAGGAGTGCTTCCAGGGCTATAGTTGGTCTGCTTGTGGTAGAAGAGAAGCCCGTCTACCTATAAGAGGGGACACCAGGGATCAGAATGACTTCGGGGCCCACATGTTTCCAGGAGACCTACACATAAAGGGGCAGCTCTTGTGGTCCAACTCCTTTTCTTGGGTCACTGCCAGAGGGAAAAAAGTTCTTGTTTGGGCCGGCCGAGTAGCTTAGTTAGTTAACAGTTGGCTTAGAGTGTGAGCTCTGAGCAACAGGGCCGCCACTTCGATTCCCACTTGGACCAGTGACGCTGCGCCCGAGCTGAGCTGTTGCTGAACTGCCAACATGTGGCAGGATGGCTCAGCTGGTGTAACAACAAGATTGCCTGTTCGATGGTGGGCTATGCCCACCCGCAACTAAGGCTGAACTTGGCACCTTGAGCTGAGCTGCCACCACAATGGCTCAGTGGATACAGCGTGTGCTCTTTTTTTTTTTTTTTTTTTTTTAGCTGAGCCGTCCTGCCACCTGTTGGCAGCTCAGCGGCAGCTCAGCTCGGGCTGGGAATCGAACTGCTGTTGCTCAGAGCTCAGCTCACACTCGTGAGCGAGCTCTTAACCAACTGAGCCACTCGGCAGGCCCAGAGCGTGTGCTCTTAACAAGGCTGCGGGGTTTGACTCCTGCATGGGATGGTGACTACGCCCGCCTGCAACTAAGACTGAACTCAGCACCTTGAGCTGAGCTGCCACCCAGATGGCTCAGTGGATACAGCATGCGCTCTTAACAACAAGGCTGCTGCTTCAACTTCCCCATGGGATGGTGGCTATGCCCACCCACAACTAAGATTGAACACAACACCTTGAGCTTAGAGGCCACGAGCTGCTGATGGGAAGCCAGATGGCAACTGGCACCCTCCACAACGAAGACTGAAGAACAACAGCTTGGCCGGTCCTGTTCCTCAATTCCCCTAAACTGTTCCCCTCCCCCAATTCCCCAATAAAATCTTTTTAAAAAAAAGTTCTTGTTTCTCACATGCAATTTCCTTAAATGAAGCAATGGCCTAGAAAACTAAATTTTAAACAATAAAAACAAAAATAGTATTTTCCTGTTTATAGGGTACTTTCCTACCCACTAGGAAAGTGGTCTTACCCACCACGAGGGTATTTAAGAGCTGGAACTGCTCAGAGTTCTGGGGACCTCTCTGAAAACACAGTGAAGCAGACATTCAACTTGAACCCAGGTCTTCTCTCCCACAATCCCATGCACTCCCATCACCCAGAGGTCATGGTTGGGTATGTGCTCTGCACAGGGAACAAAGCAGGGGAACAGGCAGCCCCTACGGGCTGCTGAGCACGGGATACAGGCTGTCAAGAAGCCCTGCTCGAAGGGTCAGTCGCAAGATGGTGGTGGCGGTGACCTTCTGCCGGCTGCTGTGCCCCAGAGCGCCAGGGGCTTTGGGGTGCAGACCTTGCCAACCAGGGAGAAAGTCAAGCACACCAGCCAGGCTTATGATGATAAAGACTAAAGGAAAATTTGATTTGCAAGTCATCAGAAAGAGGTGAATGAGAACTTCGCCATTGACCTGACAGCCGAGCAGTCCGCAAGTGAAGTAGGGAGCCGCGTGATAGTATGTGACCGCGGTGGGGGGACGCTGGGTCACCTGAAGGTCTACATAAACTTGGACAAAGAAACAAAGACTGGGACATGTGGTTACTGCGGACTCCAGTTCCGACAGCAGCACCGCTAGGCAGACAGTTGTCTGGGCCTCAGCCGTGTCCTTTACGTGTCAGTGTAAAATGGGCAGCCGCTCGTACTGTGTGAGCGTGTCTGGTTCCAACAAAGCCTCTTATCCAGCGGGGGAAAGAAAAAGCAGCCCTGCTCTCCAAGGCATTGTTGGCTGCCTAAACCTCCCCCTAAATTTTTTGCAAGCTATGTTCTGGGAAGCTCAGTTTTTCTGAACGGGAACTTCCTTGTCCCACATTTCCTTTTCCGGCGAGTCATTGACTCATCTGTAAAAAGCATTTATCGTCACTAGGGCTTAAGAGCTATAAATAAAGATGGTGTTCTTACCACTTTCTTAATTGACTCCCAGAAATCAAGGCAACTCTGCCTTTGCCATGTGGGAAGCTGTGATCCTTTTAGCAAAATTATATCTAGTTCAAAGACTTGTGCGTGGCTAGGCAGAGTCTTAAAGGGTGTGATAGGAAAGGAAAGTTTGCTTGTTGAGCCTGGAGAGGGTCACAGCATGTTCTAAGGATGACAAAAGACTGCGAGACTGAGGAGCTTCTGGAATGGGGGCCACTCAGCACTAAGACCGGAACAGTGCAGGGCAAACTGGGACGAGTGGGTCACCCTGCCCCATGCCATTGCTCAGCAAGCACTGCCATCCTCAGGAACCATTTGCTCTTTGGAGGAAGAAAGGATTAGGAGTTCACACTCCTGGGGTCTGCCAGTCACAGAAGCCAAAGGGCCTGGTTGTCAGGCTTGTAGCACAAGGAGGCACACAAAGAAGGACCTAGGAACAGAAGGCTCGCCAGATGCACTGTCCTTCCAGGGCCTGTCCAGCTCTGGCATTGTGACTTATCTAGCAGGATGGAACTAAGGCTCTAGAGGGGGTGAGCACACCCCTCCCAGGAACCAGCTTTGAGTCCTTTTCTGATGCTCTGACACAGCAGGCAGAGGAAGGCATAAGACTCTGTAACCAACTTTCCCTGTAGCCTGCAATCACATCAGAGCAATCAAGACAATGGTTTTGTTACCTCAAAAGGGAAATCCATAGACAGCACCTTACACAGGCTCTCAGGGGTACAAGGAAAATTCTTTAGCCCCACAAATTTAAACTAAAATGTAAAGTAGAACAAAGAATTAGTACATGTTACAAATAATATTGGTTCTAGAAACTGAAAAGCTATATGAAGCAAAGAGTTTGGTCTCTTCCTCCCCAAGCCCCTCCCCTCCACCTACCCATTGAATTACTAGGTCAGTGGTTTTCAACCTGCTTTATATGGAGAATCATTTGGGGAGCTCCTAAAATTACTAATGCCCAGGTCCACCCTGACATTCTGACTGAACTTGTCTAGGGAAAGGCCCAGGCATTTCTCTTTTCTTTTTTAAGTTCTCCAGTTGATATTACCATGCAGGCAGGACTGAGACCACCATCCCGTGCTACGTTTAGGGATCGTGTTATTCTCCCAGCCTCTAATGGAGAAGTGAAACCCCCTGCACACCAGCAAGGATATTTATTTATTTATTTATTTATTTATTTATTTATTTATTTTTTGAAGGCAGTATCACTGGCCTTCATATGTGGGATCCGAACCGGGGCCACTGGCTTCCCAAGCCAGCGCTTAACCACTGCGCCACTCGGCCGGGCCCACCAGCAAGGATTTTTAAACTGAAGCAGCGTAACAAAGTGATTAGGACTACAGGCTCTAAAGTCAGATTGCCTGGGTCTGGCTACCAGCTCCGCCAGCCTCCATTTCCCCAGCTGTAAAATGGGATAAAGAAGTATCTGCTTCACAGGGTTGTTGTGCGGATTCTGTGAAATAATGCATGTAGAGTACTGACAACCACCTTTCAGAGAAAGCAGCTCCCATTTCCCCTTCCTCAATGCATGTTTCTCCAGGACATTATCGATAGCATCGAAGCAAGTCCTGACCCCACTGATTGTCCTATAACTGTTATCTATTGATAGTTCCCTTTAAAAATGCTGTAAGGGGCCAGCCGAGTGGCGCAGTGGTTGAGAACTGGCTTGGTACGCCAGTGGCCTCGGTTTGGATACCACATATGAGGGCCAGTGACACTGCCCTCAAAAAAAAAAAAAAAACCAAACAAACATAAAAATGCTGTAAGCCATCCAAGCAGATGCCAATCCACAGGGCTTACCTAATAAAATGCCTTGAAAATAGCGGTCACATATTTAATCACTAAGCAGGTAGCAAAGGCACTTTGGGGTGTCATCCTGTACTGTGGGACCCTGGGGAAGGCAGTCTCTTCCCTGAGCCTATATTCTCATTTGTAAAATTAGGGAACTGACTAGATGAGGTCACTCTCAGCTCAGCTATAAGAGCAGAGGTTATCAAAATGTGGTTCACTGGCATGGTGGTTAAGCGCTGGCTTGGGAAGCCAGCGGCCCCAGTTCGGGTTCCACATATGAGGGACAGTGACACTGCCCTCAAAAAAAAAAAAAAAAAAAAAAAATGTGGTTCAGGGCCGGCCAAGTGGCACGTTGGGTAAGAGTTGGCTTGGAAGGGCCGGCCAAGTGGCTCAGTTTGTTAAGAGCTCACTCAAGAGTATGAGCTCTCAACAAGGGCCAGTGAAGCAACGTCCTCTGCAACTAGACTGAAGAACAAAAAGAGTGCGAGCTCTGAGCAACAGGGTTGCCAGTTGGATTCCCGGCCCGAGCTGAGCAGCTGCTGAGCTGCCAACAGGTGGCAGGATGCCTTAGCTAAAAAACAACAACAACAACAAAAATAACAGTTGGCTTGGGATGCCAGCGCTGAGCAGCAGGGCCCCAGTTCGGATCCCACACATGAGGGCCAGTGACGCTGTGCCCTCTACAGGTTAGATGGTGAAAAACAGCTCGACCTGGAGCTGGGCTGCTGTGAGTTGCCAGTGACAGCGTAGGCTGCAGTGGAGCTGGCTGGCAGCTGCCATGCGCTTTCGTGAGCTGCCATGAGCTACTGTCCAATGGCCGGCAAGCGACTGCCTCACAATGATAACACCAACATGAGCCAGTGAAGCGACATTCTCCACAACTAGACTGAAAAGCAAAAGGACAGCAACTTGTCTGTTCCCCTTCCCCAATTCTCCAATGCTGTTCCCCTCCAATTCCCTGATAAAAATCTTTAAAAAAAAAAAAAAATGTGGTTCATGTATCAGCATCATTGAGGAACTTATTAGAAATGCAAATTCTCAGGCTTTGCCTTAGACCTACTGAGTGAGCAGCTCTGGGATGAGGCCCAGGAGTGTTTTGCCAGGCCTCCAGGGACTGCTGATGCATGCTACAGTCTGAGAACCGCTGTACTAGGATTTTAATATCTTATTAATGAAAGCAGTTATCAGCATTTTGTATCAACCAGTATTTATCGAGTGCCTACCATAAGTAAGTACTATGCTGGGAGTATGTGCATATTTATGTCACCTGGTTCTTAGAACAACCCTATAAAGTAGGTGTTATTAACCCTATTATACAGATGAAGAAACCAAGGCCAAGTGAGGTTATTAACCTAAAAATTGTGAAGGCCCAAACCAGAATTCAGATCTGGATGACTATTAAGCCTATACTCTCCCCATTATACCATGCTACTCTAAAAAAGAAAATTCATTCAGGGTTGCATTTAGATAATAGAACAATCCTAAAGAACTTTGCGGTCCTAAGCCCAGGCCTTACAGGATTGAGCTTTGTGTTCTCTCCCAGTCCTTCTTCTGGTAATTTTGAATGCATCCAGTAGAATCGGAAGTCAGTCTGCCAGAGAATGGAAAGAGAAAAATGAAATACCGCTCATTGCCAACTCTAATGTGAACAAAAACACCCCATTCTAAATAGCCACCTGATTTATGCAGACCTAAGCCCTTCTATCATTATCCTCATTTCCCTTAAAACACTGCCATAACGTCAAGAAGATGTTTATTTTAAAATCTTTGAAAATGTTTTTCTTAAAATCCAGTAGGATTACTGATAAGCAGCAGAGCCAACAGTTATCACGAAGGCCTACTATGTGTCAGGCTTTGTGCTAAGGACTTTACATACATAATCTTATTGACCCTCACTCACCCTTTGAGAGTTGTATTACCATTATCTCCATTTACACGTGAGGACTCAGATGCTCAAAGAGATTATGTCACTTGCCCAGGTGCACACAGAAAATACTATGGATCCCAGGGCTCTCCAACTCCAAAGCACATGAGGTCAACTTTTGTGTAAATTCTGAGGATTAGAAACTACTATATAGTTATAACTTCTCAGCAATTATTCTTTGAATTACTGATATGTATTTTTCTGTAGTTATTTAGGGCCTTTTCTTTCCTTACATTATTTTGCTTGTGGAAATTTAAAAAAAAATACACAGTCTTCATAGCTGGAAGAATACTTCTTTTACAGCTCTCTTCATTTTTTCCATATATGTCAGTTTGTCTGTATTATCTACTTCTGAGTCAGTTTTGATAAATAAATATTTCTATTACATTTTTATTTACATGGATTTTATTTGCATAAATAGAGTTGAGAAAAGTAATGTAAAAAGGTACAAAATTGTTCAGTTATTTTTGTAAACTGTATTAGTTTTTTTCTTTGTGGCTAGTCATTATAACAATTCTTATTTTATGTATTTGTGATTTCTCCTGTTTTCCTTATTAGGTTAAATAGAACTTTATAAACTTGAATGAATATTATAAAGAATTATCTTACAAGGCCGGCCAAGTGGCACGTTGGTTAAGAGTTGGCTTGGGACGCCAGCTCTGAGCAGCAGGGCCCCATTTCGGATCTCAAATGAGGGCCACTGATGCTGCACCCTCTACAGCTAAGACAGTGAACACCAGCTCGACCTGGAGCTGGGCTGCCATGAGACGCCAGCGATGGTGTAGGCTGCAGTGGGGATGGCCAGCAGCTGCCATGAGCTTTTGTGAGCCGCCGTGAGCAGCCATCTAGTGGCTGGCGAGCAACTGCCTCACCCAGGAAGAATGCAATGATAATACCAACATGGGCCAGTGAAGCCATATCCTCCACAACTAGACTGAAGAACAAAAGGACAGCAACTTGTCTGTTCCCCTTCCCCAGTTCCCCAACGCTGTCCCCCTCCCGATTCTCCAATAAAATCTTTTTAAAAAAAAAGAAAAAGAAAAAAATGAAAGAACTATCTTACATATTGATTTATTTGGGTTATTGTTTTCTATTACTTTAATGTCTTATCAATTTTGTTTTTATTAATTTCTCATATTCATTTTATTACATTGATGTATTATACCCATGTGTTTAATACTTGCATTTTTAGTACTATTGAATATTCAGATTATGACTTATTTTTACTTTGAATTCAACTTCAACTCTATCACATTCATATTTTCATTAATATTGTTTAAATATTTTCTTTGGGAGAAGAATACACTTTTATAGTTTTGATATCAATTTCCTAGATTGTGTATTCATTCACCTATTCAAAGACATCTTGTTTTCTTCCAAAATTTGACAATTACGAATAAAACTGATATAAACATTCAAATATACACACACACACTCATACACAGTCTTTATATTATAAAAACATAAGTGGCTTTAGTTACCAAATTCATGGGTTGTGAATGCACATTAGGAAACATCCTTCAACAGCATCGGAGGACAGGATGTTCTGGACTGAATGTATGAGCTCTGAGCTTCAGGCTTAGGTAGGTGCTTGGGCACTTACCACCTGTGGCTGTCAGCTTCCATATCTGTGTGCTAAAGAATAGTACAACCTGATAAGAGTTGTTCTAAGGGATTCAGTGAGACGATGCTCACAAAGGGCTTAGTAATGGAGGCCTTGGCTGTTACTGTTAAAATGATGGACTTCTACCATGACAGGGCTCTGAGTACCACCACCTTGCACCATTTGGAAGCCTAGCTTCGGGGAAAGGCCCTAAGCAGCAGCAGCCGATGGTGAACCTGCAGTTCTCACACTTGGACCTGCATGAGGATCTCCTGGAGGCTTGTTAAAACATAAGCCACCCCACAGTTTCATTCAGTAGGTCTGAGATTTACATTTCTAACAACGCTGAGAACCACTATAATAAACTAACAGACAGGGAGCACAAAAAATCAGCACTATAAAACTGGGACAATGGGGAACTGCTGGAAATAGAAATAGAGCCTGAGTGGCTGACCTCGCCTCACCCTGACAGCTGCTACCATCACTTATAAGAATCAACAATCTGAGAAAACTACTGGGGAAAGGTGAAACTTGAGAGAACACTGGGGCTGCTCCTCACTTGGAAAACCTCCGAGAACTAGCCCCTCAGGATGCGAGGTGTGTCCTACCGAGGAGGAGCCATTTGCAGGGTCAGGATGTGGCTGGTGAAGGACTGGAGGTGGCAGGAGTCTATCTGATGGTGCCTTACATCCCACCTTCTCTTCCTTGCACAGGGAGGCTTCCCCTTCATCCACAGTCTTCCCTGCCAGCAATCTTCCCACACTCTGGAGAGGGAGGGGTGGCTGCAGCTCCTACAAAGTCCCAGCCTACCCTCTGCTCTGTTTCTCTTTCCTCCCTTCAAGAATTGGCTATGCTTGCCGTAGTTCCTTCTACTTCTTTTTTTAAAACAAAACTAACATATGCAAGGAACACTCACAGATGCAAGGAACATTAGATAATGTTCTTGATATACCACATCCTGTGCACACCAAGAAGTTGGTCACATACCAAACCCATATGCTCTGCCATTTTCCAGGGAGGAGAGAAGAAAATGAAAGCCATGAGGAGAGTATCGCTCCTTACCTGGCAGTCATAAAAAGGGTGTCCCCGCCAGCACATCACATCCAGAACATAGTAGGTCTGCTTCACCTCACTGTAAATGCAGTCCAGAATGGTATAGTCTGGGACACAACACACAAAGTTAGTACGCAGTTCCCCTCCAATCAGGGTTCCCGGCACCACTATCCAGGGAGCCCCATCTTAGAGCCTGGGAACTGAGTCCAACAATCCTCAGTGCTTGCAGCAAGCACCAGCACTAGGGAGTAAGGATTCAATGTAGGGAGAGCACTTAGGGTGCAGCCAAAGGGGGGCCTGAGGTAGGATAGCACAAGGAGCACGGCAGCCCTAAGCCAAGTGGGAACCTGAACTTCTAGATAAACTGGGACATTTACTCCCCTTAGAGAAACTCAAGTTTGAAAGCAAGTACTCTTCCTTTTTAGTTTACAACTACTTTTTGAGTTACTGTCATGGGCAAAGTGTTCTGTAAGTAGCCGTGCCTTTAAGGAAGTTACAATCCAGTTACGTAGATGACAAAAGAACAAACAGCTGAACTGTACAGCACAGACTAAGACCAATAGGAATTCCAGGAAAAGGGGACAGGAGCAGCAGGGAATGCTTCACGGAAGAGATGCGATATGAGCAGTCTTCAGGGCTCAGAGGATGAAAGCAACAGGGCAGAGGAGAGGTGGGAGGGCATGTCAAGCCAGAGTAATGAGGCGGCATGAGCAGGAGCCCGGAGGGAGAATGAACCGGGCACGTATGGGGTACAAGCAGTCAAGCAAACTGAACAGAGCAAAGCGTGGATATGGAGAGTCGGGGAAAGATACAAGGATGGGTGGGCCAAAGCCCACGCGGGAGGGGCTCAAAAAGCCCATAGCAAAGTCCGGACTCAGTGCTGAGGACACGACAAACCACCAAGGGAGTCCAGGCAGGCAGGGAAGAGAGCAGACTTCAGCCCAGCTCTGCCATTTCCTCAGAGAATGACTGTGGCAAGTTAATTAACCTCCATGATCTTAGTCTCCTCAGCTGGGCTCAGGTGAGAGAGAGAAGCTAAGGCTAAGACAACGATAAGAGAAAAGGGAATTTGGAAGGGAATCCCCACCAATAGCTTACTGTCCGTTACCCTGGGAATTCTGAGGGACATCTCCCCCACGCACTGAAGCTGCCGTCTGTAAGGGCAGTCCATGGGAAAAACTTTAATTCAGGGATGTGTTATCCAGCAGCCTCACCCGGCTGAGTCTATTCTGCAGCCACGGAGGCCTGACCTTAAGGAGACAGCCTGTCCGGTGGGCTGGACAGTGTCTATGCAGTTCCAAAGGTACGCATTCAAAGTGGGTCTTTAAAAGAACTACCCAAGCAAGGGCCGGCCGAGTGGCTCAGTTGGTTAAGAGCTCGCTCAAGAGTGCAAGCTGAGCTCTGAGCAACAGCAGTTCAATGCCCAGCCCAAGCCTGAGCACCCAACAGGTAACAGAATGGCTCAGCTAAAAACAAAAAAAAGAATTAGCCAAGCAACTTACACTGTCTTTTACTGATTACAAAACTTAAAACTTAAGGCAATTTTATGTGGGTACCTTTTGTTGTTGTTGAGTTTTGCTTGTTGCCTCCTGGCAGAAGGGAAGAAAACCTGTTGACACAATAACCACTCTTGGTGTAGGCACTGGTGGAACCCTGTGTGGAAAGAAAGGTACCAGTCCCAATAGCCATCATCCTAAAGGTGGCTCTCAATAAATCCTCCCACAAAAAAGCATCTCAGTCCCCATGCTGGGCACAGCTGCTGTGGCAGACGAGGAACAGGCAAGGTGGTATGTAGACAGGAGGCAGTACTCACCCTGGAGGCCACAATGAGTGCTCTTTTTCCAACAGGGCACACGACCACAATCCATTCCTGCCCCAAATCTGAAGGGACATCAATTAACCACTCAGAGAGCATCAACTGGGAACACAAAACACAGTGTTAAAAATCAATAGGGGGGTGGCCCGCAGAGTGGCGTAGTGGTTAAGTGCTGGCTTGGGAAGCCAGCGGCCCCAGTTCGGGTCCCACATATGAGGGCCAGTGACACTGCCCTCAAAAAAAAAAGGGTTCGCTCAAGAGTTCGAGTTGAGCTCTGAGCAACAGCAGTTTGATGCCCAGCTGGAGCTGAGCTGCCACTAAGCTGCCAACAGGTGGCAGGATGGCTCAGCTTAAAAAAAAAATAAAAAAAAGTAAATTTGGGGGCTGGCTGAGTGGCACAGTGCTTAAGGGCTGGCTTCAGATGCCAGCGGCCCCGGTTTGGATCCCACATATGAAAGCCAGTGATACTGCCCTCTAAAAAAAATTAAATAAATAAAATAAACTTATTATTTAAAAAAAAAGGAAGTGTTGGTTTGGGATGCCAACTCTGAGCAGCAGGGCCCTGGTTCAGATCCCACATGGGCCAGTGATGCTGCGCCCTCTGCAGCTAAGATGGTGAATGGCAGTTCGACCTGGAGCTGGGATGCCTTGAGTCACCAGTGATGGCGTAGGCTGCAGCCCCTGCTGCAGTAGGCTACTGTGAGGTACCGTGAGCGGCTGGCAGACAGTGTGAGCTGCCAAGAGCCACTGTGAGCAGCTGTCCAGTGGCCGGTGACCAATCTACCTCACCCGGGAAGAGCACAATGATGCTGCCAACATGGGCCAGTGAAGCGACGTCCTCCACAACTAGATGTAAAGAACAAAAGGACAGCAACTTGTCTGTTCCCCTTCCCTGATTCCCCAATATAATTTTTTTTTTTTTTAAGATTTTATTGGGGAATTGATTTTAAAGGGAACAGACAAGTTGCTGTCTTTTTGTTCTTCAGTCTAGTTGCAGAGGACGTCGCTTCACTGGCCCATGTTGGTATCATCATTGCGCTCTTCCCGGGTGAGGCAGAAGGTCGCCGGCCTCTGGACGGCCGCTCACCGTGGCTATTGGCAGCTCACACTGGCTGCCAGCCGCTCACACTGGCTGTCGGCCACTCACTATAGCCTATGGCAGCCGCTGCAGCAGGGACTGCAGCCTGCATTGTCACCGGGGCTCACACAGCCCAGCTCCAGGTGGAGCTGTTGTTAACTGTAGAGCGCAGTGTCACTAGTCCTCATATGTGGGATCTGAACCAGGGCCGCTGGCATCCCAAAACCAGCTCTTAACGTATGCGCCACTCGGCCGGCCCCCCAATATACTCTTTAAAAAAAAATTTTTAAAAAAATATGAGGCAAAGGATTTGAATAGACATTTCTCCTAAGACGATACACAAATAGCTAATAAGCGTTTGAAAAGATGCTCAATATCATTAGTCATTAGGGAAATGCAAATCAGATTCCTGAAACACCACTTCACACCCACTAGGATGGCAATAGTTAAAAGGACAGACAACAGCAAGCATAGACAAAGATGTGGAGAAACTTGAACTCTCATATATCGCTAGTGAGAATGTAAAATGGTGCAGTCACTTTGGAAAACAGTCTGGCAGTCCTCATACGGTTAAACATAGAGTTACCAAACATATGACCTAGTAATTTCACTCCCAGGCATATACCCAAGAGAAATGAAAACATATGACCACAAAGAAAACCTGTAAATCAATGTTCACAGTAGCAAACTCATAATAGTGAAAAAGTGAACAACCCAAACAGCCAGTAGCTGATGAAAGGATAAACAAATGTGTTCTATCCATACAGAATATTATTGGCAATAAAAATGAATGAACACGTTACTACAGATGAACTTTGAAAACCTTATACTGTGTAAAAGAAGTCAGACACAACAGGACTCATCTTGTATGATCCCTCTTATATGAAATGTCCAGAATAGGCAAATCCATAGAGACAGAAAGCAGACGAGTGATCACCAGGAAGTCGGGGAAACGAGGAGTGGGGACTGTCTGCTAAAAGGTATGAGGTTTCTTTATGAGATAATGAAAATGGTCTGGAATTAGACAGTGGTAATGGTTGCACAGCCCTATGAATATACTAAAAAACACTGAAATGTACACTGAAAATGTGTGAATTGTATGGTATGTGAATTATTGGGTTGTCAGAAAAGTCATGACGCAGTTTTCCAACGAAAAACAGAAAAAAATGCGTCATGACTTTTCCGACAATCCAATATATCTCAATGTGCCTGTTTAAAAAAATAGTAGTAGCAGCTAATGCTTGTGGGTGTCATTACAGGCGCTGGGCTAGGTGTTTAGGGTACACTATATCTCATTTACCCTTCTAACAATCCTATGAGAAAGGTGCTATTACTAACCCCCATTTTACAGATAAGAAACCCAAAATTTGGAATGGTTAAGTAACTTGCTCAAGGTCAAAAAAGAGCCTGGCTTTAAGGTCAGGTCTATGTGACCTCAGAGCTCCTCAGTAACCACTCCTCATTGTGCCTCTTCTATCCAACTCACTGCTTAATTCTGTCCATTCTACCTGGCAACCTTTCTCATGCACCTGTGCTCATTTCCTTACCACCTTCACTGCCCATCACCACATCCTTTTAGCAAACCTAAGCTCCCTACCACAGTCTCTCTTTTCCAGGCCCTTCTACACTTGGATGTGGCCATCATCATGTGAAGTCCCTGGCTCAAAAATCCCCAGTGGTCCCCACAGTCTAAAACAGTCTAACCCTACTAATATTTCAGCGGTACCCTTCATGCTGCTGCTTCCTCACTGCCCGGCACACACTCCTGAACACACTTCATCCTCCTTTCCCACCTCTGGGCTCTTGCTTAGCCTGTTCCTGCCGCCTGGAACACCCTGGGATGCCCCACACCTCTGCTTGTCCATGTTCTACCCAAACTTCAAAGCTGCCTCCTCTTTTATTTACTTTTTCTTGATTTTACAACCCTGCTTCCTTCCCTACTGGCAGTTAATCTCCCTTGCTTATAGCAAAAACCATACTCGGCACCCAGTCTAGGAGTATAGGGACTGTTTCTTCCCCACAGACAGCCTAGCTTAACAGAGTGGGGACTTCAACAACACCTGCTAAGCACAATGGAATTATGCTGTCAGAGGATGCTATCTGTGCTATGCTTAAGGCAAAGAAGGAAGAGGGGAGCGTGTGTACACAGGACCACATTCGAAAGGTGGACAAAGTTCTGGGGTGATAACACACTTGGTTGTGGGTAGAAGCCTGTCCCACTAGGACCGATACCGTCTTCGGGAATCCCTGGACTGCATAGAGCGCTGGCCAGTCTCCATGCCTGCTGCCCCTGTGGCACTGCTCTCTGGAACCAACAGGGCACTTAGTCAAGGTGCTTCCTTACAGTGATCTGTTGTTTCATGGCCTCAGCCCCACAGAGGCCACCTGGCTGGCCTAGGGTGGCTGGCAGGCTCCTTCTATTCAAGGGCAGCAGTACTTCCTATCTTCCATCACATCAATGCGAAAATCCAAAACTGACATTCTTAATCCACCACTTGGGAAAAACCACGAGTCTGGGAGGTACTAGGCAGGGAGGCCCAATCCAGAAGTAACGAGTACTAAAGTGACGAGTGCATGGAGTCGCTTGTGTCCGCAGCTCGGGCTTTCTGCAGCAAATCAGAAGCCTTTGCTTACAGCCTGAGTAATGGTTCCCAACCCCACTAGTCATAGTCTCCACCAGCGACCCCTAGTCAGCACACGGCACTGTAAGCCAGCTCTTCTCTTCAGCCAGAAACTTCTGAACATCAGCCCTTTCTTTGCAGTTCTCACTTCTTGGTCCTGCTGCCTCCTCCTCTCTTTATGGCAACCTTTATTTCAGTGGGGTCTGACTACATAGTAAGTGGAGTGGGACTAGCTGGACCTAATCGTCTCTGGAATACTCACTTGATTAGCATAGCGTTTTGGTAACTTCTTGACAGTCTCAATGTCCATTTCTTCATCATCTTTTTCCTCTTCTTCTTCTTCACTCTCCATCCCTGTCCAGTCATCTTCGGCCAGTCTTCTGGCATGATTTACATAATCCAGCCGCTTGCTGGAGAAAGAAAAGACATAAACAGGCCTTTGTGTCTTATACGAAGACAGCTTACAGTGTGGCAGATTTAATTCAATTCAAAGCCTCCAAATTCAGGAGCAACCTGGAGACTCTGATGGGATAAGAGTCGACAGAATTTCCTCTGTAAGGATTAAACAAGTGACCGACTCCTCACACAACCTACATACTCTAAACACAGCCTTCCCCAGTCTCCTAAGAATGGGCAAAGTAAAATATTTTAAGGAAATTTCAAGGCTTTCCAGCTGGAAAGGGTGATCCCGCTCCTACCCACCCGACCCAAGACTCCCACCTCTGTCCCAAGTAAGAGCTGACACTTCTCTGCCTGGCAGACATCTAATGCAAAGGTCCCCAGGAATGAAGAGAGGAATCAGAGATGCAGTGAGAATTTTAAAGCCTTTCTCCAGCTCCTGTCTAACTTTCAAAAAAGACCATGTAGCTTACGATTCAATATCTTTTACTTATTTGTTTCCTTTTTTCGTTATCTTCCTCTTTTTAAAAAACTACATATTGAAGAAAGTTTGGGAAATTGAGAAGGAAGAAAAAGAACCTTCGGAACCTAATTGTTCCAAAGTAATTTGTAGATACCGCATAATCTCCTAGGCTTGACTTCCTCAATGCTAAGGCCAAGGGTCATCCAGAGGCAGTGAGATCAACTCAGCCGGATTCTTCTCTCACATACACACACGTGTTCCTGCACACTCACATGAAGGTACACACCAAGAGCACAAGGAATGGTCTTTCATCTGAAGAATAAGGGAGAGCTGGTGTACTTGTCCATGTGCAAAAGGATACACATCCGTGGTTATTTCCCGGGCATCCTTTGTAAGCACAGGAGAAGGAAACTACCCAGACACCCATCAGCAGCGGGCTGGTTAGATTACATCATGAACTATTTATTCAATGGAACAGAATACTTGGTACTATCTGAACCGATATAGAATCTCTCCAAAAACAAAATAAACTGTTAAATAAATGTGCAGAATAGTGTATTTTACACTGCTACTTCTGTTAAAAAAAAAAAAAAACTTATGTATACATGCAACCACAACTTGCTCACTCATATGTGCATAGAATATCTTTGGAAGGCTACACAAAAAACTAATGTTATGGGAGAGGAACTGCATGGCTAGGGGACAGAATTGGGAAGGAGACTTTTCACCAATTATTTTGGAATAAGTAATACATTCATTGTATGTATTCATAGTTCAAAATTCAAAATATATAAATTATAATTTTTTAAAAAGGGGGTTGGGGGCCGGCCAAGTGGCGCAGTGGTTAAGCACTGGCTTGGGAAGCCAGCGGCCCCGGTTCGGGTCCCACATATGAGGGCCAATGACACTGCCCTCAAAAAAAAAAAAAGAAAAAGAAAAAAGAAAAAAGGGGGGGATTAGGAGTGATCTGCAAATGTAATCTGCAAGCAACCCAGAGGCCACAGGAAACCATTTCTGCTAAATACATCCAGTGATGCAGCACTGGACAAAATGCAGATGGTATAGAAACTGTGCAGCTGTGAATAGTTCCTCCTAATTTTCAATTCCTTAATTTATTACCCAGAAGAGGCCCATGTTGCACTGAGAACAAAAGGACAGGCCTTGCCTTGAGAGCAGCCCAGCCTCAAACACTCCTATCCTGCTCTTTCTCTGTGTGCCATCTTGGCACTGAGAGTTACATGTATGGAAGATATTTCTTCAGGTTTCCTGTGGAATTATTTGTCTGGAACTCCCAAGGGCTCCACAGAGACATTTGGGCTGCAGTCAAACAGGAAGACCACACGAATGCCAGGATTCAGAGTGCAGGAGAAGTCAAACAGGGAATGTGGGGAGTGGAAGCCTGGGCGTGGCTTTCACAAGTCCCTAAATTGCAAAGCTCAGTACTGCTGCCAGGAAGTAAAGAAAAACTTAACCAAATAACTGAACTTTTACTTTCAAACTTTAGCCACTCCCTACTTTCCCACCTTTTCCTAAGCTCTGGATATAAAGGAGGTCTATCTCTCCCAGGATTCACCCCTCCCAGCCTCATGGGCAAGATGATAAACCTATAAAGGGTTTACTTTGAAGCGGGTTCTGTGGAGGCAAGCCTACAGCCTCCTGAATGGTTCACAGTGCCCAACCTAGAGACAGAAGCCAAGGAGTTAAAGCATCCCTTACGATTTCTGAAGTTCCAATAACCAACGGCGCCGCTCACTCTGCTCCAAGGAACTGTACTTGGACTTGTACTGGGACAGGCGGGGGTGTGGGGCAGCTGTGCTATTCAGATCTTGAGATACAGAGAAGCTACTAGCCAGGGCTTGACTCAGCTCTTCCATCTTCCCTACAAAGGAAAACATAAGAAAATGGTTCATTCATTTCATGTTACCTCCTGAACACAGGCAATTATGATATAGCATTGATGGCTACATTCCTAAAATATCTCACTTAATCCAAAATCAAACTGTTTCCATGGGGAAAATGGAAGTTAAAGGGTAAATGACTTACAGATGAGCATTATATTATTTCCTGTGGATATTTCAATAACAATCACTTTGATAGCTCTGATTGTATAAACTTAGACATTAGTCACTAAGCAAATTCACCCTGTGATTGAATCTAACTTTTGCTCTTTGCCATCTATCACCAGGGGTCCTGTCACTAATTTCTTCTTACTGTCATTGATAACAGTGATGTGACCAAGTACCTAATTTTTTTTTTCCTACACAGTTCTAAATAGCCATTACTCAATAACTAATATAACTTTCTGATGCAAATTTTATCCAATTGGTTGTTTAATTCTCTAATAAATGCCAACTCACATTAAGAAAATTTAGCTCCAAGGCCAGCCGAGTGGCACATTGGTTAAAAGCTGGCTTGGGACACCAGCTCTGAACAGCAGGGCCCGGGTTTGGATCCCACATGTGAAGGCCTGTGACACTGTGCCCTCTACAGCTAAGATGGTGAACAACAGCTCCACCTAGAGCTGGGCTGCCATGTGGCCATCAAAGATGTAGGCTGCAGCCCCTGCTGCAGGGCTGCCATAAGCTATAGTGAGTGGCCGGCAGCCAGCGTGAGTGGCTGGCAGCCTGCGTGAGCTACCAAGAGCCGCTGTGAGTGGCAGTCCAGAGGCCGGCAACCAATCTGCCTCACCTAGGAAGAGCGCAAACATGGGCCCGTGAAGCAACATCCTCCACAACTAGACTGAAGAACAAAAGGACAGCTTGTCTGTTCCCCTCCCCCAATTCCCCAACGAAATCTTTTAAAAAAAAGAAAAAAAAATTTAGCTCCAGAAGAAATATTGGTTCTGGAGCCCCTGGAGGAAGATAAGCCCAAAACTGAAACCTGTTACTTTCTGGTTTTATAGTTTGTTTTGTTTGTGGTGGGCAGAAGGAAGGTTTCAGGACTACCTATGTAGGACTCATTTGCAAAATGATAGTTAGAATGTAGCTGGAATGTGGAAGGCTAACACCAGGTGCTCCAGGAGTGTGAAGGACTGACATATGGTACATTTAGGAGACAGGAGTAGATATATTGGAGACACTATCTAGGTAGGAATGGGAGTGGAGAGAAAGGTGAATTCACACTTCATTAACTCTCCTGAGAATGAAATTATGAGGTGGCACAGGAGCTTACTCAAGGGTTACAGGTGTTCCTAAAACTGTAAGAAAACAGAAACACTTGAGAGGAATCTGACTCACATAGCTGGGCTGGCCTAACCCTTCAGTTCTAGCATAAATCAGAGGGCACCACAGTGCTTAAACTCTACCTTGGGCCAGGTCCCACTGCTCTGAGCACCAAAGCCAACCAGTTCATTCTAGAGCCTCTATAGTTAAAAACACAACGGGAATCTACTTGGCAATGGGTTACTTTCCATTGCACACTTGAAGTCAGATTTCTTTTTCTTAACTTGCAGCACTAGATTTTTTAATTTGAAAGAAACTTTTTATTTAAAATTGTGGTTAAAAACTGACATAAAATTTACCATCTTAGGGGCCAACTGAGTGGCGCGGTGGTTAAGCGCTGCCCTCGGAAGCCAGCGGCCCCGGTTCGGGTCCCACATATGAGGGCCAGTGACACTGTCCTCAAAAGAAAAAAAAAAAATTTAACAACTTAACCATTTTTAAGTGCGCAGTTCAGCACTGTTAAGTACATTCACATGGTTGTACAACCAATATCCAGAATTCTTTTCATCATGCAAAACTGAACCTCTACACCCATTAAACATGAAATTTTTATATAGATGTATATAGAAATGTACACTTGAAACCTATATAATTTTACTAATCAATGTTACCCCAAGAAATTTAATTAAAAAAAACTTTTTTTTTTTTAAACATAAGATCAACAGTGTGGATTTGCGGCCTGTCCTAACATTACTTGTAATGCAGCCCGTGTGGCCATTTTGTGGTTCCGGCTAGGCTAGGCGAAGAGTACTTAGGATCCATAATGGTGTGCCATTTTCTGTCTTTTTCTGTACTTTTGTCTAAATCTGAACATTTCCATAATAAAAATTTTTAAAAATTCATTGTGTCTTCAGCTTACCAAAGTAACAACCAAGTACATTTATTAGGCCTTATCATGCTTTATCGCGGTGGGGGCTCCCGCTCCGCCAAAATTAATCGCAGCTTAGGATACTCGGGCGGGGGGGGGGTGCTGAATCTTTCTTGATGGCTGTTCTTGGCTGGCTCCTGCTCTCTCAATTCTAGTTCTCAGGCGGTGCAGTCTCCAAGGGTTCTCGCCTTAGCCCGGGTGGTCTCATCCTCCACCTGCATCTGCCTCCTACGAACTCCCAAATTTCCGACCCGCCCAGGCCTCCGCCGCGCTCCAACCCCCCGCGCGTCCCCTGCCTCCCCCTCCTTGTCCTCCGAGGCCCCAGTCTGGCATCCCCAGCCCGGGATCGAGGCCTCCTCGGCATCTCTCACCAGGATTCTATCTGCTTCGGGCGGCCGCTCACCCCGCCACAGCCCCGCGCTGCCTTTCTCTAGGAATCAGGCCATTTAGGCTTTGCAGGGTTCGTCCCTCCCCCAACAAAAGGTTCCCCGAGGGGAACGGGGCCGACCGCATGGACAAGGGGAGCAACGGAGCGCCCCCGGGGAGGCCCCGACTTGGCTCCGCCCCTCCCAGGAACGCCTCGGGAGGCCGGAGACGCGGAGCCAGCGTCCGGGAGTCACAGCCGGGAACCGAGGGGCAGCTGGAGCCGGTGGGGCCCAGGCTCGGTTCCAAGCTCGAACCCAGGACTCACCCGGCCCGGATGACAGTGCCACTCGTCGTCGCTACGGCCGCCAGGGGCCGACCAATCAGCTGTCCCGGGGAGAGCCTGACCCGCCCCTCAGCCGCTGTCGCCCGGCGCACGGGCTCGCGTCCAGCGTTTCCGGCCCCTCCCGCCGCGGGGGTGCCGGAAGTGCTTCCGCGGAGCGGCTCCGCGGGTGGCTCCATGTGGGCCAGAGGCTGGTTCTTTTCCTGTCTCTCGGGGCTGCTCTGAGGGCGTTCGAGGCCCTCCAGGCCCGGGTCCTGCCGCCCCTCAGACCCGCCCAGGGCGTGGGGTGCTCCAACCGTCTGCCCCTTTCCCGTGCCGGCGACTTGTACGGTGGGTGCGGGTTCCCTGAATGACTCCTCCGCGCTCCTTAATCCCCTAGTCAGGCAATTAGGCGGCCCCTCCCTTTGTCCGTACAACCCCGGAAACAGCCCTGATAACAGCCTTTTTGCTCCGTTTCGGAGGTTTTCTTTCCTATTCGGTGGTGGGCTTCGCAAAAGCAAGGTCAAGGAATCGGCGTCCAGCACGAAGCACTGAGTAGACCCTGGTGAAGAAATGATGTAGGGGTAGAGCAAGCAGCCCAGATGCAGGAGAGCTTATCAAACTACAGTACGGCCTCTGCTGGGGAGGGCTGATGAGATAGATGCAAAATAGAAGTAGGAATAGCCATTGATTGACTGCTTTACCATGAGCCGGTCACCGCCTCACGTTGTTTTTTGTTTGTTGTTTGTTTTTTGTGCCTTTTTTAAAATTAGTTTCAGGTGTACAACACTGTTTTGTTTTGTTTTGTTTTGTTTTGTTTTGTTTTGTTTTGTTTTGTTTTGTTTTGTTTTGTTTTGTTTTGTTTTGCTTTGTTTTGTTTTAGAGGGCAGTCTCACTGGCCCTCATGTGGGATCCAAACCAGGGCCGCTGGCTTCCGAAGCCAGCTCTTAACCACCATGCCACTCGGCCGGCCCCTGTGTTTGTTTCTTTAAATATTTTTATTGGGGAATTGGGAGAGAACTGGCAACGAGAAAATATCCAGCCTAACAGAAAATTCATAGGAGTTTATTTGAGCCAAACTGACGACAATTGCTTGGAAGCAAAATCTCAACAGATTGAGAAAATGCTCCAGAAAATGGCCATTTTACAATTTATTTTATACGTAAGAATCAAGATTAGGAGAAAGGTTGCATGAAATCCATTGGTTGTAGATTAAGGGGGTGGGAGAAAGCAAAGCGGGGAAATCTCTGGGATTGGATAAGAAGTAAAATGGAGAGACGCTTTTTTTTACATTGGTGGGTACAACATAATAGCATTTTGCAGCACATAGAGATAGTATTTGTGGAACAAGATAACAATGAGGGACTTTGTTTCCTGCTCTGGTGTGGTGGGTTGTGCCCCCTGGGTTACTCGGATATTGTAAGGGTGATATTAGATGCAAAAAGAAAACAGACAGGCTTAAGGTAAAGATTGACCTTTGTCAAGGAAGCTACTGGCCAAGGATGTGACTTCCCTCCATGGCCCACCTTTGTTAGGAATTTTCATGTTCATGCCATCCTCTGGTTATTTTCAGTCTCCTGAGCTTGTCAGGTTTAACGTGGCCCCTTTTCCACAGAACAATGCTGGGGAATTGGAGAAGGGGAACAGAGAAGTTGGTGTCCTTTTGTTCTTCAGTCTCTGGAGGACATTGCTTCACTGGCCCATGTTGGTATTGTGATCATTGCGCTCTTCCCAGCTGAGGCAGATTGGTCACTGGCCATTGGATGGCTGCTCACGGCGGCTCACAGCAGCTGCCGGCCACTCGCACTGGCTGCTGGTCACGGTAGCTTATGGCAGCCCACTGCAGCCTACGCCGTCCCTGGCAACTCAGGGCAGCCCAGCTCCAGGTCAAGCTGTTTTTCACCATCTTAGCTGTAGGGGGCGCAACGTCACTGACCCATGTGGGATCCAAACCGGTGGCCATGCTGCTCACAGCTCCTGCTCCCAAGTCAACTCTTAACCAACAAGTCACTCGGCCAGCCCTCATATTGTTTTATTTAATCTGCAAGTAATGAGAAAGAGACTGAAGCTCAGAGAGGTTAAATAACTTGGCCAAAGTCATCCAACTTTTGAGCCAAATATTTGAATTTGCAGGAGATCAGACAAATAGTAGATAAACGGTGCTTGGAGCCCTGGGAATTTTTTGGACGTCAGGATTTATGTTGCTGAGCTCTTATCTTCCAGTGGTCACAATGAGCAAAGCTGTGTACTGATGAGACAAGTAAAGAGTTAACAGGAGTGGGCTTGTGAGCTGGCAGGATGGGACCGGCACAGAATTAACAGGAGCGAGCTTGTGGGCTAACAGGAACAGCTAAACGTTAACCACTTGACTCTGAATCCCCTGGCTAGCACTGCGCCTGCAGGCTGACAAGTACCTTACATCCATCATAGGTGGGAACAGAAGTTTGCAATCGAAACAGCAATCCCCTATAAGCTAACAACACCCATCATAGATGGGAACAGGACAGTTCCCAATCACAACAGTAACCTCCTGCAAGCTGACATCCATCATAGATGGGAACAGGACAGTTCCCAGAAGAAGGCAATTATAACGGCAGCCCCCACCCCCCTGCAAGCTGACAAGCACCCTACATCTTGCAAGGAAATGTATAAAACCCCAGCACTCCTTCTCATCAGTGCAACTGTCTCCATTAGACTCTGCCCTGGCACAACTCTGTTTGCCAGTATCTCCCTTACCACTCTGTCTTGGCAGCTGTTCCTATTGGGCTCTGCCCTGGCAAAACTCCCATTGCCAGAACTCTCTCTTTGACTTTCAATAAATTTTTTCTTATTCTTGTAGAATCTAGTAAATTCTTTAACGTTCTGTGAATGATGAGGGTTAATTCTATGCCTAGACATGTACTAAGTTATTTGGTGCATCCACAAATAAAAGCTCCTTTTGCCTGATTTATGAGACTGACAAAAAACCAAGGCCTGACTTCACTGGGGAACTTTGACACTGGGATACTGAGTATTTTGTGTCCCAGAACTATCGTTCTCTAACCATGACCATGGAGGTCACATCTAGTGGTCAGAACTACACAGGAAAGAACAAAGGCCCTACACATTAGAGGAAAATAGACTGAGATTGACAAAGAGTTCCCCAAATTCATGCACTGAGGTCCAGGAAAGACACTCCAGTCCCTTACTCATACTCAGCTGAATAACTCCCCGTACCACAGCAATAAAACTAAGTGGCACTTGGCCTAAGGGCTCATTTGAAGCCAGTGAGGTTTCCAAAAGGGGCTGTTCTGCCTGGTACAGCATCTCCCTAACTATAGCCATTCACACTCTACCTTCACAACATACACCTGTATTTGATGTCTTTAAATCAATTTACTTTTTTTAAAAGCTTAAATACATTTTTTTAAAAAGAGGAGCACCGTAGCATTACCTTAAATCACTTCCCACTTCAATAGAAGGTATGTATAAAATAAATACAGTGAAAATAGTATAATTTATAACCTAGCTAGATACTAGATCTGCAGAAAACTGTAAGACTGAAGACTTTGTAAAAATCAGATTAGTAAGTGTTGGAGAAGTGATAAGAAGTAACATTAATAGAATTTTTCTTTTATATAATCAGAAAATTTCAAAGAGAACAGAAGAGGGAAGATCCACTTTTTAATAAGATTTAATGTTATTTCCAGTGGACTCTGCACCCCTAAAATCTCCTGGTAAGCACCCACAAAGAGAGCATGGAGATCTCTACCTAGAAAAAAAGATCAAGAGAAGGAAAGTGTCCAGCCTTTTCTAAAAAAGGAGGCTCAGGACACGAGCCCTCAATTAACAAATGTGTGTTTAGGGGCCGGCCGAGTGGCTCAGTTGGTTAAGAGCTCGCTCAAGAGTGAGAGCTCTGAGCAACAGGGTTGCCAGTTCAATTCCCGACCCAAGCTGAGCTGCCACTGACAGGTGGCAGGATGGTTCAGCTAAAAAAAAATAATAATAAATAAATAAAAATAAATGTGTGTTTAATGTCTACTGTTGGTCAGGCACTGTGCCAGGTCCAGGAGGTACCAAAATGATTAAACTCCAGGAGCTTACAGCTCAGTTGAAGTAGGGAAAGAAAAGATCGATGCCATAGCTGAGTGCTGACCAGTGCCAAGGAGCTCAGGTGGCTGAGGGGAGAGTGAGTGGGGTGGGGCTAGTGGGGCCACAGTGTTCAGGCAACTCCTCTCTGAGGAGGGGACATTTGAGTTGAGACCTGAACGATAAGAAGAAACCAGCCTCTGGGAGACCTTCTGTATTTCTAGCAAAAGGCATAGTGGACACAAAGCAAGAGGCTTTGTGTAAGGAAGGGATAGACAGAGGCCTGGAGGAACAAACAGACACAGGCAGAACACAGAAGTCTGGAGGTCATGCTGGGGAATTTGGATTTTACCTCCACTGCAGAGAATTTTACCTCCATTTTAAACAGTTATGAAATAACCAAATTTAAGCTTTAAAGAGTTCACACTGGGGCTGGCCGAGTGGCTCAGTTGGTTAAGAACCCGAGCCCTGAATAACAGTGTAGCCATTTTGATTCCCACATGGGCCAGTGAGCTTCGCCAGAGCTGAGCTGCAGCTGAACTGTCAACAAACGGCAGGATGGCTCAGCTGATGAGAGCACGTGCTCCTAACAACAAGATTGACAGCTTGACTCGCGCATGGGATGGTGAACTGTGCCCACCTGCAACAAAGATTGAATACGGAACCTGCTGACAGGTGGCCGGATGGCGACTGGACTTGGAGCTGAGCTAGCTGCGCCCTCCACAACTAAGATTAAAGGACAACAACTTGGCTGTCACCCTTCCCCAATTCTCCAACACTGTTCCCCTTCCCCAATAAAATCTTAAAAAAGAAAAGAAAGAGTGTGGGACAAAGAAGAGTGGATTATTTTAGGCAAGGACACCTTTTATAAAGCAGATACCTCACTAGGTGGATTAGGAAATTCCAGACTGATTACTTAAAATTCCAGCCATGAGAAAGGCTGAAACTGCAATTAGGTTAGCTATTAAATCTAGGTTTAGTATAATGGGCTTCTAGCACAAGTGACACTATTTGAGACCTCTGATTTTTTAAAATGTATTTTTATAACAATACATACCATGGGGTCGGCCAAGTGGCGCATTGGTTAAGAGCTGGTTTGAGGATGCCATCGGCCCTGGTTCGGATCCCACATATAAGGACCAGTGACACTGCTCTCTACAGCTAAAAACAGCTCCACCTGGAGCTGGGCTGTGCAAGCCCTGGTGTCAGTGTAGGCTGCAGCCCCTGCTGCTGTGGGCTGCCATAGGCTACAGTGAGTGGCTGGCAACCAGTGTGAGCTGCCAATAGCTGCGGTGAGCAACATTCAGAGACCGGCGACCGATCTGCCTCATCCGGGAAGAGCGCAATGATGATACCAACATGGGCCAGTGAAGCAACATCCTCCGCAACTAGACTGAAGAACAAAAAGACAGCAACTTGGGGCTGGCCGAGTGGTGTGGTGGTTGGGCGCTGGCTTGGGAAGCCAGCGGCCCCCATTCGGGTCCCACATGTGAGGGCCAGTGACACTGCCCTCAATAAAATAAAATACCAGTGGTGCCAAAAAAAATAAAATAAAATAAAATAAAATTGCAACTGCTTCCCCACCCAATTTAAAAAAAAAAAAAGACAGCAACTTTGTTCCCCTTCCCCGATTCCCCAATAAAATCTTTTAAAAAAAACAAACAAAAAAAAAACAATACATACCATGGAATATTATTCAATCTTGTAAAGGAATTAAGTTCTGACATGTACTACAGCATGAAACTTTAAGACATTATGTAAAATAAGCCAGTCACAAAAGGACAAACACTACAATTCCACTTACATGAGGTACCCTGCAATATTGTGATTTATAATAAAAAATACAGAGGGTGCCCAGAAAATATATACACATTTTAAGAAAGGAAAAAACTATTAAAATTACAGTGATGGTAACCACTTTGAGCACCTTTTGTAATTGCAGAAGTCAAACGTGACTTGTATTCACCTTTTGTTATCAGTATATATTATTACAATTTTAATACAGTTTTTTCCTTTCTTAAAATGTATATATATTTTTCTGGGCTGGCCGAGTAGTGCAGTGGTTAAGAGCTGGCTTGGGACACCAGCGGCCCTGGTTTGGATCCCACAGGAGGGCCAGTGACACGGCCCTCTTAAAAACAAACAAAAAAAGGGCTCAGTTGGTTAAGAGCTCACTCAAGAGTGCGAGCTGAGCTCTGAGTAACGGCAGTCTGAGGCCAGCCCAAGCTGAGTTGCCATTGAGCTGCCAACAGGTGGCAGGATGGCTCAGCTAAAAAAAAAGAAAAAAATATATATACATTTTTCTGGCACTTTCTGTATATATTTAGTTTTTTTGCTGTTCCTGGCACATAAACTGTTGGAATTTCCTAAGTGATAAGCTTGATAAAGGTGTGTTTTGTTATTCCTAACAAGACCCATTCAACCAGACCTGAGTTTATGTTAATGGTGTAACTTTTAGAAAGTCCCTAGGATGGGGGCTGATTGCTAGAGGAATCAACCCCATGATTAGAAGGTTGTAACTTTCAGTCCCACCCCCAAGCTCCTGGGAGGGGAGAGGTTGAGCTATTCACCAATGCCCAATGATTTGATCGCTCATGCCTATGTAATGAGAATCCTAAATGTCTGGGTTTGGAAAGTTTCTGGTTGCTGAAAACATGGAGGTGCCTGAAGGATGGCATGTCTGGAGAGGGCATGGAAGCGTCCACCCCTTCCCCCATACCTTGCATAGTAGCAGTTCTATCTGGCTGTTCTTGAGTTACATCCTTTTATAATAAATGGGTAATAAGTAAACTGTTTTCCAGAGTTCTGTGAGTGGCTCTTGAAAATTAATCAGAAAGGTGTCGTGGTAACTGATTTATAGCTATTTCATCAGAAACATGGACCTTGATTGGCAGGGGAAGCAGTCTTATAGGACTGAACCAGAACCTGTGGGATCTGACACTATATCCAGGTAGATAATGTTATAACTGAGTTGAGTTGTAAGACATCCAGCTTTGAATTTTAGGACATTATTTGTCAACATAAGAAATGTCCAGGGCTGGCAGAGTGGCACGGTGATTAAGCGCTGGCTTGGGACGCCAGCTGCCCTGGTTCAGGTCCCACATATGAGGGCCAGTGACACTGCCCTCCAAAAGAAAAAAGAAAAAAAGAAATGTCCAAACCTGTAGAAAAGTTAGTTCAATAAGCTTATTTGAACCAAACTGATGACAATTGCCTGGAAGCAAAATCTCAATGAATTAAGAAAAATGCTTTGGAAAATGGCAGTTTTGCAGCTTATTTTATACATTAGAATCAAAGGAGGAGATGCAAAGAGGATTATGTGAAATCCATGGGTGGTAGATTAAGGGGGGCGGGAGAAATAAAAGTGGGGAAATCTCTGGGATTGGATAAAAAGTAAAACAGAGACACAAACCTCCTTTACATTGGTGGGTACACGGTAGTTAATAGCATTTTACAGCACAGAGAGGTGTGATTCAGGAAATAAGATAACAGTGAGGGGTTCTGTGGTTTGTGCTCTATTGCAGTGAGTGTGTCCTGAGGGGCCTGGAAAAGGAGATGACTCTCACATTCCCAGGGTATGTCATCTTAGATGCAAAAGGACAATAGACAGTCTCACTTAAGGTAAAGATTTTTTTTTTTTTTTTAAGATTTTATTGGGGAATTGGGGAAGGAGAACAGACAAGTTGCTGTCCTTTTGTTGTGGAGGACATTGCTTCACTGGCCCATGTTGGTATCCTCATTGCGCTCTTCCTGGATGAGGCAGATCGGTCACCAGCCTCTGGACGGCCACACACTGCGGCTCTTGGCAGCTCACTCTGGCTGCCACCACTCACACTGGCTGCTGGCAACTCACTGTAGCCTATGGCATCCCACTGCAGCAGGGACTGCAGCCTACACTGTCCTGGGGACTCACAGCAGCCCAGCTCCAGGTGGAGCTGTTGTTCACCATCTTAGCTGTAGAGGGCAGTGTCACTGGCCCTCATATGTGGGATCTGAACCGGGGCCGCTGGCGTCCCAAGCCAGCGCTCAACCACCACGCCACTCAGCTGGCCCAAGTTAGGAATTTTTATGTTCAGACCATCCTGTGTGGTTACTTTTGGTCTCTGAGTTCGTAAGGCCTGCCATGCGGACCTCCCCTGAGTTCATCAGGTTTAATATGTGGCCCCTTTTTCATCCGTCACAGAATTACTTGATGTGTGACACCACACACACACGCACACACACACACACAGAGACACACACACAGTGACTAGAGTGTCAGAAGTGAAGTATTTTATGAGTAGTGTTGTGGTAGGGTAGAGAAGGAAAACAGAAGACTTCCCCTTTATATACCTACAGTAGTCAAATTCACAGAGAAGTAAAGTAGAAGGTTGGGATGAGGGAGAGGAATGAGGCATTGGTGTTTAATGGGTACAGAACTTCAATTGGGGAAGATGAAGAAGTTCTGGGGATGGACGGTGGCGATGATGTGAATGGACATAATGCCGGCAAGTTGTATACTTCAAAACTGTGAAGGTGGTAAATTTTATATTATGTAGATTTCACTTCAATAAAAAAAGAATTGGGGAGTGCTTGAAGTATATTTTTCTTTGATTACAATAAAAATAATTGATATTACCGTTGTTGTCGGAGAGTGGGCCTTTCTAGGCGCAAAGTCCAGGTCCTTGGCAACTCGAGCAAAGAATTGAACGAGATACCAGAGGAAAGCAGTAAATTAAGTAGTTTATTAGAAAAGACAGTACATCCAGACTAGAGGATGGCCCAAGGGCCCATTACCAAAGAGTGTGGAGGGGGCATATGCAAAGGTGAGGCTTAAAGGGAAGAAGCTGCAACAGAAGTAGCAGTAGCAGCTGCATGCGCTTCCCTCCCAGGACTTGGGGTTTTTATCCTTTTTCTCCAGGATGGGCTGTTCTTCCTGGGTGTAGGACCACTTGATTGGCCCCTATGATTAACAAGAGGTACTGTGTAGGTGTGTGTGACTGGTCTCATCTAGTTGGATATTTTGCGCCCATTTGCTCTTCCCGCAGGGGTAGGTAATTACAATACAAAGGGGAATTTTGGGTGGAGAGGGGATGTGCCCCAGGTGGTCACACTGTGGGACGTGCAGGAATGCAGAGACCCAATGCCTGCCTCTAACTACCTGCCTAGGTTTTCCTTGAGAGACGTGATCCCGGTAAAATCTCTATGGGAAGCTGAGGGACAGGAGGTCTCTTCTTCTGTATCTGCTTCCTGCTGGGCAGGGGCGTAGAGCTGTCCTTGCCTATTGGGGTTCACAGAACTCTCGCCCTAGCTGATCTCAGATGAGAGGAAGGGGTCTCAAGCTCCACCTGGAAGACCGTGTTGGCTTCTTTGCTTGTTGGGGTATCCCCTGTATCCTCAAGGCTCCTGAATGAGGACAAAAATATAAATCTGTTAGTTCTTATGAAACTTGTGGCTATTCAGTCCATCACTCAAGTGGTATCAGTTGTCCGGACACAGAATGGGTTTGACATTTAGCTTCCCTGCCTGGGGGATATTAGGAAGTCTCAGGCTTTCAGATAGTTATCTGAAGCAGGGGTAGTAGATTTCTATTGTTTCAGATTCAGGAACTAATTTACAAAGTAATTAAGAAGCAAGGGGGATCTTCCTGTCAGAAAAGCAATCAAGGCCCAAGAGCTAAGAAACTAAAGAACTAGGGAGGAGACTTAACATTTTTATACATAACATTTCTATAGAAAACATTAAAGTTTTTCAGTGGTGGGGGTTGGTGCTGCTCAGTTGGCCGGTAACACCTAGAAGGTCCCTTCCTGTTCAATTTATGCTCATTCACTTTCCTGTTTTCTTTCATCAAATGGCCTGGCTAATATATTGTGGGGTTTTTTTTGTTTTGTTTTTTTGTTTTGTTTTGTTGTGTTTTTTTAAAGATTTTATTGGGGAATTGGCAGAGGGGAACAGCGTTGGGAAATCGGGGAAGGGAAACAGACAAGTTGCTGTCTTTTTGTTCTTCAGTTTAGTTGCGGAGGATGTTGCTTCACTGTTGGTATCGTCATTGCGCTCTTCCCGGATGAGGCAGATCGGTTGCTGGCCTCTGGATGTCGCTCACCGCGGCTATTGGCAGCTCATCTTGGCTGCCAGCCGCTCACGCTGGCTGCGGGCCACTCACTGTAGCCTATGGCAGCCCACTGCAGCAGGGGTTGCAGCCCACACCATCACCGGGGCTCGCACAGCCCAGCTCCAGGTGGAGCTGTTGTTAGCTGTAGAGGGCAGTGTCACTGGCCCTCATGTGGGATCCGAACCGGGGCCGCTGGCATCCCAAAACCAGCGCTTAACCAATGTGCCACTCGGCCGGCCCTTGTTTGTTTGTTTTTTGATACCCCTGGTCATTCACAGAAAGTAAAAGAATTCACAAGACTCTGAAAAGGAGGAAAGCAAGAAAAGGTTTATTGAAAGTTGGGCAGTGAGGATGCCCGTGGCAGTGTCTAGAGAAGACGGCTGCCACAGGTATCTGTTTATAAAAGAGAGAAGTACTGGCAGAGGAACGGCCAGAGACAGAGTCTACAATAGAGCTGCAGTCGGTTTCTGATTAGCTGGGGTTTTATATTTTTCTGTGCAGGATGTAGGGTGCTTGTCAGCTTGTAGGGAGCTTTTTCCAGGAACCACTCTGTTCCCATCTATGATGGGTGTTGTTAGCTGTAAGGGCTTGCCGTTGCAGTTGGCCTCCCCTGGGAACTGTTCTGTTCTCATCTGTGATGGATGTAAGGTGCTCGTCAGCGTGCAGGTGCAGTGCTAGCTAGGAGATTCAGAACCAAGTGGTTAAGTTTTAAGCTCGTTCCTGCTAATTGTCAAGCTCACTCCTGTTAATTCTTTGCCAGTTTCATCAGCTAATATGTCTTCAAGAAGTTCCCGGGAGATATTGTACCTCCTGGACTCAAGTCTGGCGCCATTTGTTGCCCGTGGCCCAAACACTTGAGTGACAAGAGATAGTGAGGGGAAAAGCATACTTTATTCTAGATTCTGGCAGGTAGGGAGGATGGCAGACTCATGTCCAGAAAAAAAACACCTTCTCTGAACTGAGGGTAACCAAGAGGTTTTATAGTCAGACAGGCAGGTGGGAGAAAGAACAAAGATAGGTGGGAGTTGGTCATGTAAGTTTCAGAACTGACAGCTGAGAAATGGCCTCCCATGACCTGGTCTGAGAAATGGCCTCCCAGGGCCTGGTCTGAGAAATTGCCTCCCGTGGCTTGGTCTGCTTCGTAAGGTTTTCTCAAACACAGCAGCCATGGCTGGAGTGTGTCATGCATCATCAGCAAAAGCTGCAGGGAAGTTGCAACAACAGATCCCAGAGTCCAGGCGCCTGAGAATTGAGAAACTTTTCTTTCCAGATTAGTACTCTGTTGATCAATTAGATCAGTAAGGTATGAATAGTCTTAAGGAAAAGGACTAAGCAGAGTCATTAAATCAAGCAGTGAAAGGGAAAGACAAAGAGGAGACGGGGTGGGGTCGGGGGTGACTGAACTAAGTCTAATTGAGTCATTATGTTCCCAGCTTTCATCCTTACACTTGTGGATGAAAAAGGGGCCATATACTGAACCTGACAAGCTCAGGGGAGCCCGCATGGCAGGCCCTACAAACTCAGAGACCAAAAGTAACCACACAGGATGGTCTTAACATAAAACTTCCTAACTAAAAACAGGTCATGGCAGGTAGTCACATCCTTGGCCTGTGGCTTCCTTGACAAAGGCAATCTTTACTGTAAGTGAGCCTGTTTATTGTCTCTTTGCATCTAAGATAACATACCCTTGGAATGTCAGAGTCATCCTTTTTTCAGGACTCCTCAGGGCACAGCCCATTCTGCACCAGAGCAGGAAACTGGAGAACCCCTTGTTGTTATTCTTGTCCCCTGATTACCCCCTCTATGAGCTGTAATACCTAACTATTAACTATCCTGTATGCAAAAGAAGTGTGTGTGGGCCAGCCGAGTGGCGCGTTGGTTAAGAGCTGGCTTGGGATACCAGCGGCTCCGGTTCAGATCCCATATATGAGGGCCAGTGACACTGCCCTCTAAAAAAAAAAAAAAAAGTGTGTGTCTCTCCATTTTACTTTTTATCCAATCCCAGAGATTTCCTCGCTTTGCCTTCTTCCATCCCCTTAATCTACCACCAATGGATTTCATGTAACCCTCCTCCTGTGATTCTAATGTATAAAATAAGTTGCAAAACCAACATTTTCCAGAGCATTTTCTCAATCCCTTGAGATTTTGCTTCCAAGCAATTGTTGTCAGTTTGGCTCAAATAAACTCTTGTAAGCTTTCTCTTAGGCTGCATGTTTTTTAGAGGACAGATTCAACAATGTAATTTAGCTTAAAATCTTTATGACTCTGTTTACATGAAACTGTATGCATACCAGATTTAAGTGACCTGTTCACTCAACAGTGACTTGTTGGAAGAAGCCTTTTCAACATCCGCCTACGGTTCAGATTCACTCTTATCCCTGAGCTTTCTTTTTTTTTCAAATTGCCCAGGAATTGCTGGACCACCTCTCCCTTTCCTGTATTCTGCCTCTTCTTAAATGTCTATAAAATCTTCTGGCAGTGTGGGAAACGGGGAGGTGGACTTAGGACAGGAGTCCACCATGCTCCTGGAACACCAGCATTTCAATAAACCTGCTTTTCTTTTTTTCCTTTTTCTTTTTCTTTTTTTTTTGAGGGCAGTGTCACTGGCCCTCACATGTGGGACCGAACCGGGGCCGCTGGCTTCCCAAGCCAGCGCTTAACCACCGCACCACTCGGCTGGCCCTAAACCTGCTTTTCTTTCCACCAATCTTCTCTAGCAATTTTTGGCTCAGGAGGCAACAAGCAATCGGTCCTTAACCCAGTAACAGGACTACACTTGCAAGTTCAGAGGTTTCCCAAACTATCCTCAGATTTGGTGATTTACTAGAAAGACTCTGAACTCACTGAAAGCTGTTAAACTCCTGGTTATGGGAAAGGGGAATGATGCAAGTTCAAGTCATCCGCAGGAAGAAGCGCATGGCATGTAGAGCTTCCATTGTCCTCTCCCCATGGGGTCAGAACAGTGTCTCTCTCCCAGTTTTGCATCTTCATTTTTATTTTTATTTTTTATTTTTTTTTGAGAGCAGTGTCACTGGCCCTCATATGTGGTATCCGAACCGGGGCCGCTGGTGTCCCAAGCCAGCTCTTAACCACCGCACCACTCGGCTGGCCCAAAAGAAGTACTTTTTTTTTTTTTTTTTTTGAGGGCAGTGTCACTGGCCCTCATATATGGGATCCGAACCGGGGCCGCTGGCTTTCCAAGCCAGCGCTTAACCACCGCGCCACTTGGCCGGCTCTCTCTCCCAGTTTTGATTGTGACAATGTGAGTGAAGTACTGCCACCCAGAGAAGATCACTGGAGCTTCTTCTCTGTACAGAGCCTATTGGTGCTCCATCACATAGAAACAGTTAACTGCCCACGAAGCTGATCTCAGCCTCCAGCCTGTCAAGAAATCCAGCTATAGGGCCGGGCAAGTGGCACAGTGGTTAAGCACTGGCTTGGGAAGCCAGTGGCCCCGGTTCAGTTCCCACATATGAGGGCCAGTGACACTGCCCTCAAAAAAAAAAAAAAAAATCCAGCTATAGGACTCAAAGCTCCCACCCTATGTCACATTGTTAGTGTGGCTCAGAGCTCCCACCTGTCACACTGCTGCTACCTGACTGGTTCCAGGGCCCCAGGCAAACAAAGTCACTGCTATCAGGCATGACAGTCTGTTGACATTCTGTTGTACAATGTGACTGCTGCCTGATCACTGCCAGACCTTTGTGCTAGTGTAACCGGAGACCAAATGAGTCTAGAGCTTATGCTGCCTGCACTGCTCAGCCAATAGATCAACACAAGAGTTGGGTCATAGAATAAGAGCTTATTATCAGAGCACAGGTGGTCTGAGAAGGCAGCTGATTAACACCTCCAAAAACTGCCTTAACATTCTCAGACCAGCTTGGGGTATTTAAGAGAAAATCAGGGCACTCTCTGAGAGGCTGCATGACACCCTGGAGGTCTGTTCTCCTTTCATGATGCCCCCTTCTGTCATCCTATCTTTTGTGGTGCCAGCAGTATGGGAACAGTGGGGGAGTAACCTGAGAAAATGCTAAGGAAAGAATTTGTAATTAGCAAGTATCTACAAGGTGATCTTCTAAGATAAGGAGCCAGAACCAGGACAGGGCAGCCAGGAGGCATTCTGAGCACAGAGGGCCCAGCTGGGCCCTGCTTCACTAGATCCTGTTAGATCTGGGGTAGAATGGAGATTGCTTCCCGTCTACGCCCTCAGAGACTGTCCGATCCCTCCTCTATGCCCCAAACGTGCTGGCTCCTTTGGAACAGGCCTTTGCCATTCCTCAGGCAAGCAGCCAAGGTGTTTTTCCCTTATTTGGGGTGGCTTACTCCCCAGTACCCCATCCATCCTGCCCTGTCCTACAAATAACCCTTTAGCGCCTGTGACGCGGCACAGCAGAATTCATGTGTTGTTGCTGCTACCCAAGGCGAGCCTTGTTTGTAAAATCCCTTAATAAATTCAGAATGTAATGGAGTTGTCAGCCTCTTTCTCCGGTCTCTCAGCCCCAAGAAATACCACGGGCTTAGAGATGACCTCCAAACTGAGTAAATTTGAAGATCTAATTGGCTTTACTAAGTGATATGAATCAGTCAGCAGTCCATCTAGCAACTAGAGGAACACTCCAAAGGTTGTACAAAATGGAAGATTTTTGTGGTGTTTTTTTTAAAGATTTTATTGGGGAATTGGGGGCGGGGAACAGCATTGGGGAACCGAGGAAGGAGAACAGACAAGTTGCTGTCCTTTTGTTCTTCAGTCTGGTTGTGGAGGACGTTGCTTCACTGGCCCATGTTGGTATCATCATTGTGCTCTTCTCGGGTGAGGCAGGTCGGTCGCCAGCCTCTGGATGGTCGCTCACAGCGGCTCTTGGCAGCTCACACCGGCTGCCCGCCATTCATGCTGGCTGCCGGCCACTCACTGTAGCCTATGGCCGCCCACTGCAGCAGGGGCTGCAGCTATGCCGTCCGGGGGACTCACAGCAGCCCAGCTCCAGGTGGAGCTGTTGTCACCATCTTAGCTGTAGAGGGCAGTGTCACTGGCCCTCATATGTGGGATCCGAACCAGGGCCGCTGGAGTCCCAAGCCAGCTCTTAACCACCATGCCACTCAGCCGGCCCTTGTTTTGTTTTTGTCATGCAGATTGTCTCTTCTTTCTATGGGGTATAGAGAGGGCCCAGGTGATAGAATGCCTTACTGTTGGTTAACCAGAAAATTCCAGACTGGTTGATTAAGATTATGTTCTTGGCTCAGTTGGTTAAGAGTTAGTTTTAAGAGCCCAAGCTCGGGGCCGGCCGAGTGGAGCGGTGGTTAAGCGCTGGCCAACGGCCCTGGTTCGGTCCCACATGTGAGGGCCAGTGACACTGCCCTCAAAAAAAAAAAAAAAAAAAAAAAAGAGCCCAAGCTCTGAACAGGGCTGCTGGTTCAATTCCCACATGGGCCAGTGACACTGCGCCTGAGCTGAGCTGCCAACAGGTGGTAGGATGGCTCAGCTGTTGTAAGAACAAGACTGCCTGTTCGATGGTGGGCTACGCCAGCCCCCAACTAAGACTGAACTCCGCACGTTGAGCTGAGCTGCCGCCCAGAGTGCTCAGTGGATAGCGCGTGGACTCTTAACAACAAGGCTGCCGGTTTGACTCCCACATGGGATGGTGAGATGGTGGCTACGCCCACCCACAACTAAGCTTGAACACAGCACCTTGAGCTTAGAAGCCATGAGCTGCCGATTGGCAGCCAGATGGAGACTGTTGCCGTCCACAGCGAAGATTGAAGAACAACTTGGCTGGTCCCCTTCCCCAATTAAAAAAAATATTAAAGGGCCGGCCGAGTGACGTGATGGTTAAGTGCTGGCTTGGGAAGCCAGCAGCCCCGGTACGATCCCACATACGAGGGCCAGTGACACTGCTCTCAAAAAATAAAAATAAAAATAAATAAACAAATAAATAAAAGTTAAAATAATAATAATAATAATAATAAAAATGATTATGTTCTTGGGAGAAGTAGAAACTATAATTAAATCAGGTATTAAAATCTAGATTCGGTATCGTGGGCTTTTAGCATGAGTGACTCCATTTTGGGTCTGTGATTTTCTTTTTTATTTATTTATTTATTATTTGTTTACTTTTAATTAGCTTCAGGTGTACAACAAAGTGCAATAGTTATGCTTTTTTTTTTTTTTTTTTTTGAGGGCAGTGTCACTGGCCCTCATATGTGGGACCTGAATCGGGGCCGCTGCAGCGCTTAACCACTGCGCCACTCAGCCGGCCCAATAGTTATACTTTTTACCCCTCAAAGTGACAACCCCCCTACCCCAATTCTCCCCCCCACTCCTCCCCCCATATCATATATATCTATTACAATTCCTTTGACTCCCTTCCACAGTATAATACTCATCCCGTGACTATCTATATATTCAGTTACGGTTGGCATACAATATTATACAACATCAATTTCAGGTATACAGTGCAGTGATCAAGCCTCTACTCCACCCATGAAGTGGTCTCCCTAACAAAACGTGACCATCTGACACCCCACAAAATTTTAACAACATTATTATATTCCCCGAACTGTCTTTCATATCCCTGTGGCAATATTGTAGTTACCTATTTATGCTGTCTAATCCCTTCCCCTTCTCCCTCATCCCCACCCCTCTCCCAACTAGCAACCCTGTTTTTCCTCTATATCTATGAGTCTATTTCTGTTTCTTATGCTCATTCATTCAGTTTTTCAGATTCCACATATAAGTGAGATCATATGGTATTTGTCTTTCTCTGACTGACTTATTTCACTCAACATAATAGTCTCTAGATCCATCCATATTGTTGCAAATGGTACGATTTCATGCTTCTTTATAGAGGAGTAATACTCCATTGTATAAATGTACCACAGTTTCTTAATCCAGTCATCTACCAATGGGCATTTCAGTTGTTTCCAAGTCTTGGCTATTGTAAATAGCACTGCAATAAACATAGGGGTGCATATATTTTTTTCGAATTAGTGTCTTGGATTCCTCTGGGTAGATACCCAAGAGTGGAATTGCTGGGTCATACGGCAGTTCCATTTCCAGTTTTTTGAGATACCTCCATACTGATTTCCATAATGGCTGCACCAATTTGCAGTCCCACCAACAGTGCACCAGGGTTCTCTTTTCTCCACACCCTCACCAGCACTTGTTGTTTGTTGATTTGTTGATGATAGCCATTCTGACTGGAGTGAGGTGGTATCTCATTGTGGTTTTCATTTGCATTTCTCTGATGATTAGTGAGGTTGAACATTTTTTCATATGCCTGTTGGCCATCTGGATGTCCTCTTTAGATAAATGCCTCCTCATATCCTCTGCCCATTTTTTAATTGGATTGTTTGTTTTTTTGGTGTTGAGTTGCATGAGTGTTTTATAAATTTTGGATATCAACCCCTTATTAGATATATCGTTGGCAAATATCTTCTACCATTCGGTAGGCTTCCTTTTTGTTTAATTGATGATTTCCTTTGCTGTGAAAAAACTTTTAAATTTGATGTAATCCCATATGTTCATTTTTTCTTTTATTTCCCTTGCCCGAGGGGATATATCAGTAAAAATATTACTCAGGGTAATGTCTGCAAACTTACTCCCTATGTTTTCTTCCAGGAGTTTTACAGTTTCAGGTCTTACATTTATGTCTTTAATCCATTTTGAGTTTCTACTGTCTTCCAAATGGAACCCTTATTTTAAGCTCTAACCAGAGGTCCTGATGGACTTTTCCCCACTTCCCTAAGGAAGAGGAAGGGGACAGAGGCCCGCATAGGAAGAGAGCTAACTATTTGCATTTAAAAAGGCACTTCCCCCCAAGTGTGATTTTCTTTTTAACAGGAGGAATTAGCTAGGTTCCCATCTTCCCCTTGTAAATGAAAAACATCCAGCCTAAGAGAAAGCTTATGAGTTTATCTGAGCCAAACTGATGACAATTGTGGGGAAGCAAAGTCTCAAGGGATTGAGAAAATGCTCCGGAAAATGGTCATTGAGCAACTTATTTTATACATTACAGTCACAGGAGAAGGGTTACATGAAATCCATTGGTTGTAGATTAAGGGCGAAGAGAAAGCAAAGTGGGGAAATCTCTGGGATTGGATAAAAAGTAAAAGGGAGAGACACACCCTTCTTTTACATTGGTGGATACAGGATAGTCAATAGCATTTTGCAGCACATATATTATTTGGGAAACAAGATAACAATGAAGGATTTTGCAGATGTCTGCTCTGGTATGATGGGTTGTACCCCCTGGGCAGTCTGGAAAAAGGATACTCTGATATTGCAAGGGTATGTTATCTTACATGCAAAAAGACAACAGACAGGCTCACTTAAGGTAAAGATTGACCTTTGTCGGGCCGGCCAAGTGGCGCATTGGTTAAGAGCTGGTTTTGGGATGCCAGCAGCCCCGGTTCGGATCCCACATATGAGGGCCAGTGACACTGCCCTCCACAGCTAACAACAGTTCCATCTGGAGCTGGGCTGTGAGCCCCGGCGATGGTGTAGGCTGCAGCCCCTGCTGCAGTGGGTGGCCGGCAGCCAGCGTGAGCAGCTGGCAGCCAGCGTGAGCTGCCAATAGCCGCGGTGAGCAACCATCCAGAGGCTAGCAACTGATCTGCCTCATCCAGGAAGAACACAATGACAATACCAACATGGGCCAGTGAAGCAATGTCCTCCACAACTAGACTGAAGAACAAAAAGACAGCAACTTGTCTGTTCCACTTCCCCGATTCCCCAACGCTGTTCCCCTCCCCCAATTCCCCAATAAAATCTTTAAAAAAAAAAAAAAGATTGACCTTTGTCAAGGAAACTACAGGCCAAGGATGTGACTACCAGCCAGGACTCACCTTTACTTAGGAAATTTTTATGTTCAGATGACCTTATGTGGTTATTTTTCAGTCTCCTGAGCTTGTCAGGTTTAATGTGTGGTCCCTTTTCCCTCCACCCCTTCTTGAGCGTTCAGACTCACCTCGGGCACTTTGAGAGCAATATTAAAATTAAAACATTAAAGTGACATGCAAATTAATTGCTGCTGCTGGAGGATGAGACAAATACAATGCATCCTAGTCAAGTTGTCATAGTTGTCCCAGCCAAGGCATCTTAGACCAGCCAGCCTACTCCCAGACATAAGCAAGCCCCTAGTCAAGATCAGCCGAGCTTCTATTTCAACACACATTTAATCACAAAATCTTTTTTTTTTTTTTTTTTTTAGCTGAGCCATCCTGCCACCTGTTGGCAGTTCAGCGGCAGCTCAGTTCAGGCTGGGCATCGAACTGCTGTTGCTCAGAGCTCAGCTCACATTCTTTTTTTTATTTTTCTTTTTAGGGCAGTGTTACTGGCCCTCACATGTGGGACCCGAACCGGAGCCGCTGGCCTCCCAAGCCAGCGCTCAACCACTGCGCCACTCGGCCTGCCCAATACTCTTGAGTGAGCTTTTAACCAACTGAGCCACTCGGCCGGCTCATGATCACAAAATCTTAGTGAGCCCAGCAAAGACCTGAAGTGCCCAGCTGACCTGCAAACTCATGAGTTGAATATGTGCTTATTGTTTTAGCTGAGTTTTAGATTGTTACATACCATTATTGAGGTAACAGATAACTGATACAGAAAATGGAAGACCAGAGATGCACGTGACTACTCAGGCATGAAACTGGGCACTACCCATCAGACCTAATTTCTGTCGATGGAAGAACATCCAAACATGTAGAGAATTTTTTTTTTTTTAAAGATTTTTTTGGGGGAATTGTGGGAGGGGAACAGAGTTGTGGAACCGGGGAAGGGGAACAGTCAAGTTGCTGTCCTTTTGTTCTTCAGTCTGGTTGTGAAGGACATTGCTTCACTGGCCCATGTTGGTATCATCATTGCGCTCTTCCCGGATGAGGCAGATTAGTCACTGGCCACTGCATGGCCTCTCACTGCGGCTGTTGGCAGGTCACACTGGCTGCCAGCCACTCACGTAGCTTATGGCAGCCCACTGCAGCTTCACTGCAGCCTGCGCTGTTGCCAGCGACTCACGGCAGCCCAGCTCCAGGTGGAGCTGCTGTTAACCATTTTAGCTGCAGAGGGCGCAGTGTCATTGGCCTTAATGTGGGATCCGAAAAGGTGCCCTGCTGCTCAGACCTGGTGTCCCAAGTCAACTCTTTTTTTGTTTGTTTGTTTGTTTTGTTTCTTTTCTTTTTGTTTTGAGGGCAGTGTCACTGGCCCTCATATGTGGGACCCGAACCGGGGCCGCTGGCTTCCCAAGCCAGCGCTTAACCACCATGCTACTGGGCCAGCCCCCAATTCAACTCTTAACCAATATGCCACTCGGTCGGCCGGATAATTTTTAATTTTTTTTTTTTTCCGAGGGCAGTGTCATTGGCCCACATATGTGGGTCCCGAACTGGGGCTGCTGGTGTCCCAAGCCAGCTCTTAACCACTGTGCCACTCGGCCGGCTGCGGGCCAGATAATTTTTATGAGTTTATCTGAGCCAAAATTCATAACGTATGCCAGGGAACAAGATCTCAAGTGCTCTAAAGAAGGATTTTGCAATATGCATTTGGATTTACTTAAGGAGGGAATTTAAAGAAGATTACATGAAGGTGGGAGAAAGCAAGATTGGGATAGGGTTACAGGATAATTAACAAGATTATGTGGTCTCTTAAGGGTGGTCATGCCTTCCAGGGGTATTACTTCTGGCATTTCAAAGGTGTGCCAACCTAGATGCACAAAAACAATGGACAGGGCTTGCCTAAAAACCTTTCATTAAAGAAGTTACAGGGCCAGCCGAGTGGTGCGGTGGTTAAGTGCTGGCTTGGGAAGCCAGCGGCCCCAGTTCGGGTCCCACATATGAGGGCCAGTGACACTGCCCTCAAAAAAAAAAAAAGAAGTTACAGGCCTGGGACGTGACTTCCCACCATGACCATCCTAGTTAGGAATTTATGATGTATTACATACAGCACTCTTTTTTCATCCACATTCCTATTCTTAAACAAAATTTGAAGATCTAACTGGCTTTATTAAGAGATTCATGGCCAGGGCCGGCCGAGTGGCGCATTGATTGAGTGCTGGTTTTGGGATACCAGTGGCCCCGGTTCGGATCCCACATGAGGGCCAGTGACACTGCCCTCTACAGCTAACAACAGCTCCACCTGGAGCTGGGCTGTGCGAGCCCCGGTGATGGTGTGGGCTGCAGTCCCTGCTGCAGTGGGCTGCCATGGGCTACAGTGAGTGGCCCGCAGCCAGCGTGAGCGGCTGGCAGCCAAGCGTGAGCTGCCAATAGCCGCGGTGAGCGACATCCAGAGGCCAGCGACCGATCTGCCTCATCCGGGAAGAGCGCAATGACGATACCAACAGTGAAGCGACATCCTCCGCAACTAAACTGAAGAACAGAAGGACAGCAACTTGTCTGTTCCCCTTCCCCGATTCCCCAAAAAAAAAAAAAAAAAAAAAAAAAAGAGATTCATGGCCAGCCGAGTGGCACATTGGTTAAGAGCTGGCTTGGGACACCAGCGGCCCTGGTTTGGATCCCACATATGAGGGCCAGTGACACTGTCCTCTACAGCTAACAACAGCTCCACCTGGAACTGGGCTGTGCAAGCCTCGGCGATGGTGTAGGCTGCAGTCCCTGCTGCGGTGGGCTGCCATTGGCTACAGTGAGTGGCCGGCAGCCAGCGTGAGTGGCTGGCAGCCAGCGTGAGCTGCCAATAGCCACGGTGAGCGACATCCAGAGGCCGGCGACCAATCTGCCTCACCTGGGAAGAGCGCAATGACCATACCAACATGGGCCAGTGAAGCAACATCCTCGGCAACTAGACTGAAGAACAAAAAGACACCAACTTGTCTGTTCCCCTTCCCCGATTCCTCAACGCTGTTCCCCTCCCCCAATTCCCCAATAAAATCTTTAAAAAATAAATAAATAAATAAATAAAATATAGGTTTAGTATTATGTGCTTTATTTTTTTTAATTTTTTTTTTTTTTAAGAGGGCACTGTAGGGCCGGCCGAGTGGTGTGGTGGTTGAGCGCTGGGTTGGGAGGCCGGCGGCCCTGGTTCGGGTCCCACATGTGAGGGTCAGTGACACTGCCTTCAAAAAATAAAATAAAATAAAAAAATTAAAAAAAAAAAAAAGAGGGCAGTGTCACTGGCCCTCATATGTGGGATCTGAGCCCGGGGCCGCTGGCATCCCAAGCAGCTCTTAACCACTGCGCAACTCAGCCGGCCCCAGTATTATGGGCTTTTAGTTCAAGTGAAGCTATATCTTGGGCCTGTGGTTTTGAAACCGGAGGCCAACCGAATTGGGGCTCGTGCTGCCTGTGCTGCTCAGCCAATAGATGGACACAGGAGTTAGGTCAGGAGTTGGGTCAGAATAAGTTTATTATCAGAGCACCAGTGGTCTAAGAATGCAGCGGGTTAACACTGCCAACGACTGCCTTAGTATTCCCAGACCAGCTGGGGATATTTAAGGAAAAATCTGGGTGTTAACCTCCAGAGGCTACTTGAGGGTTCCGGGGTCTGCATGGTGCCTTCTTACTGGCATGTGATTTTCTGGTGAAGTCAGCACCCCAGGAACAATGATGGGATTAGTCTGGTAGACCATAGAGATTGTGATCAATAAGCCTAAGGGTATTAATCATAAGTGTGGACTGAAAAAGGGCCACAGGTAAAACCTGACAAGCTCAGGAGACTGAAAATAACCATATAGGATGGATGAACCTAAAAATTTCTAAGGTGGGCCATGGCGCGAAGTCACATTCTTGGCTTGTAGCTTCCTTGACAAAGGTCAATTTTTACCTTAAGTGAGCTGATCTGTTGTCTTTTTGCATCTAAAAGTGGCTCAATTGATTAAGAGTTGGCTTAAAGTATGATCTCTGAGCAACAAGGCTGCCGGTTCGATTCCCACATGGACCAGTGAACGCTGCGGCCAAGCTGAGCTGTCGCTGAGCTGCCAACAGCTGGCAGGATGGCTCAGCTGCTGTAACAACAAGATTGCCTGTTCAATGGTGGGCTATGCCCACCCGCAACTAAAACTGAACTCAGCACCTTGAGCTGAGCTGCTGCCCAGATGGCTCATTGGATAGGGCGTGCACTCTTAACAACAAGGCTTTTGGTTCAACTTCCTCATGGGATGGTGGCTACACGCCCACTGGTAACTAAGATTGAACACAGCACCTTGAGCTTAGAGGCCACGAGCTGTCGATGGGAAACCAGATGGTGACTGGCGCCCTCTATAACGAAGATTGAAGAACAACAACTTGGCTGGTCCCCTTCCCCAATTCCCCAACACTGTTCCCCTCCCCCAATTCCCCAATTTAAAAAATCTAAAAAAAAAACACAAGATAACATACTCTTGGAATGTAAGAATCATCCCTTTCCAGACACCCCCAGGGAGCACAACCCACCACACCACAACAGGAAACTACAAAATCCCTCATTGTTATCTTGTTCCCCAAATACCATCTCTAGTGCTGTAAAATGCTATTAGCTGTCCTGTACCCACCAATGTAAAAGAAGTGTCCCGCCAGCCGAGTGGCTCAGTTGGTTAAGAGCATGAGCTCTGAGCAACAGGGTAGCCAGCTTTATTCCCACATGGGCCAGGGAGCTGCTCCTAAGCTGAGCTTCCGCTGAGCTGCCACCAGGCAGAGGATGGCTCTGCTAGTGAGATGACAGCACGTGCTCCTAACAAAAAGGTTGCTGGTTAACCACTGCGCCTACCCACAACTAAGATTGAACATGGCACTTTGAGCTGAGCGGCTGCAAGCGCCGACTGCGACTGGACTTGAAGCTGAGCTAGCTGCGCCCTCCACAACTAAGACTGAAGGACAATTTGAACACCTTCCCCAAGTCCCCAACACTGTTCCCCTTCCCCAATTCTTTAAAATTGGGGGATAGAGCGGCCGAGGGGCATGTTGGTTAAGAGCTGGCTTGGGACGCCAGCAGCCCCGGTTCGGATTCCACATATGAGGGCCAGTGACACTGCCCTCTACAGCTAACAACAGCTCCACCTGGGGCTGGGCTGCAAGCCCTGGCGACGGTGTAGGCTGCAGCCCCTGCTGCTGTGGGCTGCCATAGGCTACAGTGAGTGGCTGGCAGCCAGTGTGAGCCGCTGGCAGCCAGCGTGAGCTGCCAATAGCCGCAATTAGCGACCATCCAGAGGTCGGCGACTGATCTGCCTCATCCGGGAAGAGAGCAATGACGATACCAACATGGGCCAGTGAAGTGACGTCCTCCGCAACTAGACTGAAGAACAAAAAGGCAGCAACTTGTCTGTTCCCCTTCCCCGATTCCCCAACACTGTTCCCTACCCCCAATTCCCCAATAAAATCTTTAAAAAAAATAAAAACTACAAAAATAAAATTGGGGTATAAATTTTATATAAAATAGGGCTGGCCAAGTGGCTCAGTTGGTTAAGAGCTCGCTCAAGAGTGTGAGCTGAGCTCTGAGCAACAGCAGTTCGATGCCCAGCACGAGCTAAACTGCCCCTGAGCTGCCAAGAGGTGGCAGGATGGCTTAGCTAAAACAAAACAAAACACAAACAAATTTTATATGAAATAAAATCTTTTTAAATTTTATTTCATGTAAGATTTTATAATAAATAATTTTATAATAAATAAAATCTTAAAAAAAAGTGTGTGTCTCTTCATTTCACTTTTTTTTTTTTTTTATTGGGGAATTGGCGGAGGGGAACAGCGTTGGGGAATCGGGGAAGGGGAACAGACAAGTTGCTGTCTTTTTATTCTTCAGTTTAGTTGCGGAGGATGTTGCTTCACTGTTGGTATCCTCATTGCGCTCTTCCCGGATGAGGCAGATCGGTCGCTGGCCTCTGGATGTCGCTCACCGCGGCTATTGGCAGCTCACTCTTGGCTGCCAGCCGCTCATGCTGGCTGCGGGCCACTCACTGTAGCCTATGGCAGCCCACTGCAGCAGGGACTGCAGCCCACACCATCACCGGGGCTCGCACAGCCCAGCTCCAGGTGGAGCTGTTGTTAGCTGTAGAGGGCAGTGTCACTGGCCCTCATGTGGGATCCGAACCGGGGCCGCTGGCATCCCAAAACCAGCGCTTAACCAATGCGCCACTCGGCCAGCCCCATTTCACTTTTTTTTTATCTTTCTTTTTTTTTTTAGATGAGGTATCCTGCCACCTGTTGGCAGCTCAGCGGCAACTCAGCTCGGGCTGGCATCGAACCGCTGTTGCTCAGAGTGTTGTTTGTTCACTCTTGAGTGAGCTTTTAACCAACTGAGCCACTGGGCCAGCCATCTCCATTTTACTTTTTATCCAATCCCGTTTTACTTTCTCCTGCTTCCTTAATCTACAACCAATGGATTTCATGTAACCCTCCTCCTTTGATTCTAATGTATAAAATAAGTTGCACAATGGCCATTTTGCGGAGCATTTTCTCAATCTGCTGAGACTTTGCTTTCTCGCAATTGTCTTCAGTTTGGCTCGGATAAACTCTTGTAGGTTTTCTCTTAGGCTGGATTCTTTTTCGTTGACATAAATTTCAGAGTCATTTTCTAAAACAAGGGACTGGGTGTGTCAGGGGACATTCTGAGCTTAAGCCACAGAGGGATGATCTATTGTTAAGCTACAAGTTAAGGAAAGGTGAGGCCAGGGATGTTTTAAGGCTTCTAAGAGGGTCCCAACCAGGTCCTGTTTAGTTTTCTCTTTAACACTATAGACTGAGGCCTGAGCTCTCCTCCTCCTTTCTGCTGGCTACTACTCTGGCTCACTGAGCCCCAAACCTTCAGCTGCTGCCAACTTCTGTGGTCAGAGAAATTTTTACCTTGACGTAGCTCACATGCAAAATCTCATGGAGGTCATGGAGACTTCAGACTTCAGGCAGGATGTCAGCCCACTGTCATCTGCAAGGCTCCCTGGTCTATTTGGTCCTATAATTTTGATTCTCCAGATCCAGCCAGAGTCACTTGGATCTCACTGGACAATGAGTTCATCAGAAGGCTTCCTGACACCAATGTGGGCACCTTCACTTTTGCTGAGGAGGTACTATATGTCTTTCACAACTGGACAGAGAAAGGGAGACATGCTTGTCACCTGCCTCAGAACTCAACTCCTCTGCATTAGGGGATGTTCCCTGAGGCAGGAATTGGAGAACAAGTGATTTATCAAAAAGGTACCCTTCAGGAGAAACCTCCAAAGGGGTGAGGAAGCAGGATGGGGCAGACCTAGGATGTAGTCTCTGGCAGGGTCCAGGCTCTGCTTGACCCACAGGGACTCTGCCACGAGGTTGTCCTGTTTTGTTGCCAAGGGGCTTGACATTTTGTCCCTCAAATCAGTCAGTCATTGGCGGCAGTGAGTGGTGGTGGCGACAGGTGTAATTGTTCAGGTGAGGAGGCTCAAGTCAGCAGAGGCAATTCCCCAGAGAAGGGAGGCAGCCAACACTCACAGCACCTGGGGAATGGGTACCCTGGCTAGGCAAAGAGCATCTGGGTAGGGTGCCAAGAGTATCCACTACAGGGCTGGCCGAGTGGCGTGATGGTTAAGCGCTGGCTTGGGAAGCCAGCGGCCCCGGTTTGGGTCCCACATATGAGGGCCAGTGACACTGCGCTCAAAAAAAAAAAAGTTACCCCCACAACCCCCAGAACAGACTACAAATCCTATTTCTCTCTAGCTCCATCGCCACCACACCATGTTTTTCACCTGGCAGACTTAGAAAAAGTCTTCTTACTGCCACCCATGCATCCATGCAGGCAGTCTTTACACAATAGCCAAAATGGTCTTCAAAACATGTTAGTCACTGCTACGTTTAAACCCCCTAAGTGCCTGCACCCTATAATGAGAATAAAATTCAAAGTCCTCGCCAGGCCTATGGGATCTAGCTGTGGTGTATCTTGGGTCGTCTTGTCCACAGGCTCACTGTGTTCTAGCCAAACTGCCTTTCTCTCAGTTTCTGGATTACTCACATCTTTCCTACCTCAGGGCTTTTGCACAGTTTTTTCTGCCTGGTATGTTCTTCTCCCTACATTCTGCTGGATTCAGGTTTATCTCTAGGTCTTAAATTTCACTTTCTCCAGGTTCGCCCCGACCTCTGAATCTCTGTTTAATGTCAGATATTATTTCAAATGTCACTTTCTCAGGCACAGTAGATCCCTCCTGTGCTCATATGACTCTGCATTTTACTTCCATTGCACTTACTATAATGTATATTTTGATTTATGCGACTTTTTTTTTTTTAAGATTTTTTATTGGGGAATTGGGGGAGGAGAACAGTGTTGGGGAATTGGGGAAGGGGAACAGATAAGTTGCTTTCCTTTTTGTTCTTCAGTCTAGTTGTGGAGGACATTGCTTCACTGGCCCATGTTGGTATCATCATTGCGCTCTTCCCGGGTGAGGCAGATTGTTTGCCAGCCATTAGATGGTAGCAGCTCAAGGCAGCTCACGCCAGCAGCCACCGTTCATGCTGGCTGCCGGCCACTCAAGGTAGTCCACTGCACCCCCATTGCAGCCTACGCAGTTGCCCAGCTCCAAATAGAGCTGTTGTTCACCATCTTAGCTGTACAGGGTGCAGCATCACTGGCCCTCATGTGGGATCTGAACCAGTGGCCCTGCTGCTTAGAACTCGCACTCCCAAGCCAACTCTTAACCAATGAGCCACTCAGCCAGCCCTGGTTTTGCTTTTGATAAACACTTACTGAGCACTTTGAGTTAAAACATGCTGCCAAGCTTTTTTGTGTGTGAATATGGTCTCACTTACTCTTCCTATTATCACCATTTCACAGAAGAGCAAACAAGCTCTGAGGTGGGAGGTAGCTTATTTGAGATCAAGTAGTTAATAAAAAGATGAAGCCAGTGTTTGGACTCAACAAACAGAAACAGCAATTTCTTAAACATTCCAAGTTAAAATGCCCATTTAATTTGGAAAAGGCTGAAGTGTCATTAAGGGCACTTTTTCAAACTTTAACTTTAAAACTTCAGGAAAAAGTTTGATCCATTAGTAGACTGAAATGATTAGTGGGTTGGAATCAGCATTTAAACAAATAATAATAAAAGAAGTAGAAAACATCAGAGGGCATCACAGTTTCATAAAACTTTTGTTTCAGTTATTCACAGACCTTTAACCCTTTTGGAAAACTGGCTTAAGTTAGAATGGCACACCAGGCTTCCAAAGACTGAGGAAAGTCGACCTTTCTTTGACTCACTGGATTTGGGGAAGAATTATTCTGAGCTCACTGAGTTCTTTGTCCAAGCCTCTGTGAGGGCAGCCAGTTTAGCCTCAATCCTTTTCCATTTTGCTCTCTGATTAGGGACAGTGCTTTTTAAAGCTTAGTGTTTCTTTCCCCAAAACTCACCACATGTATAAGCCTTAGCTTAATTATAGATCACACAAAATTGTATTTCATATGGTAATGCACTGTCTCTATAAAAGTCAGAAAATACTGAAAAGCACAAAGAAAAAGAGTAACAGTGCCAGTATTACTAGTGCCAGAGAGAGACAATATTATACCCGTTATTTTTTTCTATGCCTACATTTGTCTTCAGAAAAATGGGATACTACTGGTACCATTTTATGTTTTAACTTTTTTGAGTCCTTAAATATGTTGCGAAAATAATTTTTTTTTTGTGCTGAGCCATCCTGCCACCTGTTGACAGTTCAGCAGCAGCTCAGCTCACGCCGGGAATTGAACCGACAATCCTGTTGCTCAGAGCTCACTCACACTCTTTTTTTTTTTTTTTTTTTTTAAAGATTTTATTGGGGAATTGGTGGAGGGGAACAGCGTTGGGGAATCGGGGAAGGGGAACAGACAAGTTGCCGTCCCCCTGTTCCTCAGTCCAGCTGCGGAGGACGCTGCCTCACTGTTGGTATCGTCATTGTGCTCTTCCCGGATGAGGCAGGTCGGTCGCTGGCCTCTGGATGTCACTCACCGCGGCTATTGGCAGCTCACGCTGGCTGCCAGCCGCTCACGCTGGCTGCAGGCCACTCACTGTAGCCTATGGCAGCCCACTGCAGAAGGGGCTGCAGCCCACACCATTACCGGGGCTCGCACAGCCCAGCTCCAGGTGGAGCTGTTGTTAGCTGTAGAGGGCAGTGTCACTGGCCCTCATGTGGGATCCGAACCGGGGCCGCTGGCATCCCAAAACCAGTGCTTAACCAATGCGCCACTCGGCCGGCCCTCACTCACACTCTTGAGCAAGCTCTTAACTAACTGAGCCACTCGGCCAGCCCACTAAAATAATTTTTTTTTTTTTTTTAGAGGGCAGTGCCACTGGCCCTCATATGTGAGATCTGAACCAGGGCCGCTGTCATCCCAAGCCAGCTCTCAACCACCGCACCACTCGGTCGGCCCTAAATAATTTTTAATGATTGTGTTTCATCATAATTTAACCCGTCTCCTTGGGACACATTTTCAATTTTTCCCTACTATATTATAAATACTGAAATGAAGATCTCTGTAGTTATTTTTTTGCAAATCCATAATTTACTTGCTAAATTCTTGAGAGGTATTTTTAGGTCAGAGAGTATACAATGTGCTTTTTTTTAAAAAATATTTTATTGGGGAATTGGGGAAGGGGAACAGTGTTGGGGAATCGGGGAAGGGGAACAGACAAGTTGCTGTCTTTTTGTTCTTCAGACTAGTTGCAGAGGACGTTGCTTCACTGGCCCAGTTGGTATCGTCATAGCACTCTTCCCGGATGAGGCAGATCGGTTGCCGGCCTCTGGATGTCGCTCACCGCGGCTATTGGCAGCTCACGCTGGCTGCTGGAGGCTCACGCTGGCTGCCGGCCGTTCACTGTAGCGTATGGCAGCTCACGCTGGCTGACAGCCACTCACTGTAGCCTATGGCAGCCCACTGCAGCAGGGGCTGCAGCCTACACCATCACCGGGGCTCGCACAGCCCAGCTCCATGTGGAGCTGTTGTTAGCTGTAGAGGGCAGTGTCACTGGCCCTCATATGTGGGATCTGAACCATAGCCGCTGGCATCCCAAAATCAGCTCTTAACCAATGCACCACTCTGCCGGCCCTACAATGTGCTTTTAAGGCTCTCTACACATATAGTAAAATTGATGTCCTGAGAGGTAGTACCAATTTACCTTCCTGCTTTGTAGAGATGTTTTTTAATCCATTAGGCTTTTTTGTTTAATGGTTTGGGGAGGGAGGAGGGATTAAGCTTCAAATTACCACAGGCCAGGAACTCTTCTAAGCACTCTGACTTTGGAATTAAATCATTTAATCCTCTCTATATTTTTGTCAGTACTACTATTACCCCCCTTTTTTCACTTTTCAAAATTATGGTAAAATGTATCTAGCATAAAACTTGCCATTTGAGTTAACCACATTCACACATTGCATTCACAACCTTCACCATTTCCAAAATTTCTTCATTGCTCCAAACAGGTATTTTGTACCCATTAAGCAATGACTCCCACATTCTTTCCCCCATCCCATATCACCACATATCTGTGGTGAGGAAAATGGAAGTATAGAGAAGCTGAGTAAAACAATGTTATACAGTGAGTTAAATACAGAAGCCCTAAGGCCAGACAGTTAGGCTCCAGAGCCTAATTTCTCAATCACTTGTCTTGGGTAGTTTTTTTTTTTTTTTTTTTTTTTTTTTTTTAAAGATTTTATTGGGGAATTGGCGGAGGGGAACAGCATTGGGGAATCGGGGAAGGGGAACAGACAAGTTGCTGTCTTCTTGTTCTTCAGTTTAGTTGCGGAGGATGTTGCTTCACTGTTGGTATCGTCATTGCGCTCTTCCCGGATGAGGCAGATCGGTCGCTGGCCTCTGGATGTCGCTCACCGCGGCTATTGGCAGCTCACGCTTGGCTGCCAGCCGCTCACGCTGGCTGCGGGCCACTCACTGCAGCCTATGGCAGCCCACTGCAGCAGGGGCTACAGCCCACACCATCACCGGGGCTCGCACAGCCCAGCTCCAGGTGGAGCTGTTGTTAGCTGTAGAGGGCAGTGTCACTGGCCCTCATGTGGGATCCGAACCGGGGCCGCTGGCATCCCAAAACCAGCGCTTAACCAATGCGCCACTCGGCCGGCCCCTTGGGTAGTTTTTTAAAGCCCCAAATTTCTGGTTGGTTACAAGTTCTGGTAAGTCATTTCTTTTACAGCTTCTCAAAAAGGGAGAAAGTTGGGCCGGCCGAGCGGCGTGGTGGTTAAGCGCTGGCTTGGGAAGCCAGCGGCCCCGGTTTGGTCCCACATATGAGGGCCAGTGACACTGCCCTCAAAAAAAAAAGAGGTCAAAAAGGGAGAAAGTGGACTTTTCTAAAGAATCTTGTATTTTATCCTTCAGTTCCTAAACCCAGTTTTCATCAAGAACTTTGAAGTTGCGTGTGCTTGGGCACTAGGTGCAGGCTCCAACCACTCCAAATGGGTTGGCTGGTCTACCTGCCTTGCTCTTGGGGGGGCTGGTGGGAGGGTCCTGCCTTCTAGAGCCACCATTCTTCCATGAGATCCCTACTCCTGGGAGTCCTGAGAACACCCTTCAAATGGGCAGATGCTGTGCCAGCCACCAGAGCTGAGTAGTAGGGTTTTCTCCTTTCATTTCTAGGGGATGGCACTGAAAAGAACATGGCCTTTGGAGTCACAGGAGCCTGGACTTGAATGTCAGCCTTGGACGAATTCTCATCCCAATTCTGTTTCCCAAACTGAAAAAGTGTGGATAGCACCATCTGCGTACAGGGTTGTTGGGAAGAGCAAATGGCAGCCTAACACAGGCAGGGCCTCAAGGAATGAGTCAGGCCCTAGTAGCTTCTACCTTTCCACAGCCGGTCAGGGGCGACTCACATTGCCTTGTGCTGCTGCTTCTCTGCTGGCTTGAAAACTCAAATTCAGGGACTCTCTAAACCCTGACAAATCCCAATGTCGATAGCCTCTTAACCCTCCGTCGGGCGCAACTGATCTTACAGATTCATTGTACACAAATTTTCAAATATCTGTTAACTTAAGTATCATAACTCATTGCTTCCGTATCTTCCCCCTCTACTGTTACCTATCACCAGTCGTATTGTATTTGTGACAGTACAGTAAAGACCTATTTCATTGTGTGCACAGAATCTGTGAGATAGGTGCGCCCAACGGTTAAAGCTCCCTCATCTGTAAAGTAGAGAACACAGTAATCAGATTGCCTACTTCACAAGAGTATTAAATGGTTAAGACATGTAAAACATTTAAAACCTTGCCTGGGGCTGGCCCAGTGACTCAGTTGATTAAGAGCTGCTCAAGAGTGCGAGCTCTGAGCAACAAGGTTGCGGGTTGGATGGTTGGATTCACGGGCCGGGGCTGAGCAGCCGCTGAGCTGCCAACAGGTGGGAGGATGGCTCAGCTAAAAATAAAAAAATAAAAATAAAACCTTGCTTGACATGTAGTAGAAGCATTTGCTATTGTCATCCCCAGTGTCACTTCCCTTTTTGGTTTCTTCACCAAACGCTGCCTCACACCCTGGGAGATGGACAGCGCACATCAAAAAGCTGTTCCTCTGGTCTTGGCATTCTAGTTATTGTTTTTGCAGAAGTCCTATGTAAAATAAGGTGTTTCTCTCCCTATTCTTCCATCCCATTCTGGACCACTCCTAAGAACAGCTAAGTTTCCAGGAAGCTCCTGGGCCACTTCTAACCGCTAGATGGCCAAGCTACAAGGTGATTATTTCCTTAGGCAAGCAAACACTTCAGCCCTCTAATGTGGTATTTCCTCCAGCTGGAATATCAACAAGAAGTCCTGTGGGGAAGAGCTCTGCCAAAATTCTCACGCAGGAAGGGACTGGTAAACTGACATGTTGTACAATACCCTGCAACCTCCACCTGGGGCCCCTGTTACAGGCCTCACCTCACCAACGCGCAGGTCGCTGCTGACCCTATTCTCCTTTTTTTGGGTTCCTGAGCCAAGGAAACCCACACATCTGGACCCTATGTAAGAAAACCAGAAAGGCAAAGATTTGCACTTACAAAGCAGGTGGGACGTTTATTGGCATTAGGAAAGTATTCCTTTAAACAAAAGACAGGACGCTGAACACTAAAGTCTCACCGATTTTATGAAAACTTGAGACCAAGTTCTCCATCGTCTATACACATACAGCTTAATCACGAAAAGGAGCAAGAATTCGAATTAAATAAATTGAACGAAACTGTCCTGCTATACGAGATAAGCCGGACGGAGTCCCCCACAAAGTTCTTGCTTTCATATTACGATGTTTCAGGCACAAGAATCTAATGATTCCCCACCGCCGCACAAAACTGCTTCCCATTGTCTCAAAAAGTCATTCAATTATCAATGGTGCAAAGGCTAAGAAAATTTCGTGGAAAACAGGAGCACTGCCTTTGGCTCCGTGCGTGCCCTGCAGCTGAGGAACCAAGTTCTTATGAACCGACGGCTGGCTGACACACTCGGGGAGAACGCCTCCACAGACTCTCCAGCAACAGGTTTCGGCTTCCCCATCCATAAAACGCAGCCATGGCGGAGGGAGGGAAGGGGAAACCCATTAGGCTTCCAGGTCGAAGTCATCGCGCTCCTCATTGTACTCCAAAACGTGCCGCTTGATTTTGGACGAATCAACCCAGGTGACGAAATCCTCCATGCTGCGAGTGACAAGGAAGGCGGGGTCGGTGACCACGTCGGGGCCCACGCGCACGTGGCCCTGCTCCACGAAGGCCACGGCGGCTTGGAGGTGCTGCGCCATGCGCAGTTTAAGGAGCACGGTGGGCAGGCGGCGGCGGCAGAAGGACGAAGCCGTGACGAAGTCGCAGAGCTCCAGCGAGCCGCGCGTGGGCACCAGGCCGAGGGCATACAGCTTGTCCAGCAGCGCAGCCGAGGCGCGCACACGAAACGGGTCGCGCTCGGGTAGGTCGCGCAGGCGCCGCGCCAGCTCGCGCACAGAACGGCTCAGCTGGTTGTAGCGCGTGTAGTCCTCGCGTCGCTGCAGCCGATAACGCCGCAACACGCGCAGTTCGTGCAGGTTGTGGTCCGTGATCTCCCAGTTCAGGAAGTCCACCTGCTTCAGCAGCTTCTGCTCGTGGAACTTAAGCTTCCGCACCATGATGGTACCCCCGTGAGCCGCAAGACCCAAGTCTAACTGAGTTCCAGCGCCCGCTCGACTTCCGCCTCGCGAAGACCGGGCCGCCCTCGAGCCACTGGGCCAGTGAGAGAAAGGTTAAAGACCACGCCCCTCATTTCCATTGGCCAGAGTGGGGCCACGCCCCCACACTGCGGCTTGCGTTTCTCCTCTTCCGGTTTGCTGAGGCGCGGGGCAGAAAAGCACCCCAAAGAGGCTTGGGGCGGGGGCCGGGGTGAGGGTTGGGAGAGCGGAGCGAGGCTCTGCCACGTGGTTTTCAGTTTCCAGGAACGTACCCCCTTGTGCCGCAATCATTTTCTCTCATTCACAGTTCTGCCTTTCAGGCACTTCCAGGAGAGTCTCCCTTACAAGAGCTTACAGAGGCTAGTTGCAGGGAAGAGGAAATAGGGCGCCAGTTTGGGTTTACTGTACTTACCTGACCGTTGGGTTCCTTCCATCTTGGGGATCCCCGGAGCCGGCCGACCCGGGGGCTGGTAGTCCCCGCCCCCCTCCCTCGCCAGTGCCAGGTCCTTCAGGCGGCAGGCGGAGCGGTTTTCCCTTGCCAAATGGGACGGGGCTGCAGCGAACCTATGATATGCTGGTTCCCGGGCCGCTGCCTACACGCTCAGAATCGTGATCTACACGGGAGCCGCCTGGAAATATGTGTTGTTAACAGGAATGCCAGCTGATTCATAAAACCCAGCAAATATGAAAAACTTGGATAGTAGGTACAAGTCCAGACCCTTTAGTGTGGACTCAAACGAATTATCTTGACGGTGGGTTTCTGGTTGCCGAGTATCGAGTTAACAAAATTAACTCTTACAGCTATGTAGATGATATCCGAGTGTGGCGCTGCAGGGCTAACCTCTTCATTTAACCAAGCCTTTGACGCCACCTAGCTTCTTCGCTGATAATTTTGTTTTATTTTTGTATGCTTTTCATTGTCTTTTTAAATGTAATACTTGATATATGGAAAATAATATACATAACATGTAAGTTATAAAGTACAACGAATAATTATGAACCTAGCAGCCAGTTTAATAAAACGTCACCAAGACTACTTCATTTGTGTTTATTGTAACCTTTTGTTTAAAAAGTTTTATCATTATACATGCATCCCTAAATGTGCTGAGAACCAGAACCTTCTTACCCAAAGTGTAGCCTGTGGACCAGCAGAGAGCTCGTTGGAAATGCAGAATTTCTTTTTCTTTTTTTTTTTTTTTAATTTTATTGGGGAATTGGCGGAGGGGAACAGCATTGGGGAATCGGGGAAGGGGAACAGACAAGTTGCTGTCTTTTTGTTCTTCAGTTTAGTTGCGGAGGATGTTGCTTCACTGTTGGTATCGTCATTGCGCTCTTCCCGGATGAGGCAGATCAGTCGCTGGCCTCTGGATGTCGCTCACCGCGGCTATTGGCAGCTCACTCTTGGCTGCCAGCAGCTCATGCTGGCTGCGGGCCACTCACTGTAGCCTATGGCAGCCCACTGCAGCAGGGGCTGCAGCCCACACCATCACCAGGGCTCGCACAGCCCAGCTCCAGGTGGAGCTGTTGTTAGCTGTAGAGGGCAGTGTCACTGGCCCTCATGTGGGATCCGAACCGGGGCCGCTGGCATCCCAAAACCAGCGCTTAACCAATGCACCACTCGGCCGGCCCAGGAAATGCAGAATTTCATGTCCCACTCCTGACCTACAGGATTAAAATCTCCATTTAACAAGATCCCCAGGTAATTTGAGAAGTGCTACTTAGAAGAAATCACACCATATGGATTTTATTATATGTAGTTGTAGTTCCTTTTTTTCCCTGCTGCATGATATTCCATTGTTCAGCTGTATCCAATTTATTAATTTTTTTTCCTGTTTTTTGTAGGGCTCTTTTTTAAGATTTTATTGGGAAACTGGGGGAGGAGAACAGCGTTGGGGAACTGGGGAAAAGACAAGTTGTTGTCCTTTTGTTCTTCAGTCTAGTTGTGGAGGACGTTGCTTCACTGGCCCATGTTGGTATTATCACTACGCTCTTCCCCGATGAGGCAGATGGGTCGCCGGCCTCTGGACAGCCACTCATAGCGGCTCTTGGCAGCTCACACCGACTGCCGGCCACTCGCTATACCCTATGGCAGCCCACTGCAGCAGGGGCTGCAGCCTACACCGTCCTGGGGACTCACAGCAGCCCAGCTCCAGGTGGAGCTGTTGTTCACCATCTTAGCTGTAGAGGGCAGTGTCACTGGCCCTCATATGTGGGATCCTGAAGCGGGGCCGCTGGCGTCCCAAGCCAGGTCTTAACAAATGCGCCACTCATCCAGCCCCCAAACCAGCTCTTAACCAACGCGCCACTCGGCCGGCACAATGTAGGGATCTTTTTTAAAAAATTTTTATTGGGGAACAGCCATGGTGATTGGTTACACATTGCTTTCATGCTACAATGGCACAGTTGACTTTTTTTAGGGAGAGTGCAGCTCACAGTGGCCCATGTGGGGATCGAACCAGAACCTTGGTGTTATCAGCACCATGCTCTAACCATGGTCACCCCTATTAGGGACTGTTTTTTAGCAGTGCTGCTACTAATATTTGTGAAGTACTCCTGTTGTACATATGCAGTAGCTTCTAGTATACATCTGGGAGCAGAACTGCCAAGTTGTAAAGTATGTGCCTGTTCAACCTTAGTAGATAGATATTGCCAGATTGTTTAATAATGAAAGGGTTGTACCAGTTTATATACTCCTTTTGCAGTGCATGAGAGTTCTCTTTGCTCCTCGTTCTCAACTGATAGTTTTAAATTTTTTTACCAGTTTGGGGAGTGTGTTTTGATATTTCATTGTGATTTTAATTTGTATTTCCCCAATGAATAAAGGTTTTATATGTATTTCCTCTTCTATGAAATGCTCCTTCATGTGTTTTGTCCATTTTTCTATTGGATTGTGTGGTAAGTAGAATAATAATCCCCCAAAGATGTCCACCCAGAGCCTGTTAATATGCGTATGTTACCTTACATGACAGAAAGGAATTTGCAGATGTAATTAAACCAAGGATCTTGGGATGGTGAGATTATCCTGAATTATGTGGTGGGTCCCAGGTCCTTATAAGTGAAAGAGGGAAGCAGAAGAACCAAATGGAGATATGATGATAAAAGCTGAAGTCTGACTGATTTGATCGCTAAGGTTTTGAAGATGAAAGGGAGCCAGGAGAGAGGAATGCGGTAATCTTCTAGGAAGCCAGAAAAAGCATGGAAATGGATTTTTCCCTAGAGCCTCCAGAAGGAACACAGCCATGCTGACACCTTGATTTAAGCCCAGTGAGACCCAATTTGGATTTCTGATCTCCAATACTGTAAGATAAGAATTTTGTGTTGTTTTAAGTCACTAAGTTTGTGGTAATTTGTTACAGCTGCAGTAAAAAACTCACACACGGCCGGCCGAGTGGCTCAGTTGGTTGAGAGCATGAGCTCTGAGCAACACTGTCACTGGTTTGATTCCCACATGGGCCAGTGAGCTGCGCCTGAGCTGAGCTGCTGCTAAGCTGCCAAAAGGTGGCAGGATGGCTGCGGGATGGTGACTGGACTTGGCGCTGAGCTAGCTTGCCCTCCACAACTAAGATTGAAGGACAACTTAGCTGTTCCCCTCCCCCAATTCCCCAATAAAAACTTAAAAACAAGCAAACAAAAAAAATGCAGGCCCGGTTGAGTGGTGCATTGAGTTGGCTTGGGGGCCGGCCGAGTAGTGTTGTGGTTAAGCGCTAGCTTGGGAAGCCAGTGGCCTCCATTTGGGTCCCACATATGAGGGCCAGTGACACTGCCCTCAAAGGAAAAAAAAAAAAAGTTGGCTTGGGAGCACCAGCTCTGTGCAGCAGGGCCCCAGTTCAGATCCCACTTGCATCCTCTACGGCTAAGATGGTGAACAACAGCTCAACCTGGAGCTGGGCTGCCGTGTGTCGCCGGCGACAGAGTAGGCTGCAGCCCTTACTGCAGTGGGCTGTTGTGAGCTGCTGTCCAATGGCCGGCGAGTGACTGCCTCACCCAGGAAGAGTGCAATGATCACAATACTAACATGGGCCAGTGAAGCGACGTCCTCCACAATTAGACTGAAGAACAAAAGGACAGCAACTTGTCTGTTCCCCTTCCCCGGTTCCCCTCCCCCAATTCCACAATAAAATCTTAAAACAAAACAAACTCATACAGATTACTGTTCTTTTTTTCTTTCTAATTGATTTGAAGGTGTTTTGTATATTCTGGATATTAATCCTTAACCAGTTACGTATGGTACAAATACCCCTCCCAGTTTGCACTTTATCCCCACCATTCCTATTCCCCTTGCCTCATTCCCTCCCATCCTCAGCTCCTGCTCAGCATGTCTGCAGCAGGACTCTTGGTTAACTTCCGTCTCTTCAGACAAACATGATAAATAAGTAAATTATATATGTTAGCAGGTAATAGGTGGTATGAATCAAAACTCAGCATGATATAGGAGGACTTGGGGTGAGGATGGGCTGTAATTTTATTTTATTTTATTATTTTTTTTAGGTGAGCCATCCTGCCACCTGTTGGCAGCTTAGCGGCAGCTCAGCTTGGGCTGGGCATCGAACTGCTGTTTCTCAGAGCTCAGCTCACACTCTTGAGCGAGCACTTTACCAACTGAGCCACTCGGCCGGCCTGAAGGGCTGTAATTTTACAATTTTTTTTTTTGAGGGCAATGTCACTGGCCCTCATATGTGGGAACTGAACCGGAGCTGCTGGCTTCCCAAGCCAGCGCTCAACCACCGCACCACTTGGCCGGCCCACGGCTGTAATTTTAAATAGGGCTTGTCAGGGTAGGTCTTATTGAAGTGATATTTTATAGGGGTTTAGCCATGTGTATATCTAGGGGACTAGCATTTCAGGAAAAAGAAACAGTGCAAATGCCTTAAGACCGGAGACATGTGCCTGGCATATCAGAAGAGTAACAAAGCCATCTTGGCTGGAGCAGAGTGGGCTAGGCGGAGAGGGAAGGGGACTCAGATAACAGAAGCCTGTGGGCTCTTGTAAGGACTTTTTTTTTTTTTTTTTTTTTTTTTTTAGCTGAGCCATTCTGCCACCTGTTGGCAGCTCAACGGCAACTCAGCTCGGGCTGGCCTCGAACAGCTGTTGCTCAGAGCTCAGCTCGCACTCTTGAGCGAGCTCTTAACCAACTGAGCCACTCGGCAGGCCCATAAGGACTTTCTATGCTGAGTGAGGTGCGCACACTGCAGGGTTTTGAGCACAGGATTGACATTTAACTTACATTTTAAAAGGATCATCACCCTGATGCCGTGTTGATAATGGACTATCAGGAGACAGGTGGACACAGAGACCATTAGGAAGCTGTTGCACTGATCCAGGCGATAAAGATGGTGGCTGGGACTGGGAGAGCAGCAGTGACATGCTGATGACAGAGGAGTCCCAGGATGACGAGGAGAGTCAAGGATGGCTCCAGTTTTTGGCCTGGGCAACTGGAGAAAAGTCCTCATCACCTGAGATGAGGAAGGCTGCCAAGTACAACAGGTGTGGGGGTCAAGATCAGAAATTCAATTTTGGCCATGTTGGGTTATAGATGTCTATGAGAGATCCAAGGGGAGAAGTCAAGGAGAAAAATGTGAGAGTGGAGTTTTAGCGAAAGCACTGGGCTGGAGAGAAAATATTTGGGTGTTATTAGCAGAGGAATGGTGTTTGAAGCCTTGAGTCTAAGTGAGGTCATTAAAGGAATGAACGTGGATAGAAAAGAGGCCCACAAAGTGTAGTCACTCTAGTGTTAAGAATTACTGGAGATGGGCCAGCCGAGTGGCGCAGTGGTTAAGCACTGGCTTAGGAAGCCAGCGGGCCCGGTTCGGGTCCCACATATGAGGGCCAGTGACACTGCCCTCAAAAAAAAAAAAAAAATTACTGGAGAGAAGAGGATGAATCAACAAAGTAGTAGGGAAACCAGGATACTGTATTCTCCCCAGTGCAAGTGAAGAAAGTATGCAAGGGAAAGGAGTGACCAGCTTGGTCAAATGCTACTGGTAGAGTGAGTGAGAGGACTGAGAATAATCATTAGGTCATTGACAACCTTGATTAGTTTCAGTGGAGTGTGAAGCTGAAAGATTGGCTAGAGAGGTTTAAGAAGAAAAAGGGTTCAATCGCGGGCAACTGGTATGGTTTTTGAGGAGTTTTGCTGCAAAGGTGAGCAGAGAAATGGGGCAATAGCTGGTGGGGGAAGTGGCGTCAAAAATCTACTTTTCTCTTTTTTTTTTTTTCTTTAGGGCAGTGTCACTGGCCCTCATATGTGGGACCCGAACCGGGGCCACTGGCTTCCCAAGCCAGCGCTTAACCACCGCACCACTCGGCCAGCCCAAAAATCTACTTTTTTTTAAATTGGGGAACAGCCATGGTCATTGGTTACACATTACTTTCATGCTACAATGACATAGTTGACTCTTTTAAGGAGGGCACAGCTCACAATGGCCCATGCGGGGATCAAACTGGCAAACTTGGTGTTATTAGCATCACGCTCTAACCAACTGAGCTAACCGCTCATCCCAAGAATCTATTTTTTAAAGATAGGAGTTGATTCTTCCCTCAATACCCGCATCTTGTTGGTTGCCATTCCTGTCTATTCTTGGTTGCCATTCCTGTCTATTCTATCTCCATAAACTCCCAGATTTACTTCTCTCCAGCCCGTTGGCATGGCCCTGTCTCAGGCCCGCATCATCTTTTGTCTGTACTACTATAGTAATAGTCCAGTGTGTCTGCCATGCTGCCACTGGCAGGGTCAGCTTGGAAACCACTGGCCAAGGTTCTCCCTTGCTGATTCCTTTCCTAAAGGAGGGAAGTTGGATGCCTGGATGGATGCTGTTTTCTGTGCAGGCATCAGGATCCCCAGCAGGAAAGACAGAAAAATTCTAATTACAATAATGTGAAGAGAATTTAATAAAGGTACTTTTCCCAAAGGAGTGGGCAGAGCGTAGGGAAGCCACAAAGGTGAGTGGTTTTGTGAGACTAGTAACCAGGAACTCTGTTACCCTTAGGCTTGAAGAGGGTCCCTGGAAGGGTGGGCATGGAAGATATAAGTTCCAGAAATGTCCGTGAGGCTGAAGAGTGAGTTTTCCCTAAGAACTTGGAAATAAGGGTGTTCCCTAAGAGTTATAAAAAGCCACCCAGAACAGATATGGGAGTATATCCAAGATGATTGGTCTGTAAATGTGTGACTGAAGTGTTTAGGAACCAACTAAAGGCCATCAAGGCAGTGGCTGGGGGGCTTTCCAAGCGGGTAGGGCTAGGCTAGGTAGGACCCTAGTTGTATGAGCAGAAATCCCAATTGTATTGAGTTAACAAAGGTAAAATATATATATATATATATATATATATATATATATATATATATATATTTTTTTTTTTTTTTACTTTTTTTTTTTTTTCTGAGGACATTGTTACTGGCCCTCATATGTGGGACCGAACTGGGGCCGCTGGCTTCCCAAGCCAGTGCTTAACCACCGCGCAACTCGGCCGGCCCATATATATTTTTTAGCTGAGCCATCCTGCCACCTGTTGGCAGCTCAATGGCAACTCAGCTCGGGCTGGCATTGAACCACTGTTGCTCAGAGCTCAGCTCGCACTCTTGAGCGAGCTCTTAACCAACTGAGCCACTCGGCCAGCCCAGTAAAATATTTAAAAGAGTGTCTAGCACTAAGGAAGTAGTTGCTCTTGTTAAACCCGACGTAGATAAAGGCTCTGTGAACAGAAGAGAGAGCACAGAAAAGAGGCATCCCACAGCAGCTGTGGGGGAACCATTCAAACTGGTCATAGAGACACTAGGCTAAACTGAGTCCTTTCAACCAAGGCTGCTCTGTGGAGGAGGGCAAGATCCCAAGGTTTCTTGGCTCAGAGACTTGCCATACCCTGCCCTCTCCCATCCTGAGGGTTCCAGGCTCACTGCTCACATGGTAACTGGGATTCCCAAGGAGCAACTCAAACTGCCTTGATCTGTGACACAAAAATTCAGGTTTGCCTGACAGATCTATTTCTGTGTGTAAATTGAGGGCTTCTGGAATTGGTAAAAGACTTGACTTGGGTCAAATGCCAGCTCTGTACTGGGAATTGGATCTACTACTCACTGCACCAGTGAATTTGGGTTTTTGGAGCCAGAGGCCTGCAAATCACACCCGTCAAAACAGCCCAGATGTCTACCCTCAGCAGCACTGCCTTGTGTCAGTTAATCTGCAACAAGTGGGAAGAGTGAGAATGAAGGGGAAGTAAATCCTAGCTAGAGTGGTAAATAAGCAAGGCTCCAGGGCATAGCCAGGAAGGGGGCAAGCCTTGACTCACCTTAGATACCACCTCCTCCAGGAAGCCTTCCTTGATCCTTGCTCCACACAAGCTGGGATAGGTGCCCTCCCAAGCACATTTCATGGCACTGATGACAATGGGCAGGAGGCATCTGTCTACTTGTCCCAACACATCTGAGCTTCTGGAATAAGGATAATGTCATTCATTTTTGTATCCCAGGGGCCTGGTATAGAATAGCTACTCAGTTCATGTTTCCTTGAGTGCATGATTAAATAAATGAGACAGAGACAGAATGGATGAATTAAGGACAAGAGGGTGGATGGCAAACCCTCCAGAGCAAGAACCCAGATTGCCTTGTGCTGTACTCCCCAGGGCCCTGCAGTGCCCGGCTGTGCCTGGCAGTGCCCAAAATGTTTTGGATAGTCTGACCAAGGGTCAAATCCCCCAGGCCTTTTCCCGGAAGTCTACCACCATCCCTCTCTCCTCACTGTTGGTGACAAAGACAACATTCACTCCTCCGCCTCTGCACAAAGCAACGTAGAACCCGTTTGGGTCGTGCCTGGGCTTGTTCCCTGTTGCTACAGATGTAGGGTCTTGTTTTTCCTCATAAAGGAGTTTCCCTAGGCAGGGGCGCTCCTGGCTGTCTGGCTTAAGTACCAAGACCCGCAGCGGCCGTATCCCAGGCCACTCAGGCTTCTTCCGTGAGGGCTGCTGGCTCTGGGGACCCTCTCCTGAGCGCAATCCCCGGGCTGCGCTACAGACATCTTGCTGGAGCTGCAGGGGTGCGGGGGGAGGGGGTGTCTGTGGCTCTCCAAGCACCCTTCCTCAACCCTCTACCCCTGTCCCGGCTCTGGGGCCCTCCTTGCGCTCCTGCACTTTGCAAACTTTCGGAGTTTTCCTCCCCTGGCGTCACGAAAAAGACAGGAGGGTGACCAGAGCCCAGGAGGCGAGGCAGCCGCGATTGTCGGGTGGGGGTGGGGAGGAAACGCAGCGCTCTAGACCCTTGGGGCGATAGGTGCCTCCCTGCGAGTGCGGACTGACCCCGGAGGCTCGTGGCGCCCTCTTTCCCAGGTCGTCCTCTCGCTCTCACATCCTGATCTGAGGGCCTCTGCCAGAAGGAAAGAAGCAAGGGGCAGGCAGGGCGGTTCTGGTGCCCCAGGCCGGGGAGGGCGGAGCCGGTATCCCTGCCCAGCCAGCCGGGCTGCTTGCGGAAGAGCCTTGGAGTTCGCCTGCTTTCGCTCCCTCCCTCCCTCCCTTTCTCCACCCCGCACCTCCCCCAGCGGCTGGCTGTTCCCTCCTTCCCTGGGGCGCCACCTCCCGGAATCGCCTTTTTTTTGTTTTGGAGCTGGGATCTCGCTGCCGGCGCAGAGGGGCTCCGAGTACCGAGAAGGCGGGCTGGGAGTGCAGCCCTCCGCCCACCGAGGGATCCGCGCGGGCCAGAGCCGAGGACGGCCAGGCGGGCGCCATCTGCGCGCCGGAGCTCACTCTGCAAACTCCTGTTGAGTGTGTGCGTGCAGGCGAGGGCGGGGGTCTGTACGCCGGCACTGGGAGGCGAGGGCGGGGCATACCTTTGGACGGGGTCCTCGGACTCTTCAGGGTTAGCTTTAGGCTCAGAAACTGCTGAGGAATTAGGCAAACAAAAGGGGCCACTCAGTTGGTGGCCAGAAGTCGCCTGAGCGCCTCGTTGCGCCCCCTCCTTCCCTGAGGTGGGGGCTGGCCACTTGGGCGGGGAGCAGGCGCCGGAGCTTGCTAGGGGCCCGCCGGGCCGCCGGGTCGGAGAGTTGGCGGCCTGTTGTGTAAGCCTCACTGCTTGTTTTCCCGGCCTGGCTCGTTGGGAAGCTGGACACATCCACCCTTGGACTCGATTCAGGAGGCTGCTGCTTTTCTCCTTGCCCCTCTTGGATTTTCTGGATTTTTGAAAACCTAGTGGCCCAGGAGGAAGGAGGAAGGAGCAGAACTGTGGAGGAATGTGAGAGTCTCCCAAGGCCTGAGGAGCCAGAAGGAGCTGGGAGCCAGAGCTGCTGGGGTTCTGGAACGGTAGTTAGCGAGTGATTCTCTTTTGTTTTAGAACGTTGTTCCAGTGGAAAGTGGAATTCTTGCCCTCTCAGAGCTGATTTCTCCAAGTCACTTGAATTTTCTTCTGGGAGTGGGAGAAGGGAGAGACTACTCTCAGGGGCTTGCCAAGGGAAGGGAGGAAGACTGTGGACATGAGCCCCTCTTGCCCTCAGGCTGGTGCCCGGAGACCTGATAGGGCAGTTTCTGGGCTATGGACACAGCTTTGAAGAGAGGGGGGCTGGACAGCATCTCTGGGTGCTGAGACCTGCTTAGGGGCAGAGAGGCTGAGCTGCTGGGCAGTCCTTGGTTTGCTAGTGCATTCTTGGACACCCTAATAAGTGTCACCAGTTCTGGACAGGACCCTTGCCTCACTTTTCTCTACCACTGGCCCAGCCATGGCACTAAAAGGCCGAGCCCTCTATGACTTCCGCAGCGAGAACAAGGAGGAAATCAGCATCCAGCAGGATGAGGACCTGGTCATCTTCAGCGAGACCTCGCTGGATGGCTGGCTGCAGGGCCAGAATAGCCGTGGTGAGACAGGGCTCTTCCCTGCCTCCTATGTGGAGATCATCCATTCTGGCGCCAGCTCCAGCCCTGCAGGCTCTCCAGGCACCCAGGTGAGCTTGTATGACAGATCCAATGTGGCTAACCCTTCCAGGAGTGGTGGGGGCAGTGGCTTCCTCCCAAACCAGGGCAGCTTTGAGGAGGACGATGATGATGACTGGGATGACTGGGATGATGGATGTACAGTGGTGGAGGAGCCACGGGCTGGTGAGCTGGGCACCAATGGGCACCCCCCGCTCAACCTCTCCTACCCTGGTGCCTACCCCAGCCAGCACATGGCCTTCCGGCCTAAGGTAGCCCTGGAGCGGCAGGACAGCCTGGCATCTGCCAAGCGGGGCAGTGTGGTGGGGCGCAACCTCAACCGCTTCTCATGCTTCGTACGCTCAGGCGTGGAGGCCTTCATCCTGGGTGATGTGCCCATGATGGCCAAGATCGCCGAGACATACTCCATTGAAATGGGCCCTCGCGGCCCCCAGTGGAAGGCCAGCCCCCACCCGTTTTCCTGCTCGGTGGAGGACCCCACCAAACAGACCAAATTCAAAGGCATCAAGAGCTACATCTCCTACAAGCTCACACCCACCCACATTGGCTCCCCTGTCTACCGGCGCTACAAGCACTTTGACTGGCTCTATAACCGCCTGCTTCACAAGTTCACTGTCATCTCGGTGCCCCACCTGCCAGAGAAGCAGGCCACAGGCCGCTTTGAGGAGGACTTCATTGAGAAGCGGAAGCGGAGGCTCATCCTCTGGATGGACCATATGACCAGCCACCCTGTGCTGTCCCAGTACGAGGGCTTCCAGCATTTCCTCAGCTGCCTGGATGCCAAGCAGTGGAAAATGGGCAAACGCCGGGCTGAGAAGGACGAGATGGTGGGTGCCAGTTTCCTGCTCACCTTCCAGATCCCCACGGAGCACCAGGACCTGCAGGATGTGGAGGACCGTGTGGACACATTCAAGGCCTTCAGCAAGAAGATGGACGACAGCGTCCTGCAGCTCAGCACTGTAGCCTCAGAACTGGTGCGCAAGCATGTGGGCGGTTTCAGAAAAGAATTCCAGAAGCTGGGCAACGCCTTCCAGGCCGTCAGCCATGCCTTCCAGATGGACCCCCCCTTCAGCTCCGAGGCCCTCAACAGCGCCATCTCTCACACGGGCCGTACCTATGAAGCTGTCGGCGAGATGTTCGCCGAGCAGCCCAAGAACGACCTCTTCCAGATGCTTGACATGCTGTCTCTGTACCAGGGCCTGCTGTCCAACTTCCCCGACATTATCCACCTGCAGAAAGGTAAGGGCCAGTGTGTGCTGCAGACCCTGCGGAGTCTGTGCTCTGCGACACGGGCACACGCGTGGCCCACAGAATGGGGCAGCTCATCTAGCCTTTCTGTCTCTGTTTTACTCATTCAGCAAGTGTGTTGAGCACCTACTATGTGGCAGCTGCTATTCTAGCTGCGGGGATATTGTGAATAGGTCTGGTCCCCGGCCTCGTGGAGCTCGTGTTTACCTTTTTGTCATGTTCCTCGCTTCCTTTGTTTTTTTTTGTTTCTGTCTCGTTTTCTCACTTAGCCATTGTACACTGAGGCGTCTGAGGTATCAGGCTGGGTTTGGGTATATGGAGGTGGCCAGGGCCCAGGCTGTGCCCTTGAGGAGCCCACAGGCTTCTGGGGGACACGGATCCAGATCCAGATAATTTGGGCACAGTGTGGCCTCACCACTGCAGGTCCTGTCTGTGAATTCCTGATCAGTGTGGGGGAAGGTCGCTGTCCCCATTCTGCAGATGAAGAAGCTGGTGTCCACAGGAGGGTGGCTGCACAGGGAGTCCATGGCTCAGCTGGGATTATTCCTTCTTCATGTGCCTCCCCAAGGACACGTCTGTGTTGGCCACCTCCCAAGCCCGGCTGTGTTTTCAGTTCTCACGGCCCCTCCGAGGGGGAGGGACAGGATGGGTTCCTGGTCTGTTGCTGTGGGGCTGTCAAGGAACTGCCAGGGAAGTGACTCATCCCCGGTCACCAAGGGGCACCAGACTGGGTGGGTGGAGGAACCAGGGGTCCAGGGGCACATGGCCCAGCCCACTCCCCTTTCCCAAGCCTGGCTGTTCTTGCCTGAACAGTGAGTTGGGCTGACATGACCTGGCAGGTGGCTGAGTCCTGGAGACAACAGGCAGGGCAGATGTCAGGAGAGAGGTGTGGCCCTCCCTGGGGCTGCTTGGTAACTCAGGAAGAACGTTTGTAGGGTGTGGGACTGGCTCCTTGGCCCCTCGGCCCTGAGGTCAGGCCTGGCTTGGTGGGGAGTTTTCCTCTGGGTGGGGCCAGGAGTCAGGCCTCTGGACTGAGCCTAGGGGTTAGCAAACACCCGCCCCCCCACCTGGTACCCAGGAAAGTCTGGAGTAAATCAGCCCTGCTCTTTACCCGGTTGGTGGCTAGAACTGTAGCTCCCAGCTTCTTTTCCTGTCTCCTGTCACTTTCTCTTCCTCCTCCTCTTCTCTGCCCTTTTCTCTTATCTCCGCATTCCTCTCCACCTTCCCTCTTCTTTCAGCTTCAGGAGACAGGAGGCCTGAGTTCTGGTCTTGGCTCTGCCCCAATTTGCTGTGTGTCCCTGGGAAGTGCCTTCTCCTCTCTGGGCCTTTGTTTTCTGATCTATAAAACAGGGAGAGTGGACCCAGTGAGCTCTTAGGCCTGAGGGTGAGGGAGGGTCTGGCTGAGGATAGAGTGATGCCTGAGATCTATTGGGTTGTCAGAACACTCACGATGCATTTTTGCAATGAAAAACATAGAAAAAATAGGTCATGACTTTTCCGACAACCCAATAGCTCCGAGCTCTGGGGCAGGTGTCCCCCTGGTGTGGAAGTGGAGCCACCCTCACTGCATAGGGCTTGGGAAAGCTCGTTGAACCAGCTCCTTGGATGGTATGTTCCTAGGTAGGCAGCGGGAGGGGAAGCTGGGGCACAGTGATTAACGTGCCCCCTGGGATGGCTGGGGACCCTCACCAGGGCAGAGTGGAGTTAGGAAGGCAGCCCCATACCCAAGGCTCCTACACTTGCACTGAAGCAGGAGGGAGTGAAGCCAGACTGGCCTTTCTGACCCTGGGGCAGGGAAACAGAGCTGAAAGAGGCCATTTCTGACTTTCCACTTGAGTTGTTTCTAAAAGTGAGGGACCAACAGTCCTCTGGGGTGATTGATGCATTCAAGCTTAAGCAGAGGCTGGCCCACCTGCTCTCACCCGGAGGACCCCTCCCCATAGGCCAAGCCCTTTTGGGCTTACTCTTCACTGCCATTCTCAGGCCTGTGGTCTGGCAAGTTAGGGAGGGGCCTTGGAATCTGGCTGAGGCAGATTTGGGCAGGCTTTGGGGGCCTACAGCTTGCTGGAGGGAGGAGGGGTCCCATGCTGGCCCTGAGGGTGGAGCCTTTTCTCAGAGGAAGGAGCAGGCAAGTTGGGTCTCCAGGATACTGTCCAGCTTGTCCAGACATCTGACAGATGGCAAGTGTGTGTGGGAAGCCATAGAAGGAAAGAGCTGGGAGGCCTAGATAGGGTCAGGACACCAGGATGTGGACAAACATTGCGTCTGAGGTGATCTTGAGAGAGTTTTCTTGGTGTTTACCTTAGCAAATGGGACATGGAGTCCAGTTGGTGCTGAGATGAGGCCCACTAGCCTGTCTGCCCACTGGCCCAGCCCCTGGAACTCAGGGCAGTCTGGGGACTCAAAGGGGGCCCTAGTAATAGTTCCCTTGGAACCGCAAGGGGAAATGTGGCTGGCTGGATCCCGTATCTGCGAGCCAGCAGGGAGGTCAGTGTGGTCCTCTTCAGTTTACAGACAAGGTGCGGTGAGGTGGGATGGTAGGCAGATCAGGAATTGGAGCCCAGGGGTGTCTGACTCCAGCCTAGGCTGTGTCCACTGTGCCCGATAGATGGGGGAAGGACTCCCCCGAGGATGGCTGCCTGGGTGGATGAGCTGGGGGGGAAGGAGGGAAGGAGGCTTGGGTGCTCTAGCACTAACTTGGCTGGCATCCTTGCGGGGCTGGAGGTAGGCACAGGACCATAGAGCGTGCCTGGAGGGGCCATGGAGCTCCCGGGTTGGCCAAGGCGAAGTAGCCAGCCCTTGCAGGCCAGGCACGTGCCTGGGGACAGCTGGGTCCTCCGTGTTCTGGGCCATCACCTAACTCCTTCTATCGCCCCTCCACAAAGACAATCGTAATGCCAGGAGCCACCACCAGTGGGTTCTCCCTGGGGCTGAAAAGCAGTTTGCACTCAGATGCATGTAGCATTCTGTCAGGTGCCGTCCTAAGTGCTTTATAGATACTAGTTAACTCAAACCTCAACTATGCTAGAAGGTAGGTACTCTTATTATCCTATTTTAAAGATGTGGAAGCTAAAGTACCATAGTGCTATGAGCAGTTGTCAGTAGATCACCTCTAGTCCAGCCTGTCCCATTTGACAGTGGGGAGACCTGCAGATCAGGCAAGAGCAATGGCTTGCTGGAGGTGACACAGCTGGGACTAGGACTCAGACCTGCGGCCCCCAACCTGGGGTAGACAGTAACAACCCCCAAGAGGTGGGGACAAGGTGGATTAAGGTGGGAGCTCAGGACTCTGCCTGGGACCACGGAGCTCTGAAGCCACAGCCCTCCTTTCCTTGTTCCTGGGACCCAGCCTCTAGGACAGCGGCCAGGGCAGGTGGCGTCCCTGGGTCCTAGTTCTTAGGCTGAGTCTTCAGTGACGGAGGGAGCTGGGTAGGCCTGAGTTCTGACTCCCAGCCTGTCTCTGGGGCACGTCAGTGTTAGCTGACCCAGGTCCCAGGTCTGAGTCACAGGGTGGAAAGGGGACAGCGTGGAGGGCGGGGGGCCTGTTGTCCCCCCAGCCCTGCCTCCTTGCCTATCTGCCTGTCTTTGGATACCTAGCAATTGCAATAGATTCATTCCTATTATTTCGGCCTCAGTTTCTTCATCAACAAAAGGGGCCTTTCCTTCATCCAAGGCTGTGGGCAGGGAAAGCCCTCTTGAATGCAGGTTCATCCCCACTGCACTGGACTTTCTCAGTCAGGTGGAATCCAGAGGCTGGTGAGTGTGTCCTCTTCTAGTAGGTTCCTTTTGGTGAAGCTTAACTCCAGTTTCTTTGTCCTGTTGTTTTTCTACCTTTCTTCTTATAGTCATTCCTTATCATTGGGACCTTCTCAAATCCCTGAGTCCATTGTTTGGGGGCCCCACACAAATGCATGGATGACTTGACCTAGGGCTCCCCGCAGTAGAAGTGGTGTCCCCCCTCGACAGATGTGGAGGGATACCTCTGAGCGAAGCTTCCTGCATGTATGGGGCAGGAAGTAGGTGGGAGCCCCTAGCAAGTTCCTTCCCTTCCGGGCCTCAGTTTCCCCTGTATAGTAGTAGCATGGGTGTTGGTGTGGGTGGGGGGTGCAACTGGCCTCTAGGGCCTCCCCTGCTCTGGAGTCTCTTACTGGGTCTTCATCCTGGGCCTTGGGGTGATTCATTTCTGCTGCCCAAGCGTGGGCAATCAGATGGAACAGCACACAGGGAGGTGGTCCAAGGAAGGTGGCAGAAGGACTGAGTGGGCTGGGAGCTGGTGATTGCAGAGTTCTTTTGGGTGCTGTGTGAGCAGCCCTGGAGACTGTGCAAACATGAGTCTGTCTGCCTGAAATGCCAGTATTAGCCAATTAGCCATGCACTTATCTACTAATGTGGGTGGTGCCACTTCTAAGGCCTCCAGAGCTATTTCCAGGATATACAGTCCTGGGCCTGGTATATAGCAAATGCTCAATAAATGCCTATTGACTGCATCGAACAACCTGAAAGTAAAACGAACACATTTTGAAGGCCGCCGGGAGGCCTCCTTAAAGAATCGGGAAACATGGATAATGAGCGTGTTATTTATGTGCAGTGGACCCTTTTGAAGGGCTTGGGGGTGTGCTGTCCACCCTGCCGCCCCCTCCCACGTCCTTACTCTTCTTTGCACACTACATTCCCTAATGCCCTGCAAGGAGTGAGTGCCAGGCAAGGGCAGACTGTGTCCCCTTCTCAGCAACTGCCTGCTCCAGTCCAGTGTAGACTTAGTCAAGTACCTGTTAATTCAGAACTGAAATCCATTCACTAAATGCTTGGTTCATTCAAATTCTTTCAAATTGGGTCACCTGTCTAGGTTTGTCCCCTACCCTCCATCTGTCACCTAGTTATTACAATGGCCTCCTGTAGTCCCCTGGGAGCTGGAGTGAGGAGTGGCCAGGGCCTGTCTGTGGGGGAGACACACAAAGGAAACTCCAGATGGCCTTGGAGGCTGTCCTTTGGAATCAGCAGTGTGTTGGGGGTGGGGAGACATTCTGCCTGGGGGCCCTGGGGGCGATTCCCGGGGTGCCTGATACCTAGGGATCTTGCTAGTGGAGAGATGGAGGGAGGAAAGAGTAGGTGAGTCTGCTGAACATGGGGTCAGTGTGGAATGAGTGCAGGGGTCAACTCCCAGAGGGCCTGGCAGGCTGGGCGATGGGTGTGGCCCTTGATCTGGAGACAGAGAGGAGGCAGGGAAGGCTTGGTGCTCTTCAGGTGCTGTGGAGCACCTCAGAGAGGCTGGCGCTGAGGTGGGGAGCCCCTTGGGGGCCTGTTATAGTTGTGCAGTGAGCAACAGCTCAGCGACACATATCAGGATCTGCTGTGGGCTAGGCTTTGTCCTGGGTGCTACAGACACTGAGTTCACAGCCCAGACGGAGGCAGTCAGAGAAACCACAGGGTAGTAAGAGCTGCGGTAGGGGGAAGCCCAGGGCACCTGAGAGAACTGAGAAGCACCTATTGCAGTGGGGTTCAGGGGAGGCTGCCTGGAGGAGGTGATGTCTCAGCTGAATAGAAGCCAGCATATGAGTGAGGATGAAGCCTGTGGTGGGTCGGGACAGCCTGGCCCTGGAATCAATGTAACTAGCAGGGCTGTGACCGGCCAGGTGTAGGCTGCTGGTAGTGCCACAGGTTTGGAGGAAAGATGGTGCATGTGGCTAAGGATGTGCTGAAGGTGAGGGTTAGGGGACATCCTGGTGGAGACCCCCAGGTACCTGGAGTCTAGGACCGAGGTTGCGTCAGGCTGAGAAAGGTATTGTGCACCCCTGAGGGGCTCACAAGGGGTTTAGGGCCTGAGTGGGAAGGCCGGGGCCCTCACCTCCTGTCCTCTGCTCTGCCTGTGCCAGGCGCCTTTGCCAAGGTGAAGGAGAGCCAACGCATGAGCGACGAGGGCCGCATGGTGCAGGACGAGGCGGACGGCATCCGCAGGCGCTGCCGCGTGGTGGGCTTCGCCCTGCAGGCCGAGATGAACCACTTCCACCAGCGCCGCGAGCTCGACTTCAAGCACATGATGCAGAGCTACCTGCGCCAGCAGATCCTTTTCTACCAGCGGGTGGGCCAGCAGCTGGAGAGGGCGCTGCGCATGTACGACAGCCTCTGAGTGCTGGGGCCGCCCTGCCTTCCGCCAGGGCACTGCAGAGCCTCCCCACACAGCAGTGGCTGGGGAGGTCTGCTGGGGCTTTGGAAAAGTCATGGATACCCCCGGTGAGCTCCTCCAGCCCACAGAGGTGGGGGCGCAGCACGGCTGAGAATGGGGCCAGGAACCTTCTGGGCTGAGGCCTGGGCTGCAGGTCTGTCTGTCACTTGAGACCAGGCCAGGGTCTTAGCCTCCCCCAGAGCCTGTAGCGCTTGTGCACTTGTCCCCCCCTCCCCCCCCGCCTTGTTCACTCATCAGACACTGGGGCGTGCGGTGGTCCTGGGTCCAATGCTGGGTACCCAGGGCTGCGACACGCCTTCCCTCAGGGTGTGCCCAGTTGAGGTGGGGATCAGACACAGAAACAGATGGGGGCAGTGCAGAATGACCCATGTTAAATAAGGGGTGCCTGGAAGAACACAGAGGGGATCACTCATTCTGCCAGCCAGGGAAGACTCCACGGGGTAGGTGACATTTGACCAGTGTCTGGAAGAATGACAAGGACCTGTCAGACAGTAGACGGGGAGAACATTCGGAAGCGAGGAACATGGGCCAAGCTGTGGAGGCATGAAAACTCCCGCCCTCTCTCCCTTACCTTTCCCGAGCGAGTTTGCTGCCTTACCTTGGTGGGCATTCTGGCCTGTGTGATAGAGGGGAGGGATCTTCCTTGCTCCCATGTCCCTGTCCCTGTCCTACCCCTGTCCCCTGCAGGAGGGGCTGCAGGTCAACTCACTCCTGATTCCCCTCCACCTGCTAAGCCCCTATCACCCCGTGGTTAGGGGACCGTGTAGCATCTTTTCCCTGGCCTCAGGGAGCCACAAATCCCAGGATCCTGGTGGCATCTTCCTGGAGGGGACACCCAAAAGTTACCAGATATTGGAGTTCACCAGCAATAGCTCCTCACACTTGAGCAAGCTCAGACCCCCAGGTTCCCAGGCCTCTCGGCCTCTGTGAATCCCGAAATCCTTCCTTGGGAAAAAGGCAGGAGCCCACTCCCGCCACCCAGGGACCCTGGGCCCAGCTGCCCAGGGCCAGCCTCACTGTGATCCCAGCCTGGGGCCTGGCCCGTTGTGCTGCCTCCCACCCATGTTTACATCCTCGAGAAGGCCACTTCTCCCACCCAGGCCAGGGTGTGGTCCAGCAGCGGGTTGGGGGGAACTGACAGGTGCCACCGCCAGCCCCCCTCCCAGGAGGTCATGGCCACTCCTGACTGCTGCTGCTTGAACCTTTTTTCTGTTTTGTTTTCTTGATAAACCTCTTAAAATTAAGATAACACAAACATGACTTTTTTGTTTGGATCCCAGAAGGGATGAGGGTGGGGGAAGGATAGAACCCTAATTGTCCCTGAGGTCATGGCAGGCTCAATATTTACCCTGGAGCCTCTACAGCGGAGGGGAGGGCTGTGCTGCTGGGAGGTGCCGCTGGGGTCTGGAGGGTGCCTTGGACCCCAGCTGGGTGCACATGCATCCCAGACCTCACTGTCCTCATCTCAAATGGCGGAGTCCTGCCGGGGCGCAGCTGTGCTGGTCTGCGATCGAGGGCTGAGGGCTGGATGCAAAGGGGAATGGAGGTCCCAGGACAGTCTAATTGATGGTGCCCTTCCCCCAGGGAGGCCCCAGAGGCCTCAGAAACCATGTCCTGGATGCCCAGCCCTGCCCTTGGGGTGACCCGGGCAGCCTGTTCACACATGGGAAAGGGGAGCATTGGTGAAGCCATTGGGCCCTTTCAGGGTGATGGGGACCTGGTGGAGGAGTGCTGGGGTCCAGGCCCTGGAGCTCAGCTTGTGGCAGTGAGATGAGACAAGAGGTGGCAGGTGCAGTGGGGAGCGGGCAGCAGAGCCTTTCCGGACAGGGCAGAGCGTCCTCAGAGGAACTACTGGAAAGGGCCTTGGGTCAAAATGAGGTCAGATTTGGGACTTTCTGTGGAATTTTCCCCTCCCTCTTCTCTGCCCTCCTTCCTTCATTTTCAACCCCCTCCAAGGACCTTCCCACCCTTAACTACTTCTCAGCTTTGACCTCCAGGTGACCTTCTGCAGAGGGCAGTCTGTTTACAGCCGGGGTGGGGGCGCTCCTTCCCAAGGCCAGTCTGGATCCGGTGGGAATGCTCTGAACCCACATTGCCTGGAAAGTCCCCATTCATGCTTCCTGTTCTGGCGGTGCCCTCATATCCCTTCCCTGAGAGGGAGTCACCTCTCACACGTCCCATCCTCAGGGCGAGGGAGTCAGCCCAACACTTCTCCGGGGACCTCAGACCTAGGAGAAGAGCCAGAACCGTAGTCTTTCTTTTTTTTTTTTAGCTGAGCCATCCTGCCACCTGTTGGCAGCTCAACGGCAACTCAGCTCGGGCTGGCCTCGAACAGCTGTTGCTCAGAGCTCAGCTCGCACTCTTGAGCAAGCTCTTAACCAACTGAGCCACTCAGCCAGCCCTCAGAACCGTAGTCTTGGGACAAGCCAGGCCTGCTCTAAACACCTGGAGATCTAGGCTGAGACAGCGTGTATGGTGGGGACTGAGCTCACAGCCTCTCTCTGGTTTCTGTCCATCTCTTTGTGGGTTGGGTGTTCGAATTTGAAATCTGTCAGGACTGGCCACAGTCTTTTTCAGCAGGGGATGGGGGAAATGCTGTGTGTAGGGTGTCCTGGTGGTGGCATGGTCGTCTGACTGGCCTCAGTCACATGCTAGACATGTGTTCCAGGCTGAGCTGCGCCCAGCTACCTCTGGTTCCCCGTATTTTGCTCTGAGAGTGGGGCAGAACCAAAGCCTCTCTTTCTGCCCTGGGCAACTACCGAGACCTGAGGTTTGGGGACCATGATCCCCAGTCTTGGCCCAGCCCAGGAAAGGAGTCTATTTTGTGGTCACGTGTGGGGGTTAGGGATGGAGGCGGTCCTCAGATGCTGCATGCTGTCGCCTCTTGAACACAAGGCTGTGAGGCACTGTGCTACAGCTGGAGCAGCGCCAGGCCTGAGGCCTGAGACCCAGCTCACCACTGCCCCTCACATAGTCACAGACACATCCACATGGTCACAGACGCAGCTGCCCCACCCAGAGCAGACATAGCCACACACAGCCACCTGTCCACAGGCATATAAGTCACACCTGGCCACACACACATATACACATATGTACGTGGTCATGTGCTCACACATCTGCACTCCTAGCAACGGTGCCACACTGTCACTTTCACAGGCATGTTCACACGTGGCCACGTCCATACACATCATCTATTTACAGAGTCAGTCTCAGCCATGTCATCACAGCAATACCACAGTCCCATGCACACAGTCGTACTCTCACACAGTGACACATACATATTGTGTCACACATGCACACAGCAAAGGTGTCATGTGTAGCTGCACCAGGACTGTACCTGTACCTCCTGGGGGAGCCAGCTGGGGTCATCCATCACCTGGCACCATCACATTCAGCTCTTTATTGCAGACGAGGAACTTGAGAGGTGGCAGCTGGCTGCATCACCCAGTGTGCCAGGGGATGCTTCAGCCAGGGCCCAGCTCCTTGTAGGCTCCGTGGCCTGGCCTTGCCCCTCCCTGGGCCAGTCCCCAGGTCCAGGCTGCCTCTGAAGGCCCCTGGCTGAAGCCACCAAACAAAACTCCAGGCATGTTCCATCTCTTGAGCCAGAGCTAAGGCTGCTGGGTCCATGAGAGCAGGAGCCAGGATGCGGTGGGCAGGGCCCAGGCCTTGGGCTGGAGGAACATTCCTGCACCATCTCCCCAAGCATGCAAGGACTGGGCCCGCCCTGCCTGCCTGGCCGCTGACTCAGGCCTCCAGGAGCCAAGCCTGCTCGTTCCCCGCCCTCAACCTGCTTCCCCACCAGTTCGGTACCTCTCTGCTGGCTAGGGCAGAAGAGATGGTGAGCCCTGGCAAAAAGACCTTGGGGAACAATAAAAATTCACCTCCCCAGACAAAGCTCAGAAAGGCGGATTATGAAACACCGCTCCAGGGTTCAGCATAGTTTAACACAAGCCTTTTTTTCTTTGGTTTTGTTTTATTAGTCAAAGCCCAGTGCAGTTCAGTCTGTTTAAAAAGTAGTGTCTCACACAGCGGTGGCCTCCTTGGTCTTCATAGCATCATGATTCCATTTCATGGACAAGAGACCAAGACTTGGCCAGAGGGCGGATTGGACCCACCTCAGATCACACGGTGAGGCCGAGGCAGGCGGGGCTCAACCCTGCTCTCTGGCTTCATTCCTTAAAGTCACATGAATTAACTCGTGTAGGTTGTTAGGAAGAGGGGGTGGCAGACCTCTGCTTCAGAGGTGGGAAAGAATGCGAGGCTGGTGAACCCAGCTGCTGAAATGTGAGGGGGCTTGAGGGTAGGTGGGTCCCATCAGCCCCCAGGGACGAAGAGGCTGAGGATGGCATTGCAAGGTGGCGTCTGAGTTGACAGGGTCTCTGTTACAGATGAGTGTGTGAGGAGCATCACTTCATTTCCCTGTAAACTGAATTCCTCTCCTGCTTTCTCATTCCCCCACATGGTAGAAATTAATCTGAAATCAGTCCCGAGGGATGCATCTATGTTTTGGGATGGCACATTTGAAGACCATAGGCAGGCCCCTGGCATTTTGAATGTTAGAGGCTGAATCCCACACCCTATCACAGGAAATTTTGCCAGCATTCCACATTAAAAGTCATTAATATATATCTATTTGAGTTGGGTTCAGTTTACTACTTGACAATGCCTTGTCTTACAGATATTTAATTAACTTTATTAATTTTGTTTTTCCTTTGCCTCTTCTCTGGTCATCTTCCTCCACGCCCTAACTTTCCACCCACTGAGGGCTTTGGGGTCTGGCTGTTTCTGTTGTGGCCCTCAGGGCTCCCTCAATTACCTTGAGGTGCCTCAAGGGTGGTTCTGTGGCCTGTGATCCCCTCTGGGGCTTGTCATCATTCCATAGCTCCCACCTCTCGCTCAAGCAAAGGAGGTCTTGGGGCTGCTTAGAGACACTGTGCAACCCTCTGTCATCTGAGGGCTGAGGCTTCTACCCTCTCTCACTGAAGGCAGCACCCCAGTGGACACTGGGTGCTAGTATTGCACAGCCACCCTGCGTGCAAGAGACCAGGAAATGGGCCCAGTGGGGCAGGCACTGAGCAGTCAAGGCCGATGTGAGACGGTTTCCAGGCCTGGGCACCTATGCCGTGGGGCAAATGGCTGATGCCTGAGATAGCAGTTGGAGGCTGGCTAGAGCCTGGAGGCATCTGGAGACTTCCGGTCGGACCCAAACCCCTACGCTCCCCCTGTGGCAGGAGGACTCTGGGTAGGGGCAGCAGAAGTCTCCACTAGACAGACCCGCTGACCCCCAGCAACAAACCCCCTGACTCCTTTCCCCCCTCTACCCAGAGGCAGGACCCTGGTGGCTGGGCCTGATTGCAAATCCTGCCCTGCACACACTTGTTGTAGGGATGTTTTTTGTGTGTTTTGTTTTTTTTAAAGATTTTTATTGGGGAATTGGGGGAGGGGAACAGTGTTGGGGAATGGGGGAAGGAGAAGAGATAAGTTGCTGTCCTTTTGTTCTTCAGTCTAGTTGTGGAGGACGTGGCTTCACTGGCCCATGTTGGTATTGTGATCATTGCGCTCTTCCAGGGTGAGGGAAGTTCCCGGGTGAGGCAGTTGCTCACCGGCCATTGGACGGCAGCTCACGAAAGCGCACGCCCGCTGCTGACCAGCCCCACTGCAGCCTACCCTGTCATCGGTGACTCACAGCAGCCCAGCTTCAGGTTGTTCATCATCTTAGCTGTAGAGGGCGCAGCATCACTGGCCCTCATGTGGGATCCGAACTGGTGGCCCTGCTGCTCAGAGCTGGCGTCCCAAGCCAACTTTTTTTTTTTTCAGGTCAGTGTCACTGGCCCTCATATGTGGGACCCAAACCAGGGCCGCTGGCTTCCCAAGCCAGTGATTAACCACCGTGCCACTCGGCTGCCCCCACTCCCCACCCCAAGCCAACTTTTAACAAATGCTCCACTCGGGATTTTCTTTTCTTTTTTCTTTTTTTTTTTGTTTTGTTAAGATTTGTTAAATTAGGGAATTAGGAGAGGGGAACAGTGTTGGGGAACCAGGGAAGCGGAGCAGACAAGTTGCTGTCCTTTTTTGTTCTTCAGTCTAGTTGTAGAGGATGTTGCTTCACTGGCCCATGTTGGTATCGTCATTGTGCTCTTCCTGTGTGAAGCAGTTGCTCGCAGGCCTGGACCACTCACGGTGGCTCTTGGCAGTTCACGCTGGCTGCCAGCCACTCATGATGGCTGCCGGCCACTCACTGTAGCCTATGGCAGCCCACTGCAGCAGGGGCTACAGCTTACACTGTCACCTGCCATCTTAGCTATAGAGGCAACCAGGTAGAGTTGTTGTTCACCATCTTAGCTGTAGAGGGCAGTGTCACTGACCGTCATATGTGGGATCCGAACCGGGGCCCCGCTGCTCAGAGCTGGCGTACCAAGCCAGCTCTTAACTAACTCGCCACTCGGCCGGCCCCGCGTAGGGATTTTCTTGACTGCGCCATGCTCTCATGCCTCCATTTGTAAGAGGAGTTTTAAGGGGTTCAGAGACTTAGGTGAGCATAACCGGTCAGCCGACAGTGCCTGCACATAGCAAGTGCTCAGCCTCAGAGCAAAAGCTTAGAGCAGCCCTCAGCCAAGAACATGGGTGCCCCACTCCATAGGTGAGAAAACTGGGTGAGTCCATTGAGGCTGTGCGGTGGGTAGCTGGCAGGGCCGGGCCTGGGACCAGGCCCCCACCCCACCCCAGACCTTGATCCTTGCCTCGTGTTGCCACCCTGTCTCCATGGGAGCAGCCTCCCTGGGACTTCCTGACTGTCACAGTATTTGTCAATCCAGGACAAAAGGGGTCTGCTGGGCCACTGGCTGTCACGTATACCATTGCACACAGCATAGCATGGCCCAAGAGTTAAGAGATGCAGGCTCATGTCTCAGGCCTCCCCTGGACAGCTTCACTGGGGAGCCTCAGGCAAGGTCACCACTCAATCTCAGTTTCCCCCAACATTCACTCAAGTGATGGTTATCGCGATTACACGGGGCATGAGTTCATGAGTGTGAGTATTGTTCCAGGTGTGCTGCATCCTCAAAGCCATACAGGTCAGCAGGGCGGGGTGGGCCTGACAGCATAACACTTACTGCTGAGAGGCTGTGACGTGCTGGGCATCGGGCTGAGAGCCTCCAATTATCTCGTGGCCCACAACAGTCTGAAAGGTGAGAACTATTGCCAGCATTTTCCAGCAGATGGAGGCTCAGAGGTATCAAATCACCTGTGTGAGGCTGAGCAGCTGGCTGCTGGATGGTGGATGGGGCTGAGGTCTACCTGCTCACTGAGCTGTGCCCTTCCCGTAGCCCCAGGCTGCCTGCCCATGGCTGGCAGGCTAGGCAGGGTCAGGGAAGCCCTCCTGTTTAATGAATGCAGGAGTGCTGGGATTGGGGGCAGTGTGGAGCTGGGGGGCAGGTGATGGTGACTGGGTGGAGGTGGCTGTGGGCCTTATGTCAGCGGGTGACAGGGCAGAGGGCTGGGCCCATGGGCACCAAGCAAATATTTGTCGAGTGATAGTTTCATGTGAGGCCTCAGGCTGGGGTGTGGGAGCAGGATCTGGTCATGGAGGAGGAGGGGCTAGACAGGTGAGACCAAGGGCAGGGAGTTGAGGTAAGGGGCAGGCTCTGGTCTCTGAGAAGAAACTGAGTCAGGAGCGAGTCTCCTTGCTCCAGGAACCAGTATGGGCAGGAGTGAGAGTTAGTAGGAAAATACTGGGAGGAAGGTGTTCTGTGAGTGCCGAGGCTGAGCTGGAGAGGATGGGGTGGGGGTGGGGTGGGCGTTCTGACTCTGGGGCTTTGAGGTGGGGTAGGGTGGGGCCGGCAGAGGTGGGGTGGTGGGCCTGTGCCTTCCCCTGGTCTCCCGGAGTGGGTGCCTGTCTGTACACCCTATACCTGAATCGGGTCCCTGCAGTGGCCCCAGCCTGGAAAAGACACCTCTCGCTCCAAAGCTCAGGCACAGCCTTGGAACGATGCTCAGCTCCTCTCTTTCTCTCACACTCCACATGAGCAAAATTTGTTTCCTGCTCAAAAGAGATCCCAAATCTGAGCCATTGCAGCGTTTCACTGCTTGGCCCAAGCCACAGTCTGGCTACCTGGACTGTCGCAGCCGCCTCCAGGCTGCTCTGCTTTCTCCTACTCCCCGACAGTCTAGCAGGAGATGCAGAGTTATCTTTTAAAACCACATTCTAAATCAAATCATGTCCTGCCCCTGCTTTCAATCTCCAAGTCTTCCTTTCATTTGTAGCATAGATTTCAAACTCCTAGCACAGACCACAAGGCCTCTCTGTGACCTCACCTGGGACCCCTGTCCCCTTTGGTCACAGAACTCCAGGCAGTCCTCACATAGGCCACGCTCGCTCACACCTCAGGGCCTTTGCACTTGCTGTCCCCTCTGTCTAGAATGTTTTTTCTCCCAGATGTTCTTGTGGTTCACACCTCAGTTAATTCAGGTCTTTGCTTAAATGTCATCTCCTTGGAGAAGTCTTCCCTGACCTCCCAATCTAAAGAGCCTTTCTAGTCCTAGTCCTCGGTCCCTGTACCCTGCCTTATTTCTCTTCACTTATTACCCACTGCCAGTTATCTATGTGTATGCATTTAACTTTGTGTTGTGGAAAGTCTCAAACTTATACAACAATAGAGAAACTAATACAGCACAATGGAACCCATGTGCCACACCTCAGCTCCAACAGGTAGTAACTCTGGGCAACATTTTATTCCCACACGTCGCATGCTTCCAGCAAACTCCAGATATAACATAATCTCATCTGCAAACACTTCTGTGCAAAAGTTATGTTTCAAGTATATGTTTGTGAGAAGCAGCCAGCCGTCAGGGGAGCTGGCATTTGCCTGTCTTTAGTACCTGGCACAGTGCCTGGCTCATAGCAGGTGGCTCGGGATGTCTGCTCAGGTCTCTGGGGCGGGTGTGTGTGCAGGTTCTGGTTTGCACAGGTCCACTGCTGTCAGTGAGTGTGTCTGCACACGCCTGTGTGCACGGACAACTGTGGCAGGCCCATGAATACGTACGTGTGCATGTGTGTGCTGCCACAGCATCTGGTGGCTGAATGCATCCTTCCTCCCTGAGGTTATTCCTTCCCCAGGACCCAGGACTTGCTCTGGAGAGCATTTCTCTCTTTCTCAGCTAAGGCATGGGTGTGAAAGGATGGGAGGAGGTATGCGCCAGTCCCTGTTCTACCCTCTGGAGGGCTGGGTTTGAGGCCAGGTGGCCTAGAGATCCCCTCCCTGTCCTTCTGGGGCTGGCAGGAGGCTGTGCTATCCCAGCTGGCAGAGAGGGCATCCTCCTGTCTCCCTAGCTCAAAAGCCATTTACGTTGGGCTGGCATTAGCTGCTTGGAGTGTGGGGTATGTATGTATGAGGGGAGGGGATATCCCGTCCTGGCTGACTCCTAACACTCCTAGGGTGACCCCTGGGTAGTTGGACAATTGAGGCCATTCAAACTGGGAGCAACTGGGTACAGAATTCTGGCCCAGGGCTCAACAGTCCCCCGCTTCACCCCCCACACCATTTCTGCATCTTAAAGCATTGACCCTGGCAGGTGGGCAGTGGTGGAAGACCATGCGTCCAGCCAGCACCTGGTTTACAGCTGGGGGCTGTTCCCTGTCAGGTCAGGCCTTCCACAGCATCTCCCAGCCTGACCCGAGACCCTGTCTGCTCTGGCCTCCTCCTCAATAGGCGCTGCCTTAACCTCAGCACTCCTTGTTCTTCAGGGCACAGGCCAGGCTTCCTCCTCCAGGAAGCCCTTGGTTGTGGCCCTTCCTGAGCCTGCCCCTCCCACGCTGCTCTCTTCCTCCAATATAGGCCAGATGGCCCCTGCCTACCCCACCCCCAGCCTCTGGGAGAGTCCTCTGAATCAAATGGGTGGGGGTGGAGGAGGGGAGGTCAGAGTGGGGCTGCTAGCTTCTACCCAGAACTTGATCCCTTGCTTGACATCTCACTCTCCCTTCCAGAACCCAGTAAAGGAGAGTGCTTCGAGGTCCTCTTTTCCAGATGGGGAACGCAAGTATTTGGCCTTCCAGGAGGACTAAGCACACTTGTTTAATCACCTACTATGTGCCAGTGATGGCTGTAAAAATTCATAATAATAACAACATCAACTTTGAACATTTGTTAAGCACCTACAATATGCCAGACCTATATGCTAGGCAGTTCAATAATAACTACCATTATCACTGCACAAATCGTATGGTTAACACTTACGAAGCATTTACTATGTGCCTGGTGCGGTCCTAAGAACTTTGCCACAAAAACGACGCTTTGAAATAGAAGTCTTGGTCAGTCGTAGTGTTTTGATAGGTCCTAACTCGGGCAGAGAAGTGGGAGCTGGGCTGCGGCCTCTGGCTGGTCACATTCTGTGGATGCCGGAAAGGATGGGAAATGGGGCAGAAATGAAAGGAAGGGGGCTCTAGGCAGAAAACAGGCAGCAAGCTCCACCAGGCTAGATCCATACTCTCTGGAATCGATGACCTCACCCAAGTTAGAACAGGTGGACGGACATGCAGGGGTTCATTGGGCAGAGAGTTACCACCCTGCTCTCCCTTCTTCAGTTCAAGGGTTCTGTCCCCAGACTCTGAGGTTCTCAGGGCAGATTGTGGGCAGAGGCCTGGAATCTTCTTGGGGTTCACAGGCCCTGCCCCAGCTGCCTGTCCAGATGCAATGCTCACAAGGCAACCTCTTACCATGGCTGACTCAGAAGGGGCCCTTCCGCCCATCATCACCACCTTCCAGGAGTGCCCAAGCTCTGCCAGCTTCGCCCACCTGCCTGCTCACTCAACAGCCCCTCAGAGCAGGTTCCACTTTCCTCAACAAGACCCAATAGTGCCACCCTGCTGCTCTGGTTCTTGGAGGTCTCTTCCCTGGCCCACCCACACTTACCCCAATGCCTCTTTAGGTTCTGGGAATCCTAGTGCTGAGAGATGTGTGCTTGGCATCTGGAGGGGCTCTGAGCTTCCAGGAGGAGTTCTGTGTGGTTGTGACAGTCACCCTGTAAGGCTGGCACTCCGAGCCCCCGACTGCACACAGAATCCTCTGGGTGGGGTGGCTGCGGGGGCACCCTTGGCTCTGCTTCTTGTCCCTAAAGGTTGGATCAGGTGAGTGCAGTGGGTAGACCAGATGGCACAGGAAATTCTGAGGAGGGGCTATAGGGCAGGAGGAGGCAGAGTGTGTGTGTGTGGGGGGGCTCTGGGTTGTCGCCTTCTCCTGCCCCATTTAATCAGTGTTGATTCTATCAGTGGTGGGCTCCCATGTATGATGTGGTGAAAGTGGCAGAAGCCCATGAGTTTCTGGGGTGTCTGAGCGAAGGGAGCCATGGGTGAGTATGGAGGGAGAGAAGTGAACTCTGAAGAGTCTGGGAGGGACCATTTAAACCTGCCCCTTAGACACTTGTTGCCTGGGGTCAGGTCTGCCCAGGCCCTCAAAAGGATCTGGGGGCCCAGCCAGCACCGCTGGGGACGAGGGAAGCCAGGGGAGCCAGGCTGACAACTCAGGAAGGAGGTCTGGATGGGATTGGTGGTAAGAGACCTCTTGGCCTGTGGGAAAGGGGGGGCTATATTCTGGCAATAGATGTTTACTGAGCACCTACTATGCACCTACCCTGGGCCAGGCTGGACAGTGCCCTGAAGGAGCACACAGCACTGAACTCTGTTTACTACAAGGTACTGAGGGGGTTCAGGCCAGGGCCTCAGCACCTGGGAGGGAAGGGGAGTTGAGTGCTCCGAAGGCACTCCCAGCACCAGGGCAACACACGGGGCGGGGCCGGGGGCGACATTTATTTGGGTGGGCAGCAGGGACAGTTAGTGTGGCAGCCTCTCTGGTTCCTACTCTCTGTGGGATGGAGTGCTCTGGAGGCCCGAGCCCTCCTTCCTGCCCAGGCCTGCGTGGTAGCCCTAAGGCAGCTTCCGCCTTCTCTGCTGGCCGCTGCTGCTCTGCCAAGGGGGAGACAGATGCACCAATGGGAGACCTTGGCTGGATGCCTCTCTTTGTCCTTCCCTCTGCAGGTGGGACCCAGACAGGTGGGGACCCAGGGAGGGAAGGACCAGTTGGGTTGCAAGTGTAGAGGAACCTGGTTTGGGGAGGTAAGGGTGGGAGTGGGCTGCTTCCTGCAGACACCACCCTCCCACCCCTCCCACCCCCACCACTGGATCAGACCTGGCTGCTGGCCTCACCCTCTCTGCTTTCCTCTTTGTCTCATTGGAGGCCCCTGGAGCAGGAACCCCTACATCAGAACCCTATCCCCCCAAATGTGTGGGGTACATAGGGACTTCAGAGGAGTGTAGGGGAGGACAGCCAGCCCAGGGTTAGGTGCACAGTAGATGTGCAGCTTGTCTATTGTCTATTGTCAGTGAAGTGAAAGACAAACCCTGGGGCACAGTCACGAGGTCAGACTCCCAGCTGGGTCGCTGCCTTGTGTGATCTTGGCCTGATTCTTGCCTCAGTGTCTCCACTCACAGGTGGAGGAGGAGGACTTGTCAGTGTGTCTGAAACTTTGCTGTTTGGTTGTGTTCTAAGTACCTGGGACCTTGTTCAATTGCAGAGTGTGCCTCAGCAGCTCTGGGTGGGCCTGAGTCCCCACTTCCAATAAGCTCCCTGGTGCTGCTGGTCCATGCACCCTACTCGGAGCAGCAAAGACACACAACTCATTGGATTTGGGCCTTCAGGTCATTTGGGCCCTTTGTGACCTCACCAGGCCTCAGAAGGAAGCCTTGGGATTAGCTCCGGGCTCTGGGCTAACAGATTAGCTCCAGGCTGGGAGCAGGGGAGCTCCTCCAGCCCCCAGCGAACCTGTGTGCAGCTAGAAAGGTCCCTTTTGGCCACTGCTTGATGTAACCTGGACTGCTTCTGTCTTCAGGAGCTCTTAGGACATCTGAAATGTGAGGGAATATAGCACAAGCCGCCAGGGATACTAGTGGCCACATGGGGTGGGAGCTGACACCCTGTAGGACAGCAGCTATGTTAAATTCTGCACTTCATTGCACTGAATACCTAGTTGTTGGGGTTTTTTTTGTTTTTTTTTGAGGGCAGTGTCACTGGCCCTCATATGTGGGATCCGAACCGGGGCCACTGGCTTCCCAAGCCAGCTCTTAACCACCACGCCACTCGGTCGGCCCGATAGACTTTACTTTTTTTTTTTTTTGACGGCAGTGTCACTGGCCCTCATATGTGGGACCCGAACCGGAGCTGCTGGCTTCCCAAGCCAGCGTTTAACCACCGCGCCACTCGGCCGGCCCTGCACTTCATTGCACTGAGAATGGAAATGTGACCCGGAGGGAAGTTGGCTGTGCTCGGTGTTAGTGGCTGCATGGCTGCCCCTTCTAGGGAAAGGCCCAATACTCTCTAAGGAGAAAAGGGAGCACACAGAGCCAGCTGCCCTCCCACTCTGGGCTTCCCCTCATCAGCCAGCTCATACTGCTGGGTTAGGGCATATATCATTGTGTGGTAGTTACTCATTGGCAGTTCTGGGGTTCTTTCGGAAGGGCTGGATGGATTCCTGTTTGCATCTCTCACAGCAGTTTTGGCAAAAAATGCCCTTGCCAACACCTGACTAATCCTAGCAGTAACCACACAGGGATGGTGTTATCTGAGTAGACCTAGGGTGGGCCAGGGGCTGTGAAGAGAGGGGTTTGCAGGTCTGGTTCCCATCCTGGCTCCATTCACTTGGCAGGGCTCCCTTACATGTTATGGCCAGGAATGGGAGACATAACCAGATAACTCTGGGGGACTGCCCAGGTACCTCCATTCCTTAGCCTTAAGATCCGGAATCTTCAGGGCTCAGAGGAAGATGCCAGCACCCCTGACAATTACCATTGGTCAGGAGAGATGGTGGTGGGGGACCATTTTTCCTGCTTCTTATTGGAGGATGATGGTTCCAGCTCTGTGTGTTCCACAGCTGCCATAGCAATTCTACTTAAAGGGCCAGATTCTACAATGAAGAGAGGGGCTCAGAGTGAGCCCCTTCTTTAGTATCTAAGAGGCTAAACCATTTAGGGTGGTGGGCAGGGCTTCCAAGATGGGACCCAGGGATCTGGGTCTCTCTTGCTCCCCCTACCCTGTTCCCCAAACCTTCTCTGCCACCACCAGTCCCACTGTGGGGCACTTCCAGGCTCTAAGGATGTCAGCTTGGGTACTTGGATGGGCACGGCATCCTGGCCCTCAACATGGACAGGGGCTGGGGCTGTGGGAGGACCACAGGCAAGGAACACCCATCTCTGGTTTGCGTGTGCACATACGTATGTATCATGTAGGCAGGTATTTATCTGTTATGTGTCTGAATATCCAAAGGTGCACAATTATTTGTACAAGTGCACGCGGGGTGTGTGTGTGTAAGAGGGTCAGAGGCCCCCAGACATTCCTGATCACTGGTACACAGGTTGGTGCCTTTCCTCAGTGCCTGGAAGGAGCTGGCTCCTTAACAGAAGGGATGGTGAGTTATTTTGTAAAGTGGATAGCAACCCCCTTAAGCCTCAGGGGCATATCTGAAATCTGCAAGATCCTGGCAGAACTGCTGGCACAATGCTCTGGGTGCCAGCCTGCTGTCCGGCAGAGGCTTAGAGGAGACTGGGTAGTGTCAGCCCGTGCCAGCTCACTGGGGGCAGGGCAGGCCAGCTTGTGTGAACTGAGAGGGCAGCATCAGTTCTCTGGGGGAAATGCAAGCCGAGGCCAGATCCTGCCTGGCGGGTCTGTCACCCTCGTCTCAGCTTACACTTCCAGGGAAACTGGTTGCCCTGGGTGGAGGCTGGCCCCAGATATCAGGGCCCTGAGTATCCAGCCCTGGGCTCCCGGGAGAGGCAGGACAGAGCATGGGGTGTGACCTGGAGACACCCTTGGCAGGGCCCTGTGTGAGTCTGACTTGGAGGGTGATGAAGAGACCCGGCTTGTGAAAGGCAGCTGGGCTAGCACTGCAAGCTCTGGGGGTCCCCACCTATGGGCCATGGCCACCCTCGAGGGCAGCCTTTTCAGTGTGGCAACAAGAGCTGGCTGGGCCTTGGGGCCTGGCTGACTTTACTGCTGCCTTGCTGTGTGTGACACTGGACAACCCTCCCCGCTCTCTGATTCTGTCTCCCTGTGGTCCTCTGGGGGCCCTTTCACCAGTGATACACCTGGAATCCAGCCAAACCTTCTGAGAGAGTGGAGAGGATGTGGGAGGCCAGACGCTGAGAATGTGAAGGACATCACAGGGAGGGGAGGTCCAGGGGCAGCTGGTGGGGAGGAAGGGATGTCCTCTCTTGCTGTAGTTTCTGGTTTAGATATTACAGTCGTTGAGGAAAGAGGTGACTCTGGTCCCCAGACACAGGTCAGCTGCCAAAGGCTGGCTGGGGTGCTCCACTCCTGTGCTCCGGCCTCTCCACTTCCCCCTCTTTCCTCCCAGCGCTCAGACACTTCTCAGGCTTCTTCTGAGGACTTCAACTGACTCCCAGGTCCTGGGGTATCCCCTGGGACTCAGAATCTGGGAGACCCTCAAAAGGGAAAGGGCCGGAGGGTGGTGGCTCCTCAGCAACTCATAGAGGGCCTTTTGGAGACCCTGTGTCTGAAACCTACCCCTGACCAGATGACAGCCTCTCAGGCCACACACAGGGACAGCTGGCTTTCCAGAATCCTTGCTGCTTACTCTGCCTTTGAGAAGAGGCACCCTCGGTCCTCTTGTTGGAAGGGTAGAGGCCAGCAGAAATCTTCCTGGTGAAAACCTGCATTGTGCATGGCGATGCCTCAGCCCTCCCCCTCAGCACCAGGGCCCAGTTTTGGGGTCCCCACGTTCCTCTCATTCTCCTCACCTTTGCTGCTCCAACCACCTGAGAGATGGGTAGGGAAAAGACAGGGCTGTGGAGGCCAGAATTCAGGCTAAGAAATTTAGGGTTGGGACACTGAACATCTCTTCATTTCCTTTTGTCCTTGAAGCTCCTTGGAGAGGGCCTAGCCTGAGTACTAAACTGAGGGGCTTTGGCCCCATGCCACACAGAGGCACAGAGGGGGCAGAGATTTGGAAGGCCCAGGAGGAAGTGGAAGTTCAGGGAGCTTGTGGTCCTGTCCATCCTGCTGGCTGAGGCCCAGCGGGACGGCCTGCCCTAGGGGCGTGCAGGCTGGTGTGGACGAGGGCCCAGTGTAGTCAGACAAACAACACACAGTTGTCCAGAACCTCCAAAGCACCATTTATCCAGGCCCCATGGAGCTGAGTGTCCCCAACCGCCTGCCCGCAGTCCTCAGTGCCTGTGGCCTCAGACTGCTGTGAGGCCACAGACCCATGCTTGGCTAGCCAGCCCATCCAGGCGGGAATGAACTGGCTCCAGACTCACCTCCATCCCACACTCCCAGGGGCCCCATCAGTCCTGGCTATCTCAGCACCATGTTAAATAGCTTCCTTTCAATCTCCCTTGAATAAGTCCATCCCTAGAGCAACCCACCCACCTTGCACTCTGAACACATTATTCTATTGGCTGTGGCTTCCAGAGAATGGAGGGGCTCTCTCCTCGGTCCTCTGCTCCAGGGAATACCATCTCCCTAAAAGATCAGGGGGAAAAGTTTTTCTCTCAACCCTGGGGCAGAGACAAGGGGAGGCTGGCTTGGAGAAGACACCCAGGAACGCCCATCTGCCCCTCCTTTTCCTTTCTTCTCCTCGGCCTCTTAGCAGCCAGGGTCAGGTGTGACTCACCCAAAGCCACAGGCGCAGGACCCAGAGTCCTGACCCATCTAGGCGGTTGCTCTGGCTTTGACAGCCCAAACTAGCTCCAGGGCAGGGGACTGACCCCCAGCCTGCTTCTGCCCTTGGCCCCTCGCAGTCCTCCAGGCAGGGAGTGAGCTGGGAAGATTCCAGCTCTTGACTCCACTCTGTCCTGGACCCCTGGAGCTTCCTCCCAGTACCCTCCACCGCTGGTGTCCTCAGGTCTCTCCGGCCTTGGGGACACTCAGACAGCACCAGGGCATGGGAGCAATGAGGCTGGGCCTGAGCAAGCCGGTCCCTGGCCCCATCAGTGTCTGGGCCCAGGCCAAGCCTCACACCCAGTACTGGCCATTTTTGAGGGCGGGGTTGGGTGTCCGGCAGAACTGTAGCAGCTCTGGGTCGGGATGTCCCCCCGGCGGGGGCCCCTGGCCTGGCACCGCGGTGAGCGGAATGGCCTGGCCCGGCTCCACCTTGCGGAAGGTCTCTGTGTCACTGGCCAGGCCGTTACGGGGCTTGGCTGCCAGCACCTGGACGTTGTGCTTGCCTGTCTTGTTGCGTTTGCGGAGGTAGAAGAACAGGGGCAAGATGAGCGCCAGGAGCAGTAGGACCAGGCACACGGGGATGATGACGCTGAACATGTGGGCCTCGAGGAAGCCCAGGAAACCAGCCCTGGCCTTGGTGGGCATGGGGCTGGAGGCCCCCGGGCCTGGCTTGCCCGTGGGGGTGCCGCTCTCTGGCCTCCCTGCTTCTGTCCTTGCAGCCTGAGGGACACTGAGCAGGGCCACACTATAGGGCTGGGACGCATTGTAAGGCTCAGTGCCAAAATCCAGAGAGGCCACAGCAGGAGGGACACCCTTTGCCCACAGCTCCAGAGTGAGGCTGTCGCTTGCAGGGCCAGGCGACCCACCTTCTGGTCTGCTCACCTCCAGCCCCAGCCTGCCTTCCTCAAGGTCCCGCTGTGTGAACTGCTCCACAAGCTGGCTGCCCCTGGTATCCATCCTGGCCTGGGGCACACGGACCACACGGCCGTGCCGGGGCCCCGCCAGGAGCCGGAAACGGGGCACGCTGCCTGTGTGGTTGGCCAGCTCGCCCGCGTCGAGGACAGTGGAGTCCAGGCGCAGGGTGGCACCCTGGGGCCAGGGGCCACCTGTCCGCACATGCAGCAGTGCCCTTACAGTGACATTCACTGTGGCTGATGCATTGGCACCCCTGGCCAGTGCCAGGACGCTGAAGTGGTCATGGGAGGAGGAGAAGTTGGTGAAAACAAAGACCACTTCACCCTGGTCTACCTGGCGCTGGCTGAAGGCTACGACTGGCTGCCCGCCCACCAGAAGTTGCCCGTACTGGGGCCTCTGGGTGAGGCGGTATGCAGTGTCTGGCTCCTCCTGGTCGGAAACCACCTGGAGCTGCTGCCGGCTCAGTGTGGAGCGCCCTACAGCTTGCGGCACCTCTAGGGGTGCCCGTAGCTGTACCTCAATGGTGGACGGCAAGACATCCACAGCCAGGGACATGGGTAGGGGTGGGCTGGCTCCATCAGACACACTCAGCTGGAAGATGCCGGCCACACTGCTCCCATTGGCCACAAAGGCGAGCCGCCCTGCATCCACGTCAGCCTGCGTGAAGCGGCTCACGGGCCCCGTGCTGGCCCCTGTCAGACTCAGGAATCCGTTGTGCGGTGCTCGCTGCACTTCATACTCGATCTCCCCGGGAGCCGAATCTGGGTCCACCACACTCAGCTGGGCCCGGGAGATGGAGGCCCGGGAGCCTCGGGTGAGCCGGAGTGGGACGGAGGCCTGTGGCTGAGGCGGCCGCTCATTCACATCCCGCACCGTGATGGCGAAGGCCTCTGAGGTTTGGGGTCCTGCCAAAGAGGCCCCCGCCGGCCCCTGGAGGTGGGCACGGAAGCGGAAGCCGTCTGGCTGGGTGCCTCCACCGCCGTGGGCATATACCAACTGTCCTGTGGCCAGCTCAGACTGCAGGAAGTGGGGCTGCCCAGCGTGCAGGGGCTCCTCGGACACCAGCAGCTGGCCCCTGGTGGGGAACTGCGTGATCTGGAAAAGCACATCGTGCTCTGGGCGCTGGGCTGCTGGAATGCTGGCCAGGAGGTTGGAAGCGTCGAGGGCAGCTCTGGTGATCTCGGCCCTCTGGCCTTCGGGGACCCAGAGACCTGGGGGTGGTACACAGGCTATGAAGGTCCAGTCCACTGAGGGAAGAGCCATCGGAAGGCGAGGTGTGCCTCCCCCCTCAGACCAAGTACCACAGAATGGGGCTCAGAGTGCCCAGGAGGACAAGGACCACATATCCCTTCTGACCTCAAAGCCTCTCTACCCACCTGTCCTCCCTATACCTATACCAGGTCCTGGGGGCTGACCTTGGCCTTGTGTCCCCTCCTCTTGGGCCTCTCCCAGTGTCCCCCTAACTTTGCCAGCCTGTCATGCTGTTTACCTTTGTTCTTCCAGAGGCGGCTGGGGCGCTGGGGACAGGCAGCCTCAAAAGACACAACCACAGCAAGTGTGGCAGCCACATCGGGGGCAGGGGGTGAGGCCAGCCGCAGCTCCAGGGCGTCGTGGGCCTCCCAGAAGGGTTCAGAAGGCATCCTGTGCTCATAGAGGACATTCCCGGCATAGACCTGTGGGCAGACCCCATCGCTGGTACAAGAGGCAGTTCCAGCCTGTGCCCAGGAGTCGACTCCCAGGCTGGTGCTGGCGCTGGCGCTGGGCACTCCATCCGCCCCCTGACCACCCCTCACTCCCCAGCCCCACTCTAGGCTCTCCTGGTTGTGTCTGCCTCTAGGTCTGTAACCCTCGCTCTCCATCACTGGCTCAGTGGATCACCACTAGGCAGTTCTGTGGCAGTGAGAGTTGGGCTCTGCAGACAGATGCCTGTCAAATTCGGGCTCTGCTGCCTTGGGCACATCTCCTCGCTGAGCCTCTGGGGAAAGTAGTACTTTACCTGTGTTTCTTGTGCCTGCTGAAGACAACACTTCTACCATCTCCTTTCTTTCTCCCCTGGCATCAATTCCCCCACATGGACTATTCCCATCATTACGAAACCATACTATTCTTTCTTCCACCTTAAAGAAAAAACTCTTGACTTCACTTTTCCCACCAACATTTGCAAAACTCCAAAAAGTACAGCCCACACTCCCCGTCGTGCTGTTGGAAGCTCACTCCACTCAGGCTTTGCCTCTGTGTGGTTAGATCCGATGGTCAGTTCTCAGGACTCGTCTTACCTGCTCGGCAGTGTTTGTCACATGTGAGCATCCCTTCCTCTAAGGCCCCCTTGCTTCCAGGATGGCCTGCTGTCTTGGTTTTCTTCCTACCTCACAGACTCCCTTCTTGGTACCTTCTCTTGGCTTGGCCTTGAGACTCTTCTCCATCCATGGGGATGCCCCACGCACTCTTGTTCAGTCCTCTGTGCCAGCTATGTGGATGACCCCCTTACTTGTCTTTCCTGCCTGGACTGCTCTCTCCTGAACCTCAGCCTCTCTCACATTTACCTGCTTCCGGGACAGTTCGGCGTGTGTCTCACACTGCGCATGTGCAGTGTGGACTGCGGCCCTGCCTCCCTCTTGTCCCCCCATTGTGGAGGACAGTAGCTCTGTAACCTCCAGTGGCTCAGGTCCAACTTTGGCATCATCCCTAACTCCCCTCCTCCACCCACACCGAATCATCTCTGGCCTGGATTACTGCAGTAACGTCCTAACTGTGGCCCAGCTTTGTTGCCTGTTCCTCTCCTCTTAACACAAAGCCAGAGTGAGCCTTCAAAAAGTAAGGTTATGTCACTTTTGCTCAGATAGTGCAATAGGCCATCATCTGACCACAGAGAGCCCATTGTGACCCATGGTAAACCCCAGGCACAGCCTTCAGTTCCATAAAGAAATGAGCTCTTCCCCCTTCTGCTCCAAACATGTCCTCTTGGCTTATCTTTTGTTTTCCCCTTTCAGGAGACACAAAACTATTTTCCTTCTCTCAGAAAAACAGGACTTGCACAATCTCAAGATGGATCCTGACTGGTGTGGGAGACTGGTGAACTGGGAAGCGCTGCCTGTTCCAAGGGGAGCACAGCTCAGTCAGAAGGGGTAGTGGCTTCTCAGCTGATTGCAGAAGGAGGGAACACAAGCCTTTTCAGAAACTAGAAATCAGATTTTTTGGTGACCATTAATTAAATGTTGTATGTTAATCACTAATTAAAAAATATTAAATGCATTGTGCAGGCCAGATAAAACACATCTGGGGGCCAGATGTGGCCTGCAAAGCGCTGCCGGCTGTAACCTTTGGCCCAGGCTGAAGGGGGAACAGGAAGGAAAGAGAGACCTCTGGGAGTAGGGATGGGAGGCAGAGTGCCCGGGTATAGGGGCATCTGTGGGTGGGAGGGGTCTGGTTGAGGGTGGGGCAAATCGCAGGCAAGGTGGGGAGGACTCCCTTAGCTCTGGGAGCAAGCAATGTCCTCTGGTGAAAAAAGTCTGGGATCAGGCCGGCCGAGTGGTGCGGTGTTTAAGCGCTGGCTTGGGAAACCAGCAGCCCAGGTTCGGGTCCCACATATGAGGGCCAGTGACACTGCCCTCAAAAAAAAAAAAAAAAAAAAGTCTTGGACTAACAGTCAGAAGGCACAGTCCTGGCTTTGCCTATTACTAGCCATGTGCTGTGAATAAAGCCACCTGACTTCCATGAGTCTGTTTCATTATCTGCAAAATGGGGTCAGTTGTTCCCTGCCCCATCCAGCTCAGAGTATTGTGGAGCAGTGGTGATGTCAGACACCACCCCGTCTGCGCTGTTCACTTCCCCAAGGGGGGATGGTTCTCTGCCAGGCCGTCTTTTCCCAACTTCCCTGTGTGGCTCTGCTAGCCCGCCCCCTGGTGGCCATTCAATCTGGTCCTTCAGATTGCTGGGGTGTGGGAGAAGCACTGTAGGGTGGGGGAGGGGATCTGAAGGCCTGGTCCCATTCCCCCCTCCTTCCTGGGCATCTGATGACAAAGGCTCCCTGGGATTCAGGGTGCACAGCTGCGGCAGCCACCAGCCTGCTGAATATTTCATTGTAGTGAGGGGGGCAGGAAGAGGGCCATAGCAGAAGCTAGGGCTCCAGGAGAACAGAGAACCCAGGCCTCAAGGAGAACCCAGGCCTAGAGATATTGATGGGAGAGACCCAAGGAACTTTTTCCCACTCCCGTTAAAGCCACCTCCTTTCCTGAGGCCTGAAAGCTCCCCACCTGCTCTGCTTTTGGGGAGAACCAAGGCTGCTCTGCCACCTCCTGCCCTTCAGGGAGGTGCTAAGTGCTGGCTGCTGGCCAGCAGCCTTGCAGTCTGAGTGTTTACTGGTGGCCTCTGGTGTGCTTTGGGACAGTGCAGTACTGAAGCTGCAATGATGGACAGATGGCAGCTTCACCCCCAGCTGGACCTACTTGGCTGCCTTCTGTCCACTCACATGCTTCAGGACCCACTGTGCTTGCTGGCCCCTGACCTGAGCCCCAGGCACACACCTCTGGCCATAGGCTCAACAGTTGCCTTCGTCTCCAACTCCATCCCCCTAACCAACCACTGTCCCTTACCAGCCACTGGGGTGTACCAGCTTCCTCCATAAAGTGTCCCCAATTGCAGCCTCTTTCTGGAAGCCATGGCCCAGTATCTGATCCCTGCTCTGGGCTGATGTCATCCTGACCTTCTGCATATTTCTCCCTCACTAAGCCCTGTTTGCCCTACCAGCCTGGTGGCTCCTGGAAGGCAAGGCACGCATGGCCTGGACCATGGGGACCCAGGGAGTATCTGCTGCCGGTGATGCTGGAACTGGTGGACTACCCGAGGCTGTCATCTGAGGTGCGGCTGTAGAGTTGGCCCTTACCTCCGCCTGAGTGAAGTTCACCAGGGCCTCCCCAGTGCTGCTCTGCTGGGCATGGAACAGCCGGCCAAGCTGAGAGCCCCGCAGCACCTGGTACAGCAGGTGGTGGGGGTCGGCGCCTGTGCTGGAGCTGGCTCGCAGGCTCTGGCTGCTGAGTGGCTGAATGGACCCTGCGAGAGGCAAAGCGGGCCTATCAGCCTTTGCCCAGGAGCCAGGGCCAGGCCTGTGAGTACTGGAGAGGCAGCCTGACCTTGGTGTGCCACCCACACTCGGCCGACCCACCTGGGCAGACGGTCAGCGTCCGGCTGCCCTCCAGTGAGAGGAGCAGCTGCTTCTGGGCCATCACACGGAAGAAGTGTCCAGGGGAAGTGTGCACGCCATCAGAGACATTGAAATGGAAGCCTCCATCCAGGGCTCCTGAGGAAGGGTGGAGGTGGGTCTCACTGGTCCCTGCCGGCGCCCCATCCTCAGGTGTCCCCACTTCTTAGCACACACCTCTGTGTGAGAACAGCACGAGCCCGTCGTCCAGCTGCGCCTGTGTGAAGCTGTGGACCTCGCTGCCCAGCGCTGCCTGCAGCAGCACCTGCCCATTGCTGGGCTGCTCGATGGTGTAGACCAGGTCATCGGGCTCAGAGTCACCGTCTGTGCTCCTAAGGGCTGCCGGAGGGATGGGCACAGTGGCCCCCTCCCACATCTGGGGACACAGGCCTGTGAAGGTTCTGCCCCCAATGGCATCGAGGCCCGTGCCATTCTGGGCTCCCCTGCACAGAAGGCGCCACCCCATTCCCCTTTCCCTGTTACCCTGGGGCCCCCACGCCCAGGCTCCTGGCTCCTATCTGCCTTAATCCTAACTGGCCCTCAAGGATGGCTCATGTCTCCCCACCTCAGGAAGCTCCCAGCTATTACTCTCACAGGCTTCTCACCCCTCAGACGTCTGACCGACAGTACTACTTAATCTCCTTCTGTCTCACGGGCAGGACAGAGGTCTCCCTCAGACCCTCCATGGTGAGTCTGGGCAGGGGCTGGGCACACTACGGGAATGGTGATTTTTGTCTGCCCAGGATACTTATAAATGGGCTCCCTTTCCAGATGAGGTAGGGGGTGGGGAGGCAGGGACAGCTGGAGAAGCTGATGGCTGGCCACCATCCTGCAACACTAAAGCAGCACTGGGAAGGGGGTAGTCACAAGCGCCCCATGTGGGGGTGAGGGGTGCCTGGGTGTGGGCAGCCCTTCTCCATGCTCAGAGTGAAGGGGAACCCCCTCAGGTCTCCCACCTGCCAGCAGGACAGGGTTCCGCTCCCAGAAGCCTGTTAGATGCCATGCTGTGCCAGCAACTTGTGAGCCGTATTGGAGGGGGGCTCCCATACCTGGAGAATGGGCCCTCTGGGATTCCTGCCCCCCCTTCCCCCCAGTGGTAGCTTAGGAGGACCACAGCATCTGGAGGCTCCTGGCACAAACACATAACAGCACCACCTGGTGGCTGAGCAGCCACACAGCACCGCCTGCCTGCACTCCTGGGCAGCCCTTTTGCAGGCCTCCCCACCACCACAGTGCTCCCCACACGCACATCCTATACCACAAAAATGCCCAGCGCTCATGGCATGGACAGCCTGTAGCCCTCCTTTGAAGCCTTCCATGGCTCCTGCTGACCCGGAGCCCACAGCCTAGAAGTCAGCATTCAAGGCCCTGCCCATCCACTACCTTGCCGGGTGGCCTGGTCAAGCCATGCCCTTCCGGTTCCACCAGTAACTATCTTTGTGACTGTGGAGAAGTTCTGTCACCTGTCTGGGCCTCAGCTTTCACCTCTGCTCAATGGGGGCACCATGGGCTTGTCACAGGGGCTTGGGAGCCAAGGTGTGGCCTTGACTTGCTAGGGGTGGGAGTAGGGAGCTTAATGGCTCCCCACCTGGAGTCCACCCTTAAGGGCTGGAAAGAATTTTCTTCAGGAGTTCTGGTCCCAGGCCATAGGAAAAGTGTTCTGTTGAGGGTGAGTCCAGGGCTAAGCGTGGCCATTCACCATGCTTGCTACCGCACTGGTAAGTGTTCAAGAACAAAGCCTCACGCCTGTGTTCTATTTTCAGTGCAATAGCTCCTTTCTCTTCCCAACGACCTAGTGAGGGGGGAGCTGGGGGCTCTTAAGGAGGGGCGGTGGGAGGAGTCCTAGCATGCTCTCACCTGCAAGCCTGTGTTTATGGTGAGGATGGGGGACTGGTCGTTGACAGGCAGGATGGTGATGGCCAAGGTCACGGGATGGCTCTGGCGGTCCATCTTGGAGGCGTTAGCCACTAGAACGAAGCTGTCTGTCTGTGTCTCGCTTCCATCATGGACATAGCGGATCAGCTGTTGCTCCACCTGCGGGCAGGTGCAGGGCTGGGGGTCAGGCCCAGCTCCTGTGCCCTAACCTTGGGTGCAGGAGGAGACTGAGTCCCTCAGGGCTTCAGTTTCTGCAGGTGGGGACAGCCCTTTCTCCCAGTGTGAAGGAGTGAAGGACATGGGGACAGTCATTTCTACCTGTCCAGTGAGGAAGGAGTAAGCTCAGGTGTCTAAAGCAGAGGTGCTCCAGAAAGGTGGGCTGTCTGCCTCCTCTCTGCACATATTCCACACTGGGTGTACCTAAGGTCCCCTCTTGGACCCCAGAACCGGGCTGTGCCCTCAGGGCCTCCCTGACAACGTACCTCTCTCCAGGAAAAGGTGCTGAGGGTCGTGCCTTGAGCGCCTCCCTCTCTCTGCAGGGCCCCATGCCGGGGAGGCTCCAGCACCTGCAGGTCGAGGCCTGGCAGTGTGAGGAAGTAGGGCCCAGCGATGCGGAGCAGTGGTGGGGCCACAGTGCGGGTGCCGCCCTCGGGAACGCTGAAGTTCTGCGCCTGCAGTGGGATGGCGGCAGGCAGCACCTCCAGCTCCATGCGGATGCCCTCAAGGGGAGCGCCTAGGCCCGAGGCTGCATCCAGGGAGAAGGCATCACTCCAGGCCTCAGGGTGGGAGTGCAGGTACAGGACCCTGCCTGCACCCACCGCCTCCTGGGAGAAGCTCTGCACAGGCTCCAGGCTAGTCGACTCAGCTGCAGTGGCTCCATGGGACAACATTACCAGGTAGCCGGCGCTCGGTGGGGTCTTCACTGAGAACACAATATCTGTGGGGGGCACTCCCTCCTGGGTTGCCTGGTTAATAGAGGGTCACAGGGACTCATAAAAGGCACACAGGGAGGTCGTGGTTGCCTCAGACACACTCCCTGAGATGTAAACAATTACACATCCTCAGATTCAGTGACACAAAACATACAATGCCACCACACACTGATGTGTGGACAGAGACACACAATTGTTCCATGTACACACACACACACACACACACACACACACACACACACACACACACACACACACACAGCCTCTGCCCCCCACTATTGCCACTCCTTACCACCAGAGGGCGCCCCATCCCTCTTAAAGCACAGACTGATATTAGGCTTCCAGAGCTTGTAGACCCCGGTCCAGACCAAGGGTTGCTGGGTGCTCCGTCACCTGGTGGTCCAGCTGCAAAAGGCTACACACCACTCCCAAATGCACATTCCTGATGCTGTGCCTTTGCCTGGATTACTGTTCCCTCAAACTCATCTCCTTCTATTGAAACCCCAGACTCTTCAAAGCCTGGCTCAAAAGCTTCCAAGGCAAAGACACCCTGATGCCAGACGTGATCAGTCATATTCTGCCCAAAAGTCCACAACGGGTTCAGAAATTGGCAGTGTAGGGGAATAAGTCCCAGAGAGGGCAAGGGACTGGCCTGAGATCACACAGCACGTCAGTGGGGCTGCAGGGTGGCCTGTGGTTGCTCTGTGAGATTCCTGGGGGTCAGCAGCCTTCTCCAGATCATGAGTCCTGGTCTGAGGTCTAGGAAAAGAGCTGAGAACATGGGAACCTGGGGGACAGCCAAGCCTGTCTGCAAGGCCTGTAGTTCTCAAAGTTTGTGCCCATGGAAACCCAGCAGAGAACTTGTTACTAGAATATAGATTTTTGGGTTTGGCTTCAGATATTCTGTAGCCTGGTGGGGCCGAGGAATCTGTGTGGTTAGCCACAGCATAAACACATATGTACATGGCATGTGAGGTACACATAATGCACAGGCAGCTGCATGTATAACAAGCTCCCAGAAATCCCTGAGCACACAACATGCACGTGTACAGGAGCACGCCCAAGGCATGTGCACACACCCAAGCTGAGAGCCACCACAGGCACACCCAAAACACCCATTCACTCACAGCCAGAAGGCTGGATGGAGGGGCCCCTTTCCCCTACCCACAGCCCTGCTCATCCCCCCAGCCCTTTACCTCTAGTTGGTCCCTTCTGATCTCAGCCGCTTCCCCCTGGAAGACATAGATCTTCTTGTGCTGGACCAGGTGCAATGGGGCCAGTGGCCCCTCTAGGGCAATGGTCACTTGTACGGTGGCATCCGTATGCACAGGACCCGCCTCCACAGAGAAGGCCAGGGTGTCACGGGGGCTGAGGCTGCCGTTGTGGCTGTAGACAATGGTCCCGTCCAGCAGATCCTGCTGAACGAAGGCTGTGGCTGGCTGGCCGACCCGGAGCAGCTGCCCCCAGAATGGGCCGGATGTGACACGGTAGTGGATTTCATCCCCACTGCGGATGTCCAGGTTGGTGTCTAGGTGCAGCACAGCCGTGTCGATGGCGCGCTGGCCTCCTTGGGGGACCACGAGGCTGGAGCCATTAGCCACACGGAGGAAGGGCTCTGAGGCCTGTACTTCAAGCAGTGCGGTGGCCTGGTGCTGCCCGTCAGACACCTGCAGCTGGATCCAGCCACGGTCAGCTCCCGAGTGCACGAACAGGACTCGTTTCTTCCTGAGGTCCTCCTGGGTGAAGCGGTAGATGGGCCGCGTGGGCTCGTCCACAGACACGATACTGCCGAAGAGGAGGTCCTTGCGGGTCAGCACGAGCTGGGCATCAGCAAAGCCCGTGTCGGCATCACTGAAGGCCACATCATCTGTAGTGAGCAGCCGCTGCCCACCCCGGGCCACATGGAAGACTCGACTGATGGTCTGCACCGGCGGGTTGTCATTCACAGGCTGGATGGCCACTCGGAAGACGCCCCGGACCTCCTCCCAAGCCATGCCTCCGCTGCCCTCGCCCTGGCGGGTAGCCACAAATGGAATGTCATCCTCTGTGGTTTCAGAGTCATCGTGCTGGTACACCAGCCGGCTGTGCAGCAGGTCCTCATTGGTGAAGGATGTCACCATGATGGTGTTGTCCCGTGAACCCCGCCATGCCAGCCTCCCATGGCGGGGCCGCTCCATGACCTCATAGAGATAGCTGGCACTGTTGAGACTCTTGACGAAGAGGTGGTCAGCGGAGAGGATGGCCTCGCCCCCCTCGGGCACCAAGAGGAGGACATTGGTGAGGACGGGAGCATCTGGGTCACCACGGATGTGGATGCGGAAGGTGTAGAGTGGGGAGAAGTGTGGGGGAGCTGTGACGCGGAAACGGAAGCCATCCTCGACTGCCTCTGAGGCACGTGCGGTGGCCCCATAGGTCACCCGACCCGCCTGCAGGTCATCCTGGGTGAAGCCCTGACCATCTGACAGCCTCGTGCCCTGCAGCCGAAGATTGCCCTTCCTGGGAGCCTGAACCACCTCATAGTGGAAGGTGGTGGGGCTTGGGTCTGCCTTTTCCAGGGTGGCCTCCAGGTGGGCTGTGGTGAGGGTCTCCTGCCGGGTGTTCTGCGTGTGCAGGGGCTCTAGCCGCAGCAGCCTCACGGTGGCGCTCTGGACTGTCACTGGGAAGGACAGGTTGCTCAACGTCTCCTGGCCCACCTGCACCTCCAGGACCAGCCTCTCTACCATGTCCTCAGCACGGTACTGCACGTCAGTGCTCAGGTACCTCACACGGCCCTGCTCCACGTCCCGCTGGTGGAAGGCCTGTGTGGCCTGCCACTCGGCACCCTCTGCCCCGCCTGCCCCCTGTTTCTGTAGCTCCCCGAACTGCAGGGCCCCCGGGGCTCGGAACAGCACACTCACGTTCTGCCCCACCGCATTTGTTTCCACCGACAGGTTGGTGGGCAAGACCAGGGCAGCGGAGCCCTGGGCCAGGCGCAGCCCTGTGTTGTGGCGGATCCGAATGGCTGGTCGGACAGCCACCACCTTCAGCGTGCTCGGGGGGCTGGCTTGCAGCCCGTCACTGACCCGGAACACGAGGTCCTGCGCCGGCCCGCCGTGGTGGACATAGACGAGGTTGCCTGCCTCCAGCTCCCGGCAGGAGAATTCTGTCACTGGCTCCCCGGGGCGGTCTCGGTGCTCCACGGGGTGGCTGGCCCGGGGCCCGAGCAGCTGGAAGGTGAGGCCCTCACAGGGGGAGTCGGGGTCGTAGACCTGGAAAACATCAGGTCCCAGCGGCTTCTGCGTATGTTCCAGGATCACCATGAGGCTGCCATGTGGGAAGACGATGTGGGGCGGGTCATTGATGGGCTTTACTTGGATGGGCAGCACATAAATTTGGCCCCTCCGAAGGCAGGAGGGCACAGGCCCCCGAGCTGTCACTGACGCCTCCAGCACCAGCTGGTCAGAGGTGTCCTCGGAGCCATCGTGGACGAAGCGGACCCTGCGGTTCACCACGTCCAGGAGGGTGAACATCTGCCGAGCCTGTGCGCCCGGGATGCCCAGCTCCAGTTGGCCGTGGCGTGGCCCGTGGCTCACACTGAACAACACCTGGGATTTACGCAGCTCCGCCTCACTCAGGTCCAGTGTGGGCTGCATGTGCCGCCACTCAAGCCAGGCTGTGCCACCCTCGGCCACCACCAGGGGGCTGATGGTCAGCAGTTGGGTGAAGTTGGCAAAGACAGGAGGCAGCCCTGGTTCAGGCACGCAGGGCTCAGTCAGCTCCATGGCCGGCCACGCCTCAGGTGCCAGAGTGGACAAAGCTTCATAGGGGCCATAGGCATCCTCCTCATACTCGTCTTCCTCAGATCTGCAGCCGGCCACCATGTTTCGAGTCAGCAAGGCTTCCCGGAGCCCCTGCCTCTGGCCGTTGATGCTGAGGTCCTCCATGCAGCCCAGGAGGGAGACAGTGACAGCTTCCGGTGCCAGGCCCAGGCGGTGCTCTTGCAGGTGGCGAGCAGCCTCTGCGTCCAGCCCCCCGAGGAGGAGACTGCCACGTGGCTCCAGGTAGCTGAGGACTCCACGGTTGGAAGTACGTGTTGGGTACTGGTCCACAGAGATTTCCAGCCGGTGGGCATCCATGTGGACACTGACCTCGTGTGGCTGCCCATCAGCTACAGGCACACTGTTGTGCAGCAGCACGGTGCCCTGGCCCTTCTCCACCACAGCCCGCAGGTGCCCCTCGAATATGTCCACATAGATGAAGTCCCCACGCCGGCCCCCTGCCTGGAAGGCCAGGGGCGCCTGCTGGCTCTGCGTGGTGAGTGTAAACTCCAGGGTGCCTTCATCCTGAGTGCTCCAGGCAGGGAAGGCAGCCAGGGAGTGGGGCCCGGAGAAGCCCAGCGCCACATCGTCACCAGCAGAGAACTCTTCAGCACAGCCCTCATGCACATCCGGGGTCAGTGGCTGGAGGAGGCTGCGGCCATTGAGGGTGGCTGCATGGAGGCATCCCCTCAGGGGTCGGCTGGTTCCCCTCAAGTAGGGAAGGCCCAGGCTCCCAGTGCCCCCCAAGAAGAGCCCATAGGGCACCTCCAGGGAGCCCCCCGAGACTGGGGCTGAGGTGTTGAGGAATCCATCCACGGATAACCAGGCCCAGCCGTCTGACACTGCCAGCCCCACAACGTGGGAGACAGAGTCGCTCAGCACTGTCTCTGCAGGGGTCTGCAGTCTCAGCTCCTCCTGGCCAAGGACAAGTCTGACCTGAGGAGAGACGGGAGTGGCGGGGGTGGGGGGCACTGTGAATTTATCACTTCTGGAAAAGCACAGTTGGTCCCCAGGCATGCTTGGGTCCCCAAAGCAGAGGGCCTAGGACAAGGACTTCTCATGCAACCCCTCTCTCCTCCCTGCCATCTCTTTACTCATCCCTCAGACACTCACCAAAGGGATCTCCATTAGGCCTGGATGGGCTCTGGGCCCCGGTATGAGTCAGATGTGGTCCCTACCCACAAAGAACTGACATCTACAAGATGCTCTCCTAGACATTCAACTTGGAGTTTTTATTCTGCCCCTCTTTCCTTGGATGAGAGGTGCCAGAAAAATCACCCTGGGATACAGCAGAGTCTACCCTGGGAATCATGGGCACCTGGGAACCCCTTGCCAAGGGTCCTGAGTAGGGCAAACAGCAGGGTCACCAAGGCAGCCAGGCTCACTGCTCAGGGACAGTGGCTCTGTGCTGTGAAGGTTTAGTAAGAAAAGCTCCCTGACCTGGATTGAGGTGAGATCCCTGGGCACCAGGACACTGACCCCAGAACTGGCTCTGGTGCAGTGCTCCCACAACCAGATGGCAGAGTTGGGAAACTGAAAGAGCAGAGCACTAAGAACTGTGCCCTTGGGAGTCCAAGTACAGAGCACCTCTGTAGGGGTGTGGCCTCCTTGTACCTGGCGGAGAGGGAGAGCATCAGGAGCAGGTTGTACCAGGCTGTGTTCAACAGTGACACCTTGTGGCAGTGAGAAGCAATGGCAGCGGCAAATGGGCTAATGGATGACCCAGCCACAGTCCTCTCTCCCCAGTGGGGTGTGGAAACAGACGTCTCTCCCAAATTTGGACCAAGACCTTGGCTTCGCAAACTCTTCATGGTTAGGGGAAAGCCTCAAGTGAGTGCCAGAGGACTCTACTAATAAAGTTTGTGGTGACTTGAAGGATGAAATGGAAAAATGAAGAAACTGTGGCAGTACAGTTGTTACCATCATCAACAGACGCGATTGGTGCTATGCAGAGGGACAGACGCGATTGGTGCTGTGCAGAGGGACAGACGCGATTGGTGCTGTGCAGAGGGACAGACGCGATTGGTGCTGTGCAGAGGGACAGACGCGATTGGTGCTGTGCAGAGGGACAGATGCGATTGGTGCTGTGCAGAAGGATACACAAGGGGTGGTGGAGCCTAGGAGTGGGGACCCAGCCCAGGTGAGTGCCAGGGAGGAAAGGATGTCGATGCTGAGACTTCAAGGAGAGGCTGGAGTTAGGCAGGTGCAGGGAGTGGGAGAGGCAGGCACCAGGCAGAGGGAGTGGAGTGAGAAAAGGCCTGGCAGCAAGAGACCACAGATAGCTGGGGAACTGAAAGCCATCATTGTGGTCAGAGCCCAAAGGACCAGCTAGGATTGCGGTGAGAAGTGAGGCTGGAGAGCAAGAGGGTCGAGACAGCTCATGAGGGACACACAGCTTCTGGGATGCTACTGTCCATTTCACAGCAGAGAACTTGAGACTCCAAGGTGAAAATGACTTGCCCAAGGTCACACAGCTGGTTGGGAGCCACTGAAAGCTAGAGAAGGAGTCCAGCAGGGAGATGTCACTGACCTGCAGGCGTCCAGAGTAGAGCTGCAGGAGGAGGTGGTCAGCTGGGCCTGCAGCCAGAAGAAGCAGGGCTTCGGGTTGGGGTGTCGAGAACTGCAGCTGTAGGTCTATGTTGGTCAGGACTGGGGCCACAAGCACCTGCAGATGGTTCTCACCGAAGAAGGAGGCTGTGTGAGAGAGGGCGCTGTGGTCAAGGCGGAGGCCTGCCGGAGGAGGAGAGGTGCTGCAGAGCAGGTGGGGGCTGCAGTGAGGGGCTTCCTGACGGCGCACCCTCACAGCTCTCCTATGTGGTGCTGTCCCATGGGCCTCCGCCAGATCCTGGCACCTGCTGGGCCCCGGCACCAGAAGGCGTGGCCTTGCTTTGTGTCCAGCCCAGATTTGGCCTCTGAGGGAGGCTTGATCCAGCAATTCCAAGCAACTCAGGTCTCCCTCTTGGAGGTTTCTGGGGCTGGGGCTCCTGCCAGCAATGGCTCTCCTTTCCTGGGTCCCATTGGAAACTCCATCCTGGATCTGGCCCCTCCCTGGCTCAAAGGGAACCCAGCACCGGTGTGATCACAAACCCCACGACTGGTGTTCCAGGAGAACAACCTTTACCCCAAACTGATTCTCATTCAAGTTCCTTCTCCTAAATGCCCTAAGCTCCTGGGCCATGCTTCTCGTGCCATACCCCACTTCTGTGGGTTGGCTGGGGATATGGCTGGGGCCTGGTGGCGGTGCCGTCACGGAGCCCACCCATCCCTGCTTTTCTCTTAGGCCATGCTCCCAGCTGCCTATGGGGGTGGCAGAGATAGCTTGTTGGCCTGAGTCCACTGAGGAGCAAAGGCTCTGAGGTCAGATACAAACCACATGCAGTGCTGGACCCCAAATGGGCCCAAACTTCCTCCATCATCCCATAGTGTGTCCTGCGGTAGAGTTATTAATGGTCTCTGGTGAACAGTCAGGTCCCACCCCATTGTGTCCACCATGGCAAGGGAGCGAGGGATGACAGCAGCTGAGCTCACCAAGCCTGGGTCTGAGGCTGAAGACAAGGCCTGGGCGGCGCTGGGGGTCTGCCGGGCAGGCCAGCGGGCCTCCCAAGACAGCAGGGGTTTCCCAGGGTCGGTGGTCACTGTGCAGGGCCCCATACTGGGACACCTCCTCTTTTTAAGTTGCCACCTCCTTCCAGGCAGTTTCCCCAACTTAGCCTTTCTTGACTTCTAACCTGCTGCCACAATTTCCGGTCCATTCCTTTGTGGAAATTAAGGCCAAATATAACCTTGACTCTGTCCCCAGACATCCAAAGCTGGGGCTGGGGGCAGGCAGGAATGGGTTACATAGATGATTCATCCCTATTGGGCTTCCCTGAAATCTTGCATGAGAGATTAAAGGCTGATGGCCTTGATAGGGATGATGTGGCACCAGCTGCATATCTACTGCTCCCCCGCCAGACTGAGTCAGCTGACATGTGCCTGAGGAAGTGGCCACTGGAGGGGTCTGAGGCCTGTGTGCCCCGAGGACAGCCAGCACCACCAAGGGCTGTCCAAGAAAGACACGCTCTTCCCCTCAGCTGAGCTGACATCCCCGCGAGTCATCTCTGCTTGCCAACACTTGTTGGCAACACCAGAACCTTGTCTGAGCGGCACTCTTGACTCATACAGGAACTGCAAAACTGTCTGGGTGGGCACAGCCCAGCCGGCCTCAGCCGGTGAGGGACAGCCCAGGGGACTGACAGGTGGCTGGCACCCATGGGGTGACTTATCTGCAAGGATAGTGATTCGAAAGAACAAAAGCACGCTACACTGAGGGCAGTCACAGTGCAGTGTGGTCCCTACAGGGAGCAGCCATCCCTGTGGCCGGCTGGAGCTCATGGCAGCTGGCAAGAGCTGATTGTTAAATTTTCAGGGATTTTGTGAGCCAGATGATGTTGACCAGTGAGAATACTTATACCGTGGAAAGAGGCCAATACTCCAAATCAGGGCTCCCTCTCTTCTAGAGAGCCTGTTGCTAAACATTCACCTGCCCATCACCCACAGGGAGAGGGCCCATCTCCCTCCCCTGTGTGGGAATGAGCCCATACACCCATCCATATTCCCTTTTGCTAACAGTGGAGGTAAACCTGCAGGGGCCTGGGCAGGCTCAGGGCTCTGGACCAGGCAGGAACTGAAGTAGATGGCTGGCTGTAACCACTGAGCCACCTGTCCCCAGTACCACTCCAGCAGGAAAGAGCAGCCTGCCTGTTTGGCTTGGTTCTCCAGGCCACAGTGGTGGTGGTGGTGGTGGTGGGGCAGCAGGAAGCAGAGGTACTTTGCAGAGGGCTGGGGTTTGAATGGGCTCATTGAGGGGCTGGGCCCTGCTGTTTCCGGTGGGGCCAGGCGGGGAAGGGCTCACACAAGCAGTCTTGTGCTGCTGGAAGTGCACAGGCCAGGCAGCTTCCCCACCCACCCGCCCCAACAGAAGCCTCCGAAGCCTTGCTGGCCAGGATTTTGGAAACTCTGACAGCGCCCCACAGGCCCCTTCCTTCAGGGTCTCCTTCTTCTGCCCCTCTTACTGTCTCTAATGGGCTGCAGTTGCAAGAACACAGAATCCCTGTCCTGGGGGGCAGTTGGAGAGGTGCTTTGAATGGACAGGGGATGAAGGATAAAGAAGTAATGAGCTAGGAGTTAATCAATCCCAGAGGGCTTCCTGGGGGAGGGGAGGGTAGTGTAGAGGAGCAGAGAAGAAGGAGAACAGGCAGTCTCAGAAGGCAGCAAGGACCAGTGAGAGACTGGCAGGGATATACAGATTCTGGAAAGTTGAAGACAAAGGAGTAGAGGGAAAGGTAACACGGACCAAGCTGAGCTTAGTGGCCTGATGAGGTGCTGGGTGGTGGGGGAGAAGAGGCGGCCTGCTTGGAGACCTGCCCTTCACTCTCCTGGGTCAAGAAGACCCATGATTCATCCAAACAGCAGATCAGGCCTGTAGCAGCTACAGAAAGGCCCAGTGGAGGCCCCCGGATGACCATTCTGTAAAATGAGCACCCCTCCCCATCCTTCCTCCTCCTGTCTGTGGGGGTTAGCCCCGAGAGGTCCCTCGGTCTGGGGGTCTGCCGTCTAACATTGGTGTGCAGAGGGTGCATGCTGGGGGCTGCCTTCAGGGAGAAGGTACACAGGCGAGTGTCCAAGGCTATGTAGATGTGTATTTGCATGTGTGTGCAAATGTGTGGGTGGCTGCTGGGGGTGTGTTTTGGGTTTGTGTAAGGCTGTGTGTTTGTGCATGTGCATGTGTGTGGGCCAGGAGCTGCCAGGACAGAGCAGCGATTGTGCCCAGGCCTGTCCTGCCCCTCTGTACCCACCCATCATGACTTGGCTCGGCCTGGCTCCATGAAAGGGGCCCTGTGTTCCTGGAGGGTTCCCGCCCCTCCTGCCCAGCGCCCATCCACCCAAAAGGTTTGCTGAAGGTGGAGAAGGCCCATGGAGTTCCACCCTTCCTGCCCACAGACAGGGCGCTGCTGTCTGGGCCCAGGGCTGGGTGGCTCTGACCCTCTTCCCGAGACAACGGCTGGGAGCACAGAAAGGGCCTGTCCTTCCCGCTCGCCTCACATGGGGAGGGGAGCTTAGGCCAAGTGCCCCTAGCGAGCCACCCTCCGGCAGGCCATAGGTGAGGCAGGTATCTCCTGGCTCCCTGGGTGCACTCCTAGGACATTTATGAGTGGGGACCTGGTCCCTGCCCCTGAGGGACCCCAAAACACGAGGCTTACTTTCATCATGATGCCCAAGTCTCTGCCTGTCAACAGGCTCTTAGGACAAGTAGTCACCATGTAGGGAGTATATCTGCCCACCAGGCTCTCCAACCCCTCTCCGGCTGGCCAGGGGCAGGACTCAAGCATGGGTGCCTTTCTAGCCTGGGGAGTGCTACAGACTCCGCTGCTTCTGATTCCTCAGAGCCCTGGGTCTAGACCGTCTCTCTTCCTGGATTTGTCTCTATCCTGTCTTGGCTGCTCAGCCACCCTGCTGCCTGTTTCTGCCTCTGCTTCTCTTCATCTCTCCCTATCTTTGTTTTTGCCTCCCCTCTTCCCTCTGCCCCATCGCAACTCTAACTGGGAACGCCATCCTTGCCCTAGAACAGTCTAGAGAGCCTGGCTTGGGACCTCTTACCACTTCCGTCCTGGGTTCCCATTCCCTGTGATGGGTTCCACACACTAAGGTTCTCTGCAGCCCTGCCCGCAGTAGGGGACTTGGCTTCCATTCCTCAGCCAGAAAACTGGAAGCCCCAGAGGAGAAACAATTGGACAGAGAGAAGCAGAAAGCCTGCCCTCCCGGCTCTGCCACCTGTCTGAGCCCCACCCACCTGGACACCCCCACCCCACCGCACTCCCTGGCAGCCATCTCTGTGTGCCCGTTCCCACCACATTCCTGGTCGCCTGGGGGCAGCCAGGCGGCCCTGGAGCCAGCATGCGTCATGGGCAGCAGCAGCATTCCTGGGTGTCTGCTGCCGCCTGACTTTATAAGGGAGAAAGTTTGGGAGCCCAGAGCTGCTGGGTAGGATGGCCAGTGCGGAGTGCCTGGGTTCACAGTTGAGGGTGGGCGGTGGAGACTTGGACGTGTATGTTGGGGGGTACACCCAGTGGTGCTGAGACAGCAGGAGCTAAGAGCTGAATGTGCAGTGAGAAGGCAGGGCCATATTCATTCATTCATTCATACAGTACTGCAGTGATGGGGATGGAGAAGGGGAATCAATCAACCTGGGAGAGCCAGGAAGACTGAGAATGGGAAATAAAGACATCCCCCCCACACACAAAGACTGAATTCAGGGATCCAGACTGAGGCCTGAAGGAGATGGAGGAGGAAAAACCCAAGAGAGACAGAGAAGGCAGGATGTTGGCAGCGAGCCTGCTGCTGTGGACAGCAGTGAGGAGGGTGAGGAGGGAGCACCCCGCCAGCCAGATGGGGCGGAGCGGGACTCCTCCACCATAGCACCTTGGGGTTTGGCACCACGGGTAACAAATCCTGGTTCCAGGTCCAGGACGGACCGGGGTGAGGCTGGGAGAGTCCCCCTGAAGGAGTCTCAGGGGCTGTGGATTGGGGTGTTTTGGGAGGGCCAAGGTAGGAATGAAGGGCCCTCTGTCTTCCCTCATGGGGATGTGTGCGGGTGGCCCTGTGTGAGAGCAGGGCCATATGGACCAGGCGCCCTTCCCCTGCAGCCAGGCTCTCCCTGAGGTCACTAGGCCTTCTGAACCTCAAGCCAGATTCCCAGTACACTACCCCCAAGCCAGGGAACCTCTGAGGAGGCTAGGGTGGAAAGTTCCCTCTGATTTAGAGCCTGGTGGAGCTGATGTACCCTATGCTGCCTCCTCCCACTGCAGAGCTGGGAGAGCAAATACACTGATATGAGAATTCAGTCCCAGAGAGCACTGCAGACCCCTGCACCCCTCACAGCGGGTGGCTGGGGGGAGGCGGCAGTGTAGGGGGCGTAGTCTGACTCTGGATACTGGGCTGTGACCCTCCCCAGCCATGCCCACCTTCCTGGGCCCCTGGGCAAGCGAGAAGCTGTCATTGTCTATTCAGGTGTCTGCATGTCCTACAGCTCCCCTCAGGCTCAGTCCTTGGAAACTTTAACTTTCCCCCATACCTGTTATCGCTTAAGGTAACACTGGGCAAGGTTACAGGGCAGACCAGGCCAGACCAAAGGAACAATGTAACCTGCCTGTGGTGGTAACACTGGAGTGTCAAGGGCAAGGCTAGATGACTCGCCCCCTGCCAGGGCTGGCTGCCTGGGAGCTCATGTGCCTGCAGACCTGTGGCACTCACGACCTACATCCCTGATTCCAGACAGAGTCCTTAACCCAGGGTCATCCCGGCGCCTGCTGACTACCTGCCCTGAAAGCTACGGCCATAGGAACAACCGCAGGTTAGTTCAAAGTCACAGAGAATGGAAAACAGCAGCCACCCCTTTCAGGAGGCAACAGCTTGTCCCAGGGTGCGGGCACGTCAGGCCCCTGCGCTCATGGGCATGTCTCAAGACTACAGAGACCTCAGCGGGGGTCAAGGTGGCCCCATCCTCCTTGCTTTGAGAACTCTTGAGCCACAAGCCTCACTCTAAGGGTACTTGACCTTGTCTTTGGTTGCCAGGCCAAGGAGGCCAGGCCCGAACAACGGCTTCCTCAGCTATGGGCTGAGCCCTGACCCTGGTCACTGGCCTTAGCTACGGGTCCTCTAACCAAATGCCTGGAGGCCACCCATGTGAGAGGCAAACACTGGGGAACATGTCCAATTTAGCGACACCTCTAGAAGGGCAGTACCCTTGGAGAGGAAGCAGGGGACCAGTGGGGTGGGAGATGCTGAGCTTGGTCCACAGACGCTGATGGGGCAGGGCTGGTGTCCTGGGCTCCCAGCCATATGTCCCTACCCTGTAGCCACGTGGGGCACAGAGGAAGTAGGAGGGGAAATGAGAGGTTTTGCTGGAAGAAACAGCCCAGAGGGAACAGGGCCCTCAGTGGAGTCTTTGTGGAGGCCCCACCCCTCCTCAGGCTGAGGCATGGAGGGGTGAGGCTCCTGTGGCTTGGAGCAGTCTGAGAGGCTTTCTCTTTCCTTGTAATTTTCCTCCTTACACAGGGAGGATTTCCAGGCCATCTTCCATATCCCCTTCCCCCTGGCTTTCCTGGCTCTGGAGGGAATGTGGGACCCTCATCTCAGTGGGTGAGGCTGAGGTAGGGGTCTTGAGGGAAGAAACAGAGTGAGGGACCTCTCCTGGCATTGGGCCTGCCAACCACCATCCCCGGCAGGGTCCCTGTGTGGTAGCTCCCATTTTGCAGGTCAGGAAATTGAGGCAAGGAGGGCAGTTGCCAGTGCTAGGGCCTCAAAATGAGCAGCAGGCAGCGGCCCAGTGTGATTCAAGCCCCTGTGGGTGTGGCTCCTGAGTGGGCTGCTGTGGGGAGGGGTGAGGGATGCACACAGAAGGGGTGTGTTGGTTGCTACATGTGCCTTGGAAATGGAGCATCTGCCTGGGTGTGAGGGCTGGCCCCCTGCCTGGGGAAGACACACTTTTTCCCTTCCTGTCCTTGGGGCTCCCTCTTCCAGGGTTGGAGGGGTGGAGGGGGGAGGGAGTGAAGAAGGGGGGCAAACATTTGCTTTCCATGGGTGGTTTGGCAGCTGGCCTCTCCCAGCATGGCTAGATGGGGTCTGGCTTGGGCTGGTGGATCAGGGAGGGAACTTCTTTAGAGCTGGCTGATGGCATGTTCCAGAAAGCAGTGATAAGTGCAGGCCATGCCCTTTGGGGTCTTAGAGGTCAGGGAAGAGGCTAGAGAGGCAGGAGATGTGGGCTTCACCCAGGGTGCGAAGCTGGCCCCCAGGAGGCTGACGGGCCAGCCCCTCTAGGGCAGAACCCAGAGCTGGAAGCCTGCTGCTCATCTCAAATCTCCCCTCTGCTCTGGAATGAGACACTGCTGAGGATAGGCTGTTGGGGAGGTGTCTCCGGGTTTGGAGAGAGTTTGCGAGCTGGGATGAGGGGACAGTGGAAGCCATAATTGTTGGTCTGGACAGAGGCCTGGACCAATTTGGCCCAGCTTGTGCTCAACAGGGTGTGTGCCTTGGAGAAGCCACTGCTATCTGCCTCAGTTCTCCCACCTGAAATATAGGAAAGGGGGATGGGACGACTCCACAGACAGGTTCCATGTGCAGGAGACTGGGGGCAGCAGAGGCTTGGGTCGGGGACACGTCCCCCTCCCCCCGGAACACACACACACACACCACACAGAGCCACATGCTGCCACATTCTCGCTGGCCTCAGTTCTGCCATCTGTGAAAGGGGACCTGGATAGGGTGACCGGCACACACACCTGTCCCTGGTTAGCCCAGCCCAGCAGGAAGTGGCTGGTGGCTGATGGAGATGTGTGGTCACTAGAATGGGTGCACAGAGCCACCTCTGGCCTAAGGGCCACAGTCTCAGCCAGCCTGTAACTCTTGAGGACGGGGTCCCCGGTGCCCTGTGTCCCGGGGTGTCTGTCATCCAGGAGGACCATCCACATGTGCTGAAGGAGGACGCAGATAGGGCTACATGAAGTGGCATTGGGCTCACACGAGCTTTTCTGTCAGCAGAGCTGACAGCAGACAGCAGTGGCAAGTTCCCGCCCTGGTGGTGTGCTGGCAGGAGGGTGTGGCCACAACCTCAGTGTCCTTGCTGGTAGCCTCTGTGCTAAGCAAGCGCCCCAGAACTCCTCAGATAGATCCAGCCCTCACAGTCCCGACCGTTCTTGGCACAGGTTCCTGCCCAGCACCCCGCCAACCCTCCAGCCCGGAGGCAGTGCTAAGCTGTGTTCACCCACCGCACTCCCTGGCCCGTCTCTCTTCCCTGGCCTCAGGTACCACCTCTGTGCTCTTGTACCCACATCTCTGTCTCTGCCACCAACTGTGCAGGGCTCTGGGCCCGCTTGCCAATGCCCTCTGGACATCTACACACGAAAACCCTGAGGCATGCCCAAACCCAAGCCCACCGTCTCAGGCCAGAGTCAGTCTGACTTTTCCCCTAGCCTACTCTCTGCTGAGTCCCACCACCCACCCACCGCTGGGCAGAAATCTGCAAGTCATTTCGGACATTCTCCCTCCTTCCCCCCACATGCCAGCCATCCTGCCCCTAAATCCTCCTTTAGATTCATCTCTCCCTCTCCCTCCTCCCAGCCATCTCACAGGGCAGATGGCCACCATCCCTTGCTGGCTTAACGAATTTCCAGCTTCATTTTGCTCACAGTGGCCAGTTAACCTAAAATGAAAGCCACTCCCCCACCCTCCCTTGCCTGGAAGCCTCCAAAGCCCCCCCATGCCCCCCCCCGTCAAACCCCAGCACCCCAGCGTGGCACAATGCATGAGACAGGGTGACCTTGCCCCTGCCCCACAGGCTCTCCTGTGTCCCTCCCTGAATACCCCATGTGCCACTCTCACCACACCTTGGGTTATTTTATACCCACACCTGTCAGGTCCCCACTCCTGGACTCCACTCAGGCCTTCTACCTGGGGAGCTCTTCTCTGCCTGTGACGTGCCCTCCTGCCCCTTCAGGAAAGACGTCCTCCCCACTCTTCCCCACAGCCAAAGCTCCTCTGCATCTAGGGTGCAGACACTCAAGGCAGCTGGGGGAGCTGTGTCCCCGTCACCTTTCTCCATCAATACTGTGAATCTTGGCCTGATAAAGGGAGATGGGAAGAAAGGAGGGAGGGACCCATCAGGGCAAGAGGGGCAGCCACATTTTCTAGCTGGCTGCTGGGTGAGAGGGCTCATCTGGGGGCTCGAGCAGCTCTCCCCAACCTGTCTCACTGCCGGCTTCTTTCCAGGGACCCTCTGCCCTCCAGGAACCCAATGCCAGAGACAGGAACAATGTCTGGGGCAGGGTGGGAACTGCCCCGGCCAGGGAGTGCTTTTCTGGGCTTGTGGTGAGAGTCTGGTGCTTGTTTTTAAAGAAAATAGAGTCAGAGCCCCTATTTATAGCTGGAGGCCATAGCCACAGACAGGAGATGGATGGGGTTTGAGGCTGTGCAGGGGCTGGGAGGTGGGGCCTCCCAGGGCCCCTGCCCCCCCTTTCTCATCCACCAGAAAGTGCCTGTGGGATCTTGACATTCCCTGGGACAGGATGTAGCTGTGCTTTGGGACAGGGGAAGGAGGGGACTTGGGTGAGAGGGATGGAAACTTTGTCTCCGGATTGATCCCTGGGTCCCAGAGTCCCAGTGGTAATGGGTGGAGGTGAGGTGGTCACGTCCATCGGGAAGGCAGAGGAGGGCCTGTGGAGGGTGTGGGTACCAGCTGCAGAAGGAGCACTCTGGACTGCCACCGGGACTGGGTAAAGGAAGGAGAACACAGCAGGGCCAGAGAGAAAGCAATAGGGGCGGGGAAGAGATCTGCAACCCAGCCGACCCTGGGAGTAAGTAGAAAGGGACGTAGAGGAAAGCAAGATAAGAAGTGGGGGCTTCTATCTTCCTGGTGCTCTGGGTGGAGAGGTGACAGTCTCAGTTGGATCCAGTGAGGAAGAGCAGGAATTAGGCATCTCTGTGGTTTTCACCTCAGAAAGCCAGGCCATGCCCACGCCAAGCCCCTAGAGGCCAGGGCCTGGAGACCCTCTCTGTTCCTGGCAATCTCAGGGTGGGAGCCCAGGCCTATTTGGAGGAAATGCTATGGGTGCAGAGATGATGCAGATGGGCTTTGTCACCAAGATCCCTGAAGGACTGCCCAGGGCAGATGGAGCAAGGTGGTGCCAGGACCTTTGGGGACAGGTCTGGGCTCTGGATAAGTTCGCCATGCTTGGAGGGGTTACAACCTGAGGCTCTGTCCTGAACTCACACCTGCTGCCAGCGTCTATTCAGACTCCTCCCTTGGTTGGGCCATTGGGGGCTGTAGCCTAGGGCATGTGTCATGGAGCCATAGCCACAACGGGTGACTCAGAGAGTTAAAAAAAGGAGCAACTCCAAGTGGTGATTCAACTGGCTCTGGAGGGCTGGGTGGGTCTAGCTGGTACAAGATGGGGTGGTCTGGGTTTATTTTTGGCAGGGTGGGGCTGGGGCCAGGGGGTGGAAGATGGAAACCGGGGTGTGTGTGTGTGTGTGTGTGTGTGTGTAGAGGAGCTGGTGCATTCATTCCGGGAGAGCCCCAGGGCTCCATGCCATGGAGGAGAGCAGTTTCCCAATGCCAGGGAGCTCTGGCAGGCTGGGCCATCTCCCAGCCAGTCCCAGGCCCAGCCCACCCTGCTGTGTGGCCCAGGACAAGCATCTGGCTCTCTTTGGACAGAAGCAGAATCCCCTCTCCTGTCCCCAAGAGGCCTAAGCTCAGAATTTTAGAGCTGACTTTGGAGACTGAAGATCCTACCCAGATGCCCAGAAAGGGACAGAGGTCAGCCTAATGCCACACAGGAAGGCCTGGTATCCCACCACAAGGGCTACATAGCTGGCTCAGGTCCTTACAACATCTCCTCTGCCCCAGGGCTGTCAACAGTTGGAGGGACAGGCCCCCATCTGAGTACAGAAGTCCCCCATTATCTGTGGTTTCACTTTCTGCAGCTTCAGTTACCCATGGTTAACTGTGGTCTGAAAATATTAAATGAAAATTTCAGAAATATTCATAAGGTTGAAATTGCGCAGCATTCTGAGCAGCGTGATAACTCAGCCCTTTGCCTGGCGTCTCCGCACTGCAGGCTCCCTGTCTGTTAGTCACTGAATAGCTGCTTGGTGGTCAGGGCGCTGCACTCCTACAGCAGTGCTCTGTAGGAGTGCAGCGCCCTGTGTGTCCCAGTCACCCTTATTTTACTTAATAACGGCCCCAAAGGTCAGCATCCCAGAGATGCTGGCAATTTGGATAGGCCAAAGAGAAGGTGTGAAGTACATCCTTTACGTGGAAAGGCGTGTATGTACAGGAACACCTCGGTGATATGGCGGGTTTGGTTCTAGACCACCACAATGAAGTGAATATTGCAATAAAGCAAGTCACGGAAGGTTTTGGTTTCCCAGTGCATATAAGAGTTATGTCTACACGATACTGTAGTCTATTAAGTGTGCAATATCACTGTATCTAAAAAATGTACATACCTTAATTGAAACACATTTTACTGCTAAAAACGCTATCCATAATATGAAAAATGACTGACAGATTTGTTTGACACAGGGTTGTCACAAACTTTCCACGTGTAAAAAACACGCAGTATCTGAAGCACAGTAACTATGCCTGTATAGGAAAAAACATAGTGTATTCAGGAATCCACTGGGGGTCTTGGAACGTGTCCTCTGAGGATAAGAGGGACAGCTACACCTGGCCTGGAGGGGCTCCGCTGGGCTCCAGATGGGCGCTGAGAGCACGTGTGCGCCACATGCCCAGAGGTGGAGCCTCAGCCGGCAGCCGGTGCCTGCATTCCATTAATGCACATCCGGGGAGTTAGCTAGGCTCCGCCCAAAGGTCTGTTGAGAAGTTACCCCATGGGGGTGGAGGCAAAGGATGCCCACACACTGGGATCTCAAATTGGGGCCCAGGACCTGGCCAGCCTCTTAAATGGAGTGTCCCTCTGGTTGGCACTTCCCCAGGCTGCTCACTTCCTGAGACTCACTTCCCCTTACCTCCATCACCTCTGATCTCACACATACAGGGACTCATCACCAACACCCCAATGGCTCCAAGCAGCCCGGGCAGAGAGGGTCCCTCACTCCTTCAGTGTCGGTTCTGCTACCCCTGCTACAGCCTCTATTGCTTAATGAGTAGTGGTAACAGCCCATGGGACTGGCAGTTGAGCCACCTCCCTGCCCTGGCCGCCTGCCTTACCTCTGAGCACCCTGAGGGGGAGTGGGGGAAGACAGGCGTCTAGGCTTCCTTCTGTAGCAGGCAGGTCCTTGTGCCTGCTCCTTCTCTTCGTCCCCACGCGTCTGAGTTCCACTTGGTCATTCGTTCAGTACACGTCCTGCACTCCAGCTCAGTGATATCCATCCAAGGGGCTATTAGGCTTTGGGGCAGGGCCAGGAGGGGCTGTCCTGCTAGTCCTCAAAGTGGGGTCGGGGGGACTGTGGGCCTCAGCACCGTGGGTCCGTCAGATGCAGACCCTCTCCTCCCCCTTTCGGAAGGGCCCTGGGCAGGCTGGCAGCAGCAGGCTGATAGCTCCCTCAGGAGCCCACTTCCCCTTTTCCACGGCACCTTGTCCCACACAGACCCTCCCACAGGGCCACCTCATCCAATTCCCCGCCTTGGAAACTTTTCAAAGATTGCTAAACAGGAGCCCCCATCTTGCTGGGGCTGTCCCTCTCCAGAAGGTAACACCAGAGTACAGCAGCCTCAGGAGCATGCACCTGGTGACATTCACTCTGGGCTAAGGGCTTAATCCCCAGGCACGGAAGAGGTAGGAATTACTCATGCCCACTTTAGAGAGGAGAAAACTGAGGCCCAGAAAGGCTGAGTCACTGCCCGAGGTCATGTACCGAGTGGTGGAACAGAATTAAACACTAAGCTCTCTAACGCCGTGCTCCTTACCATCACGTGCCTGGCCTCCTGCCTCTCCCAGCCCCTTCCAGGTTCCCAGAGCTGAGGACTCACAGTGAGAGAGGTGGGGCCTGGGTCAGACCCGAGGGCAGAAGGGGAGCTCACTTCAGCTGCTCCAAAAGCGGGATCCCTCCTTCCCTGACCACAGTGGGAGTGTGTGTGCGCCTGTGGCCTGCCTGGCTGGCCTCCAGCGGCAGGAGAGCTGGCCCCAGCCACTGTGCATAAGGGTAGGGGGTGGGGGACGGTGTCGTGGGAATCAGCCTCCTGGGCCCACTGATATTTATAGCTGCCCCCTCCTGAAATGTGGGCGGGAGGGGGGTTGTTCTTAGGTGGGAACGGAAGTTGGTCTCCGCTCCCCAGCCCCCTCGATGACCTCAGAGAGTGGGCTGGCTCAGGCCAGAGGCCCTGCTCTGGTGATAGAGCTGGGGGCTGTGTGTCCTGAGTTGGGTGGGGGTTTCTCCCAGGCTCTCTCCAGAGTGTCCAGGGGCTGGACACTCTCCTTGCTGGGGCCTGAGCCAGGCTGCTGAGCAGCACTGTGTGGGTGCGCGCTCCTACTGGGCGTCACACCGACGGAGGTTATGGACCGGGGGCAGAGGCCTGGTGAGGGTAGGCTCGTAACCCCACAGGGATGGAGGGCAAGGCCTCGGGATGGGGGAAGGCCAGGCTGTGGGCCTCAAAAGTTTCTGGTTAGAAAGGCTCCCAGGGGTGGTGGGGCTGGAGCTGGACCTTGAAGGATGGAGAGGAAAAGGGAAGACCAGCTGCAGAGGGTGCCAGGGGTTATGGAGTGTTATCTGATGGCCTAGTTCGTCAGCTCGGCTGTGGGGCCCAGGGTCACCTTGAACGTGGAGGCGGATAATATATTGGGAGGAAGGCCCAGCACAGTCATGGAGCCTTTGGGCCTGGTGGCACTGTGGGGCTCTTGCCTGTCTGGATACTTAGGAATGTTCTCTTTGGCTCCACGAGGGGCAGGAGAGGCCAGACCTCCCTGCCTTTGGGCTCCAGACTTTGCTCCACCTGGGGAAGGACAGACTCCAGGGACCTTTGGTATCAATCATAATGTGCATTCCCTGAAAGCCAGGAAGTTCTTCCTTGTATCTCACCCAAATCTCCCTTGCTCTCAGTATGTTTTAACTCAAAGTAATTCATTGGTTTCCAAGACTTTTTTTTGTTTGAGCCACAGAACATTTTATCAAGAACAAAACCGCAATCTATAAACATGTTCCTGGAGCTGCTATGCGGGAATTGGGGCAGGGCAAGCATTCCATATTCCCAGCTACGGGAATGTAAATCCCGGGAGCACCTAGGGGACAGTCTGCAAAGCCCTGGTTGGCTCCGTGACCTTTATGCCCCTTTGTGGGCTCCATTCTTTGTGGGCAGCAAGTGAGTAGACACCCCAGAGAAAAGCAGATGGGAGGTCTGCTCTCGGGGAGCTGCTGGTCCTGTGGGCAAGGCCACACCCCAAACAGGGTACAAGGACAAAGAGGCCCTGTTAAGGACTTGACGGGACTGGGGAAGTAGCTGTCCCTCCCTGGGCCCTGGTTTCCCTATGGACCATGGGGGCTAGTGGGGAGTCTCAGCAGCAAGGTCTGGGAGGGGAGGCAGGCTCGCTGACCCACCGTGACAGCTAAGCCACAGAGACACACACTGAGACGGTTGAGCATGAGCAGTGGTGGGAGGCCTGGCAGTCAGCTCCTCCGCAGACTGGGCAGGGCCGGCAGGGCGTGGGCAGGAGCTGAGCGGGAAGAAGGAATGGTGGACAGGACAGGCACTGTCCGAACATGGGTGAGCTGTGCTACCAAGCCGCCTTGCTGGCAGCCCCAGGCCAACCACTCTACATCTAAGACATGTGCCTTCATGTGCCATCCAGCTGTCCGAGGAGGAGTGGGGGGCTTTCCTGAAGAGGATTTGCTTATGCTGTGAGAAAGTGGGGAGGGTTTGGAGAGGGAGGGCTGGGGAGGCGGGAACAGAGTTCTGGGGCCCCGTGAGCTTTCTCTCCTCTGAAGACCTGTTCCTTGCCCCTGCTGGTGGGGCCTGAGCCCACTGGTGGGGAGCTGCCCACCTGGTCTGGTCTGGGAAAGCCAGCTGCTGTTGGGGTGAGAGAACCTCACGGCTTGTGTGTCCAAAGAATGACCTGAGGCGTCCTGTTCTCTGAGCCTCCGTTTCCTCAACTATGAAATGGGAATGTTTCTTGACCCCAGGGCTGGGAGGCAGCAGGGCAACACCACGGGGTGTCACTGGAGGTAGGAGCCCTGTTACCATGCAGCTCCATTTTCTCCCTTGTTTGTCATTACAGACCTTCCTGAGAAACAGGGAGAGCTAGGAGCCCCTACCCTAGGGAGGATCCCAGTACAAAACTGTTCATGCCAATTGAGTTCATTCAACAATTACTCCTACACATTCAGTCACAACGGAGACAGCGCTTCTGAAACTCAGCCTGTGCTTACACTGGAGGAAGAGCCGGACTCAAAGGCTCTACAGAACTGAACATACAGACCTGGACAAGGGGCATGTTGGAAGCCAAAGATGAGCTGGATAGGGACAGGTGGTGAAGGAGCAGAGGGCACCAGGGAGGGAGCAGGCTCAGTCCTGGACCCCCTTTTTCATTTGCTCCTGGCACCAAATAGGAGCCACAGATCAGCAGAGTGCCCCTGCCCCCATCTCATCCTCACTTCCCTCCCCGCAGGCGCCACCCAGCCCAGATCACTGAGACACAGGGCTTGGATTTCTAGGTAGGGAGTCAGCAGCCATCCTGGGCTCCTGGCCCCAGCTGCCTACCCAGGCCTGAGTGTGGCTGGCTGCATGGCTGTGTGTACTCAAGTGTGAACCCACATCTGTGTGCATCAGTGAGTATGTGCGTCAGGGCTATTTCCAACTCCCCCGCCCCCTGCTCGCCCCCTCTTGGGCTGCACGCCCAGTTCCCAGATGGAGCCTATATACTTCCTCTGAGAACTCCCCACACACCCCATTCCCCTCCTAGCCAACGCCAGCCCAGCCCCACCTGGCCCACCTGGCATGGCCCCCTCCTGGATCCCCCAGGCAGCTGCATTGAAAGGCCCTTCTTGTCCTGCCCAGGCAGGCGGGGGAACACTGGGAGGGGAGCTCAGTTATACTTGGTTCTGGAACAGCTTTTCCAGTGTCCGGGTGGGCTGGGCCTAGGGCCCTGGACCTGCCCTGCCCCAGAGGCCCAGGGCAGCATGCACATGGTCAGAGGCTATCTCCAGTATCACTGGTTTCCCCCCAGACCCCTTGCCAGAATCTGCCCTGGTTCAATTCCTTGCACCTGATAAGACACCCCATTAGTTCAGAGCCCCCACCCAGGTTACACAGGAACCCTCCCTACCAGGTACTCCTGCCTGAGTCCCACCTACTTCAGTCCCTCGCCTTCTGCCTTTTAAAGTCAGCCATGCCAGGCCAGCGGGCAGATGCAGGAGCCACTGGCTCTATGTGCTCTGTGCTGACTCCCACCTCCTGATTTTGCCATCTCTACCTCTCCAGTTCAAACCCAATCTCCCGAATGCTTGTCGCTCTGCTAGGGCTTCCCATAGTGCTCAGAAGGAGCTGGACACCACACTTGTCATCCACACTGTCACAGTGCCCCAAGCCAAGCCAGCAGCTCCCTCGAAGCAGGACTGCGAGCTCTTCCTGGGCAGCTGGGCTTCTCTGTGGGACTTAGAGCACTCTGCTTCCTCCCCAGGCCTCAGGGTCCCTGTCTGTACAATGGAAGCTTGATCAAGATGGTTTCCAAGGGTGCTTGACTCTCAGGTCCCATGATCTGAATGCTCTGCAATGCTGGTGAGTGCAGGGAGAGCATCCCAGTATGCCTCACTCTGGTACCCAGACCTTGAGGGCCTCTAGGGTCAGGGGTGTCCAGGAGGGGTGGCAGTGACACCTTCCTCAGGTGGGGGCTGCCCCTATTGCAGAGATCAGGACAGGGAGCTAAGCCAGGCTTAGTGACAGAGATGGGTTGTTGGAGGGGAGCTCTGCCTGGGAGGGAGGGAGGATACCAGCTCGCCCACCCCCAGCCATTTCCAAATCCTTCCTAAAGGCAGGGATTGGCTTAACATTATAAAGCCCCATGGGTACCATGCCCCTCTCCCCTCTGAAACCTTTGTTGGTTCCTCATTGCCAACAGGGCATAGGCAATAGGATGCATTTTGCCATGTAAGGTTTCTATGCCCTAGAGCAATGGCTTTTCCAGGCTTGTGCTCAAAATGTGCCTTGTAGCTGGACTGCTGGCCTTCCTATCTCAACATTCCTCTGCTCAGACCCACCTCAGGGCCTTTGCTCCTGCCCTTGCCTGGAGTGCTGTCCCTTTCCCATCCTCTAAGGTTTGGCTCAAAGACCACCCGGGGCCCCACCTTACTTTGCCTCTGGATTTCTCTTCTCCATATTCTTCATCTAGATCTTTGCAAACATGTTAGGAATTGCTGTTAATTCCTAATTTTAATTAGGAATTTTAATTTGCTTTTCTGCCTCCTGAATGAGTTCAAGCTCAGCCTATGCATTTCTGTGCATTCCTTATTGCCCAGCACGGTGCCTGCTCATTGTCAATGCTGAGGAGGTTTTCAGAGGGGCTCTCAGTTGAATACCCAAAGAGGTGGGGGTGCTGCAGTCTTTCCCTTGGCTGGAAGCTGGGGGCTATATAAGCAGACCTCCCAGTCACCTTAGATACCCCCTTCCCAGCTCTCTAGAGGTCCAGCCCAACGTCTAGCCCTGACACCTTGGAGGATGGGGTCCCTGGGGATGTGAACAGGGAGCCTGGTGATCCAGCTCTGACTCACCCAGTGGGGGAGTCCTCCCACTAACTCATTTTCCTTCTGGGTACCTCATGATACTGCCCATTAGCACTGGCTCCCCCATCTGATGGGGAGAAGGGCATGGCCTGGCTCCTGCAAGGGAGACTCAGGCCCTGCCTCTGCTCAGAGTTGCTCTTGGGAATGGTTCCAAAAGCTGTAGGCTGAAGACTGATTCACACATGGATAGTAATGCCTGACGGGCCCTGAGGCCACAGTTTTTATGGCATAAGAGACCATGCCTAACTCAAGGAAGAATACTGCAATGGTGGGATTTTTGGCATTGTGACAGAGAGGGGACACATCGAAGCACCTCTTAGAAGGCAAACTGTCATTCAGTCTCTGCTGGGATCAATCATCAATACCTGGGACAGGGAGGTGTTGCCCAGGGCTGTCTGAGCAGAGGCCCCTGCTGTGGCACAGGATGTGGAGGGACACCAGTCCTGCCTCTAGGAGGCTGAAGAGTGGGTGGTCCTGTCTGTCACCCACCAGGCCTTCTCAGTGAGGGAGAGGAGAGAGAAGAAAGGAGTGGGGAGAGGAGGGCAGCAGGAAGGTGGTGGTGAAGAGGCCTGACAGAAAATGTACCTGGGGACAAGGGAGTAGGATCAGGAGTAGAGCCCGGAGGGGGTCCGAGGAGGCTGAGGTGCATGGGCCCCACCCCCATGGCACAGGGTGGGGCAGGGTGGCTCCCTCCCATTTGGAGCTTCCCAGCACCTCCCATTCCTGGCTTGGGCAGCTGAGGCTGGGTACTGCTTCTTACTGTCACTGGGTGTCCTTTGGGCACCTATGAGGTATGGGAAAGTCTGCTGGGCACAGGGAGCCCAGGCAGCACTGGGGCCGTGCACTGGTTATAAGGGACGATCGCGCGCAGAGCCAGGCCCTAGGCATTCCCACCCAAGCTCAGGCAACCAGGGCCCATACAATCCCCAGATGGGGCGCTATCGCTGGGGGTCTAGTGCCTGGCCCTGGTGGGCCTCCCAAGTTTGCAGTCCGGGGTGGCAGAAGGGCAGCCCCCTTGTCTCCTGGTCTGAGCGCCACTCTGGGCTCTCCTGTGCCTCTTCACTACCTACCTAAGGCACCCTCCACAGCTCCTGCCAGTCTCAGGCCCCTCACTCACCTGCGGATGCTGGTCCCGCCAACATAGCCAAGGTCAAAGCCAGGGCCAGGGCCAGGGCTGCGAGAGGGGGCCGCGGGCCTGAGCGCATCGCCGCGGGCTGGCAGCAGGGCTTGAAAAGAGCGGAGCGGAATCAGGAACCTGGCCGCTGGCCGCCGAAGTCGTGAGTTGAGAGAACTCGACTCTTCTGGCGCGGGCTGGAGCTCCCGGGCCCCCTCCCGCCTACTTAACTCCAGGGGCGGGGCTGGCGCAGACCCGCGCTCCAGTTTCAGGCCCGGACTCCCCGTCTGCTCCCACCCACCCGCAACCTTCTTAAAGGGCCCGTGCCGGGCGGCTCCGCCCAGGTCTGACCCCTACAGCTTCGCCAGACCCAGCCCTACCCTGGAGATTTGGGACAAAGTCCCAGAGGAGCGCAGACATCCTGAGCTCTGACTCTAAGGCTCTCCAAGACCTCTAGGAGATGTGAGCTGGGCTAGCCCATTCACTTCTCTCCTCTGCCCTTGCAAAGAAAGTTTGGTGGGGGTCCTCGCACCAGGCCTAGGAGGAAAACAGATGTCCCCACCCCACAGGCTTCTTTTGGGCATCTTTGCGTCAGAGGTCTCCTCAGGAGACCATTTGAGTAGAGAGGCACCAACCAGAGGCTCTACAGTGGCTCTGTGCCCACTGGCATTGCCACCTTGACCTTCTCTGCCCCGCAGGGCTGCAGTTTCCCAGTCTGTAAGGGAGAGGTGTGCTAGACTCTCCCACAAGGCAGGAGGGTCCTCAACTCCATGGTACCATTTGCCTCAAAGGAACCTCCCCTCCCCCATTTCAGCTGAAAGTGGTTCTTTCAAGACCCGCAGGTGGAGAGTAGGTCCCTGACCATTTGGCACCAGGAACCCAGGCCTCCTGACTCCTGAATTCAGGTGTTTCAACTCCCTGGGGTTGTCTCCTGGAAATCTGGCCCTGGATTTAGCTCCTACCTAACAGCTTCAGGCTGGGGCCCGGCTCCCCTTGGCTCACTCCCAGGCAACAACATCATCCTGTCCCGAACAGGAGGAAAAAAGGCAGTATTGTTGCAGAGCCTCAGGGCCTGGAGGCTCTGCCTGCTCTCTGGTAGCCCCCATCAGCCTGGCCTGGCTTCAGTTTTTGTGTCCCGTGAATGGGTGGAAGAGCCCGCCTGGAGTGCTGTCCCCTTCCTTCTTTCTTCCATCAGAATCTCTCAGTCACACCTGCCTGCTTCAGCCAACTCCCAACCCTATCCCACCAAGCGCTCTTTCCCCAGCCTCTCTCCTTGACTAGCGAGTGACGTTCCCACCCTGTGTACAGCACTTGACAGTTTGCAACAAAATTGAGTCCCATTTCGCTGATGAAGAAACAGGCTGAGAGAGCTCAAGGGACTTGAGCTAGTCCGCACAGCTGCTAAGAGGTGGGGCCAGGTCTTTGACCCAAGCCTGGAGATCCTCCCGCCACTGCACAGTGTGATGGTGTCAGGTCTGGGAGGTGGTTGTGAGCACTGGTCTTGAACCCAGGCCCTGAGGTCAAATCCCAGCTTTCCTACGTAGCTGTCCAAACTTGAGCAAATTGCTTTATCTTTCTGTGCCTCAGTTTTCTCATTCCTAAAATGGGGTTTGTGAGGATTAAATGCTTTAATGTACCTCGAGTGCCTAGTTCAGGGCCTGGCATACAGCAGGTGCCCAACAAATGCTTGTCCTTTCTCCTCCTTTTCTGTCATCCTGCTGTACATCCTTCCCATTTCAATTTGCGTACAACCTCACACTCATCACCTCCCTTGAAAGAAAGCCCTTTGAGGGCTGAATTTTCCCTTTCAGAGGCACCTGCATACAGTAGGTGCTCAATAAATGCATTCTGGATTTGACTAAGAAGCCACATGCTGCTGTTCTGTGGGGAGTATGGCAAACCTAAGAACTCCCATCCAGTTCTGCCTAGAAGGCCTGGGGCAGGGCTGTGCTTAGTTGGTCTCAGTGGCAACAATGCCATTGATTCCACCACAACTTGTCCCCTGTTTTTCCTTCTCCCCAAGTCAGCAAGGCACCTGGCCCTTATTAGGGCTAATTACCAGCCCAGTGTGAGCCTGGGGCATTGAGAGGGTGGGGGTGGGGTGGGGGGCTGTGGGGAAGACTGCCTTAGGAGGAAAAGTGGTTTCTGTGTAGGAATGAAAAAAAGAAGGGGGAAGAAGGCCTTTACTTCTTTGGGAATCAAAAACTTGGGGGCCTTTTCCAACCACCGCATCTGCCCATCCTATCCCTCCCCTTTTTCCCCTTCTGCCCAATCCCCACCCACACAGATTTAGCACCAGGAGTCCACTGTCTGTCTGTGAAGCCTCTAGCCAGAGTTCCCGCCCACAGCTGAGAATAGAGTCAGGATTAGCTCCCAGCCTCCCCTGCTTTGTTGCTAGCTGGGGAGAGAAACAGGCCTAGAAAAATAGTGGCAACCAGCACAGTAGTAATAACCCATACTCGCTTCTCTGCTGGGCCTCTCAGTTTACAAACATTCACCTGGTCTCCTGACAACCCTGGGAAGCGTGTGTGGGGAGACAGTGTTCCCTTTTCACTGATGAGAAAACTGAGGCTCCATTGGACAAGTGATGCTGGGGCTCCGGCACACACAGGCCTGCCCTTTGTCTAGCCTGTAGCCCAGCACTTGAACCCCAGACTGGAGCCGAGCGGCATCATGCTAGGCAGACTGGCAGAAAGTTGAGGCCCTGTGTTGCTTTGGAACTGATGCCTGACTACCTCCTACTGTCTCAGAGCAAAGGTCACTGGACTGGACAGTGCCTGCTGCCTGCTCCTCTGTTGTCCCCTCCCCAACCTCTTCAGTGTGCCCCCTGAGGCCTTGAAGCTCCAGTCCTGAGTAGAGCTGACCAGGGCCTTCCTGGAACCCTCAGGCCTTCTCCCTCTGCCTTCTGCCTTTTGCCATGACTTTCTTTGGTTTGGGTTGGCCAGGTGTCCTTGGTGACCCTCCGTGACTGCCGCTGCCTCCCTGGCCACATCTAATCTTCCTCCAAGAAGCCCTCCCAGCCCTCCTTCCCACCACCGACCTCCCTTTTCACAGACTCCCTGGAGAGTGATGTCTGTATTCTCCTTGTGCCTAGCTGGGTCAGGAAGCGTGAGTCAGGGAATCCTCTGCTCCCTCAACTGACTCCTTCCCATCAAATTACAGGACAGTGTGCCTGGGAGGGGAAGGGGGAGACTCAGAACACACTTGAAGAATGAAGCAGAATGCCCACACCCAGGGGTGGAGGAGGGTTCCAAAATTTTCAAAGCTACAATGACCTGAAACTTATGCCTCAGTTTCCCCAAGAGATCTGCCTCTGGGAGAACAAACCACAGAGAGACCAGCATCACCCCCTTCCCTGCCAGCAGAGTTCAGCCAAGCATGCTGGCCAGGCCCTCCTGGTCACTCTTACCCTCAGTGCTTTGGCAGCACTGTGGCTTGGTCCTGCCCCTGGCCAGGGCCTGGCACTCTGAGTGTCTCTATGTTTTGCACCCTGACTGCCTAGGCCCCACCCAAGGAGCCTGTGCCAAAGCCAGCTGGCTGGTAAAGGGTGGGTACTTGTGCCCTAGATGGCGTGTACCTGAGCTGGGGTGTAGTCCAGCGGCCCAGGTCCTGCACTCAGGGAATTGGCCTTTTGCCATGGAGGACACAGAACCCAGGCCACGACCCTGGGGCCCTGCAGGCTCATGGGCAGGAACTTCACAGCAGCAGGCCTTGGCCTGGGCCTCTGACCAGGGGCCTCTGCTAGCAGTCCTCTTGTTTTCGCTGCTGGCTAGTGGCAATGATGGAGCCCCTCCACGTGCAGGCAGCCAGGCACAGGAGGGGCGGGCAGCTAGTCCCAACAATTACACAATTCAGAAGCTGGAAATTTAGGTTTGCTGCCCTGGGAGCCTGCTGTGGCCTGGAGGCCAATGGCAGGGCTTTGCCCTGGCCAGGGGCCTGGTCTGGTCCATGCCCAAACCCTACTTGGGAGATGGGGTGGGGTGGGAGGACCCTCTCAGAGCCTCTGCTCCCAGGAGCAGACACTCATTCTCCACACCGCTTCCACAAAGCCTTATGGCTTCAGTGGCTATGACCAGCTGGCCACAGCTGACTCCCCTGGGTTGCGCTATTTCTAAATATTGGTTCATGCTGTTAACCCCTGCTGTGTCTCATCAGAGGACATCCGGCTGCCTGCAGAGAGAGCCTCCAGGGGAGAGGCTCCACCCTGTTTGGATGGAAAATCTGTGCACGTACTGCCCAGAGGCTAGCCTAGGGCAGGCAACTTTGGGGCTGGGGAGGGCTCTCAAAAGAAGGATGAGAAATGCCTGCTCAGGGCTGGGAATGAGGCTTCAATGGGCATTAGGAGATGTGGGTCTGAGCTGGCGGCTGGGCAGGGCAGTGGAAAGAATGTGAGGTTAGGAGCCAGAAGTCTGACTCTGCCAGGTCTTTCTGTGTGGCCTCAGGCGAGTCACTTCACCTCTCTGCACCATTCCTCCATCCATTTCGTCTGCAAATTGTAGAACCACCAAGGTGCTCAGAGGATGCCCTCCAACAGAGATGCTGGGGCTTTGTGAACTGTGAAGGGTGGTACCTGGTGGTTATGATGATGGGAAGTGTTGATGCCAGGGTCCTGCTCACTGTCCAACTCCATGGAGTCCCTTGAAGCAGAGGCAAGACTGACAACCAAGAGCAGGAGCAGGCAGCAGGGCTGTCTTCAGCTTGAGTTCGGTAGTAGGTACATAGTTTGGAGTTGAGCCCCCTTGGCTGGATGTCCTTGTGCAGTGAAAAAGTTGTGGTAGCCAGCCTCTGAGATGGTCTTCATTGCCTGGCATTCACACTCATTGAATAGGGCTGTCCTGCATGGTCAACAGGGCATTACAGAAATGATGGAGTGTGACTTCTAAGGCGAGACCATAAAAGATGTGACAGCTCCTGCCTTGTCTTTTCTGATTGCCTGTTCTGGGGGAAGCCAGCCACCATGACCTGAGAACAGCTAAGGCGCCTGTGGAAGCCCGTGTGGGGAGAAACTCAGGCCTCCGACCAACAGCCAGCACCAACTCACCATTCATGTGAGCGAACCATCTTGAAAATGGGCCTGCCAACTCCAGTAAACTTTCAGATGACTGCAGCCCCTATTGACATTTGGCTGCCACTTCTTGAGAGACCCAGAGCCAGAACCATTCAGCTAAGTTACTCCTAAACTCCTGACCCACAGAGAAACAGTCTTAGGTTTTGAGGACAATTTGTTACACAGCAATAGGTAACTGATACAAACCTGCATAACAACAAATGGTGGTCCAGTGAGCCAGACTGAGAATGCATCTGGGACTCAGAAAATAGGACTCTGCTCCCTTGAGGAGGAGTGACATTTCCTTGATCAACCCACGGATTGAATCGTTGACTCAACAAATATTTCTCAAGCACTTACCACATGTCAGGTACTATGCTGGGGGCTGGGGACACAAGAGTGAATGACAGAAACCCTGGGGAGTAAGAGCAAGGGAGAATGTCTAGGACAAGCTCAATCTTTCAGCTTGGGCACTTGGATAGTGGCATCATTCATTGAGATAAACGGGAGGTGGGGTCACCTCACGAGAAAAGCTTTGGGCATGTTGGTTTTGAGGTGCATGTGAGACACCCACGCGACACTGTGCAGGCTGTCGGATATGTGAGTCTAAAGCTCCTGAGAAGGTCTGGGCCGGAGGCATATACACTGGAATAGTCAGTGTACAGGTAATGGGATTGAAGGAACAAGAGGAGATGACACTGCCCAGAGACGGGAGGCGGTGGAGGGAGAGGAAGGCCCAGGAATGAACTCTGACACACCAACATTTTTTTGGATGTAATTTCAGACTTACAGAAAAGTAGCAAGACCATTACAAGTACTTCTTACATACCCTTCACCTAGATTTCCCAAATGTTAATATTTGACCACATTTTAAATTCTTTTCTATGTACATATATTTTTCCTGAACCATTTGAGAGTGAGTTGCAGACATAATGTTCCTTTAGCCTTAAATACTTCAGCGTGTATTTCCTAAGAACACGGACCTTCTCTTTCATAACCAGGGTGCAGTGATCAAAATCGGGAAATTAACACTGGTATTATACAATACTTTTTTTTTTTAAATTGGGGAATTGGGGGAGGGGAACAGTGTTGGGGAATTGGGGAGGGGACCAGCCAAGTTGTTGTTCTTCAGTCTTCGTTGTGGAGGGCGCCAGTCGCCATCTGGTTGCTCGGCAGCAGCTCGTGGCCTCTAAGCTCAAGGTACTGTGTTACAATTTTAGTTGCAGGTGGGCATAGCCACCATCCCATGGGGGAGTCGAACCAGCAGGCTTGTTGTTAAGAGCACACACCCTATTTACTGAGCCATCTGGGTGGCAGCTCAGCTCAAGGTGCAGAGTTCAGGTGGGTGTAGCCCACTATTAAACAGTCAATCTTGTTGTCACACCAGCTGAACCATTCTGCCACCTGTTGGCAGCTCAGAGACAGCTCAGCTAGGGCGCAGCGTTCACTGGCTCATGTGGGAATCGAACTGGTGGCCCTGTTGCTCAGAGCACGCACTCTAAGCCAACTCTTAACCAACTGAGCCACTCGGCTGGCCCCACAGCCTATAATACTTTTAACTAGCCACTTTTTTCCCCCCCTGGTTTTGCCAATTTCCCCAATAATATCCTTGATAGCTAAGGAAAATCCTGGGTTGCATTTAGCTGTCCTATCTCGAGTTTCTATTAATCTGGAAAAGTTGTTCAGTGTTTCTTTGTCTTTCAAGACATTTCCATTTTTCCATTTTTGTCAGGTACAGAGCAGTGATTTTGTAAAGTGAATCTTTTTTTATTTTTTGATATGAACTCTTTTTTTTTTTTTTTTTTTGAGGGCAGTGTCACTGGCCGTCATATGTGGGATCCGAACCAGGGCCGCTGGCATCCCAAGCCAGCTTTTAACCAATGCGCCACTCGGCCGGCCCTGTAAAGTGAATCTTGATTTGAGTTTACCTGGTGTCTTCAGGATTAGACTCAGGTTATGCATCTTTGGTGGGAGCATCGCAGAAGGGACGCTGTGTCCTTGTCAGTGCTTCCTCTGGGGGGTACACGGCACCTCTCTGTTCCACTGTGGATGGTGTGAACTCACATCACTTGGTTGAGCTGGTGCCCGCCAGGATTCTCCCTGTAAAGTTACGTGTTTTTCCCTTTGCAATTAATAAGCATGTGCCAACATTGAAAGTCAGGTTGAGGAAGAAGATCCAGGAAGAAAGCTTGTGAAGGGCAGTGGGGACATGGAAGGAAGACCAGCACATCCTGGAGCCAGGAGGAAGTGCTGCAGGGAGGGAGTGGTCAGTCATGGTGGCCCAGTGCTGCCAAGAGGCCAGTGAGTGAGGATGAGTGCCCAGCGGCTGCAGCTTCCACAGGAGGCCATAGTTCAGGTGGAGTGATGGGCCTGGAGTCAGCCTGAGGAGAGTGAAAGAAGGCGAGAACAGCCAGGGAAATGCCTCTTTGGGGAAGTTTGTCTGGGGACTGGGCAGAGGGGTCAGGCAGTGACAGAGAGGTGTGAGGGGCCGAGAAATGGCCTATAATAGATGGAAGGACATAGGGTATGTAGTGAGCCAGGAGGGGCCAGATGAGGGGTTAAGGCAAAGAGAGGAGTTACGGAGAACAAAATGTCCTTGAGGAGGCAAAGGACACGGGAGAAGGTCTTGGTGGGTCCTGCTCAGCCCTGGAAGGAAATGGCAGCAGGTGACAGGGAGCCGGAGGTTCTGATGCTGAGGCACGGAGGTTTTGAGGCAGAGTCCATTCTGATTTCCGCTCTTTTCTCAGCCCAGGAGGAGGTGGAGCAGGGGCTGGAGAGTGGGCCAGGCATGGCGAGGGGAATGAGCCATGCTTGCAATGGTCTCTGGAGAGGGAGACAGCAAGCCAACCAGAATGGAGATGGGCAGTTGGGTGGCACGAAGGCAAGTCCAGGGTATGGGACAATGCGCTTTCAGCTGCCTGGTGCTGGTGGACAAGGCAGATGGGTGACTTACCAGGAAAGAAGCTGGACCAGGAGAGCAAAAAAGGCAGGAGGGGGCTGAAGGGCGGGGTGAACGTGCAGGGTCAGTGATGGGGTCTCAGTGATAGCAGACAATTTGTGCTAGAGTGCTAGAGCGAATGACGTGGAAGGACCAAGGCTGGCGTTCCAGGGGGAAATGGGTGGTCAGCGCCAGGGAGGTGGTAAGAAAGTCCCATGTGCCCTGGTATGCTGGGGAGGGTGGCTGAGAGGGAGTGGAAGGGAGGGGTTTGGAGATAGCTGGACCAGGAACTGGGAGGCCAGGGGATTGGTGGGAGGTCCCTGGGGAGGCCTAAGCCACCAGGATAATGGCAGGAGTTGGGGGGTGGGGAGGTGGGGAAGAAGACCACAAGCCAGGGCCACCAGGTGCATGAGTCAAGACAGATGGTAGTCCTGAGGAGATGAGGAGCTCTGGATGCTGAACTCTGGAGGGGCGGTGCTTCTGACAGTCAGGGGACACTGCCTGATGGGTACCGAGGACACCAGGGACCAGCTCTACCTGGGGTTTGGTGGGATGGAGGTCTAGGAGACAGAACAGCAGCTTTGGAGAGGACCAAGGCCTCCGTTCAAGCTTGAGGGAAGGGAGCACTAGGAGCAGTGGCTTGTGACCTGCTGGGGTGTAGAATGGCTCAATGTCCCCCAGAGAGCTGGCAGAGGATGGAGGTACAGGCGGGGTGGGGGGGAGTGTCAGGAGGGCTCCCTGGGTCTGAAACACCAGGAAACTGCCCCCAGACCAGGAAGTGTGGGTTCTAGCCCCACATCTGGCCCCTATCAACATGAGGGCATCAGAGCTCGGGCAAGCATGCCCAAAGCTTCCTCCAGGAAAAACTGACAAGGATGGGGTGAGAAGGCAGCACTCCCTATCACCCCAGGCCAGCTGAGGCTGGGCCAATCTCTGCCTTGCCCAGCCTCACCTCTGATTCCTGGAGATGTGATGTGAAGCACACAGGGAGGTTTGCTGCTGTTGGGGTGGGAACCTGCCATCTGTTCTGGGCCTTTTAGTCCCACAGGGGGCTTCTGGAGCTCCCAGCACTCCTGGCTGGTCTGCTCCGAGCCCTCACTGTGCTTGCTGGCTGGAATGAGTGCAGGTCTCCATTAGATCAGAGGCTAGAATCCAAAAAGAGCCCTTGGGGTCTGTGTCCTGGCTCTGTCTCTGCTACTGATGCGATGGGAGTCTTTGGGCAAGTCCTCCCCCTTTCTGGGCCTTATCTGTGTACTGGGGCTGTGGCACACACCCTGTAAAGCCAGCTGTCATCTTCCCAAGATGGAAACCCCGCTTGGTTCTGATCACACCTGGTTCTGATTAAGCCGTGTCTGAGTTATGAACTGGTAGGTGTGAGAAGACCCTGGGGCCTCCAAACCGCTGGGGTTTGAGGGGTGAAGAGATCTCCAGCATTTCCTCCACCCTGGGGCTCATCCAGCAGTCTTATGGAAGCTGGGTACCTTCCCTACCACTCAGTGTTTCCTTTCACACTGCCCCACCTGGGGGGTGCTCTTGGTCATAGACACAGGAAGTGGCTCTCTCAGGCCTCAGCACCACCCCCTCCGTTCTCTGGTATTTGTTCCCCATTGCCCGCCTGAAATGCTGCAGCAGGCAAACATTCCTGGAGCTGGACACGGGTCTCTAAAGATACTGTGCCTTGGAATAGGAGTCTGGGAAGCTATCAGACAATTATACCTTAGTGTGAAATCACGGCTTGATCCATTCCCAAGGAAAAACAGACTTTGATAGGAGGGAGGGTATGTCCAGATCCTGGGCGGGGGAATAGGTGGGTGGGGCAGCGGGTAAAAGGTCACCCTAGGGGGCTGTGTAGGCTGCAGGAACCCTTGACCCATGACCTACCCACTCTTCCCCTTCCTTTTCCCAATCCTAGGGCACCCACCAGGAATGAAGAGCCCTGTCACACTCTCCCTCTCCCTTTTCCTTCCCTGTCCCAGGTGCTGGGGACCCTTCCTGCTGTTTAGCTTGGTTGGGAGTAAGGGGCAGTGGGGCCGAGTTCTCAGGGTTCCATAACTGAGCAGCCAGCGTAGAATTTCTATGCCACAGTTCAGGCGCCACGGCAACAGAGGAAAATAAATACTTTAGGCCTCACAGTCCAAGTTCTGCAGTGATGTCATAGCCAGCTCCTGCCTGCTGGGCCCAGAAGGCTTCAGCTGCTCAAGCCTGAAGACTGTCTTCCTTCCCTGCCCCGATGCCACCTCTGGAGTCAGGGAAAGAGTGGACACAAGCAGGGGCTTGAGCGGGCGCACCTGGAACGGGCCCCACACAAGCCCAGCTCCCTGCATCCGCTTATGTGTCTCAGGAACTGCTATTGCCCCTCCCTCTGCCCCCAGACATGAAACTGCCCCAGGGTGCCAGGAACTCTGTGTTCTATGGGCAGCACCCAGAGAAGAAGATGCAGGTGCCCTCATGGCAGGAGGTAAAGCAGACCCCTGTGATCATGGCATTGATCAAAGGTGAGAGCTGGACTGGCACCCTGAACCTGGGCCCCTTGCTTGCCCTGCAAGGCTGCTGAAGGTGACCTTGCCTCCAGCCCTGCCTCCTGTAGGCTCTCTGTGAAGCTACAGAAGAGCTGTGCCTCCAAGCTGAACCTCGCAGGTGCAGCCCTATTAGTTAGCTAGGGGAGGGAGGGAGCGCAGGTGCAGGAGGTGAGGTCAGTTTTGGAAAAAGGCCAGCGATTTACTGGAGACTTAATCCCGACTTTAGCTTTCCTCTTTTCCTTCGAATCCTACTTTCAACTGAAAGCAGACAGCCTAAGTTTTACTACATTGTTAATGACTGATTATTGCGGTATTTCAGAGGTGGTTTAGTATGTGATTAAATGTTTGGGCCCTGTTGGCTAATGGTCTCAGAATTTTCACATTACCAGTTTGTGTCACTTTGGGCAAATTGATATTTCTCAGCCTCAATTTTCTCATCTGTAAAATGGGAACAATGACCATCTCTGTCTTACAGAGTTGTTGGGAGGCTTAACTGAAATAATCCAAGTGAAATGCTTAGCATACTACTTGGCACAGAAGAAGTTTTCAGTTCATTGTAACTATTACCTTTCTTATGCATTGCCTGCCCAAGAGAAATTGCATTTTATCTGGGAACACTGCCTTTTACCCAGGGACGCTGCTCGATGGTGGGATTTGTGAGTATGACATCAGTGAGAACAAAGACCCCAGTGTTCTCATGATGCATTGTACTTGGGGCCTCCCGCCTCTGCATTGGTAGGCGCAGGCTGAGTGCTGCCCTGTCCATCCTCACAGGTCCGGGGCCTGCCAAGTACCTGCGACCATCCTGCACGGGCTACCTAGGCCACGACAGTTCCATGTTCCAGGAGCCTGCCTGCACTCTGCACGCTCGGCACTCAGAGAAGTGTGAGTGTCCCCAACGCCTGTCTCCTGGGTGTAGGGTTATTATTGTTGGATGCTTGGGGTGGCAGCGAGAGGAAAGGAGCCGTTATCTATAGCCATGGGTCCCTGGGAACATAGGCCTGCCCTGAGTGGGACTCCCAGGTAGCCTGCTGGATCCAGGAGGAAGGCAGCAGGGATGCCCAAATGACCCACCCCTTTGAAGGCTACTGTGGGCATCTCCCAACTGGACTGCCTGAGGGAGCTTCAAAGGGATGCTGTCACTGTCCAGTTGGCACAGCAGGGTCTCCTTTCTGTCTGGCCTTTGGCTGGGGCCCTTCAGCTCTGGCTGCCATCGGTTCACTTGCCACAGCAGCTGGGCAGGAATAGCTGGGGATTGGAGGGAGAGTAGTGGGGTGGTGGCCCCCAAGGCTTCCCAGGTGGCTTAGAACCCCCTAGATGGGTAGGAGCAGAGGGCCGTAGAAGAGCTAGGGCTGCTGGCCAATGTCAGGAAGAAGAGAGCTGGATGGGGGGTTAAGGTCTAGGGGACCTGCCAGACCTCTCCCTGGGGTGACACCCCCTCCTCAGCAAGGGAACCCCTGGCTGCCACTGGGCCTCTTCTTAATACCAACAGTAGCCACTGTACCTATTATTACCCCTTGGCACCGATCCCTAACCAGCCAAGCTAGCTGCTGTGCAGCTGTTGTCATTTTATCTGTCCCTCTGAACAAGTTCTTGAGAATGTTAAAAGCCCCTTTACAGGCGAGGAAATCCAAGTTCCCACAGCACCCAAGAGCCCTAGGAATCAGAAGAGCTCTCTTGGCTACTCTCTTGGGGAGGGGGATCTCGCCTGGAGACAGGCCAGGCTCACCCTGGGCAGCCTCTGGGGCTGACGGAGCCTCTTCTGGGCTGCCCTGCAGGGGTCATGGACAGCAATCCTGGAACTTGCTATTTCTTGGATCCTAAAATAACTCGGTTTGGAATGTCCAGCTGCCCTCAGGTCCCCATGGAGGAACGCATCTCTAACCTGCGTAAGATGGGATGGGGAGGGGCGTGCGGGTTGACGACTGGGGCATGGATACAACCTTAAGGACCTGAGTCATGACTCCCCATACCAGGTGTATCTGTGGATGCTGGCATCCTAGGCCACTGCAATGTCACATCAAGACACCAATGTCACCATGTCTGTGTCACAGTACTTAATGTCTTGCAGCCAGTGTTATACATGTATGTTGGGGGTGGTATTATGATAAAAATGGGGCTCATGTCACAGCAGCAATGTCATACTAATGGGCTCATGGGCTGTGATGGTTTCAGGATGCTTTCTTGGTGCCATCACAAGGACAATGTGAGAATACTGACAGCCCAAGGGTGGTGTTCTGATGACACTTGTGGTTTTTATATTGTGACAATAGTGTCACATCCTGATGTCAGGGTGGCCTAAGTCCTTCCCTCGCCCATAGCCTCGTGCAGGGGTGGATGTGTCCCTGCTGGAAGTTAAGGTGGCTCTAGTGACATCCAGTCAGGCTAGCCAAGGCCTCAGCCCACCGCCTTCACCGCTTTCAGGCCTGAGCTCCACTCCATCTTCCTGCCATTACTCGTTGGAGAAGACCCGCCCTCCTGGGGAGCGTCGGGCTCCTCAGTACACTTTCGGCTACCGATGCCCATACCGAGTGATGGATCCCAACCCGGCCCCCAACCAGTACCAGCTGCCACTCTTGCTGGGGCCTAACATCCCCGTCAACCGAGCTGCTCCTTGCTATAGTTTGGCATCCACAGACAAGAACTGGTTCTTCCAGGACCATGTGGCTGGAGGCCCTGGGCCAGCCATGCATGCGCGTCCGGAGCCATCCGTCTACCAGAAGCGCAGCCCCATCCACAGCATGGCCAAGCGCTTCGCCTACCCGATGGACCAAACCCCTCAGCCGGGCCCCGGCGCCCACGATGTCCATCAGGTCACAGTGCATAAACCCCGCACACCGGCTTTCACCATGGGTGTCAAACACTCTCCCCATCTGTGCCCGCTGGTCATCGATGTGCGCGACTGAGGCCCATCCTGGTGTACTCGCCCAGCCCCCTGCCCCCCAGGATTATTTTCTATACCTAATTGAGCAGCTTGCCACGGTTTAGAGTGGCAGAGCTAGTACCTGCTGTGTCCAGCACACAGAAGGCATTAGATAAATATTTTTATTTATTTATTCATTTGCAAACGTTCATAACTGCTTCCTTTGGGCCCTTCCTGGGTGAGGGGTGGGGGTCCTGAGAGGCCTTGTCTGGGAGAAGTTCTGCTCTGCCTCACCAGGGGAGGCAGCCACATGCCCTCCCAAGAGCCCTGGGCAGAGGCTCCAGAGAGCCAAGCTCCAGCCCTAAATCTACCATAAATGTGCTGTGTGGTCTTGTGCAGCTTCTGCCCAGAGCAGCCCTGGGAGTGGGGGGCGTCCTGGAGGATGTCCAAGTTCCCTCTAGCTCCAAAACTGTGCCTCTGAGTCCGGACAGTGCTCAGGACCAAGGAGAGGTGCAGGGTGAGTGGTACAGGCAGAGGCGGCAGCCGTCATTCTGGCTGGGGATGGGGAGAGGGGAGATTTCCTGGGGGAGGGACCCAAGAGGACAAGCAGAGACAGTGTGTAGAAGGGACAGTGTGTATTCCTGGGGCCGGCTCAGTTGGTTAAGAGCTCGCTCCAGAGTGCAAGCTCTGGGCTGGTCGAGTGGTGCATTGGTTAAGAGCCGGGATGCCAGTGGCCCTGGTTTGGATCCCACCTATGAGGGCCAGTGACACTGCCCTCTACAGCTAACAACAGCTCCACCTGGAGCTGGGCTGTGCGAGCCCTGGCGACAGTGTAGGCTGCAGCCCCTGCTGCAGTGGGCTGCCATAGGCTACAGTGAGTGGCCGGCAGCCAGCGTGAGCTGCCAATAGCCGCGGTGAGCGACCATCCAGAGGCCGGCAACTGATCTGCCTCATCAGGGAAGAGCACAATGATGATACCAACATGGGCCAGTGACGCAACATCCTCCGCAACTAGACTGAAGAACAAAAGGACAGCAACTTGTCTGTTCCCCTTCCCTGATTCCCTAACGCTGTTCCCTTCCCCTGATTCCCCAATAAAAAATCTTTAAAAAGAAAAACAAAAAAAGAGTGAGGTTTGATTCCCCAGCCTGAGCTACTTGAACTGCCTGAGCTGCCTGAGCTGAGCTGCCACTGAGCTGCCAACAGGTGGCAGGATGGCAAAAAAAAAAAAAAAAAAGAGGGAGGGTATTCCCGACAGAGGTAAAGGTAAGGGCAAAGGCAGGCAGGTGGGACCAGAGGGCACAGGGCAGGGAGCTGGGAGGCTCACAGGGCAGGAGCCGGGACTGCAGGAGGCTGGCTGGTCATAGGCCCAGATAGTGGGCAGCTTAGAGTGGACTCAGGCTTTGTCCTCAGTGCCATGGGGCTAGACAAGATGCAGTATTTTCAGAATTCTTTAGGCAGAGAGAGAAGTTTGGCAGGATGGGCTGAGTCTGGAGGCTACAGTCAGCCAAGGGAGGAGGTGAAGGGGCCGAGCAGGCTGCTGGGGGAGGGTCTGCTTGTCACAAGCTATCCTTGGAGAGCCACTTGCATGTCCCCAGCCTCCACAGCCTAGCCCTGCAGTGCCCATTAGAAGAGGAGCCACACACTTGCCAGGAGGGGGCAGTGTTGCCTTGCTCCTGAGCCCAGGCCTTGCCCACCCACCGCCCCTTCAGACTTAGCTGCTGTTCGGCAGACAGGTGCCAGCATTCTTGCCAGTCTCAGTGGAGGCTGGGGTCTTTGGGGCTGGTATTTGTTCTCCTTAAACCTTGGCACCCGGATTCCCCATTTTGACTTCCCTCCACCCCTCTCCTAGCTCCTCTGGCCACAGGTGGTGTGAGGAGGACTTCTACCCCTGCTCTCAGCTTGGGACCCATGGTGGGAGGGAAGGCAGGACTATGGAGGGAGAGGGGCTTGAGGAGGAGGAGAGGAGGCGGAGTGTCCCCGAGCCCCCTGGCTCAGGCAGAGGCGTGCTCTGCATCACTGCCCCCAGAGCTGAGGGAGGCAGGAAGAAAGGGCCACTCAGAACCTTGCTGATGTGTCTGCTGGCTCATCCTTCTGAATCTGAGAGAGATTCAGGTTTTAATGGAAAATGAAAATTGAATTGAAGAACTAACTTGGCCAGAAAGCAGCAGAGAATATCTTTGGAATAGTTTAAAAAAAAAATCCACACAACTGAATATTTTTATTATTTATTTATTTTTTAGAGGGCAGTGTCACTGGCCCTCATATGTGGGACCCGAACCGGGGCCGCTGGCTTCCCAAGCCAGCGCTTAACCACCGCGCCACTCGGCCAGCCCATAACTGAATATTTTTAAAAGGGGTGTGTAGAAAACTCCAGTGGGATCCTACCTGACTCTGGGCCCGAAGTCCCTCCCCATCTGCCCCCATGTCTGGGGTATTGTGCCCTGTCTTCCACTCTCTCCAGCAAGGCTGGGCTGGCAGGCTCAAAGGGGAGTGAGCGAGCTGGGGATCCATCTGTCTTGTAACAGATTAGAAAGATGTCATTTTGCTGACAATGCCATTTATCACAGAGGCTGCAAACATTAGTGATGCTTGGGTTGAAAGTGTTGCATAGGGGTGGGAGCTGGGAGGTCGCAGTGCTAATGCTGTGCTGTGTCACCAGGTCAGAAGAGCTGCAGGGCAACCTCCGAAAAGGGGTTTTCTGAGTTAGTGCTCAACCCCTCTGAAGGCCCTCCGGTGGAAAAATGAGGAAGCAGGCCCAAAGCTAGGGAAGTCACTTTGGCCATAAGACAAATCGACGTCCTGTCTCTAAATAAAGGTCTAGGTTCTCTGCATGAGCAGAGTCAGGGTTCAATGTATGACCAGGGACAGGGCTCAGTGTGTGAGCAGGGCTGGGGCTCAGTGTGTGAGCAGGGACTGGGCTCAGTGTGTGAGCAGGGACTGGGCTGAGTGTGTGAGCAGGGCCGGGGTCAGTGTGTGGTCAGGGTCAGGGCTCAGTGTGTGAGCAGGGTCAGGGCTCAGTGTGTGAGCAGGGACTGGGCTCAGTGTGTGGTCAGGGTCAGGGCTCAGTGTGTGAGCAGGGACAGGGCTCAGTGTGTGAGCAGGGAGGGGGCTCAGTGTGTGAGCAGGGACTGGGCTGAGTGTGTGAGCAGGGCCGGGGCTCAGTGTGAGCAGGGTTGGGGCTCAGTGTGAGCAGGGTGGGGGCTCAGTGTGAACAGGGTCGGGGCCCCGTCTGGGGGTGATACCTTGACTTATAGTAGGACTAAATTCTAGTTTTTGCATTCATGGCTCAGTCTGGGATAGACCTCATCCTGAACTCAGCTGCCACCCGACCTGGTGGGGACTGACAGTCTTAGAGTTTGAATTAACCCTTCGAGTGAGTTTGTGATTCTCAGGGAAGGAGAGGAAGCTGGAGGGTTCAGGGTGCATCTTCAGGGGATGAAGATGTTTGGAAGAGAGATGGTTCTGCCAAGAAGGGGACACAGCCTCCAAGGAAGATAAACAGGGCTTGTCTTAGGCCTCAGCCCATAAAATGACAGGGTCATTTAGCTTGGGGTTGACCTTTTGACAAAGCAGTTCATACCTCTTGGGCTTGCTTGCATCCCTGTGGTGGTGGATGGGTAGGTGACCTGCAGAAAGCTGGGTGGACATTGCTTCCCAGGCCTGACTGAGCGCTGCCCCTTCCTCTTTTGAGCAACTTAGAGGACCAAGCTTGGCCTGGCAGGAAGCTCTGGTCTTGTAGGACTTAAACCTGTGCCCTCAGGTATTTAGGCCTGGAGCCTGGCACATTATCACACAGATAAGATCATTCATTCGTTTAGCAAACATTTGCTGAGCTGTCGTATGCCAGGCTCTGGCTATGCCTGGGTGAACCAAAAGATGGTGAAGACCCACCCATGCCCTGCAGGCGTTCAGAGGCTGGCTTGCTGGGAGGATGAGAAGCAGCTCCCTCCAACCCTGAGCAGACATTTGTGAGTCAATGAGGCTCAGGGTATGGTAGGGTGCCCACCAGAGCTGCCCCCTTTCTTCCCAGGGGGCTTTATGGGTCACCCCCAGCAGATCCCTACTGGATGCTGGGTGGGGGGCTGGTCTCTGTCATTCTGCTGTTGCTGGAGAGACCCCGAGGGCCAGTTGTCACCCTGGCTCCCAGGAGTGTGGTGGCCGTAGGCCAGAAGAAGTGGAGACGCAGGGACGCATGATGTTCCATAGACACGCATATGGGTAGGGGCTGTGTAGAAACCCATGTCCCTTACCCACATGTACACGGGGACAAGACAGACACTCCTACAGCACATGCTTGCATGTGTGTGCAAATACTTGCACAAACACAGGCACCACCTGTTCCTTTGCACTCAGACCCCCCACTACTGGACACACCCAAGTGAGGGCCTTAAACTCCACTCAGGGAGAGACAGATGCAGCACACACCGCACAGCACAGACACCACGGCATACACTGTACACACCTGTTACTACCACACATGCACACCCCTCCCTCCGCAGGCATGCCCTTATCTCGTGCCCATGTCCACCCAGGCTCCCTCACACCACCCAGTGCCCTGGAGCAGAAAGTAGAGAAACCATGAGAATGCCCCCTCCTCCCCCCACCACTGCAGGAGCGGTTAGGAGGATCTCCACTCAGGAAGCAGTTGGGGTGACATTCCCAGCCCTGAGGTCAGAGGAGCCCCTGGCGAGCTCCCAGCCCTGCAGTGTAGCTCCCTGCCTCTGGATGGGGTGCACTTGGCTGTGAGGCCCTGCCCACCAGGATAAGCCGATGTCCTCTGCCTGCCCCAGCTCTGAGATGCCCACCCAGGGGCCACCCAAGGACCAGTGGACTAGGAGCTCCTGCCAGCTGCCCTTCCAGTTCCTGTCCTTGGCCGGGGTGGGGGTGGGAAGCTGGTTGGGGGGCACATGTCCCTGGATTCCTGGTGGGGGTCAGCAGCTGTGTCTCCAAGCTCACCGGAGGCAGAGCCGTCTTCCTTCCGGCTTCTCTCTCCTCCCTCTGTGTCCATGGTTTGCCATCTGGCTCCTCTCCCTCCAAGTCTCTCTGCCTCCCTCTGGCTTTCATTTTCTTCTCCTTCCCCCTCCCTCTTGCTCTCGGGTCCCTCGGTCCTGTTTATTCTCTAGAATAAAGATCAGCATTTCATTACCCTGCAAATACCAGAGCTGTTCTTGGAGGCCCTGACAGGAGGGCTGTGTGGCCGTGTGGCTGGGGCGCCCAGGCTCACTGTCCTTTGTGCACGGTCCTCTTCTGGAGCTTCATGTTTCCTCAGAGGGGGAAGCATATTTCCCTTCAGGGGAGAAAGGGAGACAAAGAGAAAAAAAAACCGTCATCATGGTCTTATAAACACAGTGTGTAGTCCACAGTGGGGGCTCAGCATGGGGGAGGGACCCGAGGAGTGGCAGAGACAGAGAAAAGGGAGCTGAGAGATGGGAGAAAGGTGGGCTGGGTGAGCAGAGCCCCTGCCTCAGGGCCTGGGTGGGTGCGGGCACCAGGCCCAGGGGGAGAAGACCAATGGAAGGGCTGAACTGGGATGGTGGAAAGGACTCAAGGAGAGAGACCTTACACGGAGCTCCGGGCAGGGCCCAGGACAGACAGGGCCTCCAGGCTCTGGGGTCTCCAAAGTGAGTAAGATAAGCAAGTGTCTGCTCCTGTGGGCTGAAAATCTACCGGAAACAAAGCTGCGCTTCGTGCTCAGCACTTGCCAAGGCCCAGGCTTACATAAGCTGAGGGAAGGTGGGTGACTTGCCCAATGGTACACAACCAGGGGTAGGGACACCAAGGTTCCAGCCTGTCTATCTGACTCCATCCTCCCTTCACATAGCCTCTGCTAGGGGGCTGGGACTGGGAAAGAGGGCTGGAGACTTCTCTGGGCCTCAGTTTCCCCATCTGAAAAGTGGAGAGAATCTTGGCTGCTCTGCAGGGCTGTCGGAAGAATCAAAGGTCTGGATGAGGGCAAATGTCTGGATGCGGTCACCCAGCAATGGTTCCCTGGAAAGCCAGCTAAGAGTGTGGGGGAACAAAGAACACCCGGTGTGGGGGAGGGACTGGCCAGCAGCAGCGGCAGCCTCAGCAGCTAGAAGGAGGGGGACCCCAGCTTCATGCCCTGCTGCCACCCAGTGGCAAGATTTGGGCACTGCAGGCGATGAGTCTGAATGAAATTGCAGGATCAGAGCTGGGAGAGACACCTCTAGAGTGTAGTTTGGTCCTCTCTGGCCCTGTTTTGCAGATATCCAGAGAACAGGGAGGAAATTACCCTCAAGTCCCCCAGGGCAGGAGCTTGGTCTGAGATTGGCTTTCATGGCAGGATGCTTCCCGTTAGCCCCATGCCGCTCAAGAAGCCCCCATGGGGCCTCAGAAGAAGAGAGGCGGATTCTGCATCCTCTGCTGAAAGCCGCTTCCTCCAGGGAGTCCTCCAGGGTTTCCTCCAGCAGGAAGAAGATTCGCTCTTGCCCTGCAGCCCTTACACACGTCCTCCCCTTATTCCCCCTGCTTCACTTGCCCTGAACTGCTTGCCTGCCCCAAGCAAATCAGGCAGTGAGCCCCTTGAGACATTAAGGATAATGAGGGAACATCTTCACTACGCAGGGATCACCTACCTACCAGGGGTCCAGCTCTGACAAGGGCTTTACGTGCATTATCTCACTTGAGCCTCCTAATGACTACAAAATGTGGGGGTGATTTTTGAGCCCCAATTTTTGGGTGAGGAAACAGGCACAGAGCGGCTGTAACTTTTAGAGAAAGTGATAGAGCAGGGATTCAAACCCAGATCCATCCATTCTCTGGGTGGGGGTCGGGGGAGGGGGGTTTCATCACCATTCTCTGCATTTGGTGATGAAAACCATCCCCATAGCCATATGACACTGGGGAGAAGAGGCGAGGGAGCGGCAGGTGTGGGGAGCTGAGCTCTGGCTGGCCCTAAGGCGCACCCCGGCCTGCGGGCATCCTGGGGAGATGTGGGGTGTGACGGTAGGAGGGGTCCAGATTGGGACAGGTATGGGGGAATGGAGGCTTTCCCTCTGCTGCCACGGAGGGGGTTTTTCTTGTCAGAAAACAGCCTCATCAGTCAGGGCAATGGGGGGCTGACAGGTGGCCACTCCCCGACAGCATCTTGAGGCAGGCTCATAAATCCCACTTGGGGCTGGGCTGTAAATTCCTGTGATTCACGCCTGGCCTCTTAGAGGACAGAGACATTCAGTGTGTGGAACATGCTGGTCTCCCCTGGGCAGAATGGGGCGGGGGAGTAGCTTATTCACCGGGCCTGGGGGGCTCAGCTCGTAGGCTCATGGGAGATGCAGCTACTGAGCCCCCCAGGACACCTCAGGCCCACCCTGAGCCATCTCCACCCTGACCAGGTCACCTCAGCCGTCAGTCACCCCCGGAATCACATGTGTGGACACTTTCTGTGTCCTCTGAGATCTCATGGAGCCTGTGGCCAAGAAGTTCTTGCCCACTTATCCAACCTCTCCTGCTACTCCACGTGACAGTGCATCTTGGTGAGATGAGGACAAGGTGGGAGCCAGTGCCCAGTCTGTGTATTTCTAATTCCAGGAGGCCTGGGCCCTGAACCCATTGCCTCTCAGGGAGGGAAGGGCCTCAGTGACCCTTGGGTACATGGCTGTGGTCATGTGTCAGCTTCTGCCAGGACACTTACCACGCTCAGATGCCAGCCTTTCTTATTTACTTAATGTTTTTCTTTAAACCGGATCACTTTTAAAATTTAAATGTGTGTTTTAGCCTTGACTTAAGCAATATTTGTGAAATCAGGGGTCTGATGTGCTAGTTAAACACACACACACACTCACACGTGAGAATAGATACATGAAAACAAATACATGGGTAAAACGGCGAATGCTCATCTCTGTACTAAAATAGCCTGTGTCTCACCAACGATGCATATACGATTCTTCAAGAAAGATGGTTCTAGTTTTCTTCCTTTATTTTACAGACAAGCAACCGAGTCCCAGAGAGATATAGAAGGTCACACAGAGCTGGGATGATCGATCGGCCAGCCCAGCTTGGCACTCTTTTACAGAAGCGTGTTAATTGTTTGTGGAGGGGCTGGTCAGGGTGTGCGGGCTTTCCTTCCTCCGAACCTTTGGGTCCTTCGAGGCCGTTTGGAGCGTGTGACCTAACACAGGGGACAGTGAGTGCCCCGGAGGCAGAATGATGGGCAGGCAGGCTGGCAGGCACCCTGCATCTCCTGGTGAGATGAGGCATGGCCCTATGCTCTAGCTGCCCTTCTTGGTGCCCATGGGTCCTGCAGTGCCTCAAGACTGGGAAGAGGTGAGGAAAGGAGTTCCAGGGGAGGTGGAGAGCAGGGCTCCTGCAGCAGCCCTTCCCTGGGGAGCTGCTTACTGAGGCGATAATTAGTGGCACCAGCTACCAGGCCTCATTAGTGAGTGCCTTTCCTGCATCACTGCCACCTTCCCACTCCCAGGCTCCTGCCACCTGCACTGCCACTGCTACCACTGTCATCACCCCAGAGACTTGGCACAGTGACTCTTGCTGAGGAGCCAGGAAGGAGGTGCATGTGCAGGGTGGCCAGGGCATGTGTACACTGCACACACACATGTCCACACACGCACACACACTCATACCCAGTGCACATATACTGTGAGATGTGCACATCTAGGTGTATGCGCGTGCACACACACAAATTCTCTCTCTGTCTCCCTCTCACACACACAGAATGCAGAAACACATGTGTCTAATGTAAACACACTAGCACAGTCATGCGCACGACCCAGATACACCACACAAGCACAGAGACATGGGTGTGCAGAGGTGGACACGCAGTGTGTGCATGCAGCTGCCCACGCGGAAGGTAGACACGCGTCCGCACCGAGAACTTCGAGTGTGCGTCCACACAGGCAGGCAGCCTGAGCCGCGTCTCCAGACTCAGGGATGCGCAGACTTCTCCACAGATGAGTCCGTGCGGTGAGCCTGCTGAAGCGCAGAGGCACACAGCGTGCCCTTTGCTGCAGGAACACCCACACGCACATCAACAGCATGTGTGTTAGGCTTTTCTTGGACTCTAACAGGGCGCCAGGTGCAGGGCTGGTTAAGTCCCTGGGGAACCTGAGGACACATTTAATGAAATCTTGTCATTCCTGACAGAGGAAGGCACGGAAGAAACAAGGGAGAGAAGCATGGGGGCGGGGGCACGGGGAGCTCAGCTGGCGACTGAAGGTGACGAGGGGCTGGGGGTAGATTCGAGAGACTCTCAGGGCACAGGGCATCAACACTTTAGCGCAGGGCAGGCCCAGGGGCCCATCACTGGGCCCCATCCCAGCACCAGACGGGCCCTTCAGGCAGGTGGTCGGGCTGGTGTGAAAATCTCCCTGCACAGCTCCCTTTGCACAGCTCTGCGGGTGGAGGACCTGTCTGGTCTTTCATTGGCTTCCACTGAGTGGGGGTCCCCAGAACTTCCCGCCCTCAGCCCCACTTCTGCTTTGGGGGTCCACTGGCTCAGGGTGGAGGGAACTGTCCTTTCACAGGACCAGGGTGGGGGGACATGACTGCTCAAGGGGGCCCCCGACACCAGGACAGCTCCCCGACCCCTGCCCTGGGAGATGGGTGGACAAGGACATGACTCTGACAGAGAGAAAGGATGTGAGCCAGATGACATGCGAACTGGGGTGGGTGGGAGTGTGACCGATATACCCAGGGACCAGAGATGGAGAGAAGGAGAGCCACTGTGAGAGAGACGAGACTAATCTGGTGAAAGGCAGACGGGCCCAGAGATTCAGGGGGAGATCTAGAGAGGCACAGCCGGATGAGACAGGTCTTAAGGGAAGAGATACAAAGAAGGATCTGGAGATCGGGAGAGATGGCCCAGCTCTGCCACTGTCCCTGGTCAGGAGGGAGTCACCCCACGTGAGGAGCATGGGAGGAGGAGCCCTGGCCTTGAGAAGATGCCATGTGACCCTTCCTGGGTCACTTAACTTCTCTGAGCCTTGGCTGCTGGTCTATAAAGTGGGGGCTGGGCTGAATCTGCTTCTGAGGGGCCCTGAGGTTCAAGGGAAGGCTGACCTGGTTGCCTCTACTTCCCCCTTGGGCACATGAGCCTCAGGTGGGGGTGGGGGCTCTGTAGGAACTCAGGATGCAGGGTCCACTTGGGAGCCCCAGAATTGGCAAATCAGGTGGAGGAGGGATGTCTGGGGGCCCTGTAGTGTGCGGCAACCACATAGCACTAGTGATGATGCGTTCACCCTGAATATTGAAAATGCATAAATATCCATTTTCAGGCACCCAGGCAGATATAGATACAGAGTTGAGGGTGCAGCCCTCAGTGGTGATTTACTGGCTTGCTGCTGGCGGTGGCAGGGGCATTTTTTGTTTGGCTGTCAGGAGCATTTTGGGGATGGCTTTATGACTGCCAGCTGCCACCTGTGTCCCTTCTCCTGGAGAAGTGGTTCCCTGGGGACTGCTACCTGTGCTGGCGGTGGAGCAAGGTGGTTATTCCTGGGCTGCTCCATCCTGGGCTTTTGGGACTTCTCCCACCTTCCCTCCTCCCGCATCTCTTGGCTCAGGAGGGAGGAGGGAGGCACCATGTCCATGTGAGGCCTGGCACGCGCCCAGCCCTGGTATACGTGGGTAAAATGAGAAGAGCTTCCTGACTGGGACACAGAGCAGCCACCCCAGGTCTTGCCCTCAGGGGCTCACACAAGGGGAACTGAGGCCAGAGAGCAGAGCCACATGGCTAATGGTGGCATCCACACATCCTGTCTCAGCCCAGCATGCTCACAGTCCCTGCCCAGGGGGTTAAGCAGCAGGGTCCTGGCAGCAGGACCGGCAGGGAAGCCCATGGAGCCCCCAGATTGGACACAGGGCCTGCCCCATGCTGGCTTGTCATACCCTTCTCTCTGGGCCAGTAAGTGGAGTCAACTCGCTGTGTCTCCTCCCGGAGCTGGGGCGTGCTGATTCCTGTGGCCTGCACAGCCTGAGAGGGTCTTTTCCTTTGAGCTGGGACGCAGGGCCCATGGCTGTGTTCAGGGGGCGTCCTTTCTGTAGCAGAGAAGCCATACCTGCACGGGTGAGCACAGTGTTGTCCATGCTGCCATGCTGCTGGGTCCCTGAGTCTCCTCGTCCAACGAGAAGTGGGGCTGGGCCCACCTGCCTGGGGTAAGACCCCACATGGGTCAGAGGGAGCTGGACAGGCCCCTGCTGCCAGGGCTGCACGGGGAGACTGTTCGTGGGGGTTGCAGGTGCTGAGTGGATGTAATGAACCTGCTGGGAACAGAGCAGGGGTGGGGGTGGGTCAGATGGGACTGTGTGGGTGGGTGGGTGGGGGTCTGTGGAGGGGGCTGAGGCTGTGCCAGAGACCACGGGACTCTTCCTTCGTTCCTTGCTGGCTTCTCATCTGTATCTCCCTATATCATTCTTCTTTTTTTTTTTGAGGGCAGTGTCACTGACCCTCATATGTGGGATCCGAACCGGGGCCGCTGGCTTCCCAAGCCAGCGCTTAACCACCGCGCCGCTCGGCCGGCCCCTATATCATTCTTATCAAGGACCTGCAAGATGGCCCTGGAGGATGAAACAGGCCCCTGGCCCCTGCCCTTTAGGCGTTTCCTGCCAGAAATGCCAATAGGCTCAGGGGGTCCCGAGGTGCCTGAATGGGCAGGCTGGACAACCACTACTAATGTCAACTTTGGCTGGCTACTCTCACATTGGCTCAGAAAGTAAGAAATGCTGCAAAGAACAGTCACCTGGTCTTCTGTCACCCAGCTCTCTTCTCAGCCATGGTTCTGGAGACCAGTGTGTGGCACATGCCAGAGCAGACTCCGGTTTGTTCCTGAGTGATTTTCCTGTTGACTCCCAGCCGCACATGCCACTGCCATGTCCTCTTCTGCGGTGCCAGGATGGAGGCAAGTCTGCAGCCACACTCCCAGGGCCTCGGTGCCCTGGCTGCCCTTCAGCTTGTTCACGAAGAAGCACTAGCAGGTTCCCGCATCTGCATGACATGTGCCTGTTTGCTCCAGAGTCTCCGCGGTGGCCCCTCCAGGGGCAGGGCAGGGAGCACAGGCTGTGGGTCTCAGCTCAGGGTCATGGCAACCTTTTCGCGTCTCCGTCCTCCTCTCCACTTCCCCTACTGCTAAGCAGCCTGGCCTGGGCCCCCAGGAGCGCTCCTTAAAACAGCCCCTGAAGCCCCCGCTCCTCATTTCTTCAGGGGAAATAGCCCCCCTGGGCTCTGGAGAGCGGGAAGGCTCTCATCTCTTCTCTAGAAAAGACCCTGCCTTCCCTGTATGGAAACGGACAGGTCTCCCTGAATCCCAGCTCTCTGGGCCTCCAGTCACAGATGCAACAGGGGCATCACTGGGAGCTGCTCCCCAGTGTCTCGTCTGCTCTCCCCGCCCTTCTCAGGGCTCCTTCAGCTTCCGGGGCTCTGCTCCCCCGTAACTGTGGTTGGTATGTGGCCCTTACTGTGGCCTCGACTGTGCACCCTGACTCTCCTGGACACAGGCTCTGGGCTTCTGCCTTTGTCATGGACTCACTGCATCACTTGGAAGGTCAAGTTACTCTGGGGGACAGTCTAGCCTGAGTCATTTTCCACCAGGTCAGAAGTCAGCGAACAGTCCCTGCATGGCTGGTGGTCAGACATTCATGCCTGCTCCAGGGTAACCCAGAGGAGCCATGGGGCCCTGGGGTAGGGCATCTTCTTTCAAACAGGGTGGGAATGGGAGCAGGGGCCACTAGCAGGCGAGGCTGCACTTGTCCTGGCCCCTCCATCTGGGCCCCGCCCATGCCTCCTGCATGCCAAACGCCATGCTGGGCTTAGGGGAACACAGACGAACAAGACTGTCCTTGTTCTCTGGGGCCTAGAGACTCAGGTGGGTGAACTGTGTCCAAAAATAGCAAAACACAAAGATATCAGAAGCTCAGAGTGCACAGAGAAGGGAGAAGTTTGCTCTGATGGAGGGGTAGGAGCACTTCAATGGAGGGGTGATATTTGGTCTGACCCATGAACTGGGACATTAGCACGTGGTTCTGGGGTTGCTGGAAACGCCCCTTTGTGTAGCTGAGATGGTACAGCAGGACCAGTGGCTCTGTGGAGGGGAGGAGGAGCCAACTACTCACCTGCCTAACTGTTGGTGAGAGAGCCCAAAGCAGTGAGGGTTTACTCGGCTCTGGAGGGCAAGTGTCTGGCTGTTGTTTGGCAGGCGGTGGGGGCGCTAGGAGGATGCTGAGCAGGTGGGGGTGGTCTGGTGAGAGCAGAAAGGCCCAGAGGGAGGTGGGCGGTGGGCATGGCTGTACTGGAGGGCCTGTTTGGCTGAGCTGCTCTGTGTCTGGGGTGGGGACAGCCAGCCCTCTGGCTTCCCACTGGGCTCCCCACCTGCATTTAGAGGGTCAGACCCACAGCCCTGTCCAACTCAACACCCCTGGCTGCAGCCTTATATCAGGGTTAAAAATCAGCCTTGTGGCTGTGGGGGCAGCAGGAGAAACAGTCGTGGGACTCACCCCTGCCTGTTCTCTCAGAGGTGGTGACAAGAGCTGCCAAAACACGATGGACACAGGCCTGGACTGGGAGTGGTGGTGGGGTTCCCTGGATGCCCTCCTAACCTGGCTTTGGGAGCAGAGGCCTTGGGGGGCGGATACCCTGTGTCTTTCAGCCACCCCTTGGCCACTGCCAGGTGCTGAGGGAAGGGGTGGCCAGGTTCTGAACCCCCGGTGTGTGCCGGGCACCGATCAGGCCGGCAGCCCCCTCCCCATCCCACCTGAATGCCTAGGTGCTCCACTGCTTCTCTCTGCCGTTGCCATAGCAACCCCAGGTGGCTGAAGTGGGCCTGAGCCTGGCTCCTGGACAAGACGGGCAGTGGGACAGGGCACATGGAGGAGACTGATCCCCAGCCTACTCTCATAGCTCCTCCCTTCCCCTGGGACTCAGAGCCTCCGTCTGGGCTCTGCCCATTTAGCTCATGGCCTGGCTTCATCCTCACCTCCTTCCCCTGCATTCCCACAGTACTCCAGCCACCTAGTTCTGACCATTCCTTCCACCCCCACCCTCCACTGTACCCCAGCTTCCTTGCCTCTGGCCTGGTCCTGTCCTTTAGTCTGCTCTCCATGTGGTGAGCTCTGTGCCATCAGGTCCCTCCTCGCCTGAAACCCTTCAGTGGCTCCCATTACCCTCCAGACAAAGCCACACTCCTGCCCCGTGGCGGCTGGTCCCAGCCTCTCCCTCTCCCCTCCCCATCCCTGTGCTTGTGCCCCAGCCACCTGGCCACCCGGGATGCTGAGCCTGTGGCATGGGTATGTGAGTGTGGAAAACCAGCCTTCCAGAACCATATCTGTGGAGCATTGTGCAACTCTTCTGAGAAGGCTGCACATGTCCCATAGCCTGGAAATTCACAAGACACTGTTCATCTTAAAGACTAGGACAAGTCCTACAGTAAAAAAGTCTATTTTGCTTTACTTAACCCAGAGTCCCAGAGTGTTTGCCCATAAACAAAAGACATCCATGAACAGCTCTAGCAACTCGTTTCTCTGGAACATTGTTTGGAAAATGCTGGATGGGCCCTAAAGTGTGGTGCCCTGTCCTCTGGGATCTGGGGTCCTAAGGCCTGCTCTCTGTCATGGAGGGCCCTCCTGATACTTGGCTGAGCAAGCATCGGGAAGCTGGGTCCCATGTCAACGTCTGCTCCCATTTCCTGGATCAAGCACCATTCCTGGATGTGTTTTGTTGAAACCACACAATGTTCTTTTAAAATTTGACCTGATTGCCAACATTTAAAATACAACAGATTTTTGCATTTTGAAGTCCTCTTATAAAACTAGCAGCCCCATCAACGCAGCTGTGTGCGCATATCCCTCTGTGGAAGTGGAGAGCAGCACAAACCATCGACATGCAAAGCAGATCACTGCACTCCTCGCTCCGCTGAACCCCCTGAAAACATTTGTATTTCTGACTCCTTTCAAGGGGAGTGTGGGGCCCTTCTCATTGGAGTTCTTCTTCACTGGGTCACCTATACCTGACCCACCCTGTTCCAGGGCAGGTGGTAAGTTCTGCAAAAGGCTGAGGTAGGCGGGGCTTCTGGAATGTTTCTCATACCCCACGAAGCACCAGGTACATTATGGCTAATCAAGTCAAGAAGCCCACTGGCCATCTCAACTTCTGCCCCCAGGCTCTCTTGATGAATGTGGTGGCAAAACTGTAGAGAGGTGTGGGGGAGGTCTGCCTGCAGCCTCCTCTTGTGTCACCTGCCTGTGGTCCCAGTGGACAAGGAGACTCCAGGCAGTTGCTCGGGTCACCCTGGTAATCGGAGCGTGCTGGGTGCGAGAATCACTCCCAGCAAGAGCTAAAAGCTGAGAACAGTGTGGGGCCGACCACACTGGCATTTTTGAGCCAGCTCACTGCTGCAGAGAGCCTGCTAAAAATAGCCCGATTCTGGGCTGACCCTGGAACCTGGGGATATCCAGCTGCGGCCCAGAGGTGGGATGGGCTGATGAGGGCCCTTGCCCTGTCCTGGGAAGACTGCCAGGGAGGCAGAGCTCTGATGTGAGGCCCCGGTCTGAGGGTGGGTGGGGGAGGCTGATAACCAAGGAATTGACCCTGTCATGCTGAGACAGGTCACCAGGACAGGCTTCTGCCCTGAGTGGGCTGAGGGAGGTCCATAGGGGTCGCTCCTGCTCAGCTGGGCATTCGAGCTCTCTTTTCTGTGGCCCCCAAAATCCACCGAAACCTTCTCTCAGGATGTCTGACTTCAGCTGTCTCCTGCAGCAGCCCCACCCCCTTCCTCCCGCTCAAAGTACCAGCCCCTCCTCCAAGCTCATGTTCTGCCCCTGCCACCCAGGCCCTGGAGCTTCCCTTCCCTTACAGCTGGCACCTGGAGCAAGCCCCTATCCCTCTCTGGGCCTCCTTGGAATCAAGATCTAGAGTAGGCCCTGAGGCTGGGCGGCTGGAGTTCTTTGCATCCCTTATGGTGATGTCCTGTTAAGTGTCACCAAGCCCCACACAGAGTCCTAGAGGGGAGAGACTGAGACCTGGGCATGACTGCTGGTCCAGACCTCTCTCAGATGGCTGGCGGTCCAGCCTCTGCTTACATGCCTTCTGAGGCAGCCCTTCCCTGCCGGCATCCTCTTCCCCTGCCTCCCCTCCAGGGTCCTGCCTCTGCCACAGTTCCCTAAAGGTAGGCTCCAGCCTGGCAGAGTCTCACACGCTCCTGGGTGGGACAAGACTTCAGAGGGCAAGTTCCAGTGGGCAGGAGCCAACCCCTGCCGAGGCAGGACTATAGGGAATTTGAGCTGAAGGTGCTGGGCTCTCCCCAAGGTCTTCAGCCCAGTGCTTTCCCTCAGCCTCAGATGGAGCCAAGGGCAGAGGTGGCAGACAGGCCAGGAAGAGAATAGGGCCCAGTGGTTGAGGAAGGTGGGTCCCTGTTGCTGCGGTGGGTTGGCCAGGCTGGGGCACCGGTAGCAGCTGGGCTGCTGGTGGGTGGGGGGGTCTTCCCTCCCTCACACTTGCTCCTGCGATGTTCCCGGCACAAAACTGCCTTCTCTGTCCCACACAGAGATCACAGTGAGGCACCAAGACTTCCCACTGCTGCTGAAGTGAGGGGCATGAGAGGGCTGGGGGCACAGAGCCCCACACTTCCTGCTGGCCAGCATCATCTGTCTGCAGGACCTGGGGCGAACCCTTTGGTGCCTGGGGTGGGGGTGGGGTGGGGTGGGGAGGGGACTTGTCTATCTGGGCAAGTTCAGTATTGGACCAGACCAGGTCCAGGTTAGTGGTTGACACTCTGGGGACTCAGATCTCACTAACTGAGCAGCTTCAGCCACCTGCTTATTAACCTCAGTCCCTACATCTGTAAAATGGGATGGCAATAGAATGTTGTTGGGAGGATTAAATAAGTGTGTATGATAGAATTCAATGAGAATTAAATGAATGCAGAGCCTGAAGTATAGTGTTATATAAACGTTAATTAATATTACCAGGCCACAGGCTCTTTTGAGAATTCAATAAAACACATAGGCCCCTTTTTTTGAAAAACCTGTACTCATGTGCCCATCTTGGTGCACAATTTGGGGTTATCAGCTCCCTGAAGCTCACCTGTGTAAGAAGACATGCCTGAGACATTCTGACTAATGTGCTTTTGTTGTTGTTGTTGTTGAATTTTTGGGTCAAATTAGCATATGCAAATAGTTTTAAAAGTCCAGAGATAAATGGCTGTCCCCTCCTCACCCCATCTCTGGACCCAGGCTCCTCCGGAGGCCCTTGCTGCCTTTCCTGGGTATCTCTCCTCCACACCCCACCTCCCGCTCCAAGGGGTGCTGGCAGAGGGGTGGGCTGCAGGGCCTGGGATGGGGTAGCAATCCTGCCCCTGTTTTCTCCCTGGAGACCGGAGACCGTGGGGTCGGGCTCACCCCTCTGACTCACCTCCAGGTTCTTGTCCAGGGGCCTCCAACGCCTCTCCCCATACCTGTCTGGATGCCCTAATCTGTTCCTTCTGTGGTCCCCCTGCCCTGCCCTTGTCCCTCACTGGCAATCAGAGCTGCTTTCAAGTTGCAAATTCTGCCACATCCTCTCCTCCTTACAACTCCCAATAGCTCCATATTGAATGCAATGGTTTTAGCATTTAGGTTGTGGGAAGAAAAATTATGTAAGGTTCATGATGCCCTGGGTATGGAAAAAGCAGAATTCTTCCTGTAGATAATGACATCAGTAAAGGTGCTTGGGGTTGATCCAGGGGCCAGTGAGGTTATGGAGCCTGGGCCTGTGGTGCTTCTGGGGGTGGGGGGCAGGAGGAGAATGCTGGTATGAAACCACTTCATGCAAATGTATTGAAATGAGGCTTTGGGGCAAGAGAGACCACCTGCTAAGCACAAAGGCTCTGTGATGCTCCTGTGTCCCATCTCCCCAACCAGCTGGCTCAAATGACAGTTTCCAGGGTGTGGTGTGTGTGTGTGTGTGTGTGTGTGTGTGTGTGTGTGTGTAGAAGGGTCTGTTGCCCTGCCCTCCCTCACAAACTTTGGTGTGTGTTCCTTGTCTACAAGGTGACACACCAGCACCCCTGGGCTGGTTTTAGTGGCTGGGTTTCCAGCATATATCTGAACAACACTTCCATTTCTTTTTTTCCTTTTTAAATGGATCTCAGGTACACAACACTGGGTTAACCACCAGCCCAATAATGACACACTCTCAATATTGCCCTGTGTAGGGCCTCTTTAATTGAGTGATTTGTTTGTTCACAGTGATACATTTTTGTTTGCAAAAATGACATGGTGACTGCGTCAGAACTCAGATCCAGAGCTTTAGTAATGTCTGCACTTGTCCCATGCCCCTCCCTAATGATATCCCCTGCCTCCACCTCAGAGGTAATCACCGACTTTTGTGTTTCTCAGTCCGTTGCCTTTTTAAATATAATTTTATTGCAGTATCAGCCAGGATAAACTAGTTAGATGCTGGGTAACAAATAACCCCTGATCTCAGGGGCCCAACCCAGCATAGGTTTATTCTCCCTCCTGCTATGTGACCAGTGAGAATGTGGCCCCTGCCCACAGCATACACGGCAGGATGGGGTGCAGAGGCCCCCATGATGTGTTACTGGATACTGAGTTCTGGGGGTGTTTTGGCGGGGGAGGAGAATAAGAACTCAGCAACACTCCTTAGATGTTTCTGCCCCAAAGTGACAATGGCCCTTTGGTGATACTTCATCAGCCCAGGCTCTCCCTAATTTCAGGAGATGTGTACCGAGGAAGAAGGAGGAGCTGGAGATCTTGCTGAACTTGGGCAGCATTGCCACAACCACCCCTCTGTGGAGGCCTAAACAGTGTTTCTGATTTTAGTGGTTTGTGAGCTTTACAGAAAGGGCATCGTGTTATAAGTGATCTTCTGAGGCTGACTTTTTCACTCCCGTTATGCTGCTAAGATTCACCCTCACTGCTGTAATGTGGCTGTCTTGTCCCATGGTGTTGCTGTCCAGTCGTCACAGGAGGCTAACCCATGTGTCCATTTTCCTTTCACAGTGCCTTTTGATGTCTGACTCTTTTTGGCCATATGAACCCTGCTACGGTGAACAGTCTTGAAACACCACTAGTATTTCATCATCCCAAACTGCAGACCGTGAGCTACTCCCTCCTCTGCCTTCAAGGTCGCGGAGCCCATGCATCTGGCCTCTCAGCCATGGATGCTGCTGTGCTGGGCTCCCACCTTCCTGACGTCAGCCCTGCTCTGGCGGACTCATGAGCAGGGACACGCAGACCCTGTGTGCCGCAGCTCCTGCTTCTCCAAGGAACGTTCAGGACACAGGATCATTTCACAGTTGAGGACAGCATGTCAGTGTTCAGGTTCTTCCTTTTTTTCAACAAGTATTAAGCTCCTGCTGTTGAGCTAGGGACTGTGCTGAGTGCTGGAGAAACAGAAGAGCTCGATACATTACCAAGCAGACAGTTATTTACTTCCTTTAATGTGCAAATTCTGCTGGGCTGGGACCACAAACAAAGGGACCTGCTCTCAAGCTGCTCACAGTCTAGATGGGGAAACTGGAATTTACTCGTAGACGCAGGTGTGCAAGTCTCATTGTGATTGTACCAGGATTTTACAAATCTAAGGGTTTTAGTCATATACTTTTATTTTATTTTTTATATTATTTTTTTTTAGCTGAGTCATCTTGCTACCTATTGGCAGCTCAGCGGCAGCTCAGCTTGGGCTGGGCATCGAACTGCTGTTGCTCAGAGCTCAGCTCGCACTCCTGAGCGAGCTCTTAACCAACTGAGCCACTTGGCTGGCCTTTAGTCATATATTTTTATATATCTATGTTCCTATGTATCTATGTATCTATCTACCTATTTATCTATCAAATGTGATTTTACTTATGTAAATCCAACACCCTCTATCCTAGAATAGAATAGGAAACCAGATCTTGATTGGTGGGTTATCATTTTTATAGATCATAAAGTTCCTGAGCTAATATTCTGTTTTCAGTTCTCCTAGTTGGGGCCAATTAAAAGTTCCCACACAGAGATAGGAACAATTTTTAACTGCTCTTTTGATTCTCTCCAAGGTCTTATCTTCTTTTTCTCAGTTGCTGGTGGACCAAAATGTCACTGCATCTCTTTGGAAGTTAATACTGAGCTTGACCCTAATGCGAGAGCAGTGCCTGCACTGTTGTTGAGCCATGGTTACATTCACAGTGGAAATGCTGGGAAACTCACCCAGATTCTAGCTCTCACCAGTGACGTGGCTTGCTGCTGTTGCTTTAATTAAGAACACCTAAGGAAGTGACACTGGAGTCTGTTGTGATGTCTTGGGCTGCCCGGTTCAGTCCCCCTTCAAGAGGGTGGCATCATCTTATGCAGACACCAGTTCACATAGTGGGCAGGGCACCGTGATGCAGGTTGCCCCTCACGGCCAGGGCAGCGTGGCTGCAACTCTGCTTGGGTAGGGAGCTTGGCGGGGAGACATGGTGGCATGGCAGCAGAGGCTTGAAGAACCAGCTGGTATTAGGTCGGAAGAGAAGGGGAGCTGAACTTCCAGGCCAAAGGAACACATGTGCAAAGGCACGGAGACTGACGTGACAGGACACGGTGCCCCTGGGACAGTTTGCAGTGGCTAGGACAGTGGGTCATCCAGGGGACAAGGGATATGTGTGTGGTGGCTTTACCTGTGCTCAGCAAGACTTCTGGCTCTCTCCACAGTCTAGGTACGTGGCTCTCCTGCAGTTAGGGAACGGTGGCAGGGGCCTTACATAACAGCACGTAATGTATGTACACACACACACACACACACACACACACACACACACACCATGAAGTTTACTGTTTTTAAGTGGATATTCAGTGGCACTAAGTACATTCACAATGTTGTATAGCCATCATCTCTATCTATTTCAAGAATGTTTTCATCACCCCAAACAGAAACTCTTTCCCATTAAGCAGTAACTGCCCTTGCCTCATGCTCCCCTTCCCCGCAGCCCCTGGTAACCTCTCATCTACTATGTCTCTATGAACTTGCCTATTCTAGGTACTGCATATAAGTGGGATCATACAGTACTTGTCCTGTTGTGTCTGTCTTATTTCCAATAGCATAATGATTTCAGTTTTCACTCATGTTGTAGCACATAGGAATTTAATTTCTATTTATGACTGAATAGTATTATTATGTGATGGGATTTTGACTTTCTCCTGGAAGTGCTGGCATGCTGGAGAGACTGTCACCTAGAATGACAGCAGGCTCTAGCACTTAGGATGCTTTCCCATTCCTGTGTGGGAGGATGGGGAAAAGGGTGGGGCCTCAGGAGCCTGTGGCAATGGTTCAAGAATGGAATTCTGACCCTCCCAGCAGTATAGCCTCGCCTCTTGTGCTCTTTCTATCTTCTGAGTATGCACAGCTGAACCACACAACCTCTGCTGTCCCTTAACCTTTTGACAGGTGAAGGCTATGTCCCAAGCACTCCCAGGCCCTCAGGCCTGGCCTCCCTTTGTCCCCAGTGATGGCTAAGGCCTCATTGGACACTGGAGTTGAGGCTCAGAGAGGAGTTATCCCAGACATCCATGGCAGGTGTGGCCTTGGAGAGGTCAGTTTCTCCCATCCTGCTTCCCCTCTCCCAGCCCTTGGTGGTGGTGGTGGTGGTGGTGGTGGTGGGGTCTGGCTGCATCCCACCAATCAGCACCCCCACCTCCTAATGTCCCTTACAGGTTTCATCTCCAGAGTTGGGGTTGAAGGAGACAGAACAAGCCCCGGGGGTGTCGATAACAGGGTTATAATCCAGAGGGATGAGACTGAGCTCTCTGGAGTCTCATAGCATTTTTCCAGCCCTGGCCAGTTTATTACTGTATCTCTGAGTGATGGGGCTCTGGGGAGCTGTGGTTCCAGCATTTGCTCCGGCTGCTGCGCCCGCTTGCTATTGATCAAGCTACAATTGGAATGAGCAAATTTCTCTTGCCCCCCCACCCCTTCTGTTCTTCTGTTCTGCCCAGTTTCTTCCTCTCCTCTGACTGTGGGGGCTTCAGGCTCAGGAAGCCCGGTATGTGACCTCACTGTGTGACCTTCATCCTCATTGTGTGACCTTGGGGGCTCAGTGCCCTCCTTCGGACAATAAAGGCCGGAACAGTTGGGCTCTGAGTTCCTGAAACCCCGAGCAATGAGGGCATCCTTCTTTCTCCTGCAAGGAAGCATGTGACTAGCCTCGGGCCAGTGCGCTGGTGACTGTCCTCAAGGCTGCCTTAGAGACCAACCCATTAGGGCATAGCTATGGGGCAATCAGATGCCATCTTGACTCAGTAAGCCCCCTGTGGGAGAGAGGTGGCAGGGCAGGCCCTGGAGAGAACCTAGCTGCCACCCCTAGCCATGTCAGATCGCTGGATGTCTGCAGTGTCCAGAAGCTCCCTGGGGAAGGGCTTTTCACAGATGAGGGGATTTACCAGTCTAGGGTTTTATAGCCACAATATTGGGCCAAGTCATTTTAGTGAGAAGTTGTAAATGATTTACCTTCCTTCCAAGTAGGTGGAGATATTAACTAAAGAATGGCTGGGACTCATTTTAAGCAGATCCGGAGAACGATGACTTTCTTTACAACTTTTTTCTGTCCACCTGGAAAATGCTGTCTCTGCTCTTGTAAGACTGCCAGCCCCTCCCTGCTGTCTGCCTGTCCTTGTGAGCCTCACACACCAGGTGATGGAGACAGTGCCTGGCCTGGTTCGAAGATCTAACATGCTTCCCAAGGAAGAGTGAGGGAAGCCTGGACTGCTCGGTGGGGGCCCCAAGGGCTCTGGGATTCTCTCTGGCATCTCAATGAGGTCACATATACAAGAGTGGTCTGAATCAGCCCCAGAAAGGAGACTTCAAGGAAAAAATACTTTGAAATCCCTCTGCAACTTGGTGGGGTGGGGGACTGGGGAGACATGAGGAAAATTGGGGTGATGCGGGAACAATGGGTTCTATTTCTAGCCGTGCTACTAACCATTGCACAACTGCAGACAAGTCTCTGCCCCTCTGCCCTTCAGTGACAGCCCCACCCTTCCACTGCATTGGTGCTGAGGGGGACAAATGAGGTAGTAATCCTCATGTACTTGGCATAGATTTCTACCCTCACCCACTGGTCAGAATATTCAGGCCTATACCTAAAGTACATCATCAAACCTGAAAAAAGATCAGGTATAAAGGGACTACCCATACAAGTTATAACTTTCAAAAATGACAAAGTTAGAATGAAAGTTTTTGTAGCATGTAAAGATGAAGCTCTGCAAAGCAGATGTGATAGATGAAATAATTGGACTGCTACACCGCTCTGTTGTTTTTTTTTGTTTTTTTGTTTTTATTAGTTTCAGGTGTACAACACAATGCAATAGTTATACTCTTTACCCCCCAAAGTGACAACTCCCCTCCCCCAGTTCGCCACCCCACCCCACCCCCCCATATCATACATATCTATCACAACTCCTCTGACTCCCCTCCACAGTATATTCCACATCCCGTGACTATCTATATATTCAGTTACAGTTGGCATACAATATTATACAACATTGGCTTCAGGTGTACAGAGCAGTGATCAAGCCTCTACTCCATCCATGAAGTGGTCTCCCTAACAAGACATGTGACTATCTGACACGCCACAAAATTTTTACAACATTATGATATTCCCCGAACTGTGTTTCATATCTCTGTGGCAATATTGTAGTTGTCTATTTATGCTGTCTAATTCCTTCCCCTTCCCCCCATCCCCACCCCACTCCCAACTAGCAACCCTCAGTTTTTCCTTTACATCTATGAGTCTGTTTACTTTGATCGTTCACTTAGCTCTTCAGACTCCACACACAAGTGAGATCACATGGTACCTGTTCTTCTCTGACTGACTTATTTCACGCAACATAATAGTCTCTTCACAACATTATCAATTACATTCCCAGAACTTCCCCCATATCCCTGCGGCAGCATTGTAGTCCCACCTACACTGTCCAAAACCTTCCCCCTCTCCCTCTTCCCCACTACCTCCCAGCCAGCAACCATCAGTTTTTGCTTTATATCTGCTTGATATGACTTCAATCTTCTTAAATTTACTGAGACTTGTTTTGTGGCCTAACATGGTATATCTTGGAAAATGTCCCATGTGTACTTGAGAAGAATGTATATTCTGTTTTCTCAGGGTGAAATGCTCTAAAAATATCAATGAAGTCCAGCTGGTCTAAAGTATCATTTAAGGCCCCTCTTTCTGTGTTGATTTTCTGTCTAAAGGGTCTGTCCATTGGTGACAATGGTGTTGAAGTCCCCTACTATGATAGTGTTACTGTTGATCTCTGTCTTTATGTCTGTCAAAATCTGTTATATGTAATTAGGAGTTCCTATGTTGGGTGCATAGATGTTTATTAGGGTTATAGTGTCCTTCTTTGTCTTTTATTGTAGTCATTTTAAAGTCTTTTTTGTCCAAAATAAGTATTGGTACTCCAGCTTTTTTTTCTTCTTCTCATTTCCATTTTCATGAAATTCCATTTGTAAACAGCATATACACGTGTCTTATTTTCTTATCCACTCAGCCACTCTCTGTCTTTTGATTGGAGCATTTAGCCCATTCACATTTAAAATGATTATTGATAGGTGCATATGTATTGCCATTTTGTTATTTGTATTCCTGGTCTCCCTGGGTTAGCTTGTTTACCCCTTTCTTTTGTTTAAAAAAGCCCTTTTAACATTTCTTGCAATGCTGGCTTGGTGGTAATGAATTCCTTAAGATTATTCTTTTCTGAGAAGCTCTTTATTTCTCCTTCAATTTTAAGTGATAGCCGTGCTGGGTAGAGCAATCTTGGTTGTAGGCCTTTATTTTGTGTCACTTTGAATATCTCCTGCCACTCTCTTCTGGCCTGCAGAGTTTCTGTAGACAAGTCAGCTGTTAGTCTAACAGGAGTTCCTTTGTATGTAACCTGCTGTCTTTCTCTTGCAGCCTCTAGGATTCTGTCTCTGTCTTTAAGCTTTGCCATTTTAACTATGATGTGTCTTGGTGTGAACCTGTTTGGGTTCAGCTTGTTTGGAACCCTCTGCACTTCCTGGTATGTTGATTTCCTTCACCAGGGTAGGGAAGTTTTCAGTCATTATTTTTTCAAATACATTCTCAACCCCTTGCTTCTTCTCTTCTCCTTCTGGTATCCCTATGAGTTGAAGGTGGTTGCGTTTCACCTTGTCCCATAGGGCTCTTAAACTATTTTCATTGTTTTTTATTCTTTGGTCTTTTTGTTGTGCCAACTGGGTGATTTCTGCTATTTTGTCTTCCAAATCTCTGATCTGCTCCACTGCTTCATCTACTCTACTGGTGATTCCTTCGAGTGTGTTCTTCATTTCAGTTATTCTATTCTTTAGTTCTAACAGGTTGTTTTTTATGGTTTCCCTATCCTTCTTTATGTCCTCGCTAAGTTTCTTAAGCATTCTTATCATCAGGGTTCTAAACTCTGTCTCTGAAAGGTTGGCTCCCTCTGTTTTATTTAGTTCCATTTCTAGAGGTTTCTTCTGATGTTTTACTTGTGACATGTTTCTTTGTTTCCCCATTGTGGCTGTTGCTCTGGGATTGCTTTGATGTATTAGATAGATCATCAGGAGAGCCCCGGCTGGATCACACAGGCGCACAGCTCACGGCCCAACACTCCCAGGAAAACTCCCAGTCTCAGCCTGTCCCAATCAGCTGCTCGCAGATCAGGCCAAGCAGCCCGACAACCAATCACCAGCCTGGTAACTCTGCAAGCGCAGTGCGGAGAGTGGGACCCGAGGCGGCTTGCGCACTGCCGCGACTCAGTGAGCTGCCTGTTGGAGCCGGAGGGCACCCGCCCAGCGTTTCCCTGGCAATGCTGTATAAGCCGGGCAGAGGGTGGGGATTTAAAGCCGCAGGCGCGCGCGCTTGCGTGCGCACACACATGCACTTCTGTGCCAATCCCACCAGACCAATGAGGTCTCGGACCTGATCCTCTGTGGGAGGGCCCAACCCTGACAAAATGGCGCCCTCCTTATACCACTCGCTGTGCAGGCTCCACACCATGGGAACAACAGTCCAAACACCTCCAGCCTTTGCACCAAAGGTGCTCAGTTCAGTCCGTCCCCGCAGGCTCCCAGGTCCGGCTCACACAGCCACTCCCTCCACCAGGAACCAGGTAAGTGCTCACCGGCGAGCAAGCCCGGGCACCGGCCCCACTGATTCTCCAGCCGCTCTTAGCCTCACCGAGCTGAGCAAAGAGAGTCCTCACTAATTTACTGCCGGCTATCTTAGAACTTCTCTTCCCGGCAAAGGAGCTCTGGGCTGGTGAGCTTGGTGTGCGGCCGGAGGGTCCCTCCCCGAACCGGAGAAGACTCCCCACAGCTGGGGGCTCCCTCACGGGGCTCGCCCTCTCTCGTCTCCGCCCGTCCTACCAGACCCGACGTGGCCTCCTCTTTAAGTTCTTCGTTTAGTGGTTCTGTTCCTCCAGTGTTCCGGGGACCACCAGGGTTGAATGCTGTATAATTTGCTTGTAATTTTGGTGTGATCCTGGGAGGCAGTTAGCACAGCGTCTGTCTATTACGCCATGTTTCGCTTTTTGTTTCTTAATTTAAAAAATTTTGACCTTTTCTTTATTGGTTTCTTCCTTGTACTTTATTTAGGCTTATTCTTTGGCTGTTTTTCTTCCTTTTTGAGTTAAATAACTCAATGCGTTTACTTAAAATATTTTCTATATTTTAATAAATTCATTTAAGGCTATACATTTACTTTTTTAAATTAAAATTTATTGGGGTGACAATGGCTAGCAAAATTACATTTACTTCTTTTTTTAAAAAAGATTTTATTGAGGAATTGGAGGAGGGGAACAGCATTGGGGAATTGGGAAAAGGGATCAGACAAGTTGCTGTCCTTTTGTTCTTCAGTCTAGTTGTGGAGGAAGCTTCACTGGCTCATGTTGGTATCGTCATTGCGCTCTTCCCGGGTGAGGCAGTCGCAAGCTGGCCATTGGATGGCCACTCATGGCAGCTCATGGCAACTCACGAAAGTGCATGCCAGCTGCCTGTCAGCCCCACTGCAGCCTATGCCGTCGTTGGCAACTCACGGGAGCTGTTGTTCATCATCTTAGCTGTAGAGGGCACAGCGTCACTGGCCCATGTGAGATCCGAACTGGGACCCTGCTGCTCTTAACCAACGCACCATTTGGCCGACCCTATCTTTTTTTTTTTTTAATTAAATTAGTTTCAGGTGTACAACACAGTGCAATAGTTGTACTTTTTACTCCTCAAAGTGACAACCCCTCCCCCAGTTCACCACCCTACTCTCCACCCTACATCATACGTATCTATTACAATTCCTTTGACGCCCTTCCAAAATATATTCCACATCTCGTGACTATCTATATATTCAATTCAGTTGGCATATAATATTATACAACATCAGCTTCAGGTGTACAGTGCAGTGATAATGCCTCTACTTCATCCATGCAGTGGTCTCCCTAAGACATGTGACCATCTGACACCCCACAAAATATTTACAACATTATTATATTCCCCGAACTGTGTTTCATATCCCTGTGGCAATATTGCAGTTACACATCTATGCTGTCTAATTCCTCTCCCTTCTTCCTCATCCCCACCCCCTCCCAACTAGCAACCATCAGTTTTTCCTCTATATCTATGAGTCTGTTTCTGTTTACTTTGCTCGTTCATTCAGTTTTTCAGATCGGCCGGCCCTATCTTTATTGTTAATGTTCTGCAGTTGTATTCCTAGCTCCAGCTAAGACTAACTGTACTTATGAAGCGAGGCACTTAATGTTTACTTTATTTTCACCCCCAAAACTTACCTTTTTCTTTAATTCTAGGAAATAATCTGCTTTTATATTTTTGACTATTGCTTCTTTTCCATCCCTTGATTGCCTTATCCTAGAACTCTTTTTTTTCTTTATTTTAAAGATTTTATTGGCGAATTAGGGGGAGGGGAACAGTGTTGGAGAATTGGGGAAGGGGAACAGCCAAGTCGTTGTCTGTTTTTTTTTTTCCGATCTCATGGTTATTTTATTTTATTTTTTAAATTCTTTTATTGTGAAATAAACATTTTTTAAAAAAATTAGTTTCAGGCGTACAACACAGTGCAATAGTTATATTTTGACCCCTCAAAGTGACAACCCCCTTCCCCCAATTTGCTCCTCCCCACTCCTCCGCCCATCCCATATAATACATATCTATTGCAATTCCTTTGACTCCCTTCCACAGTATACTCCACATCCTGTGACTATCTATATATTCATATCCCTGTGGCAATATTGTAGTTGCCTATTTATGCTGTCTAATCCCTTCCCTTTCTTCTTCATCCCCACCCCACTCCCAAGTAGCAACCATCAGTTTTTCCTCCATATCTATGAGTCTGTTTACTTTGTTTGTTCATTCAGTTTTTCAGATTCCACATATAAGTGAGATCATATGGTACTTGTCTTTCTCTGACTGACTTATTTCACTTAACATAATAATCTCTTTACAACATTATCAATTACATTCCCAAAACTGCCCCCATATCCCTGTGGCAACAAGTCACCCACCTACACTGTCCAAAACCTTCCGCCTCTCCCTCATCCCCACTCCCTCTCAGCCAGCAACCATCAGTTTTTCCTTTATATCTGCTAGATATGATTTCAATCTTCTTAAATTTACTGAGACCTGTTTTGTGGCTTAACGTGGTCTATCTTGGAAAATGTCCTATGTGCACTTGAGAAGAATGTATATTCTGCTGTTTCAGGGTGAAATGCTCTAAAAATATCAACAAAGTCCAGTTGGTCTGAAGTGTCATTTAAGGCCACTCTTTCCGTGTTGATTTTCTGTCTAAAGGGTCTGTCCATTGGTGACAATGGTGTTGAAGTCCCCTACTATGATAGTGTTACTGTCTGTCTTTATGTCTGTCAAAATCTGTTATATAATTAGGAGTTCCTATGTTGGGTGCATAGATGTTTATTAGGGTTATAGTGCCCTTCTTTGTCTTTTATTGTAGTCATTTTAAAGTCATTTTGTACAAAATAAGTACTGCTACTCCAGCTATTTTTTCTCATTTCCATTGCATGAAATATCTTATTCCATCTGTAAACAGCATATACATGTGTCCTATTCTCTTATCCACTCAGCCACTCTCTGTCTTTTGATTGGAGCATTTAGCCCATTCACATTTAAAATGATTATTGATAGGTGTATATGTATTGCCATTTTGTTATGTGTATTCCTGGTCTTCCTGAGTGATCTATGGTGGGGCCAAGAGTCTGGTTTCCAGCAGGTGATATCAATGCTGCTGGCCCGAGGATCTGACTTGAGTCGGGAGGTGCCAGGGAGCTTGGTCAAGTCACACATATCCCAAGTGACTGAAGGAACCTATGTCTGTCTGATCCCAAAGCCTGTGCTCCATGTCTGCTGTTTCCACCTGGCATCTTGCAATCCATCCATTTACTTTGCAGGTATCAGGGAGAGGAGGCTTTAGTTGGAGAGAGAAGAAACTTTGTGCAGGGAAGGGGGCTGCTCACATCAAGCCCACCCCTTCTCCAGGCTTAATGAGGAAGAGACGGATGGAGGGGGATTGTCTCAGGGGTAGTGAAGCACCACAGCTGGGCAGCTGTCAGTGGTTCTGTTGGAAAAAATTAATTTTTTAATTAAAAACATCTTTTTCTCCCCTCTTCTTTCCCCTTTGCTTTAATGTCTCGGTCTGGAGTAATTATGAGTTGCTCTGGGGAGACTGAACCTTAAAAAAATTGTTGGTATGACTGGAGAGGAATTGATCTGATTAACTTGGCTCAGCCTCTGAAAGAAAGAAAAAGGGAGGAGGGAAAGCAGCAGCTCTCCATTTTCCTTCTGGCACAAAACTTAATCACCGTGTCTGGGAGGCCAGGTGGGTGCTGGGCTGGCTCCTCTCGGCCAGCCTCGGGGAAAGTGAGCTGGGAAGACCTGAGCTCATTCCCATTCCCATTCCCGGCACTCTCTTCCCAGGGCCCCCACCTGTCCCTCAGGTTTTCTCCCAGGGGCGGGATACGTCATTCTGCCTGACCCAACATGGGAGATGGTGTCTTAGGCTGGGTTCCTGAGAAGCAGTCTGGAAAAGGGGATCCAAGTATTAGAGAGTTATGAAACAAGTACTTTCAAGTGATGCACACAAGGGAGAGAAGGCCACAGAATAAGATGGGAGAAACCTAAGCAAGGATGTGGGGTCAGCGGAAGTCTCGTCTCAGCCATCCCAGGGAGCTCTGGGGCTAGAATAGCACCAGGGCTGTCAGGAGGTAGAGAGCAGGCTTTTGTTCCTGGGTCTGTCAGCCACTGTGGTGAGTTGTAACCCCACAGGCACGTGCTGATAAAGTAGATCTCCACCTGCTGAGGGTGACTTCCAGAGAAGGAGGGCAGAGCACTGGCCTGGTACAAAGGATCCAGGTGAGGCCCCAACAGCACTTACTACAGATGGAATGGAGGGGCCTGGTGGGATGGAGAGAAATGAATGGACTCATGCTAATTTTAGAGATAGAGTTGAGAGGACTTAGTGGTTAAATGAATGGGTGGTAGAGGGTGAGGTGACAAGGGAGCTTCCAGGCTACTGACTTGGGTGACTAGGTGGCTGGGGGTACCACGCTCTAAGATGGGCACCCAGGAAAGGGGTATACCTGGTGAAGTTCAGGGTGATTTGTTATCTGGACATGGTGGTGTCCAAGTGGGAGTGCCAAGCAGGCAGCTGGGTGTGCCAAGTTGAAGCAGAGATGTGCATTCCATCGGTGTGGAGATGGGAGAGAGTGGGTGGGCAGTGGGGAGAGAAGAGGCAAAGCAGAGCCCTGGGGACCCTCTATGATTGGGGCCAGCAGAGAACAGGGAGCCCCAGGGCAGTTTGAGACAGTGCAGCCAAAAAGGCAGGAAGTGGCCCCTGGTGCCACCTCCGTACTCTGTCCACCTCATTCCCTGTCCCCTCTGTGGGAGCATCTTTGTGGAAGGAAGCAGTCTTGAGGAGCCCTGGTAAACCGTGTTGAGGGTGGGAACTGTGCCAATCTTGATTAGCATTGTGGTCCCAGCACCTATCATGCTCCCTAGCAGAGAGCAGGTGCTCAGTAAGTTTCTGCTGAAAAATATACGAGCTAATACTCATCTGGCACCTACCACATCCCAGGCACTGTATACAGACTCATTTACCTCTGAGGAAGGTGTTATTATTACCCCCACTGTACCGATGAAGACTCAGAGGCACAGAGAGGTTACCCCACGACTCCCCAGGGGCCACTCTCTTAGCTCCTCTGGGATTGATCTGAGGCCAGCTGTTTGGGGCCAGGGCAGATGACTTTCCTGCAGCCCCTGTGCATGCAGTCACATGCACGTGCAGTCACATTTGTGTGCAGCACAAGGAAGGCAGGTCTCTCTGCTGCAGGAAAGGACAGCCCACAGCCTTGGGGAGCAGACTGCTATTGGGCAGCCCTCTCGTCACATCAGACTTGCCAAGGCTATTTCAGACATGTCACTGCTGCCTTTAGAGTCCCTGAGGACAGAGGTTGGGCTTGCAGGGGGCAAATGGAAAGCTCTGGTCAGACAAGTCACCTTCTAGTCCCAGCTCTGCTGTGAAAGTGTGGCTTGGGCAAGTCCCTGAGCTTTTCTGAGCCTCAGTTTCCTCACATGCAAAATGGAACTTATTACCCTTTCCCAATCTTTGTGAGAATTAGAAATGTTCCGTGGTGTCTGGTATATGGGGCACTCCTATAATGACCCCACTACCGCATGGGGCAGCCTCATGTCCCTATTTGTTGCATTAGCACCTCTTTGCCTGTCATTGGAAAATGTAACTATTGCCCTGCAGTAAATGGGCGTCTTGTGACCAACGACTGCCTGGCTGCCATCAGGGAGCTGCAGACATGCCGGGACTTGTACAGCTAGATGACCACTGTCCCACTGAGGGGGAAGGCTGGGAGCAGGGCTGGGAAGGGAGGCTCAGAGCTGGGAGTATCCAGACTCCCTTGGGCAGGGACATCAGAGCTGGCAGTCGTTAGCTCCTACCCATGACCACCACGAGGGGAACTGCCAAGGTGAGGCTAAGGACCACCATCAGCTCTGCTGCCCTCATGGCCCACAGTCGGCACACTGCCTAGCTCCAGGAGCACCATTCACACTATACTCCATGGGCTTGGGCTCCAGGGGGTGAGGCTGATGTAGAAAACGACATGAACGATGCCCCCTGGAGGTGTGTAGTGGAAGTGTGCCAGTCTCACAGCTCCACAGCTGCTGGGGGCCCTGGGGCCCTGCGCCTGCCTGCTCCTAGCCCCGTCTGGTGCAGCTCCCGCTACTGGCATCCAGGCCTCTGAGGACTAGCCCTGAGCACACCATGTCTGAACCCCTGGTGTCACATATCTTCTGCCCCCTCCAGTCTGGGAGCTCTCAGGGTCACGGCTGGGGCCTCCTCCCTCCCTCCCACTCCTACCAAGCACAGGGCTGGCACACGGAGGCCAACTGTGAGATGAAAATACCAACGTCTTTCATTTCTCTACTGAAGAGGCATTCACTTCTCAGCCTCCAGCTGAGCCCTGGGTCCTGCCAGGGGGTGGAGACGTGAGGATGCAGCAGACTGACCCTGCTTTTGAGGGGTCACAGCTTTGTGGGGGGACAGACATGTAAACAGACAGCAAGAGTCCAGTGTGACCAGACCTATGATACAGGGCATGCAGGCAGCCATCTGAGCATAGGATAGGCAGAGGGGGCACCCAGAAGGCTTCCTGGACAAAGTGGCCCTTGAGTTGAAAACTGAAGGGTGGATAGCAGGGACTTGTTTGGGGCAGAGGAAAGAATGCTGGACAGACTGGGAGTCAGGAGACCTGGGCCCAGTCTCAGTTCTCTCTCTAAGTACCTGTGTGACCCAGGACAAATCCCCCCACTGCCTCTGGGCCTCAATTTTGTTATCTGTGTAATGGGAACTGGGCGACATCATCTGCAGAGCCCCTCTAGCTTGGAAGCTCTTGGACTTCCTTCCAGGAACTTGAATGGGAACACCCTGGGGCACGTTTATAGGTTTGTTATGGCTAATCCAGAGCTACCCCTCTGAGGGTCAGAAATGTTTGTTTACTGTAAGTATTTGGTTGTCAGAAAAGTCATGATGCACTTTGCAACAAAAAAACATAGAAAAAATATGTCATGACTTTTCTGACAACCCAATAGTTCTGACTCCAAGACCAGGCTGAGTTTGGGCTCACCTTTCTGGGAACGCCAAGGTTGGGTCTGCTGGAAGGATGGCTGAAACTGGACACTTCCACTGGGAGTGCTCCGCTCTGGCCTGCCTGGGCGGGAGGGGGAATTCTGAGCTGCAGGGAGGGACTGTCCTCCTTCCAGCCTCCAGTGGCTCTCGGAGGACAGCCAAGCATCTCCCTTTGCACGACTGCTTCTTCGAGGTCACTGACTTTTCCTTGTTATAAGGGAGCCAATTAGCACCAGCCAGTCACATCATGCCTTCCCTCCTGTGAGCTGGAACTGACCAATTACACTTGGTGTGGTGTCCGTCGTTAGGTGCTGAAGGCTACCTCCCTACTGCGGACGGCTTGGATTTTAGAAGTCCAATCCGGGGTCCGGAGCTGATGCAGGAGGTTGGGTACTCCAGGAAGATGGATTTAAGATTTCCTCAGTGCAGTGTCCGGTGGGTTCTGTCCACCATCAGGGCTGTTGGAACTCAGGGGAAGGAGAGAGCACCTGGTCCAGAGCAGTCTTGGAGGACTTCCAAGAGGGGGTGTGGAAGAAGGCGTTTGAGGCCCAGCATTGGTGCCCTTTTCCCCAGTCAATGGGCCCTCTTCAGACCCCTGACAGCAGCCTCAGCAGTCTCATCCTGGCAGTGCTGGGGATACCTCCCTGCCCCTCTGCCAGCCCTGGCGCTGTCCTGGTCCCTGGGCTGCACCCTGCTCTAGGGCCCTTCTCAGCTCACACACCCAGGGCTCATGTGGGGTGTTGACATCTGTATTACCCTAGGCCTGAGTCATGGCCTAAATGCCCTTCCTTGGCTCCAGGGGCTAGGGATGGAGGGGGCCCAAGAAATGCCATGGAGTCAGAGAGAAGGGGAGGGTGACTTAGGTGGGGAGCACTGTGTGAGTGAGTGAAGGCTTGGAGATGTGTGAAAGAGTATGCATGTGTCTCTGCCTGTATACACATGTGTGCACAGGTTGGTGCTTCCATGCACATGCCTGGGCATACATGTGCATGTGTGTAAAACACTGAAAAGGACATTAGCAACTTCATTTTTTGGACTTGTGTGTTTTCTTAACCCATGAGAAGCCTGGTGACTTAGGTTCCCTGCGTGCCCAAGCCCCTGACCCCTGTGCCCAGCCAGCCCCCACCCATCCAATGTAGCAACTTCTTGATGAAAAATATCGATGAGTCTAGCAGAGCCGGCATCACCTCCAAATGGAAAAAACCCAATCCAATCCATCATTCATTCCCACCACCAGGCCACTGGCAGCCCACCTGCCACCCAGTTTTACCTCTTCTGGGCCCTGAGGCCCAGGGCTCACAAAGAACATCAATCAAAAGGGCCCACTGAGGAGGGAGGGTGAATGCAATCAGCGCCCCTCTGCCCCAGGCTCCTGGGGTTGCTCCTCGGAATGGCCTGTGTCCTCATCTGTTCTCAGGCCGGTTCAGTCTGGATGGAACCCATGTCCTCTCCTATTGAAGGGCCTGCCTGTGTTCCCTGGGCTGCAATGAAGGTCAGCTCCCTGACCTGGACAGCAGGAGGAGGCCTGGTCAGGGTTCTGCCTGCCCTAAGCCTTGGTTTCTACATCTGTAAAGAGGAGACCACAATCCCTGGGGCTCCGATGAGGGGGATGGGCAGGGCTCCATGAAGTGGGAGCTGCTGAGCCTACACTGCACTGGGGTCACTGGGGCCTGAGTCAGCGGGAGCGCCTAAGGCCGTTAGCTGGAGGTGGCGCATGTTCGGCCCACAGGGTACTTTAATAAGTGGCCAATTAGTGGAAAAATGGGCAGTTTCTGAAGGAAGGCTGCCTTTGGCTTCTCTTGAAAAATCGGCAGGAGCTTTTAAGCAGGATCTGCACTCCCTTGACCCTTCCTCAGCAGGCCCATTTCTGGTTACCAGCCTGAGCCCTGACCCTTGGGGTGGTGACCCCTGACCTTCTCACAAAAAGTTGGTTTTTCAGAAGGGGTCTTCACCAGTAGGCCATACAAAGGACTGGCCTGCATTCAGTTGGAAGAGCAGGGCACAGCTGCCTCCTGGACCCCAGTGCACTCCCTCTGTGCTCCCCACCCTGCAGCCCCAGTAGCACTCTGGGTGCCTGGTCGCCTGCCAGGCAGGAGACAAGGAAGGAGCTGCGCCTCGGCTGTGACTGCTTCTCCTCCTCCATTGCCTTGACCTTTGCCCACATGGCATGTTTTCCAAGACCCAGGAAGCCAGCTGTGCAAGTTCTCTCAGAGTAGATGTTGGCTAGGCCAGATATTCCTTCTACCTCCCACCCCATCACTCAGTGAGGCTCATGTGTACTCAGACAATGCTTTGTGCTGTGGCCAGCTCTGTGGGAGCAATCACATGGGACAGCTGCTCTTATCAGACTGGAAAAGGGGCAATCTGGAGCTCCTGATCTACCCCTCCTAAGCTGTGTGACCTTGGGAAAATAACTTACCCTCTCTGAGCCTGTTCCCTCACTTGTTAAAACACCAACTTCCATAGGTTGTCATAAGGATCAAATGGGATCACATGTAAGGGAGTTGACTGGCAAGGTCAGGCACACAGTAGGTACTAAATAAATGTTTGCTGAAAGGAGAACTTGTGGGTTCTCAAACCTGGCAGTAGAGCCTGCATAGTTGCTCTGCAATGAAGTCTGACAGGGTCCTGTGGCTGGCTGGTGCTGGATATGACAAGAGTAATAAGAGGCCTCTACCTGAGACCTTGTCCCTTCCAAGCTGGGGTAACTGGAAAAGTGTGGGAGGTGGAAGCTAAGGGTAGAGGTGTAGCATCTTCTTTCCCCATCCCCCATTCTCATATTGGGGACACAGCCCTTTCTCTATGAGCAAGGTTCCTTCCTTAAGTGGGGAGGACCTCTGCCATCTTCAATCACTGCAGTCTGGCTGCCCAGTTTCCTACTGAGATGGGGAGCATGGGGGCCCAGAGAGGCAGGGTTTGCAGGACCCTCAGATCAACTGGTCCTGAAGTTACCTCATGGGGTTTCCCCATCAGGACTTGTGAATGGTGGGTGTGGGGACTGAGGAAGACCCTCAACAGACTCTTACCCAGTTTTAACTTGAAAGCACAGACAGGATGAGGATATCTCAGGCCCCCCAAGTGGGGCCTTTAGAACTGAGGGTCCTGAGCAGCCCCTGAGGGCCCGTCTCCTCCTTGCCCTAAATGTTGCCCTCTGGCCATCTTCTGAACACAGCACTGGAGACGGCTGCCTTCTCCACGGGTGTGCTTTTTGGAGCCACAAGCTGGAGGTGCACATCTCGGTGTGGCTGCTGTCCCAGAGGCGGGGGGCTGCCCAGGGAAAATGATGGTAACGGAGGTGATAATGGCAGATGCTGACATTTCCTGAGCCCCTGGCTGAACATCTTCTGCAACACTCACCCAGTTCCAGGCTACAGCCCATCTTATTGAGCCACATCCTTTCCATGAACCCTAGGTTGGGAATGGAGTCACCCACCACAGGAAGGAAGGAGAGATGCGTTAATTCATGAACTTCGCAGGACCCTCTGTGGTGGTGGTGAATCTAAGAATGGCTCCCTATGTGTGCGTAGGGTAATAGCCCATGTCCAAACGCCAATTTAAGTCCCTGGTTTTGAAGAACGTGTCCAGGGAACCAACTCACTTTTGGAGGCTCCAGGGAGGAGATATATTTCAGGACCCTGGAGAGTACCCCAAATCCTCCCATGGTGGGTATAATGAGGAGTTGGGCTTTTCAGAACTGGTTCATCCTGGGACATCATCATCAGGGGTAGGTCCCTGGGGCTTAGGGTCCCGGTAACACGAGTTCCCGTCACTCATCAGTCAGTGTCTCCTGTTTCCACGGGGCCTGACTGCCTGCAGCTGTGTCTTCTGGAACAGAGGCAAACACAGGGGCAGCCCGGTTTGCTTCTGTGTCCTGAGTCTGCAGAGACACAAGTGTCTCACTTTTTGCACCCTCAAGAGCGTGTGCTGTGAGCTGAATCGACCCGTCCTGGTGGCTCTGGCATGGGGGCAGCACTTGGCTGCTTCATCAGGCAGCATGGCGCACGGTTATTTGCGGACTCTGCAGTCTCACTGCTTGAAATTGAATCTTGGCTCTGCCTCTCCCAAGCTGTATGAAATGGATTATGTAACTTAACTTATACATATCTATGCTTCAGTTTCCTTATCTGTAAAATGGGGGTAAAGCACCTAGTTTACAGGATGTTGAGAATTAAACATAAAGGCACTTGAAGCAGTTCCTGGCATGAGTGCAGTAACAATGTTATTATTACTTTTTAATCCCAAGTATTTCTGCACCAGCTCTGATGCCCCAGTTCTCCCCATGGTGTCTCCAGCCTTGCTTCCAGGGTCAGACTGGGAAGAGGCAGGCGTTCCCTGCGGGGGTACCTGCAGAGCTGTCTGAGGAAGCATTGGTTTGGGAACTGAGAGGCCCTAGTGCCCTGGGCCAGGGGCTCTGGGACCTGAGGGGAGGTTGGGCCTTGGCACCGGCCTCCTCTCTGCTCCTCCTTCAGAGTGGTTCCAAGTCAGAAAGGCCCAAGCTCACATCTTGGCTCTGAGGCTCAAAAGCAATGGCCTTGGCGAGTCATTGTTAGCCTCTTGGAGTCTCATCTGTGTAAAGACAGAAAAATACCTTCGACGTGGTTGTTCAGAGGATGAGAGGAGGAAATATAGGCAGAGGTCAAGCACACACACTGTAAGTAAGGTGGTGGCTGTGACACGGCTGTCCTCCTGGCGCTGTTTAATCGTGGGCCCTGCTGACTCTCCTTCCTCTCCCTGTGGATGAGGTTCTCACCCCTTCTCCTTGACTTCCTGGCTTGGTCCAATCCAGAGGATGGGGGACCTTCGGAGTTGGCCCATCTGGACCCAAACCTCAGACACAGAAGCTTTTAAAAAATAAGAGTAGGTTCTGGCCTCTGGCGGGTCCACTTCCTGTGGCCTCGCCCCTTCTCTGTGCTTTGCCTTTGCCTTAATGCTCTGGGTTTCTAGACAACTCCTTTGTCCCATAGCTCTGGGCAGACACCCTTCTCCACCCTTAGCTTTGCCCCATTCCAGTAACAAGTGATGAAATATTTATTTTATTAACAGCTCAGATTTGACAAGCATGAACTGGGAGGTGGGTTCTAGGCCTTATCACATAAGTTATCTCATTTATAATTAGCATTTAATTAGCATCTATTTTGTATCTGGCATTGTAGGAAGCACTTTAAATATCTTTTCTTATTTAATCACCCAACAGTCTCTAGAGATAGCTATTATTACTAATTTTATTTTGCAGGGGAGGAAACTGAGGCCCGCAGGGTCTGAGTGATGTTTGGGTCACCTGGTGGGGACCTTGGAGATGCAGGGGGGAAGGCTGTGAAGCCCGCAGGGTGCTCAATAAGAAGTGACAGCCCTGTCCACTCTGGGTCCCCTTGCCAGGACCCCTAACCGGGAGCACTCCCCTTCCTTCCCTCTCTCCTACCCTTGTCCCAGCTCTTCTGATGGCCAGGAATGCATTAATTTGCATTTGATGCAGGGGCAATGGTGGGATTCCAGGCACTGTGGTGGCTGGGTGGGGCACAGAGAATAGCCATTAGCTCGGATCATGGCTAAGGCCCCTTCCTGCTTGCTCTTGCTGCCACGTCCAAGGAGGACTCCAGGGGCTGGGCTGTGGAGTCGCCATGAAGTGATGTCTGCTTTTATGAGCTCTCACTAGTGGATTATTCATTCTGCTTGGGGACTCAATCACAGCCCCAGCGCCTCACTCATCCCCTGCAGCCTCTCTGGGCCCGGTGTGTGTGGGAAAGGGGGCTGGGACTTCAGGGGCTCAGGCTCCTTTCTGCCACTGTCACAGGGCCTGGCCTTGACTACGACCTCTCTGAGATGCCCACATGGGCTGCAGAGGAGACCTGGTTTCCCAGTGTGGCTCTGTTATGGGCAGTTCACCTTTGGGCCCAGGGCAGATCTCTGTCCCTCTCTGGGCTTCAGTGTCCTCATCTGTAAAATGGGAGAATAGGACTAGCTGATCTCAGAAGGCTCCCCCAGCCCTGCAAGACACCCCAGTAAATACCATGGAGAACGTCTCTCCCCTCTGCCAGCCCCACCAGACGGTATGGAGTGGAGGGTTGTAGCAGAGGACCTGGCACAGGGTAGGATGTGGGGATGACGCAGGAGGAGCAGTTCCTAGCTCTCTGGCTTGAACAAAGGTTGATTACAGTGTTGTTTACTGAGATAGGGAAGAAAAAAAAGCAAGAGTAGGTTTGCGGGGAAAGATGAGTTCAGTTTTGGATGGATTTGAGGTGCTCAAGGGGTGGGCCTAAGCAGCCAGTATGGAGGTGAGTGTGGATTTGCACCAGGAATATCTGTATCAAAGGACATGTTCTCTCTAGCACACCAGCCTGTGCAGTGTGCAGTGTAGAGTTGAGCTACTGAGGAGGGGCCAGAGAGGGCTCGTGTTCATTGCAGGGCCAGCAGCTGGGAATAGTAGCAGCTGGGAGAAAAGAAAGCTGACTCAGGGAGGGCTTCCTGGAGGAGGCCGTTGCATGCTGTGCTCTGTACATACCAAGAGAGGGTGAAGTCTGAAGGGGAACAGGAAAGCAGCACAGTCAGAAGGGTCCTTGAAGGCCATGCTCAGCAAGAATATATGAGTTGTCCAAGGTCACACAGCTAATAAGTGACAGAGCTAGGATCACCACTAAGTCTGCTTCACTCCACAGTCTCTGTTTTCAACCCCACAGGATAATGCTCTAGGGGCAAGAGGCCTGGTGGGAGGAGAGAGGAGGGCCGGCAGCTACAGACTGCGATGGGCTTAGTCTCTCCCAATTCAGACCAACTTTCCCCACCCCGTATGTGGTCAGATTCCAAACCAACAGAGACAGCTGAGTTTTGACACGTAAAGTCATAGAATATGAGACTTGGGATTGCTCTGGGTTTTTTCTTTTTTTTGAGGGCAGTGTCACTGGCACTCATATGTGGGACTCGAACCGGGGCCGCTGGCTTCCCAAGCCAGTGCTTAACCACTGAGCCACTCGGCTGGCCCTGGATTGCTCTAGTTTTAAGAGAGTTGTGACTCTAGGTACGAGGTGGCCTAGCTAACTACTTAGCACCTGTGGATGAGGTGCACCCAGGCTCTCCCTTGCTCCTCAAACTGGTCTGTCACTACGCCCGAGTCCGTTAGTGCACCCAGACTTTGGAACAGACTTGGCCTGACTGGTCCCCCCCAGGAGGGACCACCTCTTTGGGTCCTCCCATTTCACACAGAGGGGACTCACCAGACACTTTCTCCTGGGCGGAAAGGGCGGGGCCCCTTCCTCCAGGCTTTGCAGAGGGCCAGTCTGCCACGCCAGGGCCTGGCTCTCCAGACAGAAGGGCAGGGAGCCGCTGGGCACACCAAGCCGCAACGGCCTGAGCAGTGCTGATTGCCAGCAGTGCAGTGAGTTGGCAGTGTCAAATGGGGTGCTCTACTCTCCGTGCAAATTAAAAATTAAAATTAATCAAACACTCAAATTGATTTCCTTCCCGTCTGTTTGCTCTGCTGTGCCAGTCAGATGCCTGCCTGCCAGCCCAGCCTAGTACAGCCCAGCTTCACGCCAGGGCCGGGCAGCTCAGGCTGCTGCACTGGTCTCTGTGACAGGTCTGGGGAAGCCGCAGGTGCCTCATTCCAGCCTTGGGAAATTGGGAAGGGTCGATTCGGCCAGGTCCCCAAGCCCAAGCCCCAGTACTGGGCTTGGAAAGGGGGCAGACGGGAGGAGATACCACTCTGATGCAAAGGAAACACCTGTGCTAGGCTGGGAGGCAGAGCCCTAGGGAGTATGTGTGGAGTCATCACTAAATGACATTGTGAGCCGGGGCGCATCTTATCCCTTTGAGCTGTTTCCTCATCCGTAGAATGAGGAGAGAGAGGCAGATGAGTTAGTCCCTCCTGGCTCTAGCAATGGCCTATGGGTAGACTGGCTTTCCTTGGGGTCTGACTACTACCTCGTCCACCTCCACCCCACCTCAGCCAGCCAGGGGTCCTAGCCTCCTCCCTCTCCAGTCAGGCCCTGACCTGCCCCTTATCAGCTGTGCAGCAGTGGGCAAGACACTTAACATCTGAGCCTCAATTTCCTTATGGGTAAAATGGGGGTGATGACACCAGTGTGTGGAAGGAGATTAGGTTGCAAGAGGTTTAGTGGGAGGGCTGGCCGAGTGGCGCGGTGGTTAGCCCCGGTTCGGTCCCACATATGAGGGCCCGTAATACTGCTCTCAAAAAAAAAAAAAAAAAAAGAGGTTTAGTGGGATCAGTAGCATGGGGTGAGGGGTGAGGGAGACGCAGGATGGGGTGGAGAGAGAAGGGGGGCTGTGATAGGTTGGGACCTGAGCATCCTTGGAGGGTTGTTCTGAGTTGGGGCAAGAAGGATGGGCCTTGCCTTTGTCCCCTGCTTTGACTAGCCTTGGATGCAGTGCCCATGGGAGGGTAAGGCCTGGGGCCAGGCGCACCTATCTCTTCATTGAGGGAAGGTACTCACCTGTGGCCTGGCAGCTCACCATCTCCAGCAGAGGGAGGAGTGCCCCCACCTGCAGGGCTCCAGGTGGTGTGCCAAGGCTCCCCCTATGCACTGCAGACAATCCAGGGAGGCTGGTGTGAGGGCTTTCTGGAACAAGGTCATGGAGCCTGGTGGGAGCCAGCTCCCAGGAAGCAGCAGTCACTGCTGAAAAGGCCTTGGGGCCCTCCTTTCCTGCCTTCACACCCAGGCACCTCCCAAGTGCCGCCTCTTAATTCTTTTTAAAAAAAAATTAATTAAATTATTTTTTATTAAAGTTTATTGGGGTGATAATTGTTAGTACTGCCTCTTAATTCTTAGGTATCTATCCTTGGACCCTCTACCCCCCTGCACCTCCTCAGTTGGGTGACCCCAACAGCCTCCTCTTCAAGCTCCATCTCCAGTTTCACCAGTCCAATCCATCCTCCTCACAGGAGCCAGAGGGAGTATGCACAAATTTGGATTAAGCATCTGTTTCCCTTAAACCCTTCAAAGTCCAATCATCCTCTATGGTACTCATGGATCTCGGTGACCTGGCCCCCTGCCCTGCCACCTCCCCCCAGCACATCCTGTTCACCACCCTGCTTCTCCCTCAGTAGTGTGTGTGGTGACTCAGGCCAGCCCCTCCTCTCTGAAGCCTGTTTCTCATCTGTAAATGGGACCCATAAGCCCATCTCTTCCTGGTGGCACCCATGAGGGTGATGCAGTCCTCTTGGGGAGGTGTGCCTTGTCTTTGAGGGGGGGGTGGGTAGCTGGCTAAGGTTTTCCAAGGGGGAGGTTTTGTAAGAACTGCTGGTGTGTCTGTTTCACCCAGGAGGATGCTTGACAAGGGAGCAGTGCCCCTGAGGTTACACCAAGTATCCCGGTTTCTTTCATCCCCTTTCCTGCCCAGGGAGACTGTGGGAGGAAAGAAGTATTCCCTAGTACAGATGGGAAAACCAAAGGTCCAAGGATCCAGTTCAGCTCTTATAGGCCTGCAGACTCCCTGACATCTGATGGGGTAGCAGTGAGTGAGGGTGCTGAGTGGTGGTAGTATGTCCATTTCAAATGCCACTATCTTTTGCCTCAAACCTCCAGGGCTAAATCCCCAAACTCCTTGTGGGGTTCATTAGAACCTGTTCTGAACCCATGTCACCTGCAATCCCATCTCTAATTCCCTCTCTTCCTGCTCTGGCCACATGGGCTTTCCTCCTTCCTCTTACCACAGGGCATTTGCACATGTAGTCCATCGCTCTGAAGCTCCCTACTTCTCCAAGTTAATGTCTGCCCAAACTTATGGTGCTAGGTCAACTGTCACATCCTGCAGGAAGCCTTTCCTGACTCCCAAGAACAGAACAAACCTGGACCTAACAGCCCCACAGCTCCTCATAGCATTTGTCCCAGTTGTAATTTTACATTTCTTTAATGATGGTTTGATGTGTTTCTTCCTCTGGACTCTAAGTCCTCTGGTGTGTATTCCCCACACCTGACACAGTGCCTGGCATGGAGTAGATCCTTAATAAATGTTCATCGAAAGAATGAAGAACAATGGTTCTCAGTTCAAATCCTGGAACCATACACTGAACCTTGTTTTTCCCTTCTCTGAACTGGAAGTGGTAACACCAGGGTTAGTGTGAGATGAACCAATGAACGAAAACTGCTGACACATAGTAGTTTAAGAGTAAAGAGGAGGAGGGCTGGCCGAGTGGCGCATTGGTTAAGAGCTGGTTTTGGGATGCCAGCGGCCCCGGTTCGGATCCCACATATGAGGGCCAGTGATACTGTCCTTACAGCTAACAGCTCCACCTGGAGCTGGGCTGTGCGAGCCCCGGCAATGGTGTAGGCTGCAGTCCCTGCTGCAGTGGGTGGCCAGCAGCCAGCGTGAGTGGCTGGCAGCCAGTGTGAACTGCCAATAGCCACTGTGAGCGACCATCCAGAGGCCGGCGACCGATCTGCCTCATCTGGGAAGAGAGCAATGACGATATCAACATGGGCCAGTGAAGCAACATCCTCCGCAACTAGACTGAAGAACAAAAAGACAGCAACTTGTTTGTTCCCCTTCCCTGATTCCCCAATGCTGTTCCCCTCCCCCAATTCCCCAATAAAATCATTAAAAAAAAAGAGTAAAAAGGAGGAGGACATTGAAGTAGGCAGAGGATAGTCAAGGAAGGCTGTTTAGGGATGAAAGGGGGCTGGCCGAGTGGCGTGGTGGTTAAGCGCTGGCTTGGGACGCCAGCGGCCCCCGTTTGGGTCCCACATATGAGGGCCAGTGACACTGCTTTCAAGGAAAAAAAAAAAAGGGTTGAAAGGATTTGAGAGGTGAATGGGTTATGGAAAGCCAAGTGGTGGTGGGGACAGGTGGGGAAAGACTTGGAGGTGGGGAGATGGGATGAGAGATAGCAAGGAGATAGCCTGGCTGGGTGGGGCATTTCTCTGAATGCTTGATGATCCTGTTTGCTTTTTAGCCTGACCCAGGAAGCCAGGCTTTGGCTGAGAAGACAGGCAGGAAATGCCCACTATCTCCTGGGATTCCATGTGGGCCACTCAGCCCCAGGCTGGACCTGGCTTGGTGACTGGGTCTGGGACATTAGCCTCTGGAAATGGCTGAAAATGGCAGAGGGTCCCCTGGCAGGCCTCTACAGGGGCACTGACCCAGCCCTTGTGGCAGGAAGCAGCCAGCTCTTGGCTTCTGGTGAAGGGGCTCCTTCCTGGAGCTGCCCATACCCGCCCGGCCCCTGGCCCCCAGGCTCCCAGCTGCTGCTCTGGCAGTGGAGAGTGGTTCCTCCAAGTGGTCCTGTTCATCATTCATGCTTTGCCTCTGTGTAAAGCCTGCTGGGAGGCAGAGATGGCAATAGCTCCTCACCCTAGCACAAGGGCAAGACACAAGGGGGTCCGAAGGGGACCTTTGTACCTGCTTGGCCCTGTGCACAGTGGCTGCATAGAGAGCCAAGGCCTGGACCTGCTGAGGGAAAATAAATGACAGACTTACATTCATTGCCCCTGTAGTGCACACAAGCTTGCCCATACTTGGAAAGGAACTTGAGGCTAAGAGAGGGTGTACTATGTATCTGAGGTTGCACAGAAAAGCTGGAAGCATAAATTCCCAAGTGCAGACACAAAGGCTGTGTGGCTCCCAGAGCAGGAGAGGGGGAGAAATGGGTGGGGATGTAGACTGGAACTGCTGCTCTGCTTGGATGTCAGGGACTTTGGGGAAAGGCTGTTTGTCTCTGTTTGACTTCCCTAGGTCCCACCTGGGAGCCCTGGGGAGACTCCTCAGGAGGTGTGTTGAGCCAGAACAGGCGAGAGCCATGAGCTCATCTCTCTCCAGGCTCCCAGGAAGTCTGGGAGGAAGGCAGAAAAAAAATGGACAAGCAAGGAGGGAGCAGGGAGACAGTAAGGGCCTTTGGGATGACCCACAAAGTCAAATGTAGATGTAGGGAAGGGAAATGCCACTTGCTGAATACCTACTGTTTGCTGGGTCATTCTTGTGCATTATTCCTTATGAATCCTTCACCAACCCCTCAGTGGCTATTTCCACTGTACAAAGGAGGACACTAAAGCTGGAATTGGCCCTGGTATGCCTGACACCAAAGTCTGGGGTCTTCACAGGGCACCTTGATACGTGGGTGCTCAAGTCTGGCCCTTCCTGGACTCATTCCTGCCACAGCAAATGGCGGGGGATGGGGGGGGGCTTCTCCCACTTCCAGCTCTGGTCAGCAGGGGGAGACTGTGCTGCATTTGGCTGCAGAGATGGGGAGCTGAGGTTGGGACCGGGCCTCTGGGAGAGGAGGCCTCTTTCAAAAGCTCCTGGATTTGGGGAGCCCTCAGCCATGCCTCTGTGATGGCAGAAAGATGGAGAGGGCTTCTGCCTAGAATTGCAAAGGGGCAGCCCCACTGCTGCCCCAGAACAAAGTTGAAACTCCTCAATTCAAGGCTCTCACAGCTTCTCTTCCCCATCCTTCCGTTTCCCACTTCCAGGTCTCTGCACATACTCCTCTTGGCATGGGATGCCCTTTATGTGCCTTTTTGTCTGGCCAAGTCCTACTCATTCTTCAAGCCCTGCCTTCAATGTCACCTCCTCCAGGAGCTCTCCTGGACCTCCTCCTTCCCCAAAGTTCCATCACACCTCCTGCTCTCTCATTTTTCGAGGGTGGGAATGTGTCTAAATTATCTGTGTGGTCCTAGTACCTAGCACAGGACAGGGCATGTAATAGATGCTTAGTGAATAAACAGACAAAGGGTCTGTCTGGGGTGGGAGTAAGAATGGGGCACCAGGAAGATGCAATGCTCATGTACCAGCCCCATCCAGGATAAGGCTGAAAAGGAGTCTAGGGGTACACTTTACTTCCCAGGGGTGTCATGAGGATCTAGGGAGATCTTGGATGTCAAGGAGCTCTGTAAACTGTAGTGTGCTGTCCCTGGTAGGTCCCTGTACATCTCAACTTTGCCTTGTTCCACTGATGAGGAGGATGGAGAAGGAAGGTTATAGAATGAGAGAGGGGGCAGACCAGGCCTGGTGAGGGTGGGGTGGTGGTGGCCTCAGCACCCAGAAGCAAGGAGTGGGTGGGATTAGGAGGGCTGAGGGCATGACTTGGCTCTCCCTTTCCTATGGTATCTAACACCATCAGAGGTGGAACATGGCCCCAGAGATGACGAAAGTCAATATCCTTCCAAGGAAGGGTAAACTGAGGCTCACAGAGAGGCAGCCATTTGTCCAAGGTCACACAGCAGGAATGGGAGGTCACCCTGCCCTGTCCTCCCAGCATGACAGTTGTCCTTACCCTAGGCTCAGATTCTGACAGCTGCTTTTCTGATATCTCCTCCCTGGCCCCGCGATCTCAGCGCCCAGCCTGCACTGCCCCCACACCCCCAGTCGACCCCTAGGCTTAGCAGCCAGCAAGCCCTGAGCGCCCCCTGGATGGCGTGGTCTGGGCAGCTTCCGACCGCCCTTCTCCTTGACTCACCTCCAGCCGGGAATGGCCCGGCTCAACGACCGCGGACAGGGCGCCGTCCGCACAGCGCCACAACCCCAGACTGTCCCGGCGCGACGAGGCCGCACTCCTCGGTGACCCCGGGTGGGGCAGGTCGAGCCCACTGCGCTATCCCTTTAAGCCCAGGCGAGATGGGAGCTGTCAGCGACAACCGAGGCTAGTGCGGGACCTTGCTGCCCGTCAGGCCGGAGCGAGGAGCCGCAAAGCGCGAGTGGAGAGCGGAGGGGCCGGCGGGGCCGGGGCACAGCGGGCACCCTCGCCGCCCACTGCGCGCTCCAACCCTGGGCTGGGCGAGCTGCGGGCGGCACCCAAAGTAATGCGGAGAATGTGAGAGGCAGCGCAGGTAGACCGGTAGCAGAGGGCACGGGAGAGGGCGGCGGCAATGTAGCGGGAGAGAAACCGGGAGAGACGGCGGAACAGATTCTGGGGGAGAGGGGTCGGGGGTAGATAAGGAAAAAGGAGAGGAGGTAAAGAAGGGGCAGTGACAGAAGAGGGGAAAGGAAGGAGCGGGAGAGCACGCGGCTGCGGGAAGTGGCGAGGGGGGGCGGTGAGGAGGGAGCCGGCGCCTGTGGGTGCGAGCGCCGGCAGCCCAAGTTGGGCGCCCCGGCCGGGGTTCAGGCTGGCAGGGTGGCCGCGGCCCGGCGGGGCATGGTGGCGCAACAGGGATGCCCGAGGGGTCCCCTTTGGGAACCCCAGGGGACCTGAGACGAGGCCAGCCCGGAAGGGGACGCTACGGGCCGCGCCCTGGGGACTTCGGGGGGCTGGGACCCCCGGCTCTTTGTGATTGCCCCAGGAGGGCGAGTGGGGCGTGCAGAGCCGGGGTGCGGGGGAGGGGTGCACGCGCGCGAGAGTGTGAGCGCCCCGGAGGGTGGGAGCGCGCGTTAGGGATTCTGCTAGCATCGCAGTGTGGAGGGCAGGAGGCAGGAGCGGGCGCGCAGGAGAGCGCGGGGCCCTCCCGTGCACACGCGTGTGCGCGCGCGCGCACATACACGCCCTCCCTGCTCACTGCTGCTGCCACCATCTCGGAGCCGAGCCCTGCCGAGCGGGAAGCGGAGCCGGAGCGGGAAGCGGAGCGGAGGCGAGCCGGGGATGCGGCCCTGGAGCGGAAATGCGCGCGGAGTGCGCGCCCGGAACGGTGAGTGTGGCCAGGCCGGGGCGCTGCGGCGAGGCCGGGATCGAAGGACGCAGGCCGGGAGCTGTGGTGTCTGCCCGCCGGCGCGCCGCGTGCGCGGCCTCTGATTGGGCGGGAGTCTCGGGTAGCGGGTGGGGGTTGGGAGTTGGGTGCGCGCCCGTGGTGCGTACACGCGCGGAGCGGGGAGGGGCGCGCCCGGCACCCCAGTCGGTGACCGCGCGCCCACCCGCTGCGCGGCCCCGCCTAACCCTGCCAGCCGCCAGAACCCCCGCGACTTGGAGCAACTTTGTGTGTGCGATGCGAGGATGGAAGCACTTTAATGATGGCACTTCGGCCTTTCTTTCCTGAGGAGAGAGCGCGAGGGAGGAATGGGGAGGGGCGCGGGTTGTGCTGCCCGGTGGACGGAGGGATGCGTCTCAACCACGCCATCTGTACTACGACCGGCTCTCGGGGACATCTGTCCAGCCCTGCGGCGGCCGTGCTGGAGTCGCTCCGGGCGGACTCCTGTGAAGCCCTGCCAGGGTTGGGCGGGATCCCTCGACGATAGCTTCCAGGTCCGGGGGCCGCAAGGCCGTCTGCAGCCAGGCTGAGGACACGAGGCTTGAGGTGGGGGAGTGGGGAGACGTGACTAGTGTTTATGTGTGTGTGTGTGTCTCCGCGCCTTCCGCTCCGTGGGACTGGCAGCTGGAAGAAGGAAATTGCCCAGAATGTACAGAGCTTCCCAGAGGCTGGGGATTAGAAAGGACACCCCTACGCTCCCCAGGCCTGGTGTCCTGCCATCACTGCTTTGCTTGGGGCCATGCTTTTTCGTGCCTCACTCTGTATGATGAGGTTGTGGCTGTGCTGTGTCCCCAACCCCCATTCCTGAGTCTTCTTTCATACTCCTTTCCTGTGCTGGCTGCCTCAGGGAACTTCCTAGGACCTCCTTCCCCCAAATGACAATTGTGCCCCTGGTGTAGAAAATGAGATGGGGAGATGTGTTCCAGGATCATGTCCTTCACAGGGAGGGAACCCTGTGTCCCCAGGAGTAAGAGGCTCCAGGAAGGGTCAGAGGTCAGGCCTCCTGCATGCCCCTCCACTTTATCAAATCCTCCTTGCTTCTAGGTCAGGTTCTTCCTCCTCTAGGAAGCCTTCTCTGATTGCTCCTGAATCCTTGCGTCCAGCTTGGGCTTCTGGGTTGGAGCAGCTGGCTTCCTCAGCAGCCCTTGTCCATATGCCCTCTTTCTTGGCACTCAGCCTATCAGCCTGTGAGGTCAGAAGTCTTGTTGGAGGTGCTGGGTGGAGGGATGTAATGCTGTATTATTCAGTATCTACCTGGGTCTCTAGGGTATGGTAATATGTTGTTTGATTCGCTTTCAGGCTTAAAGCTTACTTCCACTTCCATTTTCCCTCTGGAATCTCTCAGCCACCTTGTCAGAATGCAGGGTCTATGGCATGCTTCCTCTCCATCTGACAGAGGAGATGGAGTTAAGAGAACCCCAGTCTCAGTGTAGCCCCTTCCTGTGAAGGTATCCTTTAACCCTGGTCTTTGGCAAGGTGGGGAGGGGGCAAAGAGGGCACCCAGCCCTCTTTATTGACCTGGCACTAGGGCTCTGGGTGCCTGCGGCTGGAGGGTCTCCCCAGGGCAGCTATCCTGCTGCCTGTGACCAACATTCTCCCCAATGGAGGTGGGCACAGCCACTCCCAGCCTGATTCTCCCTGACTTGACTTCTGGTACCTCCTGACCCCAGCCTCATTAAATTTCCCTCCCTAGATTTGAGGCCAGTATCTGCCAGGAATCTGCATGATGGTTTGTAAATCCTCAGCACTGGGATGTCTGTTATTCTGGGGAACAGGGAGGTTTCCTCAACCCCAGCCTGACACTCTAGGCTAGGCCGTGGCGTTGTCCTCCTGTTTGGGCCTTGGAACCCTTCCCACTCTCCTGAGATCTCCATCCTGGAGCCAAAGAGCTCACCCTTAGGGGAAGGGGTTCCTCACAGAGTTCTAAATGTGCATTGGGGGGAAGGGGTCTGGTGACTTGAGACCACAGGAAGCAGAGGAGGCTAGAGTAGCTGTCAGCCCCAGCAGGCCTCTGTGACCCCTCCAGTCCTGATCGCAGCCCAGACTCATCCCCAGGGCCACGCAGGCCCTTGGAGGCCCCCTCTGGGGGGGTGGAGGGGAGAGCTCCTGCCCAGGAGTGACCGAAACTCCTCCTGGGGCAGCGGGATGGGCTGCGACTGCTGGACTTTGTGGTGGCTCCTTCAGCCTCTGCTGGCTTCACTCTCAGGCAGCCTCTTGCTGACTCAATCTTTCTTAGCTGCCCCCCCCCCACCTTGTCCCCTGGGGCTTCCTGAGCTCTGGACTTTTACCTCCTGAATGTTGATTGATGCTCTGATTGACACCCAGGTGGTAAGAGCATGGCCAGATGCCTCAGTGGCCCACCCGTCATCAAGACCTGCTTGGAACCCCTGCCCTGGTTCTTTTGCTCCCCCCTCCCAATTACAACTCCAGCAGGATGAGCCCTCCATCTGAGACCTCAAGCCATAGGGAGGGAGAGAGCAGGGCACCTGTTTGGCCCCTGGCCTGTGCTGTCAGGGATGAAAATCCCAACTAGGTGCTCCCAGCCCCCGCTGGCTGCCCTTTTAGATTGATAGCTACCCGTCCCTCAAACCTAAAGTAAGGGGTACTGTCTAGGGTGGCCTCTGTAATTTCCCTCTTAGCCAGGCCCTGACCCTCCCATGTTTATGTTTTAAATTATGAAAATATTACATTCTAACAAATTCAATGATGAGAAGTTGTTGAGTGGGCTGGGCCTTAGGACGTCTTGGGGGAGGAAAGTATCCCTGACCCCTCAGGCCTCCTTTTTGGAGGAAATGAGGGCAGGCCACCCTGGCCAATCAGAGTCTCTTCTCCTTACTGCCTGGAGCCCCTACTTCGGGCTCACTCCATTTTTAGGGTATCTCCTGGTTTGAGGCCTGGGCTGACTACTTGGGAGACTGCTGACAAGCATGGGCCCCTCCCTGGGTGGACTCTGAAAGGGGACACAGACACTGACCCGCAGCCTGTGTGAGGCAGAGTGGGCTGGGCAGCTGCCAGGTCGGGGAGTGATGGGCAAAGGACTGTCTCAGGTGGACTGGGGATCTGGTTCATTTGTACCTGCGCAGATATTCTTGCACTAGGTAGATGCTCAGTAAATGTGCTGAATAAGTGAATGAATGGAGAATGTGAATGAATCTCTCCAGGAGATTGCACAGCATTAGCAAAGGCACGGAGGTGGGAAGCAGCAGCCATGGGTGGAGCATGTTTGCAATGGAGTAGTTCACGCAGAGCAGGTTGGCACAGGGCGGAGGAGGACCTCAAGTGCCCGCCTGAGGAGTGTGGGCTGATTCTGTATTCAGGGGTTGCAGGGTTGAAGTTCTGGAGGGGCGCGATCAGATTTGCAATGGAAGCTGCTCCCTCTGGTGGTCGTGGGAGGGGTGACCAGGAGAGCCAGAGGGAGGGAAGCAGTGCTGAGGCTGCTCTGGGAATCCAGGCTGGTGATGAGGGCAATGGCAGGGACAGGCGCCTTCACCAGGATGGCCAAGGACTGTGCGTGGTTCCCCCTCCGATGGAGGATGGAGGCCACCACGCCCACCACTTGGGTATATGGCAGGTGTCCTGGAGTCTTAAGATGTAGCCTTTAGTATGGGCTTCCTAATGTCACACTTGAGCCTGTGGTCCCTCGGTCCTCAGTTTCTATGTCTGTAAAGTGTATTTGTTGCCCTGGAGAGCTGGAGTGAGTTTGGGTGGAAGTTTGGGACCTCAGATGTGATACAAAGGGAAAAGGTAGAGGGCTGGTCAGCACTGTTATTTGACGGAGAAGAGCTTGACCGACGGAGTCAGACCTTGCAGTGACTGTCACAAGGTCCGAAAGCAAGTTGGGGGCAGGGCTTTCCAGGCTTTCCCTGGGGCCTGCTGAGCGGGGTGAGGCGGTGGCTGGGGCCTCTGCACAGGACAACCTCAGGCAGTTTGCCTTGGCAGTCCAGCTGTCAGGGAGCATATGGGGCCATATGGTCACGTCAGGGGAGGCACCAGCTGCTGAAAGGGGAATAGCAGCTGCCACCCTGGCCTTCTGGATTTATGTAGGCACTGCCAGCCACCAGGGTCAGGGCTAGAGGAGGCCCAAATGGAACCTTGGTGTCCAGGTTGGTTTGGATGTGAAGGTTGGGCCTTGGCAGGTGGCTCAGTTCCAGCACCCATCTGCCAGGGCAGCTGGACAGGCGGCTTCCTGCCCAGGACTGATCCAATTAGCTGAAGACCAGCTGTGCCAGCCATCCTTACACCCCCCACTCAAGTCTGATGGCCCTGCTGGTCCACAGGCCATGGGGTGGCACATTGCATTTGATGCCAGGGTCTGGGCCTCAGTGGAGTATGTGTATAGGACAAGTGGCCTCAGCCAAGCACTGATTCCATAGTTTTAAGATTTGGGGGTATGGACATGGCCCCTTGAGTTAGCCTGTTGTGATCAAAAAGGCCTGCCTTTGGCTGCCATCTGGAAGTGGGTTGAATCCTGGCTCAGCCACCTCTGAGCTGGGTGAGCTCGGGCAAGTCACTTTACTTTTCTGAGCCTCAGTTTCCTCATGTGTATCTGGAAGAATGACACCTCCCCCATCGGGCTGTCATTCGCGTGCTTTGAAATGGTACCTGGGAAGCCTGGTGCACTGAAGAGGCTCGGTAAACGTTAGCGCGTAGCTCTCTGCGGGACAGGGCGGCAAGGCTTCTTGGAGTTTCAGTGTCCAGGCTGAAGTTTGGAGGAGCCTTGTTGTTATTTTCCAGGACAAATTTGCTTTATAATCGTCCATAAGTTTTTCCATGGCTTTCCTCATGTAGACCTCACACTAGTTCTGTAGAGTAGCCGAGAGCCCACCGCTCTGTTTCATAGGCGACGAAACTGGGAAGTGAGTCCCAGAGCTGCACGGGGAGCTGGGCGCAACCCCACCGCTGGACTCCTGACCCAGAACTCTTGCTCCATGGGTGTGCTCCCCAAACTTCCAGGGGTGGAGGCCTGTCTAGGCCAAGATTGGGGACTGCAGACGTTCCCCGCGCAGCCCTGTCTCTGTCGTAGGTGCAAGAGTAGGCTGTCATGGTGACAAGCGGCCAATCCCAGCAGGGTGGTGTGGGAGACCCTGTGAAGCAGCATTTGCAGCATTTCTAGGGCTGCCCAGCCCTGGGTAGGGGTGGGAGGGGTGCCAGGGAGTAGGGAGGAGTGAGCCTTCACCTCCTGGGCCGCCCTGGGCCATGCCAAGGCAAGCAGGGCTCAGCCTTCTGGTCAGGGTGGGAGGCCACTGGGCTCCGCCCCTGACTAGCTGGGTGACTTTGGCCAGGCCACTGTGTCCCTCTTTGAGCTTTAGCTTCCCTCTTTGTAAGCTGGAAATAATTATCTCCCTGCCTGCCTCACAAGGCTGTTCTTGAGGCTCTACTATAAATGTATATTTTTATGCAAACATGCTCTTCCACAGCTGGGAGTCCAGGAGTCCCCGGTCCTCCGTCTGATGAGCCTATAATCACAGCGATTCACTTGTTGGGTACTTCCTCTGGGCTGACTGTGCTGGCTGCTGCGGGGACGGAGAAGAGCAGCCCCCGCCCTCCTGGGGCGTGCAGACTGACATTAACTGTGGACTCCATGGCTTTGAACTGTGCGCCAAAACCATGCTGGCTGTCATGCTCCTGAGCTCAGGGCTCCCTTTGCCCCCCGGCTGGCCTCCACACCCCTAGGGCCTTCCATAGTCCCACCCTCTGGCCCTCTGCCCCAGCCATCCCCCTCCAGTGTGCCCCCAGGCTCCAGCCAAACACCATTCTCTTTCCCCTTCATCCTTCAGGGTTTCGCTGTGCTGTTCCCTCTACCTGGTTCCTTTCTCCATTGCTGCCTATGTGGATCTCACTCACTTTCCAACACTTGGCCCAAATGCCATATTTAAACACTCCCTGCCCCCCACCCCGTCACCCTAGCTGGAAGCAGCTGCTCCTTCCTGAGAACCGAGAGCAGCATATCTGCTTTACATTTAGCAAACATTTGCTGTGCGCCTACTGTGTGTGAGGCCTACTGTATTTGAGACTTGTGACACGTGGCGATTTGTGTCTCTTCATGGCCTGGGAATGCCTTGGTGGCAGGGACTGGGCTTATCCATCTTGGGTACCTGGCCCATCCAGGAACCTGGGGCCGGATGGGCTGATTCAGGGCATGTGGAATGTCCCTCAGGGTCCCTGTGGCCACTGACACTTCCTCTTCCTCCTTGGGCCCAGGACACCTGTCTGAGAAGCTCTGGAGTTATGGGCAGCTTTTGTGCCGAGGTGCTCACCACAGGCTGTCCCCGCCCCCAGTCTCTGGTCACACGTCTCTCTCCCTGATGAATAGCATGGCATCCAGCAATTAGCAATTGATTATTTGGTACTGGTAGCTCTTCCATTATCGACCAGCAGAGGCGGGCCTAGCCAGTGTTCATGTGGGTCAGCTAGACCTGGCTGGGCCATTGTAGCTGTGGCCATCTATTCCTGACCAGGAAGCTCCATAAAGAGGAGCCAGAGAAAAGGAGGTGCAGCCCACCTCTCTGACACGTGTTACCAGGGTTGGGATTGAGGGGTGGGGAGCAGGGGGATTGGGGCAGCGGGCAACTTTAGCTCCCTCCCACCTTGCTCTGTTCCCACTTTTCGTGTTCCGCTTCTAGTCTCTCCTGGTCCTGGGTCTCAGCTTTCCCATTTGTTAAATGGGGGTTTCAGTCTCTTTGTGGGTTAACACCAGGCATTTGAATGAGATAGCCAGGCAGTCACTGGTTTGTCATTGTTTCTGCTTAACCAGTGGGGGCATGATGAGGCTCAAAGAGGGTGGTGGCCATGTGAGGGTGAAGCCAGCATTGCAGCCACCAGCCCAGGGCTGCTCTGCAGGACAGGGAGATAGATGGTGGGCTGGAGGCGGGTCGGTCAGAAGACAACAGTTGCTTCACGAAACGCTGTATCTGGCTTCTAAATGTGGAGCTCGGACTCAGCGGAATCTGTGAAAAAGCAATTTCTAGGGAAACCACATAAAGGAGATGGCAGGGGGGATATTTAACCTACTTAAGAGACCCACTGCCTTTCAGACACGCCAGGAGGGTGGGGCACTGCTGGTGGGGCTCCTGGCTTACGTGGCCAACGCTGAGTTTTTTTAAAACAACTGTTTGTTAGGAACATTTTTGAACATACAGAAAGGTAGAGAGAATAGTATAGGAAACTCCCCTAGACCCCTTGCCTAGATTTAACAATTGTTGACATTTTGCCATATCTTATTTTTGCTGAGCTATTTTAAAGTAAATTATACACACCATGGCATTTTACCCCTAAATTTCAGCATCCATCTGTAAACAATAGGAGAAAATTTCTATCTAACCTCAAGTGGTCACATATTTTCTTTTCATTTTATCCTTGAGATGAGGAGACTGGGTCCTGAGGGGTGGCCTGTCTTGTCCACGGTCATGTAACAAAGAGGCCGAAGGGAGGAGAGGTGGGATCTAGCAGGCAGGCTACAGGTTTCTGCCCAGCACTGGCCGAGACGGGGGAGGGGAGGCCGGCAGTGAGTGGAGCCGGGCATGTGGCTGAGCAGGGTGCCCCTCGGGGAGGGTTTCTCTGGCTCAGGCTGGAGCTTCCACCTGGGATCAGAAAGCGACTGTCTTTTAGGTTAATCGTCTCTTCCTTTTGTTTGCTGTGGGGATTAATCAGGAACTGCAGTGTCAGGAAAATCTGAAACAACTTCTTGTTTACTATTTAATTTAGGAGAATGTTATCAGGCTCTGGCCATGCTGGGTGGGGGAGCCTCTTCTGGTAGAATCAGGGCCGCTCCCTCACCAGCCACATTGGGAGGCAGCACAGAAGGCAAGGGAGGGCTGGTCTGGTGGGAGGCCTTAGGATCCAGTCTGTACAGCCAGGGGTTCTGAGGAAATTGGGGGTGTTGGACGCTTGGGGCTGAGCCTGAGATCTGGACTGGGCCCGACACTGTAGTCTCATTGATGGGAAGTGAGGCACGGAGGATGAGCTCCTGGGCACTTGCAGAAAGCTGGAAGCTCTTGGTTGCCACCAGCCCTCCTGGGGAGCTGTCCTTTGCTCCTCTGCCCTGGCTGTCTCTTCCCTGGGGAAGCTTCATAGGGCGGTGTCTATTGCCAGCCTAAGGCAGGCAAAGGTTTCCCTGCACTTCCTTGTCTCTTTGGGGTCAGGGTGATCCTGCCCCCCCAGCACACACACCTGCTTGGGACTCCTTATTCTGTTCTTAGTGATTTGGGGGCATCTATTGACTCTGCAGGGGTCACAGAGGTCATGGGGCTGGGAATGGCCTTCTTTGCTCTCATCTCAGCCCCCACAATGAGGAGAGTCCTGATTAGGCTAGACTTACTGTTGAGCTTGTTTCTCTAGGACAGGATTGGGGGCAGAGGGTGGGAAAGGCCCCTGGGAGAAAGGCAACCGCCTTTGTTTTTTTTTTTTAAGGTTTTATTGGGGAATTGGGGGAGGGGAACAGTGTTGGGGAATTAGGGAAGGGAGACAGCCAAGTTGTTGTCCTTCAATCTTCGTTGTGGAGGGTGCAGCTAGCTCAGCTCCAAGTCCAGCCGCGCCGCTCAGCTCAAGGTGCTGTGTTCAATCTTTAGTTGTGGGTGGGCATAGCCACCATCCCCTGCAGGAGTCAAACCAGCAGCCTTGTTGTTAAGAGCACTCTCTATCCCCTGAGCCACCTGGGCAGCAGCTCAGCTCAAGGTGCTGAGTTCAATCTTTAGTTGTGGGTGGGCATAGCCCACCATCGAACAGACAATCTTGTTAGGAGGATGTGCTCTCAGTTGAGACATCCTGCCACCTGTTGGCAGCTCAGCTCAGGTGCAGCTCACTGGCCCATGTGAGAATCAAACCAGTGAACCTGTTGCTCAGAGCTCACACTCTTGAGCAAGCTCTTAACCAGCTGAATTACTCAGCGAGCCCCCAAACCCCTTTGAATCCCCAGTCTGTCCCTGTGGCTACACCAGACCCTACATCAAGCCTGGTATTTTCCTCAGTTGGGGAAGGATCGCAACACACCCAGCCTCAGATGAGTGGCTCCATGGGGGCTGTGTGACCTAGGGCATGTCACCACCCTTCCTGGTAAAATGGGGCAGGGAGGAAATGGGCCTCATTTCTCTCAGGTGAGGCAGGGAGGACCAGGCAGGTTGGGGGCTGGCAGGTCCTTCAGCCCCCTGCCCACAGGAAAGACGGCAGGTCCCTGTTGCCACCCTCGCCCCCAGGCCTTTCCTCTGCTCCCCAGTGCTGCAGGGAGAGCGAGCGCATGGTGCCTGAAGTCCAGGGGCAGGTGGGACAGAAGCACACTGCACGTGTGCTGGAACTGGACAGTCAGTGTGCAGATGAGGAAGCAGGCTCAGAAAGGTCACCCCGCTGGTCTGAGGGGGGAGTGGGATTTGAGGTCAGAACTGCCCCCTTTGACTTCAAGACCTGGCTTCTGCCCTTGGCTGTCCCACTGACTGCCGTTCCCAGGGTCTTGGGGTTTGCCTGTGTCCAATGGGGCTGGGAGGCTGACTTAAGACTGGGTGCTGCCACAGGCTGAGCCTCCAGTCGCCTCCTCTGCCCGGCCTGGCAGGTTCTGAGTGCCCTGGGCATGGCTGTTCTTGGAGAAATCCTTCCTGAATGACACAACGCGAGAGGCTCCCTGCTGCCATGCTGAGGGATTGGGCTTCCATGGATGTGTGAAGCCTGTCAGAGCCTCCCACACCCTATGCTCTTAGCCAGTGTGTGCACTCTGTGTGTTTATCAGGTCATTGCCAGGTGGTGTGGGAGCCTGTGCGCATGTTGTGTGGCCCATCCTGAGAGTCACACTTGAGGACTGAGCAAGAACTAGGGCAGAGGTAAATTTATTGAACACCTACTAAGTGTTAGTCACGGTGCCAGGTGCTCTAAAGCATTACCTCATTTAATCCTAAACAACCCCATAATATATGTACTAGTATTATTCCCATTTCACGGATGAGGAAACGGAGGCTCAGAGAGATTGAGTTGCAAGATTACATGGCTAGTGAATGGAGGAACTAGCATTCGAATTTAGGAACAGCTGCTTCTAAAGGAAGCTATGTCTTTGGTGCCCCAGACAGAGGGGAGTCTGCTGCAGGTAGGAAGAAGGGAGCTGGGTTTCAGGAAGGGGCAGCTCTGTATTTGGAGAGAGGAGGCCAAGGGTCGGGTGTATGGTCCAGCTGAGGAAGAGGTGGTTCACCCAAGAGGCCTGGCTGGGACTCAGCATCTGGCCTCAAGCTGTGTGCCCTTGGCTCTGTCATCTGCTCCGGGTCCCTCCTCAGACCTGCCTTACCCCCCGCCCAGGATGTGGTGCACATTCTCCTGGCCCCTCATCAGGGGAGGCTCCTAGAGCACAGCCAGGGCTGCGTCTGTGGGGGGGTGGGCGGGGAGGACCCGCAGGGGAGACTGGCAAGGGGGCTCGGGTTCTCAGGCCTCGACTGCCAGCCTGAGGCTGGGTGCTGTCCAGATTTTGAGCAGGGCCAGATCTGTGGTTGGGACAGATGGCTCTCTGGTGGCTGGGGGCTGTTGAGTGGCTGTGGGCCATCGCTGGTGGGGAAGGCGCGAGAGAGCAGAGGGCATCTGGGGGCTTCTCCCCTCCTCACCCAGAGCCCCCATCCCTATAGGCTGAGGGGTCAGCTCATCTTTCCTGCTCTTCCATTCTCTTCCTTTCCTTTTCCTGCCTCCGGAATATAAGGTAGGGAGTGGGGAGTGGGGGGGGTCTCTGGCCCCTCCCAGGCCCCTCCCTTGGAGGCTGTAAATATTTTATCTCCACCATCTCTGTTGCTGGAGATGGCTGCTTTTAACACCTTTTTTTCTCTTTTATGTGATACAAAAAAACGAATGCTGGAAAAATTTGGTGCTGGGCACTCTCTATCGCTTCTGCTCGTGCCCAGAGTCCCCTCCAAAACCTCTAATTGCTTTTAAGCTGCGATAGTTGGCAAAAGCAGTTTCCTTTACATTATGGAGAAAGGGGGAAAATCCACCATATTTTCTCCTTTTTTTTTTTTTTTTGACTCTACCCTTTCGTTTTGAGGTTTTCCTCATTTCTTCTAAGGTTCTGGAAGAGAAATGGAGTAGAAGACATGTGGGCAGAGAGGCAGGGCATCCATGAACAGGGCATTTTGTCTCTTTGGGCCTCAGTTTCCCCATATACAAGATGGTTGTATGTCCATTCATTCAACAACATTCCCCGAGTACATCCACTGGAAGCAACTACAAGGTGAGGCCTGGCTCTGTCCTTGCTTTGCATCCCCAGTACCCAGCGCAGAGCCTGGCACAGAGGGGTGCTTGGTGAAGATGAGGTGACTGGCTCCATGGCTCTGCTGTGAGCCAGGCACTTGCCAAGCACTGGGAATGCACGGGATGAGGGACAAGTCAGACACAGCCCCCATTTATGAGAGCTCACTGGTGGGAGGGGAGCCGCCACACAGACGTCATTGTTACAAGGTGTAACACAGGTGGGTTCTGGGCACTTAGGAGCACAGAGTAGGGTGGGCTGGAGGAGTCAGGAAGAACAGCAGAGATGAGAACTTGGGCTGCACCGGGAAGAGGGGCAGGAGTTTGACAGGTGAGCTGGGGCTGAGGAGGGAATTCCAGACAGGAAATAGCATATGAGGCTGCCCAGATGGGTTGAGTTGCCTGGGAGAGCTTTGCATAGAGGTGGGGAGTTTGGACTCAGTCCCTTGGATAACAGGGAGCTCTGGAAGGGTTCTGAGCAGAGGACCTGTGGGGATGATCCCTCGGGCTCCACAGTAGGGGAGGAGGGGTACTGGCTGGGACGCCGGTCCCAGGTGAGCCAGTGGGCAAGGGAGGTGACAGGGTGAGTTTGAGACAGACAAGACAGGAGTGGGGGGATGACCCAAATCCTGGCGCTCATCTCCTCTGTTTGTGTTGTGGCTCCAGGCCTTCCCTGGACCCTGGGGTGGGAGTCCCCTCAAGACGGACGGCCCTTTACAGTGTATAAAGGCCACTTACTGCTGACCCTTAGTAGACCTTTGATATGGTCCCCTGAGGTGGGCAGGGCAGGGGGTCATTTCCCACTGACAGGCATAGGCCAGGCTTGCTCCAGGGTTCTGCAGGCAGGTGGAGACCGGGCAGGATTTGAACCCAGGTCTCAGGGCCCCGGCCAGCTGCCTGTACCACTTCTGCTGTGCCTCCTCTGCCCCGAGTCCTCTCTTACCCTCCCCTCCTGAGCCTTGTGCTCCTTCCATGTTTGCAGAGTGCGTGGGGCTTTTCAAAGGCATTAATGTTAGAAAATAAATTGGAATTGGAGAGGAATCATCGCTGGGCATTCTCGGAGGGCCGCCCCTGCCCTCCCGTTTCTCAGCCATATTGAAGCCAGCAGCCAGACCAGAATATGAATGAGTCCAGGCCGGCATCCTCTTAGTCTGTCGGGGAGCACTCCCTGGCCAGACGGCACTCACCAGCGGCGGAGCGGTTTGAAGCCAGGCCTCGGCGGTGCTGGGCAGCATTGACCAGGACAGATTTCTCTGGGTGGAGGCACAGTCCATGGCTTTGGAGGAGGGGCAGATGGGGCCTTGAGCCCAGGTCCTGCTCCCCCTCAAGTCCTCTGCTGGGGCCACAGCTCTAAGGCCAGCCCTGGGCGGGGTCAGGCATCCCTGCCCAGGGGGAAGGGGCACATAAGAAGCTGCCAGTGGCTTCAGGATCTGGATTCTTTTTTTTTTTTTTTTTTTTTTAAAGATTTTATGGGAGAATTGGCAGAGGGGAACAGCGTTGGGGAATCGGGGAAGGGGAACAGACAAGTTGCTGTCTTTTTGTTCTTCAGTTTAGTTGCGGAGGATGTTGCTTCACTGTTGGTATCGTCATTGCGCTCTTCCCGGATGAGGCAGATCGGTCGCTGGCCTCTGGATGTCGCTCACCGTGGCTATTGGCAGCTCACGCTGGCTGCCAGCCACTCACGCTGGCTGCCGGCCACTCACTGTAGCCTATGGCAGCCCACTGCAGCAGGGGCTGCAGCCCACACCATCACCGGGGCTCGCACAGCCCAGCTCCAGGTGGAGCTGTTGTTAGCTGTAGAGGGCAGTGTCACTGGCCCCCATGTGGGATCCGAACCGGGGCCGCTGGCATCCCAAAACCAGCGCTTAACCAATGCGCCACTCGGCCGGCCCAGGATCTGGATTCTTCATCTGGGCATTCAGGGTCCTGTGTGAATTTGACCCTCTTTGTCCTGTCTCCCCCAGGAAGCCTTCCTTTATCACTGCCCAGCTCACACTGGGTTTTCCATTTTTAAGCCTCTTGTGGCCCCTGGAGCAGGGGACAGTCAGGTCAAATGAGTGGGCAGGAGTAGGGAGAGGTGGGGACTGCGGGGATGAGTAGGCACAGGGCCACTGGTTTGGGAGCCCGGCCATGGTGACTCCACTCCCAGCTCTGCTAAGTCATCTTTGCTCCATGGCCACGGTTCTTATCTGCCAGCCAGCAGGGAGCTCACTGAGGGCAGGCGCTGGTCTGTGCTACTGCAGCCTGTCTCCCAGAGACGTGGGCATGGGCTGGTTGCCGGGCAGGCTTCCCATAAAGCATCAGAGACTCAGGGGACCTGGGGAATCACTTAGGGGCAAACTTCTCGCTTAGAGATGGGGAACAGAGGCCCAGAGATAAGGACTGGAAAGGGCTCTGTTTTGCTCTAAACAGACTGTACAACTGTGGTCTTAGAATCCTCACACAGGCGGGGTTGGGTGTCCCTCTGGCTTAGAGAGGAGGAAACTGAGGCTCCGGGTGGCTGTGTCCAGGAGGACACGGCAGGTCTGAGTTTGAATCAGTCTGTTGGAGCCCCAGTGCTCCTGGCAGTATTAGGGGGTGATGAGGCATGCAGTCACCCGAGGGGGTGAGCCCAGAGTGAGCGCAGCCAGGGGCAGGAGGCCTGGGGTCCCAGCCCAGAGCTGCCACCAGACCCAGAGCAGACGGGTCTGCACCTTGGCTTCTGCAGACGAGGCTGGGGGGACCCACCAAGCTCATGTGACCTTGGCCTGGCTGCCGGCCTTTTTCAGGGCCTCTGTCCAACCCGTGGTCTCCCTTGACCCCAGCTTAGGCTCATAAGGAAACCTCTCGTTCCTGTGCTCTCTGGGGTCACTGTCATATGAGAGGTGGTGACGGCGGCACCCAAGCAGGCCCAGTTAGCAGTGTGGGGCAGCCTGGGTAGCTTGGGCAGCCTGTCCTCTACCCTAGGATGGAAGAGGGCGTCTCAGGCCACCACCAGGTGGGAGGACGGTCCAGACACAGGTCTGTGCACTCAGCCCTGCACCCTGGAGCCTCACCCCTGCAAGGCCCAGTGCTTCCTGTCATGAACTCACAATGGACTCAACAGAGATACTTTGTATAGCTTTGGGCTGTAATATGGGGAAATAGGCGCAGAGAGTTCGAATGAGGTCAGCGTTGCCAGTCGCCCTGGCCTCTGCCTAAGCAGCCCGTGCCCTCACCCCCGGACGAGGAGCTCAGCGGGGAGGCCCAGCATCCAGGGCAGCGCTCGTCCCTGCTTAGGGCCAGCGTCTACTCCTTGTGACTCAGAAGGAATCGAACTTGTACTGGCCCCTGCCCCCGATAGCCCCGATGTGCAGGTGGACACGGGGCTCCTGAGCCTTCTCTCCTGGGGGGCAGCCTTCTCTGTCTCGCTCTGTGGTTCTGAATCTTTATGGTCTGGGGGCCTCTTGGAGAATCTGATGAAAGCCACAGCATATACCTGAAACAGGGGCACCCCCTCCCCATTTCCATCGGTGCTCACAGACTTCCTAAGCCCCCTCAACAGGTACCTGGGTTAGGATCACCTGCTTTTATCACTTCCCAGGTGACAGGGCTGATGTTACCTGTTGTGTCCACCTAGGACAGGAAGCCAGCTGTTTCAGTCCCAGGCCACGCTCTTTCTGCTCCACTCCCCACACTCTGCCTTATAAAGGTCCCACTCTGCACCTGGCTGGGGGCCGAGTGCTGTGATAATCCACGTGTTCTTTCCACAAACTTTAGTTTTTCATGCTTCCTCTGTGCCAGGCCTGCCCTGGGCTCTGGGTGCAGAAAAGAACAAGACCCATCCCTGCCTCTGGGAAGTCACACCAGTCAGCACTCGCTGTCCTGGGGGCTCAGGACAGGACAGGGGTGGCTCTGGGCAGGGATACTGGGCGGGGGGCTCCTGCTCCAGCCTGGAGGGACAGGTGTGGGGGTCAGACGAGGCTTCCTGAAGGACTCTGGAAACTGGTCAGGGAGGGACGGGACCCCACAGAGGGGACAGCAAATGCACAGGCGTCTGTCGAGGAGGACCAGCGGCCCGGCTGACTGGAGGGGAGTTATGGGGGCACTAGGCCAGTCGGGGATGGGTCTCTGGAGTTTGCCATCTGCTCCTGGCCTCTCCAGGTCTGCTGGCTGCCCGTATGCCCTAACACACACACTCTCTTCCCCACCACACACAGACGCGCCTGTACCCCCCCCCCCCACAGTTTACCTCCGCAGAACCACATGAGCCCTCTTTCTCTGTGAGCCCTGACATCTGCACACACCAGGTCCCTCTTCTGGTACCCACCCTCTCTCTGCAGAGAAACACACCCCAAGTTCCTGTTCCTTTTCCCTCTCCTCTTTCTCCCTCTCCTTTCTTAGCACCAAGGCCCTGCAAGAGCCCAGAGCTGAGTCTCAAAGCCCCCTCCCCTGGATTTTTCTTCAGACACTCCCCCCATGTTGCCCTCACCCCTGCCAAGGGCTCCCCTCAGCCTCAGCCTAGGGTTCCCCGACTGTGACATCCCAGGGTTTTCTGGCACCTAGGGAAACCTCTCACCCCATCCCTGAAGACCTGGAACCCAGAAGCCCTAGCTTGAGCCCCAGCCAGTCTGGACTGCCTGTGACCTTGGGCAAACTCCTGCTGTGGGCTTTGGTTTGGGGGAGCAGAGGTTTGGTTCCACATCCTTCAGCTGAGCTTCTCAAACTGGGCCTACAGCCCCGGTGTCCCTGAGGGGCCTGGGGACTGGGGGGTCCTGGGGGGCTGGATAGGCCCCTCCCCTTCCAACCACAACAGGGCTGTTCAGATGTGCATTCTACTGTAGGGTCTGGCAGGATTTGAAGAAAAAAAACATTAACTCTTTATTGATTTTCCTTTTCTGATTACAAAAGAGAATCCAACAACATATCTGTGGGTGACGGAGACCATGAAAGCCCCTTTGTGCTCCTCCTTGGAGGTGATCACTGTAACGTGTAGGTACTGCCCTCAGCCTGTCGGGGTATATACCAACAAGCTTCTTTCTAAAACTGGGCTGATTCTGAAATCGCAGTTTACAGTCAATGTTTTCATGTTTTCCCCAGAAGTGCCCCCGTCTTCCGAATGCTGCAGTGTTCCACAGAATGGATGTGCTATATTTTATTTGGACATTCACTTATTGATAAACATTTAGGCCACTTCCGATTTCTTTTGTACTCGTACCAGCCGTGCTGCTGTGAGCGTCCATGAGTATTTATACATGAGGGCCTGTGCTACCATTTCTGCAGGAGAAGCTCCTAGAAGTGGCATCACTAGGATGTAGTGTCACTCGGTATTCCGAATTAGCCTTCTGAAGTCAGCCTTCCCTCCAGTGGTCTGGTCCTCATTTCCCCACATCCATGCCAGCACAGGTTGTTACCAGTCAACTTAATTTTTCCCAATCTGATGGGCGAAAAATGGTATGTGTCATTTTCATTTGCGTTTCCCTGATTGCTAGTCAGATAGAACATCTTTTCAAGTACATTTATTGGCCAATTTAGTTCTTCCTCTGCGGATTTCTAATTCACTGCCAATTTTTCTCTTCTTTTGCCTTTTTTCTTATTGATTTGTAGGGGCTCTTTGTATATTAGTGATATTTTCTTTCAGTGCCTTTTAACTTCGTTTTTAGTGTCTTTTGCTGTATAGATGTTTTACGTGTTTATGTATTTGGATTTATCAAATTCTCACTTTATGCTTTTTGGATTTAATGTCTGGCATAGAAAGGCCTCCCCCACCTGCATAGGATTTCATTTCAAATCAGAATTTTATTGCTGAAAAGTCTTTGCAAAGCTCTGGTTTGCAGGCTTCTCCTGGCAGCTGCAGCACGGCTCTGGGGGAGGAGGGCTGGCCGTCTGTCCATCCACTTTCACATCTGCTCTCCAGTCTGTCTGACTTGGGATCAGGTGGCTCTATTTCTTGTGTGTTCTGCCCCTCCTTTCTGTGTCTGTGCTGTTTTCCATCCCCTGCTCGTTTCCCATTGGGCAGTGGTAATTAGGGATGTGAGGAGGCCGCTGTGGCAGCCCTCAGTGGGTTGGGACAGGATGGTGGTGGGCGGAGAATATCCCCCTTGACCTTTCAGTTGCCAGCCTAGCCCCAGGTCACGTGGGCTGCCAGGCTGACTCTGGCCCAGCTCTCTCAGAGAAACTCATTTCCTGCTGGGAGCCTGAGAGCATGCTCTGAGCCAATCCAGGCCCCTCCTCCAAGCAGCCCTCCCAGACCGCTCCTTCGTCCGCTTCCCTCTCTGGACCCAGCCCTTCCTTCCAGTCCTCACTGCTCTTTCCTTGGCCTGCCTTCTCAGCACGGAGCAACCTGGAGTCCACCTGTGCAGAATAGGCCCTGGGAGTCTGTACCAGCTGCTGGGAGCCACAGCCCACATGAGATACAGCAGAGGTGGCAGGTCTTCCAAGCCAAGCTCTGGGAGGTGTCCCCTCTTGCCCTCTCAGTACTACCTCCCCCTATCTCCCCCCACCCCCCCAAGCAAACCAAAAAGCACTATAGGAGAGAATTTACATGCTGCTGGCAGACATGGGAACTTGAGTTCCATGAGGGTGGTGACTGCTGAGCAGGGCTCCCGTCTCTCTGCCTGGCCCCAGGTCTTGGAGAGAAGAACGAACAATGCATTAAGGTGCTGAGCCTGGGTGGGGGAGGGGGGGCAGTCAGGGCTCTCCAATGTTATTGGAGTTCCTTCTGTGTAGCAAGGCACTTGCCTCGTGGTTCCTTATTTCTAGAGGCAGGGGTGCTAATGGGGAATTACCCCCATTACCTCCTGGAGGTGAGCGCCCCAGGTGGTCTCAGGACTGTCCTACACTGGAGGCCTGCCTCCATGTAGGGGCTTTTGGGGGCCTTGGGCTGAGAGAGCAGTTGGCAAACCTGAAGGTGTCTCTGAAGTCCGGCTCAGAAGCACATAACTGCGATCTCTGAGGTGACTTCCCTGGGGTCCTGCAGCCCCCAGCCCCCTCCCTCTGACCATGATGGCGTCTTCTGTCTGAGCTCTGTCCATTATATCTCTTTGTCCTAATCCCAAGCACAAAGTAGGCACTTACCAAAAGTAGAATGAATGAAGGAAGGAATGGATAGAAAGCTGGAGGTGTTGGGTAGAGGGGGTCAGGCCTGGGGAACAGGAGATCTGGGTTTTGGGTCTGACTTTTTGGTTGACTTGTTGGGTGATCCCAACCCTTATTGGGCCTCAGTTTCCTCATCTATAAAATGGGTGTGGGCCTCTCAAGCTCTGTGATTCTGTGACTGTGCTGGCCAGAGCAGGCCTCTCTCTCTGTCTCTCTGTCTCTGTCTCTGTCTCTGTCTCTCTCTCTCTCTCATACACACACACACACACACACACACACACACACACACACACACACACACCAGCACCACCCCCTTTGATTCCAGTGTTCGCTGAGCACCGATAGTTGCCAGCCTCCCACAGCACTGAACCCACTTTGGCAGTGTCCTGGGGTAGCTGCGTCTGTGGAAATCTCATGCTCCTTGGGGCACATAATAATTCTGTTGAGCACACAGGCGTTTGATTTCCAGACCTCCCTGGACTCCATGGGAAGGAGCCAGGAGGGCAGGTAGGGAGCCCTCACCTGTGCCGTGCTTCTCTTCATGCCCCTGGCTGAGGGGTTTGCAGCTGGGATCTCATGTCCTTCCTGGACTTGGCACATTGGCAGGCCTGGTGTCCAGGACAGCTCCTGGTTCCCTCTGGTCTCCTCCCTTGCTCCCAGTCATTGTCATGCTCTGCCTGTGGTCCTATCTCCATAGCAACTCCTTGTGATGCTACTGAGGAGGGTGGGAGCTTCAGGAAGGTTTGGGGAGAACGGAGCAGGGCATATGGCAGCTGGGGACGTGGAGTGGCTCTGCGGGAAGGGCCGCCCTGCCGGCTCCGGGCTACCAGCCAGGTGGTCTGGAGGCCGCCATGCTAGGGCTGCCTGGTTGGCCTGGGCGTGCTTGGCTTGTGCCAGTGTGCTGGGAGCCAGCTTGGGCGATCACTGAGAACAGCTTCCCTAGCCCAGGCTCTGGCTACCCCTCTGTCCCAGGTTGGTACCACTGTGTCCTATCTGCCCTCCAGGATCAGCAGCCATTAGGAGGCACCCCTGGGGCCTGCTGAGAGCAGGGGCAACAGTTTGGGCTGGTGAAACGTGGGCTGGGCAGGCCTCTTACTGGGCCCACCCTGCTTCATGGCTCTGTTGTCAGCATGGGATGGCCAATGTGGGCCCTGGAACCTGCTTGGGGCCCATTGCCTCCTTCTTGGAGGGGAAGTTTGCAGTCCCTGAAACAAGGAGACTTTTGCCTCCCAAGAGTCCCTCCATTTTCGCCTACCACAAGGCTGGAAATGTCACCATTTGCCCCTCAGACTTGGTAGAATGTTGATCTGGGGAGGGACTCAGAGGCCTTAGCCATTTTCTGCCCACATTATGGAAACCGTCTCTGAGCCTGTCTGCCCATGCTTCCATCTATGCTACCTGAAGGGCTTGTGAATGCCCCGGGGACCTAGGCCTGTGGCAGAGTGTCATGGGAGGGAAAGGAGGGGCTGGACTGGCCTCCCAGGGAGCGAGGGGGCGCTCACCCTCATGTGGGCTGCTGGGCGCCAGGCCCAGGTGACATGCCAGCTTTCCATGCTTCTCTTTCATCACCAAGGTTGTAGCCACCTCCTGGTCCACCTACCTTCGTTTGCTTAGTCCTGTCTGTACGTTGACAAAGGTTTGAGTGTGGATTACCAACGCTCCCTGAGCCATATATCCACGAAATCACAGCCATGATGTGCCTGTCAATTTTTTTTAAATCACAGAAGAATGAATACATTCCTATGGAACTAAAACCATTTGTACAGCACCCAGGACCCCTCAGTGGCATGTGTCCCACACTTTGAGAAACACTGGTCTGATTGGAACCTCTTGGCAACAGCTCTGAAGGGGACTTGGGCCTTTGTCTGAGACGCTGTGGAGCATGAGGCTCAGACCTGGAGGCTGAGCCCAGGGCCACACAGCCATCACTCCGGAGATTTCCAGCACGCTTGTGTCGTGGGGCCTTGCCAAGGAGACAGGACTCCCTAGTGTCTTTCCCAGTCACAGAGGTTGGGGTGGTGGTCCCCAGTTACACTTGGAGAATGTGTGGTGGAGGAATAAGCCAGGAGAGGTGGGGAAAGGGAGAGGTGGGTGGTAGCAACTTTGGCATCCTTGGAAGCCAGGGGGCTGAGGCTCAGGCACTCCACAGGCCCCTCAGCTGCCCTGGCTGCTCCCCTCAGGGACCAGCCCCAGAGGCCTGCCTCCTGGGACAGGGCTGGGAAGGCAGGCATGTGGGCCCTGGTGGTGCTGGGCATCTCCTGTGTGCCAGGCTGCAAGTCGCATCTCTCTTTTTATCTTTCTAGCAGTCTTGGCAGGAGGAACGGTATCCCCATTTTATGGATGAAGGAAGTGAGGCTCAGAGACTTGGCTTTCCCGAGGTCACAGAGCCAGTGGCTGGGGACGCATATTTAGACCCCCTCTACCTGGGGCCAGGAACCCCACCATTCCCAGATCCTCACTGGCCTGAGCTGGTGGCATATGAGTGTGTATGTGTCAGTGAGTGAGAGCACGTGTGTGTGAGTGCATAAGTGTGAGCGTGTCAGCAAGAGGGAGTGTGTGTGAGATGTGTGAGTGTTGCCCCACCAGGTGGGATCAGACCAATTGTATGCATGCCCCCCTCCCCTGCAGCCCCGTGCTGGCTGACGGCTCATCTCCTCTTTCTCCCACAGCTTCCCGCACCCACAGGCCCTGAGGCTCTGGTGCCCACCAGCAAAGAGGGCAACTGAGTCAAGCGCAGGCTGACCAGCCCAGTTGCACCCCCCTGAACGCCTGCCTGACGAGGTAAGAAGCCACTCTGGGCCATGGGGCAGAGTGGGGTCCCCCAGGCAGAGGCTGTAGGCATGCCATTGAGGGGTAGTCTTTCTGGAGGGTCCCCCTGTCTCCCTCCACACATGATGTCCAGTCTGGGAGGTTTGATCCGGCTGTTCTACCCCCGAAAGCCCTTGCTGTAACAGGGCTCTGGCAGCCAGCTCCGAAGCCTGGGTCCTTCTTCTGGGTGACATGGTTTCATGGACGCACCAGCTAACGGGTTCCTGTGTGGTGTGGGAGGTCTCTAGTGGGAGCTGAAGGACTCTGTCCTTGGTTCTGTCACACTGTTGACCAAATGTGTGCCTGACTCCAGGTTGGGAGGGAGTGGGAACAGGTGAGCTAGACAGTCAGTGTCCAGGAAACTGTCAAGAGTCTGGCAGTGGCTGCACTGTGTGTTTAATGAGGCCCCACGCCAGAGTCAGTGTGCAGATCCAGACGCTGTCAGGATGAGGCTCAGCCCCAGGTGTGTACATGTGACAAGCACTGGCAGCCAGGTGACCTTGGCTCTGTGTGGGCAGAGAGGATGGCTTCTTGGACTGTATCATGAGGAGCAGGACACCCAGAATGTGGGAGGTGACAGGCACTCCCACTCCATGTCCCATATGAGAAAACTACAGCAAAGCCCTAAGAGGTGGGGGACGAGGGAGGAGTGGGACCTGGCTGCTGCCTGACTTGACACCTGGCTTGCTTGTGACCTTGGATAAGTGACTTCTACCCTTTATCTGGGCCAATCCCCTGTCCTTGACAGGCCTCTGTGACCCATGAGAAGGCCTCTAGGGAACTTTGCTACACGGAGGGAATGTTGGGGGAAGACTAGGGGAGCAGGCTGGACAGGAACGGTATTCCCATTTTTCAGGTGACGAAGACCTAGTGGCTGAGCAGGGCAGCTGGACTCCTACCCCAGAGGGATCGGGGGACAGTTGTGGATGTGGCTGAGGCTCAGCTGACACTGTCCTCCCAACCAGGAAGCTGGTGGGGTGGGGCAGGGAGCCCAGCGAGGCTGGGGCAGGGAGCCGAGGCTGGGGCAGGGAGCCGAGGCTGGGGCAGGGAGCAAGGCTGCATTTCCTTGCGGGGCACTAGGCCTCACTTGGAAGCCCACTTGTCTCCATCAAAATAGTCCTGCTAGTCAGTCAGTCCTGGGTAGGAGGGGCCGCTAATTAGCTCCTCCAGCCTGACCTGTACTTGCTGCTTGGAGATGGGGAGAGAGGAACAGTCGGGGTTTGTGAGGTGCCAGAGTGATGGGAGGGCCAGGGGCACGGGGTGGGGGCTGGGCTCTGCCCCACCCTCAGCAGGGGCCGCAGCAGCCTCCCAGCCGCCCCGGCAGACAGCCCTGGGCACCAGCAGGCAGGGAGGCAGAGGGAGAGCTAACCCAGAGTGGAGCCGCTCTCACTGGGAGCTGGGGGGCTTGGAGGAGGGGACGCCTAGGCTGAACCTTGAGGACTGTAGGATTCTTTCAAAATGTTCTGTTTTTCTGATTATTAAAAAAATGTGTGTTCTCTATAGAAACTGGAGCACTTGGGTTTTTCGCCTGTCAGTCTTTTGCAAAATATGTGTTTATGACATAATTGGGATCAAATTGTACTTACTGTTTTCTAACCTGCCTTTTGCACTTAATACTATACCACGGTCGTTTTCCTATCATTAAATACTTTTCTGTAATGTGATTTTTAATGGCTGTGTAATGTTCCATCCGCTGTGTGCCATAGCACGTTTCAGCGGTTCTCTGTTGTGTATTTTCATTGTTTCCAATGGTGTGCCATTATCAGTACTGTGCTATATGTAGGGTTGGGATGGGCAGAGGAGCTTAGGGGAGGGCAGGCCCCTAAGGAAAGGCTTGGCGGTAGGGCCCCTGGGTGTTTGGGAGCGATGTGCCAGGAGAGGGCGGGCTGGTCCTGTGGCCTTGGAGGCATGCTGAGGAGTGGAGGCTTGATTCAGCTGAGCTCCGAATCCGCAGGAGGCCAGCGTTTCCCTTGCTGACTCCTGCTCCCCTGCTGTGATGCCGGGTGGGGGGCAAGGCGGTGGGGTAGGGGAAGGGCCCACAGAGTGGGGGTCCCAGATGCCTGGCCTGGACCTCTCACTGGTGGGGTCACACCCCCTCTCCCTGATAGCCCTGCCCAGGGCTTTTCCTTGCAGGAGGGCTGAACGGGCCACTGGGAACATTTACTGACACCTGAATCAGTGTGGCTTCATCCCCTTGGCTGGGAGTGGGAGGTGGCCCAGGGCTCTGAGAGCCAGGGAGGGGCGGGGGGGGGGTGCGGTGTCTCCGCCAGGAAGCTTCCCTGCCTCCTGGGCCCTATGGGGGCGGCTTCCCTGTGCTCCCCTGTGTGTGCACATGTGCTCACCCCAGCACTGCTCGCACACAGGTTGGAAGTACACCTCGGTGTGGGTCTCTTTGACCTCACAGACCATTGGGCTGCCGGGGCAAGCGCAGCCTGGTTCGCCCCCCGCCCCACCCCCCGTGGCACACACCAGGGCTGCACAAAGGCTCACTCAGGTGACACCCTGGTTCAGTGGCTCGTTCATCCTCCTTCAGCACAGACTTATTGAACACCTGCTCATGTCAGTTGCTGTTCGATGTGCCCCGTGTCTGTGGGGGAATAAGTTAGACGGGTCATTGCCCTCATCAAGCTTGAACTCTAATGGAATAGATAGAAGAAAACACAATTCATAATATAAGGTTAGGGAGTATTAAGTGCTGTGGAGAAAAGCAAGGTAGAAAGAGGGGTGCAGTTTTCTGCAGGCTGCTCAGGAGAAGGGCCACTCAGGGGAGATGCCCTTTGAGCAGCAACAACCCAAGGAGAAGGGCCAGGCCCTGGGAGGTCTGGACAGGCTCTGAGCTGGAGCCGCCCATGGAGAAGATGTAGAAGAGGGTGGGAAAGAGGGCTGCAGGGAGTGGATGAGGTGACTCATGTTCACAGGCTCTCCCCCTGCCTTGTGGGCAGAGGTTATGGGGGCGGGGGACAAGCCTAGAAGCTGGCAACTGGTTAGGACGCCATGGTGGGGAGGAGGCTTATGTGTGGGAGACTGAAGGGTGGCGAAGGGTGGGCTGGCAGGGGTCAGTCTGAGAACTGGTGGGTGGTAGAGCCTTTGAGCAAAGCAGCAGGGGCCGATGCCAGGTTTGGAGGAGAAAGGAAGAGTCCTATTTGGAGGTGTTCCATTGAGGTGCCAGTAGGCAGGTAGAGAGGCTGCACAGACCCCCCCAGTGCAAGGCTGCAGCTGCGGGTTGAAGGTGCTGAGTGTGTCAGGGAGGGTGTCATCAGCATCTGGGGGTGGGGGCAGAAGTCAGGGAAATCCAGCCCCTGGGGCTCCTTCTCATGGGCAGGCCTGGTACTCCAGCCTTGCAGACAAGCCCTCTGCATTGACCAGCCGGGAGAAACGGCTGCCCGCTCATCATTTCAGCTGCCCCTCTCAAATAGCCGAATGGTTGGCACCGTCATTCTGTCACCTTCTTCAGGGCTAGTGTGGGCAGGTAGTGGGGTGCTGATACTGGGGCCAATCATCGCACTCTCCCTCCCCAAAGGGAGCTACATCGGGTAAGTGTGCTGCAGCCCAGGCCCCTCGGAGCGCTGCTGCGGTCACCACCACAGGCCTGCCTTCCTGCCTGCTCCTCAGAAACCCTCAATGGTCTTGCTGCCTGATCTTGCTGCCTGAGGCTGCAAGTCCACACTCCTGGTTATTCAGGGCCTTGCGTGGTCTGACTGAAGCCCACTATTCCTGCCTCCCCCACCCCCATCCCCCTTTCTCTCAGTTCCCCGCACACACCAGGCTCCCTCTCACCTCCACCTAGAATGCGTCTCTTCCCAGCAGGCTGATGCCACCTCTTCTTGGGATCTTCCCCAGCTCTCCCACACTCTGTGGCCCCTGTGAATGGCTGTTGGTACCCTTCACCTGGTGAGCTACCTGTCATTTTACTGTCATCATCCTCAGCTTATTTTCACCTTCACCCTCCTCACCCTCTGTCTCTCATGGCCTCTCCTACCTCCCACCCCCATGCCCATTGTCAAAGCTCTTCCCCAAGGAGTCCTGCTCAGCCCACGGAGCTTTCTGTCCAGGGTCCCCAAGCCTGGCTGCCTCAGGACCACCCAAGGATGTTATTAGAGGAATCCTCAGGGGCCCAGCCTCACCTTCTAATTCTGAGTCACTGGGGGAACCCAGGCATCTGGATGGCGAGCAGGCTCCACAGTCCCTTCTGATGGTCTGCTGGCCCATCCTGAGTCATGCTGGGGAGTGCAGCTGTCCCTTCATCAGTACACTGGGAATAAAAGTGGCTTCAGTGGGTCCGTGCATGGAAGGGGCTAAGAGCAGTAAATGCTCAGTAAATATGATTCTAAGTCATCAGCTATGGGACAGTGTGATGGAGGGCAGCAGAGGGGCTTGTGGAGTGGTCCCTGCCCTGCTGGGTGTCCTGTCATCCTGTTAACCCTTTAGCCATTTGCCACCCTTTGCTCCTAGGGCACTGCAGGGGTGGTGTGGTGAGGAGGTATGGAGCTGCATGCTCAAAGGGAGAAGTGGGGGCCTTCTCTCAGTTATTGGTGTGGTCTGGGGATCTGCAGGTGGGCTAGGGCAGCATATGCTGCGCTCCTGTGTCTGCCCGGGGAGCTCTGCAGTTGGGGAAGGGGTTCCCCAGTGCAGGACCGGGAGCTTGGCTTGTTAAGCCTTTGTGTTTAGTGGGCAGGTTTTGGGGAGAGGAGGTAGTAGGGAAGCAAAATTAGAATTCCTCTTTGAGAAGTTAACAACTTCCAAATTAAAGGATTCTTATTTGTGAGATGCCCCAGAGGCCTTTTCAATCAAGAGGTTCTTCTGAATAATAAAAGGGCTTGAGCTGGGGTTGGAGCCTGAGCTGCAGATGAAAGGGATGGTGGGGTGGTGGGGGGTGTTGAAGGTGGCACCAGGGCCTTGAGAACCGTGGCTGTGTGATGGGGATGGGGCGGTCCCCAGCTCCTTTCTGCTCAGGGGGCGGGGGTGGGGGTCGGTTTGGGGAGAGCAGAGGGTGTGCAGTCCCCACGCCCACTCCCAAAGCTGTAGCCCCCTTCCCCCTGTGCCAGGCCCCAGCCAGGGACCCCACAGTTGACTGTCTGCTCTTCCACTCAAGCGAGGATGGAGTTGGGAGGAGTCTGGGGTGTGCTGACGACAGTCTGTAATGGTGGATGTGGCCTGGCCTTGGGCTCAGGACCAGCCCGTCCTGATAGGAGGCAGCATCCTCATGGCTTCTGAGACCTTAGGCTCCCTGGTGCCCATGCCATGCCCTTTGCTGTGACCCTGCTGGGCAGGTGACATCCTGGGTACAGTTTTGTTGCTGTTTGCTAAGGGTGTCCACCTGCATTTTAGTCTGGTATCCCCACCCAGTGCTGCCCAGCTGTGTCCTGTCCTGCTTGGGGCTGATACCTGCTGTGTCCCGGGCAGGGTGCATCATCGGGTTTTGCCAGGGTAAGCTGGCCTCGGTAGCTGAGGGCTTAGAATGTGGAAGCAGCTATTACCCAAACCCCACTTACAGATAGGAGAGTGGAGGCTCAGTGAAGTGAGGTGACTCCTCAACACAGAGAGGGATTCTTGCCAATCGGTGTCTTTTCCCGTGCCCGCAGGGCCTTCTAGTTCACGGAGCCGAGGAGCCGGAGGGGACAGCGGGTGAGCCATAGGGGTCTGGAGTGCCAAGGTCATTGCAGCCCACACCTGCCACCCCTCCTCCCCTAAGCGCCCTGCTTTCTGGAGCCATGGGCAGTCTGTGTAAACACCCAGAACTGAGAGAGCCCGCTCCCCCAAACAGCCAGCCCCCCAGGAGTCCTGGCGTCGGGCTTGTGGTGGGGAGAGGGCGATGTACTGTTTGGGGGCGGGGAAGGAGCAGTCCGGCGGCCTGGGCAAGGGGGCCACCAGGGAGGGCAGGGGGCGTTTTGCAGGCCCTGTGAGGGGCTGCCTCATCAGTGCTCTGATCAGGCTGGGAGCTTAAAGACTTTGGGTCTCACTGCCAGTCCAGTCACCTATTGTCTGTGTGGCCTTGAGCAAGGGACCCCATCTCTCTGGACCTCAGTTTCCTCCTGTGGGGCACAGACCGCAGTGGAGCTGAGGCAGTGAGGGTCCCATGGAATGGCATGTGTGCACTGCAGGTCTGTCCAGTAGTGGGTATGGGCTATGGATTTGGTGGGGCTGGCTCTCATTCCAGCACTACCACTGGACTGCGCTTCACTTCTCTTAACCTCAGTGTCCCCATCTGCACAATGGGCACAATGACACCTGTCTCATAGAGGTATGTACTCCATCAGCCGGGGCTTTCCCCCTGAAACATTTAATGAGCCCATCCTTCCTTTTTGTGCCTGGGCACAAAATGGGCAGCAACCTGAAATTAGAGGGACCAAGGAGAAATGTGAGCCACGGGAAAGGGAAGGAGATAAAGGCTGAAGTCAGGGAGTGCTTCCTGGAGGGACTGAACTGTAGCGTTCAGGAGGATTTGGGGGTGAGGTGGGGCAGGGAGAAGTGTGGAGAGCCGCCTGGCTGGAGGAGTGAGTCCCTGAGCATAGGCAGTGGGGCATGGGGTATGGCAGGGGAGGCGCAGTCAGAGCCCAGAGAGGTCCTACCTCTGGGACCCTGGCGGGGTGGGGGACTAGGAGTTGGGAGTGGGACAGCTATCTCCTGCTGGAGGGTAGGGGGCAGCAAGCATGCAGGTGGCATGGGGCCTGCGGGGAGAGGTGGGGGCTCAGTGTAGGCTCCACGCACAGACAGGACCCCCAGGCCCTGGGGTGCAAGGCCTGGGAGGAGGCGGGCGGCAGCTGCCCAAACTGGCAGGACAGGCCCGTGGGGTGGCTCTGGGTGGAGGTGCGGGTCAGCCTGAGAGCAGCCTCTAGCCGGGATTAAGGAACCTCTCTGGTCTGGCTTCTCAAGTGCCAAGAGACAGAGAAGTAGGTGGGCTTCTCTGTGGTGGGCTGCGAGGGCTGGGAGAGCACTTATCCAGTGCCCACTGTGTCAGGCCCTGAGTCACACTCGCTCCGAACCCCTCGGCTTGCACAACAGCCCAGAATGGGGATGGCACTTGTCGTCATCCTAAGGAGTTGGAGATTAGGCTCAGAGAGGCGAATGCCTGGCCTGGGTCATATTCCAAACCTGAACTCCCAGCTTCTTGCCTTTTCAGAGACCCCACACTGCTCTCCAGGGCTGCGGTTTGTAGAAGTGATGGGCTCCTGTTCTTCCCTGGGCAGCTCAGTAGAGGGACACTCAAATATGAGGTCTTCCTTGGCTTTGCCTGACTTGAGGAGGCGCAGAGAGGTTGAGGGTCTGCTCCAATGCCACACAGCACAGGGGTCTGCAGTCCTTGGCTCCCTGGAGAGGAGATGCTGTGTTCCCTTCCTCCACGGAGTGTAGTCAGAACTGACAGAGGGACCCTTTCCAACCACAAGCCTACTCATGCCTCTTAGCCACTGAGGGAGGCTTGAAAATCTAAGCCCCAAATTAAAACCTATGAATGCTTCAAAGCAATGAAAAATTTCCCTAATAAAAGAGAAGGCACAATCAGGCATGTCCTAAATGAATGGAGTGACTTCCGGGATTAATCCAGGATGTATGGGAGGGCGCCCAGTTAGGGAAAGTGTGAGATGGATATTGTAACAAATTGTTTGCTCGAAAGAGGAATAATTCTTAATGTGCACCGGTTGCCAGTGGAAGGCACCTTGGCTCCCTCCCGGCAGCCAGCCGCAATCCTTCATTAGCTGCCCTGAGCAGGGTCTCTGGATCTTCTGCGATGACCTTCCAACCCCATAAGCCAGTCTGAGTGAGAGTGGGTTGGCCCCCAACCTCTCCTTCGAGCCCCCGGGGTCTTCGGAGTCCTGCCACCTCCCTGCCTTCCCTTAACCAGATGGGGGGATTCTTCCTCCCCGCCATGTGGGCCACCCCTTCCTCTTGGAGCTCAACATTCAGGCATGTCCATTCCTCACCTCAGACCACCCGGGGAGTCTCCATACAGACTCCCTCTCAGCCTGCCTCAGTTTACCTTGGCCAACTGCCTCCTCCTCAGCTGCCTTACCTCAGGCAGTGGCAGGAGGAGGCAGTGTCGTTTCTCCCTGGCCCCTGCCTCAAGTGTCTGTGCAGAACCTAGGGGAAGGGAAGGGAAGCCAGTTCATACTCGGGAACATGCAAGAGCACCGCTGCCGAGGGGCAAAGCACAGGGAGGTGTCCGTGTTCCATTTCCCGCTCTCCTCCAGGGTGTGGCCAGTGCAGAGACAGGAGCACTGGTTTATGAGTCACACAAGCCTGAATGTGGGTCCTCATTGCCCACCTGCCCACTGTGGGACCCAGGCAGCTCCCACAATCTTTCCTGCTTCCTCATCTGTAAGAGATGGGATTCTCTTCATCAGCATCATCACCTCGCGTCATTGAGAGCAGTATCTCTTTCACTTACGCAACAGTCTGGGAGGTCGGCTCTGTTACTATCCCCATTATACAGATGAGGAAACTGAAGTTCAGAGAGGGCCAGAACTCTGACCTGGATCTCTGATACCCTGTAACTACTCCATGAAATTGTCAAGAGAAAACCGGGCCCGGATCACAGGTGCTACTCCATAAGCCTTGTCCCCACCTGCTGCCTTCCCTTAGCTCGACAGGTGCCGAGGCCCTGCAGAGGCCGGGGCAGGAGACACTGGGCACAAGGAGCCCTGACTCCCTTCTCACCACCCCTCTCTGGTTTAGGGCTGACCTGTCCATTCACTTACTAAGTGTATGAAACACCCATCAAGTGCCAGGTGCTGCTCCTGCCCTCAGGTGGTTTCCATTCTTGTGGCAGTGACAGCAGGCAAATTGCAAATAATTTGGATAACATCAGACTGATGAATTTGGGAGGGAAAAATTCAGGGCTATGAAATAGGGAGTGGCTGGGGTGGGCAGAGCAGCTTTGGAGAGGAGGGGTTCAGGTAGGTCTCTCTGAAGAGGTGACACTGAAGTTGAGACCTCAAGTCTGAGCAGAGCCGGCCCTCAGGTGGACTGAGCAGCATGGCAGAGGCCTGCAGGTGGGGATCAGGGTGGGAATGAGGGAGAAAGAGAGGGAAGAGTGGGAAGCTTCCCTCGCAAACCCCCCGCCCCCAGGAGCAGCTTGTCTTCAGAGGCGGTGCGCAACTCTGGAGGCGCTAATAGGAGAGTGATAGGATCTGTACAGACTCCCTCTTTCCAAATTGTCCTGGCCAGCATGGGGAGAGAATGGATCAGTGTTGAGGCGAGGGACTCAGGGAGGCTGGTGGGAAGGGGCTGCAGGGCCTGGAGGACCGGGGTGGGGTCATAGTTGGGGTGGCTGCAGGATGCTGAGAAATAGATGATGGAGAGATTGGCCTTGGGGTGTGGGAAGGTTGAGGTGAGAGTCCAGGTTGGGAGGTCATTTTGGCCTGAGTGACAAGATCCCTGGTGGCACCCTTTTCTGAGATGGGGATCTGGACCAGGCGGCAGTGTGACAGTCCTTGCTTAGACTTATTTGGTGTGAGGTGCCAAGGAGCCATCCAGTGGAGCATCATTCCCTTGGTCAGTTGGGACCTCCTGCATGTCTGTAGCTGCTCTCAAGATGACTTCTCTGGTCTGGTCACACTGGGCCAAGGTCATACATGTTGGGTCATCTCATTGCCAAGTTCATTTTTCAGATGAGGCAACTGAGGGGCTCACTTCAGTCTCCAAACTGCACACGGCCTCATTCTAACCTCTGGCACCTGGAGGACGGAGCAAGAGCCTGAGTGACACTGATAGGAAGGTGGCAGGGAAACTGAGGGAGCCCGGGTGCCGTCTTCTGCTGATGCCTGTGCATGCGTGGGGGTAGAGGTGTGTGTGAGTGGGGAGAGAGAGACAGAGGAGAGAGGGAGCGCCTGCGTGTGCGTGTGCGTGTGTGTGTGTGTGTGTGTGTGTGTGTGTGTGAGCTTGCGCATGCCTTGGGTCCATTAACAGAGAAATAAATTAACAAGTATCCAACCCACCAAATGTTCCCTCTGTTCTGTATAATAGAGCCTGGGAACATGATTTTCCCCTGCAGCCAATTGTTGCAGCTGAACCGCTCCTCCAAAAACTGCTTGAAATTCTGGAATGCTTGTTGATTTCCGGTCCTTTCCCTTTCTGCCTCCTGTCCCCAATCCCCAGGCTGCTTCCCTCTACCTTCCCCATGTCCTGCCTCAGAGGAGCCAGACTGTCACAGAACAGGGGTCTCTACCCTGCAGATGAGGGAGCTTGGGGGGCAACAGCTCAGGCCCGGTGTGCAAAGGGCGAGGGTGCTTTTCATGTGCTGAGCATGAATGAAATGCCCAGAGCGGACAGAAAGGACCCGTGGCCCCTGTGAGGCCACCACAGACATGCCACAGTGACCTTGGGCAACTCACTGCCCCTTCTGGGCTTTAGTTCCCCCTGGCCAAGTCCGCGTGAATGCACCTTGTGCACAGAGCGCTGTGCAACTGTGAAGGGCCTCCTCTGAGGACACCGTGTACAGGGAGTGGGGCGCCCTTCTACCCACCCAGGACCTTTTGTGGAGCCTTTGGACTCTGCAACTCTTGGCCTGCCTCTGAAATCCTCTAGGACACTTCTAATTTTCTTAAAGCAAAGCAATTTTCATCTACTTTAATTAAACCTGTCATAAAAATGTATATTTATTAATAGACCTTCTCTCTCTTTGCATGTCCTGATGATTTCTGTCAGTCAGAGCCCAACCCAGGTCTCTACTTGCAGGCAGCCCCATAGGGGTGGGAGACTGTGTTGTGGGGAGGCGTTTGCACTCTGACTCCTGGCGGCCGGGGCTCAGGAGCCATGAAATTCCGGCCTCTGTCCCAGTCTGAGGGGGCTGGCTATACTTGTGGAAGATCCACAATTCCATTAATTCTGCATCTGTCTCTGTGCTCCTCATAGAGAATCAAACCGCAAAGAAACTGCTGAGGCTTTGCAGTCGGGATGAAGGATGGACCTTGGCTGGGCCCACTGTGTAGCCACAGGTTCAGCCAGCCGAGATCTGGCCTGCCTTCTCCAGCCCTAGGACTGCTCAACCCCTTGTCTCCTCCAGGAAGCCCTCCTGGGCCTTCCCACTTGTCTGGGTTCTCTTGGCTGGTGTAACAAAACCCCCTCGGCTGGGTAGCTTAATCGCCGCAGTGTGTTTCTCACAGTGCTGGAGGGTTAGGGCCTTACCCTTATGACCTATCTAACCTTCATTACTTCCTTCAAATACAAAGCGTGCTGAAAAAATTATACACATTTTGAGAAAGGAAAACTATTAAAATTGTAATATTCAATAAACACTAATAACAAAAGATAAACGCAAGTCCTGTTTGACTTCTGCAGTTACAAGAGGTGCTCAAAATGGTCACCATCAGCGCCCAGACACTTCTGATTACGGGGAACAGTATTTGGTAGGCGTCTGTGGCGAGGGTGTAAGCTGTTCCAACCCCACAGCAGAAGCAGCAGGGCTCGTTGCTGTGTGAGCCTCCCGGACCTCCCCTCGTGCACATCGCACACAGCACCAGGCGTCGCAAACTTATCACGAATGCGTGCAGTTGTTAGGCGTGTTGTTGGGTCTGTTGCAGACTCACGCCTCCATTGTTGTTGTACTTCCACAACGTTCTCGAATTTCAAATACCACTCCAAAATGGTCTTGAAGTCCTCGAATGATAACCATGCTTCTGTCATTTTCTTTGACTGTCCTGCCTGTCAAACGGTGACACTAGCACTCATTTGATTAATGCCATCTTTTAAGCGAATGTCATACTACACATTGCTACCATGATTCAATTCAACTTCGAAAAGTAATACATAGATTACATCTCTTAAAATGTGTATACATTGTTTTGGCGCCCCGGTATAGTCACATTGGGAGTTAGGGCTTCAGCACACGGACTTGGGGGGACAGTTTGGTCCATAAGCCATGCCTGCAGTCTTGTCCCCTGACTACATGGAAGCCCACAGTTTAGCATTTGTTGTAAACTGTTGGTTCCTTTTCCCCAGGTCTCCTCCCAGCACAGTCCTGGGCGTATCAGGGCTCTAAAATGACACTGTCGGGGGCGGCCGAGTGGCTGTTGGTTAAGAGCTCGCTCAAGAGTGTGAGCTGAGCTCTGAGCAAACAGCAGTTCAATGCCCAGCCTGAGCTGAGCTGCCACTGAGCTGCCAACGGGTGGCAGGATGGCTCAGCTTAAAAAAAATAAATAAAAAGAAAATAAAATCACACTGTGGCTTGAGATGCTACTGCCTGAGGCCACAGTTTGGGGGACTTTCCAAGTCCTTACCCTGGCATGTGGTAGGTGGACTGCATACCCCAGCTGCCCCCCATGTCCAGGCGAGCCCCTAGATGCATACATCTGCCATGTCTTCCTCTTCAGGGACCCAGCGTTGCCTGTGGGGAAAAGTTCAACCCCTGTGGATTGCTCTTCAAGGCCCTTCTAACAGCCTCTGCTCAACCCCTTTAGTTACACTTCCTGACCCCCTCCATTGTCCTAAGAACATGTCTTACTCTTTTGTTTCCTGTTTTTGTACCTACGAAGCTGTTTCCTCATTCAGCCAGTGAACTCCTGCATATCCTGCGAAGCCCTCCTCTAAGGCCTTTCCCCTTAGAACTCCAGTGGCGCTGGGCTTCCTGCCATGGTGCTTAACTCCCTGGAGAGCTGTCAGGGGCTGTGTCTGGCTCACTGCTAAGTCATAGTGCCTCCACAGTGCCTGGCTCCGTAATTGTCTGTGTAGTGAATGAACAGATGAATATTTATTGATCACCTACCAGCCCAGGCACGGTTTTTGGACCTGGGAGGCTGTCATCATGGAGCTTAAATTCTAGTAGAGGAGACAGACTTAAACAAGATGCATAAACAAAGTATGTATTGTGTTAGTGATCATGTCAAAGAGAAAAAAAAAATCAGGGAAGGGACAGGAACTGTCAGGGGTGGGGGTGCCTCCCTGAGAATGTAACTTTTAGGTAAAGACCATAAGGAGGTAAGGGAACCATGGAGATACCTGGGAGAGCATTCAAGGCTGAGGGAACAAGGGCCCCAGGTGGGAGCACACCTGGCTTGTAAGGATTGGGCTTTTGCTCTGAGTGAGGCGGGAATCACTGTGGGGTTTCAGCAGAGTGGCATCTGTGACTTAGGTTTTAAGGGTCCCTCTGGCTGGGGTATTGAGCACATTTGGGAGGCAGGGGCAGAAGCTGGAAGCCCAGGGAGGGGGCTGTTGCAATAATCCAGGAGAGAGGGTGGCGGCTTCAACCACGGGGTGACTGCGAGGGTGGTGAGAAGTGGTCCAATTCTGGGAGGCAAGAAAGGGTTCCCCATGGGAGCCTCAGAGGGAGCCAGCCTTGCTCACACGCTGACTTTGGCCCAGTGAAACCAGTTCCGGAGTTCCTGCCTCCAGAACAGTGAGAGAATACATTTCTGTTGTTTGGAGTCACCCAGTTTGTGGTAATTTGTTGCAGTAGCCGCAGGAAACTAATGCAACTGTACAGGCCTGGAAAAAGAACGAGTGAAGTGAGTGTCCCGGGGCCATGGAGAGGGGGCGTGTGTGCCTTCTGTGGGGTGGGAGGTCAGAATGCCCACAGTGACGGGACCAGCCCTCCACTGGGACGATAGCAGTGACAGTACCAACTCTTCACTGGGACGATAGCAGTGACAGTGGTAGCAATACCCCGTATATCACTTACCCGACACTTGATGGTTGACTAAATCGTGAGCGTTCGCCCCCTCATATTTCCCCTGTGATTAGGACAATGGGTCCAGGAAAGCTGGAGTGAGCACCTACCATGTGTCAGGTCCAGCGCCCGCTCCTCTCTCCTCCATTGTCAGCTCAGTGACAAGGGCCATCTCTGCAGTGTGGGCTTGAGGACTGGGCTAAGTCTTCCCAGGCGGCGGGAACACCTCGTCTGGCCAGGCTAGAAGGCTGCGCTCGCTGAGCTGGGCCCTGGGGCCCATCTACCTGGCTTTGAATCCTGGCTCCCCCACGTGCAGGCTTGTGTGGCCCTGGCTGTGCCTCAGTGTCCTTTCTGTAAAATAGGTATGTTAGCAGTGCTGGCCTCATAGAGTCATTGTGAGGTTTAAGTTATTACATATAAACATGTGAAACACTTAGAACACATCAGCTCTTAACCCTCAGGCCTTGAGGGGCCAGGACTATGCTGGAAGGAGCTTTGCAGTCCATGGTTCTGGGTTCGAATCCCAGCTTCCCTACAGGTCAACTGGGCCATCTAGGGGGCTCCGTTTTGTCCTCTTAATACCAGGCTCCTGCGGGGCTGTTTGGGAGGACTTGATGACTGATATGTAAAGGTAGGGCCTGTTATGTTGGGACCCCAAGGTGGGAGCTCAGCCAGGGTCAACTCCCTTCATCCTTCCTGCTAAAGTCTTGGGCAGGCAGCCCATCCCACAGCCAGCCTCTCCTGTGGCACATTCTAATTTAGGGCTTGCAGGGCAGCAGAGGATGCATGGGCAACGGGTGGACTGGGGGCTCTTCTGTGGCCCTGGGCAGCCAGGGAGGGTGGCCAGGGCAGCCAGGGTGAGCATTAATGCACCAGTAACCGCTGTGGCAGCACGATTGTGGTTTTGTCAGCCTTGGCAGCAGTATCCAGGCCTGCCGGAACCCACAGGGGAGACATGTGGTGATATTTACAGCCCAAATCCCTGTCCCCATAAAGGGAGGTGCGGGAGGGGGAGGGAGGGGCTGGACTTTTTGATAAAGTCATAAATGAGTCTGTCTCCCTGGAACGGCGGTGGTGATGGCAGCCACAGGCTGACAGATGTGCGCGCTGTCATATGGGCCCACGGCGGCAGTGATGAGGGCATTGGGAGGGACGGATGGGCTGTAACTCACCAGGCCTGGGGCTTGGGGGCAGCTGGCTGCGCTGATGAGGGCATGGTTGGGATGCCGATGGAGGGTGGGGGCTTGGAACTGGGCATCTGGGGGAACAGTGGGGGTGCCTGCTGGCCAGGGTTTGGGGGACACCTTCCAGCTTCTGGCCCAGGGCCAATATTAGAGGCAGAACAAGTTGGCAGGGAGATGTTTCAGAGTCAGGGCCGTCCCTGACTCCTTAGTTGGGCGCACAGGAGACCTACCTGTGCCATGTTGTCCTGGGCCCCTGAGCCTCAGGGCTAGGAGATGGGAGACCCGGCTTCTAGTGCCAGCTTGGCCCTGACTTGCTTTGTGGCTTCAGCTGGAGCCCTTGGCCTCTCTAAGGCAGCACAAGGAACACTGAGGCTATGGGCGGGAGCTACTGTGGAGGAACCTTAGGACCGGCTGCTGGGCGCCGGCTCCAGCCTCTCTGACCACCTTCTGTGCACACAGTTGGAACCAGATAAAGGGGGAAGCTAGAAATTCAGGAGCAGCTGTGAATGACCCCTGTGCCCAGGGCAGGGCTCAGCTCGGGGTCAGGAAGCTTCTTTTCATCTGCTGCTGAGTGGCAGCCAGCCTTGTGACCTGTCATTGCTGATGTCATCAGGTTGGCAGATGAGCAGTGTGTGTAGTGGGCATGGCCTCTGTGCCCATGCAGGCACCAGGCATTGCATGTGTGAGCGTGTGTGTGTGTGTGTGTTCACTGTGTGAGGGCTGGAGCAGGATGCCCCACAACCTCTGGAGTCCAGGAGTGTGTGGGAGGAGGTGGGTGGAGCTGGTTCTCAATTCTGAGGTGAAATCTAAACTAGAAGGTGCTTGGGGGTCAGCGGGCCCCGGGTGAGGTGGGCAGGGGCTGGGGGCTTGGCTAGGGACAGGGTGGGCAGTGCAGGTCAGCATGGCATGTGAGGGAAGGCCCACTGCCCTGCTCTCTTGAGGAGCCAAGAAACCTCTGGGAAATCGAGGCCCTCTCCCTGCCTCCCTGCACACACTCACCACCCCTTAGACTAGCCCTCCATGGCATCCAGCTTCCCTCCCCCATTGTCCCCAGAGAAAGCATGGGCCAGCCTGCAGTCCCCAGAGGGTCTGGCGAGGCAGGGATCAGAGTGTGAGCTTCCTGCCGGGGGAGCAATTGAGGGGGTGGGGGTTAGGTGGTGTGAGGCTCCCGCCTGGGGATCTTGTAACTGCTGTTCTGGAGCTTGGAGCTCAGGAGTGTCAGCAGCCCTCCCAGAACTCATGACTCAATGACTCCTTTGGAGCACGGAGGTGTGGGATTGAGAAGAGGCATTGTGTCGAGGGCTGGCGGGAGGCTGAGGGGTGCTCTCAGGATTTAAAGGGGCCTGAGGGAGCCAAGACCCCAGAGTTGACAGGACAGACAGGAGACTCTCTGCCCAGGGAGGGCAGCTGCTCCCAGGGTGAGGGTGTTGGAGGGGACCTCTGCTCTGGTGAGGCTTCTTGGGGGCTAGCTGGGCCCAAGGGAGTTTCTAAGGCTGTGAAGAGGGGCCAGGAGCCCATAGTCTCTTCTTCTTTTTTTTTTTTTTTTTTTTTTAATTAGGGCAGTGTCACTAGCCCTCCTATGTGGGACCGAACTGGGGCTGCTGGCTTCCCAAGCCAGCGCCCACCCACCACACCACTCGGCCGGCCCCCAGGAGCCCATATTCTTAAAACCCTCCCTCTCCCGGGCTGCATGACCCCAGGCGAGAGAGCCGTATCCCCATGTATCGCTGTCTAGTAGCAGCAGCTCCGTCTCCTACAGCCTCCGTGCGGGAAGGTACCCAGGCTGCACTGTCACGCCTTCCTTCCTGCGTGGATCAGGGCTGGAGTCGGGCTGGGTTGCATGGGCTTCCAGGGTGCTGGGGATGCGGTAGGGCTCAGTTAGCCTGCCTGTGTTCAGCTGTCACCTACCAGCTGTCATTTAACTTCCCTGTGACTAGTCTCCTTATCTGTAAAGGACAAGGGGAGAGATGACCTCATGGGGTCTGTGCCCAGATTAAGTGAGTTGGTTCAGTCAATCCCTGTCCATAGCAGGTGCTCATTAAATGTGGGCCATCATTGTTATAATCTCAGAATTAAAGTCCTCAGAGCTCCAGGCAGCCGCTCCCCCCTCCCCTCCCCGCCAGCCTGCTCCTTCCAGGGACAGAGCATCCACTCGTTCCCAGCACTCACACAGGCGGCTCCACAGCTTAGATGTGGAGCGTGAGGCCTCAAGGGAGGGCGCAGCTGCGGGTCCTGGGATCTGAGAGCACATACCTTTAGCCCAGGTGAGGCTGAGTGGGTGGAAGATGGGGGAATGGCAGGAGGGAGAGACTGAAGCCCACTCCCCAGCTTGCAACCCCCCAGAGCAGCGGCTGGTTCCTGCCCAGTAGATTAGCGGGTAAGAAACCATGCTGAGGGGCTCCCCGAGTCTGCTCCCTGACAGATCACTACAGTGATTTTTGGCTTCTAGGGTGCAGCCGGAGTGTGGAGGGGCCTTTTCAGACTTTTATTGTGCACAGGTATTTTCAAACCTACCCACACTGTCACTTCATTTGGAGAAGGAAAAAAAAATGTGTTAATGGACCTATTTCTGCAGTTGAGAAGGACAATTTAATGATAGAGATGACAAACATCGTTTTAATGAGGGGCAAATCGCACTTTATTTTAAATTATAGGTTTCCTGCGACCCGGTCTTTTGGACATTGAAAGTGGAAGCTGAGGTGTCAGGTGGGGAGGGCCTGAGGCTGGCTGGCTGCTCAGGGAGCCCTGGACAGAGGCCCCAGCCCCACCCGTCTGCCTGTTCACACACATCCCCTCCTTTTAGGGGAGTGTCTGTGGCCTCCATTTATGGATGAGGAAACAGAGGTAGAGAGAAGTTAAAAGGTTTGCCCCAAACCACTGGAATTTTAGGGGCTGGTGGGTGACATTTGAACCTGGGCTGTCTGACACCAAACTCCATCTTGCTGTCTGACCCCAGGGGTGTGGGACTGTCCACCTAGGTCACTCCCAGGGACAGCAGGTGAGAGAAGCCTGGCAGTCTCCTAGCCACTGACCAGCCCTGGCCCCAGAGCACCTGTGGTCACACTGACCCAGGAGAAGGGCTGCAGGGTTTCTCTTTCTGCATGGAAGAGGCAGTTTGGGTAGCACTTATCGTAGGCCTGGAGGTGGGCGTCCTACCTCTCCGGTGGGCTCTGAATCAGAGGGGGCCACTCTGAGGATTCTAACACCAGACCCAGAGCTTGACTGGAGAGGGATGACCCAATCCACAGAACAGAGAGAAGCTCAAGGCTAGAGAGGGCAGGCAGCCTGCCTAATGCCCCACAGCTTTTCAAGGCCAGAGCTGGGATGGGAGCTGGTCCTCCAGGCCCAGGCGGCCAAGCTGAGCCCAGATTCTTCTCTCCTGAGTTATAGCATCTTTGGAATGGGCCCAATAGCACCCTGTTCATGTGTGGGCAGAGGGCTGGCATGGCTTCTGGGGTCCCTGCCGGCCCCACCCCAGCCTCTTGGCTCAGCTCCGGTCCTGAGGCCAAGCTCCACCTGTCCCTCCCTGGGGGTCTCCATGAAGATTGGGAGCTCTTGTCTGCAGAGCTTGGAGAGGGTCTGGGAGGGCAGGACCAGCGTGGGCGGCTTCCTTCCTACCCTCCGAGAACTCGCTGTGGAGAATCCTAGGGCTGAGAAATCATGGCTGTCAGAATCTTGGTTTTCTAGATCAGAGGACTCTATTGCAGGACCGCCCTCCACCCCCCACTTCTCTTCCCTCCCTAGCCTGGGACAGTGTAGCGTGAGGCACACAGGCTGTGTGCCCAGGGCACAGCGCCCGGGCCAGACCCCTGTCTGCCTCCCATCACTGGGACTTGGGTAGGTCCTGCTCCCTGTGAGAAGAGTGGGTTAAGCCCAGCTCCTGTCTGGGGGGTGCAGGGTGTGAACCCCGTGCTGTGTGATGCCCTCCTTGTGGCCGAGGCTCACAAGTGGTGGCAGGTACATCCCCAGGATCGTGGGGTTGTAGAATCACAGACCCTTTGGAGGTCCAAGGTCCTCGAATGCCAAGGGGGTTGGAAGGATCCTTCTGAGCCCCTGGCCCACCTCCTCTCCAGAGGGGCACGCTCTTCCCCTAGGGCTGCGATGCTGTCATCTCACCTCTATTGGGCCTCATTCTCTCTCCTACCCTGTCTCACCCACCCAGGTGCCTGTGGGTGAAGAGGTGGTGTTGTGTCGGGGGATGGGGTGGGGTAAGGCTTTCTCGGTGACTTGAGCCCAGAGAAGGGTCGCAGTTGTCATTCGTGGGCCTGAGATTGGGGACCAGCTGACTCCTCTGGGGCCCACGCTCCTGACTGGCCCACTCAGGAGTGGAAGGTGATGGGTGTCTGTGTGCTCTCCCTGGCCCTGGGAGGCAGCTTGCCAGTCTGGGAGCTCCAGCCTCTGGTGTTGCCTGCTCTCATGGCTAAGCCCTGCCCTGGCCCTTCCAGGGCTCAGGAAAGGCCTGCTGACTCTGAGAGGTAAGGATGTGGAAAGGCCCGTTGTCTGGAGTCGGGCTTGGCTCTGAATCTGCCCTTCCTGATGTGTCACCTTGGAGAGTCCCTCAGCCTTTCAGATCCCCACTTTCCCCACCTATCAATGGCCCCGATGATCTGGCCCTGCAAACAGTGGTGAGGACTCACCCAGTGTTCAGCACTTAGTAGGTTCTCTCCCTGGAAGGAAAGCACTGCTTTGGGGCTTGCCTCTCTGGGGGTGAGCCGGGGGAAAGGCCGCCTGGGGTCCCGCGCTCCAGCTGAGAGCATCATGGGTTGTTTGCTTCCTGGGACTCAGGCCCCAAGTGCTAACATAGCATCCCCCCCATCTGGAGGGCCCCTATCTCAGGCAGCCCCTGGGAAGAACGCAGCTCCCTAGGTCAGTATATTTTACCTTAGATCCCAGCTCACCACCTACCACAGTGTTTCTACAGCCAAGTCACTCAACCTTGCTGGGCCTCAGTTTCCCCCCCTGGAAAATGGAGCAGATTAAACAAGTGCACATGAGCAGGTAAGGAAAGGCAGGTCTTACATGAGGTGCCTGGCAGAAGGAGGTGCTGGGTGATGGTGGCTGTCAGGCCCTCCCTGGACCCTCTTCCCAGGGACTGTTTCAGCTCATGGGATAGGGTGGGGGTGGGCACAAGGCACGTGGGTGGCAGCTGCCTAGCTGTCTGGGTAGGGGCCGCTGCCCACCGGGGCGGAGGAGGGGCTGAGGAGCTGGCTTGCTTCCTGCATTCTCTCTCCACACCAACCACCCTGCCTCCATCCTTGGCTCTAGTTGGCTTTGACATCGCCCAGCCCAACTTGGGGTATGGCAGGATGTAGGGGAGGGTCCTCCCATGGGAATTTGCCCCCTTTGCCCCACTGCCAACCTTGGCCATTCTGTTGGCCAACAGATATCCCAGGGCACCTGCTGTGCGCTAGTGAGAGGAAAGAGACCCGGGTCACAGGGGGGACTGGGAGAGGTCAGGGAAGGCTGCTTGGAAGAACGGCCTCAGGAGGGCTTGCAGTGCATTGCCCGGGTAGGAGAAGGGAGAGCCCCTTGGGCAGGTGGCCCAGAAGGGCGAAGGCCTGGAGGTGGGAATGGGCTGGGGTGGGGGGCTGCCTCCCTGTTCATGAGCAGGACTCTCATTCTTCCTGATGCTGGGCTTCAGCATGGTCCCTTTGTGGGCGCTGGTCGGGGCTTCCCTCTCTGGGCTCTCCTCTGTTCCAGCCAGGATGGTGCTGAGTGCTCATCAGCTCCTGATTCAGCTCTGTGGGCCAGGGTCTGGCTGGCCTGGGTCTGGCTGCAACTGGGACTACATGCCAGGCCCATAAATTGTCCCTGCGAGCAGGGGGAGCCATGAAGGATCTTGGGCAGGGAAGGCCTGATTGGAAGTGGGGGTTTATGGAGGAAGGATGGGCAGGAAGATACCTGCAGTGACCCCGCTGCAGCAGGCAGAGAGAAATTCCTCGCAGAGGGACCCTCCCCCCATGGCTGCAGCACTGACCTGAGTGAGGAACGAAATAAGGGTGTATGTCACCCTGGCCAGGTGGTATCAATGTACGTTAACAGGCTGGGCTGTGGATTTCTCTCTCCTGCTGTCCTCACCAAGCCTCACCCTGGGGTGTGACAGGTGGGGAGCAAGGGAGGGGACAGACCGAGCTGGGGGTGGGGGAGAGACCCTCATGCGCCTCCCCCTTCCTTTCCTCCCTTCTCCAAGCCTGGATACTCAGTGTCCCAGCCCATCCCTCAGTGTCCCTGCTCCTACAGGCCCTGTTCTTTTCCCTCAGGGCTCTCCCCACAATTTGTATTTCTTTCTTTCTTTATTTAATGTTCACAGCCCTGTCCCCCAGTGCCTGGGACAGAGGAGGCCTTCAGTAACTATTAGTTACAGAAAAACTCAGTCAGCTAGCTTGGGCAGACCCCCATCTTAAGGGGGCCCTGGAGCAGGGAGCCCGGGAGGGGGAGGGGGAGGGGGAGGTGAGGGGGTGGGGGGAGGAAGCTGAGCACCTCCCTGTCTGCCCGGGGGATCTGCTTCTGCCCCTTTGAGGGAGGGGCGGGCCCAGGTGTTGGAACCCAGCAGGGGTGAAGTCTGGAGCTTGCCAGGAGGCTGGGGTGCTGGTGAGTGGGAAGTGCACGGGACATTGAACGCGTATGGGTCAGGTGAGGGGGCTGTTTAGGGCTCAGAGGTGGCCTCAGTGGGGCAGGGGTGGGGGGTGAGGTGGACACTGGTGTTGCTTTGTCCCAAACCCTGCATCCTCTGTCCTTCCCTGGGCCATTTGCCACTCCTCTGGAGCAAACTCAATTCTTTTTGTGGATTGTGTGTATATTACCCTACATCTAGATAACTGCCTTATATAGCTGCTTCTTGGTATTCCAGTTTCAGGAATTACTGACTGACTTTTACTAGAGAAGCCAAGGATTGGGCTCCATTTGATCCCCCCCACCCTTCCCTCTTCCACTCCTCACCACAGTTTTAGTTAGCTGAGCCTCCCAGCTGAGGCAGGTAGAATACTCTGATTACTTTTCCTTTCTCGACAGCTGTTTTCCCTGGAGTTGTTAATTGTCTTTTTCAGGTGTGTATGTGTGTTCGGGGTGGGGGGGGGTTAGATTTTTTTTTTTTTTAATGCTTATCACTAATTCAATTCCCAATTCTCCCCCAGTTGGGTAAATCTCTGGACATAAGTTAACGCATAAAGTCCTGTATCAGTTTTATCTCCTGGAAGAACTCGCTCCCTGAGCCTTCTGAGCTGCTCAGTTCCGTTTCTTTAGAGGCCCGCTGTGCCACAGGCTCACAGGGATGGCCCACCTCCATTACTCAGGCGCCCTGTCACCTCTCTCTTCAAGTCCTCACCTGTGGCTTCCTTGTGGCTGGTCTGTCTGGGTTGGTTCACCGGGGAGCCCTGATGGCAGAGCCTCCGGAGCTGAGTGGAAGAGGAAGGCTGTTTATCTATTATCTATCTATCTATCATCCATCCGCATATAAACTTTCACCTGCTCCATCAGTTTTCAGTATGGTCCCCACCCTCCATCTAGCCCGGTGTCCCCCAGTGAGCTTGACCCCTTCCCAAGGAAAACCCCACAAAACTCTCGTCTTCTCTGGGCAGAGCTGGCGATGGCAGCTCCTAGGGGTCTTGCTGCTCCTTAACAGCCTTCCAGCCAGTCCCCCATTCCTATGTCAGTGCGACCTGGTGCCACAAGGTACTGAGCCTTGGTGGGTTCTGCCCGGTAATAGGGTGGGTACTTGGGACGCGGCTTTCTCAGCTCTGCCAAATCAATTACCACTCACTTGTCTGCTTTCCAACTCCAAAATTATAGTGCTGTTTCCTTTTCTTCCATTCTTTGTCCTTGAGAATTTACCTACAGAAAAAAGACCCTTTCTTGTTGTGATGGGGTTCTGCAGAAGAGTGAAGGTAAGTGCCCGTGTTCAGTTGGCTGCAGTGACTCCGGGCATCCGGCAGGTGGCCTGTATCCTGCCGGTGGGCACTCGTGGCGTTACCCCTTCATTCTTACAAAGGAGGCTGCTGTCAGCATTGTCCGTCTTCAGGACGCATGGTGTGTGGGGGGGTGTCTCTCGGTCCGGAATGGTGATGGCAGGGTACATGCACCCTCAGCGTCACAGGCCTCACTGTTTCCCCAAATGCTGTGGCAAGGCCCACTTCCACCAGCAGTGGAGGAACGTCCTGTCCAGCAGCCCCAGAAAAGCTGGGCACAGTGACTTCCTACTAGAAGCCCACTAGCTTACTGGGCCCACAGTTGTGGCTGATGCCTTTCCCGGTGTGTCCAGGACCCCTGCTGCATGGGCCGAGTCCTGTCATCTCTGGCTCTGCAGGGTTCCTCACCTGCCAGTTGCCTGTCCTATTACTTTGCCTTTTACACAAAGTGAACGATTTGTCTCTTATAAGAAAAAAGTCTTACTGATTTGCAGAATTCGTTTTATAGCCTGGAAATAGGTCTTTGTTTTTGTTTTTGTCAATATATGTACTGCAGGTATATTCTGATCTGTCTAGGGCTTCTCTTTTCCCTTTGTGATGCCTTGTTGCACAGATGATTTAAATTGTAACAAAGTCAAATTTCTCACTTTTATGACTGGTGCTTTTTACAGTTTGTTGGGAATGAACATTTTTAAGGCTCTCGATTATCTATTATCAATCTACCTATCCATCTATCCATCTATCCATCCATCCATCCATCCATCCATCCATCCATCCATCCATCCATCCATCCCTACTGAGAGAAAGCTGTCCTGACTTTGGAGCGGGCAGAGCGCACCAGCATCCCAGGTGCACGAATGGTGGGCTTGCCTGCAGTGGGAGCGGATCAAGGAGTGAGGTGGCTACGGAGCAGCTGACGGGACAGTGCTGGGGGCTTCCTGGTGCTGTGGAGGAAGTGCTGTCGCTGATACTGGCCACCACCCTAACAGCCCGTTCTTCCTTCCCCTTTGGGAAACGGACACCTCTGGCCTTGGCCCATCACAGGCGGTGGACGGTGATTCCAGCTTAGCTCCCGCAGTGGCCACTGGGCTGCAAGGTAGTTGAGGAGACCCCAGAAGGTGGTTAATTAGTGTCCAGGGGAGATGAGAAGGAGCAGCCGCCTTTTCCCAGGGTAGGGCCACTAGTGTTGTTGCTGGCAGTGGAGTATTTGTGTTTCCAAAGCTGCTGCCTGGGGAAGTGGGAGGGGCTGTGGGGTTACAGAGCACGGGCTCGCTGGGCAGGGCCTGGGACTCCCTGAACTGCTCTCCTTCAGGACAGGAGGGGAATGGAGCTGGAGGGCTGGCCGAGATGACGCAGAGTGAAAGCACCAGAAACTGACAAGACCTTCCTAGATGGAATGTCCGTTCCCTGCAGAGAGCGGGGAGGGAGTGGTGTGAGCACTGAAAAGCCTGGCGGAGGAGACAGGGGGACTGATGGGGGGAGGAGGCGCGTGTGGAAAAAGCCTGCCGGGGAGGGGGGGCCCTGGGACTATTTATTGACCTTTATTTTCTTGTAAAAGTTCTTTTTTGAGAAATCCTGAGGGTGACCCAGTGAGGGGGTGGGGTGGGGAGCTGTGTGAACTGTTTACTTTCAGGCTGGGGAGTGGGTGGGGGTGCGAGGTGGGAGGATCGTCCCCTTCTCCAGCCTCCACTGACCTGTGTCACCCAGCCCTCCCACCTGCCTCCGGGCAGCTGGGCCTGAGGGGTTAATTTGCTGCCTGAGCAAGGCTGGCGTGGCTATATGCAAATCCATACACTTTCATAAACTGCTTAATTAGGCGAATGTTAATGAGACGTTAATTACTGTTGTGCCCGCAGATCCCACGGAAACGGAGATTATGTTTCTCTTCAAACATCCCGTCTTAATTATAACTTGTGCTTAATTCTGCTGCTTTTGCCAACCAGGCGAGGGCGGGGTGGGGCGGGGCCGCCTCCCTCATTGGTGGGGGTGGGCACCTTCCTTTCTGGGTGTTTCTTCCATGCCTCCTCACCTTTGGTCCTCCATTCATTCCGTAGCTGTTAAGTACCTACTGTGTGCCGTGCAGGGCCCTGAAGCTGGTCTTGGGGTGACAGAGAACACTGAGACCCAGCCTGGCCCTCGGGGAGCGCCCAGCCCTGGAGGTGTTACAGTGAAGGTCCTTGAGGCAGACGCAGTGTCCCGGGCTGCGTGGCAGGACCTGGGGTCCAGTGGAGAAAGCCTATGTCTGTTGAGCGGTGGGTCAGGGAAGGCTTTGTGGAGGAGGGGCCCATGGACTGAGTGCTAGAAGTAGAAAGGTGTTCACCAGGCAGAGAAGAGGCCCACCCGCATTTGGGTGGAGGGTCCTGCTGGGGCAAAGACCTGGTGGTCCGAGGCTGCTCCACTGTGTAGCTTCCCCAGGGTGCTCTCCCACTCGGGTTGTGTTTCTGCAGCCTCCAGTCCAGACCTGGCTGTGAAGCACAGGAGGCCGGGAGTCCACATGCAGAGCACCTCGGGCAGGTGTCTTCTCCTCTCGGGGCCTCCTCATTCTATCTGTACCCTGAAGGCTGGTCAGCAATTGAAGTGGGCCTGTGGGGAGTGGGGTCCTAACCTAGAGAGGAAAGCAGTCAGGGCAGGCTTCCTGGAGGAGGCTTGCCCAAGACCTGCTCCTCTGTAGCTGCAAGACTGTATCTTGCCTTTGCACTTGAGTCTTGAGCATAAGATGTGCTTGGTGTGTGCCATGGCCCCACATTCCACCCAGGCCTGACCAACACAGCCAGGGTCCTAAAAGACTGGCCTGCACTCATTGTCCTCATGTCACTGCCCTTCCCCTCAGCCTGCCCTGCTTTTAGCCCGCAAGGGCCACCCAGCGCCACCTCAGCCTTCTCCTGTCGTGTTCCACCCCCACGTACCAGGAAGCCTCTGGATATTCTGGCCATAGCCAAGCCTGTCCAGGTGACTTCAGGTCTGGATCGTCAAGTGCTAGGGCTTGAAAGGCCCAAGAGAGTGGAAGGCCCCATTTTATAGATGGGGGACACGAGGCCAAAGAGGGTTAGGGCCTGGCCTGGGGTAACATAGCCAGGAGCTAGTAGCACAGTGCAGCCTAGGACTGGGCCTCCCTTTCTTGGGGGAACAAGGGAAATGGAAGCAAAGAACTTCTTGAACCCTGCATAGCCAGGCCTCACTCTTGTCACTCACACCCATTTTGTAGATGGGAAAACTGAGGCTCAAAGAGGCCATGTGCCAGGGATAGAAGCTCTAAGGGCTGGGTATGTAGCAGGGCCTGTGAGCTCCTTTGGGTCATTTCCTTTGACACCACTCCCCTGGGAATAATTCTTGGGCACAGAGGCCAGGCAGCTAGTGAGGGGACTTGGCTCCATACCTCTGAGGTCAGGAAACTACCTGGGCTCCCCCAACCCTTTGTGCCCTTCCTTCTGAGAACTGTCAGAATCTCTCCTTGTAGCACTTACGGTGGGAGATTATTTACCTGGAATGTTCTGTACCTGACCTGGACCATATAAACGGTATTTCTGGAGTCTAGACACCTTAACTGGAAAGAGCACAATCACAGCGGAAAAAGGCTTTTTGCTCATTATGTCTATTTGCACAATTACAACTCAACCTTTTAAACTGGTTATTACGTCCCCAAATATGATAACAGAGAGTGTCTTTCGCAGCTCCTGTGCTGGCAGCAAGACCGTTCAGACAGCCTTGACTGGTCCATGGGCCTGTGTGTGGCCTGGGCTGCCGTGACCTGGTCCTTCATAGTTGGTGGCGAGTTCCGGCCCTGCCCACCGCATACACTGTAGCACATGTTTGGTTTAGTAGAATGGGGTGAACTAAAAATGGATACTTGTTAACAACAAAATAAAACCTTTTACAATAAATTCTGTGGTATGTTCCTGGACTGTATTCCCGATGTGGGTCGAGCTTGAGTCCTGTTACCCCTTTTCCTCGTGTGCCACATTTCCTGCAGCCTCAGGCAGGGCACAAGGGGCCGGGTACAGACTCAGAGATGTGGAACCTCCGCACTGGGGGTCCAGGGGTCTCAAATTCAAATGCCCCAGGGGCCAGTCTGGGGATGGCAGTGAGTGAAGCAGGCTGGGTGGGGACTGTGGGGAACTTGAGGGGCCACTGCCGGCCCCAGCTGGTTATCACGTGGAAATGCAGGCCAGTGTGGCCAGGTCAGATTTTCCCAGGAGAAACCAGAAATCCCGATTTCTGTGTGATTTCTAAAAGCTGGCAACTGATTCTTATCTTTTAAAACCACTGAGCAGGTTAAACAAAACACTCTGTTGCCCAGTTTGCAGCCCCTGGGGGGTGGTCCAACCCTGCTTTTACAGGTAAGCACTGAAGCCTAGTGGCATTGGGTCGCTGAGAGGGCCTGGGACCCCCTCAGTGGTAGGCTCACTTGCTTCCTGACCCTCTCCATCTCCAGCCCAGGCTGTTCACTGTTCCCTACTGCTCCCCAGTGGTCATCCTCCACCCCCACAGGACAGGGAGTCATCAGTGCTTGGGTGACAGCACAGAGGCAGGCTGCTACAGGGAGACAGGTGTGAGTCACTGCCAAGCTCCCTTTTGAGGAGGAAAAAACCTGCCTCTTTAGAATTGTCATCAGGCTCACTGGGGAGGGAGCGGGCCTCAGACCTGGCGGTGGCGTCCTGGGGCGTGGCCGCACCCAGGGCCTGTGGAGGATGGGCATCAGCTGGCACCAGGTGAACAGTGGCATCCTGCTTACAGGGTGTGACTTGGATGCCGGGCTCCTGGGGGTGTGGCCAGGGGAGAGGGCATTTTTCAGGTAGGACTTAGAAATAACACTGGAACTTCTTCATAAAGCCGCTGTATTACCAATCAAGGAGTTTGAGAAGGACCCTCAGAAGATTTATAGATGCAGACGCGCCTTCTTCCCGGCCGCCAGCCCTGGTCGCCACTGGCTGGTGGGGTCTCCTGTTCTAGTGGGGTGTGAGATGAACCTGCATCTCTGAAATTAGAGGAGGGGCATCCAAGGATGCTTGTGGAGCACCTGCTGTGTACCAGGCACTGGGCTTGGTGTTTCCACATATGGCCTCAATCTTTACAACCGTGGAGTGAAGTTGATGTAATTGTCCTCATTGTTTCGGGGCAAGAAACAGGTTCTGAGAGTAATTTGGCTATGGCTGCTGCCCAGGGCCCCCTGGGTGCTCAGGTTCCTGTCTGTCTTCCCGGCTGCCGCCCAGCCCTCAATCCGGGCAGGGCCCTTCCAGTCTGACCTTTCCTCCACACTACCCCAGTCTTGGGTCCAAGGGTGCTGGGGCAGCTGTGGGCTTGTAACTTCAGCTCTGAGGCCTGTGAAGGGAGGGGGGTACGGGAAAGGTGGGGTGTGGGTCTGTGCGCGTGTGTAGACATTTCATTTATACAGGCCATACACTCCGCTGGGGGCCAGCTCCTTACCTCCTTGCTGTCATGTGCTTCCCAGGATTTCAGAGAAGGCCCTGGTTTTATCTGGGGGGTGAGCTGGTTGGTCTTGCTGCCACCGTCAGGGCCTCATGGGCTCCCTATCGCTGCACAGAGTGTACCCCACCCTGAGACTCCTCAGACAGACAGACCAGGGCTGAGGTGGGAATGGGTAATGGGGAGCCTTGAGTCAGACCAGCCTCACCCGGACATTCCCGTCCTCTCCCCCTGGCCCTTCCTGATGATGGTCATACTGGCATTGCCTGGGTACTTTTTCTGTGCCAAGTGTGGCGTAAGGGGCTTTGCAAGGATGGTGGCCCCATCTGGTCCTCCCAGGAGCCCTATGGGTTAGGTATTGTCATTACCATTTTTTAGATGAGGAAACTTGGGGCACAGAGAGGGGAAGCAACCTGCTGAGGCCACAGAGTAAGTGGGAAAGCAGGGATTTGAGTCCAGGCATTTTGCTCCAGAGGCTGAGCTCTTGAAGAGCTCGAGGTTTGGCTGCTCCCCTGGCCTGAACTTGGGCCTTGCCTCCTCTGTGAAGCACACGGTGACTGCTCAGCTTGCTCTGAACTCCCTCAGGTGCAGCCTTCGCTTCCTCGCAGGTGGCTGTTTTGGGAGGGTGCTCTGCCGCAGGGCCAAGCCCTGCCTCTCCCTCTGTCTCCCCAGAAGGTCTGCATGGACTACAGGGGTGAGGACAGAAGAACCCAGCTCTGGGAGCTAGCGGGGACTTGGGCAGTGTCTAGTTTGCTCCACCCTCTGCTCTACAGACAAAGGGATGGAAGCTGGAGATGGGAGGGCCTTGTCCGGGTGCAGTGAGCAGCAAGGCATCACCTCCCTCCTCGTCCAGGGCTCTTCCTTCTGTACCCACCTGTTGCACTGATTGTATTTGAGATTGGGGTCCAGGCTGGATGGTGGGGGAGAAGCCAGAAGGAAACCCGGCCAAGGTTCCTTCTCTCCATTGCCTGTGCAGCTTTGAGCTCCCTCCCCTTTCGCCCTACTACCATTAAAAAAAATTGGGAGTCACGCGTAGGAGCGAGCCATGGACTTAAATGTTTACATTAGCCCCACTTTGAAGAAACTGCATGTCAGGATAAATCCATGCTTACAGTGTCATATAGCTTTTCCTGAGAGGGGAAGTTTGTGAATAAATGAATGTCCTTCATATATTATTATGGCCTGCCAGAGCCCAGGCAGGGAGAGGTGGCCAGTGGTGGCTAAGGAGCTGGATGTTGGGCTCCTTCCCGGGCCCTTGGCCCTGGGCCTGAGCCAGGGCTCGGCAATTCAAGCCAGCCCTTGCTCACAGGATGCCTGTGGCTGCCTTTCTTCTTCTCTTTATCCTTCTATCTGTCCCTTAGGGCAAACATTACCCTCTCCACATCCTCTGTCCTCTAATCTGGGGACTTAAAGTGACATCTGTGCAGCTCAGGGCCCATTGAGAACCCTGTTTTCGGGGGAATAGAAGACCTCCCTGTAGGAAATCGCCATGAGACCCTGACACCTACATGGCATTTTTAGAGGAAAGACACCTTGACTTGGTCTTCACAGTATCCCATTGCCCAATGAGGAAACTGAGGCATGAAGATGAAAAGTGACCCCAGAAGGCCTATGGGGGCCCAGCCTCGACCTGTGTGCTGCTCCCACCCCACCTGTTTTGGTCTGGCTGACTGGACCCCTCTCCCCTGCAGTGAACCCCCGTGCCTTGTCAATGCCTGATAAGCCCAGCCTGGGAGAGTGGCGTGGGGATCCAAGCCTGGAGAGCAGTCCCGCCATCCCAGGGCCATCCTTGTTCTGGGGGCCCGAACCTCCTGTCCTGCAGACCCCCAGAGGGGACTGCCCAAGAAGACCCTTGTCAAAGACATAGTCTTAAACATGAAACCAAGATGATTCTTGGGAACCAGGGAGACTTCCTGGAGGCGGGGACCCCGAGATAGGGACACTGTGGGGGAGGGAGATGGGGCGTGGCTTGGCCAAGGAGGGAGGCAGCAGGGCTCTGCTTCCCCAGGCATGGGTTCCTCCTACCCCTCAGGCTGTAGGGGTTCTTGTACGGATGGAGAGACTGGCTCAGCAGAGGTAGGGCTGGTCCCCAGGGCTAGGCTCTGTAGTATCTCTGAGGGCTGCGTGTGTGCACTGGATGAGTGTGCAAGGCCAGTGGAGTGCTGGGTTTGTGCGCACACACGGAGGTGTCCAGTGCCGTCCCTATCAGGAGGACATGTAGATGGGAATAGGGGCGTGCAGGGGCGTTCCTTCAAAGTGGCACTTTCGCACCTATCTTTCAAGTTAATGTGTTGACATAAGTTCGTGTGTTCTTAAGAATGTGGAGAAAACGTGCAGAAGGTTCAGGGGAAGCTGGAAGGTTAGGTGTCCAGATGGAGGGAAATAGTTCATGCCCCACCTGCCAGGGTGCTAACACTGGGCCACGTCGGCTGGGCCTTCCCTTCATGGTGAGTGTGTGTGGGTGTGCGCCCGTGTGTGGACATGTGTGTGTGTGTGTAGGGGTGTGTGGGCATGTGTGTGTGTGTGTAGGGGTGTGTGGGCATGTGTGTGTGTGTGTGTGTGTGTAGGGATGTGTGGCTCTGTGTGTGTGTGTGTAGAGGGGTGTGTGGGTTTGTGTGTGTATGGAGGGCGTGTGTGGGTTTGTGTGTGTGTGTGTAGGGAGGTGTGTGGGTTTGTGTGTGTGTATGGGTGTGGTTGGGTGTGGGTGCATGTATGGGGGAGTGGCTGTGTGTGTGTTTGTGTGTGTGTGGTGTGTGTGTGTCTGTGTATAGGGGTGTGTGTGGGGGTGTGTGTGTGGATGGGTGTGGGTTTGTGTGTGTGGAGGGGTGTGTGGGTGTCTCTGTGTGGAGGGGTGTGGGTTTGTGTGGGTGTGGGTGTGTGTGGGTGAGTGGGTTTGTGTGGGTGAGTGTCTGTGTGGGTACATGTGGGGTGTGTGTGTGGGGAGGGGCTATGTGTGGCTGTGTGTGGTGTGTATATGGGTGTGGTTGGGTGTGGGTGAGTGTGTGGGGGTATGTGGTGTGTGTGTATGTATGTGTGCGTGTGTGATGTGCATGTGGGTGTGTGTGCGTGTGGTGTGTATGTGGGTGTATGTATGTGGGTGTGTGTGGGTGTGTGTGGGTGTGTGGGTGGTTGTCACTGTGTCAGTGTATGTGTGGTCTAACTCTGTGAGTGTCACTGTGTTTTTCATGTGATTGTGTGTGTGAGAATGTATGCGTGACTGTCATTGTGTGCTAGTGCCAAATGTCTGTGTGACAGTTTTGTGAATGTGCATGTCAAAGTTTCTGAACCCCTTGGGCCCTGTGGCCCCATAGGGCCCCAGTAAAACTGTGAGCTCCACAACAGTGCGAGTGTGTGGACGTCATCACCACACAGGGAGATCTCTGCAGAGAACAGGGGCCTTCGGGGCAGAAGGGGCTCGTGTGGGCGGGGCCTCCCAGGTCTCCACAGGCCCTTCTGCATATGCTCCCTGTGGCGGAGGCAATGCCTCTCCGGGCCTGGCCCTGAGTGGCCCTAACGCTCCTGCCAGCCTCTGCGTGGCCACACTTGGAGCCAGGACCTAGCCCTGGAGGAGACCCAGGGATGAGGACCTCAGGAGCAGTACAGGGTTAGAGCACACCGGGATGATTAGAGAAGGCTCCCTGGAGGAGACAGGGCTGGAGTAGGCCTGGGCAGACTGAAAGGGAATTGAGCTTTGCAGAGGGGGACAGAGAGCAGCTTAGGTGGAGGAGACATCAAGGGCATGTGTTTGGCGTCAGGAAGGGGGCAGGAGGGCGGAGGAGAGAGGGAGGAGCCAGCCTGTTGGACAGGAGGTCCCGACAGAGGAGAGGAGCCGGAGAGGTGGGCAGCAGCGTGTGTGGCACACAGTGGGTGCTCAGTGTACATGAAACCAGGGGTCTAGCTACGGAGTTTTCCGTGTGACCGTGGGGAAGGTGTTCAATGGAAAGCGTCCCTATAGCAGAGTTAGTGAGAACAGCTCCGTTTGTGGAGCCCCTACCGTGTAGGCAGCACTGGTAGGCAATGGTATCACTGTTCCCTTTTGCAGATAAGGAAATGAAGGCCCAGGGAGGGAGTGCCTTGCTCAAGGAGACAGCGCAAATAAATGGTGGTACCAGGATTCAATCCAGGTCGGGCTTCAAGGCCTGTGTTCCTCTCCCACGTCCGAGCCTCAGGTTCTGCCTGTGAACTGTGAGGCTGAAGATGGTGCCAGGTTTGGCTCTTCTCTGTGAGTTTGCAGAGTGCCTTGCTTTGGGGCTAAAGCCTGCCGACCCCAGAGTTCCCTCTGGGCCCTGATTCTGAGCTTGGCCTTCAGGGAGCCTCCTCCCCTTCTCAGGTCAGACCCGTCAGTGGGACCAGGCCTGGGGTGGACAGAGGGCAGGACTGAGAGCCTTCTGGGCGACAGGCCTGCCATGCTCCTGAAGGGGGCTGAGTACCCAGATAGGGTCCTACGAGGGCCCTGGCACAGAGGGACAGGTTGCATATCCGTCTGTGGACATAGGGTCCTCTTCCCCACAGGTCTCTCTGGCAGAAGAAGTGGTACCCTTCTTGTGCACAGCCCTAGCCAGGCCTGAATGCTTCCCACCCGTTCTGCCTTGAGCTTAAAACTACCTTGGGAGCTGGAGACCATAGGCCCCTTTTCACAGGTGAAGAAACCGGGAGCTTGTGAGTTTTCCAAGGTCCCCAGTGGCTGAGGGCAGAGTTGGGGCTTGGCCATCTCTGTGTACCCGAACCCTTGGTCTGGCCCTCTCCTAGGGGCACAGAGAGGGTGGCCCTGACCTCTGAGGGGTCACCCTGAGGCAGGGTCCTGAGCCAGAGGCGCCCCCTGCAGGCTCTTCTTCCTCAGAGCCTCTCCCCCAGGACGCGCAACAGGTGCCATGCTGGGCCTGCCCCTTCCAGTGCCCTGGAGCCAGCTCTGCAGCGCTGGGCAGAGCACCGAGCAGCCCCGTCCCGGGGAGGTGGGCGGGTCTAATGAATTAATTAATGTTGGCAAACCACTTGGAGATCTCAAGCTGGAAGATGCGCAGTCCATGCAAATCAGAGTGATTGTTATTACCCATAATTATGGTTTCTGCTGGAGAAATTATCCAGAAGCCAGCACAGGGCCCTCCCTAGGTCTGCTCCTCAGCAGCAGTGGCATCTCTCTTCCCTCCCTCCCTTCCCCCAATCCCTCCCACCCCCATCCATCCCTCCCTTCCCCCATTCTTGCCCCATCTCTCCCTGCTCCCACTTTCTTTCCCAGCTCTGGGCCTGTTGCCTGCTCCTCCACAGCAAATGGCTTCTTTGTCTCATCTCTCTTGAAGACAAACACCTGGCAGTTTGGAGAAGTTGGGGATTAGGCAGTAGCTTCTCACACTATGGAAGTGAGAAGTACCCAGGGACTGTCTTACTTTGCTTCTCTTTTACATGGGTCCATAAGGGGTCCTCGTGCCTCCCCAGGTGTGGATCGAAACAAGGTGCTCATGCCTGCAAGGCACTCTGAGTGGGAAACCATGCCTGAGGCTCGGCCACACATTCTTTTTATTTTATTGTTTCCCCCTCAAAGATTTTATTGGGGAATTGGGGGAGGGGATCACCTAAGTTGTTCTTCAATCTTTTTTGTGAGGGCGCCAGTTGCCATCTGGCTTCCTGTCTGTAGCTTGTGGCCTCTAAGCTCAAGGTGCTGTGTTCAGTCTTAGTTGTGGGTGGGTGTAGCCACCATCCCATGTGGGAGTTCAACCAGCAGCCTTGTTGTTAAGAGTGCACACTCTATCCACTGAGCCATCGGGGCAGCAGCTCAGCTCAAGGCGCTGAGTTCAGTCTTAGTTATGGGTGGTCATAGCCCACCATTGAACAGGCAATCTTGTTGTTACACCAGCTGAGCCATCCTGCCACCTGTTGGCAGCTCAGCAACAGCTTAGCTAGAGTGCAGCGTCACTGGCCCATGTGGGAATCGAACCGGTGGCCCTGTTGCTCAGAGCTCACGCTCTTAAGCCAACTGTTTTTTTTTTTTAAATTGGGGAATTGGGGGAGGTAGCGTTGGGGAATCGCGGAAGGGAACAGACAAGTTGCTGTCCTTTTGTTCTTCAATCTAGTTGTGGAGGACATTGCTTCACTGGCCCATGTTGGTATTATCATTGCGCTCTTCTCGGGTGAGGCAGATCCATCGCTGGCCTCTGGATGGCTGCTCACAGCAGTTCTTGACAGCTCACACCGGCTGGCAGCCGCTCACGCTGGCTGTGGGCCACTCACTGTAGCCTATGGCAGCCCACTGCAGCAGGGGCTGCAGCTATGCCGTCCCGGGGACTCACAGCAGCCCAGCTCCAGGTGGAGCTGTTGTTCACCATCCTAGCTGTAGTGGGCAGTGTCACTAGTCCTCATATGTGGGATCCGAACCAGGGCTGCCGGCATTCCAAGCCAGCTCTTAACCAACTGAGCCACTTGGCCGACCCGGGCCACACATTCTTTACACAGATATTGGTGTGTGCATGTGCATCCAGCCCCCACCTCCATCAGACCATGTTCTTAGTGTGGCCCTGGGGCCTTGGCCAGACTGCTGGTCCCCCAGGGGCTGAGGCTGAGCCTTCTCCACCGGCCTGAGCACATGGCCTACATGCCAACAGCCCCTGGCCGTGTCCACACCAGCAGTGCAGGTAAGCTGTCTCAGCTATACCTTTCTTCCCTCCCCCAGCCTCCAGTCCTCTGTCTCCATGGCTTAGTCCTTCGTTCTTGCCCACCGGCCTCAGGGCCCTAGATTCCGCCCCAGCTCAGCCTGGGTCAGTGTCCTCCCCACTTAACACAGCCTGAGGCAGTTCTGACTCAAGCCCTACATTGTCAGATGGGACAAGAATGCCAGCGACTTAGTCAAGAGTTCATATAAGCTTAGCTTTGGGGCCAACTACAACCTGGCCCCGCGGCCAGGGAGCTCCTCATTACAGTGCACGGAGGCTTTCCAAGGTCTTCAGGGCGGTCACACTTATCAAGCCCCTCTGTGTGCCTATCTCTATACTCAGTGACAGAGGAGAGATGGAGGCAGCCAGATATCTGTTCTCACTGCAACAAGACCCACACATCAACCGCCACAACCACAGGAGCTCGGCTTGGCAGCCATGACAGAGCCATGTGCCTGATTGGGTGGGGACCACGGGGAGTGCTCCAGAGACATGAGGCAGAGAAGGTCCCTTGGGATGGAACAGTCAGGGAGGCCCCTTGAGAAAGGTGGCACCAAGCCTGGAGAGACAGCAAGGAGGAGGAGCCCGGTTACTGAAGAGGAGGCTGGCATGAGGCCACCTGTATGTGGGGAATGGCGAGAAGCCCATCCAATGGGCTTAGAGCAGCTGGCAGCGATTGAGTCTGGGACGGTAGGTGGTGCCCCTGCAGAGGGGCTAGGCTCTGTTCTGTGGGTGCAAGAGAAGGCTGTCCATCACTGGACACGGCCGGATCTCTGCTCAGCTCTGCAGTGCTAGCCTGGCCTGCTACCAGAATGCCACCCCCCACCTCTCCTGCCCTCCCTCCTTTACCTGGGGTTGGCTGATTTCATCTGGAAGTAACAATAGGTATGGGTTGTCCCTAGCTCCTTTGTGCCATATTGCTCAGCCTGTAATCATTTCCGTCCAACACGGCTCCTTTCTCTCCCCCAGCGTTTGTCAGGAAGATGGGACAGAGCCCCTGAGACCTGAGGGGAGGCCGGGCCAGAGCAGGCCTCTTGCTGCCCATCGATTTGCACTGCTTTTGGCAGCTGCCGGAGCTGGCTCACTGGACACCACGGGGCTGTGTTTGGCTTCAGATAATGAAGTAATGTCCTTGCTGAGGGAAAGATGGAGTCTACTAATTAGCTCAGCTGCCTACCTTGAGGGCAAAAAGTCTTTCCTAATGGGCTCCTGGGGCTGGCTGAGTGTGGGGGCTCTTTGGGGAGTCAGAGGGGTGGCAGCCTACCTCGAGGGCAGCAGTGGGAGGATGAGAGGTGCTGGTGGGCAGGGCCCATGGGAAGTTTCCCAGGAATGCTGTCTCCTTGGCCCTGGGTCCTGCAGTAGGGCTTTCCTGGTTTGGTGGCAGCGTGGGGTAAGGAAAAGCCTTGGTTTAGAGAGATCTGACTTCTGTCCCCAGCTCTGCCATTTGCAAGGTCTTGCGACCTTGGGCAAGTCATTGCTGACCTCTCTGGATTTCACCCTTCTGCAGAATGGGGCCATGGTCACACCGGCATGTGTGAGGGCAGCTGTTCAGTTTGAGTGACATAATGGAGTAGCGTGCTTGACACCCAGCAGCGACTTCGGGAATGATGAAGGCCCCACAATTCACTGCTTGGGCCGTGCCCTTACTCTGGTGTTGTCTCAGACCGTGTTCACCTTGGGTACATGTGCCTTGCCTCCCAGCCTCTGACCCCTTAGAATGACGGAGTCTTCTCCCACCTCTCCCAGGGCCCAGAAGTCAGTGTGGCCAGTCGAATTGCTGGAGTCAAAGTCTAAAGCTTTTCAGCCCCTTTTCCTTACAGTTCAGGCTCTGGGGCTGGGGTTTCCCAAGGCCCCACGAGAAGGGGCTGAAGATCAGGCCAAGTGAGCAGAGGAGAGGGAACTGGGGCGGAGAGGCTTGAAGCCCTGTCTCCTCCTCTAGGAAGCCCTCCAGGGACTAGCTGGAGGTATTCCTTCCTTATGTGACCCCCCTCCCCACAGGCTTTCACTGTGCTCCTCCAAGGGCGCCCCACCCCATTATTACCGGTCTTGTAGTCCTTCCCATTTCTGTGAGGCTTTTCCTAAGTTTCCTCATATCCATGACTCACTGACTCCCCAGGTTAGGTGGGTAATGGCAACAGCAGTAGTTGCAGTAACGATGGCAACCATAGAGCAGCTAACCCATATCGAACACGTCCTATGTGCCAGACACAGTTCAGAGCGCTCTATATGTGTTCACTGCTATGCTTTATGTAGATAGGGTTAGTTTTACTCCCATTTTACAGAAAAGGAAGTTGAGGCCGGAGGGAGTGAAGGGGTCTCTCGACGGCATAGCACGAGACGTGGCAGAGCTGGGGCTCACAGCAGCCTCCTGAGATCAGTGTGCTGACCATCACGAATGACATGGCCACTTGGTGCCCTGCCTCTTCCCCTGCACACAGAGAGAGGGTGGGATGCGCTCAGGCCCTGGAGGAGCTTCCAGTGGGAAGACTCTCCCTAACACATCCCTGTCCCACCTGACCTCCTGTCCTGACAGGTGGCATCTGCTTCTTTCCCGTCACCTGTCCTGGTCTCTGGCTCAGGGCTTCCTTCTCTGGACTCTGGCTCCACAAGGGGAGAGGCTTGGGGCAGGTTGGCTGGTGGTGCTTACAGGGCCCTGGCATGTAGTGGGTGTTCAACTAATACTTGTTTAATGGAAGAATGAGTGTCATTGCGTGGATTAAATGAGACCGTGCATGTTAACAGATATTTATTGAATGAAAAAAACATCTCTGGTGGAATAAAGGAGGTGCATGGTGACAGCAGCAGCGGACCTTTCTGTTCTTTTGCGAAGGGCTGGGGGGATGGGCCGGAAGCAGTGGGTCCAGGGAGGGGCAGAGAGGCGGAGAAACGCAGGCAGGGGAACTCACTCCCAAGAACAGGCGTCAGCGGGAAGGAGGCTGGTTGGCAGCTGGGGCCCTGACACCCACTCCGTGTGGAGCTGAGGATGGAAGCTCGTGCGTATGTGCACATGTGTGGGTGGGGTGTGTGTGTAAAACAAATAACTGGAAAATGAATTTAATTATAAGGCACTTTTAATAGCTATTTTTATTTAATCCTGCTAATTCTGTGTCTTGTGTAGCCAAACTGTAATTCTATTTTTCTTGCTCATTTGCTAGTGAAAGAGGAGAGAGGGGAGATGGAGACTGAAAGGCAGAAGCATTGTCCCACCCTGGGGTTGGCATAGGCCAACTGTGGACCCCGAGGGCAGCCAGGAAGGGCTCACTGGCAAGGCTGCCCCAAGGGGCTCTGGGTAACGCCCCAGCTCTGTCTCCAGGGCAGTTCATCTGCTGGCTTACTCAGCGCCTGGGGTCAGAGTAAGGGGAGCAATGGAAAGAGCCCAGCCTCAGCGTCAGGTAGACCCAGGTTCAGACGCAAGTTAAGCCAGTGCCTTAACCTCGAAAAGGCTCACTTTCTCCATCTGTAAAGTGGACGTAATATAACCCTCTCCGGGGTTGTTGGGTGGATTAGAGAGAGTAGGCTTGCCCATAGCTGGTGTTTACTAAATTCGTGTTCCTGTACCCTCCTTACCCCCCACCCTTCCCCAAGCTGTCCACTTCTGGAAGCTCCCAGACAGCCCTCCTCTCATTGGCAGAGAGAAGGTGATTGACTAACGCGATGGTGAATAAATGGCGAATAAATGTCCTGCTCCCTTTTTTTAAGATGACCTCTTGGTGATGACGGGGGTTCTGGGGCTATGGGGTGGGTTGAGGGTGGTCTTGTAGCAGGACCCAAAGGTGCTGGAGCAGCCTCCTTGGGCAGCGATGAGGAGGCCTTCACAATAGGGGTGTGTGTGCTTGTGTCTGTGTGAGGAGACATTCCTAAGGAGGGATCGCAGACCTGGCCCACCCACATAGGTGCATTGGAAATGGTAGGTTTGGAGGAGCAGAGACCTTTGGAGTCAGAGAGCCCTGTCCCAGGCTCTGTCTTCTTGTCTGGGCCATGAGGCCAGAGTGTGGGGACTGAGTGAGAGCAAGAGGAAGAGCTCCAGTTGTGGAGGGGTGCTCATGGGGGCCCCACCCCACTCGGGGTGGCATTGTGCTTGTTTTCTGGCAGGGCTTCCTGTGGTCGGGCTAAAAGCAGGGGCTTCAGTGTAGCCCTGGAGTGGGCAAGCAGGTGATGCGGGCCCAGACCTATCTCCAGGACCCCCAGGGGGCCTTCACTGTGTCCTGGGTCAGGGACCCGGCCTTTCTCCACCTGGTTCTGCTCACTGAGCCCAAGTCCTCCTCTGGTGGCAGCCACCTTAGGGCTTTGGGGTTTCCCAGAGGACTCCCTCTGCAGGAAGTCAAGGTGGGTGGGCAGCAGTACTCAGAGGCAGAGGGGACTGTCCCGAGGGCTGTTCCCGAGCCGGGCTCTGCCTGGCTTCTTCCAGGACTCTTCTCATCACTTCTGCAGTGATGTTGCAAGGTGGGTGTTACTCCCTCCATTTGACAGATGGGGAAACTGAGGCTCAGAGGGGTTAAGAGGCATGATTAGAATTTGGGCCATCCAGTAGGGTGGGGTTGTGTGCTAAGTCCTGCCTCATTAGAAAAGCTGATTGCCTGGTATGAGGAGAGTTTCTGAGGCCTGGTTTTCGTACCCCTGGGTCGCAGCACAGCTCTGCCCCGAGGCCCTGCAGGGCTGCTGGTGGCAGCCAGCTGCTGGGAGGCCGCCGTCTGGATGTGTGGAAGGAAAGAACTTGGCTCTAGGCCCGGCTGCACTTGGATTCAAATCCAACCTCTGCCTCCCATCAGCTGAGTGACCTCTGGCCAGCCACTTGACCCCTGAGCCTCAGTGTTGCCACCAATGTCTGGCACATAGTAGGTGCTCTGTATTACCCACCTTCCTTTTCCCTGGCCCACTTTCTCTGCTGACAAGTGGTAATGATTGAAGGTAGATTTCTCTACAGGATATTTTCAGTTTAATAGGGGAGTATAATGCCTTTGAACCCCAATGGAACTATGTTTTCCTTTAATGGTGACATTTCCCGTGGTGGCAGCTGTGGGGAGATGCTGAGTGGGGGCTTGCCTGGCTCTGCGTTATGTGTAGCCCACTTCTCTGGCCCTTCTCCCCACCGCCTCCCCCTGGGCTCCCGTGTTCTGTTCACAGGCAGGGCAGCATCTCGTTAATGTGATTGAGGGATGTGTTCCGAGCGTGCTTGTTCATCAGCTCGGAATTGGCGGGCCTTCTGACGCAGGCCAGGCCAGCCTGACCTTTGTTCTTGTAGGAGGTGAGGGGTCACCGGGCAGAGAGTAATTAACAGGTGCACAGGGAGAACAGTTAGCATGCACGACGGAACCTGGAGAACTGACTGGTCCTTGGCAAGAGTGTCCTGGGATGGGTCTTACTTGGTCATTAACGCAGACCCCAGGACCTTCTGTGCTCCCACTCTGACTTGTCATGTCCCCTCATCCACTTGGTCCTACCAGAAGCGCCCCTGAGCCTGGGGTGCACACCCTGGTGTGGCTGTGTTGTCACCGGTAGCAGAGGGGGACAGAGAGACAGAGGTATCTAGGATCAGTGGTCTGGAGGAGCAGTCCTGGGTCCTGGGATAGGGTGGTCAGCAACTCTTCCTTGAGGACTCAGCAGAGCTCGGAGGCAGAGAGGCTTTGGAGAGGTTCCTGGAGAGCGTGCAGCCTGAGGCTGAGGGTTCTAGTCCGGGTCTTGCACTTAGCTCCCTCTGTGATCATGGATAAGTCCCTGCTCTCGCTATGCCTCAGTTTTTCCATCTGTGAAATGGGAGTTTTGGTTTGGAACAGCTAGCTAATCTCTAGACCCCTTCTGCACCCTCCTTCCCTGATCCTAAGAAAGCTTGGGGGAGAGGCTGAGCCTGGCGGCGTGGCGAGTGGCCCCAGAGCAGAAGGAGCTGGCGAGGAGTGGGAGGCAGATGTATGTGCTGCTACCGCTGCAGCTGGCACACTCATTAAGCATCTCTAGATGGATCCACCCCCTAGTTCACCTGGTGCACGGGCCTCGGGATTTATTTCTTCCTGAATGGTGTCATCCATCATGTTAGCTTTGCTGCCAGAGGGAGGGCCAGGCTCCTCCCTGAGCCTCCTGCAGGGTAAGGCTCCTTGTTATCCTCCAGGCAGGGCCAGCTATACGCAGGCATGACTGCCACCCATGTGGCATGGGGGCAATCCTGCCTTCCAGTCCTCAGCTGCAAGTTCAGGGTGATTTAAGAGGTGCTGGGGCAATTGGGGCTGACTTCTTGGAGGAGGTAGCGGTACTGGTTCTGGATCTGAAAAAATAGCAGGGCAGGAATTGGACAGGTGGAGAGACCAGTAGGTGCTTTCAGCATTCGGGTTGGGGGAGGGGTGTGAGACCCTGGGACAGAGTGGAGGAGGCCCCTCGCTCACATCCATGTTCCCTCGGGAGGGTGCCCAGGGGGTGCTTGTCAACCACATGATGGATCCTGTCCCCAGTTCTTATGATCTCCTGTCCTCTCAGGGTCAGATGCTCTACATCCTTTCCAGGTGGCTCAGGAACCAGAGGTGACCCCATATTGGCCTCCATGCACACAGTAACACCACACCCATTCCTGTGGTATATGGCAAGTTCTACCCCCAGCCAGCTAAGTGACCTTGGACAAGGCACTCTGACTTTCTGAGCCTTCATCCTGAGAAGGATTGGCGCATTTCACTGCACAGAGGACATGTGACATGGGCTCCAGAGAGTGACTAGTTCAGTGGGCAGAGACAAGTTGGGGCGGCAGTGATTCCAGACTGCAGTGGACGCCTGTGCCGAGGGCTCTGGCTGGGGACAGCTGGTAAAGGGCATAGGCTCTGCAGCCAGGCTGCCTGCTTGCCTCCTTGCTGCACCGTTTACTAGCTGTGTGATCTTGGGCAAGGCGCTAAACCTCCCTATCTCCAAGGAAGCAGGTACTGAGAGTACCCGCCTCCTAGTGTTGTATTGATGACTGTTTGTAAAATTTTAGAGCAATGCTGAGTGTGCAGTGACAACTCAGTAAAAGTCAGTGGCTATTGTTATTCTTACTGGGACTCACAGAGGCTAGGGGACTTGCCATGGTCACACAGCTTGTGATGAGGTTCAGGATCTAGACCAGTGCCTGTCTAATCCTGGAGCTCTGCGCGTTCCTCTATTCTGGGCATTCCGGAACCTGCTGGGGGAGCCCAATGCCTAACCAGAGGGGAGCCTGCCCGCCCAGGCTGGGCCAGGACCTGTCCACCATGTGTGCTCTTCTAAGCCGCCTTGTGAGCAGGACCTTGTCTGTCTCACCCACTTGAGGGCCCCCGGGCCTGCCATGTATCGGTGCTCAGGAAGAACTCGCTGATGGCTTGCTGGGTAGATTAAGGCGGGAGGGCCACCTGGGGCCATGCGCCCTGCACAAACTCCTAACTGCCAGCTCTCACCTTGCTGGGCCTCTGCCCAGGAGCAGGCCTCAGCCCTTGTTCCTACTCTGTCCCCCATGCCCAACCACAGCAAATCTTCAGCCTCTCTTCTGCATTCCTCTGTCCTCCCCACTGACTCGTTAAGATGAGAATAACTCTTGAGCTTGTAATTTGACTGTCTAAATGTTCTTGGAGGAAAGAGAAAAGAAAATCCCTCCTACTCTGTGTCCAGAGTAGATTGTCTTCAGCCCTCTTTCGGAAGGGCCTGGGCCCTCTCAGCCCCTCAGCTCCTTCACAGGCGAGGTTATGGGTCCTGTGCTGTCTGTCCCCAGCTCCCTGTGGGTGAAGGTGTGCGTGAGATGAACGTAACTGATGAAGGGAAAGAGCCCAGATAGGGGAGAGGGTTGCCCAAATCCCCCAGTGAGAACCTCCTGGCAGGGGAGGCTGGTGAGAGGATGGGAGGATGGGGGTTAGTGAGGAAGGCCAAGGCAGCAGGGAGGCTGGAGAGCTCTGCCCCATCCCCCCCTGCCCTTTCCGTCAAAGGTGGTCTCTCCCCTCTCCCCCACGGTGGGGTATCCTGCCTGTGCATCCCAAGGGGACTTTCTCTGTTCCCCTGCTGTGGCCCATGTTTTCTCCTGTGGAAATGAGCTGGTGGTGAGGAGGTCCTGTGTCTGAACCTCCCAGAGTCTGATGCTCACGACGCCCACGCCCCTCCCCAGACTTCTTATACCTGTGCTGCTCTCTGCTCACCTGCGAAATGGCAGGCCTTTTCCTCCAGTCTCTGCCAAGGGCAAACCATCCATGTGTCCTGCTCTCTTCCCAGTAGCTTGTCACCTTTGGAATTTGGTTCCCCTGGTGTCTCGTGACCTCAACTCTGATGGGCTGAATAAAAGTGATGATTTTGCAGATCATCTGGCTTTTTCTCACTGTTAGGCTGGGAGCGATGCTTTCTGTGGCCTCTTCCAAGTTTTGGTCTCCCTTCTGTAAAGGGGGACATGGACGCCTTCTCAGAGAGCTGCTGGGAGGGTAGGTGAGCTGCATGCTCCCCACCTCCTGGGAGGCCCTGCAAAGCCCCGTGTGCCATCACTGCCCCCAGAGGCCACAGGGAGAAGGAGCTGTGACAGGCGGTGCCGCTCCAGCTGGGCAGATGCGGAAGGCGCTTCTCACCCCGCAGACACTCCACACATGCACATAGCTTCCCCACTGGGGGCACTGGGGGGCTCCACCAGGACCGTCAGCTCCCCTGGAGTGGGCAGCCCTCTGCTTAGCCCCCCCACCCCCCCACGTCTTGCCGGTAACTGGCTGAAGGCCCATCCTCTGCTTGGATCAGCCCCTGAGCTCCTGGGCACAAAATAAGGTGCCCAGCATTCCCACCAGCAGGACATCCAAGCCTCTGCCCACGGGCTGTGGCCCCAGCGTCTCTCTGCCCCTCTCCCCTACCAGACTCTGTGCCCTCCATCTGAGCCCCGACTCCCTCCTGCACCTCTCCTCTCTGGTTCAGCAGAGGTCTTGGGGAGTCTCATGCTGGGACATTATGGGTGAGTTTTCCCTAGTCTGTGTGGGGACCAGCAGTGGGGCAGTGCTGCTTCCTGTACCTCCAACAATCCCTGACATCACAGAACCCGCAGCCCCAGGGCCACAGCGGGGAGCAGAGGCCGGAAGCCACTTGCCTACAGAACCACAAGGTCAGGCTGGGTGGACCGTGGGGAGAGCAGCCGGCCACAGTGCAGTCTGTGGGGCCTGTGGCCTGCTCAGCCTAGGGGCCAGGGCCACTCTGGGGGCGGCTTGGGCCTAGGCTGAGGACCCCAGGGGGGCTTTCCTAGGCAAGAATCCTGAGCCTCTACTTGTCCTCAGCCCAAGGGGCTGGGACGGGGTGGGTCCCCAGGGCCCAGAAGTGAAGGACTGAAAACCTGAAACTGGCCAGGGCAGGTTCCAGAAGTTTCCCAGAACAACCTCTCAGGACAATGCAGTGGGTGGGGAAGGGGTTGGTTTTGCTTTAAGGCTAAGGCTTGGGTGGGCCGACCCATATTCCCAGGACCCAGCCAGGTCAGAAGCCCTGGGGGTCGCCTCTGGGCTTTGCCCAGGACTTGCCCTGCCTGGTTGCATCCTTAGCTCGGCAGGCGCCTCCTTGGAGAACCACTTCAGGGGTCTCTGGCCTCCTAGCCTAGGTTCCTGCTGCCTCTCCACTGGCTACATGGTATGGCAGCTGCCCGATTTCTGGTTCAGGAGCTCTTCTGGGGGGTGCGGGGAGGGCTGGTGGGCTGCTTACTGGCAAAAGGGAGGCTGCAGCACCTTTGGACCACATCCCGTCTTCCACTGCTGCTGGGCTGCTCAGCCTCGCGGAAGCCAGCTGCTCTCTGTGAGCCTCAGTTTCCCCCTCCAACTCGTCTTCTTGGAGGCTGCAGGTTAGAGATCAGCCTAGGCAGGTTTCAGTCTTTTCAGGCCTTTCTGAGCCTCTGTCTCTGCTGCCCTGGACCTCCTCCCACCCCTTCTCCAAATCCTTCTTTATTCAGAGTCCCAGCCCACCTCCTCAGGAAGCCTGCCCTGACGCCTCAGGCCTTACAGAGCTGAGACTAACCCTTCTGCTGGGGTCTCCAGTAGCTCCCTTCTCCTTGGCACACACTCCTGGCCTCGTGTGGGGCTCCTGCTGCACAGATGGGCAGGGGGCCTGTGTGGGCATCCAGCAGCCGGCCAGTGTGGTCCCTGCAGGGATGGGAGCCCAGAGGGAGCAGCCTCCTGCCCACGGCTGAAAGGCGGCACTTGTGCTGCAGCTCGCAGGGGAGGCTGGGGACAGAGGCCAGGCTGGGAGGGGTCCTGAATGCCAGGTGAGGACCACGTGATCGGGCCTCCTTCTGCAGGCAGAGAGCACTGGGAAGAGGACCTTCCCATAGTGCCTGGAACCTTCCACTCCCACCTTCTTCCTGGTGGTCTCCCACTTGTCCTCAGATCTCTGCTCCGAGGCCTTTTCCTCAGGCAGTCCTCCCTGACCTTTCCTTTAAAGCCATCGTCCCTTGGGCCGGCCGAGTGGCGCGGTGGTTGGGCGCTGGTTTGGGAAGCCAGAGGCCCCGGTTCAGGTCCCACATATGAGGGCCAGTGACACTGCCCTCAAAACAAAATAAAAAAAAATAAAAAAAATAAAGCCATCGTCCCAGTGGCACTCCTCTGCCCCCCCCCCCATCCTACTGTGACTATTGATGCTGACCAGGCTTTAAGGCCACTAAGGTAGGAGCCAGAAGGATTTGGTTGTCCCCTGTGTCTTCAGCTCCCAGTCCAGTTCCTGGCACAGAGTAGGTGCTCAATAATGTTGAGTGAGGGCATGCCGGGGCACAGGGTCCATGAGTACCAGGCTGGAGGGGCTGCTAGGCTTGGGGAGGGGGCTGCTGAGGGCAGGCATGGACCTCCAGTGAGGTGGGGGCAAAAGCTGGGTCCCTGTCAGAGCTATGGTCCCTTTGTGTGTCACTAGGCTGCTCTTCAAAGCGATGTTTGCTGGAACAAAAGCTGTCTCTGGCAGCGCCTCAGTGGGCTGGCTGCCTGGCTTGCTCCCTTCGGAAATGCTCTGAGAACAGGTAGATGGAGCCCAGGCTGGCTGGAGACTCTGGGGAGTGGGGGCAGCCATGGGGGCTACAGCGGGAGGCATGGCGTTGGTGGAGCCAGCCCTGACCTCAACAGAATTATTTTTGAAATGTGCAAGAGAAAGGGGATATTTTTAACCTTTGTTCCATCAAGGCATCCCAAGGGAAAAAGAAGGAGGAAGGATGCAGATGGAGAGTTGGGAGAGGGGCATGGGCAGGGTCTTCCAGGGGAGGGGGAACAGCCCCAGAGAGCCCTGATGACAAGTTTTTTTGTCCCCAGCCCTTTTAAATATTTTAAAAGCTCCAAACAGCAAGAGGGACAGTGGAGTTCATTATATCGAGTTATCTCCTCCGTTTCAGGCAAAGATCAATCTTCTGAGTCTTGAAGCTCTGAGGGGGGAGGGGAAGAGAAAGAAAACGGGAAGCGAAGGAAAATGCTCCCTGGACCAATTTCCGCGGGCTAACATGATTACTTGGCTGCCTGGCAGCAGCGCCAGCTGTTGGCAGGCATCCTGGCCCCCTGCCAGTCGCACTCAGCTGCCGGCTGCCCCCCAGACTCACTCCTGACTGGGACAAGTTGGCAGATGTGAGAGGCCCAGAGCCTCCTGAGTTGGGGGCTGCTGGGCCTGGCACCCCAGGAGGCCAGGGACAGCCCTGCTCCAGCGGCCTTGCTTCAGCCTCGTGCCCACCTGTGCCCTCCTCCTGTCTTTGCTTAGACGGTCCTGCCCCCCTGGGGGCTCCCCTGGGTCTTTCCCACGATGGGAGGCAGTTTGTGTAGGGAACAGGAGCATAGGTTTTGGAGCCAGATAGAGCTGTCTCTGCCTGTTTGTTCATTCATTCATTCATTCATTCATTCATTCATTCATTCAACAAATACTTACTGAGCATGTGCTGTGTGCCGGGCACTGCACGTGGCACAGTGGGGGACGCAGAGCCAACAAGATGGCCAAATCCTCCCTGCCTTGTAGAGTTTGGTACATGGGATGCAGGACAGAAGTGAATAAGGAAGATGATGTCAGGTGGGGGTGAACACTATGAACAATGGAGGAGATTGGGGTGCACTGGACGTAGGGTGACCAGAGAAGATAACGGAGGTCTGATTGAATGGTATGATAGGAAAGTTAGGGGAGAGCATTGTGGGCAGAAGGAGCAGCAAGGACAGAGACCCTCAGACTGGCCAGAATGTGGGGGGGGGGTGGTAGAAGGTGTGTTCTGAGCAGTGAGCAGGCTTGAAGAGTGTGGACTTGATTCTCTGTGCTGTGGAACCCCTGTGCTTATGGCAGGGTAGTGACAAGATCTGATCTGTACCGCTAGCTGGCTGATGTGGTCATTGGGGGCTAGAGGAGCAGGGAGCCTGCTAGGCCATAGCTGCTGTTGTTGTAATCTAGGCCGGCGTTGGCGGCTGAGAAGCCACTCAGGGGAGCAGGCGGGTGCTGGGTGTGTTTGTGTGTGTTTGGGGGGCACTGACAGGGTTGGCCGATGGCTTGGGTGCAGGTTGTGGAACGGGTCAAGGCCGAGGAAGATGTAATTTTGGGGTTAAAAATAAAGAGTTCTGTTAGATGAGCAATGGAGATGACAGGCCTCTGGACATGCACGGCTGGCGCTCAGGAGGGAGCTGGGTTGAGAGCCCTGGGGCCCTGGATGTTTGGAGGAGGTGGGTACGAGGGGAGGTAGCCTGGGAGGATGACCAGGAGACGGGAAATGCTGGGGCCCCAGACATACAGTGCTGTGTCAGACAATGACACTGAGCTTGGCAAGACGGGGTTTCTGGGAAATGTGACAAAAGCAGTCCAGTGGAGCAGGTGGAGATGGATGCCCATCTGGAGAAGGGGTGTGGGAGAACGGGGGTGAGGGTGGGCACACCGGGCATTTAGGAGAGACAGCTCTTGAGTTTTGCTATAAAACGGAGCAGGAAAATAGAAGGGCATGTTGAACGGCGGAATCCCCCCGTACCTCCTCCCTCCTTTCCTCCACAATATTGAGACATATTGATATGCTTTTTAGTCGCTGTGAACTTGGGCAAGTTGCTTATCCTCTTTGAGCCTTAGTTTCACATCTGCAGAAATGTAGATGTTACTGGATCTGTCACACAGTAGGTACTCAGTAAATAGGAATTGTTCTTAAGTAGGCGTTCGTGTGGGAAAACGGGCAGCCAGGCACTGGCACAGACATTTTAGGGACAATTTGGCAGTGAGTATCAAAATTTAAAATGTGTATGCCCCTTGACCTACCTTTCATAAATACGTGCACATCTGCCCAGAGGCAGGATTTTTTTCCAGACGCCCTGCATGGATGCCTGAGTGCGGCACTCTGCCGAGAGCACTGGCACTGCCACTGCCCCGGCTGGGTGTCCTTGGACAGGTTACTGGCCGCCACTGTGCACTTTGGTTTTCTCACCTATGAAGTTAGGTGAACACCAGCGCCCATCTTGGATGCTTGCTGTGAAAATTAAATGGGGTAATACACAAAATATCTGGCACATAGTAGGTGCTCAGTGAATACAAGCGGAGATTATTGTTATCTGTGTACGGACAGGGAAAGGTCTCCAAAATCTCTTGGTACGTGAAGAACGTACTTACACACCAGCAGAGAGGCTGTGCTCCCTGGTGTATAACGTCTTGTGTGTTTATGTGCACACATGTGTGCACTTCTCTGCACGTGTGTGCAAATGCACAGGGAGAGTTTCACACCAAAGGGGCACGGAGGACCCTGGAGACCTGAGCGGGAGTGATAGTGTTGACGTTACACTGAACAAGCTGTGTTTGAAGCTCTTAATGAGAGGAAGCTTTCATGTTTCACTTGTCTAATAATAAGACTACTATCAGTAGAAATGGTAATGTGGGCCTTCACTTCCTCCAGGAAGCCTTCCATGACTGCCCCAGCCCACAGCCCACTCCTGTCACATCTCCTTAGTGGGTAGAAGCCATATTTCCTGCTGTGGCTGCTTTGAGTCAAATGTGCATGTGTGTACGTGTGTGGGGGCTACGCAGTTTGCAGGCTGGACGCAGCTAGGCCAGCAGTTCTCCAAGTGTGATTTTCAAATAGCAGCATCAGTGTCACCTGGGAACCTGTTGGAAACTAGGTTCTCAGGCCCTGACCTGGACCTGCTGAATCAGACCCTGGGAGTGGGCCCAGCACGCCGTGTCTTACAAACCCTTAGGTGACTGACGCACCACAGCAACTGATGAGAAATGAAGGCACACGGAAGGGAAGGGCCAGCCCAGCATCACAGGGAGAGCCAGGGACAAAGCTGGGGTGACCCAGGTCACAGTCTCCCTCTGGCCAGCCCATCTGGCCCTGGAAGGATGATCCGAGGTTCATGCAAGTCCTAGGCCAGAGCTCCCACAGGTGTGAGTTGTGGGCGCTCTGGTGTGCATACCTGTCAGACCTCACAGAACTGTGTGCCCGGGGCAGGGCGCCTCCCCGGTGACTGCCCAGCCAAGCTTTACAGAAAGCGCGTTTTTGACTCTGGGGAGTGAGTCTGCTATTCTGGGGCTGGCTGGAGCTTGCAGAGGGCAGGGTCCAGGTCTCCTCTTGCTCCATCTGTCCCAGGGCTATGGGCAGAGGCTTGGGTGGGATTGGCTGCAGGACGGGTCCTGGGGGCCAGGAGTCTGCAGGCCCTTCCTGACATCTCACTGCTTTCCCTGTCTCTCTGCAGGTGTCCCTCTGAAGAGTCTGCACCCCTGTGAGGTAAACAGGTGCTGTCTGGGCTGGTGGTGAGGTGGGGCTGGGAGTCGGAGCAGGGCAGGTTCCAGGGTGCTGTCTTCTTTTGCTGGGCCTTCTCTCTGCCACCCCCTTCTCTCCTTCCATCTCCTGGAGCCCACCTTTGCCCTCCTCCAGCCATGCTCCTAGGAGGTAGGCGCTGTTGAGTTGCAGGGTGAAGACGGGGTAAGAAGATTTGGGGAGAGGAGGAGGGTAGCTCCTTAGTCCGATGGGGTCAGGGTTGTGGTGCTGGGGGCCCTTGGGGAGCACCTGTTGGGGTCCTGGGGGTGCTTTGCCCAGGTACCAGCCAGAAGTGAGGCTTGGGGGTCCTGGAGGCCCTTCTTTAAGCAAGGGGCAGAGCTGTGGGCCACTCAGGTGAGGTGGGCCTGCCTGTGGGGCTGCGGGGGCTGGGGGTGCTCGCACCCCAGCCTCGGGGGCCTGGCTGTGCCCTGTAAGCATGTTGGGAGGGGGCATGACTCCTGTGCCTGGAGAACACGACTCAGTGCTGGGCTACAGGGGCAGGCCCTAGCGGCGACGGGGCAGACGTTGTCCGTTCCCGCAGCTTCCTGTGTCTCCTCAGATTTCAGTACCAAGGAGGCTTTGTTGAGTGGATGATTTCTGGAAGGGCTTCTGGCTTTAATTTGGTGTTGGCGGCCCAAGTGTGTCTGCCGAGTCCTCCATGCACAGGAGGGAGCAGAGGGGTGTGATGTGGGCCAGGTGGCACCGTTCCGCAAGTCTTTCACAGCAGCAGCTGGTCGCAAGCAGTGTGTGTGTGTGTGTGTGTGGGGGTAGTTTGAGGACCGGGCTACCCCCTCCTCCACCTTCACAGTGCAGGGCAGGGGGTCACTAAGATGGAGCTGGAGTTTTGGGTTCACCCATGTCTTGTGACCCACTCCCCTGCATTTCCTCACAAGACATCCTGGGTGCTGTGTTGTGTGGAGAAGGCCTAGGACAGGCTCTGGCACACAGCTGGTACTCAATGAATGTTAAAATACACATCAGCTATTTTGCCACAAGGACTGAGTTCTCCGTGGGCAGAGCCCTGGGCCGGGCACGGGGTCGGACTGATTACTGGGCAGTGTTTTCAGGACTCTGGGGAACAGAGAAGCACAGCCCTCGGCAGCTCAGAGACCCCTGTGAAGGCCAGTGTAGGCTTCCTGCAATTGTAGCGAGGAGAAACTGTGCCCAGTGGACCCAATCCAGGCCTACTGCCTGGAGGAAGGGTGTTACTTGTTTCTACTTTGCTGTATTGGTTACCTTTTTAGTCTACAAGAAAACTTTTTCACACTTTAATTAGCTCATTAATCTGAACAACAACCCATGAAAGGGAGCAGTTTTTTCCCTTCCTAAAGGTGGGAATGGACCCTGTGGGCTGAGGTAGGATTCAGCCTAGGTACCCCCTCCAGGTACCACAGTCTACTCCCCACTACCCTGCACATTGACTCCCATTTTGGGGCCACCCAAGGGGAGGGCTCACTGTGTCCCCTGACCAGTCCTCCAGGAGCTGGAGTCTGCCCTCCAAGAAGCCAGAGCACGGGGAAGGGGACCTTAGGCTGCACCCAGTCAGTGGGGAGGCCTGCCTGGGCCAGGCCACTGGGCTGGGAGACAGAGCCACTGGGCTGGCCTCCAGGGACCCTCTCTGGGGCACACCCCTCCTGGACATGACCCACTTCCCTCTCCTCCTGCCTGCATCCTGACAGCCCCTCTGCCCAGAGCGTGTTCCCTTGTACAAGCTATCCACAGTAACTGCCCTCAGCTGCCCTCCCCAGCCTACCATCCCTTGGGTGGCTGAGTGGGCCCTTGCCCCATTTGGTTCAGTGAGAAAAAGCTCCAGTAATGCCCCAGACCCTGTGGGGCAGGGAAGTGTGCGAGGGCTGGGAAACAGGCAGGAGGCTGGGCGGGCACTTGGGGAGCCCACGGACGCAGGATTTAGTGGCAGGGGTGCCACTAAAGAGGGATGTTATCAGCCCGTTTCCATATGAAAAACGGAGGTCCAACTAGGGCAGATGAGTTGGCCCGAGTCACAGAAGATGCAGAGCTGGAATTGAGCCCATATGTGTCCTTTGCCCTGGGGGTGGGGGTGCTGCAGGGCCTCAGGAACGGGTTGGGCTCCAGTACCTGGACCTGGCTGTTTGGGGCACTGGTGACCGTCACGCATGGTGAAGAGCAGGTGTGCACGTGCGTGTGTGCCTGTGTGCTGATGCCTCAGGCCCCACTTCAGCAGTAAGTCTCCTGGGTAATGGGTGGGGCGCAGCTCTCTGCCACCTCCTATAGTCCTGGCACCTGGGGCAGCTTCCACATTGGAGCCTGTTCTCCTGCACCTGCCTCCCATGACTGCCCAGCCACTTGCCCAGCCTTCCTGCCAGGAAGGAGGGGTGCCCAGGGCCGCAAGATGCCCCGGGATAATAAAGATACCTAATGGCTAAGACACTGTATGCCAAGCACGGGTAAGTGACTATTCTGTTATTGCCCCTATTCTATTGCTGAGGAAATGGAGGCCAGAAGGGTGGAGGCCTGCCCAAGATCACAAGTCAGGCAGCCTCAGAGCGGGGTTCTGACCCTGCTGGTGTGCGGTGGCTGCTGGGCCCGGCTCAGGGTTTGCTCAGGGGGCAGGCCCAGGTCAGTGCCTCATGGGCGCAGGAGCCAGGACCCTGCCCACTCTGTGCTGTGAACCAGGCAGGTTCTTCCTGCTTCCATTTACAGATGTGAAAGCTGAGGCTTGGAATGGGCTCAGGCCACCCGATGCCAGAGTCTGGCCTTTATTCCCTGCCCCCCCCCCCACTATCCAGAGTGGCGACTCCCTGTGCCTGCTCATCCCCCATTGTTACTTGGGGAGTAAATGCCCCCTGGCCTGATACCTGCTCGTGCAGCTGGAGGGAACGGGAAGGGGAGAGCCTGGGCCTGTCCAGACATCGAAGGACAGACAAGCAGGGACAGCCCCTGCACGGACAGGTTGGGGGCAAGGACTGGGGTATCACTTTGAGCCTCCCACCTTCTTGTCCTTTCTAGTTGTTAAGAACCTGGGTGGTGGCATCAGACAGCCTGGCATGAATCCCAACTCTGGACTCACCAACTGCGCAACCTTCGATACGTTCTCTGTGCCTCAGTTTTCTCATATGGAAAGGGAGAGTGATGGCGGCACCCACTGGCAGGGCTCTTAGAGGGTTAGCTGGAGTGTGCAGGTACTGCGCCGGGAGTGATGCCTGGCGCATAGTAGGCACTCGATAGATTCCAGTCACACCTGTCAGTGTTGTGATTGGCAGGGCTATGGAATGTTGTAGGATGAGAGCAGGGCCTTCCCAGCTCCTGTGTGCGACTAGAGGCCAGAGTTAAGGTGGGTAGGGCTGGAGCCTGCCCACCCCCCATCCTTCCCCAGACCTCAGGCCCTCTGTTCCCCTTTACCTGGAGAGGAACCATGTGTGGGGCTTTTGTTTTTTGGCTTATTTTTGTTCCATTTTATATGTTATTGTTTATACCCACCTTAGTCCATCAAGTTTTCGTGAGGTCTTCCAAGTGCATGTGTGGTACTGAGATAGACTTAATCCAAGGTCAGAAATAGGACGCAATAGGAAGAAAAGGCTCAGGGAACTCAGAGCATGGACATACAGGGCCTGATGTTGGGCGGACTATTTGGGCCTGTGCTTCCTGGTGGTCAGAGTGAAGAGGGAAACATACGTTATGAGACTCACACTGTCCCCAGGGGCAGAGCAGCCTGGGGGCTCTGAGGAGTGGTTTTGCAGGAGGAGGGGTCTTGGGGGAATGGGGCATGGAGGCTCCCCGACACTTGTCAGGGTGGGTCCCAGCAGCCAGCACAGTGGATTCACATCACAGCCTGGGGCTGGGGACAGAGACCCTGGAGTCCTTGGTTGGAGCTGGGTGGAGACCCTGCAGATGGTGCAGTGTCACCTCATCCTTTGCACTTGGCACTTGGGCTGGGAGGCAGAGGTTGGTGAGCAGTGAGGTGGGCATGAGAGCTGGGACCACCCTCCAGAGGTAGAGTCTGATGTGAAAGGGCCCTTACCCATCATCTCTCAACACTTTCAATTTACAGATGGGGGAACTGAGGTCCAGAGGGGAAATGAGTACATACTGTGAGCCAGAGGTTTTAAGGCCATCACCCACTTCCTTCTTACTGTGCCCTGTGTGTGCATGAGGAAGCCAGAGCTCAGCGAGGTTGAGTAACTTGCCCAGGGCCACACAGCTGGGAATCTGAGGAGCCAGGCTTGAACCCAGGCCTGTCTGGCCTCAGAAGATGAGAGGAGATGTGTGGTGCTCTCTCCTCTCAAGATCTTGACTGGCTGAAGTGGGGGCTGCATCCATCCAGCCATTCCTGCACCCTACAGGAGCTCGGGTGGGAAATGTGGGTCAGAGGCCTGATCTGGGGTCAGGGGGCTGGCCAGCTCCAGGCGTGAAGACCCTCTCCCTTCCTGCACAGGCGATGCTGGCACACAGGGCAAGGACTGTCTGGCCAGTATGTGTGGGGTGTGAGCACTGGGCCACAGCCTGTGCTGCTTGTGCTGCCTCCCCAAGTTCCCCAGCCCCACCCCCAGCTCTGGGTTCTCCAGTCCAGCTGGGCCTGCACACCTGCAGGGCCAGGCCTGGGACCAGCTCTGCCCGCTCAGCTTCTCTCCTTGAGATCTCTCAATGGCTCCCCACATCCTGAGCCCTGGCTGCAGCTCTTCCAGTTCTCAACCCTTGGGGCTCCCCCGTCCCCCTCCCACGACCCAGTGGCACATTACTGGTCTGGGTGTGCCAACCTTACTTCTTCCTCTTACCCAATGGTCCCTGAGCTGCTCAGGGCAAGACGGAGGGACCTGTCTCCCTCCCAGTGTTGCCGGGACTCCCAGAGACATGGGGGCTTCGTAAAGCCTTGCGGGGAAGGAGGGTTGAAGAGAAGTTTCACTCAGCAATCACAGGGGATGGGTCTCTAGTCTGCAGAATCTTGCATCTGTTTGGCCAAGTCCAGACCTCAGAATGGCCCCATGAAATAGGACACAAACATCTCAACAGCAAGCCCAGCTGAAGCTTTCTCAGGGCCTGCTGCCTGCCCGGTGCTATGCCAGGCGTTTTACAAATCTTTATTTATTTATTTAATCCTCACCACAGCCCACGAGGAGCTTTCCACAGAAGAAAATACTGAAACAGAGAGGTTAAGTAACTTGCCCAAAGTAACATGGTCCATAAGCAGCCAAGTGGCTTCAAATCGGTCTGGATTCAATGAAAGAGAAGGGGCTCACTGCCTCCTATGCTTCTGTTACGTCTAAGTGTTTGGCATATGCTGTCTCCTTGGCTGTTCCTGAAGGCTGGTGTGGGAGTAACGTGACACCCTAACATTACAGGCGAAGCAATGGGCTCAGGGAGGGTAAGCCACACACCTGAGAGGGAGTGGATGAGGTGGGGTTCCCTGGAGCTGCCCTGGAGGCTGGAGGACAGGGCAGGAGTGAGGTGGGGAGAGCCGTCTTCGAGATGAGGCCGTTACTTGGGGCCCAGCCCTCAGCGAGGCTTGGGACTCTGGCCTGGTCAGGAACTGGGCAAGCTCTGGGGGCTGGGACTCAGACCAGCCTTGGTGCAGCCAGTCTGCCTCAGGCTGGTGGGCACATGACGTGGCTGTGATACATGGGCCCCTGGCAGGCTGACTATTAACCACATCGCCAGGTTTTGGGAGAGGCAGCTGCCTGCAATGCCTACACTGGGGCAGAATCTATCACCACCAGGCCTGGCTGGGCAGGGAGGGGACGAGGCAGCCAGGGGTCACTTCTGCTGGCAGGTGGTTGGGGTGGGAGCCCAGCCTGAGGAAGGAGACACAGCCCTGACCTCAGGTCCTACCTGAGCAAGCTAGTTTGAGGGGCCTCCTCTTTTTGCCCCATTTGTATGTCTTCTTTGGAGGAATGTCTATTTAAGTCCTTTGTCCGTTTTTGATCAGATTGTTTGGTTTTTGGTGTTGAGTTGTAGGAGTTCATGATGTATTTTGGATATAACCCCTTTTAAGATGTATGGTTTGCAAATATTTTCTCCCATTCCATAAGTTGCTGTTTTACTCTGTTGTTTCCTTTGACATGTAGAAGTTATGTTTGATGTAGTCCCACTTGACTATTTTCGCTTTTGTTGCATCCTACTTTTGGTGTCAGATCCAAGAAATCCTGCTAAATCCAATGTCTTAAAGCTTTTCCCCTGTGTTTTCTTCTAGGAATTTTATAGTTTTAGGTTTACATTTAGATTTTTAATACATTTTGAGTTAACTTTTGTGGATGGTGTAAGATAAAGGTCCAGCCTCATCTGTTTGCATGTGAATATCCAGAAGCTGAACCTAGGCTCCAACAACTGACGCTTCTTCTTTCTTATGCAGTGTCTGTCTATCCAGGCCTCCTGAGAGCAGGACCCATGTCCTTTTCTGGGTTGGCCCTGAGTCCTTCCCCTCTTTGGGCCTGCAGCCCCACTGGGATGGTGTGAAGCACTGTAAGATGCTGGCATCTGACCCACCCATCTCCAGGGCTGCTGGGGCCTCAGGAGCTCTGTGATGGCATAGACTTGGGTGTCCAGTGTCAGTCCACTCAGCAGGACTCAGCCAGGACCAATAGCTCAAAGACCGGTCATTGCTTTATGGGGGAAGGTCACAGAGCGGCACCGTAAGCCTCTGGCCTCATCCTGCCCCAATCTTCTGGTGACTTAGATGAGGGAGCAGAGTCCATATTTGCCAGCAAGTGGCGCTTCTCGCCTTGGGTGCTCAGCCGACAGAAACTCTGGGCTAAACCCCACCAAACCTACTGGAATTTTAGAGCTGGAAAAATGAAGTTCTGCACTTGGGTGCAAGCGCTCAATGGTCAGGGGACGGGTGCAGGGGTGAGGAAGGGAACGGGTGCAGGAGTGAGGAGGGACAGCCGCTGCCACACATACCCTGGCGGCGTTGAGCTGCAGTCGGCTGACACACCTTTCTTGAGCCCATTGGTGCTTGCTCAGCACAGGAATCTCAGATGTCCTGGCCGTTCCAGGCCTGGTGACACAGGCTTCGCCTCGACGGGGCTGCTTGTGGAGCCAGGGGATTAACAGGCTCTGTCACTAGTTTTCCGTGTGACCCAGGAATGCCTCACTTCCTCCCTGGGCCTCCGTTTCTTCATCTGTAAAATGACCGTTGTTTCCTTCTCGGAGTGGAATTTTGAGGGTTAAACAAGATGATGGGTATAAGTCCCTCTGTGGGGAGTCAGCCACGCTCTTATTACCTGCCTGGCCAGGACTTGTCTGTTCCCCTGGGACACCTCAAACGCCCCCTGAGACTCAGGTCAAGGCAGGCACCCTGCATCTGGCTGTGGGTGTGTGTGCCGGGCTGAGAGGTGCTGGGAGGAAGCCGGAGGCTGAGCAGACACTGTGGCAGTTGGGCAAGAGGAGGGCCTCTGCCCCCTCAGCTCAGGCTCCAGGGGCAGGGAGGGGAGAAGCCCCAGAGATGGGTTTGTGCCCACTATATATAGCTGCTCAGACGCGCACACCCAGCTATTTCAGTGTTCCTCCTACTGAGGCAGGGGGAGGGGGAAGAAAGTAGTCCATCTAAAAATATAAGCCAGGGAAATATCCCGGCGCCTGAGCGATCTGTCTCCTCTCACCTCCGCCCCCGTGCGGTGCGTCCGACTTACCTCACAGCCGCCTCCGCTCCTTTTGGAACCTTCGGGATGCTGCCTCCTCCCCCTCCCGTGCCCCCTTCTCCTGCACATGGCCTGGGGCTGGAGTCTTCCTGCCCCCATTTCACAGGTGAAGCAACTGAGTTCTGGAAGGGCTTGCTTCGGCGGGCCCCGCGCCCCGGGGTCTCCCGTCCTCACTTGCTGCCACATTTTCCCTCGGAGCCTCAGTTTCTTCAACTACACGGGGCAATAACAGAAAGCATTTACCTGGTGGGTGGTGAGGATGGGAGGAGAGGTGCAGTCAAGGCCATGCAGGGCGGGGCATGTCAAGAGTGCTCAGTAAGCCAGCCCCTGTCATCATAGTTATTATTGTCCTCACCTTTGTCCTGGCAGTGACTCCCTCTTTTCTAGAGACTGAAGTCCTCTCAGCTCCATTTCCTGAGGCTTTGCTGGGTACAGTGTCATTTAAAAAAACTGCCTTTCTCGCCCATCTGTCCCCTCCCCTCCCCCCAGCCTCCTGAGGGCAAGTCTGCGCTGCCCCCTGTGCTTAGCATGAGAGTGGCCTGCATACCACCTTCAGGAGGTGACAACTTTGTTGAGGAAGGCAGGGCCAGGCTAAGGGTGAGTGAGCCCTGGCCTCGGGCGGCTCCCACTCTGTAGTGCTTGGGTGTTGCCATCTGCATTTTAAGGATGGGAACCTGGAGCTCAGAGAGGCAAACCCGTGGTCCCTGGGTCATGCAGCTGGGCTGGTGCACCTGGAACAGAGGCTACATGATGTCTCTGGGCTCCCAAATCTCTGGGTAATAGGGGCCCCTCGCCCGCTTGAAGGCCGGCCCGTCTCCTTTCTCTGTGGACTGTGGGAGCCTCCGGGGGCCTCTGTGAAGGCTCCGCCGCGAACGCTCCCTCCTCACGCTTCTTGTTGCTGTGTTGTCTGCCACCTGTCTGAATCTTGCTGAGCAAGGGCCAGAGGAGTCCAAGGCTTTTGAGGCTGGGAGACTGCACACTGGTGGGTGCCTGTGTGAAGGTTTGGTATGAAAGTGCTAACCTGCATGGAAGTAGGGAGACTGGGCTGTTGAACCCCATGTTCCCATCAGTGAGCATCAACTAACGACCAGACTGCCTCCTCTATACCCACCCGCTCTCCATACCACGGGGTTATTTTGACATTGTATAATTTTACTCATAAATGTTTCAGTGTGTATCTCAAAAAGGTAAGGGCCCTTTAAAGAAATATAAACCATAATGCCATTACCATACCCGAAAAGTCAAATGTTACCTGCCAGTTGGTATTTATTACCTGATTCACTCAAAAATCGCCCTGAGGTAGGAGTTAGCACTGCCATTGTATAGATGAGGAAACTGGAGGCCCAGAGAGGTTTGGTCACTGGCCTGAGGTCCCACAGCTGATAAATGGCCTAGAAGGGATTTGAACCTGGGCCACTTTCCTCTGCCAGGCAGGGCCCAAGTCTGTCCACTGCCACTCCCTAAGGGTTGCCAAGTCTTGTGGCCCCAGTGGGGCTCTGGGCATACTTTTGTTGGGGGGCTTCGGGTCCTGGTGTGGGGTCCAGCCCAAGGCAGCATGGGTGTGTGCTCAGAGGGCAGGCTGCACTGGGGCCAGGAGGGAGTGCGCCTCAGGCCACGCTGAGCTTTACGGGCATTAACAAGCCATTTAAAAAGCGCTGACAACATCCTTTGCAGCTCCTACTTAAGATGTCCTAAAAAATAAGCACCTTTTCAGGGAGGAGACTGCAGCATGTCAGGGTAAAATACATTCATGTGTCAATGTGTCACCCTGCCGGTGCTGGTGGGGGAGCAGTGAGCACCCAGCTCCGCCCTCCCCGGGTGGTCTTGAGGGCAGCAGATGCTGAGAGCAGGTCAGCGTTTCCAGCTCTGCAGAGGGAGGAGAGGGAGGTATGAAGCTTCAGAGGCATTAGACATCAGGGTGGGTGAGAGGGAAGGAAGTCCTGCTCCAGGTTGCCCGTTTTGCATGTGGAGAAGCTGAGGCCCAGGAGGGGCACGCAAGGTCCAAGGTCACACATCCTGAGAGCTGTCCCCAGCAGCTCTTGGCCCCTCAAGCCCAAGGGCACACTGTGCCCACAGGAACACTTCTGTATTTCTTTCCTCCCGCCTCATCCCACCTAGAAGCCGACATTCAAGACCTGGGCAGGCCCAGTGTCTGCACTGGTTCACTGCACCCTTAGGCACCTCCTGCCTCTCTCTGGGCCTCAGTCTCCATATCTGTAAAGTGGGGAGAATTATGATGCCCAGGTGGGACGAGGGGAGCTCTTGTTGGATGTGCCCCCACCTCCTTGAAAGGCCCCTGGCAGACAGGCTTTGGCGGTCTCCTGGAGAGCGCCAGGCTGGGCCTCTCTCCTCCTCCCTACTCCCCTCTTCCTTCTTTTCTTCCGCAAATATTTCTTAAGTGCTTACCTTCAGCCAAACACTGCGATGGGCACTGGGGATACAGCAGTGAACACATAAAAAATACAGTCAAATGATCAAACAAACAAAAACGAAGTCTCTGGCTGTTGCGTCGAGCTTACAGTTGATCAAAGGAGGCTGCTCTGTGAAGAACCCAGCCCCGTCGGAAGGCTGCTACTGATGGACGCACTGCCCTGGCTGCTGTGCGGGGCCCTGAGAGGGCCTAGGAGGGGACCCACCAGGGCTAGGAGGTTGATCAGGGCCTCTCTGAGGGGGTGACACCTGAGCTGGGTGCAGCCAGTAAACGAAGGAGCTGAGAGGGTAGAAGGTGGTGGCTGCAGGGCTGGGCCACAGGCCCCGGACTGGCATGTATAGGGGCTCTGTGGCAGAGCTGGGCATGAGGAGAGGCCATTGTGGCTCCAGTGGGGCATGCCTGGAAAGGTGTACTGTGGGAGGTGTGGCTGAGGGCGGCTGGGCCAGGCCTGTACTAGGCGCTGAGCTGGGATGTGTGGCGTGGACGGATTTCTGACTGTTACATGAGAAAATGGCCTGAAGGTAAGTCAGGAGTGGAGTGGGGAGGTGGTTAGGAGTGAATGTGAGTGTCCCCATTATTCCCCCTAGGCCTGCTGACCCAGGAAAGTCCCTGCAGGTATCTGCGAGGGACAGTGCTGTGGAACTTGTCATTCTGCAAGGGACAGAGGGATGAGGGGGTGAGGTGGGGGCCTTTCTGAGGCATGCCCTTCCTTCTCTAGGAGGCGGGAGGCCAGGCATGGGAGGGCCCACTGGCCTGGGGGCGCTGCTTCTCTGAAATGCAGCTCAAGAGGCAGCTGGGGTGTGAGAGCATGAGCACTGAGGGTGTGACATCTGCTTTGTCACACTCTGAGATCTAACCCAGGGAGTAGCTGGTGCCCAAGAGGGGAAAGAGTGAGAAAAAAAATGGCTCTCTTTACTTAATTATGACTGATTGTGACAGCTTGCATCTTTAGTCTGAAAAGTATCTATGGGGTAAGGACTGCTTTTCTCAATCGGGATAATTATGTTAATTAAAATGCTTTCTTCATAGCAGTTCTGATTAATAAAAACAGTTCCACTGCTCTCTTTAAACACCCTAACCTTCTGTTGCACGGGGAAGGAGGCCCTTTCTTAGCAATTTATGGATCTTCATGCAGATTCCAAGAGGCGACCTGCTGTCGTGTGGCCTGGTGGCAAGCACTTTGTTCACACACATGTGGGGATGGACACAGGAGAGGGGGCAGGAGGGTGGACCAGGCCAGTGGCTGGACTGGGCATCACCAGTGGGGATGGAATGGGGCCCCATGCTGCTGAGTCTGCTGGAGAAAGAAAAAACTTATTTTACTCATTGCTGTTTATTTCCTCTGGAAAGCATGGGGATAATTATCGAGTTCCCAATTAAGAAAAATTACATGAGGGAGAAAGGTGCCTGGGCCAGGAGTGGTTCTAGAGTTGAAGGGTGAGCTGGAGGACACTCCCACCCTGGCCTTGTTGGGGACAATGGGAAGGAGGGGGGTAGCTGGGAAGGATGAAGAGGTCCTTAATACAGTGGAGATGGTTGTTGATGCAGGTATGAGAGATGGAGTGAGGAAGGGACACGAGGGTGGAGAGGAGGCAGGTAGGAAGGGGACGAAGGGGTGACCCCTGTCTCCCCCTCCCAGGGAAGCTCAGGTGGACGGCAGAGAGTGTAGCCTTAATGGCAGACACTGAGTCTGGGCCTGGGGCCTTCACCCCGTGATGTACTGTATGACCAACACAGCCTTCCAGTTTCAGCCTTGGTTCCTCATCTCTGCCTGGGTCAGAATCCCAGGCACCCATAGATGTGTGTGCGTGTGGGGGAGAGTGAGTATGTGGGCAAATGTGAGTGTGAGGACATGTACAAGGTCTGACCATTAAGTTCGAGAACTTGTTGCATCGATGTTGCTAACCTTTTTTGATCTCAGAGGGATTATTCATTATGAATTTGTGCCAACTGGAGAGTTAACCAAGTTTGCTATTTGGAAATGCTGAAAAGGCTGCATGAAAAAGTGAGACGACCTGAACTTTTTGCCGAACTCATGGTTCTTGCATCACGACAATGTACCAGCTCACACAGCACTGTCTGTGAGGGAGGTTTTAGCCAGTAAACAAATAACTGTGTTGGGACACCCTCCCTGCTCTGGCCCCCAATGACATTTTTCTTTACCCAACGATAAAAGAAATATTGAAAGAAAGATATTTTGATGACATTCAGGACATTAAGGGTAATATGACAACAGCTCTGATGGCCATTCCAGACAAAGAGTTCCAAAATTGCTTTGAAGGGTGGACTAGGCACTAGTGTAGGTGCATAACTTCCCAAGGGGAGTGAGTACTTAGAAGGTGACAGTAGTGATATTTAGCAATGAGGTGTGTAGCACTTTTTCTAGGATGAGTTCACGAACTTAATTGTCCAACCTCATATGTGTAAGAGTGTATATGTGACCATTTATGTGTGTAAGTGAGAATATGAGTGTGTAAGCCTGAATGTATGGGTGTGAGAAAGTGTGTATATTCCAGTCACAGAGTGTGGTAAAAATCTCAGCCCACAGCTTTTGGAAAGATTGGGTGGTTTCCCATCAAAATCAGGCTTTCTGGTGTATGTTGAAAAGTCAGAAGCCTGGCCGGGACCCTCCCTGCCCGCCAGGCGCCCTGGATGGGGCAGTGTGGCGGTGCTCCCATGAGCCTCCTCCCTTCCCATCTCCATTGCAGCCTGACTTGGAGGTGTCTGAGTTTTCAACTCCTGGTCTCAGAAAGGACTGACTCTGTTCTGGTGCCCTGTGACTCAGTGGTCAGCCAGGGGCTGTGAGGGTTGGGGGGATGGTCTTGCATGGAGAAGGGTGTTTAGGCCCCATTTAGAAAGGGAAACATCTCAGCTGACCCCTTGTCCTGACAAGACTGAATGCAGATGGGGTCCCAGAAGCCTCGAGTGGAAGTGCCCCACGTGCTGGAGGGAGACTTTGTGGGCTTCCCCGCTACATTCACACCCAGCCATCCCCGTCCTGGGAGTACTCAACGCTGGTTCTGGTCATGGCTGGAGGGGCTCAGACAGAGCTCGGACACTCGCTCAAGGAGGCTGTGAGAACAAGACAATAGGAGATGGTCTCAGCAGGGAGAGCTGCTGCTGTCCCCTCCTCCCAACACCCCTCTGGCCACACTCATTTCCCGAGGGCTTTGGCCCCAGTTCTGCTCATGGGAACCCAGGCCTCACCTGCCAAACAACCTGGGCTTTGTCTGTCTCCCCGTTCCCCTCCAACCCCAGCGTGGTCTCGGTCTCTCTTGTTGCCAAAGAAATAAGCTGAGGGGCTCTTTTTTGAATATGCGCCTGGCTGAGGAAGAGACTATGGTACTCAGGGAGGCTTCCTGTAGCCCACAGAGTGTGTGGGCAAGAGGGGCAGGGCTTGTCCAAGGTCATACAGCTGGAGCATGGTCTGGGGAAGGGACAGAACCCAGCTCCCTGACCTCAGGGGGCTATTAGGGTGGACAAGGGCAAGCATCTAAGGCTTAGGGGTCCCCATGGCCAGAGGAAGAGACGCTAGAGGCTGCCTAGACCCCTGGGCCTGATACTGGGGTCCAGAGACTTGCTCGTGCACATGGGACACGCACTCACATCTGCGTGTGTGGGCATGAACCTATGCAGTGTATGTGGACACGTGAACCTCTACAGGTGTGTGTGCATATACATGTGTGTGTTGCCCAGTGTGCACACATCTGGACACGTGCATGTGGAGTGTGCCTGTACATGTATTCACACAGTGGGTGTATGCAGGCATGTGGACACACGTACATGCGTGTGTGCAGTGCTCCTGTGTCCACACATCCGTGGGTATGGGCTGTTTAACGTGTGTGTGTGTGTGTGTGTGTGTGTGTGTGTGTGGTGCTGTACCCCAGTAATTCTGCCCCTGCATGGTCACAAGTGTGTCATCCCATGTGGGTCTCTGTGTGCCGCTGAGGGATGGCAAGGCCCCTCCTTAGACCCTGGAAGGGGCAGTTCTCTAGGTGGGTGGTGACAAGTCAGAGGTGTGAGCTCTGGCCCTCTGGCTGGCTGGGAGTCGGCCCCCTCAGGAGGGACGCCACTGGCTCCCTAGGTGCCAGCGAGTATGGTTATCCGCTTCATTGCAGCACACCAAGCCCCTGCCTTCGTATAGAGAGAGCATGAGCTGTACAACCTGCCCTGGGGCTCCACCACCCAGATATGCCAAGGACGGAGCAAGGGCCTCCCTGTCCGCTTCCTCTGAGGCCTAGCTGGGGATGGGCCCTTCCCCAGAATGCACTGGGGTCTGAGCAGTGTGAGGAGGGCTTGGACTTGCGCCTGTCTGCTGGGACTGCCCCCTTGCGGAGCAGTCTGGGCCCACGCGGAAGGAGTGGCCCGGCCGGCTCTCAGGCCTGCCCCGTCTCTCCCACCAACAGACCCGCGGAGGCAGAAGTCAGCCAAGTCCTCATCTGCCTCCCCTCTCCCCCATTATCCTGGGCCGGGCTTCTGAACCTCTGCCAAGGGGAATTGAGTTTTCAGAGGCAGGGCAATCCTGACTGCTAAGACACGGAGTGCTAATGGAGGGTTTCAGGCACTGTGAGCGACGCTGGGCGCCACTTTTGGGCAGGAGCACCCTGGCGCCCCTGTACACACATCTGGCTCCTGCATGTGAGGGGGGCAGAGGCTGGCTGGGACCTGGGCCTGCCACCCCCACCTCAGCAGCCTGGGGGCTGCCCCCCTTTCACCTCCACTATATTTACGTGCCTATTTTATGATTTCAATTTTTAATGCCTCTGCTCTTTGAAGACGCTTAATGCTTTCGAGTGGAACATTTCCTTCCAGGACCTGAGCGCAGACTGAGGACAGAGCAATAAATCACCTAATAACTGGAACCTCATTTTCTGCTCCACGGCAGAGCGTTAACTCCTGCCTCGCTGCACCCCTCTGGTGCAGCCTTGGGCGATGGGGCTGCCGAGCTGGTGGCTGGGCCGGCACCCTGCAGCTCACTGCTCAGACCCCTGCTGCGTGGTCTCTTCTCTCCCCTTTCTCCTGGCCTCTCTCCATCTTGCCTTCGTTTCCCCTCTCTCTTCTTGTTTTCCCTTCATCTTTATTTCTGTCCTGCTCAAAGCAAGTGGGAATAGAGATGTCTGGAACTGGGGATTGTGCAGGGGACCCTGGGATGGTGTGAGAAAGCGTTTGTTGAGAACTTCCTAGGCCTGGGCACTGGCCCAGTTTTGCCCTGACTTGCTGTGTGACCTAAAGGAGAATGTCCAACCCTCTCTGATCCTTCAGGTCAGCCCCCATGCAAAGGCGGCTTCCATGCGGGCAGACCAGAATTTGATTTTTACATCTAGGACAGACTTGACAGCAGAGGTGGGTATCGCCTGAGGTTTTCCTACTTTCTTCCTGCCGGTGGTGGCTTGTGGGGAAAGATGAGAGACTCTCAGACTGTGGGACTGGTAGCGATGGCTTGATGGCTCTTTGCTCCTTTTGTGTGTATGAGTCTGCTTGTGTGCATGAGTGTGTGTGTGTGTATGTGTGTTTGTGTTTCTGCATGCATCTTGGCCTCCAGCATCAGGAAGCAGTACTATTATTCACCTGGGACATCTCCTGAACCTCTGCAGAACTTGTGAAAGGGCTCATGGGTGAGGTGGGGGGGAACCACATCTGCATTCAGAGGTTGAGTGGTTCAGGTCGAAGTTAAGAGCACAGACTCTGGGACCACACTGCGTGGGTATAATACTAGCCTTGCCATTTACTGCTGTGTGACTTTGGATAAGTCTCTTAACCTCTCTGGGCCTCAGGTCCCTCATCTGTAAAATAGAGATAAGAATAGTGCCTCCCTCATAACTTTGTTATACAAATGAAATGAGTTAGTTGCCTATAAGATGCCTGGTACATGTAAATGCAGTGTGTTTGCTGTCATTATTGTAAGACACACATACACACACACACACACACACACACATACACACGCATGCATGCAGCGCAGCACCCCCCCACCTGCTGCCCAAGAGACACCAGAGATGCAGTAGCACATGTGCCCAAGCCCCCAGCCTCCAGTACCTGCTATGCATCAGAACTTGAAAGTGAGGAGGAGCCCAGGGTCAGGGGTGGCTTCCTGGAGGAGGTGGCACCAGCACCAGGCCTCAGATAGGGAGGAGGGTGGACCTGGGCACCTGTTGGGGTAGGGCAGGAAGTGCCAACCCCTAGATGGGGGTGTTCACATCGTTCAGAGAGGCGCAGGGAGGCTCATGTTTAGCAGGCACCTACTGCTTGCAGACATCTTGTGTACGTTATCTCTCTGTGAAGGTGAGGGAAGTGCATCTGAGCACTGATATGTGACTCGCTCAGGGTCGCCCACGCTGTCAGTGGCAGAGGTCGGATTTCAACTTTTGTCTGTTTGACCCTGACGCTCTACTCCACGTGTGGCTCAAGTCCTAGCACTGCAAAGCTGGAGAAGGACAACCAGTCCAAACCCTCCTCTCCAGTGCCCTGCTCTGCCCAGACACTCTGATGAGGGACCTCCGTTTGGGACAGTTCATGCCATTTTCTTACGATCCCACATATTCAGCCCCAATCCAGTTGCCACAGCTCACCCCTCATCCACTTCACATGCCCTTAGCCATGCCGTGTCTGGCACGATGCCCCTGACGGGCCCCTGCTGAGTAGCTGCACTGGTTCCTTCCAGTGGCCCCTAGGGCGCGCCTGCAGTGTGCGGACACGATGTGCGGCACCGCGGCACCTCACGTGGGACATGGTGACTCCATACAGCGGGCCAGCCTGGAGTTCAGCAACCCAGCAGCTCAGCCCTTCAGTCGAATGGTGCTCAGTCCTGAAGTCTGGTTTCCCCAGTATTTAAACAGATGAGTCTCCTAGGGTATAATTTCAGCACATTGTGGCAATGTCTTCTTGTGGCCATAAGATAGCAAACTTTTGCCGCTGGAAGCACCTCCCAGCCAGACGTGGAGAAATTGTGATGTTGTCAGATCATCTGGGTATCAGCGACTGTTTGGGGGCGAGTGGAGTGTGTGGGTTTACAGACATGTGCATCCTCCCTGTGCAGTCAGGCCAGCCTCGTCACGGGGCAGAGGGTTCTGCGAGGGGAGGCCTGTTCATTTGCTCTGCAAGCATTACTGCGCACCTACTATGCATCAGGCACTGACTGCAAACTCCCTCGGGCTGGTGGGTGAGGCAGACACTGACAAAATAGAGGCAAACAGGGAATGTGAAACTGCTAATGGTGCAGTGATGGGAGGAATGGGGACCCCTGTGAGATGAGGCCCCATTCCCGTGGGGAATATGAGGCTGGGTTGCAGGGAAGGGAGCCTGGCAAGAGAACATTTGCATGGGACTCTGGGGCTCTGGGGGCAATTGAGATATTTTCCAAGGGCCAGCGGCCAGCTACTGATGTGTGAAGCCGGAGGGGGACTGATTTGATTTATGCTTTTCAAAGATCCCTCTGGCTGCTGCAGGCGGGGCCAAGGGGGAAAACAGGGTAAGGCAGATATATGTGATCGAGGCTTGGGCCAAAATGGTAGCAGTGGAGATGGAGAGAGGCCAACGAATGCAGACCTCTCATGGAGGCAGGACTGGGGGTCGGGGAGGGACATGAGGACGCAAAGAGGACCCCTCATTTCCTGACTTGAGATGGGAGGACTGTAGAGGTTGCGGATTGGAATCTGCAGGGGTTTGTTCCTGCCAGCCTGGAGCAGAGATATCCGCTGGCAGTTGGGTTCACAAGCCTGGAGCTCAGGGCCAGTACTGAGCAGGGGATGCAGGAGCCCGCAGCATTAGGTGTGTGCAGACGTGGCACCGAGAGCCCGGGAAGAGGCATGTGGATGGTGCAGAGAGGACCCAGGCCCGGACCCTGGGCTCACTAACGGAGGAAACTCGATGGAGGACAGGAGGCTGGTGGGGCCTATCCAGGGAGGGCAGGGAGAGCCTGGGCGGTGTGGCATCTCAGCAGCCAAGAGAGGGCTCCAAAAGGAAGGGCCACATCACCGTGGCTGCTGCCGCGAGGGGCGAGGTGGGGACAGACACCACCACTGCTTCTGACAACATGGGGGTGGTGTTGTGAAGCGGTGGATAGAATCCAGTTTAAAGTGGGCTGAGGATAATGGGAAGAGGGGAAAGGGAGCTAGGGTGTCGTTGACTCTTCCTGGAAATTTTGAGAAATGGAGTGGTGGCTAGAGCGGGGACAGTCACAGGAAATCTCCAAGGAATGTACTGGCAAGTCCCAGACCCCCACCCGCTGTCCTCTGTGGGGATGTCTTGTGTGACTTGAGGACGAGGTCAGCACAGATCACTGACACTGATACAGTCCACAGACCGTACTCAGATTTCCCAGCCACACCTGCACTCCTGTGTGAGCACACCTGTGCACACACGTGCAGTTCTGTGTGACTGTGTGTTGTGTAGTTTTGTGTGCCCATCGCCACAATCCAGGCACAGAGCTGTCTCGTCACCAGGAGGCTGCCCGTGCTCCCCCCGTGCCCCCCGTAACCCCCCAGCCACCACTCCTTTGTCCTCTATCTCTATAGTTTTGTTATTTTGTGTGTGGAATCATACAGTGGAATTATATGGAGTAGAACCTTCTGAGGTTGAAAAAATTTTAAACTCAATCTAATTAAGAGGGAGATTTTTAAGGGATGGGAGACACCCAAGTGTGATTGTTTGCTGATGGGAAGGCTGATGGGTCCAGTGGAGAGAGCAAGATGGGTGATGCTGAAAGACAGCATATGATGGGAGCCGATTACTGGCCCAGAGGGGATGGGTTCAGAGTCTGAGTGGCCCACCTTTGACGTGCGTTGTGACCCCTCCTCAGGCAGGAAGAGAGGCACAGGCAGAGCAGGTGGGCTTCTAGACTGCACAGGAGGCAGGTGAGGGGGTTGCCATTTCTCAGAATGGAGGGAAGTCTTGGTTGAGAGTGATGCATCAGATGGAGATGGGAGGTATGAGGAGAGCAGATGGGAGACAGTGCCACCTAGGAGAGCTGGAAAGTGACGCCTGCCGGGACTCGCGACTGTAGTGGGACGCCTTGAGCTCATGGAGGGTGCAGCCTTCATGGCGGGCTCATTTTCTGCAACAACATTTGACTTCCCAGGGATGGGTGCCAAGAGGGTGCTGGTCAGGTTCATCCAGGTTGGGGCTTCATGAAAGTAATGCCAAGGGAGAGGGGACAAAGCGTTTGGGGGGCTAGGACACTGATGGACCGGGGCCCCCAGCTAGGGAAAGGAGTGAGGACAGGAGAGCAGTTGTGGAGAGGGAGGTGTTAGAACCTCAGGGCGGCAAGAGAACTATGGCAAGAGGGCTGAGGAGAGGCCCCCGTGGGCCTGGCTGTGCTGGGGGGCCAGGCCAGGAGCTGGGGGAGAGATGAGGCCAGGCTGCCGCGAATGGGGGCCAAAGGTTTCTGGGGGTAGGAGGGCAGGGAATGGAGAGCCTCAGTGAACTCACCTAGAGGCTGACAGAGGGAGACACGAGCCGTCTGTGGATGAGAGGAGGTGGCCCGAAGCTGGAAGGAGGAGGTGGGGAGGCACAGCCCAATGGGGTGGGCATCCGAGGGGAAGGAACATTCTAGGTGGGAGGGATTTGGAGCTGAGGTCTGGAAGGGGGTCAGAGGAGCAGGGAACACACCAGCTTGCTCTGGCCTAACAAGTCATCAACAAAATGTCACTGTGTGCCCACACCTCAGTTGGGAAAACAGAGGCCCAGAGAGGTTGAGCACATTTTCAGAAACAACAGGCTCCGCCTGCGCTTAGCCAGGGCTCACTGGAGCTTAGGGGGTGTGAAGAAGGTGGACCTGCAGCTAGTGCCTTTGTGGGTTTCAATCCTGCCTTCTCACCTGTAGGCTGTTTTTAGAACCTTTCCGGGCTTTCTTGACTTGTGAACTGGAGCCAATGACAGCACACACTCCAGAGGTAGTCGTGAGGACTGAGTGCTCCTGTGGGTCCCGGGCCACCCCGTTACATATGGGGAAACTGAGGCTCAGAGAGAGCAGCTAAGTTGTCCAAGCCCCAGGGCTGTCCTGCCTCCCTGCCAGGACCTTGTTCCTGCCCATGCCCCCTGCCCCCACTGCCCCGATGCCCTGGCAGTCCTGTGGACGAAGTAGCATGGGTTTCATCCCCATGTGGCAGGTGGGGAACTGAGCGCAGGATGGCGTCTTCTCTCCCCGTGTCTCCCTGCGTGCCAAGGGAGGTCAGAATCTTTATCAGCCAGTCTTTACTGCGGGGGACACAGAGGTGACACAGACGCTGTTCCTGGCCCTGTGCCACTGTCTCATAGGGGAGCTAGGACGAAATAATGAACTGAGGAATAACATGAAACAATGAAATATAGGTCAAGAAACAGTTGCTCAAGGTGACCGGGGCTGGGGGCTGGAAGCGCTCTGAGAAGGAAGGTCCGGTGGTGGCTGTGGTGGTGAAGGAAAGGGCAAGGGCGGCGCTGGGTTTTGAAGGGTGGTGTGAGGTTGCGGGGGGTGGGGCGGCTTTCCAGGGAAGAGGGAGGGCCTCTGGGGACAAAGGTCCACAGAGGGGCCGGGGATGTGTCCACTCCAGCTGCAGAGGCAGGCAGACAAGGCATGTAGGCTGGCTCCCATAACGTCTCAATCTTCCCTGGGATGGGTGAACCAGAGGCCCCTAAGGCTTGTGAACAGATGCCAACCGTGGGAAATCGGCCAGTGGATTCTCCATGGCCCAGCACACTCATAGCCGCCAAGAGCTGAGGCAAAAGGGTCTGCAGGCCGGGGGAGGGGAGGGGATGTGCTTAGGGTGCAAGCAACCAGCTTGTGTGACCTTGAGCCAGCCAGCTCTGCAAAATGGGCCACTCCAGCTTCCCCTTGCCCCCTCCCAGGGTGGGCTGTGGGCCGTGTGCAGTCTTCTTCAGAGAAACAAGCTCGCACCAGAGTCATGGGGAAGGCTTCAGCTCCCTGGCACAGATGACCAGCAGGGACCCAAGGCACGGCAGAAGGCAGAGTTTGGGGAGAACGTTTGATTAGGAGAACAATTTTGGCATCAAACTGAGATCAGAGAACAGATGCAGCCCACCAGGCTGTGAAACTGAGTGCTGTATACCTCATTAATCTGATGCTTCTGTGTTCAGAGTGGCACCTGATTAGAAGGAGCAGCGACTCGCCACTGGCTGGGTGGCCCAGTGCTCCCCCTGGACAAGTCACGCCAGGTGACTTCAAAGCCTGCCCCTCTCTCATCCCTGGGCTGCACAAAGCCAATTAGCCAACGTTTAGAGTCGGACTGCCTGGGCTGGTGAGCCTGGCTGCACTGGAGCCCAGTCTGGTGCCAGAGCTGGGGCCTCTGAGCAGTTTTCTAGCTCCTGGGGCAGAGGGACAGAGCTGAGTGCCAGGCACAGGTTGGGGTGAGGGATGGCCGCGGGGCCCAGAGGTCTGGAAAGAGCTGGAGAAGGCAGGAGAGCTGCTGCTCTCCTTTGGCAACTTTCTGTTCCTTCCGTCTCATCAGGTCGGGCTGCTCCCGAGGAGGACCTAGGAGAGGGCCTAGGATGCCCAGCCAGAGGTCATGCTTGGTCTGGGGACACCCTGTGGGGTCTCACTGGGTGGTCTGATCTGCATGGACTTGGGTCCCTGAGGCGATAAGGGCTCCTGCCTCCCCTTGGTTTTTACCCCCACTCCTCACTGTGCTAAGGGCTTTGTACATAGTAGGTTCACAGTAAGGGTCTGTCTCTCTTAGCCAAACACTGAGAGGCTGGTGACTACAGCAGGACACAAACGTCAGGGGCCGAGGGCTATTGGTGCCTCTGGGAAGCCTTAGGTCAGAGCTGGGCAAGGCTGTCGTCAGGGATGTCACTTAGTCTGGAGCAGCTGGGCCTGGGACGGCGGGCTTTCCTATGCCTCCCAGGACGGTGCTGCGGGGAAGCCTAGAGATAGGGGAGCCACAGCAGGAAGGCTTGGCGAGCCTGGGAGCCCAGGCTGGCCATCCGAATCCCACATTCCAGGCCTGTCCCTGGTACCAGCTTGTGCTGACTGATGACTTTTTTGTCACACGGTGCAGTGTGACCCTGCACCGTAGCTGTTCAGAGTCCTGGGGGAGCGGTGCACTCTGGCTTTGCTTGCATACCTCTGGAGGTGGGGTGCTCACCACCGTTTGAGGCTGCCTTTTGTATTTCTGGATAGTTGCAGTTGTTACATGGTGATTGTATTAATTTCCTAGGTGTGCCGTAACAAATTACCACACACCTGGCAGATTAAAACAACAGAAATTTGTTTTCTTGTAGTTCTAGAGGCTAGAAGTCTGAAATCTAGATGTTGGCGGGGCTGCTCTCTCCCAAGTTCTGGAGAGGCACTCTCGCCTCCTCCAGCCCCTGGCTGCTCCGGTGGCTCCTGGGCGCTGCTTGCTGGAGAGACTCATTGCTCCCGTTCTGCCTCCATCTTCACAGGCCATCCTTCCATGCTTGTGAGTCTGTGGCCAAATTTCCTTCTTCTTATACAGATGCCGGACAATGGATCAAAGCCAGTAAGACTTCATTGTAACTAATTCCGTCTGCAATTACTAATTACCCTGTTTCCAAATAAAGTCACATTCTGAAGTTCCAGGTGGACATGAATTCTGGGGACACAGTTCAACCCAGTGCCTTCATTCTTTCTCCTGAGCCCAGACTTCCTGTGACCTGGCCCCATGGGTCGTCCCGCCCAGGCCCAGCTCTGCCAGCCTCCAAGTCCTCATCCGCGATTCAGGGATGTCTGCTGGTGTTGCAGAAACTCTTCTGGCAGAATGTCTCACTCCCGGGTTTGGCATCCCTTCTCCTGCTCATCTTGCCTTTAGACGTGGGATGCTCATTGCACCACTCTGGGACTCAGCCTGGGCCCCACCAATTATCAGCCACCTTCATGCAGAACACTATAAACCCTTTCACCTCATTATAGGAAATTTCTTTTGAATGGCCTTTAAAAACCATCTCATTACACAGGAAGAGCTGTAATTATCTTGCGTAAGACAGAGGTTCTGGATGAGCTGGTGCCTAGCACTGTCAGAATCCCAGGGCAGGGTTCTCTGCTGGTCTGGTGCGCAGGGCTGAGCTTCCCCTTTCCCCCACGTAATCCTCTCTGGCCCCTTTTCTTCTGGGATCTGGGCACCATCATCTCTGTTTGTGTCCCCAGGAGGCCAGAGCCTACACAGAGAGTAGGACAGCCGAGCCCCGAGGGTGGGGGTGGCAGCCTCGGACTGGTGCCTGCTCTCTGATGGCCAGAGCCTCCCCAGTCAGTCTCAGGCTGCCCAGCCTCTTCCCAAACCTGTCCTTTTGGATGTTGGTGGAGTTTGCTCAGTGGTCCCAGAAAATCACAGCTAGGTGGAACCCTGAGGTCAGTAGTCTCAGCTCCTGCCCTCACCACTGTCCTACCCTTCTTCCCAGCAGCCTTCTGAGAAGGGACTCCAGCCCAGCTTCCTGGGATCAAGGTTCCTCTCCAACCTTTGGGGACGTTTCCTTTGTGTCTGGCTAAAAGCCCGGCTGCCCCAGTGCTGACCTGATTTTAAGCTCTCCTCTTCCTGGCTATGCGACCCAGGACAGCAACAGGGACAGACCAATTCCCTCTCCACAGGCCTGCTGGTCAGGAGATGGGGGAGTTTGTGAGGCGGCCCCAGGGCGGCAGGGCCAGTCCACCGCAGACCTTCCCTGTGGTCTCTGAGTACTGCAGCTCCGTGTGACATCCTCCCTCTGGGATGTCTCTCCAGCAGCCCTGGGCCCTCCCTTCTGTCCTAGGCGCGCCCCCACTGTGCGCCCCAGTCTCCCTGGACTCACAGAGCTAGCTTTCCTCTCACCTGTGCGCAGTCCAGGACTTTGGAGTCCTGATTACGAGGTTGAAGGAATTCTATTTGTGTGGTCATCTCTCCCAGGAGTCATGCAGGGAACTGTGTAGGCCTCTGTCACCCTGGTGCCCCAGTCCCCAAGCAGTGCCTGGTGCAGGTTTGCTCAGTGATTGAGTGATAGGAGGGTTGGACTTTATGGTGAGGTCTCCTTCATCAGACTGTGACTCCTGGAGGTAGGGACCCTGCCTGCCTTGAAGACTGAGGCTCATCTGAGGACAGAAGGTGTCTGTACCCTCCTTCTCCCTGAATTCTGCCCCTTGGGCCTGGCAGGGGATGAGCATGGGCTGGCGAAAGAGCGGGAGGCTCCTGGCTCCCACCACACGCACAGCCATGGTTTGTCGTCCCCCACTGCACATGTCACTCACCGGGTCTCCATCCCACCTCTCAGGGACGCTCGCTTCTATCTGGGGAAATGGTAGTGGGAACAGGGCCTTGCTTCTGTAGGAGCTCAGTGGGCTGGGGAGTCCAGGAATGCTTCCCGTAGGAAGGCGGACGAGTCAGCGTGAAATGAGGAACAGAGGAGATGTGAAGGTGTGACTGACTGGGTCTGTGGCCTGCTGGCAGGAAGACGACACTCTGGGCTTCTATGTGGGAGCAGGTGGGCGGGGTCAGGCTGAGAGATGCTGAGGGCCCCAAAGGCCAGGGCATGGATGCCATTTGGCTCCTGTCTCTGACAGCACTTCTGGAGAGATCACAGTGGTTCAATTCCAAGACCCCAGCCCATGAACCCTGCGTGTGAGACCCAGCCCTTCCCAGCCATTCCCCACCCCTGAGGTCAACTTATCCTGAGTCAGGCCCACTACACACATGTGCCAGAGCCCAGCACCAAGACGGAAGAATCGGGGTGAGCTGGGATTTTTCTTCTCTGTCTCTCTTGGAGCATCAGAAGTTATGGGCACATGTTATTCCTCCCATTCCCGCCCCCTGCCTGCTGAGATGGTTTGCTGGGAGAACGCCCAGCTCCTGGCATGGTCTCAGCAGCCACAGGTGCTGTCCTGCTCAGGCCAGAGCTGCACTGTCCCCTGCAGGGGATCTGCATGACACCCTGGCATAGCCACAGCCCTGGGCTCTGGCAGGGAGGCAGAGCCATGCGTATCTGGGTGTCTGTGCCTGGCAAGGCCTCTTCTGAGACTCCGGATATGGCTCCTGGGACTGGCTGGGGAAGTGGGGGGACCCGTCTGAGTGAGGAACCTCAGGGAGGATTCCTGTTCGTTGAGCACCTACTATAGTCTAGGCCTTGGGGTTGCAGTGCTGAGTTGGATGGGGAAGGCAGGTGGGGAGAAGTCAGAGGGCTCCCAGGTTTCTGGCCTGCACAGCTGGGCCAGTGGTGGGGATATTCACAGAAGCAGGGACTCCGGAGGAAGACGTGGGCCCTTGAGGAGTATGTGGCACACTCCGGGGGAGACAGCAAGGATGTCAGGATGTCAGTGGTCCCAGTCAGATGACTGATGTATTATCCCCATTTTATAGATGAGGAATCTGAAAGGCCACACTGGTAGTACACAGAGCCAGTATGTGAACCCAGAGCTGTCACCTCTAGAGGTGACACCCACCCCTGTCTGGTCTCATGTTTGAGAAGAGCAGTGCTTCACCTTTACCATGCATGGTGGGTCTTCACCCAGGGCCACGTCTGTTCAGTTGCAGACTCTCCCCCTGGTATCACGCTCTGTTGCCCTTGGTCTGGAGGCCTCCACTGCCCTGGGCAGGGTGGGGGCAGCTCAGCCCTGTGACCCCATTATGCCAGGGAGGATCTAGAAAAGCTCTTCAGTTCAGCCCAAGTTGGGGCTTTCTGAGGGCAGAGGAGCCCATGACAGGGGGACTTCCTGGGGCTCTCACACCTCCTGCTCCCTTCCTGGACATGAGAGGGGGCTTGGGGCTTCTCAGACCCCAATCTACAGGGGCCCATCCTCTGCTGGCTGGGTGGGGCACTGAGAGGATGGAAAGCCCCTGCAGCCAGAGGGCTGGGTAGGAAAGCACTGGACCAGCATGGGAGTCCAGGGGCTGCCATTCAACCCCCAGTGACCTCAGTGTCCCCTTCTGGACAGTGAGCTCAGTGAATGAATGAGGCCTGAGGCTCTTACCGTTAGGCATTCTGGAACCTCTACCTCCGGAGGCCAGGGAGAAACATACCAAAGGCTTGGGGTATAGAGTTGTCGGCAGGCGACAAAACAAGTCAGGGGGCTTAGAAAACGTGGCCAGGGTGATGGAAGTGGGGATGGGGTGTGTGTGTGTGTGTGTGTGTGTGTGTGTGTGTGTGTGTGTGCGCGCGCAGGTGTCTTTAGGCAGAAACCAGTGGCATAGGAGGACGTTGGAGGGAGGGTGTGAGGGTGTGAACAGATGGGGCTGGGGGCTGGGGGCACACAGTGAGCCCGCAGGCTCCCGTCCCCCCCCACGCCATGGATGCGCCAGTTCATATGATAGAAGATGAAGCCAACAGCTATTCTATGAAAAGGTGGGAGCCATTAGCCCTCCTTAGAGAGACCATGATATTGTCTCTGATGAGGACCAGCTGCAGTGGTTGGTGACTGGGTCAGGGCTCAGTGTGTGAGCAGGGAGGGGGCTCATTGTGAGCAGGGATAGGGCTCAGTGTGTGAGCAGGGCCAGGGCTCAGTGTGTGAGCAGGGCCGGGGCTCAGTGTGAGCAGGGATAGGGCTCAGTGTGTGAGCAGGGCCAGGGCTCAGTGTGTGAGCAGGGCCGGGGCTCAGTGCGTGAGCAGGGCTGGGGCTCAGTGTGTGAGCAGGGACTGGGCTCAGTGTGTGAGCAGGGAGGGGGCTCATTGTGAGCAGGGACAGGGCTCAGTGTGTGAGCAGGGTGGGGGCTCAGTGTGTGAGCAGGGATAGGGCTCAGTGTGTGAGCAGGGCCAGGGCTCAGTGTGTGAGCAGGGCCGGGGCTCAGTGCGTGAGCAGGGCTGGGGCTCAGTGTGTGAGCAGGGACTGGGCTCAGTGTGTGAGCAGGGAGGGGGCTCATTGTGAGCAGGGACAGGGCTCAGTGTGTGAGCAGGGTGGGGGCTCAGTGCGTGAGCAGGGCTGGGGCTCAGTGCGTGAGCAGGGCCGGGGCTCAGTGTGTGAGCAGGGACTGGGCTCAGTGTGTGAGCAGGGACTGGGCTCAGTGTGTGAGCAGGGCGGGGGCTCAGTGTGTGAGCAGGGCCGAGGCTCAGTGTGTGAGCAGGGCCGGGGCTCAGGGTGAGCAGGGATGGGGCTGAGTGTGTGAGCAGGGTCGGGGCTCAGTTTGAGCAGGGTCGGGGCTCAGTGTTTGAGCAGGGTGGGGGCTCAGTGTGTGAGCAGGGTGGGGCTCAGTGTGAGCAGAGTGGGGGCTCAGTGTGTGAGCAGGGTAGGGGCTCAGTGTGTGAGCAGGGTCGGGGCTCAGTGTGAGCAGGGCCGGGGCTCAGTGTGTGAGCAGGGCCAGGGCCCAGCCTGATTGTCTGGGGCAGAATTAGGGCCTGACCTCCTCACTTCCCCTTCGCTCTCAGTGCTCATCTCCCCCATTGGTCCTGTTAGTCAATTGCTCAAGGCTGACTTCACTCCCTCTGGGCTTAATGTAAAAAAGCCACAGCTCTGGTCAGGAACCTGGTCATAATGTCCATAGTTCCTCCTGAACTTGCCATGTACCAGGCACTATATTGCATGTATTGTTTCCCTCATTTTACAGAAGGGAAACTGGAATTCATAGAGGTGAGGTGCCTTTCTGCAGTCAGCCAGGCAGGTAAGGCAGGGCCAGGATACAGCTGTGTGCACTTTACCCCTTTCTGGGCTCCCTCAGCGTTCCTCCCTGGGCACAGGGCCCTCAGCAGAGCGCATCCTGCCCAGGTGCCCCCATGGTACCTTAGTCCCCTTTCCATCTAGATTGGCGGCTGTAAGTTAAGCTTTCCCCAGGCTGAAGCTCTCTGGGTAGGCCAGTTGGACCTGAGGGTGGGCTACAAGACCCTCCCCCATGGTCCGAGGCGTGCAGGCAGGCCGGCCCTGCCGTTACAGCGGCTGGGAACAGGGGAAGCCTGTCTGCAGGGCCCCATAAATCCCTTGGGGTGGCTTTGCCCTTTGTTAAACGGTGAAGGTATTGGTAACCCCAATGGAGGCATTTGGTGATCATGGTCCCAGTATTGGGAGCTTTGGAGAGTCCTTTCCAACACCCCTGCCATCATCTCTATAGGGATTTTCCTCCTTTGTTTCCAGGAAGTGGTGTGAATAGGGCACGCTGCCTTCCTGGACACCTCATTCTGCAGATGGGGCGACTGAGGGCCAGAGGGGGAGACACTTGTGCCAAGAAATGCAGTGTGTTAGTGGAGAATAGGGACCAGAACCCCAGGGCCCCGCCCCCTCTGCCAGGACTCCTAGGTGTTCCTGCTCCCAGGCTCAAAGCCGTTATGGAAACTGAACATTCATGAGCACACAGAGGAATCATATCCTAATGGGGGTTCCAAGCTGTTTCTTGGGTCTTCCTGACCCCTCTATTAGCTTTAGATGGTTCTCGCTGGTAAGAACCTGCCCATTTGTAGTTGTTTGGAAAATTTCACAGGGAGAAGTGGTCCAGAATTTGAATGAAGTCCCAGGAGGGAGGGGATTGAGAGAGGGTCAGCAGGAGGCCACGGTGACATGAGGAGGGGCAGCATCCCCTCGTGTGGCTTATCTGCACTCTGAGATGACAGGGCCATTTCATTTCCCAGCTGGGGAATCTGAAGCTTGGTGAGGTAAAGAGATGGTCATAGAGTTTTCCCGCTCAGTTCCACCCACATCTGCCTGATCCAAAGCCAGTAGGTTCCCACCAGTGCCCTCTGTGTGCCCACACTGTGGCATAGGAAGGAGGGTGGGAGACAGTTCCCTGCCCTCAAGGAGCTGCTGAGAGAATGAGATTTACATCAGAAGTAAAAGGGGCAAGTGTTCCATTAGGTCCCAGTGCTGTGTGCACAGATCGTAGCTGGGCCCGGAGCCCAAGATAGTGTGTGCAGCTGCAGCAGCCGCAGAAGCTGGGGAAGTTGATAGGAAGAGGGGATAGGGAAAAACAGGCATAGCTAAAGGTGTGTGGGGGGGTGGGGGGGCCTGAGTGGTGGTCAGGGGGCAGAGCCAGGAGCTGACCAGTGTGCTGTACAAATAGCCCCGTAAGGCTCGTCTGCCTCCTTCCTGGACAGCTCGGAGTGCCCCTTCTCTTGTCTGAGCCTCAGTCTGTGCACCTGGAAGATGGGAGCACGATACCTGTGTTATGGCCTGGTGAGAGGATAAAGAGGAGCCCTGGAGGGCCGTGCTGAGCACCCGGCCTGTGTGCTGTGGACACAGGCCCTGGAGCGTGTTTGTCTGGGCGTCTCCACCCCCCTTAGGTGTTCCCCAGCCCTGAGGCCTGGACACCTCATTTTGCTAATGGGGCAGCTGGCAACTAGTGAGGAGAAGACGCTTGGGCCAAAACCACAGTGTGTAAGAGGAGGGGCCAGACCCCAGGGTCCTGCCTCCCATCACCAGTATCCCAGATGGTCCCTCTCCCAGGCCCAGGGAGACTAAACGCCTTGGAGGACTCAAAGGAAATGATGTTCTAATCGTTGGAGTCCAGACATGTGACCCACGTGACCCTTTTTCTCTTGGGCCTTCCTGGCCCGCACCCCCCCCCCGCCCCCCGCAGGCCTTAGCCCACAGGTGGCTTTGTTCTAGCTCTGGGCTGAGCTTTCATCTCTCTCTAACCAAACCCTCACCCCCTCGCCCCATGCAGAGGTCCTTCTCAAGCCCTGCTGGCAGTGTTAGGCCTCCTGGGTTCCCCATCTCACCAGGGAGGTGGGATGCTTTTAGGCAAGGGTGGGCTTGGCAGAGGGCTGCTGGAAACCAAAAGACAGACAGACCTTCCTCACCCTTTCCTGCCTCTTATCTCACCTTCTCAAACTGCCTAACAACTCCTCCCTCCCCCTGCCCACTCCCTGGATGTGGGGCAACTTGCATATGCTGTAGGGGAGCTGGGAAGAGCCCACCCCCAAAATCTTCCTGCTGATTGTGCCCAAAACGCCCTCCCACTTCAGCTCAGGAGCCCTGTCAGCGTTTGGCAACTCCTCGTCCATTGGACAGTTCTAGGTGTGAATCCTGCTCAGCCATGTCCACCTGTGACCTTGGGCATGGGACCCAGTGCCCTGGAGCTGGTTTCCTCGTCACCTGGGAGTAATAACGCCGCCTGCCCATGTGGTGCAGTGTCAGTGCAGGGGACATGCATGGCAGCTCCCTGCTCTTCCTCCTGTCGCCCCGTTTCCTCCGCCCCTGAGAACTCCTGCAGCCTGGCATGGGGGGGCCTGGCCGCTGGAAGACAGGGATGGGGGAGCTGCAAGCACAGACCACACTCAGTGCCAGTGTCTCAAACACTGGAAACACTGAAGGGCTAAACCGACCTTCCAGCACGGCCATTTCGCCACCTCTGCCCTTGTGCCTCTGACCTGGCTCTGGAAGGTTCTCCCCCCCCCCCCCAAACTCACCCAGGCTCAGGAGTGGCCACTTGGAGCAATGCTGAAACACTGGGCAGTTTGCAGACTCAGGCCACTGGCGACACCCACCTCACCCACCTCCCTGCCTGCAGCTGGCCCAGGGCCCAGACCCCGCCAGCCCTCCACTAGCCAGGCCAGCAGAAGAGAGCCTAGGAGAGGCAGGCTGGGCCCAGCCCCACCACAGCCTGTCCTGGCCCAGAGCTCTCAGAGCTCTCAGAGCCTACCACAGGGCAAGTGCCCCCAGCGCCTAGAGCTTATCATTGTGTTAGTGGTTGTAAGAGGAGGAAGGAGAGGAGAAGGAGGAGTGTGGTCCCATTTCACAGAAGGGCAAGGTGAGGCCCAGAGCACCTGAAAAGCCACCTCCTCTGTGAAGCCTTCCGGGCTCTTCCTCCTTTCTTCTTCTTCTGTTTGTTTGTTTTTTTGTTTGTTTGTTTGTTTTTTAGCCATCCTGCCACCTGTTGGCAGCTCAGCAGCAGCTCAGCTTGGGCTGGGCATCGAACTGCTGTTGCTCAGAGCTCAGCTCGCACTCTTGAGCAAGCTCTTAACCAACTGAGCCACTCGGACTGCCCTTCTTCCTCCTTTTAACTGACTTCGTTGTCCCTCCTATGCTGTAGCTTGGTCATGGTCTGGCACAAAATAGGGTGGAATCTGGGGTCTGGGGTGGGGTGGGTGCTGCAAGGAGGCCTGGGCCTAGGAAGCCCATTTGTCCAGGGACCCTCCCCGCGGTGTCCCCACCCAACCCTCACTCCCCTCCACTGGCTCCCCTGTTGGTCCACTGAATTATGGAGCAGTGCTAGTGTGTGTGGTGAGAGCAGGGCCTCTGCTGCCCACCCTGATGACCTTGGCCTCTGCTGCACCCTCACGCCTGCTCCCTGGGGCTTCTGCCATATACTTCTTCCTTGCAGCCCCTTCCCCACCAGGTCCAGTGGGCAGAATTCGTCCTCCTCACATCTCTACCAGCTGGTTAGCAGTTAAACTCAGGTCAGTAAAAGTTAATAGAACAAAGTGGGTGGGGGGGCGGCAGGAGCCCTGGAGATACTGTGAGGACTGGACTCTAAAAGGCCGCCCACCAGGAAGGGGTGGCGGACAACCATCCATGCGCAGTGCTGGGCCCCGGGCAGCACTCTCCTGGCCCAACCACTTGAGAGGTGGCAGCTGCCAGAGGCCTGCGTTACAGACAGGGAGCTGGAGGGGGCCCAGAGGAGGAGAGCGGGCCGGGCAGGTGGTGCCCATCAGCGGCACTGGGAGTCTGGAGGGCAGCCTGGGGCCCCTGCATGGGCCACCTGCTCAGCCATGGGGCCCCCTCTTCCCTGCCGGAGCTCAGCCCTGCACCCCTCTCCTCGCAGCCACCTTAGGGGCCCCAGTCCAGCTCCAGGTCCTCCTGCTGTGCCCACCCCGACCTCTCTCACCCCTGGCCCTGCCTGCATGCTTGCTCCTCTCCTCAGGTGGGCCTGCTGTCCCTGCCATTCCCTACCTGTGCCCCTCCTGTGCTGGGGGAGATCCACGCCCTTCCCTGTGAACTTGCCTCTTGCCCCCTCCCACTGTCTCTCTGACTTCCTACCCCTATCTGGGGGGCAGAGGGGCTTCCAGTCCCTTCAGGCTGCCCTGCCCCCACTATGACCCAACCCCATTGCCAGACACCCTGTCCACAGCTCCTGTCTGACTTCACCCACCTGGAGAATCTCTGGGTCCTCCAAGCCAGTGGCCATTCATGGTCACTCTCGCCGTTTTCTAGGCCACGGCAGAAGTCTGCGCCACCTTTCACAGAGACTGACAGCAGCGTGGGCTGCCACTTGGTGTAGCCCCATGTGGCTGTGGAACTTCTTGGGCAGCACCTCTGGGTCTCAGTTTCCCCTTCTGTTGAGTGGGCCAGAACATTGCCTGGAACAAAGTGGGCACACCCTGAATTCCTGTTGGATTAAGGAACTGCTTCCTGGCCTGCCCGCCTCACCTGTGCAGGTCACAGTACTTGGTGGGTTTAAAGGGCGTTGCCATGTTTGGCAGTGTGGTTTGGACACGAGCATGCCTGGTGCTCAGTGGGGTGTTGCTGCTGCGGTGTTACAACCACGGCCTTCACTGCAGACTTGGCCTCCCAGATGCCTCCCCCATCTGTTCCCTCCTCTCCATCCCTGAGCCCACCTCAGGCCTCATTAGCCCTCCCCTGGCCGCTGCCTCAGTCCTCACTGGTCCCCACCGCTGGTCTTCTGTGTCACCCGTCCTCCACTGGTGTTAGTCAGGTGATTTAGCTGAAGCACAGATGGGACCATGTCACTCTCTTAAAGCCTTCAGGCTCCCAGGGCTGATCACAGCAGGCCCCTCGGTGGGGCACCCAGGCCCTCCTCTCCAGCCCACTGTACATGCCCCTGGGCCTTGGCACAGGAGGCCCCTCTGCCTGCCCCCTCCTCATAGATTTCAAACCCAATTACTTTTCCTTTGAAACTTTTCTCCGAGACCGCTTCCCCTGGAAGGCCTCCCTGACCCCCAAGCCTGGAGTGGAGGCCCACCCCTGTCCCCACAGTGTCTTGGGCTCCCCTATCACACAGTCCCTGAGTGGTTGTCTCTAGCTCCCTGTACCTCATCCCCCCACTTATCCCACTAGACGTAAGCCCCCTGATGCAGAGTCTTGGGCATTTTTCCCTTTAGTTCACAGAAAGCGTTAGCATCTGCTGAGTGGCTGAATGACTCACTGTGGGGACTCTGGGCTGGACCTTTGGGTCTCCAGTGGGGAGTGGGCAGCACAACATGCCTCCACCTGCCCTGGGACAGCCTTCCTTTCTGAGTGTCCCTCTGGGCTAGGCTCTGGCCTGGAATTGCCCCAGCATGGCATTCCTGGCCCAGGTGCGTGCCTCACAGCAGTGGCTGTACCTGCAGTGAGGGGTCCTGAGCTGTCCCCGGGCTTTCCCACAGGCGAGCGGTGGCACGGGAGTCCCGAGGGGCAGACTCCAGTCTGCAGAACCTCCCCACCTGCTCTGCGCCCTGTTCCCCGCCCAGCTAGAGCCTTTTGGCCCGCACCCCTCCGCTCCCCTCGGACGAGCCCCGCCCCTCTTGAACCCTGAGAGCTGTTCTGGCCTGAGCACCTGCGGGGGCTCAGCACTGAGCCAGGAACCCACCTCCACTCCAGACGTGGCCTCAGCCCTGCCCTGGCCCTGGCAGCCCTGCAGATGTTCTGGGCACATTCTGCACTCTCACACTCGGATCCTGGGGCTGCCGGCTCTCTGGCCTGGCTTCGCTGGTGCTGACTGCCGTCCCCTGAGTGTCACCCTTCAGTGCACCCAGTCCATTCCTGTGCCTGGTTTCCACCAGCCCCTGCCGCCAACAGCCTGCACCCGCAGGCAGGGTCCTGTGTGCCCAGTCCTGGGTGTGGGAGGGGCTTGGAGAGGAAATGCTGTCCTGCTCAGAGGGAGCCCTGAGGCCGAAGCACCTGCAACCCCAGAGACTGGGAGGGCCTGGGTGGTGGGGTTCTGCTGCAGGAGATACCCATGGGGGGCTTCCTGGCGGAGGTGGTGGTACTGTGGAGGGGGCCGGAGAGGACAAGAGGGAAGGGACGACAAGGAGAAGGTCCTTGCCAGTGGGTAGAGCAGCTCAAGCAGAATTGTCCTGGATGCCCGTTCTGCTGGGCGTGGCTCTAGGCCAGCTTTTACCTTCCATGGCACAGCGCTTGGGTGGATGTTATCAGCTCCATCTAACAGATGGGGAAACAGAGTTCAGACAGGTTCAGGGACTCACCCAGGGTCGCCCTCTGTCCCCAAGGCATTGTCAGGCCTCAACACCAGGTCTGGCATCTTTTCAGGCTCCTAAGAGGAGGGAGCGAGGGGGAGGCTGGCCACGCATCAAACAGCTGCTGACTGTGACTTTCAAGGAGGGGGTGTGGAAGGATGAGGGGTGACTTTCTGAGTGGGTTCTATTCCCTCCCCCTATGGGAGAGCCCTCACGATGAGAGGTTCGTGCCTCGCGCACCCTCCGTGGAGAGGCCGGCCGTTGACTTTTCAGAGGATCATTCCCCATTATACAGAGATATTTAGCCTAATAGAAGCCGACAGATCATTCGGGGCAGTAATGCACTTGGCTGCAAGCATTTAGTCTCCATGGCCTGAACTCCAGGACTAGAGGCTTGCCTGAGCCTGCCTCGCACCCATGCCTGCGACCTTGACTGAGGCAACAGGGTAGGTTCCTCCCTCCCTCCTCCCCTTCCCTTCCATCATGGGCTCTTCCTCCCTCCCTTTCTCTCTCTTACAGAAAAGCGTTTTTCTTCTTAAATATTCAGTTGAGCGGCTGCTGCTTAAAGCCTGCATGCTCTGGGGCCGATTGTGCTCACTGCCAGGGGGCACCTGGCTGGCCCCAAAACTGGCTCAGCTATGTGGGGCTGGTGGGTGTGGTGGGCAGCCTGGACAGCTGAACCTTCTAACTAGGCACAGGCAGGTAGAGGCTGGGCAGATGGCAGCAGAGGTGGCGCTTTGGTGGCCTTCCACTGATCATGAGGGCAGCTCCTGTCTCTGCTGCTCTGTCTTGTGTTTGTCTTGCCTTCTCATTCCTCTCCCTGTCCTGCTTCCTGTGGTCCCCAGGCTGCCTATTTGAGCTGCCTTCACTTCTGCTCAGGCTGCAGGGAGCTTGGGAAATCAAGTCCTGGGTTCAAATGTGAGCTCCAGGACTTACGAGCTCTTTCTGTTCGATTTACTATTTTGAATTTGGGCAAGTTCCTTAATCTCTCTGAGCCTTCATTCTGTAAAGTGAGGCGCTGTCACTCGGCTCACAGGAGCATTCTGCCCTGCCTTGGTGACCCCAATCTCCCGTGGGGAGACACCAGCTCCTGTTGCTCTCACCTCTCCTGCCCAGATGCCCTCTCTGTGCCCCTCTGGCCAGGAAAGGGAAAGGTGGTCAGGAGGGGTGCTTGGCAAGGTGGGCTCTGAGTCCTGCTGGTCACAGCTGCCTGTGGAGGCGTGAGGGGAAGGATGGGCTGGCGGGAGAGGTGCAGCTTAGTGTTGGAGAGAATGTGGCAAGCCTACCAGGGGAAGGAGAAGGTGGAGGAGCAGGGTCTCTATAACCCAGGAGGAGAAGCCTTCTAGGCTGGGACTGCACACCCAGGTGCAGGAGCGGAAGGCCCCTAGGTCTGGGGCCGTAGAAGAATCCGAGGCTGATGTGCTGTGGGAGCTTGGGCTGGTCGCATTCCCTCTCTGGGCCTCAGTTTCCTCATTGGTAAATGGGGTTTCAATCTGCCTTATCTGCCTCATGGGTTGGGCAGAAGATCCAATTAGAGAATAGATGGGAGTGTTCTGTGGTCTATTATATAATGTAATAATAATAGTAACTATCATTCTGGGCATTACTTTCCCTCCCCTTCATTCTTGCTTTGGTCTATACAATCTAGCCCTGATTCATATGTTGATAAAATTAAAGAAACTCACAGCCGAAAGCAACCTCCCTTTCCATTTAGTAAACACCATTTAGGAAACACCAACCCAACATACATGGTCCTGGACCTCTGCTTGCATACCTCCAGAGACTGGGAGCTCACTGCTCCCCTTGCTAAACAGAGACTTGTCTCCCTGAAATCTTTTCTCACTGGGCCTAGCTCTGCTCTCTGGGCCCATAAATGCCAAGTGTCTTTGTCAGGGACCTGAAGTCCCCAGGGGACATGGATTCCAGGCCCACCTCTTCCTGACGAGGCCCCTGTGAGCTGATCTCGCTTTCTCAAAGATCTCTGGACAGATACATCAACGACTGGGCATGGCTGTGGGGAGCTGCTGTACCATCTGCAGAGCTGGAGCAGCTGCTGGCTCACCCGGCCCCCGGGCTCCCTAGCCGCTCTGAGCAGCTGGTTCTGGGAACTATCTCAGGACTCACCCATGTGCTACTAGCTCTTTCTTATCCACTTTGGCCCATTTCTAGGGCTAGTGGAGGGCTATGGACAGGGCACCCTGCCCCCATAATTGACCCATCCACTTTGGCCCATTTCTAGGGCAAGTGGAGGGCTATGGACAGGGCACCCTGCCCCCATAATTGACCCCTCCCAGGCTGGACCTACCTTCAAGATTCCATCCTAGTCTCTGCCAAGGACCAGCCCTGGCAGTGTGAGAATCCACCTGGGGCCAGTCTGACCCACCCGGTGACTATTTAGCTAACCAGTGAGCCATGCCCCCAGCTGTCCGTCTCCTCACGAGGATGTCCTGAGGGCCTTGCTGAGTGGAGCAGCCAGGAGAGGGCGTGTGGCTATCTTGCAAGACTTGGCTATGAGCTCTGCAGCCTTGCCATTGTCTTTCCTGGTGTTCTGGGCAGTACTTGTAACATTTCTATCCGAATGGACATGAAACGCACTAGTCTAAGCTCAAATAGGCTTTTACAGCCCTCTTTAATATAAAAGGGGAGGGATGTCAGTGAATACCAGTTCTTGACATATTTCATTGATTCTTCATCACAGCTATGGGGGAGGATTGTGTTCACCACCCTACAGACGAGGGAATGAAGCCTTGGGAAGTGAAATAACTTACCCGGGGTCCCTGACAGCAAGGAGCAAACCTGTGGGGCTCAAACCCTGGATGTTCATCCCCTCAAACTTATGCTTTCCCAGACGCTGTCCGCCACCTAGCGCCCATGCTTCCTCCTGTAAATTGTCACAGATTCAGCCAGCACATGCTGGGACCCTTCTCTGAGCCAGCCTCCCCGCCTACTCCCGTCCTGCCAGTACTGGCTCCTGTCAGCCTGAGGGTGGTACCCCATCTCTCCCCTCCCCACACACCACACACTGGGCCAGGGAACAGAGCAGGGGCTTGGGGAGAAAGATGCAGGGGATGTGAGACTAATTGGGGGTGTGTGTGACAGTCTTTACGGGTGGCTCATCTGCTGTGATGTTTTTAGTAGTTATGTTTGATTTGTGGGCGTCTGTGGTAAAAGCAGTGTATGTCTGGGGTGGAAGATCTGGGAGTCATCTTTGATGCCTTGTTCTTACCCCACCCTTACATCCAGCTCACCAGCCACCTCCCATGGCCTCTGCCCCAGCTTACACGCTGACTCTGGCTAGGATCTGCTCCCCCCGCCCCCAGCTGAGCCTGGCCTCCTTGTCCTGGGACAGCTACACACGATGAAGAAAACATAATAGCCTGTCTCTGTTAAGCCACCCCAGTGACTTTTCATCGCACTCGGGATGACATCCAAAGCCCTTCCCTCTGCCCCCTGGGCCCAGCCCCCCTCAGCAGCCCTGTTGCCCTCAGTTGCCCCCATCCCTGCCCACCTCATTCCAGGCACCCAGCCTGCCTGCTGCTCCTCAGACACCTGGACTCCTTCTCACCTGTGCTTTGTCCGCTCCCCCTGCTCTAGGTGTGACTGATTTCCTACCAGTAGTATCAATTCAGACGTGACCTCTGCAGAAGGCCCGATGCCCCAGCTGCAGAAACTCCTAGCCCCGGCCCAGCACTCTGTCCCACAGTACCAGGCTTGATGGTTTTTACTGCGCTTACCACGTTCTGGAATTATCTTGTTTGTTCATTTGCTTACCATCCGTAGCCCTGTCCCCATGAGAGCATCAAATTTGTCTGTCTTGTATCCCACGGAATCCCCAGAACCTGTTATACACCTGGCATATAGTAAGTGCTCAATAGGTATTTGGTGACAGAATGAAAAATAACATGGAAACATGTAAAGGAGAAATAGCAGATTATATAATCATGGATATAGTGGCAGTTAATAATGTAACACGTGTGCGCACGTGTGTGGCCAGGAATCACCTTTTTAATGATAGGGTTGGGGGTGCTTGGTCCTGAAGCACAGCATGCATGGGAGACACACACATGCATGTGTGTGCACACACGTTTCCCTGTTCAGAAGCAGTGTGACCTCTGGAGAGGTCTTTCAGCTTTTGGTCTCAGTTGTTCCACCTGTGGCATGGGCTGCCTGGGGCTTGAGGTCAGCCCTTGCCAGTGGCCATGCTGTCCTTGGGGGAGTGGGGTGTTTACTGAAGTCCACCTCCACACATAGCTGCTCCCCTGCCCTCTGAGGTGCTCTCACCTGGGAAGGGGGAATGGTCCAGGGCAGGAACTGGGTAGAAAAGTCTAGAGATGTGAGCCTTGCTGTTGGGAAGTGCATTAGTGTCACATTCGAGGTGTGTTAGATGCATCTGTAGCTTCAATTGGATACATTTTGTGTGTGTGTGTGCTTGTTTTTGTTTTCTAAAAAACTTTGGCACATTTATTGTATTTTTCAACTTTTTTTCAATTGCTACAAAAAGAATTTCCATGAAATTAAAGAGGGAAACACACACACACACACACACACACACACACACACACACACACACACACCGTGTTTTCACCACCCCAAGGTAGCAACTGCTCCCTCCCTGCCCCTCTCCCTTTTCCTGTGAGCACAATACTAGAACCTTGCGGAATGTGTGGGATGCAGTAGTGACCCTGGAGCTCAGGCAAGTTACTTTATCTCTCTGTGCCTCAGTTTCCTTATTTAAAAAATGAGAGTCTAATAATTGCTCCCTCTTAAGGTTGTTGTGCAGAGTGCATGAGTCAGCATTTGTTAAGCACTTAGAAAGATGCCTGGCCCTTAGTGGGTGTTCATTAAATCAGATGAGTAAATAACTAAACAGGAAAGGGCACCCATAAGGCACCATCCTGGCACAGAGAGCCAGCTGTGGCACCTGTCCTTGGAGCGTGCAGTCAGGAGTTCAAGTCCTGACTCTACCTTTGCTCCCCATGTACCCAGGGGTAAGTGTGTGCCCTCTTTAAGCCTCAAGTTCTCCATCGGTAGAATGGTCATGTAATCTACACCCTGCGATGTTGCAGTGTGTCCAGGGGTAACGGATGTGAGTGGGCTCAAGAGCATGGAGCCCTGTACCCCATGGGAACTCAGCTCCCACCTCATCCATTTCCTGTGTTCTTGCTCAGTATTGATCGGTAAACATGGCTATGGGTTGCTGCCTAGCTCTGTGTTTATCATATGGCTGTGTAATATTCCATCGAGCAGAGTTGTCATGATGCACTTTGTCGTCTCTATTGTGGGATGTTTAGGCAGCTTCGAACATCTTGCTATTATAAATAACGCTGCAATGAAGAGCTCTGTGCCTGGAGCACTTCCCCTCTGATGAATGACTTCCCCAGGGGACCTCAGGACATTCATCCAGGCTGCTTTGTCAGGCGGCCAAGAGACAGGCCAGCACCTGGGAGAAGGAGGTCCCTTCAGAGGTGGCCTGATACCCTGCCCCAGGAGCAGCAGCATGGGGGGGGGGGCAGCAAGACACTCAGGTGACAGTGCTGGGCATGATGGGAAAAGCAGGGCCTCTGTATGGCAGTGCTGAGTGAGCATCCTGGAGAGCAGAAGGCCCCTGTGGGAAGGGCAGCGGGTGCTGTGGAGAGTTGGGACTAGATAGTGGGGGAAGGGGTTCTGGTTTTGCCTTCACCGTGCCCTTGCTCTGTGACCTTGAACAAATTCCTTCCCTTCTCTGGACCTCAGTTTTCTCCACATACTGTTGCCAGGGGATGGGCAATGGTTGGTCCAGAGGTGTGCCTTCCACTATGATAGCCACTAGCCACATGTTTCTATTTTCATTTAAATATAAATTAATTTTAAAAAATCAATTTCTTATCACACTATCCACTTTCACTACCCAAATGTGGCCAGTGGCTACCACATTGAGCAACAGAGGCACAGAACACTTTTGCCGTTGCAGAAAGCTCTATTGGACAGTGCTGGGCTAGAGAGAGCTCTAGAGATCCAGCCTTAGCGTGCTGTGACATGGGGGCTCTGTCGTCAGGCCTTCGTGTGGAGCCAAGGGGAAGATGGGCAGTCCTGAGCACAGAAAACTCATTAGGGACCTAAAAAGGCAAAGCGGCTTTCCAGGGGCCAGACTCTGAAAGTGTCCTGAATCTGAAGTAACCACGCCCCGTTTCTTTCTCTAAAGGTCCCAGCTTGGCCTCAGAGGGAAGCCGGGGAAGAGTGAGGGCCCTGCAAGGGGAGGCCGCCAGTCAGGGACGGTGCCCAAGGGAGGCCGGCCTGGAGGCAGAGCCGGGGTCTCGTGCCCTCGACGGACGGCACTTGGAGGGTCTTCACTGCTCTCTGCCCATGCCTGAAACACCACCACCCATTCTCTTGGGTCAAACGTTACCCTCTCTAGGATTCATTTAGGAGTCTAGACTGGTGATCAAAGCAGATGGCTGCCTCCCTCAGCCTGTCCCACTCTGGCTGCCTCAGGCCTAGGCCAGCTCTGGGTACTCCCTGGGAGAAGAGCTGTGAGAAGCGAGTCCACGTGCTGGAGGGTAAAGCTCCTCCCTCCCTCCCCACCTCCAAACTCACTCCCTTGCAGCAGCACCTGAATTCCAGCTGCACTGCTCCCAGCCCTCCCAGCTCTTCAGGGGCAGGCCTCCTGCAGATGCTTTTGTACAGCCTGGAGGTTCTGCAAGAGGAGGGGAGGGGCCTGGGGGAAGGGGCAGTAAATGGGGGAGGCCAGAAGCAGAGATGGGGGAAGTGAAGACAACTTGAACTTGACCAGGTCTCTCCTTTGTCAGGGTGTCAGGGTGTGTCCTCTGCCTGCCCTACTCAGTGCCCAAATGTGCCTCTGTCCCCAGATGAATTGTACTGCTCACTCTTGCTTCTCGTGTTTTTTAGGGATTCCATGGCCAGGTCCTGGCTACCCTGATCTGTGGGGCCACACAGCCTCGAGTCTGCATTCCACGGCCCTGACCTGGTCCAGCCCCTGGACCAGCTGCCAAGCTTCCTTCTCACCTGGGCCTGGCCCAAGGGGACTCCTCAAGCTTCAGGACTCAACAGGGCACAGTAGCAGTCACGGTAGGTGACACCCCACCCCACCCTACCCGTTCCCTGGCTCCTGGGGATACCTGAGTTGTTTTGGTCCTTGGAACAGGAAAGATATCTTTCTGAACACTGTATCTGTCACAATCCCTTTGGATGCAAGTAGCAAAAAATCTATTTCAAAAAATGAAATGATCAGCTCATGTAACTGAAGTGTCTAGAGGAAAGATGTGCTTCAGGCTGGGCTTGATCCAGCGGTTCAGTGTGACCTGGATCTGGTTTCTGTCTGTATCCTCCCGCCACTCTTCTTTGGTGACGACTCTACTCCTAGTGGCATGCCACAGGATATGGTCACAAGATGTCTGCCGCAATTTCTGGGACAACATTCTTCCAGGTTTAAATCTGGAGTTGGAGAAGGACAAAATTTGATTTCCTGACAGAACAAATACAAAGTCCCGGAGTTGATCTCTTGTATCCTATTGGCAAAGATCTGGATCACCTTGATCCTTTAACTGGCTCCACGAGGCTTACAAACACGGTTGGGCTGGGGGTCAGAGTGTATCGGTCCCCCACCGTGTGACCAGTTATGAGGGGAAGGTGTTTCCTAAAGGAAGTGTGGGGTCCTGCTGCAGGAAGGAGGTGTCCCCACTGGGGGAGGCCGACGCAAGGGATCATTATAGATGGACTGCCCCGCGCTGTTTTTAAGGCCCCGCTTAGGTCTCCTTCCCCAGAAAGCCTTGGCCGGCTGTACCAGCCAGTGTTATCTCTATAGTTCATCTTCCAGCTCCATCCTTTTTTTTTTTTTTCTTAAAGATTTTATTGGGGAATTGGGGGCAGGGAACAGCGTTGGGGAACTGGGGAAGGGGAATAGACAAGTTGTTGTCCTTTTGTTCTTCAGTCTAGTTGTGGACGACATTGCTTCACTGGCCCATGTTGGTATTGTCATTGCGTTTTTCTCGGGTGAGTCAGATGGGTCGCTGGCCTCTGGCCCACCGCTCACAGCGGCTCTTGGCAGCTCACACCGGCTGCCTGCCGCTCATGCTGGCTGCCAGCCACTCCCTGTAGCCTACGGCAGCCCACTGCAGCAGGGGCTGCAGCCTACACCGTCGCTGGGGCTCGCACAGTCCAGCTCCAGGTGGAGCTGTCATTCACCATCTTAGCTGTAGAGGGCAGTGTCACTGGCCTCATATGTGGGATCCGAACTGGGGCTGCTGGCGTCCCAAACCAGCTCTTAACCAACTCGTCACTCGACCGACCCCAGCTCCATCCTTTTTACAGATAGAAGGACCAAGGCCCAGTGTGCATTTCTTCATGAATACGCTTATTGGTTATTGATTGCATCAGTGCCAAAGTGAGCTGTTTTCATTGCCTTGGCTGCTAGGGAGCTCATAGCTGTTTTGTGGCCCATTTCTGATAACTGCTCAGGATGCTGTGGCATGCAGTTGCTCAGTAGCCTTGCCTCTGGATTTATCCTCCTCTCTCATTTTCTTCTTTGTTTCTGTTTCTTCTCTTATTTTTCAGCCTGTGCTGTTCTCTGCAGGCTCAAATTCTTTTAGAAGGAGGTGGGGGTAAAAATAACCAAGAGTGGTCCTAAATGAAGCATTTAGCACCAACTGCAGCCAAATACCAAGCCTTCCCTGTCCTAGGGGCAGCTGGAATGGGCCAGCGGCCCCAGTTCAGATCCCCCAGGACCAGGCCAAGCCTGTCCCCAGGGAGACACCAAAGCGTGACCATGGTGGCCCTAGTATGGTGCCCACCCTGCCCTCCATGGGTTGGGAATGGCATTGTTCTGCTGCCCGCCCTCTTTCCTCCCTCCTCCCATCTTATCGGAAGCTAATGAAAGAGGCTGGGAAACCCAATCCTCTGATAATTAAATTTACTTAACGGGTATTCAAGTGGAGTAATGAGAAGTTTAATGCAGTGATTAGATTTTTCTTTAATTAATTAAAATGAGAACCATGTGTCTTGCCAGCAAACCAACTTGACCTTCTGCTTTGAGAGTGTAGGCAGAGACAGCGGGGTCTTGGCTGGGTGGGTCGGGGCTGAGGGGTGGTGCAGCCTCTGCCCTGGCACTGCCCTTCTCAGAAGTGAGCCCAGCTCTGATGCCCACTCAGGCCAATCTCTGAATCAGCTCCCATTTCTGAGCCCTGCAGGTGCCAACCCTGGGCCCTACCTAGGATGGAGGTTTCAGAGCAGGGTCAGCAAGGGTGGCTTAAAGTAAGGAGTACAAAGGAGGGCTTTCAGGCACTATGACAGGAGGAGGTATTGGGCAGCATAGCTCACTGCCATATGCCAGCTGACACCTTACCTGCATGTTCAGCCAGACCTGGGTTTATCTCCGCTGACACTAGATTAGCTGGGCCAATGGAATGGGGGCCGTGGAGGAGATAATCAGAAAACCTGAGGTAACCCACAAACCACTTCTCTGTGGCTGGGGAATGCCTCCATGCAAGAAGGCTGACAGTTCTTGCTGTGTTTCTGAAGGCCAGGTAGGGCTGCAGGATGTACTTCCCACCATGAGCCACCTCTGCGGGGTTCAGGCCGTGGCTGCTGCAAAGCATAGAGGTCTGGAGTGGAGCACAGGATGGGTCTTGCTAGGATTGAGGGTGGGGATCCCAAAGATAGGCCCTGGCACCGCAGGGGCAGGAGATGTTGTTCTCAAAGCAATGGGTAAGGCTCGGGAGAGTCCTGAGCCCTTCATGGTGAAGGGCTGGCAGAAAACGTCCTTCATTGAGCCCTGACTCTAGCCCACACTGAGCCCTGATCCTAGATAGACTGAATCTTGATCCCAGTCTCATACTGAGCTGTGACTCCAGCCCCACACCGAACCTAGCATTGTCATGGATATATCAACAGAGAAATTGGTGCTGGGGTGGGAGAGGGCCATTGTTAGCTCTGCTGCCTTTGGGCAGGACTCCTGTGCCAAGCTCCACACTCTGGAATGGACAAGATGAATCAGACATTGTCCCTGCCCACAGGCCTGGTGGGGGAGGTGAGAAGCGAACAGGCAGTGATAGCGGAGTAATCAGAGTAGAGGGATGCCCAGAAGGCTGGGGGGCTGTGGATCTGCACTTAGGGCTTTCCTTTGGCTGCAGGTGGGAGGGGGAGGTGCTGGAGGCAGGGGCCAATGGGGAGGCTAAGACAGCTCGGCTAGCAGGGTCTCTGTGTGGTGAGAGATGAGGTGGTGGCACCTATGGAGGGGTGGGGCCTCGGGTGAGTGATTCTCCCCCAAGAACTGGCTGTGGCTCCCCCAGGCCACCCTCAGCTCCTGGTGAACCAAAAGCTCACCTGTGGCGGGGGGAGGGGTTGATAGTGTGCCAGGCACTAGACTGATACGTTACCTCACAAGAGAGGCATTTTTCTCCATTTCACAGAAGAGGAAACGGAGACATGAGGACTTGCTTGGTGCTCTTCACCTGTAGCATCCTGGCGGGGCGTGTTCCCAGGTCTGGCTGCCTCCAGGTCTGCACACTGCTGTTCCCGCCAGTGACCTTGCGCTGGGCCATGGGGCGCCTCTGCTTCCGGCTACTCCACCCTCACCTGGGTGAATAGAGCCTGAGCACTCAGCCAGGAGTCTGAGCTCGGGGCCAGTCAGACAGGCATGCATGGCTTCCAAGCCCAACTCGGAGTGGGGATCAGGGCCCCTGGCTGGGCACGAGACCAGCCCCAAGAAGGGGGATCTTCTGCTTCCTGCATCCGCACTTCCCCCTCTCTGGATCCCACCCCTCTGGATTTCCACCCTCCCACCCCATTCCTTTCCTTCCATGGCCCAGCCCTTTCTGAATAATGGGGCCTAGAGAAACCACCGAGCCAGCCACCCAGCAGCGATGTGGGGAAACGGAGGCCCTGAGCAGGGCAGGAACCTACTGAAGGTCATGGGGCTCTACCTCTCCTATCTCTTTAAGGTGAAGAGCCTAAAATCACATTCTCTTGAATTTACACTTTAAACACAAGGATTGTATTTGAATACTTTGCCTCCAAGGGAGCCTGGGGGACAGGCAAGGGAGCTGGGCACAGCTGGACTTTTAGGGCAAGAGTGGGACGAGGGGACCACATGCTGGTGGCACAGGGCTCGTCCAGAGGCACCTGAGGTGCCACACTGAGGAGTCTGTGAGGGGCCATGCAATGGGGTATTTGTTTTTCTTCTTTTTTTTACCATAAAAGCCATATTTGCTCATGAGAAAACATTGAAACAATATACATAGAAGTGTGTCTTGTTAGGTAGGAAAGTTCCCTTTTTGCCCTTAAATCTTATTCTGCTGAGGTCCCACTGTTGTTGGTCTGATGTTCAGAACTTTTCTTTGTCTTTATAAACATACGAGATGTGATTAAACAATACAGCGAGGTTTAAATAAAAAAATTTATTACTGTGAAAGACACATTACTATTAATCCCCCTCAAAATATTTCCCCTCACTGCAAACACACTTATCCCATCATTCTTGCCACTTTCTGAAGCAGTCTGGAAGTCCTCTTTTGTGAGTGTCCTTTGTTGCGCTGTCGTGGCTGCTTTGATGTCCTGAGTCGATTCAAAATGTTTACCTTTCATGGTCATTTTGACTTTGGGGAAGAGCCAGCAGTCGCACAGTGCCAGATCCGGTGAATAAGGTGGATGAGGGCACACCGTAATTTTTTATTTGACAGAAATTGTCATACCAGAAGCAATGTGTGACACGGAGCCTTTCCATTGTGATCACAAAATACGGTGAATGCTGCTGCCGAGAGCCATCCAATGGAAAGGCAGGGATCTTCAATACGAGAAGCAGTGCATGGAACCTTAGTAACAGTGTGTGACAAGTTTCAACTTGTTCGGTGCTGTCAGTTGGGTGTGAGCTACGGTTGAGAGAAGGTGTGTTTGAAAGTGTGCTGTAAATCATCCTCCATCATGACAACACTCTGTGTCACACATCGCTTCTGGTATATGGCAATTTCTGTCAAAACATTACAGTGTGTCCTCATCCACCTTATTCACTGGATCTGGCACCGTGGGACTTCTGGCTCTTCTTCAAAGTAAAAATGAATCAGGACATTGAAGCAGCCACAACAGCACAACTAAAGACACTCACAAAAGAGGACTTTCAGAACTGCTTCAGAAAGTTTACAAGAATGATGGGATAGGTATATTCGAAGTGAGGGGGAGTATTCTGAAGGGGATTAATGGCAATGTGTCTTTTACTGTAAGAAATTTTTTTATTTAAACATTTACCATTTTGTTTGATCACACCTCATATTTGTATTTTATTTAAAAAAAGAAATGGAATCACGTTATGCACATTACCCCACAACTTCCATTTTTCACTCAGCAGTGTATTGGGACATCTGTCAGTGTCATGGCACCCAGATCTACTGTGTGTTTTCAATCATTGCCTAATATGCCATTGTTTGGACATAGTAACTAGTCCTGGGTTGATGGATATTTAGGCTGTCCTCCATTTTTCACTCTTGCAAATAATGCTTCAGTGAACATCCCTGTGTGTATATATCTTGCTGACACGTGTAAGCCTTTCTGTGGGATAGATTTCTAGATGTGGGATTGCCAGGGTGCAGTGTGTGCTTATTAAACTTTGGTAGGCACTGCCACGTTGCTCTTCCAAGAGGCTGGGCCATTTTAGGCTCCCGCCTTGGTATCTGCAGTGGCATTTCCCCACACCACCCTCTGCACTGACATCATCACACTTTTAAATCCCTGCCAACCCAGGAGGACATCTTGCTATGATTTCGACCCTCACCTTTCTCCTCCCCAGCAAAGCTGAGCATCGTTTCATGCATTGGCCATTTGTATTTCCTCCTCTGTGAATGGACTGCTCATATCCTTTGCCCATTTTTCTTTTCTTTGTGCCCTTTTCTTATTGATACAAAGGAGCTTTTAGTATGTTAGGAATTTATAAATTCCGTCTGTCTTGTGCATTGGAAATATTTTCCCTAGTCTGCCGTTTGTCTTTTTAACTTTGTTTATGGTATTTTTGGCCATATGGAAGCTTTAGATCTTTATTCAGTCAAATCTGTCAGACTTTTCCTTGGGGCTTCTGAGTTTCATGTCTTGCTTGGTCAGGCTTCCTGAAAGGAACTTAAGCTGAGTGGGGATGAGGTCAGATTTGTGGCAGGAAAAGGTAGTCTGATTGTCACTGTGCGGAGGGTAGGTGGAGGGAGGACTACAAACTAGAGGACAGCAGAAAGCTGAGATTTTATACTGGAGTGAATGGGGGGCGAGAATTAGGGAGAAGGTGACTTTTATAAATATTCAGGAATTGGCTGTCCATGGTGATGGGATATGATGGTGCGAGAGGGAAAGCGGACCCTGGGTGTTTGGCTGGGGGAGAGTGTGGTTGATGCCACCATCATCCTGAGTTGGGGACAGGACTAGGGAAGGAAATGCATGCAGATACACGTGGGTTCCCACTTTGGCAGGGACAGGTGTACACGTGGGCATATGCATGCACACACATGCATGCTTAGAAGTCCTGGAGATGGGCGCCTCTGTGCTGGCTCCATGAGGGGCTCTGCTTTTTGTGGCGTTTCTGTTCTCCACCAAGTACTGTGCCAGCCCCTCACCACCCACCTCCCCCCACACACATGCTTTGTAATCGCTACTACCATATGTTTTACAGGTAAGGAACCAGACTCAGAGAGTGGAGTAATTTGCTCAAAGTCACAGAGCTAGTAAATGACAGAAAGGGGACTGTTTTTCACCAACATCAAAATTCCCACCAGTGGCATTGAGGGGCCTGTACTTTTCCAACCCGAACACCCGGTTTCATCAGAGACTCCTACGATGCGTGCTGGAGCCAGGCTGCCTGGGGTTGAAATACAGCCCCATTCCTCCAAAGCAAGTTACTCACCACTCTGTGCCTCAGTTTCTTCATCTTGAAAACATAGACAATGGGAGTGTCCACCTCAGAGGGTATGGTGGGAATCCAGAGTGTTAGCGCCTGTGAAAGGCCCACCCAGTGAGGGCCAAGTATCTGTGACGCTCCTGTGACAATTGTGATGACGACCCCAATGGCGATAGCACTCACCCTCACCTTGGGGCCTGCACCCCTTTACCTCTCCTGGCCCCCTCCACCCTGCTTCCACCTGTCACCTCATGCCCATACCAGCTCTTCCTCAGTTCTCCACAGGAACTTCTTCCAATGTTTGCCTCTGTCCTCTGTTTGTGGCCCCTAGACCCATGGCAGACTGTGAACTAAAGCCCAGACAGCAGAAACCATTCAGGAGGAAACAAGTCTCGCTGTGCCCCTGGAAGCACGCCCCCGCACTCCTAATCAGGCACTTCCCACAAGCTGCTGCGAGTCCAGCCCAACATTGCTCAGGCCTCTGAGAACCGGATCATAATGTCCAAATCTAAAGCCCCTTCCTCTCCAAGCGGAGATGCTCGAGTGTACTCTTGAGCTGCATCCCAGCTGACTGCAGCCTGGCCAGCTCTCCACTCTCGCCACAAGCCCCCACTCGATCCCTGACTAGAGGACAGGTCTGCGCCCAATTTAGCCAAAAAACTGACTGAAATCCCCAAACTTGCCATTAAGGATTTCTCATCATCAAAATAAACTCCCAAGTAATAAATGCTTGTGGTAAAAAATGGAGCAGTTTTTGCCTGTTTTGTTGTAGTATTTTGTGTGCAGTTGCGCTGTATTAACCACACCCTCTAATTCTTAAATAAAGAACAGCAGAACTCACTTCAGCCCTTCCCAGGGAGCTGCAGGCCCCCCGCCCCCAAAGCCTCTGAGAGAAGATGCGTGAGTGCTCTTTTGGAAGTTCCAGTTCCCAGGTCTGTAGGTCCCACCAAGTCTGCCTTTGTCCCAGGGGCTTCTTTAATGTCAACAACCGCCACCCCTGCCCCCAACCTGAGTCCCCTTGCCTAGCTCACCCAGCATCCTGTGCCGGAGGCGCCAGCTACCCTGGCCAGCGTCCAGAACACAAGGGCTGCCACCACACCCGTGCCTGTACACAGGGAGCTTCTCGAGTTTGCCCTAGGAGGAGAACGGCCTCAAAGAAGCTGTGCTGTACTCACTGGGGTGCTTTTTAGGGGTGGGTACGGGAAAGAGTGTATTCTACTGGAGACCAATTTCACTTCTTGGAGAAAGGGAGACTTGCAGGGGCGTTTATGGAGGGCTTTTCCCTTGGGCCTCCTGTTTTTACCTTGAGGGGCTGCCGCTTTTCCCTTTCCCTGTGTTGTCCCACAGGAGCACACAACATTTAAGGTGATAATTGCCAAAGTAAAGTGCCAATAGGTTCATAACATAAGCCTATAATTAAGCTTGCAGCTGGTGGTCATTTGGGAGCTCCAAGGCGACCTGTCAGAAGTTTCCTCCCCGCCGCCCTCCCCAGTATCCATCCAGGTCAGTTGAGTTGGGGGCCCCAGAGCCTCTCTGAGAGCTAGTCCCAGACCTGAGTCAGGGATAAAGCTCTGAAGAGACCCCTGCCTTTGTTTTAAAGTCAAGTTCAAGCCCTTGAATATAGGCCAGGGTCCCAACTGTCGTGGAGGTGCTCTCACCTGCCTCGGCCAACACCTCCCTTATCCGGGTGGGGACTGTCTTGCTGAAGTACCTGGAGCCTCCCCATTTTCCTTGTGAAGAGCAAATCCTTAAACTTGGGGATTGAGATTATGCCACCAGCAGCTCTTGAAATCCTACTTATTTAAGGGCTGCCAGATGGAGCTTAGTTCTCTCACTCAGAAAGTCATCCCAGCAGGTTCTCAGACCAGATAGGGCAGCGAGGTCATATCTGTGCCCCCAGGTGGCAAGTGGGGGCTCAGTGGGGCAGCAAGGCTGTGCCACTGATGAGTTCTCACTGAACTCTCAGTGATTTTATGCAACAAAGGCCCACTTCTTCTTTCTCCCTTTAGCTATGAACTCACACTACACGTCCAATGTGGGAAACGGTCCTTGAGTCATGCAGGAAATTGACAGAAGCTACCCCGCCCTGTAGCTGCCCCATTTGGAACACGTGGCCTCCCTCAGGCACTGTGGCAAAGCGGAGAAAATGGTAGTTACACACTGGCTCTTAAATGCTACGGCCGGGCAATGACACACGTGTTCACATGCCAGACCATCTCATATGGCCTCAACTGACTGGACAACACAGAGAGACTGTGGGACACAGTGCTGGTGGGAAGGGTGCAGAGGAAATGTGCTCCGACATTCAGGAAGCAATACAATTCTCTGTATGGGGTGTCTTGAGGCTACTCTCAGAAGAGCCATGCCTATGACTTCTTATTCATTCTCTCCGCCTGGGGTGGCCGACGCCAGAGAGGCCCAGAGTGTCTGGCGGGGGGGCAGGTGGCAGAAGCTCTAAGCAAGAGTTCCTGTAGACAAGTGAGTCCCTGGCAGGCACAGGGCCCCCTACCCACCGGCTCCAACTTTGCCTGAGCCTTCCCCCTCTTATCTCATTGATCAATTTCAATTCTAACACCATCCTACACATGGAATTTCTCAGGACGAAAAGCAGGATTGAGAGTGAGGATGAATTTAGCTTTGGTTGGAGAAAATCCAGGAAGAGACATTCAGAAGCCACTGTGTCTTAGTCCATTCAGGCTGCTGTAACAAAAGACTACTGACTGGGTGGCTTATCAACAACCGCAGTTTATTTCTCACAGTTCTGGAGGCTGGAGCTCCAGGATCAAGGTGCCGGCAGATTAGGTGTCTAGTGAGGGCCCTGGTTTGCAGATGGCTGACTTTTCACCGTGTCCTCACGGGGTGCAAGGGTAAGCAGTCTCTCTGGGGTCTCTTTTATAAGAGCACTTATTCCATTCGTGAGGCTCCGCCCTCGTGCCCTCGTCACCTCCCCAAAGTCCCACCTCCAAATACCATTACGTTGGAGATTAGGTTTCAACATAGGAGTTGGTCGGGGGACACAAACATTCTGTCTGCAGCATCCTGGATATGGTGGCCTCAAGCCCAGGAGAGCACCCTCGCCGGGAGAGAAGGAAGGAAGTGTCGGCTTCCTTCGCAGATGTGGCTGCCATGGGCCCTGTGAGGTCCTGACTACCACTGCAGTCTGATGCCAGCACACCGAGGACTGAAACGTGGCTCGGCCCCTCGTTAGCTGTGTGACCTGGGGTTAGTGACTTCTTTATGCCTCAGTTTTCTCCTTTTTAAAATGGGGATATGGATAGCATCTGTGTCTCGTAGGATAGTTGTGAAGATTAAATGAGTTGATACTTATAAAGCCCTCAGAACAATGCTTGGCACACGATAAGGGTCCCATGAATGTTAGCTGTCACCACTACCACTGACATTGTCATCGTCACCACCATCAGCCATCATCCAGTACCAGAGACTGTTCTAGGTGTTGGAGAGTGGATGTCAATGTCCCTGCTCTCACATATGATGGGGGAAATGGAAAATAACAGGAAAATAATTAAAATGATAATTCCAAATGGTGATGGACCCAAAACAATAAATCAGACACATGAAAACTCACTCATCGTCATTAGTCTGGGAAACGCAGATTAAAACCACGACGAGATTGCATTGCCTATTTAGTGATCACACTGACTTTGATAAAACTGACACCATCAAGGGCTGGTGAGGATGCAGATCCAACGGAACTCATGTTGCTGGTGGGAACGCAAAACAGTGGAGCCACTTTGGGAAACAGTTTGGCAGTTTCTTATAAAGTTAAAAATATGCTTCCCGTGTAACCCAGCAATCCCGCTGCTAGGTACCCAAGAGAAATAACAACTTACGTTCACACAAAACCCGTATGCGAATATTTACAGTGGCTTTATTCATAATCACCCCAAACGGAAACCACCCAAATGCCTTCAGCTGGTGAATGGATAAACAATTGAATACTACTCAGCAATAAAAAAAAATGAAATTCTGATACGAGAAACACAGAAGTAAATCTCAAAAGTATAATACGTTAAGTGAACAAAGCCAGACCCAAAAAGCTACATATAGACGATTCCATTTATATGACATCCTGGAAAAGGCAAAACTGCAGACAGAAAACCTCAGTGGTTGTCCGGCTGGGGGAGGGGAGCAGACCACAAAGGAACAGAGCTGGGTGACAGAATTGTTCTGTATCTTGATCACAGTAGTGGCTACACGGCTGCGTGCAGCTGTCAGAACTCATAGAACTGTGCACTAAAGAAGGTAAATTTTACTGTAGGTAAATTATACCTCAATTAACCTGACTGGAAAACAAAGCTAGCTGTGGGATTGTTGAGACAGAGAAAACCAAATGATGAATCAGTCAGTCGTGTGTGTGACATGGGGGTGGGGGGTGGGGGGCTCCTGCACACAGCAGTCACGGAGGGCTTCCCGCCGAGGCTCCTGGAGCTGAGCCCAGAGGAGAAGGCGTGAGGAGGGCGTGCCAGGCAGAGCAGCCAGGCGGCGCAAAAATGTGTGGCTGGAGCTGAGTGAAGGAGGAGTGGGGGAGACAGGTCAGGGGCTCCAACTCCTGGGCACGGTGGGTACCACGGGGGGGGGGCACATATAGAGGGAAAGCCTGAAACACCGATGTAGGTGAGGTGGCCCAGGGTGCAGAGGGGAGGGGAGGACAGGGAGCAGCAGCTGTGACCATGTGTAGGGGGAGTGATGGGGAGTGCAGTGACTTGAGGAGAGGGTGGGTCAGGGACCCCTGGCAGGCTGAGGTAGAGGGCCTGGCATCGTCATGTGGGGTCCTTTGGGATCTGGCTGACAGTATTGCAGGTGGTAGTGGGGCAAAAGCCAGACATCTGGGTTGAGGGGTGTGGGGATGAGGACATGTAAGTGAAGCTTAGAGGGGACAGATTTGGTGGGAAGCAGTGGGAACCTCAGAGAGAAAGGGGTGGAGCTGCCCATTTGTGTGTGTGTGTATGCATGTGGGTGTAGGTGTGCGTGTAAGTGTGTATGCATGTGTGGGGTGTGTATGCGTGTGTGTGTATGCATGTCGGTGTAGGTGTGCATGCATGTGTGTTATGTGTGTGTGTATGTATGTGTGTGTGTATGTGAGCGTGTGTGTACTTGGTGTGAATACAACTTGCAGAATGGGCCTGACCTATTGAGATGGCCAGAAGTGGGGGCTTGGACAGGGCCTTGAATGCCAGGCCAAGTGGCCTGGGGGATGGTCAGGGGGCTGGGGGATGGCAGGAGGCTGGTGTCATGAAGCCCATCCCCAAAGTGGGAGGCAATGCGGAGCTCCCCTGGGCTGGGGTACCGGGACCTGTCTTGGGGAATGCATCCTGAGATGGGCCCACCCAGAGTGGCTGCACTAATCTTTGCCTGCACTAATCTTCTTGCTCTTCCCCTGCAGTGCATGCTGGGACCGCGACGGACAGGCAGCTGCTGCCCGGGCCTCCAGAGGCCACTCTATTTGCCTCCTGGTGCAGTCTGACCCAGGTAGGGGGAGAGTGAGGAGGGCTCTGCCTCAGGCCTCTGTGTCGGGTGGGATGTCTCTGAGTGACCGAGTGAGTCCCTGCCAGGGCCAACGATGTGGGCCCAGCAGAGTCATCTGGACAGGGGCTCCTAGACCTCTGAGAAAGCTAGCCACCCCAGCATCCACCCCTCCTCACCAGGCCACCTCCCCGGGGCACTGGAGGCTGGCCCTGGGATAGAATTTCTCCAGCGCCAATTTGCTCTCCCATGTTTATGGTGTGCAGGCTGTCGGACTTTCTGAGCACACCCCTGCTGGCACTCTGGCTGTGGAGGGCCCGCCTCTGTGGGGTTCCCCTGCTGTCACTGTGCTCGCCTTGTGAGTGTGGCTCCCTGCGGCACTGCCCCAGGGCAGGGCTTCCTCCTGGCGCCTAGCCCTCCTGTCCACCTGGTGTTTGTCTGCAGCTCCTGGACACCTCAGGTGGACGCTTTCTGCTTAGGGCCAAGTGCCCCAAGGGCTGGGCTGGGCTGCGGGCTAGGCTTGCCAGAAAAAATACAGAATGTTCAGTTAAATTTGAACTTCAAGGGCCGGCTGAGTGGTGCGGTGGTTAAGCGCTGGCTTGGGAAGCCAGCGGCCCCGGTTCGGTCCCACATATGAGGGCCAGTGACACTGCCCTCAAAAAAAAATAAAAAATAAATAAATAAATAAATTTGAACTTCAGGCAGATCAATCTTTTTTTTTTTTTAGCATTAGTTCATCCCAAACACTGCACAGGATGTAGACTTTTACTTGCTAAATCTGGCGGCCCTAGTGGGGCTGAAGTGCCTGCCTGCCCCTGGCCAGCCATCCCTGCTGGGCCCACCTTGGCCCTCTCAGATCAGACGCCTCCACTGCCTGTAGCGGGGGTCTTGGAACCAGGGGAGGCCGAGCTTGCTCAGACCCACAGTGAGTGGCCATTTCCTGACCCCAGGTCCCGTGGGACATTCCCACTGGAGGCTGGGGCAGCAATCCTGGCTGCTGAGAGTGGTTTCAGGGTCCTGTCTGGCTCTCTGACAGCAGAGTCCAAGCTGAGCTATGAAAGGACCCACAAACAGAAAATTGTTTCATGAGCTTGGGACCCAGCGTGCTTGGGGGTGTAGAGATAGAGATCCGAGTAATAGGGATGAGGCCGGGCCCGGTAAGGGAGGGCTTGGAATGTCCGATTCCTGCATCCTCGACAGTGGGGAGACATGGGGAGTGTTTTCTCTGTAAGCTGAGTTATGTTTCTGACCATTAGGGTAATACATTCTCTATATGTTCTCTAGCTAGTTACCTGACAATCCATAGTATTTTAGTGCACAGTTCAACCCTTCTCATAACCTCTTCTTCCCAGGGCTAAATGCTGCTCACTGGTTTGATAGATATCCTTCCAGGCATTTTTCTATGCACTTACAACCACATTTTAAAAGGAAAAACAAGAGATCGTGTGAGTTATACTGCTTTGTCACTTGACCTCTTACTTTCACCTATTGTATAGCTCATTCCAGAGTTCTTCCCTCTCCTTTTATGCCCATTGTTTGGATGGTCTTTAAATTTTGTATCGATTATTAATCCTGTTGGTGACCCTTTAGATGGCTTGTGGCATTTGGCTATTTATAAACGTCACTTGGGGAATCTCCCAGGCCACGCACCTGTGTGCACTTATGTTCCGGGACCTTCAGGAATGTTTATGGTGGTGGACTGCCTGGGTCAGAGGGCACACACACTCCCGGGTTTGCCTGTGCACCCGACCAACCTCCAGAGGCTGTGCCTACTTACCGTGCACATGAGGCCTCCTTCCCCTTGCCAGCCATCGGCATTGTCAGTCACTTAAGTCCCTGCCGATCTGACAGGTGAAACTGATTCTATTTTCCATTTCTTTGGCCACTAATGAGGTTGAGTATATTTGTGTGCTGGCCATTTCAGCTGCTTCCTTTGTGGATTGCCGGTTCATGTCCTCAGCTCGATTTTCTATTCATCTGTCCATTCATTCAGCAAGCATTTATCGAGCCCTTATTATGTGTTGGACACTGTTTTGGTTAAGAACCTCACTGAACAAAGCTGACAAAAAAATACCTGCTCCATGGAACTTATGCTCTAGTAGAGGAGAGACAGCCAAGGAAAACCAGATGCATGAAATACAGCGTGTGTGTGTGTGTGTGTGTGTGTGTGTGTGTGTGCATGTGTGTGTGTGTGTGTGTGTGAGTGTTAAGTACTAAGGAGAAAAACATAATGGACGCGGTGGCCAGGAAGCCCTCCCTGGGAGGTGGCACTGAGGCAAAGACCCGAAGGGAGGAGAGAGAGGGAGGTGCAGAACGGTCTTCTCAGGGCTCCGTGAGATGGCCGGTGTGGCCAGGACAGGGATATGAGGAGCGAACAGGGTGTGTGGCCAGAGAGGATCAAGAGCCAGGTCGTGAGGGCCTGTGGGCCACCCTAGGGACCCGACTTTTCCTTGGAGTGAAGCTGGACGCCATGGAAGCTTCGGCTTAGTGACATGACATGATCTGAATTTTGTTTTAACCAGGCCCCTCTGGCTGCTGCGACGGGGGCTACAGCAGAAGGGAGATCAGTCAGTAGGCTGTTGCAGTGATCCGGGGAGGGGCAGTGAGGGTTGGACTAGGGGCCTTGATGGAGGTGGGGCCAAGTGGACAGACCCTGGGTGTGTGCTCATGGTGGGGCCAACAGGATCTGCTGACAGATTGCACGAGGTGGTGTGTGTGAGAGAGGGGCCAAGGATTACTGTCTTAGTCATCTTGGGCTGCCATAACCAAACACCATAGGCCGGGTGGCTTAAACAACACACTGTTATTTCCCACACTTCCTGGGAAGTCCGAGATCAAGGTGCTGGCAGACTCAGTTCTTGGCGAGGACCCCTTGCTTGGCTTGCAAATGGCCTCTATCTCCCTGTGTACTCACATGACCTCTTCTTTGTGACAGGGGCGAGACAGCCCTAGTGTTCTCCCTCTTTTTATACGGGCACCCATCCCATCATGGGGGCCCCACCCTCGTGACCTCCTCTAACCCCAATTGCCTCCCAAAGGCCCACTTCTAAATGCCATCACATTATGGTGAGGGCTTCAACATACGAATTTTGGAGACACAAAGGTTCAATCCATAACAATGACCCCAATGGTTTTGACCCAAGCGGCTAGAAGGGTGAGGCTGCCAACAACAGAGACAGAACAGAGAACAGGCGTCGTGGGTTTGGAGTGGGGTGCTCTGCTGTGGCCAGGACTGTTACATAAAGTGTGGGGCACAGAGCAAAATGAAACGAGGTGGCCCTTTGTTTAAAAAAATTATTCAAAGTTTCCAAGGGGTGACAGTAGAGCATTAAACCAAGCCCAGGGCCTGTGTGACTGCCTAGGTGGCCGCTGGCGAGCAGGCCCTGCTGTGAACTGTGAGGGGTGGTGACGTGCCAGTAGACATCCATGTACAAATGTGGAGTCGATAGTCGGATATTCGAGGCTGGACTTCAGGTGGTAGATCTGGGCTGGAGATACAAATTTGGGGTCATCAGCATAAAGATAGTATTTAAAACCATGAGATAGATGAGCATCAAAGGAGTGAGACTAGATAGGAAAGAAAAGGACCAAAGACCCAGCCCTGGGGCCACCTTCAGCCAGAAGTTGGGGAGCTGAGGAGCAACCAGCAAGGTGGAAGAGAACCAGGCAAGTGTGATGCCCTGGAAGCCACAGGCAAGGCGTGTCAAGTGTGAGGGCGAGTGAGTTGTACGCTTGCTGAGCACTCATCATGCACTAGCCGTGGGGAAGTCATAGGTGGCCTTGGTTTCAGTGATGGGGATGGGGTGTGTGTGCGTGTGTGTGTGTGTGTGTCTGTGCATGTGTGTGTGCGTGTGTGTGTGAAATGAATCTTATTGACTTGCAAGAACAAATTCATTTATAAGAGGGTAAGTGATTTAACCCTTTATCTGTCACATGTTGTAAACATTTTTTTTTCAGTTTTAAGGTTTTTTTTTTTTTTGTCATTTAGGTTTATGGAGGTTTTTTTAACCCCTTAAAAGTTTTAAATTGCCCTGTGGCCAAGTCTGTCACTCTTTCCTTTAGAGGTTCTGGCATTACCCACTGCCACGTTTTGAAAATGTTGCCTTATTTTGTTTTCTAGTTGTTGATCATATTTAAAACTCTTCAAATCTCTAGCTCTTCTGGAATGCTTTTATGTGTGTGGTGTGAGGTAGGGACGTGCATGTCTTTTCCCCAGATGGCCAACCAGCAGTTTTCTCAATGCTATTTCCTGAGTAAGCGGCCCTTTTCCCACTGCTCTGCAGCTCCATGCCCATCGTTGGCTCAGTGGCCCCACATGCTCTGGTCTGTCCAGGCCTTGGCATTGGATTCCATTGACCTTTGCCTGGGCGGGGATGTAGGAAGTTGAGAGGATGGACAGACTTGGTGATTGACGGGGGGATCAAGGTGAGGAAGCACACACAGGCACCTGCCATGAGGGAGGAGGTCGAGGGACGTTGGGGTGAGGGAGCTCTTGGGCGCTGAGGCCTCATCACAGTTCTGCAGGTTGGTGTTCTATATACTCCTTTGCAGATGAGGAAACTGAAGTTCAGTTAGGTTTCGTCACATGTCTGTCCAGTGGCCTCAACTCCTAGGAGGTGGAGCTGTCACTAGAGGGCAGCTCTCTCGCTCCAGCGCCTGGTTCTATCCATCCTGGTGAAGGGGGAGGTGAAGAGAGGGGGACCCAGGGTGGCTGGAAGGGCTGCAGGCACAAAATGACCCCCATACCTCACTCTGCCATTTGAGGAGGTCTGGAAGGTTTTCCCATTTCCTGAGCAACCTGTTAAAACCAAAATTCTCCTGGTGGGGAATCACACTTTAAGTTTACAGCTAACATCTTAATTATCAGTTAACACCTCTGTGGGGATTAGCTGACAGCCAGCTGAGGACACTGAATGGGGCCAGTGTGATGTGTATCTACACTGGAGGGAGGAGTGCTAGGCAAGGGCAGGTTTTCAGCAATTCACGGCCTTTTCTGGACCCTTGGGAAAGAGAGGGAGGGGGAACTGGATCCACGTGGGTGTTCAGGGGACAGGACATGGAGGGAGTAGACTGGACGGGGGAGGGCCAGTGGCAGCTTCTCTGCGGAAACCTATGGCTGGGCTCAGAGAGGAGCTGGCACCTATTAGACACCGGCTGTGTCCTGGTACCAGAGGAGGCTTATCTTGGTCTTGAGAAGATCAGAAACCAGCCACCCATGAGCCACCTTGGGACAGCTTCAGGGTTGGGGCTAGTGTGTGACATGGGTTAGGAGGGTCTAACCCTAGAGGTCACCCACAGGTCACCTTAGGCTGAAGGAAGATACAGCAAGAGGCCTGACATGGTACCAGGTTGCTTCCTACCCCACTGGTGCATGGGGCAGGGGAGTAGAAAGGCGATGTGACTGCTTGTCTATAGCTGGTGTTGCCCTCCCCCAGGGGCCTCCCTTCCCCTTTACTTCAGTCTGCACAGGGGGGTAATCTGAGTCTTTGGGGGCTATCATGTGTCTACAAAGGTGGCCGGTGCCCAATCACTTCATCGCTGTGTTGGACCCTGGCTCAGTCTTCCTGGGACATGGGCTAAGAGCAGTGCCTGCCTCATCACTACTTTCCCTTCCTGTCTTGTCCCTCCTCTCCCCTCTCTTCTCTTCCTCCTGTCTCCCTCCCCTTTCCCCACTCCCCTCCCTAGCCAACTGTAGTCTTGCACCCAGCAACAGCAGTCAGACCCTGAGACACCCAGACGCCCTTTCAGGTGGAGGCTGGCCCAGGTTGGGGGACCTGCAGTCCTGCACGCCTCCAGCTCTTCCCTCATTCTCACTTGCTGCCAGGGCTCAGCTGGGAGGAAGCTATGGGAGGGAGCCAGGTAGAGGTGAAGTGAGATGGGAGGCGAGGAACAGGCTGAAAATGCTCCGGGAGGGCACCTGCATGAGCAAAGGCCTGGGGCTCCAGAGGTGCTGGGGATGGGGCCTGTCTGTGAATTGGAATGGAGGCTGCGAGGTGTGAGGGGTCATGGCTGGCTGAAGATGTCAGTATTTATTCCTGAGGCCAGTAGTTGTCAAACTCTTCTTCAGCAGTTCAAACCTATCACAGGGAAGCCTGAAGTGGAAAATGGACTCAATCATTCGTTCATTTAGGAAATATTTACTGGGCACCTAGCTGGACCCAGGGCACAACTGTGAACCAAACAGAAACTAATAGGTCCCTGCCCTCTGGGCACTGACAGTACACAGGGAGGTGTGGCTGAACGAGGGAAGGGCCTCGTGCTGCTGTCCGGCCGTCCTGCCGTCTGCTCCCTCTGCCCGATGGCCCGGGCATCTCCACAGACACAGGGACTCAAGGGGCTGGTTCTGGAAACCGGAATTCCTTGAGGGACCTGAAGGAGAAGCTAGAAAAGAGGATTTCTTTCTGCTGATGGAAGGTTCTGGGAGGGAGGGTAGCCGAGACAAAGAGGTAAGGGAGAGAAAGGGAGAGATGTGCTCTCAGGACAAGAGCCCCTGCTCTCTGTGGCGCCCCCGCTAGGGCAGGTACATGGACACAGGACAGCCTGTGACCAGCTGTCCTGCCCCAGGTTTAGTAGCTCAGTCCCAGGATGGTTGGTCACTCTACCAGAAAGCCTGCCTGTTCCTGAAGCTCTGATTGGCCTTTGTCCATGGCTAACCCAGAGTGTCTAGTCAAGCTGTGCAGGGCCTCTGAGAAACTGCGTGTTTAGAGCAAGTTGCTAGCTGTGCAGGAGACTATGGGAGGCCACTGCAGCTCCTGGGGTTGGTGGGGAGCCGAAGGAGTGAGGGGCAGGGCCCCAGAGGGGACCCAGGCCAGAACAGGACTTGATTCTGAGGCATGTGCAGGGGCCTGGGGGCCCTCGAGGCACAGCTGGCTGCACTTTTGTGTCCACCTGCCTCTGCCCACAAGAGCCTGGCCGCCAACTCAGGAGGCCTGGCTTCTCTTCTCAGTTCTGCCTCCAGCTTGCCACGTGACCTTAAAACAGGCAACCGTGAGCCTGGGCCCCAAGGGCCTTGCCTGAGACATGGCTGTGACTGGACAGAGCCATCTGCGGGAGGTTTTGCAAAACACAATATATGGCCTGGGATCATGTGCTGCCATGGTCACTGCTGTGGCTCAGATGCCTGACCTTGGAGTGTCCGCTACGGGCACCATGGTGAAGGGTGAATATTCAAGAGTAAGATAGCCAGTGGTCTTTAGCCCCTGCAGAGAGACCCTGAGGCAGGTGAACAAAAGGGTGGGGGTCTTTGGCCTTTCTTTAGCTGGGAGTGGAGTCTGAGGACCTACGGCAGAGGTGACCCAAAGCCAGGACACTCCACATCCCAAAGTGGCATCCGATTTTCCCTCTGTTGGGGGCAGGTAAGAGGTGGGTGGGCCCCGCCAGGCTAGACCAGGCCTGCGGCTGAGGCAGAAGCCAGGCCCAGGCCGGGGCTGCACACAGCCTTCTGCCCCCTACTTAATGGCTAATTACACCCTGACATGCACGCAGGCGAACGAGGGATTGTCTATGAAGCAAAATCTCCCTTTGAAATATTCAGGCCATGCTGGGCTCTGCTTCCAGCCTCCTCATCACTGCTGCTGGGCCACTGCCTGGGAGGCCACCTGGGGCTCCTTAGTGTCCTCCTGACAGGGAGACGTTTCCACGGTCCAGGCTTGGCTTTAGGCCCAGGATACGCGTGCCTGTGAGTGTGTGCATGTGTGTGTCTGTGTGCTGGCCTGTGTCCAGCCTGTGCGCGTTCGTTTACGAACGTGACGATGTGTGTGTGTTCTGAGTGTGTATGTTCCGTGTGCCTGTTGCTGTGATACTCCAGCAGGCACGCTGAGGCTCGTGCAGCTGTCTGGGCCATCTCTGCTAGTGCATCTCCCCACTGCGGTTTCTCAGACTCTTGGGGGTTGCCTGTGAGAGCCTCTCGGTGGCTAAAGGGCCACCCTGTATGTGAGTTACCCACTGACTGGCATGGTATGCTGGTTTTGGGTGTTGGTTGAAAGCCTTGAAGTCCCCACAGGCTCAGGGGCTCAGGGATACCAGTTGGTAACTGGCCTGCTCACATTTGACTCAAGCTTTACCTCTCTCTGTCTTTAGTGCTTGTTTGAGTCCAAGTTTTGAGTGCTTGATGGGTGCCAGGAGGAGTAGGGTATTTGCCTCTGAGAGTTCATGGCGCCGGGACAGGTCTGTCCCTTTGTCAGTACCCCCAGCCATGCTGCCCGTTCCTCCAGCCATAAAGCCCTGCACTGAGGTCAGTCTCCTAAAGCTTGGTTTTGCAATTCATTCACTCCTCCACATTGCGGAAGATATGGCATTATTGTACCCCTTTGGCAGTTGAGGAAACTGAGGTCCATAGAGGCAAAGAGACATGTTTGAAGTCACTTGGTAAGCCAGGCTTTCAGGAGGATCACCAGCTCCTCCTTTGGGCTTATGGACCCCTTGCACTCAGCCCCAGCCCTGGGCCCTGGGTCCAGGGGACCCTGCCCAGAGGGAACAGGTCCCTGTGTCATGAATGAATCTAACTGGAGGCACTCCCTTCTTCAAGTGGAGCTCTCCTTTCCTGTCATCACTCAGCATTGTCCTAGAGAGATGGCCCCAAGTCAAAAGGCAGGGAACCACAGGAGGTAATAGCATCCATGTCCATCATTCATATTTCCTTATTGTGGCTGTAATTAGCAATTCTCCCACGGCTGAGGCCCACTCTGGCAGACAAGTGGAGGAGCTCTGGCTTATTAATGTCAGCCTGTTAATGTCACACTGACAAGGCTGATGGGGGGTGGCTTTAGGGAGAGAGGAGAAGCGGGCTGAGCAGAAGGCTCAGCCTGCCCTCCCCGTCAGGCGGCAGGCGCTTATTCTCCGTGAGCACAGCCCTCCGTGTGCCCTTCATCCGTACCCCCAAAGGATTTTGCTTCCCAGGTGGCCTCCTTCAACCCATGGCTCCACCAAGACAGGTAAGATTAAGGAGTGGCCTCCATACCCCAGGAAAGCACGCAGGCATCAGCCTGCGGGCCCCACATCCTGGGAAGGTTCGTGGAAGCCTTCCCAGGCAGCCAGAAGAGGGAGAGAAGCGCCTCGGCCCTCTCCAGCAGTGCCAGCTCTGCCACCTCCTGACCTGAACACCTCCACAGCCACGCAAGATATCCCCTTCCTGCACATGCCCCTTTTCCACGTACTGCTTCACACTGAAGGGCTAAGATGAGCATTCCCAGACCCCTGGGAACCTTCTGTCCACTGCTTCGGGCTTCCCCTCTCCCCTCCCCCCAGGGAACCCTCAGGACAGCGTACCCCATACCTCTGCCCCAACTGGGTCGCTTGCCTCAGTGTCCTTCCGCCCACATCACTTTAGATTCTTTGGTTCTTTGAGCAGGGGGAGCCAATCCAACCATCATTTGGAGAGGCTGTGACCCAGCCCTTGAAGGATGCTCCCACCTTCCTTGCCTCTAGCCTGCCTCTTTGCTGCATGCCTGATCTAAGGCTGTTCGGAAGTACTGATTTAAAAAAAAAACAACATAGTGGTAGCTCTTGTTTCTTGAGTTTTTTTTGTGCCAGCTTCTGTTGAAAGCATCTTATGAGCATTTGATCTTCATAATAACACTAGGGTAAATATACTTAGCCCCATTTTACAGATGAGGAAAACTGGGAGGCAAGGAAATTAAGTTAACCACACAAGGCTCGTGGTGGTGGGCAGTGAGCCGGGCCGTGTGGCTCGCAGGGCTGCCGCCCTCCTCCACCTCACGTCTTTTCCTGTATCTGCCTCTCTGCTCCAGGAGCCCCAAGGGCAGGCAGGGGCCATATCTTCCTGGGCCCCCAGCCCGAGACTGGCCCCCAAGCAAGCCAGGGGAGCAGCGGGAGCCACTCACGCTCTAAGCTCTAAGGTCTCCTCCTGCACCTCTGGTGGCGCCTGCTGACCCCGGAGCACTGCGCACTCTCTGCCCACTAGAGCCTCATCCACTGTGTGTCCCGCTGATGGTGTTTGCTGAATGGGGGACCAGCACTGCCTGCAAGGCCCCCTGAGGCAGGGAGAGGCAGCCCTGCCTGCCGAGCTGCCTCCTTGAAGACCTTCGGAGCTGGTGTCTCAGTTCATGCTGGAACTTGGAAAGGATGTCCATACAGTCACATCATGGATTTGTTTGTTTGTTCATTTATTCATTCATTCAATAAACACTTGCTAGATGCTGTTGCTCAGTGCCAAGCCCTGTGGAGGGTTGTAAGCATGCTGAGACCATCAGGTCCTGCCATGCCCTGGGGAGCCCACAGCCTCGTCTGGACCTGAGCAGTGAGGGTAAAATGGGCCCAGTGGAGGCAGTGCCAGAGCATCGGTGTGCATGGTGGGTGGGGGAGGGCAGTGGTGCAGAAGAGAAAGCCTGAATGGTTCTTTAAGGAGAGGGAGGCGTTTTCAGGCTGCCGGAGAGGGAAGGGCATCAAAGGCAAAGGGAACAGCCTGTGCAAAGACTCCGAGTCTGAGAGATAGGTCAGAGGCAGGCAGAGGCCAAGTTCAATTACAAAATACCCAGGTGGGTGAGCCCGGTTGTAGAGATGGGGTGGGGGTTGCTATGGAAGCTCTTGGGAGGGTAAGTGCCCCTCCCCCCCCCACTGCTGCTGGGGACCCTTGGAGGGGCCTGTGAGAACAACCTCTAAAGGTCAGGGCTTCTACAAATGGCTATAGGCCCAAGACACATTGCAGGGAGGCTCACGCTTCTCCTTTCTTGCCCACTGTAGGGTGAGGTATGGGCAGGTCAGCGTCCGTGGGAGGCGGGGATGGTCCCCAGCATGGGGACTGAGCCAGCTGTGCAGGGGTGTGTGAGGACAAAGATGCCCTGACCATACTGGGAGGCTCCTTGGGCTCAGGGACCAGATGCCTTGGGCTGTACTGGCCTGGAGGGCACCCATGACTGGATGCATCCACCTGTGCCACGGCTCCCAGCATCAGAGCTCCTGCCCGCACAGCATTGGGCAGAAGGGAAATTGAGGCCTGACGGCGGCAGGGCCCTACCCAGGGCCACACATAAGTAGTGGGTGAGAGGGTTCCTCCCAAGCTTCAGTCAGATGTTGGGGTCCTCTGTAAGGACAAGACCCCCAGCTCTCGGGGTCCAAGGCAGAGCCAGCGTGGACACCCTGCATGGCAAGGAGAAGTCCTGGCTGGAGAGGGGCCGATGCAGGACCCACCGAGGTCAGAGGTCAGACAAGGAGCCTGGAATGTTGGCAGAGCAAGAGGCTTCCCTGTGGAGTCTTAGTGCTGGAAGCTTCTCCAGGATTTGACTGGAGCACCTAGCAGCTGGTCTCTGGGAAAAATTTCATGGGCCTCATGAAGCCCAGAGCAGCCCCCCAGGAAACCATGCACTGCCTGGCCATGTTCCCGTGTGTCCAGGCACACACATACAAGTGCCCACCTGTGTGTCAGGCTCACGCTCATGTGTGCTCAGGCCTGCAGCGTGGCGTGTCCAGCTGTATGTTCACATGTCTGTAAGGAGACAGTCCTGCATCTGTATGTGTGCAGGCCTCGCCAGCAGCCTCCCACCCTTGCTGGAAAGCTCTGCCTGCCCCTCACAAGGCCCTCCTCCGAGTCCTGAGGCCTCCTGGGGGCCGGGGACAGGCCTGTGGGTGGAGATGGGGATGGGGGGACAGCTCAGGCCGCGTGGGGTCATCCAGCCCTTCTTTGTGCTCCTCTTCTCCGCACCCATGCCCAAGCCCTGCCATGGGGTCCTGACAGGCCGGTGCCCTCCCTGCTACTTGTGCAGCCTCCATGATGGGAGCGCCCTGCCTCCCAGGGCAGCACCAGGGACACGTGGGGCCCTGCCCAGAAGGGAGAGGTCAGGAAGCAAGAGAGTGGGTCGGGGCCCAGGGCTCCCCCCAATAGCCAGGCTGGGGCTTCAGGTCCTGCAGGCAAGGTCAGGCCGGAGGACTCACCGTGTTGTCAGGAGCTGTCAGTGACAGCAGCAACGGTTCCGAGGGGATTTCTCCTTCGTTTCGCAGAGCTACCAGCAAGGCTCCTCCCTTCCTACCCGTCTGCCTGCCAGGGCTGGGAAACACACACACACACACACACACACGCACGCACGCACGCACGCACACACACACACATGCACAGTGCTCCTGTGTGGCTGACAGAGGGAGAGAAATCTAGGTCAGCCTCCCAGGGAGGGCTCCATGGCTCTCCCCTCCTCCCCCAGCAGATGCGCAGTATTGCCAGTACCGGCCTCAGTCCTGCCCCAGCCTGCCAGAGGTGCCCTGCGGTGGGACCCCAGGCTCAGTGCCCCCTGTCCCTCGCTGGGCCTCCCTGTCTAGGTGATCTCATATCAGGCCAGGTGGAAGAAGCTCCCCCACCCCCCGCCGGACCCTCCAGCTTCAGCACCTGGAGTCTGGGGATAACAGGAGGAATGGGCTGCGGAGGTCTGTCTCTGGAGCTGGGGCCATTTAATAATAACCCTACTTAGAGAATGCAGACACAGAGGAGGATTCCACGGGTGGAATTTTAGGCAATCTGGCCAAATGGCAGGGGCTTGGGTCTGGGTAGGATGCCTCAGGAGTGGCAAGGGGTTTCTGCGAGAAGATGGACAGAGAAGCAGCTAAAAATTGTACTATCATTTCAGGATGGCACTTGGAGTAGGGACGCGGCTAAGTTAAGCCAGTGCCTGAGACGGGACCGAAGTCCAGAGTGGGAGCCCCCCACACCCAGTGAGCGCAGGGAGACCTTCACTGGGCTGGGTGGCAGAGGGAGGTGGTAGGGTTTCCTGAGCAGCTTGGGGGAGTTGCCATGGTCAGAGTCACCCAGGGACAACTGCAAGCCTGCCCCTACCTCTATCCCAGGAGACACCAAAGCCACCTCCCTTTATTGCCCTGGCACACAGTTCTCAGGCGACCTAGCAAAGCTCTCCTTCCTCCCATCAGGGCATGCCCTGGGTTCCTCAGTGCCTGCCTAAGCATGTCTGTTGAGTGAAGGGATAGGAAATTGATTTAAGCTAGATATAAAGAGCGACTTCCTGATGCCACCGGGGCAGCTTGGCCTCAGGACTTGATGCGTATAGAGGTGAGACAGATCCTCAAAAGGGCTGTGAGGTGGAAGGGGTGACCCCAGGCGTCCCCAGCTCCCCCAGAGGCCAGTTCCTGCCTGCCCAATGCAGGGAGGTGCCAACTGCCTACTGCAGGGCTTCAGCCTGATCCAGAACCGCCAGGCCTAGAACCCACTGGGATACCTGTCTTTTCTCAAGCATAGGGTGTGTGTGTCCCATGTAGGGGTTGGCTGTTGAAATATTGGTGTTACTTGTACATATGTGTTGGCACATACTTGTGCTGTTTAAAGGGTCTAGAGGGATTGTTTTTAGGCCCTGGAGAGGATGGCTGGACCGGCCTTGGGAGTGGAGACTCCCTGGCCCGGCACCAGGGAAACACTGGCCAGAGGAGCTGGTCCTTAGGCTTGAGTTCTGGCTGTGAGAGGGGTGAAGGAGGGTCAGGGAAGGCCCTGAAAAGCGGGTGCAGAGTGTTTGGGTTTGAGAGGTGGAGATGAGGCAGGGTCCTGGTCTCCTCAGATGGGACCCCAGAGCAGGGCCAGTCTCCCTACTTGGACTGGGATTCCTGGGGCATTATTGGCTCCTGGACCACCTGCCTCCTCCTTGAGAACCTGTAGAAAGGAGTTTCTTGCCTTCTTGTCCTCAAGGCCCCCCACCAGCCACATCCCCCCTCCCTCTGACCATGCCTGGCACATCCTTGCCTTGCTCCCTGTAGCCCCAGCCAGAACGCTGCAGCTCCACGCTCGCAGGAGTTGGGGCAGCTGGGGCTCCCCTGGGCACAGTGGGGCTGCCATACATCATCCCTCCCCTCCCCTGCCTGCCTCAGCGCATGCACGGGGCCCCGCGGGCCAGGGACACATGTCATGCGTGCGTGTCCTCCCTGAGCAACAGGGCAGGGAACTGGAAAGGATAGAATTCTGTCTGCCAGCCGGTTGCCAGTTACTGTGCTGGGGTGGTTGCTCAGCCCGCCGCCTTCTCCTCTGGCGTCCATTAGAGGGCCATGCAGGAGCCCCAGCTGGAAGGAGCACTGGGCAGGTGTGGTGTGGGCAGTGTCCCAGGCAGGAATGGCTTATGAAGATTGGGGCAGAACCTGAGACGACCCATCCCCACCCAGAGCCGTTGGGCCTTGGAGGGTCTGAAAGACCCTCTGGGTGAGGATAGCCCTTGTGCAGACAGGGAAACTGAGGCCCTGTGCAGGGTGTGGTTAGGGCTGCCCTGTCCCAGCTTGCTGAGCCCCCCTAGGAAGGGCAGAGGGTAGGAAAGTCAGGAGGCAAAGGGGTGTGGGATTTAGGGTGGTGTGAGGATGTGACCAACTAGTCATCCAGCAAATGGTGTACGAGCCCCTGGACCAGAGAAGGGCTCATCTCAACCCTGTCCTCAGGTGGGGAATGGACAGTGACCTGTGTCTCATCCTGAGTCTCATATGGCCTGGCAAGTAGGCACTGTTATCCCCATTTCATAGATGCACGAACTGAGGCCCGAAATGAGACTTTTCCAAGGCATATGAATAAGGAGGGACAGTGCCCGCCCATAGGGGGCATAAACCTGCTCCTGGTGGAGGGGGACCTTCCACAACCTGAACACTCTCAGCAAGGAGGCTGTGCTCGCTGCCTTGAGACAGAGCTGGCACTGGCTCTTCTGAGAGGCAAGAACTCCTCTGCAGGACTCCAGACTCCTCGTTTGTTCCCTGTGCTGGCCAAGAATTTCTTCGGCAAGCCTGGCCATAGTCCCTCACGCTCTAAATTTACCCACCCTCTTGGGGGATTTTGTCAATCCACAGGTCCTCTGCTTTCTTGGTTCCATGTCTGGGGGCTTGAGCATTGGCCCCTGCAGCCTAGCCAGTCCCTGAGGGCAAAGCTGACCCACCTGGCCTTCCAACCCAGGCCTGTCTGAGAATCAGCTCACCTTTGCCCAGCACTACTATTCTCATTGCAGCCCTGCTCGTCTCACTAAGTGCATTTGCCATCTGAAGGGCCTCATTTTCCACTCTGCCCATAACTAACCCCCCCGCCCATTCCCACCTCTGCAGCCTCTTCCTGCAGTGCCCAGCATGGGGGTGAGTGGGCAGCCAAAGCCCTCTCCCTCCTCCTGCCTGTCTTGGGAAGGGGTCTGCTCTCCAGGCAGGTGTGTCATCCTGCCTCTGTGGGTTTCCCTGCTCCCAAACCAGACACTTGGTTTGATTGAGAACTAGGTCAAACTCTCAAATCCGTAAAGGCTTTTCACTCCCACTCTTCACCTTCTGCACCCACGCTAGGAAGACCTGGGTGTCACCCTGATGTCTGACTCTCAGAGGCCCTGGCCTTGCTTAGCATGTCCCATACACAACAAGCCCCAAATGTACCCCCATCCCAAGAGAAGCTCACCTTAGATCAAGATGAGCAGGAAAGCAAGGTTTTACCTAATTCATACTAAGGTGTGAATGATTGGTAGTGAGTTCTTGTGAGTGTTATTGGGATTTGAACAGAGGAGCATTAGAGCAGGAATGTTAATAAGAGTAACCGTAATAATACAGTAAACTGCCTCAGTTTTTACTGTGTCAGGCACTGTTAACACAGTGCATGTGTTAAGTCCTCTAATTAATCCACTAGCCCAAGTGAATTTCTAATCGGCAGGGAGATAGCGGAAGCCTGTTGAGAACAGGAGGAGAGCGAGGGAGCAGGAGCCTGCACTCCAGCTCTCAGCGGGCACAGAGCAGAGCGCCCAGCGGTTTGCACAGCAAACCATGTCAGGCGTTTCCTTGAGGTCACCTGGGGAGGGCAGAGGACGCTCTGCTTCAGGCCGGGGGCCTACAGCTTTCCCATGAGACCCTGGGAGGGTGCTGCTCCAGGCTAGGCAGCCCCTCCCCAGGGTCTCAGAGCACCCCTTAGAAAGTCCCTTGGTGCTGAGGGTCCTCACACAGGCCCCCAGAGGAGTCAAAGCCGGTGTCCTCCATGGTCCCTGAACTGCCCCCATCTCCAGTGGCTGCGCAGCTGCCTGGCCCTCCGGTGCACCTTCAGCTGCACTCCTGGCTGCACATGCCCCAAAGCCCGTCTAGAAACTAAGTTTAATGTGAGTCTCAGGTGAGTGGAGCTGGGAGCTGGGATGAGGATCCCCATTCTGCAGGTGGGGAGCCCAAGGCTCAGTGAAGAGAAATAACTTGATTGAAACTCCTATCCAGAAGGATGGGCTAATGAACTCCTGAAGTGAGCAAGAGTGTACTGCATTCTAAAAGGGACTTTTACCACTTTAAGCAGACAAACGTGAGATAAAGGTGGCATTTCAGACCCCACCCCTTTCCCTGAACTCCAGGCAGTCTCCTGGTTGGCCAGGGCGCCCCCCCCCTTGGAGGAAGCTGAGCAGCTGCTCCGAAGCTGTCCCCCCACCCCCACCCTTAGCCTCTCCTAACCTGCCAGCTTTCAAGGTCAAGCTGCCTGGTAACTCAGTAATTGATCTGGGAAATGTCCATTATGAATCTCTCAGCTGTGGCCAGCTTCTCCCATTCAGCTAGCCGCCACAACCCACAGCCCATTCCTCCTAGCCTACCCCGGCTATGACCACTCATCCATCCCTCCTGGGAAGGTAGCTGGCTCCTCCCTCCCCCACTTCCTATCAGGGCTCCAGAGACGCTAACTGAGAAGAATTGACCTCAACCACTAACTACTGAGTGATCTCAAGCAAACCACTTTCCCTCTCTGAGACTTGTGTCCACACCTGGCATGTGGATCTAATCAGATGGCCTTGAGGACCCAGTATGAGAAAGAGTGGGAGCTGGCAGGGTGGCCACTGTGATGAGGGCCCCTGTGGGACCCATGTTGGGGGTTCTCAGTGGGAAGGAGCCCAGGGCAGGGCATGACAGCTCCTGCTTTTTTTTAGCAAGTTGGGAAGACTTCTCAGAGAAGGTGGCATTTGGGCTGGGCCCTGAAGGATGAGCAGACTCACCCACATTTGGGGGTGGGGACAATGGTAGATGGCATTCTGGGGCGGTAAGAAGGGGCCCCACGCAGAGGCATGACAAGCCAGGGGCCTTAGGTTTCCTCACTTGTAAATCTGACCACATCCAGATCCTGCTTACCGTTAAGTGGCTCCTCGATGCCCTTGGGCTAAAGTCCCCACTCCCTGGGGTGGTTTTGGAGGCCTGGCAAGGTCTGGTCCCTAACACCTTCTGCAGGCACCAGGGTCACTGCCCTGCCCCACGCCTCCGGCCAGGGTGAATTTCCTAAATTTTCTGCAGGTTGTAATCTTTGCACCAGCTGCTCCCTAATTTGGCTCTATGACCACAATAAAGTTTTACTCCGACCAAATGAAACCCCCACTCCTCCCCAAGGCCTCCTAGGCCCTATGTGATCTGCCTCCCCTCTCCCCCCAGAACCCACACTTCTCTCAGGGTCCCAGGCCCTCGCCTTGAGTCTCCAGTTCAGGACTCAGCTCAAATGTGCCCGACTTCAAGTAGCACCAGGGGAGCAGCCATCCCAGTTTGCCGGTGACCGAAGCATTCCAGGGTGCAAAACTTGTAATGCGAAAACCAGGACAGTCCCAGACACTTGAGGGTGGCTGGTCACCCTAACTCCCCTAGCCCCTGTGGCAGGCCCACTTGTTTTCTTGTCCTCACCACTCCCATGTGGAAGACGGGTTTGTCTGCGTGTTTTTCCTCGCTGACCATTGTTGATGGCCTGTGTCCACTACTGGCCTCCAGCTACCAGAAAGCAGGACCTGACCTGTCTGTCCAGCTCTGAATTCCTCCTGCCCAGAGCAGTGCCAGTGCCTGAAGGCACTCAGTATTTGTTATGAGTGAGTGAGGGGCGTGGACTCAGACCGGCACAAGCCCCTTGTCTCTGGCCTTAGTTTCCCATCTGTACCTTGAGGCTGTGAGGTGGGCTCTGAGCGTCTCAGGAAGGGCTCTCCCAGCCCCAGTGCCCACAAATGCAGCAAGTGGGAGAGGAGGGGCAGTGCCCAGCTCAGTGAGGTGGCCCTGCAGCAGCGTGGGGACAGTGCAGCTAGGAGAGGGCACAGTGTCACCGCCCTCAGCTTCCTAGACACCCACCATCACCTGATGGCCATTACTGGGCCAGACCCAGGGTTGGGGGTGTCTAAGTAATGGTACCAACTATCAAGCCCTGTTCCCCTCCCACCCCCGGGGAAACAGATGGCCCAAGCTTGGGCGTGTGGTAGAGACAGGGACTGGCATTTGTGTATATGTGTGGTTTTTAAAAATCTGACACATTTTTGTCACGTCTTGGTGCATCAGAACAGTAAAGGAGGCGGGAGTGTGAAGAATGTTTTAACTCGCAACTTTGTAACAGTTCCAGTTTCTCTGGGCCTCTTCCCCCTCCCCCAAGCCTCTGTGGAGGAGCCTCAAAGCCCATCTGTTCCTAAATCCCTGCTGTCCGCCCCCCAACTCCCCATCTTTCCTCCCTTCCTCTCTTCCTTCCTTCCTTTCTTCCTTCTTTCCAGTCAATTGAGGGAGAGAATCAGAGGAAGCAATCCAGGGCAGTTCAGGACTCCAAGCAGACCCTGAGCCCCACCCATGTGCTCCTAAGGGACCCCTGTCCCTTTGAGTTCCCTGACTTGGGCGCTCATAGAAATGTCTGGGGAGAGGGATTAGAAATTGAGAGAATACAGGAGGGATCAAGACAGGGAAGTTTGGGGCTCAGAACACCCAGAGAGAATGGCCCCAAAGTGGCAGAGGGAGCCACGTTCATGAAGCCAGACTAAGTGGGTCCCAATCTTCACTCCTCTCAGATTTGGGGCTTGGGTTTCCCTGCTCCCATTCAGTCCACATTCTACCTAGCCCACCCTGGGTGGATCTTTGAAGGTGACCTGACTGAGGCCTAGGGCAGCTGCTTCAGAGTCAGGTGGAGTGAAGAGGAGTCAAGACCAGGCACCTAGATGTCTGTCCACTGCCCTGCTGTGCTTGTCAGTCCTGTAGGGCCTTGGGAAAGGAAGCAGGGTGGGTGCCAGGCCCTAGAAGAGTTGCTTCTCAGCCGCCAGCCCTGCTGTCCCCAGGCTTTCCTGGCACTAGCTTTCATTTCATAAGTCTAGGAAATGCCAACTGGCCTGGAAAACCAGGAGTCCATACAGCAGGCCGGCAGGAGCTGCCCTGGGCATGGGGAGCAGTTGGGGACTAGAAGGGGCAGTGCCAGGGGCGGCAGGGCTACTGGGCACCCGTGCTCTGGTTTGCAGTGGAGTGGGGGCAGGGCAGAGAAACCAGCCATAGCTTCACCCTGTTCCTAGCCTCCCTCACACCTGACAGGACCCCCAAAGCCCAGGTCATATACTGGGGCAAAGGCAGAGGGAAGGGACAACAGAAGGAGCCTCCTCCCCGATGTGACCGGCCACTCTGTTCGGCCTTTAGGTGCTGAAAATAGGTTCAAAGGCTGCACCAGATCACTGCTGACCACAGACCTTCTCAGGGCTGGGGCTGCTCCTGACTATCACCACCCCTTGCGCCCCCTCCCCCCTGCACCCTGGGTGGGGCTTAGGACAGCTGGGTCAGCAAGAGTCTGCAGCAGGTGGTCTCCTTTGCTCAGCAGGGTGAGCTCTGGTTAGGGCAGCCAAATGAACCGGCATCACCCATAGTAGCCTGGGCTCAGGATCCTAGGGCACAGCTGAGTGAGTGCCATGCGAGGCTCACCATATGGGCGTAGGGCGGCTGTGGGGGGAGGAGCTGGGGTTGCCATGAGAACCCGCACACTGGCATTTCCTCTTTTGGGGAGGCTGAGCCGTACTTCGCAGGCAGTGTAGGCTTCTGAATCCCATTTCTCTGTGTTTTTTTAGGGAAGGAAAAAGGGCAGGGGAAGGGGGTGGGAAAGACAAGCAGGGAGAGAGAGTAAGAGAGGGAGCCACCGGGGCGGTGCAGCTCTCGGGGCTGTTGAGGGTTGATCAGGGCCTGTGCTCCCCAGAGCTCAGCCCTGGGCCACAGCAGGACCTGGTGTCCCCTCCGACCCCTGGCCAGGCCTTGGGTAAACCTTTTCCTTAAAAGACACAACCCTGCGTTCTGCCTGAGCATTCAGCTCAACTCTTTGGTCCTTTTCTGGGTTCCTGATCCTCATCCCTGTTCCTTGAGTGTCCACTCTGGCCAGTGACACTGGGGCAGAGAGGGCAGAACACTCGGGCCCTGCTCCCGGGGTCTCAGTCGGGCAGGTGTCCATTCTAACCTGAGTGTGTCCCAGAGTCCTTCAGCAACTTGGCAGTGGTCCTCCACATGGCTGGGGCAGACATGGGAGGCTGCCTAGAGGGAGGCCAGGGAGCCACGCAGGGGTGGGAGGTGGGAGGTGAGCTTGGGGGACGTGGGGAGCTGAAAGGAGAGGACTGTTTGCCCCATCCATCTGGTCAGGGCATGGATATGCTGCGAGTCCAGGCTTTGGGTGTGGACAGGCTGGTGTGAAGCCAGCGCCATCTCTTCCTATGTGTGACGCCTCTGGCAAACGAGCTGCTCTGAGCCTGGTTTCTTCGTTCTGTAAACGAGGGTGATGGCACCTCCACTGCAGGCCTCCCCTTGCGTGCACACAGTGGAGGACTGGAGCAGATCTCATCAATTAAATGGCAGCTGCCTCTCGTATGATCTTCAGGACATGGCCCCTGGCATTAGCTGGGGACATAATAATGTGGTTCTATGGTCCTGAGCCTGGAGGAGCGCCCACCTGAGCACAGGTGTGGTGAGACCCAGCACAGCCATGTTCTGGGTAAGCGACATTGTAGGAAGAGCTGTCCCGACAGGGAAGGAGACTGGATTGGCAGGAAGAAGGTCATGGGTGACAACTAGGGAGCTTGGGCCTGGGGGCAGACAGGCCTGGCCCCGCCAGGCTGTGAGCAGGCCCAGGTCACGTGGGCAGCCCGAAAGCAGAACCTTGCCTCCGTGGAATCTCTGGCTCTCCCCTACCCCTCTTCCCGGAAGCCCCGCCTGTCATGTCTGGGGCATCCAGCCTTCTTCCTTGGAAGTCCCCTCCAGACCCTTGGAAAACAGGGCTATCCATAAGGCAAGGAGACCAGCATTGTGCTATGTGAGCCCGGGAAAGTCCTGCTCTCTGGACTGCCATTTCCCGACTGTAAAGGGGGTTTGACTGCTGTCTGTCCCTCCTCCGGGGCTTAGGAGGGCCCAGGAAACACTGAGGCACATTTCCTCTAGCATGCGTCTAGAGAAAACAGAGGATGCAAGTCTGGCTTTATTCCTGTTGAGCAGGTGGGAAGGGTAGGGGTGGAGAGGAGGGCCGCTGCACCCTGGGTATTGACGCCAATGATAATAGAGCCCACGTGTCAAGTCCTCCTATGTGCCAAGATCTTCACATCTCATTTCACTCTTATAATTACTAGGGGAATAGCATCATTCCCACTTGACACCTGAGAAGACTGAGGCTCAGAGAAGGAGAGTAACCTGCCCAAGGTCACCCAGCGAGAAGAAGAGAAGCAGGACTAGGACCCAGGTCTGCTTAGCTTGGGAACCCTGCCCATCACCCCTGTAGGCCTGTCCTCTGACTTCCCCCAGCTCCCACAGCCTGGAGGCCCCATCCAGCCACTCCAATGGGCCACTGTGGAGGGCCGCAGGGACACTGTGCTCAGAAAAGAGTGGTGTACGGGGAGCAAGAGGCCTGAGCGCAAGGGCCAGCCCCACTGGCTGCAGTAGGGCCACCCCCAGCCGACCCGGGGCACGGGAGCCCAGCTTGGGCATCAAGTATACTGAAACTGATTTTGGCTTTGCTCCTTACTTGTTCTGGTCTCAGCCAGGGCCTCTGAGCTTCCACTTCCTCATCCAGAAAATGGGCCTGGAGCAGGCTTTGCTGCGATCACCACCTCAAAAATCTCAGAGATTTAAGACAGCCTAGGTGCATTTCTTGCCCCAGTTGCAAAGAGGGAAGAAGGTCTGTTCCTCAGTCAGGACCCCAGACTGAAGAAGCTGCCCACCTCTCAACATGCGCACCCACAACACCATGGCAGCAAGAGGCCACAGGGCCAGGGCAGCTCTGGTAACTCCCACCAACAGCTCATTGGCCAAAGCAAGTCACATGGCTATACCCCACTTCAAAGGGGACAGGGAGTGAGGTCCCTGACATGTGCCTGACAGGAAGAAGACTGGGGTCTTACAAACATGGACTGATGACCGCAGGACCTGCACACGAGCACGCAGTGTGCTGACGAGGCGGGGGACCCTAGCACACAGGAAGTGCCTGGTAAGCGTTAGCTCTCTTCCCTTCATTCCCAACAACTAGGAGATTCAATACCCTGTCCTTTCTGAATATGAAGACTTTTCTGGGACAGAGAGGGGTGGTGTCTTCCCTAGGGGCACAGGTCACGGTGGCAGCAGAGCCAGGACAGACATCCTCACTCCCAGCTGAGCACCGCCCCCGCGCCCCCATCTGCCACCAGTGCCTCTTTTAACACATGAAAAAAAGCAGCAGAGACCAGTAGTACCTTAACTTTATTAAGGGCTTCATAAGACCCAGATCAAATTCCATCTTCTGCAATCGACCAGGAAATTCAATTCTGTTCCACAAATGTTCCATTCAGCTCCGAGAGGGCCCAGGGTAGTCTGCGTGGCTCACCAGGCGGGGACCCGCCTCGCACTCAGGAAGATGCCATCCTCTCTGGCTGGAGGCCACAGGTCTGCCCTAGAGTCCAAGATGAGTAACCAAGGCCTGTGTGTGTGTGGGAGGGGGGCGGGGGGGGGCGAGGGGGAGGGGATAGAGGGCAGGGAAAGCAGCTTAGGACTTGGACCGCTGGGGTCCACAGTCACACAAGACTGTGTGACCTTGTGCAAGTCCCTCTCCCTCTGTGGTTCTCAGTCTCCCTCAGTTAAGGGATTGGCCTTAACATCCTCACGTCTGACATCAGGTATCTGAGAGCTTCTTTATGAACCAGCATTTCCCCTCCCCAAAGTGAGGGGGCTAGAGTGGGAGAGAGGTTCTTATCCGTTCACCCTACGCCCTGCCCTCCACCCACTGGGCCGATGAGACCATGTTCGACCCCACAGTAACTGACAGAGGAGGAGACAGACAGATAATCAGGAAAGACCAGGTGGTGTGACAGGCACACTCCTCCAGGGAGGCTCATTGGGTACCAGCCATGGCACAAACCAGTTTCCTGCCCTCTCCCCTCTGATCCTGCTACTGACCACTATTGGACTGGAGAAATCCAGGAGGACTCCCTGGTGACGGGGGAATTGGAACTGGACCCTGAACCACTTAGGTGGGTAAGCAAGCAGGGCAGGTTCCAGGTGGAGAGCAGCAGGAGCAATGGCTTGGAGGCGCTGTGCATCAGGAGTGGGAATGAGTGACAGATGTCACCTGGAGGTTATATTGACATAGGGGAGCATGATTTCCGTGTTCTAGCAAAAGCCTGTCCCCTTCTCTCCCACCCCCTCCCAGCTGCAGCCACAGGCAAGAGACACTGGTATTGTTGAGGAAGACAGAAGAGGTGTCAGCCAAGATTTTATAGTTCAGAGAAGGGGTGCTGCTAGAAGGCCCAGAGAGGCGTTTGAGTCCCCAAGGACTGTGGGAAGGGGCCCCCTATACCCAGTGCATCAATAACAGCAACAAGAATAATAGTAACTTTTTGGCATTTCACCGTTAAGGAAACACTTTGGATCTGTCATCTTATTTGATCCTCGCAATCCCTGTGAGTGGGGCTCTGTCCCATTTATTCTCTGTTTCGCAAAGAAGGAAGAGATGTGCCCAGAGCCAGTGGGTGCGTGACCTGTGCTCATACCCTTAGATGCTGCGGGGTACTCCTGCCTGCTTTCAAGAGTCACAGGGCCTTGGTGAGTAGATGGAGCAGGGTCTGGCATGAATGAGAAATGGATTCTGTCTCTCACTCCGTGGCTTTCCTGACTTCTCAAGCCTAAGAGGTCTGCCAAGGCCACCCTTGTTGAGCCTTCAACCCAGGTCCCCAAGGGCCTGGCAAAACCCAGAGACCCCAAGTCCTCAAGCCCAAATGACCAAGAGCCTCCTTCCTGTGAAACAAGACTGTGCAACAGCACCAGTCTGCTGGGGAAGCTGTTTGGAACGCATGACTCTAGGACCTGAGGCTGTGAGACTCGTACATGTGTCAGAACAATGGCTTAGGAAGTCAGAGCATGACTAAAGGAGTCTATAAACACCTGGGGATGGTGTGCTATTTCCTTGGTAGAAATGGATGTTTATCAGTCACTACTTGATACAAATTTGGGCTTTTGTCCTTTGCCTGAAGAAGGACCTGTTAGCACTCTCCCCAGACTTGGGCTGCCAGAAGCTCTGGGTGTGCCCGGGCCACATGCGGTTAAGATTCCTCTGGCTTCTTCCTAGGAAGTGAGTTCTCATTAGCAATTTTAGGTTGTGTTGGTTTCTTTAGCTGCTTAGCTCTTTCACTACCAGCCTACAGATTATCAGAGAAAGTGTCAGCTGCCTCCTTAGAGCCTCCACGCAGCTTTCTGAACGCTATTCATTCAGTTCTCCATCGTTTACTCAAAAAAATATTTCTTGAGTGTCAGCACTAGTGATATACAATGAAAGGCCAGCTCCCTTCCCACAAATGGAGGCTTCTGCCTTCCCCCAGTTCAGTCTTCCACCCAGAGTGGTCTCTATCCGTTCCCGGGTGCGTGGATCTGCCACGCCTTTTTCCAGTCAGGATTTCCCTTCGCCACACCCCTCTCCTGCTCGCCCCCTACCTCTGACTCAGCCTCCGAAAGGTCTGCTTGCTCTCCACTAGCACAGGCTCAGGGCTGGCTGGGGAGAGCCACCAGCTTCCACACGGCGCCCTGTCCCCTCCAGCAGCCGGGCCCTCCCACCACTCACCCCATGTCCCAGTCCTGTGTCAGCCATGCACGGCCTCTCCTCTCTGCCTGCCTCGGACAGCCTTTCAGCCCTACCTCACCTCGTCCCGTCCTAAGTCTTCTCCATCTTCAGATGCGGCTCCAGTCCCAGCCTGGCTTGGCCCTGCCACCGACAGAACTCCAGTCTGTCCTCTTCCCACTGTGGTGGCTTCTAGAACAGGACGTCCTGGATGCCAGGACAAAGGGGACTGGACTGGACCCAGCTCTGACCTAGGTGTCTGCTGGGTGCCTCACCCTGCTCAGCCCAGACCAAACTCTGGGGTCCAGGCTGCCCCTGCCAGATGCCCACAGTTGCCATGGTGACCCTCTGCCTGTTTTCCCTGCATGGAGACAATAAAAAACATAACAGCAAAGACTGTTTTATTCTGTGTCCCACCTGGGAGCCATTTAAGCTTCCCCACTCCTCTTGACATGTGATAAATTTTTTTCACTTTTAAGATTGTCCCAAAGTCTAACTTCCTCCTCTTCCCCCTCAATACAAATCACCGTGGCGGAGTCTCTGAGAGCCTTGGGTCTTAAACACACACACACATGCATGCACACACATGCACATGCCTACACGCTGTGTGGACGGGAGATCAGCCTCCCTGATGCAGGATTCCTCCTCACATTGCACACTGCTTTACAGTTTACAAAGCCCTTTCACACCCCATCTCGTGTGGGAACAACGCAGTGATCTTAACACCTCTCCCATTTTTCAGGTCAGAAGACTGAGGCTAGGGATTTTAGGTGCATTGACGTGTCGCCTGGTGGTGACGGGGCTGGAGCTAAGGCTTCCAGACTCTAGTTCTGTTTTTCCATAGTCAATCCCCTGCGATGATAGAGTTGTGGGGGAGTAGAGGGATCCCCATTGTTTCATCTTTCCCATTCTCCCCTGGCAGGGCGTCACTTGCCCAGCTGTGAGCAGTGCTGGGAGCTGATTACTCCGGGTGGCCTGTGGGAGCCCAGCCTAGGTAGAGGGTCCAGCCGGTCACACTGGATCCCAGATCCCCTGATTACCCTTGAGAGTCCTTTGGTTTCTGTCCTCCAGCTAGAGACCCTCCCCAGCCGCCTCAGGACCCCAGCTGACCAGGCTCTCTACCTGAGCAGCCAGCCCCCTAGCCCCAGCTGCCTCGGGTGCCCTCCTCCCCTCACAATCCTCTGTCCTTCCCAGTGTGCCCCCGGGCCTGGGCAGAACCGGCCCCACTCTTCCTCCGTCGTGATTTCTTCCATCTCTGATGCTCAGCCCTGTATTACAGATTCCCGTGGGTGTTTGCCTCAAAATTAGGTTTGTCATGAACACGTGCATTGCCACTGGCCAGACACACGTGCATTTCCGTCACCCAGAAATGTTTCTCATGAAGCCCCGTCTCACCAGACGAGAAGCATGTGCCCCAGACACAGGCACCACCACCCACGGGGCTTACTTTGAGTTCGTGAACACTTACACAGGCCGCGAATTAGTCTGGAACATTCCCATCAACCTGAACATGCGTGTTGCCATTAAAGCACATTTGCGTTGTCAGCCGAGGAGGGCTTTGGGGCTGCAGATAATCCCGCTGCTATCCTGCAGAACACCCATGTCTGATCCAAATGACCCCCAGCTCACAGGGTTGGAGATCAATCCTTGGAAGTATCTTAAAGGCACCTGCCGACGTTTGGACTTGGGGGTGCTCAGACTTGGGGGTGCTTAGCACATGCAGAGCTAAGAGCCTCCCGGCCTTAGCGGAGTGCACTAGGGTGTGTGTGCAGGGTTCCTGGGGCCACTGCTCGTGTGTAACAGCAGGTTTGAGGCTTGGGCTCTTGTCCCCTCTCAGGGCCTCTGGCAGCAGAGAGCAGACTGGGGTCCCAGAGGACCAGGCCCTGCCTGAAGTCTCCAGCTCTGGGGAACAGGGTGACCCTTAGGAGGGGACATGGGTTGGTCAGCATGGTCCTGGGTTGAGGGGGGCTTGGCCTCACTTCATTTGATGCTTGCTTCACAGGGCTCGGCCTGCCTGTCTGAGTCTCTCCCTTTCTTAGCTGGGAGGCCCAGAGAGGGCAGGCCAGAGGCTGAGCCTGCTTGGCCTGGAGCTCTGTACCCATTGGCCTTGGAATGAGATTGGTATCAGGTATAGGCCAGGTCATCCTGTGTTAGAACTCGGTTCACTGTTCTCTTGGCGACAGCAAGCAACATTCTTGGAGTGAGAAAGCAGATCATGTGGTTTCAAATCTGGGTTCTCCTGCTTCACAGCCAGCTGGGGTGTGAGGAGGGCGCAACGGCAGAGCGGCCATGTGCATAGTTACATGCGGGGACATTCTAGCTCTGCCTGCCCAGTTATGTGGCCTTGGGCTAGTGACTGCCCTTCTTTGAGTCTCAGGTTTCCCCTCTGTAAAATGGAGCCAGTAATACATTTGCCTCAGTAATACATTGGGTTCATTGCATTTGAAGTGTTCAGACCAGTGCCTAGCATGCAGCATGTGCTCCTTAAATGCTAGTTCTATGGCTAGTGTTAGTATTGGAACTATAATCGTATCTGGTGATCTTGGAGCTCAGTCTTCTCGTCTGCAAAATGGGGTCAGTGATGCTGCTAAGGGCCCCAGAGTCCTCCCCACTTACCACCCCCTCCCCCAGCTGCCCTCCAACTGCTCTGTCTTCCCAGATACCCCAGAACAGAGCCCAGAGAGGAGGGCAAAAGAAGGAGGCAAGGAAATTAATACCTCGCCGTTCATCAGTCAGTTAGCAAGGGTGGTGTTAGTTTTCATCGAGATGGGGAATCTGCAAAGTAGTCAAAAAATATTTCCTCTGTGACTCCAGCAGCCCAGCTGCTGTTTCAGGAAAAGTGCTGAGGGATGAAAATAAAATAAAGGAACAATGATAGAAAGACACAAGGAAAGAAGGGAGGAAGGGGAGGGAGGGAAAGGCAAAGCAGACAGGGTAGAGGGGCACAGGGCGGCGCAGCCAGGGGTGGGGCAAGGCTGCACCAGGGTCTGTCCCACTGCCCGGAAGAACATTCGGCAGGGCTGGCCTGGCCCAACTGTGCTCAGCTTCCAGCCACCGCATGCCACCCGCCCCCGGCCACACAAGCAGTGCTGCTGTTGTGTCCGAGCCTTCCTGCTCCACCTTGGGGGCCCTTGTGCACTTGGCCTTTAGCAGTGGTGGCATCTCAGCACTGCCGTAAACACTGGCCTCAGTGCTAGGGAGGGAGACCTTGGAGAGGAACCTCCAGGCTCCTGCTTGGCCTCTGGCTATATTCTGACTGTGACCCCACCCTGGGCAGTTGTGGCCACTCCATGGGCCTTGTACAGACACCCCATTCTGTCCAGCCTCCACATCTTTGCACTACTGTTCCTTCCTCCTAGAATGTCCATCCCCCTCTGCGTGGCAGGATCCTACCACTGCTGCAAGACTGCCTCCTCCAGAGAGACCCCTGGGATTCCCTCCCTCCCCCAGGGCTCATCTCTTCTCCCTTCCCTCTCTGATCATTATCGACCTAGTATCAGACCCCCTTGGGAGATGGGCCTACCTCTCCCCTGTCCTGTGCTCTGGCAGATGGACCGTGGCCCTTTTAGCTCTGGCTTCCTAGTGCCTTCTGTCAGGGGCAGGACATCCCAGAGGCCATAACAGGCCCTGGTCTGAGAGCCTTTAAGGGCCTTGGGTTCTCAGCAGACAAGCCACCCATCTCTAGACTTCCACTAGGGAAACTGCCCTCTGTGCGTCAGCATCAATGCCTGTCAAATAGGTGGTTGGAGCCGTGCGTTCTAAGTCCCAGACCACGTAGCCACCTAGCCCGGGCCCTCGCATGCCTCTGCACGCTTCAGCTAGAGGGTACACAGGGTGCCAGTCCCGTCCCAGCTTTGTCGCTTACTTCTCTATGACCAACAGGCTACTGTGCTTCTCTGCGCCTGTTGTCTCATCTGTAAAATGGGGATGTTGACAGAACCTCCCTCATAGAGCTGTTGAGAGTTGAAACAAGTTAAGGCCCTGGTGTCTGGCTCAGAGTAAATGCTCAGCAAGAGTTAAACATTTTTATTTCTCCCCAGGGTCTGTGGCAGGGCCTGCCTCCTTCTGGACCCAGTTTAGAGGAACACACCTTCTCTGGCTGTCAGCTCATCTTGGCCCAGTCACTTATGGGGGCAGAGGTGCTCAGTGCAGGCCCCTGCTGGGACTTCAGGCCATGGGGATGGAGATGGGAAAATATCACGCAGATGCAGGCTCGGCGTGGGGAGATGTCTGGGCCAGGGGCTGGCTGGCCCTCCAGCCTCACCCTGAATGTGGGTTTATACTCTGCCACATCTGTTCCCAGGACGGGGTGCTGGCTGGCTTCTGCTCCGGCCCTCCTGGAAGTGAAGAAACCCCAGGTTCCTGCCCAGACTCCTCCTATAGATTGGTGGCCTATATTTGGGGTACAAAGAGGAAGGAAAGAGAGCTTAGCCCTCTCCATGAATTATGAGTCACAGCCCAGCCCCCTCACCCCTCTCGTCCTTCCCCATGTCCCCCCCTCCCACTCAGCTCTCTTGGTTGCCATGACAGCAGGTGCTGGAAAGCAGGACTCCTTATGGGGACAGAACCGGAATGTGCCAGCATGTGTGCTCATGGTGGGTGGTGCCTCCTGCAGGCTGGTGTGTGGCAGGGTGGCAACGGGGTGCGTGTTTGGGTGGCTTCCTTCAGGGCCACAGGGCTGGGCCTCACTGCCCTGACGTGCAGCTCCGGCACAGGCAGGGACAGGCAGGACCTTTGCTGACTGCAGGGACTGTCGGCGTGTCTGTCCCCAGCACACTCCCCGCCAAGCTCCTGCGGCAGGCCCTTTACCACCCTTTTCGTGTCGCTGGCCCCTGCATGAAGCAGGCAGTAGAGGCAGTGCTGTCCCAGTTTGCAGATGGGGAAACTGAGGTCTGTTTGTGCACTCGTTCATTCACTGGACACTCTGGACTGCCAGCTGGGCTGAGGCTCTTCTGGGGCCTCCTGGGGCCCTGGGCAGTGGAGGTGTCTGAGGACCATTTGTTTGGAGCGTATGCTCCTGGCCTGTCTCCTCTGAGTAAGACTAGCTGATGTCCAGCACAGGGGAGAGTTACCAGCAAGGTGATGAACTGCTCTCTTTATTCTTCAGTTCCACAAGCTTAAGGGAAGGCCGCCAGCCTATCTAAAGTGGGTCTGGAGCCAGCTCTCTAGTGGGACCAATGTGGCACAAAGTGAGTGTAGCACTGTAACTTAGGGCCCTGAGGAAGTGGCCCTGTTGGTTAGGGACCAGCCTCACTGCGGTGGGGGGGCACCCCAGTAAGCCTGCATTTGTCCGTGACGCTTCCCACACTTCAGATGTTAGCTGGCATTTATCTTAGTCGTGAGATGTGCAGCCCTCCCCCCATCCCCACCCCAGCATGTTAACTGATGGAAATGGCCCTGCCAAGTTTGGGCCTGGAGGAGAGCTGGGCACTGGGAGAGTGAGTGGGGATGCGGCCCGCCCCTCTGCCTGCTGCCTGCTGCCTGCTGCCTGCACTGCTCTAGGGAGGGAGATGGCAGTCAGCCTTTCTTTCACCCCATCTTCCCCACCCCACTGTGTGCCCTGGGGGCCCCCCTGGCCCTGCTTCCTGAGCCGTGATGTATGAAGCTTTTATATGCTGGCTAGTCAGATCTCCCTCCTCCCAGACCATTGGGCTCCCTGATTTGGGGAGTAGCTGAGTGGCCTTCTTTTTTTTTTTTTGAGGGCAGTGTCACTGGCCCTTATATGTGGGACCGAACCAGGGCCGCTGGCTTCCAAGGCCAGCGCTTAACCACCGCGCCACTCGGCCGGCCCATGAGTGGCCTTCTTGACCTTGCTCTCTTTGGGGGAGCATGGAGGCCCCAGGACAGGCCAGTCTGGGGTGTGTGTGTGGCAGGGGGAGTGTTTCGGTGTGAAGAGAGGTGCACCAGTCTATGAGTTACTGGGAAATCTCCTGAGGGTACACCAGCCCTTTCCCTACTTGCCCAATGAGCTATCATGACAGGGTAGGTATTTATGGCTGATTCGAGGCCCCAGCAGGTGATGTGAACACTGCATCTGAGTGTGTGCGCATGTGCTGGTCCATGAGTGTGGGGCCTTCCCCGGTCTCTCCATCTTGGGCTGCCAGCCTGAGCCACATCATTTTCCCCATGGAGAGGATTCCACCCGGCGGTCCTCCTTCTAACCCTAAACCTCTGTGACTGTCACCAGGGCCAGACCTGGCTGCTGGTCCTGGCTTTACCAGGGCAAGTCTCTGAGTCTCAGTTTTTCATCTGTGAAATGGGCAAGTAGCTCCATCTGCACGTGTTGCTGGAGGGATTGCAGGAGTCGGCCCAGTGTCATGTTCATCAGCTTTGAGAGTGGCCAGTGAGGAGTCAGCCACGGCCCAGCCCTGCTGCAGCCCTGCCATCGGGCCCATTCCTTGTCATCTCAGGGGCACATGTGCTGGCTCTCTCTTGCTCTCCTGGTGTCACTCACACTTCAGCCCATGCCAACTTCATTTCCCAGGTAACAGAACAGCCACAAGCAGATGGAGGGCCCAGAAGGAGCCAGCATACGTGCAGGCCTGCCCTCGGGACCCCAGGAACCAGGGTGCCCCTCACCCGCCTGTCCTCAGTTGTAGGGGGTGAGCTTCCAGGACAAGGTGAGCAGAGAAGGCACAGGTGCTGCCCCTCCGCAGCACAGTCAGGAGGCCCCAGATGAGGGCCTGGGTTTTCTGTCTGTGGAAGGAAAGACCTTGGAGAACTGGGGAGGTGCAGAGATGCAAAAAAGTCCTGCTCAGAAAGCCTGACCCAGACACTCAACAGAGACGACACCTCACAGTCCACAGTGATACACATAGCACACATCTGCCGTACGACACAGTTATATTAAAAAACAAAAAACCGCTAACACAGTGCCCCCGCGATCATCCTCCTGAGGGCTGACTCTGTGCCCAGGCCCTGAGTGGATTGTGTCATATAATCCTTACCACCCTGTGGGGCAGCTGAAGGGCCTGGGGTGGGTCACAAAGGGCGGTCTGGCTGCTCCCCAGGGCCAGGGTGAGGGTACCTTCCCTAGGCACTGCCTCCTTTCACCTTGTGTGGCACTCGGCAGAGCCCAGCACACCAGGGGCACCCAAGCGCCCAAATCAGGCTGCCTAGCTCTGCCTCCCAGAAGGGAGCGCCTCAGAGACCACAAACCCCCAGGCTGAGAGACAGTGGGGTTCAAGCCCTGCACCATCAAGGAGCCAACAGGCCAGCACACCCAGCCCCCTCCTGCACCCCCACCCACTACCCGGGGCCTCTCTTTGTTGGCAGCTCTGACCCTGGAGCCCTGCCTCTGCCTTCCTCCTCTGCTCCTGGGCCTGGGGGCACCATGTGTGGTGGAGCCTGGGGTGGGCCAATCACTGCCAGTGGACACCTTCCCCACTTCCTTCAGCCCTGGACTCAGGCTTTGATGTGGCATAAACAGGGCCTGGCAGAGGGGAGCCTCATTAGGCCCCATCTAATTAGGAGCCCTGTGAGACCGGGGGTGGACATGAGTGAGCAGGGATGCCTGATGCACAGGGCCTCCTGCGCACTAGGACATCGCATCGTGTGCTCCCCGGACCCTCCCACGCTCCTACACGCAGCCAGGACTATCCCCAAGAAGTGTGAATGGAAAGCGACTCAGAGAGGGTGAGTGGCTTGCCCAAGGTCCTACAGCCAGCCGAGGCTTCCCGGGGATGTGACTGTTTCTGCCCCAGTGTCCACTTCTCCCCAGCATCCCAGCCTGCCTCAGCTCATCAGGCCGGGCAGGACCTCAGAGCCTCTGGCATCCTCTGTGGCAGGTCTATGCAGCCTCTGCTTTCATACTGCTGGGACGGGGAGCTCGTGGCTGGGTTTTGGCTCTTCTTGTCCCTGTACCTCCTCTATCTCCTAGCACCATCTGACTCAGGCATAGGCAAGGTCAGGAAGGGGACAGGGAGCCCTCCCTCTACACCTACCCCGCATCCATCGCCCTCTGCAATCAGAGAGGGTGTGGGCAGCCCATGCAGTGCCAAGTGCCCCCCACTCCTTAGCTGACTAGCTGTTTATGGGTGCAGCATGACACCTGCTTTCTTCTTTATAACTTCAATAATTTATGAGCATATTAGTGGCCAGGCAGCTGCCCTGGGTCCCAGCCAGAAGGGACGGATGGGGTGATGCAACGCATGCCTCTGCCGATATTTACTCTCTCCCACCATCAATTATTAAGGACCTCGCCTTCATTTTTGTGCATAATTACATGTGCTGTTATGGTTCAAGCTCCCCTGCTCTTAATCCCTCTGGGAGGGCCCAGGTTGCCTAACATGGTCGAGCCGGCCTGGGGACTAGCTGCCTAGACAGTGCAGCAGGCGGACACCCAACCTGGGAAATAGGTGGTGGCGGCCTCAGCCCCCTCCCCCTGCCCCGCTCAGCTGAGCCGGAACTGCCAGTGGGGCCAGCTGTCCCTGCTCACGCCTTAGGGCCAGGCCTTCGTACTTGCTGTTCTTTCTGCCCAGGGCACCATCCCCACCCTCCATACGGCTGGTGGGTTCCTACACACCCTTTGTGTTTCAGCTTAGTTGTCGCCAGTTACCAGCTCCTGGTTATCTGTCCTCACTCCCCAGTGCCTGCCCTGGGTGTGCATGACCCCCCACGCTTCCCTCGCCTCAGCCTGGAGTTGAACCTTGCATACTAGACCATGGGCTCTTTGGGACACAGAGAAAGTTGTAATGAATTTTGCTGAGTGAATGATGAGTAGGGAGGGATAGAGGAATGCCTCCACCTGCCTCACCACTAGTGAGTACACTAAAGCCCCAGCCCCACCCCCTCCAGGAAACATGTCCTGATCACCACAGCCACACACATCTCCACCCAACTGCGGCAAACCCTCCTGCTCTGGGCTTGGGTCCCCAGAGGGCAGCAAGGCCTGGACCCTCCATCGGTGCCTCCAGGACTAACCAGGGCAGGTCAGGGTGGAAGGAGGGCCAGTTCTGACAATCTCAGCTCTGCTGTGTGACCTGGGGAAGTTGCTCACCCTCCCTGATCCTGTTCCCTCATTGGTTACATGGGGATAATAACAGTTCCTTCTTTACTGGGTTGTGGTTGAGGCTTATGTGAGATAATTTACAAAAGCACCTAATACAGGGCCCAGCATTGTTGTAGTTGCTCAAGCAATAGTCCTTAACCGCAATGCTCTTCTGTCTCTGAACTGAATCAAAGTAAAATTGAACCGAACTGAATTGTGTTAAATTGAATCATTTTATTTCCACCTCTTGTCCACACCTTTGTTTTTCTTTTTTGTTTGTTTGTTTTTTTTGAGGGTAGTGTCACTGGCCCTCATATGTGGGAACCAAACCGGGGCCGCTGGCTTCCCACCGCACCACTCAGCCGGCCCCAAAATATATATATATGTTGTCTTTTTTTTTTTTTTCTTTTAGCTGAGCCATCCTGCCACCTGTTGGCTGCTTAGCGGCAGCTCAGCTCAGGCTGGGCATTGAACTGCTGTTTGCTCAGAGCTCAGCTCGCACTCTTGAGCGAGCTCTTAACCAACTGAGCCACTCGGCCGGCCCACACCTTTTGGTTAGTCTCCCCTGCAATGTAGGGGTGCTCTGCAAATACTGCAGCTGATTTATCAAGACTTGTCCATCATCTCCACCCACACCTATGGAGTGAGAAGCTGTCAGTCTCCCCTGTGCTACAGAAGAGACCAAGGCCAGGCGGGTAATGTCGCCTCCCTGGGTTAGTGACTAATTGAGGAACCAAGCCCTGGCCTCCCGCTGTACTTGAAAGCCCAAAAATATCTCCCTGAAGACTCTGTGCCTCAGTTTCTCCCTCTGTGAGAAGATAAAATAATGGCATGGACCCCATGGGGTTGTTGAAAGGATGAGCCATATCCTCTGTGCCTGCTGCGATGACCACTCTGGCATGTAGGGCTCGGGAGAGGCCCAACTCTATCGCCCCCTTCCTCTCTCTCTAGAGGCGACATCACCCCGGGGTTGGTGTTGATCATTCTCGTGCATGTTTTTATATGTTTCCTATATATGTAGGTATCCATATATAGTCTAAGGGTTGTGGCTTGTTTCTGAACCTTATATAAATGGCACCATCTTGTACGTATCTTTGGTTTGTTCACTGGCGTTGCGTTGTTTGCGGGCTCCGCCATGCTGACAGGAGCTGCAGCTTACACTGCGTTCCGCAGTGTGGTCCTGCCCTTCCCCAGCAGCGGGCATTCAGGGTGTTCCAAACACCACCCCTGGGGGCGTTCCTGTACTTGTCTTCCATGAACATGTTTCTCCAAGGTGTGTACCCAGGAGGGAGTTGTTGGGTCACAGCCTGTGCGTCTTCTCAACTTTACTAGATAACCAGCTAGCTGCTCTGTCCTTACCCTGGCCAGCAGGGGCGCTCTGCCTGTGTTATCTCAGCACCTCCAACCATGTTGGGAGAAAAGAATTTTTATGCCCATTTTACAGATGGAGCAAGTATTAGTTATCTTCATAACAGATCACCCGAAAACTCAGTGGCTTAGGACAAATACTGTCTCTCAGTTTCTGTTGGTCAGGAATACAGGTAAGGCTTAGCTGGGCACCTCTGGCTCAAGGTCCCTCACAGGGCTGTGTCAGGGTGTCAGCCAAACTGTCAGTCAGCTCAAGGCTGGACTCCAGAGGGTCTGCGTCCAAGCTTGCTGGTGTGGCTGTTGGCAGTTCTGTTCCTCACTGGGTATTAGTTAGAGACATCAGTGCCTTTTCATGCAGGCTTCTCAACAGGGCAGCTGTTAACATAGCAGCTGGCCTCTGACATAGTGAACAAGCAAGTGACAGAGAGAGGGCACCTAAGATGGAAGCCACTGTCTTTTTGTAACCTGATCTCAGAAGTGATATCCCATTGCTTCTGCAAAATTCTATCCATCATAAGTGAGTCCATTAGTCTAGCCCACCCTCAGGGGAAGGGGATTGCACAAGGTGGGGAATACCAAAAGGCAGGGACTACCTGGGGTCATCTTAGGGGCTTTCTATCACAGGGCAACTGAGGCTCAGAGAGGTGAAGTGACTTGACTAGGGTCACACAGTGGTTAGCGACAGAGCCAAGGCTGGGACTCCAGACTGCTTGGCCCTGTGGTTGGACACCTCCTGGGTTGCAGCACTGCCTTTGACTTAAGTTAATAAACAAGTCTCCTGCACAACAGAACCTGGGACAAGTGCGTAATGAATGGATTTGCTGATACACTGCCTGTTTGCACACATTAGCTCAAGCTCCCCCTGACGTGATCCATGGGAATGGCTGAGCCCCAGCTCTTGGGAGAAGTCGCTCTGCCAAGCCTGGAGCCCAGATTCCCAGCGAGCCACGGAGCAGCCCCTTCACACAGTCTTTTTTGTTTTTATTCTCAATCATTTATGGGTGTGTGTGTGCGTGTGTGTGTGACTGTGTGTTGCATGCTTCCCTGTGTTCTTAAGGAGAGTTAACTGTGAGGTCAGGAACATCACGTAATCCCCACAGGGATTTTGGGGTGGGCAGGGCCACCAAGCCCCTTCACTGACTGACCCCACACAAATGTCCTGCTTCTCAGCTCAGCAGAGCTGCGTGGCCAGGCTGCGCAGGGGCCAGCAAGCCCCTGGACCTTGGCTCTCTGCAGCGCTTTGGCCCTGGGTCCTCCCACAGCCTTTTGACCTCCCCCGATTCTCAGTGTGATTCCTATAGTGCAGTGTGCTGCCTACATTGCTTCTAGATAAGTGGTTGTCACCGATGCTGGGATATTTCCATTGGAGGCATGGATGACCAAGGCCCTGAGATGAGGGGACATGGGAATTGAGGATTCAGAATTACTCCTGCCACATGCCCTGGCCCCCTCCCCAGGGGAATCCATTGCACTGATCAGTGGATTTCAGTCAAGTTTAATTTGCACACATCAGACGCTCTGGAATCAGGGTTCTGGGCTGTCTGCGGAAACTGGAGGCAACACGAGATCAGTCCCTGCCTTCGGGGTGTGCCTGGTTCTCAGTAGAAGAAGAAATTGGTCGAGGCCTCTCCTGGTGGGAATGCTGCAAGGGCCCTTTACAGAGGAGGGGCTGCAGTCTCAGGAGCAGAGAGCAGCTCTAACAGTTAAGTATAATAACCATGAAAATACCTGCATTTATCAAGCACCTACTTTGTGCCAGGCCTAACATTGAGTACTAGATACACATGAAGTCATGAGATCCTCACACCAACCATGTGAAATGGGTTCTACTAATATTCCCATCTCACAGAGGAGGAAACTGAGGTGACCAAGGATACAAAGACCAGCAGGAGATGGAGGTGCTTAGAGCAGGCTTCTGGAAGGAGGGGGCCACACAGGGCCCTGATTTTGAAGCGGAGGAAAGGAAAGTATGTGAGGAAGTGGGTCTAGGGTCTGAGAAAGCCGTCCATATCCAGACATTGCAGTAGTAGGGGCTTCTAGGAAGGGGGATGCCCCAAGGAAGTGAGGGCAGGCTTTCCAGACCCTGCCCTTGGAGCCCTAGCCTCGGCCTGAACCCATATGGCTGTCCCTTCATATCGATCAGCATATCACCACATCCAGTTGGACCAGCCACCGGGAAAAGAAGTCCCCTTCAGCTGAGCCTCTGTCCATCTCTGTCTGCCCCATGTAGGACGTAGAGGACCAGGAGCTGGGGGTGTACCTGGACAAGTGACCTTGAGTGAGACCTTTCCCTTTTAGGTACCTTGGCCCGACACTCTGTAACCTGCCTAGGTGGGACCCTGGTGTGCCTGAGTCCCTTCTGGTTCTTGGGGAAGGGCTTAACAGGGAGCAGGAAGGCCCTAAACCTGGTCACAGTTCCAGGCCCACCTCCTGCCTCCCCCGCCAGGTGCCCCCGTCCCTTGCCCCCCTCCACAGCTGCACCAGCATGGGGCTCTGACCTATGGATTTTCTGCCATTTCCTGATCCACTTGACTCCCGCCTGAGTCTCTGGGACTTCATTATACCAGTGGCCCCTGCGACCCAAGCATGGAGGGCTGCAAGAGCCGTGCGTGAGTGCAGGGCTTCTACTGGGGCTCCCAGAGGATACAGGGCCCCCAGCTTCTGGACTTCAGCCATCTAGGGACTCAGGGTCCTTCAAGGAGCCCCCACTTGAAGCTTCATCCCACCTTCCCTGGAGTCTAGGCAGGACCACCTAGTCCTGAGCTTAGAAGACCCCCAAGCCAACACCTCACTGCATATCTGGGGAAACTTTGGCTCAGGGAGGGGCAGTGACCCCTCAAGGTCACACGGCAAGTTAACAAGAGCTAAGAATCAAATTTATGGCCTAAAGTGGGACCTGGGGACCTCCAGCTGGATGCTGGCTCCAGTCCACTTCTCCTACCTTGCTCCATGCCCAGCACCGTTTGCCCAGCCCCCATCAGCCTCGTCGGGCTCCTGGTCTACGTTTTTCTTGCTAATGAGAGGACTCAGCAATGACTCCACTGTCCCAGCCATTTTAGAGCTGTCATTAATTTCAAGTGCCTTCAGGAATAATCATCGTAAAACCCCATGAGCTGCTGGTATGCGAGCAGGCAGGACCAGCACAGAGCAGGTATGCAGGCAGGCTACTGTGTGCCACCCATTCCTTCTGTGCTCTGGGGGATCCGGCCCCTCCTCCTGCATCCTTAGCCCCCAGAGAGGGGAGAGCAGGGCTTGGGCTCTGACATCAGAGGCACACAGAGTGAACTCAAGCAGTCACCAGCTCTCCCAGAGCCTCAGCTTTTTCATCTGCACAATGGGGATAGCAGTACCACTCTGCTGTGTGCCTACCTGTATGGCATGCAGTCCCAGGCCTCCTCTTGGAAGCTCCTAGTCCGAGGACAGAGGGAGGAGACTGGAGTCTTGCCTCTAAGGCCATTTCAGTCTGGAGAGGGAAGACAGGGGTAGAAGAGAATGGTCTTAATTTGGTCTTGAAGCACAGGAGGAGACAGGGAGAGGGCATGCCGACAAGTGGACCATCAGGGACAAGGGCTGAGCAGTATGGCTGAACATCCATCTCTAGCGCCTGGGTATCCGTTCCTGTTGTGTCAGTGAAATCCTGGACTGGGGTAGTCCCATGTGTCCCCATGGCCCTGGACCCCTGAGAGGTTGGGGACCATTCTACTGGACAGGAGTGGACAGATACCTGTCCGCAGCTCCTGCAGAGGGTCTGACTGGTGAGGGCCTGGTAACAGGCCCCCCTTTTATAGGGTCTTTGGAGACAAGACTAGGAGACTGCACTTTCACCAGGCCCAGGCTGGACCCTTAAAAAGGCCTTTTCTCCAAGCTCTTCCCACAAAGCTTCGCCCTCCCCTTTATTTCCGTTGGTGAAATAAGACAGGGGATGGTTGGGCTGGTCATTTCTTTTGGAGAAACAGGGACGGGAAATGGCTTGGATACTGTTTGCAATGTAGAACTAAGGCTGCGGGGCAATTCCTCCCAGACACAGCTCTGCCATCATCTCTGCTGACTTAAAGGAGCGGAGGGATAATTGCGGGCCCAGGAGCCCCCGGACCCCGGGACGCCAACTTCCTCAGCCAGCATCTGGGGGCTGGGGCGCTCGGTTTTCTCCCATTTCTCTGCGGAGATTACTGAGGCAGGGAACAGGTGAGTCGGGGGTGGAGACAGGCCGCGCTGTCTGCGTCAGTCGCCGCACCAGGAATAGCCCCCGCCCCCGCCCCAGCGGGCCTGTGCTCCAGCCCGGCGGCGCCTCCACGCAGGAGCAAGAGCTCGTCTATTCCTGCCGGGCTGGTGGGAGGAGGTGGCGCGGGAGGCGGGAGCTCACGGCTAACTCACAAACAGCCGGGGCGGGGGAGCCGGGGATCCTGGGACGGGGTCCAGGCAGCACAGAGTTGAGGGGCCAGGGAGCTGCCTTCCCTGGGCTTTTGGAAGGGGGAGGACTCCTGTGCCGCCGCCTCCCCTGTTCCTCTCCCACCTATGTCCCTCTGCCAAACCTGCACCCTACTGGTTTACTCAGCCCTGGAAGGCGATTCAAATTCCTTTCCCAGGCGTTATTACCAGCTACATGACCACAGGCAAGTCAAGTCACCCCTCGGAGCCTGGGGTTCCATCTCTGTCACAGGGGGCACAGCGTTTCCTTCCAGGGCTGTTGGAGGGTGAATGTAGAGTGCACAGCACAGCATCCGCTCCTGCTGGGAGGCGGCTCTAGCCTGACCTAGGCTGAGGATGGACGCAGATGTAGAAGACAGGAGATGGTTCTCCAGGACTGTTTCTAGCAATGGTGTGGCAGTGAGACTGAGAGGTACCCAGAATCTGTTTAACTGGAACAAAAGGTTTGTGCATTGCTTTGGGCTGCGTGTGGGGGGAAGACTGCTGGCCCCACCATGTCAGCCAGGTATCCGTAGTGAATGCCAGGCAGGCTCCATAGAGGGCGGGGCACTGGGAGCAGTATCCTGGAGTCTGTCCTGAGACTGAGGGGCCTTGGGCTCCTCCCGCTAGCTTCAGCTTCTTCCCTGCCTGCCACACCCCTACCCTGTGAGCTCTAGGTGTTAGAAGCACTAGTGTGCTGAAGGGATGCTCTCTCAGCTGTGGAGAAGGGGGTGAATGTCTGCATTAATAGTTATTCTAATCAAACTAGCTTAGTGTTAAAGTGCATCTGGCTTCAAGGAGAAGCAAGGGGGTAGACAGTGGAAGGAGGTGAGGGACCAAGAGTTGTGTAGCCCAGTCTGCAGGCGTTGCCAAGACACCCCCGCCAGCCGATTCTCTGTTTGTGCTGGTCAAGGAGGATCTGGATGTCTGAGGACAGGTCGCATTCCCTGGTCCCATCTGAGTATGTGGCCCCAGCCCAGGACGCTTTGGACCGTTGGGGAGCTAGGTGAGGGACAACCAAGCCCAGACGGAGGCTTTACGCTGCCCTCTGCTGGCCAGAGCCGGCCAGAGCAGCCTGCTGCCCTCTGCTGGACAGGAAGCCCGGCTGCAAGAGGGGAGCAAGACTGGATTTGGGGTAAAGCCGCCGAGCCAGCGCGTCTTGCTCTCTGTCCCTTGAGATTCCCTGTCTACCCGCCTGGCCCCAGAGCCGCCAGCCTATGGGCCCTCTAGCGATTCACAGACATTTCCGAGAAGAGGAACAGCGCAGGAGAGAGGCTCCTGCCCCTCCCACGCCGTCCTCCAAACAACCCTGACCAGATGGGGAGCTTTGCCCGTTCGCGTGCGTGTGTCCGCTCACACGGTAGTGTGCATGACCCTGGTTAACACGTGTGTGAACACACTCGGGCTCACATGCACACGCATATGGCCACACACGAGAGTGCGCGCACACCCTGAGGGAGGGGCGCAGACCCGGCTCTCCGAGCCCGGCTCGGCCCAGGACTCGCCCAGAGCCCGGACTCGGAGGGGCGCGGCCGTGTGCACCCGGGCGCCGGCTCGGGCTCGAGGAGGGCGCGCCCCTCGCCCGTTTCGCCGCTTCAGCGGTGCAGGGCAGTGGCTGGGGCGCTGCTCGCTCTCCGCCCCCAACCTCGCCTGCCCCCTCCTCCGTGGTTGCGCGACCGCGCCTTCTCCTCCCCCGCCCCGCTCCGGTGGCTCTCTCGCTCCCTCCCGCCTTCGGTCCCTCCTCCCTCCCGGGCTCGCTCCTCGCTCCTCGCGCTCCCTCCCCGAGCCGCGGCAGAGCGCGGAGCCCGGGCGGGAGCCGGAGCGGGAGCCGGAGCGGGCACCCGGGTCCCGGCCCCGGAGCGCGCGGGGTCCCCGTCCGCGCCGCGCCGGCCCCTCTCCTGACGCGGCGCTCCGAGCAGCATGCGCGGCCGCTGCCTGCCGGCCTCAGCCCTGGCCCCGGCCCCGCTGCGGAGCGCGCGCCGCCTCGACCCCGGCTCCAGCGGCAGAGGCGGCGGCGGCCGCGGCGCCAGGCCGGCTCCGGGCGCAGAACGAGGCTCGTGGAGCCGGCGTCGTGCGTCCTGAGCGCGCCCGCCCCTCCGCCCGCCGGGGCCGCGGCCCCGGCCCCGGCTCCGGCTGGGCTCCCGCCCGCGTGGGGAGGACAGACAGACTGCCAGCCCCGCCAGGGCCCACGGACCGACGGGCGGAGGTGTTGGTCGAAAAGGAGGAGACGGAGGAGGGGGCTGGGCAGGGGCTGTGGCCCAGCGGGGGAGACATGCGATTGGTGACTGAGCCGAGCGGACGGACGGTGTGGCCGAGATGCAGGTGAGCCCCGCGGCCACGGCCCAGCCCCGAACGGGCAGCCCCGCAGCGAGCGCCTCTGGGGGCCGCCCTGGGCCCTTCTGGGGCTGCGGAGCACCCCAGTGACAACCAACCTCGCTCCCCCCTTTGGGGTCACAGCTCTGACTCCTCTAGCCTCAGAAACGAAGGTTCTTCCTTTCCCGTTTCTCCACCCTAACAAATTCCAGGTTGGCTAGCTGGGACCTCAGAGCTATGGAGGAGCGCCCCCCCCCCCCAACCGGTGTCCGAGTCCTGCTCATCCTCCTTCCGCCCTCCCATTCTGAGCACTGTGCACCCTGGAGGGCAAGCCCACTGCTCAGCGCTGGGCGGTTGCCTCTTTCCATGGACCCCAGATGTCCCCAGGCAGGTGGATGCAGGTCAGGGGCCAGGTATCTCCACAGGCTTCAGCCTGGACGCCAAGCTCCCTCCCCTCACAGGGAGCATCCCCTTTCCAGCCGCCGTCCAGTCTATGTGGAGGGAGGAGGGGGAAACGGGGAAATGGGGGGGAGAGCGGAGGTGAGGGAGTTGGGTCTGTGGAGGACCCAGGAACCCCTTAAGGGCCTCCCCTTTGTCTGCTTTCAGCCCAGGCTTCTCACCTCCTCCTGCCCCAGTTTTTATTCTGAGGCAGAGTGGGTGGGACGTGGGAGCCAGCTAAGAGGGAGGTGAGGAGGGAGCCTCCAACTCTGCCACCTGCCCCCCTCCATAGTTAAGGGACCCCCAGGAAATGTGTCCCTCCAGGTGGCTCCCGGTGAGGAGGGGTGGGGCCAGGCCCAGTGAGCAGTCTCCTCCCGGTAAGAACGTTGGGTCCCAGCCCAGCCCTATCCAGCCCAGGCTGTGCCAGCAGCGTCTCTTCTTTGTTCTCAGAGGTTCTGGGCTTGGGGTGGGGGAGATGGGGTATCTTGGAAGGTGGGAACAGCTCTTCCCTGGTGGGTCGGAGTGGAGGAGGCCCTGAGGTGGGGGGCAGTACCATCTGGGCAAGCCCTTTTCCTGCCAGCCCAGCCCTCCCTCATCCCTCCTCTGCTTGGCTTGGGCAGCTGGAGGGCATGCAGCCCAGCCTGACCCTCGGCTCTGGGCTCAGCCCTGCTGGTCATTATACTAACAGCTCCAGCACCAGTGCTCCCATGCCCAGGAAGCAATGAGCCTGGGGCTTCCCCTTCATCCAGCAGGGAGTGCCGTGAGCAAAGAGAGGGTCAGCTGTCCCAGACCCTTTGTCCTTGTGTGAGCCAGGAGGCTGTCCGAGTCCTCATACCACTGGGAAGATGCCAGCCCCTGGTTTGCTGGGACAGCTTGCTTGGCCTTCCTGCTACCTCAAATCCTTGGCCTGAGGCAGGAAAGAGAGGATAAAGTGGCAAAAGGGAGGAGCCAAAAATTCCTGGAACCCAGATGGGGGCTCCAGGCAGCAGCCGGCTGCCCCTCCTGGAGGGGCTTAGCAAAGACCAGGGCAGGCCCTCTGTTGTGTTCTTGTCTTGGCCCCCTCCTCTACCCCCTGTCTATTTAAGTGTGAGATGGGCTTGGTGAAGGCTGCAGTGCTCCCCAGAGCCTGGAGTTAGAGTGGGTCCTGAATCCAAACGGCCAGGTTTTAGGGGATGGGTATATGCTCCAAGTCCAGGTATCGTGGCACGTGGGCTGAGGGCCCCTGTGTGACTGGAGGGAGGGGGGAAAGGCCACTCTTCCCCTGGTAATAGTCCATTTTGATCCCAGCGCTCAGCTCCTCCATCTCTGCCTCTAAACACCCATTTTTCCCCATAGTAGATACTGTTTCTTAAAACCCAGAATTCCAGAGAGGGATACACATACACACACTCACACTTCCTCTCGTGAGAGTGGGTGGGTGTTCAGCATAAGGCCAGACAGGATCCCTGGGACCAGTGATTGCTTGTCTGGGCGGCTCTCCAGGCGCCTACCAGAGCAAATGGCTGGAGGATCACGGTTGGGGCTGGGGCACATTCCATTGAGAAGAGAGGCAGTGCGGTGATTTGCTCAGGGAGGCAGCAGGCAGTGTTGGGTAAGAAGTGGGTCATGTGGGGCTGGGGAAGGGTCTGGGAGGGGAAGTGAGAGGTGACGGTGGTTTCAAAGTCAGAGCTTTGGTGTGCCGGTCAGGGTCCCTTGGTGTAGCGGTCCTGTGTGTGGTGCTCTATGGAAGGGTGGTGGCCTTCCAGCCCCCAGCATCCCCTCCTCCTGGTGGTCACCCCCTGATGCCTCTCTGTTCTGTTCCATCCAGTCAGTCCCTCTGCATGTGCCCCCCTCAGCTGGCTTGGTCCAGCATCTCTCCCCAGAGGCCCTTGCCTCTCCTTTCCTTCTCCTAACAACCTCCTCCAGGAAGCCTTCCTGACTGCCAAGTCACTGATCCTCCTCCAGGCACCAATAGTGTAGAACCACATTGGTTTGCACCTCATATCATACCAGCCCATTCATTCATGCTTTCGTCGTACACATCCTGGCTGAGCTGTCTGCTCAGCTCTGGCCTAGGCCCTTCCACAGTGCCCATGGGTTGCCTTGAATGCCCTGGACAATCTTGTGCCCATCCTCTGAGCCCCCCTGCCTGGCCCCTGGAGTAGGGAAGACACTAGAAGGCCCAGGGAGCCTGTCGGCTGGTAGCAAGGACTGCATGGAGGGACCACAGTTTCTCAGCCTGTGGAGGGACAGAGCTGGGTGACATCAAGGATACCCTAGGCTGGGGTGAGGAGAGCCAAAGCAGGGTGCTCTCACACAGGCACTCAGAGGAAGACAGGATTCATGCCTGGGGGCTGAGATGGTCAGGGGTCCTCCAGGAAGAGAGAGAGACTGGGTGGGTCCTGAGGTAGTAGCCAACTTTGCAGAGACACAGAAAGCAGGGGATTCCAGAGTCAGGGATAGTTCTTTTCAGAAAGTGGGGGGCTGGCCGAGGGGGCGCGGTGGTTGGACGCTGGCTGGGAGGCCAGCAGCCTCGGTTCGGGTCCCACATATGAGGGCCAGCGACACCGCCCTCAAAAAAAAAAAAAAAAAAAAAGAGTGTGTGGGAGAGCAGGTCCATTTCCAAATGCACTTGAGGCGTTCTTGATGCTGACCTTTGTTTACATGTGGCATGAAGGAGTGAATGAATATCCTCGCGTGCGATGGGCCTGATAGAGCCGAGCTGACAAAGTCTCCGCCTCATGTGTGTGTGTCCAGGTTACTTTACAGTGAAGTTGTTGAGTGTGTCCTCTGGAGCCAGATGCCCCTGTTTAAATCTCAGCTCCATACTGCCTAGCTCTGTGACTTTGGGCAAGTTACTTCTGCTCTTTGGGTCTCACGCTCCTTATCCATACAGTGAGGATAACAGTGGAATTTGCCTCCAGGGTCATCCTGTTAATGTCTGCAAAGCATTTAGAGATGTACCTGACGCCCTGTAAGCCTTCAGGAAATGCTGGCCACTCCGAGTCTCCACCAGTGCCGCGCTCTCAGTCTTACCCTTCTGGGTAGTGCAGAGATTTAATTGTATAGCTGGAAAACAGAACCCGAGAGTGGAACAAGTTGTTTTAAGTCCCCACTAAATGCTTTCCTGCTGGCCTCTGCTCTGGGTCCCTTGCTCACTGGTCTGGGCCTGGCCTGCTAATCAATTAACCAGTGTATTTAGAATTAATAATATTGGGTTGTTGGAAGTCATGATGTATTGTTTCTATGTTTTTCGTTGCAAAAATGCATCTTGACTCTTCTGACAACCCAATAATATATTATGAGCACCATGCCCCTGCCCCCCAACCCTAACACATCACTTTAATAACGAGGTGCGTCTTCCCATGTGCTTTTCCTCACCTCGTCCATTGGCCTCTTTCTCTGAGGCATCCACTATCCTAAATTATCTATTTAACATTCCCTTGCCTTTTAAAATCATATGTTTTAATACATAGAAATTTTTCAGTTCTAGTTATTTTTGAACTGTGTAAAAACAACAGGCCTCTGGAATTTGCACTTTTCTCCTGTATCACATTTGTAAGCTTATCTATCTACATGGCTGCAAGTGATAGTAGATGTAGTTCATTCATTCCCACTGATGCACAATGGTCTGTTGTTTGGACACAACACACTCTATGCTCCATTCTTTGGTTGATGGGCATGTGGGTTGTTTTCTTTTTAGTTTTTACATACAACGCTGCCGTGAACTGGCCTGCCTGGTCTCCTGAGGCAGTGTGCGCAGAGCTGGGAGCGGAATTGCTGGCTCATGGAGCATGTTCGTATTCGGCTTTACTAGAAAATGTGCCCAAGCATTTTTCAAACTGATTGGATTGGTTATGCTTTCCCAGCAAGAGCTGATGTCCCCATTGCTCCTCGCCCTCGCCAGCACAAGTGGGCTCAGATATCGTCGGTGCTACTGATTGAATGAGTGTCAAATGGTATTACATTAGGGTCTTGATTTGCATTTCTGGAATTCAGTTTCTGGTGTGTGGGGTCGAGATGGGCAGCAGCCAGTGTGTAACACATGCTCACTAAGCAACCGTCCCCTTTGCACCTCAGCTTCCCCAGTTGTGAGGCTGTTGTCCATACAAGCCCTGCACTGAGAGATGGGCGAGAGCAGTCAGGGAGGACTCCCCAGTGAAGTGGGGGTGGAGAGGGAGCAAGGAGAGTTTGAGCTCCTGTGCAGTTAAAGCCAAAGGAACCCCAGTGGTTCTGTGTCTACCCCCGGGTGGGCAGGGGTGGTCCTAGCTGGGCTGGTGGGTGGAGGGCCGGTGGGTGAGTTAGGTCAGTAATGCATAGGGCCCCACTTTGCACCCTGAAAACCCCACCTCTGCATCCTGACACCTGGCCGTGGGGTTTCGAATTGGTGAGTGCTCAGTAAGAGTTTGGTGATCTGGATTGAATGAGTGTGTATGTGTTCTTCCTGCATTCCCACCTCCTTTGGGAGTCCTCTCTGATTGCTCTTACCATTGTGTAACAGGGGTGGCTGAGCCAGGAGGCTCCTGAGCATTTGCAAGGCCCTCCCACGAGGCCCTCAAGCCCTTTGCCCACCCACAGGGGCTGAGAAGCCTAGCGCTGGCAGGGTAATTTGGATTGGCTTCCTCTGCCAGCCTGGTGCATTTCCCTGCCCAGACTAGGGTCCCTGGAGTTGGTTAGAAATGAGCGGCTGGTTAGAGACGGGCTGTGGAATAATTATATCTATCTCATGTGACACCCAAATTGATTGCCACCAGGGTGACATTACCAGGGCATTGTTCTTCATCTCCAACCTCTTATTACATGTTATTAGGGTGTGTGGTGTGTGTGTTTTGCTATTTTTTCCCATTTTGGAGAATTAATCTCTCCCTGCTACCTCCTCTGCTTCTGTCTGCAGAGAAGCTGTCTGCTGGCAGCTCCGGGAAAGGGTGGGGCCTGGCCAGTAGGCTCCCCCAGGCCTAGGGCTGCAGACACATGTGGGGGGCCGGCCATCTGAAGTCCCTGTACTTGGGTGCAAGATGGGGGTATCTCAGAGCTAAGAGAGGCTGCTGAGCTGTGGGTCCCCGCAGAAGGGTCTTCCTGCAGTGTCCCTGATCTGCTTGTATACCTCTTGTGACAGGCTCCTTATTCACTACCTACCAAGGCAGATCGTCTATCTTAATCCATCTGATCTTCCAGTTGACTCCTCGCACAGAGCAGAATGGGCCCCCCTGACTCTGCCCATGCGTCTGGGTTCCGTCCGCTTGGTCTGCACTGGACTCTTTGCCCCTCTGCCTTGGGACACCCCTTAGAGATTTGCAGAGGCTCCGGTGTCCTCCGCCCAAGCCCAGGCTTCTCAGGAATGGACAGCCAGCCGGGTGATAGCATCCACTGTGCCTAAGCAGAACACAGCACTCATACGTGTCTCACCAGAGGAGTTAATCACCTCTTGGTACTGAGCTCAGTATACCAAGTTGGAAAAATGGGCGTAGGCCAGGGATTGGCCAAGATTCAAATAAACAGAGAGGGCTTCGAAGAGTGAGTGCCAGGGGAAGGGCAAGTGTTTTATTTATAGTTAGCCTGCCTGTGCTATAAATAACTCAGTGGACCTTGGTTTGTGAGGTACTGGGGGTTGTTTTGAAACCTTTTTTCCCTTTTGAGGCAGAATAGCGCAAAGCTTCACCTGCCCCTGACCTAGCCCCACCATGTTCCCCCGTTCCCCCGTAACACCCTGGGGAGAGGTGCCTGCAGTCAGGAGGCAGGGCTCCTTCCATTGGACAGGTGCCTGATGCTTGTGAGCCTCCGCTTCCTCGCTCGCCCCATGATCTCTAAGGTTATCATGCTTGTGAGTAGGACAAGCTCCGTGACCTTGGGCAGGTGAACTAAGGCCTCGGAACCTCAGTTTCCTCCTCCGTAAAATGGGGTTAATGGTACCTCCCACACAGGGCATGTGGTGAGGGTTGGTGGGTCGTTCTGCAAAACGCTGAGGATGTGTTCCGTATAATGTCCCTCCCTCCCCTCTCCTTGAACTCTCTGCTCCCAGCCGGTGAGGGCAGTGTGAAGATAGCCATTCCCTCTGCTGAATGAGGAGTTTAGGGCCTAAGATATAAAACCACTTGTCCACAATCATGCAGTTCCGCAAGCCCTTGAACCCGAATCAGGGAGAAGCAGTGTGAAGAGTGCTCAGGACAAACTTGAATCTAACTGCCTCAGGCCTAATCCCAGCTCGCTTATCACTGTGTGTATCACCTTTCTGCCTCAGTTCTCTAATCTGTAAAATGGGGATAATATAGCAATCTATCTAATAGGATTGTGGTGAGGATTAAACAAGTTCATGTTTGAGTTCGTTTCATGCTACCTGTGTGACATTAAGCAAGTTAGAACCCCTTTGTTCTTCTGTTTTTTCCCATCTGCAAAATGGGGGTAATACAGGACCTATCTCAGTGAGCTGTGGCAGGATTAAATTAATTTTTATATGTAAAGTGCTTAGAATTGTGCCTGATACCCTGAAAGTCCTCCATAAGGGCTTTTCCAGTCCTCGTTATCACTATGTTGATTAGGTCTCTGGCCTTTAGATCTCAGGCTAGTTCACTTCCCTCAGCTCCCCCACCCCTGCTCAGGGTCTCTGAGGCTGTGACACCCCACTCCTGTGCCCTCCCAGGTGGGGGTTGCCTGGTTCCAGGACTCCAAATCCTGAGATGGGTCAACCTGAGCTGTTCCCGGGTGGAGGAGCCCTGAGAGCTGAGCCACCTGGGGGAGGGCCCGAAAGGCCCCCCGGAAGGTGTGAACAGATGAGTGAGTGAGTGGAGACGAGGCAGGTGTTTCTGCCAGGCACCTCCCGGGTAGCCAGAGGCCTGCAAGGCACCTTCATGTCCCTTAGAGCCTGGCTTGGTATCTCAGACCCAGAGAGAGATGGAAGGGAAATATGGGGGTACAGGACCTGGGTTTTCCTTGAGCCCCCTCAGTTCACCACAGGGGTGCTTGCCTACCCCTCTTTAGTCTGGGATAGCTCCAATTCAAGTGAGGGTGCCATCTGCTCAGGTGGGCCCAGCACAGACAGCAGTGGCCCCTCCCAGTTTTCCCAGGCCATCTCCTAGCTTCCTGACCGGTCTCTCACCTCAGAACAACCACAGGAAGGGGCAGACAGGGCCCAGAATGGTCCGGGACTCCATTAAGGTGACACAGCAGGGCAGGGGTGCCCTGGCTGGAGCCCAGGCCTGGGACCTATGAGCCCAGTGTGGCCTCCTCTAGGCCTTGTCCACCTCTGCTCCTCCCCACCAAGTTGGCCACTCCTGGAGGACAGAGCCTATATATAGAAGCCTTTAAACACTTAAGATGCTTTGACAATTAAAATTCATAATTCATCCCACAAATGGCGTGGGGCCACAGGCTGGCCGGAAGGCCGGCAGCTCCTGAGATGGGCTGTGCTCTGGTGGGGTGGGCAGGGGCATTCTTCACTCAAGTGCAGGGAACCAGGTGCTTGCCCAGGGCCACACAGGGGAGCCATGGCAGTTAGTGGGGCTGGTGGCTGCCCTAGTAGACCATCAGGCAGCCACATATGCCCAGTCAGCCTGGCTCTGGCCAAGAGGCCAGGTGAGCACCTTGGGGAGCAGACTGAGTTTCCAAGGTGGCTCTGGGCCAGGGAGGGTGGGGAATGGCAGGAGGAGGGCAGCGGGCGCACATACCCATCCTAGCTCCTCCCCCTGCTCCCCCTCCCACCCACACACGCTCTGGGGGCTCAGGAACTCTTTGCCAGAACCAAGAGCAAGAGGAAAATAAAGAATTATACACAACAAAAGGCATGACCTCAATTTTCTGCCAGGTTAATGTTTCTCTCCCTGGGTTGGGGGGGGTTGCTGCTGGAGGAGGATAAGGCGGGAGGAGGGCAGGCAAAGGCCGCCAGCTGCCCTCCTGCTGGAGCTCAGCCTGGGCGCTGTACCCTCCTCTCAGGCCCCCGTTGCCCAAGTGGGCACACCTCCTCCTTGGGACTGAGCTCCCATTAGCAGCTCACACTTTAAACAACTACTAGCCATTCACACCTCAGCAGGGATTAGCCCTAGAAAGCCAGTAGAAGTGTCCTGAAAAGTGGTCCTGGTACCTGAGTCAGGGTCTGGCGTGGGAGAGAACAACCGGAAGTCCCCACATGCTATTACAGGGACCAGGCCAGTTGCGTCCAGCCCACACCTTTGCTCTCACTGTTTCCTCTGTCAAAATGCTCCCCCTGCCTCTTACCTGGCCTGTGGGAAACTATTTGTATTTCATCCTGAGCTCAGGTGACACCTTCTCCATGAAGCCTGTGCATCAGACAGAACTGGGGAGCTGTCCCAGCAGTTGTTTGACCCTAGGGGTGCTGAGCTATATCAGCCCCAGCCCTGCCATGGGGGTTCTTAATCTGGGGGACACAGAATAGGGGGCTGCAGAAGCTCCAACCGAAGGAGGGAGAGAGGTCAGTATACCAGCCGTGCCCACAGAGGGCTACCAGGGATCCAGAGGGGTGCCCAGGGAGGGGTGATTCCTTCTTCCCGGGGAATTGAGAAGAGTTGTGTGGCGGGGAACCATTGAGCTCTATTCTGAAGGCCAAGTGGGAGATCTCTAGGCATGGGTGTGACCACTGCCACGGGAGAAAGGCCCACTGAGCTCTTTTGCGAAAGACCTCACCCCACCCTCCCTCCTCCCCAGTCCCGTCCTCATGGCCATGGCTGCCTGTGAGCGGGCACACGTTCCACTAATACACCTCACCACTCATGAAATGGATCCAGCTGCTCCGTGCCCTGGAGCTGCAGGCAAAGAAGGGGCCTCACACAGGCAGAGACTTGGGAACAGGGCAAGTCATGAGGACTGCCTCTGTTCTTTCCTTTTCCTTTCTCTTCTGGTTGTCTGCTCTGTGTCTCTGTCCCTATCACCTTTCCCCTCCCTGCTCTCCCAGTCATTTCCTGGTGACAGAGCTGGGCAGGACCTCAGGCTGACTGGGGAAGCCCCCAGCTCCCTCGGGGCAGGAAGAGATCGTGCATGCCCGCCTTATTTCCCAGGCTGAGAACCCAGGGGCCTGGCGTCTCGAGGGCCCCAGCAATAGCAGCAGCACCTCCATGCCAGGGATCCCATGCCCGTGCGTGCTGGGCATCCCTGCGGTCCCTGAGGAACCCTGAGTGGGAACACCATGAAATGCTGATACTCGAAACCTAAAATAACTAAGCCTTCCACCCTGTGCTGCCGCTGACCCCAAATTAGGTGAAATTCTAGCACAGACAGCGCAGCAGACACAAGAGCAGGGCATGGCAGAAAAACACTGGAAAAATTCAGTGTGTTCAACCATTTTCTGACAGCTGGGTACAGGCCTTCGTCAGGTTTGCAGGGCAAGATACCTACTTGCGGTTCCCTAAGGCCTAGGGCCTTCCTTTAGCCCTGGGGCCTTCCCTAGCATGGCCCTGACATGCCTGTCCCACGTGGGCCTGGCCTGTGTGTCTGCAAGAATGCCTGCGTTGCACCGGGCAGCTCCTGGGGCAGGCCACCTGACCAGGAGGAGCCGAGCCCTGTTGCTTCCGCACTTTGTGGCCTAGGCCTAAGGTAGATGAATTCCATTTGGCAGCCTCAGTTATGCCCATGTAACACCTCTTTGGAATGCTGGTGTGAGGTTTTCTGAGACTGTGCATAAAGTCCCAGACCTGGCCTGTAGCCAGTGCTCTGCAGATATTAGTCCTACCCATTTTACAGGAGCTGGTGTCTGACTGGCTTGTGTGGGCTGGGCTGGGTGCATGGAGGAGACACACTCCTGCCCTCAGGGGCCCCCAAGCACTGCTCTATGAGACAGAATGACTCTTGACTTCCCTCAGTGGATTTTCCAAGTCCACCTACAGGTGATCCCACGCCCGTTCTGTCTCCCCCAGCTGCCCTTTCCCATCCTGAGCCCCAGAAGGGACAGCCTCAATGTGAGGTCCCTCGAACATCCTTCTGGCCCTGGGGAAACTACAGGGTGGGCCTGTGCCCCCACTTCCCTTTATCCCCTCAACACATTTGAGGATGTTGACTTTCTAGCTAGAGAAAGTCCAGTATCTATTATGTGCTCTCTCAAGGATCCAAAATAAAACAGTGATTAAAATGCATAAAACACTTCTTGGCAATTGCAGAAGGAAAGTGCAGGATTAACAGAGCTAGGATGGTAGGAGCAACCCATTGCCCACTCCGCAGTTTTGGTGGCCCCTCAGACACAATCCCGCCAGCATCCCTGGGTGACAGGATCCCATGGGTTTGTTAGGCCAGGAGATTAGGTCCAGCCTGCTGTGCTCCTACTCTGTCAGCTTGGGCAGGCACCTTAGTCTCTCCAGGCCTCAGTTTCCCCATCTTTTAGGATAGCCACACCCCCATCAGCCAAAAGGTGAGGGATGAGGCAATGGAGAGGCTGTGCCTTCTGGAGCTGTCCTGGCCCTGTGCAGCGTGGCCCGGGCTGTGAGGGTCTAACTGCCAGGCCTGGGGTGGCAGCCACACGGGGCAGTGCTGACCAGCTTTTCCATCGAAGTACTGGGATTCCCCAGGTCTCATTGCTCAGCTCTCTGCTCCAGAATCAGCCCCATCAGAGGGGTTTCAGCCCCTGCAGAAACTCAAAGAACGTTCACTGGGGTCTGTGTGTGCCAGTCCTTGGTCCGTGACTGCACCACACCTTTGGCCCTTAAACACCTCACCCTCTAGCAGGTGAGACGCACCCATGACTGTTTGACCCATGATTAAACATAAGGAACGGGGAGGGCCAAGTGCTGAGGCTTTGGAGTGTATTTCCTTCTTTGCTTAGCTCACCAGGAAGCTCTCACCTTTAGTCATTAGTCAGGATTTTGTAGTATTCTTTTCTGACTGGCTTTTTAGTTTTATCTTTTTATCATCTTGCAGCATAATTTTTCTGTCAATTGGCTCAGTCATTTTTATTTTATTTTATTTTATTTTTTTAGCTGAGCCATCCTGCCACCTGTTGGCAGCTTAGCGGCAGCTCAGCTTGGGTATCGATCTGCTGTTGCTCAGAGCTCAGCTTGCACTCTTAAGCGAGCTCTTAACCCACTGAGCCACTCGTCCGGCCCCGACTCAAGTCATTTTTAGAACGATGTGTGCTATACATGTTATATGACATCACTGCTAATAACTGTAAGGTGTTTTATGGTTGTGAACAAGACATGATTTCTGACCAAGTAGGTCAACGATGGCTCCATGGAGGAAGTGGCCTTTCGGGTGGAAGTTCACAAAGGCTGCTGGGGCAGGAGGCTGGGAGAGTTTTCCAAAAGGAGATGGTTTCAAGGCAAAAATGTGAGGACAAGGCGGGAATACCAGGGTGGCTTCACTGGGCGGTGTGGTGGGAGAGGAGGTAGACGGGTAGGTTGAGGCAAGAATCGACTGCCAGATTCTTGTCCGAGTGAGGAGCTTACCAACATCTCAGGTGGCCTATGCCCTTGCTAACCCCCTCTCATCTCTCAGCCCTCACCCCACCCATCAACCCAGCTAAAAGTCCTATTTACCTCTCCAGGCACCCAGCTGCCAGCCCAATTACTTATTGATCGCCTGTCAGGATGTTTGCTTTTTCTGGCGGGTCACTGGAGCATGTGGGAGTATGGAAAATGGCCTGATGGGGGTGGGGCGGGGGAGGACAAACCATAGAAGAGTCTGGAGAGAGGATGAGGAGCTGAGGGGAGAGGGGTAGACAAAGCCCTTGGGGAAACAAAACCTTGCAATTCCATAACATGTCAGTGACAGCCAGACCCCTTTCTGGTTAACCAGCCATTTAGTCAATCAACAACCAGGGAGCACCTGTCAGTCCTGGGCGACAGCTGGAGAATTGGAAAGTGTGTGACTCCACTGGAGCCTGACTTCAGAGCTTTCAGAGTTCTGGTCTGAAATCTGCCCCCTCTACGGGCTTGGGTTCCTTGGGCAGCCACAAGTCTCCCGAGCCCTAGTTGCCTTAAGGGTTGAAGTGTGGATGACAAGACCTGTGGCCTTGAAAGCAGGCTGTGTGCAGATGTGGGGAGGGGCAGGAAGGGGTGGGAGAAGCCTGAGCTGGGGCAGAGAGGTGGGTCCTCCCAGCCTGGGCTTCCCCTTCCTGCAGTGAGCCCCACTTGGGGCCATGATGTGGGGTGTGTGGGCAGGCAGAAGGGCCCCACAGGTGCCAGGCCAGCGTACAATGGTTCTTTGCCCCACCAACAGTGCGAGGGCTGCAACTGGCCCCCAGAGCCATCTGGTCCACCCTGGAGTTTGGAGAAGTCCAGACTAGCCCTCCCAGCCCCCTCTATAGCTGGGCCAGTTTTCCATGGTGTGGAACCGAGGACCAAAGGAGGAGATGGGGAGGCCATCTGGGTACAAAAGCGAGCAAGTGGCCTCTGAACATGGTCTGGGAGAAAGGAATGGGGAGGGGGGCGAGCTCCACACACCCCTTGCTCACTCCACCTGCAGCCTGTGCTCAAGCCTGACCCACCTGGTGCTGTCACCCTTGTCACCACAACCCAAGTGCTGCATGTCCCTCAGGGCCTCACATCCTCAGTGCTACAATCTGGACCAGTCCCTCCAGGCTGCCCATGGCCTCCTGGGCTTGGGGGCCTCACTGCCCCTCTCAGACGAGCAGCTGCACAGACCCTGGCCCTAGAATGAGGGCGACTGAAACCCTGAGAGACAAAAGGATGAAAGCTGAGGTTCTTTGGAGGGGAGCATACTTTCTACTGGGGAGTCGAAAAAGCTCCTCAGGCCGTGGACATAAAATGAGGACCCGACGATGGGGTTTCAACAGGCAGGAGTGTGGCATTCCCAGAGGACAGAAAAATTTGTTCCCTGGACCCTGCACTCAGGAGTCCAGTGGGTGACTGTGAGGACCCAAAGGATGGGGAGAGTCGGGGAGATTCTGTGGGAAGGCATCATGCCTGGGTCCTGGCTTTCTGGTTGGGGGTGCCCTCCACTGATCTAGAAACCCCACCGGGAAGCAGACAGGAACCAAGACTCGGGCTGTGGGCTCAGCTGCAGTGCCTGCACCTGAGGCAGCTCAGGCTAAAGGCTGTGAGAGGGGCTTCCAGCAGCTTCAGAAGCCCTTGCCTGTAGGCTGGGGAGCAGACATGCTCCCCTGCAGACTGTTCCCAGAGGCCTCAGCCTGGAGCACCAGGGGAAGCAGGGATGGGGTGTGGGCCGCACACCTGGAGCCACACTGCCTGTAAAACATAAAACATAAAGGAGGTGGACTGCAGCCTGGGGGACCAATACCGGGCTCCTCTGAGGCCGCGGCCCTGCCCCTTCCACGAATCCCTTCGATCCAGAGATGCTGGGAAGGTCCTTTAGGAGGGCTCTGGGCAGGGTAAGGGGCAAGGAGGAAGTAGCATAGGGAGGCAGGAGGCCTCCCGGGCATCGGGACCTCACTGTGGGGTCCCAGGTAGGTGTCATATGCCACTCTGGCCCCCGCCTCTCTATCTGACGGGGCAGGAGGGCATGGGGACACGGAGGGCTTGGGGTGGGGTCCAGCCAAACGCTGTCCTTTAAGTTCCTCTTCTGGCCTGTGCTTGCTCCTGGCTGTAGGTAAGCAAGAGGATGCTGGCTAGGGGCGTGAGGAGCATGCCCAGCCCCCTCCTGGCCTGCTGGCAGCCCATCCTCCTGCTGGTGCTGGGCTCCGTGCTGTCGGGCTCAGCCACGGGCTGCCCGCCCCGCTGCGAGTGCTCCGCCCAGGACCGCGCGGTGCTCTGCCACCGAAAGCGCTTTGTGGCCGTGCCGGAGGGCATCCCCACTGAGACCCGCCTGCTGGACCTGGGCAAGAATCGCATCAAGACGCTCAACCAGGACGAGTTCGCCAGCTTCCCCCACCTGGAGGAGCTGGAGCTCAATGAGAACATTGTGAGCGCCGTGGAGCCCGGCGCCTTCAACAACCTCTTTAACCTCCGGACGCTGGGGCTCCGCAGCAACCGCCTGAAGCTCATCCCCCTGGGCGTGTTCACTGGCCTCAGCAACCTGACCAAGCTGGACATCAGCGAGAACAAGATCGTCATCCTGCTGGACTACATGTTCCAGGACCTGTACAACCTCAAGTCGCTGGAGGTCGGCGACAACGACCTGGTCTACATCTCCCACCGAGCCTTCAGTGGCCTGAACAGCCTGGAGCAGCTGACGCTGGAGAAGTGCAACCTGACCTCCATTCCCACCGAGGCGCTGTCCCACCTGCACGGTCTCATCGTCCTGCGGCTGCGGCACCTCAACATCAATGCCATCCGGGACTATTCCTTCAAGAGGCTGTACCGGCTGAAGATCTTAGAGATCTCCCATTGGCCCTACTTGGACACCATGACGCCCAACTGCCTCTACGGCCTCAACCTGACGTCCCTGTCCATCACGCATTGCAATCTGACTGCTGTGCCCTACCTGGCTGTGCGCCACCTCGTCTATCTCCGCTTCCTCAACCTCTCCTACAACCCCATCGCCACCATCGAGGGCTCCATGTTGCACGAGCTGCTGCGGCTGCAGGAGATCCAGCTGGTGGGTGGGCAGCTGGCGGTGGTGGAACCCTACGCCTTCCGAGGCCTCAACTACTTGCGCGTGCTCAACGTGTCCGGCAACCAGCTGACCACACTGGAGGAGTCCGCCTTCCACTCCGTGGGCAACCTAGAGACCCTCATCCTGGACTCCAACCCGCTGGCCTGTGATTGCCGTCTCCTGTGGGTGTTCCGGCGCCGCTGGCGGCTCAATTTCAACCGGCAGCAGCCCACGTGTGCCACACCCGAGTTCGTCCAGGGCAAGGAATTCAAGGACTTCCCCGACGTGCTCCTGCCCAACTACTTCACCTGCCGCCGCGCCCGCATCCGGGACCGCAAAGCCCAGCAAGTGTTTGTGGATGAGGGCCACACGGTGCAGTTTGTGTGCCGCGCGGATGGAGACCCGCCGCCCGCCATCCTCTGGCTCTCGCCCCGCAAGCACCTGGTCTCCGCCAAGAGCAACGGGCGGCTCACAGTCTTCCCCGACGGCACGCTGGAGGTGCGCTACGCCCAGGTGCAGGACAACGGCACGTACCTGTGCATCGCGGCCAACGCGGGCGGCAACGACTCCATGCCTGCCCACCTGCATGTGCGCAGCTACTCGCCCGACTGGCCCCATCAGCCCAACAAGACCTTCGCCTTCATCTCCAACCAGCCAGGCGAGGGAGAGGCCAACAGCACGCGCGCCACCGTGCCTTTCCCCTTCGACATCAAGACGCTCATCATTGCCACCACCATGGGCTTCATCTCCTTCCTGGGCGTCGTGCTCTTCTGCCTGGTGCTGCTGTTCCTCTGGAGCCGGGGCAAGGGCAACACGAAGCACAACATCGAGATCGAGTACGTGCCCCGCAAGTCGGACGCCGGCCTCAGCTCCGCCGCTGACGCGCCCCGCAAGTTCAACATGAAGATGATCTGAGCACAGAACAGGGCTCCCTTTCCGGCCCCGCGCCCTCGCCCCCACCCCCCACCCCCGCTCTGCCCTTGGCTGCCCCACCGGCCCTCGCCACCTGCCCTCCCTCTACCAGGACCTCAGATGTGCCGCCCGGGGACCCTGCCGCACAGGGGCACACGCGGACAGACGAGTCGGAAGCTGACTGACCGACACACAGAAGTCAATAATTCAATCTAAAAAGTTACGAACTTCCTCTGTAACTTGGGTTTCAATGATGATGGATTTTTATGAAAACTTGAAATAATAAAAAGAGAAAAAAAAAAAACTATTTCCTTTAGCTAGTCGGAATGCAAAATTTTGACGTCCTGATTGCTCCAGGGCCCTCTTCCAACTCAGTTTCTTGTTTATCTCCTCCTCTTCCTCCTCCTCCTCCTTCTCCTCCTCCTCCTCCTTCTCTTCCTCTTCCTCCTTTCCTCCTCTTCCTCCTTTCTCTTCTCTTCCCCTGTGGGAGGGATCACTCAGGAAAACAGGAAAGGAGGTTCTGGACGCCCCCCACCCCACCCCACCCCCACCCTGCCAGGGTAGCCTTCAGGAACAGGCAGAGTGGTGGGTGTGGGCCCACCTCCCAGCTGGCTGTTTGTTGGGAGCAAGTGGAAGGGAGGGGACAGGGTTGCCAGTTGGGGGCAGGGATATCTGCCAAGCTGCCAGGCAACACTGCTGCCAGTGGTTGGGGGCCTGGTCTGTGTGGTCGAGACTCTGGACAGGGGCTAGGGTCCCTAGAGGACAGCATAGTCAGCAGAGTGAGCCAGGGGCCAGAGGCGGGGACAAGGCCTACCTTGTGGTCCTGGCTGTGCCGCTAACTTGCTGTGTGGTCATTGACCCTTTCTGGGCCTCAGTCTCCACATCTACAGATGGAAGCGTTACCCCTGCCCTGCCTACCTCACAGGGCTGTTGTGAGGAATTGATGAGATGATGTATGTGAAACACTTTGTAACCTGTAAAGCGCTGTGCACACATGTGGGTGACTGTTCTCATTATGGTCATTATTATCATGGTGGGGGCGGGCCTCCTGAAGGGATCTCCATGGGGTCAGGTTGGGGGCATGCCAGGGGAGGGGGGCCAAAGGCATGGGCTGGATGAATTGGGCTTTAGGCCCACCCTGAGGCCTGCAAGCTTCATGGCTTCACCCACCTCTGTTTGGGGGTCCCCCCAGGCAGAATACCCCTGCAGCTTTGGCCTGGACCCTTCCAGGGATTGGGAACACCAGTGCTCTCCAAGCCTTCTTTCCACAAGCTTTTATCTATGTTACTTCCCATTTAGGGTGCCCAGTCTTGGGGGCTGGGGGAAGCCATTCTGGGGCTACCCTTGGGACTATCCAGACCCAGGTCAGCACTCCAGCCTTGCCCCGTTGTCCACCGGGAAACACCCTGAACCTACTCTGGGCTGTGAAGGGTTCTGGATTGGGATCCACTCGCATATGAGCTGACCAGGAAGGTCAGAAGTGGCCCCCCTATTCACACCAAACCTAGAAGCTCCAAACTCAGCCCTGGAAAGCGATGCCCAGATGACAGAAGTGCAAAGAGCCCCTCAGGTCACCTTGTCACTTTCCCCAAATCCATGGGCCCTGGCTCAAGAAGCTCGGCCAGCAGTCTATGTGCTTACCCTCATCTCTGCTGGGCAAGGAAAGGCACCAGGGTCAGGGCAGTCTGGCTTCTCCCCTTGAACTCCAAGTGTCCTCTTTCTCCTCAGGGACTCCTTGGACCCCATGGTGGGCCCAGGGTGACCTGATGCCCATTGACTTCAGGCTAGGGGAGGACCCAGCAATGCAGGAACCCATGGGGTCAGACTTAGCTGAACTTGGAGAGGGAGCAATAGGAGAGTCACCCTCTGCAGTCAGAAACTTCCAAAGTGCAGCTCCTGTCAAGGCTCTCCCTGGGTCTCACTCTCCCACCCAAGCGGGCATGAACTAGGTAGCCACATGGCTGGCACCTTCTAGATCAAGCGTCTGGTTGCTGAGCAGTGTGGCATGGCATTGGCTCACTCATTCACTCATTCACTCGCTCACTGAATCTACAGATGTGCCTGAGAGCCCACTCTGCTCCTGGTTCCCAGCTACTGGCAGATGCAGTTTGTAGCCAGTGATTGGGTCAGCCTGTCTCACCCCTATCTTCCAAGCAGCACCCCTGGACTGTCTCTGGTTCTGGGGGAATCTCGTGTCCTCTGAACAGTGGCTTTATCCCTGGGAAGAAACAGGATCCTCCCCATTGGATCAAGAATGTGGTGGGGAAAAGGTGATGGTCTCTGGGGGGTGCAGCTGAGACATGATTATATGTCTCTGAGGTTCAAGGTCAGTCTGAGGGAGTTCCTGTTCTAAGGCTTACTAGCTCTTTGGGATTGTTACTAACCTCTCAGAATCTCAGTCTTCCCATCTGTAACACAAAGATGGTCCTACTACTCTCGGTCATTAGGAGGTTAAACAAGGGAGTGTAGGTACATTTATTGATTGGCAGCGTGCCTGGCGCTCAGGAAGCCCTCCACCAGTGGTGGTGATGACGATTGCCATCTGATACAGACGCAGAGACTGAAGACCAGACAGGATGGTAGCTTATGCCCAGGCCAACAGCTACTAAGTGACAGGACCAGGATCGGGAGTTCCCGACTCTCAGAGCCACAGACTGCTAAGCCTGGCTTGGGACTGCTCAGAGCCAGGCCTGTCAGGAGACCACATTGGGGAGCACAAGCAACAGGGAGAAGACTCCTTGGGCATGGGGGTGGTCTGTATGCAACAAGAGGCCAGTGGGATGTGAGGCTCAAGAACCCGACAGGCCTGCCCACCTCCGGAGGAGGCCAGAGCAGTCTCTCCGCTGCCCAGCCCCGACACCCTGGTTGGTGCCGCCCTCCCACAGGAGGCAGCCATGGTTGGTTCCTTATCTCGGGATGCCTGGGTCCTGGGGCTCCACAGGGTTCTTGTAAGAGCAGGGGGTTTATGGAGCCAGTTTATTCCTGGGAAGGAACTGGAACCCCTGAGGATACTCTGGGGCACACGAGTTGTTAGGTTGTTTGCAGATGGGGAGAGGGTCAGTGTGGGCGACACAAGTACCCAGGGTCAGGGAGCTGGTTTGGCTCAAGCAAAGGAACCTGGGGATGGCAGAGCCCGGCTGGGAGCTAGGTGGCCTAGGTCTCAGTGCTGTCCTTTCCTACCTGTGGGACCTTCATGTGTAGAAGAGGGTAATGAACTCAACTACTACGAGCCCTGCCAGATACGGGGGGCGTGGCATGGTCAGTCAGGCTGGAGAGGCCACTGTTGCCACGGCCTGACAGCCTGAGGGGAAGCGGGGGAGCAAGTACCGCCCCCATACACACACCCTGCCCTGACACACACATGCTGGGATCCCGAACCCAGGGGTGGTCTGGGGTGGGGCCAAAGCTCTCCTGGGCCACCCACATCCCACACAGCCCAGTGGCCCTGGTGTGCCGTAGACCCAGTGGGGTTGTGGAGCCTGCATGTCCTGCCGCCTCCAGCTCTGTAGAGAGCTGCTTATCCTTCAGCCTGGGTCCAAGCTACTGGGGAAAAGGCAAGATACTGAATCCTCAGAGAGTAGCCTGCTTTTCATGAGACCAAGATCAGAGATAGCCTCCAGTCCTGTTCTTCCATGAGACAGCATGCCTTACAGCATGCCTTAAAGAGAAAGGGCAATAAAACTGGGATCCTACCCTGGACATGCAAGTGGACCCAGCCAAAGATGGCACCCAGCAGGATGAGTATTAGAGGTAGCAGCACTCATCAGGATCCCTCCTGGCTTACCCCTCATAGTGAGAACCTGAGGCTCAGAAAGGGGAGGTGAACTGTCTAGAGTCACACAGCAGAGTGGTGATAGGGCATGGACTTTGGAGTCAGGCAGACCTCAGTTCAAATCCCACCTTAGGTGTGGCACCTGTTTGGTGTGCAGTAACAACCACCATTACAGCATGCCTTCATCATGGACAAGCAGGAGAGGGTGTTTGACCTCCGGAACTGCAGGGTAAGGGACTATATGGAGGATCCAAAGGGCACAGTGGGAATCCTACAGAGCTGGAGCTCTGATGAGCCTGGGGTAGCAACCAAGCCAGATCACGCCCTCTCTCTGGTCCTGGAAGGCCTCGGGGCTGTGGGGAGGCCAGGAGCCGATGGGCCCATCACTTCTGTCTGCCCGGAACAGAGAGACCACCCTGCCCTATGGTCCTAGAGGACAAAGCCACAACCTGTGTGTTTGGGGGCTGGAGGTCTCAGAGAACAAGGGAGAATGGGTGAGAGGAGATGTGCAGCCCTGGTTGGTGGTGGGAGTGCTGGGGACCTGGAGCCTTTGAGGGCCTGATGTCAGGGCTCATGAGGTACACCGAGTGGGGAGCACAGACCAGCTGGAATTAAGTGATTTATTGGAGCCCCCACAGAACCTGGTTCCAAGGCCTATCTCCCTTCCTGCATCTCTCCCCAATCTGGTGTCCTCTAATGACAGGACAGCCTGCACAGGGCTGAAAGCCACCCCCAGCTCCCATTCCAAAAGCCCAGTTCCAGCCTCCTTCACAGCCAGGCTTGCCAAAATCTCTGATCTCTTCATCTTATTCTCCAGAGGAAAAAAATCTGATTGACCACCTGCCAGCCAGTAGATATTGGCTGCCTCTAAGTTAGGTGCTTGTTCCCTTTGCCAATCAGCTGAAGCCAAGGAGCTCGAACTTATCCAAGCCAAGTTTGGGTAAAGATGGGGCTGAAAGTGCCAAGGGACTGTATCAGTTACCTATTGCTGCATGACAACTAACCCCAAACTTAGTGGTTTAAAGCAACAACCATTTATTTGTTCCCAGTTTTAAAACCTGGGCAGGGCTTGGTAAGAGCAGCTCATCTCTGCTCTGCATGGTGTCGACTCAGGAGACTGACTGGGGCTGAAAGACCCAGGAGGCTTCTGGCCACGCCCGCCACCTCAACTGGGAGGCTGGAAGGGCAGGAGGCCAGCTGGCTTCTCTGTCCACGTGGTCTCTCCAGCAGGCTAGGGGACTTTCTGGTAGCTCAGTGCTCCAAGATGGCCACATGGAAGCTACCAGTCCTCTTGAGGCCAGGAAGTCCCACAGCTTCATGTTCACTGCATTCTGTTGGTCAGGACAAGTCACACTACCACCCCCTCCACCACCCAACCCCTCCATTCAAGAGGACAGGGGACAGATCCCAGCTCCTGGTGGGAGGAGGTGCAAGTCACACAGGCAAAAGGGCATGCAGGATGTGAGGACCAAGGCAGCCACCCTCCCCAGGGACCCCTGCGGTGCCCCTTCCTGTCAGGAACCTCTCACTGTACACAGCCTCCACAGTTTACCCCAGGAAGGGACTTAGAAAGTGAGGGTGACTGGACTACAGATGGACCTACAGCTGGTAAGTAAAGAGCCAGGACTTGGCCCGCAGGCTGCTGCCCCTGGTAGTGTCCTTTCGAGCAAAGCAGGAGGCCGGGCTGGGGACAGCGTGACACAGCAATAATCATAGCTACTGCCTATCAGGGGCTCTGCCGGCACCAGGCCAGACACTGTCCCTGTGTGCTCTTATTTAATCCTACCGTGCAGAGGTTCTCATACACTCCCTTTCGGATGAGAACACCGAGGCTCAGGAAGTGATTGCCTGGGGCTCACCCCCAGGTAGCAGATGAAACCAGGACTCACACTCAGGTCACCAGTGCTTCAGGGCACAGAAAGCTCCGGACTGGTCCCCTCACTCGGAACCGTGCCAGACTCAGGCTTCTCCTCTGTGCAGTGGGTCTAGTCCCGTGCCTTCCTTCAGCCTCCTGCCTTTGTGGGGTGGAATGAGCTGGTGGTGGAGAGCACTGTGGCAGGGCTGGCTGAGTGCTTAGGTCGGGGCCCTGGGATTGGAGTGCAGTACACCACGTCCAGCTGTTCTGAGGGCCTGGCAATCTGGCACTGGGGCTTGCTGGGCAACTGGGGACTAGTGGACAGGGGTCTGACAACAGTGGCCACAGACCGCGGCCCTGGCTCTGACTGCCTGAGAAAGCTGACTGTGCAGCCTGTAAAGGGATTTACAGCTTCCCCATAAACCTGTTATGGCCCATCCTGCACCCCCAGCCCAGGCCCTGTCATCATGCCAGGTGACTGCTGGTGTCTGAGAAGGCGGGGCTGGGGTCTTTGGGGGACATGGAGACTGAGGGACACCCCAGGGTCTCAGCTCCAACCCCCCTCACCTCCCAGTTCCTTCACACGTCAGCCTTCAGGCCACCCTGTGCTCTGGATGTGACCCCAGCAAGGACCCTGTACCTCCCACCAGCCCCATTCCCATCCCTGTCTGGGCTGAGACACACCGCCATAAATTCTGGGGGTGGAGAAGCAGGGTGTCCCAGAGTGACAGGAGAAGGAACACGCTGGAGAAAGAGAATGCAGGAAGGAGAGAGGACCGGTGGACCCTTCCCATGACTTCCCCTCCCGGTTCCCAGCACGCAAAGCTCAGTGGTCAGTCTGGTTATCTCCCCATTTCAATGGTTATCTCCCCATTTCAATGATGAGAAACAAGAGTCTCAAGAGAGGCTGAGCCATTATGCAAGGCTGCACAGCTAAGTCGTGACACCTCAGAAAGAACAAAATGCACATTGTTTGCTCCCATTCCGCAGATGAGGAGACAGAGATTCAGAGTGGGGAACTGACAGACAGGTCCAAGATCGCAAAATGAGTGAGTCAGTCGTAGCCCCAGCTCTGTCTCAGCTGAACTGGGGTGTGGCGATAGGGAGGCAACCACTGTGGCATCCAGAAAACCTTTCCACAGGAAACGTTAAGTCAGGCTGGCCCAGGGGACACCCAACCCCAGTGGAGGAGCTCACTGGAGGCCCTGACTTTGCTCTCTGACTAGCAGACATTTACATAGCTCGTTAAAAAATATGGCATCGTAAAGAGGAGAGACACAAGCACAGTAAAGCTCTTCCCTCCACTGCCCGCCAGCTTCAGAGCCTCTTCCAGGACACTCCAAGGGCGCAGGGAGCAGGTTGGGTGGGAAGAGGGTTATGGCAGCACCCAGAGCTGGGGGGGAGGGGCAAAGCTTTCCAAGTGTCTTGCTCCTGGGCTCTGTCCAGCACCCAGTCCTGAGAGGTGGGGACATCCTTGTGTGACCTCGCACCAATCCCTGAACATTTCTGGGCTGACACTTCCCAAGGGCCTGAGAAAAGCTGGGCCAACTGGGCCTCTCCCCTCTCCTCCAGTGTCAGGCTGCACCCAGACCTCAGCGGTGCCCCCAGCTCACTTCCCTGACGCCACATCACTGCTGAAGTGAAGCAGAGTTGCAGTCTCGCCTGCCGGCAGATGACATTTACCGCCCAGCCCTGAACCTGGGCTCATCAGTCCCCCTCACCATGCTCGGTACTAACCACGCAGTCACCTGGAAGAGAGACGCATCTGCCTGTCCCAGCCCTGGTCCCCTCAGGCCACCTCTTTCCCATTCCCCCCAACCTTCCTCAGGTCCTAGTCTGTAGCTAGGACAGTGAAAACCCCCAGAGGCCCACTCCTCACACACAGCCTGGAGTTCGCCTTTCTGGAGTCTGCCTGTGTCCTTTTCAGGGAACCTGTCAATCTTCTACTACGTGGGGTGAGTCCCTGCCCCCTGCCTCACTTTCCCTCTCTGAACATCTGGGGTTGGACCACATTGACTCCTAGAGTTCAGCTAGGCAAGATGGTCCATGAGGAGTGGGGTGACATCCTGTGCCCCATGGTGAGCCAAGGGGAGCCACCAGCAGTGAAGGAGGACTGGTTGGTGGGAGGCCCTGCAGCCAGAGACGAGGAGCGAACTGCCTGACCATGGGCCTGGGGCCAGGAGAACAGCTGGTCCCTTTCTCCTGCAGGGAAACTGAAAGGCACAGGGATACTGCAAGGTTGATGGGCCCCTGCAGTTGCCCAGAGGCAGAAGGGGCTGCTGGAGGTGTGGTTACATGGGAGGACTGTTCTGTGGTGAGGCAAAGCTGGAGAGGCCAGGGTTCCCAGGTCCCAGCTGGGCCCTCCCGCTGGCCTCCAGCCCTCCCCCACGGAAAAGAGGTTTCCAAACCCACCATCAGAAGGTGGGCATGCACATGAGGGAATAACATCTGGTAAGCACCCATAGCTGTGGAGTCCATGTTTCACAGGCAGTGGAGGCTAAGGGAAGGTTGCCTTTCACATAGAGAGAGCAAATAGGGGAGATCGAAGGCAGGGGACAGCTTTTCAAGAGTCCCCAGGCCTGCAGATCTAGCTCCCTTGGCTTAGGATGAGGAAAATCTACTTTGAATCCCTGCCCTTGAAGTCTTGCCTGTGCCAGGGACAGAACTACCTCTCCTGTTGGTTCTTGCGCTCCTGTGGGAGGAAGGGAAGATGTGCATGTGTATGTGGGGGAAACTGAGGCAGGCATTCTTCAGAGCACCATCCAGGCACTGGGGAGTTATGGTGGGCACTTGAGCATAGGAGGGACACATCTCAGAGTATAAGGAGGAAAGATTTGAGGTGTGGGGGCATAGGAGGCAGAGGCAGAGTAGGCACACATGAGTAGGCACACCTCTGTTTACACACACACACACACCTACTCCAGTGGGCACACATGTGCCCACAGAGGAGCTCACATTTGTACAGCCTCACACAGATGCGCAGCAATGCATTATGTCCACGCACAAACCTTTTCACACACCCCCGCAAGCAAACACCATCCGTGGACACCCAGGTACCAGCTGTTCACGTGGGTACACCACACTCTCACCCATGCATGCAACTACAGCACAGACCCACAGAACAGCCCCCACCCCACCCCCACAGCACACAAAGGTAAGGACACCTGCATGCCCCAACCAAGCTCCCGTCATGTGGGTCCTCCCAGAGGTCCACGCCCGCCTCCCATCCTGCCGCCTCCCTTCGTCCTGGGTTCAAAGTGGGGCCAGGCAGGCCCTGTGAGCAGTGCTCACGCACCCTGCGTACACCCGTGAGCCCATGAGCACGCGCGCACACGTTGACAGCAGCCGGGAGCCTCGCTCCCGCCCCCGGAGCAGCAGCTGGCCAATGAGAGCGCACCAGGAGCTGTCTCCTAGGAGACCAGCCGAGCTGCCGGGCTACCGGCTGCGAGGGGTTGGTGGGGGCGTGGCCACAGGGACCTCCTCCTCCCTCCAGATCTTTGTGCTCCCTTGGGCCCACGTCCTTACCAGGTTAGAAGGCAGGGCTAGGTTGAGGGCAAGAGAGGTAAGGGTGCCTCAGAAGCATGCAGCTATTGAGCCCTAAATGGATCCCAGTGATGCTTCCCCTGGATGGGCCAGGGACAGGTGAGCATCCCAGCCAAAGGTGCTTTGTGTGGCTGACTCCATGGGGCCTGAGAGACCCTGGCTCAGACACGTTAGTTGAGTCTCTATGACCAGCTTGGTTTCCTCTCCCCAGAGGTTTCTGAAGAGTTTGCATTGGCCTTCTTTCTTTTCCTCAAATTCCAGAGGTCCTTCCCCTCCTGGTCTTCCCACATATTCTTCCCTCTGCTTCTGATGTGCCCCACTTTCCTCTCCCCCAACCATGCACACTCACACACACATGTTCACTTATTATTTCCTGGCAACCTTCAGTTCAGGGCGTAGGTCACTTTTCTAAATCGTCCTTTTTTCACCACCACGGCCCTTGCCCCCACAATTCTGAATAAATTCCCTGGTTTAGGGCCTGCCAGCTTGGGACCACATAAAGCCATACCTTGAGGGTTTGAATCACATAAAAGCGGAAAGCATGCCAAGCGGTGAGGCTGGTCAGAGGGGCCAAGTGTAGGGGTTTAAGAGCATGGGATGACTGGGACCTAACTCCTGGCTCTGCCATGGACCAGCTGTGTGAGTTTGGGCAAGTTGCCCATGTAACTTGTGAGGATTAAATTAGACCATGCTTGCAAAGTACTTGGAACAGTGTGTTGCCTGGAGCAAGTGATCAATAAATGTTTGCTTTTACTGTTACCGTTCTTATGGACTCCCGTTACATATAATGCCACCTTCCTGCACAGCTTCCAGTCCCCGGCTTTCATTCAGAACAATCATGGGGTCCTGGACCAGGGGACTCACAGGTGGTGAACAATGGAGGGTTTGTCCCTGATGCACAGCCAAACCCATTGCAACACCACCAGTACTGTCCAAGAGGTAGACTTGTCCTACCAGGGTGACAGCCAATAAAAATGGTCTTTTATTCTAGTGAATGAACCAGCTGATGTGGTTTTCCCTTTAGGAACATTAAAAGCTAGCACTATTTCTAACAGGCCCATGGTGAGGTTCTCAGCTTGTGGCCCCCCTTCTGCTCACCCTGGGAAAGGCCTCTGGTACTGAGCCATGGAGAGAGCCACCATCACCTGCTCCCACTGGAAGGGGAGGTTGTTCCCAGCCAGAGAGAGGGGTCTCGGCCACAGGGAGGGCCTTTGCTCAGGGCCTTCTTGCCAGTCTCATCCACGCTCAGTTTGCTGTTATACATTTCTCCAAGACCACGTATGCCTACAGCCATCCTGAAATCTTTGTCTTCTGGGTCAGGGCCTAGCCCAGCTCAGCTGTGACTCCCTGTCTGACCCTGGCCAATTGGCTTCCCCTTGCTGGGTTCCACTTACCCCGCCTATAAAATGTAGTAATAATTCTTGCTCTGGAGCACTGCCTCCCTTCCTGGCTCCCACATATTCATTGAGCACCTACTCTTACTGGGCACTAGGACAGGCAGGGGGGTTACGAGGAATGAGACTGGCAGAGTTCCTGCCCTCTTGGAGCTCAGAGTGTGGTGCGGTGCCAACCACTCAAATACTACATATTTAAAACGGTGGTCAGATGTTTTGAGAGCTCACATGGGGTGGCGTAGAGTGGGCCCTGCCATTCACCAAGTCTGTATCCTGTATAACAACAATGATGGTGACCATGAGAGTAACCACAGCTCTCTGCTTCTGAGCATGCCCAGCGGGCCGCTGGCTCTCAGCTCTCAGGGCCTGACAGAGTTCAGCTGTCTTCAGATGGTCAGTCCCCTCCTGTCATGCCCTGTCCCTGCTCTGGGGGACAGGCAAGCAGCAGCACCCACCTTCTGAGCACAATGGGATCTCCGCTCTGCCCTGCTCTGCACAGTTGGCTTCCGGGGAGATCCACTGGAAGTGATTTGCACCTGGCTCCTGTCTCTGCTCCACGTTAATTGGCCATGTGCTCCAGGGCACAGCTGCACTTCTCTGTAACACCCGGACACTCAGTCCCACCTTCCAGGGTCTTGGGGAAGCTTGCACACATTGCCCACAGAAAGCACTTGGCTTGTTGATGTGCCCAGTAGATGCCAGCTGCTGCCCTTTCCTGGGCCTCCAGGGCAAATCAATGGAGGTTGCAGGGGGTGGGGCTCTTAGGCTGGGATAAGCTTTAGCTTTTAGTGCTATCTGTACCCAAAATGATTTGACTGCAAGGAACAGAAGCCCATTCAAAGATGTTCTCTAACAAGGGGTTTCTGTAAGGATATAATCTCAGGGAAGCCTGTCACAGGAAGCCTCCTCTCGCTCAGCTCAGCTTCTGGCTTCACAGTGGCTCAGGTCATGTTTTCCTCTCTGGGGGGGGGGGGAGGGGCCTGAGGAGCACGGCTACCCTTAGGGGTACCTCTTAGGGGGCAGCCTCAGCTACCCGCTACAACTCGGCCTCAGAGTTCAATGCCAGATTCCCAAGAGAAACAGTGATGGGTGGGGATTAGGTCAGGTGTCCACACAGGCAGGGCCAGGTGGCCTCTCCCAGGCTGTGCAAGGGATATGGTCCCCAAGTAAGAATGTGAGTGGAGTAAAAATGGCAGCTTTCTCTAGACCAGTGTTTCTCTGCCCTGGCTCCACACTGGAGTCACCAGAAGAGCTTTAAAGAGTACTGCTACCTAACTCCCACTCCCAGGGATTCTGATTTCAACTGTCCTGGGTGCTGCCTGGGTAATGGGCGTTTCAGGAGTCCTCCAGGAGATTCTAATATGCAGCCAAGGCACAGGTCACCACTTTAAAGACTTCCTGGCAACTGAGCCCACCCTGCAGGTGTTATCCATCCCTCTAGTTCTGCCTTGTTTCAGGCCAGGTGAGAGCTTCACACTTCAAGGCCTAAATCAGTGATTCCCAAGCCAGCTCCAAGATGTGACAGTGTCCTGACCCTCAGGCCTGGTCCAGCCCTACTAAATCTGAATGTCTGGGGAGGAGCTTGCTGATTCTCATCACCAAGCCAGATGGGGACATTGGGCTAAATGATCACTTTACCCACTATCCATGCCCCTGACATGCAATCACGGAAGAAATCAGCCCAAGGGCATGTTGCAAAGGGGAAAGGAGAAACAGGCTTTCGGCCCAGCACCACACAGCTGTCATTAGTAGAAGCCAAGTGGTCCCTTCTGGAGAGAAGTAGGTGATGGAAATAGGCTTGACACCCCCGGTCTCCATGCTCAAAGAACAAAGTGGACATCGATTGTTCTGTCTGCTTTGTGTGAGGTGCTGCCTCCTGCCAACAATGTGGCATGATAGGGGTGCTGTCTTATTATGGAAGCCATAATAAGGGCTGGACCTGGCCTGCTCTAGGATGAGGGCACCTGACCCAAGCTGGGCCAGTCCATGCCCACATTTCCTCACAGCTGTAAGTGAATAAGAATAACACCTGCCCAAGTGCAGCTAATCAGAACCGTTACCTAGAATGTTTGAACTTGAAACCAGAGAAGACCAAAATCAGCTTTTCTCTGGAGTTTGGTCTGGGAAAGGCCTGCTTAGGAGCTCTCAGGAGCCTTGTTTCCAGTTCACAAAGAACACAGGAAGAGACAGAGGAGAGCTGTGGGGACTGTCCCTGCTTCTGCTTTTCTCTGTGATCCTTGAGCCTGGCTTTCAGTTCCCCAGGTCTGGGTCCCAACAACCATCGGCACATCATAATTAGCAGCTTTGCCACCAAATACCATGGGCCACTGACTCCTCCTTCACTCCTTCCCAGCAAATTCTACATTTTATCTCGGGGTCTGTTTCTTGTCATTTCAGTCTGAGGGTAGGTCTCTGTCTTAGGGCCAGTTTCAGTGGATTTTTGCCCTTTTCAAAAAAAGTGCCCTTTGAATGGAAGGTTACAGAGACATGTGAAGAAACCGAATTGCAAAATGAACTGCCAGGCTCCCCTGTGCCACACTGCAAACCATCCGTGTGTGTCTGTCTCTTCCAGGAGCTGGAATGTCGCCCGCCATTACTCCCCTCTGTGTATCTGCTCCATTCTCCTGTCTCTGCAGCCAAGCTTCTTTCTCATGTGCACTTAGTTGAACTTGACCAGCCCAAGATGGCAACCCCTGCCCAGGCCCTGCACAACCTTGAACCTCAGTTCCCTGCACCTAACCTAAGCTCTGTGCCCTGACTCAAATTCCCCTGAGACACACTGACTGGCAGACCAGGTGTCCTCAACCTGGCCCAGTCAGCTGGGACGAAAGGACCTACTCTGTTCACCAGATCCTGGATAACGTCACTGGAACTCGGGAACAGGAAGGAGATAACTTTTGGCTAAAGTCAAACGAAGCTGCACTTCCCCCATGAGGGCTCGCTCCTCAGCTAGTCAAGGAGAGAGCATGGGAGCCTTAACTAGGGTGTTGACTGATTCCACTAGCAGGGCTCACTAGCTGATGAGGAAGGACACGTGGGGGCCCTCTCCCTCACCCCCAGAAGCAGCAGCTGCAGGCCTGCTTTGCATCCTGTACAGATATTTCCAGTAAATAAACATTGACGCTTTTGATATCATGTTAATTTCACAGGCGGCTGCTCTGCTGACAGTTTCCACACTCTGCCAGTGCCTCTTGTCAGTTTTATACTCACAGGCCTCCTGACTGCAGACATAAAAACAAATGGCTCAGAAGCCCAGGTGAAGTGACAAGGAACAGCATGGATGCCTGGGCTGAGGAGAAGCAGCCCTGTCCATGGTCCTAAAGTCAACCAGGGCAAGGACCAGCCTTGGGGCTTAGCATCCACTGGCGTAATCACCAAGTCTCTCTACCTTTCTAGGCTATGTTTTTCATGTTTGTGAAATGAACTTAATACTCAACACTGCTTCTTGGGGGACCTACATTGAGAGTCTGGGGCAACCCAGGAAAATCTGGTCCAAGTGATGGCTATTGCCTGACTTTGACCTTCAGCAAAGCCCAGCACAGCCCCTACAGGCATTTAAGCAGAGACTCATGCCCATTGCGCAGATGGGGAAGCTGAGGCTTACTGCAGGGCCATGATGTGCTCAGTGTCACAGTGGGAGACAGGAGCAGAACCAAGGCAGGACCTAGGGTTTTGGCTCTGGCTGCTTTGACAATGGTCAGCCAGTAAGCTAGGGGCCAGATACCAGCGCCTTGTCCCAAGCCCAGCCCTTTGGAGCTTTTAGGCTTCTTCCTGATATGCATAGTCATGAGATCTCATGATATGCATGATCATTCCTCTCACCAGCTGAGTCCGCACTTTCCAGCTAGGGTCCTCCTATGCTCTAAGACCCTCCCTGTCAGCCCGTGTTCCTAGGCCTCTTCTGGGCAACACACCAATAGCCCCACCTTACCCCTCACCAGCCCACATGGGAGTTCCGTCTGGGTGCCGAGCTGACTCCTTCTTCCTCTGGCTGCTGCTGTTGCTGCTTCTGTGGCCTTCCTCCAGGTGGAAAGGAGCACTCACATCAGCTGGGCTGGTCCTGCCACCCTCCCCCCAGCACTGCATTCCCAAGGCCTAAGTTGGACCCCAGAGGGTCCAGGATGAGGCTAGGTCACCAGTGACTGCAGCGATGGCTCACCTTGTCTGCCATCTACTCCATGACTGAAGGCTTCACTAGCTAGGAAGGACATCTGGAAGTCTCTTGAAGCCCATGGGTGGTGACCAGGGACAGAGAGACTCAAATGGCCATCCTCTCTGGGGACGAGGCCCTGGAGCACCCACATGGCAGCTCACAGCCACACACTCCCTGCTTCTCCTCAGTAAAGACTCGCTAATGGAGTAAAATGAATCAGAGCCATCTGCACTGTCATCAGAGGCAGGCAGAGGGGGCACCTGCCCTCCAGGCATAACCCTAAGTGTGGGGGACTTGAGCAAGGCCTTCACATCTCTGAACCCAGAGCCCTCATCTATAAAATGCCCTTCCTCTCACGTGACTTCCATCGCCTGCAGACCAGGGTGCCCAAGCTCCTGAGGCAGTATTTAAAGCCACCTGACCCAGCTCATTCTGTGTCTCTAGTCTCCCCCGCCACCACTGTCCCCACACACATACAGGTTCCCAGACTCTCACACATAGCAGGACACCCTGTTCCCTCACACCCCAAGCACCAGCCCATCTCCAGGCTTTGCACATGCTATCGCTCTGACTAGAAATCTAACCTTGTTTTCTCCCTCATCCTGCCCGACTACTAAACTTCTGAGCAGACTTCAAAACTGAGCAGATTTCAAAACCCAGTGCCAATGTTACCTCCTCCAGGAAGGTTCCCTGTCCACCCTCCACCCAGGCTGGGTGCGGTGGTCTCTCTCTCTGGGGCTACCTAGGGGAACCACTCATAAAGGAGGTTATGTTTTGGACAAATTAAAAGAAGCCCCGTGGGCTGGCCGAGTGGCGCTGTGGTTAAGCACTGGCTTGGGAAGCCAGCAGCCCCGGTTCGGGTCCCACATATGAGGGCCAGTGACACTGCCCTCAAAAAACAAACAAACAAAACAAACAAAAAAACAAAAAAATAAATAAAAATAAATAAAAGAAGCCCCACTTTCCCCATGAGAAATTGCCAAGGAGGGCTTGTTCCTCAGCAAGTCCAGAACAGAACAGAGGGCTGGCTCAGGGGTCTGGGGCCCCCTGTCATCAGCAGTGCAGCTGTCTATTTAGGTGTTTGTCTCCGCCAGGATGTGGCACACAGCAACTGCTTTCCCTGCTGGGTTTCCAGACCAGGCAGTGAGGGGGATTTCCAGCTGGCCTCCCTCCACTCCCTGCTCAGCACCTTCAGAATCACAACTTTTATAGATTTTCCCCTCCTTTACAACCCATGTAACAAATAAATAAAGGAAGGATGGATGCAGGGAGGGAGGGAGGGCTTGAAAGCTTTGTCTCTTGCTGCCACATCCTAGGAACTCTGAGCCAGGACCAAGGTAGTGGTGACGACCAGGGGGACAGAGGGAGGAAGGGAAGTTTCAGACTGGAGAATGGCTCTCACACTGGTACTCAGCGACCCCCCATCCCCCTGGCTCCAGGATGTGCTGCCTGGGGCTTCTCCAGGCCTGAGACTTTCTTTACCACACCACACAAGTAAGGGATCTCTGGATCTCTCCCTTCTCTGGCCCCCGGTGGGGTGATTGTCTTCTAAAGCTAACCAATTATAACTGCCCTTTATTGAGGGTCTCTGTATGCCACGCACTCTGCTCAACCACTGCTCATATCCTCACAGTGACCCTTACCCTAACCAGTCTACAGAGGGGGAAACTGAGGCCCAGAAAGACGAAGTGTTCCCCCGCTAGGAGGTGGGTCTGATTTCAAAGTCTGCAAATTCCATGAAAACATGCTGCCTTCCATATGAACAAGCCCACTCCTCTGGGTTTCTCTGAATTAAGGGGTGAATTCTGTCCACCATTCCTGCTCCCAAGGCTCTTGGCAGCAGGAATGGACAGTGGTGGCTTTGACCTCTAAAAGGGTGAGAGGAGGCAGCACACTGCCTGAGTGTGTCATTCCTGTCCCTGTCTCCAACCATGGGCCCCATGTTTAGCTGTGTAGTGAGGTATATGGGGAAAGGTACATCTCTTCTCTTGCTGACAGCCAGGCCAGCTTGGGGACAGCATCTAAGGTAGGAACCAAAAGCAGCCACATAGGGATTGGCAATGCAATCATTCATTCATTCATTTATTTATTCATCGAATGCATATCGAATACCTACTGTGTGCCTGGCAATGCTCCTACTGTTGTAGGCATTGGGGACACAGTGGAAAACGAAACTGACAGAAGTCCCTACCTTTGTCAATCCTATAGTATAGCGCGAACACTTTCTGTGAAGGGCTAGAAGCATTTGATGCTTTGTGGGCCACATACAGCCTCTGTTGCATATTTGTCTTTGTTTTCTTACAACCCTTTAAGAACGTGACAACAATTTTTAGTTCATGAGCTGCACAAAACAGGCTACTGACTGAATCTGGCCCACGACCCAAGGTTTGCCATCCCCAGATCTAGTGCATCACCACTGTCCAATGGAAAAACAATGCGAGTCACATGAGTAATTTATAATTTTTAGTATCCACATTAAAAAAAGTAAATTGAGACAGGTGAAATTAATTTTAATAATATACTTTATTGAAGCCAATACATCTGTAATATTATTGCTTCAACATATAACCAATATTTTTAAATTAATGAGATATTTTACACTCTTTTCATACTAAGTCTTCAAATTCTGGTGTGTGTTTTATACTTAGAGCGTACCTCAGTTCACACCAGCCCCATGTGGCTAGTGGCCACACTGGACAGCACAAATCTAGTGAGAGAGACACAATAAACAAGGTAAAAGTAAAATATGCCAAATATTTGAAAGTGATAGTATGATGGAGGGAAATACAGCAGGGAAGGGGCACAGAGCATGTGGTTAGGAGCTCCTCGGCTCTCGGGCAGCTGCTGGCTCTGGGATTTTCACTCAGGCCGAGGATCTGGTCATTCCCAGAGAGGCTTGTATGTCTCTGTCCTTTACCGTGTTAGGAAAATCTTCAGTCATTATTTCTTCACATAGGTTTTTAATTTCTTGCTCTCTCTCTTCTCCTTCTGGTACCCCTATGATGCAAATGTTGGTATACTTAGTGTTGTCCCAGAGGTCCCTTAAACTTTCATCATTTTTTAATTAATTAATTTTTTTTTTTTGCTGTTCTGATTGGGTGCTTTCTGCTACCTTATGTTACAAATTCCTGATTCGAACCTTTGCTTCATCTAATTTACAGTTGATTCCCTCTAATGCATTCTTTTTTTATTTGAGGGCAGTGTCACCGGCCCTCATATGTGGGACCCAAACCGGGGCCGCTGGCTTCCCAAGCCAGCGCTTAACCACCATGCCACTCGGCTGGCCCCCTCTAATGCATTCTTTATTTCAGTTATTGTAGTCTTTATTTATGACTTGTTCCTTTTTATGGTTTCTACCTTTTTGTCTAAATTCTCACTGAATTCATCGATTCTTACTCTATGTTCATTGAGTATCCTTATATCCAGTGTTTGGAACTCTGTATCTGGTAGATTGCTTGCCTCCATTTTTGTTTAGTTCTTTTTCTGGGGTTTTGTCCTGTTCTTTCATTTGAGACATGTTTCTTTGTCTCCTGATTCTGGCTGCCTCCCTGTGTGTTTCTATGTATTAGGTAGATCTTCTATGTCTCCCAGTCTTGGTAGGGTGGTTTTATGTAGTAGGTGTCCTGTGGGGCCCAGTGGCACAGTCTCCCTAATCACCTGAGCTGGGTGCTCCAAGTGTGTCCCTTGTGTGGATTGTGTGTGCCCTCCTGTTGTAGTTGAGCCTTGATTGCTGTTGGCACATCAGTTGAAGGGATTCACCCTCAGGCTGACTGGATGTGATTACAGTATAGGAGCTGTTGTGCAGGTGCTGACCCCACAGAGTGGGATTCGCTATATCAGGACTCTGGTGCCTCCTGAGTCCACCTTTCGGGTGAGTCATTTGTGGAGCTAATTGGGTGGCACTCTGGTATGGTCTGAAGCTGGCCATTGGGTGTGTTGGTTCTGGGACTTCTTGGGAGGGTCTGTGGTGCAGGCTAAAGTCAGCCACTGCCTGTGATCAGGGGGGACAACTTGGTAGGAGCTACAAAGTGACCTGCCATTAGCTGCCTGTGCTGGGCTTGGAGGCACCTGGGAGAGGCTATGCTGTGAACCGAGACTGACTGTCACTACTGCTGGGCTCAGGGCCACTTAGCAAAAGGTACAGAGCACTTCAAGGCCTATCATTACTTGTTTGGGGTTGGTGGAGCTTTGAGGGATTTTAAGAAAGTATATAGCATGGGCTGAGGTCGGCAGCTTGTGAGGAACAGATGCTGAAAGAGGTTCAGGCTGGTATGTGGGTTGGGTGGGGCTGGTTCTCAGGAAATCACCAGGATGGGGCCCTGAGTGATATTTTTAAAAAGAAAATATTTTCATGTTAAAATTCTTAAGTGGCTTCCCACTGTTCTTAAGGTGAAGTCCAGAGTCCTTACCATGGTTTGCTTTGATATATGCAGGATGTTTTTTAAGGCAAATAACAAAATATCAAATTATTATTGGCTTAAGCCATAAAGAAATGTACTGGCTCATAAAACATGGAGTCTAGAAATGGGCCTCCTCCCACTCTCATTGGCCAGAATTGGGTTACATGCTCACCCCTGAGCCAATCACTCACTAGAATGACAACTCCATTTTCTGAGCTGATGTCAATTCCCCAAACTGCTTTGCTTTTTTGAAGGGTGGGGTGGATGTTGTAATGCCCCACTGTCTACCACAGGCCTCTTGTGATGGACCCAGCTCGTCCCTACATACCCTGCCTTACTCTCATGATCCAACCTCCTCTGACCCACCAAAGTGCCCCCTTTGCCTCTGAGACTTCACACATGCTGTTCCTTCTCCTTGGAACATGTTTGCCATTCTCTGCCTCTGTCCCCAGCTTTGCCTGGCTACTTCCATTTGTCCTCTAAGTTCAGGCCATATGCTATCTCTATAGGGAGACTAAATCTGGTCCCCCAAATTAGGTTGAGGACTCCGTGAAGAATGACAGAACCCACAACAGACTCACTTCCCAGTGTCTAGCATGGAACCTGCACAATAAAAACGTATTGAATAGGACTGTCTTCAGGCACTTCTCAATGTGGAGTTGTGGTGAGTCTGGCAGATGGAGTAGGTCCCCGTACCATTCAGGGACCTTTCAGAGAGTGGTGCCCTGTGTAGGGAGAGGCTAGGTCAGGAGACCCAGGTTCAAGTGCCAGATCTGCCTCTGACCTTGGGTGTGACCTTGAGCAAGTCATGGGACTTCTGGGCCAGACCAGGGTTTGGGGGTGGCAGGTAGATGGGAGTGTAAGCAGTTAGGGCAGGGATGTGAGCCCAAACCTGTGTGTTCAAGGGCCCCCTGCTGCCCTTGTGTTCAAGGCAGGGTCTGTGATGGCTGCAGAGCTCATGTAGGGCCTGGCCTCCTCAGTGGGGAGAGCTCTCAGCCTCTAATGAGTGGGAAGCAGGAAAAAAAGCAGGATTGAAATTCCATGAGATGCTCACAGAGCCTGCTCCCTGGAGCCCTCATGCTTTTGTTCCATTAATCAATATGTAATTACACTGAAACCTCAGCTTAAGAATTTCCAGCATCACTGAGGCCAGGCTTTCCAAGAGGCTGGCAGAGGCGAGGTTCCTGGGTCCTGTATCTATTAGCCTCTCGTCAGCCTGGCCCACCCCACCTGGCCTCAAGGTCACCTTCCCCAGCCAGCGAGTCCAGAGGGCAACTCCTGTCTTCCACACAGCTTCCTGAGGGGAGGAGGAGGCATCTGCGAGGTAAGAGGATCAGGAACCTGCTCACTGGACCCCAACACCACCCTGGGCCACCCTCCCGTGATGAGGAAACTGGGAAGAGTGAGGTCATGGCAGAGCCTGCCCCATCCCCCCTCCTCCTTCTCCCTCCTCTGAAATGGCCCAGAGCTGGGCACTGACACCACTGGCTGCTGGGTGCTGAGTGCTTACTATGTGCATGTGCTATTCTGACTCCTTTACACACAGTAACCCACTTAATCCTCAAAACAACCTCAAGAGAAATATAAATACTACTTCCAGATGAGGAAACTGAGGCACAGAGCACCCAGTATCACCAGCTAGTTGATGGTGGAACTAGGATTTGAACCTGGCAGTGCTTGCTCCAGACCCCTTGCTACTAAGGGCTGCCTCAGAGGGCACAGACTCCAGGACCCCATTACCAGGAGCTGCCAGAGCCCTGAGCCCCATCTTGGGCAGACCCCATACCTGCCCCACAACAGTCCTCACAAACCCAGAACCCACTCTCAACAGGAGGCTGGGACTCCTGCTGGGCCTCACACGACCAACACCTCAAGTCCCTGTCTTCCTGGGCAGACAGCACTACTGGGGGCATCAGAAACCCCACCCTTACACCAGCTGGCCAGCAGAAATGCAGGGCACACATGGAATTTAAAGTTTCTAGTAACAACATTAAAAAGAAACAGGTAAAATGAATTAAAAATATATTTAACCCAATATATCTGAAATATTATCATTTCAACATGTAACCAGTATTAAAAATTATTGAACTATTTTTCATTCTTTTATTGTTCTAAGTCTCTGGAATCCAGTGTGTAGTTCCCACCTACAGTACCTCTCAGTTCAGGCTAGCCACATCTCAAGAGCTCAGTGGCCACATGTGGCTGGTGGCTCCCATTTTGGACAATACAGCCCTGGATAGTCATACTCTGTGTTCAGTTAAACTGCTACAAGAAAGGAGAAGATGGGATTCCTGCCCTGAGGACACTCTGAACTCATGCAGGCAGGGGACCCCTTGGGAGGAAAACCTCAAGGAGGAATGTAAGGTAACAAGTGCATTCCCCACCTTAGGGGTTATCTGGGAAGTGGGGGAGAGGAGCCAGACTCTGGGAAATTAGACCTGTGGGTCCAGGCAGCTAAGGGGAGTGAGGTAGCATTACCAGACAAGAGAGTCCAGACACGGCCCCAAACCCATCCTTTGCTCTCTCTCCTCTCCCCGATCCTTAGCAGCTGCCACTCTGAGACTTGGGGGTCTGCAGGGGATGGAAAAGAGAGCCAAACAAGAGGCAGCCCTGTCTCCCCAGAGCGGTTGATATCCTCAGCGCAGGTGAGCAGAAAGTAGATGGCCCCCAGAAAAAGGCCCACCTCACTTCCTGCCCCTTCCTCCTCGGTAGGTGGAGCTGGTCCTCATTCCTGTGGCAGGCATACTGCTGCCATCATCTCCCTTAGAAAGATGGACTCTACAGCTGATTCTCCAGCAGCAGAATGACACTGTCCCTTGAGAAAACAGAGGCCATGTTGTCCAAACAAATCAGTGGTTGGCCTTCAGAATTTTGGAAACCCAAAGCCACACCACAAACACCTTGTGGTGACTCCCCATGCCCTGACTCTGGCCCAGGAAGTGTGGTTCCCTAGACACGTACCACCAGCAAGATGAGGACTCTGGGACCTCAAGTGTTGGGAAGCTTTCCACCTTGGATTCTTGGAATTTGTTCTTGGAATCTTTCACTCCTTCAGATCATCATCACATCTTAGTTGCAAAGATGCTCGGAACTGAAGAGTAAAACATCAGTCCCTTAGAAGTGTCTCATCTGAAGAGCTTTTGACAGAGTTGGACTAAGGAGCTGCCTGGCCTCCCTGTCCCCAGACTGTCCCTGCTGTGGGCAGAACTTTGTTGAATTGACTTGCCCTGACCCAGGGCCATCCCAGGATTTTCCACCCAGATGGCCACAGTTGGGACCTATTTCCTTTGCATGACCATGACATACTTTTGTGGATGTCTAAACCCTTGACCTTGGTGACCTGAAATGTTCTGGTAAAACTTTGCTGCTGTTCATATCTCAGCTGCAAATGTCCTTCCTGGGCTTGATATGTTGTCTCCCCTCCCCTACCCCACAACCCCACTGCTCATGCTGTTGGCCTTTGGTCTTTAATCCTGGTATGATCCAATTCCTCAAAGCAGGAAGGCTCCTGGGAATTCTCCTTGCCTTCCCTGGTATCAGGCAAGGCTGTTCCAGAAATTTCACATCCTGTCTCCCAGCTTCCCAGGGGGAGAGGGCTGGAGAGCAGTGAGGTCCTGCAGTCAATCCCCATAAGAAACTGGCAACTGGGCAGCCGGGTGGCCCATTTGGTTAGAGGGCAAGCTCTGAGCAACAGGGTTGCAGGTTCGATTCCTACATGAGCCAGTGAGCTGCGTCTTCTGCAACTAGATTGAAGACAACGACTTCTGTTGAGATTCTGCTGAGCTGCCGGTTAACAACAAGGTTGCTGGTTCTATTCCTACATGGGATGGTGGGTTGCACCCCCTGCAGCTAGAATGAAAACAACCGCTCAACTCGACTGAGATATGCCTTCCACAACTATATTGGAATGACTACTTGACTTGGAGCTAATGGGTCCTAGAAAAACACACTGTTCCCCTTCCCCAATAAAATCTTAAAAAAAAAGAACAAACGAAAAAGAAAAAAGAAACTGGCAACTCCATGCGCCCAGCCCTCTTCAAGGGGAACGGGCACAACTGGCAGGACAACCTCTCTGACCCTCTCTTCCCCACCCAGACTCCTAGGTCAAATTCTGGGTCCATGAAGGAACACTGCTCTCCTCCCATCCTATCTGAAAAATCTGGATAGGAAGGCCTCTGGGTAGCTGAGAGGCCTGAACCCCTGAGTAATGGGTGGTGAGGACCTCATGAGGCATCAAGGGAGGGTCTGGGGATGCTGGGGATGCTGGGCAGGGAAGAGTCTAGATGAGGGAACGAAGTGGGCAAGGCCAGCTCAGCCAATCCTGGGATTTCTGAGCTGGCACATCTGTCTGATACCCACTCTTCACACCCCTGATTCATGTGGTAAGCTGATGGCAGAGCCACGGCTAGAATGTCTTGGCTGGAGGCATAGGTACGGGGAAGGGGAACCCATACAGCTGGATAGGAGCCAAAGGGGTGCACCTGGGCAGGAGGCTGGGTGGCCTAAGTGTCAAGTAAAGGCAGGTATCCTCCATGTTCCTGGCCCTTCCTGGATGTGGACACCGGTGAGACTGGTCAGGGGATCCAGGGCCAGAGCCTGAACACCATGCTGGGACCCTGACCATCAGGGAAGGGGCTGGGCCCAGGGACGACAACTAGGACAGCAAGGGAAGGCAGGTGGCAGCAGTCTGGCCAGGCCACATGGTTCTTCCCTAGCCAAAATTCCAGTGGAGATGCCAAAATGGCCTTGGAATCCTGGAAGAGTCTTTCAAAAAGTGTGATACTTGTGAAAGCACCAGAATCTTGCTTGAAGCGTAAGAAAGTACTCAGCACACTCATTCTGAATCATAATCTTTCGGCCATAGGGACCCAACATAAGAGTATGAGCAGGAGAATGGCCAGAATGGGCGCCAAGCTGTGACAATGACTCTGCTCAAATGACCACCCCAGGCTAAGCTGCCCTGGCCTGGACCATACTTGTTCTGGGCAGGGCAAGAAGACCCCAGCCAGCCTCAAGGCTGAGAAGGTGGCTGTCCAGACCCAGCTTTTTTGACTGAAGCCACAAGGCAGCTACGTGGGGTCCGAAACCAACCTCTTTCCTGGGGACATCCCCACAGGCCACTCCAGTCCTTGTCTACCTCTTTTCTAGTTTGTGCCAACCTGTAAGGATGACCTATGGGCCACATGCGGAGAAAAGGCAAGTTGAGCTTAAAGAGAAGTCTAAGAAAATGTGACGGGAGGCTGGCCCAGGGCTGTGACCATCACAGTGGTTAAAATCTTCCCCAGCCTCCTCCCTCAGATCCCTAGAGCCTCACACCAAAGCCTTGACCCCCATTCTCAGGATTCTTCCTTAGAGGAGGTGGCTACTGTCCCTCTGTTGCAAAAGGCTAGCAGGAGGACTCGGTCCCTGCTTCCTGACTCAGCCCTGCCCTGCATGGCACCCCGTCTCCCAGCTCTTAACCCACAGCCTCCACACTACCTTCGCTCACCAGAGCAGGATGAAATAGGTCGAGAGAACCACAGGGCCTTAGCACGTCAGTCTGGGGAGGTGTGGGTAGTACACAGCTGAAAACCAGCTCTCCCCTTAGCTCAGAGTTTCCCAATCTGCAATCATTCAGGTGCCACCCCACAACTTTTGTTGAACCTTTATACTATCTGTATTATTCTCCTAATATTCTTTAAGCCAACTTACTTTTTTACTTAGAAAAGTTTATTTTAGAAAAAACCTTTCTATTAGTAACTTAAGAGAAAATTCAGTCTCAATTTTCACAAATAAAAAGTAAGTGTAAAACCAAATACAATGAAAACAATAAAAACAAAACCACGTTCTAAAATATTAACTAGATACAGAAGCCAGGAGTCCTTGAGTCTGAGGCCTGTTACTTGGGGTTTAACGAGACGAGGTTTGTAAGAGTTAGAGGTGCTAAAGTCATACCAGCACCAACCGGAGACTTCTCAATGTTTCCAGAAACCTTTTGACACTAATTGAAAGTAGAATAACTCTTTTTTTAAAAAAGATTTTATTGGGGAATTGTGGGAGGGGAACAGTGTTGGGGAATCGGGGAAGGGGATCAGACAAGTTGCTGTCCTTTTGTTCTTTGGTCTAGTTGTGGAGGACGTTGCTTCAGTGGCCCATGTTGGTATCATCATTGCGTTCATCTCGAGTGAGGCGGATCGGTCGCTGGTCTTTGGACAGCCACTCACAGTGGCCCTTGGCAACTCACACCGGCTGCAGCCACTCACGCTGGCTGCCGGCCACTCACTGTGGCCTATGGCAGCCCACTGCAGCAGGGGCTGCAGCTATGCTGTCCCAGGGACTCACAGCAGCCCAGCTCCAGGTGGAACTGTTGTTCACCATCTTAGCTGTAGAGGGTGGTGTCACTGGCCCTCATATGTGGGATCCCAACCAGGGCCACTGGCGTCCCAAGCCCGCTCTTAACCAACTGCGCCACTCGGCTGGCCCGAAAGTAGAATAACTCTTAACTAGTGACCCCTTAATGACATGATGGCATGTCCATTAGAGACATAAAATCATGTCCCTATCAGCAGTCTTCACTGGTGCATCCATGTTAGTTCATGTGGTCCAGACCACTGTCAGCCCTTACTGACAAGACAGCTTTGGGCTGCCTGTTTCTACCCAGCCGCGTGTCCACAGCAGCCAGACTGACTTGTGAAAACTCTGTTCCAAGAGTTTGCGTGGCTCCCCGCTCACTCAGAGTATACGGCAGCCCTGGCCATGACTGCAAGCCTCATCGCTCCTCTAACTCCTTCTGCCGGTCTCCCCTCCACCCGGCTGCACCACCACGCAAGAGCATGTTCCCTCGGCCTGGTTAGTTTTTCCCAGGGCCTACACGGCCTCCCTCACCGCTTCCCTCCCCTCTTCCGGGTCCTACTCAAACGGCCAACTCCGCAGGGCAGCCGTCCCTGGCCACCGCAACATTGCAGGCTCACCGCCACCACTGCTGACACTTGCCTCAATTATTTTGTTCCTTAGTATTTATCAGTATCTAACAGACCATGTAGTTTACTTGTTTATCTAATTTATTGACTGTGTCCCCACGAAATCCCAGACTGCCAGGGATTTTCGTCTGTTTTGTTCACTGTTGTATCCTCAGTTCCTAGAAAGTGCTAAGTTTTTGTTGAATGAAACAAGGACTCTCATCTCTTCATCAGCCATGGAAAGCAAATGTCACCATCGTTCTGCCCATTTGCAGATGAGAAAATAAGGCCAAGGTCACAAGCCAACAAGTAACAGAGTCAGGATTTGAAGACATACTTCAAACCTGGTGCTCTTCCCAGGCTCCTAGTGTTATACTTAGAGTACCTTGGGCCCCTACTCAGAGTCACCAGACTTAAAAGTGGGCTAGGCCTGGAAGGGGGACTTGAGCCTCCAGTTGTACATCTGAAAGAAATCACAGACTGAGTGTGCAGCCACCTCTGCCTCCCCGGGCAGGGGACCGGTCTCCTTGCCTTCTTGGTGCACTCCACCCCACCCCCACCTCAGCTCTCTCTCCCCGCCTGCAGGCCTGGCTCCATCTCCTCACGGTCCCAGCCCTTGGAGGGGAATGGCCCAGACAGACCCCAAGACCATCTTGTCACAGAGCTAGAAGTCTTCCTTGTGGCAGAAAGGCCTCTTCACTGAAATTGTGAAGGAGAGTGGTATCAGTGCCCCAGTAATCCTTGTTTCACATCTTCTCACTGCAGCCTGCAGGGAGCAGTGTCCTTGGGCTGGTGATGGGAAGCTGTTCCCTCCCATCTCAGCCTGATTCTCCTGGGAGGGTCCAAGCCCTCGTCCTGCATCCCCAGAGCATGGCCAGCAGCCTCATTCACTCGAGGAGCCAGTCCTGAGCACCTCCTGGGTGCCACACTTGTGCTAAACCCCAGCTCCCACCCGGGACTCACAGCCTAGTGGGGAACAGAGAAGGGAACAGGCAGCCTGGTGAGTGCTCTGATGTGAGAGCCGGAGGAGCCCCGCTCAGGCTGCAGACTGGTCCTGAGGGAAATGTGGAGCCCTGCGGGAAGCAATGAGATCAGAACACAAGCTTTGCTTTTGTGGGACAAAAAATGTTCCCTCTCCCCCAGGATCCAGCCCTAACTGGAACTCATGCATGATTATCTCAGGCTGGGTTCCCCCAGAAGCAGACACTGAGACAAAGCTCTGAGCGTGAGATGGGGAAGGGAAGGGAAAGGGAGGGGGCCAGTGCAGGTGACTGCTGTGGGCAGTAGGGCTCTAGCCCTCTTGGGGACCTCTGAGGGACCACACAGCACATCTCAGACTTGTCCTGTGATGAGGTGAGGGGTTGGAGTATTCACTTCCCGCCCCCATGCCCCATGGCTCAGGTGCTCCTGGCACCACTGGACATACATGGGCAGACAGGCCTGTAGGGCACTGCCCAGGGCCTGAGGCCCACAGACAGCAGGACCTGCCCCCTCCCCATCCCGGACCCTGCTTGCTGGGGAGGCCACAGGGCCAGGGCCCAGGAGGCTAAGGAGGAGGGGAGGTGGGTGTTCAAGACATGGAGCAATACTGGGCCCTGACCACAGAATAGACACCCCACAAGAGGTGTGGGGTCACTGCCTCCTCGGCCTAGGAGGCTGGCTGTGGGTGAGAGGAGAGGCTCCACGGAGTGGGAGCCTTTCGCCAGTCCTTGTGGCTCTACTTCACTTCCCCTCTCTTCCTTGGCCCTCCCCATCAGCCTGGAGGAGGACGGGCGTTCTAGACTCCTGGCACTAGGGGCCCAAGGACAGGGTCAGGCTGAGCAGCATTTCGGCCCTGCTTTCAAGACTACCCTGCTGGCCCACATGGAGTCTCAGATGCCACCTGGAAGGACAGGAGGGATGGGCTTCTGTAAATGTCAGAAAGGTAAACAGCTTCATGGATGCTGGCCAGGAGAAGTGGGGACAGGGCTGGAGAAGGGGGAGAAGGGACTCTGCTCTCTCCCCACCCTGCTCACAGCCGATGCAGCCTCCTGTGACTGTGCCAGGAGCCCCAGGCTGGCCAGTGTCACTGCCCCTTTTGTAGGGGAAATGAGTCAGAGCAAGGCTGTGCCTTCCCTTGGTTGTATTCAGGTTCTCCTCCCAACAGCAGGCCAGTGGGCACCAGTGGGTTAGTGGATTTTTCTTCCAGAATCAATAACACTGAGGGTTTCTGGCAGCCCAGGGCATCCTGGGAGCAGAGCTCCGAAAGAACCCATGAAACACTCACCAGGGCGGTGACAGCTCCTCACAGGTGCCGCTGCCCTGACCCTCCCTCCCTCTCCTCTCCCCATTGTGAGGGCCCCTCTGGGTGTCCCTCTCCATTTGTGTCCCCATGGCGAGCTTCCACTCGTATGCCTGAATGAGGAAGCTCCTCACACTGGGCAGGAACAGAAAACATGCTTGTGTGCCCAGGGTCTCCCTGGCATGCCCCCTTAACTGCTGTGCCCAGCCATGGCGAGAGCCTCTGGAGGGCAGAGTCGGGGAAGGGGAGCCTAAGGGCAGCCTGCTGGGCTAAAGCCACAGGCCTTGTCAGGGCCTGGGGAAGGACCCTTGTTCCCGTCCACTCTTACCCATGCTGGGGGAAGTGGTCAGCATCGCTCTACACTGGGGAGCAGGAGGTCCTGCCCTGAGCCCTGCTCAGCTCTGGACTTCTGCAGCCAGGGTCTTCTTCCTTGGGTCCACACTCAAGGCCTAGAGAGATGTCCAAGGGGTGGGGTGTGGACAGTTTGGCCTTGCAGGTAGGGTGTCTGTCCCCACAGATGTGAGCAAGGGCCGTATCACATACAAGGGTGGGACAGAGCCAGCGGCAGTGGCGGAGGGGTGGGCAGGCCAGGGCCCGGGCCGGGAGTTGGGCCAGCACTTCCCAAGACTTCCAGATTTGAACCAGGCTTTTCAGTTGCTGTGAAGGTCTGTTTGTCAAGATAGAAGCTTAGAACATGTTTTATTTAAGTTTGTTAGCTTGATTTATACTTTAAATATTTAGATGTATGGTATGTGGGCTTCTCCTTGTATCACTGCCTCAGACCCCACAAATTAGAGGTGGGCCTCAGAGGAAATTGGGGCTTTAGACTCAATACTCTGTGCTCTGAGAAGACACCTATCAGCAGTATGGAGCAACACGGCCACCTCACCAGATGACATGACTGCTAACACAGCTGTGAGCAGGCACCAGACTATGGCGTCTCCCAGCTGGTAGGAGTTCAGCTGTCAAGCCCCCATTGCACAGGTGGCAAAACTGAGGCCTAGAGGATGCCAGGGATTTGCCAGTGATGCATGAGCACTCAGGTGTGTGTGCAAGGCAGGGTGTGTGTGCATCGGTGGGGTGCATGCCCACACGGGTGCAGGTGCACACAAGTGCCGGCCCTGGGGGGTGGGTGGGCTGGTGGGTTCTTTCTTCCCCACATTTTATCTGCACCAGGAGAGATCCATCATCCCCTTTACCTAATGAAGTTGCCCTGATTAAAATTTTTATTGGATTTCACAAAATGATTTCATATCCCACATTCCCTGGGGTCCTGCAAGGAGGTGATGGCAAAGGATGGTGGGGAATGAGGGGCTGGGGGCTGATATGAGAAGACCAAGTGCCCAGTAGATTTGGAAAGAGGTTGAGTGAGAAAGAATTTCGTGTGCTGTGGAAACAAGTGGGGGTAGGTAGGCAAGGGAGAGTCAATGCTGGGCCTTTGAGGTCACCTCTTGGGAAGCTGCCAGTGGGACATCGATCAGGGCCAGCCATGGGAGGACGTCAGATGGCCCGGGACCATGAAGGGACCTGGCAGGGAACAAAGAAGAGGGGTCCATAGGCTGCTGGTACTCCTATAACCCCTCCCCGCTCCTCCCCAGCCTGAGGCTCTGGGCCTGGAATGCCAGGGTCCATAGGTACACTGGAACCCCAAGGCCAAGTGAGCCTCTGCATGGAGTAGCCCAGGACTGGCCTGGGGCAGCCCCTCCCTGCTGTAGTGGCTACACTGAGGGTACACAAGGGACCTGGGGTCAGTCACCTCTTGGCTGAGTGGCCTGAGGGGATTACTGACCCTCTTGAGCCTCCATTTTTTCACTATATGAGGTGGAGGAGTGCTGGGAGGATTCAAGGAGATGATGGATGCAAAGGGCTGACACAGGTACGTGCCCACGCATGGCAGCTGCTATTTTTATCACTCTTGTAATTTATTCATTCTTTTGTTACTTCTATAAACTCTCATTCATTCCACCTACCCTCTGGCAGGCACTGAGGATAAAGCAGTGAAAAGTGCCTGACCTCATGGAGCTTACATTCCAGAGGGGAGCCCAACACTAAACAAAATAAGAAAGTAAAATAAATTACACTTAAATGGTGATGGGTGCTATAGGAAAAACTGAGCAGGAACTGGGGGGTTCTGGGAAGGGGTTGCAGTTCAAACAAGAGGCCAGGGGAGGATTCAGAGGAGAGGGCTCCTGAGTATAGATGTGAAGGGGATGAGGACGGAGTCCTGTACATCCTGAGCTAGGAGACTCTGAGATGGAGGGGGCAGCAAGTGCAAAGGCCCTGAGGTGGGGCATGTCTGGCATGCAGGAGGGACATCAAAGAGGCCAGCGTGATGGAAGCACAGTGAGCTGGGGAGGAGGAGTGAGGGTAGAGTGGGAAACAGAAGGTCAGAGATGGAGGGGCCAAATTAAGAGGACCACGTAGGCCACCGTGAGGGCTTTGGCTTTTTCTCTGAGTGTGACGAGAGCCATTGCAGGGCCATTCTTCTCTCCGTCAGATACTTGGGGAATGAGTGGAAGGTTGGCTATCCTTTCCCCTAACCCACTGAGCTGGGCACATGCTCCCATCACAAGGCAGGATCGCTGGGCCAGGGAAGGACGGGGTAGAGGGAAGCCTAGCGGGGCCCCAGACTCTAGTCCCTCTGCCTCAGGCCAGCACCTTGGGCCATAGGACTGGTCCCAGGGACTTCCTCTCCCTTCCCTGGGCTCCAACCCTCCCCTCCCTCACATTCCCAATGCCCTCCTTCTCCTGAGCACACAGCTGCCAGTTCCAGCTGTGGTTTCTGTTTGGACAGTCTCAACAAGAACAGGAGTGGAATGGATTCAATATGAGAATGAGCATCTACGCATGGACAAAGTGCAGGACAGACCCAGGTGAGAGCCGCAGTGCAGCACATGCAGATGCACCCAAGACCAGCAGGAAAACGTAACCCCCGAACCAGCCAGGGCAGAAGGCTGGAAACAAGGACCCCGGGAGGGACATGCCCCTCTCCAGCTCAACTCAATCTGCTTTCCCCAACCACCTACATTGGCTGGCTCTGGGACGCAGCCACGACTAGCCAGGGTCACAATGCCGGCTGGGGGCGGAAGAAGGGCCCACATCCAGCTCCTGCTGCACTTGCCAAACCCTGTACCCTGGTGTGGGGCTGTGCCCATCCCGAGAAAGGACATCTCCTAATTCACACAAAGGCACTGCCTGGGCTAGCAGTGGCTCTGCCTCAGTTCCTGCACCGAAGTGCTCCCCATACAGCCGTGGACAGGACCAGGGCAGGCGGAAAGGGGCAGATTAGTAGAGAAAAGGTCACTGCTCAGATTTTACTGACGGGCCTCAGGCCACGAATGCCAGAGGAGTTAGCCCAATCGGAACACCCTCGAGAAGGCACTGGCAGTCACCAGCTGGACCCTGGGAGGGTGAGGAGGAGTGGGCGGAGTGGGACCCAGGGAACAGCCCTAACAATGGCCTGGAGACAGAAGGAAGCATGGTTTAGACAACAGCAAATTGCTTGAGCAGAGGGACTTGCAGGGGAGTGGGGAGAGGAGACATAGCAGCTGGGCAGGGCACAGGTACCTAGCGAGGGGGCTCCGAGCAGATTCTAAGCAGTATCTTATGAAGGAATCAGGTTTGCATTTCAGGGCATTGTCTGGCTCCAGTGCAGAGGTTGAGTTGGGGGGGTCAAGTGGACCAGTGAGACATCCAGGAGAGAGTGGGGGGCCTGAGTGGGCTGAGGGTGGGAGTACAGCATGAGAGCCATTGGGAAGAGCCAGGCTTAGATCCCATGGGGGTGCTGCAGGCCAGGGACTGGGTGGGGAGCCGATCTGAGGGGAGGCCTGGGAACTAGGTTTGTACCCAGGTCTTCTAACCCCAAAGCCCTAGCTTCCTCTTCCCAATATCGAGTGCTGCCTTCTCATCTACCCCTCTGTGCCTCTGCCAGAACCCTCACTTACCCACCCACGTCCCCAGATAGAAAGCCCTGGAGAAGGGGTCAGGAGAAAGGCTTTGCCAAGTAGAGTTATTTTTATTATACTAAATGCCCAGATATTTTTTAAAATGCATCTAGACAAAGCCCATGGGGCTGCAGGCCTCTGGGGTCTCAGTAAATCCAGGATGAGGGGCACAGCACAACCTGCCTGGCCTAAATATTTGCTGCGTTGCCGAGGTAACCACCAGTTGGCCCTGCAAGCTGGCATCTGTGGGAATGAGGACCGGGGAGGAAATTCACACAGCCGCTGAGGGCCTGGACTCAGAAACCATTGGTGAAGTCGAGAAGTACCCCAAATGTTTCCCCCTTGGAGGGTGCTGATCCTCTGAAAGTTGCCTCCAGGAGACAGGAGATGTGAGATGAGATTAGTGGCTGCCCAGAGATAGTCATGCAGCTCACGATGGCTGGGGAGGTGGGCCCTGGCCTCTCCCTTCCTCTCGTGCTCTGGGCAGCTGCCCTGGGCACCTGCAGAGTGTATTGGCTGTTTCTGTGAGGTTCTACCCATCCTGTGTCCAGGGAAAACTTGGAACAGAGACAGGCATTCATAGAAAAAGAGAAGGCTACCCCTCTCCAGTGATATCACAGGGGTTCCGGGAGGACACCCCAGACACACACAGACACACACACACACACACTCCTATCAGCTGGCCCACCAGCAATTCCACCGTTAGGAATGTGGGACTTCTGAAGAGTTGGGAAGGACTTTGGAGGTAGGCCAGGACCCCTTAAGGCAGGGCAGCAATCCCCCTCACAGTAGCCCAGACTCAGGCAGAATGCAGAACCTGCTTGCAGACCCTGAGGAACAGGGAGCTCACCACCTCGAGAAGCAGCTTGTCACCTTGGAGAGCGCAGTGACTGGAGCAACAGCCTGAACCTGAGCCTGGCTCTTCCTGTGGGCGAGGCGGGCGGGCTGTGTGAGACGATGGTTGTCCAAGTGGGTTTCCCTCCTGCCCTGGGAGCTCCTGAAGATTTGAAGGAGGGCTTGATGCCCAAGCTCCAGGAAAACAGCCTGACAGTGTGCAAAACTGAGCCTCCATCTGCATGTCCCAAAGCATGGGGAGCAGAGGCCAGCTCTGTCCTGTGTGGATTCCAGGCACAGCACTCCCCGCTGGGAGACCCAGCAGGGCCGTGTTCTCTGAGCCCGTTTCCACGCCGGTAAAGTGGGTATGACACCAGCGCTGCAGGGACCATGGTGAGGAGGCAGTGGTTAATGGAGCCCCCGGCAGGCACTCTGCGACCAGGAGGTAAGGTGGTTGTCCCCTTTCTTTCTCCAGAGAACCTCTGCTCTCATCCAAGCATGCTGTTTCCTGTGCTGCGGAAAGCCCTCTCCCAGCTTTGCCCCACCCTTCCTCTTCCTTCTACCCTTCCAGCTAGGCTCCTCCGCAGGTGGTTGGCGTGGGCCAGTTCTCTCGGGCCTGGGCAGCCGCCCCCACCCACCTTCACTGCTCAGCCAAGGCCCACTCTCCACCCCTGAAGACCTGTCCTTTCCTCCTCTGCAGTAGGAGACACAGCCAGCAGACTTCCCTCATACACTGGCCTGCCCAGGGCTTCTGGGGTGCCAGCCTCCCACTCTCCCTGGCAGTGAGGACAGGCTCTGGCTGAGAGGATGCTTTCTCAGGCCCTGCCATCTAAACTCTTATTTGATTGTCCCGGTACCTCTGGCAGCATGGGTGGTATTCTAACCATTGTACAAATGGTGGCACTGAGGGACAGAGAAGAAGGTATGAATACAAAGAACCCAGGTCTTCAAGGTTCAGATCCTGCTGCTGTTTGCCGGTGGTGCCACCTTGAGCAAGTGGCTTAACCTCTCTGGGTCTGAGGATCTTCATTTGTAAAACAGGGAGGAAGCTGGTGGTGATAATCGTATTTTTCGTGGGTTGTTGAGGATGCAATGAGTAAAAGCACTTAGCCCGCTGACTGGCTTATTGTGAGTGCTTGGCAAGTGCCAGTCCTTCCCCAGGGCAGAGCCCCATGAGGAGGAAGCTGAGCTCTGCCAGACTGTCAACAAAGCTGGTAGGATGTACCCACTGCACGGCCCACTGGGCAGCACAGGGTGTGGCCAAGGCTGGAGCTGCAGGCGGAACCCCAGCCCCCATGCTGGCCCTGGCAGCTTCGGGCCCTGAGTGAGCAGGGAAAGTGCTGAGCTTGTCTGAGTTGGGAGGACACACTCAGCAGTTCTGGCCTAGGGATGAGGGCGGCTGCAGCTGATGAGAGGCAGAGTACAATGGAAGTTTTCCTGTCTGCAATTACTCCCTTTCCCTCAGTCTCTCTAACTTTAAAGGGCCAGCGCTCACCCTGCGTTTGTTGGAAGGAAATCCAGGCTCTTCCCTGCCTACCTCCCATCAGGGCTAATGCCAGTGCCTTTCCTTCCTCATCCAGGTGGCCACTGCAATCCCTTCCTCCATAAAGCTCATTGTCTTTGTTTCTCAGAAGCCAGTGGCTTGGGGCTCTGCAGTCACTGGGTGTCATGGCTTCCCTACCAAGCGTCCAGATATCAGTGGGGCTAGGTTCAAATCCTGCCCACATCCTGCCTTAACTCACGAAGGGAAGGAATCGACATTACCAGGCACCGCCATGCACACCCTACCCACAGTCTCAACTGGTCCTCACAAACCTCCCTTTCCCAGTCTCCAGCTCCTTGCACGTCAGGTTGGCATCTACACATTCATCCATAGAAAGCACTACATGCCCAGCTGGAGTCACCCTGCCTAGTACCCCCACCTCCCTGTCTTCTAGGAATGGTCCTTGATTTTCCCCAGGGGAACCTCCCCGTTGGAGTGGGACTGACTCTTCCCCAGTCCAGGGTGGCCATGTGGCCTGCACCTGGCCAATGAAATGGCCACATGCTCCTGATCACCGTGATTGGATCAGCTTTGGGCACATGACCCAAGCCAAACCAGTGAGGCTGCATTGTAGACTAAACCTGGAACTGCTGAGAAGAAGCTCGGGATCTCCTGGACTTGGAGCTGGTAGGATATAACACTAGAGCTTCCAGTGACCATGACAGCAAGGGAGCCAGCTTAAGCCAACACCAAGCAAAGCAGAGCAGACAGTTCCCTCATGATGGCATTTGAACCTCAAGAGCCAGCTGTGGCTGAAGTCCATATACCCGGGGATTTCTCAGTTATATTAGCCAATAAATACTCTCTCTTTTTTTTCTTTTGCTTAAGCCAATTGAAGTCGAGTTAGTGTCATTTGTACCAAAAGAAACTTGACTAATCTAAAAATAAAAATGTTGAAAAAGCAGGGTCACAGCCCTCTGGCATAGCTGCAGGGATATCCATCTGGGCTGACAGTGATCCGTGAGTCAGTTCCCTTGGGGAGAGCTGTTTGATTGGTCATTCATAGTCCATCCCCTGTGGGACACCATCCAGACCTCATGGGAACCCAGACACACCCTGCACCCTAGTTCCCTGTCAGGAAAAAGGTCACTTTGGCCTGATGCATTCTTGGTGAAACATCTAGAGCTTTCTCAGGATCCTGAAATCACCTTTGTGAAGGCCTCTTGGATGGACACACCAGAGTCAATGTCAAGCTCACAGGCAACTCTATACTTAGCAGCTGCAGAGGGGCTCTCTCTGGAGACCCAAGGGAGCCTGGGAGGCCCAGCTTCCAACCCTGTAAAGGTGGGCAGAGGCAGCAGGATCTGACAAGTCAAACTGAGAAAAGGGAAGCAGGAGGGGATGTGAGCAGGAGAAGAAAGCACTACTTCAAAGCTCATAAAATCACAGCAAATTGAACTGCCCAAGATGAGCACTGGCTGCTTCCTAAATTATGCAGATTTGTGCAAATTTTATGCAAATTAGCCACACAAAGGTGGCAGGGGGCACTTGCTGACAGCCTGGCTCTGGAACCTCCTTGTCAGTCAGCCTCAGCCTCCCTCAGGGAATGGAGGAGCTGTCACGCGCAAGGCCACACGAAGGGAGGGACGAGGTCTGCCCTATCCCAGTTTCTTGCCACATCTTCCCTCTGGGGGACTCTCCCCAAGGTTAGACCCTTCAAGCAACCCCCCACACCTGGCTTCTCCCTGGACTGCCAGCTCAGAGACAGCCACTGACACCTCGGCCTTTCTTGGCACCTGATCCAGCCACCACCTTCCCATTGTACAGATGAAGAAATAGAGGCCCAGACCAGGCAAGAGACCTGCCCTGTCCCTTGAGAATCTGTTGACTGACTCAGTCTGATACACCCACCCATCACCTCCCAGAAGAGCTGGCCTGCATGGTCAAAGCAGGGGGCCATCCGCTGCCCCACCTGCCCTTAGGCCCCAGGTGTGTTCCTAACTGTCACTGTACCACCGTCTGTGCTCTGGCTCTCCGGGACGGGGTCAGTTATCATAAAAGCCCACAAAGTTTGGTCAAAGTATGGCTGGGGTGCTGGAGGAGAGAACTAGCAAAAGCCAGTTCCCGAAGAGGTGGGTCCTGCTCCGTGACCCCCCCCACCCCCGGCCTGCCACAACTCCTTCACCTTCTCACATGCTTCCTATCCTCTAATCACATGAATGAAAATATCACGGGGTGACTCATCTTGTTGAATAGTGGCTTTGGGCCAGGCACCATCATGAACAATTGGGATCTTCACAAGAGCCCTCTTCATTAGAATGTATTAGACAAGGGAACTGTGGCACAGAGAAGCACAGTCAGCTGCTCATGGTCTCAACATCTAATAAGTGATGAGCTGAGAGGCTTCCCCCGGGGTGCCTGACGCCAAAGTGTATGCTTAGGAGACCAGCTCAGTGCAGTCACCTCCTTCCGCCTCCTCCAGAAAGTCTGCTCTTACTATGTGAGGCTAAAGCTGTCTGCCAATGTCAGGGTCTCATTCATTGATGGATCCAGACCTTGGGGATCTTTTCTGCAACCCCAGAGTCCAAACCCTGTGGCTTGGCCTGGAATATGCCCACCAGGCCTGGCAAGAGCTCTCTGAGGGCAGCGCAAGGCTCCCTTGTCTGTCCCTCATTGGACTGCTTCCCCAGTGTGGACCAGCACAGAGTTGGGTCCCCACATCACCTGGGCAGCAGAAGTGTCCAGCACCTGATACACAGAGCCCCAACTCTCTACGGTAGATGCTCCCTCCTTGACAAGTTCCACTGGAGGAAAAAGAGAGTTATCCTTGTACCACCCTCCACTTTTCTCAGCACCTCCTGCTCTCTGAGGTAGGGCCAGCTCTCCAGTTCTTTGTCCCCTGGAACCCAGGAACCCTTAGAAAGCACCCTACCTGGGCCTCCCAGAATGCCTTGCTCTCTCCTAGGACTGGAAGGGGAGTCCAGCTGGAGGGCTGGGAAGGCATAAGGGAGGTTCAGGTCCAGCCCCAGAATGTAGATGGGCTCTGAAATCAGGTAGAGATGGGGTTCTAACCAGGGCCCCACTCTCCCTCCCCTGTACCAGGAACTCTCTGGAGATTGTGCTTTAGTCCACAGTGGTAGAACCTCTTTGGGGATCGCAGATGCTTTTGAGAATATGAAGAAAGCCCCACACAGAGGAATGAAGGGACAAGCAAGGACAGGCCTTGGCTCGGCCCACCTAGCCAACAGGGTGCTGGCGATTCTGCTCGCCCTTGACCCCAAATCTGGTCTCAGGTCCACTGGCCTGGCCATCCCTGGGCCCTGCACACTCCTTCAATGCCCGTCTAAATCCCAGGGCCTACTTCTCACTCAGCCAGGTGACCCCAGGATAGGAGGAGCTTGGGCAGGCCTTGTTAGCCCCATGGTGACCCTGCTCTCCCAGGAGAGGCCTCTAGTCCTTCTGTCACCACTGACTCCTACCTGACAGCCCCAGGGTGTCAGGGAGCTATGGGGCTCCAGACCTGGCATCTGCAGGCTGGGAGCCAAAAGGCCACAGAGAGGCAGCGAGGAAAGTGGGGAGGACTTGGGCTGTGCAGTCAGACAGAGCGGCTGTGTGACCTGGGACAAGCCACCCCACCTGAGTCTCAACATCTAGAAACAGAATCATTGCTACCCCAAAGGACTGGAGCAAAATCATATCCAAATCCCCCAGCCCTGTGCCTGGCACACAGTAAACACTCAGAGAAAGTGGACACCCAACGCCTTACCCTGGCTTGTGACCTTGAATGATGCACTCCCAGCCAAGGCCTAAGCTCTCCTCTGAGCACTCTGGTTTCCAGCCACCAGGGATGGCTCCACTCCCAGCCCCCACCCACAGAGCTGCTCAGGTTTCCCCTCCAGAGAGCGTGGGCCGTGGGGGGCATGTGTGAAAGGGGGCAGCGGTACTAACCTCCCCACCCCACCTCACTGCCTGAAATGCCACCACATGTGCCTCCACCCCGGGCTCAGCACCCTGATTCTCCCATGGGAGGAGGTTGCCCCAGCCGTCCTATGCAGGGGCCACTGGCATCAGACACTTTCCTCTGGCCAGGTGGTCCTGTGCACCTGGGGGCTGAGGGGAGCTCTGAGCGAGGCCAAGAGAGCAGGATCATCAGGGATGATGCCAGCAACACTGTAACAGCAAGAACCTGGAGACACCTGCAGTGCCTGTCGATAGGGGGGTTGTTAAGGCACTAAGTCCCAACCTTTGTAGAAGGCATCTGGATGCAGTTAAAAAGAATAAAGCAGGGCCGGCCGAGTGGCGCATTGGTTAAGAGCTGGTTTTGTGATGCCAGCGGCCCCGGTTCGGATCCCACATGAGGGCCAGTGACACTGCCCTCTACAGCTAACAACAGCTCCACCTGGAGCTGGGCTGTGCGAGCCCCGGCCCGGTGATGGTGTGGGCTGCAGCCCCTGCTGCAGTGGGCTGCCATAGGCTACAGTGAGTGGCCCGCAGCCAGCGGCTGGCAGCCAAGCATGAGCTGCCAATAGCCGCGGTGAGCGACATCCAGAGGCCGGCGACCGATCTGCCTCATCCGGGAAGAGCGCAATGACGATACCAACAGTGAAGCAACATCCTCCGCAACTAGACTGAAGAACAAAAAGACAGCAGCTTGTCTGTTCCCCTTCCCCGATTCCTCAACGCTGTTCCCCTCCGCCAATTCCCCAATTAAAAAAAAAAAAAAAGCAGGTCTACATACAGTAACATGAAAAGACCCCTCAAGCTATGGGGGAAATAAATTCCGGAATAAAATATATCTAGTGGGATCTTAATTATGCTACTATCTGTGCACGTGTAGGCACTGTGTGTAAATACAATATGTGGCGGAAAGTCTGCAAGCCACACATCAAACTTGGCGATGGTAAATAGTGGAGGATGTTCGGTAGGGAAAAGAAACCCCTGTGTCACGTGCTTGTATATTGTTAGTTTTTGTGGTGAAAATTAGTACTGTATTCATATCACTCGACTGTTTGTTGAAATAGTTTTAAGATCATAAGACCATACAATTAAATATTCACATACACATATATATTTCAAAAGGTTGGGCCGGGGTCCGGAGGCCCTGCTCCAGCTCCCTGGCTCCATTCTGGCTGCACATGCGCGCGCACACACACACACACACACACACACTCACACACACATCCTCTGCCTCCAGCAGCCCTAGCTCCCCTCACCTCATCCCATCACAGCCAAGCTCATTAACTTTCTGTGCTGCCCTGGTTCTGACCTCAAGGTTGTGAAAACATCCGCTATGTTTTCACAAGTTCCTAGGCCCCCAAAGAAGAAGCCATGAAGCAGGGGCAAGCTCAGATGAGACCCAGGGTTCCTGACCCCCTTGGTCCCATGGAAACAGCCATTCCCAAGATAATGGAACCTTGATTCTGCTGCAATATCAGGAAGAAAGAGCCCAAACCCAAGCTTTTTCCTGTCTGGGGATACAGGGGTGTGTGTGGGGGAAGATAAAGGAGGAAGAGCAAGCCTGGCACTGCGCTTGGGGGCCCAGCCTGGGACCCTTGGAGGGTCCTCTAGGGCACGGAACAGCAGTGGGATTCATTAGCGGCTTTCTCATTGTCCAGGTCGGGTAACTGAGGCTGAAGGGAATGGACTTGGGCATGTCCCCAGTGAGTCTTTGCAGAACTGCCCAGCCCTGAGATGTGCCCTCTGCGACCTTCAGCACCAACTCCCTACCGAGGCAGAGAAGCCAAGAGCTGCCGGCGAGAAGCTGACACGGCAGGAGCAGCCTGGCCCACAGGCCCCGGGCCTGCGTCTCGATGGTGGCCCTGGGAAAATATTGACTTTCTGGCTAATCAAGCCAAATTCTTGAAAGCTACAGCTCCAGACTGAGAAAATCCATCAGTGTTTCATAAATATTTGAAAATACCCAGGTGATTTTTATGGTGTGATGGTCGCAGCTCTAGGCTTGAGGGAGGGGCAGGGACAGCCCTCACCACTCCAAGAAAGCCCCCACATTGTTTAGCCATCCATTCGGGAGCTGCTCACATTTGTACTTGCAGATGAAAGCCTGAAAGACCACTCAGGCAACTAAAATCAGGCCTCACAGGGTGGGGAGGAGGGAAGACTTTTACCCTCTACTATATTTGTTTGATATTTGAAACCTGTGAAGGTACTCCCTTTTCAAAATAATAAATAAGTTTAAGCTGCTCCTGGGGCCACTGCTTCCGTGGCCTATTATTATGTTATAGATGCAGCAGAGAAGCTGGGAAGGTGTAAAGTTCCCCTGTCTGGGACGAAGGGGCTGGGCCAGGTAGAGCTGGCTGTCCACGCCAGTGTGTCTAACAGCTCTGGGCTTGAGATTGCTTAGCGCCTGTGTCCCTGGGGCCTGCAAGCGTGGGAAGGCACAGAGCTCGTGAGTGATGCTGCATGTTGTAGGGTGGGACTCCCCACGCGGTGCATTTGCGGTCTGCCTCTGGTTTCTCTGCCCCCACCCATGCCATGGGCTGGTCTTCAGTGGCCAAGGACTGCTTGCCTCAGCTTCAGCTATGCAACAAAGCATCAGAGCCGAACAGGCCCTCAGGGAGCACTCAGTTTCCCCACCCCCACAACCCAATTTTATAGATGAGCAAACAGGTGCTGAGAGGAGGGAGCTGTCCAGCATCAGAAGGCATGTCAGTGGCAGGGCTGCACCTCAAACCTGGGCAGTTTGTGGTGTACAAGTAGCCAAACTTCATCCAACAAGAAGACAAGGCCTCCTTTATCCAGATGTCCTCGGTTGTGAGGAGAGTACTTGGCCTGCAGCCTCTCCTTCCCAGAGTTCTGCCAAGAGGCAAGGAAGCTGGAGTCAGACCCTGCCCAGGGTCCCCAGGGTCCAGCCAGGTGTTGCTGAAGTACACAGCTCCCTCTGCAGCTCCAGGCCAATGTGGACACTTGTCCCAGAATACAAGTAGCCTCCCCTCTTAGTCCCCGGACCCTCGGGCCTCTACCCCCTGCATAACCTGCCAGCCTGACAAAAACAAAGGGGAGCCCTCACCTCTCTCAGGGCAGCTAGTGGTGAGTCTGACACCCTCAGAGAAGACCTGTGGCCCACCCCCAGGAGAGTGAGTACAATTCCAGCTGCAGTACCAGGGGGACAGAGGAGTCCTGCAATGGGGGACGGGGAAGACGGATGGGAATTCCTGGGGAAGGAGGCTGAGCTGGGCTTAGGAAGTTGCTATTCACATTGCAGCTGTGGGTCCAATATGCATCTGTACACAAACACAAATGTGCACACGTATGTTCCAGCCCATGCAACACAATAAGCACATGCATGCATGTTGTGCTTACTTTGTATGCACTCATATACACACAGGAGCATGAAAATAAGTGTACACGAGCAAACATGTCCTTACACACAGGTGGACAAGCAGTGGCGCACAGTAGAGTTTGGGGTTAGAGGGGGCTGGGGCCAGGCCAAGGGTGATCTGTGGCCCAAAAGGCCAGGCAGGACCTCCATCAGCACCTCACAGGGTTCTTGAGTCCTCAGAAAGGGAACCTGGGGACCAGGCAGAATCTGGGACTCTGGCAAACCAGGGCCTCCTGCTTCTCAGTTCAGGGTACCCCCACTCTGTTTCTCCAGAGGGGAGGGGAGAAGTAAGGGGGGCCTCCTTGCCTCCAGCACAGCTCACGTGTTCACAATGCCTTACACTCTGAGTGTGGGGTGTGGGCTGAGCTGGAGTCAGAGGGCCTCTTTGGACGTTGTTGTGCGCTAATTAGTTCCTGCAGTCCAGGCCTGCCTGGTGGAGATACCCCGTCACTGCCCCGCCCAGCACCCTGCCTGCCTTCTGTCTCTCTGTCCTCCCTGCACCCCACCATCTTCTCCTCTGTTCCCCTTCTGCTCTCACTGCTCTCAGCCTTCAGATCCCCCATCTCTGCCATGAGCTCCTTGGGTTTCCCCGGGTCCCCATCTGCGATATGGTGTGTCCCCCACCCACTCTCCTACAAACCCTCCAGGCAATAAACACTTGGTTCTGAGCAGGTCCCAAGGCTGGAATTGGGTAAGTACGGTTGCCTCTGATGCTACTGGGCTGATGTTTGATACCCCTCCTTGTTTAATCCTCTCAACAAGCTGTGGTTGGGACTTTCATTCTTATTTTCTTGGCTATAGGGGGAGGGGCATTTGGTCACGGAGAGTCCAAGCTGAGAGTCATACATGTCCAAACCCTTTCTCTTCTCACTTCTCTCTCCCTATGCAAGTTTTCCATCCCTGTGCCTTAAGTGCCATCTCTGAGCCTCAGACACATGTCCTAAATCTGCCCCTCCTGCAGTGTTCTCATCTCAGGGAAACTGGTTTCCATTCACCAACTCCTTTTGACTCCTCCCTCATTCTGGAAATCCAAGCCCAGTATGCCTTTGGGATCTCTCTCACTCCCTCCCTTTCCACATCGCCACAGTCCTTTCCCAAGCCATTGTCATCTCTCACTAGAATGACTGCCACAGCTTCCTGCGGCTGCTGGCATCCCATCTCATTGCTCTGCAAGCCTCTCCCAGTCAAGCAGGGGGATCTTTCAGAACCACAAATCAAACCCCATTCCCTACTTCCTTAGAATCTTATAACCCTTCCCAGTCCACATCTATAGTCTACAGGCCAGTTCATGTCGCTGCCCCCACCACCTCCTGGGCCTTTGCCCATACTGTTCTCTCCACCTGACCTCTTTACTCACCACTGTACACCCAGGAGACTCCCACTTCCAGCCCTCCATTCAAATAAGCATTTCCTGAACCTCTAACAGAACCCCTAAGCTGAAGTAGGGCCTCCCTTTTCCTCTCCCATCCCACACTGTTCTTTTCCTTGAGAGCACTATACTAGCTTGTTATTATACATTTGTTCATGCATTTTGTTGTCTAATATCTGTCTCTCCCAGACAAGAAGGAACCCATGTCTGTATTTTCTCACCACTAGAGCACAGTGCCTGGCACGAAGTGTTTGCTAAAGAAACACATGTTGAATAAATGAATGAATGAATGAATGAATGAATGAATGGTGAGCCAGTGGTTAGAACCTCCTTCTCTAGGGGAGAAAGGAAGATGGGCACCCCACAGAGGGAGGCAGGACAAGGGAATAGTAGCCTGAGTCTGCAAAACAAGAGCCTGGTCCAGCCCGGTCTTAGAGTTGAGGTAACAGCCCCCTCAAGTGGTCCCATAGGAAATGAGAAAGCCTGGCCCATGGGTCCATGTAAGTTTGTATGAGCATGGGGAGCATGCTGTGTGCATGGGGAGCGTGCAGTGTTGCATGGGGAGCTGCAGTGTTGCGTGGGGAGTGTGCGGTGTTGCATGGGGAGTGTGCGGTGTTGCATGGGGAGCGTGCGGTGTTGCATGCGGAGCATGCGATGTGCATGGGTTTTGCATGGGGAAGGGTTGTCAGCCTCACTGCTGCAGATTTGTATTCCTGCTGACTTTTATTTCAGGCCTTGTTTATTTCTCCTCAAAACGCAGCTGCTATGCCAAGAGTCATACCCGAATTAGTTGCAAGTGTGTAATTTTACAGCTATTACTGGGTTGTTTCTGTGACTTGGGTAGTAACAAGGGAACTATAAACAAACAGCGGCAAAGGCGCTTTCGCAAGGAGGCCTCTGAGCTCCGTGTGTCAGTCCCATCCCTTCCCTGTCTCCATTCCCACCAACCCCCTGAGAGTCACATTATGCCTAGGGGCTGGGGTGCAGTTAGCCCAGGGGTTCTGGAGCCTGAAGCCCAGTCCTCCTCTCATTGCACCCTCCCCCACCTTGGTAAACAGACCCATCCTCCAGTCACAGTTCCCCCCATAACCAAAACCCCCTCATACTCCCCTCCACAAAGGCAAACAAAAGCCAGCCTAATTATGTGATATTTTCCTCCTCTGGTGGCTAATGGCACCAGAGAGCGTGTGACATTTTGCTCTCTTTCCTCTATTATTCTTGATTATTATCTGGCTGCTGCCAGAGGCTCTGGGCTGAGCCTGACACTGAGGCCCACTGCTGCCTTCTCCCTCCCTGTCTTTGGTTCTGTCCCTCTGTCCCTCTGTCCCTCTGCCCCTCCTCCATCTACCAAGGAGCCACTTGTGCCTGATCCTTGAGGCCCCTTCTAAGGGAAGAGGGAGCCAGGAGAGGTCAGGGCTGGGGAAGCTCTGGGCTCCTGGGTGTGGATGGAACCTCAGGATACCTGCATCTTGCCTCTGCTCAGCTGCAACCTCTCAAAGAGGCGCCAGTCATGTCCCTGACCCTCTGTGCCTCAGTTTCCCTCTATCTGTACCACGAAGGTGGGACTCGATCCCCAAAGCATCTCCCTGCTCTAACATTTGAAGGTAAGTGCCTAAAGTAGTGAGGGATGTATAGTCAATGCCTGAGTAATTGAGGGATGTATGGGGGTGTGGGGGAGTTGGAAATGAGGGTTTTTGCTGCAGGAGGGGTGGACTTGGATCAGGAGCAGAGGTAGAGCAGGAGAGCCAGGCAGAAGAAAAAAAGCTGGAGAACCCATATGAGGACAGCTGGGCCCCAGTTTCAACAAATACAGTCACTGAAAACACCAACTTATTCTTCTTACAAATAATCTTCACTTAAAAAAAAAAAAAACTACAGGAGGGGCAACTGATTAGCTCAAGTGGTTAGAGCACAGTGCTCATAACACCAAAGTTGCCGATTTGATCCCTGCATGGGCCACCGAGATGTGCCCTCCACAACTAGATTGAAGCAACTACTTGACTTGGAGCTGGTGGGTCCTGGAAAAACACACTGTTTCCCAATTAAAAAAAAAAAAAAACTACAGGAAAGAAAGCAAAAAATATAAAACTCTGCCCTATCTCCTCTACAGGCAGCCTTTATAAATTGTTTGCTGTGGGTCATTGTCGGCTTTTTCCTAGGTGTATCTATTCTATATGTTTTTATACGTGGACATTTCTAAAATCAAAAATGGGCCATGGCACACATATTATCAGACATTTCCTTTTTCCCTCACCAGCATATCACAGGCATCTGCCAGGTCAGAGCTTGTAGGTCAACCTTGACTCCCACTGGCCACAGGCACTGCATTGTGCAGCCGAATCACCATTTGTGCCTCCAACCCACATCGACGGCCATCTTGGGTTGCTTCCAATCTGGGGCTTTATCAGTTTTTCAGGACTATAAATAATGGCTAACTGGCAACCCCAAAGCTTAGTGGTTTATCAAAACATTTATTATGTTCACAAGTCTGGAAGTCAGTTGGTCTGGGCCAGCCTAGGCTGCTTCCTAGGTGGGTCCATTCAGCTGGAAGATCGGCCAGCGGCTGGCTGATCCAAGATGGCCTCACATGAGGCGATTGTGTTCTCTTCCATGTGGCCTCTGACCTTGCCACAAACCAGGCTGGGCTCGTCCTCATGTTATTAGCAGGCTTCCAAGAGAGCAAGTGGAAGAATACAAGGGCTCTTGAGGCCAACACTTAGAACTGGCAATTGCTCACCTCTGCCACATTCCATTGGCTGAAGCTAGTCAGAGGCCATTCCAGATTCAAGGGGTGCAGAAAGCAGCTCTACGTCTTGTTGGAAAGAGCTGCAGTGACACTGGAAAGGGATACAGGAAAGCACGGGGCACTGGGATCTACCAGTGAGGCCTGTACAAACTGTGCTGTGACAGACACCTTTGTGTTCTTCTCTGCTCCACAAGGCTGATGTTTCTGCAGGTGCCAAAGCGGGGACTGTGGGGTGGTAAAGCTCTCACAGTCTTGGGGGAGGGTGTCATTCACTGCAAAGCTGTCCTCCAAGGGTTGTACAATGTCCACTCCCACCAACTTTCAAAGCAGATAAATTGGAGGAGAGAAGAAAAACCTTTATAGACCTTTTCTTTCTCTGCTGATTCACCTCAAGATCTGTTACTGACCCTTGTCAACCTCTAAACTCTAGGGCAATGGTAAAAATAATACTGATTATTGTAGAAGACTCAGAGAGCCTGCGAGGTGGTAATCTAACTCAGCTGCCTCTAGCCCCAACAGCCTGCCTTTCCCAGTCTCTTTAATCCATGTTGAGTTAATTCTTATGTATGGTGTGAGGATGGGGTCCAACTTCATTCTTTTGCATGTGGATATTCAGTTGTTCCCGCATCATTTGTTGAAAAGATTATTCTTTTCTCCATTGCACTGCCCTGCATTCCTTGTTGAAAATCAACTGACCATAAATGTGAGGGTTTATTTATGAACTCTCATTTCTCTTCCATTGATCTATAATTCTGTCTTTATGCCAGTCCCACCCTGTTTTGGTTACTGTAGCTTTGTAGTGAATTTTGAAATTGGAAAGTATAAGTCTGCCTATTTTTCCCTTTTTCAAGATTATTTTGGCTGTTCTGAGTCCCATGCATTTCTTAATAGACATTTTTCTAAGTGGTCTTTATTATTTTTTAAAGCAGTTTTAGGTTTACAGTAAAATTGAGCATAAGGTATAGAGATTTCCCATATATCTCCTGCCCTCACACATATATAGCCTCTCCCATGAACCATATCTCACACCAGAGTGGTACATTTGTTATAAACGATGAACTTACATTGACTCATCATTATCACTCAGAGTCTATAATTTACATTAGGGTTCATTCTTGGTGTTGCACATTCCATTGGTTTGGACACATCATTATAGTGTCACACAAAGTATTTTCACTGCCCTGTGCTCTGCCGCTTCATCCCTCTCTCTCCCTTCCCAAAACACCTGGCACTCACTGATCTTTTTACTGTCTCCATAGTTTGGCCTCTTCCGGAATGTCATATAGTTGGAAACATGCAGGTCTGACGATTACGTTCACAAACTTGTTGCAACACTATTGCTAACCTTTTTTTATATCAGAGGGATTATTCAGTATGAATTTGACCAACTGGACAAACAGTTTACTATTTGGAAGTGCTGAAAAGGCTGAGTGAAAAAGTTAAACAAAAACTACCTGAACTTTTCGCCAACAATTCATGGCTCTTGCATCACAGCAATGCACCAGCTCATACCGTTCTGTTTGTGAGGGAGTTTTTAGCCAGGAAACAAATAACTATATTGGAACACCCTCCCTACTTACTTGATCTGGCCCCCAGTGACTTCTTTCTTTACCCAAAGATAAAGGAAATATTGAAAGGAAGACATTTTGATGCCATTCAGGATATCAAGGGTAATATGATGCCAGCTCTGATGGCCATTCCAGAAAAAGAGTTCCAAAATTGCATTGAAGGGTGGAGTAGGCACTGGTGTCGGTGCATAGCTTCCCAAGGGGAGCACTTCGAAGTAGACCACAGTGATATTCATCAATGAGGTATGTAGCACTTTTTCTAGGATCAGTTCACAAATTTAATTGTCTGACCTCATATGTAGCCTTTTCAGATTGGCTTCTTTCACTTAGCAATATGCAGTAAAGTTCTTTCCATGTCTTGATAGTTGATTTGTCTTTAGCACTGAATAATATTCCATTGTCTGGATGGATCACAGTTTGTTTATCCATCACCCAGTGAAGGATGTCTTGGTTGCTTCCGACTTTTGGCAATTATGAATAAAGCTGCTATAAATATCTGTGTGCAAGTTTTTGTGTGGACATAAGTTTTCCACTCCTTTGTATAAATACTAAGGAGCATGATTGCTGAATCCTATGGTAAGAGTATGGTTAGTCTTGTAAAAAAAAACAAACTTCCAGGGCCGGCCAAGTGGCGCGGTGGTTAGGTGCTGGTTTGGGAAGCCAGCGGCCCCGGTTCGGGTCCCACATATGAGGGCCAGTGACACTGCCCTCAAAAAATAACAAAAAAAACCCCTGCCAAATGGTCTTTCACAGTGCCTGTACCACTTTGCATTTCTATGAGTGGTCTTTGCATTTTCATATAAATTTTAGGATTAGGTTGTCAATTTCTGCAAAAAAGCCACCAGAGATTTTGATAGCAATTGCATTAAACCTGTACATCAATTTAAGGAGTATTCCAACCTTAGCAACATTAAGTCTTCTAATCCATGAACATGGAATGTCTTTCCATGTATTTCAGTCTTCTTTAATTTCTTTCAGAAATGTGTTGTAATTTCCAGTGTACAAATCTTGCACCTCCTTCGTTAAGTTTATTCGTAAGTATATTATTCTTTGTGGTGCTATTGTAAATAGAATTGTTTTTAAATTTCATTCTTCATTGGTATGTATAGAAATATAATTAATTTTTGTATATTGATCTTGTGCCCTATGCTCCTCATTGTTTAGTCCAATGTTTCCAAACTATACCTGACCAGTTGAACTTTTGTTTCAGGTAACATTGGTCAACATCCCTCAGGATGAATGTCCCTCAGGACACTGCTGAGAACCACGAGTCCAGCCCTATGGAATGATCTGCGGTCCCTGTGGCCACGTGCCTCCAGGCCTTTGTTTGTGCTGTCCCCTCTACAAGGAGTGTCCTCCCCACCTAGTCTTCTGGGAAACTCCTGTGTCTACTTCTGAAGCCCAGCCAGGAATCCTTCTGTGTGCCTCCTTCCAATGCTCACCAGCCCTCCTCACCTTTGGACCACTGCAGACTGTCACATGATAGCCTGCCTGTCTGCCTCCACGCACCTCTCCATAAAGACAGATCATAACCTCAATATTATGCTTACTGTATGTGTCCCCATGTTGAGCGCCACTTGTCGTGTCCTGCACGACAGAGCAGTAGGACTGGAGAAAGGACGGTGAAAGGTTAAGAAAGAGAGAGAGACACACAAATAAGAGAAAATGCAGTTTAGTGCCAGGGGACTTCCAGTCTCGTGGATTGGACTGAGAGAACCCCGAATCAGGCCTGACTGCTCCTTTTATTATCTTACACAAAACCAAAGATCAGTGTAGCTTCCAAAGTCTGTGAGTCTCACACCCGAAAACATAGCTCAGGGCCAAATCACCCAAGCCTGCAAGCTGCCATTACCGGAGGTCCCATGAGGTTACTGTCATGCACCTCTTAAGAGACAGAAACTTCCTCTGCCAAGGCTTACTGGTAAGAATGCAAGGAGGGCAGATATTATCACATCAATAGTTCATTTCACATACAGGCTGTCAGAACCTGAAACAAGGGGTTCACGCCCCTTCTTCCTCTATGCGATTCCTCCCATGGCTTCCACGTGACCGTACCTGGCTTAGGTCACCCCTCCCTTGATGGATCTTACCCGTCATTGATGAACCAGCCATCCTTTGGCACCAAGTGGGGACACATACAGTAAGCATAATATTGAAGTTATGACCTGTCTTTATGGAGAGGTGCATGGGGGCAGACAGGCAGGCTATCATGTGACAGTATACCACCACTTTGTATGCTGGCTTGTCCTTATCTGTTTACACATATGTCACCTTCTTGGGCTGTGAGCACCTCGAGGGCCAGGCTCAGAGCAGGCAGCAGTGTGTTTGTAACATAAAGGTTGACAGAGTGATGACAGGAGGTGGGAGACAGGTGCAAAGTCCCTCCTGTCTCCTTACCCCTCACTCTCTAACTTGCTCAGGGGCTTGCTCTCTGCCCACAGACCCCATGTGGGGTACATACAGGCCTGCCCAGCTCAGCCCTTGTTCAAATTTGGACTTATGGCATCCAGTTGCTTTTTTTTTTTTAATTTTATTGGGGAATTGGGGGAGGGGAACAGCGTCAGGGAATTGGGGAAGGGGAACAGACAAGTTGCTGTCTTTTTGTTCTTCAGTCTAGTTGCGGAGGACATTGCTTCACTGGCTATGTTGGTATCATCATTGCACTCTTCCTGGATGAGGCAGATCAGTCTCCGGCCTCTGGATGGTCACTCATCGCGGCTATTGGCAGCTCACACTGGCTGCGGGCCACTCACTATAGCCTATGGCAGCCCACTGCAGCAGGGGCTGCAGCGTACACCATCGCCAGGGCTCACGCAGCCCAGCTCCAAGTGGAGCTGTTGTTAGCTGTAGAGGGCAGTGTCACTGGCCCTCATATGTGGGATCCAAACCGGGGCCGCTGGCATCCCAAACCAGCTCTTAACCAATGCGCCAGTTGGCCGGCCCCCAGCTGTTTTTTGACCTAATATCATCTGCCCTTCCAGTCAGAAGAAGGAACTTACTGGGAGGGCTCAAGAGGCTTGCTCTCCTGTGGTGACCAGCAGTCATGACCTGGGAATCTGGATCTCTACTCATGTGCTTCTCACAGTCTCCCGGTGCCCACTGTCTGCCCATGTCAGCCTCAACCAGCCACTGGCGCTATGGAAGGTGTCCCCACATCTGTTGGGGACAGAAGTGACATTTGGTGGGCACCAGAGCTAGAAGCCCCAAGTCACAAGGGACAAGTACTGTGTTGGTCACATGCCTGGGACACAACTCTCATGGGATTTTAGTGTCAAATCCCCTCTCTGAGCTGGTTTGGGAACCAGTTTAGAAGGGCATCAGGCCATTGGCCACTGGCTGCCCCATCTTCTCCCACCAAGCCAGGCTACTCCTGCCACCTCCCACCCTACCACTCCTTCAGAGACCTTTCTCCCAGAGTTGCCCTGATCAGCCTGCCCCACACACAGTCTTTCTGTCCAGCATGACCTGTGGACGCCCAGGAGAAAGAGCTTGGGCTCTTGTAGCTTCCCTTAGTCCTAGCCTCTGTGCTGGGCACACTGGGACATTTACGATTTACTGGTGGAATTTAATATGCCCTTCTCTGTGCACAGCAAATGATGAGGGACATTGTTTAGTGCGCTCTCTCTGTGTGTCAGGCAGCGAAGCCTGATGTCCCTCATCTCATTTTAACCTCCACAACCATATGAAATTGGTACCACTATCATTCCCATTTTACAGAAGACATGGAGCCTCAGACTTAGGGAGTCATTTTCCCAAGGTCTCACAGCCATGGCTCAGCTGTGGAGTGTGTGCTCCTAACCACTGCACCATACTGCCTTGTGACGACCCATTTCAAGGCCTGAATATGATGGGTGACCGCTAGAGATCATGAAAGATTCCTCTGGGAAGGCACACAAAGAGGAGGGCTCAAAGTATCAATTAGGTGAAACGCCCTCTAAGTTTCCCTGCCCTTGACCCTGGCACAGAGTAGATGCTCAGTAAGTGCCGACCAGTGGTTGACAGCTGAGTGAAACCTGAGAGTCTGAGGCAATGCAGCCTGAAACCAGCATGTAGCTGTGGCAGCCAGTGGTGAGGGAGGGGCTGGCACTGACCCAGCATGACCTGCGCCCTTGCTAGCCTTATGGGGAAGGACACACACACCCAAAGCCTGCCCATTAGATTAGCCCCAGCCAGCCGGCCAGCCAGGGAGCTTGGCAGCCCCGAAGGCTGGCGTCACCATCTCTCCGCTCCTTGGGGAGGAAGCCTTTATCAGCAAACGCTGTTTTGAAAGCCCTAATTGTCAAGCACAGTCCCATCAAAGGATCTGAAAGGCAAGCCGTCCCCAGCCAGCTTCTTCCCAGCAGGCGTGGTGGGCTCCTTACAATGTCTGGTAGGTGTGTATTTTAAAATATCTAAATGCAGCTGAAAATAAAAATTATTTACACTCCCCAACCAAGCTGGCAGGCTGCTTTAAAGCATGCGCTGATGCTGTGTCTCCCCATCTCTTTTCCTGATAAAGGACCATAAACAAGGCTGACACATTTATAATAACCTTTTCTTCCTCTCCCTCCTCCCTCTCCTGGGCTCCTGTCTTGGCCTCTCACTCACACACTATGAGGGATAATTTTTTATTATTCTGCCATTAACAGAGAATAGAGTTTAATGGGGTGGGGGAGAGAGGGATAAAACGTTAAATCATTTAGAAAGAGAGGGAGAAAAACAAGCCGGCAACTTTTATTTTCTGACGTCAACAGTGGCTGTTGAGATGTCACCATCACAATCAGGGCTTGGAAATTTATTTTTCCATATCTCTCTCACCTCTGTTTTATTTCCCAATTTCCGTCCCAAGGGGTCAGAGCCAAGTCCACTGGGGCTGGCTGTGTTTTTCCACAAGGTTGCTGATGGAGCCTGAGTCCAAGCGGACGGCCATGAGGAGATTCCCCAGACATGCAGGGGGCTCTGCTGAGCTTCTGCCCCAGAGGGCCGGGCATATCTGGTAAGCAGGTGTGGATGTTGCAGTCTGCAGCACCTGTTTCTAGGAGGAGGTGAGGCCTCATGGACACCTGGGGAGGAGGCTGGCCCCAGGAGCATGGCACAACTGGAACCAGGGGCCTGTAGATCCCCACAGACCTACCCAGCAGCACCATGGCACTATGCAGAGGGCGTAAGGACAGCGGTGGGGACAAGAGGAGACCAGGCCCGGGGTGCAGGATCTGCTTCCCCATGGGAGGTGTAGCCAGGTTGCCATGAGGCATCCCTCAGGGGCTCTGCTGGTTGTGGTGTTCAAAGAAGAATGTAAGAGGACTATGAATGAATGCAGGTTAAACACCCTAGGAACTCTCAGAAATTATCAGAAGAGCTTGTGGTCCCATCTGGGCAGAAGAAGGTTATTCCCTTTCTGGTGACTCGCTACCACCCACAGGCTGGCGGGTGCAGGTGGCTGGGAAGCTCATTATTTTTTGTTTTGTTTTTTTGTTTGTTTGTTTGGTTTTCTTTTTAGAGGGCAGTGTCACTGGCCCTCACACGTAGGATCCGAACCAGGGCTGCCAGCGTCCCAAGCCAGCTCTTAACCACCGTGCCACTAGGCCGGCCCCAAGGGAAGCTCATTTTTTATTTGAAAGGGGCTTTCCCCAAGAGCCTGGATTAAGAAAGCCATAGGGGACCAGCCGAGAGGTGCATTGGTTAAGAGCTGGTTTTGGGGATGCCAGCGGCCCCGATTCGGATCCCACATATGAGGGCCAGTAACACTGCCCTCCACAGCTAACAGCTCCACCTGGAGCTGGGCTGTGCGAGCCCTGGCGACAGTGTAGGCTGCAGCCCCTGCTGCAGTGGGCTGCCATAGGCTACAGTGAGTGGCCGGTAGCCAGCGTGAGCTGCCAATAGCCGCGGTGAGAGACATCCAGAGGCCGGCGACCGATCTGCCTCATCTGGGAAGAACGCAATGACGATACCAACATGGGCCAGTGAAGCAATGTCCTCCGCAACTAGACTGAAGAACAAAAAGACAGCAACTTGTCTGTTCCCCTTCCCTGATTCCCCAATAAAATCTTAAAGAAAAAAAAAAAAAGAAAGCCATAGGGGCCCCTGTGGTTTTCAGAGCTGGTTGAACTACACCAGGAAGCTTTCTAAGACATTTTCTCCTGGTCCTGGGTCTGGAACCACGAGCCATGCCCTCTTCATCAGCTCGATGGCTGGTCAGGAGGAAGCTCTTCTCACAGGGACTGCAATCTACCTTGGACCCACCGGTGACCCAGCTCCTGCCTGTCCCCTGAGGCACCGGTGGAGATGAGGCTTGGTCCTCAGAGTGTGCCCTCTCTGGGTGTGATGGTGAAGGGCAGGAGGCTGGCCTCGGAGGGAGCTGCTCTCCGTCCTCCATCCTGGCTCCCCACCCTGGCTTTTGCGCAGGATGCCCAAGGCCACCACTGCCCTCACCAAGAGCGGTTTGATTCACTCTAAGGGCTACGGAGGCCGTGGGCCTGGGTGCTTAGAGAGGGCTTTGTGGAGGGCCGTGGCAGATGTGGGCCACCTCGATGCGGGCAGGGAGAGTGTTCAAGTCCTCCCTCACAGCTCCAGTTCATCATAGATGTGTATATTTAGCATGACAATTTTCCAACAGACAGCAGAAAAGCGTCTGGAGGAAAGGTGCCTTTTACTAAATCTTACACCTAACGGGCTTGGAAGACATGCCAGGCAGGGAAACTGAACCAGGAGTGGAGGTAGGATCAGAGAAACCGAGGGTGCTCTGACCTCCTGCTGGTGAGCGGGCTGGAGGGCGCGGTCCTGCTCACGGCTTGTACTCTCCCACGGCTAACAAATGTGTGCACACAGAGGCATGGGTGACACACCTAACCGACATGGCTGCAAGGAGGGGTGAGGTGTCCAGTGGGCACCAAGCGCACTCACTCAGCACGCAGCTGTTCTACCACTCAGCCAGCCAAATGGTGGCCCCACTGGGCTTAGGGACCGGGAAGTAGCCAGTGGTCGACACCCAATGGGATCCCTGACCCTAGAGTGGCTGCCTGTTCCCTTAGCACGTGAAGATTCCAGTGGTGGGTGTGACACTTGTGATGGTGTCTCTCACTCCCTGGGTAGCCACAGGGAGGAGACACCAGCTCCCCTGCCCCTTCTTCTGCCCCACTGCCCTGCTCCCAGTGCACACCATCCTTTATTCTCACCATTAAAGGGACATGTGTCTCTCCATGGGAGGGAAGGGCCAACAGCCTCAGAACACACTCTGGGCTCAGCCAACTTTGCCAGGCCAGCAGCCGCCGCCCCTCCCCCATCACCAAGCCCAGGGCCAGTCCCTTCCAGCCTCCCTCCCTCACACGCTGTTCTTCTGGCTCTCTCTTCTGAGCCTTCTCCATCTTCTATCTCTCAGAATCTGCCCTGCTCTGCTCCCTCCTCAGCCTGGGCTCAGGATGGGGAAAACTACTTCTGCCCAGCTCCTTGATCTGAGGTGGGGGGCTCCCAGTGTGCTCTGTCCTGGTGCTCTCACTCCACAAGGGCTGAATCTGCCCTTGCCCCAGACCCTCACCAGGCCCATTTCCCATCATCTCAGTGTTTTGTGTTCATTTGTGTGTGCGCGCACACATGTGCATGCATGCGTGTGTGTGCACACGTGTGTGTGCATGTGTGTGACCGCCTTGTGCATACGTGTATGTGTGTATATGCAAGAGTGTGCAGTATCTGCTGGCCTCCTACCCCGAGGATAGGGGGACCCCAAAGTCAGGGTCTGGGGCCTCTGTCCTCTGCCCCTCCACAGGTGCCTACAGTGTAAGGCCTGTCGTTCTTTCTCATTGCGCCCCGCCCCCCCGCCCCAGGCAGGGTGTGGAGAGCCTGGCACCAGTGAGTAATGGGTAAGGAACCTCACGAGTCTCAGAGTCCAGAGAAGCAGGTGGAAGGAAAGGGGATATTATAACCTAGAGGAACTCCTGGACGCTCAGGGTGGGACCCATGGATGGAACAGAACAACAGGAGGTCCAGGCCAGAGGACACTCCTGGCCCACCAGGGATAAGGGGTGGGGGGAGCACAGACTTTCTCTCTGTCACTTATTCATATGTTTCCCATGTGGGAAACATAGCTAACAGAGGTGCTGGAGGGGACAAGCAGTTGCTTGAAGGGCAGTGGGCCCCGGGGAACAGACCCAAGCTCCCCAAGATGGGCCTGGGATGAGTTCCACTCTGAGTCAGAGGATGAGCAACCTCCCTGGAGACCCTTCTCAGCTGCTGGTTGCAGGTCATCTACTATACTTCTCTCCCTGTCTCTTTCTGGGCAATGAGGCCAAGGCCCCTTTCAGCAAAGAGGTTGGAATGGAAGGGCTGTGCAGAGTTTGGGACGAGTGACAGAAGTGGGGGAAGGGAAGGCCATCCAGTGGCCTGTGTTTTGGTGATTTCAGCTTTCGTTAACAAAAGTGGGGCATCCAGGGGAGGAAATGGAATGGAACCCAGGTTCTAGGCTCATCCAGGACCTGGATGGGAGAGATATTGGAAGGGGCTATGCTGCTATCCCAGGGGAAAAGTGGCCCATGTGGGGGGCAGTAGGTGGTCTTTGTCTGCACATATCCCCCCATCGGGACCCAGAGGGCAGGTCCAGGGCTAAGGGTGCTGGGCAAGGAGACTCAGTGCTCACAAACACAGGACATGCATCACACACACACACACACACACACACACACACACACACACACTCCCTGTACACACCCTGCACACTATACTCGTACATACAAGTCACACGTTTGTTCACATATACACATGTCATACATACATGCAAACTCACTAGATATGCAAACACACCATGTGCACAGACAGATACACATGCATGCTCACACAGGTACAAATGAAAACAGATGGGCCCACACGCATGCTTCTATTGGCATGTCACCCATTTAACAGCAGCACAGTGCACTATGCACACACGTACGTACAGACACACTGTACACACACACAGCCTTACCAGCTCCCCTGGAACAGGCTGCACAGCTTGCCCACCTTGTCTTTGTCTGTAAACAGCATCCATTCCGAGGCCCCAGAACAGAGAGTGGTTTCTCCACTCTAACTCCAGTTTACTCACCAGCTGGTCCTCAGCAGCCCCTTCCCCGCCATGTCATCCTCACACCAGGCTGGATGCTCTGGACTGCCCCTCCTCCCATGCTGACTCCTCATTTCTAGGCCTGAGGACCACCAGGGATGTGGCAGAGCATGGGTGTGGGGCAGGAAGGTAGGCAGGGCAGTTCTCCCCATTTTACTGATGAGGCCGTTAAGGATCCAACAGGGTAAGTGGGCCTTTTGTGCATACTCATCCCAGGTCAGCCTTCTTTCAACTGAAGGGAAAGCCTGGGACCTACACACCTAGCAGTGCCTGGGCCACACCCCCTCCAGGGGGAAGCTTCAGGATGCAGGGCCTCTGAGGGGCCTCATGAGTGGTAGGGATCCAGGAAGGTGGAGACGGAGGGGCGGTGCTGCCTGGAGGAGGGATGGCTTGAGCAGAGGCTGGGAGGAAGGGAAGCTCAAGGTGCACATGTCACAGCAACCCTTGAGCTGGGGCACATGGAGCGGGCGGAGGGAGAAGGGTTTGGAGAAGCTGGAGAGACCAGGGAAAACTGGCTGGAGCTGGAGCCTGCAGGGCTCAGGGCCAAGCTGAGATTCTCCTGACAGCCTTGATGCTAGAAGAGAACCCACCGGGATACTGCCCTTAAAGCCTAGGAGCGCCAAGGCTGGCGGAGCACATTGGAAGCAGAGGGTGCCCTGGGAGGGGCTGCCCCTGAGGGCCACGCCCTGTCTGGGGCCCAGAGGCTGCTTGGTAGATGAGGCCAAGAAGATAGCTCACCTGAGATAGGTGGCAGCCCCAGAGCCACCACGTGCTTCTGTTCAAGGACATCTTTGAGCTGGGTGTGACTTTATTATTTGAGGACTGGTCACCCGCCACCCACAATTCCTTTTCCCCATGGGCTTATATGATTAAGGAGGGTCCAGGAATAAGCACCAGGGAAGGGGGTGGTTCTCTTCTCTGGCTTGGCCATGGACCTGTTGAGGACCCGGGGAGGGGGGGAACCCAGGAAGGAGGGCTGACCCTTCTGGAATCTCATTGGTCGAGCTCTCCTGTGTACCTGGAGTCCAAGGAACACTCTGACCAGGGAACACACTGGTCAGAGGACACTTGGGGACTCCAGCCCCACGTGTTCTGTTTTGTGTACTGCTACTTCATTGTCATTGCCGATGTTCTATTTGTTCCAAGTAAACAACTGACAATGTCCAGGCCAGTGGATCTGCAGCAGAAATGTCCAAGCAGGGCATTTTATCCTAAAATGACCTGAAATGTTGGCACATTTATGTTGCTACCCAGCACATACACACACACACATGCATGCGCACACACACACACCACACACACACATGCGTGAGCGCACACACACCACACGTGCACACACACGCACGCGCACACGCACACATGCACGCGTACGGGAATGAGGACAGGCAGGGCCGGCCCCTTCCCTCTGCTCTGTCACCGCTGATGAAGCTCCAGGAGAGAAGGAAGGCCTAGGGACCAACAGCTTGCAAGAAGGATGGGGACCGTGGTAGGTGGTGGCACAAACATGAGGAGCTAGGCCCAGGTCAGCAGGACTTCAGAGGGAGCTTCCCTGAGCCAAATCCTGAGGGAAGGAGTGCATCATCTGGGAACCAGACTGGGAAGCCTTCACATCACCTCATGACCTCTCTGGGCTTTGGGTGCCTCTTCTGAGGACAAAGGCAGACAGTGGTGTGACTCCAGGACTCCAGCCCAAGAAGCTCCCAGTTCCTGGAGGCCCAGGCATGGCTGCCCCAGCTGGCTTTCCCATGTGGCAGAAGCTCCCGGGCTCAGGGAATGGACCTCCCTCTCAGGCATGTATTGCCCGGGCTGAGTGGGCAGTCAATGAGGGAGGGAGGCCGTAAATCCAGTTCCAGGAAAGCAGCTCCACCGGCCCATTGACGGCCACTTAATTTAACCACTGCTGTCACAACAGCTTTGTGGGCCTTCTCGCCTGGCCTGGGGGATTTATGGCCCCAGAGAGACCTTCTCGTGCTCCAGGCACTGGCCAAATGCTTGGCTCCACTTAGCCCTGACACAGGGTCGGAACAAGAAGCCTAATAGTGAGGGTGCCCCCAATTTGAACAGCCCCTGCATCATCTCCTTGGGCACTCCCAGCCTCCACCCTCCTCTTAGACTCATCTCTCCTGAGGGTGGGGTAAGGCTGAGGGCACAGGCTGGCTCTGCCAAGTTCCCACCCCGGGATGCAGGGAGAGCTCTCCTCCCTGCTCTGAGGACCCCGAATGGGCAAGCCCTCCTGGCTTCTGTTTCTCACATCAACAGGGACCTGCTCAGAGGCAGCAGCTGGGCTCACCAGGCAGGGGCAGGCATTCGCTGACCACCACATGCCTGTGTCCCAGCACTGCCTCCTTTAGCACCCAAGTGCAGTGCCGCCGGGCCAGTGGTCAGGCTGGGTTCCCAGGGCATTCTCCACAATCCAGCTCTGGGCCTGTTTCTCCAGGAGGAGCGATGGAGTCTCCTGGCCTTGGGCCCCTACAGAGAGAACAAGAATATGGATGCCGGGCCGGCCAAGTGGCGCAGTTGGTTAAGAGCTGGCTTGGGACACCAGTGGCCCCAGTTTAGATCCCACATATGAGGGCTAGTGACACTGCCCTCTATAGCTAAGATAGTGAACAACAGCTCCACCTGGAGCTGGGTTGCTGTGAGTCTCCAAGAAGGCATAGCTGCAGCCCCCGCTGCAGTGGGCTGCCATAGGCTACAGTGAGTGGTCGGCAGCCAGTGTGAGTGGCTGGCAGCCAGCGTGAGCTGCCAAGAGCCACTGTGAGTGGCCGTCCAGAGGCCAGCGAACGATCTGCCTCACCTGAGAAGAGCGCAATGATGATATCAACATGGGCCAGTGAAGCAATGTCCTCCACAACTAGATTGAAGAACAAAAGGACAGCAACTTGTCTGTTCCCCTTCCCCGGTTTCCTAATACTGTTCCCCCCCCCAATACCCCAATAAAATCTTTTTTTAAAAAAAGAATACAGATACCTTTCCCATCTCCCCCAAAGCTACAGATTCCCTGCTGGGCTCCCAGCCCAACCCCTCACATGGAGCCACATGACATGTGTGGGGTCCCTAAATCTGCTTTTTATCCCCAAATTCATGAGGTCCCTTATAGCCAATATTAGACCTGGCCTGGGTTGTGCAGGGCTTCTATTTTTGAAACCAGGAAAGCCAGGGGCTAAACCCCAACTCTGTTAGCTGCTCACTGTGGGACTTTGGGTAAGGTCCTCAATGTCTCTGAGCCTATTTTCTCATTTGTCAAATGGTGACACATAGTACTGCTGGGAGGATTCTGGGAGGTCAGACGCCTCAAATGTCCAGCATGGCTGGTACGTGGGAGGTGCTCAGTGAACATCACTCTGAAGCAGGTGGCGCTGCCTCCTGGGTTACCTCTCAGCAAAGAGCCACCAGGGCAGGGAAGCAGCCATACCCCATCCTCACTTCCCTCCTGGAGCCAGCCAGGCAGGATGGGCACTCCCACTTGCTTTCCAGAGGCAGCTTCCCAGCATGGGTGGCAGGAACAGGCCCGGGCTGCCAGTTTTCCTTTCATACCTGGTGGAGCAGGGTCAGGAAGCCAAACCCCTTCAGGCCTCTTGTTTCCTACCTTCCCCAATCCCAGTAGCTGGACCAAGCCAGGCTGGCCTAGATGACTGGGCTGGCCCAAATGAGACGTCCTGACACTGCAAAGGCCACCCTGTCCAGCCATCTCTGGCCCCAACAATCCCAAATTGATCCAAGACCAAAACCGTGGGTGGGCAGGGCCTTTGGAGACCCACTAGCTAGGTCCCTGTGGCTTGGATGGGAGGTCGGGGCCCAGAGCAGCTGTCCTCAGTGCTGACATGCAGGCTGCTCATACCTATTAACAAGCCCCCTGTCTGCCCTGCCAGCATGTGAGACCTGGACTCTCTTTCAGCCAAACTCCATCTGTCAGGTGGACCCTTTCCCCTGTGTGCCCAGCCCTGTGCAGCTGCTGAAGGAGCCAGAGGAAAGAGTGGGTAGTCTCTGTCCGGGGCCTCTGGTAGAACAGACCTCCTGATCCCAGGCAGCATGAGGAGCACAGCCAGGTGTGGACCACAGTTAGGACACGAGCACCCAGAGCCGGCCTCTGGGCTAAGGCAGAAAAGTAAGAGTGCTCAAAGAAGGGTCCATGGCTGAAGGGATGCCAGGCCTTCCTCAGGTGGGGCTTTCAGCCTTATGAAGCAAATGGATTGGCTCCATTTCACAGATGAGGCCACTGAGTCACGGGCTGGTGAGGGACAGAATCAGGCCATCTGACCTAGAGCTAGAGCAACATGACATTGGGGTCAGTGAGGTACAAGCTGGGGAAGGGGTTCTCTGGAGATAGGGCTGTAAGAGGGGAAGAAATGAGGCAAGGGAGTGTAGCTTTTCCCTTCCTCCACATTTCAGAGGGGTGGGGTGGGGACCGGGAAGCCTTGGAAAAGACTGGGGGGCTGCAGGGCCCTCTGCAGGTGGCAGTGTCTCTGGGAGGCTGGGAAGGAGGGCCACCCAGCCCTTCTAACAGATTCCTCTTTGATCATGTTTTTGTGACCTTTGTAAAAGGCAATTTAAATTCTAATTGTCCTGTGAGTACCAGAGGAATTAATTAGAGACAAGAGCAGCTAATTGTGCAGAGGAAGCAAGCCAGGGGCAGGAGGGACAGGGAGGTACGGGCACCTCTGCCCACCCCCCCCCCCCCATGGCCTGGAGGCCTCCAGCCTCTCCTCCCCAGCCTGAGGGTGGAGGTTGTCCTTGGGCCACAGTGAGGGAGGAGGTTCCTTGGGGCCAGGGCAGAGAGCTGAGTGGAAGGTCTCCAACTCCACAGACCAGCACCCTCCTGAGCCGCTAGGCCCACCCTTAGCCCAGCCTGGAGGTCTCCTTACCTGGGAGCTGTCACCACCACCAGGGCAGCACCTCTCTTCCACCTCCATGGAGCTGGGGCTGCCCCTCCCACCAGCACAGTCCTTTGGGCAGAACCCTGCTCTGCCTGGGTCTATGGGATGGGATACAGGAATGGGAGCCCTGAGGAGATAAGCAGGCCTTGCCCACACTGACACACCTGTATGTGGACCCACACCCACTGTAGAGCTCCCTAGGCAGTGAAACACACTCACAATTGACCTGGTGTACAGATCTGGGCCTGGCTGGGCGAGCTCCTGCCATGCTCCCCCACACTGGAGCCCAGCTTGGTTCCAATGCAGGATGATTGCTGAGCAGAGCCCTTCAGCCTGGCCTTCAAGGCCCTCACCTACACCCATGCACCTCTCGGGCCCCTCTGCTAGGCAGCACTGTTGGTCCCTGGGCCCCCTGGGGCTCAGTCACACCTCCACTCAAACCGTTCTTTGCACCGAAAAGCTTCAGGCTTCTCCAGTGCCACCCTTTCTGAGCTTCAGAGTTATCTATAAAACGATCATTGTTATATATCATTCTCATGTGAGGATGAGATGACATAATATGTGTAAAGCCTCTAGAGCAGGTCCTGGTACACAGTAGGTGCTCATTAAATGTTATTTGTTACAACATCTACCAATCCCTCAATGAGTTCATCTTGCCCACATCCACCCTACACACACACACACACACACACACACACACACACGTGCGCACGCACAATATTTTAGGGTGATCTCTGCACAGTGAGCCCCTGAGAGTAAGGTTGTGGTTTTCCATGCCCTGTGTCACCAGTGCCCAGCACAGAGTGGCATTAATTAATTTTCACTGAATTATACTGGTCCCTCAGGGCCTGAATACAGGCCTCCCTGGAGTGTTATGGCCTCACAGTCTCAGCCAAGTGTGCACCAGTGGACCTAATGATAACACCTAACCTGAGTACAGCACTTGCAATGTGCCAGGCACCAAACATGGAATAGAAATTAACTCAAAGTAATCCTTAGAACAACCCTGTGGGGTAATTGCTATTATGACTCCATTTTACAGATGAGGAGACTGAGGTACAGAGAGGTGAAGTAACTACCCATGACCACACAGATGAGAAGGACAGCTCCAGGATTTGAAGTCCGAGCAGTGTGGTGCCAAAGCCTGGAACTCTTACCCACCACACTGAACTCACAAGGGACACAATATTCCAGCTGTGTCCAATAGACCAAATAGAGCTGAATGGGTCACGGGACACAGTTGGACAGGGAACAACAGCACAGTAGAAACAGCTCCATTAAGGGCCATCCTGTCCTAAGGACCCAGAGACCCTGATACAGCCAGAGATTTTCACAGGCTTGTGAGTCCTCCAATACCACAGTGTGACTGCAAGGACCTTGACACTGGCTGCTCTAGGGTGGCCTTGAGTCCTTCAGCATCTTCAACTGTGCTACCAGAAATTTCAGTTTGTCAAATATCAGCCACAAGCCCACCAAAAGATGAGATTCCATGGGCCTGTGCAGGGAAGGGAGTTTATCTTGCCTTCATTGCTATAGGCCTGCCACTCATGGTGCTACTGAGATCCTTCTCTTGCATCCCCACCGCAGCACAGAGCATAGAGAGTGTGAACAAGAAAGAGCCTGCAACATCTGTCCCCTCACATGAACCAGGGCTGGGGCTCAGTGTGTGAGCAGGGTCGGGGCTCAGTGTGTGAGCAGGGCCGGGGCTGAGTGTGTGAGCAGGGCCGGGGCTCAGTGTGTGAGCAGCGTCGGTGTCAGTTGTTAGCAGTATCAGGGCTCAGTGGGTGAGCAGCGTGGGGGCTAAGCGTGTGAGCAGGGTCGGGGCTCAGTGTGAGCGGGTGGGACTCAGTCATTGGCTGGAGCTGAGTCAGTCTCAAATTTCTCATCCTCAGTGTCTATTTTTCTTTTTTGTTTGGTAGGTCAGGTCATGTGGCCTGGGTAACCCAGGGTCCAAATCCCCCAGTGGCTTGAGAGCTGTGCCTGCCTTTCTCACCCACCTCCTTCCTGTCTTGCCTGAAGCAGAGCATCCGGACAGAAGGGAAGCTGCGTCGGAGGATGCAGTCCCTGCCACACTCCTTGCAATTCGGAGAACTGTGCCTGAGTGGCAAGGCCACATATCAGCGGTAGGAATTTGGGCAAGTCAGCTACCTTCCTTGAGTCCCCCTTTCACCTTCCAAAGGTTCCTGAATGTCCACCTCAAACTCATTCTGCAAACTGAACTTTCCCCAGAAGCCTGCCTCTCCTGCTTTTACTAGTATCAGCCCACTCTGTCCAGTGATTCAGCTTGAAAATGGTTTAGTATCCTGGAATTCTCCTGGGAAATCAATCCCTGAAGCCTCCCATCTGTGGATCACCTCCCCTCCCAATCTGTCTGCCACAGGCCTTGCTCAGGCTTAACAGTCGCCTCCTGGGTTCCCTGTCTCTGCCATGGACCTTGCCCGCCATTCTCCCAACAGCCAGGGAAGGCTCTCTGAAGTGTAAATTTGATCACGTCACTCCCTGTTTGGGTCTATATGGGGCTCAGAAGTGAGCACTGAGCTAAGATAGCAATTTGGCATACATCTACTTTACAGCCAAGAGAGAGGTGGGCTCTCCAGGAGATGTAAATTGAGAAGAAAAGAGAGCAGAGAACTTAAAGCCCAACTCTGAGTCACTTAAGACACAGGAGGCGAGACACCTGCAAAGGAGAGTGATGATGGGCAGTCAGGGCGTAGGCAGAGGCCAGAGCTGTGCATTGTGAAATCCGCAGGAAGGGAGGAGGCGTCCAGCGGGTCCAAGACCACAGGACATCATCTGAGCAGTGCTTATGGGGTCTGACAACTCTGGCTGCCAGGAGCTCAATGAGAATCGCTCTAATGAGAAGACATCAAATATAGAGGAGAAAGAAGTGGGGAGGAAGTGAGGGAATGGGAGCAGTGAGTGTAGACAACTGTTTCAAGAAGGTGGACTGGGGACAGGTTTAGCCATGACAGAGGGGAACAAAGGTCATGGGGAGGTTTTGTTCTGAATAAGAGGGAGCAGACCCACCCTCAGTTCTGGATCCGTGGACCAGGCCCGGCCTGGCCTGCCCACTCTACTCTCTGCACTTGGTTCATAACCTCTTGCTCTTGAAGACTCACATTGCAGGAAGTGGGAAGGAGTGGCATAAAAGAAAGTGTCAAGTTCGGAGGAGAGAGGCAGACCCATTCAAGGTCACCATGTCTGGGCAACAGATCCAGGGTTGGGATCCCAGCCTTCAGCCCCTGCTCCTGTCTTGTTCCCCATCTTCATTTGGGCTGGCAGTCCTTGCGCTATGTGGTCCCAAGAAGAGCTGGAAGTGGGGGTGGCTCCTTAGGGACCTGGAGAAGAAATATTTGTTCAGCCAGGGAGCCATCAAGGTGTAGAGCTGGGAAATGGTGACAGGTTCTGGTCCCAGGCCTGCCCAACCTTGCCAGGCGATGTTGGGCCCTTCCCTCATATCTGAGCCTCCAAACTTCCAGTTGTGATCAGGGGATGATAAACTAGCTGAACTCAGTGGACTTTCTGCCACATCTTCCAGAGAGGTGAGAGGTCAGGCATTGGTCAGTGCTGCTCTGGGAGGGGACGGATCTGGGAGCCAGGGCGGGTGGGAGTTAGTGGGGATCGAGCATTGCTGTGCCGTGGTCTAGCCCTTCTGTCTGTGCGGAGGACATGGCTGTGAAATGTAAGTAAAACCCCAGGCTAATTTCCTCGGTCAGAAGGAGGAGGCATTGCAGCATTTTCAAACCCTAATTAAACTCACTCGGGCGATGTAACACCAAAATCAGTTCCAAGATCAATATTGCTATTCATTTAGAAGTGTAACGAGGTTAGAGAGGTGAGCAAAGGAAATAATTAACTCATTTGCAGCCTTTTTAAACAGAAGCAGTCATTTTAATCTCCAGGGTAATTAGCTCTGCTCTGTCCATCAATCACGACCTTAGCCATTATTTTAAGTATTTGATTAATCAAGGAGGGGGGTGGTTAGGCACCCCTCCCAGCCCGTCACTGGCCTCCTCGAATCAAGGAGGTCCCCTGGCCTTTGGACATGGAACACTTTTCAGAGGGTCAGTGGAGGCCAGTGCTAAGAGCAGTGGGCAGGGAGGGACCCACCAAGTAGCGGGGTCCCCAGAGGAGCTCCCTTTCAGGCAGCTTGACAAAACAGGACAAGCGCCACCCTGAGCTTGGGTGCTGGGGGCCTGGAGGCCCAGGTTTTTGGCCCAAGCACTGCCCCTGACTTGCCCCGTGATGCCCCACCAAGTCCCTGCCACTTTCTGTGTTTCAGCATCTCCATTTGTCCTAGAGCGGGGCAGATGCCAGTTGAATTAACCAGAACTGAAGCTCACGGGTTCTAAGTGCCCAGGGGCCTCTGGCCACTGGAGGGCAGCAGAATCCCAGGGACCCCTAAGCCCATGGGGCAGCCTCCCAGCCGAGCTGTTCCCTTAGCAAACCTGGGTTCTGGGTGTTCGAGATGGAAAAATCTGGGCTGCCGTCCCCGAGGCCTCAAGGCAGCCTGAAGAGACAGGCCACAACGCTTTTTCTCCCCATTTAGCACACGAGGAACTGAGGTCTCAGAGAGGGTCAAGACGTACTCAGAGCCACACAGCAAGTGCTTGGCCCTTATACCCAGGCCCCTAAGGTTCAACCATGAAACTCAGAGGGGATGTAGGGAAGGGAGCCAGGGGAGGGGACAAAGATGATCCAGATTGTCCTCTGTCCTCTTCTAATAGCCCAGACTTAGTCACCTTCACCAGCTTAAAGGGTCCTCAGAGACCACTGGCCTCATGTTACAGATGGGGAAAACTGAGCCCCAGAGAGAGGCAGAGGCGTTGCTATAGTGACCATCTCACTAGGCACAGAGTCCCTGCCCCTGAAGAGCTTGCATGCACTCAGGAGAAGATGCACAACCAGATGGTGGCCACTCAGTGGGGGAAGAGAGCTGCAGATGAGCAGGCACAGGGGCTGGACAGCCTGGACAGTCAGGGAAGTCTTCCCGAAGGAGGTGACCTCTGAGCAGAACTGGAGTGAAGAGGCAGAGAAGAGCATTCCAAGGAAAGAGTAAGAACAGGCTGCTGAGGTGGCGAGCTTGGCATGGCTGGACCACAGGTCATATGGGCCATGGCAGGAGACCAGGAAGGTGATGAGGGGATCTGGGCCTGCAAGTCAGCTAGGAGCGTGAGCTCAGGAGTCTGGGAGGGAGGTGGGTATTATAGGGCTATGGGGGGACAGGGTTGGGAGCGCAGTGCCCGGCCCCCCTGGGCCCCTGTTTGTGTTCACTGGGAAACAGCTGTGCTGAGCGCTAGGCTGACTCTATGAATGGATCACATACCTGAGAACCCTTTTTTTTGTATTGTCTGCCTTCTCCAGGGCCCAGCTGAGAAAGGTGGGGCTTCTGGGAGGTGGAGGGAAGGGTGAGGTGTTCCTAAAGGGTTCTGGGAATTCAGGGGCTGAGGGAAAAGATGAGGATAAACAAGACAGTGAGGGGAGGCTAAGCAGAGCCAGCGTTAACCTCCTGCCCAGGCCAGTCGGTTTGGGGCTGCGGGGTCCTCACTGCCTTGAGCAGTATCAGCAGCGCAACACTGTCGCTAGAAAGGCCTCCCCTTGCATGCCTCCCCCCAGCTCTGAGAAGCGCACTGCTGCCTCAAACAGCTACGATGCGAAGAAACCATGGTGGGCTCCTGAGTCTGCTCTCTTCTCTATCCTAGCTGTTAGCTCTGTGCCTGGGGTGCCCAGATCACTGCCTGAGAGTCTTTCCTGGGTCCCAGAGCCTGCAGTACACAGTCCCTCAGGCAGGCAGAAAGTGCTAACTGTGATTAGCAACCTAGAAAAGCCAAGGGGCTTGTCTCTGTCACCCAGGCATAAGGTTTGAGGGGAGCCTTCCAGCCCTGGCATTGTCTCCACAGGTTGGGGAGGGAAGAAGGATGGAAACCAGGAAGCAGAAGGAGGAGGAGGAAAGAGGAGAGAGAGGAGGGAGGAGGACCAGGATAGGGCCAGAGCTCGGTTGCTAGGGGCAACAGTAATCCATTCTGAGAAGGAACCAGATGCTGAGAAGGGCAACAGGAGGAAGGGAGCTGGGGTCCTGACGGCACATCCAGCGCTCCAGGAGCTTGGAGGTAGGGACTGCCCATGTAGCAGGGACTCAGGGAGGCCTGGATGTGTGTGTGGGGACCCTGGTGGGAGCTCCTCAGTGGCTGCTTTGACCGTTGCCCAGAGGCAGGCATCTGGAGTGGAGTAGGGGTGGGAGGAATGGGCCTACTGCATTTTAAGCTCTCCACGGACAGACACTCTCACTCCCGGTCTACAATTTGTCTGGGACACCAGAGTTCAAGCAGTTGCGGAGGATGATGGGGGAGGGGGCAGGCAGGGGCCCCTGGGGCCTGCTAGGGCACCGGCCTGCCTGCCTCTCCAGGGGCATCACAGCAAGTTACAGCAAAAGTACAAGCTGAAGAGGCCTTGGGACATTCTTAGCTCCTCTGGGCTTCATTTTCTGTGTCTATAAAAGAGCACAGATAACCTTGCCCTTGAATACTATCAACAGTTAAGTCTACACACATGCAAGAATCCCCTGTTAAAATAATACAAAATAAAAGAGGGGAAAATCCTATAAAAAGAAGGGAAGTCCCACTCACCTTGTATTTGCTCTGAGCCAGGGAAGAATTTGTACTCCTATTTCCCAGGTCAGCAAGCTGAGGCTCAGGGGAAGCTGGGAACTAACTGTAAAGCTGTTCCGCTCCAAAGCCCTCTGCACCCTCCGTATTGCTCCCAGCAGGGCCTCCCTGATGCTGCCCTTGGGGTCACATCCCAGGCCAGAACTAGCTTTGGTATTTGGCCCCCTCCCCAAACCCTGATTTCATGCATTAAGCTCTGCTCCGCCTACTCAGCACCTCTGCTTCCCAAGGCTGCTGGGTAAAACTCACCCTCCCCCAGACACTCCAGGCCCCAACCCACTGTCCAGTCCAGTTGTCTCCTTGTCCCTGCCACATGCCCACAGCCTGGTCTGTTTACTGCCTATTCCGGTTACTACTATTATCTCATAACAAACCACCCCAACATGAAGTGGTGTAAATCAATGACCATTTTATTGTGCTCGTGGATTCAGTGGGTCAGGCATTGGGACAGGGTCCCATAGGTTTGCATATACCTGCTCCATGATTCCTGGGACCTCCATGGCTGGGAGTGGCTTGACATCTGGGGTCTAGAATCACGTGGAGACTCTTCCACTCACATGTCTGGCCAGGGTGCTGACTGGGAGCTAGCTGAGAGCGAGGCTGGGGCTGCTGACCAGAACACCTCCCTGGGGCCGTTCACATAGCCTGGGCTTTCTCCAAGCATGGGGGCCTTAGAAATGGGGATTCAGAGCTCCGAGGATAAGTGTTCCAGTAGGCACGGTGGAAGCTGCATTGCATTTTATGACCCAACCTGGAAGTCCCAGAGTGTGACTTCTGCTCTACTCCATTGGTCAAAACAGTCAGAGGCTTGTCCAGATTTAAGAGGAGGGACACACACCCTCCAGGGACCTCTCCAACAGGTGGCCAGGTCACAATGTAGAAGAGCCTGTGGGGTGGGGTAGATAGTTCTGGCTATCTTCAGAAAATACAAGCTGCCCCATTGCCTCTCTGTCATTGCTGTCACCAACTCCCTTCCTCTCTTAGCCCAGTTTCCTGGGTGCCCAGATACTGCCTTGTCTCCTCCAGGAACCCTGCCGAGATTGAGAGTTACAGCTCCCACGCCCCAAGGAATGGAGCCACAGCCACATGAGCACATGAAAGGGACACCTGCTTTCCCTCACTCTCCTTTGGCATCTGGCTCCTTGCCCTCTCTTGGCCATTAACTCACTGGTGCTTTCCAGGGCTCCAATACTGTCTTACTGAGGACTCACCTGGAATCTCAGCCCCTCGCTGTACTTGTACACTCATCTATTTGCTAATGATCTCCCAGTCAGTCATATTTCCAGCTGTAACTTTTCCCAGAAAGCAAGGTCCCTCACATACCTGCCTGGTGCACCGGCCCTTACACTTGGCACAGCCCAAACTGAGTTCCTCCCCCAGATTCCCCTTCCTCTCCACAAAGGGCAGCTCCAGCTACCCTGTCCCTGGAGCCAGAAGGGCCTCTCCCTGGTGCCCAGAGCCAACGAGTCCCAGGTACTCGCAGCTTAACTCCCAGGTCAGCCCCTTCCTCTCCACCTCCGCTCACATGGGCGCTGGCAACCATCCCCTTCCTGCCAGTTCCAGATCTCCATGTTTGCTCCCCTCCAGCCCATTCTCTAAGCAATCTCTTCCAACATGAGAAGCTGACCTTGTGACTCCCCACTGAAAGCCCTCCCAAGGCTTCCTAAAAGCTCGGGTAAAATCCCAGCCTCTTGCCCACACATGCTGTCTTCAGCTACCATTTCAGTTCTTCCCTCCTCTCTGGCTTCAGCTGTCCCTGTTCCCCTCCTCCTCACACCTGTGCCCAGGGCTCCAGTTCCCTGGACAGGCTGCATCTGGGTTTTTTTTGTTTTTGTTTTTTTTTAAGGGCAGTGTCACTGGCCCTCACATGTGGGACCGAACTGGGGCCGCTGGCTTCCCAAGCCAGCGCTTAACCACTGCATCTGGTTTTTAGGTCTTTGCACAAGCTGTTCCTGGAACACCTCTCCATGGCCCTCACCTCAGAGCCATGGTTCATCCTCAGAGCCATGTTCGATAGAACTTTCTGTGACAATGGAAAGGCCCTGTCTCTGCACTGTCCTATATGGTAACCACTTGCAATGTCACCGGTCCACTGAGGAGCTACTTTTTAACTGTTTTTGCTTTAAATTAACTAAATGTGAATTACCACATGGCAAGTGGCTACCATATTAGCTAGTGCAGCTCCGAGCTGCCACCTCCTCCAGGAAGCCCTTCCTGATCTCCCAAGCCTGGACTAGATGCCCATCTGCTGTACTCCCACAGTATTGTGTTCTCTAAGGTGTTTATCTCTTTATCTATCTCCCTGGCTGGACTGTAAGTTCCTGGAGGGACTGAGTCTTATTTGTCATTCTAACCCCAGCTCCCCGCTCTTAGTATATACTCAATAACTATGCAGAATAAATGAATTTTCTGGACCCAAATCTGGGCACAGACTCGACCTTATATAAAGGGAACTCCAACTGTACAGCTGTAGATCTGAGTACTGTAGATCTGAGTAAGTGTGCGTGTGTGAACACATGTGTGCAGCTGGTTCACATGTTGGTATGTGTGTAGACTGCCTGGGTGTGCAGGCTTCCACCCAGCTGGTCTCACACACAGAGGCTGGTGCCTTGGGCTGGACAGGAAGTGTGCCTCTGAACCGGCCTTTGTGAAAATCAAACCTTGTTTTCATTCTTGTTTCTAAGATGCTTCATCTGCATTGCAGATGAGTCCTCAGGGAGTTGAAGAAGAAAAGCTTCCAGTTTTCTGTGTGGAACCACCTGCAACTCTCAGCTCCTTATTCTATAAACAAGCCCTTGAGGCACAGGGGAATTTGCCATTTAAATGATCCTTCACCTCCTGAGTCCAAAATTCATTTCTTGGTTTACGGGGCTCTGGGTAAAGTTTTGAAATTGGGTTTTTTCAGACAGGGCCTTGGGCTTGTCTATTTTCCCCACCCCACTCCTCTCCTTTCCTCCTCTGCCCTGGCCCCATCCTCCTCTAGAACATGGCCAACCCTTCCTCCAGCTGGGATGGGTTCTTACACTCAGCCTTGGAGAGAGGAAGAAGGCTTTGTTCCACCCTCAGGAGTTCCCTGGTAAGAGACGGAGATGGTCATTTTTCTGCTCTGCCCTCAGTTTCCTGCAATCTCCTTATAGAGCACAGCCTTGAAATTCTAAACAAGTCCTTAGAGGTCTGATCCAATTCCCCATTGCATGATAGAGAGGCTGAAGTCTGGGGAAGGGACTGAACTCAGCCACAGCAGAACAGAGGAAGGGGTAGCCTTGAGCCCCCCTCAGTCTGAGATCCCCCACCAACTGCCTGCCTCCCCCACCCCCTCCCCGTTTCCTCCACCTGGGCTACCACTCTGGGATTTCCTGCTTCTCCTTCCTTGGCACAAGCTGGTGACTAAACTGCCAAGCTATGGCCACGCTCTCCAAGGAAGACACTCACTTAAGAGGTAGCAGGAGGGCCAGCCGAGTGGCGCAGTGATTAAGCGCTGGCTTCGGGTCCCACATATGAGGGCCAGTGACACTACCCTCAAAAAAAATAAAGAGGTAGTCGGAGACTTCATCCCTTTGCAAGGTAGTACACAGTCCCCCCCACAGGAAATGCAGTAATCACCAAAGCAGGCAGCAGGCGCCTCTATCACTGCCACTGTGGTCTGGGTCTCTGAAAATGGCACTGAAGCGTTGCCAAGGTCTTGCAGTCTGCAGTGGGACCCCTACAGAGAAGTGAGGGGTGGCTACTGCAGCAGATAAGTATTTGACTTAGCCAGAGTCTTCTGGAAAGCTGAAGGGCAGGGGATATTTGGGGGACAGGGCACGGGGTATGAGCAGAGCCTTGACCAGGAGCCAGCTGGCTCCAGATCCCAGCCTGTCAGTCACTCTTTCTGTCACCCTGGACAAGTCCTTCCCACCCTCCATGCCTCTATGTCTCTCTTTCCCTTGGGGTGAGGAGAGGCCAGGCTGCTAGCACCCTACCTAAGATGTGAGGGGTGTCCAGCGTCCTTTCCTCCCTGTAGTGGCCCCATACCTGTGAGGTAAGCCCCAGTCTATGAAGGCTCCAACTGCCACTAGAGATCCTCTTGCCCCAGACAGCATTCCAGCTTTGTATTCAAACTAGCCCTCCTGTGCTTAGCCCTACATTCCTTAGACACCAAGTTGAGGCTCAAGGAATTCTCAGAAGAAGGGGCCAATGTCCTCAAGGTCTTAATGAGAATATTGGGCAGAGCACGCTGTAGCCCCTGCCAGACATTGGGGCTGCTCTCAGCACCCAGACTCACAATCACACACCCGCCTCAGACACCCGGTGAGGCAGCCCTCTCACACATCTCACACCCTCACACACCCCTCACACAAACACCTCTCACAATCATACACACCTGACACACACATACCCCTCACGCATATACCGTCACGCATACACACACACACACCACACACATTCCCCACACACACCCCTCAAACAATACTCAGGCACACATTACACACATACGCACACACACCACTGTCACCCCAGCACACACAACGTGCCATGGCAAAAGGGTTCCACGACAAGCAAGCTTGGGAAATGAAACATGATGCGTCCCCAGTCTGACAGTTCACCAAGCTGGTTAGCGTTTAAAAGCTCTGGGAAGTCCTGCAGCTCTGTGTAACTTGACATTTCTCAAGCTTATTTGACCATGCTGTTCTTCAGGGAAACACTTTTGGATCAATTAAAACTTGCATTTGCCTGCTGAGACCCAACTATAATGGCCTAAACAAATGAGATGTGTTCTTTACTCTCCAGTCTGGAGGTTGGCAGCCCAGGGTTGGTGTGGCGGCTCCGCCGTGTCATCAGTGTGCCAGCCTCCTTCTTTCTTTCAGTTTGGTCTTCAGCACTGCTCTCTATGTTCATGTCACCTCATGGTCCAAGATGACTGCTAGATTCTACAGATTCTGCATCCGTGTGGGAAGCAAAGAGGAGGGAAGGTGGAAACGTGCCTGCTCTCTGACTGTCTCCCTACTACATTACTTTCCCGAGGTCCCTCCCAACACCTCTCACTGCTCATATCTCATTGGCTACTCCTGGGGGCAAGGAATGCTGAAACATGCAGTTTCTTTTAGATGCAGTAGTCTTTTAGATGGACACATTGCCCCCCAGAATAGAACAAGCGTTCTGTTACCACAGAAATGAGTACTGTGCAGGTAAGTGAAGTTTCATCATTGCTTCTTTGTGTTCTAGGGACTGGTTGCAGGAATTACTGGGCCCAACTGCTACTTCCTGGCTGTGTGATCTTGGAAAAGCTTCTTAACCTCTTTATTCTATACTTGTCTTTAAAATAGGGGTTGGAGTTCTGGTCAAAATGGCAGAGTAGTGGGGCCGGCCGAGTGGCTCAGTTGGCTAACAGCTTGCTCAAGGAGTGCGAGCTGAGCTCTGAGCAACAGCAGTTCGATGCCCAGCCCGAGCTGAGCTGCTGCTGAGCTGCCAACAGGTGGCAGGATGGCTCAGCTAAAAAACAACAACAAAAAAATGGCAGAGAAGTAAAAAATTATTTTAAAATAAATAAATAAAACTATAAAAAAAATAGGTATTATTATGAGGACCAAATGAAATAAAGTATGTGTGGGCATTTTATAAACCATGAAATGCTATAGAAACGAAAGATATTCATTTGTTCCCTAAATAGCCTTATGAAACAGGCCAGGCAGTACTTATCACCGCATTTGACTGAGGAAGAAACTGAAGCTCAGATATGAATTGACTTCGATAATGATGCAGTTGGAGCCCTGTCTGTGTTCATGGACTGCATCTTGGTCCTGGCCTGAGTCAAGCCCTGACCTTGGCCTCTGGGCCCTAAAAAACAGAGAGCCCCCTTGCACCACTTGGCAGCCCCAGGGGTGTTCACCGGACTCCCGAGTTCCCACTCTGGATGACTCTGAGTCCCAGGCCGAGAGCCTGTCATCCCAGAGAACCAGGCTGTTCCCGTCTCCCGTGTCTTGGTTCATGCAGACTCTGAATCAGAGGAGCGAGTAGACCAGGCCTGCAGGCACCGTGGGGAGAGTCAGGCAGGGTGTCCAGAGCCCTACGGGAAGCACACAACCTGCTTCCCCGTGTCATTTTCCCAGCCCAGACAGCGGTAATGGGGAAGGTATGGAAATTTAAATCAGAGCCCGCCTAACCTCTCTGCTGGGCTGCCTGCCTACTGCCACCTGCCCTGTAATCTCAGGCTGGCTATCTCCTCCTGGGGAGAACAACAAACTGACTCTGGAAAAGTGATAAATTTTCAATTTTATTTCAATTTTATTTTAAAATATACCAGATGGGAGATTTTATTGGAGCCATAAATATGTCAAGAGCGATGTTGGTGTGTGATGGGCGATGCCCCCTCCTTGGGGCCTCTCTCCCTGTTTAGAAATTCCATCAGATTCTTAATAAGAGGCTCCAGTTCCACTGCAGCAAAATAGCCTCTATATTAAAGCAATTGAATTTCCATTTGCCAGACATCTTGTGCTTTAAGCTCCCAGGTTCTAGGGGTGTGGGGTTGCTAAGCCGATTCTAAATGAACCTAAACTAATAACTGCACAGCACGAATGCTGGGGGCTGTGAAGGAGGGGGGAAAGGGAGGGGAGGGGATGAGAGGGGCAAGGCAGGGGGAGGTGAGGGGAGGGCAGGGGAGGGGAGGGAAGAGGTGTCACCAGGCTACCCATCACAGATGGAGCAGAGTGGAGAAGGCAGGACTGCCCTTTCCTCTTCTGCTCAGTGCCAGCCTGGGGTGAAAATCCCCCAAATGACTGAAGGGACAGCTCCCTCCATTCACAAAGACGCCCAGAAAGAGGGGTGTTGTGGCTGGCCCCTCTTCTTCTAACATGGGCTTCTTTGCTGTCTTGACTCATTTCATATTATGCTGGCCTTCGTGTGTGTGTGTGGGGGGGGGGCGGTGGGGGAGTGCTGTGGCTGCCTAAGCCTTGTTCAGGGTGGGGCTGGAGGAAAGCTGGCCCTTGACCCCGCCCCCCAGCCCCCCAGCCCCCCACTTCCCTCCAGAGGGCTTGCCTATGGAAGGCCGTGCTCACACCTGGGTCCTTTCCTCATTTGCTGTGGCCCAGGGGTCGGCAAACTTTCGAGACAGGACAGAAGAGCCGCCAGGGGTCAGTAAACTGTGGCTTGTGAGCCACAGGCTCTGAAATGAAAATGAAAATAAAACTATCAGTTTCATTTATAAAATTTTTACAGGATATTATTCACATAAAGGTGATTATGTAAAAATATATTTTTGTGAGAGACAGGATTGGCTCTTCCAGGGGTCAGCAAACTTTTGAGATGGAACATACCCAAAGAGCCGCATGTGGCTGGTGAGCCGCAGTTTGCCGACCCCTGCTTTGACTTGTGTCATGCCCCTCACCCCAGCAGTCCTTCTCTCCTCTCCCAAGTCATTCTTTGCTCCTGCAGAGATCCTAACTTTTCACTCAGTCTTAAGCATTTGGAACAGGAGAATGACTCAGGATCACAGACTTGAGGGCATTAGAGGTCTGAAGATCAAAGGTGGGAAACAGAGGACCAGAGGACACAGGGAATTAAATTCTTCTAGGACAATCCAGGGTGATGCCTACACACAAGCTATCTACTCATTTTGCCCCCGCCCAGGTCTGGTGACACCTGCCTGGGTTGCCGCAGGTCCCGACAAGGCTCAGGTGGTGAGGGATGGAGCCTCAGTAGGACATCACCTTTGAGGTCAAGTCACCCACCTTGCTGAATCACTATTCTCAAAAACAGGTATACACTTATGGATACCAAAAATAAACAAAAATAATGGGTATACTGCTATTTATACCCCCAAAGGATTTGAGAGCTTAAGTGAGATAATTCATGAAAATTGTTTAGTATAATGCTGGTCCCTGTACTAGTGCTCCCGAAATGTTAGCTACTATTATTCCTTTGTTATGATTATTATTACTGTCCTGGACATTTCCAGTGGTTTCTCTGCTCCCCATCGACCTGTGTCCTCCCTGGTTGTCTGATTCTGGATTCTGGAGATAGTAGCTGCTCGATGCTGAATCAGTTGACCTACATTCCATCCATTGAGACGAGACAGGTTCGGAGGCAATCAGAGCAGATTCACATCCTGGTTTTCACTTCCTTAATCTGAGTGCTCTGTGGCCGCTGTGCGCTAAAGAATATTCTCTTAAATGACACTTTTTCCACTTCTCCTGCTTGTTTTGTTGCCCCCAGTCATGTACCTGAGCCCCAGGAGGGTCCCCCATTTCTAACTCAGTCTTGAATGTCCAAGGAACCGTGTGCCACCCTCCAGGGGCTCACTGCTGAAAACGCACCAATGAACAAAACCATGGCAACTACCATGTTGGTTTTGTTAGAGATCTGATTACGCGGCTGGACAGCAGACACGCAGAGTCAGATCCAGCCCCAGCCCAAGGACAGCGCCACTGGAAGACGACTAACTCTCTGACAGTGTCCTAAAGGATGGTGCTTTCAGCATCTGAATGGGTGGATGCTTCTCTCTGAGGAGAAGGTCCATAGCTTTCATCTTGGGCTTCCAGCCCCCGAGACTCCACCCAGGGTCTGCCTCCCGCCCACCTACACACCTTCACCTGATGGGGAGAAGATGTAAGAAGGGGACATATACACACCTAAACACTCCTGTATCCTGACCTGAGGATAGGACATCGTGGCCTGCCTAACAGCTTCCCAGGGACACCTGAGAGCCATGAGATGTTTACCTCTAACACAGTGCCAGACATACTGCAGGTGCTCAGTGAAGAGCCAGCTCAGGGTGGGGACAGTCTTGGACAAGCTCCTGTCCCTCTCTGGGGTCAGCAGCCACCCTGCTGACTCCCAAGGCCCCTTCCAGTTCTGCTGTCCTCTGCTCTGGTGACTCCTTCATCAGGAAGGGCAAAGCACAGTCTGATGGCCCAAAACTGAGTGGTGAGGGCCATTGCTTCCTGTTTACCCAGCAACATCTGAAATAAGGGAAGTTTTGTGGAGTGGACACCAAGTCCCAGGCACAATGCCACCTGTTCACAGGGCTGACTCTGCATTGTTCTCTGCTTTAGAGATGGAGAAAGTGAGCCGTAGAGAGGCTGGGTGACTCTGTCAAGTGTCTAGATCACAAAGCTAGGGTGTGGCAGGTTGTATGGGGCAGAGAGCTGCAGGCAGTCCTATGGGCATGGCCAGCTGCCAAGCCCTTTCCTAGAGGCCATCTCTTCAGAAGCTGCAGTCCTGTGAGGGGACAGGGCAGGCATGCAGTAAGAGGCAGTAGGCTGAGGCTCCCAGAGTTGATGACTTGCTCAAGGTCACACAGCAAGGACAGGGCAGAGGTGAGGCTCCAGCTTATGTCTTCTAAAGTTCCATTCCATGGTCCCCAACACACAGATTTTACAGTCACTATGCTTTGAGATATACTGAAATCCATCCATTGGTCCATCCGTTTCTCCCACAGCTATGTACTGGGCACCAGCACTATGGGTAGGCATTGCCCTAAGTGCTGGGGAGGATTCAACGTTGAACAGAACAAAAATCCCTGCCCTCCTAGAGCCTATATTCTAATTTAGGAGAGAGAGAACAACATAAATAAGTCAATTACAAAGTGCCAGAAGGTAGTAAGCCTGGAATGCCACAGAGTGGGGCCAGGGGGATTGGGAGGACTGGTTTGGAGCGGTCAGAGCAGGCCTTGGTGAGAAGATGAAAGTCAAGGGCAGAGACCTGAAGGAGCTGAAGAAGAGAGCCAACAGTGCACTGCAGCGGGGGTCACCAGTGGCCTGGGGCTCTGGAGGACACTGGGGGACTGTGTGGCTGGAGCAGGTGAGCAGGAGGAGAGTGGCAGGTGGGAAGGTGGGAAAGGGGATGAAGACAGATGAACAGCTCATGTTGGGCTTGGCATTAAAATCATCACTGGGAGGTGGGCTTTCACGGGTCACTCTGAAAACCCCACAAATTATGGAGTACAGTTCCTCACAGCCCCATGTGGGAGTCAGTTGGGACCAGAGTGGGGATGGAGATGTCCCACAGAGTAGGGTGTGGGGCCTGACCTCTCAGCGCCCCTGGTAACCAGCCCCATGCTACCACTTCCTCCAGCTCTGCTTGTGCTGTGTCCCCGGGAGGCCAGGTCAGGCTGGGATGATGGAGGAGGCCAGTGCCCCTGCAGAGCCTCTCCCAGATTACAAGGGGTTGGTGGCAAGCTTCCTAGGGCAGGCAGCCCAAAGGCTCTGGAGGCGAATGAGGCACACCATGGAATCTTGCAGTGAGGTTTATTTGGAATTTAATAAAAGGCCCAAAGCCCAGCCATACCCCAACCTTCGATTATCTGACCTGTCTCACCAGCTCCCAGACCCCTCACCTGAAGAAATACAGGCCCAGCGAGGGAGAGGGCTTGTCAGAGACCACACAGAAACTCGAGGCCAAAGCCCAGCATTCTGAGACCCAGAGTTCAGGCTACCCTGGTAGTCCCCAGACAGCACAAGTTTTCTGTGTCCACGAGTGCGGGGCAAGCCACTGCCCAGAAGAGGTTCCTACCTGCAGCCCAGGCAATATCCCTGTGTACAGTGGGAAGTGCATGTTGAAAGCTCCTGCAGATGAGGTTGAAGCCAGCGAGTTCTGGGGTCGAGCCTCTGCCCGCCTGCATATTAGCTGTGTGGCACTGGAGATGTGTCCTTATGTTCCCAAGCCCCCTTCTTTACTTATAATGTGAGCATGATTATACTTTTCTCCCAGGATAGCTGCAAGGATGTCAGGAATAGCATATCTCAGGAAGACAACGCTGATTTTACAAATCTCTCAAAAGCATAGGGCAGCCAGCAAGCAGCAGATGCTGAAGGGGCTCTGGAGCCAGAATTCCTGGGTTTCCATCCTGGCTCTGCCACTTGCCAGCTGTGTGGCCTTGGGTAAGTTACTTAATTTCTCTGTGCCTTATTTTTTCCAGCTGCAAAATGGGGTTGATAATAGCTCTACTTCATAGGGTTGCTGTGAAGATCAAATGAGTTCATCCACCTAAAACACTTAGTCTAATGCCTGATCACAGCACGACTGCAGGGAGCACCTTCTCCATACATATAAGGTACAGTGTACAGCCTCCTCATACTATTCTGTCCCCCTCTCGCTGCCCTCCCCTGAGTGACAGTGGATGGCAGGAAGCTGCCAGGCAGCTCCTTGGTCTGGCCCTCAGGGCAGATCCTGTGGAGGCCCATCCCTGAACGGAGGCTGCCCTCCAGCCGTGGGTTGCACAGCCTCAGAGGTAGCCATCCAGACTCCAGATGGGCGCTTTTCACAGCTTTTTCATGTGATGGTGTTCACTGAGCTTGGAGAGTGGAGGCACATCACAGGGGAAGCTTTCAAGGTCAGCCAGCATCAGCCTGACTTTGAAATCTTGTCCCCTCCAGGGACAGCTCAGCCAGTGTCAGGAGCAGCTAGTCCAGGAGCTGCTGTGACGGGGACCATGGGAGCCTCTCGTTTGTCAAGGAGACCCTTGGGGCCTGAGCTGAGGAAAAGAATTAAAAATACCTTGATGAAGAGGTGTTAACTGGATTAAAGAGGCAGGTGGCAGGGGAGGGGGATGAGGGGCAATGCCGGGACAGGCACTGCAGAGGCCTCCCTCCTAGCGCATGTGGGCTTCTTTCTTCTTCCCCCTCACCCACCCAAAGTCCCCCAGCAGGAGAGGCTGGGAAGATAAACAACCTCCCTTCATCTCGTCTTCTCACAGCCTTCTCAGCAGCACAGCTCTGCTTCCTTTGTCCTGCAGGTTTGTAAAATCAGCGTTGTCTCCCTGAGAGTGGGCTTAATTACCAGCTGCCCTCACAGACAGCACATGGCCAGCCAGGCAGCAGGAATGGGGTGGGCCTTGCAAAGTGGGACCACCCACCAAGCCAGCCCTCCCCCAACACTCTGCCTCAACACTGCTTAAAGAGAGCTCCTGGGGGAGGGCTTAGCACCTTCACCACACTCCCTGGTAGCTCAGCCCACAGCAGGTCTGCCTAGGCCAGGAGGGACCTCGAACTCTCCCCACCTGCTGCTTTGAGCAAGTCCACAGCCAATGGCCTCAACTCCCATGTATGCTCTGAGCACCTTAGGCTCACAACAGCCCTTCTTCTCCCATTGTCCTCTGTAAGGTGGGGCTGTTATAGGTCCATTTCACAGATAAGGAAACTGAGGCACAGGGAGCTGGGTGACTTGCCTAGGGTTGCTGAGCCAGTACGGAAGGGAGACAGAGCTGGAATTCAAACCCAAGGGCTGGTTCCCAGACACAGCACAGCGGGGCCAGCCCCGGGGAGGAGCCTTGTGGCCCTCTCAGCAGTGGGTCAGGTTCTCAGGGACTGGCTGGGCCCCTTTAGCAGTTAGTCCACCCAGCGGACCCCAGGAAGAACAAGAGCAGGGGGTAGACTCTCCCAACTTCCCTTCTGCCCAGAGCCTGGGCCATGGCCAGGGCACAGCGGGGAAGGAGGGCGAGGCCCCCTCCAGAGAGAAGTCATGGGAAACTCAGGGCTTTGGGTGACCTTGGGTGTTCACCCCACCCCAGTGAGGCCCAAAGGGATGAAGGCATTTCAAGCCCCATGGACGGTTCCCTGAGCTGGGAACCAGGTGACCTCGGTGTAGTCCCAGTTCTGCCATGGGCTAGGAGGAGCCGTGGACAAATTCCTGCACATCTCTGCCCTCAGTTTCCTCATCTGTGAAATAGAGGGTAAGGAGCCTGGACTTGAAGTTTCCTCTGCTCACACCCTGGAGGATCTGGCCATCTACTCACTCTAAGCTCAGGTAGAGGCACTGGCTGGAAGAGGCAGAGCTGAGCCCATGGCCCAGGTTGGGGAATTCAGAGACTAGGGTCTTGGAAGCAGCTGCAAGCCATCGGCAGAAGCCAAACTTTCCCACAGATGCAGCCCAGCCCCCAAGGCAGGCTCCTCAGCTCCCACTGCAGTCTTTCCAAGTGGAAACCACAATTTGTGCAGAAGCCAGGCAGAAAGTAAACAGAAAGCAATATCCCAGGCCCTGGAGGCCCTGGGCCCAGCCGGAGGCAGTGATGGAAGGCAGCTATAATCAGAGCAGATTCCTGTCGGGCGTGTCTACACTGGCCTGGGCCCTGAGGGATAAGCCAGCTGCTTCCCTGCCCACCCTGCCCGGACCTTGAAAAGCTCTGCTTCCTGCTAAGAAGTGCCAGGGAAGGGGAGAGCAGGCTGGGCACCAGGAGATGGAGCTCTGGGCTTAGCCCACTGCTGACCAGCCGGATGGCGTACACCATCCTTCCCTGGGCTTCACTGTGCCCATCTGGATGATGGATGCAATGCATCAGCTGCTTTCAAAAGTCCTTCCCAAGTGCCAAGAGTTTGACCCTAAAACATGGCACAAGGTGATCCGCTAAGGAGGGACAAGGAAGGGGCTGCCTGAGGGATTGATTATCCGGGCCTTAATCCCAGCCTCCCTCTTACACACTGTTTTACAGATAAGGAGGCCAGCCAAGTGTCTCAGTTGGTTAAGAGCTCACTCAAGAGTGCGAGCTGAGCTCTGAGCAACAGCAGTTTGATGCCCAGCCCAAGCTGAGCTGCCATTGAGCTGCCAACAGGTGGCAGGATGGCTCAGCTAAAAAAAATAAAAAGTAAAAAAATAAGTATAGATGAGGAGACAGGCCTTTCACAGGCTGGCCACACACAAACGGAGCTGGGCTCCGAGTCCTGGCTCCAAGATCCTGCACCCAAGGCCTGAGGACACTCAGGCAGGTCCCGGCAAGTGCAGGCCAGGCTGGGGGAAGTGGAGGGCAGTACAGCACCGCTGCTGGCCTATCCCACCCTCTTCTCTACCTCCCACCAGCTTTTCTCCCAGCGCCTGGCCAGGCCTCTGGCTTGGGACTCCTATTAGGTGGAGGAGGGGGGAGGGAGGTCTCTGGCTGGCCTGCAGGACTTGTCCCGTGGGAGGGCGTGAGCAGAGGGCATATAGGTGTTTCTTCTTCCATGCAGAGGCAGTGCTCCCGGTCGTGTTTTCACCCCGAGGCTGCCCCGGGCCCCCGAGGGGTGTACCAGAAACAGCTTTCGGAGAGGAACAGTCCCAGCAAGAGTCCTTCAAGTTCTTATTTCTCAGCCATCTTGTCGTGGAAGACACTCATTCCCATTTGACCACAGGGAAAACCAGACTCACCCATTTCACAGAGCAAGTGAGGGAAGCCTGGGGCTCAGATTCGGGCTTTCTGATACCAAGTTCAGGACTAAACCTACGCGAAAGCCCTCCCCTTCCCTCCGCCTGCGGTAGGGCCTGGCCTCCCCATTAGCAGCTCCTTTTGGAAGCCTATGCGCTGCCCTCTCTGTTCCCCCAGGGCCAGTTGGTCTGCTCCAGCCCAGGCCCAGCAGGCACAGAAAATAAGCCCACCTGGCTGAGCGTGACCTGCATTGCACTAGGGCTGACCCAGGACCCCAGTGCCTGCAGTCTTCCCTGTGTCCTGTGAGTGTTTCACACACGCTGACAAATCGCCGTTTGAGCCACTCTCCTCCTCCTCCTCCTCCTCCTCCTCCTCCTCCTCCTCCTCCTCCTGCTCCTCTTTCTCCAGCCTCCTTATGATGTCCTGTGCCCCAGGTGCCTGTTTCCCACTGTCAGGCAACACTCCCCACCTCCTAACCTTACAAGCAGGTTCCCTGCCATCTCTGCTGGCTGTAAATCTGGGCTGCACTCTGAGACCACATGGGAATGCCTCTCTCCCACCGGGACTCACTTTTTGCCCAGGACTCAAATTGCCACTGGCTGGGCCCCAAGGCTCTTGTTCCTTCTGCCCATGGTCCCTTTCTACACAGGGCTTGAACACACATCCCCGAGAATGGCCAAGGGCCAATCATAACCCACTTAGACCCAGAGCACCTCCAACGCCCCTGTGTCAGGTGGCTCTCTTGAGGGGCTATAAAAGCCATGCCACTTCTCCTAGCAAAAGACTCTTATACAAAGACACTGCTGTCGACTGCCTTCATGGCCCATGAGACTTGCCCAGACCTCTCAGAATCCCCCTTTGGGATGTAGATGAGACCTCAGCTACCCACCCATCCCTGTCCAAATGCAAAAGGCTCTTGGGAAGGTTGTCAGGCCAACCTGCCCCTCAGCAGAACCCCTTCTGGGCTGAGAGGCAGGAGGAAGAGCCACTACAGGGAGTGGGTAAAGCAACCAGTGACTGAGCCCTGGACTGGGACGTAGAATTCTCAGCTCAGCTCTGCTACTGACTTGCTGTGTGACAGTGGGCAAGACACCTGTTCTCTCTGAGCTTGAAATGGGAGTGTGAATTCGTCCTCTTTGGGCTTTGGGATCTCTGCCAGAGCCCACTGTCACTCCTCCCTGGGTTCAGATCTTTCTGGGGCATCTCTTCCTGCCTACCTCCAAACACCCCCTGAAGCACCCGTTTGGGGGCCTTTCAGAGGACACAGGCACATGGCCATGTACCCACCTCCCCAGGGAGGCTGCTGGCAGCAGCTCCTATTTCCAGTGCAGCCCCTGCTGCCCATGAGTCAGGTTCTGCAGCAGCCACGTGGCCCCATGGAGACATGGAAACATGGCTACACAGCCACAGAACTGTCAACCAGAGCCGTTCTTTCCACTGAGCAGGCTAAAGCCTTAATCCCTGTATACGATCCCCCTGAATCCTTCCTGGGGGAGGCAGTGGGGGCACACATTGGCTCATCCCACTGATCAGAGAGGCTTGCTCCCTTGAGGACCTGGAGAACCCCCCTGCGCATGTTGGCTGCCGTCTTGCCAGCACCCCCCACATACACTCCCTTCCCTCATCCCCAGGCCTCCAGAGACTCTTGCAGATTCAAAGATATGGAGACTCCCCACGGGCTTCCCTCCATCCTTCTAGGATAACTGCTGATGGTCTGGAAGTGGACAGGCCGGGGATACCTCTTTATTAGGTGAAATTCTCCTATAAGGAAGAGCTTTTCTTTCCCCATGTATTTATTTATTTCATGATGTTATATCTATATGGATTCATAGATTTTTATTTTATTCAATGGGTTATAATTCATTCCTATCTTAATTTATTTTGGTGCTGAAATTGTCCCAGATTTGGCTGGTGGAAGCCCCTTCAAGCAGGTCCCTGTGCCCTTTTGATATTTCCCCATCCTTCTTTGAGCATTTCCTTACTTTCAGACTCATCATGTTCTTGCCCTGCAATCAGCCATCTCACCAAGGCGTCCTTGTTTATTTTAGCAGAGAGTGATCTGGAATGTAGAATGCCCATAACTACATCTATATTCATATCCACTTTATAGATCTATGAGCTCCTACTGTTACCTCCTATCCCTGTCTAGTATCTAAAGGTACATTCTTGTCTTCCTGGTTGCTGTATTTGTAACACAATTCTCCAACAATAAGGCCCTTAGGCCTTTATTCTAAACAAGCTTCAGGTAGAAGCTGCCTGCTTCACGAAAGATGTGCCCTCCCCATTTCCCCCCATGCTGGACCACTCGATGCTACTCACTGGCTGTCTTCCTCACTTGTGTACCTATCTCTTGTATTCAAGCCAGTTTTCTTTATGTTCTCCACACTTTTACTTCCCACTGTCTTCTGGATGTTCCATGGGTACCTCAAACGCAACACATATTGATTAAAGTCACATCCTCTGCCCCTGTCCCCCAAACCTCCCTCCTCCAGTATTCCCAGGCCTGGAAATGATTTGCAACCAACCAGTCCCCTAAGACGTAGGCTTGGGCATCTCTATGACTCCTGCCTCTCCCTTACCCGCCCCAAAATTCATTACCAACCCTAATGATTCGGCAAACCTGCCCACTGCTCTCCGCCCTACAGGCCCCATCCTGGACCATGCCACCGTCCTCCTGACTAGCCTTCCTGCCTCCACTCTCAGTCTCTCTAATCTAATCTGCCAAACCCTCTGCAGCCAGAAAGTCTTTAAAATGCACTGTGATCATGTCACTTCCTGCCTAGACCCCTTTGATGGCTTCTCCTTGCTCTTGGGGGAAAATCCAAACTCCTTACAAGGAAAAGAATCCAAATTCCCTACAAGGACCTAAGGCCCGCCTCCCTCCCAGCCTCTTCCCATGCTGTCCCCTGCTCTCTCTCCATACCTCACACTCTTGCTCTCACTGGTTTTCAGCTCATTACCTTCCACATTTCTTCAATTCTTTAAACAGGAGGTGTGATTTAAAAAAAAACCCAACAACTTCTTTTTATTTTCCAGTTACAGTTAACATTCAACATTATATTAGTTTCAGGAGTACAACACAGTGATTAGATATTTGTATACCTTACAAAGTGATCACCCCGATAGGTCTAGTACCCATCTGACACCATACATAGTTATTACAATATTATTGACTATATTCCCTATGCCGTACTTTACATCTCCATGACTATTTTGTAACTACCAATTTGTACCTCTTAATCCCTTTATCTTTTTTCACCCACCCCAAATCTCCTCCCATCTGGTACCCATCAAAATGTATCTATGAGTTTGTTTCTGTTTTGTTTGTTCGTTTATCTTGTTCTTTAGATTCCGCATATACATGAAATCATGTATGTGTCTTTCTCTGTCTGACTTACTACACTCAACACAATACCCTCTAGGTCCATCCAAGATTGGCCTGCAATCTTGCAGATGGCAAGATTTAATTCCTTTTTACGACTAATATTCCATTGTATATATGTACCACCTCTTCTTTATCCATTCATCCATTCAAGGACACCCAGGTTGTCTTCATATCTTGGCTATTGTAAACCAAGCTGCAATGAACATATAAATGAGGACATCCCCTCAAAGTAGCATTTTGGGTTTCTTTGGATAAATACCCAGAAGTGGGATAACTGGGTCCTTCTTTGTCTCTTGTTGCAGCCTTTGTTTTTGAGTCTGTTTTGTCTGGCGTCAATATTGTTACCCCAGCTTTTTGTTTGTTTCCATTTTTATGAAATATCATTTTCCATTCCCTTACTTTCAAACTGTGTGTGTCTTGCAATCTGAAGTGTGTCTCTTGTAGGCAGCGTAAGTATGGGTCTTGTTTTCTTAGCCATTCAGCCACATTATCTTTTGATTGGAGCATTTAATCCATTTACATTTAAAGTAATTGTTGATAATATGTTGTTGTTTCCATTTTTCTATTTATATTTTTAATCTTTTTTTAATTCTTCTTAAAGAACTCCCTTTAAAATTTCTTGTCATACTGGCTTGAGTGATAAGCTCCTTTCCCTTTTTCTTGTCTGGAAAGCTCTTTTCTAAATGATAGCCTTCCATTCTAAATGATAGCCTTGCTGGATAGAGTAGTTTTGGTTGTAGGTCCTTGTTTTTCATCACTTGGAATATTTCCTGCCACTCCCTTCTGGCCTGCAAAGTTTCTTTTGAGAAATCAGCTGCCAGTCTTAGGGGGTTCTCTTGCAGGTAACTAACTGCTTTTCCCTTGCTGCTTTTAAGATTCTTTTTTTGTCTTTAACCTTTGGCATTTTAATTATGATGTGTCTTGGTGTAGGCCTCTCTGGGTTCATCTTGTTTGAGACTCTGCACTTCCTGGGCTTGTATATCTATTTCCTTCACTACATTAGGGACGTTTTCAGTCATTATTTCTTCAAATAAGTTTCCACTTCCTTGCTCTTTCTCTTCTCCTTCTGGCATCACTGTGATGTGAATGTTGGCACATTTAATGTTGTCCCAGAGGCCCCTTAAACTCTCCTTATTTTTCAAATTTGCTTTTCTTTTTGCTGTTCTGCTTGGGTATTTTCTGCTACCTTGCCTTCTAAAACACTAGTTTGATTCTCTGCTTCATCTAATCTACTGCTGATTCCCTGTAATGTATTCTTCATTTCAGTTATTGTATTCTTCATTTCTGACGGGTTCTTTTTTATGTTTTCTATCTCCATTTTTATGTTTCCTATCTCCTTGTTAAAGTTCTCACTGAGATCATTGATCATCCTTATAACCAGTGCTTTGGACTCTGCATTTGGTAGATTGCTTGTCTCCATTTTTAGTTCTTTTTCTGGAGCTTTCTTCTGTTCTTTTCTTTGGGACATGTTTCACTGTCTCCCCATTTTGGCTGCATCCCTGTGTTTATTTCAGGGATGGGGTATTTCAGGGAGGGGGTAGTAGCACAGTCTTCCTGGTCACCTGAACCGGGAGTTCCAATTGTGCTCCTTTGGTGACCCTCCTGCTGTAGTTGAGCCTTGGTTGCTGTTTGGACAACAGTGAGGGAGTTGACCCTCTGGCTGATTGATTGTGAGTACTGACTGTGACTACAGTGCATTATTGTGCAGGGGCTGACCTTAAGGAGCAATGTTCACTTTAGCAAGTCTCTGGTGCTTGCCCAGCCTGCCCTTTAGCTGTGTCCTCCAAGGAGACTGCCAGGTAGTGCTCTGGCTCGGTCCAAAGCTGGCCACCAGGCATGCTGGCCCCGAGGCCTCCTGGGAGGGCCCCCCCCCCATAGGCCAAGTTCAGCTGTAGCCTGTGCCCTGCTAGGGGCCACCTGGAATTAGCCACAAAGCAATTTGCAGATGGCTGCCACCTGCACTGGTCTTGGAGTTGCCTGGGAGAAGCTAAGCTGAGAACTGAAGCCAGCTGCCATTAGTGCTAAGCTTGGGGCTGCTTAGTGAGAAGTATGGGTCACACCGAGGCCAGATGCTGCTTGTTTGGGGTTTATGGACCTTGGAGAAATTTTAGGAAAACTTTGCAGCATGAGCCAAGGCAGGCTTCATGCTGCATAGAAAAGCCACTGGAAACAGCTTGGATGTGCCCGCAAGTTGGGTGTGGCAAGGGTCTCACAAAATCACCACAGCAGTATTAAAGGTGTTAGCCAGGGTGATGGAGGCTCAGATATGGCAGCTGCCTGCCTCTGCACACTAGGAGGGGCCAGGACTCAACAAAAAAACAATGCCCCCTGCCAGCACTTCTGTCTGAGAGAAAGCTGCCTCTCCCAGTCCTTGCTCTAATAACTCACTTTCTCTCCGTGTGTGTGTCCCTGGTGCCTTTTGAGCTGCTGCCCCAGCGCTGGAGCTCAGTGTGTGAGTCTGTCAGTGAGTAAGTCTGTGCGTGTTCCCTTTAAGAGGAGCACCTGGGACTACAGCTGCTCTCCGTCTCACTCAGCCACAGTCTCCTCTGGTTTTCACAGCCAGAGGTTGTGGGGACTTCTCTCCCCAGCGCTGGAATCCTGGGCTGGGGAGCCTGGCGTGGGACTGGGACCCCTTGCTTCTCAGGGGGGACCTTTGCAGCTGAGATATCCCTCCTGATTTTTAACTGTCACACGTGACTGTGGGACCAGTCTGTTCCATGTCTCCTCCCCTCCTACCCGTCTCCACATGGCTTCTTCTGGTTGTCCATAGTTGTAGGGCTTCAGTTCAGCTAGACTTCAGGGGATTCTCAATGATAATCATTCTGTAGTTTAGTTGTAATTTTGATGTGGTCATAGAAGGAGGCAAGCACAGTATTTACCTACTCCATCATCTTGACCAGAAATCCAGGAGGTGTGATTTTTATATAGTAAACTGTATACATCTTATGTTAGAGCTTGATTAATTTTTTTCTCCAATGTATTTTATTGTGGTAAAACACTTAACATAAAATTTACTATACCAACCACTTTTCAGTGTACAGTTCAATGGTATTAAATACATTCATAATGTTGTATAATCATCATACCATCCATCCTAATCATTCTTTCATCATGTAAAACTGAAACTCTGGGGCCGGGTGGGAACCGAGTGGCTCAGTTGGTTAAGAGCTCGCTCAAGAGTGTGAGCTGAGCTCTGAGCAACAGCAGTTCGATGCCCGGCCCAAGCTGAGCTGCCAACAGGTGGCAGGATGGCCCAGCTAAAAAAAAAAAACTCAAAAAACTGAAACTCTGTACCCATTAATCAATAACCCTCCATACCCCTTGGCCCCCAGCCCCTGGCAGCCACCATTCTACTTTCTGTCTTTATGAATTTGACTACTCTAGCTACCTCATCTAAATTAAATCATAGAGTATTTGTTATTTTGTGACTGGCTTATTTCACTTAGCATAATGACAAGATTCATCCACGTTGTAACACATTGCAGAATGTCTTTCCTTTTTAAGGTTGAATAATAATTCCACTGTGAGTGCACACCACATTTTATTTATCCATTCATCTGTCAATGGACACTTGGGTTGTTTCTATGTTTCCAGCTTGATAGATTTTTTTTCATATGTAAATTTACCCATGTGACCAGTATTCAGACAGAGACACAGAACATTTCAGAAGTCTCCCTCATGTTCCTTTCAGGCAATACTTACCACCCTCTTCATTAAGCCAACTTTACTGTAGGTTAGCTTTGCCTGTTCTTGCCCTTCATGTAAATGAAATCATGTGCTGTGTATACTTTTGTTTCTGGACTCTTTTGCTCACCATTACGTCTGTGAAATTCACCCATGTTGTTGCATGTATTAGGAGTTTGTTCACTCTCAGTGCTGTGTAGCATTCCATGGTATAAATGTACTTGTATTTATGCAGTCCACTGTTAATGGGCATTTCGGTAATGTTATGGGCTGAATCACGTCCCCCCCAAATTTGAGATTTGAAGCCCTAACCCCCAATGTAACTGTATTTGTCAATTAGGCTTTTAAGGAGATGATTAAGGTTACATGAGATCACAAGGGTGGAACTCTAATCCAATAAGACCGGTGTCCTTATAAGGAGAGAAAGAGATATCAGGAGTGCCAGCACACCAAGGAAAGGCTGTCTGAGGATACAGCAAGAAGGGAGCCATCTGCAAGCTAAGGAGAAAGTTCTCATCAGAAACCAACATTGCTGACACCTTGATTTTGGACTTCCAGCATTCAGAGCTGAGAGAAAATAAATTCCTGTTGTTGAAGCCACCCGGTCTGTGGTATTCTGTTATGGAAACCTAATTAGACTAATAAAGGTAGTTTCCCATTGGGAGTTATTACAAATAAAACTGCTATAAATATTTTTCTATATGAATTTTAGTAGACATAAGCACTTGTTTCTGCTTAGTGTGTCCCCAGAAGTTGGTCAGAGAGTAGATGCATTGGAATAAAAGAGAAAGAAAGAAAGAAAGAAAGAAAGAAAGAAAGAAAGAAAGAAAAGAAGGAAGGAAGGAAGGAAAGAAGGAAGGGAAAGGAAGGAAGGAAGGAAGGGAGGAAAAGAAAGAAAGAAAGAAAGAAAGAAAGAAAGAAAGAAAGAAAGAAAGAAAGAAAGAAAGAAAGAAAGAAAGAAAGAAAGAAAGAAAGAAAGAAACTGAACTATTTGGGAATAATCTTTTTTTTTTTTTTTTTTTTTTTTTTAGCTGAGCTCTCCTGCCACCTGTTGGCAGCTCAACAGCAACTCAGCTTGGGCTGGTATCGAACCGCTGTTGTTCAGAGCTCAGCTTGTACTCTTGAGCGAGCTCTTAACCAACTTAGTCACTCAGCCAGCCCAATTTGGGAATAATGTAAAGCAGATGCATGCTCTCACAAAACCCTTTTGCTACCAGTGAAGTCAGGACAATATTACCATCTAATCTATAGACCCAATTCCAATTGCACCAGTTATCCCAATAATGTCCTTTATATCAAAAGGGTCTAACCATGCTCACATGTCACGTGTTACATTTAGTTGTCAAAGTCTCTTTAATCTCATTAGGCCTGAGACAGTTCCTTAATCTTTACTGTCATGACTTGACACTCGTGAAGATTACATTCTGGTTATTTTGTAGAATGCCCCTCATTTTGAGCTTATCTGATGTTATTCGTTTTGGGCAGGAATATCACAAAAGTGAGGCTGCATTCTTCCCATTGCATCCGAACAGGTTGTACATGATCAATTTGTCCCAAAATATCCCACTGGGAATATTAACTTTTAACACTTGGTTAAGATGGTATCTGCCAGGCTTCCCCACTGTTAAATTAATAAGCACAAAGTACTTACTAATTTATAAATAATTGATACATATTTTGTGGGGAGTTTGCAATTATGTACATATCCTGTTCTTCATGAAAATTTCACCTGATAGTTTTAGCATCCATTTATGATTCTTGCCTGAATCAAATATTTCTACAATGGTTGCAAAATAGTAGTTTTCTAATTCCACTATTCATTCTACATTTATTAATTCAGAATAATCTAAAGCAGATGCGTGCTTTCACAAAACTCCTTTACTGCCAGTGAAGTCAGGACAATATATTATTACCATCCAATCTATAAACCCAGTTCTGCTGGCATTCCATCGTAAGGAGGAGCTTTTGCTTCTCCCTATTTGTATATTCATTTATTTCTTCATATTAATATTGACTCATGGATTCTATTGTTATTAATTTTGATGTTTAAATTGTCTCAGATATAGCCATTGGAAGCCCTTCAAGTTGACTTTTGTGTCCTTGGCAAAACTTTTTTTTAATTGTAATAAAATACACATAAAATAAAACATCATCTTACACATTTTAATGTACAGTTCAGTGGTGTTAAGGATATTCACATATAATATTGTATGTCAACTATAATTCAATTTTTTTTCAAAAAGGACATTCACATTGTTGTGCCACTATCACCACCATTCACCTCCAGAACTCTTTTCATGCTACAAAACTGAAACTCTGCACCCGTTAATTAAGATCACCATTTTACTTTCTGTTTCTATAAATGTGAGTACTCTAGCTGTCTCATGTAAGTGGAATCCCACAGTGTTTGTCGGTTGTGCCTGGCTTATTTCACTGAGCATAATGTCTTCCAGGTTCATCCGTTCATCCGTGTTATGGTGCGTGTCAGAATGGCCTTCCTTTTCAAGGCTGAGTAATATTCCATTGTATATATAGATCACATTTTTTGTATCTATTCATCTGTCAGAGGACACTTGGATTGCTTCCACCTTTTGGCTATTACAAATAATGTTGCTTTGAACACAATTATACAAATACTTCTTTGAGTCCCTGTTTTCAGTGCTTTGGGGCATATACCCAGAAGCGAAATTGCAGGGTTATGTAGTAATTCTCTTTTCAGTTTTTTGAGGAACCACCATACTGTTTTCCATAGCAGCTACACCAGCAATGAAATGAAAAGGTTTCCAATTTCTTCGCATCCTTGCCAATACTTGTTATTTTCTGTTTTCTCATAGTAGTCACTCTAATGGGTGTGAAGTGGTATCTCATTGTGGATTTGATCTACATTCCCCTAATGATTAGAGATGTTGAGCATCTTTACATAGGCTTATTGGCCATTTGTTTATCTTCTTTGGAGTAATGTCTATTCAAGTCCTGTGTCTGGATTTTAATTGTTGTTTTTGTTTTTTTTGTTTTTTTTTTTTTTTATGTTGAGTATAGGAGTTCTTTGTATATTCTGGATATTATTTTATTTCTGTTTGACATATCCCATTGTCTTTGGGTATTTTCTTTCTGAAACAATAAGATGTTTCATGTTCTGCTTGCCCTCCCCCAGCCATTGACTCAGCCATTTCTCCAAGGAGCCCTGGTTCCTTTCAGTGGAGAATGGCATTTAGAAACAGATCTGGGTGTGAGGTTTGCCCATTGCTCTTGGGGGGGTAGTTGTTCCTAAGGCCTGTCAGTGGTCAGAGCTGGAGAGAAAATGTGCGCACACGTGTGTTTGCATGTGTGTGTGCTTATGTTTATATTTATGAGTATTTCTGTATCTATATATTGAAAGCCATAAGTCAGTCACCTTAGTTTCCAGTCCACCACCATTCTAGTTTCTCCCTTTCCATATTTGCAACTTTCTTCTTCAACAGGGAGAAATCTGGCTCTCACTAACCTCAATCTATTTACTTATTGCTCAATCCCTCTGTATGTATCCACTTTCCTGCTCCGACTAATTCCTGCAGCCACATCATTGGTCATTTCCTTGCTCCACCCTCTAATCCACCCCCACCTCTGCTGCCGTCAGCAGGAATTGGGGAAAGGGAAGAGGTCCTAATGGTTGTTTGTGTGAATTATTCATTTTTCAGGAAGGAAGGAAGCAAGTAAGCAGTACACTGCAGGTTTTAAAGAGTGTGGCCTCCTGGGCCTTTCTGCCCTGTGTAATTGGCTCAGGACTTGCCTGTAATGGCCCCACGGTGTGACATCCACCTGGGCTGCAGTCTTCCTCAGAAGGTACTGGGCCGGCCCCTGGCACAGGGATGCCCACCAGGCCAGGATGAGCCAGTCTGCTCCAGCTCCGTGCTTGTAAGTCTGGACAGCTGCTGGCAGGTGCTGGGGGCAGTGATACCACCGGGGCCTGCCCAGCACTTGCACCCTCCCCAGAGACCCTGGTCCTGGCAGGGTCAGGTGTGATGCTGGGGCCAGGGGCCAGGGGAACTTGGGCAGGCCCATCCCAGGAGGTCAGGTGGAAATGGAAAGAGATTCATAACTGATGCAGAAGCTGCTTGCTGAGTACAGCCTCCTTACCCCTAGCACATTTAACTCTACTTTATAAATCCAAATGCTTTAGGGGCCTCCTTTTCCAGCCACTGGAATACGAAAGGTTTTGGCTGCCATTGTGTTCCAGCCTTTCCACCAACACAGGGACACTGCGTGGTAGAGGTGGGGTTGGGGGTAGTCTGTCCAAAAGCAGCCCTGGCTGAGGCCTACCACCAGCTCTCAGCCAGCTCACCTTCTCCTGTGCCCTCTCCTGTCCCCAGCCAGTGCCCAGCCTCGGGAGGCCTTAGGCATGAGTGCTTACTGAGACCTGCTATGAGCAGTGCTTTCATGGGGTACTTGGATGAACTCCCACTCCCTGGGAGCTCACAGACTACCTGGGGCCACAGAGCCCCACCCAGGCAGAGCAGAAAGTCTGCCCTGTGCACTCAGTGAGAGGGGCTAGGGCCAAGGGCGCGGGCACACTGCTGGTGATGGAAGCAGGTAAGGATGTCAGCAAAAATCCCAGAAAGGCAGGCAGGCAGGCTTCTCAGCAGGCCACTGGGGTACATTCAGGTTTAAGTGGGTCTGAAGCATATGATTTGGGGAGCTCTGTAAGAAAAATAATGCAAAATTATGAATCAAAGCAGGGACAGAGCCTTGGAACATGTGCTGAGACTTGAGCTCCTAGGAAAACCCTGCCTCCCTTGTACTGGCTGGCCCATCTTCACCTGGGGAACCCCTGCTGATCCTGACTTCCCCGGCCTTCCCTCCTGCTCAGGTTGGTGCCCTTTCTGCTCATGGGTCTCTCCCCTTCTAGGTGCTTAGTGGCAGCCACTGTCTTCCTTACACCAGGCTCTAGTCGAAATCAAGTGCTAAAAGAAAGAAAGAAAGGAAGAAAGGAAGGAAGGAAGAAAGGAAGGAAGGAAGGAAGGAAGGAAGGAAGGAAGGAAGGAAGGAAGGAAGGAAGGAATAAATTAATCAAGTGCTTAATAAGCATTAATAGAACAGAAAAAAGGAAGGAAATAAGATTTTGTTTAGAGGAAAGGTATTTTCAATTTAATGATGTATACAAATACAAGATAGGGATGCACCAAAGTAAGTGTTAGTGTTACATCACTGGAACAGGATGGACAGATTCTGGGCAGGCAAGACAAGCAACTTCTCACTCTGCCTATGGATGCTCGCAAGTCACTGATTTCAATCTGTTATAATCGGGGTTTCATTCATTTGTTTGTTCAACAAATATTGAATGCTTATTTGTTATATGCCAGGCAATGTTCTTGTTGGAATTAGGGCAAATGACCACAAAATAAAGAATGCTTTATGAATTAAATAATTTTTGTGATAAAAAATGTTTTTTTTTTTTTTTTGTTGTTGTTGTTTGTTTGTTTTAATTGGGGAACAGTGTGTTTTTCCAGGACCCATCAGCTCCAAGTCAAGTAGTTGTTCCAATCCAGTTGTGGAGGACGCAGTTCAGTGGCCCATGTGGGGATGGAACCAGCAACCTTGGTATTGTGAGCACTGCACTCTAACCAACTGAGCTAACCGGCCGCCCCCCAAAAAATGTTTTTAATTATATGCCAGGCCACTTGCACGCATCGTTGTGTGCTAAGAACACCAATAACCCACTTTACAGGTAGGGAAGCTGAGGCTCAGGGAGAACTCCTGTCTGACGTATCCAGGTAGTAAGTGAAGGAGCCTGGACTTGAACCTGGTCTGCCAGGCTCCAAAGCCCATGTCCTTCTCCCTTGTAGGTCATGGAGGGGTTGGGGGGTGTCAAGGAGAAAGGGGAAGCTAGAGAAACATGCCCGGCCCGCGGGAAGCCTGGGGACCTGAAAGGAAAGCCGGACGCCAGGTCGGATGAGGGCCGGGGACAGGTAGGAGACACACACAAGGAAGCAGCAGGACGCTGAGAAGACAATTGGGGTTCACTCAGAGAACTCCCCTCTCTTCTCACAGAAAAATATGACCCCCTATGGCTCTGCAGTGACTAAGGTCAATTCAATTCAGAATACTTGACCCAGCATTTCCTGAGTAGCTGCCATGTATGTGTGCCTGGGCTGGGAGCTGGGGAATCACAATGATTCTTACACTGGGAGCCTAACTTAATGGCTGTCATACTCAGCAGAGGGTGTCATCAGCCACAATGCTTCATGTATGTTCAGAGGAGGGAGTGATCCTGTCTGGGAGTAATGGGAGGTGGAGAGAAAGGAGGTCTATGGCATTTGGAAATGAGGTACACGGCACTTTACAGTTTACAAAGCATGTCAACGAGTGCAATCATCCCCAAGAGCAGCAGCTGCTGTCCGCCTACATGGTGCCCAGGCCTGGCAGATAGAAGGTGGACGGTTGTGTTTGCTAGGTTAACAGAGGGGCCATGAAGGCGGGGAAGCAGCAGCTCCCTGCAGGGCCTTGAGCTGGACTGGGCAGGGTCAGTGGAGGCCTTAATTTAGGGGCCCTAAGCCTGGAAAAGAATAAGGTGCCTCCATTCACCATGTAAAAATGAAAATAAAACTAGTACTAAAGCACAAAATAAGAGTAAGGAAGCTCTACAAAGGTCTGAGCTTCTTTTCCATTATGACCCTACAGTGATTTTTCAAAATGGATCATTTCTCCGAAACTTCTCATTTGGGGTGTGCCCTGCTTTGCTGATGCCAAGGCATCAGGAGGCCTGGCCCATCCAGCCCTAGCTTGGTGCGTCTACCTTTTACTGACTCCAGCGTGAACTCCTGGCAACAGCACCTGGGGGTACGGAGAGCCCCAGCTGAGGAGCCCAGCAGGCCTGGATTTGAATATGCTCCATTGCTAAGCAGGCACATATCTTCAGGTCACCATTTAGTGTCTCTGAACCTCAGCTTATTCATCTGAATAAATGGGCTCACAGTGACTACCTTGGGTTGGGCAGGAGGAGACATGAAATAAGGCATTCAAAGGACCTGGCACAGGACCTGGCACATAGTAGGTTCTCAGGAAGCACCAGGTGGGTCCTTAGCTTTTTGCAGCTCTAACCAGGAGTGGGCCTCCTGTGAGGGAGCAGAAATCCCTGAACCACCTGAGTTAGAGGCAGGGTGGCAGGAGCGGGCCCCGGGAGCAGGCGGCTGCCTTTCCCACACTTGACTTAGCCACTCAGCTCAGCCTTCATTTTCGGCATAAGAAGGGCCCTCAGTCCTTGGACTTGCCCCCTCTTTCAGCCACACTGAACGGCTGAGTCAGGATGTGTGCACATTGGGCCTATTGTTAATAGAATAAAACGTAGATAACCTGGGAACGGGGCCCGCAGGGGTAGGGCACAAATGAAGCTTTTTTCTGAGGGAAACTCGGAGTCACAGAGGTGCCCTGGGCGGGCCCCTCCAAGGCAGCCCTCCTCACCCCTGCACTGCCCAGCTCCCCTGTCCCAGCCCACACCTTCCCTCCTCATTTTCCCACCTCTACCCACCCAGGTGCCTTCACATCCTCTCTGTTGGAGAACAGTACCAGGCTGCCAGAACCAACCCATCTGTACCCCCAGAACAGGAAGTGCCTGGAAATTGACATCCCTGAGGACTGGCAGTGTGGCGGTACCAATACTCCAGCTCTGGGTGTTCCTAAAGCTCCCCAGGGGATCCCCTCTGTGCAGCTGGGCTTGATACCACACTATCACTTGGCTTCTTTCTCTCTGCTTCCTCGTTCCACTTCTCAAGTTCTCTGCTGTCCTTTTCTCCTTGGGTTGCTTCCTGATAAATCACGTTCGCACCAATCCTTCATTCAGTCCACCTCAGGGGCACAGAGCACCAGGCCCAGTGGAGGGAAGGAAGTACCTGGGAGAGGTCAGCCACTTGGTTTCAGGGAGCTGTGTGTGCACCCTGCTAGCCTCTGTGCTTACCGATGGCGAAGAGGTGGGAGGGGGGAGTCCGGTGTCTCCTCCTGCCTGGGCTTCCTCTGCAGTCCTGGAATTGAGGTGCTGCCTGAGCTTTCCCCTGGCATTAAGTGGACACTGGACAATCGTCCACAGGGTTCAAGACTGGAATTTTAGAATACTTCCTTCTTCAGCAGACCACTTCTGGAAAAATCTGGGAGCCACCACCTATGGCAGCAAGTAGGTCCCCCACAGTCTGCAGGTGTGCCGAGAACAGGCTGTTGCCATGGGGCAGGCAGGGAGGCACGGAGCTCCCTCTCAGCTCCCTGGCTCCCTCCCCAGAACTCTTACTTTGGGGAAAAGCAAAGAACAAACTGTGCTGTGGGTGCCCAGCAACCAAGGCTAAGTGGCCGAGTGGTGGTAATGAATAGAGAGAATAGGGGTCAAGAGGGCAGGCTCCTTGCCCAGAGCAGGTGAGGTGGGAGACAACACACCTGGGAGACACGCTCCACCTGGAACCTGGTGGAAAGGTGAAGCTGCCCCATCACCACAAACTGATCCCTGGCCTGGAGGGAAGGGAGGCTTGCTGAGGGTGGAGGCAGGGCGCTCAGGGCTTAGGGGCCACCCATTAAAGACACCCTGAACCAAACGGGGAACCTTGTGATGATCTTGAAACTTCTCCAGCAGTTCCCAGAGAGGGGTTAGCCAATATGGAGGGTGGGGTGTGGGCAGGGCTACTGGATAAAATACAGAACACCCAGTTAAATTGGAATCTCAGAAAAACAAAGAATAATTTGTAGTATATTTGTCCCCAGTATTGCATAGGTCACACTTACACTAAAAAATTATTCAGTGTTTATCTGAAACTCAAATTTGAGCAGGCATCCTGTATTAATTAATTAATTAACCAATTAACGTTTTCTGCTAAATCGGGCAATTCTAGGTGGCAGACGAAATGATGGAAGAAACGGGATTTTGGTCCCGCCAGCTGCAGCCCAGGGACAGGCATATGATTGGTTTTCAGTTTCAGAAGGGCCATCCTGGGAGAGAGATAGAACATATGACAGAAACAACTGTGTCTGAAATAGCAGCTATATGGTCTGTGTCAGAAGAAGTAAGTGGCAGAAAGAAGATACAGTGCCAGTCGCAGGTTTGGCTCTGCCACCTAGTCCCATGCCACCCTCAGCAAGTTCTGCCTCTGAGCCTCAGTCTCCCTGTTTGTCCGTCTCCATGGACCTGCCCTCTGACCCCACAAGCCTGACGTCCACCCCTGCCTGGTTTGCATCCTTACTCCATCACTTTCTCCATCTGGAGAATCCAGCGTGGCTGCCCTGAGTTTCCAGTATGTGCCTGGTGAGGATGCAGAGCCCTGCTTGTCTCCCTGGCTCTCTTGCCTGTGCTCATTGGGGCAGAGAAGGTGAGGCAGAGCCCTGAGGCCATGGCCACTAGGCTCCCCATGCTGCCCAGACCCGGCGCCACAAGGCGCTTGCTCCATCTAGCCAGGCACCTGGTGCTGGGCAGCCCCAAGCACCCCCACTCCTCACCTGGAGGGGATGCTTCTTGGCAGTCACTGGCTTCAAGAGCCAGCCCCAGAAGGGGCTGAGGCCCTTCGCCTTGGCCTGAGAAGGCTTTGCCAGCTTTAGTCTTGTTGGAAAAGGCAAAACCTCAAAGTAAACATCCCAATTCAGACCTTGCTGGCCACCACCTGTGGTCATCTGAAGCACAGGCCCAGCGCTATGGGGCACTTGTGGGCCATTCACTCCAACCCTGCCCACTATGCACCAAGGCCCCGCGAGAGGAAGGCCAGTCCAGGACTCCAGGGCCGAGCAGGCCTCGGCTCAGAGCTCAGTGGCTGCCACACAGGACCCCATGCCTTAGAATCACTCACACACTGTGTAGATACCCCCATGAGCGCTCAAACCCCACAGTAACCTGGCAGAGATGTCCCAGCAGCCCCTGCCGCTTCATGCCCCCATGCACACGAGAAGGCAGAAGCTAACAGAGCTGCAGGTACTCGCCTGAAGCTGGTGAGGGGCAGGGCTAGTGTTTAACCTCAGGTCCCCACCTGCAAGTTTGCTGCTCCCCCATCCTTACTGTTTGTGCACCCAGTTGTCTGCTGCCAGTTCTCCCCAAGGCCTCCCAGGCTCCTCCCACAGAAGTCCTTCTTTCCCCACTGCCTCTCTGATGCCCCTGGCACGGCCCGTCACAATAGGCCCACCTTCTACTCCATGACTTCTGGCATTTGCACAGCTCGCTATAGTTTGCAAAGCTTTTCCCAGTATAGCATGTCTTGTTGGTTTCCCCACCTGAGACTCCAGCCCCTGTGGGAAGCACCTGTGCCTCTCCATCAACTATCCTTAGAGGCCAGAAGGAGCACCCATGTGCAAAGTGGCCTTGAAAAATGTCAGACTGCTCCAAGCAAACAGAAACAAGCAGGTGGGCTAGCTCAGCTGCAGCGGGGAGGACAGGGCATTAAGGCCTCCCATGCTGTGGCTCAGCACCCCCCTCCTTGCATGCATCCTCCCACTTCTTAGCACAGAGAGCCCTGCACAGACCACCAGGGAGCACAGGCGGGAGTCAGCTGATTTGCCTTATTTCTCCGGGCCCAGGGGGCCAGTGGGCTAGGCGTGTGGCCCCTTGGCTTCTTCTTGCTCCCACGGGGCTCTCACACCAATGCAGACATCTACCTATGCCTGTGCCAAAAGGGCCCTGGCTGAGGGCTCCTGGCCAGCAAGGCAGGACTTAGCTTCTCCTTAGTAAGTCTTTCCTTATCAAACTTTCTCTAGATCCCTAGAGACCCATATGCCCAGAGTAGAGTTGCTTTTGCAAAGTCCTGGCTCAGCACAGAGTGCACTGGATTTTGGGTCAAAAGACCTAAATATAAGTCCCAGCTCTGATTTTGAGCTGTGTGCTTGGCAGGGCTCCATGTACAGCTGCACAGGTTGTGCACAACCTGGCTATTCAAAGTGGGGTCCAGAGACCGGAAACATCACATCACCTGGGAGCTTGTTAGAAATACAGAATCTTGGGGTCCCCCTTGGAGTGACTGAATCAAAATATGTTTTAACAAGATCCCCAGGTGATTCAAACGTTGAAGTCTGAGAATCGTTCATGTGTAATGATCCCAGGGAAACCCCGCACACACAGGCGACGGCTGAGCGGCAGCCCTGGGGTCTTGGGACGTGCTTGTCCTGCTTGGGCAAACCATCTTTGCGTGTCATCTCCTGGTCTTCCGGGTGGAAGGGATAATGCCTCTCCTCAGACCCGCTGTGCTGCTGAGAGGGGAAGTGGGGCTGAGAGGGTCCTAGTGAGGCAGTGCTTCAGGAGGAGAGCTGGGATTTCACCATCCTGAGGGCCTTGAGGAAGGCTTTGGAGCTAGAAAAGATTTTAGGGACTCCTCTAGTCAAGCACATATCCAATTTTCACTCATCAGTTTTATAGCTGATGAAACTGAGGAAGGAGAGCAGAAATAGCAAAACTGATGGTCAGTGGCTGAGCTGGGACTGGAGTCCAGGGCCTGTCTACTGCGCCCCCCCCCCCATAACCCCTGCAGTCTCCTGAAGTTGTTTTTGCCACTTACTTATCTATGCCTGTCTTTGACACCTGGTGGAGATAAACTAGAAGGAACTGGAGAAAATTTGCATCTTTCTTAAAATAGTTAAGTAAATAAATGGGCAGTTCTCACTCAGACTTAAATAGGGAATGTCAGGATAGGTGAGACTATTGGGAAAGGACTGTATTGATTCTTACTTTCTAAGACCTTACAATGTTACTAGGCATGCTGCTGGGCCCGGTGTAGTCCAACACTCACGTTGTCCCAGTCTGGAAAGGACACATGATGATGCCTGGCAGAGCTAAGTCAGCACAAGGCCCTGGGTGAAATCCCACCAATTTTATGTGTTACCAGAGGGGTTTAACAAAGGATGAGAAGTCACTGGTTGGAGCAGACATGGAAGATTCTAGAAGAGGCTGCACTGGAAAGCCTGAAGGCAGGTAAGATTTAAACAGACAGCAGCGAATGCAAAACTGGAAACTTGCAAGTTTAAAGGACAGGGAATGGCCTGATTCATGTAAAGTACAGGTGTTTTAATGTTTGTGGGCTGCTATAACAAAGTGACAGGCTTGAGAGGCTTCTAAAAACAGAGATTTATTTCTCACAGTTCTGGAGGCTGGGAAGTCCAAGATCAAGGCCCTGGCAGATTCAGTGAGTGGGGCCCTGGTGTCTAGTCAATGTGGCCCAGTTCCTGGTTCACAGACGGCATCTTTCTGCTTGTCCTCACATGGCCGAAGGGTCCAGGGAGCTCTCTTGGGTCTTTATGAAGGCACTGATCCCACTCATGAGGGCAGCACCCTCATGACCTCATCACTTCCCAAAGGCCCCTCCTTCTCATACCATTGCATTGGCGGTGAGAGCTTCAACATATGAATTTGGGGACATAAACATTTAGACCATAGCAAGAGGTCAGCAAACTTTTTCTGGAGAAGGCCAGATAGTAAATATTTTAGGATTTGCAGGTCGTAAGTTCTCTGTTACAACTACTCAGCTCTGCCTTCGCAGTTGGAAAGTATGGGTAATACGTGAATGAATGAGCCTCGCTGTGTTCCAATACAACTTTATTTACAAACACTGAAATTTGAATTTCATGTAATTTTCAAGTGTCACAAAATATTACTCTTTTGGCTTTTTAAATCATTTATAAAATATAAAAGTCATTCTTTGCTTATATAGGCTGTACAAAGTGTGTGGTGGGCCAGGTCTGGCCTGGGGACCGTGGTGTGCCTGTTTCCCACCTTGGGGCAGGATGAAAGATTAGGCTGGAAAAGGAGGCTGGGCAAGGTCATGCCGGTTAGAGGAACTGTTTTTATCCCAAACCCAAGTCTGATGTAGGAATCCATGATATTCAGACATCCCTAGATTGCACCCCTCTTCCAAGACACCCCCTTCCTAGATCAGTGCCTCTCCGCCCCACCCTGATTCTAGGAGGGGATCTACTATTGTGGTGCCTTTTACTGCAAGGAGCAAGACTGAAGTAGGAATGGCTTGGGGGCGTGAAACTGAGTGTCAGCTGTTAGGCTTTGAAAGCCTGAGGTACCTGAGAATCATCTAAGTGATCAAATTAACTCAGGTTATTAAATATTTGAATCTGAAGCTGAGAGCTGAAGATGGAGATCATATTTTAAACCATGGGAAGGGACAAGCCTGTTCAGGAAAGGAATACAGAGAGAAGAGAACGAAGCCGAAGACAGAGCCCTGAGACACACCATTTCTGGGGGTCAGCTGGAGGCCCCAGAGAGTCCAGAAGCCAAGAGGAAAGAGTGGCTTAAGAAGAAGGGAATGGCAACTGTGCCCAGTGCTGCTGAGTGCGTGGGAGGGTGGGGATGAGAAGGTATGTGGGGATCTGGTAACACAGAGCTTTCTGGTGACAGATGAGAGCAGATCCATGGAGGTGGGTGTGGAAGTCCGAGAACATGCAAGTAATGCAAACGGTTCTTTGGAGACATTCTAATCTTTACAACAGATAGACTTAAGCATTAATCATAGACAAGGATGAGAGATTGAACTGAGTTCCACAAATTTCCACTGAGTGCTTACTTCCCCAGGCACGATGCCAGGCACAGAGGGTACAAGATGGAAAGAGACAAGAGGTCCCAGTGACCACACTCCGATATGACCAGCGTCCAGAGAGGCACGGACCACAGTGCTATGGCAAGAGGCACTGGAGCCAAGGGTTCTGTGTCTGGGAACACACCTCACGGTGGGCGCTGTGTGGCCTGGGGCTGGCAGGGGAGGAAGGGTCAGGACAAAAAGGCTTGCTCAATAGTGGGAAAGAGGGTGTTAAGAAGGAGCAGGAAGGGTTGGGGGAACAGCGAGTGTCTGTTGGGGCCTGATGCATGGTGGGAACCGTATGGTACCCCAAATGACGTAAGCCAGCCATGATGGAATGATCCTTATGCCTTCCTAAGGACAGAGAAATTTGTGAAAAGGGGGATAAAAGGGAAAACAAGCTGGTCTGCCTGCTGTACTCCTGACACTGAGCCCTGATATATGTTTGAACATGCAATTTATGTTATCATGTTCAGATCCTGATTTCACAAGGTGTAATAGCTCTGTGGCCTGGGCGCTTTGAGCTAGCAAATCTAGTTTCAGCTATAAAATTGGGAGGATAATACTTATATAGAATGATCACAAGACTTAAATAAGATAATAAAAGTCACTACCCAAATGATTATTTAAAATAGTGAAATTTGTAAGGTTAGACTTGCATTTTAGAAATATTGCTCCTGTCGTGGTGTGCAGGACAGATGCGGTGGGGGGGGCGAAGAATGCTGGGGAGGGGACAAATGGGACACCAGAGGTACTGAAGCCAGTGGAGAGCTACTATAGAATGAGCTAATAAAGAAAATAAACCACTGAGCTACCGTGGGAGCCCAGAGGAGGGCTGAATGCTGAGGACCTTAGAGGCCCAGCCTGGGGAAGGCTGAGCGGGGGGTGGGGAGGTCCACGTGAGGGGATGTGGGGGTCCTGGCAGGGCAGGCTGAGGATCGTGGAGAAGTGTGTAAAATGATTTCAGGTTCTCTGGTGTGAGTGGGCGTGGAGCTCTCAACTGAGCTGGCAGATACAGAAGAAAATGTGGGTTTGGGGAGACTATGTATTTAACTTTGGACAAACTGAGTTTGAAGATTGTGCAGAAGGCCAGGTGGAGAGGGCCTGAGGGAGCTGCAGAGAGAGATTGGGAATTCCAGAGGCGAGGGCCTGGGGATTCAGATCTGAGCTGTGGATGTGCAGGAGGGGAAGCCTGTTTCCAGGAGAGAGCCAGGTCCCCATGGTGTCTGTGCTGTGGGCACTCTAGGAGGTTCCTAAGAATCCAGTTTTTAGATCAGGCAGGAATAATCCAAGACATAACTCACACAGAGCTTTATATAAGGTTGGTGCAAATGTAATTTCAGTTTTTGTATGATTGAAATTTGCCTTTTATATTGGAGTACATTCTTAAATAAATGTGGTTATGCTATATATCATTTTAATGTGCATTTCTTGCTTTATGTTTTTCTGCTAATGATTTATTACCTGCTGTTTATTTTATATGTGTTTTAGACTATGGAAATGATGTTAGATAAAAAGCAAATTCGAGGGCCGGCCAAGTGGCGTGGTGGTTGGGAGCTGGCTTGGGATGCCGGTGGTCTGGGTTCGGATCCCGCATGTGAGGGCCAGTGACACTGCATTTGGCCCAGGAACTGTTAACAAACATACAGTATAGTTCAAGAAGTTTTGTAAAGGAGACCAGAGCTTTGAAGATGAGTGTAGTGGCCGGCCATCAGAAGTTGACAATGACCAATTGAGAGCAATCATTGACGCTGACCCTCTTACAACAACACAAGAAATTGCCAAAGAACTCAACGCCGACCATTCTAGGATCATTGCCCATTTGAAGCAAACTGGAAAGGTAAAAAAGCCCTATAAGTGGGTGCCTCATGAACTGACAATCAAAAAAATTATCGTTTTGAAGTGTTGTCTTCTCATATTCTACGCAACAAAAATGAACCATTTTCCAATCGAATTGTGACGTGTGATGAAAAGTGCATTGTATACAACAACCAGCTCAGTGATTGGACCTAGAAGAAGCTCCAAAGCACTTCCCAAAGCCAAACTTGCACCAAAAAAAGGTCATGGCCACTGTTTGGCGGTCTGCTGCCGGTCTGATCCACTACAGCTTTCTGAATCCAAGCGAAACCATTACATCAGAGAAGTATGCTCAGCAAATCGATGAGATGCACAAAAACTGCAATGCCTGCAGCCAGCATTGGTCCACAGAAAGGGCCCAATTCTTCTCCACGGCAATGCCTGACATGTCACACAACCAACGCTTCAAAAGGTGAACGAATTGGGCTACGAAGTTTTGCCTCACCACTATATTCACCTGACCTCTCGCCAACCGACTACCGCTTCTTCTTCAAGCCTCTCGACAACTGTATTCAGGGAAAACGCTTCCACAACTAGCAGGATGCAGAAAATACTTTCCAAGAGTTCGTCAAATCCCGAAGCACGAATTTTTATGCCACAGGAATAAACAAACATTTCTCATTGGCAAAATGTGCTAATTGTAATGGTTCCTATTTTGATTAATAAAGATGTGTTTGAGCCTAGTTATAATGATTTAAAATTCACGGTCCAAAGCCACAATTACTTTTGCACCAACCTAATAGTTTATTAGAAGCTACAGTTATTTTGATCCAGCCCCAGAGAATCCAAGGTAGAAGGGACCATCTAGTCATTTCTTTATTAAGACCTCGTAGGCCTGGCACATGAATAGGAGGAGAGAAGAGAAAGCTTCTTCCTGGAATAGAATGTCCCCTAATCAATATAAAAGGAATAACAGAATTAGGAAATGACACCAGCACAATGAGGACAGTCAGTCCAAATCCGTCCATCCCATTCCAGTAGAGACATGGTCTGGAGATGGTCTGTGGCTACAAGGTGATGATGCAGAGTTCCGGCTGGGAAAGTAGAATGGGGTCTTCATAGCACACAGCCGAGTGTTTTTCCACTATGAGACTGTTGTATGTCAGCAGCCTTTTGAGGTACACAGGGCAGATTAAAATCCCCATTTTACAGATGAGAAAAATGGGTCTCCAAGAGATGGAGAGACTTGTCCCCAGCCCCAGTTGCACCAGTGCTAATGAGGGGTAGGGTGGAGGTGAACCCCAGGTGTCCTGGCTTTAACCACAGGCAGGCCTTCTGGCCAACCCAAGCTGGTGGAATGCTGTGTGTCAGGGCCGGAAGTGCCTAGGGACTGAGGTCAGGGGGCGTGGGGGCAGAGAGAGGCACACCACTTCAGGTTCAAGTTGCTAGTTTTGCAGAGTGTAAAATTACTGCCCAAATCCAAGAAAACAAACAGAGTTAACATGCCATTAAAGGCAATGGACTTTCAGAGTGAGCTCCAGACATGCCTAGATTGAAATGAGCTGAGGAGGAGCTCGCCTGTGAGAGAAATGTCTGACACGCACTGCCTTAATGCTTCCAAAACAGAAAGACCCAGCTCAGGGGGAAGAAACCGCCAGCAGCAGCTCTGCAGGCTCAGGGCTGAGGATCTAGTAATGGAGACTTTCTGGAAGGTAAGGAGGCTGTGGGCTGTGTGCTATTTTTAAACCTGCTGGGGCAGCACAAGCGTTCCTGCTCTGTGTGCTTTCTCCAACGGAGGAAGGGCCCCAGGGAACACAGCCAGGAATTTAGATGCTATTTATTGTATTTCCTTTTATCAGTCAGATGATTTTCCTATTTCACATAGATAAAGATCTCTTGCTTACATCTCCAGCTCGTTGACCTTGTCAGGACTGCTGTGCTGTCTGGAAATTGGTCCCAGAGAGAGAAGGGCATTGTTAGGGGTTTTGTTTGGTGGGTTGGGTTTTTCTTCTCCCAGCAGGGTATCAGTTTACAAAAAAATAAATAAATAAAAATTTAAAACTTTCCAAAACACAAAAATGGGTTGTTGTGTGCCTTTTTGTAAAACTGCAAGGTTCTCCAAGAGGTTTGGTTCACCATCCAACCTGTCCCACCCACATATCTCCACTCTATCCCTCGTGGCCACATGCTCACTCCTGCAGCAGCGAACCAACCGGCTTGGCCCAAGCCTGCGACCTGCTGCTGTGCTGCAGTCCTGGCAGGCAGTGAGGCAAAGGGGGTGGCAGCTCAGTCTCGGCTTGTAAGATGAGCTGGTTTCTCAGTTTTGCCAGCTTTAGACGCCCCTTGGAGATGCCAGTATGCCTGAGTAAGAGCGGCTACTATTCCCCTGGGTTGGAAGCTTTGGAGCCAGCAAGGCCTCCAGAAGGCGCATTCCCAAGCAAGGGTGTGGCCAGAGGGCTACTGATCGGCTGTCTTGGGCAAGCTGCCCTCATTGTCTCCCTGGCCTGGACCTGTCAGCTAGCCTCACAAGCTGGAGAGAGCTATACTCTTCCTCATCTTCTCAGAAGGGACCAGCGAGGGCTGCGCTGTGAGAGGCTGGAGTTTTATTATAAATCATCCTCATTTCTGTCTTGTTCACAACCAAAAAGCATAAGAGAGCCAGCTGGGTGGAGGAATCCGGCCTCTTACACACTCAACATGGGAACAGCAGGAACTACAGGTCCCCCTATGAGAACATGCCTGCGTGGATTTTGACAGAGCTGTCAGTCCCCTGAATTCCTGGTTCTCAGCCACCATCATGCTGCTTCCTGGCTGGGACAGCAGAGGGCACTGGCTCTCCTGATAGCACTTTGGTCACAGGCGGCTCTCCCACACATCTGGAAGTGGGCTCCACCACTCTTATGAAACACTGGACTAGGATCTGTGTGTGAGAGATGTGCTGGCACCCATGTGAACATGCATACACGCCAAGAGTTCCACTTTCTCATTAGTTCTATTTCTCCCTCAAGAGCACTTGTGGAATGTGGGGAATTTGCCTCGCCAAGGAAGCCAGCATATCTGAGTCAGGCTGGATCTGGCCTGTGGAATGCTCAGAGGGACCACCTCTGGTCTGAAGGCTATGCCCTTCCCTCCCATGTGGAATGAGAAAACCTCAACAGAAAAGCTGGACCTCCCAGGCCTTCCTCCAGGGGAAGAAAGCTAACAATGTTTGGCCCTGTTCCTCTGGGCCCTTGGAAGGCCACATTCCTAGGTCCTAGAGAAGCAAGAGCTAAGAAAGCATCTTCTTAAATACAGGTGATTAGAAAAGCCAGAGCAAACAAAGGACTTGGAGAGGAGAGGCTGGATGGAGAAGTTTAGAAGGGCAGGGCAGAGGGGGCCTGGTTGCTGTTCCGAGACCTCTGGGGAGACTTATGAGAGCTGCATGCATTTAAATGTTCACATCCCTTCCTTCCGCCCGCCCCCCACCCCCCAGCCCAAACCAGCAATCTGTACTTCTCTTGGCCAACCAACACATCAGTCTAATATGGTGTGGGAGAGATATGTTACGTTCTTTTATGAACAGAATGTTAACACCACCTAGAATCAATATTTATACCCAAGAACACAACACACTGGTTTGTTCTGTGCTGTCAAAGGTTTAAGAAAGGGACTTCCGGAGGGCCCCAGGAGGTCCCCCTCCTCCTACCCAGAAAGGCAGACCAGCAACAAATCAGCTGGGGCTCAGATCCTACAGGGTTTCAGCCTCAGGCCCTGTGCTGCATTCCCTTCCTGCCCCTGCTGCCCTCTGCCTCTTGGGATTGGGAGTGGAAGCCGGCAGCAGCCAGTGGGCAGGAGTCTGCAGCAAGGTCCAGGGTGTGAGGCAGCATCCAGCCTGCAGGACGCCTCGTTAGTGAGGGTCACGTGGGGTGAGATGGAGACAGGGAACCTGGCGGCACTTCCTACTGTGATCAAAGTGGGAGCTGACACAACATGCATCTTCCAATGAGAGACACTGGGGGGTAAAAAACAAGGAACAGGGTGGGATGACACTTTCTTTCATGCTGGCAATGCTTTTGGGCCAGGCAATTACCCTCATCTAAGAGGGAAGTTGAGTCCCTTGGCCTCAGAATGCTGTCTAGTCTTCCAGAAGCCTTTGGGAAATGCCACCAAGCTCCTTAGGTTGGTTTGTTCCTTAATGCTGTTTTTATTTTACTGCCTTTAGAAGCTTCTGGGCCTGCAGCCTGGAGTCAGTGGCTTGCTCCTTGCATGTAAGTCCTTACCTAATTATAAACAAACAACAAACAAATAAACACTTTTCTGCCTTGCCCAGATTTGAATTCTGCATGCACCTCTTCATCTGGTTGGCATTTTGCAGGGCAAGCAGGTTCCCTTCATTTTCAGATTAAAGCTGAAGGTTACAGCAATAGCACTTGTCTCTCATTAAATGCCCCAAACTCATTATGGTATAACCCACAGAAAAGCCTTTATGCTTTAACAGGAATGATCTTTAGAAAAGATCCTTTGGCTTAGGTATGATATCAGATGGGATGAATCTCAGCTCCATTTAGCTACAGTGAAGCCACTTCTTTGTATAATCACAATTTACAATTTTCTATAATCTATATCCCTTTCCCCTTCGTTAGCAAGTTTAGTTGCTGCAATTTACCCCTCCAGTTCTAAGAAACAATCAGTAAATAGCCCAATCATGTTTGCTATGAAATCAACCATGATAAACAATTGTTGCTCTGTAAGCCACTGGGAGGCTTAGACTTTTTTTTTTTTTTTTTTGTAGCACCTTTTTTACAGATGCAAAGCTCCTCCTGCAGAAAAATCCCAGGCAAGAAACCTATACAAATTAAATGCTCTGAACATCTTTAGGGATACTGCCTGACTGAAGCCAACAGAAATGTTTCAGCTGGGTCCAGATGCTGCTCTGGGGTCAAGGGCAGGAAGCCACATAGTCCAGTAGGGAGCAGGGCCAAGGCCAAAACGGGGAAATCCTGAGTCAGGAAGGTGGGCGGGGTCTGACGATTGCCTGCAGAGCAGTGCTGGGATCTGAAAGGGCTAAAACAAAAGACCTCCTTGGGGGTCTAGTAAAAGTCACCCCAAGTCCAGACCTTTCTTTTAAGCTTTAGAAGTGTCAGTCCAGGTGCTTACTTAACACCTACCCCGTGTCTCAAGTGAGCCCGCTTATAAGGATCTCGGATCTCTGGCCACTCTGCTGCCCATCTGCTCCCCCATCCAGGTCTCCCATCTCCACAAATGATGCCCAGCAGCGGCTCTCCCTCTCCTTCCTGCCCACCGCTAGCCCATCAATCATCTTGTTCATTCTATCACCCGAATGGCTTTATTCCGACCTCCACAGGCCTCGTCTGAGCTCCCCCATCTCTGAAACGGACCACAGCCACCACCTACCTCTTCCCCCTTATCTCAGTGCTTGCTCCCCATGGCCCACTCTTCAGAGAGCAGCCAGGGTAGTTTTCAAAACCACCACAATGGACAACAGACAGCACTCCCCTCTTCGAAACCTTCAATGGTACCCCCACACTTTTTATCCTAAATCCTTAGGATGGCTGGTAAGACATCATCTGGTCTAGCTCCTATCTGCTCCCCCACCCCATCCCCCACTTTCTCCACTCCACTCCCCTGATTTTCATTGTTTCTCTAAGGCACCAACAAAAGCTGGCCTTCCGTTCTTTCCTAAGGGCTACTGGTTTTCAGGTCTCACCATCAGTGTCGCTTCTTTGGAGGCCTTCTCTAACCACAAAGTCTGAGATAGATCCCCCCTCCCTGCCAATGCTCTGGGTACCCCCACTCTTCTCCTGCAATTGATCCCAAATAGTAATATTCTAGTCCAGGGTCGGCAAACTTTTGAGATGGAAGAGCCTCCTTGGGTCAGCAAACTGTGGCTCTGAAGTAAAATTGAAAATGAAAATAAAACTATCATAGTTTCATTTATAAAATTTTTACAGGATATTATTCACATAATGGCGATTATGTAAAAATATATTTATGGCTCTCAAATAATTTTTTTTTTTTTTTGAGGGCAGTGTCATTGGCCTTCACATGTGGGACCGAACTGGGGCCACTGGTTTCCCAAGCCAGCGCTTAACCACCGTGCCACTCGGCCGGCCCTAATTTTTTTTTTTATAACAATTTTTTTTTTAAAGATTTTCATTGGGGAATTGGGGGAGGGGAACAGTGTTGGGGAATTGCGGAAGGGGAACAGACAAGTTGCTGTCCTTTTGTTCTTCAGTCTAGTTGTGGAGGACATTGCTTCACTGGCCCATGTTGTTATCGTCATTGCATTCTTCCAGGGTGAGACAGATCAGTCACCAACCTCTGGACGGCTGCTCACAGTGGCTCTTGGCAGCTCACGCTGGCTGCCAGCCGCTCACGCTGGCTGCCGGCCACTCACTGTAGCCTATGGCAGCCCACTGCAGCAGGGGCTGCAGCCTACACCATCGCCGGGGCTCGCACAGTCCAGCTCCAGGTGGAGCTGTTGTTAGCTGTAGAGGGCAGTGTCACTGGTCCTCATGTGGGATCCGAACCGGGGCCGCTGGCGTCCCAAGCCAGCTCTTAACCAATGCACCACTCAGCCGGCCCTCAAATAATTTTTTTTTTTTTAAAGATTTTATTGGGGAATTGGGGGAGGGGAACAGCGTTGGGGAATCAGGGAAGGGGAACAGACAAGTTGCTGTCCTTTTGTTCTTCAGTCTAGTTGTGGAGGATGTTGCTTCACTGGCCCATGTTGGTATCATCATTGTGCTCTTCCTGGATGAGGCAGATCGGTCGCCATCCTCTGGATGGTCGCTCACCGCGGCTATTGGCAGCTCATGCTGGCTGCCGGCCACTCACTGTAGCCTATGGCAGCCCACTGCAGCAGGGGCTGCAGCCTACACCGTTGCCGGGGCTCGCACAGTCCAGATCCAGGTGGAGCTGTTGTTAGCTGTAGAGGGCAGTGTCACTGGCCCTCATATGTGGGATCCAAACCAGGGCCGCTGGCGTCCCAAGCCAGCTCTTAACCCATGCGCCACTCCGCTGGCCCATCGAATAATTTTAGAATTGTTGTCAGGGACAGGATTGGCTCTTCCAGGGGTCGGCAAACTTTTGAGTAGGAAGGTACCCAAAGAGCCGCATGTGGCTCACAAGCTGCAGTTTGCGGACCCCTGTTCTAGTTACCCTGTTTTGTTCAGGTCAGTCGTGTTTCTTCCACTGGACAGTAAGCTCCATGAAAGCAAGAACCAGGCCTGTTGTGCTGCAGTCTTCCTGCCTGCCACAGAGGATGGTAAATGCTAGTTGAGCAGACTATTGAAACTAATCTGCCATATGGAGAGAGCCTTTCTGGTGACCTGACTGGTCAGCCCCCTTGTTAACCAAATTTCTCGAGAAGTTCCTCATTGAGCATTGGGAGATAAGTCAAAATCCCAAATGCTCCTCCAAGTCTGCTCCTTCTCGCCTCTTGTGTTGACAATTTTGTCAGTCTCCTAAACAGTCCACTGCCTGTTTATCAGCAGCAGTCCGGTAGAGGACTGAGGGCTGCAAACACGGGTAGGGAAAGCAATTACATCTCGACTTGTATAAACCTTTAACCAAAGATTTGCACTTCCTCTGATTATCAGTGTTGGCAACAGCCCTATAGACTGGCAGGATCTGCAACTGCCACCAACACTCAGCTACGTTTCCGTTCACATCACATCACAGCCACTGCAGTTGCTGAAATATCACTTATGATCATTACTCCTTTAAAATGATGGTAGTTATTAGAGCTCCTGTTGGTCATGTTGTTTGATCCTTTATTAAGAAGCACAGATATTCCTATATGACACATTCTTAATATTCTGATAGCCATATTTCAATATAGTTGATTTCCTTTGTAATACTGTGTATTTTATATTTCGGCATTTAAAAACGTTATTTTGAGAAGGGACCACAGGCTTGACCAGATTGCCAAAAGGGTTCATGGCAGAAAAAAGGTGAAGAACCTCTGGTTTAGCTTTTCTTCATCTCATGTCACTCACTGCCTTGCAAAGCCGTCTAATGGCTTTCCCCTTGCTGCAAAATAAAAGTGAAATCCTTGGCATGGCATTCAAGGACTATTTATAATCTATTTTCAAACTATCTCACAATCTTGATTTTTTTAAAAAGATTTTATTGGGGAATTGGGGGAGGGGAACAGTGTTGGGGAATTGGGGAAGAGGACCAACCAAGTTGTTGTTCTTCAGTCTTTGTTGTGGAGGGCGCCAGTCGCCATCTGGCTTCCCGTCGGTAGCTCGTGGCCTCTAAGCTCAAGGTGCTGTGTTCAATCTTAGTTGAGGGTGGGTGTAGCCACCATCCCATGTGGGAGTCGAACCAGCAGCCTTGTTGTTAAGAGCGCACGCTCTATCCTCTGAGCCATCCGGGCAGCAGCTCAGCTCAAGGTGCCGAGTTCAGTCTTAGTTGTGGGTGGGCGTAGCCACTATCCAACAGGCAATCTTGTTACACCAGCTGAGCCATCCTGCTACCTGTTGGCAGCTCAGCGACAGCTCGGCTTGGGTGCAGCATTCACTGGCCCATGTGGGAATCGAACCGGCAACCCTGTTGCTCAGAGCTCATGCTCTAAGCCAACTCTTAACCAACTGAGCCACTTGGCGGGCCCTTGATTTTTTATCAATACAGTGGACATGACCTGTGGTCCAATCACCCTGAATTACTGTTGAGTACACCAAAAATGCACTCCTATCTTTGGGTCTATTTCTAGTTTTTCTTAAAGAACTACTTTTTCTAAGGTCTAGCTCAAAATGTGATCCTGGCAAAGTTCTCCTTTGACCTCTCCCTGCCCCCACAACCCCTGATCCTTCCTTTGTATTTTCCAGAACACTCTGCTTATCAGATCCTATTGTAGTGCTATTTATTCTTTTCTTTTTTATCTTGGGAGCTTCTTTTTTTTAAATTATTATTATTATTTTTTTGAGGGCAGTGTCACTGGCCCTCATATGTGGGACCGAACTGGGGCCGCTGGCTTCTTAAGCCAGCACTTAACCACCATGCCACTTGGCTGGCCCTCTTGGGAGCTTCTTGAGGAGAGCGATGTCCTCAACTTGATATCCGAAACACCTCACAAGTACTGGGAAATATTTGAATGAATGAATAATCTAAAATAGTCATCCTCCTGAGAGATGAGAAATCCATTATAACCACATTCATTTGTCTTTAAAAACAAGAAAGTCTTCTGATAAATCTAAGTTTATTTTAAAAATCCAGCAACCCCGCGAAAAACAGGCCATCATCCTATGTTCCACTCTCTGGACCCAGCTCTCTGTCTTTGAAGACAGCAGAAGCAGCCTGAGCAGGAACCCCTTTGCTGAGGCCACAAAACTTTCGGCCGTATTATGGATATCTTCTCACGTTACCCTTTCTGAGTGTTCAGCCAGTCTCCTTCAAAAGGCAGACCTTTCCATTTCTTTGCCGGGAACTTTCTAACCATCAGGTTATGGTGTGATTTTTATATCCTAGAACATTCAGCTGCTTTATGCCAATCTTAAACAAATATAAATGCAAGATCTATATTTAAAAAGTTCCTTCGTAAGGAGCTTGAAGAATTAAAAAGGAGGCGATTTCTTAATTTCATAATTCAACTAACAGCCTGAGTGACCATATCTCCGCATGTGTGATGTGCTGAGGGTAGACGGGATGCTAGCAGACACTGACCTGGTTAGACTCTCAGGGAAACACAGCATTTAAGAGTGGAAACGGAGAGCAGAGAGATGTCAGTGTCTTACCCAGGGGTTCAGCTGCTGGTTGAATCTCAAATTTAGCACATTCAAAGCAGAATTCTTGACCTTCCCTACACAATGTTTCATCGTCAAGTCTATGCCGTCTCCAGCAATGGCAACTCTATCCACTATCTAGGAGTCATTTTTTTCTCCCCCGCCCCACTCCTCCTCTGAGAAGTTGTTTTCAGTTTAGCTGTGGAGGACGCCGTTCACTGGCCCCTGTTGGTCTTATGATCATTGTGCTCTTCCCAGCTGAGGCAGTGGGTCACTCATGGCAGCTCACAGCAGCTCTCGCAGGTATAACCAGCCGCTCACGCTTGCTACCGGCTGCTCATGCTGGCTGCTCACGGCAGCTTACAGCAGCCCAAGCTATTTGCTGGCCACTCACGACAGCCCAGCCCCAGGTCAAGCCGTTGTTCACAGTCTTAACTGTAGAAGGTGCAGTTTACTGGCACAGCTTACTGGCCCATGTGGGAATTGATCCTGCAGTCCGGTTGTTCAGAGCTCACATGGTGCTCTTACCAACTAAGCTATCGAACAGCCCTTAGGAGTCATTTTTTTTTTTTTTCTTTATTGGGAAATTGGGGAAGGGAACACTGTTGGAGAATTGGGGAAGGGGAACATTGTGTTTTTCCAGGACCCATCAGCTCCAAGTCAAGTTGTTGCCCTTCAACCTCAGTTGTGGAGGGCGCAAGTTTGGCTCCAAGTCCAGTCGCCGCTTTTAATCTATTGGGTTGTCAGAAGAGTCATGACATATTTTTTTCTGGTTTTCATTGCAAAAATGCATCACGACTTTCGAACAACCCAATAGTTGCGGTGTGTGTGTGTGGGAGGGGCAGTCCACCATCCCATGTGGGAGTCTAACCAGCAACCTTGTTGTCACCAGCTGAGCCCTCCTGCCACCCATTGGCAGCTCAGCAGCAGTTCAGCTTGGGTGCAGCTCACTGACCCATGTGGCAATCGAACCAGCGACCCTGTTGCTCAGAGCCGGCACTTAACCAAGACACTGGCTGGCCCCTAGAAGTCATTCTTGATTCGGCTTCTTTCATTCTCCACATACATTCCTTCGGCAAATCTGTCCATCATATTTCCAAAATATACTTTTTTTTTAAAAGATTTTTTTATTGCGGAATTGGGGGAGGGGAATAGCGTTGGGGAATCGGGGAAGGGGAGCAGACAAGTTGCTGTCCTTTTGTTCACTGGCTCATGTTGGTATCATCATTGCACTATTCCCAGGTGAGGCAGATTGATCACTGGCCTCTGGACAGCCATTCACAGTGTTGTTGGAGAGTGGGCTTTCTTGGCACAGAGTCCAGATCCTTGGTAACTCGAGCAAAAAATTGAACGAGATACCAGAGTATAGCAATAAAAGAGTTTATTAGAAGAGAGAACTTATTTCAAGAAGTTTGGATAATATGGAGTGGGCCACACGCAGAGGCAAGGGCCAAAGGCTCGAAAAGGAAGGAAGGGGTCAAAAGGTTAGAAAGAGCAGAGGTAAGCAGTCAAAAGGGAAAGAAGAGCGGGCAGCAGCAGCAGCCCACTTCTCAGGACTTGGAGTTTTTATCTGTTCCCCTCTGGGCATGGGTCTACTTGATTGGCACCCATAATTGACAAGAGGCTATTAACCTCATCTGCGCATGTTCCTTCCCAGATTTCAGTCTGTTATAATGATATTAATAAACCTCCGGGAGTATGTATGATATTATAATACTGGAATAATAAGGCCCGGGTGAAACAAAGGTTGTTATGGCCTTTACTACACAGGTGTGAGTGACTGGTCTAATCCAGTCAGGTATTTTGTACCCATTTGTTTTAGGGATAGATAGTTACAATGAACAGAAGTTTTGGGTGCAGAGGGGAGGTCACCTGGCGGTCACATTCTGTGACACGTGCAGGAATGCAGAGACCCAATGTCTGCCTCTAACTGCCTGCCTAGTTTTCCCCTTGAGAGACGTGATCCCCACAAAATCTCTGGGAAGCTGAGGGACAGGAGGTCTCTTCTTCTGTAGCTGCTTCCTGCAGCTGGGCAGGCGTGTAGAGCTGTCCCTGCCTATTGGGGATTCACAGAACTCTCATCCTAGCTGATCTCAGATGAGAGGAAGGGGTCTCGAGCTCTGCCTGGAAGACCCTGCTGGCTTGGTTGTGACTGGCAATCTTGTTGGGGTGGCCCCTGTATCCCCAAGGCCCCTGAATGAGAAAAAAATAGATATTAATTAGTAAACCTGTTAGCTCTCATGAAGCCTGTGGCCATTCTGCCCGTCACTCAGGTGGCATCAGTTGTCTGGACCCAGAATGGGTTTGGCATTTAGCTTACTGGCCTGGGGGATATTAAGAAGTCACAGGCCTTCAAGTAGTTAACTGAAGCAAGGGTAGGAGATTTCTATGAACAATCTACTGTTTAGGGTTCAGAAACTGATTAGAAGAGTAGGAATTAAAGAACTAAGAAACTAGGGAGGAGACTTAACATTTCTATGGGAAGGAGAATGTAAAAGTTCCTCCGTGGGGAGGGGTGTGCTGCTCAGTTGGCCGGTAACAACAGTGGCTCTTGGCAGCTCACACCGGCTGCCAGTCGCTCACCGACCACTCACTGTAGCCTATGGCAGCCCACTGCAGCAGGGGCTGCAGCTATGCCGTCGCCGGCAACTCACAGCAGCCCAGCTCCAGGTGGAGCTGTTGTTCACCATCTTAGATGTAGAGGGCAGTGTCACTGACCCTCATATGTGGGATCCGAACTGGGGCCGCTGGTGTCCCAAGCCAGCTCTTAACCAATGCGCCACTCGGTCGGCCCCAAAAATATATTCTTAATTCATCTGCTCTTTTCTTTGCCCACTGCCACCACGCTGGGCCAACCTGTCCCTTCTCACCTGAACTCCTGTGCCAACCTTCTAAGTGCTCTGATTCCTCTTGCTCCCCCACAGCGCTCTACACAGTGATCCTGTAGCAGCATAAATCAGATCTTGTCACTTCCTGTGCAGCACCCTCTTCACACTACTCTTACAATATCATTGAAACTCTTCACTGTGCTGCATAAGGCTCAACATGGTCTCATATGCCTTCCTGCCAACTCCAAAGCCACTCTGCCTCTCATTTCCTGTGCCCCAGCCTCACTGTTGTTTTTTTTTGTTGTTGTTGCTGTTGTTCCTTGAAATACCAGAGCTCATTCCTACCTCAGAACTTTGGTATTTCTAACTCATAAGACCTCAGAGGGCTGGCTTTTTCAGATCAAGCTGGTCTTTCTTCAAAAGTTACTTTTTCAGAGGGCTTTTCTTGGCCCTAGTTGGTTTGTATCATTTCATCTTGTCTTGGTGACTACCTGAGTTGGTTACTTGTTTAGTCTTTTTTCCTCCCCCAGGATATAAGAGCTCCTTGGGGACAGGGACCTAGAGTATCTCCCGACACAAGAAAGACATTCAACAAATATTGTTGAATGATTAGGTCTAATTCCAGTTTTCGAACCCATCATCCTATGCCATTCCTTTGAACTCACGTCAGTTTCATTAAGTATTTCTAAGACAATATGGCTACAGTAGAATGTGGGGTCAGAACTGAGTATAAATTCCTTCTTTGTCACTTCCCAGTAGTATAACTGTGCAAGTTGCTTATAACCTTTGAGTCTTAATTTATTTACTGTAAAATGGGTACAGTAGTCCTACTCTATAAGGTTGTGGAAGGAATTAAATGACAATTTATATAAAAAGCAGAGCAAAGCGCTTGGCCTACAATATGTGTCTATTCTATTTTCCCTTGAGTCTTTCATAAATTATAATAGCTAATATTTAGGCCTCTAGTCTGTGACACTATTTGAAGTGTTTTACATGGATTAAGTAATTTAATCCACATAAAAACTCTACCCAATAGAAACTATAAATATCCCTGTTACAGATGAGAAAACTGAGCCATAGAGTCATTTAAGCAACTTGCTTAAGGTCACACAAGTAGAAAACTGCAGAGCCCAAGCTGAAACCCAGCAGTTCCATCTAATTTCAGAGACAGTTGAAACAGTCACTGACCATATTTTGACCCCATGGTAAGAAATACATTTTACATTGTAATTCAGCACATGTGTAGGAACTAAAATGGAAACAAAAGTTTTATAAATTAATACTTACTCTTACTATAGTTTATTCTAATAAGTTTCTATTCAATTTAATTTTAAAGTGTTTTTTATTTTTATTTTTTAGATTTTATTGGGGAATTGGGGGAGGGGAACAGCGTTGGGGAACCGGGAAAGGGGAACAGACAAGTTGCTGTCTTTTTGTTCTTCAGTCTACTTGCGGAGGGCGTTGCTTCACTGGCGCATGTTGGTATTATGCTCATTGTGCTCTTTCCCGACTGAGGCAGATCTGTTGCTGGCCTCTGGATGTCGCTCACCGCGGCTATTGGCAGCTCATGTTGGCTGCCAGCCGCTCACGCTGGCTGCAGGCCACTCACTGTAGCCTATGGCAGCCCACTGCAGCAGGGGCTGCAGCTTACACCGTCGCCGGAGCTCGCAGTCCAGCTCCAGGTGGAGCTATTTTAGCTGTAGAGGGCAGTGTCACTGGCCCTCATATGTGGGATCTGAACCGGGGCTGTTGGCATCCCCAAACCAGCTCTTAACCAATGCACCACTCGGCTGCCCCAATTTTAAAATGTTTTGACCAACTTACTGATTCAATGACCTATTAGGTCAAAAGCACACTACATCTATCTACATTATAATTAATCCAACTACTCTTACCTTGCAGCTAACTCAATTGCTATTAGAAAAATTCCAATGGTTACCAGTCTAGACTTTTATAATTCATTTCCATTTTAGATAAAGTCCTTATTAGTTAAGATGCTGAGCCCCCAAAACTCAGATCTACTCCCCACTGTAGACCCTACTGCAATTATGGAAAAACCATCTCTTATCAGGGGAGATTCCAGCAATTCTTTCACTTTCCCCAAATTATTTACCTCTATTAGGGCCCTGTGTTAGAACTATTTATGCACATATCTATCCATTAGACTAATCCCGACGGGAGAAACCATGATTTACAAACAAAAAAATGATAAACATTTTTGTAGACCAAAATCGTGAACTGAAGTGAACCGGAGAACACAGGAGCTGATGATAAAGAACTCTGACTCTTAAGTGTCCATTGGGGGTATCTGCGACTCTAACAGGAGACCACCACAACACGTTCTGTCTCATATATTCTTACCTAAAGACACCCAAGGCACCGTCCCACTGATTCAGTGTACTGGTGGCTTACAAAAGTCCTTCTGTCTGGATAATTTGCATTTGCTCTGCACTTAACTTCCTAATGCCACTGCTGTCTCCTCATGGCTCCTTCTCTTTTCTGCATTTTTCTAGGTTAAGAGAACTTACATTTCTACTCTGGCAAGTACCTCCCTGCAGATATTCCCATGAAAACTAAACTGACGTGGTTTCTGGGCGAGTGGAGGTATGTTACCATTTTCACCTGATCTTTCTCTCAGTCCTGATCTCTTTTATGAGCTAGTGTTTATTTCTCCAGTTATGGTCAAGTGTATTTCTGAGCTGTGTGTCAAAAAGGCAAATAAATGGAACAAAGAATACGCCCTTGACTTGGAGCTTGCAGTTGTGAGGCAGGAAATCCTTTCTGAGGGCCCAGAGTTGCTAGGAGCTTTTCCGCAATCCTTCAATACTTCCATTTCCCCACCCTTAGGGAAAGATTATCCTGATGTTGTTTTAATCTAGCAGATGCTGAGCAGTTAGAAAAAGGGAACAAACAGCTGGGGGAAATATTACCACCTGTTTATGCTGACTTTTACCAAACAAGGCTGGCCACCAGCTGTTGGGGGGTTGGAGAGAAGCTACGGTGGGGACAGGAAATGCTGACTCAGACCAAAGCTAGTTTTCAGCTTTTCGGCTGTTTGGGGGTAAAACACTGCGCCAGAAGTACATGGTCATTCTCAGTCGGCCGAGGCAAAGGCAAGGTGTCGTGCCCTGTTCACTAACGCAGGCCTGGCCCTGGGGCGCACTTTCTCCTTCCGTATTGACTGCAACCTATCTGTTATTGGGAGCAGTCATGTCCAAGGAAAGAGGACGTTTCGGGCCCTCCACTATAAGCTAGCTGTGCTCATGTGACTGGGTTCTGGAAGTGCCGTGTGCGATTTCCGGGAAGACCTTTTAAAGTGTGCTGACTCTGCAGGGCTTGCCCATTCTGTCTTGCTCTCTTTTCTTCTTCATGCTGCCAGAAATTTCACATGACCGACGGTCAAGTGGCTAATCTGAACCATGAGGTGACCTTGAGAATGGAACCATGTTGTGGTGCAAACAAGAGCCTCTAATGTCCTTGGACTGTCAAACTTGGGAATACTTTTCTGAGAGAGACACACTTCTTGTTTAAACTTCTGCTGATTTGGATTTTTGTTAAACTGTCGTCAGCCCAATCCCAAATTACAATAGTTATTGGCATTCATGTAACAGTCTTCCTTCCTGCAGAGTATGGTCTCTTCTGTTACCCAGTTCTTTCTTCCTAACAACAGAGTAAAGCTGCTGAGGCAATACGTCGGAGCAGGAAACTGGAGTGGAACAAGGTAAGTCTTGCCCAACACCACACACCTGGCCACTTGGAGAGCAGCTGGCTTTGGAAGCCAGGTCACCTTGCCCCAGGATTTAAAAGCATGGTGGAAATAGGCGGCAGGCTTTAATACTGACTTTGACGGGTAAGTCATGGTTTTTTAAGTGCAAGCATTTAAGGACCACTCACCTCCTCTTCTGTCAATGGGAAGACTGAGGGCGGTTTTCAGTCCCCTTTATTAAGGGGACTGAGGTCACTGATTTTAAAAACATCAAACTGCTTCAAGCTGCCTCAGAATACTACTGTTACCTTCCAGTGAATTACAGCTCAGTGTGTTGTTATCCATTCAAAGAGCTGACTTCTCAAACAGGCTAAGACACAATTTGAATAAACAATTAATAAAATGAATGTGTTACTGTTTTAAAAGCATAACAGACTTGATGATTAATGTAGAGCTGACAAAGTCTTTAAGATGAAAAGGCAGAGGTGGCACTTTCTTCATTACAATGCAGGTAAAATTGAATAGGGTGGATTCAACATAGAAAAGTTTTAATAAGGCAAATGTCAAGCAAGCATACTGACTTCTTCAAAAAACAAAGACAATCTAAGAGTTTAATTACAAAAACACTTGTACAGAAAACTTGGCATTTCAACAATTCCAAACACATGTACACAATTTTTTTTCTACAATTTTGTCAGAAATAAAACCTTTGTTTCATTCTCCTCAGCTGCAACTTGTGTTTTAATAAAAGGAAACAAATCTGTAACACTGAATAGGCAACAACTTATTTCTTGAGAACATATAGGCGCAGTAATATCTACAGGTTTGTTGGAGAACATGGATTAGGTGTCACGTGAGCCAGTAACTTCTTACTGCCTCCTGCTTGGGCACAGAAGGCAGGAGGCAACACAGACCTGCTTTACGGCCCGACCAGACTGGGCTGTGGCCACTGAGTCCCAGCCACCAGTAAGCCAGACGTGTGGCTGCTGGGAGAGCCAGCGTTTCAAAGGCAGGCTGCTTATTTTGTGAAAATGACTGCAGACTGGAGGCTCCCTCAAGATCTGGTGCGTTTCTGAATATACAAATGTTTCAAGTTAGTGTCAGGGATGGCCAGGAGCATGATGATGTCTAGACTAAGTTACAGACTTTCCTGGGTAACGGCACTCTAACGAAGCTGCTCCAAAGTCACACGGGAGAAACAGAGAAGTATTAGGAGGAAGGAAGGAAGAACGAGAGTATCTGGCAGAAACTTCTAGAACTGGCTGGATGTCTTTCTGCTATACACACTGTGTTCCAGCTTGGACTCAGCAGGCAAGGAATCTGAGGGAAGTGACAGACCAGCAGGTGAGAACAGGAAAATACAGAAAAAAGCAGGTGGGTTGGCTAGGTTTATAGCATAGCTAATGATGGGCTCTTATTCTAAAAAATTGCCACGTGGTGACATGCAGGCTTCAGTCCATGGAAATCTGTGTGTTCATAGAAGACATTTCAAAAAAGCCTGTTTTGTTGTTTTATTTCCTTTGGGCTGCTCAAGAAATCAGGCGGGGGGTGCTGAGAGGAGAGAATGGGCCTGCACCACCGTGGGGGACATGCTGTGTGGAGGCCACACGTCTACCTGCCTCAAGGGTGTGGTGCTGGAACGGTGGACTCTGCACACCTGGCTTTTGTTTCAAAGGGCCCAACACAACTGTCAGCCTTGGGGTGCACAGCATCAAAACCAAACGAAACCTGAGGGGAGAATCAGAAACCCCTCTTCGCCCCTAGTGTTTAAAAAAAAATTCGTTTACTAAGAGGGGAGAAGGAAGGGCAGCTAGCTTGCCCTTTTGAGATGGATTCTACAGTTATGGCTACAGGAAGAGACAAAGGATGTAAGAATTCCTTTGTGTCCTCTGTCAGCTCAAGACTATTGTGACAGCCATGAACCAGCACACCCAGAGCAGACAGGATTCCCTCAGTTTTCACTCAGGATAAACTCTGTTTGTTTTTTTCCCCCCCAATGCCAAATGAAAAACTACTTTTCCTGTTCTCTCCTATTTACCAAGGTCTTTTCCTCAGCAAAAATGCTCCCAAGACACTGCCACCAGAAAGGAACAGAAGAGCCTTGCTGGGCTGGGAAGCTGGGTACATGCAGGAACGAAGCTCAGGAAATAGCAGGCAGGGCCCGGGAGGAAGTACAGCCCTCTGCGGGCAGGCACCCCGAGGCGAGCCAGGCTGGGCTGAGCCGGGCAGAGCCGTGGGGGCAGGAAGCGGGCTGGCTCACAGGACACTGCCAACAAGAAGTGCCCTTCTCTGGAGTCACAGCAGGACCATAGACTGGGCCTGTCCAGTAAGAGAAACTCTCCTTCAGGACCCTGCCAAGCAACAAAGCCCAGGGCTCAGAACATGGAGATGTGTCTCTTTGAGGGAACAACAAGATAACCCCCAAAGGCATTAAAAAGTGACAGGCAGCTAGAAAACCAGAGCGTCACTGACAAAAGGGTCCGTCCAGTCTGAAGCAGAACAATGAGCAGGCTTTCTGCTGCAGATGTCAGTCTCAGGCCACCTAGTTAGCGGAATAGATGCAGAGCCACTTAACAGAAAAGCAGGTGACAGGAAACAAGACTTGGGAGAGTGGCCGCACACTTTCAAAGCTTCATAAGGACGATTCCACAGGAAGTTCATATACACGGTCCTGCTGCTGCTCCCTCATATGGCTTCCTGGGGTGAAGGCATTTAAGTCACAACTGATAGTTCTTTCACAAGCAGAGTCATCTGTGCTCTCCCTCTGCCTCCACTGAGTTCAAATTTACACAGATGGCTTCTCATTCCTCACAAGTGAAACCACTTACAGAAATCTCAGAGCTCTAAGACCTGTAGGGGAGACAGCAGGAGAGAGAGGGAGGGAGAGAGAGAGGAGAAAGAGAGAAGGAGAGACAGAGAGAGAGAGAGAGAGAGAGAGAGAGAGAGAGAGAGAGAGAGAGAGAGAGAGAGAGAGAGAGAGAGAGAGAGAGAGAATATCAAAAAGGTAAGCAGCTCAGCAAGACTTAAGGGCTATGGGTTAAAAAACACTGTTCTGGCTGGCCGAGTGGTGCTTTGGTTAAGAGCAGCCTTGGGACACCAGTTCTGAGGAGCAGGGCCCAGGTTCAGATCCCATATGGGCCAGTAACACTGCCCTCTACAGCTAAGATGGTGAACAGCAGCTCTACCTGCAGTTGGGCTGCCGTGAGTCGCCGGCGACGGCATAGGCTGCAGTGGGGCTGGCCAGCAGCTGGCATATGCTTCCGTGAGCCGCTGTGAGCGGCCGTCCAGAGGCTGGCTTGTGACTGCCTCACCCAGGAAGAACGCAATGATAACACCAACATGGGCCAGTGAAGTGATGTCCTCCACACCTAGACTGAAGAACAAAAGGACAGCAAATTGTCTGTTCCCCTTCTCTGATTCCCCAACGCTGTTCCCCTTCCCCAATTCCCCAATAAAATCTTTAAAAAACAAACAAACAAAAAGCAACCAACCAAACAAAACACACTGTGTTCTATTTGCAGGATGGTGAGGGTGAGGAGCAGGGTGAGTGTAAATAAAAGAGCTCATAAAGCTCCAAGGAGGCATCACCACCACCACCACCAGCCTGGTCCCGTGCCTGAGAGGCTTCAGCTAAGCCTGCAGGCCAAGCAGGGCCTGTGCCTCAGCTCAGCACAATGTGCATGTGAGAAAGCAGTTCAGGTGAACACAGGAAGGCAACTATCGTGATGATGAAAATTAGTACTGAAATTGGTCAATCAAAACCAATTTTCTTCAAGTATAAATTGAAGGACCTCTGCATGTATAGGAATGTATTGTGTGCGTATGATTAGTTTCTTACACTGATAAAAATGCAATTACATAAGAAAGATTTTTTTCAACCCTCAAAATATTTATTTGGTGCAACTGAAATCAAGCAACTTATGGATTTTGATGGTTTGTATAAAGTAGTCACCTCTCAACATGAAATCACACCCAAGGCTTTTCCTCCTGACTCTATTTTTTTTTTTTTTTTTTGAGGCAGTGTCACTGGCCCTCACATGTGGGACTCGAACCAGGGCCGCTGGCTTCCCAAGACCAGTGCCCAACCACTGCACCACTCGGCTGGCTCCTGACCCTATCTACTTTTTGTTTGTTTGTTTGTTTTTTGAGGGCAGTGTCACTGGCCCTCATATGTGGGACCGAACCGGAGCCACTGGCTTCCTAAGCCAGCGCTTAACCATGGCGCCACTCAGCCGGCCCTCCCCAATCTATCTACTTTTTACTAGGTATAAGTTAGCTACAAAGAAAGAGGACAGCTGGAGTAATTCTTTCATTGTATATCTATAAACTATTTTTAAATGGGCTGACCAAAATCTCTTTTACCTTATAATTACTGGATTGTAATTGTTTACCCCCTATTTATCTTACTGCTCTCATTCCAAATGTTTTAGTGCTTTCCCCTAATATTGTCCCTACAGTAATGTTTTAGAAACTCCATTGAACTGGCGTGTTGATACACATGTGCTAGACCTGGACTCAGAATTCATCTACACAGGTATTTCAGGCAAGACCTTGCACTTGGGACTCAGTTTCTTCCTATGTAAAATGTTGGGGTTTCTAATATGTTAGCTCTAATACGTTCCTCTAAAACTAGAGACCATTAGCTTCCCTTCACTCACTGGCTCCTGACAGTAGATGAAACCTTTACCAACCTCATGTCAGAATAATTAATTGCACCATGATGCTGGGGACACTGGACCTAGTTGTCTGTATGTATTTGTATAGTGAGGCCAAGCTAGTATTAAGTGGCAGTCTTTATAATTGTTATGGTTGACAGTTTTGGGGATCTGGGGAACTAACTTTTAAGTCTTAGTTATGTTTGCATGGCTAGATTGTAAGAATCTGTAGTAATAAAATGATTCACATTTTCAGGTAATATTTTTTCAAGGGAAAATATTTATGGTTCAAAATCAAGGACAATGGTAGCATTCTAGGTTTTCAAATATACTTCAGAAAGTAGTACTACAGTTTATATCCTTAAGATGGGTAAAGCTTTGGGACAGTCTTACTAGCAAAATGCTCAAAATGGAAAACCACTTTTGAAATAACTGCCCTATATCTACGAGATGAGACACCCTGTTATCAATTACTGGGTTCTTTCACAATCTTCCACACGGTCTCTCCCAGTTCTCTCTCTTTTCAAACATACAAGAGTGCTAATTGAAAACACCATGTGAGAATGAGAAGGGTGATGAGCTCCTGAAAATCTCGGGCCTGGATTTACAAGCTGTTCCCTTAGTGAACAGCAGCAGGGATGCTAGTTCTGTATTCTGCCGGGAGTTCAGCCACCGCTTAGAAGTACAATCCCTTCCATCTGGCTACTCGCTAAAAGGACACAATCCTTCACCATCAGAGCAGGGCTGAGGCTAAAGTAGAATGAACTGCCTTGTAAGTTACCATCCAAGGGCACGACTAAGAAGGAGAAAGACTACTGCTTTTGTCTCTGCTAGCAGATGTTGCCTCATTAGATAAAGAATCATAGATTTTATTTATTCTTTATTGTTATACATGTTGCTCAAGATTCAAACCACACTAGAATGAATATCTATGAGTGTGTTCATGTAGCTGCAGGAAAAACAAAAAAAAATTCAAACCCATGACTGGCCCTTCTAAGGAGCACTTCCTGCTGTCCACTCTTATCTCAGCATCGATATCCGGTCACCACACCGTCTGGTCCAATCCTAGGACTTTCATACAGCTCATACGGCTGCAGGAATGCAACAGTTTACTCAACAGACCAAAGGCTGCCAATTTTGTGGGATGGCATACTAAAGGGCATCCTATCTTTAGGAATCTGTGTGAACAAATACCAGTTTCATTTAAGACATGATATCTGATGCCTGACCATTAGTACCAAAATGTTTATACAAGCAGATTCCTTCTGGAAATGTACCTTTTGTCCCCTCTAAAAGGACATAACACATACTTCTAGTGATTTGTTGAATTTTTTTTTTTAATATAAAGATTTTACTGGGAAATTGGGGGAGGGGAACAGCGTTGGGGAATTGGGGAAGGAAAATAGACAAGTTGCTGTCCTTTTGTTCTTCAGTCTAGTTGTGGAGAACGTTGCTTCACTGGCCCATGTTGGTATCATCATTGCGCTCTTCCCAGGTGGGGCAGTTGCTTGACTGTCATTGGACGGCCGCTTACGGCAGCTCACGCTGGCTATCAGCCACTCACAGTAGCTCATGGCAGCCCACTGCAGCAGGCTCTGCAGCCTATCCTGTTGCCGCTGGCGACTCATGGCAGCCCAGCTCCAGGCTGAGCCATTGTTCACCATCTTAGCTGTAGAGGGTGCAGCGTCACTGGCCCTCATGTGGGATCCGAACCGGGGCCCTGCTGCTCAGAGCTGACATCCCAAGCCAACTCTTAACCAATGCGCTACTCAGCCAACACTGAATATGGTTTTTAAAAGCTTTTTTTCTTTCTCTTCTCTTTTTTGTTTATTGAGTTTATTATTTAATCTGTTTAATCAGGGCACTAACTGTTTCACTGTAAGGTTGATCCAGCGTAACATTTAACATACAGCAGTTACTCTGATATTGAGTGGTAAATGAAAAGCTTCTAACTTATGTAGGCTTATGTACATACAATGGCTCACTGACTAGTGTTGTAAATTATCATTAATATTTTCCAGGGAAAAGGAAGGTTAACAATTAAGCGATTTTTATTTTGTTCTTGTATTTAAGTGCTATTTGGGGGATAAATTTCCTCAAAGTTTCTCACTCCCTCTTCAAAACCTTTTGGGAAACTAACACTTGAGAATACAGCTAATGAGCAACAAAGCTAGAACTAGAACCAAGGTCCAACTACAGAAATCATGCTCTTCCCATTAAACCATGCTGAGGCATACATGAGAAAAAACTGTCTTGATTCTGTTTTCTAACATTTACTACATTTAGCAACTATGCAATAGGAATCTTCATTAAGTCTCCAACTTATTTATTCAGTGTAATTCCAGGGTTTTGGTAGTACTGATAAAGTCTGTGCTGGCATCTAAGTATCACATCCATGCACACTCACCAGTCCCTAACGATCGAGCCTGCTCACAACTTCTCGAACTGTAGCTATGAAGTTTTCGTTGTCTTGGGGATTCGCTAAAATAATACTGTGCAGTCTGTTCATATACGAGTCAATGGTGTCCACTGTGGGTGTCTCTCCACTTCCTAAAGTGAGAGAAGAAGACAGTTAGAAAATCCTCTGCATTCAGGTTAACCATAACACAGTTAAGTGAATCCACAGCAAAAGAAATTGTGCCTCTAATGTGGTCTGCTCCACAGACAAGATTTTAATTTCTAAGGAGGGACGTTTAGACCTCAAAGAAATGAAATCAATCCACATACTCTAAATAACTGCTGGGTATACAATTCCGGGACAGTACGTATGAGTAGCCGCAGGTAAAAAGAGGTTGGACATTCTCCCCGCTTTCTTCTGTGACTATCCTCAACATGAAAGAATATATAAGAAATACTAGTGTTTGTTTTCTTCTTCCTTCACATTTAAACAAAATTACAAAGCAAGCAAACATACTTAAGAAAAGTGCACTACTCAGGATTTATTACCTAGATTAGATTGTTATGAACATCAAATTAGCTTAATAGAAGTAAATTATTGTTTTTTTATTTTTTATTTTTTTGAGGGAAGTGTCACTGGCCCTCATATGTGGGACCCGAACCGGGGCCGCTGGCTTCCCAAGCCAGTGCTTAACCACCGCGCCACTCGGCCGGCCCAGAAGTAAATTATATTAAAATATAATTGGAGAAAAATGTAAATGACCAGAAAGCCTGAAATTTCGGGTGACTGTAGCCAATACTGAGATCCTATTACATGACCCACAGAAAACTCTAAGGGAAAAAGCCCTTATTTGATTGATTTTCCCTTGGCGGGAGCCTGCAGCCTCACCCCACAATACCGACACGAGCAGCATGTCCCGCTTCCTGGGTGCTCAGGTAAGGATGGCATTACCAGGCAAGGGCATGCTGGCGAAGCTGTTGGTCAGCACCTGCCGCAGGGTCTCGAGGTGCTGCTGTAAGACGGCATTGCGGCTGCGCTCCTGGATCACGTCCACCTCCAGCTTCTCCACCGCTGTGCGCATGCTCTCCACGTGCTTTTGCAAGGCTGCATTCCGCTCTTCAAACTCCATGTTGGATTTGCGAAGCTGGCGGAGCTCTGCCTCGCGAGCTGAGAACACCCCGCCCCCAGACATACACGGAACACACGTTGCACTCAGAGTCTCCAAGGAGTCACAAGGAAGTCCTGCTTAGCTGTCTCTAATTTGATAGCTCACCTCACCTCCCTATTCTCTATATGACCTCCCAGATAGCAATTTCGGCAATAAAACGCCTGGCTTTCTGGAGTTATTTTAATTCTTAAAACTGATCATATTCTATACTTAAAATTCCAAGGAAGGGGCCAGCCGAGTGGCTCAGTTGGTTAAGACTTGGCTTAGAGCGTGAGCTCTGAGTACAGGGCCACTGGTTTGATTCCCACAGGGGCCAGTGAACGCTGAGCCCCAGCTGAGCTGCCGCTGAGCTGCCAACAGGTGGCAGGATGGCTCAGCTGGTGTAACAACAAGATTGCCTGTTAGATGGTGTGCTACGCCCAGCCACAACTAAGACTGAACTCGGCACCTTGAGCTGAGCTGCAGCACGCATGGCTCAGAGGATAGAGCGTGCACTCTTAACAACAAGATTGCCAGTTCGATTCCCGCATGGGATGGTGGCTACGCCCACCTGCAACTAAGGTTGAAAACAGCACCTTGAGCTTAGAGGTCATGAGCTGCCGACGGGAAGCCAGATGGCAACTGGCGCCCTCCACAATGAAGATTGAAGAACAACAACTTGGCTGGTCCCCTCCCCCAATTCCCCAATAAAATCTTAAAAAAATAAAAGAAAAAAAAATTTCCAAGGATCAGTTGTAATTCCCAGTATTTTTGTTTGCTTTGTTTTTTTTTTTTTTAATTATGTAATGAGAAGCCTGAGGGGTTTCACAGGAAACTCCTGGGAAACTGGGAAAGTACAGCTTTGGGTCTCCATCTTTACTGCAAGGGGGTCAAATTTAGCTCTTCCTTATTTTATATTGTGGATGCCCACGTAATCTTTTATTTGTAAAAAGGGTTCCAGACTCACAGGATGAAAGCAACTGAATTAGTGATGTATTTGATTGTCAGAAAAATCATGACATTTTTTTTCTATGTTTTTCATTGCAAAAATATGTCCTGACTTTTCCGACAACCCAATACATTTATTTCCTTTGATTCAGAGACTAAAGCAGCTTTGACAACACTGGCCTAGTTTTCCTTCACTGGTCTTTGAATTGCTATCTTTACTACAGAGTGAAAAAGAGGCAGTTTTCGTTTTCCAGACTACTCTCTATCATTGATTGTGAGCAACGAATTCCTCAAGAATGAAATGCCCTGTCAAGACCTGGGGAACACAGTACGATACTTTGGTAATCACCTTTGCTGTGGTTCAGGAATTCCTCTGTAAATATAGGGATGTCAAAAACAGCCCGTTCCTTTACCTCTGTTTCTTTCTGTGAATCAAGAGTAACAAAAACAGTTAGGGTCAAGATGGCAGAGGAGGTAAACACTCCTTCCACCACTACATCAAAATTACAGCTAAATTATAGAACTACCACCCTGGAGAACCCCCTAAAGACTAGCTGAACAGAACCCCTATAACTAAGGATATAAAGAAGAAGCAACATCAAGACTGTTAGGCGGGGTGGAGACATTAAATGCACTGGTCCCACACCCACGTGTGGTGGTTAAGAATGGGGAGGGATATCTTGGCTGCCAAGGTCCCTGCTGAGGAGTGAGGGATCCCAACACCACACTGGACTCTCCAGCACAGACCACCAGTGCCAGGAAGAGGAGTCCCCACAATAGCTGGCTATGAAAATCAGCAGGGATTCTGTCCCAGTGATACGGAGGGCTACTGGAGCTCCAGGCGTTCCTCTTAAAGGGCCCAAACACAGAATTACTCACTGACAGACTCACCTGCTCTGAGCTCCAGGACTGGGGCAACAGCTCATATAGCACCAGGGACATATAGGAGGAACTGAGTTGTCTGGCTTTAGGGTGAGGGCTGGAGGGATACTTCTTTCTAAGACTAAAGTGATGACAGGTGCCACTGTTCCTTTGTTGAGCCCTCCCCCACCCAACCCACAGGTGTAACAGACACCAAAATTTGAGTCTTCATCAAACTCACCCCACCCTGTGATTCCGTAAGTACCTGTCCGACTCACCTTGAGCACAGATTGTAACCCCTTTCAGCAGCTGTTACTCCCAAGTGGCTGGTCTTGGCCTGCACTATGGACTTCCCTAAAATCTTTAAAAGGTCCACAAAGCCCAAACAAACAGTGACTGGCCTTGGTGTGCCCTGTCAGCCTCAGTGTGCAGCATAGCCTCTCCCAGGTCCCTTCAAGTCCAGCACAGGCATTTACCAATTGCAGATAACTTTGTAGATCCTACCACGTGGCCCAAGGCCAGACACACACACTGGCTGACCTGAGACTGCACTGGAACTCTTCCCAAGAGGCCCTAAAACCAACACACCTGGTAGTCAGTTTCAGACCACACCAGAGTACCATCCAATTAGCTCCACAAACGACACACCCAAAGAATGGACTCAGCAGGCACTAGATCTCCGATACAGCAAATCCCACCCTGTGGGGTCAACCTCCACACAACAGCTCATCTGCTGCAGTTATGACCAGACCTCAAAGTCAGTCAGACTGAGGGTCAATGGTACCCACTAACATACTGAAAGCAATCAACTACAACAGGAAGGCACATACAACCCACACAAGGGACACCCTTGGAGCACCCAGATCAGGAGGAGGAGGAGGAAAAGAAGAGGAAGAAGAAAAAGAAGAAGAAGAAAACAGTGAATATTAAAATGGCAATAACTACCTATCTATTGAAACTTTTAATTTAAATGTAAATGGATTAAATGCTACAATCAAAAGAGGATAGAGTGGGGCCGGCCAAGTGGCGTGTTGGTTAAGAGCTGGCTTGGGATGCCAGCTCTGAGCAGCAGGGCCCCGGTTTGGATCCCACAGATGAGGGCCAGTGACTGCCCTTTACAGCTAAGATGGTGAACAGCAGCTCCACCTGGAGCTGGGCTGCTGAGAGTCTCTGGCAACGGCGTAGCTGCAGCCCCTATGGCAGTGGGCTGCCATAGGCTACAGTGAATGGCCGGCAGCCAGCGAGAGCGGCTGCCAGCCGGTGTGAGCTGCCAAGAGCCATCGTGAGCAGCCATCTAGAGGCCGGCAACTGCTCTGCCTCACTGGAGAAGAGTGCAATGATAATACCAACATGGGCCAGTGAAGCGACATCCTCCACAACTAGACTGAAGAACAAAAGGACAGCAACTTGTTGGTTCCCCTTCCCCGATTTCCTAACGCTGTTCCCTGCCCCACTTCCCTCCCCCGCAAAAAAATTGTTCAATAAAAAAAGAAAACAAGACCCATATGTATATTGCCTACAAGAGACCCACTTCAGATCAAAAGATAGGTACAGACTGAAAGTAAAGGGATAGAAAAAGATATTTCATACAAATGGCAACAAAAAACAGCTGGGGTAGAAATACTTACAGCAGACAAAATAGATTTTAAAACAAAAGGTATAATAAGGGACAAACAAAGGCATTCCATAATGATAAAGGGATAGATCCAAGAGGATATACCCACTGTAAAATTTTATGCACCCTACTTTGGGGTACTTAATACATAAAACAATATTGATGGACATAAACTGAGTAATCCACAGTAAGAGTCATTGCAGGGGACTTTAACACCCCACTGACATCAACGGATAGATGATCTAGGCAGAAGATCAACAATGAAACAGTGGCCTTACATGAACATTAGATCAGATGGACTTGATTTTTTCAGAACATTTCACCTGAAAGCAGCAGAATATACATTATTTTCAAGTGCACATGGAACATTTTCCAGGATAGACCACATGTTAGGCCACAAAAAGTCTCAATAAATTTAAGATGATTGAAATCATACCTAGTTTCATCAATTACAAGAAAAATGAAAAACACACAAACACATGGAAGCTAAATAACATGCTACTAAACAATGAATGGGCTCACAATGAGATCAGGGAAGAAATCAAAAGACACCTTGAGACAAATGATAATGAAAACACAAACCCCCAAATCTATGGGACATGGCCAAAGCAGTCTAAGAGGAAAATACATAGCAATAAAAGCCTTCCTAAAGTAAAGAAACAAGAAAAATTTCAAATAAACAACCTAGCCTTAAACCGAAAAAAATAGAAAAGAACAAAGCAAGCCCAAAGTGAGTAGAAGAAAGGAAATAATAAAGATCAGAGCACAGAGACTTCCAGTAAGATGGTGGAATAGACGGACGCTGTGCCAACTGCCTCCCAGGATCACACCAAAATTATAAATAATTTATATAACATTCAACCCCAGGAGTCCCCAGAACACTAGATGAACAGAACCTCTAAACGAAGAACTAAAAGAGGAGGCCACATTGAGTCTGGTAGGAGGGGTGGAGACGAGAGAGGGCAAACCCCATGAGGGACGCCTCAGCCGTGGGGAGGTTTCTCCCATTGGGGGACAGACCCTCTGGCCCCACACCGAGCTCACCAGCCCTGAGTTATTTGCCGGGAAGAGGAGTTCGACAATAGCTGGCAGTAGAAATTAGTGAGGACTCTCTTTGCTCGGTGAGGCTGAGGGCAGCTAGAGAACCAGTGAAGCTGGTACACGGGCTCGCTCGCTGGTGAGCACTCACCCAGTCCCTGGTGGAGGGAGTAGCTGTGTGAGCAGAGCCCAGGAGCCTGCGGGGACAGACTGAACTGAGCACCTTTGGTATAGGAGCTGGAGGTTTTGGGACCATTGTTCTCACGGTGTGAAGCTTGCACATAAGTAGTGTACAGGAGGGCGCCATTTTGTCAGGGTTGGGCCCTCCCACAGAGGGTCAGATCCAGGACCTGATGGTCTGGTGGAATTGGCGCAGAAGTGCGTGTGTGCGTGTGCATGTGGCCTTGGATCCCCACCCTCCACACAGCTTGTGTTGCATAGCCAGGGAAGCGCCTGGCGGGCTTGCTCCGGCTCCAACATGCTGTTCATTGAGATGTGGGAGTGCACTAGCTGCCTTGGGTCCCTGCTCTCCATACTGCGAGTACAGAATTGCCAGGCTGGTCATTGGTTGTTGGGTTGCTTGGCCTGATCTGCGAGTGGCTGATTGGGACAGGCTGAGACTGGCAGTTTTCCTGGGAGTGTTGGGCCATGAGCTGTGCACTTGTGTGATCCAGCAGGGGCTTTCCTGGTGATCTATCTAATACATCAAAGCAATCCCAGAGCGACAGCCAGAATGAGGAAACAAAGAAACATGTCACAAGTAAAAGATCAGAAGAAACCTTTAGAAATGGAACTAAATGAAACAGAGGAGGGATCCAATCTTTCAGAGACAAGAGTTTAAAACAATGATGATAAGAATGTTTAAAGAACTTAGTGAGGAGATAAGGAAGGATAGAGAAATCATAAAAAACAACCAGTTAGACCTAAAGAATACAATAACTGAAATGAAGAACACACTCGAAGGAATCACCAGTAGAACAGATGAAGCAGAGGATCGGATCAGCAATTTGGAAGAAAAAATAGCAGAAATCACCCAGAATAAAACAGAAATCACCCAGAATAAAACACAATGAAAATAGTTTAAGAGCCCTATGGGACAAGATGAGGCTCAACAACAAATATATCATAAGAATACCAGAAGGAGAAGAGAAGAAGCAAGGGGTCGAGAATGTATTTGAAAAAATAATGACTAAAAACTTCCCTACCTTCGTGAAGGAAATCGACATACATGCCCAGGAAGTGCAAAGGGTTCCAAACAAGCTGAACACACACAGGTCCACACCAAGACACATCATATTTAAAATGGCAAAGGTTAAAGAGAGAGACAGACTCCTAAAAGCAGCAAGAGAAAGACAGCAGGTTACATACAAAGGAACTCCTATTAAACTAACAGCTGACCTGTCTATGGAAACTCTGCGGGCCAGAAGGGAGTGGCAGGAGATATTCAAAGTGACACAAAATAAAGGCCTACAACCAACATTGCTTTACCCAGCATGGCTATTCACTTAAAATTGAAGGAGAAATAAAGAGCTTCTCAGAAAAGAATAAGCTTAAGGAATTCATTACCACCGTTCAAGCCAGCATTGCAGGAAATGTTTAAAAGGCTTTTTTAAATAGAAGAAAGGGGTAAACAAGCTAACCCGGAAGACCACGAATACAAATAACAAAATGGCAATACATATGCTCCAATCAATAATCATTTTAAATGTGAATGGGCTAAATTCTCCAATTAAAAGACAGACAGTGGCTGAGTGGATAAGAAAACAGGACCCATGTATATGCTGTTTACAAGAGACTCATCTCAGAGCAAAAGACACACACAGGCTGAAAGTAAAGGGATGGAATAAGATAGTTCATGCAAATGGAAATGAGACAAAAAGCTGGAGTAGCAATACTTGTTTTGGACAAAATAGACTTTAAAATGAAAACTACAATAAAAGACAAAGAAGGGAACTACATAATAATAAAGGGATCCATTCAACAAGAGGACATAACCCTAATAAACATCAATACACCCAACATAGGAGCTCCTAATTATATAAAACAGATTTTGACAGACATAAACACAGAGATCAACAGTAACACTATCATAGTAGGGGACTTCAGCACCCCATTGTCACCAGTGGACAGACCCTTTTAGACAGAAAATCAACACAGGAAGAGTGGCCTTAAATGATACGTTAGACCAGCTGGATTTCACTGATATTTTTAGAGCATTTCACCCCGAAACAACAGAATATACATTCTTCTCAAGTGCATATGGGACATTTTCCAGGATAGGCCACATGTTGGGCCACAAAACAAGTCTCAGGAAATTTAAGAAGACTGAAATCAGATCAAGCAGATATACAGGAAAAAATGATGGTTGTTGGCTAGGAGGGGGTGGGGATGAGGGAGAGTGGGGAGGTTTTGGAACAGCATAGGTGGGTGACAACAATGTTGCCACAGGGATATGGAGGATAGTTCTGGGAATGTGATAATGTTGTGAATGCTTGTAGGGTGTCAGATGGTTGCGTGTCTTGTTGGGGAGACTGCTTCGGGGATGGGGTAGAGGCTTGACCACTGTGCTGCACATCTGAAGCTGATGTATAATACTGAATGTTAACTGTGATTGATTGAATATATATATATATATATATATATATATATATATAGTCACTGGATGAGGAGTACAGTGTGGGAGTGGGGTAAGGGGAGTTGTAATAGATATGTATGATATGGGGGGGAGTGGGGTGGTGGATTGGGGGAGGGGGTTGTCATTTTATGGGGTAAAAAGTATAACTATTGCACTGTTGTAAAAAATAAATTAAAATACAATAAAATAAAAAAAATAATAAAATGTTAAACATCAAGAGCAAAAAAAAAATCAGAGTAGAAATAAATAAAATTATGTAAAATAAATAAATAAATGAAACCAATAGCTGGTTCCTTGAAAAGATAAACAAAATTGATAAACCTTTAACCAAATTCATCAAGTAAAAAATAGAGAGGGTCCAAATAAATAAAATCCAAACTGAAAGTGGAGAAGAGACAACTGACACAAAGGAGTATAAGAAAATACTATATGGCTGGCCGAGTGGCTCAGTTGGTTAAGAGCTTGATCAAGAGTGAGAGCTGAGCTCTGAGCAACAGCAGTTCGATGCCAGCCCGAGCTGAGCTGCCACTGAGCTGCCAACAGGTGGCAGGGTGGCTCAACTAAAAAAAAAAATACTACGAAGAATTATATGCCAACAAACTGGAAAATCTGGAAGAAACAGATAAATTCCTCGAAATATACAATCTTCTAAGACTGACTTAAGAAGAAACAGAAAATCTGAACAGACCAATAACTACTAACAAAATGGAATAAAAAAACTCTGAACAAACAAATGTCCTGGAATGGATAGCTTTATAGGTGAATTTTACCAAACAGTAAAAGTAGAATTAACATCTATCATTCTCAAACTATTCCAAAAAATTCAAGAGGAGAGATACTCTCAAGCTCATTTTACAAGGCCAGCATTACCCCGATTCCAAAACCAGACAAAGATAGTACAAAATAAGAAAATTATAGACCAATATCTCTGAAGAACTTCGATGCAAAAATCATCAACAAAATATTAGCAAACTGAATTCAGCAACATATTAAAAAGATCATACACCATGATAAAGTAGGATTTATTCCTGGGGTGCAAGGTTGGTTCAATATCCACAAATCAATTAACGTGATACACCCCCTAAACAAAATGAAGGCGAAACATCATACGATCCTATCAATAGATGCAGATAAAGCATTTGAACAAATTCAGCATCCATTTGTGATGAAAACTCTCAGCAAAGTGGGGATAGATGTAACATACTCAACATAATAAAATGTTTCCATATATGACAAATGTTTGCCATATATGACAAATCCACAGCTAACATTATACTCAACAGTGAAAAGATAGAAAGCGTTTTCCTTAAGATCAGGTACAAGACAAGGATGTCTACTTTCACTGCTTCTGTTCAACATCATTTTGGAAGTCCTCGCCACAGCAATCACGCATGAAAAATAAATAAAAGGCATCCAAATTGGATAGGAAGATGTGAAACTGTCATTATTTGCAGATTATACCATATAGAGAAAATTGTAAAGATTACCCCCCACAAAAAGGATTAAAAATGATAAATTAATTCAATAAAGTAGCAAGATACAAAATTAATATTTAGAAATTGGTTGAATTTTTATACACCAATAACAAACTATCAGAAGAAATTAAGAAAACAATCCCATTTAAAACTGCATAAAAACAACAACAACAACAACAACAAGAAAAGCCAAAAATCAAAACCCCCCACAAAGAAACCAACAATCCTGAGAATAAAGAGGTAAAAGACCTGTACTCATAATATTATAAGACACTGAAGAAACAAATTGAAGAAGATACAAATAAATGGAAGCATATACTGTGCTCATGGATAAGAAGAATTAACAATGTTAAAATGTCCATACTACCCAAAACAATCTGTAGATTCAATGCAATCTGTATCAAAATACTAATGACAGTTTTCACAGAACTAGAACAAATAATACTAAAACTTATATGGAACCATAGTAGACCCCAAATAGCCACAGCAATCTTGAGAAAGAAGAACAAAGTTGGAGATATCACACTATCTGATATCAAAATACATTACAAGTCTATAGTAATCAAAACAACATGGTACTGGCATAAAAACAGACACACAGCTCAGTGAAAGAGAATAGAAAGCCCAGAAATAAAACCATGCCTATATGGTCATTTAATTTGTGACAAAGGAGGCAAGAATATACAATGGGATAAAGACAGTTTCTTCAATAAATGGTGTTGGGAAAACTGCACAGATACATTAAAAAAAAAAAAGAAAAAAAAGAAAAAGGAAGAAAAAAGAAACTGGACCACCTTCTTACACCATATACAAGAATAATCTCAAAATGGACTGAAGACTTAAATGTAAGAACTGAAACCATAAAACTCTTAGAAAAAAACATAGGCAGTAAACTTTCTGACACTGTTTCAGCAATATTTTTACTGATATAGCTCGTCGGCAAGGGAAACAAAAGCAAAAAGAAACAAATGGGACTACATCAAACTAAAGAGTTTTTGCACAGCAAAGGAAACCATCAACAAAATGAAAAGACAACCTACTGAATAGAAGACATTCGCCAATGATACATCTGATAAGGGGTTCATATCCAACATATATGAAGAACTCACATAATTTAACACCAAAATAACTAACAATCTGATTAAAAAATGGGCAGGGGAGGGCCGGCCAAGTGGTGCGGTGGTTAAGCACTAGCTTGGGACGCCAGTGGCCCCGGTTCAGGTCCCACATATGAGGTCCAGTGACACTGCCCTCAAAAAAAAAAAAAAAAAAAAGGGCAGGGGACCTGAATAGACATTTCTCCAAAGAGGACATACAGATGGCCAAACGACATCTGAAAAGATGCTTCACTCATCATCAGAAAAATGCAAATTAAAGCCACAATGAGATGTCACCTTATTCCTGTCAGAATGGCTATCACCAAAAAAAAAAAAAAAAAAAAAAAAAAAAAAAATCACCAAGAGGTATTGACCAGGATGTGGAGAAAATGGAAACCTCATACACTGCTGGTGGGATTGCAAATTGGTGCAGCCACTATGAAAAACAGTAAGGACATTTTCAAAAAATTAAAAACAGAACTACGATATAACCCACAATTTCACCTCTGGGTATTTATCTAAAGAAATCCAAAACACTAATTCGGAAAGATATAGGCACCCCTGTGTTCACTGAAGCATTATTTACAATAACAAGATATAGGGGGCGGCTGAGTGGCTTGTTGGTTAAGAGCTGGCTTGGGAGCATGAGCTCTGAGCAGCAGTGCCTCGGGATAGGATCCCACATGAGGGCCATGGACACTGCGCCCTCTACAGTTAAGAGGGTGAACAACAGCTCGACCTGGAACTGGGTTGTGAGTCACTGGTGGCGGTGTAGGCTGCAGTGGGCTGCGGTAAGCTACTGTGAGTGGCCAGCAGCCAGCGTGAGCAGCCGGCAGCCAGTGTGAGCTGCTGTGAGATGCCATGAGCAGCTGTCCAATGGCCAGCTACCAATCTACCTCATCCGGGAAGAGCGCGATGATTACAATACCAACATGGGCCAGTGAAGCGACATCCTTCACGACTAGACTGAAGAATGAAAGGACAGCAACCTGTCTGTTCCCCTTCTCCGATTCCCCAATGCTATTCCCCTCTCCAAATTCCCCCCAAAAAAATCTTAAAAAAAAAAAATGTGGAAGCAAGTGCCCGTTGACAGATGACTGGATAAAAAAGATGTGGTACACTGTTGTGTCTCACACGACTAGGCTAGGTGGGTGTGGAGAAGTGACCGCGAAAGGTTAAGGAAAAGAGAGACACAAAATAGGAGAGAAAACAGTTTGGGGCCAGAGGAGGGGACCCCAGCCTCGTGGACTGGAGCTCCGAATCAAGCCTGACCGTTCCTTTTATCATCTTACACAAAAGCAAGGGTCAACGTAGCTTCCATGTACCTTCCAAGGTCTGTGAGTCTCACACCCAAAAACATAGCTCAAGGCCAAATCACCCACACCTTCAAGCAGCCATTACTGGAGGTCCCATAAAGTTATTGTCATGCACCTCTTAAGAGACAGAACTCTTTCTGCCAAGGCTTACTGATAGGAATTCACAGGAGGACAGATATTATCACATCAATAGGTCATTTCACAGGCAGGCTGCCAGACCCTGAAGCAAGGAATTCACGCCCTATTTCTGTCAACTCATGATTCCTCCTGTTGGTACCCATTGGTACCTACTGGCATTCATGGGCACCCACAGGCACCCACGCGACCCTGTCTGGCTTGGGTTGTCCCTCTCATGGGATCTTATCCGTCACTGACTAACCGGCCATCCTTTGGTGTCAAACAGGGATATATACAGTAAGCATAATATTGAAGTAATGATCTGTCTTTATGGAGAGGTGCATGGAGGCAGACAGGCAGGTTATAATGTGACAGTACACATATACAATGAAGTAGTACTTGGCCATAAAAAAAGAATGAAATCTTACCACTGGCAACAATATGGATGGGCCTAGAGGGTATTATGCTCAATGAAGTAAGTTAGATAAAGACAAATACCAAATGACTGCATTTATATATGGAATCTAAGGAAAAAAATAAATGAACAAACAAAACAAACTCATAGATACTGAGAACAACTCGATGGTTGACAGATGTAAGGGGGGTTGGGGGCTGGGTGAAAAAGGTAAGGGGTTTAAGAAGTATGATTGGCAGTTACAATATAGTCATGGGGATGTAAAGTACAGCACAGGGAATATAGTCAATAATATGATAATAACTATGTATGGTGCCTAGACTGGTCAGGGTGATCATTTCGTAAGGTATATAAATGTCTAACCACTGTGCTGTACACCTGCAGCAAATATAATATTGAATGTCAACTGTAGCTAAACAAAAAATGAGTAACAAAACAGTTAATTCTTAAACAGAAGCTAAGTTAAAGAGGCAGTGCCTGAAGGCACCGTGTTTGGCGTTTGTGTCTTCTTAAAGAAACAGCAGGCGAGCGAGCAGGGATCGGTCCAGGCATGGCTGTATTTATTTACCTTTTCACTGGACTTGAACTTTCACAGAGCTCAAACAAGTTAAGTATTCAGTTCTCTCAGTTGTATAATTGCTGTGCAATGAGAAACCTTACAACAAATGTACGTAAATTTCCCTAATGGAGAATCTGGAAGCCATTTCTCAGCTCTGTGCTTTGAACAGTTAACAGCATACAGTTGTGGAAGTGACTGAGGTAGGGATAAAGAAGGAGAATTTATAGGTGTTTTTTCAGTTGCTTCTGTTCGTTGTGAATATAAAATGATCTGAGGTAGGACTGTGCAGTCTAAATACGCAGAGTGGACAATAAGAATTTTAAGCACAGATCTGCCAGCCATGAGCAATAATAATACTTCTAATTTATAAGGGACAGGCTATAATTGGGGATCTTTTAGACTTTTTTCAGACATAGGAAAAACAAACAAAATCAAGATGTCAGAAATAACTAGGCTCTAAAAATGAAAGAGCCGGGCAGGGCAAGTGGCACGGTGGTTGGGCGCTGGCTTGGGACGCCAGCAGCCCCGGTTCGGATCCCACATATGAGGGCCAGTGACACTGCCCTCAAAAAAAAAAAAAAAAAGAGCCAAGGATTATGTGAAACAGAAAAGAATAACAAAGCCTAACATTAATTACCAACAGTTTTTAAAAATAAAATTTAAAAAATTTAAAATAAAAGTCTCAAAAAATTACTGGAAAACATATTCCACAATGATCCTTAAGAATAAAGTCAATTTTAAGATGCTTTGGCTGCCATTTCTACAATGAATTTGAAGCATTATTAATATAAATTGTAAGTGTCTTGGTACCGTGTTTAAAATCTTACACAATATAACACGGTAAAAAGAACAGTGGAAAATGCATACTGAAGACATTGCTAGTGAAATCTGAAGATTCCAAAACCTTTATAGTCAAACAGTTAAAAGAAAATCTAGCCATCGTTCTTATAAAAACATGTTTAAAGCCAGAGATAGAATGTGTCTTTCCTGCTCTGCCACCACTAGTTTTTATCTTTGAACACAAATGTGATCTGGTGCCCAGTAGAAAAGCTAAGCTGTTAACAGCCAAATGCCTGTGTTCCTACTGGTGTCTGCATTATAAGGGGCTGGGGTTGTGGGAACTGTCTGCATGGGCAACTGATCAAGAAAGACAATCTAAGATGGAAGTCTGAAAAACTGTGTTTATCTGGGGAAACTTTCAGAGCACTGAATTTTTACCCTTGTACCTCTTAAAGAAAGCAAGCAATGTTTCCCAGAATAATTTAAAACTAAACAATGGAAGTGTCATCGAAAACCCCAGTTTCGACATGCAAAGCTCTACCTTGAGCCAGTTGCTAATGGATTTCAAAGAGAAATAATGCATAGGCGAGAAAGGCTGGTTCCAGAAGGCTCTTACGACATATTTCCCAGTGGCCTTCTCTTGACTTTACTGGTTTACCATATGCTTTAACTCTGTTAACTGGGTTGCTGGAGATGAACAGAAAACTTATGACACACAATTCCAACATGTACAGGCGTAACAGATATAAGCATAAGCCCCCAAATGACTTAGGATAAAGTCTTACGACTTTATCATCTGATCTTGTTCAGTCTCCGACTTAAGTGCTTGGGCCTATGTGAGATCAGTTCCCTAGCTGCAGGTCTAAGCATCTGCCAGTTAGATGGTAGCTGGAGTTGTTGGGCTCAGACTGCATAGTGCTGATGGCCCTCTCCAGGCCTTAATTCCCCAGACAGCTAACTCTCTTCTTTGCTAGAGAGGTCCAAACCAAGCTAACTACTTCAGGGCAGAGGACAGTACCACATAGGTGCATTAACACACTACTCCTGGTACAGATTCCCTGAGTGCAAAATGAGAAACATCAAAGTGATTAAATGAAACTGTTCAGTCTCTGAGTGGCAACAGAGAAATTCTACTAAATAGAAGAGTGGTAATAAAACCATCAGTACTCTTCCATTACTGAGTACATTATTCAGCATGGAGAAGGGTCTCCTGGGGGCTTGGATGGACTTAAGCTGCTCTAAGGATCGCTCCAGGGATTAAAATCATAAGGATTTCATTACCTCTTCACTGGAAGGGTCTAATTTGTTCAGGCCGAGTGTCATTTTGTCATTTATCATGAATTAAAGCAGAAACCAAATTACTGTTTCTATCTTAGTCCTAACAGGAGATGCAGATACTTTCTTGAGAGTAACACTACCTGACTCCTGGGTCCAGTGGACTGGGCTTTTGATTTTAGAGGAACAAGAAGGCCCTTTCCTTTGATTTTTCATTCTCTGTATTGCGCTGAAGGTAAGAGAACAGAGGCCCTTCTGAACTGCACCTATTTGGCTAAGATCTAGGCTCAGGGACAGGATTTCAGAGTGTGATACACTTCTCTCAAGTGCCCTTTGCTTCAGGGAGTGTGCTCACTGTTGTATGCCCGGCTTAAGTGCCCACTGCCACACAGGACGGTGTGATGGGTGTGCAGGCATTTCTTTGGTTCTAACATGTGCTCTTCAGTATCACCTTGGTCACCATGTCTTTGGAGCCCAAGCTCCATTCAGGAGTACAACAGGTTTCCTACTATACACAAACCAAATTGGTTCTGCACGAGCTGCCAACCAGCTGTGCTGACACCTCAAACAGCCAGGCCCATTTAACTTTCAGCACTGTTTAGTTTATCCCATACAGCATGGCATGTGCTGCCGAGAGTGCTAGGCTGGGACCCAGAGGCCTGGGTGTCAATCACATCGCTGCCTCTAATTCGGTAGTGATTCTGGGGGAAGTTCTTTCCTATTGTAGGCAAGTCACCTTCTTCACCAACAAAATGTGGGGGGAGTTAGAGGATATGAGGCCTTCATATATTTTTTTTTTTTTGAGGGCAGTGTCACTGGCCCTCATATGTGGGACCCAAACCGGGGCCGCTGGCTTCCCTAGCCAGTGCTTAACCGCCGCTGGGCCGGCTCGAGGCCTTCATATTTTTGAAGGGAGCTCAAAGACTATTCTAGTAACAGCTGTCATTTTGCCCCTAATGAGAGAAGAAAAATAAGCATGTATTTAGACTCTATGATGTCTTAGGTATTTTGCAACATATCTGCTGTTTTATTAACTTACTCCTAACTGTGCTGAAGCCATTTACCACCCTGAGGTGCCCCCATAAAAACCTGGGTCATCTTTAAGACCTGACTCAGCTCCTCTTTCCATAGGGCCCTCTGTGTTGATTCCACTCATAGTGTTTTCTTATTTTTCTGAACTCCTATTATACTAAGAGCTTAGACGTAAGGAAATCACTTGTGACTTTAATAACTGTCAAACCAGTTTTTTATTGCAATTTTTTTGATATTATCTAGTTTAGTAAAGATATTATTCAATAGGGCCGGCCGAGTGGCTCAGTTGGTTAAGAGCTCGCTCAAGAGTGCGAGCTGAGCTCTGAGCAACAGCAGTTTGATGCCCAGCCCGAGCTGAGCTGCTGGTGAGTTGCCAACATTGGCAGGACGGCTCAGCTAAAAAAAAAACAAAAAAACAAACAAACAAACAAAAAAAAGATATTACTCAATAAAAAATAAAAGTTGATAAAGTGAGGGACATTAATTGGGCCAATAACCCTACTAAGAGAGCTTTATCCTGATGTGGGCCTGCAACAGACAGATTGCTGAGCCTGCTCTATACACATTTGAGAAACTAGCTCTGGCTCTCCACCTACTCCCTTTATTTTTGGTTTGGATTACCATGTGTCTAATCTGGAAACAGGGAAATCACACAGAGACTTACTCCTTTTCATGAATCACAGTACTTCACATCATACTAAGTAATATATTTTAATAAAAAGTTTCATTTCTCAAAACATCAGCAGCAGCTCCTACGACTGACAAAAATCTGCTAAACTTTTTCTGACTGCAACTATCAACTTTATTGAAGACAAAAATACCACATATGGTTTGCTCAGCAAAATCCACAGTGATGAAATGAGTCTGTGATTGACTAGAAAATGTGAGATCTAATGTTTTAGATTACTGTCCAAATTCTTTTTGTACCATTAAGGATAAAAAAAGCAATAAAGGATGCTTAATAGCGAAAAACAAGAAGTACAGACATTTCATGACATTGGTGCGTGTGCACAAGGAAAGGGGATGTAATTTATACAAGTATTTGGCAAAATGGAAAGCTTGCAATGCTATACAATTATGATTTAAAATATAAAACATACATGTAGTTCCTCAAGCAAAAAAAATACTCATAATATTTCATCCTACTTAGAACAGAGAGATGTCATAGATAACTACATTTATATTAGATTTATATGATGAATAAAATGCTAATATTTACTATGCCTCTCACTTTATAATTCATGGATGGTAAGAAATCTATTTGACTTGTGAATCTAAATGCTTTCTCAGTGTTCTGAAGGGCACCAATACCAAATTAGGTATAGGAACTACAACCCCAAGATAAATGAGTTATTATCTTGGTGAAATAATTTCCTTGATTTAGTAAAAACCTAAATACATGTGTAAATTTCCAGTGTTATTTCAACAAATGGGTTTTGTATAAAAATAAACGTTTATGGGAGGCCTCCTCCATGCAAAGCCATCAGGCTGGTGGTCGGGCTGGGGTACACGGTGGAAACTAGACCACGCACACCTCCAAAGAGGTGACAAACAAGAGTCTGAATAACAGGCGCACTGAATAACCTCAGCACCAGGTTGGGTCAACCACGTGCCAAGACAGCCACAGAGAGCTGTGCGGGTTAAAGGAGATTGGGGGAAACAGGGCCAGCCTGACGGGAGGAAATGGGACTTGAAACAGGGTTGGAAGGATGCCTAGACTTTTAAGAAGCAGAATGGGAGATGGGGTGGGAGAAAATAAACAAGGGAGAGAATGTGTTCCCATAAATAAAAGAATAGGAGCACAGGCTTGAGGCAGAGGAGGACAGAGCACATGGAAGACAGCGAGTTGTAAAGGTTTTTAAGTAAATGAGATATACATGGGCAGTATGGGAATACAGGTACTTAAAAGGGAAGTTGAAACTTATACAGAAGACCCTGACAGCTGAGTTTGAATGTGACTTGGTAAGCAGTGAGGCATCACTGAGCATTTTAAGACATGGAACTACAGCACATTTTCCTTTCTTATAACCATGTACAGTCCTGTGCCAATAACACTGTTTTGGTCAACCATGACCTGCACAGACAGCAGTGGTGTACATGCAGCCCAGGTGTGTACAGTTTCACCATAGGTGAATGCAGGTGCACTCTCTGACGCTCGCACAAGGTGGAAGTCACCTCCCGATGCACTTCTCAAAAGGGATCCCTGTGTCAAGTGGCACGTGCCTGTGACCAGACGCTACATATGCATTTAAAGCTCTCTATGCAACACAGCCAACACAACCAGGCCGAAATCCTCCTGACGAGGTTGAACCCAATAGAGGGGAAAAGGCCAGTGAGGAAAGAAGGCACAGGAACCAGGGTGTCATCACTTGTGCTCTGTCAACACTGTAACTGAGCAGTTCATTTTAACTGAATGCCGGGTTTCCTAAATAACAACTTTGGTTTTGGAGAGTCAGAGTGAAGTGTCCGATGATAATAAACTATGGTCCAATTACAGCTTTGAGTTGCTCCTCATTTCTTACCTCCTTCCAAATTTCAGTCATCTTCAGCATTTAAAGCCAATTAAGTTCTTGGCTTAAAGGTCTGGAATTTGGGGCTGCAGTGATTGATGGATGGATAAGTGTCTGCCATACGCTGAGAATCCTTGAGCTAAAGCAATCCACCCAATCTGAATTATGGGACAGGAAATCCTCTGCCATTCATTAAAAAAACTCAAATAGCATTTCAAACAACAACATTTTTATAAATATATACACATATGACATGTAGACAGAAAGCTAATTACCTCATGATCATGAGTGGCCTGCCTGGCTGCATCTAAAAATATGGAAGAATAAGAGAACATTAAGTTGAAAGACGAAACACAGCATAACAAAACCTAAGCAAACGATGGTGCTGAACCACAAAAACTGCTGGTTTATGTAGGCTATTACAATATATGATAATTTCTCTTTCATGGTTTATTAATCTGCAAGTCAACAAAAGGCAAAGGGAACCCTGTGTGTATAGGTTACCCAGTTAGACACAGTCCTTACTGTTGAGAACAGGGTGGGAAAGTGAATAGGAAACACACCAGCTGTTCATGCAGCACTATAGTTAGCAGGCAAGGTGCCGCAGTGGGAGGAGATGCAATGGCTAAAGAACGACAGGCTAGCTGTGGGTGAGGCGTTTTGAGCGTTTCCTAAAGAAGCGGGGCTTGGAGCAATATTTGTAAAGATGGGAGGAACAATTTTAATGAAGAATAAAAGGTTCATGAAGACCAGGATCTTGTCTATCTTGTTTATTGCTGCATCCTTCATGCCTAAGTGAGAGCCTGATGTTTAACAGGAGGTGCTCAGAGCATAGTTCCTGATTGCATGCGTACAGGAATGCCTGCATGAAAAGGGTGATTACTGGAGGCTGGCAGAAATGGCACATGAAAGGCTTAGCGGTGTCAGAGTAAGACAGTTAGCTGGTTTAGTAGACAGAGAAATACCTAAACTGGGAATTAGAAAAAAAGCACAGGCAACTAAAAGGAGTCTTAGAGCACAAGCCAAATTGTTGGTACTGGATATGGAAACCAATTGGAATTTTGAAATGAGAGCAATGTGATTTTAATAAAATTCCAAGATGATACCTATTAGTGAACATAGTATAACAGAGCAAGGATAGGAATAATCTCTTACAGTCATCACTAATAGTAGATTTTGTCATACTCACAACACACAACAAACCACAAACACACGGGCTCTGGTTCTGGTACCTTGCCTGTGAGATTTGCCTTTCTGCCGGTCCTGGGTTTTCCTGCTGAAGACCTTGTAGGCCTCCGTCTTCTGGTACTGCTCCAGCTCCTTCATGTAACGCTCTTTGTCTCGGTCTGCTTCGTCAAGGTAGCGCTAGGAAAGAAACGTGGAATGATTTTCGAGAAACAGATCTTGTTTAGGTAAAATATCAATGAGGTACTTGATGAAAATAGAGGACAATTAGAACGTGGAAAGAAAAGAATATGGGAAATAAACTTTAAGAGAGAATTTAAAAAGTCATATGAATAGAATATAATCTCTAAATTATAAAAGAAATAGGTGATTTTGACTTTGTTTTATAGACTTCTTTTTACTGACTTAATGAAGACAAGTTCTACTGAGATCATTCTCATAAAAAATTTATAAGGTGGTGATTATGTTATTTCTTTAATCCTATAGACAGAGCTCCACATGGTCACTAGCGTCCCTCCAGATGACAGAACACCACAGAGACAGACACACTTAGTCCTCCCGGGAGAAACGATGGAATATTACTTTGTTTCTCCAATCCCCAGCCCATCCTGAGAGAATGATCTCATACATCAATTGGCCTTTTGAGAGCCAGAAGAGTGGAGCACTAAAGCCGGAAGACATAGAGGATGTAAAAAAGAGTGACCTCATCCTATAGACTTAAAATGAACCACTGTGAGAGAGCTTATATCTACATGTTTTGTGTGCTATTAATTATTTAAACAAAGTTCAATGATCTGCCAGCATGATTTTAATGCCTTATCCTTTTCATTCATCAATTAGGTTTACGAAATAAAGTATCAAAATACCGCTTCTAAATGAACACAAAGCTAGATTCAGAAATTACGTTAAAAAAACTTGTCCCACACAGAGCCAGATGTAGAGAAGACCCAACTGGCCAAATTTGGGACAACGTAAGTACACAAATCCTTAAGCATAGTAAGATTATAAACCATTTGGGGGAAAAAAATTCCTATGCCCATACCAATAATAAAAAAACAACCAAATAAATACATAAATGGGGAGAGGATGAGGGCTCTTGCTTAGGTTAGAACGCCGAGGGCCAACTGGTAAATGTGGGGAGTACTGGAGTTGGAACCATCACGGTAAAGATTAGATCAGGCAAGAGTCATCAAGGAATGCTAAATCTAGGGGGAAATTTTGATATTTACTTGCATGTTCTTAAAGAGAGATATTCTTAAAATATCTCTCCATAGACTGCTTATTAATTATAAGGGAGAATTAAAAAAAAATTTGAGTGAGCAAAATTAACATTAGCAATGAGAAATACAGGGACATGGTGATACCTTAAGAAGGACACATCACCAACTACGCAGGTTTCTAACCAAGAATGCATAACCTCAACCATAATCACAAGGAAACATCAGACACATACAAAATGAAACATGTTCTTTTAAAAGTAAACAAACAGGAGGAAGAAGAAGAGGGAAGGATTATATTTTTAAAAAATATCGATGTCATAAAAAGACAAAGAAAGACTGTGGATATATTCCAGATTAAAGGAATCTAGAGATTTGACACTAAACACAAAACCTGACCCTAGACTGGAATCTGAACGGGAAGGGGCGAAAATTTTATAGAGGAATGATGTTAGGTCAACTGACAAAAGTGGAACATGGATGGTAGGTTAGGCCAAGGTATTGTGTTAATATAAAATTATAAAGCTGATAACTATACTATGGTTATGTAAGAGAATATGTCTATTCTTAGGAAATACACATTGAAATATTTAAGGCAATGACATATATAACTTATCCTTAAATGAGTCTGAAAAATACTATGTGTGTGTGTGTGTGTGTGTGTGTGTGTGTGTGTGAAAGAGAGAAAGAGAGGGAGGGAGGGAGGGATGGAGAGAGAGAGAGAGAGAGAGAATGTGCACACATTCAAACGGGAAATGGGATAAAATGTGTTAACAGTAGGTGAATCTGGGCAAAGGGTATTTGGATATTCTTTGCACTATTTTATGTTTGTAACTTTTTGCACATTTGAAATCATTTTCAAATAAAAAGTTAAAAAGACAAAACAAAACCCTTGTCCTACCTACCTAGCAGTGGTTATCCCTGGAGAGAACTACTGTTACTTTTTCTTTATACATTTAGTATTGTCTAAAAAATTTAAACAATGTGCATGCATTAATTTTGAAATAAAAATATTAAAATAGAAGAGTAACCTAGTCTGTACATTTCACAACCCCTTTCTACATTAGAGTTAAAACAATGGACGACACACACCACTTTCTATTAGCTTGCTACTACAAACAGAGGGCTTCATGCTGCAACTTAATCCAATCTCTGAAATTTTTTAAATTCAGTTAATACCCTAAAGTATTTTTCAATTGGCTTTTAGTCTATTTGGAATCCCTTTTAAAGAGTATATAAATCATAAAAGAGTATGAGACATAAAATTAGTATAGATATCTTTTAGATGCTAAGAATACTGGGAACTTTTAACCCAAAGTCACTCCCACACCATCACTCTGATTTTGTGACATTTCAACCAGGTCAGGGCTGCCTTGTCCTTCATTCCTCCCAAATATCTCTAATAAATGGATCTGTTTCAATTTGGCAATAGGGTTAGTTTCTGTTTTAGGAGAGAAAGAATTCAAGTAGTTCTTGCTTTATTTTCCATAATAGGTTAAATGTGCCAGAATTCTAGGTTAAAAATTTTATTAAAGCAGTAAAATCTTTTTCTTAAACAAAAATTTTATGTGAGCAGAGTTTTATCAAATGACCTTTTCTCATTAACTCGTGACTTTTCATTTAACTCTGGAATGAATTATGTTGATAGATCTCTTAATACTGAACCACTAAAGAAACCTTACATGAACTCTCAGCATATACATACAGTAACAGCAGAGCAGCTTTGGTTGGTGGTCCCTCCTGCTCACACCCTGCAGCAGACCCAGAAAGAGCATAAAAACCACTGCTAGAGAAGAGAGTATGACCCGCCATCCTGGTCTCCCAGGCACCATGACAAAACTGAAGAATCATCCATCCATCATCTTTGCTCTTCTGACAGATTATTTTTGAGATATAATTAAAACCAGGCAAAGGATCAGGAATTGAAACAATTACCTGTTTTTCCTCAGGAGGTAGCTTACTCCATTCATTGCCTAACATTCTAGTGATTTCTGGAAATGGGACTTCTGGTCTCTTTGCTCGAAGCTGTTCTCGACGTTCGTTCATGAAGCGGACATACCCTGTAAGGGGGGATTTGGGTGCATTGCTGTCTCGAAGAGGTTTCTTCCTCTTTCTTCCTTTAGACCAACCTCCTCGTTTACTTCTTTGCTACAAAACAAGAGAAAATAAAAATCAAAACCAAATTACAATAACAACAAAAATGTCCCCAAATAACACAACAATAAATACTAATGAACAGAACAGGGTAAGAATTGCCTGTCATTAAGACCCTAGGTATTCAAAACTCTCCAAATTTGTCGTAAGTACAAATAAAGGTAATGCAGTTTTCAGGAGGGCACTCCAGAGGGTTCACCTGCAGAGCCTTTTATGTCCACACTACAAAGTGTTGCACTAGGGGGAGATTTTGTGCTAATCCCAAGAGATGAGAATAAGGAATGTCACCATCACTGAACCTCTGGCTTTCATATGTGCTTAACATGTCCTGACTCCCAACAGGGGAAAATCCTAAAAGAGAAACGCAGCACAGACAGCACTGTGTGTGAGAAACACACACCGTCACAGTAGATCTGAACATGATGTCACATGTATTGGGCAAATGAAGAAACAAGTTGTAGCACAGGGATTAAACATCGTTCATGAAGGATGTTTCTCTTTGATACTTCTCAAAGACCAGTTTATTGCCCATAGCAGACAGCGTATAGATTTTTAAATTAATACCTAAGTTTTAGAAAAGTTGCAGTAAATATATTCAAAATGAAGACTAGGTTTTCGGCTTGATGAGTTGTTCCCTGTGTATTTTATAAGGTGAGAGATCTTTATATGTTATAGTTAAATCAAAAGATTAAATCATCTCTAAAAAAAGTTTTAAAAACAGGACTGAGGCACCACTGATGCTTTACCACAGCTCTTTCCCTTGTCCTTTTAAATGTGATGCAAGGTACATTATATTTTTGTTTCATAATTTTACAAATTCACATAGCCTATCAGTCAATGATGTTTTATGGATACAAGAATTCTTATTTCAGAAAAGAGAAAAATAAGCAAAACAGGACAAAAACACCTAAATATTAGTTACAGTATTACATTTCTCTAAAAATATATAAAATGGTGCAATAACTCACCATTGGGCAAATGGTGTATTTGGTATCAGTTTTTTTTCCTGTAAGCCTAGTAACATTAAAGCTACTAAGGATTTTGCAATGCTTGTGAAGCTTCAAGCTTTCATTACAACCTTTAAGAATGCCAACATGAGGGCCGACCAAGTAGTGCGATGGTTAAGCGCTGGTTTGGGAAGCCAGCGGCCCCAGTTCGGTCCCACATATGAGGGCCAGTGACACTGCCCTCAAAAAAAAGAATGCCAAAATGAAAAAAATCAGCTCTTTTAAAATAAAAGATAAACATCAGTGGTGGTACTCTTCTGGCTAAAAGAGTGCCTTAAAAGTTACACAGTAAATGTAATCAGTCACTTGTAAGGAGCAGGGCATGCCTTCCCAGGCCCACATGCAACCTCTGTGTGAGGAAAAGGTGTCCTGAGGGGAGGCAGAACGATTGGTAAGTGCTGTGAGCCTTTGGGCACCTGTCACTCCAGGCTGCAGTGTGTGGACTGGGCATGTGGACTTCTCACTGATAACTTATTGAATGAAATAACTCATTCACTCATTCAACAAGCATTTGCAGAGTATCTAATATGGTGTAGGCATATATTTCTTAGATGGGGGGAAAGAGTCTACCTGTCTTTATGTCATTAAAACCATTAATATGATTCTATGTCAAACAGAAAATTCTGTAGAATGTAAGAAAGCCAGATGCTGGATGCCTTGATCAACTCTCTTGCTGCCTGCCTCCTCAGAAGCGTCAGAAACCAGTGATGGGAGGGGCTGCTTCCGCTTACCTCATCTTCATGCCTCTGTTCACTGCCTTCTGCTATGTTTGAGGACTCATTCTGAAGTAACTGACCTTGGGAGAGATCCTCCACAAACTCTGGATTGTTGGTGGATGATATGGGTCCACGACCATATGGAACCTCGGGGTGGGGTAGCCTGAAGAGCAAAAGGCAGAAGCACAGAAGTTCAGTATCCAAGTCTCCTACTCACCATGGTTCAAGACAAATTTCCCTGCTGGCAAAAGCACATGCCAGTCTTTGAATTAACTCCCCCACCTCATTCTGTATAAAAGTAAACAGTGTCTCCAGAGCAGTTACAGAGCATTTAAGAAAAATGGTTTCAGTGCTTGATGAAACCAGGGCAGTTCCACGAAGAAGTCTCCTACTAAAACCACTATATTCTTTTCCCAAAATATTACCCCTGCCCTCAACACAGACTTCACATTTTAGTTCTGAGCATGCAACAGTCTGACTTTTACACGCTACCTTTAATGTAAGCACAACACAAAGGGAAAACACCACTACTGGAGAAGGAGACTAGGAATGGGGACTGTAGGCGTTTGCCTCATCCCAAAGGAGACAGCGCTCAAAGGGAGGGTCTCATGGTATATCCACAAGCTAGTCCTTCCTGGGTTAGAGGGTTTACTGACAACCAGATCATTGGAGAACAGCATTATCAAGTTCAGTAAGTTCAGGTATAAATGTAATGAATCAGACAGATATATTTCTTTTCTGTTCCTACTATTTGCTTCAGATGAGTCAGCAAACCAGGTCTCACAAGCAGATACTGAGGCTGGCTGGGACGTAGGCTGACTTACCCTATCACATGTGGATAAAATGAAAGAAAAGGCCACACCATGTGCTAGCAGCAGTTGAGGTTTTCTGGGGGAGGAGTGGGGAAGGTGGAGAAAGATGTATAAGAGAATAATATTCAGTCGTCAATCTGGGAGACCACATACTTCATAGGGTTAGGGGCACATGATTATAATGTAATATAATGACTGAAATACAGGTCTCTAAAACGTGCCGTAAAGGCTCAGCAAAAGGTCTGATAAATTCTGTGTCTATGGAGAGGACGTTAAGAGAGATTTTACAGAGGAGGTCAAGAAAGATGAATAGGTGCTCATCAGGTAAACAGTGTCATTACAAGCAGGGTAACATGGTGTAACAGGAGAAAGACAGCCCTATCAGGAGGCTGACGCCACAGACTAAGTGAGAGACAGGGCAGGCAGGATGGAGGATGAGAGAAAGTTAAGAGGTGCTTAAGAGGGAGAATGGAGAGAGCCTAATATAGTGAAGGGAAAAGAAGAGTCAAAGGTAATTCTGAGGTGATTATGTACTATGAACCAAGGTAACAACTGGAGTGTGTGAGAGTGCATCTGTGTGTGTGTGTGTGAGTCTATGTGAGTGTGTGTGTATATGTGAGTGTGAGAATGAGTGTGAGTGTGTGAGGGGGTCTGTGTGAGAGTGTGTGTTATGTGAGAGTGAGTGAGAGTATGAGTGTGAATGTGTATGTTTGGGTCTGTGTGAGAGTGAGTGTGTGTGTATGTAAGAGTGAGTGTGTGTATGTGAGTGTGTGGGAGTATGTGTGTGGGTCTGCGTGAGAGTGTGTGTATGTGAGTGTGTGGGTCTGTGTGACAGTGTGTGTGTATATGTGAGAGTGAGTGTGTGAGTATGAGTGTGTGTGAGAGTGAGTGTATGTCTGGGTCTGTGTGAGAGTCAGTGTGTGTGACAGTGTGCGTGTGAGTGTGTGGGTATGAGAGTGAGTGTGTATGTGAGTGTGTGGGAGTGTGTGTGTGGGTCTGTGTGAAAGTGAGTGTGTGAGAGTATGAGAATGTGTGTGAGTGTGAGTGGGTCTGTTTGAGAGTATGTGTGTATGTGAGAGTGAGTGTGTGTGTGTGAGAATGAGTGAGTGTGTGAGGGTCTGTGTGAGAGTATGTGTGTATGTGAGTGAGTGTGTGTGTGTGAGAATGAGTGTGTAAGAGTGTGTGTGGGTCTGTGTGAGAGTGAGTGTGTGTGGGTCTGTGTGAGAGTGAGTGTGTGTGAGAGTGAGTGAGAGTATGAGTGTGTGTGAGTGTGTGTGAGTGTATGTCTGGGTCTATGTGAGTGTGTATGTGAGAGTGAGTGTGTGTGTATGTGAGTGTGTGGGAGTATGTGTGTGTGGGTCTGTGTGAGTGTTTGTGTGTGTGTGTGAGAATGAGTGTTAGTGTATAAGAGAGTGTGTGGGGGTCTGTGAGAGTGAGTGTGTGTGTCTGTGTGAGTGTGTATGTGAGAGTGAGTGTGTATGAATGTGTGAGAATGAGTGTGAGTGAGAGTGTGTTTGGGGTCTGTGAGAGTGAGTGTGTGTGTGTGGGTCTGTGTGAGAGTGAGTGTGTGTGTATGTGAGAGTGTGGAGTATGTGAGTGTGTGTGTGGATCTGTGTGTGTGTATGTGAGAGTGAGTGTGTGAGAGTATGAGTGTGTGTGAGAGTGAGTGTATGTCTGGGTCTGTGTGAGTGTGTATGTGAGAGTGAGTGTGTGTGAGTATGTGAGTGTGTGGGAGTGTGTGTGTCTGTGTGAGAGTGTGTATGAGAGTATGTGAGTGTGCGAGAATGAGTGTGAGTGTGTGTGTATGGGTCTGTGTGAGAGTGTGTGTGTATGTGAGTGAGCGTGTGTATGAAAGACAGATGAGGAAATGGTACGTCTGAAACACTCAAGGCATAACTCAGTGGAGCTGCCTCACAGATCACTAGAAATATGCTCTGAGAGACATAGTGGAGAGGCATCAGCCCATGGAAATAATGCGAAGTGTTAGCCGTTCTCCAGAAAGAGTGAAGAAGAGTAAGCACAGAACTCGGTTGGAACAGTATCATTTCAGGAAGGAAGAGCTGGGACAGGCTGGACAATTTAGGAGAATACTGTAACAGAGGGCAAGGCAGGAAGACTTAAGCAGTGGGTATTAACCAAGTAAAAAGTTGCAGATGCCAAATAAATAGGCTAGAAGTGTCTGCTAAATTTGAGCACTTAAAGTTTGCTGGCAATTATCAGTAGAATAGTTCTGGTGGAATTATGGAAATAAAAACCAGATTACGGTGGACTGAGAAATGAATGAAAGCAGGTACAGACTGTCCTGAAAATGGAAGAATTTATACTTGATCTCGGCAGTTTTGTTTTACAAATATTTCAATCATTTCAATCATTTGGATTGAAATTGTCTTAGGCAATTTGTTTTTTCTTTCACTGTTATTCTCATTTCAACTGTGCCGTCAATTTTTAACTAACTTTTGTACGTTCTTTTTTTTTTTTCCTGAAGATTTTATTGGGGAATTGGGGGAGGGGAACAGCGTTGGGGAATCGGGGAAGGGGAACAGACAAGTTGCTGTCCTTTGTTCTTCAGTCTAGTTGCGGAGGACGTCGCTTCACTGGCCCATGTTGGTATCATCATTGCGGTCTTCCCGGATGAGGCAGATCGGTCGCCGGCCTCTGGATGTCACTCACCGTGGCTAGTGGCAGCTCACGCTGGCTGCTGGCCACTCACTGTAGCCTATGGCAGCCCACTGCAGCAGGGACTGCAGCCTACACCATCGCCAGGGCTCGCACAGCCCAGCTCCAGGTGGAGCTGTTGTTAGCTGTAGAGGGCAGTGTCACTGGCCCTCACAGGTGGGATCCGCCACTGGCATCCCAAAACTAGCTCTTAACCAATGTGCCACTCGGCAGGCCCAACTTTTGTACATTCTTATTTCAGTAAATATGAGAAGCAGATTGAGAGAGTCCCGATCCTGTTAGTCCCTGACTGGAATGGACAGGAATCAGAAGGCAGTGGCCAAAGGCAAATCAAAGGCCTTGGAGATGACAAGTTGAATAAAGGCTGAAAAGGAAAAAAATGCTCTCGTTGTTCTTATGAATGAATTGCCCATGCTTTGAGCTAAAGCCGAAACCCTCCCATCTGTGCCCTGGATCTCACACCTGGAAGTAGCTCACTCGAAAACGGATCTCAGGCAATTCTGCCCTCTTTGGCATCACCAATTCTTTCCTCTCTATGGGATTCACCTAATCAGCACACAAATATGGCATTATCTGATCTTAAAACAACACAAAAGAAAACAAAAAATGCTCTCTGGATCCCAGTTCATTTTTCTCTTTTCCTTTACAGAAATGTTTATACCTACTGACTTCATTTGTTTATGCTGGAAAGAACTAGTTGTACTTACTGTCTTTAGTTTCTCTCCGTTCATTCTGAAACTCACCCAAAGGAAAGAGGTGCTTACAACTCTTGTCAAAGTCACCAATGATCTAAGTGCTAAACCCAATATCATTTCTCAGTCCTCACCTTATCTGATCTTCCAGAAGTATCTGACCTGTGGGTGTCTTCCCCTCCCTCTTTCCGTGGTTCCCAGGACCCCACACCCTCTGGCCTTTCTGCTGCTGTCTCAGCTGCTCCCTCTAGCTTCCTTGCTGACTCTCCCTGTCTGCCTGACTTCTAGATGCTGCAGTAACCCAGAGATCGGGCGTTAGAGCTTTTCTCTTTTTTATCCACACAGTGCTCATTTCTTTGTGGTGATCTCGTCTAGTCTCATGGCTTTAAGTGTTAGCGCTACCTGTACTGATAATCCCAATTTTCTCTTTCTAGTCTAGATCCTCTGACTTCAAAACCTGATATCAATCCGCCTATTTGACATCTCTGTGTGGATATCTAATAAACATCTCAAGTTGACAAGCTACAAACTGAGCTTCTAAAGTTCCCTCCCTACCTGCTGAGTTTTAACTACCTAAGTTAACGGTGATTCTACCCTGCCAATCTCCTAGGCCAAAACTTAGGAGTGGTCTTTGCTTAATCCTATTTGGTTTACCTTCAAAATATATCTAGAATTCTATACCTCTCACCACCCCATTCCCATTGGCTTTGAAACCCACTCCAGTGAGGTTTTTGCCTCTGCTACACTCCCTCAAATACTCTTTTTTTTTTTTTTTTAAATATCAAATTTTTTTTTCAAAGATTTTATTGGGGAATTGGTGGAGGGGAACAGCGTTGGGGAATCGGGGAAGGGGAACAGACAAGTTGCTGTCTTTTTGTTCTTCAGTCTAGTTGTGGAGGATGTTGCTTCACTGTTGGTATCGTCATTGCGCTCTTCCCGGATGAGGCAGATCGGTCGCTGGCCTCTGGATGTCGCTCACCGCGGCTATTGGCAGCTCGCGCTTGGCTGCCAGCCGCTCACGCTGGCTGCGGGCCACTCACTGTAGCCTATGGTAGCCCACTGCAGCAGGGGCTGCAGCCCACACCATCACCGGGGCTCGCACAGCCCAGCACCAGGTGGAGCTGTTGTTAGCTGTAGAGGGCAGTGTCACTGGCCCTCATGTGGGATCCGAACCGGGGCCGCTGGCATCCCAAAACCAGCGCTTAACCAATGCGCCACTCGGCCGGCCCTCAAATACTCTTGTCAAAGTCACTAGTGATGTTTTTTAAGTCGTCGCCTCTGAATTATCTATCTCAGGAGCCTAACTGGTCTCCTTGCTCTAGCCCCTGCTCCCTTCACTCTACTCTCAATAGAGCAGCCACAGGGGTAAGAAACAACAGATCATATCATTCTGCTCAAAATCCTCCCAAGCTTTCCCATCTCACTCAGAGTAACCGTTAAGAGTGCTTACTCTGATGTCTGAGCTCCTACAAGACCTAGTCTTGTTACTCAAGTCTGGGCCTCAACTCAGCAGCACTGGCATCACCTGGCAGCTTATTGAATGCAGACTTTCTGACTCAGAATCTACATTTTAATAAGCTGTTAGGCAATTCATTACATTACAGCTCAGGTGTACATTACAGCCTGAGAAACACGAACGTAGTCCTCCATTACTCCTTCCCCCGTGTACTCTGCTGTGGCCACACTAGCCTCGTGGCTACTTCCAAAAGGTAGGAACTCACCCACCTCAGGGCTTCTGCACTCCTCCCTCTGCCCAGAACACCCTCTCAGGTCACTGCAGGCTGGTCCCTTACTTCCTTCAGGTCTTTGCTCAAGTCACTGTGTCACTAAAGCTTTTCTGGGCTGTCTTCTCTAAAGCTGCAACCAAACCCTTCCTATCTCACTTCCCTACTGTATTTTTTAGCCCATAGTTCTTAACAACATAGTATGCGTTTTATTTATTTATCCTATCTGCTTTCCCCGGTAGAATGAGCTCTATAGGGGCTGGGATTTTTGTCTGTCTTCATTACTGCTTAATATCTAGTGCCTAGAAAGGTGTCTGGCACATAGCCTTTTTTTTTTTTTTTTTTTTAAGCTCAGCCATCCTGCCACCTATTGGCAGCTCAGCTCGGGCGGGGAATCGAACCGGCAACACTGTTGCTCAGAGCTTGCACTCTTGGGCGAGCTCTTAACCAATTGAGCCACTTGGCCAGCCCCAGACATTTTTATTGAATGAACTGAATTACGGAAGGAGACAGAATTACGAAGTGTAGTCTATTTTTAAAGAGCTGTAAAGAATATTAAAATAATTCACTTTAAGGATCAGCTAGCACTTCAATCTATTAGTGAATACATTTCTTCCTTGGCAAATAACTTCTAAATAGAGATAATAAAAATTCAAGTGTAACAGATTTTCATGGGAAGAAGGACTATTGCTATTAGCCCTTTTTTTATATGCCCTTAGTTAATCTGCCCCAAAACAGTGAAGAAGGGAGACAGGGGGGAAAAGGAACAGAAGCAAGGTAGGCACCTTTAATAGAGAACTGTATTAAAGAATCCAATCTTAAAAAAAAAATAAAAATCTGAACTTCAGGAAAAAAATTGTTTTAATGCTTGTGGCAATTCAAACAGAAAATGCATTTGATTTCCAGAGCTAGCCGCGTGGCAGTATTTCCCTAACAGTGAGCATGGAATTATCTGAACTGGAATTGGGATGTTAGCTAGACCCTACATGTGCTGTTTCAGCTCACAGAAGCCAAAGCACCCCAGTGACAGCTGAGTCAGATCACAAAGCAGCTTACGATGATTCTCACTCTCTTGAAAAGCATAGCAACTGGACCTTCTATTCTTGTGGTACAAAACTGCCTCTTCAGCACCTTGTACTTTGTCAGGAGCTTTGCTCTGAGGCGTAGGAAGAAGCCCTTGCCCCAAGCAGCTGCTTACCCCGCTGTAGCCAGATCATTACTCTCCTTGGAGCCATCTTCATCTGCAAAAAGGGGAGGCAGGGTGGAGCTAGTCATCAAGGTTTCCATCTCTCTAAAAGGAAGAGAGAATAAAAAATAATAGCTTAATTACTTCCAGTGCAATTTCCACTAATTTAAGAGCCAGCCTTCCTTAACTCTGTCACATCAGCAGCAGAATAGAAACTGACCTGAATATTTATTTTCTTGACTTGGACACATCAATCTAAACTCTATGGTTAAAGACTGGGCTTTCTTTCTTTGTTTTTTTTAACTCTTTTATTCTTTTATTGTGAAATAAACATTTTTTTAAAAACTTAGCTTCAGGTGTACAAGACAGTGCAATACTTATACTTTTTACCCCTCAAAGTGACAACCCCCTCCCCCAGTTCGCCACCGCACTCCTCCCCACCATATGATACATATCTATTACAATTCCTTTGACTCCCTTCCACAGTATAATCCACATCCCATGACTATCTATATATTCAATTACAGTTGGCATACAATATTATACAACATCAGCTTCAGGTATACAGACAGTGCAGTGATCAAGCCTCTACTCCATCCATGAAGTGGTCTCCCTAACAAGACATGTGACCATCTGACACCCCACAAAATATTTACAACATTATTATATTCCCCGAACTGTCTTTCATATCCCTGTGGCAATATTGTAGTTACCTATTTATGCTATCTAATCCTTTCCTCTTCTCTCTCATCCCCACCCGCTCCCAACTAGCAACCCTGTTTTTCCTCTATATCTATGAGTCTGTTTCTGTTTACTTTGCTCATTCATTCAGTTTTTCAGATTCCACATATAAGTGAGATTATATGGTATTTGTCTTTCTCCAACTGACTTATTTCACTTAATAGTCTCTAGGTCCATCCATATCGTTGCAAATGGTACGATTTCATTCTTCTTTATAGCGGAGTAGTACTCCATTGTATAAATGTACCACAGTTTCTTAATCCAGTCATCTACTGATGGGCATTTCGATTGTTTCCAAGAAAGACTGGGCTTTCAACCTTGGTTTTAACCAACTGATCAGACTAAAAATAGTTAAGATTTTAAACAACTGAGACAGTATGGAAAATTCCTTTTTGTTTATTCAGAGTAACTTCAAAAGTATGCTTCATTTCCTGCAGAAATTGTTAAGCAGAGTAACTTAGAAGCATTGCAACTCTGAGCAAGTTGTTCGCCCTCTTTGGGATACTATTTTAGACACAATTGCTGACTTTACCCACAGGTTTATTGTGAAGGATTGAACTGTGCTTCATAAACACAAAAAGGCTAAGATGGAAGTGCTTTTGAGTATCATTATAGGTATTGTTATTACAGCATTACCAGTACCCTGTCCCAGATGAATCATACCTTAGATTCAGTGGTGACAAACTGAGCTCTCCGAAAGGAAACAATGCACAGGAAGCAGGATGGGAGGCACCCTGGTGTGGTCCAGAGTTAAAGAAGCCACACTTCCAGGTCAGAAATCTGCCCAACCCCACCGCGAATAGACAGCCACAGAGAGCCTGCAACTAGGGACAGGAAACAACCAAGCTTAACTGAAGAAAACAAACAGATCCCAAGGACTAGAGGTTATCAGGCTGAAAGGACAAAATGACTAAAAGAGTAATTTCATTTAGCCTGTATCACTGAAAAGAAAGGTTTTTCCCTTTCAAGGCTTACCACCAAGGGCTTTACTCCAGATAGTTAAAAGCAGCAGCCTTCCATTCATCAAGAAAGTGATACTCCAACAAAACATTCAAAAGTGACCCCAAACATCAGTCACTTAAGTGTAACTGCAAACCACTCAAGAAAAAAACAAACAAAAAAACAGTGCCTCAAGTCAATGGGGGAGAATGAGAAGCAAGAGAAGCAAACAAGGAGAATTCACCGAGGAGCTCCCTCTGCAGTCATCTCAGGTGCTGTGTGACGAAGGAGACCCAGGGAAGCGGGATTACAGGGGAAGCACAGCAGCTAGGCAGAGGTCTGGGGAGACTGCCGCTGAGGTGGACGGCTAGAGGGAAATGTAGGCAATGCTGACGTCGTATTCTAAACATTCAGGAGTAATTTACTTCCAAACTGATGACTTAATTCCTATTCTTCTTTTCTCGTTTTCACATCTAAATTTGTTAGTTAGTAGACCAAGTTCCATAGATTGCTTCATATGAAAAAATGCATCTGTTCATCTCCTCCTGTTAGAGTGGGTAAAGCATGGGGCTGCACAGAGAGGAGCTTCTAGGAACTCGAGTAAGGACTTCCTTCCGTGTGCTCAGTGCTTGCTAACCCTTCTCAATTCCTTCAGGATGGGGGGACTTTACAGGGGCTCTAACAGATCCTGAAAATTCCAGTCTAGATATTTTCTAGAATAAACCTAACACAAGTTTTCATTCACACTATACACAGGCCAGATTAGAGGCTGGGCTTTAGAAGCTGCTAACATCACCATAAACCAATATTCATCTTACCAAAGAGAACGAATCACTTAGATGGCATGCAGTCATGCTGCACAACACAGCAAACCTCAAATAGCCAGGTACATAACGCAAACCCTTAAAGGACTCACTTAACCGCTTCTTTCTAAAAGTCCTTCTAGAAATGAGTAGTCTTCAAGAACCTCCAGATTCCGCATTTGAAGCTCTTGGTGTCCCTCCCACACCTCAAAAGAAGGAATGTTATCTGGGAGGGGACACATGAAGTGTCCTTTCATTTGCTATGCAAATGGGATCCTCTCTGAGTGTTTCCCAGATATCTTGTCATTTCTGGAATACGGGGAGGCAGCTGAACAACACAAATTCAACACCTAAACAGATTATATAAACAAAGAAATGGCAAAGAACACACATTTCTTGCTTTTTCTTTTTTCACTTAAGTTGATTTTACTCAATCCATATGGCTTCAGACATGCTTTCTCTAGTATTATGGAATAGTCAGGGCCCTAAAAATGAGTAATAAAGTGGGTGGAAGGTTAAGTGGCCAAGATTAACAAAAGAAGGAAATGAGGAAATGGTCTAGTGAAACCCAAAGGCCTCTAAACTTTCCAATAAATTGGAAAATAAAATGATTCTCAAGCTTATGGCTGCGATTCTGCATGAATCTTCTTTCATATGGTCTGTGAGGAGTGATGCAAGCTGAATCACGGTCACCAGGCCACTGTTGCCCACAGGCCTTCAGTGTGGCATCTGTGCCTGATAGTCTCCTAGAACATGGCCACAGTGAACTTTGAAATTCTGTGCAAAGAACTGAAGAAATGACTGACCGCTGCTCTGAAAGGATAAAGAAAAGAGAAATGTACAGGCAGGCAGTGCACAAGTGTGGTCCTCCATGCTGTTTCCATAGACAGGTGACTCACACAGGTGTTCCCTGTAGAAGGGACCAATCCAGTGAAGACTTCCACGGGGAGGGCTCAAAAAAGGTATTAACTTGGGGCATACACTTTGAGTCAGGGTCTGGACTGTAGCTTTGGAAATCCAAAAATTCCCTCTAACACTGAAAAAAATTGATGTATAAAACAGAGTACCAATTTAAGATATTTTAATGATGATTATAAAAATTGTAATGAGAATGTCATTAAGCACAGGAGATATTTATTGGCTAATCAGCACCTTCACTCCGGGTAGTAAGAAGGGGGCCAAATCCAAACTGGATCACTGCTTTGGTCACTATAGGGCCAGAACAAAGGAACTTAGGTGGCGCTTAAGAAATGTTCCTCAACTAAGAATGTTCTAGTAATCTCTCCAGACAAAAGGAATGATCTCAACAATGAGATTCTGTTATTTCAAATGTGTTGGGCAGTGCTGGAAGCATAACTGGTACAGTATTTCCGTTTTCTGGGGCTGGCTCTTTTCAAGTGCCCACTTTACTTACCTGACATGTAAATCTCATTTCATTAAGTCCTCCCACTTGGAGATGCACTGTATCCCCTCTCCAACACACACTGTGAGTGGAAAGGTGGGATTCTATCCTCATTTTCCGCACTACAACCCTTATGCAAAACTCCCGGCTTCTTTAAAAACCATGGCATTTGGCTACACGAACTTCCAATTAAAAAATCTCTGACCACTATATCCTATCATCTCATCTCTCAGTTACTTCTACAACTGACCTCTAACCACACAAACTTCTTTTCACTGACCATCGACTCTCCGCTCTGTGCACCTTAGACTGTGCCTACATCTTGAGTACTCTTTTGCTAACTCTCAATTCCTTGCTGTCCTTCTCTACCCCAGATGTATATCAATTCTGAGCTTTAGCTCAGGATAGTGTTGGGGCAAAAAATCACAAAATAAAGGATGCTGCTATAAATTCCTGAGCTCCAACAACACTGGGTCTCCCATGCTCTCATCGGTTATTCTACATGTTTTTAGGGGACTTCTCAATCGCCACATCAGCTCTGTCAAACTTTTCCAAACATGCAATCTAACTCACTCAGATCCTCCCCACTTAGCCTCATCTCCTCACACTCTCCAGACCCATAACAGAAGCCATCCTAGATTGTTTTATTTATTTATTTATTTTTTGAGGGCAGTGTCACTGGCCCTCATATGTGGGACCCGAACCGGGGCCACTAGCTTCCCAAGCCAGCGCTTAACCACCGCGCCACTCGGCTGGCTCTTGTTTTATTTTTTTAAACATATAATTCACATACCATGAAACTCTCCCCTTTAGTGTTCAATTTAGTGGCTTTCATATATTTATAAACTTGTACAACCAATACCATAATTGATTTTAGAACACTTCCATTGCTCCCATCAGTATCTATTAGCAGGGACTCCCCGTACCCCTTCCCCTAGACCCAGGTAACCCCTGCTCTGCTTTCTGTCTTTATGAATATGCCTATTCTGGATATTACATATAAGTGGAATCATAGTACGTGGCCTTTCGTGTCTGCCTCTGTCACTCAGCATGATGTTCTCAAAGTTCAACACACTGCAGCATGCATCAGGGTTTCATTCTTTTTTATGGATGAAAACGATTCCATTGTATGGTATACCACATTTTATTTACTATTCATCAGCTGATAAACTTGGGCTGTTTGCCACTTTTGGCTATTCTATGAATAATGCTGCTTATGAATGTTGTGTACAGGTTTCTGTGTGGAGATGTTTTCATTCTTCTTGGGCATATACCTAGGAATGGAATTGCTGGGTCATGTGGCAATTCCATGTATAACATGTTGAGGAACTGCGAAACTGTTTTCCAAAGCATCTGTACCATTTTACATTCCCATCAGCAATGTGTGCGAGTTCTAAATTCTCCACATCTTTGCTACACTTTCGAGGAGTGCTAGGGAAATATCAACTCCAGGCCCCTCTGGCCACCTTGTCCAACCCAAATGGGGGGAAAAAAACCTGAGAAGCACTCGTGACATTCACAGTCCATGGGCACAGGCTCACCAAAAGACTGAGACCTCATTGTAACACTATAGAATGCTTCTCCTTCCCCCACACCCTCACATTGCATTCTGAAGGCCCAGGTACCATAGTTCCTTTCACCCAGAACATCATATTAACTTTTCAACAAAAAATTACACGGCATACTAAAAGACAAAAACAGTTTGAAGAGGCTGAACGAACATCAGAAACAGAGTAAGATATGGTGCGAATGTTGAAATTATCAGATGAGAATTTTTAAAAATTGTGGTGTGTTAAGAGCTTTAATGGAAAAAGTAGACAACATGCAGGAACAGATGGATAATGTAAGCAGAGAGATGGAAATTCTAAGAATGAATCAAAAAGAAATACTGGTGATGAAAAACACCATAACAGAAATGAAGAATGTTTTATGTTCTTAGTAGTAGAATGGACATGCCTGAGAAAAGACATGCTGAGCTTGAGAATAAGATAAAAGAAATCTCTAAAAGTGAAAAATCAAAGAAAAAAAGAGACCAAAATAAAAAAAGACCAGATTATTCAAAAATGGTGGGACATCTACAAAGGATGTTACATGTAATAGGAAAACCAGAAGAAAGGGAAAAAAACAGAAGCAGTAATGACAGAGAATATCTCCAAATTAATGTCAGACACGCAATGACAGATCCAATAATCTCAGAGAGCACCAAACAGGAATAAGGTTTAAAAAAAAAAAAAAAAGCAAAAACCAAAACCAAAACCCTTACTACTTATGGAGGAGGAAAGATAAGAATTGTATCTGACATCTCTTCGCAAACTACGCAAGCAGGAGCAGAGTGGAGTGAAGTATTTAAAATATTGAGAGTAAAAACTCCAAAAGCCTAAATTTCTATACCTTGTGAAATTATCTTACAAAAGTGAGGGGAAAAATAAAGATTTTCTCAGACAAACAAAAATCAAGGAATTTGTTTCCAGTAAACCTGCTGTGCAAGAAATGTTAAAGAAGTTCTTCAGGGACGGCCAATTAGCTCAGGTGGTTAGAGCGCAGGCTCATAACACCAAGGTTGCTGGTTCGATTCCCACATGGGCCAAAGAGCTGCGCTCTCCACAACTAGAATAAACACAACTACTTGACTTGGAGCTGATGGGAGAAAACACACTGTTTCCCAATAAATAAAAATTAAAACAAAAAAAAATTCTTCAGAGAGAAGGAAACTGGGATCTACATAAAGAAGGGAAGACCATTAGAACATGAATTAGTGAAGGTAAAATACCTTATTTTCCATATTCATAACTGATCTGACAACAGTTTGTTCAAAGTAATAATAGCTTCAATGTATTCAATTATGTATCTTATACACATACCCTTGTGCTTGGTGTAAGTGAAATGTCAGCAATGATACAAGGGATGAGAGGGAGGAATTAGGAACATTTTGCTATTATAATGCACTTGAACAACCCATTAAGTAACATGGTGTTATATGAAAATGGACATGAATTAGTTGTAAATATATATTGTAAACTTGAGGGCAACCAACTAAAGGTAGAAAAATAAATATAATTACTGTGGTAAAAAAGGAGAGAAAATGGAATCATAAAATACTCACTTAAAACCAAAAAAAGAAGAAAGAGTGCAGGAAGTAAAAAACAGAAACAAAAGAACAATGGCAACACACAGAAAATAGTTTCAAATATGGGAGATATTAATTCAACTATATCAACAATCACCTTAAACGTCAATGATCTACATATACCAATTAAAGGACAGAGATGCTGAGAGTGGATCATAAAAGTTTCAAACATGTTGTTGAAACCCACTTTAAATACAGAGGCACATATATTGGGTTGTCGGAAAAGTCATGACGTATTTTGTCTATGTTTTTCAAAGGTCATTTATTTACATAAAGAACAAAGATCCATCAATGATATATTGCCCGTTTTGTTCCATAACCTTTTGCCATCTTTCAGTGAGCTTCGTAATTCCTCCTTCATAGAAAGACCTGTCTTTATTTGCAAAAAAACTGAAAAAGGTGCTGATTTACAGCCTCATCTGAATTCAACATTATACCACGCAAGGAGTTTTGAAGACAGCGAAACAAGTGGAAGTCTGATGGCTCAAGGTCAGGCGAACATGGTGGGTGTGGCAACACATCCCATCCAAGCTCCAATAATCTTTGACGGGTGATCAAACTTGTGTCTGGTCTTGCGTTGTCATGATGGAACACAACTTCTTTATGATTAATGAGCTCTGGATGTTTCTGGATGATGGATTCGTTCAAACTGTCCAATTGCCGACAGTACACATTTGAATTGATTGTTTGGATCCTTGATAGGAGCTTGAAAAACACAACACTCTTAAAATCCTACCACACTGAGAGCATAACCTTCCTCTGATGAATGTCTGCTTTCGATGTCATTTGAAGCGAATCATCATGTTGGGACCAAGACTGTTTGCTCACCACATTGCTATAAACGATCCATTTCTCATCACCAGTTATCAGTTCCTTCAAAAGGGAACGTTTTCGGGCTGGCTGAGTGGCGCAGTGGTTAAGCGCTGGCTTCGGAAGCCAGCGGCCCCGGTTCGGGTCCCACATGTGAGGGCCAGTGACACTGCCCTCAACAAAAGAAAAAACAAACAAACAAAAACAAACAAACAAAAAAAGAGATCGTTTTCCTCACGTTTAATGAGCATATGTTTATACGCACAATCAAATGAAATTCTCTGAGTTCATGCGGAACCCAAATAATGAGCTTGCTTCTGTATCCCAGCGTCTTCAGGTGGTCGTGAACGCTTGAATGATGGATGTTCAATGTTTCTGCAATCTCTCATGTCGTACAATGTGGGTTTGACTCGATCAATGCCTTTATTTTGTTGTCATCAACCTTGGTGGGCCTCCCTGACCGAGGAGCATCGCTGAGATCAAAATCACCAGCACGGAATTTCGTGAACCATAGTTGGCACTGATGTTCTTGTAGAGCATTGTCACCGTAAACTTTACGCAACTTTTCACAAGCTTGACGCACGTTCTTCCCTTTATGGAAGTAAAACAGTAAAATATGGCAAAAATGCACAGTTTGGTCTTTCATCTTCAACTTGTAAAATCTCCAAAACTCAACCAAATTGCTCAATTTTTTTTTTAGAATGAAGCTAGAACTGTCGTCTGTCAAATGACATAGCAATAAAACAGATACGAATGACTCTAGTACTTCCAAAAATGAACTAGTGCCATCTGTTGCAAAAATGCATCATGACTTTTCTGACAACCCAATAGATTAAAAGTGAAGGAATGGGGCCGGCCGAGTGGCGTGGTGGTTAAGCGCTGGCTTGGGAAGCCGGTGGCCCCGGTTTGGATCCCACATATGAGGGCCAATGACAATGCCCTCTACAGCTAAGATGGTGAACAACAGCTCGACCTGGAGCTGGGCTGCTGCGAGTCGCCGGCGATGGTGTAGGCTGCAGCCCCTGCTGCAGTGGGCCACCATAGGCTACAATGAATGGCCAGCAGTCAGTGTGAGCGGCCGGGAGCCAGCGTGAGCTGCTAACAGCTGCTGTGAGCAGCTGTCCAGAGGCCGGCTACTGATCTGTCTCATCCGGGAAGAGCGCAATGACGATACCAACATGGGCCAGTGAAGCAACGTCCTCCGGAACTAAACTGAAGAACAAAAAGACAGCAATTTGTCTGTTCCCCTTCCCCAATTCCCCAACGCTGTTCCCCTCCCCCAATTCCCCAATAAAAAATCTTAAAAAAAAAATTAATTAATGGAATCGATCATATCAACAGGATGAAGAATTATATGATCACATAAATAGACGCAGAAAAAGCATTTGACAAAATCCAACATCCATACATGACAAAAACTCTCAGCAAACTTGAAGGGGAACTTCTTCAACTTGATAAAGAACATCTACAAAAAACGTACAGCTAGTATCAAACTTCAAGGTGAGAGACTGAAAGCTTCCCCTCTAAGATCAGGAAAAAGGCAAGGACACCCCTCTTACCACTGTTTTTTAACATCTTAGTTGAAGTCCTAGGTAATGCAACAAGACAAAAAAAGGAAACTTTTAAAAGGTATAGAGATTGCAAAGGAGGAAATAAACTCTCTTTGTTCACAGATAACATGATAGTCTAGGTAGAAAATTTGAAATAATTGACAACAAACAAACAAACAAAAACAAAGTCCTCCTGGAATTAATGAATATAGCAAGGTTGTAAGACACCAGGTTAATAAACAAAAGTCAATCACTTTCCTATATATCAGCAATGAACAAGTGGAACTTCAAATAAAAAACACATTATCATTCATATTAGCAATCCCCTCCAAATAAAATACTTCAGTATACATCTAATGAAACGTTCACAGAGCTATATAAAGAAAACTACAAAATTCTGATTAAAAATATCAAAGAAGGGCCAGCTGAGTGGCTCAGTTGGTTAAGAGTTCGCTCAAGAGTGTGAGCTAAGCTCTGAGCAACGGCAGTTCGATGCCAGCCCGAGCTGAGTTGCTGTTGAGCTGCCAACAGGTGGCAGGATAGCTCAGCTAAAAAAACAACAACAACAACAAAAAAACCAACCAACCAAACAAAAATATCAAATAAGAACTAAATAAATGGAGAGACCTTCCATGTTCATGGATAGGAAGATTCAATATTGTCAAGATGTCAGTTTTGAGCTCGATCTACAGATTCAACTCCATACCAATAAAAATCTCAGCAAATTATTTTGTGGATATCAATAAACTGATTCTAATGTTTATATGCAGAGGTAAAAGACCCAGATTAGTCAACTCGATATTGAAAACAACAAAGTTGGAGGACACTACCCAACTTTAAGACTTTCAATTAAGTCACAATAATCAAGACAGTGTGGTATTGATGAAAGAAAAGACAAATAGATTAATGGAATGGAATAGAAAGCCCAGAAATAAACCCATATAAATGTAGTCAATTGATCTTTGACAAAGGAGCAAAGGCAATACAATGAAGTAAAGGTTTTTTTTTTTTTGTTTTTTTTTGGGGGGGCAGTGTTACTGGCCCTCATATGTGAAACACGAACCGGGGCGCTGGCTTCCCAAGCCAGCGTTTAACCACCACGCCACTCGGCCAGCCCAATACAATGAAGTAAAGATAGCTTTCTTAACAAGTGGTGCTGGAACTGAACATCCACATCCAAAAAAAACAAAACCAAAACCAAAAGAGATGTTATACACTTCATAAAAATTAACTCAAAATGGGGCCGACTGAGTGGCGCATTGGTTAAGAGCTGGTTTTGGGATGCCAGCGGCCCCGGTTCAGATCCCACATATGAGGGCCAGTGACACTGTCCTCTACAGCTAACAACAGCTCCACCTGGAGCTGGGCTGTGCGAGCCCTGGCGACGGTGTAGGCTGCAGCCCCTGCTGCAGTGGGCTGCCATAGGCTACAGTGAGTGGCCAGCAGCCAGCGTGAGCTGCCAATAGCCACGGTGAGCGACCATCCAGAGGCCGGTGACCGATCTGCCTCATCCGGGAAGAGCGCAATGACGATACCAACATTGGCCAGTGAAGCGATGTCCTTCACTAGACTGAAGAACAAAAGGGCAGCAACTTGTCTGTTCCCCTTCCCCGATTCCCCAACGCTGTTCCCCTCTCCCAATTCCCCAATAAAATATTAAAAAAAAAAACTCAAAATGGATCATAGACTTTTTATTTTGTTTTTTTTTTATTTTTTTAAAGGGGCAGATGTTTTATTTATTTTATTTTATTTTTTTGAGGGCAGTGTCACTTGCCCTCATATGTGGGACCCGAACCGGGGCCACTCGCTGGCATCCCAAGCCAGTGCTTAACCACCGCGCCACTCGGCCAGCCCTGTTTTGTTTTATTTTAAAAGCACAGTGTCACTGGCCCTTATATGTGGGATCCGAACCGGGACTGCTGGCGTCCGAAGCCAGCTCTTCACCAACATGTCACTCAGCCGGCCCAATGGATCATAGACTTAAATGTAAAATGCGAAACTATAAAATTCCTAGAAGGTAACAAAGGAGAAAATCTAGATGACTTTGGGTATGGCAATGACTTTTTGGATATAACCTCAAAAGCTTGATCCATGAAAGAAAGAATGGATAAACTGGACTTCAATAAAATGAAAAACTTCTACTTTGTGAAGTACAATGTAAAGAAAATGAGAGGATAAGCCACAGATTTGGAGAAAGTATTTGCAGAAGACATATGTGGTGAAAAAGCTGTTATCCAAAAATATACAAAGAAAGCTTAAAACTCAACAATAAGGGCCGGCCGAGTGGTGCAGTGGTTAAGAGCTGGCTTGGGACGCCAGCGGCCCTGGTTCGGGTCCCACATATGAGGGCCAGTGACACTGCTCTCAGGAAACAAAAAATAACCTCAACAATAAGAAAATGAACAAGCCAATTAAAAAAATGGGCAAAAGACCTGAACAGATTCCTCACCAAAGAATATATATAGATGGTAAGTAAGAATATGAAAAGCTGTTCAATACCATGTCACCAGGGAAATGAAAATGAAAATGAGATACCACTACACAGCTATTAGAATGGTTAAAATCCAAAACACTGATAACACAATTCTGAAGTGGATGTGGAACAACAGGAAGTCTTATTCATGGCTGGTGGGAGTGCAAAATGGCAGAGCCATTATGGAAGACTGTTCGGTAGTTTCTTATAAAACTTACATTCTTACTAGCAATGGTATTCCTCAGTATTTACCCAAAGGAAGCGAAAACTTAGGTCAACACAAAAACCTACATACAGATGTTTGTAGCAGGTTTATTCATGTGAAAATTTGGACACAACCAAGATATCCTTCAGTAGATGAGTAGATAAACTGGTATATCCAGATAATGGAATATTATTCACTGCTAAAAGAAATGAGTTATCAAGCCATGAGAAGACACGAAGGAACCTTACATGTATATTGTTAAGTGAAAGAAACCAATCTGAAAAGGTTATATACTGTATGATTCTAACCATATGACATCCTGGATAAGGTAAAATTATGGAGACATTAAAAAGATGAGTTGGGGGAGGCGGGGGGAGGGGAGTATGAATAGGCAGACCACAGATGATTTACAGGTCAGTGAAACTATGCCGCATGATACTAGAATGATAGAGACATGTCATGCATTTGTCAAATCCCACAGAATGTAGGGTACCAACAGTGAACCCTAATGCAAATGACGATTTTGGGTGATGACATGTCAGTGCAGGCTGGCTGTAACGAATGCCCCACTGTGGTGGGAGATGTGGACAGTGGGGGAGGCTGAGCACATGCGGGGACGGGGGTATATGGGAACTCTGTATTTTATGCTTGATTTTGCTGTGAACCTAAAACTTCCCTAAAAAATAAAGTTTATTAATTAAAAATTAGCATATAGTATATTTAACATAATTATACAATTCATTATAAGATAGACTAGATATAAACCGGTTTAGGAATAAATACAACTGATTTGGTATGCATATGTTTAACTGAAGCAAGTGAAGGTACCAAGGCTTATTAGAGAACAGCCTACCAGCTGTGAGCATTTAGCCAAGAGCACTTGCTAGGCTGTGGTCATTAGTACACTTTACAGAGGGAATAACAACACTGGCTCATGCCACCAGGCAGTTAGTGGGATTCAGTCAGGTGAAATTCAGTTAGGAACTCTTTCTCCATAGGTTTTGATAGGGAGATAGATGAGAGGGGAAAAGATATGGGAATAATTACTTATTGGGGTAGGGGGGCAGAATGGGGGAGAATTACAGTATAGGTAAAAGTTTGGGTTGCTTCCAGAGAAGGGACTGAGGAGGTGTGTCTGACTGGGAGTTGGGTGCTGTGGGCAGAAAATATGGGTCTCTATTCCTAGAATCTAGAGCTCAGGCTCCTATAACTAGGATTACTGTTGAGTTTTAAAAATGTTGGTAGAGTAGTCTAGGAACTAAGTGATAGGCAAATGGCTTCATTCATTCAACAAATATTTAGAGTATCTAACATTCTAGGTACTTTCTACATACTGGGGATCAGCAGTGTGCAAGATAGACAAAAATGCCTGCCCTTGTAGACAGAGCTCAGTATACTGGTACAGAAGACAAAAAAAAAAAAAAAAACCAAGGTAAAATAAGTGAGATGAATAATGTTACGCTGTGGTAACTACCGGGTCTTTGGAAAAGTCATGAAGCATGTTTGCAACAGATGGCACTAGTTCATTTTTGGAAGTACTAGAGTCATTTGCATCTATGTTATTGCTATGTCATTTGACAGCTGACAGTTCTAGCTTCATTAAAAAAAATTGAGCGATTTGGTTGAGTTTTGGAGATTTTTTTTTTTTTGAGGGCAGTGTCACTGGCCCTCATATGTGGGATCCAATATGTGGGGCCACTGGCATCCCAAGCCAACTCTTAACCACCACGCCAGTTGGCCGGCTTTTTTTTTTTTTTTTTAGCTGAGCCATCCTGCCACCTGTTGGCAGCTCAGCTCGGGCTGGGTATCGAACTGATGCTGCTCAGAGCTCAGCTCGCACTCTTGAGCGAGCTCTTAACCAACTGAGCCACTCGGCTGGCCTTGAGTTTTGGAGATTTCACAAGTTGAAGATAGAAGACCAAACTACATTTTTGCCATATTTTATCATTTTACTTCCATAAAGGGAATAACGCGCATCCAGCTTGTGAATAGTTGCATAAAGTTTACGGTGACTATGCTCTACAAGAACGTCAGTGCCAACGATGGCTCACTAAATTCTGTGCTGGTGATTTTGATCTCAACGATGTTCCTTGACCAGGGAGACCCACTGAGGTTGATGACGACAAAATAAAGGCACTGACTGAGTCAAACCCATGTTACAAGACATGAGAGATTGCAGAAACATTGAACATCCATCATTCAAGTGTTCACGACCACCTGAAGAAGCTGGGATACGTAACAAAGCTTGATATTTGGGTTCTGTATGAACTCAGAGAAGTTCATTTGATGGTGTGTATAAACATCTGCAATATGTTCATTAAATGTGAGGAAAATAATCCTTTTTTTTTTTAGCTGAGCCATCCTGCCACCTGTTGGCAACTCAACAGCAACTCAGCTCGGGCTGGCATTGAACTGCTGTTGCTCAGAGCTCAGCTCGCACTCTTGAGAGAGCTCTTAACCAACTGAGCCACTCGGCTGGCCCAAAATGATCCTTTTTTGAAGCAACTGATAACTGGTGATGAGAAGTGGATTGTTTACAACAATGTGGTGAGCAAATGGTCTTGGTCCCAATGTGATGATTCACTTCAAACGACATCAAAAGCAGACATTCATCAGAGGAAGGTTATGCTCTCAGCGTGGTGGGATTTTAAAGGTGACATGTTTTTCGAGCTCCTACCAAGGATCCAAACAATCAATTCGAATGTGTATTGTCATCAATTGGACAGTTTGAACGAATCCATCATCCAGAAACATCCAGAGCTCATTAATTATAAAGGAGTTGTGTTCCATCACGACAACGCGAGACCACACACGAGTTTGATCACCCATCAAAAATTATTGGCTCTTGGGCCAGCCGAGTGGTGCGTTGGTTAAGAGCTGGCTTGGGACGCCAGTGTCCCTGGTTTGGATCCCACATATGAGGGCCAGTGACACTGTCCTCAAAAAAAAAAAAAAAAAAAAAAAATTATTTACCCTTGTCTTGCCACACCCACCATACTCGCCTGACCTTGTGCCATCAGACATCCACTTGTTTCGCTCTCTTCAAAACTCCTTGCGTGGTATAATGTTCAATTCAGATGAGTCTGTAAATCAGCACCTTGTTCAGTTTTTCACAAATAAAGACAGATCTTTCTAAGAACGAGGAATTATGAAGCTCACTGAAAGATGGCAAAAGGTTATTGAACAAAACAGGCAATATATCACTGATTGATCCTTGTTCTTTATATAAATAAATGACCTTTGAAAAACAGACAAAATACATCATGACTTTTCTGAAGACCCAATACTAAGAAAAAAAGAGGGCAAGGAAAGAGGCCAGGAAGAGTTCAAGGGAAGAGGGTGTCTGGAATTTTAAATAGAGGCCAGGAAAGGCTTCACTGAGGAGACCTGCGGAGATGAACGAGGGCTACGCATGTACGCGAGGACACAGTCGTCCAGGCAGGGGACCCCTGATGTCAAGGAGTCAAGGTGGCCCTTGAACAATGTGGGTTTGAATTGCACAGGTCCACTTACACACAATTTTTTTCCCCAGTAAATAGTATAAATCTATTTTCTATTCTTTCTGATTTTCTCAACCACTTTTTCTTTTCTCTAGGTTACGTATAAATACAATACATAATACATGTACCTCCATTTTGTTGAAGCGTCAACTGTCTACTTGGTGGAATTGAAGAAAGAGGCAAATGTGGCTGGACTGAAGTAGGGCAAAGCTAACAGATGACATCTGACTGCCCAACTAGGGGTCAGACTATGCAAGTCTTTGTAAGTGAGAGGAAGGACTTCAGCATTTACTGAGATGAGATGTCACTAGAAGGTTTGGAGCATGGAAGCATCCATTTTTTTTTTTTTTTTTAAGATTTTACTGGGGAATTGGGGGAGGGGAACAGCGTTGGGGAACCGGGGAAGGGGAACCAACAAGTAGCTGCCTTTTTGTTCTTCAGTCTAGCTGCGGAGGATGTTGCTTCACTGGCCCATGTTGGTATCGTCATTGCGCTCTTCCTGGATGAGGCAGATTGGTAGCCGGCCTCTGGATGGTCGCTCACCATGGCTATTGGCAGCTCATGCTGGCTGCCAGCCGCTCACGCTGGCTGCTGGCCACCACTGTAGCCTATGGCAGCCCACTGCAGCAGGGGCTGCAGCCTACACCATCGCCGGGGCTTGCACAGCCCAGCTCCAGGTGGAGCTGTTGTTAGCTGTAGAGGGCAGTGTCACTGGCCCTCATATGTGGGACCGAACCAGCATCCAAGCGAGTGCTTAACCATCGCGCCACTCGGCCGGCCCAAAGCATGCATTTTTATAGGATGACTCTGGCTGCTGTTTTGAGAATGGAATGAAGGATGGAGAGGGTCAGGGTACAAGTAAGATCATTTAGGAGTCTCTTGTAATAACCCACCTGAGGGCCAGCAGAGTGGCGCAGTGGTTAAGTGCTGGTTTGGGAAGCCAGCGGCCCCGGTAAGAGTCTCACATATGAGGGCGTGACACTGCCCTCAAAAAAAAAAAAAAAAAAAAAACCCACCTGAAAGATGACAGTGGCTTGGATTTCAGTGTTAGCAGTCGTGCTGGCGAGAAGTGGCTATATTCTTGATATATTTTGAAGGTGGGGCCAATTTCTAAGTTCAAAATTTAAAAAAAAAAAAATTGGAAAAAGAATCTATAAACTGTTGCCTGCATAAATTTTAACTGTAACCTAACTTGTTTAGTGATAAAGGAGGGCTGTACTGACAACATACTACTTGCTATTTTTTTAAGTTAGTGCTTTTTCGGAGCCACAAAAGAAATAATCCAGTGTCCATTTAATGGAAATGCTTGTAGTTTTATATTTCAACCACAAACATTTGCTGAGCACCTTTAAATGTGTGACCAAGACTGTGCTTGGTGTTAGCATTGTGTATCTTTGCTTCACAGAATTTTATAGCCTGTTATTCTCCTTGGTCTAAAGAACAACAATTAAAAATGGGAAGAGGCCAGAGTTAGAAACAAACATAAATCTTTCATCTTTGTTTGAAATAAGTTTTGTAAGCTTTTGAGTCAGATATTTTCTACAAAATAGAAGTACTAAATCATCAAAAGAAACTGGGCACCGTTTAGATTTTTTTCTGGACAGTTTGATCACTGTATATGCATTTTCCCCTCAATGGAACTTTAATGGAGAATGGTTACCATTAGGACACAAAGTGTGTTGTGAGAAATAAAAACAACCCCAAACATCTAGAAATTGTGGTCTTTATCAGGTGTAAAGCACAGCAACAACACAGGGAAAACAATAAGCAAAACTTGTTGTTCTACAAGCAGGGTGTTGCCTTCTGAGGTCATGGTCCACCTATTTGGCTCTTCCAAGGAGCTTGCTGGTACCATGTTGCCCTTCTTACACAGTCTATTTTATTAGTAGTAAACAAGGAGATAACTGCCCAAGTAAGACAACTTGGCATTACTTTCTTAGTGTAGAGCACGTTCCCAAACACTTTCCTGAGACACTGGGGTACTAGGAAACACTAAAAAGGCAGGTGTGGTTGTGGTTGGGAGCTCACTTGGGACACCAGTGGTCCTGGTTCGGATCCCACATGTGAGGGCCGGTGACGAGGCGGAGAGAGGTGGTAGGCAGGGGAGGGGAAAGCCAGGATGAGCATATTCCTCTAGGGGGCCATGTGATATAGGAAAAGGTATTTTCAACGATATTTGATATTATAATCTAATTTTATATTTAGAAAATATAAGTAATTAACTATACAAAGTATAGAAAGTTAATGTATTTATTTAGTGAAGATACATATGTGTATTTTTTTCACTTACTCCTTGGTGATTCTCATGTATGATATATCAGAATAGAGGCATTTTATGTTTATCAAAAGGAAAAAATGGGTTTTAACTAATGCTGAAAAACAACACTTTTCACAGTGTTGGGCATCAAAGATGGGTGAAAATTAACAAGAAATTCTTGTCCTTTTATATTTCATAATCTAGTGGGAGGGACAGTTGGGCAAAAAGTAAAAAAATATGTAAAGGTTGCAGTAGCTGATATGTGTCAAGATTTTATTTATTTACTTAAATGTATGAGAAAAACAGGAAAGTGATAGAGATGAACTGAATAAATGGGGTGACCAGCTACGTAACTGCTAATCGTAATAAAGTCACAGATAAATTCAAGATCCGAAGGGAACAGAAAGTGCCAGCTGAGCAAACACCAGAGATGGAAGGAACCCTTAGCTCAGGGACTCCTGTGTTTGGAACCCAGACTCCTTGGAGGTGGGTAGGGCTCCTTTGCAGCCCTGGAACAAAAGATGTGGGGCCTGGAGTCTGAGGAAGCCCAGCTGAGCAAGCAGAAGCAGCCTGGACCCCTCATGTCTCCACACATATAACACCTTACTAGCTCACAGCACCAGGCAGGGCTCCTGATGGCTTAAGGAACATTGCTCCTCTCTTTTCTTACACATTTTACACTTTCTTCAGCTGCAAAACAACGCTGCAATAAAGAGATGGAAAGAACGTTCCTTTCTGTTATGGGAAATAACTCCCAAGCCTTTTACCCTTTCAAACCCAACGAATACTAAAAGGAAAAGATGACATGTTTTGAGAAGGGATATCAGAGATCATTTACAAAACTATAGTGTAGTACAAGGAAATTGATCCTATAATAATGTTCTTCATTTTAATCAACTGACTTACATATTAAATTATCTTCCTAGGAAGAATGCTGACAAGGGAAACAGAGCTCTGGGTAGCAGGGAATTTTTCTTCAGCTCAAAGTTGAAGACAAAAACAAAAACACAAAAACCACACACAAAAAGCTTCAGTTGTAGGGAGGCAAAGCAGTTAATACGCTTTAGTACTTTGAAAAGTAAAATGAAATTCGGTTTTCCTTACAAAACAAATAGGCACAGTTGCAATGTGTTTAACAGAGCGATTTAAACTGAAAGAGAGAAAATGTGAAAGTCAGAATTATTTTGCTATATTTTGTTTATGAATCCAAAATTGTGCTCAGGACTTCAGAAGGTAAACCAATCCATATTCAAAGCTCTAGACCAGCTTCCTAGGAACATTTTCCCTTTAAACACCACACCTTCCTACACAGAGCCTCCGGCTCTCCCTAAGACAATTCCCATCAAGTAGTTAGACGTTATCTTCCTGGTGTATAAATTACGGATTTTGTTTCCTTTGTTTCCAGGTGAAACAAAAACAAGTTTAAAACCAGATTAGCAGTAAACTCTGAGGAGTAACCAGACTATTCAAATCACCTCAAGATTCTTGGTGTTTAGTGTATTTATTAAAATCTGACAAAATCTTTATTTCCAGAGATGCCTCTTGCTGTTCAAAGGCTCACTTAGTCCAGTAAGGCAGGACTAGGTCTCAGGGAATAAGAATTTTCAGAATTATTTGATTTGCTCTTCTTTCTACATTAAATGCACTCGCTTGCCTATGTTAGCAAGCACTTCTGCTGAGAACAGAAATCTACTATCGAACTATATAGAGGCATTTTATAATTATTTGCTTTCAATATACTCACATGCAAGACGGTGCCAATCCTTCCCTATTTTACTTAAAAAGATATTGTGAGGATCAAATAAATATTTCTTTATGAACTTTGCAAAGAATGGGAAAGCCTTTTTTGCTAATTATGTTACAAAATTTTCAATTAAATATTTATGACAATGCATATTATACAGATTATATTAAAAGAACAGATATATAAGGAACAAGAGTGGAAGGATACACACCACAATGCTCAATGTAATTATGACAGATTGGTGGAACTATCAGTAATCACTTTCCAATCTTCAACTCTTCAACATTCAATAATATGGTTATGTTACTTTATTTATTTATTTATCTATTTTTAAAAAGATTTTATTGGGGAATTGGGGGAGGGGAACAGCGTTGGGGAACCAGGGAAGAGGAACAGATAAGTTGCTGTCCTTTTGTTCTTCAGTCTAGTTGTGGAGGACATTGCTTCACCGGCCCATGTTGGTATTATCATTGCGCTCTTCTTGGGTAAGGCAGATCCGTCACCAGCCATTGGACAGTCGCTCACAGAGGCTCTTGGCAGCTCACACAGGCTGCCTGCTGGCCGCTCACACTGGCTGCCGGCCACTCACTGTAGCCTATGGCAGCCCACTGCAGCAGGAGCTGAAGCTATGCCGTCCAGGGGACTCATAGCAGCCCAGCTCCAGGTGGAGCTGTTGTTCATCATCTTAGCTGTAGAGGGCAGTGTCACTGGCCTTCATATGTGGGATCCGAACCGGGGCTGCTGGCGTCCCAAGCCAGCTCTTAACCAACGTGCCACTCGGCCGGCCCTATGGTTATGTTACTTTAAAGAAAGAGAATTATACCATCAAGAATCACACCTTTTAAACTTACATTTTAAATTCACATGCAATACATGAATTTGCTTTATTTAAATAAATATTTGACTATACAACAGAGTTAAACTTCCCTTTGACCAGACTCTCCTTCCTCCCCTCTCCAGAAAATATACCTCTAGAGGAGTTTCTATTTTATCACTGAAAAGAGCCTGTGAGATAATTCCTAGTGATACACGTATTCTCTCTCTCTCAATTCAGAATTAGCCCTACAGGGCAGAGAGGAGTAAACACATCTAGCAGGAACACTATGAGGGCACAGCCTATAAACTTTGATTTTTATATTAAAAAATCATTTAAATTCTGCATTCAATTTTATAAAACAACAATTATTCCAACACACAAAAAATGAATGTTTGAAACTACAGGAGACCAGGGGAAAGTATCATGTACCCTCAAAACAATACTATATTTCCCTTGAGTACAATAGCCCCTGGCATAGATAGTTCACCTTCCCGACAGCTGACACATTTTGATACTGAGAGAAAAAGGAGTTGTATCTACTCCCTACTTCTCTTTTACTATATAGCAATAGAATGAGACATTTTTATTATTGGCTAAAAATATATAGTTCAATTTATATTCAGTTAACTTTCCAGGTAACATTACATGACAATACATTGCAATTATCATATGAAAATCCAATTTAATTATGGGAAAACAGACCACGACTATGAATTTAATATGGCTTGGCAGGCATTTCCTTAAAAAGTTTAATTCTGAAAATTACAATACGCCCTAGGTTGATAAATGTAAATTCTTATGTCACTGGTAGGAAAAGTAACAAGTTTTTTATAAATAAGTTGTTTTACCTCTTGCTAATATATCTTGAGATATATCTCAAACATAATATACTTTATCCATCTCTTAATTTCACTGTTGACTCTTTCCCTTTAGAAATTTGACTCCAAATCTGGCTTAGGTCAAAAAGCTCCACATTATAGGGCTGGCCGATTGGCACATTGGTTAAGAGTTGGCTTGGGATGCCAGTTCTGAGCAGCAGGGCCCCAGTTCGGATCCCACATGAGAACCAGTGATGCTGCGCCCTCTACAGCTAAGGTGATGAACTACAGCTCGACCTAGAGCTGGACTGCTGTGAATCGCTGGCAACGGTGTAGGCTGCAACGGGGCTGGCCGGCAGCTGGTGTGAGCTTTCGTGAGCTGCCGTGAGCTGCTGTCCAATGGCTGACAAGCGACAGCCTCAGCCGGGAAGAACGCAATGATAATACCAACATGGGCCAGTGAAGCGACGTCCTCCACAACTAGAGTGAAGAACAAAAGGACAGCAACTTGTCTGTTCCCCTCCCCCAATTCCCCAATAAAATCTTTAAAAAGTAAGCTCCTCATTACAACATTACAATGTGTTTCCACAGAAGCACCTTCACTGGAGATATATATTTGTATTATATAGTCTCGCTAAATATCTAATCTGGCTCTGGGTATTTGGTAACATTAGAATATTTCCAAGACAAAATTGGTGACTTTGAATCAAGATTTATCAATGGAAGCTTTCTACAATTCACTCACGCAAAATTTTGGGAAAGAAACAAAAGCCCTTCAAATTTTTGATACAGGATAATGTGTTTTATAAACTCTAGGGAAGTAACCCTAGGCAGTAGGAAGGGCTCTGAATTGAAGTTGGGAAGTCTGATTCACAGTTCAGGCTAAGCCACCAAGGAGCTGGGTCTTCTGGCTTCACTAAGCCACTATAGCCCAACTTTCTTCACCTGTTAATACAGGACAAAATCAACTCGAAGTTTGTTTAGGTGTCACACCATGAAAGAACACCATGAAACAGTACCTTTAATTAAATGATACGAACTAGAAACCATTTTAGAAACTAGCAGATAATAGAAATATATTAAAAATTCAATATAAAATCATAACCATGAACATATATGGACACATACAAACCCAGAGTTCTCTAAGCACAGTATGCATTTCTGAATTCTTCTGTTAATATTTATTTGCCATGTGGAAGAGATTCAGGGCTAATACTGAAGGCTCTAAAATCAAACTGCCTGGATTCAAATCCCACCTTTTATTTTTTTAGCTGTGGAACTTGGGCAGATTTTTTTCATACCTCTGAATCTCAGTTTTCTCATATGTGAATGAGGACAGTAATACCTACTATAGGAGTTACTGAAGAACTAATCCATGTAAAGCATGGAGGATGGTGTCCACCCCGTAAGAGCCTAATAACAGTAATGACAGCAGCAACAGTAGCAAACATTTATTGTTTCCTAAGAACTACTGTAAGGACTTGCATGTGTTATCCCATCTAATCCTCTCAATTATAATACCATATGCAGTAGATACGATCATTAGCCTCTATTTTATAATGAACAATCTGATGCATAGATACATTAAGAAACTTTCCCAAGTTAACTGTGATATTCATAATGGCTACTCACAAGTATTTTTAGTTTTCCTTTTAAGAACACAGTTAAGATTACACCTCTTCATGACCTTTGAAATTAAGCAAGGCCCATGGAACTCATAAGGTTAACTCATTATGGCACAGAATACTTCTGGGCAGATGGTTTAAGAGACCATTAGCAATTTTCCATGTTCCCCGCCCCTTATTACAGTGATCATGAAAATACGTATGTGTTATTACAATGGAGTTTATTTTGGCCTAGTTGCCTAGGACCCAAAATAGCATAGATCCCTGTTAACCCACTTCGGACAAGTATGAATGAGAAGAAAAGCCTTTGAGATTTTGTAGTGGTTTTGTTACCATAGTAATAACCAAGTCTATCCTGACAGTAAATTTCAGATTTAGTATCATCATAATTATCTATTTATTTACCGCTAATGCTGAAAGTTTAAGAATTAAGTTACGGGAAAAAAATAATACAATTTTATACATTTACTTTTCTTTTTAATGTGTGCGAACCAATGAAAATTCACCATTATGTAATTTAGTATCACAATTTAGTATCAGAATTATTTTTCTAAATGTCTTTATGGCCTTGGGCTAGGCAAAAATTCTTCAAGAAACAGAAAGCACTAACCACAAAAGGGAAAAATGATAAGTTGGAAATCACTAAAATTAAGAATATCTAGGGCCGGCCGAGTGGCGCATTGGTTAAGCGCTGGTTTTGGGATGCCAGCGGCCCCGGTTCGGATCCCACATGAGGGCCAGTGACACTGCCCTCTACAGCTAACAACAGCTCCATCTGGAGCTGGGCTGTGCGAGCTCCGGTGATGGTGTGGGCTGCAGCCCCTGCTGCAGTGGGCTGCCATAGGCTACAGTGAGTGGCCGGCAGCCAGCGTGAGCGGCTGGCAGCCAAGAGTGAGCTGCCAATAGCCGCAGTGAGTGACATCCAGGGGCCAGCGACCGATCTGCCTCATCCGGGAAGAGCGCAATGACGATACCAACAGTGAAGCAACATCCTCCACAACTAAACTGAAGAACAAAAAGACAGCAACTTGTCTGTTCCCCTTCCCCGATTCCCCAACGCTGTTCCCCTCCGCCAATTCCCCAATAAAATCTTTAAAAAAAAAAAAAAAAAAAAAAGAATATCTATTCATCAAAGACCATGTTAACAAAGAGTGACAAAGTAAGCCACAGACTAGGAAATTATATTTGTAATACATCTCCCCTAAAGACTCATATTCAGAATATATAAAGAATTCCTACAAATCAGTAAGATAAAGATAAATGACCCAATTTATTAAAAAAAGGGGCTAAATGGGCCGGCCGAGTGGCGCGGTGATTATGAGCTGGCTTGGGACACCAGCGGCCCCGGTTCGGATTGCACATGAGGGCCAGTGACACTGCTCTCTAAAAAAAAAAAAAAGGGGGCTAAAAATAAAACAAGCACTTCATAAAAGAGATGATCAAATGATCAATAACCATAGAAAAAGAAACACTACAACATATTCACCAGAATGGCTAAAATAAAAAAAGACTGGTAATACAGTGTTGGCAAGGATGAATAGGAACTGAACTTCTCCTATGCTGTTGATGGACATGTAAATGTGCATAATAAATGGAAAATAGTTTGACAAAGCTGTTATCCTATGACCCTGCAACCCCATCCCTCGTATGTCCCCAAGAAAAGTGGGTGCAGATGCCCACCAACACACAGGTGCAGAATGTCCACAGCACTATCACTGGTCACAGTCACACAGAGGGGCTGACCCACGAGCCCATCCATAGCGGCCTAGGGACCCTGAGACAAAGCCTGCAGTAAAGCCAGTGGAGTAAAGCCAGACACTATGGAGACTGAACAACCATGGCACGCAACATGGGTGAACCTCACGGACATAATGATGGACAAAAGAAGCCAGAGCCACGAGTAAATATACTGTGAGTACATTTCTGGCATGTTTAAGTACAGGTTAAGCTACTCTGGTGACAAATCAGAACAACAGTTATCTGTGATGGGAGAGACTAGTGCCTGGAGAGCCTCCTGAAGTGCTGGAAATATGCACATTCACATATGCATTTCCATATTTATGTAAAAACTCACTGACCTTAATATTTACGATTTGCTTTACTGCATATACCAGTTTAAAAAACTTGAAAGAAAAGAAGTACTAGTTTAAATAGGAATTCCAGGATTGGAAGGTCCCACAAAGGTCACTGGGTCCATCTTCACTTCCGAGGCTCAACCCCAAAGTGAATGTCTCTCTTAGAGATATCGCCTCCATTTTGAGTAGCTCTGATCAGTACAAGGTGTTTCTTTACAATTAACCCAAACCTAAGCCTGTCCCCAGGGAGCATCTATCCTTAGGTTCTCATTGCACTCCTCTGGGCATAGAGAGCAAGTGTGCTACCTCTTCTCAGTGTTGGCCCCTCAGTTATCCCAAGGTTTGTTTGATGACAGCACAGATTCATTTCAGCTCTAAAAATTCTGGAATTCTATATTTTTAGTAGCCTATATGTCTTTCATTTACCTCTTTCTCTAACTTTGGTTGAACTTTGGTTATGCTAAAGTTATATGTCAATCTGAGTAGGTCACCAGCTTGTGGATTTTTACTCAGAATATGAATTTTTTTTTAGCTGAGCCATCCTGCCACCTGTTGGCAGTGCAGTGGCAGCTCAGCTTGGGCTGGGAATCAAACCAGAAACCTTGTTGCTCAGAGCTCGCACTCTTGAGCAATCTCTTAACCAACCGAGCCACTCGGCTGGCCCCAGAATATGAATTTTAAATGTAGGTCAAACTGTATTGTGGCCTGCCACACCTGTACACTTATGAGAGAGGGAAGGGATGCCTCTCAATGCCTACTGCACTAGAATATCAGAGTTCCTCGTAAAAGTTACCTAGGTCACCTGGAACTGGAGAATGCTTATCAATGGTGTTTAGACTGGGAAGGTGAGACTCTTAACTCTTAGACAAAAAAGAGTTAAGTTGATGGTGATTACTTTGACCTGTACCTTGGGAATAAGGATGAGAATATGGAAGCATGGGTCATGCCTAAAGCGGTGAGTCATAATGGACTTCATGAACAAACATAAGAGCATTTCCCTAACCCCAAAGAGCCAGCTGAGTTTTGGAGATAAACGTAAAACCAGAATGGGATTCCTCTCACACTCACGATGATGTATGTTCTAGAAGTACTCGGGTCTTCTGTTTAAAAAGCCAAACACTAATAGCTTCACATCCATGACTGCCCTGTCACTGCTGCAACCCTACATTCTTATTGTTTATCCTTTAGTACACCGACTAGAACAACCATCAAGACAACTCAAGACTACTTACAGATAGATGATCTGTAATATGAATTATGCATAAACATATTCATTTCATGACCCTGGGGAAGTTCTGAAGCAGAATATACAGTAAGAACAAGACGGAAAATTTACTCCTACTAATGCTTTATTGTAATTGGAGCAATTCGTGCACGGCTGTGCCCTCCACAAAGGGTGGCATGGAACTGACAATTTTATGGAGCTGGTGCAGACACATGGACAGACTAAACACCTGGGGACAGTGAGGTCCTCTGTCAGACTGACATGGAGCAATCCTCTATACACTGCAGATGCTCTCCAGCAATCAGGAACTGAAGGCTTATGCTGCACACTGCTAAACCATACACTGATGCACGAAGCAGAAAGCTAGACACGGGAGGCTAGTATTAGACATCCAACTACCAAACTTTTCTCAACTCCTCTGAAGCTACTGGCCCTCTCTTCGTATGCATCTAACAGCACTTAAAACTCTATTAGCAGGAATCTTAGTACTTTGTGCTGTAATTTCTTATACATGTCTTCTTCATGGCTGACACCATGCTCTGGATATTTTTCTAGTTTCTTCAAGTACTTTGGTTCTCTTGCTATCATTTTAACGTCTTTTGCAACAATGGCTATTCTTTTTCCTTCAGATATTAATATACTCTGCTCCTAAAAAAGAAAACAATAAAACCTTCCATTAATTTCAATCTTCCTTCTAGCAACTGCTTATTCACTTACCTTTTCTTTATAACTAAACTACTTGAAAGATGATATTCTAGTCTACCCTACTCTAGTACCCAACTGCTGCTACCCACTCAATCTGACTGAAACCCACGGTAATTTGGTTTCTATCCCTAACTCACACTACTGAGTAGTCTCAGATACCGGCAATCTTTAAATTGCTAATTTCAGTGGACACTTTTTCATCTTCATCCTATTTGGTTGCTAACTGGCATGTGATGCTGTAATTAACTCTTCCTCTTCAAACTCTTCTTCCATTGCTTCCTGTATAACCCCCCACCCATCTCTTTAGCCATTCCTTCAGACTTTGGCCCTCTTCTCTCTCTCTACATGTTTTCCTAGTAATCTCTCTCGGTCCCAATGTTTAAACAAGCACTTATACTGATGACATCTCGAACCAACTCTTGTAAATTCTAGGCCTGTATCTCAAATGGCAAAGATATGTTTCACGGTGTGCCACAGGCAACTCACTCTTAACACGTATAAAACTGAATCCATATTCTTTTCCTCAAAAATCTGTTCTATCTCCCATGTTCTCAATGTCAGTTGAGGGTACTACACTCTGTCACTCAAGCTAAAATCTTGGGAGCCCTTCAGCATTTCCAGTGCTCTCTCCACCACATTCTATCCCTTACCAGGTCTGGATGACTTGGGTCCCTCTTGTTTCCTGTTATTACTGTCTCAGGTAAAGCTTTCATTTTTCTTGGCCTGAGTACTCAACAGCCTCCTACCTGTCCTTCCTGTCTTCAATCTGTTTCCACACAGCTGCCAGTGATCATTCTAAAATACAACTCTAATTATGCATGTCATTCCTCATTTAAAATCATTAAAGAGGCTACCCAGTGTCTTCAGGTGATTTTTATTTTTTCTATTTAAAATTGTTTGAAAGCATAAAATTTATGCTTATTCTCAATGTTTAAAGTATGAATGTTTTACAATAAGGATACATTATTTTATCATTAGAATAAACAATAAAACTTGGCCCCATAATAGTGAATGACCACCTTTAAAACAGTTTTGGTTTCAGGAAAGGGAATTTTGACATGTTAAATGAAATAGAACACAAGGCATTTAAAACGATATATTAAAAACAACTAAATCTTCTCTACATTGAATTCACATCTTGGTACCCTCTTTGTTCTCACAAGAACCACCTTACAAATTTGCCCCTTTAGGGAGTAACATTCAACTGGCTTGCTAATGAGCCTGTTATATAGAGCTGATAAATATTCAGTTACAAAGAAAAAAGCAGCCCCGACATTCTCTTCTCTTTAAGTAAATAAAAGAACAATAAACTATAATAGTAATTTATGTCCAGGAAATCAACAAAATTATTAAGAAAAGAGATAAAGTAAATGAGTATCATAAGGTTAGTGCTCAATACACATAATTACTTATGATGGAATTTACTATTAATTTTCAAACTAGGAAGATTATTTTTCACAGTATCATATTTAAATACATGGTTTAAGTCTTTAACAGGTTAACAGATGGAGTCATGTTTTGTCTTTCCCATAACCCTTTAATTATAGTGTCTATTTTCTCTGCTGCAATACATTTCTGTTGCATCAACTCCAGAACCTCTTGAGAGCTAATGCGGTTCAGTATTACTGTACATCGTTACAAAGGAAGGTAGGAGAGGCTGTTCAAACAGCTGAAAGCCCATGATGCTAGTTAAATTTCAATCTGCCTTCCAAGCTCCCCAAATATGTCAGCACTACTGTATAAAGTAGGTTATAAGTTTTGGGTGATATGGTTACTTAAAAAACAAAGAGAGCAGAGCACAGAGTAGACTATTTATTACAGGCCACAGTAAAGTAAGTTCAAAATTGCAGCTGCAATTTATTTCTTATTATGTATATCCATTAACTACCGAAACAAGAAACAGTTAAAGTTGAACACACCAGGTGAAATACAGGCGTCTTGTACAGTCCAAAAGGGCAGTTTGAAAAAAAGAGCCATTTAATTAACACTTGAAGTACTTAGGCAAAAAGCTCTCCCAATCATTATATAATACTCTGTTTCTAAAATAGTCCATAAAGTGATGTACTACTGAGCTTAAATCCACTTATCTATTTGAAAAATGGTGCTGTGAATTTCAAACCTTTGAACTTAAGCCTCCTATGGGATGATGACCAACCATTAACTAACAAGACAATGTCCTTGATATATAAAAATCATTGCTGTTTCTTCATTGGCTAGGCATTCTATTTTTTAGTAACAAGGATGCAATTATACCAATTCATCCTTTGTCTTCCACCTAGCCCCCTAAGAGCAGCATGTCATCCACAGGGCGGCACTAAGGTGGGATGCAGACAGAGATCAATTCCAATCACATGCACCAGGATTATTTATTACATGGCAGACATTAAGAAACAAAAATTGAGTTGTAATTTCTAGTGTGATAAGATTTTACTTATTCAAGTAAACATTAAACTCTTTGCGGAAGGAAATACAACCAACGGTGACAGGCACAGAAGGGAAAGACTATCAGCAAAACATTTACTCTGTTCTTGCCAGTAAGGCTGCTGTTGGACAAAACTGCTGAATAAATAAGAGAAGACACAACATTAGTAAAGGCTGAAAGCTAGAAAGACAGAGTTGACCAAAGTCTTTCTTGGTACAATAAATGAATCTACACCCTATCCTCAGCAGCATGTATTGTTAGAGAAAGATTTTAATTAAACACCAGGGAGAAGAAATCTCCCGGTTAGAATTTTGAAAGTAGTTTGTTTTGCTAGGAAATAAATGGTTAGTAGCTGACATTGTGTTTCTGGCAAAATAAAGCTGCTCTTCCCCTTTTTAGAAATAAACATAAAACTACTCCATTATGTTTATTTAATATAGTCCCTAAATTGGCAATTAAGTTGAGAAGACTGTTATTACATATGGCAGAGTTCCCTGTACTTAAATCTCCCTACCCTCTTGATAACCATAATGTACTATATTTGTGTATTGCTATAGTACTATAGAAAGAACTTAAATATTCCTCAGATTCCTTCACTAGCTCTAGAGTCAGGGATCTACATTTTAAAACCCTGGAGAAAAAGCCTGTGGAAGCAACCAGAGGATTATGAGATTCACAAATGTATTTGGTCAGACCCAGCAGCAGACACTTCTAAACTTTTATGAACTCCAAATTTCATTGACCTGAGCATAGCTATGTCTTGTAAATCTGCAAATGTCAATAAATAGATGAAGTTTTAAAAATCATTTCACTTAGAGAATTAACAATTTTGCTACAGGTAAACAATAATAGTGATAATGATAACGTCAGAAACGGCGTTTTTTTTTTTAAAGGCAGTGTCACTGACCCCCACATGTGGGACCTGAACCGGGGCCGCTGGCTTCCCAAGCCAGCGCCCAACCACCGCGCCACTCGGCTGGCCCAGAAACGGCGTTTTTAAAAATTTTTTTAAAAACCAAATTTATTGGGTGACATTGGTTAATGAAATTATATGTTTCGAGCTGGCAAAGTGGCTCGTTGGTTAAGAGTTGGCTTGGAAGCACAAGCTCTGGGCAGCAGGGTCCCTGGTTTGGATCCCACATGGGCCAGTGAAGCAATGTCCTCCACAACTAGACTGAAGAACAAAAGGACAGCAACTTGTCTGTTCCCCTCCCCCAATTCCCCAATAAAAATCTTAAAAAGAAAAAGAATGTTACTGTGAATGCTCTCAATCATATTTGTTTTATGGTGAAGAAAAAAAAAAATATATATATTGTTGTTGTTGTTGGGTATATATCTAGAACAGCTAGATTAGAGAATATCTATATGTTCACCATTAGAATATGCAGCCATACTGATTTCCAAAATGATTGTGGTGATTTGCATGCCTACCAGTAGCATATGAGTTTCATCTGTTCCACATCAACACCTGATAGTGTCAGTGTCAGTCTTTAAAAATTTTAGCCATTTCGTAAGGTACGTAGTGGTATCTCACTGCATTTATCTATTAGTAATCATTGGATGCATATTGGCCTTTGGATAGTTTCTTTTGTGCAGCACCTATGAATATAGGTGCTATGAATATAGTATATTCCCACCTTTATTTTGGTTAGTGTTTGCAAGATACATATATTCCACTTGTTTATTTCCAACTTTTCTAGGTCCTTAAAATTTATGCTGTGCCTCTCATAAGCAGTACACAGTTGGATTAAAAAAATATTGGACTGAGCTGAGCTCTGAGCAACAGCAGTTTGACGCCCAGCCCGAGCTGAGCTGCCGCTGAGCTGCCAACAGGTGGCAGGAAGAGAAGGGTCAGCTTAAAAAAAAAAAAGATTAAAAAATCAATGACGGGTCAGAAGAGTGGCGCAGTGGTTAAGCGCTGGCTTGTGAAGCCAGTGGCTCCAGTTTGGATCCCACATATGAGGACCAGTGACACTGCCCTCAAAAATAAACAAATACATAAAAAATAAAAATCAATGACAATTACTGTCTTTTAATTAAATTTTTGATAAATTTATTTTGTTATTGTTTGTGTCTCACCTGTCCTTTCCTTCTTTTAGATTAATCTAGTGATTTTTCATTGTTTGTCTTCTAGTTATACATTCACTTACTGTTCAATAATTTTTTTTTTAGAGGGCAGTGTCACTGGTCCTCATATGTGGGATCCAAACCAGGGCTGCTGGCGTCCCAAGCCAGCTCTTAACCACCGTGCCACTTGGCCAGCCTTGTTCTTTTAATAGTTATATAAGAGATCATCACATGCATCACTGACTTATTTTAGTCTAACAAAACAGTAGTATTTCTACTACTTCCTAGATAATGTTATGACCCTTAGTATACTTTATCTGACCCCACTTACACTGACCCCACCTTTTGTATTATTAGTTATCATACATTTTATTTAAATCTACATGTATTAAAAACTTCAAAAGACATTACTGTTGTTTTGTACAGTCAACATTAATTTAGCTATATCCACATATTTATCCTTTCTGTTGCTCTTCAATTCTTTCTTGAACTTTCAGATTTCTATCTAGGATCATTTTTCTTCTGCTTGACAATTTTAGAGAGGGTCTACATGCAATGAATTATGTTAATATTTCTGGAAATCCCTTTATGTCTCATGTACTTTATTTCTCATGAACAGTATTTATGTCTCATGAACCATATTCTTGTTGGAGACAGAATTCTAGATTGGCAGTTATTATCTTTTATACCTTTAAAGACTGCACTCCATTGTTTTCTGGCCCCCATTATTTCTGTTGAGAAGTCAGATGTCAGTCTTATCATTGTTCCCTTGAATATGTCTTTTTTCCTCTGGCTATTTTCAGAAGTTTTACTGTGAAGTACCTACATTTGGTACTCCCTGCATTTATTATGCTTGGGGCTTATTTCAGTTTTCAAACCCGTGGCTTGATGTCTTTCATGTTTTGGAAACTCCTGTCATTAGCTAAGCTACTCCATAGTATCAGTGCCTTGGCATCCATTTTGTTTGGTCAAATAGCCTGTGGGGGCCTTAAATTGCCATTAGCCCCTTATGCAAAGCACATGCCCTAGATAACAGCCTGCAGAATCACAAGTAAATGTAACTGCCTAATATGATTCACTAAGGTCTCTTGTGATAAACAGTCTCCCCCACCTCCCTGGGCCTTTCCGGTTGTGCACCCCTTAGATAAAATCCCTTTGGAGCTTAACAAAACCCTGTTCTTTTTAGTTTCAATTGACTAGTCCAGGCTTAGCCTAGGGACTTCAAAGTATTTCACCCATGGATCCTAATAGAGGCACGTGCCCCAGGTCCTACAGCTCTTTCTGTCTGTACTCTGCTTTGACTTCCCTAAGTGGCTCCTTGAGGCATGCCATATACTTCCTCCAGGACCTGTGAGAAATAAACTCTATTTTTGTCCCCTTATGGTTTTTTTTACTGAACTACATCTCACCATCTTATACCCCACGGTTCTACTTAACAAAGGTTAATTTAACTAAGTCACAACACATTATCTCTTCAAATAGTGCTTCTCCTAATTTTCTCTCCTTTTCTGGGATTCCAATTACATGTATACTAAACTTTTTCATCACTTCCCCTATATTTCTGTAATATTTTTATATTGCTGCTATAATAGATTGCCGCAAAACTATTGGCTTAAAGTAATACAAATCTATTTTCTTACAGTATAGGTATTATAAGTCTAAAATGGTTGCACAGGGCTGAATTCCTTCTGGAGGCCCTAAGAGAGAATCCATTTCCTTGACTTTTCCAGCTCCTTGGGACTGCCAATTTTACCTGGCTTATGGTGCCTTCCTCCATCTTCAAAGTCAAGTACGTAGCATTTTTTCTCTTTGAACTCTGCTTCTGTCCTTAATGTCTTCTATCTATATCTTTGATCTTTTTGCCTCCCAATCAAGACCCTTGTTATTACACAGGATAATCCCAGATAATCTTATCTCAGTATTCCTAATTTAGTCACATCCGCAAACTCCTTTTTGCTATGTAGGTAACATATGCACAGGTATTGGGGATAAGGACATGGACATCTTCCAGGGACAATTATTCAGCCTTCTGTATAATCTATTATGTTCTTTATTTTCATTTTTTTCTCTCTATGCTTCAATCTGGATATTTTCTAAGGCTCTATGTTTCATTTCACTAATCATGTCTTGTGCTGTGTTAAATCCTCTGTAAAGTTTCTTAATTTCAAGCATTGTATTTTTTAGTTTCTAGAACTTCAAAATTATTTTAAAAGTAGATTCTAGTTCTCCAGTGAAAATTTGCATCTTGGCACCCATTTGCTTTTTCTTTTTGTATTATTAGTTTTCAAGTGTACAAAACAACATAATGATTAGACAACTACATGCCCCACGAAGTGATAACCTCAACAAGTCTAAGAATCATCCTACACTGTAGATAGCTCTTATGATACCATTAATTATATTCCCTATGCTGTAATTCACATCTTGTGAGTGAGTGTGTGTGTGTGTGTCTAGCTAAATAGATGTATACAGACTTTAAGAAAGGAAAAAACTACTAAAATAGCAATAATATATACTGATGACAAAAGATAAATACAAGTCATGTTTGACTTCTGCAATTACAAGAGGTGCTCAAAGTGGTTACCATCAGCATCCAGACACTTCTGATTATGGTGAAGTACTGCTTGAGCAACAATGACCAGTGTCCACTGTATACATTTTTTTGGCTCCCCCGGTATAGGTGTGTGTGTGTGTTTGTGTGTATATATATATGTGTGTGTGTATATATATTATATATACATACATATGTATATATATTATATATATATATACACACACACACATATATACACACACACACGTATTATAGTTGACATTTGATACTATATTAGCTTCAGGTGTGCAGCACAGTGGCAGGCACTGGCTACTCATGAAGTGATCCCCCATCAAGTTTAGCACCCATCTGATACCAAACACAGTTTTACAAAATTATTGACCATATTCCCCATACTACAGTTCACATTCCCATGACTTTGTAATTACCAATTCGTGTTTCCTAATCCCTTCACCTTTCTGAACCATCTACCCAACCCCCTCCCATCTGGCAACCATCAGTTTGTCCTCTGTGTCTATGAGTCTATTTCTGACTTATTTGTTTATTCTGTTCCTTAGATTCCATATATAAGTGAGATCATATGGTATTTGTCTTCCTTAGTCTTATTTCACTTAGTTTAATATACTCTAGGTCAATCCATGTAGTTGCAAATGGTAAGATTTCATTCTTTTTTATGGCAGAGTAACTCCATTGTACTAATGTACCAAATTTCTTTATCCAATCGTCTACTGAAAGGTATTTCGGTTGTTTCCATATCTTGACTATTGTGGATAGTGCTACAGTAAACATAGACGTACATATATATTTTTGAATGAGTGTTTTGAATTTTTTTTTTTTTGAGGGCAGTGTGGGACCCGAACCGGGGTCGATGTCCTTCCAAGCCAGCGCCCAACCACCACGCCACTCGGCCGGCCCAGGATTTCTTTAAATAAATAACCAAGAGTGGAATTACTGGGTCATAAGATAGTTCTATTTTTAATTTTTTGAGGAACTGCCATACTGTTTCTCATAGTGGCTGCACCAATCTGCAATCCCACCAGCAGTGCACAAGGGTTCCCTTTCCTCCACATTCTCACAAACATTTGTCTGCTCGTTTATTAATGATAGCCATTCTGACAGATGTGACCTGGTTCTCACTGTGGTTTTTATTTGCATTTCTCTGATGATTGGCCTGTATGTCCTCTTTGGAGACATGACTACTCAGTTCCTCTGCCCATTTTTAAATTGGATTGTTTTTTTGGTGTTCTATTGTATGAGTTTTTAAAAAATAAATTTTGAATATTAACCCCTTATCAGATGTATTATTGTCAAATATCTTCTCCCATTCAATAGGATGTCATTTCATTTTGTTGGTAATTTCCTTTGTTGTGAAAAAAAACTTTTTAATTTGATGTGGTCCCATTTGTTGTTTTTTTTCTGTTTTTCTCTTGCCTGAGGAGATATGCCAGTAAAAATATTACTAAGGGTAATGTCTAAGTATTTATAGGCATGGATTTATTTCTGGGTTCTCTATTCTGTCCCATTGATCTGTGTGTTTGTTTTTATGCCAATATCCTGCTGTTTTAATTACTATTGCCTGTAGTATAATTTCATGTCAGGTAGAGTGATACCTCCAGGTTTTCTTTCTTTCTCAGGATTCCCATGGCTATTCGGGGTCTTCTATGGTTCTATATAAACTTTAGGATTGTTTTAGTTCTGTGAAAAATGCCATTGGTATTTTGATAGGGATTGCACTGAATCTATAGATTGCTCTAGATAGTACGGATATTTTAATGATGTTACTTCTTCCTATTCAAGAGCACGGTGTATGTTTCCATTTATTTATATATTTTTAAAATTTCTCTGTTCACTGTCTTAGAACTTTCTGGGTACAGGTCTTTTATTTCCTTGGTTAAATTTATTCCTAAGTATTTTGTTTTATGCAGTTGTGAGATTATTTTCTTAATTTCTCTTTCTGAGTTATTGGTATTGGTTAAATTTATTCCTAAGTATTTTGTTTTATGCAGTTGTGAGATTATTTACTTAATTTCTCTTTCTGAGTTATTGGTATATAAAAATGCAACCAATTTCTGAATATTAATTCTGTATCCTGCTACTTTACTAAATTCATTTATCAGTTCTAATAGTTTTTATGGTGGAATCTTTGGGGTTCTCTCTATATAATATCATGTCATTGGCAAATAATGACAATTTTACTTCTTCCTTTCCCAGTGCTTTTTATTTCTTTTTCTTGTCTGATTGCTGTGGCTAGAACTTCCAGAACTATGTTGAATAAAAGTGGTGAAAGTGGGCATGCTTGTCTTGTTCCTGATCTTAAGGAGAATACTATTAGCTTTTTCCTACTGAGTATGATATTAGTGGTGTGTTTATCATATGTGACTTTTATATGTTGAGATATACTTCCTCTATTCCCACACTGCTGAGAGTTTTTATCATAAATAAATGCTGGATTTTGTCAAATGCTCTTTCTGCATCTATTTACATGTCCATGTGATTTTTAGTTTTCATTTTGTGTATGTTGTGTATCATGTTAATTGATTTGCAAATATTAAACCTTGCATACCAGGAATGAATCCCCCTTGATAGTAGTGTATGATCTTTCTAATGCATTTCTGAATTTTGTTTGCTAATATTTTGTTAGGGATTTTTGCATGTATGTTCATTAGAAATATTGGCCTATAGTTTCCTTTGTTTTGTAGTGTCTTTGTCTGGTTTTGGGATCAGGGTAATGGTGGCCTCATAAAATGAGCTTGGGAACATTCCTTACTCTTGGATTTTTTGAAACAGTTTGTGGAGAATATGTATTAATTCTTTTTTGAAAGTTTGGTAGAATTCACCTATGAAGTCATCTGGTCCAGAACTTTATTTTTCTGGGAGCTTGTTGTTTACTGATTTGATTTCGCTGGTGATAATTGGTCTGCTCAGATTTTCTGTTTTTTTCTTGATTCAGCTTTGGAGGATTGTATGCTTCTAGGAATTTATCAATTTCTTCTAGATGATCTAATTTTTTGGCATATAGTTGTTCATAGTATTTTCTTAAATTTTTTTGTATTTCTGTGGTGTCTGTTGTCACTTCTCTTTCATTCCTGATTTTATTTGGGTCCTCTGTTTCTTGATGAGTCTGATTAAAGGTTTGTCAATTTTATCTATCTTTTCAAAAAAAACCAGCTCTTGGTTTCACTGATCTTTTGTATTGTTTTAGTCTCTATTTCATTTATTTTGGCACTGATCTTTATGATTTCCTTCTGGTGCTCAGTTTGGGCTTTATTGCTGTTCTTTTTCCAGTTCCATTAAGTGTGAAGTTAGACTGTTTATTTGACATTTTCTTGTTTGTTTAGGTAGGCCTGCATTGCTATGAATTTCCCTCTTAGGACTCCTTTTGCTGTGTCTCATGGATTTTGGCTCGCTGTGTTTTCATTTTCATTTGTCTCAAGGTATCTTTTGATTTCTTTCTTGATCTCATTGTTGACCTGTTTGTTATTTAGTAGCATGCTAGTCAGCCTCCATGTGCTTGTTTTTCAGGTTTTTTTTCTTGTAATTGACTTCTAGTTTTATACCATTGTTGTCAGAGAAGATACTTGATATGATTTCAATCTTCTTAAATTTACTGAGGCTTGTTTTGTGGCCTAACATGTGGTCTATAGACCATGAGCACTTAAAAAGAACGTATATTCAGCTGCTTTTGGGAGAAATGCTCTGAAAATATCAATTATATCCATCTGGTCTAGTGTGTCATTTAAGGCTGCTCTGTGTTGATTTTCTGTCTGGAAGATTTGTCTATAGGTGTCAGTGGGGGTGTTTAAGTCCCCTAGTATGATTGTGTTATTGCTGATCTCTGACTTTATGTCAGTCAATATTTGTTTTATATATTTAGGAGCTCCTATGTTAGGTGCCTAAATGTTTACTAGGATGATGTCCTCTTGTGGGATTCATCCCTTTATTATTTTGTAATGACCTCCTTTGTCTGTTTTAACGTCCATTTTGTCCAAGTATTTCTATACCAGCTTTTTCCTCATGTCCATTTGCATGAAATATCTTTTTCTAATTCCTTTACTTTCAGTTTGCATGTGTCTTTTGGTCTGAGGTGAGTCTCTTGTATACAGCATAGGCATGGGTCTTGTTTTCTTATCTATTCAGTTACCCTATGTCTTTTCATTGAAGCATTTAATCCATCTACATTTAATGTGATTCTTGATAGTTACACAATTATTGGCATTTTATCATTCATATATATATATATTTAAAGATTTTATTGGGGAATTGGGGAGGGGAACAGTGTTGGGGAACCGGGGAAGGGGAACAAACAAGTTGCTGTCTTTTTGTTCTTCAGTCTAGTTGTGGAGGATATTGCTTCACTGGCCCATGTTGGTATCATCGTTGTGCTCTTCTCGGGTGAGGCAGATCGGTCACCGGCCTCTGGACGGCTGCTCACAGCGGCTCTTGGCAGCTCACACTGGCTGCTGGCCACTCACGCTGGCTGCTGCCACTCACTGTAGCCTATGGCAGCCCACTGCAGCAGGGGATGCAGCTATGCTGTCCCCGGGGACTCACAGCAGCGCAGCTCCAGGTGGAGCTGTTGTTGACCATCTTAGCTGTAGAGGGCAGTGTCACTGGCCCTCCTATGTGGGATCTGAACTGGGGCTGCTGGCGTCCCAAGCCAGCTCTTAACCAATGCACTACTCGGCCGGCCCTTATTATTCATATTTTTGATCTTTGTTTTCTCCTTTTTTCTATTTTTTTTTTCTCTCTCTCTTTTTATAATGTTTCTTGTATTACTGGCTTGGTGGTAATGAATTCCTTTAGCTTTTTCTTGTCTGGAAATTTTTAACCTGTCCTTCAATTTTAAATGATAGCTTTTCTGTATAATCTTGGTTGTAGGCACTTGTTTGTTATTACTTTAAATATTTCCTGCCAATCCCTTCCGGCCTGCAAATTTTCTGGTGAGAAATCTGCTAGTAACCTTATGAGAGTTCCCTTGTAAACAACTATTTATCTTTCTCTTGCTGTGTTTAGAATTGTCTTTAACCATTGCCATTTTAATTATGATGTGTCTTGGTGTTGGCCTGTTTGGGTTCATCTTGTTTGGGACCATGCACTTCCTGGGATTGTATGTCTAGTTCCTTCACCAGCTTTCGGATGTTTTCAGTCATTATTTCTTCAAATAGGTTCTCAATCCCTTGCTCCTTCTCTTCTCCTTCTGGTATTCCTATAATGCAAATGTTGTTATGCTTGCTGTTGTCCCAAAGTTCCCTTTAACTACCATTTTAAAAAAGAATTCTTTTTTACTTTTGTGTTCTGATTTGGTGTTTTCTGCTATGTTGTCTTCCTACTCGCTGATTCAATCCTTTCCTTAATCTAATCTGCTGTTGATGCCTTCTAGTGTGTTCTTCATTTCAATTACTATATTCTTTATTTCTGACTGCTTCTGTTTTTATGCTTTCTATGTCTTTCTTTATGCTTGCTATCTCTGTTGAAATTCTAAGTTACGTAAGCATTTTTATAATCAGTGTTTTAAAGTTGTCTCTGGTAGGCTGGTTGCCTCTATTTCATTTAGTTTTATTCCTGGAGGTTTCTTGGGTTCTTTAATTTGGGACTTTGTTTCCTCATCATGGCTGCCTCTCTTTCTGTTTGCTTCTATGTATTAGGTAGATCTCCTGTCTCAGTCTTTGCTGGGTAGCCTTATGTATAGTATTTGTCCTGTAGTCTGATGGCACAGTCTCCCAGATATCCTGTGTGTGTGTTCCAGGAGTGTCCTTTGCGTAATGTTCTGTTACAGTTGATCCTTGATTGCTTTTGGCATGTCAATGGGCTGGCTGAATGAATGTGAGAACTGGCTGCACCCACAGTATATGAGCTGCTGCGTGGGAGCTGAACCCTTTGAGAAGGATTCACCCCCACATGATCTTGTGCCTGTTGAGATCACCCTTTGGATGTGCCTTGTGGGGCTAACCAGGTAGTGCTCTGATGTGGTCTGAAGCTGGCCTCTAGGTGTGTTGTTTCTGGTGTCTCTTAGGAGGGTCTCCTGTGCAGGCCAATTTCAGTGACTTATCTGTGACTGACCCGTGGCTACATGGTAAGAGCCATAAAGCTATATGTGATTGGCTGCAGCCCATGCTGGACCTGGAGGCGTGTGTTTGGCCTCGCTGTGAACTGAGGCTGGCTGCCCCCAGTATTGGACCTGGGGAGGTTCAGCATAAGGCCCAGGGTCCCATTGGTCCATTGCCACCTGCCTGCTACCCATAAGCTCAGCCGTTAAAAGAGCATCCTTAGGTGATGGCTGGGCTTGTTGACCTGGAGTTGAGAGTGCCCTGGATGATGCAGCTCTAGTTGGGCAGGGTGGGATCCCAGGAAGTCACGAGGTATGGCTGGTGGTTTTTACAAAATAAATGCAGATTCAAGTCTTGTGCCAATTCTCAGCCGGTGACTACTTTGCAAAGTGCCCTGAGAACAGCACAGCCAGCCACCGTTCACCCTAGCCTCCAGGTCCCCGAGAAGCTGCAGCTCAGGGTATGGGTCACTGCCCACCACCAACAGTTCCTGGTCCACTGTGGGCTGTCCACTGCTGTACAAGGCCTCCTCAGCTTGTGGGGGCTGGGACCTAAGTGTCACCAATGTGGTGTGCATTCATGGATTTCACCAGACCAAGGTGGTCTGACATTTGGCTCTTTGGAGGAGGGTGCAACATAGAAAGGATGGCACCTTCCTGTAGGCTGCACATGAGTTCAGCTCCAAAAAGGGAAAATGACTCCTATCCCTCCAGCCCTCGTCCTGCCACACAATGCAGTGTTTCCCTGTATGTCTCTAGTGCTCCTCGAGCTGCTCCACCAGAGACCAGGTGAGTGTTTGCAAGTGAATGTGTCTGTGTGAGGGCTTTTTATGATGCCGTCTGGATTTCCAGCCACTTTCTGTCTCACCAGGATGGACAGATACTTCACTGAGTTTTATTGTCAGATGTTTTGGGAACTTCTCTTCCTGGCACAGGACCCCTGGGCTGGGGAGCCCCGTCAATGGCTGGGACGCCTCCCTCTTCAGGGGAGACCTTCAACACTGAGATGTTCACCATTCTTTTCTTTTTTAAAAATCTGCCTCTTCATATTCTCAGCAAAAGCATTACCCTGGGGCAACCCAGTTCCTCAGAGCAAGGAGTAGAAGTCATAGCTCAGGTTATGAATCAAAACTCTACTGCTTATTAGCTGTCTTCAGCCACTATCTGTGGGTTTCATGTCTCCGCCCCTTCTACCAGTCTTGATGTGCCCTCTTCTTTATATCCTTAGTTATAGGGGATTTGTTCAGCTAGTCCTCAAATGTTTCTTGGGGTTGACTGTTGTATAATTTATTTGTAAGTCTGGTGTGATGCTGGGAGGCAGAGGCATAGTGTTTATCTAATTCACCATCTTGGACCTTTTGGCACCTGTTCTCTTAAACACAGTAGTCACAATTATAACTCCAGCATCATTTCTTTATCTGTTTCTTCTATTGTCTATATTTTTCTTGATTTTATTATTTTCATATGCCTGATAATTTTTGCTACCATGATAGAACTTGTAGAAGTTTTGGATGATATTACTTCCTCTAGAGAGAAATAACTCTACCCTTTGGAATGTAGCAGCAGGACAGATCATCTTATTTCAATCAAAAACAAGAGATTTGAGTCTAGGTGGTAATTTTTATTAGGCCCTCTCTTTACCTCTTATTTGCCCCCCACTTAAGGGAGTAATTTTCTACTGAACCCAATTTGAGAGTCTGAGATGTTTATAGATCCTCTCTTCCTTGGAGGGACATGTATTTTAATTTTTGCTTCTCAATATTGTGAGATGGATAAAAAAATTCATTCTGCTTTTCAGGGATTTTCTACTTAGCTTCTTAGCCTCTGAGTCTGTATAGCAAACATCTTGGTGGCACAATAAGTTTAAAAAATTCATTTTTTAGTGCCTCCCTTCTCTTTCAGAATATTGGCCCCTCAGTCTTGGCCATTTGGAAATCCTTCAACTCCAATTTTTTTGTGTACCCTGCCCCATGAGACTACTGTTTTCTCTGTTTCTAGCAGAAATTCTCTAAGTTTCATCATTTTTTGTCCTGCAATATGAATTAAGCAAATTCCTGGAGAAAAGAGAAGCATAGAACATTACTAGCTCACTTTTTTGAAGTTCTTTTGGCTTCATGATTTTGGTTTCTGAAAAGGTCCTGGCTGTCCCAGCAGCTCTCTGAAACTTTCACTATTCTTTTCTTTGTTAAAAACCTGCCTCTTCATGTTGTTCTCAACAAAAGCATTACACTGGAGCAAGCTAGTTGGTCTTCAAAGCCAGGAGCAGAAGTCATAGCTGGGGTTGTCCATCAAAACTCTATTGCTTATTAGTTGTCTAACTTTGGCAAGTTATGAAACCTAGGTAGTTAAACACTCTGAGTTTCAATTTTCTTTTAAGTGAAATGAAAATAACACTATATCATAAAGCGGTCACAAAAACACTTAATGAGAGCTTATACATGATTGGCACTTGATATGGATTTAATAATTTAATGATAAAAATAGTTATCTTCCATTTCCTTTTTTCAAGATCACATACCAATAAACAATGGAGCTAGGATTTTACTCTAGCACTTCTCTTACTAACTACTCAATATTATTTCTATAATATAGCTTTAGTATTGAGCCTGACACCAGTAAAGTGCTCAATAAATGTCAGCTATTATTATACAAAAAAACAAATGCTTCAGAAATACACACTAATCACATAACTTTTTCCATTTTGTTTTCTTCTGATTTTTCTCAATTTTTAAAAAATCATTCTTACAATGTGTTTCAATTTATTTAAAAAAAAACTATTGTGAAAAATGAATATCTGGGGCCGGCTGAGTGGTGTGGTGTTTAAGAGCTGGCTTGGGGCGCCAGCGGCCCTGGTTCGAATCCCACATATGAGCATATGGGGGCCAGTGACACTGCCCTTTAAAAAAAAAGAAAAAAAAAAAGAATATCTGATAGCCTACTGAATGGATAGATAATTTGCTTAACTATTATTCTGCTGTTGGATATGTATAAGGCTTTCTTTCTTTCTTTCTTTCTTTCTTTCTTTCTTTCTTTCTTTCTTTTACAGTATAGATATCAGTGCTGTTAACGTTTTGTTTCTTTAACTATTTTCCTTATTTGAAGTATCTTCTCAGAATAAAATCCTAGGAGTAGAATCACTGGTTCAAGGCCATGAACATTTTATTATTGCTGATAACAACAGCTATATTGTTTCCCCAAAGAACTGTAGTAATTGTGATATAACCAACAACAACAATGAAAGATTTGTGTCAAGAGAATAGAAAATTAAAGCTATGGAGTATAGGAATAAAGGAAGTGTGGATATGGGACAGAGAGATATAAATGTTGAAGCTAAGTAAGAAAATAGTGGAGTACATGGGTCCTATTTTTTTGTGAAGTAGGTTTATGAGTTTCACTTAAAGGAGTCGGGATGCAAGAGGAAGACTGGGCTTTGTTGAAAATTCAAATGCTTAAATATAAATACACATACATACACATCATAATCTTTCAAGAATACTGTTTCTATATAGCTTTCAAAAGATCTGTGCCTCCCATTCCCATCAACACAGACTTGGATACAAATAAATATTATTTAGGTATAATTTACAAATAGACTATCAGATACATTAGGGTTCTGATACAGTAGGGGTCTTCAGTATCACTTTTTATTCTACCCAATCACCAAACATTGAGCAATTTAGTGTGTAGGTCTTCATTATTGTTTTAAGATACAAGAGAAGTGATCTCCTTTAAGAAAACCATATTAAATTACTAAAAAATTGCACATAGAAATTACTGAACAACCATATAGAATGTTGTTTTCACTTAGTTCATTCAATTCAGTACTGGGAAGCAGGAAGCCTATGTTCTAATGCCCATTGTTTCACTTATTTGGTGTGTAATTTTGGGCCTTAACTGCTTTATCTATATATTGGGGTTATAATTTATTTGACTAAAAGCCAGCATTAGAACATAGCTTCTCCTGTTTTACATTCCTGATCTTAAGCTTGTTTAGTGAATATACTAAAATAAAAATGCAAGAATCTCTCCTTTTGCTAATGCCTAGTATGCTCTGAATATCATGTTAGATTTGTTGTCATGTTGGACTTGAAGTTATTTTAGAAGTTACATTGAACCATTTGTCTGCTCCTTCTACCATCAGATGGATCTCACTGCATATACTTAAAAGCAGCTGCCTTCCTACCACAGCCTTCCGCCTCCTACTTTGCTCTTACCATAGATTCTGGGGCAGTAAGTACCTGCTCATCAGGGAAAAAAAGAGTGAGCCTTGGAAATGTGGGTTTAAAGAGATACCTTCTTCTTTGTCTATGTACTATTGCCTCCCCAATAAAAAAATTAAAAAACCTTCTGTTAACTGCTTCATTATGTACATAGGTAAGTAAGGGCCTGATTGTCCAAGTTCCATTTCAGATTTCTCTTCCAGTTTCCATTAGCCTCCAGTGAATTTTAGCAGTGATACTGATGGATCATGGATTAAGAGAATGATCACTGACCTGAGAGGTATTTAAATCCTGTCTCTATCACTTACTGATTAAGTGACTTTGGACAAGTGACCTAACCGCTCTAAACCTGTTTTCTCACATGCAAAATAAAGTTCGTTAATATCTATAACACCAAATTATTAGAATTAGTCAAGTAGGAACTGCAATTATGGCTAAATGTGGTATGAATATATCATTTAGAAAATAAGGAGAGCACCACTGAATACATAGTGTTTGAGCTGATTCAAATATAGAGGCTGGTTTGATTTCTAGGGTCCTTAAAAATCCACATACTTCCAGAGAGGGGAGCAAATATAAAGGCTTTGAATTCCTTCATGCTCCAACAGATGCCAGTACTATGGTATAGAAACACATCGCATTAAAAACAATAACCAAAGTAAAAAAATGATTTTATGCTTATTCAACTAGTGGGAAAATTTGCTATTGGAAGTGTGGTGGAGACAACAACACACTGATACAATTAGTATAACCTAGTATAACCTCAAAAATTAGTACAACCCATACAGGGAAAAATGTAGCTATTGTATAGAGAACTGTAAAATGCCCATACTCTTTGAACCAACATCCCACTCACAAGACCTTATCCTAAGAAATAATTCAAATAAGGAAAATAGCTATACTTTTATTTACTAGTGCCTGTAGTTACTCAGTATTTCTTCAAATTAATGCCTTTATTTGTACTGACTTCTCCAAATCACTACCCTTGGTTCCTTTCCATTATGATTTATCTATTTACATCATCTGGGGATAGTTTTAGAATCAAGCTAAAATCAAACGTTGTCTAGTCTCAGTTCTCCCATCTTCTTCGGCAATTTCATTGTTGATTGCCATCAGACACCCTTACCTTGTGATACTTTCCCCTCGGAACTCAGTTGTCCGTCACAGAAACCACGTTGATCACATGATATATTCTTGATGTAATTTTAAAAAAAGCTTCCTTCAAGATCCTAAGATGCCTTTCTCCTTTGTCAACACCTTTCTAGTCTGAACATTCACCTCACTGCTTGCTTCATTAAGACAAGCTAGACAGGAACCTTCACATCCATCTTCACCTGATCCTCAACATACCTCTAGCCTTATACCTAACCACATATACTTCCCTCTAGGATCTGAGGAAGAATTACCATCTTCTTGCTTTCATATATCTTGCTTCCTTCTTCTAACCGCATCCAATATTTTCCATTCTTCAAGTTTAAATATCTCCCTTTCTCTTTTTTTTGAGATGTAATTCACATACCATAAAATTCACCTATTTAGTGTATAATTCAGCAGTTTTTAGTATATTGTTATGCAAGGTATTTTAGTATCAAGGTTGTACAACCATCACCACTACTGAGTGCCAGAACATTTTCTTTCTTTTTTTCTTTTTTTTTTTTGAGGGCAGTGTCACGCCCTCATATGTGGGACCTGAACCAGGGCTTCCCAAACCAGCGCTTAACCACCGTGCCACTTGGCTGGCCCCAGAACATTTTCATCACTCCAAAAGAAACCCCATACCCATTAGCAGTCATTCCCCACCCCTAACCTCTGGCAACCACTAATATACTTTCTGTATCTATTGATTTGCCTATTCTAGACATCTCATATAAATGGAATCATGCAGTATGTGGACTTTTATGTCTGGCTTCTTTCACGCTGGTTCCAAGGTTCATCCATGGTATAGCATATATCAACACTTCATTCCTTTTTATTGCTAAATAATATTATAGAGGTCTGACAATTGAACTTTGTTGCAACAGTGTTGCTAACCTTTTTTGATATCAGAAGGATTATTCATTACTAATTTGAACCAACTGGAAAACTGTTAACAAAGTTTACTATTTGGAAGTGTTGAAAAGGCTGCATAAAAATGTTAGATGACCTGAACTTTTCTCCAACAATTCATGGCTCCTGCATCACAACAATGCACCAGCTCACATGGCACTGTCTGTGAGAGAATTTTGAGTCAGTAAACAAAGAATTGTATTGGAACACCCTCCCTACTCACTCACCTGATCTGGCCCCCAATGACTTATTTCTTTACCCAAAGATAAACGAAATATTGAAAGGAAAACATTTTGATGACATTTAGGACATCGAGAGTAATATGACGACAGCTCTAAGGGTCATTTCAGAAAAAAAAAAGTTCCAGCTGGCCGAGTGGCGTGGTGGTTAAGCTCTGGCTTGGGAAGCCAGCGGCCCTGGTTCGGGTCCCACATATGAGGGCATGACACTGCCCTCAAAAAACGAAAAAAAAAAAAAAAAAAAAAAAAGTTCCAAAATTGCTTTGAAGGATGGACTAGGCACTGGCGTCACTGCATAGCTTCCCAAGGGGTGTACCTTGAAGGTGACTTCAGTGATATTCAGCAATGAGGTATGTAGCACTTTTTCTAGGATGAGTCCGCGAACTTGATTGTCAGACCTTATATGGCTATAGCACAGTTTGTTTACTCATTCATAAATTGATAAATATTTGGGTTTGTTTCTATTTTTTGGCTCTTATGAATAATCTTGCTATAAACATTCATGTAAAAGTATTTGTGTGAACACATTTTCAATTCTCCTGGGTATATACACCTAGGAGTGAAATTGCAAATTAAGTATCTTTTGATATCCATATCCTTTCTGTGTTCAGATAGCCTGGGATATTTCCCACAATGCAAAGAGCTCTATACTGACCTCACCACCCCACCTTCACTCAAACATTTGCGGTCTTCAAAGTCTACACATATTAATTACAATTTCTTTCAATTAAATTGAGGGCAGGGATCAGATCTCACAGTTCAGCTCATATAGGTGTTTAATATATACATATCGACATACAGATACCGCAAGATGCCACAAATGAAAACATGATGACTTATTCACTCTTTCATTTGACAGGTATTTGAATATCTACTGTGTGCTGTTCACTGTGCTTAATGTTGGGAATAAATAGTAGATGAAATTACTAATTAGCTTCATCTTACCCCAATTGCCAATCTAGTTAGGAATGTACAGTAGAAAGCTGATGAGAGATATGGTCATAGTGTGAAAGATGTTGAATGTTAGGCTTAGCATTTAAATAGGTTTAGAAGAATGGTTCTAAAGTCTTCCAATAAAAATTCAAATTACTTTAGTGATTCCTTAACCTTTTCTTGAAACTTTTCTATTATGTATGTTTTCTAAAGTGACCACGGAAATTACTGATATCTCCTTCCCACAATAAACAAAAAATAAAATTTTGACAGTTAAGTGAGCATGCTACTAGGGAAAGTCAGAATTTCAATAATCCTCGTACTGTATTCTATACTTTTGGGAACATGTAAGGCTTAAAACAGACATGCAGGTAAATCCCAATAGCTAGAAGAGCAGAAGAAGCAAGAACTGAGGGAAAAATAATAGCATTCATTAAGCTCATAATAACAGCCATTATGCCTGGTCATTTACATATAATATCGTTGATCCACCAAACAACCCCATGTAGATTCATCGCAACTGAGGTTCAGAGAGGTCAAGTAAATTGCTCAACGCTGCCAAGCTAATAAGCTCAGCTAGAAAGATGTCCACACCAGTTTTGAACCCAGGGCTGTCTGTTATCATATTTCACCCATTGTTCATTTTGATTTGTTTTTACCATACAAAGGAATCTAGGTTGGTAGGATCATAAGGCATGTGTCAATGAATGAGGCTGATTATTTAACACATAGGCTTGTATGGTCTGGAGGAAAAAACAGGTTGAAACATTCAAAACTGGGTTTACAATGGCTTAGAGAGCAACACCAAGAGAGATCAAGTTTAGGGTTACTTCTTGATCCAATTTGAACAACGATCACACTATAGATCTTATTTAGGAATACAAAGGGAGAAAAATTCCAGTTTTAATTTGGAAACTAAAGAGTAAACTCCAAGAGAATATGGATATTTGTCTGTATTCACTGATGTATTCCAAGTCCCTAAAACAGTGATTAGCACACCATAGGCATGCATTAAGCTTTTGCTGAAATAATGAAAAGTCATGTAAGGGGTATTCTCATTTGAATACTCTCAAAAGCCCTGAAATAGAGGTAAAGTTAACCGACTAGTAAGTTTAAAAAACATTCAAGATTATTAGGTTACTCTCTTTAACACTCAACCTCATGGCAAAACCTACTAAAACAACAGACAAGAAAGCAATAGTTGCTTTCTAAAATACTAAAAACCTTAGTATGATTTCACAAAGAAAAGTACAATGAAAGGACACTTTTGCATTATATATGATATCTAGTGTTTTGCAGTTCATCAAATGTCACTGAGATGAAATCCAGAATTTTGACCACTGTTTTAATATTTCAAACTGCTGTGAACAAACCTCTGTGTATCCAAATGACTGGTTTTGAAAAAAAAAAAGTTATCTAATCTAAATGCTCTAAAAATGGGCAAGTTCTTTATTATACATGGCAAGCAATAGAATGAAAATGTCGAATTCATAACTCAAAGATATAACAAGAGCTCACTCACAAAAGCATTTTTCTAACTTTGATAGTATGTTTCTATTAGAACATGCAAAGAAAACTACAACAAAGAGCATTCAGGAAAAGAAAAAAAGCCTTTGGGAGATAGCAAGCCTCTTTACAGAAACACTTGAAAAGAGAAGTAAAAGCAGGTTCGCAGCTTCCATGACTTTCCCTTTATTTTTCACAAGCTTTTCTAATATTTCTTTTTGGATGGAACCAATGAATAACTACCACTTATCACAAAACATCTTCTCTCAGATATGTGCTTTATATCTTTCTTCTGAACAGTTTTTCAAGCTGCTCAAATCTTTCAACCCCAGCAATTTTTCTTACTTCTAGTACACTGCTCATCTTCCATGAAATTACATAGATACCAATTTAATAAACTCCTTTGCTTTCTTTTAATAAAACTCCTTTGCTTTCCAAAGACAATTTCCAAAAGGCAATACTATTATATCTCAATCAATATTTTAACTATGTTTTCTCTTTTTCATTTAGTTCCAATCTTGACTTACTTCAATAATTCCTAATACTATAGTTTAATAGTTTAACTTGTCAAAATGGTATCAGAGTTTCTTCTATATTACACTACTGTGGAAGACAGTGAACATCTTCTCTCTAAGCAATTAATATTTGCTTGAGGCAGTCTACATGTCTCTAACCTTATAATGACAACAGACATTTTTGTTTTGCCTTTTCAACTACTGCAGAAATTTTGTAGTCTTTAAAAAGATAACTCATTGATTTTAGGGTCTTAGACCTTTTATGTCTACAGTAGGTTAAAATATATTTTTTTCTTTTATTGTAACATTTAGTTTAAAACATATTTTCTAATAAATGATATACAAAGTAACTTTTTAAAAGAACTACAATGAAAATAATTGCAAATTCTGGGGACAGATTAGGTAACAGTCCCCGAAGAAAAAAATACACTGGCTTCATTCTTTTAAAAACCCTTGAAATACATTACAGTTCACTGGATATTCTAATATTACTAAAGTTGTTGAGATTTCATAAGTTCAAAGTAGACCGATTCTTTCCCACCCAAGCATTGTGGTACTTTAAACAGAAGCCAAGGAATAAAAATTGTTGGGTGTTTATTACCACGTTACATATAGTTACTTATAAAACATTGAGAATATAGAATAGAAATTCTTTCTTAATCATCTTTTGTCCTTTGTGAGCCAATTGCAACCCCCCCCCCCCCGCCAACACACACACACACACACACACTTAAAATCTGAGCTGAATCTCTTGATTTTTGCACCATGCTTTAAAAACACAAAGAAGAGATAAGGCTTTTGAATTGATCGGAATTTACTTAATTCACAAAGGGGGAAAATGTGCTAAAGTTTAACTTTCACAAATGCTACACGTTACATATAACTTTTAAGGCTGAGGAAGTTGTTTTCAGGCACAGGGCAGATCCTGTAGTCTAAAACCAACGGGTCTAGGAAATTTAAGATACCTATCATATCATTTAAGGCAACACCAAGTATTTGAAATATTTGAGTACTTCAGTATAATACTTTCACTCTGGTAAGGTGAACATGCCTCATAATTTATGTAGACTGTCGCATTCTATAATAAACAACCTCCTTAAAACAGTCGTTAGAGTTCCTGTAGCAGGTCAAGGCAGGGAACACTAAACCTCACTCGGTAAAGGTTAGACTTGAGTAGGGTCAGTTATGAGTTACACAGGAAAAGTATGTCCTTTCGCAAAGATGAGCAGAGAATTTTAACAAATGGTTTCTATTCTTTGAAGAACACTTTAAGAAAATTTTGTACGGGAGGAAAATTTCCATTCTACACGTTGAAACAAAACTCAAATTCTTACTGAAGGCTGGAGATGAGCACAAATTGGTGGATTAATCTAATTTTTCACATAAAACACAATCCCAACCCTTTAAAATACGTGCTGTATAAGAGGCACCAAGCATCAGCTTTTCAAGACCTCGCCCGCACAGGAAGTGGGTTGGACGCCCCCAAACCATCACCCTACCCCCACAGGAAGTGAGTTATGTTCCCCCTCCCCCAGGACGGCCTTCCTCCCCTCCCCCGGCCGGAAGTGAGGCGCCCCCATTCAGTCGGCCTCAAACCGAGACAAACCAATTAACAACAGCAAAAGAGGGATGGTCTTCAAGGGGTGAAGGGCACCTCCACTGTGGCCACCCCCAAGCACGCCTTGCTTACTGACCTGCTGACGATAGGGGCAGGCAGGGGTCTGGGGCTAAAGAAAGTCCCTGCACAGAGGACAATTCTCTGAACCCCTCTCAATCGCATTCACTCTTCTCACTGCGTCGTCTCACAGCTTGACAAAAATTCCTCCGCAGTACTTTATTATGATAGCCTTCCTTTCCCTTTACCTAATTGCTTCACTATCTTCCCATAGGCAACTTCTCTTATCGCAGTAACATTTAAAATTGTTTCGGTAGGGAGAAAAAAGAAATATTATTTCCAATACCTTCAGAAAAATGAAGGGATTATTTTGTTCAATAGTGACGAAGGACTACGCGACTACGCAAAGCGAGACTCATTTTTGCGAAGGTTTCTGGGAAATGTAGTTTTTTTAATTGCTGAGGCCCGCAGTATCGTGACTTAAATTGGCAATTACTGTAGAATGGAGTCCTTGAAAACAAATTTTGTGTTTGACGCAGGCTGACCTAGGAGGCCCCGGCACCAAATGGGCCAGTACTTTGTTCCCCTTTTCCTCTGGAACCTACTTGGACCGAAATTTCCCTTCACGCCGGCCCAAGGTTCTGGTCTTCCCGCCCTCTTCCTTTGACACTCCCCTTAGCCAATCAGGAGCCCTCTAGGTCTCATTCTATTGGAGTAGGAACCCGAGAAGGAGGGGACTCATGGTGATTCCTCCTGAGGGACTGACGCGCGACAGGGCAGCGGGTCGAGGGCTTGTGCGTGCGCGCGGGCTCGCTCTTTCCGGAGCACGACGGCGAGCGCGCGCGCGGAGGGCGGTGCGCGGGGTTGGGAGGAGGCGGGCTGGCTGGTGGGCTGGGCGGGTGGCCGGGAGCGCGCGGTGGACTCCGCGGCGGCGAGTAGTTAGTTGTTAGTCAGTGTCAGTTGCTCTGCGGCGGTGGCCGCGGTGACCAGAGAGGGTACCGGCCGGCTGGCGATGGTGGTCACCGCGGTGGCGTGTGCGCCTCTCAGGTAACGGGGGCAGGGCTGTCGGCGTCCCCCCGTCCCCTTCTTTCGCGCCGGCTTGTGAAACCAGGGTCGCCGCGGGGTGAGGGCGCTAACTGGGGGAAATCCGGGCGGGGCAGCGCGGGGTCCGATAGCGCTGCCGCGGGGGCTCTCGCGGCGGCCCCGGCCACCCCTGCGCCCCTCCACCTCCAGGGCCGCCGGCACCGCGCGCCCCCTCGCGCCCCTTCCTGCGGCGGCGGCGGCGGCCCGGGTAGCCCGGCGCCCCCCAGAGGAGGGAAAGTTGGGACCTGGCGGCGAGGGACGTTTCCGAGCGCGGCTGGAAGGCTGGTGGGGAAAGTGAAGGCTGGATGGAGCTGGCCGCGGGGAGCTTGGGACAGGAAGGGCTCCTGTCGCTCCTGCTAGGTCTGCATGGACATCTCGCTCCAATCCCCGGAGCGCCCTGCGCAGCCTGCCGGCAGCGCCTGGACGAAACCCGGTGGCTGCGGCTTGGGAGCCCCCTAACGTGCGGGTTTGCTTGGTTGGTCCGGTTTCTTTCTCCTATGCCCTTTAACTCATCCCGTTCCTGCAACTTTTCTTACCTCCCGCGTTGAGGACTTGCGGTCTGAACACCCTTCCCCACCCCCTCCCCGTCGCCAGCACCACCCGTCTGCGAGTTGGATTTTGTTTTTCGTCCTTTGACGACGTTAAAGACTGCCGAGAGCAACACGAAAGAGGAGCCCTCCCACCTTTAAATGTTACTTTCTTGCAATCCGTTATTATTTTTAAGACCCAAGTTTAGGAATTTGAGAGCTGTGGAATGGAGTTATTGGAAGGTTGACGTTAGTGACGAGTTAAAGGAAAACTAGGTTTCATCTTTATTGGCCTTGTTATAGAAAATCCAATACATTTTTCTTCAACCTCTCTTAAATGTGGTAAGAGTATACGTTGAATTACATATTTGGAGACCCACATACAAGGCTTTTTTTTTAGGTCTTAGATGATGTATATCAACAGCTTCTCACCTGAAATGGGATTGCCTTGGGGATTCTGTTTTGGGGCCTACCTACTGATTTTTGTCTAGCAACATAAATGAAATGATGTAGTAATGTGTGTATTTGGAAAACCCATATTGCTCTCTGCGGTGTGGAAGTGTAAAACGTGAGTTATCCACAGGGGTAATACTTTCCGTGAGCAATCTTGGATACCTGCTTCTTGATGGCTTCTGTAATCTCATAGCATTTCTAGATAGCGCACTTCACTGACTACCTTAATTATTTTCTGAAGTGCTTGGCACTTCTCTTTGGTGACTCGTTTAGTAAACTATAATGGCAAGTACGGTACATTTTCATGGCTTCAAATATGAGGGAGTTACAGCCTCAGCCCAGAGATTAACAGTTAACAATGGAAGCAGAATTCATAGCATTGCTAGTGAGTTTTGGCTATGACCAACTCACAAACTATGTGAAAAACAAACATCTTTCATAGCTAGCTGTTGGAGGGGAAGAGGAGGGAATATTTTATCATGTCTTTATTTTGGAGACTCTAACATGGCTGTATTATGTTGGAAAAAATGTCAGATTATTTTCTTTAAGGATTTTTGATGTGTGGTCCTCCTTTCCACCCCTCTATGCTCCACTGAGGGACTGACATTTATGCTTGGCTGGATTCCAGGAAGCCAAGAAAAGTGTTTTGTTGAAAGGGAAAGATAAGATTGCTTTGAACTATTATGTTACTATGACTATTCATTTTACCCAGTACAGAGAAACTTCCTTGATAATTTTTGTACCCCATTAACTTTCTGTCAGAATTCATTTTAAAACATACTGTGAGGCCCATAAGGAAATAATGCCACTTCATAACTGTTCCTGACAGTCACATTAAAAAATTGTTCCTGGAATGTGTTGTGTGTGTATTCATAAACATTTATCTTTGTGCATTTATGGTAATGTAAATATTTAAGTCTGAGAGCTTAAAAACTTTTATTTGCTTATTTGCATACATGTTTTTCAACATCTAGCAGTACCAACCATGTTTGCCAAATAAGCATCAGCCATAAATTCATGCTCTGGCACATTTCATATAGTAACTCTTCTAAATTGCTCCATGGTGAAGCATCATGAGATTAACATTTCTTCATGAGAGAGATTTGTTGTTGTTGTTAACTGTAATGATGTGCTGTTTAAGTGGAACAGGTGCTGGGCTCTAGCTGTTTGTGTTGAAACCTGCCAGATCATACTCTTTTGTTGGATGGGTTATTCAAGTAATTTAGAAACCAAACGGTGGCTCTTGGCATGCCAAATGTGAGTTCATGGCTCCATATCACTGCTGCAAATACCTATTTTCACTGCAAGAGGCAAGTGTATGCGATGAGCTTTATTTTCTCATTGCTATTCTTTTTAGTGTAATTCCTACTCCCCACCACCACCTCAGTCCTTCCATTACTAGAGAGCTCCTGGGAAAGTCTAGGCTCCTTCATTGCTGGTTTGTTTTCCTTGGAGAAATTCTAGTAACTTTCAGGCCAGGAATTGATAGTTCACATTTTTTGGACAAATATTTTGAGTGCCTTGTAAGTGTTAGGCATAGTGGTAGGCCCTGAGTCTATGTAGAATGGTACCCTTTTTGCAGGGAGCATACAGTTTAAGAGAAAATAACTGATAACCAATAATTACATTGTGGTGTGTTACAGGGCTGATATCTGCAGATACTTATGGATGGAAGCATAGAGGAGGAGGGGTAGTTGACTAAGACTTGGAGCCTTGGGGGCACGAGAGTGGCCTGGAATACATCTTAATGGGTTACCTGAGCTGGTCTTCAAAAATAGGAGTTACCTAGGTTAGAAAAGAGGGAAAGGACAATTTAGAACACCACTGTCCTGTAAAAATATAATACAAGCCAGAAACATAGCTTCCATAATGTATTTAAAAATGTTCTAACATTAAAAAAGGAAAAAGTGGGGCCGGCCGAGTGGCTCAGTTGGTTAAGAGCTTGCTCGACTACAAGCTCTGAGCAACAGAGTTGCCGGTTTGATTCTCACCCGGGCCCGAACTGAGCTGTTGCTGAGCTGCCAACAGGTGGCAGGGTGGCTCAGCTAAAAAAAAGGAAAAAGTGAAATAACATTTATTTTACCTGATATATCCAAAATATTACCATTTCAACATATAATCAATATAAGAAAATATTTTTGAGATATTTGATATTCACTTTATTTTTCATTTACAGTTGACATTCAATATTACTTCATATTAGTTTCAGGTGTACAGCACAGTGGTTAGACAAATATAATATATAATTTACAAAGTGATCCCCCCATTTAGTACCCATCTGGCACTATACTTAGTTATTAGAATATTATTGACTGTATTCCCTAAACTGTACTTTACATCCCCATGACTACTTTGTAACTACCAATTTGTACTTCTTAATTCCTTCCCGTTTTTGAACCGTGCTCCTCCAACCTCCCATCTGGTAACCATCAGTTTGTTCTTTGTGAATCTTTTTCTGTTTTGTTTATTTTGTTCTTTAGATTCCACATATAGGTGAGCTCATGGTATTTGCCTTTATCTGTCCGACTTACTTCACTTAGCATAATATCCTCTGGGTCCATCCATGTTGTTGCCAATGGTAATATTTCATTCTTTTTTATGGTTGAGTAATACTCTACTGTATAAACGTAGTACATTTTCTTTATCCAGTCATCTGTCAATGGGCACTTAGGTTGATTCCATATCTTGTCTACTGTAAATAATGCACAGTACAAAGGAGTGCATGTATCTTTTCAGATTAGTGTTTTAGATTTCTTGGGATAAATACCCAGAAGTGGAATCGCTAGGTCACAAGGTAGTTCTAGCTTTAATTTTTTGAGGAATCTCTCTACTGTTTTCCATAGTGGCAGCACCAAGTTGCAATCCCACCAACACTGCACAAGGGTTCCCTTTTCTCCACATCCTGGCCAGCACTTCCTGTTTGTTGATTTTTTTTTTATATAGCGCTTATTTTATTTTATTTTTTTTGAGGGCAGTGTCACTGGCCCTCATATGTGGGATCCAAACGAGGGCCGCTGGCATCCCAAGCCAGCTCTTAACCACCGTGCCACTCGGCCAGCCCTGTTTGTTGATTTTTTTGATGATAGTCATTCTGACAGGTGTGAGGTGATCACATTGTGGTTTTAATTTGCATTTCTGATGATTAGTGACGTTAGTGACATTGAGCATCTTTGCATATATCTATCTATGGGCCATTGTATGTTCTTTTCAGAAAAATGTCTATTCAGGTCCTCTGCCCGTTTTTAAATCAGATTGTTAATTATGTTGGTATTAAGTTGTGTGAGTTCTTTATACATTTTGGATATTAACCCCTTATCTGATGTATCATGGGTGAATATCTTCTCCCATTCAATAGGTTGTCTTTTTGTGTTGTTAATGGTTTCCTTTGCTATGCAAAAACTTTTTAGTTTGATGTAGTCTCATTTGTTTATTTTTTTTCTATTATTCCCCTTGCCTGGGGAGGTATATCCAAAAAAGTATTGCTGAGAGCAATGTCAGAGAGTTTACTGCCTATATTTTCTTCTAGCCATTTTTCTTTTAAAGATTTTATTGGGGAATTGGGGGAGGGGAACAGCATTGGGGAATCAGGGAAGGGGAACAGACAAGTTGCTGTCCTTTTGTTCTTCAGTCTAGTTGTGGAGGACATTGCTTCACTGACCCATGTTGGTATCATCATTGCGCTCTTCCCGGATGAGGCAGATCGGTCGCCAGCCTCTGGACGGCTGCTCACAGTGGCTCTTGACAGTTCACTCTAGCTGCTGGCTGCTCATGCTGGCTGCCGGTTACTCACTGTAACCTATGGCAGCCCACTGAAGCAGGAGATGCCGTCCCTGGAACTCACAGCAGCCCAGCTCCAGGTGGAGCTGTTGTTGACCATCTTAGCTGTAGAGGGCAGTGTCACTGGCCCTCATGTGTGGGATCCGAACTGGGGCCACTGGCGTCCCAAGCCAGCTCTTAACCAACGCGGTACTTGGCCCGCCCTCCTCTAGGAATTTTCTGAAATAGTTTGAGAAGGATAGATATAATTCTAATTTGAATTTTTGGTAAAATTCACCTGTAAAGCCAGCCATTCCAGGAAATTTGTTTGTTGGGGCTTTTTGATTATTGACTCAATTTAATTAGTAGTTATTAGTTGGTTCAGATTTTGTGTGTCTTTTTGATTCAGTCTTTGACCATTGTACGTTTCTGGGAATTTATCTTGTTTCTTCCAGATTTTCCAATTTGTTGGCATATAATTTTTCATAGTAGTTTTTTTTTTTTTTTTTTACAATTCTTTGTGTTTCTGTGGTATCAGTTGTCATGTCTCCTCTTTCATTTATGATTTTATTTATGTGGGCCCTCTTTTTCTTTTTAAGATTTTATTGGGGAATTGGGGGAGGGGAACAGTGTTGGGGAAATGGGGGAGGGGAACCAGCCAAGTTGTTGTTCTTCAGTCTTCATTGTGGAGGACGCCAGTCACCATCTGGCTTCCTATCAACAGCTCATGGCCGCCCATGCGGGAATCAAACCATCAGCCTTGTTGTTAAGCTCATGCTGTATCCTCTGAGCCATCCGGGCGGCAGCTCAGGTCAAGGTGCTGAGTTCAATCTTTTAGTTGTGGGTGAGTTTAGCCCACCATCAAACAGGCAATCTTGTTGTTACACCAGCTGAGCCATCCTGCCACCCGGTGGCAGCTCAGCGACAGCTCGGCTGGGGTGCAGTGTTCACTGGCCCATGTGGGAATCGAACTGGCGGCCTTGTTGCTCAGAGCACGTGCTCTAAGCCAACTCTTAACCAACTGAGCCACTTGGCTGGCCCCCGGTCCTCTTATTTTCTTGATGAGTCTGGTTAAAGGTTTATCAATTTTGTGTATCTTTTCAAAGAAGCAGTTCTTGGTTTCAGTGATCTTTTGTGCTGATGTTTATTTAGATTCTGTTTCATTCATCTGTACTCTGATCTTTACTATTTCCTTTGGTCTTTGTTGTTCTTTTTCTATTTTAATTGTAGGATAGATTGAGATTTTTCTTGTTTTATTAGGTAGGTCTGTATTGCTATGAATTTCCCTCTTAAAACTGCCTTCACTGTGTTCCATAGATTTTGTGTCATGTTGTCATTTGTCTCAAGGTATCTTTTGATTTCTTCCTTGATCTCATTGTTAACCCTTTCATTGTTTGGTAGCATGTTATTTACTACCATGTATTTGTGGGGTTTTACATTTTCTTCTTATGATTTCTGGTTTCATACCATTGTATATGAAGAATATGCTTGATATGATTTCAGTTTTCTTAAATTTATTGTGACTTGTTTTGTGGCCTTACATATGGTCTATTCTGGAAAATGTTTCATGTGCACTTGAAAAGAATGTATATTCTGGTACTTTGGAGTTTAATACTCTAAAAATATCAGTTAAACCCATACGTACTAATGAGTCATTTAAGGCAGTATTTTCTTTATTGATTTCCTGTCTGGATGATCTGTCTATTGATGTAAATGGAGTGTTAATATCCTCTAATATGACTGTATTACTGTAGGCCTCTCCCTTTACGTCCATCAGTACTTATATTTAAGTGTTCCTGTGTTGGGTGCATAAATATTTACAAGGGTTATATCCTCTTGTTGAATTGATTCCTTTATCATTATATATTAAACTTTGTCTCTTGCTACAACCTTTGTTTTATCTGATAGAAATATTGCTACTCCAGTTTTCTGTTGTTTTCATTTGTGTGAAATATCTTTTTCTATCCCTTTACTTTCAGTCAGTGTGTGTCTTTCATCTGAAGTGGGTATCTTGTAGATCGCATATATATGGGTCTTGATTTTTTTTTTTTTTAATATTTTATTAGGGAATTGGGGGAGGGGAACAGTGTTGGGGAATTGGGGAAAGGGACCAGGCAGCTCGTGGCCCCTAAGCTCAAGGTGCTGTGTTCAATCTTAGTTGCGGGTGGGCATAGCCACTATCCCATGTGGGAGTCGAACCTGGCAGCCTTGTTGTTAAGAGCACACGCTCTATCCACTGAGCCATCCAGGCGGCAGCTCAGCTCAAGGTGCCGAGTTCAGTCTTAGTGGCGGGTAGGCAGAGCCCACCATCAAACAGGCAATCTTGTTGTTATAACAGGAGCCATCCTGTCACCTGTTGGCAGCTCAGCAGCAGCTCAGCTTGGGCACAGCATTCACTGGCCATGTGGGAATCGCACCAGTGGCCCTGTTGTTAAGAGCTCGCGCTCCAATACTACTCTTAACCAACTGAGCTACTCGGTCCGCCCTGGGTCTTAGTTTTTAATCCATTCAGCCACCCTATGTCTTTTGATTGGAGCATTTAATCAACATTTAACGTGATTAATGATCTGTACATAGTTATTGCCATTTTATTATTCATATTTATGTGTTTTTTTTTCCTCCCAGTTTTTCTTAAAGAATTCCCTTTGCCTGCTGCCCGCTGCCCGCTGCGGGAAGAGCCTCAGGGAGTATGTGAGTTGGGTGGAGTGGGGTTCCAGGGAGTCACGTTCACCAGGCCAGTGGGATTCAGATTTGCTGTGTGGGGGACACAGATCAGCACAGGGACAATAGGGGTTGTCCCTCCAGCTCTGGCCTTGAAGCCACACAACTCAGTCTCTCCTTGTATGTCTCTGGTGCCTCTGAGTCGCTCTTCCTCTGCCAGAGCGCAGGGTGAGTTCCTGGGAGCGAAAGAATCTGTGCGGACCCTTTAAGAGGACATCTGGGCTTCTAGCAACCTGCCATGCTATCTGGATGGACGGAATCCCTGCCAGATGTTGTGGATGCTTCTCTTTTCAGCACTGGTGAAGTGGTAAGCAACCAATTCACTGATGCCTTACGAACCAAGCTAAGGAGCTTGAACTTTATCCTGAAGGCTGTGAGGATTAAGTGGGGAGGAAATTATGCAGGGATAGAATCAGATCTGTGTTTTAGACCTATCTTGTCAGTATTGAAGTGAATGCTGGATTAGAGAAGGGCAAAATTGGGAGCAAAACCATTTAAGAAGCCATTCATGGTGAGAAATGATAAGGGATGTAGAAGAGGAGGTGGGTGTATGAGAAATTTAGGAAGTATTATCAACAGGATGGGGCAAATAATGAGATTATGAAGGTGAGCAAGATTGAAAATTTAGGGTGATTTCCACATCTCTGTAGTGAGCTACTGAATGGGGCAAGCAACTGAAAAGAAGCCAACCATCTGTGCCAGACAGACCAATTGTAGAAAAAGGAAACTATGAGTTTTCTCTGGAACTGAGGAGGGAGAATGTTTCAAGGACTAGGAGTGGTCAGTGTTATATCCTGCCATGAAAAGGCTAAGTAAGATAAAGACTGAATAAAGTTGCTGAGACTTCGTAATTAAGATGTCATTTGTAACTTCAGCTTGAGCTGGTGGCTACATTGTAATGCATTGAAAGGGTTGAAGTGTGAATAACAAGCTAGAAATGTAGCTAATTGAGAGGGATTCTGCTTTCATCAAAAGACTGACTGAAGAAGGAGTGTATATAGGAGGAGGGAGATTTAGAGAAGTTTACTCCCCACCCCTGTTTTTAAATTACGAGGTTTGGGGCACATTTATGTGGGATTGGAAAGAACCAATGGAAGGGAGAAATTGAAGAGGGGGGGGTGGTGGTGGTGGAAGCAGAATGGGGGAAGGGAAGAGAGTTGATAGATGGAGCCAAGAATTTGGAGGCAATAAGAGGGGATGGCATCCAATGCGTAGGTAGAAAAACTGGCCTTGAGTAGTAGTGAGCAGAAAGGAAAGAGGTAAAGTTGGAGGCAGTGTAAATAAGTTTGTAACTGACAGGGACAGGGAAGAGAATGAGTTGACAACATGTCTTCTGTGATTTTTGATTATCTGCTTAGAGTGAAGGGGAACTTGGTGGAATGGGAAGTCTTAAAAGAGCGTATGAGTTTATAACAGCCTGCAAGGGGGTGGGGGAGGTGTGGCACAGACAGACAGACAGACATGTGACTAGGAAAATGAACAAGGATTGTTAGCACTGAGGGCCCACTGGAGGTTGCAGACCTTGATTTGTAGGGATAGCACTCTGACGGGTTGATTGTCCTCAAGCAGTGATCACTCTGCGTAGCTGAGCAAGCTCACAGGAACTCATGAGGTAGCTACATACAGTAAATCCCCCGACATACGAACATTCGAGTTGCGAACTTTCACAGATACGAATGGACCTCACATTACCTCGAACATTCGTAGATGTGAACAAATCATGGAAGCAGCTCACGTGTCTGCCGGACATTGTCCCAGTTGTGCTGCTGTGTGCTTACTGTACAGTGCCTTAGTGGACAGTAGCATAGTGCTCAATCAGAGCCCAGGGTGTCCGGAAGCAAGAGGAAAAGCAGTGGTGATGTGGAGGGTGCTGCTAGGAAGAGTCAAACACTTTGTTGGACTTACGAACGAATCCGACTTATGAACGTTCTCTTGGAATGGAACTCGTTCGTAAGTTGGGGACTTACTGTACTGTTGCTGTCCTTGACTGTAAAATGGTGCTTAGGTTCCAGGGCCCTGGCCCTTACCCCCTGCTTTGCAGATGCCTGCTCGGTGGAGATTTCTGAAGAACCTTTGGCTGAGGGAATTGATGTTGAGGACACTGACTGACATGAAGGTCTGTGGCGTCCGGCCTGGATCATGAGCATGAAGCCTGAAATGGGTGATTCGGTTGGAAGAAAATGAAGGGCATGAGAAGCTAGAGGTCAGTGTGAAACTGAAGAGCTATCTGGTGAGGAGGAAGCAATAATACCAGTTTTTCTCTGTGGAGCAGTTGCTGTGTGTTGGACACTTGACTACCTATTTCTTTCTTTTTTTTTAAAGATTTTATTGGGGAATTGGCGGAGGGGAACAGCGTTGGGGAATCGGGGAAGGGGAACACACAAGTTGCTGTCTTTTTGTTCTTCAGTTTAGTTGCGGAGGATGTTGCTTCACTGTTGGTATCGTCATTGCGCTCTTCCCTGATGAGGCAGATCGGTCGCTGGCCTCTGGATGTCGCTCACCGCGGCTATTGGCAGCTCACTCTTGGCTGCCAGCCGCTCACGCTGGCTTGTGGGCCACTCACTGTAGCCTATGGCAGCCCACTGCAGCAGGGGCTGCAGCCCACACCATCACGGGGCTCGCACAGCCCAGCTCCAGGTGGAGCTGTTGTTAGCTGTAGAGGGCAGTGTCACTGGCCCTCATGTGGGATCCGAACCGGGGCCGCTGGCATCCCAAAACCAGCGCTTAACCAATGCGCCACTCGGCTGGCCCTTGACTACCTATTTCTAACTGTGACACTAATCTACAAGGTCATTAACCTTATGGTTTCCCTTTGTCATTCTTCCCTTTGTCATTCCCCTTCAGATGAAGACACTGAGGACTAGTGAGGTTAAGTGACATGTCCAGAGACACACCGTCAAGTGATGGAGCCCATTCTTTCTTCTCCAAACCTTATTTTTCTTAAGTAAGGAGACAACAGAGAAAAAGCAGTAATGATGAAAAATGGTAGGAAAACACTGGACTATTTAATTTAGAATTCCAGAGGTGTGTCATTCATTTAACAAATGTTTGCTGAGCATTAATATGTGCCCATCGTTCTATTGGGTTGTCGGAAGACTCATGACGCATAACAGAAAAAACACATCATGACTTTTCTGACAACCCAATAGATCAGGGGTCGGCAAACTTTTGAGACGGAGGAGCCACCAGGGGTCAGCAAACTGAGGCTCGTGAGCTGTGGCTCTGAAGTACAATGGAAAATGAAAATAGAACTTGCAGAGTTTCAATTATAAAATTTTTATAGGATATTGTTCACAAAATGGTGATTATGTAAAAATATATTTGTGGCTCTTGAGTAATTTTTAAGTTGTGAGAGGCAGGATTGGCTCTTCCAGAGGTCGGCAAACTTTTGAGACAGAACATACCCAAAATGCCCCGAATTTGCCGACCACTATTCTAGATGCAGATGTTACCATAATGACCCAAATACACAGAAATCCCTGCCCTCGTGGGTCTTACTCTCTAAAGAAGGTAAGACATACATTAAACAAAATAAACAAGTTATTGTTATAGTAGATTAGATAAATGCTGTAGAGGAAAAGAAAGCGGGCCAGAGGGACAGCTGTATGGACTGTTAGAGAGGGTGCCTGGGAAGGACTTGGTGAGGAGCAAGCAGAGGGACCGAGAGGAGCGTTTTTGCATTGGCCTGAAGCAAAGGTGTCTGGTGTGTTCCCAGGACTCGAGGAAGCCAGGGTGGCCAGACTGGAGTGAACAGAAGAACAAGGTAGTGACAGATACCTGGGTCCCAGTTACCAGAGCCTGTGGGCCCACTGAAAACTTGGTTGTTTACTTTCTGAGATGGGAACCATTACAGAGTTTTTAGCAAGGGGCTGATGCAATCAGGTTTATGCTTTAAATAAAACCTTCACTTTGGCTACTGTGTTGAAAGTAGTCTTAAGGAGGTAAAGAGTAAAAGCAAGCAGATGAGTTAGTTAGGAAGCTCTTTAAAATCCACTTGAGAGATAGTAGTGCCGTAGACCAGGATATTGATGGGAAATGATTGGACCTGGAAGTGTATTTTTAACTATTTTGATAAAATTTCAAAGTTACAGAGGAGTTGCAAAGGTAGAACTTAGAGTTCCCTTCTGCCAGCATTTCTCAACCTCAGCACTATTGACCTTTTGGAGTGGATGATCCTTTGTTATGGGGATTGCCCTGTGCCATAGGATGTTAGGAAGCATCCCTGGCCTCTATCCCCTGGTTGCCAGTATCATTCCCCCAGTTGTGACAATCAGAAATATCTCCAGACATTGCTAAATGTCCCTGTGGGGCACAGTTGTTCCTGTGAAGAACCACTGCCATATACTCTTCACCCTGTTTCGCCTAATGTTAACATCTAACATAATCATGGTATGTTTTATCAGGTTAAGAAATGAGCATTGAAGGAGCCGGCCGAGTGGCGCGGTGGTTAAGCGCTGGCTTGGGAAGCCAGCGGCCCCGGTTCTGGTCCCACATATGAGGGCCAGTGACACTGCCCTGAAAAAAAAAAAAATGAGCATTGGTACAACGCTTCAACCAGACTCCAGACTTGATTTGTGTCTGTTTGTTTCCCACTGATATCGTTTTTCCATTCCTTTATCCAAGCAAGGATACCCCATAGCTTTTACTTGTTAAGTCTTCTTCATCTCTTCCAGTGTTTGAGTTTATTGGTCTTTCCTTGTCTTTTAATGACCTTGATACTTTTTAAAAGATTACTGGTCTTGGGCTGGCCGAGTGGTGTGGTGGTTAAGCGCTGGTTTGGGAAGCCAGAGGCCCCAGTTCGGGTCCCATATATGAGGGCCAGTGACACTGCCCTCAAAAAAAATACAAAATAAAAGAGTACTGGTCAGGTATTTTGTAGGATGTTCCTCAGTTTGGGTTTGTCTGATGTTTTCTCATGATTAGACTGGGGTTATGGATTTTGGGAGAAGAATAACACAGAAGTGAAGTGCTCTTCTTATCACACTACATAGGAGATACGTGGTATAAATGTGACATTGCTGGTGATTGTTTCGTTAAGGTAGTCTCTGCTAGGTGTCTTCACTGGAAAGCTACTGTTTTTCCCTTTCCATACTCTTCTTGTTCATTAAAAGCAAGTCACTAAGACCAGCCCACACTCAAGGGGTGTGGGGTGTGGAATTAAACTCCACTTCCTGGAGGGAAGACTATCAAAGAATTGATGAACATATATTAAAACCACTACAGTATTTGTAAATATTTGGGGGGAGATACTTTGAGGCTTTGCCAGGATCCTGTTTCTTCTCACTGAGTCTAGCATTGATGAGTAGATCTTGCCTGCAGTAATTACTGCTATGGTATTCTAAATGTACTTTATTTCCCTCATTCTTACTCCATTTATTAATTGGAATTCTTCTGTAAGAAGCCCCCTTCCATCTATCCTTCTATTTAATCATTTATATCAGTTCCAATTCATGGATACTTATTTTAGGTTTATTTATTTATTTATTTTTGAAAGATTTTATTGGGGAATTGGAGGAGGGGAACAGCACTGAGAAATCTGGGAAGGGGAACAGACAAGTTGCTATCCTTTTGTTCTTCAGTCTAGTTGTGGTGGACATTGCTTCACTGGCCCATGTTGGTCTTATGCTCATTGCGCTCTTTCCCGGCTGAGGCAGATCTGTTGCTGGCCACTGGACGGCCGCTTACAGCGGCTCGTGGCAGCTCATGGCAGCTTTGCTGGCTGCCAGCCACTCACTGTAGCTCACGGCAGCCCACTGCAGCCCCACTGCAGCCTACGCCTTTGCCGGCCACTCATGGCAGCCCAGCTACAGGTGGAGCTGTTGTTCACCATCTTAGCTGTAGGGGGCGCAGCATCACTGGCCCTCATGTGGGAACTGAACCGGCGGCCTTGTGCCCAGTGTTCATGCTCCCAAGCCAACTCTGAACCACCTGAGCCACTCAGCCGGCCCCTGTTTTATTATTCAATGCTCTCATTATTTTGTTGCCCAATTATCCCAGCCTTGATATTTGGGACCTCTTTTAGGGTGACTTCAGTGGCTTTTCAGCATGCTCTTGTCCTTTGTGTGTGTGCACAAACACTCCTGTAGATGTTGGCACTACTGGATGCTTCGGGCTCACCTTTTATTTTTCCTGCCCCACCTCTACACTCACTGCTTCAAGAAACTCTGGTTCCTGTTATAAGAGAATGCTATTTTGAGGTCAAGATCTTGATGCTAGGTGTGCTTGTTGCTACCAGAGTGTCCCTGCTGCTAGGTGTTCTCATAGGACAGAGCTGGGGATAGATGTATGGGTACTGATTGTTTACGTACACATATCTGTATTTCTGTATATAAAAATAAGCAGGTATTCATGCTGGTATCTCTCACTCTTAACTGGGTATGTTTTGATGCAGCTAGGTTTGCCGATGGATTAGATGTGGAATGTGAAGACACAGGAGTCAAGAATGACTTCAGGGTTTTTGGCTTCTGCAGCTGGAAGGATGGAGTTGTAGTTTACAGGGACGGGAAGACTGTAGGCAGAGCGGGTTTCTGCGGAGAGTTCAGGAGTTCTGCTCCAGCCTGGCTAGGTCTGTGAGGTGTCCAGTAGACATGCTAATAGAAATGTGAAGTCAGCAATGGAGCAGAGGAATCTGGAGTTCCCAGGAGAAGGGTTCAGTTTGGATTCATTTGGAAGTTTTCCGTGTAGCTGTGATCACCGGAGGAGTGAATGCAGATCAAGAAGAGGGTCAAGGAATGACGCTGGGGGCATCCAGTCAGAGATTAGGAGGGGCAGTTCTGCAAAATCACAAGGATTGGGGTGTGGCCATAAGGTGGATTTCACATCCTTCTTTAATAAACACTTATTCGCTACCTGTTATTTGCAAGGCACCAGGTTATTTTGGGAGTTAACATCGCTCCCTTCCTCCATACACGTACAGTTTGGTATGAGACAAAGTACAGACCAAAAAAAGGGGAGTAGCAGTGGATGCCAAAAGCAGATAATGGTACAAATATAACATATAATACTAGAGAAGCTTGCTAGAGGGCATGGACGTAAGGAATTAATTTAAAATGTGCCAGTTACACATAAACACTGACGTAAGTGTGTGTCAGTCAAGAAACTTGTCAAGGTTTCATGCATAGACTAGTAATTAGCAAGAGCAGAAGCCTCTGCATGTTGACCTTTGTTTCTTAGATTGCTTGGCTCTTGGTCTCCTGACATTCCAAGGCAATTGTGTTGGCAATTGTGCCTACTGTTGGCTGTCAATGAAGCCACTCAGTGAACTGGTTAGGAGGGTTTCTGCTGCTCTTGACTTTTTAACTTCTATCTCTGCTCCCTTTCCACAATCAGCGGGATTCAACCTAAGACTGCTTACAATAAGATGTTTCCATTTAAAATCAAGCAGAAGTGGCCTGTCTTCTGTAAACGTGCTTATTTTTTAACTGCTTTCACGAATGGTCTTAGACATTCACATTTATCATTTGGTTATTAAAGTCATACCCAAAATGCAATTGTAGAACTTTAAAAGTAATTTGAACATGTAACCTAGTAAACCGGGATTTTAGTAAAAAATTTTCATTTTAACTCCTTTGCATTAAAAATGAGTAAGCTTTCATTGCTACCTGATTTAGTGGTGTAGCATGAGACAGGCAACTAGTACCTATTGAGTAGTTACTTGTCAATCATTCCTTAGGAACTGTGAGAAAAATAAGGGATTTTCTACTTTATAGGATAGGCCAGAGAATCTCAGGATTCCATTCTTAGTTCTACTACTGAATGGTTGGCAAAGCTGTCTATCCGTTTGTATGCTCTGCTGTGTTGTATTTGTTGTGAGAAACTTGAGTATAAATATACTGGGTGAAAAGAGACCGCCTTGAGTGCAAACACTCTGTTGTTGTAACACAGTCCCTAGCAGGTAACAAAAGGTTGTTGAATGAAGGAATTACATAGGATATGTGACCCTTATAAAGTAAAACATGAAGAGTTACCTAGTTTGTTCAAGAAAACTTAAGATACAAAAACTTTAGTTTTTGTCAGAGTTAGGGCAAAATAAAATAAAACTGTATGGTAACATGCTCAGTTTAAGCTAAGCCAAACATTATGCCCCTCCCTCCCTCCCTCCCTTCCTTCCTTCCTTCCTTCCTTCCTTCCTTCCTTCCTTCCTTCCTTCCTTCCTTCCTTCCTTCCTTTTTAAGACAAGGGAAGGCCAGGGATGACCAGGGAAGGCAAGAAGCAACATGATCACTTTCAAGGAACCCATAGTCCTATTCTCTAGTAGTCAGGAATTCTAGTAGATTCAGTTACTTTTGTTATTATAAGGGAAGACGCCATGGCTCACCTCTTAAATATTTTGGAATAATGAGTTGAAGATTTCAAATGCTGAGAAACTACCTTCTTTCCAGGTGTGCAACAGTTTTTATAGATTTTTATTTGGGTATGAAGTAGGAGTAATTGTGGGAGTTTGTGTAAAGGAAAATTTCCTTGGAGAAGCAATAAAAACTATTTTCCTAATTCCAGCTTTCTCCTTAACTTGAAAAATTGTTTTTGCATCAACACCCCTAGTCTGTTTTTTTTTTTTTTAAGATTTTATTGGGGAATTGAGAGAGGGGAGCAGGTGTTGGGGAATTGGGGGAGGGGACCAACCAAGTTGTTCTTCAGTCTTCATTGTGGAGTGTGCCATTCGCCATCTGGCTTCCTTTCGGCAGCTTGTGGCCTCTAAGCTCAAGGTGCTGTGTTCAGTCTTAGTTACAGGTGGGCATAGTCACCATCCCATGCGGGAGTCGAACCTGGCAGTCTTGTTAAGAGCGCACGCCCTATCCATTGAGCCATCCGGGCGGCAGCTCAGCTCAAGGTGCCGAGTTCAATCTTTAGTTGCAGGCGGGCATAGCCCACCATTGAACAGGCAATCTTGTTACACCAGTGAGCCATCCTTTGTTGGCAGCTCAGTGACAGCTCAGCTCGGGCACAGTGTTCACTGGCCCATGTGGGAATTGAACTGGCAGCCCCGTTGCTCAGAGCACACGCTCTAAGCTAACTCTTAACCAATTGAGCCACTTGGCTGGCCCCCTAGTCTTTTTTTGAGCATTTGCCTTTTGGGGACTGGCTGCATTCACAGAGTTAAAACTCACAACTAAACATCTCAAGTAGATGTCAGATCTTCATTCAACTATTGATCCTATTGACTTTGTTGGTTTCCAGATTCAGTGAGGAAGTTAGTATAATGTAAGAGTGAGGAGACTGAGAGAAGAGAAATCTGTAGTTTGGTAGCTTGTTTTTCTGTGTAGCATAAGAGCAAGTTTACATTGTTTCTTCTAGTATACTCCTATCTACACAAATGCAACTTGTGGAATGATAGCATTAGCGAATATATAAATTGCAACATCAGCAGCATGGAAATAATTTATAAATATAGAAGTTCCTAATTTAGGGAGTCGAACTTTAATTCTTGACTTAGATTTTTTTATATGTGTTTTTTAATTAACATATTCAAATAAAATTTGAATCCTATTGTAAATGCAATTTATAGTTCTTTTGTCAGGATTTATTTATTTATTTTTAAAGATTTTATTGGGGAGTTGGGGAAGGGGAACAGCCAACTTGTTGTCCATCAATCTTAGTTGTGGAGCACGCAGCTAGCTCAGCTCCCAAGTCCAGCTGCCATTTGGCCGCCCATCGGCAAACTGTGGCCACTCAGCTCAAGGTGCCGTGTTCAATCTTGGTTGCGGGTGGGCGTAGCCCACCATCCCCTGCGGGAATCGAACTGGAAACCTTGTTGTCAGGAGCACGTATTCTTAGCAGCTGAGCCATCCTGCCACTTGTTGGCAGCTCAGCAGCAGCTCACCTGGGGCACAGCTCACTGGCCCATGTGGGAATTGAACCGGTGACCTTGCTCAGAGCTCGCGCTCTTAACCAACTGAACTACTGGGCTGGCCCTCTCTTGTCAGTTTTGCGTTCTTTGTAGCTGCATGAATGCTGACGCTTCTCTCCTCTGAGTCTGTTGTTTGGGTTTTCGTGGACTAGTTGTCTGAGTAGGAAAATGAGTCCTGCTGTACAGATTGACTTCCCTCTGATTCTCTCTGTCCTTTTTGGCTGCAAATCTGAAGTGAAGTTTGATATTGCCTATTATATACCACACATCTTTAAAAAATTAATAGCTTTTATGATAGGAAAAAGTTAATTTTTATTGTAGAAAACAATTGGAAAAAATATAAGTATAAAGGAGAAAATCTGTTATTCTACCATCCAGAGATAACCAGTACTAATAATTTGGTGGCCCTGCCCCCATTTTTGTGTGTTTATATATTTCAGAATACCTAGCTGACATCACACTATATATAGTAGATATATGGTTACAGCCAGTGCAATAAGCCAGTTATACTGGCAGAGCCATGCAAGAGCTGAGGCTGGCTGAGGAGGCAGTAGATTCATGCTCACTTTTCTTTTTTTTTTTTTTTTTTTTTAAAGATTTTATTGGGGAATTAGTGGAGGGGAACAGCGTTGGGGAATCAGGGAAGGGGAACAGACAAGTTGCCGTCTTCTTGTTCTTCAGTTTAGTTGCGGAGGATGTTGCTTCACTGTTGGTATCGTCATTGCGCTCTTCCCGGATGAGGCAGATCGGTCGCTGGCCTCTGGATGTCGCTCATCGCGGCTATTGGCAGCTCACGCTTGGCTGCCAGCCACTCACGCTGGCTGCGGGCCACTCACTGTAGCCTATGGCAGCCCACTGCAGCAGGGGCTGCAGCCCACACCATCACCGGGGCTCGCACAGCCCAGCTCCAGGTGGAGCTGTTGTTAGCTGTAGAGGGCGGTGTCACTGGCCCTCATGTGGGATCCGAACCGGGGCCGCTGGCATCCCAAAACCAGCGCTTAACCAATGCGCCACTCGGCCGGCCCCATGCTCACTTTTCATTTAGAGGAATCAGTATTCTCTTTTTCATTTTTCAACTAAATTTGAATTACTTATGTGCATGTTTCAGGTAGCTCCGTTTTTTAATAATCTCATATCCTGAATTTTTTCCTAATAATATATCATGGATGTTTAAATTCGACCTTTTACTCAGCCCATGTTCAATTTCTGATTGAAAACTGGCAATAACATAGGATGAATTAGTTAATAGGCCCTTAGTAGTCTCAAAAAATATGTCTCAGATACAGCATATCTTAGAGCAGTGCTGTCTAATAGAAATCATGCCACATATGTAATTTCAAATATTCTGGTAGCCACATTTTTTAAAGTACAGAGAGACAGGTGAAATTAATTTTAGTGATGCATTTATTTAATCCACTGTAACTAAAATTTTATCAGTAAAACAATACTCAATGTAAAAAATTGAGATATTTTGCAATCTTTTTTTTCCTTACTAGTCTTCAAAATCTGATGTATATTTCCCACTTAACAGCAGCATATCTCAATTCAGAGTAGCCACATTTCAAGTGCTGAGCAGCTACATGTGGCTAGTGTTAGCACCATCCTCGGTGTATGATTTCCCCCAGGAGACCCAGTGAGACAGCACTTTGCAGGTATTCGGGAGGGAGGCTGTAATGGGAAGGAAGCAGCAAGGCCAAGTCACACCATGGGTGCTGAACATTCATTTTGGTGTCTCATGAAGTTTTAAACCTTTACCTCAGTAAAATGACATATTCCTTTATTTATAGACCTTCCTGTCATATGATGATGTTAAATTTATAGGTGTGTAAGAGTCTACTGGGTATACCACTTGTAGCAATTCTCAGAATAGTATGACTAATTCCATATTCTAAGGATTTTGTATAACTAAGGGATCGCAAGTATATCTTGTCATTTAAGACCTGAGAACAAATAAATGTTAGCCTTCCTTGTAGAGACTACTTAATGAAATAATAAACACATATACACATATGTATTACATATGCACATATAAGTTATATATATCTATAACACACATTTATCATAATCCTATCATTACTCTTAAGAAACAGTAACAATTTAAATCATTCTCTTCTTGAAATGAATTTGTGGCTTGATAAGAAAGATGTGGCATGGTCAGGAAGATCCCTAAGGTTAGCAATCTGAACTGAATGTGTACTATTTAATAGAATTGAACAGGCTTTGCTTTTAATTTAGTTTGTGATCATGTGAAAAAATTCCTTAACATCTCTAGGCTTCGTTTGATCTATGAGATGGAGGTAATCCTGCTGTTTTGATCATCAGATGGGATGAATGGAGACTAAAGGGACATATATATTCATCTTTATGGCCCCAGGACTTAGTATAGGGTCTGACAAACTAATACCCAGTAAATATTGAATTTACAGGCCAAATATATCTGAAAGAACTTTCTAAACTGAGAGTGCTACAAGTGGAAGCCATTGTATTTACTGTACCTGGTTTGTATTATTCTTATTTAAGTTCTTTACTGGACTATGAGAATTGTAATAATATTTGCCCATACAATTAAGAAATAGGATTGCCTGTTGTGTTTGTATTTTTATTTACTGTTAATATTTTAATTATCAGATCTTGTCTGGAAATAAGTATACCTTTAAAATATGTTCATAATCTTGTTTTATTTATTTATTTTTTTTAAGATTTTTATTGGGGAATTGGGGGAGGGGAACAGACAAGTTGCTGTCCTTTTGTTCTTCAGTCTAGTTGTGGAGGACGTTGCTTCACTGGCCCATGTTGGTATCGTCATTGTGCTCTTCCCGGTGAGGCAGATCGGTTGCCGGCCTCTGGATGGCCGCTCACAGCGGCTATTGGCAGCTCACTCCGACTGCCGGCTGCTCACGCAGGCTGCCGGTCACTCACTGTAGCCTATGGCAGTCCACTGCAGCAGGGGCTGCAGCTTACACCGTCCCCGGGGCTTGCACAGCCCAGTTCCAGGTGGAGCTGTTGTTCACCATCTTAGCTGTAGAGGGCAGTGTCACTGGCCCTCATATGTGGGATCCAAACCGGGGCTGCTGGCATCCCACGCCAGCTCTTACCCAAGGCGCCACTCGGTTGGCCCTGTCATAGTCTTGTTTTAAAAGATGTCTAGCACTTAAAACAAATATCTTCTGTTTAAACAGTTAAATTTTTTTTTAATCAGGTGATAGACTTGACTGTTATCACCGTACCCGATCTTTATCAGCTTAACAATCACCCTATTTGAGACAAAAATCAAACTCATCAGATGCCAAAACGGTGGAAGCAAAGTAACTGATTCCTGGAATGTTGTCTAGCAACCAGAAAATGCCCCAGTAAGAATGGCTTTCATACTTCTAGAGTACTGTGAGAAACTGTCTTCTCCCACCAGGGTTGCAGCACTTCATAAACGCTTAGTGTGGAAGTAAAGACCATAATGCATGAGCAAATACTGGCCCTTGGAGCATCATTTTTTTCTAGCATCACCCATGAGATTCTGTAATTGCCTACTCACTGAGTCATCTGTAGCAATTGAAAATATGGATATTTCCCATCTTTTAGGGTGTATTTGCTCAAGTGGCTTCCTTTTACCTGTCATGAATGAAGTCACCATGCTTCATGTACACAGCATATACAGTGTGACGGCATGCCTATTGCTTCCTGGGAGGAAGTGAGAAACCTCAAGAAGCGTTTGCATGCTGTCAGTTAGTGTGCTGGGACTCCGTTAGCTAAGTGGTGCACTCCGGGAGCAGCTGGCACAATAGTCTGTTTTCATATGTCCCCCTACTTCTTTTTTTTTTTTTTTTTTTCAACGATTTTATTGGGGAATTGGGGTAGGGAACAGCGTTGGGAATTTGGGGAAGGGGAACAGACGAGTTGCTGTCCTTTTGGTTTTCAGTCTAGTTGTGGAGGACGTTGCTTCACTGGCCCATGTTGGTACCTTGATCATTGCGCTCTTCCTGACTAAGGCAGATTGGTTGCCAGCCATTGGATGGCCGCTCACTCCAGCTGCTGGCCACTCACGTTAGCCTACAGCAGCCCACTGCAGTCCCACTGCAGCCTATGCCATCGCCGGTGACTCACTGCAGTCCAGCTCCAAGTTAAACTGTTCTTCACCATCTTAGCTGTAGAGGGCATAGCGTCACTGGTCCATGTGGGATCTGAACCGGCGGCCCTGCTGCTCAGAGCTCGGGCTCCCAAGCCAACTCTTAACTAGTGAGCCACTTGGCTGGCCAGGTCCCCCTACTTCTAACTCCAACGAAAACCTGTCAGTGTGTGTGGATATTTGGCAACAGATAAATCAAACTTGACGTTTTTCTTTTTCTCCATGTGATGCTAAATATTAAAATGACCTGTATGAAGAAATATAGTACATGTTATTAAAAAAGGTATATGCAGTGACAATGGAGCCCACTTGGCCAGATGAAAAAAAGAGTGATCTATTGATTGAATGGAATGATTGGCCTCAGTTGAATGCACAGAAGAGGCAACTTGCTTCTTTTTTTCCATTGTTGATTTTTTTCTCCTTGATGGCATTTTTAAGCAATCTATTAGAAAAAATCCTTTGCTTATTTCTATTGAGAATTTTACTGTTTGGCACTGCACAAGGGAAAGAAGATTGAAATCTTGTCTTTTTGTTTTCCTGCTGCTCAATCTGCTTATTCTTAGCTTTGAAAATACTAGTAACAATTTGTTAAAGCAAGATGTTCATCTTATGACTACTTGTAATTTGGATCTGAATAATTTTTACTATTAGGCCCTTAAAAATTTCAATCCAAATCAGCAAAAGCTCCCTAGGAAAGTAAGCAGGCACCGTAAATATATACTGAATTATAGCTCATGCATTTGACAATATGCAATATATGCATTAATTTTTGGACCTTTCATGTCCGTGTCTGACTGATGAAGTTCAAATGACTTAATTTGTGGAAAATTAAAAGAAATGATCATAGCTGATTTGGGAATTTAGTTGAACCATGAGCTATAATTTTTGTGCTGAGTTTTTTTAAAGAAGCAGAAGAAAAAGAATGTGACGTTAGTTAAATAAGTACTTTTCATACCCTTTAACAATTATATTGTGACTAGTGCAGATTGATTGTCATGGTGACATTTAAAATTCTGGGCTTTGGGTATCATTTCTGAGAAATTTTTGATAGAGCAAGAATGCTATATACTCGTAAGGTTCAGTGCTGCAGTTGAACCACTGCTTGAATTGCTAGCAAATTGAACTGTTAGGAGGAAAGGAAATGGCATGTATAGCAAAACTTTTCCCTAGAGAAGAAAAAAGTCACTCATTTTTATAAGGGAATTATTTTGGAAATAGTAGTTTACAGTTTCAGGATATTATGAACTGTTGATCTGTAAAACATATAATATGTGGGTTACAGGTTGTGTATGAAAGCAGTTTTTATAGCATCTAGCCTAGTGACTTAGAATATGCTTTTTGAAAGTGTAAGATTTCTTTCTTCTGACCTTTTAGAATTTAAATGTTCCAAGTTCATGACATTTATTATATAAATGTCTCATTGGGTCCAAATGCTGTGTCAGTTATTGTGACTATTCAAACAAGATTTTTTTTTTCTGTTGACATTTGGAACATTAAGGAGCAAATGCTAAATATTGGATGTTTATCTGGTTTTAGAGGCAGTTTCTTTAAAGATGTTTTTAATTAAACAAGTGATAGATGAGTACTATCTCAGAAGAAATCAAACAGTATAGCAATATACAGAAAAAGGAGACAAATTCCTCCTGCATATCTCTCCCTCTGTTTGTTTCTCTTCCAGAGGTAATTACTGCAGTCAGCTTGATGTCTTTCCACATCTTTTATTCTGTGTGTGTGTAGGTGCAGTTTTGTTTTGTGTATTTTTTGCACACATTGCACATTTTTTGCACATATTGCACACATTGTTCTGCATTCTGTCCTCTACCCCAATATGGAACATGTCTTCTCATGTCAGTAGTTACAGTTCTATCTCATTTTTACCTGCTACATAGTATTCCTTAGCATAGAGTTATCATAGTTTAAGTTGTTCCATTTAAAATATAAATGGGGCCGGCCAAGTGGCGCATTGGTTTGGGACTCCAGCAGCCCCGGTTCGGATCCCACATATGAGGGCCAGTGACACTGCCCTCTACAGCTAACAACAGGTCCACCTGGAGCTGGGCTGTGAGCCCCGGCGACGGCGTAGGCTGCAGCCCCTGCTGCAGTGGGCTGCCATAGACTACAGTGAGCGGCTGGCAGCCAGCGTGAGCTGCCAATAGCTGCGGTGAGCGACCATCCAGAGGCCGGCGACTGATCTGCTTCCTCTGGGAAGAGCGCAGTGACGATACCAACATGGGCCAGTGAAGCAACGTCCTCCACAACTAGACTGAAGAACAAAAAAAAAGACAGCAACTTGTCTGTTCCCCTTCCCCGATTCCCCAATAAAATCGTAAAAAAATAAAATAAATAAATAAATGAAAAACAGTGCTCTTGGAATTGATCTTAGTATGAATTTAGCACTTTTAATCTGGGAACAGTAAAGACCCTTTGGTTTCTTGAAGTTTGTTTTCTAAGTAGGCAGAACACATTAAATTCTATATCAAAACTGTGAGTGGAAGCAAAACTAGTTAATTCATAGATTGTTTCAACTTCTTTTAAGAACACTTGGGTTGTGTGGTACTATTTTAGGTATGTGACTTAATGCAACTGAAACTGAGTTATGGTTACATCACTGAGTTCCTGCTTCCAGTTGGGAAGAGGAAAAATCATTAGTTTTCTGCAGTGAGAAAGTGGATAAAAGCAGCTTATATTAAGGCTATATAGATCTTACAGAAATAAAGAGCATCCATTAGGCTGCTGTGTTTTCCTGCTCATTGTTAGATCCCCTGCACCTCTCATTGTGCCTTGTGGGACAAAGACACGAAGATGTAGGAATGAGTGTGTGCATTCATGCCATATACATGAAACATGTCAGTCTTTGAGCCATGAATTGAAAATAACCTGGCAGTTAAGGCTGCAGAGATTCGCCTTAAATTGCATTGGTATTTGTATATCTATCAATCTGAGCACTTAAGCTCATTGATAAATTATCAGAAATTTGAGTTGTTTTGCTTTCTTGCTATGTTTTACTTTCTTTTATAAATATTGTTTCTCTTTTTTTTCAGGTGGATTAACATTATCTAAGTTACTATCTAAGTTACTTAGGGAACTTTGGCCAAACCACTCAGAATTTGTAGTTTTGGGATGTTTTCCACTAGTGGTTTCTATTTTATTATTTCCGTATTTAGGATGCTTCCTGTTTGTAGTTCAACTTAGAGACCATTTTCTGGGTGTCTGCTTTGTGACAGGCGTGCTGCTAGTGCTGGGAGTACAAAGATGAATGAAGTGTAGTTCTGGCCCTCCTGCATGTCAGTGCCCAGAGGAGAAGACATGAATAAGAGAGTCAGTGTCCCATGGCAAGGGCCATGATGGGGGGTATGCCGGGCCATATTCTTGTGCTTTGATTTTAATTGGCCATTCTTAAAATTGAGAGTGTAGGCCCAGAGTTTCAAGTGTCTCTAATGCTTCCTCATGCTTCATATTCTGGCATTTTTTAACAGTTATTTTTGGAGCCGGCCGAGTGGTGTGGTGGTTAAGTGCTGGCTTGGGAAGCCAGCGGCCCCGGTTCGGGTCCCACATGTGAGGGCCAGTGACACTGCCCTCAAAAAAAAAAAAAAAGTTATTTTTGGAGAACCTACAGGTAAATAACCAATTTTAGTATGTGTGTGGTGTTCTCTCTCTTTCAACTTCTTGGATGTGAGCTACTCTGTCAGAACAAAGGACTGGTGACGGTCTTAGCCTTAGCTTCTATTCTCTGCTAGAAAAAGAACTCTTTTTCCATAGTTGCTTCTTCGTTGTTGTTTGTTATCTTTTTTCATGTATTAGTATGAACACTGATACTAACAATGTCAAGAAATGGCAAAATTTGGGATCCTCTGTAGTGATTTCTTTTCCCTGCTTTGAGAGGAGATTCTGAAGTGAGGTCAGTGATCCTAGCCTCTGTATGTTTGTCCTTTGCATTTCCCCCTCTAGGCACTTGCAGGTTGGACACTGTTAGGTCAGCCTGAGCCAGAAACCATGCAGTTGTCCATATTGCTTTTCACTTCACGCTGGCAATAGCTTGGGCAGCAGTTTGGCTTGGTATTCTCAAGTTGTAGTTGAAAACATCCCAGCGTTCATGCCATTCAGAATAAATAGTGTCCTTTTGCTGACATCTTTTTCTTTTCACCCTTAATTTAGGATGGTGCCAGCACCTTTTCCTCTTGTATTTAGAGCTGACCTTTATTGGTCCTTAGAGGCTCATATTTCTGTCCCACTAGAATGTAACGAGGGGTATAGGACTCAAAATAGTGCCTGGTATAGAGCAGACTCGTGGGAAGTGTTCTTGAATGAGCAGTATGTGAGCAGGCCCAGCCAGAGACTGAGTGAACTTGAATGCACAGATCTTGTTTCAGAGCAAGGGGTTGTACTCCTGTCCTTGGTGTAAAGCTTGGTGAGTTCATGTAGCCCAGCAGTAGCACCGTGGGGCTGGGCTGCGTTGTAGCTAATATTTTTGGTAGGGTTACCAAGAAGATTCCTACTGCTCATCTTACCCAGGGATAAAGAGAGAGGCTCTAAATGAAGTCTTCTCCTGGACCTGTGGGCTGAGAACCAAGGTCCTTATGACATTAAGGTAAAATCCTGGAGGAAGGGTGAACCCTCACAGTCTAGGGAGCCTTTTGCATATATCCTGCAAAGGTAAAAGTTCTTATCCTTTTGTTTGTGGCATCATGCAGAGTCCCTGGAATCCCAGGGTACCTGTCACTAGGTCAGGCCCCAGGAAAGCTGGGAGGCAGTTTGCTGTTGTGTTTAAGAGCTGGGGGTCTGCAAACAGACCTCCTTGTTGGAACTGATATTGCCATTTTCCCTATCTGTGATCTGCAGCAAATTACTTACTTGTGTCTCAGTTACCTCATTCATAGTGTCATTGGAGGATTAACGTAGGCAAAGGGTTTAGAGCATGCCTGGTATATAGTACCAGTGTTCAATAAATATTAACGTTTATTTGTTACAGAGAAAATTCATATGTCTTTTACTCATTTCCATTCTTTCTTTTAAAAGATTTTATTGGGGAACCGGGGGAAGGGAACAGTGTTGGGGAATTGGCGGTGGGGGCTAGACTAGCCAAGTTGTTCGTCAATCGTTTTTGTGGAGGGTGCCAGTCGCCATCTGGCTTCCCGTTGGCAGCTCGTGGCCTCTAAGCTCAGGATGCTGTGTTCAATCTTAGTTGCGGGTAGGTGCAGCCACCATCCCATGCTGGAGTCAAACCAGCAGCCTTGTTGTTAAGAATGCTCACTGTATCCTTTGAGCCATTTGGGTGGCAGCTGAGCTGAAGGTGCAGAGTTCAGTCTTAGTTGCGGGTGGGCGTAGCCACCATCCCATGCGGGAATCGAACCAGCAGCCTTGTTGTTAAGAGTACGCTATTCACTGAGCCATCTGGGCGGCAGCTCAGCTCAAGGTGCCGAGTTCAATCTTTAGTAGCGGGTGGGCATAGCCCACCATCGAACAGGCAATCTTGTTGTTACACCAGCTGAGCCATCCTGCCACCTATGTGGGAATCAAACCGGCGGCCCTGTTGCTCAGAGCACGCTCTGTAAGCCAACTTTTAACCAACTGAGCCACTTGGCCGGCCCCTCATTTTCATTCTAATGTGGTTTCCTGAGAAGGGTGAGAAGGCACAGAGGTATGGCTGATGTTCTGAGAATTTCACACAGGCCTGCACCGGAGGTGTGTGCAGGTGTATGGAGGCCGGTGGAGGTCCATGGAGGTGTGTCAAGCATATGATGGCACCATATCATAAGCTTCTAATGCCCTCATCTGTCACCGTGTGTCAGGGGGGAAACAGGTGGAGAACCTTTTATCTGGAGAGCTCTTAATTATCTCCAAAGCAGGCCATGCTCATTTGACAGTGTTGCGAGTTCAGTACTGAAGTACTTGAAAGTTCCAGAATTGCCACTGGGAACGTAACCCTTTCTTCTTCCGCTTTCTTCCTGCTTGTGTTTCTCTGGCTGAGTGACTGTGATGCCCCACTTCCCACACAGCTACCCAGATAGCTCTGACTGCTGAAGTAATCAGGTATTTTGTTGTCATCACACAACTCTTTGCCGTGTTATTGGATGTTTGGAATTCTTACTATTACCTGGGTTTGAATACCAGTTCTGCCAAGCTTCAGTTTGTTTATTTGTCCAATGGGATAAAAGTATCTACCTCATATGATTGCTTTAACGATTTATAATGACTCCAAAACACTCAGGCTAGTGCCTGGCATACAGTAAATCTCAAATATTAGTTGTAAAGTTGATATATTTGTTGTTGTCATCATGGTTGTCATTGTTCCATATTTTAAATCAGCAGTGAAATACAAACTTGCGCTAATCCTGATTTCTGCTTGGAACTGGAAGGCGAGATGAAATGTAGCAGTTCTCTGCATGCATATACTGGAACCTCTCTGTTGCAGTGAAGATTTTACTGCCTTCAAGGGAATACAGGGATGCTGGGATATGGTGAACCTTGAGATTGGCTTTCCTGGTCTTCTGGTATTCCAGCCCCCTCTGCCCAAATGCTGTAGCTCATATTTCTTTTTTTTTTAACCTTTTTTTTATTTATGATTTTATATTGGGGACTTTGGGGAGGGGAACAGCGTTGGGGAATTGGGGAAGGGGAACAGACAAGTTGCTGTCTTTTTGTTCTTCAGTCTAGTTGTGGAGGACGTTGCTTCACTGGCCCATGTTGGTATCGTCTTTGCGCTCTTCCCGGATGAGGCAGATTGGTCGCCGGCCTCTGGCCGGTCACTCACCATGGCTCAGGCTGGCTGCCGGCCACTCACTGTAGCCTATGGCAACCCACTGCAGCAGGGGCTGCAGCCTACACCGTCGCTGGATCTCGCATAGCCCAGCTCCAGGTGGAGCTGCCGTTAACTGTAGAGGGCAGTGTCACTGGCCCTCACACGTAGGATCCGAACCCAGGCCGCTGGCATCCCCAAACATGCTCTTAACCAGCTCTTAACGAATGCTCCACTCAGCCGGCCCTGTAGCCCATATTTCTATCACACACTCCCCTGGGTGGCTTCTTCAATAGAATTGCAGTAATGTACTTGGTATTCTGTCCTTGAATTGGGGCTACATTTAGGAGCTGCATTCAGTGCTTTTGGTAGCAGTGTTCTGGGATGGCCTATGATTTAGTTACTTTGATTACAACATACACATTTTTATGTATAACCCCATTTATCAAATACTGTTCACTTATCACTCCTAGATTTGTTATATTTCCTTTTCTTTAGTTTGAAAGACATCCTGCATGATAGGTGGTATCATCTCCCATGTACAAATGAGAAAACTGAGGTTCAGAAAGGTTAAATAATTTGCCTGAGTTTGCACAGCTGTTTAGTGACAGACAGAGTTGAATCTTTCCACAGCTTTTTTTCTTTCAGAATAAGAAAGCTGAATCCCAAAATTAGGATCAATTTTTTTCTCCTAGAGAAACTTATAAATGGTATAGCACATACAGGGAATAGGCAAAAAATGGCAAATAGGTGGGAAGAAGGTGGGAAGCAGGTTACACTGATAAATGTGGACCAGCTATTATATAGACAGAAAGCAGCAAGTATTCAAAGTGCTTCTGATATTGAAATGATTCATAGGAGGTAGTTGGAAGAATCTGATGGAAGATTTTTTTTTTTTTTTGGTAGTGTCACATTTTTTTTTTTTTTTTAAAGATTTTATTGGGGGATTGGAGGAGGGGAACAGTGTTGGGGAACCGGGGAAGGGGAACAGATAAGTTGCTGTCCTTTTGTTCTTCAGTCTAGTTGTGGAGGACATTGCTTCACGGCCCATGTTGGTATCATCATTGCGCTCTTCTCAGGTGAGGCAGATCAGTCGCTAGCCTCTGGATGGCCCCTCACAGCAGCTCTTGGCAGCTCACACCGGCTGCCGGCTACTCACGCTGGCTGCCGGCCACTCACTGTAGCCTACGGCAGCCCATTGCAGCAGGGGCTGCAGCTATGCTGTCCCAGGGACTCACAGCAGCCCAGCTCCAGGTGGAGCTGTTGTTCACCATCTTAGCTGTAGAGGGCAGTGTCACTGGCTCTCATGTGGGATCCGAACCAGGCCCGCTGGCGTCCCAAGCCAGCTCTTAACCACTCGCCACTCGGCCGGCCTGGTAATGTCACATTTTAACCTTTCAAATATATCTAGAAGAGGGTGAAGATAATATCATCAGTGGAAAGGAAAGTGTAGAAATGTTATATGTATTTAATGAAAAAATGATCAAGATGAAGTGTTAAAAATATATTGGCTAGGTGGAGGTTAGGTGTAGATATGGTTCAGAAAAGGTTTATTGCAAATATTTTTTTGATTCAGGGAGAGAAGATTCAGATAAGCGTTCTGGATTTGTTGCCATAGTATTAAATTATATCTGTCTAGAAATGAGATCCCAATGTGATGCTTTTGTCCCTATTTGGAAGTTTTTTAAGCAGAGGATAAGGAAGGAAACACTGACTACTGCAACTATCTGAGGAGGTCTTCGTAACACACTAAAGAGCTCAGATAGGAATTTGATTAGCTTTCTGTCAGCATGTCGTACCTGTCACTCTGGGGCCTACCTTAGTTATTTAACATTTTTACGTGTTTAGGCCCCTCCAAGGGGCTCAAGTTCTGTATCTTCAGTTCACCTATGACCAAATTGCATACACCAAGGCAGAGGAAGTGTACCCACGTGACAACACACATTTCCATGGGGTAAACTGGACTTCCCTCCCTCCCTTTCCCAAAACCGGCTCTTTGGTTCTGAGTTTGTCATGTCAGGAGGTCCTCATCTACCTGGTTGCTCAGGTCCTAGCTGCTTTCCCTTTTGACTCATTGACTCCATGTTTATTTTGCTCAGTCTTTATTTATTTATTTGTTTGTTTGTTTGTTTATTTAGCTGAGCCATCCTGCCACCTGTTGGCAGCTCAGCGGCAGCTCAGCTCGGGCATCAAACTGCTGTTGCTTAGCGTTCAGCTCCCACTCTTGAGCGAGCTCTTAACCAACTGAGCCACTCGGCCGGCAAAGTCTCCCTTTAGAATGTATATTTTGTCCCTTTCTGTTCATCACTACTATTGGAATTTTTTCGTTTTTTCACTGTATAGGAAGAGAGAATTGTTTCTCGCTTTTGGGGTATACCTGTAAGGCTCTCCAAGTAATTTTTGAGAGACATTTTCCTGGGTAGTGCCGTTTCTTCTTATTTTAGTTATGTAACCTTAGTTTTGCTGCTAGAGTATGCCACGGGAGACTTAACTCCCTACTGGAACCGTAAGATTCAATTCTGCTAAAAGAGGAGATAATATGCATTAGTTAGGGTTGGCCCAACAGGAGTTGAAAATATCAGCTGTTAACAGGTAATAAAACCTCTTTCCAGATGTGATTGTTTTACATCTGAACAGCAAATTCATCTGTTTTGCCTTAAATAAAAGGTAAGATACATTTGAAGACACATATTTGCAACCTGCTATGTGGGAATTTCTACCCTACAATGTAAGGCCAACCTAATTACATTTACACCTGGGCAGTACCCATCCAGTCACCTGAGAGGATGGCAGTGTATATGCTAATTGATTGTTTTTAAAAACGTGTTGCTCCTGAGGAAAGGGGGCCTCAGCTTTCCTTCCACCCACTCTGCTCCTGACTCCATTGTTGGCTCTTGCTGAGGAACAAGTCGCTCAGGAAGCTGAGTGGAAGCCATGGCCTTTGAAGATACATCTGCATCTTTGAAAGATATCCGTGGGACCAGAGATGGCGAGACTCATTGAATGAGAATTACTCTAACCAACTGCGACATAAAATCCTTGGAGAAGTGTGTGCTGACTGGATCAGAGGCGCAAAGGAAAAGAATCTCAAAGTGGAAGAACCTGTTTGGATGCCTTCCTAGCCTCTGAGAATCTCTACCAGAAAAACTCCCCGTGGGGAAGGTTCCAAGACTTGGGATCATTTTCAGATGAGGATCCACAGTGATTCAGTGACTTAACTTGCACAGTCCTTCTGAGCTTGTTAAGCAGGTTCCTCCATCAGGACTGAGCCAGGAGTTCAGGTTCAAGTGACCACTGCAGATGCTTAAATCATCCTTTTTAATAAATTGACTATCAGTTGTTAAAAAAAAGTGTTGATGTGTTTCCCCGCCCCGCCCCCCCCCCCAGGAAGAATGAATTTTATAATTTATCAATTTAAAGGGATAAATGTTTTTGTATAAAAGATTGGGAATGTAATCGGACTTCAATGCCAATTAAAGGGGGCAGATAATTTCTATTGGAGACATTCATTCTATGCTGAGCACAGAGAAATAGCTCAGAAGAGCATTAGGAATGTTTACTAATTGTAAGTATCTTCTCCCATTCAGTCAGCTGTCTTGTTTCATCAACGATTTCCTTTGCTGTGCAGAAGCTTTTCAGTTTGATGTAGCCCCATTCCTTTATTTTTGCTTTTACTTTTCTTCCCTTTGGGGTCAAGTTCACAGAAACCCCTCTGAGACCATGGTCCATAAATTTAGTACCTATGTTTTCCTGTATGTATTTTTGTTTGTTTGTTTCAGGTCTTATTATTCAAGTCTTTAATCCATTTTAAGTTAATTTTTGTGTGTGGTGTCAGATAGCAGTGTAGTTTTATTCTTTTGCATGTGACTTTCCACTTTTCCCAGCACCATTTATTGAAGAGGCTTTTCTTTCTCCATTGTATATTTTTGGCTTCTATATCAAAAATTAGTTGCCCATATATATGTGGGCTTATTTCTGGGCCCTTGGATTTGTTCCGTTGGTCTGTGTGTGTGTTTTTCTGGCAGCACCATACTGTTCTGAGCTTTTGTAGTATGAGCTGAAGTCAGGGAGTGTCATACCTCTGCTTTGTTCTTTTTTTCTCAGGATTCCTTTGGCTATTTGGAGTCCTTTGTGGCTCCATACAAATTTTAGAATTTTTTTGTTATATTTCTGTGAAAAATGCAATAGGGATTTTGGTGGCGATTTCATTAAATCTCTGTATTGCTTTAGGTAACATGGTTATTTTAACAATGTTAATTCTTCCAATCTATGAACAAGGAACATCTTTCTATTTCTTTGTATCTTCTTCAGTTTCTTTCAACGATGTGTGGTTTTTACTGTATCAGGTTCTTTACTTCCTTTGCTATATTCATTCCTAGGTCTTTTATTCTTTTTTGTTGCAGTTGTAAATGAGATTGTTTTCTTCATTGCTTCTTCTCATATTTCGTTGCTAGTATTATATATAGCTAGTATTATATATAACCAATATACAATTGGTTCTTGTATATTGATTTTGTATCCTGCAACTGTACTGTATTTATTTATTGTTTCTAATAGTCTTTTGGTGGAGTCTTTGGGGTTTTCTGTATATATAATCATGTCATCTGTAAATAGTGACAGTTTTTCTGTTTTTTAAAAAAAAAAATTATTTTTCAATTACAGTTGACACACAGTTTTACATTAGTTTCAGGTGTACAGTGTAGTGATTAGACACTTACTACATAGTTTACAAAATGACACCCCGATAAGTCTAGTATCCACCTGACGCCATACATAGTTATGACAATATTATTGACGATATTCCCCATGTTGCTCTTTACATCCCTGTGACTATTTTTTTTTTTTTTTTTTTTTTGAGGGCAGTGTCACTGGCCCTCGTATGTGGGACCGAACCGGGGCCGCTGGCTTCCCAAACCAGCGCTTAACCACCGTGCCACTCGGCTGGCCTCCCTGTGACTATTTTTAAACTGGCAATTTGTGCTTCTTAATCCCTTAACTTTTTTTAACCCATCCCTTCAACCCTGCTTCCATCAGTTTGTTCTCAGCATCTAAGACTTTGCTTGTGTTTTGTTTGTTCCTTTATTTTCTTTTTTAGACCCCACAAATAAGTGAAGTCATGGCATTTGTTTTTCTCTGTTTGACTTATTTCACTTAGTATAATGCCCTCTAGGTCCATCCATGTTGGCTCAAACAGCAAGATTTCATTTTTTATGGCTGAGTAATAGTCCATTGTATATCTGTACCACATCTTTTTTATCCATTTGTTTATCAGTGAACACTTAGGTTCCTTCCATATCTTGGCTATTGTAAATAGTGCTGCAGTGACCACAAGTGCATAGATCTTTTTGAATTAGTGTTTTGGATTTCTTCAGATAAATATCCAGAAGTGGAATTGCTGGGTCATATGGTTTTCTATTTTGAAGTTTTTGAGGAACCTCCATACTGCTTTTCATAGTGCCTGCCCCAATTTGCAATCCCACCATCAGTGCACAAGGGTTTCCATTTCTTCATATCCTCACCAAAACTTGTTTTTGATTTATTGATCATAGCCATTCTGACAGGTGTGGGGTGTTATCCCACTGTGGTTTTTATTTGCATTTCCCTGATGATTAGTGATGTTGAGCATCTTTTCATGTGTCCATTGACCACCTCTATGCCCTCTTTGGAGGAATGTCTATTCAGGTTGTCTGCCTATGTTTTAATTGGATTGTTAGTTTTTTTGGTGTTAAGTTGCATAAGTTATAAATTTTGGATATTAATCCCTTATTGGATGTATCATTGGTGAATATCTTCTCCCATTTAGTAGGCTGTCTTTTCGTGTGTTTTTTTGTTTTGTTGTTTTTATTTAAAGGTTTTATTGGGGAGTTGGGGGAGGCGAACAGCGTTGGGGAACTGGGGAATGGGCACAGACAAGTTGCTGTCCTTCAATCTTAGTTGTGAAGGGCGCAGCTAGCCCATTTCCAAGTCCAGTTGCCCTCCGGCCACCCATCGGCAGCTTGCGGTTGCTCAGCTCAAGGTGCCATGTTCAGTCTTAGTTGCGGTGGGCAATTGATTGTTTCTGATGTCAGTGGGTGGGGTTGACCCTCAAGCTGACTGGCTTGGAGGCTGGCTGTGACTATAGCAGACCAAATGTTTTGCAGGGTCATTTTGGTGCCAGCTGAGACTGTCCTTTGGATTTGTCATTTTTGGAGAAAGTTGGTTGGTACTCTGGTGTGGTCTGAAGTCGTTCACCTGGTGTGTTGGAAGTTGAACTTTTTGGGGAGGGGCTTCTGTTTAGGCCTAGGTCAGCTGATGCTTTTGCTGGACTTGGGGCCACTTGGTAGGATCTATACATTGATTTTTGGTTGGTTGCCACTTGTGCCAGGCTCGGAGGCACTTGGGGAGAGGCTTTGCTGTGAACTGAGGCCTGCTGCCACCAGTGCCAGTCTTGGGAACCTTAGGTGGACACCACGATGTGAGCTGAAGCCAGCTGTCATTTGTTCTCAGTTTGTGGCCATTCAGTTGAAGCTACGTTGTAGGTCAGGGGTCTGCAAACTTTTGAGACAGAATTTACCCAAAGAGCCGCATGTGGGCGAGCTGCAGTTTGCTGACCCCTGGTCTAGGCCAAGGCTGGCCACCACTTTTGTCAGGCTTGAGGCCACCTGATGGGAATTACAATGGAAGTTGAGATTGATTGCCACCTGTAATGAGGTAGGGGCTGCTTAGCAAGAGCTACAAAGCATGCCAAGGCCAGCTGTTGCTTGTTTCTAGCTTGTGAATCTTTGAGAGATTTGAGGAGTCTGTAGCATGAGCTGAAGCTGGCTGCTCCTCTGGAGGAGCTGCTGTAACTCTCAGGCCAGGTGAGCAAGTTGAGTGGGATGGTATCTCAGGGAATCACTGGGGCAGGACAAACAGTGTTAGGCAGGTTAATGGAAAGTGCAGATTGGTGCCTGTCTGCCCCAGGCTGGCTGGGTGGAAGGAGGGAGCAAGGCACCTGCCACTGCTTCCATCCCCAAAGTTTCTCTGACCCCTGTCCCTCCAGCCCTGGTCCTGATTTAGTCAATTTAGTTCCGCCTTGTGTATCCGTAGCACCTTTTGAGCTGCTATCCCTGAACTGGAGCTTAGAGGAAGTGAGTTTGTAAGTGCATGACTCTGTACATTGGCCTTTTAGGAGCAGTGTGCCTAGGTCTCCCACAGCCCTTGTCCTTCTCTTAGGCAATGCTGCCATATTTCCTGGCCACATGTTATGGGGACTCCTCTTCCCAGCACTGGTGCCCCGGGTTGGGACTCCTTGCTCCTCATGGGGGACCTCCACCGTCAAGTTATCCCTCTGCATTCTGTGTTTCTACCCATTACCAGTCTTGATGTGGCTCCTTTTTTATATCTTTAGTTATAGGATTTCTTTTCAGCTAGTCTTCAGATGATTCTCAATGATGGTGGCTCAGTAATTTAGTTGTAAATTTTGATGTGTTCATGGGCAGAGGAGAGCAGAGTTTATTCCATCATCTTGACTGGAAGACCTCAGTTTGCCCAGTTTTACTTCTTTGTTCCCAGTTTGGATCCCTTTTTTATTCTTTTGTGTGATTGCTCTGGCTAGTACTTCCAGTACTATGTTGAGTAACACTGACAAGAGTGGTCACCCTTGTCTTGGATCTTACAGGAAAAGCTTGTGCTTTTCCACCATTTAGTAAGATATTACCTGAGGGTTTGTTATGTATGGCCTTCATTATGTTGAGGTAGGCACTTTCCTTCTCTACCTATTTTATTAAGTGTTTTAATCATGAATGGATGTTATGCTTTATCAAATGCTTTTTTTTTTTGTTTGTTTGTTTGTTTTTTTTTTTTGAGGGCAGTGTCACTGGCCCTCACATGTGGGATCCAAACCGGGGCCGCTGGCTTCCCAAGCCAGTGCTTAACCACTGCGCCACTCAGCTGGCCCTCAGATGCTTTTTTAACATGATCATGATCTGTTATCTTTTATTAATGTCGTGTATCACAGTGATTAGTTTATGCATGTTGAACCATCCTTGCATGCCTGGAATGAACCCCACTTGATCATGATGTATTATTCTTTTAATGTATTCGATTCACTAGTATTTTGTTCAGGGTTTTTGCATCTATGTTCACTAAAGATATTGGCTTGTTTTCCTTTTTTTGTGTTGTCCTTGCCTTATTTTGGTATCGGGGCAATGTTAGCCTTGTAAAACGAGTTAGGAAGTATTACCTCGTCAATGTTTTGAAAGTGTTTGAGAATGATAAATATAATTAATAAGTCCTCTTTGAGTGTTTGGTAGAATTCACCCGTGAAGCCATCTGGTCCTGGACTTTGGTTTTTGGGAGTTTTTTCATTAGTTTCAATTTCTTCACTAGTGATAATTCTATTTAGGTTTCTCAATTCATCATAGGAAGGTTATACAGTTGTAAGAATTTGTCCATCTAGGTTATCTAATTTTGTGGTTATAGCCTTTTATGGTATTCTTATATATATATTTTGTTTTTATGTGGTGTCCGTTGTGACTTCTTTCATTTCTGATTTTTTTTATTTGTATCTTTTTTTTACTTAATGAGTCTAGACAGAGGTTTGTCAATTTTCTTTTACTTTTCACAGAACCAGGTCTTGTTTCATTAATGTTTTTCTATTTTTTTTTGTTCTGTGTTTCATTTATTTCTGCTTTACTTTTTATTTCCTTTCTTCTAATGATTTTAGCCTTGATTTGTTCTTTCTTTCTAGTTCTTTAAGGTGTAATATAAGTTGTTTATTTGAGATTTTTCTTGTTTCTTGTGGTATGCCTGTAATTCTATAAAATTTCCTCTTCAGCGTTTGCTGCGTTCCCCCAAATTTTGATATGTTGTATTGTCATTTTCATTTGTTCCTATGCATCTTTTGATCTCTTTTTTTTTTTTTAAGATTTTATTAGGGAATTGGGGGAGGGGACCAGCCAAGTTGTTGTTCTTCAGTCTTTGTTGTGGAGGGTGCCAGTTGCCATTTGGCTTCCCGTCAGCAGCTCATGGCCTCTAAGCTCAAGGTGCTGTGTTCAGTCTTAGTTGCGGGTGGGTGAAGCCACCATCCCATGAGGGAGTCGAACCAGCAGCCTTGTTGTTAAGAGTTCATGCTCTAGGGCCGGCCGAGTGGCGCATTGGTTAAGCGCTGGTTTTGGGATGCCAGCGGCCCCGGTTCGGATCCCACATGAGGGCCAGTGACACTGCCCTCTACAGCTAACAACAGCTCCACCTGGAGCTGGGCTGTGCGAGCCCCGGTGATGGTGCGGACTGCAGCCCCTGCTGCAGTGGGCTGCCATAGGCTACAGTGAGTGGCCCGCAGCCAGCGTGAGCGGCTGGCAGCCAAGCATGAGCTGCCAATAGCCGCGGTGAGCGACATCCAGAGGCCAGCGACCGATCTGCCTCATCCGGGAGGAACGCAATGACGATACCAACAGTGAAGCAACATCCTCCGCAACTAAACTGAAGAACAAAAAGACAGCAACTTGTCTGTTCCCCTTCCCTGACGATTCCCCAACGCTGTTGCCCTCCGCCAATTCCCCAATAAAATCTTTAAAAAAAAAAAAAAAAAAAAAAAAAAAAGAGTTCATGCTCTATCCATTGAGCCATCTGGGCGGCAGCTCAGCTCAAAATGCTGAGTTCAGTCTTAGTTGTGAGTGGGTATAGCCCACCATGGAACAGGCAGTCTTGTTATAACAGCTGAGCCTTCCTGCCACCGTTTGGCAGTTCAGTGACAGCTCAGCCCGGGAATTCCCACTGGCCCATGTGAGAATTGAACCAGCGGCCCTGTTGCTCAGAGCTCACGCTCTAAGCCATCTCTTAATCAACTGAGCCACTCGCCCGGCCCCATCTTTTTTTTTTAAAAGATTTTATTGGGGAATTGGGGGAGGGGAACAGCATTCGGGAATCGGGGAAGGGGAACAGACAAGTTGCCATCTTTTTGTTCTTCAGTCTAGTTGTGGAGGACATTGCTTCACTGGCCCATGTTGGTATTGTCATTGCGTTCTTCCCGGATGAGGCAGATAGGTCGCCGGCCTCTGGATGGTCGCTCACTGCGGCTATTGGCAGCTCACGCTGGCTGCCGGCCACTCACTGTATGTAGCCTATGGCAGCCCACTGCAGCAGGGGCTGCAGCCTACACCATCGCCAGGGCTCGCACCGCCCAGCTCCAAGTGGAGCTCTTGTTAGCTGTGGAGGGCAGTGTCACTGGCCCTCATATGTGGGATCCGAACCGGGGCCGCTGGCATCCCAAAACCAGCTCTTAACCATTGCGCCACTCGGCCGGCCCGGCCCCATCTTTTGATCTCTTTTTAAAATTTCTTCTTGGACCCAATTGTTGTTCGGTAGCATGTTGTTTAATATCCACATGTTCCTGGTTTTCCCAGCTTTCTTCTTATAGTTAATTTCCAGTTTAATACTGTTGTGGTTGGAAAATGTGCTTGGTATGATTTCAGTCTTCTTAAATTTATTGAGACTAGTTTTGTTCCCCAACATATGGTCTAATTTTGAGAATATTCCTTGTGCAGTTGAGAAAAATGAGTAGTTTGTCATTTTGGGATGGAAGTCTCTAAATATATTATGTTCATTTGATCTAATGTGTCATGACTTTCTGTTTGGATGACCGACCCATTCCTGTCTGGGATATTCATGTTCACTACTATAATTGTGTTTTTGTCAGTTTTCCCCTTTAGGTTTGTTAGTCATTGCTTTATGTGTTTTGGTGTTCTCAGGTTGGGTGCATATCGATAAGTGTTATGTCTTCTTTGTTTTTGAGGGCAGTGTCACTGGCCCTCATATTTGGGACCTGAACCGGGCCTGCTGGCTTCCCAAACCAGCACTTAACCACTGCGCCACTTGGCCGGCCCAAGTGTTATGCGTTCTTGATGAATTGTCCTCTTTATCATTATAAAATGTCATTCTTTGTCTCTAAATACCCTTACACCTGCTTTTGTCTTGGATACCTTTTGTTTGGAATAGCATCTTTCAACCCCTTCCCTTTGTCTATGTTTGTCTTTGTAGGTGAGATTGGTCTGGTGAAGGCAACATGTAGTTGGGTCTTGTTTTATAATTCATTCTGCTACTCTTTGTCTTTTCCTTGGATTGGTGAGTTCAGTCTATTTATATTTAGAGTGGTTATTGATATATGAGTACTTACTACAACCATTTTATCTTCTGTATTCTGGTTGCTTTGTATCTCCATGGTTTCTATTCCCTTGTGTTCCTGTCTGCTGTTTTAGGATTGTGGTGCTTTATAATTAATTTTTCTATATTGCCTCTTTTTTTTTCTTTTTGTTTTAGGATTGTGGTGCTTTATAATTAATTTTTCTATATTGCCTCTTTTTTTTTCTTTTTTTTTCTTTTTGTTACATGTCTCAGGTCTAGATTTTTGTTTTGTGTTACATTAAGTTTATGTAAAAAAAAAGACTTCATACATACAGTAGCCTTTTTCCTTCAGATTGCATCTTATCTTCATTCACCTGTGCAAGTTCAGTCTTTTCCCTTGCCCCTTTTATGATTTTTGTTGTCACATATTATGCCTTTTTATGCTGTATGTTTGTCTCCTGATTGCAAAAGTTTTTGTTGTAAATGCTTTCCCTCCCTTTAACCTTTGTTTAATACCCTATTTAAAAATAGAATTGCAATTTCCTGCTTCTGTCTGTTGGTTTGTCATCTTACTTGAAGTTTTGTGTACTTTCATCTTTTTGTTTCAGATAGAACTCCTTTTAACACTTCTTGTAATGCAGGTCTTTTGGTGGTGAATTTCTTCAGCTTTGTTTGTCTGGAAAACTACTTGTTTCTCCTTCATATCTAAAGGATAACTTCTCTGGATATATTAATCTTGGCTGGTTATTTCCTTTTTTTAGTATTTTGAATATTTTATTCCACTCTGTCCTAGCTTGTAAAGTTTCTGCTAAAAAATGTGGATGATAATCTAATGGGGTTTCCTTTATAGGTTAGTGTTCCTTTCATTGGCTGCTTTGAGAATTCTTTCTTTGTTATGAATTTTTCACAGTTTTAATACAATATGTCTTGGAGAATTTTTTTTTTTGCATTGAGTTAATTAGGTGTTCTGTTAACTTCTTTAATTCGAGGGTCCAGCTCTTTTCATAGATTTGGGAAGTTCTCACTGATTATTTCTTTGAGAAGGCTCTCTGTTCCCTTCTCCCACTTTTCTTCTTCTGGTATACCCATTATTTTTATATTGCCCTTACTAATGGCATCAAATAGTTCTCATAGAGTTTTTAATTTTTTTTTTTAAGCTCTCAGTTTTCTCTGTTTTTCCACCTCAGTCATTTCTAGATTTCTATCTTCGAGCTCAATAATTCTGTCTTCCATCTGGTATGCCCTATTTCCCATGCTCTCTATTTCATTATTCATCTAATTTATTGAGTTCTCCAATTCCAGAATTTCTGTTTGGTTCTTTTTTATAGCTTCAATCTCTTTGGTAATGTTCTGCTTTCATTCGCTGATTTTATTCCTGAGCTAATTGAACTGCCTTCCTGAGTTTTCTTGTATCCCATTGAGTTTTTTAAAAACTGCTGTCTTGAATCTGTTATTTAAATCATAGTCTTCCATGTCTTTGAGTTTGGTTTGTGATTTGTGTTGTATTTTCATTGTCTTTTGGAGCTACTTTGTTACCTGCGTTATTCATGGTACTTGATGGATTGTTTCTGTGCCTGGGCATTTTGAGGTAGTAAACTTTTTTTTTCAGGTACTGTTGCATTTAACAATTCAGCAGGTTTATAAAAAGAGGTCTTTCATTTTTTATTTTTTATTTTTTTAGCTGAGCCATCCTGCCACCTGTTGGCAGCTCAGCTTGGGCTGGCATCAAACCGCCGTTGCTCAGAGCTCAGCTCGCACTCTTTTTTTTCTTTTTTTCTTTTTTTCTTAGTTTCAGGTGTACAACACAATGCAATAGTTATACTCTTTACCCCCCAAAGTGAAAACCCCCCGCCCCCAGTTCGCCACCCCACTCCCACCCCCATATCATACATATCCATCACAACTTCCCTGACTCCCCTCCACACTATACTCCACATCCTGTGACCATCCACATATTCAGTTGCAGTTGGCATACAGTACTATACAACATCAGCTTCAGGTGTACAGTGCATGATCAAGCCTCTACTCCATTCATGAAGTGGTCTTCCTAACAAGACATGTGACTATCTGACACGCCACAAAATTTTTACAACATTATTATATTCCCCGAACTGTGTTTCATATCCCTGTGGCAATATTGTACTTGTCTATTTATGCTGTCTAATCCCTTCCCCTTGCCCCCCATCCCCACCCTCCTCCCAACTAGCAACCCTCAGTTTTTCCTCTACATCTACGAGTCTGTTTACTTTGATCGTTCACTCAGCTCTTCATACTCCACACACAGGTGAGATCACATGGTACCTGTCCTTCTCCGACTGACTTATTTCTCGCAACATAATAGTCTCTTCACAACATTATCAATTACATTCCCAGAACTGCCCCCATATCCCTGCGGCAACATTGTAGTCCCACATATACTGTCCAAAACCTTCCCCCTCTCCCTCTTCCCCACTCCCTCCCAGCCAGCAACCATCAGTTTTTCCTTTATATCTGCTTGATATGACTTCAATCTTCTTAAATTGTCTCTCTGGGTTAGCTTGTTTACCCCTTTCTTTTGTTTAAAAAAAACGTTTCTTGCAATGCTGGCTTGGTGGTAATGAATTCCTTAAGCTTATTCTTTTCTGAGAAGCTCTTTATTTCTCCTTCAATTTTAAGTGATAGCCGTGCTGGGTAGAGCAATCTTGGTTGTAGGCCTTTATTTTGTGTCACTTTGAGAGCAATCTTGGTTGTAGGCCTTTATTTTGTGTCACTTTGAGTATCTCCTGCCACTCCCTTCTGGCCTGCAGAGTTTCTGTAGACAAGTCAGCTGTTAGTCTAACAGGAGTTCCTTTGTATGTAACCTGCTGTCTTTCTCTTGCAGCCTCTAGGATTCTGTCTCTGTCTTTAACCTTTGCCATTTTGACTATGATGTGTCTTGGTGTGGACCTGTTTGGGTTCAGCTTGTTCGGAACCTTCTGCACTTCCTGGGCATGTATGTTGATTTCCTTCACCAGGGTAGGGAAGTTTTCAGTCATTATTTTTTCAAATACATTTTCAACCCCTTGCTTCTTCTCTTCTCCTTCTGGTATCCCTATGATTCGAAGGTGGTTGCACTTCACCTTGTCCCATAGGGCTCTTAAACTATTTTCATTGCTTTTTATTCTTTGGTCTTTTTGCTGTGCCAACTGGGTGAGTTCTGCTATTTTATCTTCCAAATCGCTGATCCGCTCCTCTGCTTCATCTACTCTACTGGTGATTCCTTCGAGTGTGTTCTTCATTTCAGTTATCGTATTCTTTAGTTCTAACAGGTTGTTTTTTATGGTTTCCCTATCCTTCCTTATGTCCTTGCTAAGTTCCTTAAACATTCTTATCATCAGTGTTCTAAACTCTGTCTCTGAAAGGTTGGCTCCCTCTGTTTCATTTGGTTCCATTTCTGGTGGTTTCTTCTGATCTTTTACTTGTGACATGTTTCTTTGTTTCCCCATTCTGGCTGTCGCTCTGGGATTGCTTTGATGTATTAGATAGATCACCAGGAGAGGCCTGGCTGGATGATGCAGGCACACAGGTCACGGCCCAACACTCCCAGGAAAACTCCCAGTCTCAGCCTGTCCCAATCAGCCGCTTGCAGATCAGGCCGAGTAGCCCGACAACCAATCACCAGCCTCGCAACTCTGTAAGTGGAGTGCGGAGAGCGGGGACTCGAGGCGGCTTGCGCGCACTTCCACGTCTCAGTGAGCAGCCTGTTGGAGCTGGATCACTCCCACTAGGTGTTTCCCTGGCAACGCAGCACTAGCCAAGCGGAGGGTGGGGATCCGAGGCGGCTCCCGCACTCCCGGGTCTCAGTGAGCAGCCTGTTGGAGCCGGAGGGCACCCGCCCAGCATTTCCCTGGCAACGCAGTATAAGCCGGGCAGAGGGTGGGGATCCAAGGCCGCAGGCACGCACGCCCGCTCACATGCACTTCTGCGCCAATTCCACCAATGAGGTCTCGGACCTGATCCTCTGTGGGAGGGCCCAAGCCTGACAAAATGGCGCCCTCCCTACCCCACTCGCGTCTAGGCTCCACACCTCGGGAACAATAGTCCAAAAACGTCCAGCATTTGCACCAATGGTGCTCAGTTCAGTCCGTCCCCGCAGGCTCCCGGGTCTGGCTCACACAGCCACTCCCTCCACCAGGAACCGGGTAAGTGCTCAGCGGCAAGCAAGCCTGTGTGCCAGCCCCACTGATTCTCTAGCCACTCTTAGCCTCACCGAGCTGAGCAAAGAGAGTCCTCACTAATTTACTGCCAGCTATCTTAGAACTCCTCTTCCCGGCAAAGGAACTCTGGGCTGGTGAGCTTGGTGTGCGGCCGGAGGGTCTCTCCCCCAACCGGAGAAGCTTCTCCACAGCTGGGACCTCCCTCACGGGGTTTGCCCTCTCTCATCTCCCGTCCTACCAGATCTGACGCGGCTTCCTCTTTAAGTTCTTCATTTAGTGGCTCTGTTCATCTAGTGTTCCGGGGACCTCCTGGGTTGAATGCTGTATAATTTGCTTGTAATTTTGGTGTGATCCTGGGAGGCAGTTAGCACAGCGTCTGTCTATTGCGCCATCGCATTCTTGAGTGCGCTCTTAATCAATTGAGCCACTCAGCCGACCCTCAAGAAGAGGTCTTTCTTTTGTCTTCCAGTAGATGGTGCTGTAGGGGCAAGTTTTTGTTTTCTCTTAACCCGCTCCACTGTGACTTCTGGGATCTTGGGCTTGTAGAATATACCTGTGTTCCCTGCATCCCCACTGTGACCAGGTTGTCATGGTCTCAAGGTACCATGCCTGTGGTAGGATATGGCAGGCAATGGGGCTCCAGCCTGTGGGGTTCTGGAGCTGTCTCCTTGTAATCAGAGGCTTCCAGCTGCACCTGCTGCATGGTTGGCAGAGGGGTGTGCCAGGGGAGGCAGATTCGGGAGTGTGTGACTTACCCTTCTTGCTGGTAATGGTGGCTCTAGTTCGCTGCTGTCACGCTGTTGTACCACATCTCTACCTGGGTTTAGCTGCAATTTACACTGGTTATTCAGGCAGGAATGTTGTTTTTGCCCCTCTGGGCTGCCGAGTGTGGGCTTCAGCCTGACACTCCCCCTGCTACTGTGTCAGCTGGTGCTGGGCAGGAGCCAGAGGTGAGGGGAGGCACATTCGCCAGTCTGTGGCTTTGCTTTCTCTCTAGTAATGGCATTTGCCAGTGCAAGGTTGCCACAGTGCTATGCCACATCTCTGCCCGTCACCTGGTTTAACTGCAACATCTGCTGGCTCCTAAGGCTGGAATGTTGCTTCTGCCCCGCTGGCCCTCTGGGCTGCTGTGTGACAGCTGCAGCCCAGCTCCTTCCCTGCTACTGCGACAGTTGGCCCCATTGGCTGTTGGACTTTGTCTGCAGCCCCTGTGTCTGTGTCCGTCCCCTACCTACGCATTCTGCCACGTCTGCTTGTTCCCATATGCCCACCTCAGATGTCTCCATGTGCAGATCTCTCAGATGTGTTGGCATGTTGAGCAGGGAATCCTTGGTTGAATTATAGTTGTCTGACTTGTCAGTTTAAGGGGAGAAACCAAGGGATCTTCGTACCCCACTATGATGCCGATGACACTTTCTACACATGTCTTTTCAGTTGACATTAATGAGGCACTGAGTTTGAGTTCAATAGGAATCTAGACAGAGTGGTGTAGTGGAATGGAAAGGTGCTCCTGCAAATGGTCTGAAATGATGACTAGCTGGGGGATATGGGGAAGCCATACTTCTCTCTTGGCATTGGTTCCCGCTTTGTAAAATAAGGGAGTTAGACTGAGGACTGAACCCTTCTAGCTTTGTGTCCCTGCTTCTGTGATGCCACTAAGTCCCTTCTGAGCTGTTTTCTTAGAGCAAAGGGGTATTTGTTCCATAGCCTTCTTTTGTACTCTCAAAGTCAGCCTAAATATTCTGGAGCTTTGGAAATTTTGTTTTCTTTGACTGAAGTTAAGTGATCTAGACAGATTCTGAGTTTATGACCATAGAGTTATTAGCTTTGTGCTAGCAACAGCATTTTAGCAACATAGGATTGTTGCCAAACCAGAAGTTATTAAAATCCAAGTGTTCATGAAGAAGGGCTTCAAACACCTTGCTTTACATACAGCCATTCTTAGGAATAGCTGGGTTGCCCATTCTAAGAGTGGTGGCAGTATGATGGGGCAGTTAGGAGCAGGGTGCTGGTGCCACACTGCCTGCTTCAGCCCCACACCTGTCTCTGCCACTGGATAATTTGGTGATCTTGGAAAAGTTATGACAATAGTACCTACCTCATAGGTTTCTTGAGGAATATGTGCCTGGCCTGTGGTCCTATATATGTTTAGCCACAATTAATTAATTAGTTAATTCGTTAATTACTTTTACATTCCACAGTCGGTCCCTCCTATATCTCCTTCAGTTCTCACACCCATCTTATGAAAGTAGTACTATCGTCATCCTCATGAAGAGACTGGGGCAGAGTAACGATTTAAAGTAGGCTTTCCGACTCATTCCAGAGCCACACTCGTTTTGGTCACGTACATACACTCCAAGGCCAGGCCTTCAGAGATTCTGAGTGCTGGGAACTGCTCTCCGGGCATTGATTTTAGGAGACAGTTGGTGTTAGGAGACCAAAGGCTCAGAGAGCATCTGAATGCCTCTCCTGTCACCAGGATAAAAGGATGCCACTGCCCCGCCTCTTTCTATAGATATGACTTTCAGGCCTCAGGGTTTTCTGGGAAGTGTTTTCATACAATGTAATTTTTTTGGTACATCCCCTTTGCAGACGGGCAGCATTGCCACCCAGTCCCCAGATAGTCTTCCTATGACAATGGCCTTGGGTTGTGTCTGGCTGGGTTAGAAAAGACTCCTTTTCTAGGTCTGCATCGTAACTGAGGAGAGTGAAAATTGTTATATAAAACAAATTGCAGTGATGTTAATAACCCAAGTCTCCATATAACCCCTCCTTTATTCACCAGATGTTTATTGAATATATAGGTATATGACACCTTAATCTGGTTCTGGTTTAGCTCTTGAATTTTTCTCTTAAAAATTTAAAATGGCTTTACAGTGAAATGGCATCATTGAAAATGTAACTAATTGTTTTCTATTTACAAAAGTTTAAAGTGCATTTGTTTTAGGTTCCTATAGCCATTTTTTTCCACTTGAAAATCATGTAGCAGAAATAAAGGTACACAAATAGGCTTCCATCATTACTCAAACTAGTGTGAGCATCCTAGACTTAATGCTGAGTAATAGTCATTGGAGCAGTGCTGTGTACAGATGGTTTGCATTTTGAATCTGAGAAGGTTTTAGCTTGTCAACTCTGCTCTGTTCAGCATTGCAGAAAGGTATCATATTCACTGGGTTTAAGTAGTATAAATATTAAAATGTTGATTGCACTTAAGAAGCCCTGAGAAGTTCTGTAAGCACTCTCGCATTCATTTCATGGATAGTGGAGATAATGGTGAGGTAATTTTATCAAGTTTATTCTGAAAAAGTCCTTGTGTTGGCATTTTTTTTCTATAAAGGGCCAGATAGTAAAATTGTCTGTTCTGGGGACCATGTGACCTCTGTCACAACTCCTCAGCTCTACAGAACCAATAGCATACATAACTGCATATAACCAGTGGGTGTGGCTGCTTCAGGAAAACTGGATTTATGTAGGCCTTGTTGGAGACTAAATGGATCTGGTGAGAGCGGTTATTTAAGGCTTCTGGCAGGGTTGGCTGCTATCTTATAGAAGAGCCAAAAGGTGTTTATGTAAAAATAAAAGCAGTGGTTTGAAATATCACAACTACCAAGAACTACTCTCATAGATTGTGTTTCCTAAATGGCATAATTTTGCTGTCAGTGAGTGCTTAGAAAAGAGTCTTGCATGATATATTAATAACTTGGCAGCTATTCTTTGTTCTGCCACAGTGCAGATTTTTAGGTTTTATTGTACATGTAAACACAAATGGAAAATTCAATACCATTCAAGAGAGAACTACTCAGTACTTAAGCAGTTATTTGCCAAATCACATTTGGGTTGAGTTTCTATTTTTAACTGGCATTTGGACAAGTTGCCAAAGCCTGATGGCATTGGAAGGCACATGGCATTGTTGCTGCCCTCTGCACGAGAATGTCTGAAGCAGGCAGCTGGCAGCAGGGAAGAGTGAAGGTGTAGGGCAAACGTATAACACATACTTTTTTGAGTCTGCTTTTTTTTGGCACTAAATTTCCAATCTAGTTGGGCTGTGTTTTCTTTCGCGCTGATCTTAATTTATTTTCTACATTTCCCAGTCAAGTAAATAAAGGATATTCCATTGTCTTACAATTAGTATGCGTTCACTCATATATATTTATTATTTAGGTATGATTATTTGTCATTTTGTTAGGATTTAACCTTAAGAGTCAAGTTGACGAACATCTTTGTTTGCAATCTATATTTTACAGTGTTTACTTCTAACTATGAGTACTTCTGTTTTAGGGCAGGAGTAACTGCCCTCAGATATACCAGTGGCTTAGAAAATGTTTTAAGATACAACATTCCTTGAATACTGTCATTTTGTTCAATGTTGTTTTGTTATAATGTTGATGGAAAAATTGATTCCTGGTGGGGGCCTCTCTCAGTATGGTTTGCACAGTCTCCCCATGTCTGTGTGGGTTTTCTCCAGGATTCTGATTTCCTCCCACATCCCAAAGATGTGCACCTGGGGCGAATTGGCGTGTCTCCATTGTCCCCAACTGATGAGTGTGGGTGGGTGCCAGTGGCCCTGCAATGGAAGGGCGTCCTGTCCCCTGCCAGGGTGAATCCACCTGGCTCCCTGAGCTGCGGGTAGAGGCTCCGGCCACCTGTGACCCTGCCCTGGAATCAGCGAGTTGGAAAATAATGATCTTACTTGTTTTTATTCATCTTTCTAGATGAGCTCATGTTAATTTCAATTTTTAATATTAGAAATGTTTTGGATCTTTGTTATTTAGAAGTTTGGTGATGTTTGCGTGACCAGAAATATGCCGTAGGAACTTATATCTTGTTTCTATTAGCCTATGGTAAAGTTGATTTCCTTACGTATGTGTGTCGTTCAGCTTTAAGTTTCAGTTTCTAAGAACCTATCCACGACTTTCAGTGAAGACATAATATAGTAACCTTGTAACTACTCCATTGTGGAGCTTGAGAAATAGAAACAGTTAAATAGATTGACCAAAGTCATTTTTAATACCATATGATTATTTTATCTTGGATCACATTTTTGTGCTTTTATTAAAACAATTGATTTGATAAAATCCCTCAACCTAGTATTATAAAAACTGGGTTACATATGGGTTTACAACAGATTTGGGGTTTGCCACCAGTTTGAGACACTAGCTGGCTGTTTGAAGCTTCCTTTTTGTTTCTTTTATACTAATAGCATCAGGATGTCAGGCAGCCTGAGTCTTTTGTAGAAAAGTTTTGAACAGGATTCTCAAAAGTATGATTATCAGATTTTGATGTTTCCTTAACAGTTATTTTACCTAAAAAGATCAAGGGAACAGAATTGGGTATTGCAAGTTTTAACTGTTGTTTCTTCTCAAGGCAGATATTTCCTATTGCAGTGTGGCTATGATTATTTAAAACAAAGATATAAATTGAGTTCATATTTCAACTTTTTGATCATTCAGAAGCTGGTGTATGAATACATTTTTCAAATAGATATAGTGAACATTTCAAGTGAAGTTCTTTTTTTCATTTTAGTAGCCTTATGAATATTCATAAAAGTCTTCCTTTTTTGGTCAGATTGATCCATGGAGTCCTACATGCAAAAAACTTCCATGTGTATTCAGTTTTGGTTGGATTTGCTTTTAAAAAGTAAGTGGCCACATTCTAAATGTGCTTAAAACTGTCAGGTAGGGCCGGCCGAGTGGCGTAATGTTTAAGAGCTGGCTTGGGATGCCAGCGGCCCTGGTTCAGATCCCACATATGAGGGCCAGTCACACTGCCGTCAAAAAAAACCAAACTGTCAGGTTAATAGAATACTGAGGATTTGTAGATAACAAATCAAAATAGAAAAAGAAGGAAAGAAACCCAGGTGTATACCTTGATGTAGTATATTGAATACTGTCCTGTAGAGAGAACACAGAACTGGGAACTAATGATCCTTCAGCACCTGTAGTGTGGCAGGCACTTACTAGTTGGAGAATTAACAGTGCCCTCTTGTTTTTGATAGAGGTGTGCATAAAGAAGGGAGCCGAAACCCGACTTAGTGTGGGGTGGGGAGGAATGTTCTTCAGGACCCAAGAGCAAGACTGTCAGGAGATTATTTCTAAGAGAACAACAGGAGCTTAACAGCCAGGCAGGCAAGGGGAAAAAGAGTGCTTGATGGATAAAAATGGAACGAGCGAAGGCACGAAGGTATACGAGACATTAAACACTGAGCATCCGTAGGTACCCCGTACACAGTGGCTGGTGAAGAGGAGCTTGGAAAGGACTGTTAGAGCCTTAGTTACCCAGCGACAGAGTCAGAAGTTTGCCCGGACACTGGCAGGGCGTCCCTAAAGGAAACTTGTGTTCATGTCCTCTTCGATTTTATTAGCTGTGTTTGTTAGCACTCTTGCTCCCTTAAGATTAAAAAAAAAGAAAAGGAAAACAGGATGGAATCTAGTTTGAAACTTCTGTGATTTCTAAAATTATATTAGGAAACAATTTTTTTTTCACATTGTATCCAGTAGCAGAGAAAATGTGAAGATTATCTTAAAACTCTGAGATTAGGAGTTTAAAACTCTTGGCTTTCATTCTGGTTTCATTACCATATTGGCAAAGCATCTAATCCCTTTTAGTCTCACAGGTCAGAAAAACTTAAGTTCTTGGACCTTTTTTTTCCCCCTGTCCCTTTTTATCAAGGTGGGTGTGTTAGTGGAGGGAAAGGGCAGCAAGCAAACTACTTGCTATCAAAGCAGCAATAATGGCTAAATCAGTGTTTCTGGAATTATTCTTTCTAGGCTATTTTGGCAGAAAATGTCAGGAAAGCCCTTAGGGGGTTGTAATTCAAGAGGATGATTTTCCTGGTGGTGAATTCAAGGCACTTTGTAATCTGGGTGGAAAACGAAGACCTAGGGCCTCCCAGGTGGACTCTTAGGGCCCCTTTCTTCCATCAGGCAAATGAAGAAAATAATTACTTGCATCTACCTTATTCCCAGGAATAACTGAATTTGTACTAGCAAAGGTGGAGTTTGTTGGTAAAGTCAGGGTCAGCCCTTCTTTATCATTCTAACAGCTATAGATAGCCTTACTCTGTATGGGCCAGTTACCATCTCATGTTGATTTGGTCTGCTTGCTTCCATTATCTCCCAGTTGCAGTCACAGACTATCTTGTCATGTTATTAATCTTTCTTAAAACACGTCTTTCATCATGTTATTCCCTTAATTTAAAAATCCACAGTACCATTTTGCTGTCTATTTGGGTTCCATAGAACCTCTGGAATATTCTCTGTGAATGGGGAGAGGAAAGCTTGGGAAGTGCTAGGGAATTGAGTCTGACCTAATAAGACAAATCATTAACTTGTCTAAATAACACTTTTTTTAATTTGGCAAATATCCACTTTGAAATTACCTAAATCCCTCATAGAAGATTGCGTGATTGAAAGTAGATAATCTTGGACAAATAATTGTTACTTAATAATTGATTTTCTCTTAGCTCTTTAACAGTTGGATTATGTACATGACAAGCAGGAAGAGGATAAAAAGGGAATCTGTCTTTAAAAATCAGTTATGTCCTACCTCCCAGCATCTTCCTTTTCTGCTGAAAAGTACCATTCAGTACTCAGAGGATTGCTGTTTTGCTAAAGTGATTTTTAGGTACACCAGTGGCCCGCCACAACCATCAGGCAGACATGAAGCCTTCCCCAGCCTGTATGACTGATTGCCAGGGCAGACAGTGCTGTGGGGCAACCAGCACCAGCTCCCGGGCCGGTTCTGATTTGCTTTTGGTCGGGAAAAGAGAGAGAGTATTCTTGAAAAGTCAGTGAGTGTATCGAAGAATATAACAGAGATCACTGGGGCTAAAAAACAAAACCAAACAAAATAAAACAAAGCTGAGTTTGTTCGTTTGCCAGGCAAGGAAACGTAGTAAAGAAATTCAATCATTGTTTCGGAAGAAAAGTCTGGGTTTTTTTTTGAGTACTAGAAGGAGCAGGAATGGTGGCTATTCTAATTAATGACTGAAAACTAGCATTTTGGATAGGACAGAATTGGAGATCTGTATATGACTGGCTAAAACAGGACCCATTGCAGGGTCTAGTATTTTGTGTTGATATCTTCCAGGCAAGTGCTGCCATTCAGGGAAAACGTGGCTTTTGTGAGATCTCCTAGCCCCTTCCCCAAAGCTGACTGAATCTCCTGTGAAAGTCCTGAACCTAACCAAGCTTCTCAAGGGTCCCTATTATGTAGTCTAAAGTTAGGTGGGTCTTTGGGTTGGCAATGAACAGTTCCCATTCTAGACATACACTTCCAGAATCTTCCCACGAAGCCCCTGGATCAGCCTGTTAGGTGCAGGGAAGCAGGCCTGGTATGTCTGGGGGCATACCCCAACCTTCCCAGAAGGCACAGAGGTGGACACACACTGGGATGTGTGTCGGGTCGCACCACATGGGTGTTCTCCCTTCCTTCCCACTTGAAGTCTTCTGCATTCTTCTTCAGTGCCCTCTTTAGGAGCAGCCTTCTGTTAGGGTTCTTAGCTCTGTGGACAGTGCTAATTCAGGGAACACTCAGAATGGATGCTAAACTACTTTGTTCTTTTGGGGAGGGTCTTCCTGTGGACAGAACCACATAGTGGAGTTTCTATGTGAAATACGTGGCACTCAACTATTTTCATTTATTTCTTTGAAGAAAACGTTTGCATGGCTTCTGGGCTTTCACCTCTAGTGTAGGTGGTCTTTGTCTTCTCTCCCTCCCTACCTTACTGAGCTGTTACTTCATTGCCTGCTTAACTTGTAACTTGTAACCTTCGGAGGGGCTGCAGTGCATTTTGGCAAGGTTCATCTCTTTAAAGATAAATCAGAGACAGTCTCAGCGGAACTAGAGCAGTTTCTTGCAGATTAAGGAAGGGGGTGGGGGAGGGGCAAAGTCCATGGATTTATGCAGCCCATTTCAGCTCCTCTGTCTGCTTGGCCAAGGCAGTGAGTGTGTTGACCTCCGTTCTATGAATGGTGTGTGGATGTACCAACAGGGTTCTCCTTGGTAGCAGAGAATGAGGGCCTTTTTATATTTTGACCCAGATTTGGTCTTCAGGATCATTTAATAACATTTCACATGATTTGCTTTCTAGTTGAGTTTTTGACATGTGTATTTTCTGGGGCCGAGGAGAATTGGCAAAGTGATTTTTAAAAGGATTTATTTATTTCAACAAATAAGCATGCAATGAATGGTATTGGCATTCCAAAACCATTAAGATGTAAAATGTTATTATAAACTTAGTGTACACTGGAGTTAAAAATGCATTTAAAATGTCAGCAAAGGGAAAGATTTTGATATTTTCCAATAACTTTAAAGTGCAACAAATGACAAACTGTAATTCAGCTCTGTGTACTATAACCCTAATTAAACATGGTTTGTAAATGTAAATACTAGCTTGCAGTAGTAGTAAGCTCCCTGGTGGCTGGACTGTTGAATCCCACGCTCTCTGAGAAGCAAACATTTCTGTGGACCATTTCATTTAGCTTTGCTTATGATTTACAATCTGCATATAACAAAGAACGGGAGATCATCTTTTAATAGTTTGCTAAAGAAATGAGATGCATCATAAAACCTATGTGGCTGACCTTTTCACAAATGAAATAGGAGCTACAAATTATTGGCTTAATTTTTATGAGTTATGCATAGTGTTACTAGATAGAATCAATGTAGTCCTTAGGAACTCTGACTTCTAGGAAATATGACAGGCAGGCAAGTTGTTCTTTGTAAATTTATGTGAAATAGTAACATTGAAATTATAGGTTAGTTGTTTGGTATAATAGAGAGAAGAGGTCACCCTTGGTCTCAACTTGTCCAACCATAGGCATTGTTCTAGAAAAAAAATGCACTATGTACATTCTCATCAGCAAGTTTTGGTAGGTCAAGTAAAGGAGTTGGGCTTTAAGGTGATTTTTGAATCGGCAGGTGATAGAGTAGGTAGGATGTGGGAGGTTATTCATAAATAGACATTCATAACCAGGTGAGAGCTGTAAATAAAACTGGTTTGTTAAAGGTGTGTTGTTTTTTTTTAAATAAAAAGGTAGAATATAACTCATGTAGCAAAATCTTTTGAAGAAAATTGTTTTCAGATGGCTCCATCTTTGTGAAGGATGCCTATGCTTTTGAAAATTAAAATTGTAATTTCACTATAAGGTATCCTTATTGCATCAGTTCCTGTGTGTCCAAAAATTCTAAACCTTTTTTTTTTTTTTGAGGGCAGTGTCACTGGCCCTCTTATGTGGGACCGAACCGGGCCGCTGGCTTCCCAAGCCAGCGCTTAACCACCGCGCCACTCGGCCGGCCCTCTAAACTTTTTATTATGCTGATTAAACGTTAATATTCAGTTCAGAAAACCAGCAGAAACAGAAATGTTGGTCCTCCAAAATGCTCTGGGAAATATTTCCAGAAAGAGGCTGTTCAGGATAAGGGCGATGCCATTGGATATAAAGCCTTTTCTTAGGGGAGAGGTGATATTTCTTGGGACACAATACAGTGAAGAGGAGATTTCTACTAGGGAAGTTGTATACCTAAGTAGTTTACTTTTAGTAAAGAACCTCAAGAGCTGGTGCTATTTACATGAGAAAGAACTCAGAGGAAGATCAACTCGTAACCCTTAGTTTTTTCTTTTCTTCTCCATTTCCACTTTTCATCTTCATTTAATTAAATCATTTACTTGTCCATCAGACATTTGTTGTGAGTCTTTTAAAGGTGGTAGTAACTTTACATATCAATTTATTTATGGTTATTTTTTGGGGAAGAGATATATTCAAGATGATTGCCTTTTTAAAACCAACAATAAATTTTCTTCTCGACTTAAGTGTTCATAGAAGTTGGAGAAAGGTTATTTTTCAGTACTTTTATCTTAGTCAAACTCTCATTTGTTTTTATCATTCCATTATTTTTTCAGTCTCAATGTGGCCTCTTATTTATATCTTTAGTCATAGGGGTTCTGTTCAGCTAATGTTCAGATGCTTCTTGAGATTGATTGTCCTATATTTTATTTGTAATTTTGTTGTGAGCCTGGCAAGCAGCAGGCATAGCGCTCACCTAATCCATCATCCGGGATCCTCTTCTCCTTTTAATTTACGATACTGTATCTGTCTTGATTGAAATTCATATTTTTTCTTTTGTTTATAATGACCATGGATCCTGGTTATCTTTGATTCTCTATCATGAATATCTGTATCCCATTTAGAACTTATGAAAGATTCTATAGGTATAAAAATTATTTATATTCTCTCATTTGGTTCTTTCTCTTCAATATTCTACTACCTGTGCATCTAAGTGTTTGGTAATTTTTTTTTAATTTTATTTAGATCAAAGTGAGTTTAATGAAGGTAGAATTTTGTGACAGCCCTCAAGCTGACTGGCATCATCCTTGACTTCCCCAATCAAGGTCAGAAATGTAATTACTAAGTTATATTGTTTTCCTTAGATATTCAGGCGGTCACATCCATTGGGATAGTGGACCATAGTCCAAATCCATTTAAAATAGCTAGTACACTGTGGAACTTCAGTGCTAAGTTGGCTTACTTGAATTCCATTGAGGCCATCTGGTCAGGGAGTCAGGTATAGCACAGGACCTGTGGAGCCGTGGTTTGAATCTTTACTCTGACACTTACTGGCTGATCTTGTACAGATGATTTCTAGCATCAATTCATCATCAGTAAATTAGGGACGATATTATCTGCCTTGTAAGCTGGTTGTGAAAATTAACAGTCTCTGTGAAGAACCTTGCATCTGTCTGGTATACTACATAGGCACTCAGTAAATGGTAGTAGCTACTGTTACTATTTCCTATTTAAATTCATATGGTAGTGCTAATAGCCATGATTGCATGATTGTTTCAGATTAGGGTTAGTGAGACTTTAAGACTTTTATTAAAATTAAAATATATCCTGGCCTTTTTTCTCTTGTTTCCAATTTAATAACTACAAAAAAATCAGCTTGGTCTTCCTTGATTTGTTCTAAATAAACATAGGATGCTTCTTGAGATTTTGTCACCTTCTAGAATTTTTCATTAATTTAACATGTATCAAAGTATTGTTTTCCCAAGAAATGATGTTAGATTAATGGGACAGTGTTGAAATTAGATAATTAAGCTTCTCTTTTCAAAGATGTGGCTGTTATTCCTTGCTTCCATCGTCATTTATAATCCTTTAATATAGTTCTCTGAAGCCCTCTATAGCACGACTGAAAGATGATTTTTCTATTAGAAAGTAAGTAGCCTAAAATGATTGTTCTATCACCATTGAGAAGTTCAAAATTCTTACTAAAGCTACACATTCATTCTTCTTTCAGCTTCTCCCTTATGGGTTTTTTCAAGCTTCTGTCACCACCTTAGTAGTGTTCTGAGTAACTTGATTTTAATGTGATGTATATATTTTTGACAACTTTCAAAATAATTTTCATACATTATTAAACATTTAATTATTAAGTTACAAAGATGATAGCTTGAAAGTACCCAATTTTACATACTCAGTAAATTCATGTGATTAGAAAATTTTATTATGGTATTCTATTTATAATTAATATACCAAGTAAAACTAATTAGAAGTATCTGTAGCCCCCAGCAAAATCTGTAATTAGACCTGCAATTTATAATTAACTGACTCATCTTATTCCTGTCTTTTCCTCTCTAGTAGAATTAATCACTTGTGTTCTCCTTAGTGATACCTGTCGTCCTGTCCAAGACAGTGACTAGAGTTCAGTGATCACTGTTTGTGGTATTTTTAAAAAATAATATTTTTATTTTTTTATTTTATTTATTTATTTTTTAAAAGATTCTATTGGGGAATTGGGGGAGGGGAACAGTTTGAGGAATCGGGGAAGGGAAACAGACAAGTTGCTGTCATTTTGTTCTTCAATCTAGTTGCGGAAGACATGGCCTCACTGTCCCATGTTGGTATTATTGCGCTCTTCCCGGGTGAGACAGATCGGTCGCTGGCCTCTGGACGGCCGCTCATGGCGGCTCTTGGCAGCTCACACTGGCTGCCAGCCATTCACTGTAGCCTATGGCAGCGAACTGCAGCAGAGGCTGTAGCCTACGCTGTCACCAGCGACTCACAGCAGCCCAGCTCCAAGTGGAGCTGTTGTTCACCATCTTAGCTGTAGAAGGTGGTGTCACTAGCCCTCATATGCGGGATACGAACCAAGGCCCTGCTGCTCAGAGCTCGCGTCCCAAGCCGGCTCCTAACCAACGTGCCACTCGACTGGCCCACCTCCCCAAAAGAATTTTTATTTTTAAATTACAGTTGACATACAATATTCTATTGGCTTCAGGTGTACAACATAGTGATTAGACATTTATATAACTTACGAAGTTTTTACCCTGGTAAATCTAGTACCCATATGACACCATACATAGTATTTACAATATTATTGACTATATTCCTTATGCTGAACTTTACATCCCTGTGACTATTTTTATAATTGGCCATTTGTGCTTCTTAATCTCTTTCACCTTTTTCTCTCAATCCCCCAACCTACCTCCTATCTGCAGCCATTAAAATATTCTCTGTATTTGTGAGCTTATTTCTGTTTTGTTTATTTTGTTTTTTTGATTCCACATATAAGTGAAATCATAATGGTATTTATCTTTCTCAGTCTGACTTATTTCACTTAGCATAATGCCCTGTGGGTCCATCCATGTTGTTGCAGATGGCAGGATTCTTCTTCATCCATTTGTTAGTTGATAGACACTTAGTTTGCTTCCATATCTTGGGTATTGTAAATAATGTTGCAATGAACATATGGATTCATATGTCTTTTTGAATTAATGATTTGTGTTTCTTCGGATCAATACCCAGAAGTGAGATTACAGGGTCCTTCTTTGTCTCTTGTTATAGCCTTTGTTTTAAAGTCTGTTTTGCCTGGTGTAAGTATTGCTACTATAGCTTTTTTTGTTGTTTGTTACCATTTTGATGAAACACCATTTTCCATCCCCTTACTTTGAATCTGTCTGTATGTGTTTTGGTCTCAAGTGAGTCTTTTGTAGGCAGCATATGTGAAGGTCTTGTTTTTTTATCCATTCAACCACCCTATCTTTCGATTGGAGCATTTAATCTATTTCCATTTAAAGTAATTGTTACTGGGCCGGCCGAGTGGCGCATTGGTTAAGCGCTGGTTTTGGGATGCCAGCAGCCCCGGTTCGGATCCCACATGGGGGCCAGTGACGCTGCCCTCTACAGCTAACAACAGCTCCACCTGGAGCTGGGCTGTGCAAGCCCCGGTGATGGTGTGGGCTGCAGCCCCTGCTGCAGTGGGCTGCCATGGGCTGCAGTGAGTGGCCTGCAGCCAGCGTGAGCGGCTGGCAGCCAAGCGTGAGCTGCCAATAGCTGCGATGAGCGACATCCAGAGGCCAGCGACCGATCTGCCTCATCCGGAAAGAGCGCAATGACGATACAAACAGTGAAGCAACATCCTCCGCAACTAAACTGAAGAACAAGAAGACGGCAACTTGTCTGTTCCCCTTCCCTGATTCCCCAACGCTGTTCCCCTCCACCAATTCCCCAATAAAAAAAAAAAAAAAAAAAAAAAGAGTCACACATTGTTAATATTTAAAAAAAAAAAAATAAAGTAATTGTTACTTTACATGTAAACTGATACATGTTACTAATACATAGTTATTGCCATTTTACTGTTTATATTTTTGATCTTTTTTTTCCCCTTCATCTTAAAGTACTGCCTTTAACATTTCTTGTAGTACTGGCTTGAGTGATGAACTCCTTTAGTTTTTCCTTGTCTGGAAGCTCTTTATACCTCCTTCGATTCTTAATGACAGCCTTGGTGGCTAGAGTAATCTTGGTTGTAGGTCCTTACTTTTCATCACTTGGAATATTTCCTGCCAGTCCCTTCTGGCCTGCAAAGTGTCTGTTGAGAAATCAGCTGACAGTCTTATGGAAATTTCCTGGTAGGTAACTAACTGCTTTTCTCTTGCTACTTTTAAAATTCTCTCTTTGTCTTTAACCTTTGGCATTTTAATTATGATGTGTTTTGGTGTAGGCCTCTCTGGGTTCATCTTGTTTGGGACTCTGCTTCCTGGGCTTGTATGTCTGTTTCCTTCACCAGGTTAGGGAAGTTCCGTCATTATTTCTTTAAATGCATTTTCATTTCCTCGCTCTTTCTCTCCTCTTTCTGGAACTCCTATGATGCAAGTGTTGGTTTGCTTGATGTTGTTACAGAAGGCCCTTAAACTAGCTTATTATTATTTTTTTTTTTTAAGATTTTATTCGGGAATTGGAGGAGGGGAACAGCGTTGGGGAAGGGGAACAGACAAGTTGCTGTCCTTTGTTCTTCAGCCTAGTTGTGGAGGACATCGCTTCACTGGCCCATGTTGGTATTATCATTGCACTCTTCCCAGCCGAGGCAGTCGCTTGCCGGCCATTGGACGGCCCCTCACGGTGGCTGCTGGCCACTCATGGTAGCTCATAGCAGCCCACTGCAGCAGGGGCTGCAGCCTACATCGTTGCTGGCAACGCACAGCAGCCCAGCTCCAGGTCGAGCTGTTGTTCACCATCTTAGCTGTAGAGGATGGAGCATCACTGATCCTCATGTGGGATCCGAACCGGGGCCCTGCTGATCAGCGCTGGCGTCCCAAGCCAACTCTTAACCAGTGCGCAACTTGCCGGCCTTAACTTCATTTTTTGGATTCTATTTTCTTTTTGCTGTTTTGATTCGGTGTTTTCTGCTACCTTATCTTCTGAATCGCTGATTCGATCCTCTGCTTCATCTAATCTGCTGTTGATTCCCTCTAGTGTGTTCTTCATATCATTGTATTCTTTATTTCTAACTGGTTCTTTTAAATTTTTTTTAATCTCCATTTTTATGTTTTGTATCTCTTTGTTGAAGTTCTTCCTGAGATCATTGAACATTCTTATAACCAGCGGTTTGGACTCTGGTAGATTGCTTGTGTCCATTTTGTTTATTTCTTTTTCCAGAGCTTTGTTCTGTTCTTTTATTTGAGACATGTTTCTTTGTTTCCCCATTTTGCCACCTCTCTGTGTTTGTTTCTATGTATTAGGTAGGGCTGCTATGTCTTCTAGTCTTGCCTGGTGGCCTAAAGTAGTATGTATGTTGTGGGGCCCAATGGCACAATGTCCCTGGTCATCTAAGTTGGGTGCTCCAGGAGTGTCCTTCGTGTGAGTTGTTTGTGCTCTCCTGTTGTAGTTGAGCTTGGTTACTGTTGGCATGTCAGTGCCTGGGATTGGCCTTCAAGCTGACTGGTTTTGAGGACTGGCTGTGACTATAGTGGAGGAGCTGTCATGCAGGAACTGACCCTACGGAGCAGGATTTGCGTTAGCAGGGCTCTGGTGCCTGCCCAGGCTGCCTTTTGGGTGTGTCACTTGTGGAGGTGGTTGGGTGGTGCTGTGGTGTGGTCTCAAGCTGGCCACCAGGTGTGTTGGTTTTGGGGCCTCTTGGGAGGGGCTCTGATGCAAGGCAACATCACCCTCTGTTTGTACCCTGCCCGGGCCACTTGGCATGAGCAATAGTGATCTGCAGATGGTTGCCAGTTTTGTTGGGCTTGGAGGTACCTGGGAGAGACTAAGCTGTGAACTGAGGCAGGCTGCTGCTAGTGCCAAGCTTGGGGCTGCTTAAGAGGTATGGCGCACACTGAGGCCAGATGCTGCTTGTTTGGGGTTTGTGAACCTTAAAATCTTTAAGAGATTTTAAGAAAGTCTGCAGCATGAGCCAAGACAGGCTGTTTGTCTTGCCACTGGAACCAGCTTGGATGGGCCCACAAGCTGGGTGGGGAGTGGTTCTCAGAGAGTCACAGGACAGGCTAACAGTGTTATCTAGGTTAATGGAGACTCAGATATGGTGCCTGCCTGAGAGTGCAAGCTGGGGGATGAGAAGAGGGGGAAGGGTGCAACAAAGGAACAGTGGCTTCTCTCAGCACTTCTGTCTGGAAGAAAGTTGTCCATTCAGCCCTTGCCCTAAAGCCAATTTATGTCCTTCCTATATGTCCCTGGTGCCTTTTGTGCTGCTGCCCCAGCGCTGGAGCTCAGTGTGTGAGTCTGTCAGCGAGTAAGTCTGTGCGTGTTCCCTTTAAGAGAAGCACCTGGGACTACAGCTGCCCTCCGTCTCACTCAGCCACAATCTCCTCTGGTTTTCACAGCCAGAGGTTGTGGGGACTTCTCTCCCCAGTGCTGGAACCCTGGGGATGGGGAGCCTGGTCAGGGGCTGGGACCCTCGCTCCTCCAGGGGGACCTCTGCAGCTGAGATACCCCTTCCGATTTTTAAGTGCCACATGTTGGTGTTAGGACCAGCCCATTCTGCATCTCATCCTCTCTTACCAGTCTTGCGGTAGCTTCTTCTGCATGTCTGTAGTTGTAGGGCTTCTGTTCAGCTAGACTTCAGGCTGTTCTCAGTGATATTTTGTAGTTTTGTTGTAATTTTGTTGTGGTTGTGGGAGGAGGTGAGCTTTTACCCACTCTACCATCTTGACTGGAAACCAGTCTTTGTGTTGTTCTTATAGATTCTTTGGTTTTATAGGAACTTTGATTTTAAAGTTTGTTGAATAACATTAAAAATACTTGAATCATATGCTCTATACTTCAAAGTATCACTTTGAAGATTCTTGCCCACATTATTAAATCAAGCATTTACTTTTATCAGAGGCTGATGGTGAGCATACCAAATAGGTAGACTTGAGCACTTTTCTGTCTTGTACTTAATTACCTGGGTTTTTGTGGCTAATCTGATCAGTGTCTGCATAACTTTGACAGCATGTCCACTGGCCTTGAGTCATTGAATAGGCCTGGTATTAATTCATTATTTTGACAGAGATATACTGTTTTCTAGGCAGTGTTTTCAGCTTCGAGTACAAAGGGGCAGGGTTGAAATTCAGATTATTTACCAGTCACTACAACATGGGTACCAACCAATCAAAATGTCCATAGCACTGGACAAGGTTTTGAAGGACCCCTTCCATCCTTTAGACTGTAACAGGCTTTGCTGCTTTGTTGCTGAGTGGTGGTGGTCATGCCATCAGGGGGCACCTTAGCGCTGCTGGAGTTTGGAGTGATTACTCTTTGTCAGACTATAGTGCAGAAGTACTTCAGTTCTTCTGTATAATCCTTAAGGCTGCGCTGGTGTGTACCAGCTGAACGTTAGCTCTGCCAAGAGGTGTTTAGTTCTCTGATTATAAGAGACAGAGCTGTGTAACCTTGTTTGAGAAGTGCTTAATGGAAGTATGTAAAAGGCACATAAGGGAAAGGATTACAGGAACCTTTTCTGGGGAAACCAGTTGAGACTTCTACAGTGAGTAGAAATTTGCCATAGTCAGATTTGAGGAAGTGATTCTAACCATGCTCAGGAAAATAGCATTTGCAAAGGCAGGCACATGAGAGGGCATCGTGGATTCAGAGATTAGCAAATGGAAGAGATGGAAGGGGAAGATGTCTTTCTCTGATGGTTGGTTTTTAAGCCTAAGGAATATGTATTAAGACCATATTCATATCTTTGAAATTGTTTCATTTTTGGTAGTGAACTGCTAGACTGTCTGATACATAGATTCTTCAACTGTATGTAAATTACTTTAGGTATAGGGAAAGAAGGGAGAATAGGAATTTGCTATAGTTCAGGGTGGTCCTAAACATTGGTAGAGCAATAGGGCAATTAAAACCTCTCTCCCAATTCATGGAGAGGCTTCTAATGAGCAAACACACATTCAGACTGTTTGAGATTGGTAGTTCTTTTTTTTTGAGGGCAGTGTCACTGACCCTCATATGTGGGACCCGAACTGGGGCCGCTGGCTTCCCAAGCCAGCACTTAACCACCGCGCCACTCGGCCGGCCCGGTAGTTCTTTTAATGACCTAAAACTGTTACTTACCCTTGAGGCTTTTTGACTGACATCATGAAACTATTTTTGCTTAATGGCTATGAAGGCCTACAAGTTCAAATGTGCAGAGAATGCAGTAAATTACTGGCCTGTCAGATTCCTGTTGCCTGTCAGCTTTTATCTGAATAGCAGCTTTTGTGTCCGGACTGTCAAAGTCAAGTATGTGGACCCCTTCAAGGTTGTCTTTGTGTGTGCTTGAATAATTCAGCTCAGAGCCAGTTAGCAGCAGGGAAATGATGTATTTTCTTTTCTTTTTTTTTTTTTTTTTTTTTTTTTTTTTGAGGGCAGTGTCACTGGACTTCATATGTGGGATCGAACCGGGGCCACTGGCTTCCCAAGCCAGCGTTTAACCACTGCGCCACTCGGCCGGCCCGATGTATTTTCTTATACTTGTATAACTTAGGGAACACATCTATGGATATCTTGTCTCATTTCTGGGAGCTCTTGAAATATGGCAAGCATTGCAGTGGTGTGAATTCTGTTTTTATTGCCAGAGTTGATGACTCACACCTTTGAGATATGATCAAGTCATATGGACAGTGGAGAAAACATTTTCTCTGTGAATGTTCAATTCAGTGAATGATTTGAAAGCGCGTACTAACCCATTATGTGCTAGGAATTGTGTGGAATACAAAGGTGAACAACTGGCATTTTTCTGGGTATTATGTGATTTTCTCTCTTAAGCTGTGTTTAGTAAAAATGTCTTGGTGTGTGTGTGTGTGTGTGTGTGTGTGTGTGTGTGTGTGCTTGCGCGTGTGCGTGTGTGTGTTTGGTGTTACAACAAGGGATACGATAGGGCCGGCCGAGTGGCACAGTGGTTAAGCGCTGGCTTGGGATGCCAGCGGCCCTGGTTCGGATCCCACATGAGGGCCAGTGACACTGCCCTCTTAAAAAAAAAACAAAAAACAAAAAACAAACAAACAAAAAAAACCAAGGGATACGATAAAGGTTTGAGTTCCTTGTGAACAGATTATTTGCTTCAAGACGGTTTTGAAATAATGGTTTAAGATTTTTTAAAAAGATTTTATTGGGGAATTGGGGGAGGGGAACAGCGTGGGGGATTCGGGGAAGAGGTACAGACAAGTTGCTGTCCTTTTGTTCTTCAGTCTAAGTTGTGGAGGACGTCACTTCACTGGCCCATGTTGGTATTATCATTGTGCTCTTCCTGGGTGAGTCAGATTGGTTGCCGGCCTCTGGACGGTCGCTCATGGCGGCTTTTGGCATCTCACGCTGCCTGCCAGCCACTTACTGTAGCTCATAGCAGCCCACTGCAGCAGGGGCTGCAGCCTACGTCATTGCCAGCGACTCACAGCAGCCCAGCTCCAGATTGAGCTGTTGTTCACCATCTTCGCTGTAGAGGGCAGTGTCACTGGCCCTCATGTGGGATCCAAACCCGGGCCCTGCCGCTCAGAGCTGGCATCCCAAGCCAGCTCTTAACCAACGGGCCACTCGGCTGGCCCCAAAAGGTTTGAACTTTTTAAGGCTCCTGTGTTTTGCAAAATTTCTTTCCAGAAAGATTTAACACCTTACACTACCATGAACAATGTGCAAAGATGCCTATTATATTGTATTATTATATAACATAGTATATATAATGACATAACATAATATCACAGTATATATTATGTTATTATGGTATCATTTGTAGCTGCCACTGTAGCCTACATTATGGTGTAGTAACAAACAACCTCCCAAATCTGAGTGTCTTAATACAAGAAAGTTTACTTTTTGCTCATGCCCCATGTGTAACATGAGTTAGGGGTCCTCTCTCGTTATTTAGTAAACTATCCTGATCAGACCTCCATTGGTTATGTGCTTCTCTAATCACTGCAGCAGTGGGTGGGTCTCCCAGTTGTGTACTGGTTCCTACAGCTTGTGCCTGGTAGTGTTTCATATCATGTCTATGCAAGTCACGTAATTCCATCTAAGTTGAAACAGGACAACCGAGCAAAGTCTGCAAAGGAGAGCTGAAACAACACAATGACTAATATCTTACTAAAAAAAAAACAAATTTCAGGGCCGGCCGAGTGGCGCAGTGGTTAAGCGCTGGCTTCCCAAGTTCAGGTCCCACATATGAGGGCCAGTGACACTTTACACTGCCCTCAAAAAAAACCAAAAAAACCCACAAAAAACCAAAAAAACAAATTTCATTGGTGAAAATGATATCTCATTTTAATTTCATTTTCTTTGCCAGTGTAGATGAACATTTTCATAATTTACTAGCCATTTGTTTTATTTAATCTTCCCTTTAATCTAAGCCTTATAAACATGTGCTGTTGGTTTACTTTTACATTTCCAGATTTTTTATTTTTCTAATTTTTGTTAGGATAGGAGGTTATGATGAAGATATTTATAGGGAGTGCCGACTTTTAGAAAATGCCTTTTTTATTTTTTACTACTTGAGCAGGGCAAAGAATTGACCTTCTCATTCTCACCCCCTTTAATATATTATATGTTTTAATGAGTGTTTTATTTCAAGAATTGTCAAAACTTTAAACAATTATAGGCAGTAAAAAGTCTCTAGCAGAATTAAGATTCTTGACTTCTACAGTTTTCTGATGAACAACTTGAACACCAAAGTTTAGCCAGTAAATGACCAAGTTAGGGTTTTCCTATAGAAAAAATTAAGTTTTCAAGTCACATTGTCATACTGACCATGCCTTTTTCCTTCTTTTCAATTCAGGTATTTGCCTAAACTGGAACTTATGCTGTAGCTATTTCTTTGTGGATTTGTCTAAAAACCTAAGGTGAGATATTTTATGAATGCATTTGCCTTTTAAAGTATATTCTACAATGACAAAGAATTGTCTCTGAAAACTTTAAGGCATCACCAAATGTCTTTTACTCTGAGAATTGTAATGGGAGGCAAATATTATTTATTATTAAGCTACATATATAACATGCTTACTTTTAGTTTGTAAGACATTTTATTGAAAGAAATGAAGCCGGTTCTAGCAGTTAAATTAGTTTTTTTTTTTTTTTTAATTGGGGAATTGGCGGAGGGGAACAGCGCTGGGGAATCGGGGAAGGGGAACAGACAAGTTGCTGTCTTTCTGCTCCTTAGTCTAGTTGCGAAGGATGTTGCCTCACTGTTGGTATCGTCATTGCGCTCCTCCCGGATGAGGCAGATCGGTTGCTGGCCTCTGGATGTCGCCCACCGCGGCTATTGGCAGCTCATGCTTGGCTGCCAGCTGCTCACGCTGGCTGTGGGCCACCCACTGCAGCCTGTGGCAGCCCACTGCAGTCCACACCATCACCGGGGCTCGCACAGCCCAGCTCCAGGTGGAGCTGTTGTTAGCTGTAAAGGGCAGTGTCACTGGCCCTCATGTGGGATCCGAACCGGGGCCGCTGGCATCCCAAAACCAGTGCTTAACCAATGTGCCACTTGGCCGGCCCTTAAATTAGTTTTGAGTTACAATAAATTTTCCATCGTTTTTTCATACTCAAAGATGGAGTTCACCCTGCTGTTCTCCGACACACACTTGAGAAAAATACTGGCATTGTAATTGATATTCTTGGAAGGCAGATCCTCAGTTAGTTAAATCATAAATTAGAACAACGGGTGACTATTTTTTTTTTTAAACGGGTGACTATTTTGATATGCCAGTTATTAAGAGTTTTCTACCACTTTATTCAACTGGACTTGATTATTTTCTGTAGTTTCCTCTCTTTGGGGGGCTTTAAACTCTGTTTCTTTTTTTAATGGACCATCATAAGTCAGTCATCTGGTCTTTCCACCTTGAGTGCAGCTGTTCTGGAAGCCATTCTCATCATAGTAACCATGGTACTTTTTCTGAAAGATAAATGTCATTATGTCAGTTTGTGACTCAGAATTCTCCAGTATGTTTACATTGCTTAAAGGATATTTTACAAATTCCTTTAAGAGCAATAAAATCTGCTCTTTAACCATTTTTCCATCTCACTAGTGTCCTAGGAATGTTATGAACTAACATTTTAAAAAGAAGCTTTATTGAGAAATAATTTATATACCACAAAAGCCACCCATTTATTTAAAGTATAAATGGTGACAACTCAGTGGTTTGTCTTATATTTACAGAGCTGTGCAACTATCTTGGCAGTCTCACCTCAAAGAGACATCAGTACTCCTTAGCAGTCACTGCTCATTCCCCCTCCACTCATCCTGTCAGCCACTAATCTGCTTTCTGCCTCTGTATATCTGCCTGTTCTGGACACTTCCTATAAATGGAATCACACTATATGTGGTCTTTGGTGACTTATTTCTTCCTCTTAGCCTAAGTTTTCAAGGTTCATCCATGTTTTAGCATGAGCTATTACTTCATTCCTTTTTATAGCTGAAGAATATTTCATTGTATATGTTAGGAGCTTCCAGGTGTTATGGTAGCTGATTAAAGAGAGCCCAAATCAAAGTCACACTCAAACCTTTATTCACTTACTGAGAAAGCATAAGTAGGAGGCTAAACCCGAAACAGTGCCACCCCCCCACTCCCCAGTGGGTCTGCATGGGGTGGGGCTGGGGGTGCGGAGGTCCTCTCACCGCTGAAGGAGCCCCAAACAAAAGGTTCCTGTAGTTTAATGGACTCAGGGCTGGTTGGAGGGCGAGGTGGAAAAGTACTAAGAGGAGAGAAAAAGCATCTTCCATGTTTCCTCCCAGATGAGGAGGTGGCCTCAGCTGAGACACCTGCAAAAAGGCTTCAGCTGAAGGTCCCACAAAGAGATTCTGAATGAGGGCACCTGGGCTAGGAATGCAGCTCTTCGTAAGAGCATTATCAGTAGGGGCCTCGTCCAGTGCTACAGCTCCCTTCAGAGACTGCTGTGTCTGCCGCCTGGCTGGTGTGGGGAGGGCCGCTTTCCCTTGAGGGGCCTGCCAGGTAAAGCCTTGTTACTGTTCATAGTCCGAGCTAGAAAACTCACACATAGGCTTCCTGGTCAGGAGCCGGACTCTTCAATACGTGTATACCATATTCTGCTTATACATTCATCAGTTGGTAGACATTGGGTTTCCATGTTTTTGCTATTATGAGCATTTTGCTATGAATGTTGTGTACAGGTTTCTGTGTGATGTTTTCATTCTTCTTGGGCATATACCTAGGAATGGAATTGCTGGGTCATGTGGAAATTCTATGTTAAACATTTTAAGGAACTGCCAAACTGTTTTCCAAAGAGACTATCATTTTAAATTCCCACCAGCAATATACGAGAGCTCCAGTTCTGTATATTCTTACCAACATTTGTTATTGTCGTTTAAAAAAAAAAAATTATAACCATTTTAATGGATGTGAAGTGGTATCTAATTGTCGTTTTGATTTGTATTTCCCTAATGACTGATGATGTTGAATATCTTTTCATGTGTTTGTTGGGCCATTTATTTGTATATCTTTTTTGGAGAAATATCTATTCAAATCCTTTGCCCATTAAAAAAATTAGATCATTTGCCCTGTTTTTGTAAGAATTCTTTATGTGTCCTGGATACAAGTAACTTATGAAATCTATGGTTTGCAAATATTTTCTCCTGTTTTGTTGTTTTTCACGTTCTTGATATTGTGCTTTGAAACACTAAAGTTTTAAATTTTATCTCTTTGTTGCTTTTGATTTTGGTGTTTTATCTAAGAAACCATTGCCTAATTCAAGGTCATGAAGATCTACTAATATTTTCTTCTAAATATGAGTTTTATTATTTTAGCTCTTCAATTTAGGTCTATGATTAATTTTGAATTAATTTTTATGTATGGTGTGAGGTTAAGGTTCAACTTATTTCTTTTGCATTTCAATGTCCATTTGTCCCAGACCACGGAATTTTAATATCTTTGCACCCTTGAAGAATATCAGTTGACTATAAATGTAAAGGTCTATAACTGGACTTGCAATTCTATTTCAATGATTCTTACATGTCTCCTTATGCCAGCATCACATTGTCTTGGTTACTGTGGGTTTCTAGTAAATTCGGAAGTCATGAACTATGAGTTCTCCAACTTCGTTCTTATTTAAGATTATTTTAGCTCTTCTCATTCACTTGCATTTCCATATGAATTTTAGGATCAGCTTGTCAATTTCAAATTTCAAAAAATTATAGCTGGGATTTTGATAATGATTATATTGTAATTAGTTGTGTTTTTTGTTTGTTTGTTTTGTTTTGTTCGTTTGTTTGTTTTAGCTGAGTCATCCTGCCACCTGTTGGCAGCTCAGCAGCAGCTCAGCTTGGGCTGGGCATCGGTAGTGATTATATTGAATCTGGATTCTGAATCTCAAAGTCAATTAGGAAATTTAACAATGGTAAGTTCTCCAATCTATGAACATTGGATGTCCTTCCATTTATTTAGTTCTTTCATTTCTTTCAATGATTTATAATTTTCAGTGTATGTGTTATACTTTTTTTTGTTAAATTGATTCCTGAGTACTTTATTTTTGATAATATTATAAATGAAATTGTTTTCTTTGAGTTTTGGATTGTTCGTTGGTAGTGTATAGAAATACAGTTGATTTTCGTATCATTAAACCTTGATGAACTATTAGTTCAACTCTTAGTTCTAATAGTTATTACTACATTATTTAGAATTTTTCATATGTAAGATCATGTCATCTGCAAATAGTGGTAGTTTATGTTTTCCTTTCCAAGCTGGATGCCTTTTGTGTCTTTTTCTTGCTTAAATGCCCTGGTTAAAACCTTCAGTAAATGTTAAATAGAAATGGTGAGAGCTAACATCCTTGTCTTGTTCCTGAGGTTAGGGGGGAAGCATTCAGCCTTTCAACATTAAGTATGATGTTACCTGTGGGTTTTTTGTAACTGCCCTTTATCAGGTTGACGAAGTTTTCTTTTATGCTTAGTCTGTTGAGTGTTTTTGTCATGAAGGAGTTGACATTTTTTGAGACCTTTTGAGAAATGCCAGGTCCTATGCTAAGTGTTTTATATATAATATTTAGTTTAATTTTCATAATAGACCTGTGAGATAGAAATTGTTATTTTATCCTCAGTGAGCTAGTAAGTGATAGAATCAGATTGTTTGATTTCAACACTTATGAGCTCAATCATTATCCATTGAATTCCCTGTATAAACCACACGGTTTATATATGTGCCTTTGGGCATGTTAGTTTACTCCTAGAATACATGCTCCCTCGTTTTCCCATCAGTAAGCTACCACAGCACTCTCTACCTGTTATCATCATAGTACTTTTTCACTGTGTTGTGATTGTTTACATATTTCTCTCACTGTATAGTCAGTGCTTCTTGAAGTCTGAGAATTTGTCATATTAGTCTTTGAATCTCCAGTGTGCATAGTGGAGAGATGGGAGAGGTATGTCACAGAAGTCAAGGGATTAGAGAATTTCAAGAAGGATGGCAGAAATTATCAGTGTCAGGTGCTGCAGAGAGATCAAGTAAAATAAATTCATAAAATGACTCTTGGTTTAGGATTTTTTTTTTTTTTTTAAATAGTAGTGGGAGACAGAAGCCAGATTCTGAACAATGACTGGGAGATGAAGAAGAGACTGTTAAAGAGTATAGACTCTTGTGAGAAGATTAACTGGGAAGGGGGAGAATGATTTTATGGAGCTCCATAGAAGGGAACATAAATATTTTTTAATATAGGAGAGGCTTGAGCATGCCTGTATACAGAGGTTAGCTGTATATATGTGAGTCTATTTCTGTGTTATGTCTTCTGTTCCACTGACATATTTTTTTTCTTTTAGCAAATACCATAATATCTTGATTGTAGTAGTTTTATAATAAGTTTTGAGATCAAGTATTGTAAGTGCTCTTATTTTCTTCTTTATGAAGATTTGGTTTTGCCATTCTAGGTCCTTTGTATTTTCATATAAATTTTAGAATTCACCTTTCCATATTGATTTTAGGGTCAGCTTCTCATTTTCTACAAAAACATCTGTAGATTTTGCCTGACATTGTGTTCACTACACAGATTTTCACAGAGAGAGTTGACATCTTTACACTCTGTAAACATGATCTGTCTCCATTTAGATCATTTTTAAATTCTCAAGAGCCATATTTTTTGTTTCCAGTGTACAAATCTTGCATTTTGATTTTTATACCATTATAATGGCATTTTAAAAGTTTTATTTCCAGTTCTTCATTACTAGTATATAAAAATAGAATTAATTCTGTTTACTGGCCTGTTTTATTTCAAGTACTTCTTTTTCCCCTAGACTTGACTCTGTAACTATAATATGTATGTAAGTAAAGACAGTTTTATTTCTTCCTATCAATGTGTATGTCTGTTCATTTTCTTTGCCTTATTTTTCTGACCAGAACCTCCTGTACAATATTGAATAGAAGTGGTGAGAGCAGATACCTTTGGCTTGTTCTTGATATTAGGGAGAAAGTTTTCAGTCTTTCACCATGAAGTATGATGTTATTCTTGGGGTTGAATAGCCCTTTCTGTTCCTTGTTTGCTGGAAAAAAATTTTTTTAATCATAAATGGGTGATGTTAAATTTTAATTGTGTTAGTGGATATGTTTCAAAAGGGGGTATGATCATGACTCTCATGCTGATATAAAATGAACACTTGTCAAATATTTATTTAACTCGCTAACTCATGAGGAAACCGATAAGATGTTAAAAGCAGTTCCAGGGAAAATTTAAAGAGCTACTCATTTATGTGCAGTAAATAATGCTAAAATAAGTTTTTCAGATAGATGCGAAAACTGGTTTATCCCCTGGGCAATTATCAGTTGCAGTCCACTGGACATACTGATTTGCTCTTTTGTACATAAGAACAGTTTACATTATCAATTTTCTACACTTTATCAAATTGAAAAATTGCTCAAAGGCAATGGAAGATGGAGGTAATGAATGTGTGAATTAGGGAAAACACTCACTAGTCTATTTTGTTTTTTCCACTTCAGAGGTTTTCACTGTTTTTCATGACAAGAGGACTTGCTTTAAATCTCCATGATCACAGTGATTTGAACAGTTTTTCATACATTTATTAGAGATATATATATTATATTATATATATATATATATATATATATATATATATATATATATATATATATATTCTGTTGTGAATGCCTCTTCATTGTCACCCATTTTTCTAGCCATGTTTTGGGTGTGTGTATGTATGTTAATGCATCATATGTTCTTGGTAATAATGCATTATAAGTTGTGTGTAAGTAGTTTATTACTTGAATTTTTACTTTCTTTAAAGTATTTTTAATTTTGATATAGTCAAATCTCTCTTGTTTTATTTAAGAAATCTTAACTTGTTAGGTCAAAAGATACTCATCTTTTCCACTAAGTTTTTTTTTTTTTTTTTTTAATATTTTATTTTATTTTTAATTAGTTTCAGGTGTACAACACAGTGCAATAGTTATACATTTTACCCCTCAAAGTGACAAACCCCCCACCCCCAATACACCCCCCCACACCCCCGTATCATATATATCTATTACTCTTCCTCTGACTCTCTTCCACAGTATAATCCACATCCCGTGACTATCTATATATATTCAATTACAGTAGGTATACCACCTCCACTTTAGTAAAACAGTGCAGTGATCAAACCTCTACTCCATCCATGAAATGGTCTCCCTAACAAGACCTATGATCATCTGACATTCCACAGAATATTTACAACATTATTAATTATATTCCCCAAACTGTTTTTCCTATCCCAGTAGCAATATTGTAGTTGCCTATTTTTGCTGTCTAATCCCTTCCCCTTCTCCCTCAACCCCATTCCTCTCCAAATTAGCAACCCTGATTTTTCCTCTATATCTATGAGACAGTTTCTGTTTACTTTGCTCATTCATACAGTTTTTCATATTCCACATATGAGTGAGATCATATGGTATTTGTCCTTCTCTGACTGACTTATTTCACTCAACATTATAGTCTCTAGGTCCATCCATATCATTGCAAATGGCACGATTTCATTCTTCTTTATAGCGGAGTAATACTCCATTGTATAAATATACCACAGTTTCTTAATCCAGTCATCTACTGACGGGCATTTTGGTTGTTTCCAAGTCTTAGCTATTGTAAATTGTGCTGCTATGAACATCGGGGTGCATAACTTTTTTTGAATAAGTGTCTTGGTTTTTTCAGGATAAATACCTAGGAGTGGAATTGCTGGGTCAAAAGGTAGCTCTATTTCCAGTTCTTTGAGATACCTCCATACTGACTTCCATAGTGGCTGCACCAATCTGCAGTCCCACCAACAGTGCAGCAGGGTCCCCTTTTCCCCACAGCCCCGCCAGCACTTGTTGTTTGTTGATTTGTTGATGATAGCCATTCTGACTGGAGTGAGGTGGTATCTCATGGTGGTTTTTATTTACATTTCCCTAATGACCAGTGAGGTTGAACTTTTTTTCATATGCCTGTTGGCCATCTGTATGTCCTCTTTAGAGAAATGTCTCTTCATATCTTCTGCCCATTTTTTAATTGGGTTGTTTGTTTTTTTGGTGCTGAGTTTCATGAGTGTTTTATAAATTTTGGATATTAACCCCTTATCAGATATATCGTTGGCAAATATATTCTCCCATTCAGTAGGCTTCCTTTTTGTTTTATTAATGGTTTCCTTTGTTGTGAAAAAACTTTTAAGTCTGATATAATCCCATATGTTCATTTTTTCTTTTACTTCTCTTGCCCGTAGGGATGTATCAGTAAAAATATTGCTCCGTGTAATGTCTGCAAATGTACTCCCTATATTTTCATTTAGGATTTTTATGGTTTCAGGTCTTACATTTAAGTCTTTAATCCATTTTGAATTTGTTCTTGTATAAGGCGTAAGGAGATGATCCAGTTTCATTTTTTTGCATGTGTCAGTCCAGTTTTCCCAGCACCATTTATTGAATAGACTATCTTTACTCCAGTGTAAATTCTTGCTTCCCTTGTCATAGATTAACTGTCCGTAAATGCTTGGATTTATTTCTGGGCTCTCTGTTCTGTTCCACTGATCGATGTGCCTGTTTTTATGCCAATACCAAACTGTCTTGATTACTGTGGCCTTGTAGTAGGTTTTGATGTCTGGTAGCGTGATCCCCCCGACTTTGTTTTTATTCCTCAGAATTGCCGAGGCTATTCGGGGTCTTTTATGATTCCATATAAACTTTAGGATTATATTTTCTATTTCTGTGAAAAATGCCCTTGGTAGTTTGATAGGAATTGCATTGAATCTATATATTGCTTTAGGCAGTATGGACATTTTAACTATATTAATTGTTCCTATCCATGAGCATGGTAGGTGTTTCCATTTATTTGTATCTTCTATGATTTCTTTCTTCAGTGTCTTATAATTTTCTGAGTACAGATCTTTCACTTCTTTGGTTAAATTTATTCCTAGGTATTTTATAGTTCTTGACGCAATTGTAAATGGGACAGTTTTCTTAATTTCTCTTTCCATTAGTTTATTATTGGTATATGCAAATGCCACTGATTTCTGAACATTGATTTTATATCCTGCTACTTTACTGAATTCGTCTATCAGTTCCAATAGTTTTTTGATGGAGTCTTTGGGGTTCTCTATATACAGTATCATGTCATCTGCATATAATGACAATTTTACTTCTTCCTTGCCAATTTGGATGCCTTTTATTTCTTTTTGTTGTCTGATTGCTGTGGCTAGAACTTCCAGCACTATGTTGAATAAAAGAGGAGAAAGTGGACAGCCTTGTCTTGTTCCTGATCTTAAGGGGAATGGTTTTAGCTTTTCCCCATTGAGTATGATGTTAGCTGTAGGTTTATCATATATGGCTTTTATTATGTTGAGATATGATCCCTGTATTCCCACTTTGCTAAGGGTTTTTAACATAAATGGCTGTTGGATTTTGTCAAATGCTTTTTCTGCATCTATTGAAATGACCATGTGATCTTTATCCTTCATTTTGTTGATGTGGTGTATCACATTAATTGATTTACGGATGTTGAACCAGCCTTGCGCACTAGGGATGAATCCCACTTGATCATGATGTATGATCTTCTTAATATATTGCTGAATTCTGTTTGCTAATATTTTATTGAGAATTTTTGCATCTATATTCATCAGGGAGATTGGCCTGTAGTTTTCCTTTTTTGTGATGTCTTTATCTGGTTTTGGAATCAGGGTGATAGTGGCTTCATAAAAAGAGTTTGGGAGCCTTCCCTCCTTCCGGATTTTTTGGAATAGTTTGAGAAGAATAGGTGATAGTTCTTTTTTGAATGTTTGATAAAATTCACTTGTGAAGCCGTCTGGTCCAGGGCTTTTGTTTTTTGGGAGCTTGTCAATTACTGATTCAATTTCCTTGGTAGTAATCAGGGTATTTAGATTTTCTGTTTCTTCTTGCGTTAGCTTTGGAAGGTTGTATGCTTCTAGAAAATTATCCATTTCATCCAGATTGTCAAATTTGTTGGCATATAGTTGCTCATAGTAATTTCTTAGAATTTTTTGTATTTCTGTGATGTCTGTAGTCATTTCCCCTCTTTCATTCCTGATTTTGCTAATTTGAGTCCTCTCTCTTTTTTGTTGATGAGCCTGGCTAGAGGTTTGTCAATTTTGTTTATCTTCTCAAGAAACCAGCTCTTGGTTTCATTGATCTTTTGAATTGTTTTTCTGTTCTCTATATTGTTTATTTCTGCTCTGGTCTTTATTATCTCCTTTCTTGTACTCCCCTTGGGCCTCTTTTTGCTGTTCTTTTTCCAGTTCCCTTAGGTGTAAGGATAACCTGTTGATTTGAGATTTTTCTTCCTTCTTTAGGTAGGCCTGCACTGCTATAAACTTCCCTCTTAGGACTGCTTTCGCAGCATCCCAGAGATTTTGGGTCGTGGTGTTTTCATTTCCGTTTGTCTCGAGGTATCTTTTGATTTCCTCCTTGATCTCATTTGTGACCCACTCACTATTTAATAGCATATTGTTTAGCCTCCATTTATTTGTCAGCTTCCCGGATTTCTTCTTATAATTGATTTCTAGTTTCATAGCATTGTGGTCAGAGAATACAGTTGAAATGATTTCAATCTTCTTAAATTTATTGAGACTTGTTTTGTGACCTAACATGTGGTCTATCTTAGAAAATGTTCCATGTGCACTTGAAAAGAACGTATATTCTGTAGCTTTGGGATGAAATGCTCTGAAAATGTCTGTTAAATCCAGCTGGTCTAATGTGTCATTTAAGGTCGCTGTTTCCACATTGATTTTCTGTCTGGAGGATCTGTCCATTAGTGACAGCGGGGTGTTGAAGTCCCCTACTATGATAGTGTTACTGTTGATCTCTGTCTTTATGTCTGACAATATCTGTTTTATATATTTAGGGGCTCCTATGTTAGGTGCATAGATGTTTACTAGAGTTATGTCCTCTTGTTGGATCGATCCCTTCATTACTATGAAGTGTCCTTCTTTGTCCTTTGTTATATTCTTCAATTTAAAGTCCATTTTATCTGATATAAGTATCGCTACTCCAGCTTTTTTCTCAGTACCATTTGCATGAAATATTTTACTCCATCCCTTTACTTTCAGCCTGTATGAGTCTTTGGATCTGAGGTGAGTCTCTTGTATACAGCATATACTGGGGTCTTGCTTTCTTATCCATTCAGCCACCCTATGTCTTTTTATTGGAGCATTTAATCCATTTACATTTAATGTGATTATTGATAGGTGTGTATTTATTGCCATTTTCTTATTTGTGTTCGTAGTCTTTCATAGGTTGTTTTTCTCTTCTACTTAAAGAAGCCCTTTTAGCATTTCCTGCAAAGCTGGCTTGGTGGTAATGAATTCCCTTAACTTATTTTTTTCTGCAAAGCTCCTTATCTCGCCTTCGATTTTAAATGATAACCTTGCTGGATACAGCAATCTTGGTTGTAGGCCTTTATTTTTCATCACTTTGAAAACCTCCTGCCACTCTCTTCTGGCCTGCAAAGTTTCTGTAGAAAAGTCAGCTGATAATCTTATGGGGGTACCCTTGTAAGTAACTTGCTGCCTTTCCCTTGCTGCTTTAAGGATTCTGTCTTTGTCCTTAACCCTTGCCATTTTCACTATAATGTGTCTTGGAGTGGGCCTGTTTGGAATCATCCTGTTTGGAACTCTCTGCACTTCCTGGGCTTGTATTTCAATGTCCTTTGCCAGGTTAGGGAAGTTTTCAGACATTATTACTTCAAATATATTCTCAATCCCTTGCTCCCTCTCTTCTCCTTCTGGTACTCCAATGACCCTTAGGTTATTGCGTCTGATGTTGTCCCCCAGCTCTCTTAAACTATTTTCCATGTTTTTCATTCTTTTTTCTTTTTGTTGTACCGCATGGGTGATCTCTGCTATTTTGTCTTCTAAGTCACTGATTCGATTTTCTGCTTCATCCAGTCTGCTAGTGATTCCATCAAGTTTGTTATTTAATTCAGTAATTGTGTTCTTAAGTTCTAGCTGGTTGCTTTTCATGATTTCTCTATCCTTCTTTATATTTTCATTAATTTCCTTGAACATTCTAATAATCAGTGTTCTGAACTCTGTCTCCGATAGGTTGGTTACCTCTATTTCCTCTATTTCCACTGATTCAGGAAGTTTCTTCTGTTCTTTTATTTGTGTTATGTTTCTTTGTCTCCCCATTCTGGCTTACTCTTTGTGTTTGCTTCAATATAACAGATAGATCCCCCAGATTTCTCAGTCTTTTCTGGGTAAACTTATATGGTGTGTGTCCTTTATATTTGAATTACTCAGTCTCCCTATTCTCCTGTGCTTGTATCTTAGGTGTTCCTTGTGTCATGCGTCCTCACTTGTTGAAGTTTTAGTTTTGATTACTTTTGGTTTGTCAGTAGGTGGGATTGACTCCCAGATTGATTAGCTGTGAGGATCAGCAGCTTCTGCAGTTTATGAGCTGCTGTGAGAGGATTGACCCCTCTGATGAAACTTGGACCCTATGGGTCTTAGTACCTGTAGTAACTTCTTTTTGGGTGTGACTCTTGTATGTCAAACCCAGAAATGCTCTGGTTTTATCTAAAGTTGGCCTCCGGGTATGATGATTCTTGTGTCTGTTTGTTTGGACCCACTGCTGCAGAGTGATTTTAGAGCATAACAGATCAACAAGAACAACCTCCGCAGCCACCAAAGGAAACCAAATGCTCGCACAAGTAAAAACAACCAACCATCAAACTACAGTCAACTTGTACAGAAATATCAATCATACTAATGAAGAAAACAAACAGAAATATAACAAAAACCACACACTCAATAATAACAGAAGAGGAAACAAAATAAAATACAATATCCTAAAATAAAAAATAGAATAAACATGAGAAACCGATTAGCTATACCTAAAAAATAAAAAATAAAAATAAACTAAAATAATAATAAAAAAGTAAGAAAAATTTAAAAATAAAATTTGCAGAAAAAAGGAAAAGAGGAAAAGTATAGCAGTGAGAAGAATGAATAAAATAAGAGAGAAAGTGAGGGTGGGGAAAAAAGAAAAAGAAAAGAAAGAAAAAGAAAAAGAAAAAAGGAAAAAAAATATATATATATATTTGTCTACACACCCATATATATGGACATATATTCACCTATATACACCTATATATATATGCCTATATTAAAAACTACAATATGATAAGAATGAAATAGAAATAAAAACCAAAAACAACCAAGATAAGCAGCCAATAGAGGGAAAACAAAACAGAATAAAACCAAACAAACCAAAAATACCCGTGCTGGTCTAGGCTAAAGTCCACCAAGCTCTCTTCAGTTTGTCTGCTGTACAAAAATTCCTGTGCGTCTTGTGGGAACAGTAGGCCACCTGATGCCTAGCGTAATCCTGGCACTGCAGGTGTGCTGTACTTGAGTGTGGTTGTGATGTGTGATTGGTGGTTTTTACAAAGTCACTGCCTTTTTGCTTTTGCCTGTCCCAAGGCAGGCTGCACCCTCAAAGGCTCAATGAGTGTCTCTGGGCACCCTTTGGGTTGACAGCCGTGGAGAATTAAAGAATTCCTCACTACCAAAAGCTTGCTGCTAAGAATCTGTTAATTAGTGCCTCAGCAGATGAACCTGCCCTGCCTCCCAAGCCTTGCCTAAAGGTGGGGGCGGGGTGGGTAGTCTCACTCTGCTGCCTTTACTGGGTGGAAATTCTCAACCCCCTGCAGGTAAGGATATCTTCCTAGTCTGCCCCTATTGCTCCCTTCAGGAGTCAGTTTAAGACTGTCTTGGCAGGGGACAAAGTTTGTGGGAGTGGGTGAGTTATTGGGTTTTTTTTTTTTTTGCTTTCTGTTCAAGAGTAGAAAAAGGGAAAAAAAATTAAAAACATAAAAATAAACAAAGCCTCAGTTTCAACACTGTTTCAAGCTAAGGCGTTTGCCTCTTATGCTCCAGCGGAGTTCCTGCTGCTCTCCCAAAGGGTCTGCCGGGATTTAGGGAATTGCGCGCACCCTACCGTGTGGCCAAGATCCCCGATCCGCGTCTCTCGGGGACCTGCGTCTCCACCCGGCGCGCTGCTTGTCCGAGCGAGTCCTCTTTTTCCCCTGCTCCCGGGTTCCAGGCTTCTGCCTCGGAGCCGGCGCGCCCGCGCGGATCTCCTGCTGCTCTCCCAAACGGTCTGCCGGGATTTAGGGGACTGCGCGCACCGTGCCGCGTGGCTCCGATCCCCGCTCTGTCTCTCCGGGACCTGTGACTCCGGCCGGCGTGCTGCGTCTCCGCGGGTGAGTCCTGTGTTTCCCCTGCTCCCGGGTTTAAGGCTTCTGCCTTGGAGCCGGCGCGCGCCCGCGCCGTTCTCCTGCTGCGCTCCTGGAGGGACTGCCGCCGGGGTTCAGGGGACTGCGCGCACCTTTCCACGCGGCTCCGATCCCCGCTCTGTCTCTCCGGGACCTGCGTCTCCGCCCAGCTCGCGCTGCTTCTCCGCGGGCGAGTCCTCTGTTTTCCCCTGCTCCCGGGTTTCAGGCTTCTGCGCTCCGCGGGACCCGGTGGGCACAGAGACTGATCCCTGAACCGGGAGGGTGCAGGGACTGATCTTGCCCTGCCGCTGCGGGGCTCTGCACCCTGCTTCCTGGGGACCTGGCGAGCCGCGGGTGCAGCTCGTACCTCTGCACAGTCGTCTCCTCTCTCTCCTCCCGCACTTGCCGGGCCTGAGGCTTCTGCCTCAGACTGCAAACCAACGCGCTCTTGCTGAACTCTAGGTGGGCCGCGGGCCGCAGGGAGCGAGCCGGGGCAACCCTCACCGTGACTCAGCAGCCGCAGGTGCGGGCTGCACCTCACGCGTCTCGCCGCCTTCTTCCCCTACTCGCCCGGCCTGCCCACCTTCCAGCAATCCTTGTGTGGAACTCTTAGTCGCTCTGTGTGATGAGTAGATGTCTCTTTGAAGCGTATTAGAAGTTCAAATTGTGGATATTTCCAGGGGAGATTTCATGGAGCCCTCCTCACAGCCGCCATCTTGCCCCTCCCCCTGACCACTTCTCCACTAAGTTTTTAAAAGTTGCTCTTGGCATTTAAGTTCTTAGTCCATTTGGTATTGATTTTTCAGCTGGTATGATTGTAGGATAAAATTCCACGTTTGTTTTTTTTAGCCTAGATGTTATGGATTGAATATTTGTGTCCTCCCAGAATCATATGTTGAAGCCCTAACTCCCAATGTGATGGATTTTGGAGATGAGGCCTTTGGGAGCTAATTAGAGTTAAATGAGGTCATAAAAGTGGGTCCCTTGTTCAGTGGGATTAGTGCCTTATGAGAAGAGACACCAGAAGGTTTGCTCTTCTTCTCCTTTCCATGTGAGAACACAGCTAGAAGGCGGCCATCTAGAAGCCAGAAAAAGAGCTCTTACCCAAACCTGACTGTGCGGTCACCCTGATCTCTGAATTCCAGCCTCCAGAACTGTGAGAAAATATTCCTGTTGTTTATGCCACCAGTCTGTGGTATTTTGTTATGGCAGCTCGAGCAGACTAATACATTTAGTTTTCATTTATTCTTTGATACTTGATATTTTACTCTGTCAGATATTGCTTGTGTGGGGAGGATCAGGTTTATATTACTCCCAGTGATTTTGGGGGCAGGATTTGGGGAGCTCCAGGCATCAGAGAACTTGAGTCAGTCACTCCTTACCTCGTACAATATAACGTCAGGTCACTTTCCTGTTTCTCTAGAGCAGGGGTCGGCAAACTGCGGCTCACAAGCCACATGCGGCTCTTTGGGTATGTTCCATCTCAAAAGTTTGCCGATCCCTGGAAGAGCCAATCCTGTCACTCACAGCAATTTAAAAATTTTATAAATGAAACTATGATAGTTTTATTTTCATTTTCAATTTTACTTCAAAGCCACAGTTCACAAGCCACAGTTTGCTGACCTCTGGCGGCTCTTCTGTCTCAAAAGTTTGCTGACCCTAGCTCTATGGGAAGCAGCTGCCTTTAGGAGAAGTCACTGCTGAGGTTGTAGTTGCTCAGCCTGGGTTTTGCATAAGAGGAGAAGGTGACATGAAGCAGCAGCCAGGGGATGTGTATATAACTGTGTCTCTGAGCTCCTGATTATTTTTCTGAGGACCTTAAGCCAGAGGTCTGAGTAATACATATATGAGTCGGGTTGTGTGCACATGGGTGTTGGGACACAAAAAAGGCAAAAGAACTTCAGTAGTTCTTTTTTTTCCTGTTTTGTTATCGTAATCCTTTTTTTTTTTTTTTCTGTTTTGTTATTCCACATCTTTGATGGGCTGTCTCTTGCCTCCAACCAAAGCCACCATTCCATACATACCAATTCAAAATGGATCCTTGTCACCCCAAGTATTTCTTAGAGTTCTCTCCATTTTTTTTCTGTGTAACATCCCCAAGGGCTGATCTTCTGAGAGAGGGTGAGCAGCTTGGCAAGTTCAGCATCTTGGCTGGAATTGGAACCGGGGTAAAATTTTTCTTAACCTTTTTCTTAACCTCCTATACATAATTATAGATAACTTCAATGTGGCTGAAAGAAGAGTAGATTCAAGATTCTTCAGTCACCTGCAAGACTTCTTCCATGCCATGTTTGAAGCTTTCTGTAGTGGCTGTATCGAGATGGAGACTGTTATAGCAAAGAATCCCACACAGTCTTTTTGATTATCCAGTTGTGGTTCACTGAATGTTTACCCAGCCAGGGTTGGGTTTTTGGATAGGTGGAGCCAAAAGTTCTTTTAGGTGGTGTGATTTGATCAAATCTAAGAGGGTCTCTAACTTAAAGTCTCCTCTGCTTAGTCATGGTATTTTAAATTTTTGCCAAAACGGCCATCAGTTTTTAATAGTTTTACTGCACCTTTCATGTAAATTTGCATTGTTTACAATGGGCGTATTAATATTAAAATATTTCAAGTTACTTATATTGAAGAATCTTGCTGATCCAGAAGAATACACTAGATATATTCTGTTGTTTTGCTTACTGCATGCTGCATCTCTCTGCCCCTCCAAAGAATCAGGCCATTACACCATGCTACCTTCCATTAAAAATTTCTTTGTTGTATTTATGTTCTTTCTTTTTGTGTGATTCCAGAGGAGGGGTAGGACCTGTTTCTAATCCATTTATGTATGCCTAACCCTGGGATAGGTCCTGCCAGATTTGCCATAGAGTAGGTGCTATATAATTGTTGAATTGAATTAGTACATAGCAGAGTTCTTGTCAAGATGGTGGAGTAGGTGAAGGCTGTACTCACCTCATCTCCTAACCACATCAAACACTTGCTTTCAAACACCCACGCTAAGCTCTAGTGAAGAAGCAGCACCTTGAAAGTTACAGGGACATACAGAGAGGAACTGAATTGTCTGGCTTCACGAAGAGGGCAGTTCTTTCAGGGAATAAAGTGTAGGCAGGCCATTGTTCCTTTTTAGAGGTCCTCTCCACCCAGGCCCAGGAGGGACACAATGTAAGTCTCAATTACCCTTTTGCCCTACCCTGGTGATTTTCTGTGACCTCACCCCACCCAATTCATGTGCACAGCTCAAACCTCTTTCAGAGGCTACTCCGCATAAGTGGCCAGCCTGGGTCTATGTTGTTGACTTTCCAAAATCTCTCAAAGGTTTGAAAACCCCAAACAAACAGCGGCTAGCCTTGGTGTGCCTTCCACCTCTTGCTAAGCATCCCCAAGCCTGGCACTAGTGGAAGCTGGCCTCAGTTCACAGGCTAACCACTCCCAGGAGATTCCCAGCCCAGCACATGCAGCTCCCAACTGCAGATCATCTTGTAGCTTCTATTAGGTTGCTCCAGAGAAACATGCAGCAGTTGACCTGGGCCTCCACTGGAGCCCCTTCCAAGAGGTTTGAAAACCAACAAACCAGATGGCCAGCTTCAGATCACACCAGAGCACTATCCAATTAGTGCCACACAAATGACACACCTAAAGAAAGGGTGGACTCAGCAGGCACCAGAGCCCTGCTAAAGCGAATCCCACTCTGTGGGGTCAGTCCTCGCACAACAGCTTGTCTGTGGTAGTCACGGCCAGTCTTCACAGTCAGTTATCCTAAGGGTCAATTCCACCTACTGACGTGCCAACAGCAATCAAGGGTCAACTACTACAAGAGGGGACACATAACCCACACAAGGGACACACCTAGAGCACCCAGCTCAGGTGAACCAGGGAATCTGCACCACTGGGCCCCACAGGACACTTACTACATAAGGCCACTCTGCCAAGACTGGGACACGTAGCAGATATACCTAACATACAAACAAATACGTGGAGACAGTCAAAATTAAGAGACAAATATGTTCCAAATGAAAGAACACTACAAAACTCCATAAAAAGTGCCAATCAAAATGGAGGCAAGTAATCTAGCAGATACAGAGTTCAAAACACTGGTTATAAGGATTCACAATTATCTCAGTGAGAACCTTAACAAAGAGATAGGAAACATAAAAATGGAGATTGAAAACATAAAAAAGAACCAGTCAGAAATGAAGAATACAACTGAAATGAAGATACATTAGAGGAAATCAATAGCATATTAGATGAAGTAGAGGATTGAATCAGTGATTTGGAAGACGAAGTAGTGGCAAAAAGCTAATCAGAACAGCAAAAAGTGGAATAAAAAATGAGGATAGTTTAAGGAGCCTCTGGGACAACATCAAGCATAACAACATTTGCATCATAGGAATATCACAAGGAGAGAAGAGAGAGTGCAAGGAATTGAAAATCTATTTGAAAAAATAATGACTGAAAACTTTCCTAACCTGGCAAAAGAAATAACTACAAAACCAGGAAACACAGAGAGTCCCAAGCAAGAAGAACCCAAAGAGGCCCACACCAAGACACATCATAATTCAAATGCCAAAAATTAAAGAAAGAATATTAAAAGCAGCAAGAGAAAAGCAGTTAGTTACCTACAAGGGAGCTCTTGTAAGACTTTCAATTGGTCTTCAACAGCAGCTTTGCAGGCCAGAGTGATGGAAAGCAAGGACATACAACCAAGATTACTCTACCCAGGAAAGCTATCATTTAGAATCAAAGGACAGATAAAGAGCTTCCCAGATAATAAAAAAGCTAAAGGAGTTCATCACCACAAAATAGTATTACAGTAATACCTTGATTTGTGAGCATAATTCCAGAAACAAACTACTTGTATTGCAAGCCATTGCTCGTTTACCACATTAAGATGTGTTAGAAATGTTTGCTCGTCTTGTGGAACACTCACAAACCTTGTTTCTTGCAATTCAAGGTTTTACTGTACAACAAATGTTAAAGAGACCTCTTGAAATAGAAGAAGAAAAATAAAACTCACTACAAAGGCAAACAATAAAAGCAGTGGATCATCCAACACTAAAGCTAGTACAAAGGCTAAAAGGCAAAAGTAGGAAGATCGTGTAATTACAACACTAAGTTAAGGGATACACACAAACACCTGAGAGAATCAACAAACGATGATGAAAACATAAACATGGAGGTGGTGAGCTAAAAATGATAGTGATTTTAGAATATGTTTGAATTTAAACCATTATCAACTTAAATGTATTGCTGTAAACTTACCTTGGTATATATGAAACACATGTTGACCACAAACCAAAAATGTAGATAGAAATAAAATGAAAGGAATCTTAACACTACAGAAAGTAATCAATGTAAATGAGGAGAGCAGTGCCATAAAAGAGGAATAGAGAACTACAAGAACAATCAGAACACAATAAAATGGCAATATCTATATACCTATGAATAATTATGTTAAATGTAAATGATTCAATTCTCCAATCAAAATATGAATGGGTAACGAAGAGTTGGTACATTTATACAATGGAATATTACTCAGCCATAAAATAGCAAAATCTTACATTTGTGACAACATGGATGGACTGAAGAGTATTATGCTAAGTGAACAAGTCAGAGACAGAAAAATACCATATGATTTCACTTTTATGTGAAATCGTAAATGAACAAACAAAACAAACTGATAGATACAGAGAACAAACTGATAGGTGCTAGATGGGAGGAGGATTGGGTGGCTGGGTGAAACAGGTAAAGGGATTAAGAGGTACACATTGGCAGTTATAAAATAGTCACAGGGATGTGAAGAACAGCATAGGGAATATGGCTAATAATATTGTAATAACTAGGGTTGTCCAAAAAGTCATGACGTATTTTTTCTATGTTTTTTGTTGGCAAAAATGCATCGTGACTTTTCTGACAACCCAATATGTATGGTGTTAGGTGGTTACTAAATTAACTGGGGGGGATCACTTTGTAAGTTATATAAACGTCTTACCATCATGCTGTACACTTGAAACTAATGTAATATTGAATGTCAGCTGTAATTGAAAAATAAAAATAAATTTTTAAAAATTATATAATTTGCCCAAATCACACAGCTAGTAAGTGGTAAAACCCACTATTGTGTAACTAATTAAATACATTTTAAAAATTTTAAAAAAATTAATATATAGCAAAGTAATATGTCAGAAAAGTCATGACGTATTTTTTCTATGTTTTTTGTTGCAAAAATGCATCATGACTTTTCCGACAACCCAGTACTTAACGATCGTAACAGGAGTTGCCTTCTAGAGAGAAACGTGTGTACTCGTAACCACAGTGGGTCCTGTACTTTGGCATGGTTGGGATAAATAGTATGTGGGGCAGTTTGTAGAGAAAGGCTGGATCACAAACTATTTGTAAGCTATGTCAAAGGTTTTGATAGGTATTGAAGGATCTTAAGCAGGAAATTAACATGGCTAATATCTTAATATTGTTTTGAGCATAGTATGAAAAATATTTTGGAATGAAGAGACCAGTTGGAATGTTACATATTTGAGAGAGAGAGTTAGAGAGAAAGGGAGATTACTGCTTTTTTGATGTTCATATATTTCCAGAGTGGATGAAGAAATTGTTCACAATTGGGTGGACTGGACCCCTGAGCACATCTAATTTTAGTGAACAAGTACTGAAGAAGGCATTAGGAAAGAGATCAAATAGGAGAAACCAAGTGTGAACAAAGGATTTTATAGTAGCACCCTTGGCTTGATTTCTACCTGGACGCCAGATTTTCCTTTTGGCACCCTGTATTTGTTCTTTGTCCTTGAACCTTTTCTTACTTTGAGTATTCTCTTCTGGGAGAGATTGTGGATGAAAAATAGTTTTATTTTTGAACTCAGTAATTGCTGGTTCCTTTATATTTCCTCTAAATTCTGCTTGAAAACAGTACACTTTTCTTCTTTAGCTCATCTGTCTGCACCTTTTATTACACATATAAAAGGAACCAATCGACATTTTCGACATTCTGCTTGGAAATGACCTTAGCTAGAATCAGCAGTTCATTACCATTTTCTGTTATTGAACTTAACACAAGCAACAGGTTTGTTAAATTTTCTGCCTTCGTAACAGGGTCTTCTTTCTTCCAGCTTCTGACTACATTTTCCTCTTCTTAGCCCCTCTTCTTAGCCCCTCTTCAAGGCTCATCAGGCTTTTGCTAGTGAGACACCTCGGGGACCTTCCAGCTTGTCTTCTGCCCAGTCCCAAAGCCATTGTCACATGTTTTGTTGTCTCACTCCATTTCCTGATACCAAGTTCTATTCTGGTCACTTCTGCTGTTTAACAAACCACCCCAAACCTAGTTCCAGAACCTGCATTGCTTTTCCTAACCTAGCTTTAGAAGTCACTCAGTGTCACTTCCCGCACACTCCCTTGGATACAAGCATGTTAGATGTGAGCCTGGATTTAATGAGAAGGGAATTCAATTCCATTATTTTGTCCTTGGATCCATAACCACAGTGGGTCCTATACTTTGGCATGGTTGGGATAAATGGTATGTGGGGCATACCACTATGATGTAAATGTGTCAGGTGGGTACTCAATTAATTGGGCTTAGTACATCATAGAAGAGCATGAGAAATGGGCTATATTTTTGCAGAATATTTGGAAAATGCAGTGTGCCACAGATAGATACAATAAAATGCATAGGATTACAAAGGAAACCAGTTATTAAAATATGGTTACCAAACTAACTGTGATAAAGTGCATGTGCTTTTTTAATGAAGTACACAACAAGATGTAGTGGCAAGCCTATGAACAATGCAGTAAATTCATTAATATGGTTAGTATTAGAGGTTGGAGAAATAAGTAATTTATTTTCCCATCTAAGGTCATGGATCTCCTGGATTCAATACACAGACCCTGCAGCCTCTAGATTAAGAGCCCTTGGGTTCAATGTCATGGTATTAATGGAAGTCATACTGCTGTGGAGTAGGGAGTGAACTGCTGTGAGGGAAGGAGAGTGAGAAGGCAGAGGCTAGAAGGTAGACACTATGGGCATTTATTAATATTTATTTTTCAAGGTAGGGGTTTAAAGTAAGGTAGAGACTTCGGTGTGTTTATGTAATGAGGGAAAGATGCTAGTCAAGTAAGATAAATATATAGGAAAGATAAAGGATATTTAGTGTTTCTGAGAAATCAGTAAAGGAAAAGGTGTGGTCTTGAGCTTAGGTGAAAGCATTAGGCTGGGACAGGAGGAGAAGCAAGAGGAAAGTGCTTGTGATTGCTGTCCATGTGTCCGGCTACGTGACATTCTGAGAGAAATATAGATATAATAAGCTTCAACACAGGGAGAGGGGAGGCCAAGGCAGGCCCCAGAGAATCTTAGAGCAGAGGTCCTGGGAAAGATGAGAATGTTTAGGGGTAGGCAGGAGAGGAAAAGAGATGGTGAAATAGGGACAGAAGAAAGGAAGTGATAATGGAAGTGATGGGATGCAGAAGACAAACTGCCTACTTTACAATTTTGCTTAGTGCCTTTCTTAAAGCAATTTATTCTCCTTACCAATATTGATACCAATAAAATGAGAATGAGAATAAAATGCAGTTATGTATTTTGACTTTTGCTATTTAGACTTAACTTTTTCTAAGTGTCTTGTTTGGCATATGTAATCAATACTTCAAATGGCTTTGCCACAAAATAACATGAGAGCTGAAGAGCTTCTTCTTCATGTATATATGGTGTTGGTATTGAAAAGCATTACAGGTATTTGCTGTTTTGTCACCAGACAACAGATGCTTGTTACAATGTTTTGCTCACCAAGTCTTTATTTAGTGTGAGGGTAATGCATTTCTGTACACTAATCAGAAGAGCCGTACATTACAGTGGCTCATTTCTTTATAACCAATATCTGCCTTTAGCTACATACTTATCTGCCTTTAGCTACATACTGATCTTTCACTAAATGATTTAAAATAACAAACAAACAAAAAACTCAAGCTGTTATCAATGCCTAGTTGGCATATCTACCTTCAGATTGCTTTGACTTCCTAGTAAGTTGATCCTGACTTTAGTGTATTGGTCTGATAGGAGAAATATTTTTTGTCTCTCAAAGAATTACTTCAGATCTCTTTGAAATATTAAAAAAAAATTGAATTGGGCTGGCCGAGTGGCGCATTGGTTAAGAGTTGGCTTGGGATGCCTGCAGCCCTGGTTCGGATCCCACAAGTGAGGGCCAGTGACATTGCCCTCTACAGCTAACAACAGCTCCACCTGGAGCTTGGCTGTGTGAGTCCTGGTGACAGTGTAGTCTGCAGCCCCTGCTGCAGTGGGCTGCCATAGGCTACAGTGAGTGGCCGGCAGCCAGCGTGAGCAACTGGCAGCCAGCGTGAGCTACCAATAGCCGCGGTGAGCGACCATCCAGAGGCCAATGACTGATCTGCCTCATCCGGGAAGAGTGCAATGACAATACCAACATGGGTCAGTGACGCAACGTCAAAAAGACAGCAACTTGTCTGTTCCCCTTCCCTGATTCCCCAATGCTGTTCCTCTCCCCCAATTCCCCAACAATCTTAAAAATAAAAAATTTAAAATTTTAGGTTGGTGCTCTATACCATAAAAAATTTTAGGTTCTTAGGCATAAATATTCATGTATAGATGACTATAGTATGAAGTTGCTTATTCACAGTACTGTGTAATTTCACACTGTAGTTATGTGTAAATGAACATTTGTACCTAAAAACGAAAAATATAATACAATATATATACAATATTATAAATTATGTATATATATTCTATATACACAGAGTGCCAAAAAATGTATACACATTTTAAGAAAGGAAAACTGTATTAAAGTTGTAATACACAACATATGCCGATAACAAAAGATGAATACAAGTCATGTTTGACTTCTGCAATTACAAGAGGTACTCAAAGTGGTTATTATCAGCATCCAGACACTTCTGATTATGGCTTTAGCAATGTTGACCAAAGTGTCCACCTGTATACGTTTTTTTTTTTTCATTTTTTTTGGCACCCCCAGTATATGCTTATGTAAGTAAATTGATACTTATATACGAATATATGAATGTATATAACTGTACATAGAGAGAGAGGGTCTAAGATGGCAAGTTAGGTAAACATTACGCTCACTGCATCCCAGAATCACTACAAAACTACAAAAAAATTATAGAACAACCAACCTCAAGAGTTATCTGAAGACTAGCTGAAAGACCCCTAATAAAGAAGAGGCCACATCGAGATTGGTAGGAGGGGCAGCGATGCAAAATGGGCTAACGCCTAACCCATAGATACTGGGAGGGACACCTGGGTGGCAGAGGTCCGCCCAGAAGAGGGAGGGGTCCCAGCCCCACACTGGGCTTCTCCGCCCAGGGGTAGGAGTTCCGGGAAGAGGAGTTCCCACAACATATGGCAGTGAAAATCAGCGAGGACTCTTGTCTGCCCCTCCTGGTGAGCTGGAAGGGGGCTGGAAACCCAGACACCCTCTTAGAGGGCCCTCATATAGACTCACTTGCTTGCAAACACTCACCTGGTGTGTGGTGGAGGGGCAGCAATTTGAGAGGCACCAGAGACATACAGGAAAAGACTGAGTTGTGTGGCTGCAGGGCGAGGGCTGGAGGGATAGCAGCCATTATCCATGTGTAGAGCCTGACTTGTGTGTAGTTTACAGGAGGGTACCGTCGCTTCTATGTTGAACCCTCCTTCAAAAGGCCAAATCTGAGGGCACATTAGTCTGGTGAAATCCATGCATGCACACCATATTGGTGACGCTCTGGGTCCCCACCCCACACAGCTCTTACTGCATCCCCGCCAGGGCACTCGTGGCTACTGAGCAGTGGGTCCCACTCCCACAGGCTGCAGAAGCCTTTTACAGAAGCGGATGGCTCGCAGCGGTGCGGGGAACCTTTGGTGATGGGCAGTGAGCCACAACCTAGGCCACAATCTCCGTTGGACAACTCTCGGGGACCTGCAGGCTTAAGGTGAGCAATAGTTGCCCACTCTGTTTTCAGGGCGTTTTTGCAAAGTTGTCATTGGCTCTGGCTCAGCACCAGTGCAAGAATCAAAATGGCATTAACTTTGTAAAAACCACTGGCCACATATGTGACTCCCTGGGACCCTACCCTGACCAGCTAGTTGCTGCATTGCTGAAGGCACTCTCAAGACCAGGTCCACTCTTCTGACCAGTACAGGTAAGGAGGCTCTTTCAATGGCTGAGCCTTACGGGCAGCCAGTAGGTGGCAACAGGCCTAGGGAGATTTTGGGCCTTTTGCTAAGCAGCCCAGGCCTAACAGTGAGGATAGCTGGTTTCGATTCACATCAAGGCCACCCCACACACATCCAACAGCCAACCACATATAGCTTTAGGGTTCCTACCAGGTAGCCCTGGGCTGGTCACAGGCAAGGCTAAAATTGGCCTGCACAGGAGATCCTCTTAAGAGACACCAGAAACAACATACCCAGAAGCCAGCTTCAGATCATACCAGAGCACTACCTGGTTAGCCCCATGAGTGGCAAACCCAAAGGGTGGTCTCAGTAGGCACAAAAGTCTGCTGGCATGAACCCACTCTGAGGGATCAGCCCCCACACAACTTGTACACTGTGGGTGTAGCCAGTCCTCATGGTCAGTCAGCTTGTCAGGCAGTTCCACCCACTGATGCGTCAAAAACAACAAGGCTCAACTACAACAGGAGAACACGCACAACACACACAAAGGACACTCCTGGAACGCACACACAGGAAAATAGGGAGACTGTACCACTGGACCACAGAGGACACATACTACATAAGGCTACCCAGCAAAAACAGAGACAATAGGAGATCTACCTAATACATAGAAGCAGACACAGATATCACCCACAATAAAGAAACAAAGAAACATGTCCCAAATAAAAGAATAGGAGAAACTTCCAGAAATAGAACTAAATGAAATGGAGGCAACCAACCTACCAGAGACGGAGTTCAAAACACTGGTTATAAGAATGCTGAAGGAACTTAGTATTTAAGGAGCGAGAGAGAGACAGAGAGAGAGAGAGAGAGAGAGAATAACAGAAACAGTAAAAAACAACCAGGTGGAAATAATACAATAACAAATGAATACGCTAGAAAGAATCAACAACAGCTTAGATGAAGCTGAGGATCGAATCAGTGATTTAGAAGACAAGGTAGCAGGAAAAACCCAATCAGAACAAGAAAAGAAAAAAGAATAAAAAAGACAAAGATAGTTTAAGGAATCTCTGGGACAACATCAAACGTAACAATGCTAACATCATAGGAATACCAGAAGGAGATGAGAGCGAGCAAGGGCTTGAGAACCTATTTGAAGAAATAATTACTGAAAACTTCCCTAACCTGGTGAAGTAAATAGACATACAAGCCTGGGAAGCATAGAGAGTCCCAAACAAGATGAACCCAAAGAGGCCCATACCAAGACACAATATAATTAAAATGCCAAAGGTGGAAGAGAAAGAACCTTAAAAGCAGCAAAAGAGGGGCCGGCTGAGTGGCGCGGTGGTTAAGCGCTGGCTTCAGAAGCCAGCGGCCCCAGTTCAGGTCCCACATACAAGGGCCAGTGACACTGTCCTCAAAAAAAAAACAACACAAAAAAAAGCAAAAGAAAAGCAATTAGTTACCTACAAGGGATCTCCCTTATGACTGTCAGCTGATTTCTCATCAGGAATTTTGCAGGCTAGAAGGGAGTAGCAGGAAATATTAAAAGTGATGAAAAAAAAGGGCCTACAACCAAAACTACCCAGCAAGGTTATTTAAAATTGGAGAGAAAGAGCTTCCCAGACAAGAAAAGGCTAAAGGAATTCATTGCCACCAAGTCAGTATTACAAAGAATGTTCAAAGGACTTTTTTAAATAGAAGAAAGGAGAAAACAAATGAACAAAAGTATGAATAATAAAATGGCAATAATTATGTACCTGTCAATAATCACTTTAAATGTAAAGGGATTAAATGTTCCAATCAAAAGACATAAAGTTGCTGAATGATTGAGAAAACAAGTATATGGATGAGGAAACATCCATATACTGCCTACAAGAGACGCACCTCAGATGGAAAGACACACAGATTGAAAGTAAAGGGGTGGAAAATTGGCCCGTTTTTCATCCTCAGCACTAAAAGTGCCTCTTACACAAAAAGTGTTTAATAAATGTATGTTGAATGAAGAATGTAATTAGTGTAGTGCTTTAAGTGGGAATTGCTTTCAATACAGGCCTATGTAGTAAACTTGTATATCCAAGGTGATTGAGGAATAGAGCATTCCAGTAATTGATTATGCTGCATAATAGTCAATTACAAATTTTCAGTTTTAGATAATTTGAATACAAAACAAAATGGGCTGTACAGAATTTATAGGTCTTTGTTAATTCAGAAGGTGCTTCAGCTTGATCATTCTGAATTCTAGGACTCTGTTAGAACTATGACTGAGGAAGCTGTAAGAGATTAAATGCTATCTGTAGTGTTGCTTTGTCCCAAGCTGGGCCTTGTTTTTTCAGTTGTATCTCTAACACACTTATTTACTTACTGTTTTGTCTACCTAAGGAGTATGCTATAAATTTGCCACCGTGTAAAAGGAATTCACGATTGTGTTATTATCAAATGTAGTTTGAAAAATGCTCAAAAGACAGACAAGCAAGATCCCGTAAGGTGTGTGTACTCTCCAGTTCACCAGACAGCTTCCTGCATTCAGGAAGATGGGGTCTTAGTTAATGTCTGCTTGCTGAGCCCGCGAGGCACTGAGCCAAGCACTTAATTTGATGGTACTCTCTGGCCATGCCTGACCCCACCCACATTATGTAATTATTCTTCTCTCATTCATATGAAAGTATTGTGGTTACTGCTTAGTTGTGTATTATGATTCTCTTCTGCTCTCACCTGCTCAACCACTCTATTGCCGATTATTAGTTGCAAAACTCAGAAATGACTGTTATGCATATGGACATGCGCTCTCCTATGTTTGAAAGTGGCTTTGAGTAGAGGCCTGTTTGGTACCTAGGGACACGCTCTTCCTGTATTGCACAAGTGATTGAACACCGGTCACAATGGAGAAGCTCTTAACTCCTTGCATTGCTGGGTCGTATGCTCTTGTTAAACCTAGAAATCTTCCTGTAAAGCTTGATCTTTTTTTTTTTTTTTTTTTTTTTTTTTTTTGAGGGCAGTGTCACTGGCCCTCATATGTGGGACTCGAACCGGGGCCACTGGCTTCCCAAGCCAGCGCTTAACCATCGCGCCACTCGTCCGGCCCAAGCTTGATCTTTTTTAAAGCAAGAATTTGAAATATCAATCGTGTGTATTTTCTCAGTGATAGTCAAAACCATGTGTTGTAAATGTGACTTATTTAGATTCTGTATTGTTCAATTGACTCATCTCCATTTGAATCCTTATCTTTTAATCTATTTCCCAGCTTCTCTTGTCCCTTCCACCACATTGTAGTGCAGCATTTAGAATATAATTATTTTATGAAAGTGAATCATCTTGATTCAGGGCTGCTTGACCTCAGTGTTAACTTGAAAATCCTACATGAAAGTACAGACAATTTAAAGGACTAAGTAATTTTTAAGAATGTGAATACTAGAGTAGTTAGTGATAGAAACAATGGACTGCTTGATTGTGATAAAATAGTCACTAACTGACTAACCCAATTGTCCTGTTTAATCTATGAACAAACAATAAAAATCATTCTTGCTATGTTGTGCTAACAATATCAGCTGAAGTTTTAGTTTGGGAAATATGTCAAAAACGTACTGAGTTGAGTTTTTAAAAATCAGTTTTTATGTTAAGCTGATTGGGTCTATTAAATGCAGAAAGGAAACATTTCTGTCTCTATAGCTTGACTTAAAATAATTATTAACTGATTAAAAGAATGTGATTGCTTGTTAAGCCATACTTTTTTGTATTAGTCATGTTATGAGTAAGAAAGATTCTGTCTCTGTTGTAAGAGAGGCAGTATGCCAGGTGTGCTGAGTTTTACTCATGGTTTCATTACTAACTTGTTGGCTGACTGGTACCCTGGGTTCAAATGAACCAACATATAGTGAAGATCAGTTGGATCCTATATGTGAATATGCTCTGTAGGACAGTTAGAAGTAAGTAAGATTTTAGCCCCTTTTCTAGACCTGTTTTTTCACTTAAACTCCCCGAGCTTTTGTTTCTTGATCGGAAATACAGAGGTGTTTGGACTGCATATTCAACTCCAGGGGTACTGTTCATATTGCTCTTGCAACCTATAATTTATAATTATTTCTCTCTTAACATGTGTTTGCCCTTACTTCTTTTTTTCATATTGTGATTACCAAATAATAAGAGTGGGTTCCTTTAATCTTCACCTGTTACATTTCATGTAATCTTCCTGTCCATCTTGTGAGAGTGGGTGGGATTAGCCTCATTTTACTGAGGAGGAAACTGAGGCTCAGGGAGTTTGCACAGCTAGGTAGTGGTAGAGGTGGTATCCAGTCTCTGATGCCAATGCTCTCATGTGAAGACACATTGCCCCGTACTTTATTTAAAGCAAGCTTTTGATCATCATTGTTTTCCTATTCTTGTGTTTTTGTTTTGTTTTGTTTTGTTTTTAAAGTTTGTAGCAGAGGATAGTTTTATTAGAGCAGAAAGTTACAGGTCTTGAAATGAGAGGGGGTCCCAACTGGAATGCCCCTCCTATTCTTTTTTCTCAAAATAAAATTAGAGCCTTACAAAAATGCTATTGTATGGGCCGGCCGAGTGGCACGGTGGTTAAGCGCTGGCTTGGGACGCTAGTGGCCCCGGTTCGGGTCCCACATATGAGGCACGGTGTTAGTTAAGCGCTGTCTTGGGACGCTAGTGGCCCCGGTTCGGGTCCCACATATGAGGGCCAGTGAGACTGCCCTCAAAAAAAAAAAAATATTGTAGAAAATTTAACTATTCAATAGCAGTAATCATAGTTTGGGAATTTTAACAATATAGCACCATTACAAAAAAAGTCTTGTTAGCGTTATATAATGTACAGTACATTTGAGAATCTTTCAATGCTGAAAAGTACAGTTTGTCCTTCAAATAAGATGTTAGTTCTGTTTTAATAGGTATATTTTATTTTAGAAACATGGCTTCATTTAATGTCATAGATGCTTTTAAACTGAAAGACTTATTTGTTTGAGATTGTTATAGAAAGAAAGGTGAACTGAGTACTTACTAAATTTTTCCCAGTTTTAACATTTTAATTTATTTTGTGATTCTAGGTAGGAAGAGCATTGAAACTCGTGGCAATCTTTTTCTAAGATTTCTAAAAATTTCTATTCTAAGAGGGTACTGTTTTTATGGTACCCATTGTTAATATGTTAAAAAGGAATCTCTGGGGCCAGTCGAGTGGCGCCGTGATTAAGCACTGGCTTGGGAAGCCAGCGGCCCTGGTTCGGGTCCCACATGTGACACTGCCCTCCAAAAAAAATAATAAAAATAATAAAAAGGAATCTCTGGACTATCTGAAATGAGTAGGTCAGCCAGGTATTGGTACAAGTACATCCAGAGACATTAATTTCTGTCTAGAGTTCACTCCTGAGTTCTGTGTTTTAACATTTCCTCTTGTAAGTCTCAAATACCCCCTTGTCCAGGCACATCAGCCCTAGATATTGATCTTGCTTAAAACAGTAATGCTTTTGGTGGGACTGCCAGCATTGGTGCAGTCAGCACTCCAGTGCTGATACTTTCTGATTCAGAAACCTCTGTCTCCCTTGGGACATTTTTTAACTCGTGTTCTCTTTTTTCTGTTGCAAGTTTCCTGTTGGTCATTACTAGAGCAAAAGAAGTTCCGGTGAATAGCTCATTAGTCACAGTTTTATTTTTATATTTCCAACTGATGACTTTGAAATGGTTGTGGCACTTTAAGGAGACTTTATATGTTACCATTCTTAACCCTGTTCAGGAAACTCTAGCCACATAGGCCTTCTTTTCTGTTCTACGAATATACCAATTCATTTCAGCTAGGGTTTTCTATTTGTCCCTGTGGGGGAATGGTCTCCCCCCAGGCTGTTTGGCTGTATCCTTCTTGTTTAAGTCTCAGCTTAAATGTTCTTTCTTCAAAGAGGATTTTTTCTTAGACAATTCACTCTAAATTAGCACTCCTCCAAAAGTCTTTATTACACAGCCGGGCTTACTGTTTTGTTTGTTGCTGTGTCCCCAGCACTGAGGACAGTGTCGGCCACAGTAAGCATTCCGGTAATTATTTGTTGAATGTCTTTTACTCTTTCATCTTATTTTTCCATTGGTAGTCAGAAAGGCACAATTAATGTTTTTCAGTTAATGTTTTACATACTTTTGATGTTTTTTTCTCTTCCTTTGCTTTTCTGTTCCTTAGTTGAATTCTTTCAGACAAAAGGGAGGAAAGCCTTCTGACATTCAGACTCTTGAAATGTGACTGTTTCAGTATGTCCAGGTGGGTGTCTGAGCTGGTGCAAACTAGTCACAAAAACAGTTAACAGGTAGGAAAACTGGCTCCGATCAGCTGCTTCAGTCTTGCTTGAGTTGAATTGGCCTCTACCCCAAAGGACTATGCTGTTTGTCTAGCAAAATGAAATTGCATTCTGGTACATATTTTTTTCTAAGATTATAGAAGAGAAACAAATTCTAAGCTTATAAAATGAGTTAAAATGTGTCAGGAAAATAGAACAGAATAATGACCTGCTGTTACAGTGTGAATTCTGAGGCACAGCTGCAACGTTTGTTTTCAGAAGAGTTGACATTAAAACTAGAGCACTTTTTTGGGAAGCCAGTGGCCCCGGTTTGGTCCCACATATGAGGGCCAGTGACACTGCCCTCAAAAAAAAAATACAAAAAAAAAGCTAGAATACTTTTAGTTCTGTTGAAATGACTTTATTATGCCAAAAGGGTAGATTTAATAATTTATTTATTGGTGTTGGTGAGGAAAGTGACAGTTATATAAACTATAATTTCTGATCCTCAGAGCATGGGTTTGTGGCCTAGGTTTTGATTCCCTTGCTCCTTCAATTCACTCTGCAGAAAGGGGCAGATTTGGAAAGAATGCAACTTAATTTCCTTTCTGTTTCATCCCCCAACTGTTTTTTGTTTGTTTGTTTTGTTTCTTTTACTTCAAACTTATTATTATTAGTTTCAGGTGTACAAAACAATGCAATAGTTTTCCTTTTCACCCCTTACAAAGTGACAACCCCCTCTTCTACCCACTGTCCCCCACCCCCAATATCATACATATCTATTACATTTCCATTGACTCCATTCCACACTATACTCCACATCCCATGATTATATATGTATTAAATTATAATTGACATACAATATTATTCAATAGCAGCTTTAGATGTACAGTACAGAGGTCAGGCCTCTACACTGTCCATGAAGTGGTCTCCCTATCAAGACAGGAGTCCATCTGGTCTTCTAAAAAATTCTTACATTATCGGATTATATTTCCAAAACTGTCTTTTCTATCCCTGCAGCAATATTGTAGTTACCAATTTATGTTGTCTTGTCCCTTCCCCTTCTCCCTCATCCCCACCCCCATCCGATCTAGCAGTCATCACTTTTTTCTCTGTCTCTAAGACTGTTTCTGTTAACATTGCTCGTTTATTCAGTTCTTTAGATTTCACATATAAGTGAGATCATGTGGTATTTGTCTTTCTCTGACTGACTTATTTCACTTAGCATGATGTACTCTAGATCCATCCATATCGTTGCAAATGGCACGATTTCTTTCTTCTTTATAGCTACTTAATACTCCATTGTGTAAATATACCACAGTTTCTCAATCCAGTTGTCTGCCGATGGGCATTTTGGCTTTTGCCAAATCTTGGCTATTGTAAGCAGCACTGCAATGAACATAGGGGTGTATATATTTTTTCGAAGTAGTGTCTTGTGTTTTTCTGGATAAATACCTAGGAGTGGAATTGCTGGGTCATAAGATAATTCAATTTCCAGTTATTTGAGTTACCTCCATATTGATTTTCATAGTGGCTGCACCAATCTGCAATCCCACCAGCAGTGCAGCATGGTTTCCTTTTCCCCACAACCTTGCCAGTACTTGTTTGTTGATTTATTGATGATAGCCATTCTGACCAGGGTAAGGTAATATCTCATTGTGGTTTTTATTTGCATTTCCCTAATAATAATCAGTGAGGTTGAACATTTTTTTCATATGCCTGTTGGCCATCTGTATGTCCTCTTTAGAGAAATGTCTCTTCATATCCTCTGCCCATTTTTTAATTGGGTTGTTTGTTTTTTAGTGTTGAGTTGCATGAATGTTTTATAAATTTTGGATATTAAGCCCTTATCAGATATATCTTTGGCAAATATCTTCTCCCATTCAGTAGGCTTCCTTTTCGTTTTATTGATCGTTTCCTTTGTTGAGAAACGACTTTTAAGTTTGATATAATCCCATATGTTCATTTTTTCTTTTACTTCCCTTGACCGAAGGGATGTATTAGTAAAAATATTGCTCAGCATAATGTCTGCAAATTTACTCCCTATATTTTCTTATAGGAGCTTTATGGTTTCAGGTCTTATATTTAAGTCTTTAATCCATTTTGAATTTGTTCTTGTATATGGTGTAAGTAGGTGGTCCAGTTTCATTTTTTTGCATGTATCAGTCCAATTTTTCCAGAACCGTTTATTAAATAGACTATCTTTACCCCAATGTAAATTCTTCCTTCCATTGTCATAGATTAAATGACCATATATGGATGGGTTTATTCATGGGCTCTCTATTCTGTTCCATTGGTCTGTGTGCTTATTTTTATGTCAGTACCATACTGTTTCAATTACTGTAACCTTGTAGTATGTTTTGATGTCAGGTAGCGTGATACCCCCAACTTTGTTCTTATTTCTCAGGATTGCTGTGGCTATTTGGGATCTTTTATGGTTCCATATAAATTTTAGGATTGTATTTTCCATTTCTGTGAAAAATTCCCTTGGTAGTTTGCTAGGAATTGCGTTGAATGTGTATATTGCTTTAAGCATTATGGACATTTTAACTATATTAATTCTTCCTATCTATCAGCATGGTAGGTATTTCCATTTATTTGTATCTTCTTTGATTTCTCTCTTCAGTGTCTCATAATTTTCAGAGTACAGGTCTTTTACTTCTATGTTTAAATTTATTCCTAAGTAATTTATAGTTCTTGAATCAATTGTAAATGAGACTGTTTTCCTAATGTCTCCTTCCGGTAATTTATTATTGATATATACAAATGCAACTGATTTCTGAATATTGATTTTGTATCCTGCTACCTTACTGAATACGTCTATCAGTTCCAGTAGTTTTCTGATGGAGACTGGGAGTTCTCTATATATTGTATCATGTCATCTGCATATAATGACAATTTTATTTCCTCCTTACCGTTTGGATGCCTTTTATTTCTTTTTCTTGTCTGATTGATGTGGCTAGAACTTCCAGAACTAGGTTGAATAAAAGTGGAGAAGGTGGACAACCTTGTCTTGTTCCTGATCTTGGGGAGAATGGTTTTAACTTTTTCCCATTGAGTATGATGTTAGCTGTGGGTTTATCATATATGGATTTTATTATGTTGAGATATGATCCATCCATTCCCACTTTGTTAGGAGTTTTTATCATAAATAGCTTCTGGATTTTGTCAAATGCTTTTTCTGCATCTATTGATATGACCATATGATTTTTGTTTTTCGTTTTGTTGATGGGGGTGTATCACATTAATTGATTTGTGGATATTGAACCAACCTTGCATATTGGGGACGAATCGCACCTGATCATGATGTATAATCCTCTTAATATATTGCTGAATTCTGTGGAGGATTCTGCCAGTATTTTGTTGAGGATTTTTGCATCTGTGTTCATCAGGGATATCGGCCTGTAGTTTCCTGTTTTGTACTGTCTTTGTCTGGTTTTGAAATCAGGGTGATAGTGGCCCCATAGAACAAGTTTAGGAGTCTTCCCTCCTTCTGGATTTTTTGAAATAGTTTGAGAAGAATAGGTGGTCCAGGGCTTTTGTGTGTTGGTAGATTGTATGCTTCTAGAAATTTATCCATTTCTTCCAGATTGTCAAATTTGTTACCATATAGTTGCTCGTAGTAGTCTCTTAAAATTTTTTGTATTTCTGTGGTATATGTTGTCACTTCTCCTCTTTCATTTCTGATTTTATTAATTTGGGTCCTCTCTTTTTCTTTGTGAGTCTGGCTAAGGGTTTGTCGATTTTGTTGATCTTTTCAAAAAACCAGCTCTGGGTTTTATTGATCTTTTGTATTGTTTTTTGTTCTCTATTTCATGTATCTCTGCTCTGGTCTTTATTATTTCCTTCCTTGTACTCCCTTTGGGCTTGTTTTGCTGTTCTTTTTCCAGTTCCCTGAGGTGTAAGGATAACCAGTTGATTTGAGACTTTTCTTGGTTCTTAGGTAGGCCTGCACTGCTATGGACTTCCCTCTTAGGACAGCTTTCGCTGCATCCCAAAGATTTTGGGTCATGGTGTTTTCATTTTCTTTTGTCTTGAGGTATCTTTTGATTTCTTCCTTGATCTCATTTTTGACCCCCTTGCTATTTAGTGACATGTTATTCAGCCTCCATGTATTTCTGAGTTTTCTGGTTTTTTTCTTGTAGTTGATTTCTAATTTTATAGCACTGTGGTCAGTAGAAGATCCTTGATATGATTTCGATTTTCTTAAATTTATTGAGACTTGTTTTGTGGCCTAACATGTGGTCTATCACGGAAAATGTTCCATTTGCACTTGAGAGGAATGTATTCTGTAGCTTTGGGGGGAAATGCCCTGAAAATATCAGTTAAATCCAGCTATTTTAATGTCATTTATGGTCACCGTTTCCACATTGATTTTTCTGTCTGGAGGATCTGTCCATTGATGACAGCGGGGTGTTGAAGTCACCTACTATGATAGTGTTACTGTTGATCTCCGTCGTTACGTTTTTTAATATCTGTTTTATATATTTAGAATCTCCTATGTTGGGTTCATAGATGTTTACTACGGTTATGTACCCTTGTTGGATCGATCCTTTTATTATTATGAAGTGCCCTTCTTTGTCTCTATTATATTCTTCAATTTAAAATCAATTTTATCTGATATAAGTATCACTACTCCAGCTTTTTTCTCAGTTCCATTTGCAAGAACTGTTTTACTCCATCCCTTTACTTTCAGCCTATATGTGTGTTTTCTGTTTTTTTTTTTTTGAGAGTAGTGTCACTGGCCCTCATATGTAGGACCCGAACCGGCGCCGCTGGCTTGTGAAGCCAGCTCTTAACCATTGCACCACTCAGCCGGCCCAGCCTATATGTGTCTTTTGATCTGAGGTGAGTCTCTTGTATACAGCATATGCAAGGGTCTTGCTTTCTTAATCCATTCAGCCAACCATTGTCTCTTGATTGGAGCATTTAATCAATTTACATTCAATATGATTATTGATAGGTGCACAGTTATTGCCATTTTGCTATTTGTGTTCCTGGTCTTCGTTAGTTAGGTAGGTTTTCTCTTTCTTCTGCTTAAAGAAGCCCTTTTTAACATTTCCTGCAATCCTGGCTTGGTGGTAATGAATTCCTTTAGCTTATTCTTTTCTGGCAAGCTCTTTATCTCTCCTTCAATTTTAAATGATAGCCTTGCTGGATAAAGCAATCTAGGTTGTAGGCCTTTCCTTTTCATCACTTTGAAAACCTCCTGCCACTCCCTTCTGGCCTGCAGAGTTTCTGTAGAAAAGTCAGCTGATAATTTTATGGGGGTACCCTTGTAAGTAACTTGTTGCCTATCCCTTGCTGCTTTTAGGATTCTGTCTTTGTCCTTAACCCTTGCCATTTTCACTATAATATGTTTTGGTGTGGGCCTGTTGGGGTTCATCTTGGTTGGAACTCTGCACTTTGGGCTTGTATGTCGATTTCCTTTGCCAGGTTAGGGAAGTTTTCAGTCGTTATTACTTCAAATATGTTCTCGATCCCCTTGCTTTGTGTCTTCTCCTTCTGATATTCCTATGATGCACTGTTGTTACTCATTATGTTATTACCCAGCTCTCTTAAACTATTTTCAATGTTTTTTATTCTCTTTTCTTTTTGTTGTTCCCCTTGGATGATCTATGCTATCTTGTCTTCTAAGTCACTGACTCGATCGTCTGCTTCATGCAATCTGCTAGTAATTCCATTGAGTTTGTTATTTAATTCAGTTGTTATATTCTTTAGTTCTAACTGGTTGTTTTTCATGATTTGTCTATCCTTCTTTATATTCTCATTAATTTCGTTGAACATTCTAATCATCAGTATCTGAACTCTGTCTCCCATAGATTGTTTACCTCTAGTTCCGCTGATTCAGGAGGTTTCTTCTGTTGTTTTATTTTGGGTGCATTTCTTTGTCTCCCCATTCTGGCTTACTCTTCGTGCTTGCTTCGATGTAACAGGTAGATTCCCTAGGTCTCTCAGTCTTTTCTGGGTGGACTAATGTGATGTGTGTCCTTTATATTTGAATTGCTCAGTCTCCGTATTTTCCTGTGTATGTGTACCTTGTATTGTGTGTCTTCTCCTTGTGTTGTGTGTCTTCTCCTGTTGAAGTTGAGCTTTGATTGCTTTTGGCTTGTCAGTAGGTGGGATTGACTCCCAGGCTGACTAGCTGTGAAGATTAACTATGTCTACAGTTTATAAGCTGGCTGTGTGAGTGTTGACCCCTCTGATGAAGCTTGGTCTCTATGGGCTCTTGTGTCTGTAGCAATTTCTCTTTGGGTTTGACTCTTGTAGGTCAAACCCGGTAATGCTCTGGTTTTTTCTAAAGTTGGGATCTGGGTATGATGATTCATGTGTCTCTTTGGCTGGGCCCTGCTGCAGAGCGATTTTAGAGCAAAACAGATCAACAAACACAACCACAACAGCCACCAGAGGAAACCAGATGCTCTCACATGTAAAAAACAACCAACAACCTACACTCAACTTATATAGAAATATCAAACATATAAAAGAGGAAATGAAAGAAATACAAAACAAAACAAAACAAAAAAACAAGAAAGAACAAATAACAAAACCAAATAAAATAAAATATAATAATATAAAAAATAGAATAAACACGAGAAATAAAATAGCAACACCCCCCCAAAAAAAGTTGCAGAAAAATGGAAAGAAGGAGGAAAAGCAGAGCAGTGAAAAGAAAAGGGAGAGCGAGGGGGTAGAAAAGAAAGAAGGATAAAAAGAGAACAAAAAATATATAGGTACGTGTACACAAGCATATATATGGACATATATATTCACATAGATACATGCATATATATTCCTGTCTAATAAACTAAAAATGATTATAATGAAATAGAAGGCAAACAACAAAAATCGAAACAAGCAACCGAAAGAATTCTAAACACCCCAAAAAACAAAAACGACAACAAAAAACACGCAAAAAAACCCCACCAAAAAACAAAAAATAAACCAGTGCCAGCCTTGGCTAAAGTCCACCAAGCTCTCTCCAGGTTGTCCTCTGCTGTACAAAAGCTCCTCTGTGTCTTGTGGGGGCAGAGCTGGCCACCTGGCGCCTAGAGTGACCCTGGCAATGCAGGTCTATTGTGGATGAGTGGGGTTTTAAGGTGTGATTGGTAGTTTTTATGAAGTCAATGCCATTTCTGCTCTTGCCTCCCCCAAAGCACGCTGAGTGCTGCGCAGTCAGAAGGCTCGATGTGTGTCTTTGGGCACTCTTTCCGTGGGAGGCCGTGAGGGGTGTGAGATTTATGAGCCGCTAAAAGCCACCTGTCAGGGGTCTGCTAGTGCTTCAGCCGCTTAATCTGCCGTCCTCCCAAGCTGTGCAGGAGAGGTGGAGGCGGGGTAGGTAAGCTCACTCTCTGCAGCCTCTTCCTGGGTGCAGATTCTCAGCTTCCTTGGGAGTAGGAGTACCTCTGTAATCTGACCCTACTCCTCCATTCAGGGGTCCCCTTAAGAGTCTGGCATCCTTCAACTGTTAATTCATTCAATATGGATTCCATTTGACTTTAACCATTGTTATGTGCCATAAAGAATGGATTTAAGTGGATTTTGTGTTAAGAGTATGATGGTTCTGAGTTTTATATTGACACATGCATGCCTCAGTGTTAGCAAATGTGGTCTGCCTTCATCCGTTTTAATAAGTTATGTTGGATGTGATTCCCAATCTGAACTAGTTGTAGATAATGCTACCCTTGAAAGTCTCTTAATCCATACTCCCTTCCTTTCATCCCTTTAGAACCAGTGGCCTTTCATGAAACCAAAAGAGTTTGTGTCATTAAATTTTCCTTTAATATTTTGTTACAAAAATTAAGAGAAGCGTTTTGCACAATGAGAAGGACATTAACTTGTTTTTTTGGATGAATGAAATGTGCCTTTGTCATGCTAATGTGGTGACTCATGGTGGACCCCTCAGTAACTACAGGATGGGGGGCTGCTAATCAGAAACACCAACCACATGAATAGAGGGTTAGGATTTTGGACAAGTCTGACCTTTGGAAAGGTGGGGCAGGTTTGGAGATTGAGTTAAATTATGTGGCTAGTGATTTAATCAGTCATGCTTATGTAATGAAACCCCACTAAGAATTCTGGACACCAAAGATCAGTGGAGCTTTCTGATTGGTGAATGCTCTGATGTGCTGGGATGATCACACACCCAGACTAATGGGGAGAGGGCATGGAAGTCCTTTGTTTGGGCCCCTCCCAGACCTTGCCCTATTTGTACCTTTTACAATAAAACTGTAATTATAAATATAATGCTTTCCTGAGTACTGCAAGGCATCCTAGAAAATGATCAAGCTGAGGTTATCAGGGCAACCCGTGATTTGTGGCCCGTTAAGTAAAAATGCAGGTGGCATCAGAGTAAGTGCAGTCAGTGGGTCATGCCTTTGACATGTGGCTGCAACAGGGACTCGGAATGGCTGGTATCAGAATTGAATTGCGATATACTCACTTAGGGTTGAAACAAAATGGTGGTGCATTTGTTCCAATTTACAAACCACTATTGATACTTCATTACAAACTAAAGTCCATAGTTGGCATTAGGTTTACTCTTTATGTTGTAGTTTCATGCATTGTGACAAATTCATAATGTCATGGGTTTATCAGTACAGGATCATACAGAGTAGTTTCACTGACCAGTAAAAACCCTTGTGTATCATCACCTAGTCACTTCTCCCTCTCTTGCCCCCTGAATCCTGACACCAGCACTCATCTTTTTAACGTCCCTATAGTTTTTGCCCTTTCCAGACTGTTACATAGTTGGAATCATATAGCATGTAGTCTTTCCAGATTGGCTTCTTTACTTAGCACTATGCCTTTAAGGTTCTGCCATGTCTTTTTGTAACTTGATTAGCTAATTTACTTTTATTGCTGAAAATAACACTCCATTGTGTGGATTTATCACAGTTTATTCATCTATTGAAAGCTATCTTGATTGTGTCCAAGCTTTGGTAATGATGAATACAGTTGCTGTAAACATTCATGTGCAGAGTTTTGAGTGGACCCTGTGTCTCAAATTAGAGCACAATGTAAGTTTACTTTTGCAGGAAAGTGCCTAACTGCTATCCAGAATGGCTACCCCATTTGCATTTCCACCAGCCATGAATGAGAGTTCCTATTGCTCCACACCCTTGTCCTCATGTGATGTTGTCACTGTTCTGAACTTTAGACATTCTAACAGGTGTGTTGGTATCTCATTACTTTCGTTTCTTTTTAAGATTTTATTGGGGAATTGGGAAAGAGGAACAGTGTTGGGGAATTGGGGAAGGGGAACAGTGTTGGGAAATTGGGGAAGGGGAATAGCCAAGCTGTAGAGGGCACAGCTAGCTCAGCTCCAAGTCCAGTCACGTAGCTCAGCTCAAGGTGCTGTGTTCAGTCCTAGTTGCTGGTGGGCGTAGCGACCTTCCAATGGGGGAGTCCAGCCGGCAGCCTTGTTGCTAGGAGCACGTGCTCTCACCAGCTGAGCCATCCTGCCATCTGTTGGCAGCTCAGCGGCAGCTCAGCTCAGGCACAGCTCACTGGCCCATGTGGGAATCAAATCGACGTCCCTGTTGCTCAGAGCTCATGCTTTTAACCAACTGAGTCACTCAGTTGGCCCTATTTTATTTTCTTAAGAAAATGTTTTTCTATTTTAATTATTTTCCAATTACAGTTGATGTACATTATAATATTAGTTTGAGGTATACAACATTGTGATTAGATATTTGTATACCTTACAAAGTCATTGCCCTGATAAGTACCCACCTGGCACCATACATAGTTATTACAATATTATTCACTATGTTCCCCATGCTGTACTTTACATCCCCATGACCATTTTTTTTTTTTTTTTGAGGGCAGTGTCACTGGCCCTCATATGTGGGACCGAACCGGGGCCACTGGCTTCCGAAGCCAGCGCTTAACCACAGCGCCACTCAGCCGGCCCCCCATGACCATTTTTATAAATGGCAATTTATACATCTTAATCCCTTTCACCTTTTCTGTCCCTTCCCCCAAACACTCCTCACATTTGGCGACCAGGAAGTTGTTCTCTGTGTCTGCGAGTTTGTTTCTGTTTCATTTGTTCCTTTATTTAGTTTTCTAGATTCCGCATATAGTTAAATCATATGGTATTTGTCTTATTCTGACATATTTCACTGAGCATAATACACTCTAGGTTCATCCATGTTGTCATAAATGGCAAGATATAAATCTTTTTTTACAGCTGTGTAATACTGCATTGTATATATGTACCACAGCTTCTTTATTTTATTTATTTATTGTTTTGAGGGCAGTGTCACTGGCCCTCTTATGTGGGACCCAAACTGGGGCTACTGGCATCCCAAGCCAGCGCTTAACCACCATGCCACTCGGCCGGCCCAGCACACATCTTCTTTATCCAATTGTTTATTCATTGTATAAAGAAGCACTTAGGTTACTTTTATGTCTTGACTGTTGTAAATAACTCTGTAATGAACATAGGAGTACATATATCTTTTCGAATTCGTGTTTTTGTTTCTTCAGATAAATACCCAGTGGTAGAATTGCTGGGTAGTTCTATTTTTAGTTTTTTGAAGAAGTCCATCCATACTGTTTTCTATAGTGGCTGTACCCATTTACAATCCCACCAACAGTGCATGAGGGTTCATATTTCTCCACATCCTCTCTAAAATTTGTTGCCTTTTTTTTTTTTAAAGATTTTATTGAGGAATTGTGGAAGCGGGACAGTGTTGGGGAATCAGAGAAGGGGAAAAGACAAGTTGCAGTCCTTTTTTTTGTTCTTCAGTCTAGTTGTGGAGGACGTTGCTTCACTGGCCCATGTTGGTATTATCATTGTGCTCTTCCCGGGTGAGGCACATCTGTCGCTGGCCTCTGGACATCTGCTCACGGCGGCTCTTGGCAGTTTACGCTGGCTGCCGGCCACTCACTGTAGCCTATGGCAGACCACTGCAGCAGAGGCTGCAGCCGACGTTGGTGACACATGGCAGCCCAGCTCCAGGTAGAGCTGTTGTTCACCGCCTTAGCTGTAGAGGGCAGTGTCACTGGCCCTCATATGTGGGATCTGAACCAGGTCCCTGCTGTTCAGAGCTGGTGTCCCAAGCCAGCTCTTAACCAATGCACCACTTCGCCGGCCCAATTTATTGCCTTTTTGATGATAGCCATTCTGACAGGTGTGAGGTGATACCTCATTGTGGTTTTGATTTGTATTTCCCTGATGATAAATGATGTTGAGCATCTTTTCATATATCTATTGGCCATCTCTGTGTTCTGTTTGGAGAAATGTCTGTTCAGGTCCTCTGCCCATTTTTAAATTGGGTTATTTGTTTTTTTGTTTGTTTGTTTTTTGGTGTTAAGTTGTAAGAGTTCCTTATATATTCTAGGTATTAACCCCTTATTAGATGTCTTGTTGGTTCAATATCTACAAATCAATTAACGTGATACACCACATAAACAAAATGAAGGAGAAAATTCATTTGATCATAACAATAGATGCAGAAAAAGCATTTGACAAAATCCAGCATCCATTTATTGTAGAAACTCTCAGCAAAGTGGGGACAGAGGGGACATACATCAGCATAATAAAGGCCATTTATGACAAACCCACAACTACTGTCATACTCAGTGGTGAAAAGCTGAAAGTGTTTTATATAAGATCAGGAAAAAGACAAGGATGTCCATTTTCACCACTTCTCTTCTGCATTGTATTTAGAAGTTTACATTGCTGTTCGAAAACATTTTAGTTTGATGTAGTCCCATTTGTTTATTTTTGCCTTTGTTTCCCTTGTTCAAGGAGACATATCCAAAAAATATTGCTAAGAGAGATGTCAAAGAAATTATTTTGTGTGTTTTCTTCTAGGAGTTTTATGACTTTCGGTCTTATATTGAAGCATTTAATCCATTTTGAGTTTGTTCTTGTATATGGTATAAGAAGGTGGTCCACGTCCAGTTTTTTCCCATGGATCTGTCCAGTTTTCTCAACACCATTTATCGAAGATACTAATTTATCACATTATGTATTCTTGCCTCCTTTGTCATAGATTAATTGACCCATATAAGTGTGGGTTTATTTCTGGGCTCTATTCTGTTCTTTGATCTATGTGTCTATTTTTATAGCAATACCATGCTAGTTAGATTACTATAGCCTTATAAGTATAGTTTTTAAATTAGGTAGGGTTAGAACCTCCAATTTTATTCTTGTTTCTCAAAATTGCTGTGGCTTTTTGGGATCTTTTTGGGTTTCATATAAATTTTAAGATTGTTCTTGTCCTGAGAAGAATTTTATTAATATTTTGATAGAGATTAAAATAAATCTGTAGATTGCTTTGGGTAATACAGTCATTTTAATGATATAAGTCACTCCTATCTAGTAGTTAGTATATCCTTCCATTTATTTGTGTCTTCTTTTCTTTTTTCAATATCTTTCTTTTCTTCAATGCTTTGTAGGTTTCTGAGTACTGGTCTTTTACCTGCTTGGTTAAATTCCTAGATATTTTATTCTTTTTGATGCACTTGTAAATTTGCTGAGAGTTTTTTTTTTATCATAAATGGATGCTTGTTTTGGCAAATGCATCTGTCGATATGATCATATGATTTTTCTCCTTCATTTTGTTTATGTGATGTATCACTTTAATTGATTTGTAGATATTGAACCTACCTTGAATTCTGGAAATAAATCCCTCTTAGTCATGGTGTATGATCTTTTTAATATTGCTGAATTCAGTTTGCTAATATTTTGTTGAGGATTTTCTTATTTTGGAATGTCTTTGTCTGGTTTGGTTTCAGGGTAATGCTTGTCTCGTAAAATTAGCTTGGGAACCTTCCTTCCTCTTGAGTTTTTTGTAATAGTTTGAGAAGCATAGGTGTTGAACGTTTGATAAAATTCACCTGTGAAGCCTAATCCAGGACTTGTGTTTATTGGGAGTTTTTTGATTATTTATTCAGTTTTGTTTGTAGTTATTGGTCTGTTCAGATTTTTTGTTTCTTCTTGACTCAGTCTTGGAAGGTTATATGTTTGTACGAATTTATCTATTTCTTTCAAATTTTGCAATTTGTTGGCATATAATTGTTCGTAGTAGTTTTTTAACAATCCGTTGTATTTCTGTGGTGTTAGTTGTCACATCTCCTCTTTCGTTTTTTATTTTATTTATTTTATTCTCTTTTTTTTTCTTTTTGATAATTCTGTTTAATGACTTATCAATTTTGGTTATTTTTTCAAAGAATCACCTTGATTTCATTGATCATTTGTATGGTTCTTTTAGACTCTATTTTACTTATTTCCTCTCTGATCATTATTATTTCCTTTGTTCTACACACTTTGGGTTTTCTTTGCTTTTCTAGTTCCTTTAGGTGTAAGATTAGATTGTTTATTTGACATTTTTCTTGTTCCTTGAGGTAGGCCTATACTGCTATGAACCTCCCTCTTAAAACTGGTTTCGCTGTGTCTCAGATTTTTGTGTTATTTTCATTTGTCTCAAAGTATCGTTTGATTTTTTTCCTTGATTTCCTTGTGAATCCATTATTGTTTGGTAGTATGTTATTCAGCCTCTACGTGTTTGTGTGTTTTTCAGTTTTCTTTTTATAACTAGTTTCTAGTTTCATACTATGGTCCAAGAACATGCTTGATATGACTTCAGCCTCCTTAAATGTATTGAACTTGTTTTGTGGTCTAACATGATCTACCTTGGAAAATGTTCCATGTGCACTTGAAAAAAATGTACATTCTGCTGCTTTGGGGTGAAATGCTCTAAAAATATCAATTAAATCCATCTCATCTAATGAATCATATAAGGCAACTGTTTTACTGTTGACTTCCATTTATCTCAATTGAGTCTTGGAGTCCCCTGCAGTTACTGTATATACTCTTGCTTACCCCCTTTATGTCTGTCAATATTTGCTTTATATAAGTAGGTACTCCTACGTTGTGTGCATAAATGTTTACAAGGGTTATATCCTCTTGTGGAATCGATCCCTTTGTCATAATGAAATGTCCTTCTTTGTCCAATGTTACATAGCCTTTGTTTTATTTTATTTAATTTATTTTAATTAATTAATTAATTAATTTAGCTGAGCCATCCTGCCACCTGTTGACAGCTCAGCGGTAGCTCAGCTCGGGCTGGGCATCGAGCTGCTGTTGCTCAGAGCTCACCTCTCACTCTTGAATGAGCTCTTAACCAACTGAGCCACACGGCCAGCCCTAGCCTTTGTTTCAAAGTTCATTTTGTCGGATATATTTATTGCTACCCTAGCTTTTTTTCCCTGCCTTTTTGCATGTAGTATCTTTTTCCATCCTTTTACTTTTAGTCTGTGTGTGTCTTTTAATCTGAAGTGGGTCACTTTTTTTAAAAATTAGTTTTAGATGTACAACACAATGCAATAGTTATAGTCTTTACCCCCCAAAATGACAACCCCCGCCCCCAGTTCACCACCCCACTCCCCCGCCATCTCATACATATCTATTACAATTTCTTTTACTCCCTTCCACAGTATACTCCACATCCTGTGACTATCTATTCAGTTAGAGTTGACATTAATATTATACAACATCAGCTTCAGGTGTACAGTGCAGTGATCAAGCCTCTACTCCATCCATGAAGTGGTCTCCCTAACAACACATGTGACTATCTGACACACCACAAAATTTTTACAACATTATTATATTCCTCGAACTGTGTTTCATATCCTTGTGGCAATATTGTAGTTGCCTATTTATGCTGTCTAATCCCTTCCCCTTCTCCCTTATCCCCACCCCCGTCCCAACTAGCAACCCTCAGTTTTCCCTCTATATCTATGAGTCTGTTTACTTTGATCGTTCATTCAGTTTTTCAGATTCCACTTAATGAGTGAGATCATATGGTACTTGTCTTTTTCCGACTGACTTATTTCACTTAACATAATAGTCTCCTCACAACATTATCAGTTACATTCCCAGAACTTCCCCCCATATCCCTGCGGCAACATTGTAGTCACCCACCTATGCTGTCCAAAACCTTTCCCCTTTCCCTCATCCTCACTCCCTCCCAGCCAGCAACCATCAGTTTTTCCTTTATATCTGCTTGATATGACTTCAATCTTCTTAAATTTACTGAGACTTGTTTTGTGGCCTAACGTGGTCTATCTTGGAAAATGTCCCATGTGTACTTGAGAAGAATGTATATTCTGTTTTCAGGCTAAAATGCTCTAAAAATATCAACAAAGTCCAGCTGGCCTAAAATGTCATTTAAGGCCCCTCTTTCTGTGTTGATTTTCTGTCTAAAGGGTCTGTCCATTGGTGACAATGGGGTGTTGAAGTACCCTACTATGATAGTGTTATTGTTGATCTCTGTCTTTATGTCTGTCAACATCTGTTATGTGTAATTAGGAGTTCCTATGTTGGGTACATAGATGTATATTAGGGTTATAGTGCCCTTCTTTGTCTTTTATTGTGGTCATTTTAAAGTCTATTTTGTCCAAAATAAGTATTGGTACTCCAGCTTTATTTTTTCTCATTTCCATTTGCATGAAATATCTTATTCCATCTATAAAAAGCATATACATGTGTCCTATTTTCTTATCCACTCAGCCACACTCTGTCTTTTGATTGGAGCATTTAGCCCATTCACATTTAAAATGATTATTGATAGGCGCATATGTGTTGCCATTTTGTTATTTGTATTCCTGGTCTTCCTAGTTTAGTTTATTTACCTCTTTCTTTTGTTTAAAAAAGCCCTTTTAACATTTCTTGCAATGCTGCCCTTGTGGTAATGAATTCCTTAAGCTTATTCTTTTCTGAGAAGCTCTTTATTTCTCCTTCAATTTTAAGTGTTAGCCGTGATGGGTAGAGCAATCTTGGTTGTAGGCCTTTATTTTGCGTCACTTTGAATATCTCTTGCCACTCACGTCTAGCCTGCAGAGTTTCTGTAGACAAGTCAGCTGTTAGTCTAATAGGAGTTCCTTTGTTTGTAACCTGCTCTCTTTCTCTTGCTACTTTTAGGATTCTGTCTCTGTCTTTAAGCTTTGCCGTTTTAACTATGATGTGTCTCGGTGTGAACCTGTTTGGGTTCAGCTTGTTTGGAACCCTCTGCACTTCCTGGGCATGTATGTTGATTTCCTTCACCAGGGTAGGGATGTTTTCAGTCATTATTTTTTCAAATACATTCTCGACCCCTTGCTTCTTCTCTTCTCCTTCTGGTATTCGTATGAGTCAAAGGTGGTTGCGCTTCATCTTGTCCTATAGGGCTCTTAAACTATTTTCATTGTTTTTTATTCTTTGGTCTTTTTGTTGTGCCAACTGGGTGATTTCTGCTATTTTGTCTTCCAAATCACTGATCCGCTCCTCTGCTTCATCTACTTTACTGGTGATTCCTTCGAGTGTGTTCTTCATTTCAGTTGTGTTCTTTAGTTCTAACTGGTTGTTTTTTATGATTTCTCTATCCTTCCTTATGTCCTCACTAAGTTCCTTAAACATTCTTATCATCAGTGTTCTAAACTCTGTCTCTGAAAGTTTGGATCCCTCTGTTTCATTTGGTTCCATTTCTAGAGGTTTCTTCTGATGTTTTACTTGTGACATGTTTCTTTGTTTCTCCATTCTGGCTGTCGCTCTGAGATTACTTTGATGTATTAGATAGATCACTAGGACAACCCCGGCTGGATCACTCAGGCACAGAACTCATGGCCCATCACTCCCAGGAAAACCCCCAGTCTCAGCCTGTCCCAATCAGCCACTCGCAGATCAGGCCAAGTAGCCTGACAAGCAATCACCAGCCTGGCAACTCTGCAAGCACAGTGTGGAGAGCGGGGACCCGAGGCGACTTGCTTGCGCACTCCCGCATCTCAGTGAGCAGCCTGTTGGAGCCAGAGGGCACCCGCCCAGCATTTCCCTGCCAACGCAGTATAAGATGGGCGGAGGGTGGGGATCCAAGGCCACATGCGCCTGTGTGCATGCACACACGCACTTCTGCGCCAATTCCACCTGACCAATGAGGTCCCGGACCTGATCCTCTGTGGGAGGGCCGAACCCTGACAAAAGGACGCCCTCCTTACACCACTCGCCGTGCAGGCTCCACACCAGGGGTACAACAGTCCCAAAACCTCTAGCCTTTGCACCAAAGGTGCTCAGTTCAGTCCGTCCCCGCAGGTTCCTCGGCCCCGCTTCCACAGTTACTCCCTCCACCAGGAACCAGGTAAGTGCTCACCGGTGAGCAAGCCCATGCGCCGGCCCCACTGATTCTCTAGCCGTTCTTAGCCTCACCGAGCTGAGCAAAGAGAGTCCTCACTAATTTACTGCCAGCTATCTTGGAACTTCTCTTCCTGGCAAAGGAACTCTGGGCTGGTTAGCTTGGTGTGCGGCTGTGGTCTCTCCCCCAACCGGAGGAGCCTCCCCACAGCTGGGGCTTTCCTCACGGGGCTCGCCCTCTCTCGTCTCCGCCTGTCCTACCAGACCCTACGTGGCTTCCTCTTTAAGTTCTTCGTTTAGTGGTTCTGTTCCTCCAGTGTTCTGGGGACCTTAAGGGTTGAATGCTGTATAATTTCTTTGTAATTTTGGTGTGATCCTGGGAGGTAGTTAGTACAGTGTCTGTCTATTCCGCTATTTTTTTCTCATTCTAGTGGGTCATTTTTAGAAGCATATATATCAGTCCTTTTTTTTTTAATCCCTTAAGCCACCCTATGTCTTTTTATTGGAATATATAGTCTATTTACATTTAAAGTAAGCATTGATAGGTGTGTGCTTATTGTTTTTTAATTAATTATTGCTTTTCTTTCTTTATCATCTCTATTCCTTTCTTATTTTCCTCTTAACTTGTATGATGGTTTCTATAGTGCTGTATTTTATTCCTTTTTATTTCTTCTATATCTCTTGTAGATTTTTGGGTGGTTGCCATGCACTTTATATATATCAAGCTATATTTATAGCAGTCTCTTAAGTGGTTGGTCGCTTACATTTGAACATATTCTAAAATCACTACCATTTTTAATCATCCCTTGCATATTTATGTTTTTGTTATTTTTTTTTACTTCTTGTGTGGGTGTGTTTGTGTATATTTTTAATTTACTATTGTAATTACACATATCTTCTTACTTTTGTCTTTTGACCTTTTTACCAGCTTTATCATTGATTGATCCATTGCTTTTACTGTTTGCCTTTGTGAAACATTTTTCTTTCTTATATTTAATTGTCGGAAAAGTCATGACACATTTTTGCAACGAAGAAACGTAGAAAAATTACATCATAACTTTTCCAACAACCCAGTAATTTCTTGTTCTTATTTGTGTTCTTTTCTACTTAAATACTTTCCTTTAACATTTCTTGTAATACTGGTTCAGTGTCGTTGAACTTCTTTAACTCTTTCTTGTCTGGGAAGCTCTTTAACTCTTCTTCAATTCTAAATGACAGCTTTGCTGGGCAGAGTAGTCTTGCTTGTAGTTTTCTTCCTTTATCACTTTGACTATTTCATGGCATTCATTTCTCACTTTCATAGTTTCTGTTGAAAAATCAATTTATAGTCTTATTGGAGCTCCCTTGTAGGTAACTAACTGCTTTTCTCTTGCTACCTTTAAGATTCTCTCTTTGTCTTTAGCCTTTGGCATTTTAATTATGATGTATCATGGTGTACGCCTATTTGAGTTTATCTTGTTTCAGACTCTGCACTCCTCTACTTATTTGGCTGTTTCCTTCACCTGATTGTGGAAGTTTTCAGTCATTTTTTTAAAATAGGTTTTCAGTTCATTGCTCTCTCTCTTCTCTTTCTGGTATCCCTGAATGTGTGTTGGTACACTTGATGTTGTCCCGGAGGTCCCTTAAATTATCCTCGTTTTTAAAAAAATTTGTGTTTCTTGTTGCTGTTCCAGTTGGGTGTTTTCCACTACTTGGTCTTTTCTATTGCTGATTTGATTCCCAGCTTTATCTAATCTGCTATTGATTGCCTCCAATGTATTCTTTCAGTTATTATAGCCTTTAGTTCTGACTTTTTTTTTTAATGTTTCCTATTTCTTTTTTTTGTGATTTCTATCTTTCTGTTGAAGTTCTCACTGAGTTCATGTATTCCTTTCCCATGTTTATTGTGCATCCCTATAACCAGTGTTTTGCACTCTGCATCTGCTGGATTGCTTCTCTCCATTTTGTTGAATTCTTTTTCTTGGATTTTATTTTGTTCCCAGTTGGGACATGTTTCATTGTATCTTCATTTTGGCTGACTCTTTGTATTTGTTTCTATGTATTAGTTTGATCTTCTTCGTTTCTCTGTCTTTTTTTTTTTTTTTTTTTTGAGTGCAGTGTCACTGGCCCTCATATGTGGGACCCAAACTGGCGCCGCTGGCTTCCCAAGCAAGCACTTAACCACCGCGCCACTCGGCAGGCCCTTCGTTTCTCTGTCTTGACAGAGTGTCTTGATGTAGGTCATGTCTTGTGGTACTCAGTGGTGCAGTCTTCCTAGTCACTTGAACTAGGTATTGTAGGGTCTTACCTTTGTGGGTTGTTTGTACCCTCCTGTTGTAGCTGCACTTCGATTTCTGCTGGTCGGTCAGTGGGGGAGGTTTACCCTTAGACTTACTGTCTGTGTGGGTTGGCTGCAACTACAGTGGATGAGCTGTGTTGAGTGAGTTGACCCCCTTGGGCTTTCGTGCCAGCCGAGACCGCCCGTTGGATGTGTTGGCTGTGGAGCTGGTTGGGTGGAACTCTAGTGTAGTCTGAAGCTGGCCAGGTGCATTTTGTGTGTAGTCTTCTGGGAGGGGCTCTGGTGCAGATCAAGGTCACCACCATTGGTTCAGGGCTGGGTGCTGCTTGGTAGGAGCTACAAAGTGATCTGCTTTGGAGAGGCTACGTTATGAATGTGGGGCCGGTTCCCATTTGTGCCCTGGTTTGGACCCTTTGGGGCACTACTATGCAAGCCAAGGCCAGTCACCAGTTGTGGCGGGCTTGTGATCACTTAGTTGGAGCTATAGGTCAAAACTGACTGCCACTTATGCAAGCTGTGGGGCCACCCGATGGAAGTTGAGACTGGTTGTTGCTTCTGCTGGGCTTCGGATAACTTTCTAGGATCTCAGTGTTTTCCCAGTATGGCCACAGCTTGTGTGGGGTTTGTGGACCTTTGAAAGAGTCTGTAACGCAAACCTAGGGCAGTCACCACTCGTGTGAGGTCAGTGGTCCTGTGAGTGAGTCTGCAGCACAAGCTGAGGCAGGTCGCTGTTGTGGAGGAGCCGCTCGGAAGGGGCTTAGGCCAGTGTGTTGGTTGGAGCGATGGCTGAGGGAATCAGTAGGACGGGGCAAATGATATTAGCCAGATATTAGCCTGCATCAGGCCTGCTGGGTGGAGGAGAGCTCAACGAAGGAACAAGGGCTCCTGCTATCTCTTCTTTCCCAGGGGAGTGTTGCCCCAACCCCTGCTGCCCCAGCCCTCTCCCTGAAGTTAGTCAAGTCAGTGTTTCTCTGTTTGTTTCTGGTGCTTTTTAAGCTGCTGCCCCTGCGCTAGAGCTTAGAGCAAGTAAATTTTTATACTGGTCCTTTAAGAGCAGCATGTCTGTTTTTCCCCCAGCCCTTTGTCTCTGAGATGCAATCCACACTGGTTTTTCCAGACAGATGTTATGGGAACTTCTTTTTCCGACAGTGGTGCTGCAGGCTGGTCAACTCATCTTCTCACTCCACAGGGGGTCCTCCACAGCTGATACGGCTTCTTGTTTCTTCATCGCCGCACATGGATGTGGGACCCACCCAGTCCATGTCTCTGCCCCTCCTACCTGCCTCATCATGGCTTCTTTATCTATAACCTTAGTTATAGGAATTTTGTTCAGCTAGTCTTCACGTGGTTCTTAGTGATTGTTGTTCTATAAGTTAGTTGTAACTTCGATGTGACTGTGGGAACAGGCAGTCACAGTTAGCTACTCTGCCATCTTGACCAGAAGTTCTCATTGTTGTTTTAATTTGTAGTTCCCTAATGCCATGATATTGAACATTTTTTCATATCTTTATTTTCCATTTGTATATCTTTTTTGATTAAGTGTCTGTTCACCTCTGTTGTGTGTTTTCTTTTTTTCTTTTAGATTTTTTAAATTGGGATATTGGGGGAGGGGACCGGCCAAGTTGTTGTTCTTCAGTCTTCATTGTGGAGGGTGCAAGTCGCCATCTGGCTTCCCGTCGTGGCCTCTAAGCTCAAGGTGCTGTGTTCAATCTTAATTGCGGGTGAGTGTAACCACCATCCCACGCAGGAGTCAAACCAGCAGCCTTGTTGTTAAGAGTACACACTCTATCCACTGAGCCATCCGGGTGGCAGCTCAGCTTAAGGTGCTGAGTTCAGTCTTAGTTGGCATAGGGTGGGCATAGCCCAGTGTCGAACAGGCAATCTTGTTGTTACACCAGCTGAGCCATCCTGCCACCTTTTGGCAGCTCAGCGACAGCTCAGCTCGGGCGCAGTGTTCACTGGCCCATGTGGGAATCCAACCGGCGGCCCTGTTGCTCAGACCACGCGCCTAAGCCAACTCTTAACCAACTTAACCAATAGGCCCTGTTGTCTATTTTTTAATCATGTGTTTTCCTTTTGGTAGAGTTCTTCATGTATTTTGGGTAATCATCATTTATGAGTTATGTCCTTTGCAAATATTTTCTCCACTACTGTATCTTGTCTTTTTACTTACAATATCTTTTTCAGAGCAGAATTCTTAATTTTAATGGAGTCCAACTTATCAGTTTCTTTATTTCTTGGATTGTGCTTTTGGTGTATCTAAAGTCATCACCAATCAAAAGTAACCTAGGTTTTTTTCCTATGTTACATTCTATGAATTTTATATTTTTGTGTTTTAATTTAGTTCTGTGATCCATTTCGAGTTAATTTTGTGTAATTTTGTTTTACATTTTTTTTTTTTTTGAGGGGCAGTGTCACTGGCCCTCATATGTGGGACCCGAACCAGGGGTCACTGGCTTCCCAAGCCAGCGCTTAACCACCGCGCCACTCAGCCAGCCCTGTTTTACATCTTTTTTAAAGTATAAAATTTTTGAAACAGATATGAGAACCAATATAATGACTCATATATACAGTAGCTATGAAATGGCTTTATAAAATATGAACATTTTACTTTGTAAATCAGCAGATTATAAAATCAATACAGTTAAGACCTTCTGTGAATCCCTCCTAATCTCATCCCTATTCCTTTCTCAAAATTAATCAGTTTTATGAATTTTGAATTTTTCAAATCCATGCATGTTTGTATAGTTTACCAAAGATTAATTGATCATAAATATATGTTTTATACGTTTCAAAATTTCACATTAACGTTGCATAAATTACATGTATTTTTTATCACAGGAAAGAATATTTATTTTAATTGAGTGTAATTTAATGTTAAAAACTTAGTTATTAGTTGTAACTTTATCTTGGTTTCCCATTTTAGAATGTATTTATTTATAACCTGAGGGTTAAATCTTTCAACCCTCAAACGTTGTATCTTTAAATTTTGTTATGGGATGTATTTTTTAGAGACTTACTAAATTGATTCTGAAGACCTATTTTATTTTTCATTTTATTTTTTTTGGTGTTTCCCAGGTACCCTGTTAAGGATACTCAACAGAAGCCAGAAAGGCTTACTTAAAGTATGCTGCTAATTGGAGAGCCTACCTTTTATAGATTGCTTCCTAGGACTCATTTCTAGGTTAAATGAGAAGATCCCTACAATTGAAGGTGGAGTTAGAGCTGTAGCTTCATCCAACAGCTTGAGGAAAGTGACTTGATTTTGCTTGGGGTGGGAATGGTTGAACCTAATTATTTATTCTGATGTATGTAGCAAGTTTCATCTTATAAAAGCAGAAACTGTCCGATCTTTCTAGAATTTTCTGTGGCCTAAATTAAATCTGTACCATGCAGAATTGCTGCTTTTAGGAAAGACTGCTCCTATTGTATGCTGTATTAATTGTGCCTCCTAACCTGTCACTGTTAATTTGATTATTATTGCTCATTTTTTATCCTTTGGTATATAGTTTGAGTTTGGTAGCAAAAGAAGGTTGCATTTTTTACTGTTTTACACATTTGAAAATAATGAACTGTCTCTTTCCCTAAGATAATTTATTATAGGTTCCCAAAAGCTGAATGGCATTTCCAATCCAGGTTATTTATTTATTTATTTTTTTAAAAGACTTTTTTGGGGGAATTGGGGGAGGGGAACAGTGTTGAGGAATTGGGGAAGGGGACTGGCCAAGTTGTTGTTCTTCAGTCTTCCTTGTGGAGGGCACCAGTTGCCATCTGGCTTCCCGTCAGCGGTTCGTGGCCTCTTAGCTCAAGGTGCTGTGTTTAATCTTAATAGTGGGTGGGCATAGCCACCATTCCATGTGGGAGTCGAACCAGCAGCCTTGGTGTTAAGAGCACAAGCCATATCCACTGAGCCGTCTAGGCAGCAGCTCTGCTCAAGGTGCTGAGTTCATTTTTAGTTGAGGTTGGGGATAGCCACCATCCCACGTGGGAGTCCAACTGGCAGTCTTGTTAAGAGCACAGGCCCTATCCACTGAGCCATCCGGGAGCCAGCTCTTAGTTGGCTGCGTTCAGTCTTAGTTGCAGGTGGGCGTAGCCCACCATCGAACAGGCAATCTTGTTGTTACACCAGCTGAGCCATCCTGCCACCTGTTGGCAGCTCAGCGACAGCTCAGCTCGGGTGCAGCATCACTGGCCCATTTGGGAATCAAACCAGCAGTCCTGTTGCTCAGAGCTTGTGCTCTAAGCCAACTCTTTTTTTTTTTTCTTTTTAGAGGGCAGTGTCACTGGCCCTCACATGTGGGATCTGAACTGGGGCCGCTGGCGTCCCCAGCCAGCTCTTAACCACCGTGCCACTCAGCCAGCCCTCTAAGCCATCTCTTAACCAACTGAGCCACTCAACCGGCCCTCCAGGTTATTTTTTTATGTGCATTCTGAAAAATCTGTTACAGGCATATCTTGGATATATTGTGGGTTTGGTTCCAGACCACTGCAGTAAAACGAACATCACAGTAAAGCGAGTTACGGTTTTTTTTGCTGCGAAGGGTCTTACCTTCAACTTGTAAAAAATGCAACATCTGTGAAGCATAATAAAATGAGATATGCCTGTATTTTTTAAAGCATCATTGGCAGATTCATTTGTAATTTAATGAGAACAGACTAATGTGCCAAGGGAAGTGATTTTTGAGTCCCTGTTTTTCCTGCTCAGCTCTATTGCATGAAATGCTAAAATAGCGTCCCTCCCTTGAAGTGTTGTCTACAAGGAAGAAACGATTCCCTGATTTAGTCTCCCCACCCCTTCTTTTATTAAGACTGTGTCCATAGCAGTGCTACACTAATAAATAAATGGGTACTGATAAATTTCTAGATTTCATTTTGTGCATGGTGCCATAATTTTAAATGTCATTTCATTCACAGGAATTGGTCCATGGTAAATGTTTTACAACATGATCCTTAAGATAAGGGTATAAATTAAAAATTGAGTTAGTGTAGATTCTCTGTTCTGGATTATAATGTGTCTCCTGCTTGGGATGCAGGGTCTTGTACTCAACTTAATTTCAGGATGTTATAGATCTATTAATTTCAGACATGTCATCAAATTTTCAGTTTGGTCATGTAGTTACTTTAGATTATTGATTGTAATCTTCAATGATTTTTCTTCCTTGATTTTGAAAATATCAATATCGATGTTTTCTCTAAATAAATGAAGTATTTCTGGCTCTTTTAAAATAAATGATATTACTTTTGTCTTAGCATACTTAGAATAGTTTTTTGGTTTTTTAATGCTCTTGTATTTGTCTTGTCTCAGTTGAGTTTTTTGGGTTTCCCTTACTCCCCTACCTGCAGACTTCAGGAGCACAGAACCATCCTCCCCCGGCTGGCATCCTTAGGGCTGGTGCCATCGCTTGATTGTTATTTCATTGTCTTTATCCCACTCATTTCCCTGTCTCCACTCATTTTGTTTCCCCCTATAAGCATCCATTCTAATTTAGTTAATACATGTCTTTAGATATTTGTGTATCTTTGGAAAATACATGTAAGTTTGTAATTTTCGTAAGTGGCATTGGCCTGTTCATCTCATTTTATTTATTTATTTATTTTATTCAGCCATGTGTTCTTTAAAAAAACTTTTTTCCAGTTTTTTTTAAATTCATTGGAGTGACAATATATATTGTCAGTAAAATTATATAGGTTTCAAGTGTACAATTCTATAATCCATCATCTGTTTATTGCATTGTGTGTTCACAGTCCTATATTTAAATGATCTGTCTTGTTGCTGAATGTAATTCTGGTTCATTACTTCTGACTGCTGTCAAGTATCATGTGCATACCCTTATCCATACATACTACTATGTATCCATCTTAACATATACCCTCCCCTAGCGACGTTTATGTACTGTAAACAATGCTGCAATGATAATCTTCATTTTATTTTATGGAGATAGATATACTGAAGAGTGGGATTGGTGTATTGTTGGGTGTCCATTGTTTAAATTCACTAATAACTAGATTTCTCTATGGAATGACCAGTTTATTCTCTTTTGAGCTGTGCATAAGGATTCACAGATCATTTTCTGTATAAGCAACTCAGAAGGGACTCAAGAGTGGAAAAGCTGCCTTGGTCTTAGTAAAGTTCCTGTAAAGGGAGATTTTTTTTTATTATTATTAAATTTATCGGGGTGACATTGGTTAGTAAAATTATATAGGTTTCAAGTGTATAATTTTTCACTTGTATAATACATCATCTGTATATTGTATTGTGTGTTCACTACCCAGAGTCACTTTGTTTTCTAATGACCATATATTTGACCCCCATACCCTCTTCTGCACCCCCTGCCCCCTTACCCTCTGGGAACCACTACACTGTTGTCTGTGTCTATGGGTTTCTGTGTATTAGTTTGACTTGTTCCTTTGTTGCCTTCAGTTTTATATCCCACTTATGAATAAAGCCATCTGGTTCTTGACTTTTTCTGTCTGACTTATTTCACTTAGCACAATAATCTCAAGATCCATCCATGTTGTTGCAAATGGCAGTATTTCATCTTATGGCAGAGTAATACAGGGAGATTTTTGATGAGAGACTATGAAGGTGAGTTCTCATTGCCAAGTAACTGAGCCTGCCAGGAATGGGGATTTTAGTTCAGCAAGCTGTGAGTATTAGATAGTGTGTGCCCAGCATGGTTCTTTGAATGCAGACATGAATGAAGGACTGTGCTTCCGAAGCTCTTTGGTTGCAGGACCAGTTGGTGCAGTACTCAGCAGTTACCTCTCTTATGAGAAGACCTCTTTACTTTGGCTCTGAGAAGTTGTCTCTGGTCATCAGTCTTTTGTGGCAGCTCTCCTAGAATCACTGTTATTCTTTCTACCTTGCTTTCTAAAATTAAGGCTCCTGGCTTATTAACTATGATTGTTCAGGATCCCACCAGGTCATTGTCATACCTAAGTGGCCTAGTCATTAAGTTCCCAGCTACCAACACCACTATTTCAGATGCTGTCCAGATTGCAGGATTTCCCAACCAGCAATCTAGTGATGTTTTTGTTGTTAAAAATTCCAGTCATTAAAAACTGGAAAAGCTGAATATTTGTTATGAAAGTGGAGCAATTTGATAGGATTCTGAAGAGATGAAAAATACAGTTACCAAATTAAAATCTTGGATGAAGTGAATAGGAAATTAGATACTGCAGAAAGACAAACCTGTGAAATCTTTTCCAAGCTATAAAGTCAAAAGATGGAGAAAAGAAAATGTTTGGAAATTAAGACAAAAGGAAGATTGGTCAGGAGATACAATGTACAAATACTAGCAATTTCAGCAAGAGAGAGATGAAGCAGATACATTGTTCAAAGAAATAATAGAATAAAGCATTGTTGACTCAAAATTACTACAAAGAGAAATATGAAAATATATTCTGCTTGACCTTTCAAATTTGGAGGCATTTCTGCTTGCAGCAGTATAAAAGAAACTGAACTGATGGAGGTACAGAAAACCACTCCAACTCCTAAATTCTCCACCAATGAAAGAGCAGACTGCCTGGGTCATAAGTAGAAATGCTGTTGAGTAATTCCCACCAAATGTCACTGCTTCTCAGGAACAAGAGCAGCAGAAACAGCAGAAAGAACGCTGGCAAGGTGGGGCCTTCTTCCTGGAATAAAGGGTAGTCAGGCCAGAAAGACTGCACAATGCGATATCATCATTAGAAAAGAGAAGAGAGGTATATTTATTCATAGGAGATGTGACAATATACCTAAAGTCTAAGAAAATTACCTGGGCACCTATTTGAACCAATATTAAGTTACATGGTTGTTTGCCAGCTAAGTATACCAATATCAGTGATTTTTTTCAGTATCCTAGCAACACCTAGTTAGAAGCTATAAGAAACCTTAAATTTATAGTACAATAGAACATAATGAGACTTGAATAAGCAGAGATTAAACATGTTTCTGATTAGGAAGACTCAGTATTACATGGATTCTTTTCAAATCCATGTATTTAATGCAATTTTAGTCAAAATCCTAACCAACTTTTTTGATTGAGTTGTGGCATATAAGGGAATTTAACAAATTTTTCTGAAATTGATGTAGAAGAATAAGTGTAAGAGAAAAATTTTGAAGGAATAGAGTTATGGAGTAGGAATTACACTACCATGTATTAGAAGATTCTGATAAACCTGTAGTAATTAAAACCATATGATAATGACTAAGAATAAGCTATAGTCCTGAAAAAGAGCCATATTATTGTATGATAGTGATGTCATTTCAATTCATTGGGAGAATGATTTAATAAATGGTTCTGGGAAAAATGGTTTAGAAATTGGGAAGTCATAAAATTATAGTTGTATTTCACACCTAAACTAAGATTTCAGATGGATAAGATAATGAAATATTCTTATAATGGAATAGAAGAACTTGAGGAAAAATATATGTAAATAAAAGATCAAGTAGTGGAGAAAGCCTTTCCTGTTCTTTTGTTTGTTTTGTTTTTTTAAACTGAGCCATCCTGCCACCTGTTGGTAGCTCAGTGGCAGCTCAGCTCAGACCGGGCATTGAACTGCTGTTCTCAGAGCTCGCACTTTTGAGCGAGTTTTTAACCAACTGAGCCACTTGGCCGGCTCTAAGCCTTTCCTGTTTTTAACATTTAAGAATCTATTTCTTCTTACACGTATACAGTTATTAGAACAAAGATATAAATAAAAAGAAAAAAACCCCAGAATTCCACCCAATCAGATACCACCTTTGATAGCATGTTGGTTGTATGTAATAGGATTCTTTTAAATGTAAAATAAAATTAAGAAGCCACATATAAAGTGATTTATTTGGCTGCACAAAAATGTAAATGTGTGAAATACTGTAAACAAAGTTAAAAGGGAGATGTCAACTGTGAACAGACACATGCACATGATAAAAACATGACACCTTTATTGCAAGAAGAGCTCTTGTAATCAATAAGGAAATGAATACCCGAATAGGAAAATAAGCAGTCAGAATAAGGAACTTGTCAAGGAAATCATAGAAACAACCAATAAACATGGGAAAACATTCTCAGCATGAAATTAAAAATAAAACAACAATCAGGTACTTTACAAAATTGAGGTACCTTTTTGAATCTATCAGATTGGGGAAGCTTTTTAAATTGAAAATGCTAGTGTGGATGGTGGTGCTTGGAAACAGTCACTGTCGTTAACTAATAAAATTTAGATTTTCCACAAACTTTTCTATTAAATTTTCAATGGAATAAAATAAATTTAAGAAGTAAAACGTACTGTATGGTGATCATGTATCCCTTCTTAGGTTCAGGAAAAATAATCAGCTCTTTTCTTTCGGTAAAAAAGGATCCAAATACTCATTGCTGTGAAGAGAATACTTAGTGACAATCCAGGCATTGTCCTGGAATCTGGAGATAGAGCACTGAGTGGTGAAAAGCAAGACAGACCATTTTTTTTTTTTGCTTCCATGGAACCTACAGTTGAGCCAGGAGAGACGGGACAATAAACCAATAATTTGTCAATTAGTGATAAGTGCTTTGGAGAAAACCATAACAGGATTAAGGTAGATAGGGAGTGCCAAGGGAAGGGAGGGGAAGTTGCTACTTTATATAAGGCGGGTCAGGGAAGTCTTTGACAAAATCACATTTAAATGGAGATTGAAGAAAGCTAAGGAGAGAAAGCAATGTTTGTATCTGAAGAAAGAATGTTCCTGCCGGCTGAAACTGCAAGTCAGATGTCAGGTCGAAGTGTATGTGTCCAGCAAGGGCATGGAGGTCGGCAGAGCCTACACAAACTAAGGGAGCAAGTGTGCAGGAAATAAGGTAAGAAAGGAAGAGGCTGGGTGAAAATGCAGGACCATACCAGTGTCTTTGAGGCCATTGCAAGCACCGATGCTTCACTCAGATGAGAAGCCATTGTAGGTTTGAGCAGAGGAATGAAACATGACTGACATTTTAAAAGATCCTGCTGGCTGTTTTGTGTAGAACAGACTGGAGAGCAGCAGGAAGGTGAGCAGGGAGATAGTTAGGAAGTTACTGTAATAATCCTGTAAGAAGTGATAACGTGGATCCATGAGAAGCGGTTTGATTCTGGATCTGTGGGACATACCCACAAACCCCTTATTGGAGGAACTCATTAATTATTTACATCAACATGTAAATAATTATCTGCTTGGTGGATTGCTGATGGTTCGTATTTTCTTATACAGATCTGTGTTTTTCAAAATTCTTTTTTGTTTTGTTTTGTTTTGTTTTTTAAGATTTTATTGGGGAATCTGGGAAGGGGAACAGACAAGCCGCTGTCCTCTCTTCCTTGGTCCAGCCGCGGAGGACGCCGCCCCACCGGCCCACGTGGCATCGTCATTGCGCTCCTCCGGGAGGAGGCAGATCGGTTGCCGCAGCCATTGGCAGTTCATGCTGGCTGCTGGCCATTCACGCTGGCCGCCAGCCACGCACTGCAGCCCACGGCAGCCCACTGCAGCAGGGGCCGCAGCCCACACCGTCGCCAGGGCCCGCAGCCCAGCTCCAGGTGGAGCCGCTGTCAGCTGTAGAGGGCAGCGTCACCGGCCCTCACACGTGGGATCCGAACCGGGGCTGCCAGCATGCCAAAACCAGCTCCCAACCAGTGCTCCACTCAGCCGGCCCGTTTTTCAAAAATTTTTAAATGACCTCTTTTATGTGTGCGCCCCTCCCTCCCCACCCCCCGCACATTTCAAAGTATTATAATGTGTTCTAAAATTTGAGTTACATTCTTTGCTTTTAGTGTTAGGCATTGTCTTGTGTCAGGTGATTCAGATGGTGGGTAGGCCCAACCCTTAAATTAGAATGAAGATGTTAGTTAACTGACAGGTGAAATTGATTGAGGAAGGAAATAACACCTTTTTTTCAAGCTAGAGAGGACTCTGTTCAGCTTCTCTTATCACCTTGCTTTCCTTTGTGATGTACACTTCAGAAACCTACTATATTACATCTTTGATAAATTATATGCTGTAAAGATACATTTTTACTTAGGTGTTTTGCTGGTCTTACCTCATTATTATGCAGAATAACTCAGTGATGAAAAACTGCAATATAGATCAACAGAATGGTCGGGTCTAGGTCATTCTTGCTAATGAATGGAAGTTGTGTGGCTAATTTCTTGAGAATCATTTGTAGGAATCATTAGAATGTACTGTGCTATGAGTTTTCTCTTCTGACCTACCTTTCTGATTGGCTTGATTATACCAAATATAGCGCACTTTTGAGTATTAACCAGCTCTCTTTAACCCAGATGAGAGTTGCAGTGGTCTCGAGTGTGCTGACTGGCAGAGGGACAAGAGCCAGACTGGAATGCAGACTTAGCTTAGATAATCTGGATGGCTGAGTTCTTAGAGATAAATCAACAAAACTCCTGTTGTCTAGGAGCATAACTTGAGTTTTATATTAGTCAAAAATAGTAGCCTTTGCTTAGATTGGCACTGTTTAGTCCTCTAATGTTACCTAGAAATGGACATTCTGGCTTTCACGCCAGGGAGTGAAGAATGCCCTGGTGAGGACCAGGTGGTGCAGGGAACATGCTGGCCAAGATATGCTTTGGTTTTGCTTTGTATTTTGGCTTGAAATCACACTTTACTAGCACATTGCAAATCTGTAGTAGCACTTGTTTTATAAACAGCAAAATTATTTCAGGGCCTCTTGGCTGTACTTTAGTTCATTAATAACAATAAGTATGATGTTTTTTATAGAGAAACAAATACGATACATTTTAGATTCTGAAGAAATGTAATACATGAACAGTTTTTGTAGTCTAAAGAACTTTATATACCTTCTATATATTTTTATACTTATTAAACAACTTATATGATGAATAAATATTTTGTTTGTTCAGATTTTTACGAAAATATAGCTAACATATAATATTATATTAGTTTCAGGTGTATACAATAGTTATTTAACATGTATGTACCTAAAGAAGTGATCACCACCATAAGCCCAGCAATCATTTGACACCATGCTGTGCTATCACAATATTATTGACTGTATTCCCTATACTGTATATTACATCCCCATGACTTATTTGTTTTATAACTGAAGATTTGGACCTCTTATTCTCCTTCACGTTCCCCCCTCTATTAAAATTTTTCAATTACAGTTGTCATTCAACATTATTTTACATCAATTTCAGGTGTACCATATAAATGGTTAGACATTTATATAATTTAAGAAGTGATCCCCCTTACTAGTCTAGTACCCATCTGGCACTATACAGTTATTACCATATTATTGACTATATTCCCTATGCTTTACTTTACACCCCCATGACTGTTCTGTACCAATTTAATTTGTGCGTAATGTCTTTACTTTTTCACCCTGAACCCCAACTCCCCTCCCATCTGTCACCCCGACAGATCTAGTACACATCGACACCATTCATAGTTATTACAATATTATTAACTATATTCCTTGGGCCGGCTGAGTGGCACGGTGGTTGAGCGCTGGTTTGGGAAGCCAGCGGCCCCGGTTCGGGTCCCACATATGAGGGCCAGTGACATTGCCCTCAAAAAAAAAAACAAAAAACAAACAAACAAAAAACTATATTCCTTATGCTGTACCTACATCCCCACGACTACTGTGTAACAACAAAGCTGTACTTAATCCCTTCCCCTTCCTCACCCATCCCCAACCCGTTCCTGTCTGTCAGCCATCAAAATATCCTCTGTATCTATGAGTTTGTCTCTGTTTTGTTTGTTTGTTTTGTTCTTTAGATTCCACATATAAGGGAAATCACATTGCATCAGTCTTTCTCTGTCTGACTTACTCTACTCAGCACAATACCCCCAGGTCCATCCATGCTGCTGCAGATGGCAAAAACCCATTCCCTTCCACAGCCAAGCAGTATCCATTGTATATATGTACCACCTCCTCTTTATGCATTCATCCATCAATGTGGAGGTAACCCAGGCTCCCTCCACATCTTGGCCATTGTAAACAATGCTGCAACGAATATATGGATGCACACATCCCCTTGAAGTATTGTTTGGGTTTCTTCAGATAAAATACCCAGAAGTGGAATTACTGGGTCTTTCTTTGTCCTTGTTACAGCCTTTGTTTTAAAATCTGTTTCGTCTGGTAGAAGTATTGTTACCACAGCTTGTTTTGTTCATTTCCATTTGTGTGAAATACCTTTTCCATCCCTTTATTTTCAGTCTGTGTGTGTCTTTCAATCTGAAGGCTCTTATAGGCAGCATATGCGAGGGTCTTGTTTTCTTATCCATTCAGCCACCTTGTGTCTTTTAATTGGAGCATTTAATCCATATACATTGAAAGCAATTGTTCAGAGATATGTAGTTATTGCCATTTTATTCATATTTTTAATCTTTTTTTTTTCTTCTTCTTAAAGCAGTCCCTTTAATATTTCATGTAATGCTGGGTTGGTGGTGATGAACTCCTTTAGCTTTTTCTTGTCTGGGAAGCTCTTTATCTGTTCTTGGATTCTAAATGATAGCCTTGTTAGGTAGAGTAATCTTGGTTTAGGTCCTTGCTTTTCATCACTTAGAATATTTCATGCAAATCCCTTCTGGCCTGCAAAGTGTCTGTTGCAAAATCAGCTAACAGACTTATGGGAGCTCCCTTGAAGGAAACCAGTTTTTTTCTTGCTGCTTTTAAGATTCTATCTTTGTCTTTAACCTTTGGCATTTTAATTATAATGTGTCTTGGTGTAGGCCTCATTGGGTTCATCTTGTTTGGAACTCTCTGTGCTTCCTGGGCTTGTATATCTGTTTTCTTTGCCCGGTTAGGGAAGTTTTCCATCATTGTTTCTTCAAATGCATTTCATTTCCTTGCTCTCTCTCTTCTCCTTTTGGTACCCCTATGACGTCAATGTTATTAGGCATGATGTTTTGGAGGCCCCTTAAACTGTCCTCATTTTGGGGGATTCTTTTGTCTTTTTGCTGTTTTGATTGGGTGTTTTCTCTACCTTCTAAATCGTTGAATTGATGCTCTACTTCATCTCCTAATCTGCTGCTGATACTCTCTAATGTACTCTTCATTTCCTTTATTGTATTCTTTATTTCTGAATGGTTATTTTTTATGTTTTCTCTGTCCATTTTTGTGTTACCTACCTCTTTGTTGAAGTTCTCCCTGAGATCAGTGAACACTCTCATAACCAGTATTTTGAACTCTTTGTCTGGTAGATTGCTTGTCTCCATTTTGTTTAGTTCTTTTTCTGGAGCTTTGTTCTGTTCTTTTATTTGGCACATGTTTCTTTGCCTCCCCACTTTGGCTGCCTCCCTGTGGGTGTTTCTGTGTATTAGTAGGTCTGCTATGTTTCCTGGTCTTAGTAAAAGGGCCTTATGGTATTGGTGTCATGTGGGGCCCAGTAGAGTAGTCTTCTTGGTCTCCTGAGCCATGCACTCCAGATGTGTCCCTTGTATGGGTTGTGTGTGCCCTCCTGATGTAGTTGAGCCTTGGTTGCTGTTTGCATGTCAGTGAAGAGGATCAATACTCAGGCTGATTGGTTGTGAGGACTGTCCATGACTGCAGTGAAGGAGCTGTGGTGCCAGGACTGACCCTATGGAGCAGGATTCACTTTAGCAGGTCTCTGGTTGTTCCCTTTGTGTGTATCGTCCCCAGAGGCGCCTGGGTGATGCTCCAGTCTCAAGTTGGCCACTGGGAAGTCCAGCCCTGGGTTTCCTGGGAGGGGCTCCACTGCAGGCCAAATTCAGTCACAGCCTATGCCCTGCATGGGGCCACCTGGCATGAGCCACGAAGCAATTCTAATGGCCACTGACCTTGCTGGATGTGGAGGTCCCTTAAGAAGCCAAGCCCCAAACCAAGGCCAGCTGTCACTAGTGCTGTGCTTAGGGCTGCTCAGCCAGAGGTACAGAACAAGCCAAAGCCAGATTCTGCTTGTTTGGGTTTTGTGAACCGTTGTGATATTCAGGAAATTCTGCAGCATGAGCCAAGATAGGCCATTTGTACAGAAAACCCACTGGAAATGCCTTGGGTATGCCCAAAAGTTGGGTGGGATGGGGTCTTAGGGAATCAGGGCAAATGAACGGTGTTTGTCATTTGATGGAGACTCAGAATATGGCAGCCACCTACGTCTGCATGCTAGGAGGAGGTGAGCTCAACTAAGGAACAATGGCTATTTTAGCACTTCTGACTGGGAGAAAGCTGCGCCTCCTCTCCTCATTCTGAAGCCAGACAATTCAGTTAGTCTCCGTATGTCCCTGGCACCTTTTCTGCTGCTGCCCCAGCGCTGGAGCTCAGAGCAAGTGAGTCTGTCAGCGAGTAAGTCCGTGCATGGGCCCTTTAAGAGGAGCACCTAGGACAGCAGCCACCCTCATCTTATTCAGCCACAATCTCTGCTGGTTTTCACAGCCACAAGTTATGGGGACTTCTGTCCCCGGCACTGAAACCCTCGACTTGCAAGCCTGGTATGGGGTTGGGACACCTTGTTTCTTCAGGGGGGCACCTCCACGGCCAAGATACACCTCCCAATTTTTTTTTTTTGAGGGCAGTGTCACTGACCCTCATATGTGGGACCCGAACCGGGACCGCTGGCATCCCAAGCCAGCTCTTAACCACCGCGCCACTCGGCCGGCCCGCCTCCCAGTTTTTAATGGTCACATGCGGGTGTGCGACCAGCCCATTCCGCTCTCTGCCCCTCCTACCAGTCTCAAGGTGGCTTCTTCTGTATGTCCTTTGATATAGGACTTCGGTTCAGCTAAGACTAGGCATTTCTCAATGGTGGTGGTTCTGTGATTTGGTTGTAACTTTGATGTAGTCATGGGAGGAGGTGAGCACAGTGTTTATGTACTCTGCCATCTTGCCCAGATCTTATGTTTCATTCTGTTTGACTTGTTTTTCTTTGTTTGTCTAAACAGAATATAGATATTCAGTTCAGCTTTCCAGTGATCTAAAGCTACTGTTTGTTTATGTTGTTTCCTGACTATTTAAATGAAAATAATTTTTTTGCTTTAAAAATAACTATCTGGCCTATAATGTTTATGCTTTGTGAATTTCTTAATTACTTTTCAATGAATTCTGTGTGGCACTGTGGAAAGAAAAGAAACTGCCATCACTCAGACCTCGGTTGAATCCCAATTCTGCTACTGAGTAGCTGTGTGGATGGCTGTCAGAGCCTGTTTCATCATCAATAAAACTACCCATGTTATAGATTTGTTGTGATATGATTCTAGCATTATGCCTAATGTGTGGTAGGCAGCCAGTAAATGTTACTTGTTCTATTTATTTTTTAAATTTGGCTTGTATGTTGAATAGAAACTTTGTTAATTTTGTTACACTATAAGATAATTTTTATACAGAGCACTTTTGATAGCAGTAGACAAAAAGTATCAGTGACTAAATTTCATCTACATGACATTAGATCTTTAACTCAGGTCTTGCTTTTTTCATTTTTTTGAAGATGTTTATAGTACAGTTTTATAGTATATTCAAAACATATAATTGTGCCAGATACCCTTCAAGATCGCTGTGCTGGAAGGTTTATATGTATTGTCTCTAATCTCCACAACTGTATAAAATGGATACGTTTATTCATTGAAGAGGAAACTGAGGATCATAACTGGAAAGATTTTTAAAATGTGTGTGTAATGATGGGTCCATCATTATGGATAAAATCCATGTGGTATATTGTAAAGTGATCTTCTGCCTTGTTACTGGAGAGTGAAGTTTCCATTATCAGACTAGATCATCTCCGCTGGGACTGCAGAGCCATGGTCCTCAAGAGACTGTGAAAGAGTTGAGGTATGGCTGTTAATTGTGATATGGAAGCATCCTTGAGGTTAGCGTCTCCGTACTGTTTGAGGGTTCCCCCTTCCTCCTTTCCCCTCCCTACCCCACCCCTTCTTCTCCCCCTCCTTAAATAATGTGCTTATCAATTCTTAAATATTTAAAGTGTAAGTACCCTCATTAACTTTAATCATTTTATTTTTGACTTTTGTAATGACATTGTATATCCCCGACCTTACTATGTTTTCAGTGATGTTGGATTTTTAAAACATTGGTTTAGTGTTTCAATTTTTCAGGGTTCATATAAAAGAATCCAGCAACAATCTATACTTAGTGTTTCTTTTCTGTTAAATAGGAATATTTAATTATGGTCTTAGCATACTTTGTTATTATTGACATAATGTTCCACTAAAGGTTAAAATCGGTCAGTTGTCACATATATTTAGATGTAAGTTATAAAAGGGAACTTGTTTCAAAATTATCTACCTCTTATTTACAAGGACTATGAGTGTTAAAGAAATGCAGACAGATGTTTAGAGTACATTAGAGCCAAGTCTGAGTTTTTATCTTATTGGCATAGGAATTTACAATAATTCATTGCGTTGTTTTTTTATTTAACTTACTGGTTTCAGTTTAGATATATCATTGTCCAGCAATGGTTTATTTAACTTGGAATAGTAATTTGATCAGTGCCGGGACTAGTTTAACTTAACATCCAAATATTTGATTCTGTAGTTACTGAAAAATAAGTATAAGCTATTTATCATTGTGTCAGTAATCATTTGGGGACAGTTCTTAGTATTAAAATTTTTGGTTGTTTTCTTTATTTCTAAAATCTTGGATATTTATTTTTGGTCTTTTCAAAATATAATTTGCCCATTAATGTTACTAATTATTGTGGAAATCAAAGAGCCCCATCAGAAGTGTTTGGATTTTCTTTGAATATTCTGAAGGCTTACTTTATTTATTTATTTATTATTTTTATTTTTTTCATAAGGACAGGGGCCAGAACGCATATCACGTGTCTTATTTTTTTTTTTTTTTAAGATTTTATTGGGGAATTGGGAGAGGGGAGCAGTGTTGGGGAATTGGTTGGGGAAGGGGACCAGCCAAGTTGTTGTTCTTCAATCTTTGTTGTGGAGGGCGCCAGTCACCATATGGCTTCCAGTCGGCAGCTCGTGGCCTCTAAGCTCAAGGTGCTGTGTTCAATCTTAGCTGCAGGTGGGTGTAAAATGGTAAATAGCCACCATTTCATATGGGAGTCGAACCAACAGCCTTGTTAAGAGCGCACCCTGAACTATACACTGAACCATCTGGGCGGCACCTCAGCTCAAGGTGCCGAGTTCAATCTTTTAGTTGCGGATGGGCATAGCCACCATGGAACAGGCAATCTTGTTACACCAGCTGAGCCATCCTGCCACCTGTTGGCAGCTCAACAACAACTCAGCTAGGACTCAGTGTTCACTGGCCCATGTGGGAATCAAACCGGCGGCTATGTTGCTCAGAGCTCGCGCTCTAAGCCAACTCTTAACCAAATATTATCGTTAATATGATAAATAGCCTTCGATATAGTTTAAGTATGTTTACATAAGGCAAAAAATAGTGAACCCTATTGGTATTATTTTGCCTTACTAAACTTAAGTTTTGAGGATTTAAAAAATATAGTACATGGAATAGCTTTTCTTCTATCTGCTGATAACATGAGCTCATTTGTCATTGATAATTTTTTTTACACATCCCACATGTCAAGTTGTTTCTTTTGTTTGTTTGTTTTTGTTTGTTTGTTTTTTAGCTGAGCCATCCTGCCACCTGTTGGCAGCTCAAAGGCAACTCAGCTCAGGCTGACCTCGAACAGCTGTTGCTCAGAGCTCAGCTCTCACTCTTGAGCGAGCTCTTAACCAACTGAGCCACTCGGCCGGCCCCTCAAGTTGTTTCTTAAAGAGAATAATAACAAGAATATAGACCCTGATTGATTCTGTGTTTTCAGGTAAATGAGGTACTATTAATTTACAAACCATCTTAACTTCTTCGTGAGTTTTCTTCCCATCATACCAAAATATTGGATCCAGGAGCCAAGAATGATTTTTTTTCTCCTAGGTTACCAGACAGGAAGTGTCTGTGAGGAGGGAAGCATTCCCTGCATTCAGAGAATGCTGTCATTGATGGAAAGCACAGATTGAAACGAGGAGTCTCAAAACAGAGCCTCCTAGCCCTGTGTTTCATTTATGCCAGGATCAAATAGAGATTGATTTTCATTCTAATGAAGTGGATGTAACTTCGTTTTGAAACGATTCTGGCATTTCTGTTTCCATGGGAGATATTTTGTTCCCTTTCTTCTGTTTCTCTTCCTTTAAAATTTCTGTGTTTACCCATCCATTTGAAAGATTGTCACGATCCAGAGTATTGTGGCTTTTGATCATAAGGGAGTAGCTGAAAGTATTTGTTATTGATATTTTAGAGAGTTCCTTTATTGAAGTTAATAGGACACTGATGATATAGTTCACTGTGTCATTCTCTAAAATCCAAAGATGAATCTGGTTAGGGGTGTGGGGGGAGGGAAATGGGAAGAAGATGGTAAGTGCTCAAGAGAGAAGGCTGAAATGTCTTACAAATGGGGAGATTTTATCTTCTGTGGAGAATATTTTGAGGTCATATTTCTCTTACAACTTAGAACATTTAATAGACAAATTCAGACTATATAGTATTAGATTTCTAACTAATAGAAGTTAGACTTAGTGTATGTTTTACTTCATTTTTTAAAAATTATAATTTTCTCTGTTATATTCATACTATTACCTTGTATTTGTGACTATTTTTTAAAATCTTAATCCATTCTTTAAAATAAATTTAACCTCAAGTAACAACAAAATTTATATTGATTATATTTCAGGATGAAGTAAATTCATATCAAACAATCTTAATCACTGAGAAGGCGAGACATAAAAAAGGAGTGAGTAGGACACAACTGGATTTTCAGATCCCAGTTAGAAAAGTCATCTTTCAGTTTATAAACCGAGAAAATTTGATGTGTGTATATTTGAAGGAAAGTAAATCCAAAGACCTCACAAACATCTTTTTAAAATCAGTTCCAAAACAGAATGGTATCCCTTCCTTTTGGGTACTTTGATTTGCCCAGAAGGTGTACAGCTTACAAGATGAATGGCTCTGGCACTTCACAGTCTGTCTCTGCTCAGCGGTCCTCTCTGACAGACAGCTCAGCGCCACCTCGTGCCGTGCTCACACGAAGGCAAGACTTTTCAGAGCGTATTCCAGCTGAGGTTTTCATTTTGTTTTGTTTTGCTTTTCATAATATCTTCACATTTTACTCTACATTGGACATGGGAACTGAATGCAATTTGCTACATCACTGCGCCATATCAAATTGCCTTATAAACACCAGTGGGACAAATATTTCAGGACGTAGATTATGGGTACAATATTAGAAATTAGTTTTAGTCAGTGTGAAAAATATTCAGGGGGTCAATTTACTAATGCATTTACTCATCACACATTTATTGAGCTTGTCTTCTGTAACCAGGTTCTAGGAGTACAGAGATGAGAAAGATGTGACTCCTGCTCTTGAGGAGCTCGTTGTTTGCCTCTGAAGTCTTAAACTTTGTCACAAAGAAGTAGGAGGTTCAACTAGCTGGTCTAGATCAATAGGTCCTTTAACTCCTGGGTATGAAAAGTAATGAGCTGCACAGGGAAAGCACAAATTGGTGTTCTTTCCTTTGGTCTAGAAAAAATTGGAAAATAAGATTCTGGTAAATTGTGCAGTTGTTCCTCTCTAGAGTATTTGACAATGATTATTAAATTTTTAAATAAACATTTCCCAAGGGCCTACTATATTTAAGTATGATGCTCAACACTAAGGTTATAAATGTAGGAGATGTTTTATTCTTGAAGAGCACAATGGGAGAGAGAGCTATATACACATAATTACAATGTGGAAGGAGTAGGCATTTTAATACCACAGTTTGTACCAAGTGATCACTCTTGGTTGTAATGACACAAGGCAGAAAGAGAGACTAGGGTCAGGAGGCCAAAAGTCATGGATGACTGAGGGAGGCAGTGGTTCTTGCCAAGGAGAATCTTCCCAAAGTTTTCCTTTTGCATCATGTATCAGCCATTTCAATGATGATTACCAAGACAAAAATCAAAAGATACCATAAAGCACAAGAATATTTTTGTTACAAAGAGGCATTTTTGTTATCATAATACAACTGCATACCTTGGCCCTGCTTTGTAGCTGACCCTTTTAAGATATTTTCTATTGGGAGTCCCTCCCTCCCTCCCTCCCTCCTTTCTTCCTACTTTCCTTCCTCCCTCCCTCCATTCCTCCCTTCCTTCTTTCCTTCCTTCCCTTTCTTATCAGTTACAGTTGACATTCAATATTATATTAGTTTCAGGTGTACAGTATACTGTTTAGACATTTACATAACTTAGTAAGTTAATCCCCCTGACTAGCCTAGTACCCATCTGGCACCATACATAGTTATTACCATATCATTGACTGTATCCCCATGACTATTTTGTAACTGCCAATTTGTACTTCTTAATCCCTTCACCTTTTTCACACAGCCCCCTCCATTCTCCCATTTGGTTGAGTTTGTTTCTGTTTTGTTTATCCCTTTATTTTGTGTTTCAGATTCCACATATAAGTGAGATCATATGGTATTTGTCTCTCTGTTTGACTTATTTCACTTAATGTAGTATCCCCTATGTCTATCCATGTTGTCTGAAATAATAAAATTTCATTCCTTTTTGTGGCCGAGTAATATTTCAGAGTGTGTGTGTGTGTGTGTGTGTGTGTGTGTGTGTGTGTGTGATATCTTCTTTATGCAATATCTATTTATGGACAGTTAAGTTGCTTCCCTATCTTGGCTATTGTAAATAATGATGGATTTCACATAGGGATACATATGTCTTTTTTAATTCGTATTTTGGATTTCTTCAGACAAATACCCAGAAGTTGGAATTGCTGGGTCATAGGTAGTTCTATTTTTAATTTTTGGAGGAACCTCCATACTGTTTTCCATAGTGCCTGTCCCAATTTACAGTCAGTCCCACCAACAGTGCACGAGGGTTCCCTTTTCAACAATCAACTTGTTTGTTGATTTATTGATGACAGCCATTCTGACAGGTATGAGTTGATATCTCATTGTGGATTTTATTTACACTCTGATAATTAGTGACATTGGGCATCTTTTCATATGTCTGTTGGCCATCTGTATGTCTGCTTTGGAGAAATGCCTGTTCAAGTCCTCTGCCCATTTTTTAATTGGATCGTGTGTGTGTGTGTGGTTGAGTTGTATGAGGTGTTTAAAACTCTTGGATATTAACCCCTTATCAGATGTGTCATTGGTGAACATCTCCCACTCAGTAAGTTGTTTTTTCATTTTGTTAATGGTTTCCTTTGCTGTGCAAAATCATTTCAATTTTATGTGTTCTGTTGGTTTATTTTTGCTTTTGTTTCTCTTGCCTGAGGAGATCTATCTATCTATCATCTATCTATCTATTGCTGAGAGCAATGTCAGAGATTATTGCCTATGTTTTATTCTAGGAGTCTTATGGTTTCAGATCTTACATTTAAGTCTTCAATTCATTTTGCGTTTCTTCTTGAATATGGTGTAAGAAGATGGTCTAGTTTCATTATTTTGCTTGTGTCTGTCCAGTTTACCAAACACTATTTATTGAAGAGACTGTCTTTACCCCATTGTATATTCTTGACTCCTTTGTCATAGGTTAATTGACCATATAGGCATGGATTTATTTCTGGGCTCTCTGTTCTGTTCCATTGATCAATGTGTTTGTTTTTATGCCAGTACTATGCTGTTTTGATTACTGTAGCCTTGTAGTACAGTTTGATATCAGGTGGCGTGATACCTCCAACTTTGTTCTTCTTTCTCAAGACTTGGCTCTTCGGGGTATTTTTGTAGTTCCATATAAATTTTAGGATTATTTTCTGTTCTGTGAAAAATGTCATTGGCTTGGATAGGGATTGCATGAAGCAGTAGATATACAATTGTAGATGGAATTGTCCTTTTAATTTCACTTTCTGATAGTTCATTATTTGTGTACACAAATGCAACTGATTTCTGAATATTGATTTTATATCCTGTACTTTCTGAATTAATTTCTCAGTTCTGATAGTTTTTTTGTGGACTCTTTAGGGTTTTCTCTATATGGTATCATCATCTGCAATTAATGACAGTTTTTCTGCTTCCTTTCCAATTTGGATGCCTTTTATTTATTTTTTTCTTGTCTTATTCTTGTGAGTAGGGCTTCCAATACTGTGTTGAATAAATGTGGTGAAAGTGGACATCCTTGTCTTGCTCCTGATCTTAAAGAAAAGACTTTTTAGCTTTTCACCATTGAGTATTATGTTAGCTATGGGTTTGTCATATGTGGTCTTTATTATGTTGAGGTATGTTCCTTCTATCCCCACTTTGCTGAGATCTTTTATCATAAATGGATGCTTGTTTTGTCAAATGCTTTTTCTGCATCTATTGGTATGATCATATGATTTTGCTCCTTCATTTTTGTGGTGTATCATGTTAACCAACCTTGAATCCTGGGAATAAATCCTACTTTATCATGATGTATGATTTTTTGATGTATTGCTGATTTCAGTTTGCTAATATTTTATTGAGGATTTTGCATCTCTTTTTTTGTATTATCTTTGGTTTTGGAATCAGCATTATGCTGGCCTCATAAAATGATCTTGGGAGCTTTCCCTCCTCTTTAATTTCTTTGAATAGATTGAGAAGGGGAGGTGTTAATTCTCCTTTGAATGTTTGGTAAAATTCACTTGTGAAGCCATCTGGTTCAGGACTTTCGTTTGTTGGGAGTTTTTGGGTTACTGATTCAATTTTGTTAGTAGTTATTAATGTCTGTTCAGATTTTCTGTTTTTTCTTGATTGAGTCTTGGAAGAGTATACGTTTATATGAATCTATCCGTTTTTCCAGACTGTTTAATTCATTGGCATATAATTGTTCATAGTATTTTTTCCTTTTTAAGATTTTATTGGGGAATTGGGGGAGGGGAACAGCGTTGGGGAATCAGACAAGTTGCTGTCTTTTTGTTCTTCAGTCTAGTTGCTGAGGACATTGCTTCACTGGCCCATGTTGGTGTCGTCATTGCGCTCTTTCCAGGTGAGGCAGATCAGTTGCCGGCCTCTGGATGGTTGCTCACGGCTGCTCTTGGCAGCTCATGCTGGCTGCTGGCCACTCACTGTAGCCTAAGGCAGCCCACTGCAGCAGAGGCTGCAGCCCACACTGTCTCCAGTCATCTCAGCTATAGAGACAACCATGTGGAGCTGTTGTTCACCACCTTAGCTGTAGAGGGCAGTGTCACTGGCCCTCATATGTGGGATCCAACCCGGGGCCCTGCTGATCAGAGCTGGCGTCCCAAGCCAGCTCCTAACCAATGCGCCACTCGGCTGGCTCCCTCTCCCCACTACCCCATTCTTCTTAACGAATTCCCTTTAACATCTTATAATACTATTTTGGTGGTGATGAACTCCTTTAGCTTTTTCTTTTCTGGAAAGCTCTTTATCTCGCCTTCAATTCTAAATGATAGCCTTGCTGGGTAGATTAGTCTTGGATTAAGTCCTTGCTTTTCATAACATTGAATATTTCTTACTGGTCCCTTTTGGCCTGCAAAGTTTCTGTTGAGAAATCAGCTGACAGTCTAATGGGGCTCCCTTATAAGTAACTAACTGCTTTTCTCTTGCTGCTTTTAAGATTCTCTCTTTCTCTTTAACCTTTGGCATTTGAATTATGGCATATCTTGGTGTGGGTCTCTTTGGGTTCATCTTGTTTGGGGCTCTGCATTTTCTGGACTTGTATGTCTATTACCTTCGCCAGGTTAGGGAAGTTTTCCATCATTATTTCTTCAAATAGGTTTTCAATTCCTTGCATTCTCTCTTCTTCTGGTGCCTCTGTGATGCTAATGTTGTTATGCTTGATGTTGTCTCACAGGTCCCTTAAACTGTCATTTTTAAAAATTCTTTTTTTTTTTTTCATTCCGATTGGGTGATTTCTGCTACCTTGTCCTTCCATATCTCTGATTCAACCCTCTGCTTCATCTAATCTGCTGTACATTCCTTCTAGTGTTTTATTCATTTCAGTTATTCTGTATTTCTGACTGGCTTTATTTTATGGTGTATGTATCCCTTTTTATGTTTAATGTTTCTTTGTTGAAGTTCTCACTAAATTCATCTATTTTTCCCCTGAGTTTTTTCAGCATCTTTATAATCAGTGTTTTGAGCTCTATATCTGAAAGATTGGTTGCTTCCATTTTGTTTAGCTCCTTTTCTGGAGTTTTCATTCATTTGGGACATGTTTCTTTGTCTCCTGATTCTGGCTGCCTCCCTGTGTTTGTTTCTATGTATTAGGTACATCTCCTATATCTCCCAGTCCTGGCGGTGTGGCCTTATGGAGTACATGTCTTTTGTAACCCAGTGGTGCAGTTTCCTTTGTCATCTGACCTGGGTTCTTTTGGGGATGTCCTTTGTGTTGATTGTGTGTGACCTCTTGTAGTTGAGCCTTCATTGCTCTTGGGCTTTCAGTGGATAGAGTTGACCTTCAGGCTGACTGGCCGTAAGGATTGGCCACGACCAAATTGGATGAGCGAGCTGCTGTGCTGAGACTGACTTTATGCAGGCGGATTCACCCAGAAGGGCTCTGGTGCCAACGAGACCACCCTTTGGGTATGTCATTTGTGGATCTGATTTGGTAGTGCTCTGTTGTGGTCCAAATCCGACCACCTGATGTATTTGTTCTCGGCCTTTTTAGAGGGCATGCTCACGTCAGTACATGCTCAGGTCAGCCTCTGCCTGTGCTAGCCCAGGGCCTCCTGGTAGAAGCTACAAACTGATCCATGGTTGGTAACTGCCTGTGCTGGGACTGGATAACGTGGGAGGGGCCACACTGTGAACCAATACTGGCTGCCACCAGGTAGGCTAATTTGTTTTAAGCAGGAGGTCAGTTCCTATGGCATTTGATCAATATTTTAATGAAATGATGTTAAATAAAACTGTTATTCAAGGACATGCTGTATAGTCAATAAAGATGCTCTTGAATCAAATCCTTAAATATTTCAGCTTTGAGGGCAATTCACTGGAAATTCATGTTACTGGTGTATTATAAGAGGACATAACTCAGAAACAGCCACACTGAGGTGAACAGTGCGAGGTAAGGCAAATGGGGCCTGGACGTTCCATGCTTTCTGAGCTTTCTCAGCTGTCTGTACATTCTCCAACCAGAAGCTGCACAACTTTCCGTTTTTCAATTAAAGAAAGTGAACAAAGGAAGAATAACGATCGTCCTTAGTGATCCTGCCAGAAATGCCAGTCCATTTGTTTTGCTCTTATGGGTGCATCTGTTAATTTGGTTTTGGAAGTCCCATTATACTGGGAGAAATTCCTTGTTGGATAGAACTGGTATTTGAGGAGGCTTGATGATGCACAAAATTAGAAAACAGGTCTGCACAAGATACACATGGTTTTTCATTTCATTTCTTGGCTCGTTGAAGTAAGTAGTAGTATCCTTTCTTATTCCTTGATACATGTTTAAAAGAATAAAGCACTTCAGAGAACCTTTTCTCTCTATGGTCTGGGTGTGTTTTATTAGCTGAAGTGCACTCTTCCATTAGTATCACGAGCCATTCCTAGAATTCTACGTGCATCGAACAAGGTTTTCATGTCTGGCAAGTGCAGCCAGTTTTTGTTCCCTTTATATAATTTATTTAGGAACTTTCAAAATTAGTTATTAACTACTTGATTAATTCAGAAAATAGTTTTAATTATTAAGTATACACTAGTTTTCCTTATTTGAGATTTTCTCCGTTATACTCCTTTTAAAATTAAAGGTGGTTTTTAGACCAGAGATTCAAAGCCTTGAGTTTTATTAACAGCACTTGGGTATGCATTTGCATTTGTTTTTAACTATGTTTGGCGCAATTTGTTGCTCACCTTCTATGTGTTAGAATTTAACCTCTCACCTTTTCTGTAAGAATAGTTTCAAAAGTAAGTCGATAAAGTGCTTTTACCTAATACTGTTCTTCTGTTCCAGGATCTCATCCAAAATACCACATGGCATTGAGTTTTCATGTCTTTTTAGGTTCCTTTTGGCTGTGACAGTTTCTCAAACTTTATTTTTGATGTCATGACAGTTTTGAGGAGTACTGTCATTTTGTAGAATATCCCTCTACTAGGATTTATCCAATGTTTTTCTCATGATTTATAGTATAGTATGGGTTTGAGGGAGAAAGACCAGCAATGTGAAGTGCCATTCTCATCACATAATGTGGAGGGTACATACTGCAGCGTAACAGACCCAAGTTAACCTTGGTCACCTTGATGAATCAGTGTCTGTCAGGTCTCTCCGCTGCCCAGCGACTTTTCCTCCTCGTTTCCATACACTTTTCTGTGGAAGGAAGTCTGTGCTCGGCCTGCACTTAAAGAGTCAGGCACTCATAAGCTTCACTTCCTCGAGGGTAGAGGATGCATATAAACTATTTGGAATTCTTCACAGAAGATTTGGTTTTTCTCCCCCATTTATGTTCTTATTTAATGACAAGTATGAATTCATAGAAATTTATACTTTGGGTTTTAATCCAGTACTTCGTTTTGTTGCTCAAATTACTCCAGCTCTGGCCATTAGGAGCTCTCTCAGTTGCCTCCTGTGACCCATTAATAAGGCTTTTTTATTTGTATTTTCTAAGCACTTTCTTATTTTCTGACACTATAAGATACTTTAGGCTTATCTTGTGTATTTCCTGCCACCGACCTAGAATCAGCCGTTTTTCTAAGGAGTCTTTCTCCTTTTAATTGAGAATGGGATTAGAAACCAAGATCTGGGATCTTACGATTGTTTTCCAAGTTCTGGGCTTTCCTCTTTTTTTTTTTTCCTTTCTTTTAAGACCTCTGGTAAACCAAATATGAATTCTACCCTTGGAAATTGAGGTTGACTTATTAAATATCCATTTCCAGCTACCTTCTGCCTCCCTTCTCCCTCAGACATCGTTCGGCCAGGGCTGGCCCTGTGACACAGTGCTGGCCAGGGAGGTAGAAGTACAAGTCTCCTAGGAAGGGCTTTCTTCCCAAAATCAAAAGTCTAAACCTGGATGGAGATATCTTTGGGCTCTTCAGCCTCTTCCTGTTAGGAAAATGGAAGTGATACCTGGATGTTCAGCATGAGTATGAAAGTAGGGCAGTACGGCAACAGAAGGAGCCTTGTTCTGTGACATCATTGATGACCTGCTGTTGAACCGTACCTGGTCTGCCTAGCTCCAGACTTTCTTGTTGCCTGAACTATAACAAACTCGTGTATTTAAATTATCGTTAATTGCTGTAGCCAAGTACACACACAGCATCTTAGCCAATTCAGATATCAATTTGTTTGGCAAAATAATTATTCATTTATTAAGGAAATATTTGTTGTGGATCTACCTGATGTAAGGGTCTACAACATGGGGCAAAAGTGGGCAACTCTGTCGATATTATCCCTGTTGCACTGAACCCAGGTTTAGTAACGGTATGCAGACTAGGATAATTATGAGCAACTGATTAAAAACAGTATAGTAACATTGTCATTTACTTGGGCACAGTAACCCATCATTTGTCCCTTTAATGTATCTTATGGTATTCTCTGTATCTACAGATGGTTCCACAGTTTACCTGGTTCCAGGATAGAAACCTAAGAACAGTTCTAGTCCCTCCCTTTTTCTGACTCTCCACATCCATTTGGTCCCCACAGCAAGTTTTCTTACCTTGTAAGTATTTTTTCATCCCTTCGTCTTTAATTCCTTTACTAGCTCTGAACCTCACAAATTTCTCTCCTAGATCATTACAACCCTTCATACCAAGTCGCCTAGTCCTCCTACCCCAGTTCGTGTCTCCCCACACCACTGGCACAGCAGTCTTTCCAAAAGGCAGCTAGAATCTTGTTTTTTTGTTGGATAAAATTGTAGCCTTTAGTCTACAGTTCAGCTTGCTTCCTCTTGCAAGCCCTTCTGGGTCGGACCCTGTCTGCTGTCCAGCCCCACCTCATGCAGTGCCCTGCACAGACAAGCCCAGGACGCAGCCCGATTCCCCCACTTCTGACTCTTCTGTGTTTAGTTTTCTGGGTCCTTGTTTATCTCAGAACATCCCTTCAGCCAGAAATTCTGATTGCCCCCAGTGCCTTTTAGTCCTGTAAGAGTCAGAGCTGGTCATTCAGACCACCTTCCCTAATTCTCAACCGGTCCCTCTCACAGATCTCTATACTCAACCTCTTACCATATAACTGGCTGTTATATTGGCAATACCTCCTGAATTCACCAGCTTTCCATCTTCATTACCACCTTGCTCTGCACTACCCCATCATAACCTGTTTAAATGGCCTCTCTGTTCTACTTTGGTAACTTGTAAAATATGTTCTTTACCCAGTATCCAGTGATCTTTTCAAATTCCAGATCTGATCATTGTGGCCCGTGTTTAGAAATCCTCTGGTTTCCTAATGATCTTAGGCAACAGACTGAACTCTAACATGACCTGGACTGCACTGCATCGACTGGTTCCCAAGTTCCCATTCTCTAGCCCCACCCACTTGTTTTCTTTTAGTTCTTTAAACATGCTATGTTTCCTTTCATTTCAGGTCTTTTGCGCATACGGTTGTCTGAAGCATTTATCATTTCTCATCCTTCAGACCTCAGTACTCCCTCTGGTGTCCACACCCAGGTCTCGGTCAGATCTCTGTTACTTGGTTCACTTACCCTGTCTTTTGCATAACTATGTAGACTGAGCATGGTGGAGACCATCAAATTGCATTTCACTTTTGAAAATGATGGTAGCTCCTTTCTTTAGAAGAGCTTTTCTGTGTCCCCCCCTTCTAGAAACTGTCATCCCCTGTGTATAAACTGCTCATTCACTCAGCCCACCCGATTCCTGCCCGTCTGGACTTCCTGAGCTGTCTCCTACCTGTGGCTCATGTCAGCACACTACAGTCTTTTGCTCAAAACCTTTTTTATAGCTTGGCCCAGTTTTCTCTCCAATTTTTTAAGTTTTAGTTTGTTTGGTTTTGTGTTTTCGTAAAAAACACACAGATAAAGTTAACAGTTGTTAGCTTTGTTCAGAAAAGTTCTGAGTAATATACACACTGCTTAAATGGGTACTATGACCAAACTCAGAACCTAAAGATAAAGGAGTCATTCAGGGTCTGCATTCTATCCTTCTAACCATGATCCCAGACCGAAACCTCACAGTTACAACTTGGTGTGGGTTCATGAGCAGCTGAAAATATTCAGATCCGATCATAAGTTTAAACAGACATTGCAAAGTGCTAGACTCAAAAGCTGAAAGAAGCCTTTTGAGGTCATTCAGTGCTGGTCCAGCCGCCTCATTTCTGAGTGTCCTCCACCACCCACATGTGAGATTGTCCTTTATACAGTGAACTGACACCTGCCACTGTCCAGCTTTCATCCATCGGCTTTCATTCTTAGCTGTTTGTAGGATGACAGACAGCTCACGTGATGGAAGACAGCCTGCCCTGTCCCTAAGCAGCATTTCTCCTGGAAGAGCAGCCCCAGTTCCTCATGTATCATGGCTTAAAAGTTCTTTGGTCATCTAGTTTGAATTGATAAATTTTGATTTTTGAATGTTTTGAATTATTTACCATGCTGTCCCCTTTCTATTAGTGTAAATAATAAAGGTGGATTGCAAATAAAACAACTAGATAGGTTTTTGTGGCAAATGCAGAATATACACAACAGCAAATTATTTGTGAGAACCTGTGTTATGTAATTTGGTGTTTAGCTTACAGATCAGATTAAGTTGTTTATGCAGACTTTTTTGATAGATTCAATAGGGGTGAAAACAGGACATTTGCATAATAGAAATGTGTAGATGATGTTTGTGTGATGTATGACCATTCTTCACTTTATTGTGCCATTACATTTACATATTACCGTCATTTTCAATCTGTGATCAGCTGTTTAATTTTATAAATACAGCATACCCAACCCTGTGCCACCTCGTACAGACACCTCGGACAGCTGTAAAGGTGTTTTTCCCCTTGCTGAAAAGCTCACTTTCTGTCATGAACGGTAACTTGTGGCAGCCCCTGTGCAGGACAAGTGCATTTTCCACCTGCGACCTGGGTTAGCAGAGCCCAGCATGGCAGTGCTGCTGGCACAGCCCTGGGGGTGTCTTGGCAGGGACTTCTGAAACTCCTCTCTGAACCCTCCCTTTGTTTCACTGGATAAAACCCCCATAAATGAGAGAAGACACATTCATCTTTGGTAATGACAAAAACTTGTGTTTTTCAGATCATTGCCACACAAATGCTAAAATATTAATATCAAATGAAAAATTATATGAGTTTATAACCAATTATTTTATTTCAAGCAAAAGTTGCAATAGGAATAGTCTCCATTTACCCGCTGGTCGTGGTTTTACTTGTACTCCTGAACGCAAACAATTTTTTTTTTTTAAAGATTTTATTGGGGAATTGGGGGAGGGGAACAGACAGGTTGCTGTCCTTTTATTCTTCAGTCTAGTTGGGGAGGCCGTCGCTTCACTGTCCCACGTTGGTGTTATCATTGTGCTCTTCCCGGGTGAGGCAGTCGCTCGCCAGCCAATGGACGGCCGCTCACACCAGCTGCCAGCCACTCACAGTAGCTTACGGCAGCCCACTGCAGCCCCACTGCAGCCTATGCTGTCATCGGTGACTCACGGCAGCCCAGCTCCAGGTGGAGCTGTTGTTCACCATCTTAGCTGTAGAGGGCGCAGCATCACTGGCCCTCGTGGAATCCTAAGCCTGGGCCCTGCTGCTCAGAGCTGGTGTCCCAAGCCAACTCTTAACCAACGCGCCACTCAGCTGGCCCTGAACTCAAACATTTTAAATGGAATTGATATTTTCCCTAAGGACAGCTTTTTCTAGATGGTTTTTAGGTTTAGGTTTTGGTTTTTAAACAGTAAAATTGTTTTCATGTTATCTTGTTAACTGAGTTTTGGGCAGAAGTTTCAGTATTAATAGCATCTTCTTTAATAATTTAGCTTCCCCCCTCCCCCGCCCACTCTAATATCTGTTGAAAGGTGTAGGGCCAGAAAAGGTCTTTATGTAACATAAACAAGCATTTAATTAAGGGGTAATGCCTATGGTCCCAGAGTATGTGAAGTGAAACAGAGATGCCTAATCAGCCATAAAAGCTATTTACTGCTTCATAAACTTCAATGCACAGTGTCATAAAAATTATTACTACCCTAGAGCTTCAGAAAAGCAACGAGATATCAAAACTGAATTTTCTCTACTGTTGAAGTATGCAGGTTTTCTTCTACTAGAACTTTGTAATGAAGCTATTGGGGGAAAGGCATACATACTTGAAATTTTTAACTAGAGTATGAGCAGAAGGGACTTCAATACAAATGAGAGATATGCTGAAAAAAGCAAGGAGGACAAGGCTGTCTCTCTATTAGGTCTGAGATTATCCTGAGGAATGAGTCATAATACTGCCCTGTATTTATTGAGCACATACTGTGGGACATGGACTAATAGCTGCTTTCTATATATCATCTTTAATCTTTAGAACAACCCTATAAACTGTTGGTTCCAGTTTTAGAATGAGGACATGGAAGCTCAGAGAGATTGAGTCACACAGTTTGTCTGATTATACATGTACACTCCCCATTATTTCAAACTATCAGATGGAAGCCTACAATAAAATAGTCATTTTTTCATACTCATTCTGCTGAGTATACCTGCATTAGTATACCTGAAAAATTAAGTTGTTCCATATTGATTCTTAACTTTTTAACTTTTTATTTATTCTATATTCAACATTTATTAAGCAGCTAGTATATTCCTAACACATGCTAAGTAAGTGTTATGAGGGCTGTAACCAGATAGGAAGACCCAATCTTATTTGCTCAAAGTTTACAAACTGATCAATATTCCAGCCCTATATACAAAAAATTTTAAAGCAGAATCAAAGAGAGCAAGGTCCTTTTTTGCAGTATTTTGAGACTGTTTGCCAGACCCTTTCCAAATTTCCCCCTTCTGTTGAGAGGGGAAAGTCACACAAAAGCTAAATGCAATCCAGTTACATCTGTCTGATCCAGTTTATAAGGATGAATAAGGAAGGAGTTTATATCTGGTTAAAAGGCTTTGATAGAGGGGAAATCATGTGCAATGAGAATCCTGAAGAAGTAGTTAGCCTCAGACCTCCTGAAGTGGGAGAGGTTTCATAGAATACTCATTTGAGTCAAGACAAAGAAAAGCTGGTTAGTAAGAATCGAAGGGAAGGCTTTTATTAGACTTATAACACTTTTATTAACCCAAATGTTTATATCTTGATTTTTATATTACTCTTTCCTTTGTGATCTATTATTCTGTAGATCTTTTATTCTGGTAATATTTTCCTAAGTACCTTACTTTCTTTGTGAAAATGTCAGCAATAGAAATTGAAAAGATTGGATTGTTGATGGTGGTTTAAGAAAATTGGTCAATCATTTTGTCCAGTTGCCTAGTTTTGCCACAGAGATGCCAAGGCCCAAATAAGCCGTGATGTGCTTAATGTCAGATACTGAAAGCATCAGACTTGTGACTTGGCTTGGTTCACAGTCATGGTTTGTGTCCTGAACCTCTAGTTGAAAAATGCATGAAGGTCAGTCGTGGTTAATAGGACGTAGTTGTTTTCTCTGTTGGTTTTCTTCATTGGTTTTGGGAGAAAAGTGAATGAAGAAATATGAAGTAATGAAAATATCCAAGATGAAATATAGACAATAATTTATTTAGATAAAGCATGTGGAACCTTTATTTCAAAAAGTTCATCTTTCTTAAATGAAGTCATTTAATTTCTGAAGACGTTTATGTACGTGCCATCTTTATAGTGTATAATACAGTGTCAAGATGCCAATTTTTTTCAGGAGGTATCAAATTACTTTATTTGAAGGAATGATACAAATGAAAGGACATAAATAGATGATTTGGTACTGAAGACGACAAATTTAATAAAAAGCCTTGTCATTTGAGGTGATAGTGGCAATAGAACTTGTAAGCTCAGATTTATTCATACATTCTTCCTTTAACTGGCCTTTTAACTTAAGTGAAATTGATGGGGAATGCATGAAGTTATGTAGAGTTTGGAATTGGGATGCCTTTGGTTGACTGTAATTATCATAATGTATTTCAGCCTTGAAACTGATCCCTGGATTACAGAGGAAGGCAGCTGAGACACAAGAAAATGCCAGAGAGACAAAATCACCTTCAGCTAGTTTATAAAAATTGATTACGCTGTTTGAAATGTAAATGCTGAATTCAATCACACAGCCATTTCCTGGGATTTTAAATGATTATAGCTGTTCTTTATCTGGATCCAGAAATGCTCTTCAGTTCTGAATGGCATAAGAAAGTATTGGGTGTCTACTGTTGGCCTTCTTCTAGTTGCCTTACCCAGGAGATAGTGTGTGTACAGATAGAGCCAAATAATTTCTGAAAAACAATGTAGATGATGTAAGAGCAAAAGGATAAAAGGTGTCCTCAGAATTCCCATAATTAAGTCCAATGGGGGTTAAACTTGAAAGGTTTAAGAGGTCTTATTGATTCCATCACTTGCACCTTTGAACTCTTCCTGATTAGTGGTTATTCCTTCTGCTTTACCATTCTTAAGATAGTCAAAAGAAATTCAGGACCAAAGGAGAAAATGGCTAAGCAAAAATGCTTAGTGTTACCTGCCATTACACTTAGAGCAAAGCAGTGGTTCCATATGCACCAACTTTTGCTAGTGAGAATAACCTCCATGTATAAAAAAATGAAGATGTTAGTTATGATTATTTCTAAGTCCCTTTTTTGTTCTAAAATTCTTACCAAGACCTTCATATTTTGGACTGTTTTAAGCCCTGTCTGGATATTCTCCACCTTATTCCACCATATCCCCAGTCAGATTAATTTCCAGAAAACCCTGCATTGATTATCAATTCCTTTACCTTTTACTGGGTAAAAGGTGTATGTCTGTATCTATACCTATACTATTGCTAGTAGATGAGAGATAGATAGATAGATAGATTCCAAACTGTGGTTCTAACTGCCTTTCCTACTTCTTTTTATGAATCTTCCCTTCTGGCCAATTTTTTTTTTTTTTAATATCCTTCAGCTCTGCTACATGTACTCTAAATTGTTCCATGCCCCTGATAAAATGTTGTCAAGTGACTTAATTTCTCTGGAATTTAGTTGCTTCACCCTTATAAGAAGGATAATGAATTTAATGACCCTGATACTTATTTACTGCTTTCTGATTTGCATACAATTTTTCCATATACTCATATTGTCATTTCATGCTTATAATAATCCATTATAGTGACGAGTGCAGGAATAATACACATGTACAAATAAGAAGCCCCAAGTCGAAGTAGACTAGGCAGTTGTATGATACTTGTTCTCAAACTTTTTAGTCTCAGAAAATACCATTTACAGTAGTATCCTCCCAAAATGAAATACTTAGGTGTAAATCCAAGAAAATATATACAAATATGTAGGTAGAAGCCTATAAAATACTGATTTCAAAAAATCAAAGAAGATCTAAATAAATGGAGAGACATTTTGTGTTCATGGATTGGAATACTCAATATTGTCAAAAATGTCAGTTTTTCCCAGTTTGTATAGATTCAACACAATCCCAGACAAAATCCCAGCAAGCTATTTTGTAGATATCAACATACTGATTTGAAAGATTATAGAAAGTAAAAGACCTAGTGTAGTCAATACTAAACTGAAAATGAACAAAGTTGGAGTACTCACACTACCTGATTTCAAGACTTGCAATAGGCTACAGTAATTAAGACACAGTGGTATGAGCAAAAGAACAGACACACCGATTAATAGAACAGAGTAGAGTGAAAACAAATTCACACAAATATGAGTATAGTTAACTAATCTTTGACAAAAGAGCAAAAGCCATTCAGTGGAGAAAGGATATTTTTCAATAAATGGTGCTGGAACAATTGGGTGTCCATGTGCAAAAACACAGACCTTACAATTTACATAATAACTAACTCAAAATGGACTTTTAAATGTAAAATGCAAAACTATGACACTATTGAAGAAAACATAGGATATATGACCTTGGGTTTGGCAGTGACTTTTAAGATACATTACTAACAGGATCCATAAAAGAAAAAAATGGATAACTTGAACTTAGTTAAAATTGAAAACTTCTGCTCAGTGCAAGACACTGTTAAGAGAATGAAGGCAAGCTGCAGACAGGGAGAAAATATTTGCAAAACAATCTGAAAAAAATTAGTATCCAAAATATATGAAGAACTCTTACAACTCAACAACAAGAAAATAACTCAATTAGGGCCGGCCGAGTGGCGCGGCGGTTAAGCGCTTGCTTGGGAAGCCAGCGGCCCCGATTCGGGTCCCACTTATGAGGGCCAGTGACACTGCCCTAAAAAAAAAAAAGAAAATAACTCAATTAAAAATTAGCAAAATATTTGAAGAGACGCCTCATCAAAGAAGATATATGGATGGCAAATAAGCATATAGAAAGATGTTCACCACCATATGTCATTAGGGAGTTGCACATTAAAATAATAATGAGATATCATTACATGCCTATTAGAATGGCTAAACTCCCAAACACTGACCAAACCAACTTACAGCATGGATATGGAGCAATGGGAACGTTCATTATTGGGACTGGGACATGGTACAACCACTTTGCAGACAGTTTGGAGCAATGGGAACGTTCATTCTTGGGACTGGGACACGATACAACCACTTTGCAAACAGCTTGACAGAACACAACATAGTCTTACTATACAAATCAGCAAGCACACTCCTAGGTGTTTACCTGACTAACTGGAAAAGCTATACACACCAAACCTGCACACAAATGTTTATAGCAGCTCTATCCATAATCCCCCCAAACCAGAAGCAGTCCAGACATCCTTCAGGTGAATGTGTAAGCGGTGGGCCATCCACACAGTGGAATATTATCTGGTGATGAAAAGAACCAGCAAGCCATGAAAAGACATAGATGAGTCTTAAATGCCTATTGCCCAGTTGTAGAAGCCAGTCTGAAAATGGCCATGTACTATGTGAATCCAATTCAGTGTTATTCTGGAAAAGGCTAAAAAATAGAGTCAGAAGACCAGTAGCTGCAGGGGCCCAGGAGAGCAGGGATTTGGGGAGAAGTTTGGATGGGTAAAGCACAGCGACATCTGTAGAGCAGTGAAACTATTTTGCATGGCACTGTAATGGTGAATATAAGATACTAAGCAAGTGTCAAAACCTATAGAACGTTACTGTGGCAAGAGTGGACCTTAACATATATAAAATTAAAAAACCTGATTTAGGAGTTCAGGGATTCCAGGACAGAATGTAAAATAAGACAGAAGAATCTAAATACCTTACAAATATATGAAACAATCTCACTGAGGATAGTGGAGGAATAAAGTGCTGATCAAAGTAACTGAAATGAGTGAAACTTGTAAGACTGAAAGGGGAGAGGTTAGTAAACACACTTATATTGCTCTGTCAGGTGAGGGGGCCTGGGAGCAGTGACCACATCCAGTGTCTGGTTCTTGGTTTCCAATACCAGTCTCCAATGAAAGGGACCAGGCTTCTTGGAGAAGTGCCTGATTCTTGCACGGGGGCAGGAAATATATAAAATGAGTCTTGAGCAGCTCATATTGCCAGAAACTAAGAAAATGCTCAAAAAACAGAACAAAACACAGTAACGGGTGTATGCCAAAGGGACCAAAGAGCCAACTGAAAGGATCTCCCAAGGTCCGAAGCTGAAACAGTTTGAGCAACAAAATAAAGTAGTATTGTGTTAAAATACAAAGGGGTAAAGTAAAGATCTACGGGTCCATAGTGATATAAACAAATGATTGATGTTGACTTTGTGGGAGAATTCCAAATAATTTGTTTAGCTACCCAACCCTCAAGGAAGTGGGGCATAGGTCCACTTTTTAAACTGACTTCTCTCCAAATAGTACAGTATGGAGAAAGCGAAACACTACAGTGGAGAAACACGGCAAACTCTACCTTATACCAGGGGATCAAGGTCAACATCAACAGTGATGAGTCAGGTTGATAGTGTGTACCCTTGATATATGATAAAAATGGCACTTTACCTGTGTGGTTTTCCTTTCTCAAAGATATTATCCCAGTATAATCGTGAGACATCACAATTCTACATAAAATCTGACCAGTGGTCCTCAAAACTGTCAAGATCATTGAAGTAGATTGAATGGTGATACCTCCCAAAAGACATGTCCATGTCCTAGCTCCAGAACTTGTGCACATGACCTTATTTGGAAAAACGGTCTTTGCAAATGTATTTAAGGTAAGGGTCTGAAGATGAGATCATCTTGGGATGTATGGGTGGGCAACAAATTCAGTGACATGTCCTTAGAGGAGACAGAGCAGTGGTGCGGCCACAAGCCAAGGGACGCCTGCAGCCACCAGACACAGGAAGAGGCAAGGGAGGATGCTCCCTAAGAACCTTCAGAGAGTGTGGCCCTGCTGAGACTTCAGCTCAGGCTTATGGCCTCTATAAGAGCATAAATTTCTTATTTTTTTTGAGACATCAAGTTTGTGGTAATTTGTTTTATCAGCTGCAGGATACTAATATAGTCATCAAAGACAATGAATGTCTGAAAAACTGTCACAACCGTCAGTAGCCTAAGGAGACATGACTACTAAATATAACATCATGTCCTGGGTGGGATCCTGAAACAGAAAATGGATGCTAGAGGAAAAGTGAAGGTATCTGAATCAAAAATTGACAGTAGTTAATAATAATGTATTTATATTGGTTCATTAATTGTGACAAATACATCATACTAATTTTTGTCATTTTTTATTAATTTTTTTCAATTAGAGTTGACATACAATATTATATTAGTTTCAGATGCACAACATAGTGATTAGACATTTATCTACTTTACAGAGTGATCACCCCGATAAGTTTTGCACCCATCTGACACTGTACATAGTTATTACAATATTTTGACCATTCTCTAAGCTGTGCTTTATATCCTGTTACTGTTTTGTAACTGCCAGTTTGTGCTTCTTAATCCTTTCACGGTTTTCACTCAGCACGCAACCCCCTCTCATCTGGCAAACTATCAGTTTGTTTTCTGTATCTGTGAATTTGCTTCTGTCATACTTGTTCATTTATGTTGTTTCTTTTGATTTCATATATAAATGAAATTATATGGTATTTGTCTTTTTCTGTCTGGATTATTTCATTTAGCATAATACTCTTGATGGGATTCTCTCAAAGAACTACCTTTTGGTTTCATTGATTTTTTTTTCTTTTATTTCATTTTCTTGGTTCTAATTGTTATTACATTCTTCTTTCTGGTACTTTGGGTTTAGTTCTTTTTTCCCCCTAGTTCTTTAAGTTATAAAGTAGGTTGTTAGTTTGAGATCCTTCCTGTTTTTTAATGTTTATAGTTAACATTCCCCTTTACCTCTGCTTTCACTGTATCCCGTAAGTTTTCCTATGTTTTTATTTTCATTCTTCTGTGTATTCTAATTTCCCATTTAATTTTTTCTTTGATCCATTAGTTGTTGAAGCGTGTAATGTTTAATTTTCACAAATTTGTTAATTTTCCAGCTTTACTTCTGTTGTTGATTTCTGACTTCATCCTGTTGTGGTCCGAAAAGAGATTTTGTATTTTATATTTCTAAGTTCGTTGAGACTTCATTTGTGGCCTTACACATGGTCTGTCCTGGAAAATGTTCCATATGCACTGGAGAAGAAAGTGTACTCTGTAGTTGGATAGAGTGTTCTGTATGTGTCTGTGAGACCTCACGGGCTTACTGTGTTAGAGCTTCTACTGACTTCTGTCTGGTTGTTCCATCCATTACTGTGAGGGGGTATTGAAGTCTCCAACTATTATTGTAGGAGTGGTATTTGTCTCTTCAGCTCTGTCAGTTTTTGCTTCCTATATTTTGATGTGTGTCAATAGGTGTGTAAATGTTTATTATAATTATTATATCTTACTGTATTGAATCTTTTATTAATATATAACATCCTCCCTCGTTTTCAATGAGAGAAAATAATGTGTTTTGAAGAGCAATGAATCTTTACATTAATACACTTCCGCCTCCATCTGCAAAGCTAAATATTGTAAATAGCTCCTCATTGTATTACTTGAAACAACTTTTAGTTTTACAAACATTGGCAAACAATTTACTGATTATTTTAAATACTCCCAAGTTCTTTGTAGGAGAAATATTTACTGTTGAAGTTTTCACTGATAAAGCTATGTGTGCAGATAAAATGGAAGCATTCTGTTCCTCGTTTAAAACCAAAACTCAGTGGAGTTGAAAGTGATGGATACAGCTATAAAAAGTAAGCCCGTTCTTACCATTCTGACATTTTGGTTTTTTATTGAAATGGGTGTTTTTTCTGTAGACATAACTGTAAGATAAGAAGTCAGACCAATGTCGGAATGTTTCAGTTGTTTGTGATCTAATGTTGTTTTATGTGGTGTTCCGCTGCAGTTTACTGGTCTGCAGTCTTCATGCAGTTTTTTATATGAAGATGAGTCAGTTTTCAGTATTAAATAATTCTATGGTAACCTACATGGAGAATAGTTTCTGCTTAAATGAATTAGGAAATGGAGAGTCTTTAATAATAACGTTAAGGTATTTGAATGTTTGAGAAGTGAGAGTTAATTAAACAGACTTGACAGAAGACAAAATTTTTCTTTAAAGCAGCTATTGTTTCCAAGTCCAAAAAAGTGAAGATACATCATTTCTTACTATAATGTTCTGTAGAGATTTCATTGAGTTAGAACTGTCATTTTTCTCTTCGTTAGAAATGGCTACTGTTTTCTGTTGTATCTACCCAATGCTCATTTTAATATAACACTCTTATAGATGAGGAAATTCACAGCTTAATGAAAAGTTGGAGAGCAGGCCCTTGAGGTTTTTGTTCATCAGAAGTAGTTCTGACCACCATGTTGCCTGTGTGCAGGATCCATAAGGTCACCCTGAGGGCTACTCTTTATAAACTCAGTCAAGATTATTAAAGCCAGAGGAAAATTAATATTCAATGCTTCTACTGTTTTATTTCTCACTTGATTTAACTTGGAAGGGCTTTAGAACCTTGGCCTATTTTAGTCTTGCTCACTTATTGGTAGTAATTATTAATTGATGACTTGGGATTTGATGTCAGCTGTTCTGTGTTATCCAGTGTGTTTTGCTTTTCATATTCTGCTTTTTAAATTGTGTATATTATGTAATTGCTTGAGACACCAATTTCATTTTATAAAACATTTTTTCTTCAATGAGTTGTACATATAAGGTACAGGTAGTTTACTTGCCTATAGTCATGAAAGGACTAGGGCCAAGCCCAGAAACTCATCTAGCCATGGACTCAGGTCCAGCACCCACACCAGATACTGACAGTGTTTAATTTTTAATTCATATTATTGGTGTGCCATATGGTACAAATCTCTATGCATACTATGTCAGTTTCCTCTCATGACTTAAACAGAATTATTGTGCTTATAATGCATGTGTTTGTAGTGTTTTATATATTTCAGGATGTCTCAGACTCCTTTTTTAATCGTCTGTCTGGTACCCTACAGAGAAAGCAGTAATTGTAAAATATTAGCATGCACACTAAAGTAGACAGTAGTGTAATGAATCCCCATCACCCAGTACAATATTTGGCCAGCCTTATACATCCTCACACTTTTGCCCTTAATAATTACAACCCAAGTTAAGAAGTTCTATAGTAGAAGTGTGTGAACATCCTTAATGGCAGCAGGAGAACATAGTGACTGATGGGGCGTAAGGTGGAGACATGCTCATCAGGAACTCAGAGAGGAGGTGATATCAGCAGAGGCTTTAAGAGCAAGTAGAGAATGGAAGAAAGAACATTGCTAGTACAATTTGTAACATGTAGAAAGGGCCTTTACAATGCATGATATATTCAAAGAATGAGAACTAGTTTACTGTGGATAGAGTATAGAGTTTATCAGAGTCTAGTGTGAGTAGATGAATTTAAAAAATGATTTGGTGCCACATATTTTATATAAAAGAACATATATAGCAAAATATGAAATTTGAAGGTCATCCTACAGTTGCCAGGAAGTAAAGAATGTGATTGGATCTTGGAAAAATAACACTGACAATAATATAGCCTATGATTTTGGTGTGGAAGATAGAGAAGGCAGACGGTCAACTATGCCAAAGGTCCAGATGATAGGAAAGGCATCTAGTGGTGAGTGTAGTGGGCGTGGGCAGGGGGAGATGACTTTAAGAGAGATTTCAAAGGACCAGTCCACGTTATTTCGTGCCTGGTTAGGACGTGGAGCGGGAGTCTGAGTCACAAGTCACATAGCAGACACCTTTGGGATGAGCTCGGATGAACTTGATATGTTCTGTTTGAAGTGCTGGTCAGACATTCAGGTGGCGGTGTCCAGTATGCCAAGTAGCAATACCAAACTGGAGACTCTCACTAGGGAGTGCCACGAATGGTCTTTTCCTACAGATATGTCATTTGTCATGTGTTATTCATATATACAGAGGGTCCCAAAAAATGTATACATACTTTAAGAAAGGAAAACTGTATTAAAATTATAAAACTCAATATAGACCTATAACAAAAGATGAATACAAGTCACTTTTTTTTTAGAGGGCAGTGTTACTGGCCCTGATATGTGGGACCTGAACCGGGGCCGCTGGCGTCCCAAGCCAGCTCTTATGTGCCACTCGGCCTCCCAAATACAAGTCACTTTTGATTTCTGCAATTACAAGAGGTGCTCAAAGTGGTTACCATCAGTGTCCAGACATTTCTGATTATGGCGAACTACTGCTTGAGCAACATTGACCAATGTGTCCACTTGTATACATTTTTGGGGGCACCCTGTGTGTATATGAATGTGTATGTACATGTATATATACATACACATTCTATCCTTATTCATGGATTCCATATTTGCAAATCCACCTACTTGCTACAAGTGACTTGTAACCCCCAAATCAATAATTTTGGTGCTTTCACAGTCATTTACAGACGTGCAGAGAGACAAAAAAGTGTGAGAGGCCACATGCTGCACCTTCTCAGCCGGTGACACTCTGCCTTCCTATTATAACACTCATACTATAAACAGATGTCCTTTTTGCAGTCTCGTCAGTGCAATACTTTTCACATTTGTGTGCTTTTTGGGATGACTCACGGTTTAACATGGCCCCCAAGGGTCGTGCTAAAGTGCCATCCAGTGTCCTAGGCACAGAAGGTGGTCGCGTACCTTATGAGGAAGTTTGTGTGTTAGATAAGCTTTGTTCAGTCATGCTGTTGGCTATGAGCCCAATGTGAATGAATCAACAACATGCATTAAATAAGGTGTCTTTAACAGAAACACACAGAAAACAAACTTATGCATTGATAGGTTGATGAAAGTGAAAGCAGAGGTTCGTAGGAACCTGACCCTGGGCTTAGAATTTGCCAGAAGCAATGGAACTTCATTCCATTGCTTCAGTGTTCATGGAAACTTTATGCAACATAACTGCTGAAAATAGTGAAGACTGACAGGATGTGTATAAAATACGCTACTCTTAGGAATCACCCTTACATTCGTAAACAAGAAATGCGTAGCTTTTTCTTTTTCTTTTTTTTTTTTTGAGGGCAGTGTCATTGACCCTCATATGTGGGACCGAACCGGGGCCGCTGGCTTCCCAGGCCAGCGCTTAACTACCGCGCCGTAGCTTTTCTTATTGAAAAACAAATGCATGCCAGACAAAAATAGTTAGCTGTTTTAGATCAGATGGATGCTTCCATATTCCCTAAGCCACAGGTTGTTCCTGAAATGGAGTCTTGAAGAAACGCGAGTGACACTGACTGACAAAATCTAAATGCTGGTCGACAGCACAACTCGAGCATAATGGTTGTCAGCAGCCTGTCTGTGGGCTGCCAGTTCCTCTTATAGTTCCATGTCATTCTCCTCAGTAAGCTTACAACGTGTTCATTCTTTCTCTTAGAAAAATGTGTTACAGTGGTGTTTATGTTTGAGGGGATTTCATAATGAAGACTAGTGTTGGTGCATTCATATCTGTCAATTTGCTTGGGTACAACAGCTCAAAAGGATGTTTTAACCTTCCATTCACGAATGTTGGTTTACATCAATAGGAGTGTTTTAAAAACAGATCTTATGCAAGAGTGAGTGAGAATTACCCACACCTTATGACATAATGCCAGTGATACGTTTAAAACAACCAGTCAGCTCTGTGTCTCATTTTTTACCGTCTGCAAACCTGGGACTTGGCATTTACAGAGTAAGGGACAAAAAGACATAAAACTCCATGCAAATGATTCTTACACTCCGAAGTGCTTCTGTGCTTGTTAGCCTGTATCTGCTTTCAATCACCTTTCTTCTTGATATAGATGTGCCTTGGATAGTTATTATGGAGATAGATAGTTAAGTATGTGAAATAAAAACATCACAGACCTCCATTTGGAGATACTTCATTTTGGGATGGCTTATTTACTTATGCTGCTTATGCTTCTCACTTGATCCTCTTCTGATTGACTATGTGGTCTTCTCACTGATGATCTTGAGGGAGGGTGAGTGCTCTCTGTCCTTACTGCAAGCAGTAGGTTTTGTGTCATGAAGTGTAGTTCAGGGCTTACAGCATTTCTTCCTTTTCTTATTTTTGTTAGATGACCTTAATCTTCACTTTTTATATGGGAATACCTCATAGATATATTCTTCTGCATTATGACTAATGTATTTAAGTTTCAAGATTGATATTCTTAATTATTCTGCATTCAGAAAACAAAATATTTACAGTTGACTTTCTCTCCAAATTGCATATTAAGCTTATTATATTTTTGTTTTCCCCTGCTGACTTAAGAGTAACCTAATAGTTTAATATTAAAGATTATTTAATAAGATTAGTCCTTAACCTAACTGAGAGAATCTATGTTATTCTAATTTCAGTAAATTACTACGCCATATAGAAATATGTTGTAATTTCAGGATTTCATATAATTTCTTCAGTACGTGCTAATTAAGTGGGAGTACCTTCTTAAACGTATAAAAATGCAGGAAAGGATGAAAATATCTTTCTAAACTAGCATCTCTCTAGTGGAAGTGCAGGGTAGTGTACAGAAAAGCTGTGAGAGTCTTTGGTGATTTATTGGCTGTGGTCTCTAAACCTCTCTGCAAGAATGGCTACATTTGTAAGTTTATATGTGCTGTTTACTAGCCTTTCAGCCTTGCCAATCATGTTTCCTCAGTGTCTTCATTTCCATCTCTGTTTTGCTCACTCCAAATACTTTTATTTCCTCTCTTCAACAATCTGTGAACATTAATCACTCCTTGTACTCCCAGATCAAGACTTTTCTCCAAAGAAACACTGATATCCATCCAGTTTCCCTTCTCACTGGCTTTACATGTATACATTATTTGCTGCTTTGTCATTAGTTGGTTTAGTTTCGTTTTTGTTCCGTTGAAGGATAAAATGAGATAACATGTATAAAGTATTGAACTCAGTGCCTAGTACATAATAGGTGTTCATAAAATGATATGATTTTTAAAATACTTCTTGTCAAGTCATGGAACTGGATAAAATATAAAATAAAAACTCAAAGTAAATGAGATGCTTTCCAGCTGAACAAAATAAGTGGCAAACATTTATACTCTATAACATGCTATTACTGAGGATACAGCAAGGATGAAGTTGTCCTCCTCTCAAGGAGTTTAATTAGGCAAAGACACAGAGCTGTTCCCTGCTCAATTTCTGTCTTAATGGCTTTTTTTTTTTTTTTTAGGGCAGTGTCACTGGCCCTCACATGTGGGACTGAACCGGGGCCGCTGGCTTCCCAAGCCAGCGCTTAACCACCATGCCACTTGGCTGGCCCCAAAATCTAGTTCCACCCTTTTCTTTTTTTTTTATTTTTTATTTTAAGAGCAGTGTCACTGGCCCTCATATGTGGGATCCGAACCCGGGCCACTGGCATCCCAAGCCAGCTCTTAACCACCATGCCACTCGGCCGGCCCTCGATTTCTGTCTTGAGCGCTTTTTTTTCCTTTTTCCTCAAGACTCCTACTGCTCGTTGTGATGATGTGTGAGTTTAGTGGGGCACAGGCATACATGCTCTGGACAGACTTCCCAGAGGGAGGTGATCCTGTACTTGAACCTTTAAGAACAAGCAGGATTTTCCCATGCGTGGAACAGGTAACGTTATACTGGCAAAGAGAGCAACATGGGAGTGACAAGTAGTTCAGTATGGCTGTGGTGTGATGAAGTGGGAGATAGCAAGTGATGCAAAAAAGATAGGCAGGGGCCAGGTCACTAAGGACTTTGTACTGGATATTATTTTGTGAGTGAATTTGGACTTTGTTCTGTGGATAATATATAGCCATTGAACAGTTTGACACATGAAGCTTTGATATAAATTAGTGCATGATGTTCCAAGATTTTCATTTTGCAGTGATTGTTTTGGCGCAGGTATGGTAAGTGATTCTGAAGTTGGATCAGAGTAGAGGTAGGTAGACCAGTTACGTTACAAATTTGGTAATGTTAAGAACATTGGGTCGGCCGAGTGGCGTGGTGGTTAAGCGCTGGCTTGGGAAGCCAGTGGCCCCAGTTCGGGTCCCACATATGAGGGCCAGTCACACTGCTCTCCAAAAAAAAGAACATAATGATCTGGATTTGGATTCTATTAATAGGGGTGGAGTTGAGAAAGTATATTTGGTAAGTGTTTAGAGTAGAAATCATTAAGACTTCGGGGCTGGCCGAGTGGTGCTGTGGTTAAGCGCTGGCTTGGGAAGCCAGCGGCCCCGGTTCGGTCCCACATGTGAGGGCCAGTGACACTGCCCTCAAATAAAATAAAAAAAAGAAAGACTTAAACACGTTTGGTGAAATGTGAGATTATTGCTGGACATTTGGCCTGAGTATCTAAGTGCCTGTGATGATGTTCACTGTAACAGAAAATTTAATAAAGGAACAGATATTAGGAAAAGATGAACTGCTGAGTTTTGAAATTACTGTGTTTTACTTGTGGTATATTCAGGTGGAAACGTCCAGAAAATAATAGGATTTAGGAGACTGAGGCTTAGGTAAAAAAGGTCAGGATTAGGGGTATTTGTGACCGTCCTCCCATTCCAGGAAAGCACAGAATATTTGGAGTACAATACAGTAGAGTATGAAACGGCAGCAGACTGAGCCATGAGGGAAAAGGAAAGAGAAGAGCCCAAGACAGAAACTGAGCAGGGAACAGCTAGCTCTGTGTCTTTGCCTAATTAACTTCTCTTGAGAGGAGGACAACTTCATCCTTGCTCTATCCTCAGTAATAGTATGTTATAGAGTATAAATGTTTGCCACTTATTTTGGTCAGCTGGAGATCATCTCATTTACTTTGAGATTTCAGTTTATGTTTTATTCAGTTCCATGACTTGACAAGAAATATTTTAAAATCGTATCATTTCATGAGCAACTACTATATACTAGGCACTGTGTTAAATACTTTATACATGTTATCTGATTTTATCCTTAAAATAATTCTACAAGGGTAGGCTTCATTATTTCATTTTGTTTTTGAAGAACCTGAAGATAAGAAAGATTAAGGGACTTGATCAGCTTTTGCATACATCTGTATAACCCAGCTTTCCATACTTATCTCACTGTCACACATCTATGTAAATTTCACTCTTTTAACCACCACTGATGATCAGTTTATGTGTTTAGACCAAAAGACCATATAGAAATCTCCTGTTTCTATTGTGCAAGTTACTGTAACCCAGAGGCACTGATTTATATTAAATCGAAATGGTTAGTTTTACATGCATTAGCGTGGCAGTTGGACCATCTGTTCCTGAGTGCAGTAAGGCTTTACTTAATTCTTTTTATTTTTCTGAGCCACTATTTCTTCATTTTTCTATTAGTAGTTTGCATTAGATTGCTAAATTGCATAAGGTTCTAAAATCCTGTTAAGTCCATTATTTTGAAGAACTCAAACACAGAGATTGCTTGAAGTTTACTAACAGATTTTAGAGCTTCACGAGAAACATGCCGGGTTTCATGACTCGGCTAGAATCATATGCAAAATATGATGCATGCACGTGCAGTTTTCTGGTGTGCGACTCATAGCTTTTATCAGACTCTCATAGTTTTGTGTACCTCACCACTCACCTTCACCCAAAAGATTAACAACTATTGGTCTAGAAGTATTTCCCACAATTTAGTGAACTGCAGTGCTTTGTGCAGTCCTCTCCTGAGTAGTTAGATCTTCTCTAACAAAGTTATTGTGGTTCATTGAAACTAATTTTTTGAGATAAGGTTGCTTTTTGGCTACTTAAAGTTATAATATTTCCTATACTAAAACACCTCTTCATTATTTTATCACTTAAAAACAAGTCCATCAAATGAGTAAAAGTTTGACTCTGCCCTATGGTAAATTAAAGAATATTCAATTTTAAAGTGTGATTCAAATTATATTCACTAATATGTATTATCCACTTTGCATCTTCCCGTAGGAAAAGAATAACTGTGGGGGCCGGCCGAGTGGTGTGTTGGTTAAGAGCTGGCTTGGGATGCCAGCGGCCCTGGTTCGGATCCCACATATGAGGGCCAGTGACACTGCCCTCTACAGCTAAGATGGTGAACAACAGCTCCACCTGGAGCCGGGCTGCTGTGAGTCCCCAGGACGGCATAGCTGCAGCCCCTGCTGTAGTGGACTGCCATAGGCTACAGTGAGTGGCTGGCAGCCAATGTGAGCAGCTGGCAGCCAGTGTGAGCTGCCAAGAGCTGCTGTGAGCAGCCGGCAAGAGGCCTGCGACCGATCTGCCTCACCCGAGAAGAGCGCAATGACAATACCAACATGGGCCCGTGAAGCAACGTCCTCCACAACTAGACTGAAGGACAAAAGGACAGCAATTTGTCTTTTCCCCTTCCCCAGCTCCCCAACGCTGTTCCCCTCCCCTAATTCCCCAATAAAATAAAAAAATTAAAACATATTTCTAAAAAATAATAAAAAAAGATAAATGTCGTCCATTAGTAAGGGAAGAAAAGGAAGAAATGACAGAATGCCTGGAATTGGAGCCAGTTAAACTTTTCATAATGTAGCACGTGTATTCTAGTCTTGAATCCCTTTTTATAAATCTCCTGCCTTATTCCAGCAGGTTTACAATTTTGAACCTTTCCTTCATATGGAAGAGACAAGGATGAATAAGACATGCCCCTTTCAAAGTAATTGCAATGTCTCTGTGAATACGAAAGAGAAAATGATAAAAACAAAACAAAACTAGATAATAGTCTCATTTTCAGATAAGAAACTTTGAGAGGTCTGGTAAATTGTTCAAGGTCAGAAGCTCTTAGTCAAGCTAGGATTCAAATTCAGATTTATTGACTTTAAACCCCATTTGCCTTCCATTTTATCACAGTGCCCTTCATTTAATTGAGGTTTCATTGTACAACTGCTGATTACTGAAGTTGAGGACCAGGACCCCATATATTTAAATAATTTTTCTCTTAAAGTAAAAGGAAAGGGAAGCATTCTCTATTCCCCTAACGTTTAAGAGATTAGAGAAGGGAACTAATATTGTAGCATACTTAGTGTATACCAGACACTCTTATAGGGCCTTACCGTGAGCTAGCTCCTTTGACTGACAACAACTAGGTGACATACTTGGTATTATTCCTGTTTTAGGGATGAGGAGACTAAGACGCAAAGAAAGGAGTGAAGTGCCAGGATCACATAGCTAGTCGCAAAAGCAGAATCCAGACCCTTTATTGGGACAGGTTATTTAGGATTACATCATGTCTGTTGACTTAGAATGGAATATCACGTGAACCAAATGAATAGCTGCACAATCTGACCTGAGCACCTTCAATGGTGAACATTCTTAATTGGATCATTAACAGTGAAATCATCATCACCAAAATAGTATTTCTGACTTTTTAATAAGCTTTTCACTGTAACCAGTTTAAGAGGGTAGTTTAAGCTGTGGTGAAAAGAGATTTTAAATTCACAAGGTAGTGGGCCAGCCGAGTGTCGTGGTGGTTAAGTGCTGGCTTTGGAAGCCAGCAGCCCTGGTTCGGGTCCCACATATGAGGGCCAGTGACACTGCCCTCAAAAAAAAAAAAAAAATTCGTGCCGGCCGAGTGGTGTGATGGTTAAGAGCTGGCTTGGGAAGCCAGCAGCCCCAGATCGGATCGGATCCCACATGTGAGGGTCAGTGACACTGCCCTCAAAAAAAAAAAAATTCACGAAGTAGTGACCAGCAGCATATGACAGGGCATGTGGAGGCGGAGCCAGGCCCAGTCCTGCCAGCTCCCACCTCTCTTACTGACTTGTGTATGTACAAGTGTCAGCCTTCTTTTGCAGCTGAGTTCATTGTTCCCTGAATCTCTTAGAACTATAAAACTATCCTATCAGTGAGTAGTTTTTTTATGTGCTTCAAATGTAAATATCAAGACTATTTACAGATAGGGAAGCCTTGACAGATCACCTACCTGAATTTTCCCATTTGATAGGTGGAGAAACTGAGACCCTCACATTTGTATGACACTTTAAACATTGGAAGTCCTTTCACATACTCTGATTACATACAAGCCGCACTACAGCCTTGTGGATTAAATATTTTCATCGTCATTGTACAGATGAGCAAATTGAATTGGACCAAGGTCATATTGCTGGGCCTAGGTTAAGTGACTTGACTCTCAACATAAAGTTTTGCCATGTTTTTCTTGGGATTAATTACATCCTTGTGATGAAATCCTATTGTGTGAGAAAGTTAGAATTCAGTGATTTATGAAACAAATCCAAGCAGAAAAAACAAACATATCTGAGTAGGAAAGCAGTAATGACTACAACAAAAACCAGGGTCTACTAATTGATTTAATCTTTGTTTTCATTTATTCCGGGATTTGGAGTAAGTGTAATTGATGTTCAGCATTCTGGCGTATATCAGTACTATTTGAGTTGCTTTATCCTTTAAGTAATTCAGAAAAACCATACTTTGTAATAAAAGTACTTATAAACTGTAGATGAGCTAAGGAGAATTTAAGACAGTTAATTCAAATGGATATCCTAAAAAACAAATGAACAAATAAGTGTGAGAAGCTAAGCTACATGCAAAATTATTCAGTGTGTTTGCCTTGTGCAATGTGAGTTTTCTTCCACTTTTCCCCTGGTTGTGAGGTACTGCTTAGAAGCATTACCTGTCCTCTGGCTGTGCAAACAACAACTCTCTACCTTGGTAACTTTTTGTAAAATATGTATTTTTTTAATTGGAAAGAAAAGTATCCTAAAACTAGTATATGAATGTTAGCAATTTTTCTTTTTGAAGATTTTTATTGGGGAGTTGGGGGAGGGAACAGCATTGCAGAATCAGGAAAGGGATACAGACAAGTTGCTGTCATTTTGTTCTTCAGTCTAGTTGTGGAGGTCGTCGCTTCACTGGCCCATGTTGGTATTGTGGTCATTGTGCTCTTCCTAGCTGAGGCAGATTGGTCACCAGCCATTAGACAGCCACTCACAGTGGCTCATGGCAGCTCACAAAAGCACACACCAGCTGCCAGCCAGCCCCACTGCAGCCTACACGGTCACTGGAGACTCATGGTAGCCCCGCTCGAGGTCGAGCTGTTGTTCAACATCGTAGCTGTAGAGGGTGCAGCGTCACTGGCCCTCATGTGGGATCCGAACTGGGGCCCTGCTGCTCAGAGCTGGCGTCCCAACCAACTCAACCAATGCGCCACTCAGTTTGCCCAGCAGTTTTTCTTTTATAGCCTGGTTCCTAAATTGTTCTTCTTTTAAAAGGAGTTGATTTTCTAGATTACATAGTATGATGGTGCTTGCTCTGTGGGTATAAAAATTTGATCATTAACAAAATTTTGGTTTTCTATTCTATATCAAAGTTTTAACATTTGAAACTCTTATCTCTTGTATAGAACTAATAGAAGGAGGATTCCCCCATGTGGTTCTAATCAAATAAGGAAAACAAAACAGTAAAAGATAGACGAGGTATAGAACAAAATTGGAAAACGACATGGTAAGATCTGACTGAAATGAGAGAAGAAAAATGTTCTTCCTGAAAGCTTTTTCCCTTCAGTCCTTTTAAAGATCCTCTTTCCCCATAGCCTTACCTACAGAACTCTGTCTGGAAGCCACTCCCTCTTGACCAGCCCAGATCCCTGCTCTCCAAGGCCGATTTATCCGAGGAGGACTTGAATGGACTGGCCTTTAATTCTCAGCTTTGTATCTGGCCTCAACACATGTGCCAGGGTTTTGTTCAGCCACTGCTTTAAGGCTCTTTAAAGAAAAAATGAAAAGGCCACTTGGCAGTAGTTGATACTGAGGTTTTGTTCTGAGGAAACTCGGGAGCAAGTCTCCCAGCGACTTCCAACAGCTGACAAGCAGTGTCATTCACCTGTACCTGTTACGACGTGTGTGCCTTGCTCACCCAGACTGTTGTTTTATTATAGTTACTTCCCATCTGCTAGCTGTGATGGACTGGTCCTAATAAAGTTGTAATATTTAGCTGAGGGCTTAGAATTTTTAAAGACAACTGGGCTTTTCCTGTGATTCGTGAGTTTCCCTGTTTGGAATTAGGGTTGAAGAACCAGGTTGCCAGGCTGCCAGGCTGCCTTCTCGGTATGAAAGTATTCCCTCAGTGCACGTGGAGGTTGAGACGTAGGAGGTGTGGCCTTTCCACATAAGCCCTTTCACTCTTTTTTTTAAATTTTTTATTTTTTTAAAGATTTTATTAGGGAAGGGAACAATTTTGGGGAATTGGAGAAGGGGAACGTGGTATTTTTCCAGGACCCATCAGCTCCAAGTCAAGTTGTTATCCTCCAATCTTAGTTGTGGAGGGTGCAAGCTCAGCTCCAAGTCCAGTCACAGCTTTCAATCTTGTTGCAGGGGAAGGGTGGAGAAGGGGACGTAGTCCACCATCCCATGTGGGAGTCAGTCAGCAACCTTGTTGCACACTGAGCCATTCGGCTGCCTGTTGGCAGCTCACTGCTGCTCAGCTCAAGGTGCTATGTTCAATCTTAGTTGCAGGGTGGGGCAGCCCACTATCCCATGTGGGAGTTGAACCAGCAACCTTGTTGTTAAGAGCAGTAGCTCTCACCATTTCAGCAACAGCTCAGCTCAGGCACAGCTCACTGGCCCATGTGGTAATCAAACCGGTGACTCTTGCTCAGAGCTCGCGCTCTAACTGAGCCACTCGGGCAGACCCTGGCAAAGTGTCTTTTAATGTAATAATTTTTTTTATTTAAACATTCACCGTATTGTTTGATCACACCTACATACCTACCTACCTATCTACCTATCTATGTCTATGTATCTATCTGTTGGGTTGTCAGAAAAGTCATGACGCATGTTTGCAACAGATGGCACTAGTTCATTTTTGCAAGTACTAGAGTCATCCGCATCTATGTTATTGCTATGTCATTTGACAGCTGACAGTTCTAGCTTCATTCTAAAACAAAATGGAGCGATTTGGTTGAGTTTTGGAGATTTTACAAGTTGAAGGTGGAAGACCAAACTGTGCATTTTTGCCATATTTTACTGTTTTACTTCCATAAAGGGAAGAATATGCCTCAAGCTTGTGGAAAGTTGCATAAAGTTTATGATGACAATGCTCTACAAGAATGTCAGTGCCAGTGATGGTTCACAAAATTCCGTGCTGGTGATTTTGATCGCAACGATGCTCCTCAGTCAGGGAGTCCCAGCGAGGTTGATGACGACAAAATAAAGGCATTGATCGAGTCAAACCCACATTATATGACACAAGAGATTGCAGAAACATTGAACATCCATCATTCAAGTGTTCACAACCACCTGAAGATCTGGGATACGTAAGCAAGCTCGATATTTGGGTTCTGTATGAACTCCAAGTAGTTCATTTGACGGTATGTATAAACATCTGCAATACACTCATTAAATGTGAGGAAAACCATCCTTTTTTGAAGCAACTGATAACTGCTAATGAGAAGTGGATTGTTTACAATATGGTGAGCAAATGGTCTTGGTCCCAACGTTGTGATTCACCTCAAACGACATCAAAAGCAGACATTCTTCAGGGGAAGGTTATGCTCTCAGTGTGGTGGGATTTTAAAGGTGTGTTTTTCAAGCTCCTACCAAGGAACCAAACAATCAACTTGAGTGTGTACTGTTGGCAATTGGACAGTTTGAACGAATCCATCATCCAGAAACGTCCAGAGCTTGTTAATTGTAAAGGAGTTGTGCTCCATTGTGACAACGCGAGACCACACAGAAGTTTGATCACCCGTCTAAAATTATTGGAGCTTGGATGGCATGTGTTGCCACACCCACCGTACTCTCCTGACCTTGTGCCATCAGAATTCCACTGTTTCGTTCTCTTCAAAACTCCTTGTGTGTATAACGTTCAATTCGGATGAGGCTGTAAATCAGCACCTTGTTCAGTTTTTCGCAAATAAAGACAGGTCCTTCTCTGAACAAGGAATTATGAAGCTCACTGAAAGATGGCAAAAAGTTATGGAACGAAATGGGATATATATCATTGATTGATCTTTGTTCTTTATATAAATAAATGACCTTTGAAAAAATAGACAAAATACGTCATGACTTTTCCAACAACCCCAATAACTACCTACCTACCTGTGTATCTCTCTCTCTCTCTTTCTCTCTCTCTCTCTCTCTCTCTCTCTCTCTCTCTCTCTCTCTCTCTCTCTCTCAGACACACAAACACACTCCCTCCTCTCCACCATCCCTCACCCCGGCAACCACCAGTATGTTCTCCATCTGTATAATTTTGTCATTTCAAGAATGTTATGTAAATAAATTATATATAACCTTTGAGATTGGCTTTTTTCACTCAGCATAATGCCCTTGAGTACCATCTGAGTTGTTGTGTGTATCAGTATCATCCTTTTTTTATTGCTGATAGAGTATTCCATGGTATGAATGTACCAGTTTGTTTAATCATTCACTTATTTTAGAACATTTTAGTTTCCAGTTTGGGGCAATTGCAAATAAAGATAATTATGGATATGATAGTTAATTTTTTTTCCATTTGTCTCCTTTGTTTTTCGTTTCTCATATTTCTTTCCTGCTTTCCTGTGGGTTATTTGAATGCTTTTTAGAATTTCATGCTGATTTACTATAGTGTTTTAATATGTATCTCTTTGTATTACTTTTTATGTTGCTGTATATATTGCTGTAAATATATTCATAATATCACAGTCTCCTGTACCATACTGCCGGCACAACGCCATTTTACCACTTGAAGTAAAGTGTAGAAACTTGACCTCTTTATCCTCCTTTTGTTATTGTAGAAGTATGTTGTTTGATTTGTAAATGTTTGGGAATTTTCCAGATATCTTTTGTTATTGATTTCTAATTTACTCCCTTGCGATAAGGGAACGCACTGTGTATAGTTTCAGTTCTTTTAATTTGGTAAGACTTATTCCTGGCTCAGCAGATGACCTGTCTTGGTAAATGCTTCATGAACAGTATAAAAATGTATTTTTTGCTGTCGTTGGTTGTAGTGTTCTATAAATATCAATTCAATTGAGAGTGCTGTTCAAGTCTTTTTTATCTTTGCTGGACTTCCAGTGTACTGTCCTTCCAGTTGCTGAGGAAGGAATGCTGATACCTCCAATTGGGTTTGTGTTCTTGTTTGTTTCTTCCCTCAGTTCTGTCAGTTTTTGCTTCAGGTATTTTGTAGTTAATTATTAACTATTTTATAGTTTATTTATTATGTACATTAATTTGTACATATACATTCAGAATTATTTTATCTTCTAAGTGCATTGACCCCTTGATCACTGGGAAATATTCCTCATTGTATCTGTTATTTTTATTAAGCTAACTCTTAACCAACTGAGCCACTCGGCTGGCCCTGTATGTCTGTTATTTTTTGTTTAGTGTTTGAGCTTGTCTCAGCTTTCTTAAGATTTCGATTTGCATGTGTAATTCTATCCTGTTACTTTTTCTTTTTTAATTTTTTATTATTAGTTTCAGGTGTACAAAACAATGCAATAGTTATGCTTTTCACCCCTCACAAAATGACACCCCCTTCCCCCAATCTACCACCCCCCACACCCGATATCATACATATCTATTACAATTCCATTGACTCCATCCCCACACTGTACTCCACATCCCGTGACCATATATATATATATATATATATATATTAAATTATAGTTGACATATAATATTATTCAACGGCAGCTTCAGATGTACAGTGCATGATACAGGCCTCTCTACATCGTCCATGAAGTGGTCTTCCTAAAATGACATGAGTCCATCTGGCCCCCTAAAAAGTATTTACAAAATTATTGATTATATTCCCCAACTGTCTTTTCTATCCCTGTGGCAATATTGAAGTTATCAATTTATGTTGTCTCGTCCCTTCCCCTTCTCCCTCATGCCCACCCCCATCCCATCTAGCAATCATCAGTTTTTCCTCTGTGTCTCTGAGACTATTTCTGTTTACATTGCTTATTTATTCAGTTCTTTAGATTTCCACATATAAGTGAGATCATATGGTATTTTTCTTTCTCTGACTGACTTATTTCAATTAGCATAATGTTGTCTAGGTCCATCCATATCATTGCAAATGGCAGGATTTCTTTTCTTCTTTATAGCTAACTAATACTCCATTGTGTAAACGTACCACAGTTTCTTAATCCAGTCATCTACTGATGGGCATTTAGGCTGTTTCCAAGTCTTGGCTATTGTAAATACTGCTGCAATGAACATAGGGGTGCATATATTTTTTTGAATTAGTGTCTTAGGTTTTTCAGGATAAATACTTAGGAGTGGAATTGCTGGGTCATACGTTACTTCTATTTCCAGTTTTTTGAGATACCTCCATATTGTTTTCCATAGTGGCTGCACCAATCTGCAGTCCCACCAAGAGTGCAGCAGGGTTCCCTTTTCCCCACAACCTAGCCAGCACTTGTTTGTTGATTTATTGATAATTGCCATTCTGACCAGGGTAAGGTGGTATCTCATTGTGGTTTTTATTTGCATTTCCCTAATGATCAGTGAGGTTGAACATTTTTTTTTTTTTTGAGGGCAGTGTCACTGGCCCTCACATGTGGGACTTGAACTGGGGACACTGGCTTTCCAAGCCAGCGCTTAACCACCATGCCACTCGGCCGGCCCATGAACATTTTTTCATATGCCTGTTGGCCATCTGTCTGTCCTCTTTAGAGAAATGTCTCTTTATATCCTCTGCCCATTTTTTAATTGGGTTGTTTGTTTTTTTGGTGTTGAGTGAATGTTTTATAAATTTTGGATATTAACGCCTTATCAGATATATCGTTGAAAAATATCTTCTCTCATTCAGTAGGCTACCTTTTTGGTTTATTGATGGTTTCCTTTGCTGTGCAGAAACTTTTCAGTTTGATGTAATCCTATATGTTTATTTTTTCTTTTACTTCCCTTGTTCATGGGGATATATCAGTAAAAATATTGCTGAGGGGGGCCGGCCGAGTGGCTTGCGACGCCAGTGGACCCGGTTCGGGTCCCACATATGAGGGCCAGTGACACTGCCCTCAATATATATATTACTTAGGGTAATGTCTGCAAATTTATTCCCTATGTTTTATTTTAGGAGTTTTATGATTTCAGGTCTTCCATTTAAATCTTTAATCCATTTGAATTTGTTCATGTATATGGTATAAGGAGGTGATCCTATTTCATTTTTTTTGCACGTGTCAGTCCATGTTTCCCACCACCATTTATTGAATAGACTATCTTTACCCCAATGTAAATTCTTGCTTCTGTTGTCATAGACCTTATATGAATGGATTTATTTCTGGGCTCCCTATTCTGTTCCATTGATCTATGTGCCTGTTTTTATGCCAGTACCACACTGCTTTGATTACTTCAGCCTTGTAGTATGTTTTTATGTCTGGTAGCATGATACCCCTGACTTTGTTCTTTTTTTAAATTTTTATTAATAGTTACAGATGTACAAAAGTATGCAATAGTTATCTTTTTCACCCCTTACAAAGTGACTACCCCCTTCCTTGCCCGCCCCACACCCGATATCATACATCAACTTTGTTCTTATTTCTCAGGATTGCCATGGCTATTCGGCGTATTTTATAGTTCCATATAAATTTTAGAATTGTATTTTCTATTTCTGTGAAAAATGCCCTTGGTAGTTTGATAGGAATTGGATTGAATCTGTATATTGCTTTAGGCAATATGGACATTTTAGCTATATTAGTTCTTCCTATCCATGAGCATGGTAGGTGTTTCCATTTATTTTTATATTCTTTAATTTCTCTTTTCAGTGTCTTATAATTTTCTGAGTACAGGTCTTTTACTTCTTTGTTTAAATTTATTCCTAAGTATTTTATAGTTCTTAAATCAATTGTAAATGGGACTGTTTTCTTAATTTCCCCTTCTGATAGTTTGTTATTGGTGTAGACAAATGCAACTGATTTCTGGATATTGATATTGTATCCTGCTACCTTACTGAATTCATTTATCAGCTCCAATAGTTTTTTGGTGGAGTCTTTGGATTCTGTAAATATAATATCATGTCATCTGCATATAATGACAATTTTACTTCCTCCTTACTAATTTGGATGCCTTTTATTTCTTTTTCTTTCTGATTGATGTGATAAAACTTTCAGAACTATGTTGAATAGAAGTGGTAAAAGTGGACAGCCTTGTCTTGTTCCTGATCTTAAGGGGAAAGCTTTTAGTCTTTCCCCATTGAGTACGATGTGAGTGTGGGTTTATCATATATGGCCTTTATTATGTTGAGATATGATCCGTCTATTCCCACTTTGCTAAGAGTTTTTATTCTAAATGGCTGCTGGAGTTTGTCAAATGCTTTTTCTGCAACTATTGATATGACCATATGGTTTTTATTTTTCATTTTGTTGATGGGGTGTATCACATTAATTGATTTGCGGATATTGAACCAACCTTTGCATACTGGGGATGAATCCTGCCTGATCATGATGTGTAATATATTGCTGAATTCTGTTTGCTAATATTTTGTTCAGGATTTTTGTATCTGTGTTCATCAGGGATATTGGCCTGTAGTTTTCCTTTTTTGTATTGTCTTTGTCTGGTTTTGGAATCAGGGTGACAGTGGCCTCATAGAACAAGTTTAGGAGCCTTCTCTCCTTCTGGATTTTTTGAAATAGCTTAAGATTAGGTGATAATTCGTCTTTTGAATGTTTGGTAAAATTCACTTGTGAAACCATCTGGTCAAGGACCTTTGTTTGTTGGGAGATCGTTGATTACTGATTCCATTTTTTGGCAGTAATCAGTCTAGTCAGATTTTCCATTTCTTTTTGCGTTAGCTTTGGAAGGTTGCATTCTTCTAGAAAATTATCCATTTCTTCCAGATTTTTAAATTTGTTGACATATAGAAGCTCATAGTAATTTCTTAAAATTTTTTGTATTTGTGGTATATGTTTTCACTTCACCTCTTTCATTCCTGATTTTACTAATTTGAGTCATCTCTTTTTTTTTTTTTTTTTTGGATGAATCTGGCTAGAGGTTTGTCAATTTATCTTCTCAAAAAACCAGCTCTTGGTTTCATTAATCTTTTATACTGTTTTTCTGGTTTCTGTTTAATTTATTTCTGCTCTGGTCTTTATTATCTCCTTCTTTATACTCCCTTTGGGCTTCTTTTGCTGTTCTTTTTCCAGTTCCCTGAGGTGTAAGGATAATCTGTTGATTTGAGATTTTTCTTCCTTTTTTATGTAGGCCTGCACTGCTATGAACTTTCCTCTAAGGACTGCTTTCATGCATCCCAAAGATTTTGGGTCATGGTATTTTCATTTCATTTGTCTCGAGGTATCTTTTGATTTCTTCCTTGATCTCATTTTTGATCCACTTCCTATTTAGTGACATGCTATTCAGCCTCCATATATCTCTGAGTTTTCCAGTTTTTTTCTTGTAGTTAATTTCTAATTTTATAGCACTGTGGTCAGAGAAGATCCTTGATATGATTTCGATTTTCTTAAATTTATTGAGACTTGTTTTGTGGCCTAACATGTGGTCTATCCTGGAAAATGTTCCATGTGCACTTGAGAAGAATGTATATTCTGTAGCTTTGGGGTGAAATGCTCTGAAAATATCAGTTAAATCCAGCTGTTCTAATGTGTCATTTAAGGTTGCCGTTTCCACATTGATTTTCTGTCTGGAGAATCTGTCCAGTGATGACAGCAGGGTGTTGAAGTCCCCTACTATGATAGTTTTACTGTTGATCTCCGTCGTTATCTTTGTCAATATCTGTTTTATATATTTAGAAGCTCCTATGTTGGGTTCATAGATGTTTACTAGGATTGTGTCCTCTTGTTGGATCAATCCTTTTATTATTTTGAAGTGTCCTTCTTTGTCCTTTATTATATTCTTCAATTTAAAGTCAATTTTATCTGATATAAGTATCGCTACTCTAGCTTTTTTCTCAGTTCCATTTGCATGAACTATTTTACTCCATCCCTTTACTTTCAGCCTATATATGTCTTTTGATCTGAGGTGAGTCTCTTGTATACAGCATATCTGCAAGGGTCAGCCACCCTGTGTCTCTTGATTGGTGCATTTAAACCATTTACATTTAATATGATTATTGATAGGTGCATAGTTACTGTCATTTTGTTATTTGTGTTCCTGGTCTTCATTAGTTAGGTTGTTTTTCTCTTTCTTCTGTTTAAAGAAGCCCTTTTAACATTTCCTTGCAATGCCGGCTTGGTGGTAATGAATTCCTTTAGCTTATTCTTTTCTGGGAAGCTCTTTATTTCTCCTTCAATTTTAAATGATAGCCTTGCTGGATAAAGCAATCTAGGTTGTAGGCCTTTCCTTTTCATCACTTTGAAAACCTCCTGCCACTCCCTTCTGGCCTGCAGAGTTTCTGTAGAAAAGTCAGCTGATAATTTTATGGGGGTACCCTTGTAAGTAACTTGTTGCCTATCCCTTGCTGCTTTTAGGATTCTGTCTTTGTCCTTAACCCTTGCCATTTTCACTATAATGTGTCTTGATGTGGGCCTGTTTGGGTTCAGCTTGGTTGGAACTCCACTTACTTCCTGGGCTTTTATTTCAATGTCCTTTGCCAGGTTAGGTAAAGTTTTCAGACATTATTCAAATATGTTCTCGATCCCTTGCTCCCTCTCTTCTCCTTCTGGTATTCCTATGATGTGATGTTGTTATGATGGATGTTATTGCCCAGCTCTTTTAAAACATTTTCAATGTTTTTTATTCTCTTTTCTTTTTGTTGTTGCCCTTGGATGATGTCTGCTATGTTGTCTTCTAAATTGCTTATTTGATCCTCTGCTTCATCCAATCTGCTGGTATTCCTTCGAGTTTGTTATTTATTTTAGTAATTGCATTCTTTAGTTCTAGCTGGTTGTTTTTCATGATTTCTCTATCCTTGTTTATATTCTCACCAATTTCCATGAACATTCTAATCATCAGTATTGTGAACTCTGTCTCCCATAGGTTGTTTACCAGTATTTCCTCTAGTTCTGCTGATTCAGGAGGTTTCTTCTGTTGTTTCATTTGGGATGTGTTTCTTTGTTTCCCCATTCTGGCTTATTCTTTGTGCTTGCTTCCATGTGGTAGGTAGATCCCCTAGGTCTCCCAGTCTTTTCTGGGTGGACTAATGTGATGTGTGTCCTTTATATTTGAATTGCTCAGTCTCCGTATTTTCCTGTGTATGTGTACCTTGTATTGTGTGTCTTCTCCTTGTGTTGTGTGTCTTCTCCTGTTGAAGTTGAGCTTTGATTGCTTTTGGCTTGTCAGTAGGTGGGATTGACTCCCAGGCTGACTAGCTGTGAAGATTAACTGTGTCTACAGTTTATAAGTTGGCTGTGTGAGTGTTGACCCCTCCGATGAAGCTTGGCCTCTATGGGCTCTTGTGCCTGTAGCAATTTCTCTTTGGGTTTGACTCTTGTAGGTCAAACCCGGTAATGCTCTGGTTTTTTCTAAAGTTGGAATCTGGGTATGATGATTCATGTGTCTCTTTGGCTGGATCCTGCTTCAGAGCGATTTTAGAGCAAAATAGATCAACAAGCACAACCACAGCAGCCACCAGAGGAAACCAGATCCTCTCACATGTAAAAAACAACCAACAACCTACACTCAACTTGTACAGAAATATCAAACATACAAAAAAAAAAATTGCAGAAAATTGGGAAGAAGGAGGATAAATAGAGCCTTGAAAAAAAAAGAAGAAAAGAATGGAGAGAGAGTCGAGGCAGGAAAGAAAGAGAAGGGAGGAAGAGAGGGAGGGAAGGAGGAAGGGAGAGAGGGAGGGAGGGAGGGAGGAAGGAAGGAAGGAAGGAAGGAAGGAAGGAAGGAAGGAAGGAAGGAAGGAAGGAAGGAAGGAAGGAAGGAACTTGTCCCACTCACCCGGCCCCAGGCTTCTGCCTCACTCTCCCGGCTCCATTCCCCCACTCACCCGGCCCCAGGCTTCTGACTTAGACTGCAAACCGTTGTGTCCGGAGGAACACTTTCCGATCTGCTCCTGGGGCCAGTGTCTCAAGAAGCCGCGGGTGCACGCTGCGCCTCCACGCGACTCGCCTCCCTCTTCCCCTACTCACCCGGTCTGCTCACCTTCAAGTAATCGCCATGCAAGTCTCTCAGCTTTTCTGTGTGATGCTTTGAAGAGTTACAGCTGTCCTAATTGAGGTGATTTCCAAGGAATAAATCAGGGAGCCCTCCTCCCAACCACCATTTTCCCTCTCTTATCCTGTTATTTTTAACATATTTCCTTCTTTTATTGTGGGATACTCATAGACAGCTTATGTTTGGTCTTGCTTTCAGTTGGAGGATTTAGACAGTTTGCATTTAATGTATTGATTAAGATGTTTGAGGTTAAATCTATCATCTTGCTATTTGTTTTTTATTAATCCTTCCTTTGAATTAATTATGCTTTTGGATACCATTTACTCTTCTTTGTTGACTTATTACCATATTGACTTATTCTGTTTGTTTGTTTATTTATTTATTTATTTATTTATTTTTAGGGCAGTGTCACTGGCCCTCATATGTGGGACCCGAACCAGGGCTGCTCGCTTGCCAAGCCAGCGCTTAACTACCACGCCACTCGGCCAGCCCTCTGTTTATTTATTTTTAGTGGTTGATGTAGGATTTATTTATCTATTTATTTTATTTTTTTATTTTTTTATTTTTTTTTGAGGGCAGTGTCACTGGCCCTCATATGTGGGACCGAACTGGGGCCTCTTGCTTCCCAAGCCAGCACTTAACCACCGCACCACTCAGCTGGCCCTGATGTAGGATTTATAATATGCTTCTTTAACTTATCACATTCTACTATCAAATAATATACAACTTCTTTTATAATGTAAGACCTTTACAAAAGTATTATTCCATTGTCTCACAGTCATTTTTTATCTCTGACTTCATTTTGGTTAAGTTATATTGCTATATCTTCAGGTTCACTAAATTACTTTTACTGTAGTGCATAAACTACTGCATATCTCGATCTGGTAAAAATTTCATTTCAAATATATATATGTTTATATGCATACACACATATCTTTAGAAGTACTATTTGTCTCATTTTGAAAACTCCCCATTTCTCTCTTTACTATAATCCTGTTTTACCTTATTTTATTTATTTTTCTTTTGACGTCAGTGTCACTGGCCCTCATATATGGGACGAACTGGGACCACTGACTTCCCAAGCCAGCACTTAACTACCGCGCCACTTGGCCGGCCCTATAATTCTGTTTTTATTTACATCCTTGAATAAGAAATATACTTATCAGAGCCCTTTCAGTGTCTTTGTGTATTAATTCCATCATGTTTGTCATTTCTGTATCTTTATTGACTGATATTTTTCTGGTTATGGGTCACATTTCCCCACTTCTTTGTATGTCCAGTAATTTTTAATTAAATGACAGATATTTGTGAATTTTACATGTTGAATTCTTGATACTGTGGTATTCCTTTAAAGAGTATTGGACTTCTTCATGCAAGTGTTTTAAATCGCCTATTATGCTTGTAGACTTTCAGGCTTCTTTCAGGTGCGTTTATAGTAGTTTTTATTTTAGGGCCACTTTCCTCCTGTTTCTCTGGTGTGGCCCTTATGGGGTCACTACTGACTGCCTTCTATATTCAACAAGGTTTTTCCATTCTTGCTGGAAGGAACTTGTTGAAATGTCGGACCCATATCAGCTCTGAAAATCCTTTGTCGTACAGCTTCCTGGTAACTGCCTTTTCTTAGAAGTTCCTGGCTGTTCTCAAGAAATTTTACCCTTCTCATGTACAGGGTTTTATTTAGCTAAATACTCAAGGGAACCCTCATTGAAATTATTGGAACTCTTTCCCTCGTCTCTGGAAGTCTGCCCCATAAATTCTAGACACCTTGGCCTCCTTGCACTTTTTCTTTGTCTCCTCAAGTAAACAAGATTGCTGGGCTCTATTTGAGCTCTTCCTTCCATACTGGAGTGGTACATTACTGCCCACTTGAGCCTTGGGAGATGGTAGGACTCCTCTTGTTTTTTTCTCTTTTCTCAGGGTTTTCTGCACTCAATGCCTATGTCTAAATATAGCCCTTTCCTATATTTTATACTGTGTTCTAGGTGTTTGCAGTGGGAGGATTATCCTGGACCTGTTTATTCCATGATGGCCAGTAATGGGAGTTGACCATTGTTCAGTGATTTTTTTAATTGGGGAGCAGTGTGTTTTTCCAGGATCCACCAGCTCCAAGTCAAGTAATTGTTTCAGTTTAGTAGTGGAGGGCACACCTCAGTGGCCCACGCAGGGATCTGACCAGCAACCTTGGTGTTATGAGCACTGCTCTCTAATCAACTGAGCTAAGTGGCTGCCCCAACTCCAAGTCCAGTAGTTTTTTCAATCTAGTTGTGGAAGGTGCAGCTCAGTGGCGCATATGGGGATTGAAGCGGCACCCTTGGTGTTATGAGCACTGCACTCTAACCAACTGAGCCAGCCAGCCGCCACTACAATGAGTTTTAATGATAACATCTTGGCAAAAATTTTCAGCTCTCAAGCAATTATTTTTGCCTAATATTTAACCACTGACTCACTTTTTCTCCGTATTGTTATAAAAGATCTTGTATTGACTATAGAAACCATTACTGATTTTTCAATTCAGAGTGAGTCATTTATACTTTAAATCAAAAACTGACCAAAGAAAATGATTTATCATACCTAATAAACTTCACAAGTCAGGGAAATGGATTTTTGAGTATATAAAAATTCTCTCAATATTATGGGATAGTCATTTTAAAATTATGTAAATTCATTTACAGTCATTTAAAATTATTACTTAACATTTCATTAGAAGCATAGCAGACTAAAATATTACTGGGTAAGGACTGAAACAAACCATTTTATACTTCGTAGGCCACAGGATCCCTATCACAACAACTCGAATCTGCCTTTGTAAGGCAAAAGCAGCCATGGGCAATATATTCGAAAATGAGCCTCATTCTGATAAAACGAGTCTTGTTCTGATAAAACTTTAGTTTAATTTAAATTTCATATAAGTTTAATGTCTCAAAATATTCTTCTTCTTTTTATCTGTTACCCAACTATTTAAAAATGTAAAATCTATTCTTACTTTGCCACACACAAACAGGTGGCTGGTCAGATTTGGCCCACAGGTTGGACAATTCATGCTGTATATGACTAAAGAACTCCCAAATAAGCTGTAGGATTCCTAGTGGACTAGGAGTTTTAATTCTAAGTGATATTTTTATTTGAACTATTCTCTGCTATTAAATTAAACAGCAAACTAGGTGAGATCACACAGTGCTGAGTCTATAGGGCTTTGACAGATTTTACACTGTCAAAAGTTGTATCAGGGATTCCTCAGCCAGGGGAATTCGGGCTAATGTATAATTTATCTTACACCCAAACTGGTACTTCTTCTTTATTTAATTATGCAAGGTTAAATTCCTTTCCTATTTTGTTTTACTATGTCTGTCTTATTAATGTTTCAAAATGAGCACATGTGTCTACGTCATGAATTTAGTTATTTTGTGATGAAGTTGCCCTGGTACTCATGAGCAAAAACCCCCCAACATTATATCATATTTAATGTCAATCTGTTCCCATTTACAAGGTGTAGAAATTTTTCTCCTTAGTTCCCAATTTTGAGGTTACAGCCTCTTCTCTTTGTTACCTTTGCTTTGATAATGTCTTCCACATACCCAGTTAGAACACAAAGTCTATTCCAAAGTATATTCTCTTTATTCTGATATAGCTTAGCTTAGCATACTGGGCAGGCTTCTCTTCAAGTGCTCAGAATTACTGCAACAGCATTGATATATACAGTCTATGATTGTGTTTGGTGTGACGTCCGTGTAGTCAATTCAAGCCACACTTCTGAAGAAGGAGTATGTAGTTCACATTCTATTATCATAAGTGTACTTTCCTGTTTAAAGGTGTATAGTTGAAGTTGTTCGCTGAAAATAGGCAAAATCCAGTGTCATAGAAGGTCTAGAGGAGAGGGCTTAGCTTTGGGGAAATGCTGCTGTTGCATCACTGAGTGTGTAGTAACATGGCCACATGTAGTATACACTCTGCATGTCTTCATGATATTTTCCCAACATGCTGGTGCACTATCCAGAAAAAAAACAAAGAGGCAACCTATTTCTTTTTAAATGCAGAGAGAGCAGAACCTTTGTTTTCAAATATAAAATAAAATAAGGATTTGTTCTAACAGAAGCTATGAAGCAATAGAAAGTCAGCACCCAAAGAGAATTTGCATAGTTAATAAAAAAGTTAAAATTTTTAAAGAATTGTTATGCTATTGTTGTCATCACATAGGAATTAATAAATAGGTTTAAAATTTGGCCAATTTTCACATATTTCTAAGGGGTATGTTATGCAAGAGCTTTTTTTCTCTAATCCCTATTTCATTGTTTTGATAATTTAGAATCTTTTTTCCATGAACACTATAAGCTCATTCCTGTCTCACAACATGTATGCACTATTTCTGGAAAATTCTTTACCTCAATCTTTCCATGTCTGGCTCATTTCTTTAAGTTTCAACTTGAATATTGTCTCCTCAGAGAGCCTTTCTTGATGCATTATCTGAAATGGCATCTCCACCCTCCCAATTTTTAACACAGTTTTATTTTTTTTTTTTTTTTAAAGATTTTATTGGGGAATTGGCAGAGGGGAACAGCATTGGGGAATCGGGGAAGGGGAACAGACAAGTTGCTGTCTTTTTGTTCTTCAGTTTAGTTGCGGAGGATGTTGCTTCACTGTTGGTATCGTCATTGCGCTCTTCCCGGATAAGGCAGATAGGTTGCTGGCCTCTGGATGTCGCTCACCGCGGCTATTGGCAGCTCACGCTTGGCTGCCAGCCGCTCACGCTGGCTGCGGGCCACTCACTGTAGCCTATGGCAGCTCACTGCAGCAGGGGCTGCAGCCCACACCATCACCGGGGCACGCACAGCCCAGCTCCAGGTGGAGCTGTTGTTAGCTGTAGAGGGCAGTGTCACTGGCCCTCATGTGGGATCCGAACCGGGGCCGCTGGCATCCCAAAACCAGCGCTTAACCAATGCGCCACTCGGCCGGCCCTTATTTTTGTTTTGTTTTGTTTTTTGGTTTTTTGAGGGCAGTGTCACTGGCCCTCATATGTGGAACCCGAACTGGGGCCCCTGGCTTCCCAAGCCAGCGCTTAACCACCGCGCCACTCGGCAGGCCCACAGTTTTATTTTTTTCAAGGCATTTTTTTGCCATCTGAAATTAGTTTGTTTACTTATTGTCTCTTTCTGTGCTACTGTGTAAGCTCTCTGAGGAGTGATCTTTCCCTTCTTATCTATCTGTACTACTCAGAACTTTGCCTTTCATATAGCAGGTCCTAAGTATCTAATTTATATGTAGTTGGCAGGATGAATAAATGAAAGTAGTTTAATGCATGATTTATAGAAATATTTGATATGCTGTCATATATGGTGAATCACAAAGATGGGATACAATGAGTAACTTTACCCAAATTTGTTTCACCACATAACTACTTTTTCTTCAAGCATTTAACTGTGTTAGACGTTGCGAAAATATGATAGGGCCTATTGATACATTTAAGTTTTTAATTTATATTTTGTAATAATTTCAAATTTATACACAAGTTGTAATAGTACAGATCATTTTTCCTGACTGATTTGAGAATGAGTTGTTGACATTATACCCCGTCCCCTTCCTGACTGATTTGAGAATGAGTTGTTGACATTATACCCCGTCCCCTGAACCCTTTCTGAGTGTTTTCTACAAACAGTGATGTTCTTCCACATATCCATTATAAAATAATCACAATCAGGAGTTCAACATTGATAGGGTACTGTTGTCTAATCCACAATCCTATTTAAGTCATGCCAGTTGTTCTGGAATTTAGTGGTGAAACTTCCCAGAAAGGAGAGAGGTACAGAGTATGGAGACTCAAAGTCTGTACATGCATTCCTTTCAGTTCCTTGACTGATCCCTGAGTTCACATACACAGAAGTGACTCCATGGAGCCTGTTGGAAACCTAGAGTTGACATGGGGATTTGTTGGGTTGGTATTTCTGATCACATTTGGAGTTTGAATCCTACCAAACACACCAGGGTTTCTGTTGAAATCTCAGAAGGGTTTTAGAAGTACAAACTGTTGAAGACCTAAGGGATTTCTTCTAGGACTAAGGGCAAAGCTGAAACATATCCTCCCTAACAAAGTGCAAAGCCAACTATACACAAGTTGAAGATGACCAACCAGTATTTAACTACTTAATAGATGAAAAATCAGCACACTACAAAGAAAGATAAAATACAGAGTTTCTATAGTATGTCATCCATATTGTCCAGTATACAATAAAAAATGATTAATCATGAAGAAATAGGAAAGTATTACCCATGATAACAAGAAAAAGGAGTCAATCCAGATGTTAGAGTCAGGACACAATAAATTTAAATTAGCTATTATAAATATGATTAATAACTTAAGGAATAGAAGGACATAATGAATGAAAAGAGTCTCTCTGCAGAGATAAGTAGAAACTTTATTTTTAAAGAAAAAAAAATTGTACATCTGGATATACAATATCTAAAATTCACTGCCTAGACCTAACCTCAGATGGGAGATGGTGACAGAAGAAAGGGCCAGTGAACTTGATGACAGAGCCATTGAAATTATCCTACTTGAAGAAAAAAAATAAAAAAAAATTTTAAAACAAGAACCTCAATTACAAGTAGTCAAACTTATGTATATTGAAATTGCATAAGGTAAATGAGAAAATGGGAAAGAAATTTTTAAAAAGAAATAATGGCTGACAACTTATCAAATTTAGCAAAAAAACAAAAACAAAACAAAAACTAACTTAGAGAGCTGGGAAACTCAGTGAACCTTACGAAGAATAAATGCAAAGAAAACCAAATCTAGACATATATTAGTCATACTTCTGAAAAACAAAGATAAGAGAAAATCATACAAACAGCCAGAAAACAAAAGAAACATACACAGGGTAACAATACTATCAATGACAACTGGCTTAACAATGATGGAAGCAAAAAAATTATAGAATGGCCTCTTTAAAGAGCTGTAAGGAAAAAAAAACACATTTCAACTCAGAATTCTGTATTCAATGAAAATAATATTCACAAATGAAGGTAAGATAATGACAATTTCAGGTAAACAAAAACTAAGGTAATTCATTGCCAGCAGACTTGCAGTATAAGAAATAATAAAAGCGTATTTGAGCTGAAGGGCAGTGATATCAAATGGAAACTTGGTTCTACAGAAAGAAATAAAAACCACCCAGAATGATAAATATAAAAGGTTTATCTTTTTTTTCTCCTATTACTTTCTTGACTAGAAAGCTGACTTTTTAAAGTATAAGTTAAACCACTTTATTACTGGGTTTTATATACATATAGAGATATAATATATGACATCAGCAAAAAGGTTATTGTAGAAAATGGATTATACCACTGCAGGGTTCCTATTCTTTGGGTGATATTCAATATTAACTATAAAATGTGAAGATTTAATTAAACACTGTTTATGTCTCTTTATCTCTTACATTATTAGGTAGTGGCTATATCATGATGGAGTACTTATAAGTCCAAGAATAAAGTATTCGGAAAAAACAATTTGGGGAGCAAAGAATGCAATATAGATTATAGGAGGATAACAGAGCACAGCATTAGGAGAGAGTAAGGAGTTTGCCACTAGCCAAACACCCACCCTTGGGAAATCACTTTACTTTTCTATCCCTGTGTACTTTTAGGTTACTGATATTTGTATATCCATATGTCGAATTTTTTCTATTCAAAATTCACACTAAAATTAACATAAATTACAGTCTTCTAATGATTTTTTTTTAAAGATTTTATTGGGGAATTGGAGGAGGGGAACAGACAAGTTGCTATCCTTTTGTTCTTCAGTCTAGTTGTGGAGGACATTGCTTCACTGGCTCATGTTGGTATCGCCATGGCACTCTTCCCAGGTGAGGCAGATCGCACCACCACTCACAGCTGCTCTGCCAGCCGCTCACACAGGCTGATGGCCACTCACTGTAGCCTATGGCAGCCCAGTGCAGCAGGGGTTGCAGCTATGCAGTCCTGGGGATTCACAGCAGCCCAGCTCCAGGTGGAGCTGTTGTTAGCTGTAGAGGGCAGTGTCACTGGCCCTCATATGTGAGATCCGAACCGGAGCTGCTGGCATTCCAAGCCAGCTCTTAACCAACACGCCACTCGGCCAGCCCAAAGACTTTTTTTTTTAAAAAAAAGTGTTTATTGGGAAGTTGGTGGAGGGAACAGTGTTGGGGAATCGGGGAAGGGGAACAGACAAGTTGCTGTGTTTTGGTTCTTCAGTCTAGTTGTGGAGGACTTCGCTTCACTGTCCCATGTTGGTATAGTGATCATTGCGTTCTTCCCGGATGAGGCAGTCAGTCGCTGGCCATTGGACGGCCGCTTACCATGGCTCACAGCAGCTCTTGCCCGCTGCCGACCGCCGGCCACTCATACTGGCTGCCGGCCATTCACGGTTGCTCATGGCAGCCCACTGCAGCAGGGGCTGCAGCCTATGTCGTTGCCAGTGACTCACAGCAGCCCAGCTCCAGGTCGAGCTATTGTTCACCATCTTAGCTGTAATGGATGCAGCGTCACTGGCCCATGTGGGAACTGAACTGGTGGCTCTGCTGCTGAGAGCTCACACTCCCAAGCCAACTCTTAACCAACTGAGCCACTCAGCCAGCCCCCTTAAAGACTCTTACTGGAAAGAAGACTAAGTAATTTTGCCACTGTGTATGTGATACTGGGCATCATTATTTCATCTGTATATTGGTGATATATGTATATTTTTGGTAATATTTCTCCTACATACTGCGTAACATTACTATGTGCCTACGACACGAAGTGATAGATATAAACACTAAGAACATTGGGTGTTGTTTTCATCATGAATAACCTAGCTGTGTTGCAGTTAGATGTTGTTTGATGGTGCACAAACAAAAATTTCCTTTTTAAAATGCTTTCCTGTTGTCTTAAAATTTATTGAAAGGTTCAATTCTATAGGATGTAAGTACCATCAGGAATCATTTAAAAGTAATCACATTTATCTTTCTACTTAATTCTTCCAGTTATTTCCCTTGTATTTGGTGATATAGATAAAACAAATTAGGGGTTGGGCCAGTTTGAACATACATGTATTTGGTGCCCAAGAGTTAGAAATAGACATTTATTAATTTGATTTAGGTGACATTTTATATACCAAAGCACAAATATGTTTCATACTTTAGCCTAAAGTAAAACTGTAAAGTGAAAATTTTGCATTTGGAGATACCTACTTTTATATTTTACAGAGGCTGTATCAGAGTTGGTCAATGACTTTTAGAATTGGATTTTTATAAAAGTGGAGTTTAATAATTCTCATTAGAGACATGCTCATATTTCTAGCCAAAAGAAAAAGAGTGGGGGGTATACAAGGACAGTAAATGAAGTCTTACAAAGTTTTAAGTGCTAGTTTGATTCTTGTAAGTTACTTGGTTCTTATATATGACATGCATAATTCTTGAGTGTGTGATGCACTGTCTGTGTCTCAACTTAAGTAAGGAAGTTACTTATTAAATGGATGACACTAAGTATAACTCTTGAGAGGGTTAAATTAAGAATAGTCTACAAGAAAAAATAACTAGTTTACTCTTCAGTTTAGCTCTATTTGATTTTATTTTTTTTGTCTTGCAGTAAACATTGCTATCTTCAGGAAATAAGGCATGAGAGGCAAGGAAGAAAGGACATTCATCTTGGAAGGACCCAAGGTACTTTGAAATTTTAAAGAAATGTAATGATAGCTGCCAAAACTACCACAATGGATGAAGTACTTCAAATTTAACTGGTAACCAGAATTCTCATATCATGTTATATTTCCCCCAAGAACTTTAGATGACTTGAAAGGATTTCTTTTAGAATTAAATATTTGCCTTACAAATACCAAAGTACAGAAAAAGCTGGTAATTTTATAACTTATTTAGCATCGTCAGGATTTTAGTTTGACCCTTAGTGTTTGACCCTAATATTGATCAAAAGAATTGTTTTGTTCCCCCAGATTATGAACTTTTAGAAATAGGTAAGCTTATTTGAGTAAGAATATGGCTTAGGAATCGTATACTAACAGATCCATCCTTCACCAAATGCTTTTTTTTCCTTTCATAGAAATAACCCAGGCAACATAAATGTTAGTATCCTATCACATACACAAAGGTGTTTTAGTCTTGTTTTCTGAGCTTCATTTCATGTTGTTTTTTAATTTCCTTACTTGACTTGGTCTCTTGAGCTTTTCCTCTTCATATCTGCCATCTTATTTTTATTTAATCTTATCTTCTTTGCTTTTCCTTCTCCGGAATTTAGAGGTATAAAAGACACACAGATCCAGAACAGAAAAGGAGATAGAAAGTTGAAACAATTATAAAATTATTTCTTCTTGTGAAATTATAAGGACTATTACAGTTCAAATAGAGTGGAAATTATTATAGGAAGACTTAAGATTCCTTGTTAGTCTTCCTAAATCTCCTTGATCTTAAACCAAAATTGTTTCAATGCATGTTTTGTAAAGATACAAATGTTTGCAAATTTTTTATGGCATCCTAGTGAACAATTAGGGTTTTTTGTCATTGGAAGTCTATTAATTTGGTTTTGAGGTATAATCCTTTGTTTGAGTCATTGTGTCTTGGGTACAACTGACTAAAACTAGATCTTTGTTCAGAAGTGTAGGAAATGAGAAAAACCCAATCTAATACTGTATCAACTACTAGTCCTAATGATTCTGAGGAATGTGGGACCTATTTCAAGGAAATTATTCAAATTGACAAGTGTAACCAAGGATAAATAGTATATTAAGAAAATGAATGTTCTAATTACTCTTCCCTGTGCTAATATTAACACTTGATTTTAAAAAAATAACATTGATTTTTTAAAAAATTATCCAATTAAACCTCTACTTATGACGTATTTAGAACTGTTCCCTGTTTTTGTCACTACCAGCCATATAGCAGCATTTAGCCATTTTTAAATGTCCAGTAAATACCTTCTAGTCCTTAACCATTAAAAAAATTAAGTAAAGTTGAAGAAAGTTACTCCTGAAACAACAGAAATGAAAGTGTCGAGTGTTTACTTACACAGGTAGGATAATATATAGAAAGCCACTGAACTTCCCTGTCTCCCCCGTTAATGATCTAAGTTTTGTTTACTCATTTGATTATCTCTGATGCTATAATTTTATATAACCACAGTTTCATTAATGAACCCCAAACAAACATTGTCAAAATTTTTACCATGACACTCTACCGCTTATTAAACTCCATGTCTCAGGTATTTTGGGTAACCATGTATGGGATCATTGAAATCCACAGATAGTGAATATTTCTAATCATTAATTCCCCCCCCCTTTTTTTTTTTTTTTTTACTACCAAATGTATTTTTAGTGTTATAATATTATCAAGGAATAAATTAGATTAGGACTTGACCTCTCTACAAAAGAACTGCATCTTGCCCAGTTCAGAAGTCATATCCATGAGGTATATAAAATTAAAGAAGACTGTCAGCATTTACATATTCAATTTTTCTGGCCCATCCAAGCTGAATGCCTCCAAAATCTCAAATCTACTGTGGCCTTTGAAGAGGAAATGGAATCAGATTTCTGATTTACATTAACAGAATTTCTACTTTGTACAATCAGAAATTTAGGTTTTTAATTGTGTAAACTGTCATGGCTACCTTGAGGAGGCTAAAATTTAAAAGGTGATATTGTAGCTATATAATGTTAAAATTGAATGAAACACCCAGTTTTATCTAAGTTCATTTTATTAGCTTACAATTATGGTTCTTGGGGGTGGGAGAGTATATTCTTGCAGACAGCAGGACCGCTCTGAGCAATATGATACCTGTCCAGAATCTTAAACTCATAAAGCTCAATAGGCCTTTAGGGCATCCTCTAGTACACCTTCATTTAGGATAACTGTCCCTATTGAAAGAAGCTTGTATGTAATTTGCCCAGACAAAAAGGAATTAAAAATAATAATTAGTGTGTTTTGAGTGATTACCACATGGAAGCATTGGGATTAGTGTTTAATATGCATTATCTTAAGCTCTGTTTGACAAAGGTCCTATGATTAAGTATCTCCATTTTCCACATGAGGAAGCACAGTCTCAAAGAATGTAAGTAAATTGCCCAACATTAAGTTGCCAGTTAGAGGTAAAGGCAGGTCTCTGACTCCAGAGCCTGAGCTCTTAACCAGGAGTTTATCGTAGTTTGCAGGTATTCCAGACAACTAGTTGAAGTTGCCTCTTTACCTAGTGGCATACAAGGAGAATGTCTTTTTTTGTTTTTGTTTTTTTTGAGGGCAGTGTCACTGACCCTCATATGTGGGACCCGAACCAGGGCCGCTGGCTTCCCAAGCCAGCGTTTAACCACTGCGCCACTTGGCCAGCCCGTAGGAGAATGTCTTACCATTAGCAGTGTTCTCATTTCAGCTTTGTAAAATTATTCTCTCTTGAGATACATATTATGCTTCTTTTACAGCTTCTTTTGCATTTATTTTATTAGTAATACTAAATAGTATACTAAAGTATTAGTATATAATATAAAAAAGATAATCTACTAAGTAAAGGTTAAGTTCTTGATGATATCAGTACACCTACATTTTATTTGAGGTAGTCACTTAGAGGACAGAGGAAGATGGGATCAATGGCTGCGGAAAAAAATGCAACACTGGCTTCTTTACTCAGCAGTTCTTCCTTGAAGTCTTACTTGCCTTTCTCTCTTTTCTTTATCCCCAGAAAATTCTTCATTGTTTTTCAGTCTCAGAAACTGTTATTGTCACGAAAAACTAAAATAGTAATGAATCCAGAGACCAGTTTATTTTAAGAAAATTTCTGTTAAATTTACATATAGTCCTTTTCAAATAGGTATTTACTTTAATTGTAGGAAACAAAGTACATTAACATATCATCAAGTTTAAGATGACTAAACCTATCATGAGGACAACATATTGAAGATATTAATTCTCCCCAAAGTGATGTATAAGTTTAACTCAATTCTTAAAACCCCAGCATGAGTTTTCACACATATATTTATTTCTACAAATTTATATGGAAAGGCAAAGAAATTGGAACAGCTAAAACAATTTTTAAAAAAGAAAAATAAAATGGAAGGACTCACTGTACCCAATTGCAAGACTTATTATATAGTCATTGTACTCAAACTGGTATTGGCAGCAGGATAGGCATAGAATAGAAAACCCAGAAATAGCCCCTCACAAATATATCCACCTGATTTTATTTTCGCAAAGGTGTAAAGGCAATTGAAAGGAGAATAGATTGTCTTTTATCAAAAAGTACGGGAGCAGTTGGATGTTCACAGGCAACAGCACTTCGATGGAAGGCCCAGACCTTATACACAAATTAACTCAAAGTGGATCACAGATTTAAATGCAAAGTATAAAACTGTAACACGTTTTAGAAGGAAACTCTTGAGGACCTAAGGTTTGGTGAAGAATAATTAGATATGACACCAAAGCATGATCCATAAAAAATAAAATCGATAAGTTGGACTTCATCAAAATTAAAAACTTTTGCTCTCAGAAGATGCAGTTAAAAGGATGAGACAAAAGATTCATTTGTAAACTATATAAAGAACTGTTAAAACTCAACAGTTAAGAAAACAATCAAATTCAAAAATGGGCAAAAGACGAGACATTTCACCAAAGAGGATACGTACGCTCTCTTTAATTTTGCTAAATGAGCACATGAAAGGATATTTAGCATCACTTGCTGTTACGGATGTGCAGATTAATAGCTTGAAGAGTTATCACTACTTAGTTATAAGAACAGCTGTAATAAAAAATAGTAGCAATATGAGATGCTGGTGATGATGCAAAGAAGCTAGATCTTTCACACACTGTTGGCAGGAATGTAAAATGGTGCAGACACTCTGGAGCATGATTTGATAGTTTCTTTAGAAACTAACCGTATACTTAACCATATGACATAGCAATCACACCCTTGGGCATTTATCCCAGTAAAACGAAACTCACATCCACATAAAAACATGCACTGATTATTCATACCAGTTTTATTTATAATAGCCATAAGCTGTACCATCCAAATTGTCTTACTATAGGTAAGTGGTTAAACAAATTGGTACATCCATACCATGGAGTACTATATCAGCAATAAAAAGGAATTCACTGTTGATACACACCACAGCTTGGATTCATCTCAAAGATATTAAGCTGAGCAAAAAAGCCAGTCTCAAAAGGCCATCTACTATATGATGCCATTTATATAACATTCTTAGAATTACAAAATTATAGTGATGGGGAACAGATTAGATGTTGCTAGGGGTTTGGGAAGGTTGGGAGGTAGTTGAGTGGGTATGACTATAAAGAGATAGCACAGGGAAAACTCTGCAGTGAAGGAATAGTTCTTACCTTGATTCTGGTAATGGCTGCAATAAGCTACATGTCATAAAATGACACAGAGATAACACACATTGTACTAATACTGAGGTCAATTTCTTGGTTTTGATATTGTATGATACTTATGCAAGATGTGATTATTTGGGCACAGTTATTAAAGGGTATGTGGGGCCTCCATGTACTATCTTTGCAACTTCTTCTAAATCTCTATTTCAAAATAAAGAGTTAAGAAAAATAACCCTATCAAAATGAGTAAGTATGATCCAGAAAATTCAGTCCTGTAAAATGCAAGGTCATGTACCTCTGCGTTAACAAAATCATTAGGGTGAGCTACACGGGGGCCTGGTTAGGCATTCTGAGGGTGCAGCTTTGAGTTCCAGATTCTCCCTGCTCTATCTGCTGGCAATTACTTTGTCTTAAATGTTGTCACGGGCATTCCAGGTCCTGTAGCAGGCTGGTAGCCACCCAGGACAATGCCATTGATTCCAGGAATCTCTCAGTGAGCCACTATTTCATGAACCTGATCTGAGCAGATGGGGCCAAGAGAGTCCTAGGGACCCTGAGATCCACTCCCCTGCTTCCCTAGGTTCCTGGGGGGCTCTTTTCCACCAAGTTTTTGTCTCATTATCACTCTTGTTCCTCCATCATAGGAACTGCATCCAAGTCCCATTTGCAAACAGGGGTTGAATGAACTGTTGCAGCCAATTGCATAATATCTAAATATATATGATCCAATATTTTACTTATTTATAACAGTTTTTCAGTTTCTTTAGTGTATCTTAATGAGATTTTACTTAAATAAGGAGTGTTTCGTGTCCATTATAAAAAGCTGTGTAGTGAAGAAAAGACAAAGGAGAGCAAGAAAAGTTATTTCACCCTTGCTTCCTAAACCTTGCAAGGGCAGACAATTTTAAATGACTGTGGAATCTTTTGGAGAGAGTGTTAAGAGGCCATCTGGGTTATACCCCTACTTTCTAGTGGGAACATCAACCTACCTGAATGGTGGAGTAATTTCACTCCATTTCACATGTTGACACATATGTTTAGTTGGAAAAAATATTTTGCAACAAATGAAAAAAAATTAATCTAGTGCTAACATACATTTCTGTGGTTTGCATATATTCTTGCTCTCCTGCTGTGTGCCACTGGCAGGTGCAGGGCATACACGGAAGGGCACAGGACAGGTTCCGTCCTCTCTGCAGGCTCACTACAAAGCAGCAGCCTGACATATGAATAGGCAGGATAGCAGTGCAGCCAGTGCTTCACAGAAGTGTGCGCAGAGGGCTGTGACAGTGCTTCTCCTGCCTGGGAAGGCAAGAGAAGGCTTGCCAAAACACAGAGCCATTCTTTGTGCTGTACATTACTGGATAAATAGGAGGTTACTCCCAGGGAGTGAGCCAGAGAAAAAGAATTGGAGGCAAAGGGAATCATGTGCAGAGATGTGCTTACTTACCTCCTCTAGGGGAAAGAAGTCATAGATTTTTAAAGTTTAGGAGGTTATCCAAGGTATTTGATTTCAACATCCTTGCTTTGCATAAAAGGACATGAAGCTCTCGGAGACAAGTGTACTTGCCTAACGTTACTGAGACATTAGAGTATCACTGGAAGTATATTTTCAGACTACATAAATTGGAATGTATTTTGGTCTGATATTACACTACTCCATGAAACAGGACCTTCCTCATGTTTTCTTTGTTTATAAATCTGCTTTACTTCTAGGCTAAAATGTAAGCAGGTATTATTTTTATTGTTTTAAAACCTATGAAAATTTCCAAAAATTCAAAACATTCAAAAGTAATGTAACAAACATCTATTATCTCACCACCAAGAATTAATTGAATGCTAACATTGTGTCATTCTTGCTAAAAGAAATAAAACCAGGGCCAGCTGAGTGGTGCGGTGGTTAAGAGCTAGCTTGGGATGCCAGTGGCCCTGGTTCGGATCCCACATATGAGGGCCAGTGACACTGCCCTCAAAAAAAAAAAAGAAAACCACTTAAGAATGGTTGAAATCTTTGGTTCACTATCCAATCTCATTCGTATTCTTCCTTCTCCAGAGAAAATGCTCTATAAGGTTGGTGAATATATATTTGTATACATGTATTCATGGGCAATATGGCGTGTGAATGATGATATACTGTATGTACATTTTGCATCTTTCATTGGTGTGTGATATTCATTTCAATGTATTTTTTCATATGAGCTCAAAATAAAATAGAGTATAGAAGAACAGGTGACATATGAGGTCTGACAATTAAATTTGCGAATTCATCCTAGAAAAAGTGCTACACACCTCATTGCTGAATATCACTACAGTCTTTGAAGTACTCCCCTTGGGAAGTTATGCACCAATGCCAGCGCCTAGTCCACCCTTCAAAGCCATTTTGGAACTCTTTTTCTGGAATGGCCATCAGAGCTGTTGTATTACCCTTGATGTCCTGCATGTTATCAAAATGTCTTCCTTTAAATATTTCCTTTATTTTCTGGTAAAGAAAGAAGTCATTGGGGGCCAGATCAGATGAGTAAGGAGGGTGTTCCAATGCAGTTATTTGTTCACTGGCTAAAAACTCCCTCACAGACACCGCCGTGTGAGCTGGTACATTGTCATGATGCAAGAGCCATGAATTGTCGGCAAAAAGTTCAGGTCGTTTTCATCTAACTTTTCATGCAGCCTTTTCAGCACTTCCAAATAGTAAACTTGGTTAACTGTTTGTCCAGTTGTTACAAATTCAGAATGAGTAATCCCTCTGATACCAAAAAATGTTAGCAACATCGTTTTGACTCTTGATTTACACTGATGGAATTTTAGGTTGTGTAGAATTGGCGGACTTCCATTGTGCACTTTGACCTTTGTTTCAGGGTCATATTGGTACACCCATGTTTCATCACCAGTGATAACACGGCCCAAAACATCGTCTTGCCTCTCCAAAAGGCCTTGGCAAACTTGGACTCTCCTTTGCTTTTGTTCATCAGTGAGCTCCTTTGGGACCATTTTTGCACACACATTTCTCATGGCAAGATTTTCAGTTAAGATTTTCCTAACTGTTACTCTGTCGATGTTTACTTGGTCTGCTATGTTTCTCACAGTCAGTCGATTATTTTGATGTACAATTTGATGAATTTTTGCAATGTTTTTGTCAATCCTGCTCATTACTGGTCGCCCTGACCTCTCTTCATCAGTGATAGGTTCTCTCCCCTCAGAAAAATGTTTAATCCATTTGTACACTGCCGTTTTCTGCATGACATTATCCCCATAAACTTGGAGTAACATGTCCCTGATTTCACTTCCACTCTTGCCAAGTTGGACAATAAATTTAATGTGTGTTCATTGCTCTAATTCAAGCTCAGATATTCTCGTGATGGCACACGAAAACACGCAACAACAATAATAAATGCCACTCAGCAAGACACCGCCATACGTAGACACGTACACAGCTGTGAGACACTGATAACACCAAGGTTATGGAACCTTACCGAGCTGTTTGTACAGTGCTGCCAATGTAAGCGCAGGGTGGCAAGTTCACGAACGTAATTGTCAGACCTCGTACTGTAGTCATTAGTGGAGATTTGCTGTGGTGTCATGGCTTTGTTCTCGCCTTGCTACCTGAAGTGCACTGTCTTCTTGTTAAATCCGAATTGTATTTTGGAAGAATGTAGTTCCATAATTCAGTGGGTTTTCAAATACAGCAAAACCTTAGATTGTGAGTAATGTGGTTTGTGAGTGTTCCGCAAGGTGAGCAAACATTTCTAATACATTTTAACGTGGTAAACGAGCGATGTCTTACAATACCAGTAGTTTATTTCCAGGACGAATTACGCTCGCAAACCAAAGTATTGCTGTATATTGTTTAAGAATTTCATAGGGAAAACAGATATTCCTGTGTGCTTAATCTGCTTTCACATTAGATTTTAAAAATTCTTGACTACTGAGATAATCGTAACAAATATTCTCTAGTAGAGTCAGATGTTCAAGAAATGACTGTCTCATGGGTAGAGATTCCCCCTGACCCATGCTTTGCCAGCAAGACAACAGTGCTGTGCTGTTAGAGGCCAGGAGTGCTGTATGGAAAGAGTTAGCCTCAGAAAACACTGTATGAGCTGACCCTGGTAGAGAAGTGGATCTTGACTTTAAGAAAAGCTTAGAAGTCCTTTTCCCAGGGTCTGGCCCTGGTGTGACGATGATGGAGGAAGAGATAGGAAGCTGCAGCAGTTGTGAGATGATTACCATGGGTATTGAGAACAAATTTTTACTCTTTGAGTCATGGTGCCAGCTGTAATTAGTGGTACATGTTTTAAGCTAACGACAATCAGCTGGAAGGCCATTAAAACATAGGCCATAGAAGAGCCCCCTTATTTCTGTTACTAGCAGGGAAATTCATCAACGAGTCTTATAATAGTAGAAAACTGTAAATCTGCAAAAATGCTTGTCATAGACAAGCCAGTTATTCCAAACATCACTGGTACTTTAATTCTGAAGTAATTGTCCCCATGTAGTAGCAATAGAATTAATGAGGATTAGTATTATTATTCTGGTTGGTATGTTTTAAAGATTAATCATTCTGCACATGATTACCTGAAAGCTTATCTAAAACTTGCAAACTGTAAAAATGAAAGGAAATTTTTGATCCCTAAGAAACTCATTTTTCTTGGAGTCAGTCCCAGCTTTTGTTTCCTTTCATTGGTTTGTCATGTAGAAAGGAAGGAGAACATAAAATGTCTGGTGGTATAAGCACTCTCTGATGATATGCAATGGTTTGTTGTGTACCTGCGCCAAAGCACAGGTATGTTTCACAAGAGAAATGTTTAAAAGGAAATGATGCAGAGGCTTTGTTTGGATGCAAATTGGGGAAATGCACAGTCAGTATATTTATTTCCAGATAGATTTCTTAGCTGGTATTTCTTCTATCCCCCATTGCCCATCTGCCAAGAATGGAAAATCACCAGGACTTCTGGAATTGCTGAATCCAAAAATCATCAGGCAGGTGTCCAAGTTATAAAAAAAAAAAGGGGGGGGTGTTCAGAATTACTAACCACAATGAGATACCGTACCACATTTATGAAGGTGGCAAGTGTTGCAAAGGATGTGGAGAAATTGGAACCTTTGTACATTGCTGGTCAGAATGTGAAATGTTACAGCTGTGGTGAAAAGGTTAGATAGGCCCTCAAAAAGTTAAACACAGAATTACTATATGACCCAGCAATTCCACTCCTAGGTATGTGCCCAAAAGAATTGAAAACAAGATCTCAAACAAATATTTGCACACAAATGTTTTTATAGCATCGTTATTCACAATAGCCAAAAGATGGAAACAACCCATATGTCCAAAAAGAGTTGAAATATGAACAAAACTTTGAGCCAATAAATTAAAAAACTTAAATGAATTGGGAAAAACTGCTGAAAAACTCAAATTACCAATGCTCTAAAGAAAGCACAGACAACCTGAATAGTCCTATATATATTATAGAAATTGAATCTAGAGTGTAAAATTTTTCACTAAAGAAAACCCCAGGCCCAGATGCCTTTATTGGCAAGCCCAAACAAGCATTTAAGGAAGAAATAATATCTATTCTCCACAAATGTAGCCAGGTAATAAGAAAGAACACTTCCTCATTTTTTTTTTAAATAAAGTCAGTGTTATCTTGATATGAAAACAAGCTAAAGATACTACAATATTTAAAATTACAGACATAGACACAAAATTCCTAATAAAATACTAGCAAATCAAAATCAACAATGTGTAGAAATAATACATTATGACTAAATAGGTTTTATCCTGGGAACAATTTTGATATTCAAAACTGAATCAGTTGTTGCATAATATTGTATACCAACTGTAATTGAATATATAGATAGTCACGGGATGTAGAGTATACTGTGGAAGGGAGTCAAAGGAATTGTAATAGATATGTATAATATGGGGGGGAGGAGTAGGGTGGCAAATTGGGGGAGGGGAGTTGTCACTTTGAGGGGTAAAAAGTATAACTATTGCACTGTGTTTTACACCTGAAACTAATTTTTTAAATAAATAAATAAATAAATAAATAATGTTTATTTCACAATAAAAGAATTTTTAAAAAAAATGAATCAGTGCTGGGTAGGCTGAGTGGCTCAGTTGGTTAAGAGCTCGCTCAAGAGTGCAAGCTGAGCTCTGAGCAACAGCAGTTTGATGCCCAGCCTGAGCTGAGCTGCCAACAGGTGACAGGATGGCTCAGCTTAAAATAAAAAGAATGAGTTCAATTCACATATAAACAAACTAAAATAATAAAATGAAAACACTTGATCTCAATAGCTAGATATGGCATCAATTAATGATAATAAACTGTCAACAAACTAGAAACTGAAGGTATTTCCTCAGTTTCGTAAAGGGCAAATATAACACTTTACATCAATTTTGGTGATGAAAAATTGAATGCTTTTCTCATATGGGGACAAAGCCAAGGTGTAGATGTTGTACTAGAGGTCAGAGCTCATTCTCTAAGGTAATTAAAAATGAAAGGAATGCAGACTGAACAGGATGAAATAAAGCTCTCTATGTTTGCAAATGAAATAATTTTCTACGTAAAAAAATCACAAAGAATCTACCCAAAATATGTTAGTACTACTACTAAGTAAATTTAGCAAAGTCACAGGATACAACCTCATTGTATAAAAATAAATCATTTTATATACTAGTAATTAACAATTAGAAATATTCAAAAACACCATATATAATAGCACTATAAAACATGTAAAACAGGTATAAATCAGATGTAATATGTGTACCATCTGTGTGCTAAAAACATACAAAGCACTGATGAAAGAAATCAAAGAAGATCTGATTAAATGGCAAGATACTGTGCTAAAACAATTGAAGTAGTCAATATTGGTAAGATATCAATTTTACCAATTGTTCTGTAGATTGAATGAAATTCCTATCAAGACCCCAGCAGAAATTGTTTTGTACCAGCCAACAAACTAATTGTAAAATTTATTCAGAAAAGACAAAGGAGCTAGAAAAGCTAAAACAATTTTGAATAGAAACAAAGTTAGAGGACTCAGACTATCTGATATCAAGATTTAGTGTAAACCTACAGTAATCAAACAGTATATTATTATTAAAAGAATAGATACTTAGATCCATGGAAAAGAATAAACAGGCCAGAAATAGACCTATATATATATATATAGTGAGTTGATTTTTGACAAAGGTGCAGAAGCAATCCAGCGAAAATTGTCTAATCTTTTCAACAAATGGTACTGAACATTTAGAAATAAAACCAAAAAGAAATAAAAGATTCAATACTAATGGTAAGATGGCAAAATAGACCCTGTGCCAGATGCCTCCCAGGATCACACCAAAATTACAAATAATTTATACAACATTCAACCTCGGAAGTCCCAGGAACACTAGATGAACAAAACCTATAAACAAAGGACCTAAAGAGGAGGCCATGTCAAGTCTAGTAGGAGGGGTGGAGACAAGAAAGGGTGAAACCTGTGATGGACACCTCAGCAGTGGGGAGATTTCTTTGGTTGGGGGAGAGACCCTCCGGCCGCACACTGAGTTCACAAGCCCAGAATTACTTTGCCAGGAAGAGGAATTCCAAGATAGCTGGCAGTAGAAATTAGTGAGGATTCTCTTAGTTCAACTCGGTGAGGCTGAGGGCGGCTAGAGAACCAATGGAGCTGGTACATGGACTTGCTTGCTGGTGAGCACTCACCCGGTTACTGTTGGAGAGAGTAGCTGTGTTAGCAGGGTCCGCCAGCCAGTGGGGACAGACTGAACTGAGGGCCTTTGGCGCTGTAGCTGGAGGTTTTGGGATCACTGTTCCCCTGGTGTGGAGCTTGCACGCAAGTAGTGTACAGGATGGCGCCAATTTATCAGGGTTGGGCCCTCCCACAGAGGGTCAGGTCCTGGACCAAATAGATCTGGTGAACTAGGCACAGGAGTGCGTGTTTGCTTGCCTGTACATGCAGCTTTGGATCCCCAACCTCCGCCCTGCTTTTGCTGCGTTGCCAGGGAAACGCCTGGCAGGCGCGCTCCAGCTCCATCAGGCTGTTCGTTGACACACAGGAGTGCGCAAGCCACCTTGGGTCCCCGCTTTCCGCACTCCGCGTGCAGAGTTCCCAGGCTGAGGCTTGACTGTTGGGCTGCTCAGCCAGATTTGCAAGCGGCTAATTAGGACAGGCTGAGACTAGGAGTTTTCCTGGGGGCTTTTGGTCATGAGCTGTGTGCCTGCGTGATCATGTCGGACTTTCCTAGCAAGTTTGTGTGGATTGGGTGCCGGTGCAGGAGTGCATGCTGCTCTGACTTGGTGGGGGCCACTGACCACCTCCCGTGGTGCCTTAGTTGGCTGCTCCACGCACCTAGAGCTGTGTTGCCAGAGGCACCCTGAGCCCCCGGTGCCTGGCCCACATCTCCGCAGGCCATAGAGGGTTTTTTGCAGCAGCTGACAACCCCCAGCAACCTGTGAGGATGAGCAGGATTCCAGAGCACACAGTAACTAATTGCTGGAAGCTCACTGCAAGCCTGAGAGAGGGAGGCAAGCACATAATACGTTAAGGCCTTCCCCCCAACAGCTGGAGCTGAGTCACCCAGAGATTCTCTATTGCTGAGCAAGTGGTCTGTAGATTAAAGAGAATGGAGAGCACCCCTCCACACACACACACACACACACACACACACCTTTTTTCTTTTTCTTTTTCTCTTTTTTTTTTCCTCTTCTTTCTAGGTGATCTATCTGATACATTGAAGCAATCACAGAATGACTGCCAGAATGAAGAAACAAAGAAACAAGTCCCAAATAAAAGATCAGAAAAAAACCTCTAGAAATGGAACTAAATGAAACAGAGGTATCCAACCTTTCAGAGACAGAGTTTAGAACACTGATGTTATAAGAATGTTTAATGAACTTAGCGAGGACATAAATAAGGATAGGGAAATCATAGAAAACTACCAATTGGAACTAAAGAATACAATAACTGAAATGAAGAACACACTCAAAGGAATCACCAGTAGATTAGATTAAGCAGAGGATCGGATCAGTGATTTAGAAGACAAAATTGCAGAAATCACCAAGTTGGAACAACAAACAAGAATAAAGAATAAAAATCAATGAAAATAGTTTAAGTGACCTGTAGGACAACATGAAACACAACAATATTACATCATAGGAATACCAGAAGGAGAAAAGAAGAAGCAAGGGATTGAGAGAATGTATTTGAAGAAATAATAACTGAAAACTTCCCTACCCTGGTGAAGGAAATCGACGTACAAGTCCAGGAAGTGCAGAGAGTTCCAAACAAGCTGAACCTAAACAGGCCCACACCAAGATACATCATAGTTAAAATGGCAGGGCAGGCCGAGTGGCGCTGTGGTTAAGCGCTGGCCTAGGAAGCCAGCAGCCCTGGTTCGGTCCCACATAAGAGGGCCAGTGATACTGCCCTCAAAAAAAAACAAACAAACCCTTGGCATAGTTAAAATGGCAAAGGCTAAATACAAAGACAGAATCCTAAAAGCAGCAAGAGAAAGCTGCTTACATACAAAGGAACTCCTATAATACTTAACAGCTGACTTGTCTACAGACCAGAAGGGAATGGCAGGAGATATTCAAAGTGACACAAAATAAAGGTCTACAACCAAGATGGCTTTACCCAGCACAGCTATCATTTAAAATTGAAGAAGATATAAAGAGCTTCTCAGAAAAGAGTAAGCTTAAGAATTCATTATCACCAAGCCAGCATTGCAGGAAATATTAAAAGGGCTTTTTTAAACAGAAGAAAGGGGAAAACAAGCTAACCCAGGAAGACAAGAAATACAGATTTAAAAAATGGCAATAAATATGCACATATCAATAATCACTTCAAAGGAAAATGGGCTATATGCTCCAATCAAATGACATAGAGTGGCTGAGTGGTTAAGAAAACAGGTCCCAAGCATATGCTGTTTATAAGACACTCATCTCAGATCAGAAGACACACAGAGACTGAAAATAAAGAGATGGAATAAGATATTTCACACAAATGGCAATGAGAAAAAAGTTGGAGTAGCAATACTTATTTTGGACAAAACAGACTTTAAAATGAAGACGACAGTAAAAGACAAAGAAGGGCACTACATAATAATAAAGGGATCAATTCAACAAGAGGAAGTAGGGCCGGCTGAGTGGGGTGATGGTTAAGCGCTGGCTTGGGAAGCCAGCAGCCCTGGTTCAGGTCCCACATATGAGGGCCAGTAACACTGCCCTCAAAAACAAACAAACAAATAAACGAGAGGACATAACCCTAGTAAACATCCATGCACCCAACATAGGAGCTACTAAATATATAAAACAGATTTTGACAGACATAGAGACAGAGATCAGCAGTAACACTATTGTAGTAGGGGACTTCAACACCTCATTGTCACCAATGAACAGATCCTCCAGACAGAAAATCAACACAGACACAATGGTGTTAAGTGACACTTTAGACCAGATGGATTCAACCGATATTTTTAGAGCATTTCACCCCAAAGCAACAGAATATACATTCTTCTCAAATGCACATGGAACATTTTCCAAGATAGACCACATGTTAGGCCACAAAACAAGTCTCAACAAATTTAAGAAGATTGAAATCATATCAGGCATCTTCTGTCACCAGAATACTATGAAACTAGAAATCAATTAGAAGAAGAAACCTGGAAAGCACTCAAATACCTGGAAGCTGACTAACATGCTACCAAATATCGAGTGGGTAAAAAATGAGATCAAGGAGGAAATTAAAAAATACCTTGAGACAACCGAAAATGAAAACACCACGACCCTAAATCTCTGGGTTGCAGCAAAAGCAGTCGTAAGAGGGAAGTTCATAGCAGTGCAGGCCTACCTAATAAAGGAATCTCAAATCAAAAGACTATCTTTACACCTCAGGGAACTGGAGAAAGAACAGCAAAACAAGCCCAAAGGAACTACAAGAAAGGAAATAGTAAAGACTAGAGCAGAAATAAATGAAATAGAGACCAAGAAAACAACACAAAAAACACCAATGAAACCCAGAGCTGGTTTTTTTTAAAAGATAAACAAAACCGACAAACCCTTAGCCAGACTCACCAAGAAAAGAGAGAGAAGACCTAAATTAATAAAATCAGAAATAAAAGAGGAGAAGTGACAACAGATACCACAGAAATACAGAAAATTTTAAGAGAATACTATAAGCAAGTATATGCCAACAAATTCGACAATCCGGAGGAAATGGATACATTTCTAGAAGCATACAATCTACCAAGTCTGAACTAAAACGAAACTGAAACTCTATACAGACTGATTACTACCAAAGAAATGAATCAGTAATCAACAAATGTCCAACAAACAAGTCCTAGAACAGAACTTCACAGGTGAATTTTACAAAACATTCAATAAATAATTAATACCCATTCTCCTCTAACTATTCCAAAAAATATCAGAGGAGGGATGGCTCCCAAGCACATTGTATTAGGCCACTGTTACTCTGATCCAAAAGTCAGTTGGAGAAAGACAAATACCATATGATCTTATATGTGGAATCTGAAAAACTGAATGAACGAGCAAAGTAAACAGAAACAGACTCAGAGATATAGAGGAAAAACTGATGTTTGCTAGTTGGGAGGGGGGTGGGGATGAGGGAGAAGGGGAAGGGATTAGACAGCATAAATAGGTAACTACAGTATTGCCACAGGGATATGAAAGACAGTTCGGGGAATATAATTAATAATGTTGTAAAAATTTTGTGGGGTGTCAGATGGATACATGTCTTGTTAGGGAGACTACTTCATGGATGGAGTACAGGCTTGATCACTGCACTGTATACCTGAAGCTGATTTTGTGTAACATTGCATACCAACTGTAATTGAAGATATACATAGTCACAGGATGTGGAGTATACTGTGGAGGAGAGTCAAAGGAATTGTAATAGATACGTATGATATGGGGGGAGTGGGGTTGTGAATTGGGGGAGGGGAGTTGTCACTTTGAGGGGTGAAAAGTATAACTATTGCACTGCATTGTACTGCTTTAAGTAATTTAAAAAGAGAAAATGTTTATTTCACAGTAAAAGAATTAAAAATAAAATAAAAGATCCTTGGCCCATACCTTGATTTAGGCTATGGAGATAAACAAGAGAGAGGGTAAGTTAAGAGAATCACCATGTAGAAAAAGAGGAACTAATAAGACTCTATTGAGAATGGAAACATCAAAGTGGTAGAGGGAATTATTGGAAGACAGGTTAATCTTTTGACTAAGGACAATTATGTATTATAGGAAATGTGTATTTATTATAAATAAATATTAATTTAATTCACAAGAATATTAAGCACCCACGTATTCACAGAGCACTGTGTTAGATTGGAGGGACATTCTGAAGGTCCCCTGAGAGAATCATATAAACAATAACAAAACAGTGATAAGTGCTATCATAGCAGTGCCAGGGAAGTCCCATGAATGGGCATGGCTAATATCTATGCTCATCCTGAGTTTGCTTCCCTGCCTAGCCCACTGACCTAGGCGTACACTGCAGAATGTTAATTGATCCACTGTCCCTTTCAGGACTCTGAGAAGTTGTTGTTAATTTAATAGCTGAAATCCAATACGGGACCACTTCCATCTGCTGCCATTTGAATCTGTGATAATTACCTCAGGCTGAAAGAATAGACAAAGTGAAGAAACTCGATGTGGTTGCCGTTTTTTGTTTTTTTTTCCAGCTGTCATTTGTTCTGCTTTTAAATGGTTAGTCTTTTTGTTACCTCTAGTTGCTGTCCATTCTATACAGTCTCACACAAGGAAAGCAGCAAAAGAATGCCCAAAGTGTAGGAATGAAAGATCATTTTTTTTTTATGAAGGATTCTTTATAATACTCCGCACGCACATGAAAAAGAGAAATTGTAGTTGCACATGATCACTTGGCTAAGCTTTTGCAGGTTTCTCATACACATTTTCATCTCTCTTTGAAGGATTTTTCATTTCAACTTGTATTCACTTTCCTTAAAACAAGTAGTAAAACCTTGGATTGAGAGAAACGACGTTTGCGAGTGTTCCGCAAGATGAGCAGACATTTCTGTTATATTTTAACATGGTAAATGAGCAATGTCTTGCAATACAAGTAGTTTGTTTCTGGAACGAATTATACTCGCACATCAAGAATGTTGGTGAAAAGTGCTTTTTTGTAAAAAGAACAGTGCCACTTACTCTTAAAGTGCCACCAATTAAGAAAGTCATTGATTTCTTCCTAGGGAATAATCTGAGGCTTTCCCCTGAATGGAAAAAAATAATAATAATGGGATGTAAAGAATGAAGATGTGTTATAGGAAAATGTTTATGCAGTTGCCATGGCAATAACATGTAGGTATTCAGGAGGAGCTTATGGTATCTCTGTATGTGCCACATTTAAATCAGATATGAGGGCCGGCTGAGTGGCACGGTGGTTAAGAGCTGACTTGGGATGCCAGCGGCCCCCAGTTCAGATCCCACATATGAGGGCCAGTGACACTGCCCTCTAAAATATATATATCAGATATCATTCATCTCTTGGTTCAAATTTAGTCTGCATGTGTTTTATGTAAAACATATGCTTCTGATTTAGCATATTTAGTTAATATTGCAGGAAACAGGCAGTATAAGGGTCTGCCATGTTTTAAGATAATATATTTCAGCTATAGAAGTAAAACTTGGGGAAATGATTCTCAGCAAATGATTCCTAAAAGCAAATAGCACAATCAGAGTACCCAGGGCTGGCTTTCCTGTGAAATTCATAGTTAGTAGAGCTAATTAATTTTTCTTAATTAAACCTTAACAATGGTGGACCTAATTAGTACTAGCTAATTGTTTGTGAGTGATGTCAAATGCTGAAAATGCATAGCTTGAGACTTTATTTTTATTTTAATGTATGTGATTTCATTACACTGGAATAAAATACAACAGGCAGTGTTTTTAAATTATACTTGTCTGTCACAAGATATCAGTTAGCCTTCAATTTTGTGCTGTATAAGTGAGGCATGACAGAAACCTAGAGAGGGTTTATATGAATTTTGTAGATAGAAATTAACAAAATTTCCCAGAGCCTGAACTTTTTTTACTAATTCCAAAAATAATGCATACAATGCAAACCTGACCTGCAGCCACTGCCTTTTAGTGGGCACACAAACCAGAGCAATAGTAAAATCTAAAAATCACTAGAATATGCTCCATTCATTGAAAATAGTGTGCTATTTTCCAATACTTCCATCTCTTTATGCCAACTTTGTTAGCCATTGCATAGACTTACCCTGGGTATTTTCTGCTCTCTTAGATTTAGTCTGACACGTATTACTTTGTAAGCAGATAGCTTAGAGGCTTAATGTCTTATTAAAACAGTAATTATTTAAATGGTTCAAGAAATCTAACACTAACGTAATGAGACCAAGTAGTTGCACAGATACAACAGTGGGAAAGGGCTGATCAGAGAAAGTTTATCAGAGTAGGTAAGTTTTAAGTCAAAATTTAAAGATAAATGACTTTTCTGAGAGCATTTTGATACTACATCAAGTTGTAAAAATTATGTAGCAATCAGTAGGCTTCCTTTTTGTTTTATTGATGGTTTCCTTTATTGTGAAACCATCAATAAATCTGAAAAACTGAATGAATGAGCAATGTAAACAGAACTGACTCATAGATATAGAGGAAAAACAGGGTTGCTAGTTGGGAGGAGGGTGGGAATGAAGGAAAAGGGGAAGGGATTAGACAGCAAAAATAGGCAGCTACAATATTGCCACAGGGATATGACAGACAGCTCGGGGAATATAATTAATACTGGTGTAAATATTTTGTGGGGTATCAGATGGTCACATGTCTTGTTGGGGAGACCATTTCATGGATGGAGTAGAGGTTTGATCACTGCACTGTATACCTGAAGCGGAGGTTGTATACCAACTGTAACTGAATACATAGATAGTCACGGGATGTGGATTATACTATGGAAGGGAGTCAGAGGAAGAGTAATAGATATATATGATATGGGGGGGAGGAGTGGGGCGGCGAATTGGGGGAGGGGGTTGTAACTTTGAGGGGTAAAATGTATAACTATTGCACTGTGTTGTACACCTGAAACTAATTAAAAAATTAAAAAAATATAAAAGAAAATCATGTACCTATACAATTTAAGGAGTAAAGATGTTTGCAAAGATTAAATTAGAAGCGAAGTTAATTAGAGAAGCATGTTTATATTAGAGAAAACCTGGAAACAACTTAAACATTAAAATATAAAGAATGGATAAATGGTTTTAGGATAAATCTAAAAAATGAACAAATGTACCTCCATTTACAGTGATATTTTACAAGAATACCGATGTGGAAAAATATTCATCATATATTGGCCAATGGGGGAAAAAGCAGGATTTTGATTGGAATTGTATTTATAGGCCATTTGGGGGGAAAATTAGCATCATTACTATGTTGCGTCTTCCAATAAATGAACACAGTATGTTTCTCCATTTATTTAGGTCTTTCATTAGTGTTTTATATATCATTCTTAGCATACAGCTGCTATACCTGTTCTCTTAGATTTATACACAAGTATTTCATTTTTATTTTTTGGAGCTGTTTCTAAATGTATTTTTTAAATGTTTGTTAATTTGCATATTGCTTGTATATTGAAATGCAGTTGATTTTTGTGTGTTGACCTTGTTCTTTAACCTTACGATACTCACTCATTCTAAGAGGTGTTTTTGTAGATTATGGGGGATTTTCTATGTACACAACTTCATGTCATCTGTAAATTGGCAGTTTTATTTCTTCTTTTCCAATCTGTATGCTTAATTCTTTTTCTTGCCTGATTGCACTGTCTAGGGCTTCCAGAATAATGTGGAATAGGAATGAGAGTGGGCATCCTTGTCTTGTTCCCTATTTTGTGGTTGTGTATGGGGGGAGTGTTCAGCTTTTCACTGTTAAGTATGATATTGGCTTTGGTTTATGGAGATGCTCTTTAATCATGTTGAAATTCTACTCCTAGTTTGCTGAGAGTTTTCATTATGAATATGTGATGGATTTTGTCAAGTAAAATGTCTGTATCAATTGATATGATCATATAGATTTTCTTCTTTGGGCTGTTAATATGGTGGGTTATATTATTTCATTTTTAAATATTGAACTTATATTCCTAGGATGAATCTCACTGGTTTATAGTCCGTTATTTTTTTCATATATTACTGGGTTGTTAACATTTTGTTAAGGATTTTTTTTTAAAAGATTTTATTGGGGTAGTGGGGGAGGGAAAAGCATTCGGGAATCCGCAAAGGGAAACAGACAAGTTGCTGTCCTTGTGTTCTTCAGTCTAGTTGTGGAGGACGTTGCTTCACTGACCCATGTTGGTATTATCATTTCGCTCTTCCTGGGTGAGGCAGATCGGTCATCTGCCATTGGATGGCAGCTCACAGCAGCTCACGTTAGCTACCGGCCATTCACAGTAGCCCCACTGCAGCCTGACTGCAGCCTATACCGTCACTGGCAACTCACGGCAGCCCAGCTCCAGGTCGAGGTGTTGTTCACCATCTTAGCTGTAGAGGGCTCAGGGTCACTGACTCTCACATGGGATCTGAACCGGGGCCCTGCTGCTCAAAGCTGGCGTCCTAAGCCAACTCTTAACCAACGTGCCACTAGGCCCGCCCAGTTTTACTATTTTCTTACTTCTGTATGCTTTGGGTTATTTTGGTCTTATTCTAATTTTTTATGGTGGAATCTTTATTTATTATTGGATTACTGGTTTGAGACTCTCCTTTCCAATTATAAACCTTTAATACTGTAAGTTTTCCTATAAGCACTCCTGTAGCTGCATCCCACAAATTTTGAAATTTATTTTTGTTCAGTTCAAAATATTTTTAATTTCACTTGAATCATTCTTTTTAAACCATGAATTATTTGTTTAGACAATTTCCAAGTATTTGTGGGGGTTTTTCCTGTTATTTCTATTTGTTATGTTCAGAGAATATTCTTTATGGTTTCTATTTTTTTAAATTTCTTAAGATTCTTTATCATAACCTAGGATGTGGTGTATCTTGCTGAATGTTACATGCACACTTGAAAAGAATGTATATTCTTCCATTGTTGGATGAAATGTTTAGTACATGTCACTTAGATTCTGTTGGTTGGTGGTGTTGTTTAGCTCTTCTATATCCTCACTGATTTATCTATTATTGTTTACTGAGAAGGGTATATTGAAGTTTCCAACTGTAATTGTGGGTTTGCCTAGTTCTCTTTTCAGATCTGTAAGTTTTTGGTTTTTGTATTTTGTGTCTCTCTTATTAGGTGCATACACATTTAAAATTGTTATGCCTTTTTAGTGAATTGACATTTTTATCATTATATAAGATTTCTCTTTATCCCTGTTAATTTTCTTTACTCTGAAGTCAACTTTGATAACATAACCACTCCAGCTTTATTTTGACTAGTGTTTTCGTATTACACCCTTTTTCTTTTCCATTTAGCCTACCAAATAGATAATAAATAAGTGGGTCATGATTTTTTAATTTCAATCTGATAATCTCTTTTATATGTTGTATTTATACTATTTGCATTTAATGTAATTGATGTGTTTGAATTTAGAGATCTACCACTTATTTTCTGTTTGTTCCATTTTCTGTCCAATATGAACACCTTTTGGTCTTCCATTTAATGTATCTATTGTGTTTTTTTACTATGTATCTTTGTAAAAAATATTCAGTAGGTGCTATAAGGATTACAACATACATGCTAAACATTACAACCTACTTAGAATCAATATTTTATTATTTCAAGTAAATATAAAAACTGTATCACCATATAGGAAGCTTTATCATTCCCCCCTTTAGGTTATAGTTACTTCATATGTTACACTACATGCGTTGAAAAGTCCATCAGGCAATCATATTTTTTTTGCTTTCAGCTCTCAAACATTTTAAAGAATTCAAGAGAAGAATCATCTGTTATATTATCCAGATATTTACCATTTCACTTTCTCAATTTTCATTCCTGATTTTTCCTTTCTCCTGATACCATTTCTCTTTGTCTGGACCACAGCAAAAGTAATTCTTTTGTGGCATACCTGCTGGCAACCCTTTCTCTTGTTCTCCTTTATATAAATGTCTTTATTTGACCTTTATCTGAAGAACATATTTGCTGAATATAGAATTCTTGGTTGACTATTCATTTCTTTTAGCACGTTAAAAATACTGTGCCACTTCCTACTGGCCTCCTCTGTTTCTGAGACTATGAGGTATTCACTTCCTACTGGCCTCCTCTGTTTCTGAGACTATGAGGTATGCTAAAAAAATATGTTAAATGTTTAAATTAAAAAAAAAATTATTACAGTAAAAGACACATTGCCATTAATCCCCCTCAAAATACTCCCCCTCACTTCGAACACACTTATCCCATCATTCTTACCACTTTCTGAAGCAGTTCTGGAACGCCTTTTTCGTGAATGAGCATCTTTAATTGTGCTGTTGTGGCTGCCTCGATGTCCTGAATCAATTCAAAATGTTTACCTTTCGTGATCATTTTGACTCGGGAAGAGCCAGAAGTCACATGGTGTAGATCCCGTGAAAAAGATGGATGAGGGCACACACACGGTAATGTTTATATTTGACAGAAATTGCTGTACCAGAAGTGGTGTGTGACATGGAGCTTTTTCGTTGTGATCACAAAGTATGGTGAATGCTGCTGCCAAGCGTCACCCAACAAAAAGGCAGGGATCCTCAATACGGAAAGTGACGTGTCGAACCTTAGTAACAGTGTGTGACAAGTTTCAACTTGTTCAGTATAGTCAGTCCTGAGTGAACTGTATTTTAAAGAAGGTGTGTTTTAATGTACCGTAAATCATCCTCCATCATGACAATGTTCCATGTCACATATCACTTCTGGTTGGTTTTTTAAAAATATGTTTCCTTTTGAAATCACTAATTTCATTTATTTCTTCTCTGGTCTTTACTATTTCCTTCCTTTCACTTATTTTGGATTTTGTTTGTTGTTTTTTTACTTCCTTTAGGTACAGAGTTAAATTGTTTACTTGGAATTTTTCTTGTTTCTTGATGTAGGCCTGCATCACTGTGAGCTTCTCTTTTATAACTCTTTTTCCTGCATCCCATAGAATTTCAAGTTGTGTTTATTTTCCTTTGTTTCAACATATTTTTTGATTTCCTCTTTTTTTTTGACCCATTGACTGTTTAGTAGCACATTTTTGAATCTCCATGTGTTTTTTTGCTTTTTCTAGTTTTCTTTTTATAATTGATTTCTAGTTTCATACTATTGTTGTAAGAAAAGATATAATTGATATGATTTCAGTCTTCTTGAATTTATTCAGACTTGTTTTGTGGTCTAACATGGTCTTTCCTAGAAGATGTTCTGTGTGCACTTGAAAAGAATGTGTATTTTGCCATTTTGGATTAAATATTCTGAAAGTACCTATTAAGGCCATGTGGTCTAACGTGTCATTTAAGATCAGTGTTTTCTTGTTGACATAATGTCTGGATGATCTCTCAATTGATGACAGTGGGGTATTAATTTTTCCTACTATTACTGTTCTATTGTCAATTTCTTCCTTTATTTCTGTTAATATTTACCTAATATACTTAGGTGTTCTTATGTTGGTTACATAAATATTTACAAATGTTGTATCCTCTTCTTGAATTGACCACTTTATCATTATGTACTGCCCTTCTTTGTCTCTTTTTACAGTCTTTGTTTTTGTTTTGTTTTTACTTTATTTTTTATTTTATTTTATTTTTTTAAGGGCAGTGTCACTGGCCCTCATATGTGGGACCCAAACCGGGGCCGCTGGCTTCCCAAGCCAGTGCTTAACTACTGCGCCCCTCCACCGGCCCCAGTCTTTGTTTTAAAGTCCATGTTGTCGGATATGAGTATTAGTATACAAGCTTTTTGTTTGTAAATTGAATAACTTTTTGCATCCCATCACTTTCAGTCTGTGTGTATCTTTCCATTGCAAGTGAGTCACTTTTAGGCACTATAGATGTGTCTTGGTTTGTTTTTTTTTTCCATTCAGCCACCCTGTGTCTTTTGATTGGATCATTTAGTATATTTTCATTAAACGTAATTACTGATAGGTACGTATTTAGTGCCATTTTCTTAATTGTGTTTTAGTTTTTGTAGTTCTTCTGTTTTCCTTCTTTCTTCTCTTTGTTCCTTCCCTTAATGTTTGCTGGTGTTCTTTACTGTTTAGTTCGGGTTTCTTTCTCTTTATTTTTGTGTATCTTTGGTAGGTTTTTGTTTTGTAGTCACCATGAGGTTTGTATATATTGACAGTCTATTTTATGCTGACAGGTGTTTTAGTTTGAAGGCACTCTGAAACCTCTACTTGTTGCTCCCCGCTCCATGCTTCATGTTTTAAGTGTCATATTTTAGGTTTGTTTTGTGTATCCCCTTACCACTTACTATATTTATAGTTGATCTTGCTATGTTTGTCTCTTAATCTTTATATTACCTTTTTAAGTGGCTCATCCATTGCCTTTACTGTTTATTTGCCTTTACCCATGAGATCTTTTCTTTTACTTATGTGTTTTTATTTCTGGTGATTGTCTCTTTTTTTTTTAATAACTTACTAGTAAATAAGATCCTTTAACATTTCTTGTAAAGCTAGTTTACTGGAGTTGAACTTCTTTAGTTTTGGCTTGTCTGGGAAGCTATCTTTCCTTCAATTCTGAATGAGAAGTTTGCCATGTATAGTATTCTGGGTTGTAGGTTCCCTTTTTTCAGCACTTTAAACATATCCTGCACACCTGTCGGGCCTGTCAGGTTTCTTCTGAGAAATCACCTGGTAACATGATGGTGTTGCCCTTGTATATGACTACTTATTTTCTTGTTGGCTGCCTTTAAGATTCTCTATGTGTATCTTTTACCATTTTAATTACAATTTGTATTGGCATGAGTATTTTTTAGTTCATCATATAGGGAACTCTTTGTGCTTCCTGAATTTGGATGTGTTTCTTTCCCCAGGATAGGAAAGCTTTTAGTCTTTTTCTTTTATGCTAATAAGATTTCTGCCTTTTTATCCTCTCTCTTCTTCTTCTGAGATCCCTCTAATATGAATGTTAGTATGATTGATGTTGTCCTAGCCCAGAAGTCCTTTAAAGTATCCTCGTTTTTTTTCTAATTCTTTTTTTCTTTTTGCTGTTCTGATTGGGTGATTTCCACTATTCTGTCTTTCTTCTATGTCACTGATACATTTTTCTGTATTATCTAATCTGCTTGTGATTCCCTTTAGTATGTTTTCTATTTCAGGTATTGTATTTATGAGCTCTGATTGGTTCTTTATTACATTTTTCTAACTCTTTGTTGAATTCTTACTGAGTTCTTGTATTTTTCTCTCAAGTTTGGTGAGTATCTTTATGACCGTTATTTTGAAATCTTTATCAGGCAGATTACTTATTTTCATTTTATTAGGGTTTGTCTTCTGAGATTTTGTATTGTTCCTTCATTTGGAAACTATTTCTCAGTCTTCTCATTTTGTTTGATTGTGTTTGTTTCTTTGAATCAGATGAAACAGCCGTTTTTCCTGATCTTGAAAGAGTAGCTTTGTGGAGGAGTGACCTCTGTGTTGGTTGCTTGTACTACATGTGGTTTTGGCAGCTGGCTGGTGCCAGAGGAGGCCTGTGTTGTGCTCGTGGTTACCTGGGTTTGCTGCCTGGAATGGGCTTCAGTGTGCCCTGGCTAAGACAGCCTAGGGCTCCTGAGACTCCCTGAGGGGCTGGTTGGCACTGGCTGAAGTGACTCTATGTGTGGATCTCCAGAGGTGCCCTGAGGAACTGGCTTTTTGGGGCTGCAGAAGGGGTTGCTAAGGCATCCTGGGGTGCCGGTTTCTGGGACCACTGTGGGTGCCAGCTGGCAGGGGCTGCAGCAGTTGCTGCATGGGACAGATCAGAGCACATGGCACCTGGGCAGGGCAGCTGGCTGGGGCTGCAGTAGTTGCCAGCCAAGTGGCCCTGGGTGTGCTGTGGAGGTCCCACAGGCCAGCTAAAGCACTAGGGTGGAGTTCTCACCTGCACTGTCTAGTTGGAGAGGGAATGTAAACAGTCCTGCTTGCTGGCATCTCCAATCCAGGAGAATTCCTGCAGGTCCCAGAGAGTTCCTGCAGTTCTCCATCCAGGTGTCCTGGGGTTATTCATTGGAATTTTTTTTTTTCACGTATAGTCTAGTTGTCCTTTAAATTGCTGTGTCATCATTGTTCCCCAGAGCAGGTGAGACTGCCTGTGGGGATCCCTCAGTGATACTTGTCCTACTACAGGTCACTGTGTGGGCAGGTTTCCCGAGGTTTTCGTGCCTTTGTCCCTTCTGCCCTTCTCTGTGTGGTCCATGTCTCATACATTGTGCAGAAGCAGTTCAGTAAGCTCCTAATTATGCTTAACCTCTTTATGTCAGTGTATATTCGTGTGTCCATGGGAAGAGGTGAGTTCAGCATCTTCCTATGCTTCCATTTTGGAAAGTGTCTTGGGATTGTTTTCTTAATTGCATTTTCCAGTTGTTCGTTTTTAGTGTATAGAAATACAACTGATTTTTGTGTGTTGATTTTGTAGTCTACAACTTTGCCACATTCGTTTATTAGCTCTAATAGTTTGTGTATCCTCCCATTGCGCACTCCCATTGCACGCACACACACATTCCTTAGGAGTTTTTCTCTATAAGTTTGTGTGATTTGTGAATGAAGATAATTTTACTTCATCCTTTTCAATTTGGAACATTTTATTTTTTTCTTGCCTAATTGCTCTGGCTAGAACTTCCAGGACAGTGTTGGATAGGAGTAGTGAATGTAGGAAACCTTTTCTTCTTCTTGATCTTAGGAGAAAACCTTTCAGTCTTTCATCATTGAATATAATGTTAGCAGTACGTTTTGCATAAATGTCCTTCTACTTTTTAGATATTAAAACTCCAGTTACTCCACATCCTTTTCAGCATTTGGTATTGTTACAACTGCATCATTTTAGCCATTGTAATTGTTTTGTAGTGATATTTTATTGGAATTTTAATTTGGTTTACACTGATGACTGATAACTTTGAACACTTTTCTATGTGCCTTTTAGCCATAGAATTTGTATGTGAGGGAGTCCTTTACATGGAAAATCAGTGTCGGGTAACATACTGTGTAAGTGTATATTGAATACAGCCAGGCCTTCCTACTGTTTATTTTAGGCCTATAAACCAGGTTGTTGTCATATTTCACTGTAAGTGCTGCTGTGGAACTGCTTTTATAGTAATGGTTTGAAAAAATAATTTCTGAGATATAATGTATTTGAAAATAATTATGTATATTTAAGCATTTTAAAGAACCGGGAAAAATAACGTTTTCTCTGTTATTGATAGGTGAATAATTATAGCTACATTTGGACATACATTAAAACTTTAAAGAATTCAGTTGATACCACTTACCAAGGAGCCACATTTTTGCCAAGTGGCATACTGTGCTTCTGAGAGATACAAACGATAAAGGTGTGCACATTTACTTGTCATTGTGTTTGGCCAATGATCTAAGCATCGCTGAAAATGGAGCTGTCTCCTGCTGGCTGTAATTAGGGTTGAATTATTTAATGCATCAGAAACCCTAATGTTGTTTTAATTTTTGGGTCCCACAGTTTTCTAGGTATTCTCATTTCCTGTAATTTCTAAGTGCTCATCTATCTCACACAAGATATTGAACGAGTATAAACAGAAAGAGGTTGGCATTATTATTAACTGCTTTTACTCTTTGATATTGAAATGTAGGGTGGAAGAATAACTCAGACACCTGTAATAGCCTAGAGAGTTGTCCTTTGAAGAGAAATACATTGAAATAATGTTACAAGAGCCCAGGAGGTACAATAAAATGTAACAAGGACACTTGGTAAATCTCATAGTCTCTCAGTTTGAGTATCTGCCAGCGATTGTAAACTACTGTGAACAGTTTTGTGACATTTGTAATTAAATTTTAGTCACTGTAAAACTTTAGTGTATGAAGGAAGTCCTATTTTACTCAACCTTCTTTTTTAACGCCATGTTTTTTATTTGCTAATTTATAAATGGCTTTCGAAGAGCTAATATTTATTAAGCATTTGCTTAAAACATGACGTTTTGCCATGCGTGGTGCTGGTCTCTCCCCTTACATGATCTCTAATCATCACAATCTTGTAAACCCAATTTACTGATGTAACTAAGGCTAAAAAAATTGTCTTTTCTAAATTCACAGAGCAAAGTAAATAATTTGAACTCAGATTGGTCTAATTTGCCTGTAGTCTCCCCACTATACCAGGGGTTCTCAGCCCAGTCCATTTAAAATGAACTTCCTAGAGTGAGAGTTTAGTATGTTTGAGTGGCTCCCCCAGGTTAATAATGTCCATCTAAGAGTAGAAACTGCTGGATAACACGCTGTGCTTAATATTATGATACCATACTTCAGCAGAAGGGAAAGTGTAGTAAAAAATCATAATTTCATTTAAAAGCGTGTGCAGTATTGTTCATTTATCTCTGCCAAGACATACGTATTTGAGACTTCCAGTGCGAGGCAGTACACTGAGAGCATGCTGAAGCCTCCCTTTGCTACTTCACATCCCTAAAAGTAGCCCTTTCTTCTCCTTCCAAAAAATATAATGTATCAATCAAACACAAGTGTGAAAGGAAATAAAAAGAGCAAAACTGGCTACAAACCGTAAAGACCCCTGAAAAATAGGATCGGAATGCAGATGTGAACCAGTCTGAAACACACTGAGGAGTAAAATACTATAAAAGATTTGAACTATTATAGGGTGCTTTATGTCTAAACTACTGGACAAGAAGAAATGTGAGTCTGCATTTCCCTACCTTCATTTCTCTTTCTCTGTATGATTCAAAACCAGGCAGTGTGGGTGCATTAAAAGCCAAGACAGGGCCGGCCAAGTGGCGCATTGGTTAAGCGCTGGTTTTGGGATGCCAGCGGCCCCGGTTCGGATCCCACATGAGGGCCAGTGACACTGCCCTCTACAGCTAACAACAGCTCCACCTGGAGCTGGGCTGTGCGAGCCCCGGTGATGGTGTGGGCTGCAGCCCCTGCTGCAGTGGGCTGCCATAGGCTACAGTGAGTGGCCAGCAGCCAGCGTGAGCGGCTGGCAGCCAAGCGTGAGCTGCCAATAACCGCGGTGAGCGACATCCAGAGGCCAGCGACCGATCTGCCTCATCCGGGAAGAGCGCAATGACTATACCAACAGTGAAGCAACATCCTCCGCAACTAAGCCGAAGAACAAAAAGACAGCAACTTGTCTGTTCCCCTTCCCCGATTCCCCAATGCTGTTTCCCTCTGCCAAGTCCCCAATAAAATCTTTAAAAAAAAAAAAAAAAAAAAAAAAGCCAAGACAGTTCCCCAATGTTGTCAATATCCAAAAGTGGTATAGAGCCCTCAAAATAATTATACATGTTCACTACCCTGTGGAAAGTTTTGCATCTTCACTAAGAAATTGCTGGTGTGATCACATGCATCAGTCACAGACTAACAAGGTATCTCTAAAGCCTAAACAAAGATAATTCCACAACCCAAAATGAACCAAATAGTTTTAAGAAACTAATGTTATAGAAGATGGTACCAAACCATACAAATGGAAGAACTACAACCCAAAGAAACAGAGTCACTAGAGAAAGCAAAACAAAACTTTATAAGATATATGCTCAAAGATATGCAGGATGATACTCCAGTCATTATAAAATAAAATTTTGGAGGTTTTCAAAGAACAGTTTAAAAGGGAGGACAAAAAATTGGAAAGAAAAGAGGTAAATTGAGAAACTTGTAATATCCGTTCATCTCCATATAAGCTTAGAGAGATGTGTGGAATGATATTCAACTAATGTTAACACCTTTTCTCTCTGGGTAATGGGATATTGGTTGGTTTGTTGCTTCCTATTTTGTGCTTTTATGTATCACTTAAATTGTTTTTTGTTAGTTTCAGGTGTACAAAGCAACATAATAGACATTATACCCCTCACAAAGTGAGAATCCCCTTCCCCCAAGCTACTACTCCTCTGACATCTTATATAACTATTACAGTACCATTGACTATCTTCTGTGAATATATATATATATATATATATATATATATATATATATATATGCAATTATAATTGACATACGATATTCTAATTCAGCTTCAGGTGTACAGCGCACCGGTCAGGCATGACGCAGTCTATGAAGTGATCCCCTTGATAAGCCGAGTGCCCATTTGACACCTTACATAATCTTTACAACATCGTTAATTATACTCACCATACTCACCATGGGTATTATACTCACCATGGTATTTCATATCCCCATGATTATATTGTGTCTACTAATTTGCACTTTCTAATCCCGTCACCTTCTCCTCCATCCCCTCCCCGCTCCCATCTAGCAACCAATAGGTTTTTTTTTTCCCCTATATCTCTGAGTCTATTTCTGGTTTGTTTGCTCATTTATTCTGTTCTTTAGATGCCACATATGGTATTTGTCTTTCTCAGTGACTTATTTCACTTAGCATAATATTCTCAAGATCCATCCATGTTGATGTAAATGGTAAGATTTCATTTTTTGTGGCCAAGTAATACTCCATTGTATAAATGTACCACAGCTTCTTTATCCAATTGTCTATTGATAGGCATTTCGGTTGTTTCCATATCTTGGCTATTGTAAATAGCGCTGCAATAAACATAGGGGTGCATATATATATAATTCTTTTTCACTCTTTTTTTAATTAATTTATTTTTTCTTTTATTCTTTTATTGTGAAATAAACATTTTTTTTTTGAATTAGCTTCAGGTGTACAACACAGTGCAATAGTTATACTCTTTACCCCTCAAAGTGACAACCCCTCTCCCGCAATTCACCACCCCACTCTCCCCCCCCATATCAGACATATCTATTACAATTCCTTTGACTCCCTTCCACAGTAGAATCCACATCCCGTGACTATCTATATATTCAATTACAGTTGACACACAATATTATACAACATCAGTTTCAGGTATACACTGCAGTGATCAAGCCTCTCCTCAACCCATGAAGTGGTCTCCCTAATAAGACATGTGACCATATGACACCCCACAAAATATTTACAACATTATTATATTCCCCGAACTGTCTTTCATATCCTGTGGCAATATTGTAGTTACCTATTTATGCTGTCTAATTCCTTCCCCTTCTCCCTCATCCCCACCCCTCTTCCAACTAGCAACCCTGTTTTTCCTCTATATCTATGAGACTGTTCCTGTTTACTTTGCTCATTCATTCAGTTTTTCAGATTCTACATATAAGTGAGATCATATGGTATTTGTCTTTCTCTGACTGACGTATTTCACTTAACATAATAGTCTCTAGATCCATCCATATTGTTGCAAATGGTACGATTTCATTCTTCTTTATAGCGGAGTAATACTCCATTGTATAAATGTACCACAGTTTCTTAATCCAGTCATCTACCGATGGGCATTTTGGTTGTTTCCAAGTCTTGGCTATTGTAAATAGCGCTGCAATAAACATGGGGGTGCATATATTTTTTTGAATTAGTGTCTTGGATTCTTCTAGGTAGATATGCAAGAGAGGAATTGGGCTGGCCGAGTGGCGCATTGGTTAAGCGCTGGTTTTGGGATGCCAGCGGCCCCGGTTCGGATCCCACATGAGGGCCGGTGACACTGCCCTCTACAGCTAACAACAGCTCCACCTGGAGCTGGGCTGTGCGAGCCCCGGTGATGGTGTGGGCTGCAGCCCCTGCTGCAGTGGGCTGCCATAGGCTACAGTGAGTGGCCCGCAACCAGCGTGAGCGGCTGGCAGCCAAGCGTGAGCTGCCAATAGCCGGGGTGAGCGACATCCAGAGGCCAGCGACCGATCTGCCTCATCCGGGAAGAGCGCAATGACAATACCAACAGTGAAGCAACATCCTCCGCAACTAAACTGAAGAACAAAAAGACAGCAACTTGTCTGTTCCCCTTCCCCGATCCCCAATGCTGTTCCTCTTCGCCAATTCCCCAATAAAATCTTAAAAAAAAAAAAAAAAAGAGAGGAATTGCTGGGTCATACGGTAGTTCCATTTCCAGTTTTTTGAGATATCTCCATACTGATTTCCATAATAGTTGCAATTTGCAGTCCCACCAACAGTGCACCAGGGTTCCCTTTTCACCACACCCTCGCCAGCACTTGTTGTTTGTTGATTTATTGATGATAGTCATTTTGACTGGAGTGAGATGGTATCTCATTGGTTTTTATTTGCATTTCTCTGATGATTAGTGAGGTTGAACATTTTTTCATATGCCTGTTGGCCATCCGTATATCCTCTTTAGAGAAATGCCTCTTCATATCCTCTGCCCATTTTTTAATTGGGTTGTTTTTTTGGTGTTGAGTTGCATGAGTGTTTTATAAATTTTGGATATTAACCCTTTATCAGATATATCATTGGCAAATATCTTCTCCAATTCAGTAGGCTGCCTTTTTGTTTTATTGATGATTTCCTTTGCTGTGAGAAAACTTTTAAGTTTGATGTAATCCCAAATGTTCATTTTTTTCTTTTATTTCCATTGCCCGAGGGGATATATCAGTAGAAATATTACTCAGGGTAATGTCTGCATACTTACTCCCTGTTTTCTTTTAGGAGTTTTATGGTTTCAGATCTTAAATTTAAGTATTTAATCCATTTTGAGTTTGTTTTTGTATATGGTGTACGTAGGTGGTCCATTTTCATTTATTTTTGCACATAACAGTCCAATTTTCCCAGCACCATTTATTAAGTAGACAACCTTTACTCCAATGAAAATTCTTGCTTCCATTGTCATCGATTAAATGACTGTATATGGATGTGTTTATTCCTGGGCTCTCTTTTCTGTTCCATTGGTCTATGTGTCACCATACAGTTTTGATTACTGTAGCCTTTCAGTATGTTTTCATGTCAGGTAGTGTGATGCCTCCCACTTTGTTCTTATTTCTCAAGATTGCCGTGGCTATTCAGGGTCTTTTGTGGTTTCATATAAATTTTAGGATTCTATGTTCTATTTCTGAGAAAAATGTCCTTGGTAGTTTGACTGGAATTGCATTGAATCTATATATTGCCTTATGTACTATTGACATTTTAACTATATTAATTCTTCCTATCCAGGAGCATGGTATGTATTTCCATTTATTTGTATCTTCTTTGATTTCTCTTTTCAGTGTCTCATAATTTTCTGAGTACAGGTCTTTTACTTCATTAGTTAAATTGATTCCTAGATATTTTATTGTTTTTGAAGCAATTGTAAAAGGGACTGATTTCCTGATTTCTTCTTCTGATAGTTTATTATTGGTGCTTGCAAATGCAACTGATTTCTGAATATTAATTTTGTATCCTGCTACCTTACCAAATTCGTTTATCAGTTCTAGCAGTTTTTTGCTGGAGTCTTTGCTATTCTCTATGTATATTATCATGCCATCTGCATATAAAGACAATTTTACTTCCTCTTTTCCAATTTGGATGCCTTTTATTTGATTTTCTTGTCTGATAGCTGTGGCTAGTACTTCCCGAACTATGTTGAATAGAAGTGGTGAACGTGGGCAGCCTTGTCTTGTTCATGATCTTAAGGGGAAAGCTTTCAGCCTTTCCCCATTGAGTATCGTATTTGCTATGGGCTTATCATATATGGTCTTTATTATGTTGAGATAGGATCCCACTATTCCCACTTTGCTAAGAGTTTTTATCATAAATGCCTGCTGGATTTTGTCAAATGATTTTTCTGCATCTATTGATATGATCATATGATTTTTATTTTTCATTTTGTGAATGTGATGTATTACGTTAATTAATTTGTGGATATTGAACCAGCCTTGCATACCAGGAATGAATCCCACTTGATCGTGGTGTATGATCTTTTTAATGTGATGCTGAATTCGGTTTGCTAGTATTTTGTTGAGAATTTTTGCATCTATGTTCATTAGGGATATTGGCCTGTAATTTTCCTTTTTTGTAATATCTTTGTCTGACTTAGGAATCAGGGTGATAGTGGCTTCATAGAAAGAGTTTGGGAGCTTTCCCTCCTTCTGTATTTTTTGGAATAGTTTGAGGAGAATAGGTATTAATTCTTTTTTGAATGTTTTGTAAAATTCACCTGTGAAGCCATTTGGTACAGGACTTTTGTTTGTTGGAAGATTGTTGATTACTGATTTAATTTCTTTGGCAGTAATGAGTCTGTTCAGAGTCTGTTTCTTTTTGGTTCAGACTTGGTAGATTGTATGCTTCTAGAAATGTATCCATTTCTTCCAGATTGTCAAATTTGTTAGCATACAGTTGCTCATAGTATTTTCTTAAAATTTTCTGTATTTCTGTGGTATGTGTCGTCACTTCTCCTCTTTCATTTCTAATTTTATTAATTTGGGTCCTCTCATTCTTTTTCTTGGTGAGACTGGCTAAGGGTTTGTCGAATTTGTTTATCTTTTCAAGAAACCAGCTCTGGGTTTCATTGATGTTTTGTATTTTCTTTTGTTCTCTATTAAATTTATTTCTGCTCTGGTCTTTGTGATTTCCTGCCTTATACTCCCTTTAGGCTTGTTTTGCTGTTCTTTTTCCAGTTCCCTGAGGTGTAAAGGGAGTCTGTTGATTTGAGATTTTTCTTCCTTCTTTAGGTAGGCCTGCACTGCTATGAACTTCCCTCTTAGGACTGCTTTCGCTGCATCCCAGAGTTTTTTGGATCATGGTGTTTTCATTTTCATTTGTCTCGAGGAATCTTTTGATTTCCTCCTTGATCGCATTTTTGACCCACTTACTATTTAGTAGCATGTTATTTAGTCTCCATGTATTTGTAAGCTTTCCAGATTTCTTCTTATAATTGATTTCTAGTTTCATAGTATTATGGTCAGAGAAGACACTTGATATGATTTCAATCTTTTTAAATTTGTTGAGATTTGTTTTGTGGCCTAACATGTGGTCTATCTTGGAAAATGTTCCATGTGCACTTGAGAAGAATGTACATTCTGTAGCTTTGGGATGAAATGCTTTAAAAATATATCAATTAAATCCAGCTTGTCTAAAGTGTCATTTAAGGCCACTATGTCCATGTTGATTTTCTGTCTGGAGGATCTGTCCATTGGTGACAACGGGGTGTTGAAGTCCCGTACTATGATAGTGTTACTGTTGATCTCTGTCTTTATGTCTGTCAAAATCTGTTTTATATATTTAGAAACTCCTATATTGGGTGCATAGATATTTACTAGGGTTATGTCCTCTTGTTGAACTGATCCCTGTATTATTATGTAGTGCCCTTCTTTGTCTTTTATTGTAGTCTTCATTTTAAAGTCTATTTTATCCTAAATAAGTATTGCTACTCCTGCTTTTTTCTCATTTCCATTTGCATGAAATACCTTATTCCATCCCTTTACTTTCAGTCTGTGTGTGTCTTTTGATCTGAGATGAGTCTCTTGGAGACAGCGTATGCATGGGTCCTGTTTTCTTATCCACTCAGCCATTCTGTGTCTTTTGATTGGAGTATTTAGCCCAATCACATTTAAAGTGATTACTGATAGGTGCATGTTTATTGCCATTTTGTTATTTGTGTTTCTTGTCTTCCTGGGTTAGCTTGTTTTCCCCTTTCTTCTGTTTAAAAAAGCCCTTTTAACATTTCCTGCAATGCTGGCTTGCTGGTAATGAATTCCTTAAGCTTATTCTTTTCTGAGAAGCTCTCTATCTCTCCTTCAATTTTAAGTGATAGCTGTGCTGGGTAAAGCCATCTTGGTTGTAGACCTTTATTTTGTTTCACTTTGAATATCTCCTGCCACTTCCTTCTGGCCTGCAGTTTCTGAAGAAAAGTCAGCTATTAGTCTTATAGGAGTTCCTTTGTATGTAACCTGCTGTCTTTCTCTTGCTGCTTTTCCGATTCTGTCTTTGTCTTTAAGCTTTGCCATTTTAACTATGATTTGTCTTAGTGTGGGCCTGTTGGATTCAGCCTGTTTGGAACTCTCTGTACATCCTGGGCTTGTATGACGATTTCCTTCACCAGGGTAGGGAAGTTTTCAGTCATTATTTCTTTTTTTTTTTTTTTTTTTTTTTAAAGATTTTATTGGGGAATTGGCGGCGGGGAACAGCGTTGGGAAATCGGGGAAGGGGAACAGACAAGTTGCTGTCTTTTTGTTCTTCAGTTTAGTTGCGGAGGATGTTGCTTCACTGTTGGTATTGTCATTGCGCTCTTCCCGGATGAGGCAGATCGGTCGCTGGCCTCTGGATGTCGCTCACCGCGGCTATTGGCAGCTCACTCTTGGCTGCCAGCCGCTCACGCTGGCTGCGGGCCACTCACTATAGCCTATGGCAGCCCACACCATCACCGGGGCCCGCACAGCCCAGCTCCAGGTGGAGCTGTTGTTAGCTGTAGAGGGCAGTATCACTGGCCCTCATGTGGGATCCGAACCGGGGCCGCTGGCATCCCAAAACCAGCGCTTAACCAATGCGCCACTCGGCCGGCCCTTCAGTCATTATTTCTTTACATACATTCTCCATCTCTTGCTGCTTCCCTTCTGCTTCTGGTATTCCTATGATGTGTTTATTGTTGTGTTTCTTGTTTTCTCAGAGGTCTCTTACACTATTCTCTTTCTTTTTTATTGTTTTTTCTTTTTGTTGTTCCAGCTGTGTGATTTCTGCTATTTTGTCTTCTAATTCGCTGATCCGCTCCTCTCCTTCACCTGTTCTACTGGTGATTCCTCGAGTGTGTTCTTCAATTCATTTATTGTATTCTTTAGTTCTAACTGGTTGTTTTTTATGGTTTCCCTATCCTTCTTTATGTCCTCACTAAGTTCCTTAAACATTCTTATCATCAGTGTTCTAAACTCTGTCTCTGAAAGTTTGGATACCTCTGTTTCATTTAGTACCCTTTCTAGAGTTTTCTTCTGATCTTTTACTTGGGACATGTTTCTTTGTTTCTTCATTCTGGCTGTCGTTCTGTGAATGCTTCGATGTATTAGATAGATCACCTAGAAAGAAGAGAGAAAGAAAAAAAAGAAAAGAAAAAAAAAGATTTGGGGGGGCTTTCCGTCCTCTTTAATCTGCAGACCATTTGCTCAGCAATAGAGTCTCTCTGGGTGACTCAGCACCAGCTATTGGGGGCAAGAGCTTAACGTGTTATGCACTGGCCTCCCTCTCAGGCTTGCAGTTAGCTGCTATGTGCTCTGGAACCATGCTCACTACCCAAAAAAAAATCTTCATGGGTTGTTGCAGGTTGTCTGCTACTGCAAAAAAAACCGTCTGTGGCCTGTGGAGATGTGGGCCATGTACCGGGGGCTCAGGATGCCTCTGGCAACACAGCTCTAGGTGGATGGGGCAGTTCCCCAAGGCACCACTTAATGTGGTCAGTGGCCCCTACCAAGTAAGAGCAGCATGCACTCTGCACCAGCAATCAGGCCACACAAACTCGCCAGGAAAGCCTCAATCAGATCATGCAGGTGCACAGCTCCTGGCCCAACACTCTCAGGAAAACTCCCCGGCTCAGCCTGTCCCAATCAACTTCCCGGAGATCATGTTAAGCAGCCCAACAGCCAATACCCAGCTTGGCAACTCTGCACAAACTGTGGAGAGCGGGAACCCAAGGCGGCTCGCGCACTCCTGAGTCTCACTGAACAGACTGATGGAGCTGGAGAGCACCCGCCTGGCATTTCCCTGGCAACGCAGCACAAGCAGGGCGGAGGATGGTGATCCAAGGCAGCTCGCACACTCCTGCGTCTCAGTGAGCAGCCTGATGGAGCAGGAGGGCCCCCGTCCAGTGTTTCCCTGGCAACGCAGCACAAGCAAGGTGCAGGGTGGGAATCCAAGGCTGCATGTGCATGCACGCACGCATCCCTGCACGAATTTCACCAGTCCAGTGGGATCCCGGATCCGACCCTCTATGTGAGGGCCCAACCCTGAAAAAATGGCACCCTCGTGTACATCACTCACATGCAAGCTCCACACCATTGGATCAATGGTTCCAAAACCTCAGTCTTCTGTACCAAAGGTGCTTAGTTCAGTCCTTCCCCACAGGCTCCTGTGCCCAGCTCACACAGCTACTCCCTGCAGCGGGAACCGGGTGAGTGCTCACTGGCAAGCAAACCCATGAGCCGGCCTCACTTAGTTCTCCAGCTGCCCTCAGCCTGACCGAGCCAAGCAAAGAGAGTCTTCACTAATTTCTACTGCCTGCTATCATATAACTCTTCTTTCTTGCAAAGCAACTCTGGGCTAGTGAGCTCAGTGTGGGGCCGGAGGGTCTCTCCCCCAACAGAAGAAGCCTCCCCACAGCTGGGGCATCCCTCACAGGGCTCGCCCTCTCTAGTCTGCACCCCTCCTACCAGACTTGACGTGGCCTCCTCTTTAGGTCCTTCGTTTAGAGGTTCTGTTCATCTAGTGTTCAGGGGACTTCCGAGGTTAAATGTTGTATAAATTATTTGTAGTTTTGATGTGATCCTGGGAGGCAGTTGGGAAAGCATCCGTCTATTCTGCCATCTTACCAGAACCCCTATAATTTTTTTTTAAGTAAGTTTCTCTACTTTTTTTTTTTTTTTTTAAGATTTTATTGGGGAATTGGGAAAGGGGAACAGTGTTGGGGAATTTGGGAAGGGGAACAGCCAAGTTGTTGTCCTTCAATCTTAGTTGTGGTGGGCACAGCTAGCTCAGCTCCAAGTCCAGTTGCCACCCAATGGCAGCTCGCTGCTGCTCATCTCAAGGTGCTGTGTTCAATCTTAGTTGCAGGTAGGCAGAGCCTACCATCCCATCTGGGAGTCAAACTGGAAACCTTGTTGCAAAGAGTGCATGCTCTAACCACTTAGCATCCTGCCACCTGTTGGCAACTCAGTGGCAGCTCAGCTCGGGCGCAGCTCAGTGGCCCATGTGGGAATTGAACTGGTGACCCTGTTGATCAGAGCTCACTCTGTTAACCAACTGAGCCACTGGGCCAGCCTGCATATATTTTTTTCAGTTAGTGTTTTGGATTTCTTTGGATAGATACCCAGGACTGGAATTGCTGGGTCATAAAGCAGTTCTATTTTCACTTTTTTGAGGTACTTCCATACTGTTTCCCATAGTGGCTGCACCAATCTGCAATCCCACCAACAGTGCACCTTTTCTCGATAATCTCGTCAACACTTGTTGTTTGTTGATTTATTGATTATAGCCATTCTGACCGGAGTGAGGTGTCATTTCATTGTGGTTTTTATTTGCATTTCTCTAATCATTAGTAATGGTGAGCATTTTTTCATATGTCTATTGGTCCTCTTTAGAGAAATGTCTCTTCATAGCCTCTGTCCAATTTTTTTTTTTTTTTTGAAGGCGGTGTCACTGGCCCTCATATGTGGGACCCGAACCGGGGCCGCTGACATCTCAAACCAGCTCTTAACCTCTGTGCTACTCTGCCGGCCCTCCTCTGCCCATTTTTTAATAGGGCTGTTTAGGTTTCTTGGGTATTGAGTTGTATGAGTTTTTTTATATATATATAAATTTTGGATATTAACCCCTTATCAGATGTATCATTGGCAAATATCTTCTTCTACTCAGTAGGTATCTTTTTGTTTTATTAATGGTTTCCTTTGCTGTGAAAACACATTTTAGTTTGATGTAGTCCCACTGTTTATTTTTCTTTTGCTTTCCTTGCTACAGAAGATATATCAGTAAAAATATTGCAGGGCCGGCTGAGTGGTGCTGTGGTTAAGCACTGGCTTGGGAAGCCAGCAGCCCCGGTTCAGGTCCCACATGAGGGCCAGTGATACTGCCCTCAAAAAAAAAAAAAATATATAGGGCCTGCCGAGTGGTGCATTGGTTAAGAGCTGGTTTTGGGATGCCAGCGGCCCCGGTGTGGATCCCACATATGAGGACCAGTGACACTGCCCTCTACAACTAACAACAGCTCCACCTGGAGCTGGGCTGTGCGAGCCCTGGCGATGGTATCGGCTGCAGCCCCTGCTGCAGTGGGCTGCCATAGGCTACAGTGAGTGGCGGGCAGCCAGCGTGAGCGTCTTGCAGCCAGCATGAGCTGCCAATAGCCGCGGTGAGCGACCATCCAGAGGCCGGCGACTGATCTGCCTCATCCGGACACAATGACAATATCAACATGGGCCAGTGAAACAACATCCTCAGCAACTCGACTGAAGAACAAAAAGACAGCAACTTGTCTGCTCCCCTCCCCCAATTCCCCAATAAAATCTTTAAAAAATATATATATATTGCAAAGGGTAATGTCTTCAGATTTACTTCCTATAGTTTTTTCTAGGAGTTTTATGGTTTTGGGTCTGTAATCAACAAGCTCCCAACAAACAAAAGCCCTGGACCAGATGGCTTCACAGATGAATTTTACCAAATATTCAAAAAAGCAGTTCTTCTATTCTCCTCAAACTATTCCAACAAATTCAGAAGGAGGGAAGTCTCCCAAGCTCATTTTACCAGGCCACTGTTACCATAATCCCAAAACCAGACAAAGATATTACAAAAAAAGAAATCTATAGGCCGATATCCATAATGAACATAGATGCAAAAATCCTCAAGAAAATATTAGCAAACCAAATTCAGCAATACATTAAAAAGGTCATACACCACAACAAGTGAGATTCATTTCTAATATGCAAGGTTGGTTCAATATCTGCAAAACCGTTAATGTCATACACCACATTAACAAAATGAAAAGCATAAATTATATGGTCATATAGTATATGCAGAAAAAGCATTTGACAAAATCCAACATCCATTTATGATAACTCTTAGCAAAGTGTGAATAATAAAGGCCATATACAATAAGCCCACAGCTAACATCATACTCAATGGGTAAAAGCTCAAAGCTTTCTCCTTAAGATCAGGAATAAGACAAGGATGCCCACTTTCACCACTTTTATTCAACATAGTACTGGAATTTCTAGCCATACCAATTAGGCAAGAAAAAGAAATAAAAGGCATTCAAATTGGAAAGGAGGAAGTAAAATTGTCATATGCAGTTGACATGATATACTAGGTAGAGAACCCCTAAGATATGACCATAAAACTATTAGAACTGATAAATGAATTTAGTAAAGTAGCAGGATACAGAATTAATATTAAGAAATCAGTTGCATTTGTATCCACCAATAACAAACTATCAGAAGGAGAAATTAAGAAAACAATCCCATTTATAATTGCCTCAAAAACAATAAAATACTTAGGAATAATTTTAACCAAGGAAGTAAAAGACCTGTACTCAGAAAATTATAAGACATTGAAGAGAGATATTAAAGTAGACTGATATAAATGGAAACATATACCATGCTCATGAATAGGAAGAATTAATATAGTTAAAATGTCAATACTACCCAAAGCAATATATAGATTCAACACAATCCCTATCAAAATACCAATGACATTTTTCACAGAACTAGAACAAATAATCCTAAAATGTATATGAAACAATAGAAGACCCCAAATAGCCACAGCAATCTTAAGAAATAAGAACAAAGTGGGAGGTATCACACTACCTGACATCAAATCATACTACAAGGCTATAGTAATCAAAACATCATGGTATTGTTATAAAAACAGTCGCATATAGATCAATGGTACAGAATAGAGGGCCCAGAAATAAATCCATGCCTATATGATCATTTAATCTATGACATGGAAGCAAGAATTTACACTGGGGTAATGACAGTCTATTTAATAAATGGTGCTGTGAAAACTGAATAGATACATTCAAGAAAATGAAACTGGATCACCTTCTTATGCCATATACAAGAATAAATTAAAAGTGGATTGAAGACTTAAGTGTAAGACCCCAAACCATAAAACTCACTTAAATTTTCCATTATAGAAGCATTTTCATTTTATAAAAATTATTTGTTTGAATGAAATAAGAGAATTAACTGAGAGAAAAATAAAGAAAGAATAATAAAATATTCAAAGAAAATAAAGGTCCAAATTAATAAGATAAAGTCAGAAACCCAACAGCAGTGTTTATTAAAAATATATATAAAATAGATAAAGCTTGGCAAGTCTGAAAAAGAAGCAAATGATACTATTCAATATTAGAAATTAAAAAGCAAGCATAACTGAAGATACAGAGATTTTTAAAATTATAAGAACTCCATGTACAAATTTATACTAATAAAATGGGAAAGCCTAGATTCAGTGGGTAATTTTCAGAAATATATGGGTTATTCAAATTGTCACACGGAAAGCTAAAACCTTGAATTAACTAATAACTATGAGAAGAAATTGAAAAGAAATTTAAGGACTTCTTCTACAATGGCCCAGGTTTACCAGGTTAGTTCTAGGAAAATGTTAAAGAAATCTTACGTAAACTTGCATGATGTATTAAAAAAAGAAAAAAGAAAAAAAAGACCCTACCCAGCTAGTTTCAAAATGCTAATGTAACACTAATACCCAAACCAGAGAGAAACATAGGAAAAAAAGAAAAAGAAAACTACATCCTATCTCACTTCTGGAGATGGTACTAAAAAATCACAAACAAAATATTAACCAATATATTCACCAATATATTTACTTATATTGAATATCCCAGGGATACAAGAGTGGTTCAGCATTATAAAATCTATTTGTGTGATTTACTGTCTTAGTTATTAGAGTAGAAAACTATACAGTTATCTCAATAATGCCTCCTTCACAAAGCAATCAATAAAATGCAACAGCGTGGTTTTGTCATAGGGGAAGACAGCTAGAAAAATAAGAGTAAAGATTCTGAGACAGATTTTATATATATATATATATATCTCCCAATGTAAGTGTACAACAAACGTGTTCCAGGAGGAGGGGACAGGGTTGCTACATTTGTTTTGTTTTTTAAGATTTTATTGGGGAATTGGGGGAAGGGGACCAGCCAAGTTGTTCTTCTGTTTTCGTTGTGGAGGGTGCCAGTCGCCATCTGGCTTCCCATCGGCAGCTCATGGCCTCTAAGCTCAAGGTGCTGTGTTCAATTGTAGTTGTGGGTGGGCGTAGCCACCATCTATGTGGGAGTCGAACCAGCAGCCTTGTTGTTAAGAGCACAGGCTCTATCCACTGAGCCATCCGGGCGGCAGCTCAGCTCAAGGTGCTGTGTTCAGTCTTAGTTGCGGGTGGGTGTAGCCACCATCCCATGCGGGAGTTGAACCAGCAGCCTTGTTGTTAAGAGCACACGCTCTATCCTCTGAGCCATCTGGGTGGCAGCTCAGCTCCAAGTGCTGAGTTCAGACTTAATTGCGGGTGGGCATAGCACACCATTAAACAGGCAATCTTGTTGGTACACCAGCTGAGCCATCCTGCCACCTGTTGGCAGCTCACCGACAGCTCAGCTCAGGCGCAGCATCACTGGCCCATGTGGGATCGTACTGGCAATCCTGTTTCTCAGAGCTCACGCTCTAAGCCAACTCTTAACCAACTGAGCCACTTGGCCGGCCCCCCAAACGTAGTATTTTAAATCAGTATTTAAAGAATGGTACGCATTTAGAAATTCCTTTCACTTTTGTGAATCTATTCACAAAAATAAGTTCTAGATGTAATAAAAATCTAAATATAAGAAACACTTTGCACAGGTTAGAAGGAAGTGTTTAGGACAGTGAGGTAGGCAAGGCCTTAAATGAGTATGAAGCTAAAAAGCCAAATGAAAGATTGATAAGCTTTGATATATCAAAACAAAAACTTATTTATGACAAAAGACACTTGAAACAAATTAATGGGTTGTCGGAAAAGTCATGACGTAGTTTTTTATGTTTTTCATTGCAAAAATGCGTCATGACTTTTCCGACAACCCAATAGGGTAAATGCCCAACTTAAATATTTTCAAAGAGTAAAACAGAGCAAGTGTATCTATAAGAAAATGGAAACAAGAAATAGAAAATGTACCGGGAATTCAAAGAAAAGAAAAAAGCCAATAAAGAAAGATGTTCAGGGAAATGGAAATTTTAAAGACAATAAAATTGTTTTAATCTACCTGATTGGCAGAAATTTCTAATGTTGATATATCCAGTGGTAGCAAATATGTGAAGAAATGGATAAGAGTACTTGGGGGTGCTTATAAAATGGTAGAGCCATTATCTGGTAGAATTTGGCAGTATTTTAGAATTTATAAACAACTCTGAAATACATTCTTGTTTAATCCTGAGGCTGATACTTTGTCCTTACTTTATTCATGAGGAATAGAACTCAGCAAGGACACATGGTAGGGTTGGAACATTTACCCAAGTCTCCTAATGCCAGTGCAGTGTTCTTCGTACTCCACGATTGTTCTTGGGGTGAAGGCCTAGCATGAACTGCAGCACGGAGGTAGGTTAATGCAGGTCATATCTGGGCAATGGTTACGTAGTGCCGTGTGATGAGAGCACAGTTAAAGGGCGTGTGCTGAAATGGGATCGAAAAAGATAACGCTGGTTAAAACCATAAAGAGTTTGAAATACCCTACAGAGGGAGTTAGGTTTTGTTCAGTGAAGACTGAAGACCCGCAAAGGTTTCTGAGACGACTAATGACCTTGTGAAGTGGCTTAAAATGGAGAGATTTGAGGCAGGAAGACTGACTAGTTAGTTACGTGGCTAAGGCAGTTGGTTTTTTTGTTTGTTGTTTTTCCAGCTCAGGCCCTCAGTAAAAATTTGTGGCATCAATGATTGTTTATCTGGGCCACACACTGCCCTAGATGCCTAATAAACAATTTTTTTCTAAATCCTATACTGTTTTTTTGTTTGTGCATGATTTTAACTGTCTCATTTTCAGAATTTGAGAAGATTCACTCTGCCAAGGCTGAGTCTTAACCCTCCCACAAAGATTGTACATGTTGGGTTTTCATAGTATACCGCACTGAGTTTTTAAGGAACTTGTCAACTTGGTATTATGAAAAGACTTAGCTTTGGAGTGTTATAAGCTGTCATTTGGAGTTCTGCCTCCCTAGGTGAAAAAAAGTGCTTGGCTGATCGTTTTTTGGTTTTTTTTTTGAGGGCAGTGTCACTGGCCCTCATATGTGGGACCTGAACCGGGGCCACTGGCTTCCAAGGCCAGCGCTTAACCACCGGCGTGGCTGATCTTAAAATCACATATTTTCATGAAAACTAATTGATTAATTTATTGCGGGGGGTGGTGGTGGTGGTGTCCAAGAATGGAGATTGAGAAGGTTTAGTAAAAGTCTAACCACTGAGGCACCTTGGCCATGCAGGCCTGGCACTGGCTTTCCGAAATAGCTCTCCAACACATTTCTATACCCAGACCTCTCAGACCTTCATTTTACCTCCTTGATTTCTTTTTTTCTTTTCTTTTCTTTTCTTTTCTTTTCTTTTCTTTTCTTTTCTTTATGGGAAGTTGATTTATTTATAATCATTGTTATTTAAAATTTTTTATTTCCATCCCCTCACCTCCCTTCCCTTTGGCAACCATCAGCTTATTCTCTGTATCTGTGGGTCTGTTTCTGTTTTGTTTATTCATTTATTTTGTTTATTTTAATATTCCACATATAAGTGAGATCATACAGTATTTGTCTTTCTAATGCAGTTGTTTAAATGAGAAAATGAAGACTTTGAACTAGGCTGGTGAAGGCAGGGACAAAAGGCACGGAAGTGGTGTTGACCCAACACAGAACCTGACATCAGACACTTAAAGGGTCTCACTCTCCGCTTAACCTGGTCAGATTTGAGATTCATATTGTAGGTGGAGCTAGCAAGATTTAAGTGGATGGATTGGATTAGAGGAGAGAAGGTAGAGAATGAGAATAAAAAGGACTGCTATATAGTTTTTGGTCAAGCAAGTTAATGGATGCTGGACAATTTGCTGCGATGGGGTGACTCTGCAGGTAGAGAGATGAGATGTCAACAGTTTTGTTTTTACCTTGCTTAAGTGTTATGAGCTGCATCTTAGACATCCAAGTGGAGAAGTCACGACAGCAGTCATATAAAGGAGATTGGAGTTCATAAAGAGAGAGATGGACTGGAGATAAAATTTAGGAGTAATAGCATGTAAATTAGGTGGTGTCCAAAGCCATGGTGCTAGATAAAATCACCTAGGGAAAGAGATGGATAGGGGGGGGGGGGCGTGGTGATAAGGGGAATTTTTGGTTGCTCCAACATTGACAGATGTAGTAAAGAAGCCCCTCCCCACTTTTCCACCTACCCCCATCCCCCCCCCAAAAAAAAGAGCCTGAGAAGGAGCTTGCCAATGAGGTAGGGAAAAAATCAGACAAATGAGTTATTCCAGAAACTAGAGGAGGAAGTATTCCAGGAAGAAGAGGGTGGTCAAACTATTGGGTTGTCGGAAAAGTCATGACATACTTTTTCTATGTTTTTCGCTGCAAAAATGCTTCATGACTTTTCCGACAACCCAATATATGAAATGTTACTTTTAGGTTTGATAAGGTGAGAACAGAGAATTGGCATTGACCTTGGGGGAAATTTAGTCAATGGTGACATTAATTAGCAGCGTGTCAGTGATGTGGTGGGAACAAAAACCTGAATGGAGTGGGATGAGGAGAAAGTGAAGTGGGGGACTCTTTTTGAAGAATTTTGTTCTGGAAGGTAATGGGAGAATACAGTGGTACCTGGAAGGAGACATGAGGATACTGGAAGGTTGTTTTGTTTTTAAGATAAGATGAAGGCACATTCATATGCCAGTGGGAATTATGCGGAGTGGAGAATTTGATGACACAAAAGAGAAAAGAGATTGCAGGAACAGCCCTTGAGAAGTCACAAGTGAATGAGATCCTGACCACAAGTAGATGGTTACCTTACAGAGGAACGTAAACACTTACCTCAAAGTGGCCAAGTAAGTATGTAGAAAGAACTGATTTGGATTCCACCGCTAAGTGTTGAGTCTGCACTGGAGACTTGCAGTGATGCATTGTGAGTGAGCAGTGAGTGCAGCTGCGCAGCTTCATCTGCGCAGAAGCCTGCATGGAGTACACTGAGGGGCTGGGTTGGCGTTTTACTAGTAGAAAGAGAGAAGGAGGGATAAGAGGTGTTTGCAAAGTGGAAAACTTGATGGTTCATGGAATTTAATCTGGGTAAACAGGGAAGTAAGAATACTGATTACAATGATAAGGACAATTATTTTCTATCTTGGTGAGATCCAAGAATTGTTAGAGTAAGGATCTGCACTGCAATGGAGCATCCCAGTGAAATATGATTCACATGGACTGTGGGCCACTCTTGAAGAAACATTTACAATAATTTTGGGTCATCATGGTAGTCTTAGAGCAAATATCTGTTTTTGTTCAAATTTCAGAGTTTACAATTGCAGGGGTGCTTGTAAGAAAATGTGAATGTATACAAGCGTGTAGGAAACTATTGATCATCAAGACTTTAGTAGTAAATAGATTAATGGTCAAAGAAAATGAGTATAAAATTGTTATATTACAAATTTAGCTTTTGAAACATATTATTAAGTGAACAGATACTGCATTATACTTGCAAGCATTATAATTTTTCATGCAAAATAGCTATACTACTCAAATATTTATTCCATTTCTGGCATTTTGAATCTATTTGTGTATTTTAATGTCAGTATTTGGCCTACATCTAAGAAATTATACTCTAGGGCCGGCTGAGTGGCGTGTTGGTTAAGAACTGGCTTGGGACGCCAGCAGCCCTGGTTTGGATCCCACATATGAGGACCAGTGACACTGCCCTTTACAGCTAAGGTGGTGAACAACAGCTCCACCTGGAGCTGGGCTGCTGTGAGTTGCAGTCCCTGCTGCAGTGGGCTGCCATAGGCTTCAGTGAGTGCCCGGCAGCTGAGTGGCTGGCATCCGGTGTGAGCTGCCAGGAGCCACCATGAGCGGCCATCCAGAGGCCGGCGACTGATCTGCCTCATCCAGGAAGAGAGCAATGACGATACCAACATGGGCCAGTGAAGCGATGTCCTCCGCAACTAGACTGAAGGACAAAAGGACAGCAACTTGTCTGTTCCCCTTCCCCGGTTTCCCAACACTGTTCCCCTCCCACAACTCCTCAATTTATAAAAACCTTAAAAAAAAAAAAAGAAATTATACTCTAAAAACTTTTTTACTGCAAGAAAATTCTGAATTTCAGTTGAAGATGCCATCTTTCATTTCCTGAGTCATACATAATTATGCAATTGCAAATTATTCTCAGTGAAACTGTTTTTAATTTTAGCTGCCTCTTTTTGCTTGGAAAGCCATTACAGTTTTTCTTTATTAAATTAAATTTGCATCTGTCTTGGAAGACTTGATGAAAAGTGGACTGAGTAGGCTGAACCATTAGAGATTCTTTTTTTTATTGAAATTCACTTATATGTAGCTTTTCACACACTTTATTTCTGAGCTTCACTGAAAGAAATGCCATGAAATGAGTGAGGCCTATTAGAATTTTTCAGCCTACCAAGTTTATATTATAAAAAAGGTTAGAATGATTTTCCCCAAATCTATTCTCTATTAACTACAACTATTTTGTAATGAATTGGGGATGGGGACGTTCCAAGTGCCTTACATCACTGTATATTTACTGTAATTATTAGATGCCTTTGGACAGGTGCCTGGGGACTGTTATATACATTGTTGATGCTTCTTCTGACAGCTTAAGTCAATTACCAAATATTACATATGACCAACATTGGGCTGCGCTATAAGAATACAAAGTACAAAAATCCCAGATGTTAGTATTCCTTTTAGATATTTATATTTTGACCCTAATTTTGCTTTTAACTTAATACTAGTACATCATGTTGTAAACCAAATTATATTTTTTCCTGTTTTGTAAATATCTTTGACACTTTGCAGTTTCTGTGTCTTTGCTATGCTGTTTCCTCTTCTATCTTCTTTCAGATGCTGAGTAATCTTTCCTCATTAAGACTCATCTCAAGGGCCGGCCGAGTGGCTCAGTTAGTTAAGAGCTCGCTCAAGAGTGCGAGCTGAGCTCTGAGCAACAGCTGTTCGAGGCCAGCCCGAGCTGAGTTGCCATTGAGCTGCCAACAGGTGGCAGGATGGCTCAGCTAAAAAAAAAAAAAAAAAAAGTGATCCTGTAAGACTCATCTCAATTCTATCAATGACATGATGCATTTCCAGACACCTCCTTCATCCAGAAAGTACCCTATGGAGTCACTTACAATGTTTTGCCACAGTTTAAATGTTAGTGTATTTTGTATTCTCCCCTTTATTTGAAAGTAGCTTCTCTTGTTCATTGATTTTTGTATACACCGTGTTCTGCCTGCCATATATAGGAGTCACAAAATAATATTTGTTGAATTAAAGATCTAAACAGCTAAAGAAAAATAACGTGACAGAAATGGTCAGGAGTCATATACCTCTGATCAGGAGAGGAGTGGTCATGGTTGGGTTACTAGAGAAGACAGGACTTGCGCTGATCCTTATACCTGAGGGCCCAGAAGTAAAACCAGTCACAGAGGGTGCTGTGAGAGTAATAAATTCCATTTTAAATGGCAGTTTTCTTGACTTAGATAAATATCAGATTCGCCCTGGTTTTTTATTTCTCTGGTGACAGTAGAGTTAACACCTTTCTTCATTTTGTGAATGATACGGCATTTTTACACAGTGGATACGAATATAACAGAAACAAAATCATATCTATTCCAGAAAATCCTCATACATGTTCTTAGAGTGGATGTCTCTGGCTGTCGTGAAAGATGGTAAATCCCCATGAAGTGATCTGTCTCATATTCCTAAAATGCATTTGGGATCTTGGAGATTGTCTCCACTCCAAGAGACTGGGCAGCCGAGATCTCTACTGAGTACTCCAGACTCTCTCAGAATGACTTTCTAGGACTGTCAGGTTCAGAATGAAGAAGTAGGTTCTGAGGAGCTGCTAGAATGACGATCCCTGAGAATTCTGATGATAAAAGCTGAGCTTTCAGTACGGGCTGAGCTCTGAGCAATGGTGGTTCGAGGCCAGCCCAAGCTGAGTTGCCGTTGAGCTGCCAACAGGTGGCAGGATGGCTCAGCTTAAAAAAAAAAAAAAAAAGCTGAGCTTTCCAGGGCCAGTACGTTCTGCATCGTAGCAAGCCACATATGTTGAACCAGTTCCCACAGAGGACTGTAAAGCTGGTTTTGACTGTCAAATGAAGGACTTAAAACCAGGGCCATCTTATTCACTGGTGCTTGTTCATAGCAGAAAACATTTTGGAGACGGTTGTATCTAAAGTATTTAAATTTCATTTCTACAAATTATAAGATTCTGAAGATTGTCCAGAGCTCTTTTGAATTATTGTTTTCTGTTGATAAGGTTTTATTCTGTCTAATCCAAAATATGTGCTATATTAAGATATTAGAGCAATATTTCTCCTCTACTTACTTCTGTCTGTGTCTTGGCCATTTTTAGATGATTGGTGGGAAATGGCCAACCCTTGTTTGATGTTCCTCCTGTAGTAACTGGGCCCGGTATCACCGCTCCTACCCCAGCCTCCTTATGTGCTTCCATGATCTCATATTGATTGGAAACGGGATGCTTTAATGGATGCCTTCAAAATACATCATTAGAAAGGCAAATGTACTGACAAACAAGGGTTACAAAGTGACAAAGATATTACCTCTAGATTGCTTCGATTGTTTTTCTTTTTCCCGGTCTAGTAATAACTACAACTACTTTGATGTATATCAGAAGAACCTGAACTCCTTTGTAAAAATAAACATTTTCGTTTATTTTTTTGTTTGTTTGTTTATTATTTTATTTAAAAATAAAAATAAACACCAGCTGGTTTAGGACCTGTGGAGATGTTATCCATGCATCTGTAGTTTGAAAAAGACCCCAGATAACTGTGCTGGGCACTGAGGGTTGAGAACTGCTGCAGTATGGTAAATTGAAGAAGCACAGATTGGTCAGTTAGGCACATCTGAGTCCAGACCCCAAAACTGCCACAGTCGAGGCCTGTGAACCCAGGCCTGTGACCAAGTTACTGAATCCCTTGTCTATAGAATAGAAATGGCAATGCTTTATAAGGTGGTTGGCTGACTAATGTAGATAACAGATGAAAAGTACTTGACATCCAGTAAGTGATAGCTAGTATTGTTCTAGTAGTGTGGAGCTATCATTTTCATGTTAAACTTATGAGCACTGAGGTTTTCCTCACAAAAGCTCTTTTCTGCAGCCAAAAAATATTTATACAGAATTTCCTCCATATATATATATATATATATATATATATATATATTTTTTTTTTTTTTTTTTTTGAGGGCAGTGTCACTGGCCCTCATATGTGGGACCAAACCGGGGCTGCTGGCTTCCCAAGCCAGCGCTTAACCAGCGCGCCACTCGGCGGGCCGTCCACATATTTTTTAATTAGACAGATTTGCCTTGGGCTTTGAACTTTCCTCCAAGTTTGCATTTGGACTACTTGTAAAACAGTGGTAAAGAAAGGAGGTGGCATCTTTGTTTTCCAGCTTCCCTAGCTACTTATCTTTAAGAGTAGCTACTTATTCCTGGTTCCAGTTTCAGACTTAGTCATTGTCTTATTTTAAGAACAGGTATATTGATATATTATGCATTTGTGACACAAACTTGTTAGTTGCAAAACTGTAGAACAATGCTGTTTTTTTCTCAATTAAAGAACATATTGATGCCTAATTCTTTGTATTGGCAACTCCATCATCATATGGTTATATGGTTAATCTTTGTGGATTTGTAAATGATAATTTTTTCAGATTTCTTTTGAAACATCTTAGCTCTATGTTAAACATTTTATTTATTTATTTTTACACTTTATTTACTTTGACATTCAATAGTAGTTTATATTAATTTCAGATGTACAGCATATTGAATAGATATTTATATAATTTTAAAAGTTTTTTTTTTTTTGAGGGCAGTGTCACTGGCCCTCATATGTGGGACTTGAACTGGGGCCGTTGGCTTTCCAAGCCAGCGCTTAACCACTGCACCACTCGGCGGGCCCCATATATAATTTAAGAAGTGATCCCCCTGACTAGTCTATACTCACCTGGCACTATGCACACTTATTACCATATTGACTATTCCCTATGCTTTACTTTATGTCCCCATGACTATTTTGTAACTACCAATTTGTACGTCTTAATCCCTTCATCTTATTCATTCTGCTCCCCACTCCCCTCCCATCAATCATCCCGATAAATCTAGTACCCATATGACATCATACATAATTATTACAGTATTATTCACTATATTCCTTAGGCTATACTCTACATCCCCATGACTACTTTGTAACAACCAATTTGTGCTTCTTAATCCATTCCCTTTGTCAGTCACCCCCAATCCTCTCTCATCTGGCAGCCATCAAAATGTTCTCGTTATCTGTTTGTTTTTGTTTTGTGTGTTTATTTTGTTCTTTAGATTCCACATATAATCGAGATCACATTGCATCTGTCTTTAACTGTCTGACATACTCCACTCAGCACAATACCCTCCAGGTCCATCCATGCCACTACAGATGGCAAGAACCCATTCCTTTTCCTGGCTGAGCAATATTCTATTGTATATGAGTATATATATACCATCTCCTCTTATGCATTCATCCATAGACGGACACCCAGGCTGCCTCCACATCTTGGCTGTTGTAAACAATGTTTCAATGAACATATGGATGTACACATCTTCTCAAAGTAATGGTTTGGGTTTCTTTGGATAAATACCCAGAAGTGGCATAGCTGGGTCCTTCTTTGTCTCTTGTTATAGCCTTTGTTTTTGAGTCTGTTTTGTCTGGTATAAGTATTGCTATCTCAGCTTTGTTTCTTTGTTTCCATTTTCATGAAATATCTTTTTCCCATTCCTTTACTTTCAGTCTGTGTATGCCTTTCTATCTGAAATGAGTCTCTTGTAGGCAGCATATGTTAAGGGTCTTGTTTTCTCATCCATTCAGTTACCCTATCTTTTTTTTTTTTTTTTTTTTTTTTTGAGGGCAGTGTCACTGGCCCTCATATGTGGGATCCAAACCAGGGCCGCTGGTGTCCCAGGCCAGCTCTTAACCACCGTGCCACTCGGCCGGCCCTATGTTATTTTATTTTATTTTATTTTATTTTATTTTATTTTATTTTATTTTCATCTTAAAGAAGCCCTTTGGGCCGGCCAAGTGGCACGTTGGTTAAGAGCTGGCTTGGCACACCAGCGGCCTCAGTTCGGATCCCAAGTATGAGGGCCAGTGACACTGCCCTCTTAAATTTAAAAAAAAAAAAAAAAAAAAAAGGCCCGTCTAAGATTCTTGGTAATACTGGTTTGGTGGTAATGAACGCCTTTAGATATTTCTTGTCTGGAAAGCTCTTTATCTGTCTTTCAATTCTAAATGATAGCCTTGCTGGGTAGACTAGTCTTGGATGTAGGTCCTGGCTTTTCATCACTTTAAATATTTTGTGCTAATCCCTTCTGGCCTGCAAAGTGTCTGTTGAGAAATCAGCAGTCTTATGGGAGCTCCCCTGTCAGTAACTGACTGCTTTTCTGTTGCTGCCTTTAAGATTCTCTCTTTGTCTTTAAACTTTGGCGTTTGAATTATGATGTGTCTGGTGTGGGCCTCTTTTTTTTTTTTAAAAGCTGAACCATCCTGCCACCTGTTCGCAGCTCAGCGGCAGCTCAGCTCGGGCTGGCATCGAACTGCTGTTGCTCAGAGCTCAGCTCACACCCTTGAGTGAGCTCTTAACCAACTGAGCCACTTGGCCGGCCCTTGGTGTGGGCTTCTTTTGAGTTCATCTTGTTTAGGAATCTCTGAACTTCCTTGGCTTGTATATCTATTTCCTTTGCCAGGTTTAGGGAAGTGTTCAGTCATTATTTCTTCAAATAGGTTTTCAATCCCTTGCTCACTCTCTTTTCCTTTTGGTACCCCTGTGATGCAAATGTTAGCCCACTTGGTGTTGTCCCAGAGGCCCCTCAAACTATCCTCATTGGTTTGGATTCTTTTTTCTGTTCTGATTGGATGTTTTCTGTTACCTTATCTTCTAAATTGCTGATTCAGTCCTCTGCTTCATCTAATCTACTGTTGATTCCCTCAAATATATTCTTCCTTTCAGTTATTTTATTCTTTATTTCTGACCAGTTGTTTTTTTACATTTTCTATCTTCATTTTTATGTTTCCTATCTCTTGGTGAAGTTTGCCCTGAGATTATTGAGCATCCTTATAACCAATGTTTGGAACTCTGTGTCTGGTAGATTACTTGTCTCCATTTTGTTTAGTTCTTTTTCTAGAGCTTTGTTCTGTTCTTTTATTTGGGACATGTTTATTTGTCTACACATTTTGGCTGCCTCCCGGTGTTTGTTTCTATGTATTAGGCAGGGCTGCTATACCTCCCAATCTTAGTAGAGTGGCCTTATGGAGTAGGTGTCCTTTGGGACCCAGTGGTGCAGTCTCCCTGGTCACCAGAACTGGGTGCTTCGGGTGTGTCCCTTGTGTGGGTTGTGTGTGCCCTCCTGTTGTAATTGAGCCTTGGTAGGTGTTTGCACACCAGTGGGAGGTATTGACCCTCAGGCTATGACTATAGTGGAGGAGTTTTTGTGCAGGAGACCCTGCAGAGCAGGGTTTGCTTTAGCAGGGCTCTCGTGCTTGACCAGCCTGCTCTTTGGGTGTGTCGTCCTTGGAGGCAGCCAGATGATGCTTCGACTCGGTCCAAAGTTGGCCACTGAGTGAGCCAGCCCCAGGGCCTCCTGAGAGGGTCCCTACCACTGGCCAAGTTTAGCCTGGCCCTGCCCAGAGCCACCTGCTGTGAGCCACAAAGGAATCTGAAGATGGTCACTGCCTGCACTGGGGTAGGAGTTGCCTCAACAGGCAAATCTGCAAATCAAGTCCAGCTGTGTCTAGTGCTCAGTTTAGGACTATTCAGCAAGAGGTATGGGACACCCTGAAGCCAGATGTTGCCAGGTGCCTTTTTGGGTTTTGTGAGCCTTTGAGAGATTTGAGGAAATCATCTGCAGCATGATCAAAGACAGGTTGTTTGTACAGAAAAGCCACTGGAAGCAGCTTGGCTCTACTTGAAATTTGGGTGGGACAGGGTCTCTGAATCACTAGGGTGGGGCAGGTGAAAGGTAATAGCCAGTTTGATGGAGATTCAGATATGGCAGCCACCTCCATTTGTACCCAGGGAGCAGTAGGGCTCAACAAAGAAACAATGGCTTCCACCAGCTCCTCTGTCTGGAGGAAAGTTGCCTCTCCAGCCCTCACCCTGCAGCCAAACAATTAGTTCCTCTCTGAATGTTCCTGGTGCCTTTCAAGCTATTGCCCCAGTTCTGTAACTCAGAGCAAGTGAGTCCGTGTGTGAGTAAGTCTGGCATAGTGTGGTCCCTTTAAGAGAAATGCTTAGGACTGCAGCCACCCTCCGTCTCACTCAGACACAATCTCCGCTGGTTTTCACAGCTAGAAGTTATGGGGACTAATCTCCCTGGCACTGAAACCTTGGGCTGGGAAGTCCTGGTGTGAGGCTGGGACCCCTCTCTTCTCCAGGTGGGGGTGGGGGGCAGTACCTCTGTAGCCAAGATATCCCCCCTGATTTTAATGGTCACATGCAGGTGTGGAACCAGCCTGTTCCATGTCTCTGACCCTCCTACCAATCTCAAGGTGGCTGCTTCTTAAGTAGTTGTAGGGCTTTGGTTCAGATCAAACATGTACAAGCATGTTACATAATGAAATTAATTGAGGAACAGTATTTTAGTGATTGTATATGGGTGGAGTAGGAGGGCCAGGAGATGAATACACCACCTGGAAGACTGCCAGAACAATCGAAATGTGAAAGGTGCAACTGGGAAGTTGAAATAGATGGATTAGACCAAAAATCACATTGTAGAAAAAAAAATCCAGATTTCATGATGGAGTGACTGTGTTTTTAAACACCCCTCTCCTAAAAAATGGCATAATCTTAGAAAATGCTGGTGTAGCAGCTTAGTGGAAATCTCCTGTAAGTGCTATCAGAAATTATAAACTCTGGGTAGTCCAGCTGGTAATGTGTTTGCATTCACTTAGAGCTTCCTTTGCCTTTTTATACAGTAGGGCACAACAGGAAATATTGGCTTATCCCTGTAGGAAGTATCTCTATAGGGGATGCTTACTGAACTGAATGCCTTTGTTTAGAACTAATTGACCTTTCTAGAATAGCATTTTTTTAGAGCTTACTCAAATTAGGCAGACTATAACCATCTGATGTCAAAGACAGATCAGTCCTTTTTCTCAGCAAGGTCAGTAATCATTTTGAAGGAGAAAAGAAGCAAAGGAGATACTGTGTTAGTAAAAACTATACAAGTAATAAAATTTTATTATCTGTGAACATTGAATTGTATCACTAATCTTTCCTGTATTATGGTATTAGCTAGGCAACACCAATCCTTTTCAGTTATTTTTATTGTAGTATATAAGAATGTTAGATTTATAAGATTATAAAGTAGGAGAGCTTGGAATTAGAAATCAGATAGTGTCTCAGTATCTTATTCTGCATTTATTTTTCTTTGGCTAGAGAAATTTTTGAAGTTAAAGTAGGAAAAGATGTATACTGCCTATTTTTTAAGCTTTCTGAGGATTTTGAGTCAGATTTTCTTTTTATTAGGGTGCTAAAGAACAGCCCTGACAAAAAAATAAGAAGAGGACTGAAATTGGTGTAAGAGAGAATTCCCTTAAATTACATCCAAAGGGATAGATTTTTGTCTCAAAGACTGTCTTTATTGTTGTTACACATGAGTACTTTATAAATCTAACAAACGTAAATAATAAATGTTCTTTTAAATATCTCTCAAGTGAGGCTGTTTTCTCTTTTAAATTAACTCATTGTCATCCAGTCAGATACTTTGAGCAGATTGTTTTTAACTATCTGGCAAAGCTACTGTTTTCAGTGACAAGAGGGAACCATCAGTAGGTTCACGTTTTAGTTTACATAACAGGACAGTGATATTATTTTATTTTATCATCAATCAATTACTTAATGGATTTACTTAAGTATTCTCTCTACAGTCAAATGCATTACCACTCTTCCCACCAGTATTAATGTTCTTGGCAGTGGCTACCTATGTAAGAGAAGTAGGATATTTTAACAAGGTGTTTAGTCTTGACAAATGAATACATAAATCCTTTCCTTTAACCACAGTATTAGAGACCACTATTGATACAGAAAATTGCATTTTGTGGGATAATACTCAGATTGTCTGCTACTATATTAAATGTTAAGGAAAACCGGGCCAGCCAAGTGGCGCAGTGGTTAAGAGCTGGCTAGGGATGCCAGCGGCCCCCGTTCAGGTCCCACATATGAGGGCCAGTGACACTGCCCTCAAAAAAAAATAAAATCTTAAGGAAAATCTTGAATTTGGGCGAAGACAGCTCTTGCTTATAAACGAGTTTAGTCCCTGCAGATTATGTCTTGGCCCATTGGCCCTGATCAGTCTAAGGTAAAACTCTGACTAGGCATGTGCTGTTGTTTTTCTGTTTAACTTGTATGTTAAGAATGAGTGGTTGAAAGGTGAGAGATGAAACTAAGTTCTTCCCAGCTAGGATTGAAAGAATGCGATAATGACTTCACAATTTGCTGCAAAAGTGCTCTTAGCAAGTAAAACAAAAGCTACTATTCACAATTTACAGATTTAATCAAATGATAGAAATATCTTTTTTTTCCTGGAAGCATTTTGGCTCTAGGATAATTTCTACCTTTTTAGACTAGTTTAAAATACTATTTAGTCAGTATTGGCTTAATTATAATTAAAATCATTGCTTCTCAAGCTTTCATGCACATACTGATTTTTTTAAAACAGACCAGGGGTCAGCAAACTGCAGCTCGTGAGCCACAGTTTGCCGACCCCTGAAGCAGAATGATTCAGTCCATCTGGAGTGGGGTCTGAACATTTGCATTTCTGACAAGCTCACAGGTGATACCATTACTGGAGATTAGTGGACCACATTTTGAGTGGCAAAGTCTTGTTGAGGAAAAAAACATCCAGCCTAAGAGGAAGCTTGTAAGAGTTTATTTGAGCCATATTGACAACAGTTGCTGGGAAGCAAAGTCTCAATGGATTGAGAAAATGCTCCAGAAATGGTGGTTTTGCAACTTATTTTATACATAGAATCAATGGAGGAGGAGGCTTACATGAAATCCATTGGTAGTAGATGAAGGGTGTGAGAAAGCAAAGCAGGGAAATCTCTGGGATTGGATAAAAAGGGAATTGGAGAGACAGGTACTTCTTTTGCATTGGTGGGTGCAAGATAGTTAATAGCGTATTAGAGCACATAGAGGGGGTAATCGGGGGACAAGAATAACAAGAGGGGTTCTCCAGTTTCCTGCTCTGGTGCAGAATGGGCTGTGCCCTGAGGGGTCTGGAAAGGGATGACTCTGAGATTCCAAGGGTATGTTATCTTAGATGCAAAGAGATAACAGACAGGCTCACTTAAGGTAAAGACTGACCTTTGTCAAGGAAGCTACAGGCCAAGGATGTGACTACCAGCCATGATGGCTTTTAGTTAGGAATTTCTTTTTCTTTTTTTTCTTTTCTTTTTTTTTTTTTTGAGGGCAGTATCACTGGCCCTCATATGTGGGACCTGAACCGGGGCCTCCAGCTTCCCAAGACAGCACTTAACCACTGCGCCACTCAGGTGGCCCGGAATTTCTATGTTCAGACCACCCTGTGTGGTTAAAATTTCAGTCTCTGAGTTTGTAGGGCCTAACATGCTGGCTCCCCTGAGCTTGTCAGGTTTAGCATGTGGCCCCTTTTTTGTCCACACTTACGCCTTTTGATCAAAATCAATCCAAAGGATGCTTTGATGACCAGCCTTTTGATTGGATAGTGTGGTCCCACTGTGCTAGCAAGGCTCATTCCTAGGAAGTCTTAGTGTCATCATTTGTCTTGCTGAAATGGTGGACCATTGGGGATGGGGCAAGATCATAACCTTGGATGGCAGTCAAGGCTGATTTTTTTTTTTTTTTTTCCTCATAAGGAAAGGTGGATAAATGGGAGGCAGTCAGGTCTCATGGGCCTTCATTAAGTAACAAAACAAAAAACACTGGGTCATTTCTAACCTATGAGCTATCATGATCCAAGTTTTGTTGTGTCTCTGTTCTGTTGCTTTTTGTTTTGTTTTGTTTTAAAGATTTTACTGGGGAATTGGGGAAGCGGAACAATGTTTGGGAATCAGGGAAGGGGAACGGAGAAGTTGCTTTCCTTTTGTTCTTCAGTCTAGTTGTGGAGGACATCGCTTCACTGGTCCATGTTGGTATCATCATTGCGCTCCTCTCAGGTGAGGCAGGTCGGTTGCTGGTCTCTGGACAGCAGCTCCCGGCAGCTCACACTGGCTGCCCGCCGGTCACGCTGGCTGCCAGTCACTCATGGTAGCTCACGGCAGCCCCACTGCAGCAGGGGCTGCAGCTTATGCCGTCACCGGCAACTCACGGCAGCCCAGCTCCAGGTCGACCTGTTGTTCACCATCATAGCTATAGAGGGCGCAGTGTAACTGGCCCTCATATGTGGGATCTGAACTGGGATCCTGCTGCTCAGAGCTGGCGTCCGAAGCCAACTCTTAACCAACGCACCACTCGGCTGGCCCTCTGTATTTTGCATCTACTTTATAACATTTCTTTATAGTATAAGGGCACACCATATGTTTCTTCACAGTCTAACTATGAGATGGGTCCCCATTGACTGATGGTGTTGTTACTATTGTTATGATTGTTGTTGTATTGTTATTATCATTATTTTACTATGGCCTATCTACTTTCCATTAGAAGCACTCAAGTGTCATTCATTATTAATCTGATATCTGTTACTTGTATACTGGGAACTGTATGTAACTTAAAGTTTAATATGGGCCAAAACTGTAAGAACACAATGGTGTAAATTACAATTACTACCTAAACATTTCTAGAGGCCAAGAGGACAGTAAGAGTTTCATAAATAAATTTTCTGTGCCTCAGCAGCCGTTATAGAGGTCCATATATATATATATATACACACACACACACATAAATCTCCACTTCAGCTTCTATCTGAATTAATATAGTTAGTAGTCTTTGTTGAGTTAGGGGGTGAGTATAATTGGTTTCTAATATTTATATATATAAAATTCCTTTTCAATTTTTTTTCCACTAACCTTCTACAACTTCACTTTTCCTCCTCAATTTGTCTCCTTTTCCTCATTCAGAAATAATCAACTTACTTGGACAAACTAGTTCCTTTTAACCTCTCTCAAAAATACACATATATCCCTTTTCTTTCTTCTACAATAACATTCCTTCTAAATTTCAAAACCATAAAAGTAACTAACTATTATTGATATATAAAAGTTATTTTATATATCTTTGGCAATTATTTGTGGTTGGGATATATATATATATATATATATATATATATATATATATATATACACACACACATACAGAGTTTGAGAAAAGCCTAAAGAAGAAGTATAACTATCATTATGACTAATATAATTAGCAGGCAGGTAAAGACAATCAAACAAATGATTATTTTAAGTTCAATATCAATTATGTAGGCATACCGACCTTCTTGATGTCTTGGGATAGCTGCTTGTCCCTGATGTCAGTAGCTTCTCTTCCTTGAGGAGTCTTCAGTTTCCCCTGATAGGTCCCTTCCAATGAGGTTAAAGAGTCTCTAATTGATGTCTTATCCAATGGACAAAATTTCTTGGTTGTGAGTCGTGGTCTTTGAAGTCTTCTTCTCACTGAAGTGAATCAGTTACTAATTTATTAATTTCTTTAAGATAATTGATAAGTCCTTGATAATAATGTAGAAGTCTACTTTTAATAAGGTTGTTTCATATGTCCCTTCATATAGGGTGAACAGTGACTAATGAGGAGAAAGACTATGTTTACCAAAAGGAATATATCTCAAGTGAGAAGCACTATAAGGAGAGCTGTTAGCCAAGGGAGATTAAAATCTTCTGAAAATTTACCGAGTTAAGTTTCAATTTACCATATGTACATTTCATCAATCTGGAGGACTGGGGCGATAAACACAATGAAAATGCTGTAAAATAAGCCAAGTATTGCAAATAGATTGTATCATTGGCTCAGTGAGATGAGTCCCTCAGTTACTATTTAACTTACAGGGAATTCCCCAATTGGGGATTATTATTATCATTATTATTATTATTAAAATATTATTTTAAATAATAACTTACCTACCATTAAGGCTGTTGCTCTCCTGCAAGGGAATGTCTCAACCCAGTGAGACAACATACAAATCATGACTCACACATAGTATTGGGTTGTCGGAAAAGTCATGACACATTTTTGCAACAAAAAACATGGAAAAATGTCATGACTTTTCCAACAATCCAGTAGTATCCTTGAGATGGTAGTTTTTGGATAAAATCCAATTATCATACCTCAAATGGACCTAAAGGAAATGGGAAATGTCCTTAGGACCCATGGAGTGGTTTTCCAGGGTTCTATTTTGGACAGAAATAACATCTGCTATACACCTTATGAACTACAGCAGGAGGTTTCCTACTATAATATTCTTTATTCCATGTAACCATCTTTCCAAGACCTCATGCGTTAACTCATGTACATGCTAAGCTATATCTCTTTAGGACAAAGATTCCCACTTTTTGTTACCATATTTTCTTTTCTTCAGCTATCCATTGGAACTGTAAAAGAGAGCCTTTTATTGATTTAATAGGGAGAAGAAACATTCTCAAGTCTGGATAATGGCTGTCTATTGCTGCTGGTCTAGCTGCAGTATCAGCTAAATTATTTTCTTCTGCTTTCATGGTGGTGGCCTTAGAATGTCATGGAATTTTGATAATTGCCAATTGTTTTGGTTGCTGTAGGATATCTAATTTAAGTTCTGCCGTCTGTTTTCCATTTTTATGGGTTGCCCTGGGGAAATTAAGAAACCTTGCTACTTCTATAACATTTTGAATTTGTGAGCTACACCAAAGATATAGCAACTGTTAGTGTAAATATTGGCTATTTGATCTTTGGCTCATTTACACGCTCCTGTTAGATCAGTTAATTCAGCTGGTTGGGCAGATCTTATTCAAGTAAATAAGAAACTTAAAATTATGTTTACCATGGAAGTTACTGTATATCCAGCTTGGTAATGTCCCTGTTTATCTTTCAGATACGAGTCAGCATTATCAATAAGGGTTTCCTGTAAATCATTCCCAAAATCAAGACAGTGGTCAGCCAACAAAACACAGTTGTGGATGTCTTCATCCTCTAACGAGGGTAATAAAATTGCTAGGTCAGACTATGACATCGACTTAAAGTAATATTAGGCACGGAAAGCAAGAATACTCTGTAAGGAGCCAGTCAACTGACAGAAGTGTTGAGTCTGGTGAGAGTTCAGTGAGGATTTAACAAAATGAGTAACATAAATAAAGGAGAGCGATAACGATCTCTTCTGTTTGTTTGCATAACTTGATGTAGCAGAGATGGCTGTCATGCAGGGAGAGAGCCCTTTAACTACTGAGTTTAATTGTCTAGAGCTTCTTTAGCTTGTTTACCTTCAGGGTTCCATTGAGTTGGATCAAACTGATCCGTTTTTAATAAGATAAAGAGGCTGGGCCATAAATGAAAAATTTGTAACCTAATAGTGCAGCATCTAGTCAGACCCAGGAATCCTTTAAACTGTTTGCTTTTCTTTTTGGAAGTGGAAAGGGTATTATTCCTCCAAGTCTAGTAGCCTACATAGATAGCCAAGGTATTTTACTTGGTGTAAATAGAATCAAAGCTTGTCCTTTGAGACCCTATGTCCCTTAATGGCTAGCTATTATAATAACTAAATTGTGTCCTCTTGGGAATCTAATATATCTTAGAGCATAAAAGTAAATCATCCACATATTGGATTCAAGTAGAATTTCTAGGAAATTCAACATCATTCAAATCAGCTTTTAGTATCTGAGAGAAATAGGTAGGACTCTCTGGCAGACCCCTGGGGCTTTACTGTCCAAGTAAACTCTGATCTTCTGAGGTAGAAAAGCAAAGAGGGATTTCCTGTTCTGTTTTTTTCTTTTTTCTTTTAACAGAAATTCTGAAAAAGGCAAATGAATCTATCAGTGAAAAATATTGGCAATACACAGACGAATAATAGGGTATGTGGATTTGAAACCACAGGATATTTTATAGCTCTGAGATCCTGTGCAAATCTCCTCTTTACTGGAAGGATAGGAGAGTTACAGAGGCTTGTGCATGGAATTATCAGTCCCCCCTTTTAAAGGTAATCTTGTATAATGATCTAATTCCAACTAGTGCATCAGGCCTCAAAGGATATTGACTAATATTAGGTAGAAGCAAAATATTATCAATAGTGATTTAAATAAGAGTGGCTGACTTAATCTTGCCAATATCTGTACTGGAAAAGGCCTAAAGTGTACTGGAACATCCTGTACAAACATTCAGACAGTCTCAAGATTAGTTTTCTCTCATGTACTTTCTTTTTTTTTTTTTTTTTTAAGATTTTTATTGAGGAATTGGGGGAGGGGAACAGTGTTGGGGAACCGGGGGAGAGGAACAGACAAGTTGCTGTCTTCAGTCTTTTGATCTTCAGTCTAGTTGTGGAGGATGTTGCTTCTCTGGCCCATGTTGATATCATCATTGCGCTCTTCCCGAGTGAGGCAGATTGGTTGCCGGCTTCTGGACAGCCGTTTACAGCAGCTCTTGGCAGCTTACAGCTGCCGAGCACTCACTGTATCCTATGGCTGCCCGCTGCACCATACAACATCGCTGGGACTCGCACAGCCCAGCTCCAGGTGGAACTGTTGTTCACCATCTTAGCTGTAGAGGACAGTCTAACTGGCCCTTGTATGTGGGATCTGAACCAGGGCCACTGGCATCCCAAGCCAGCTCTTAACCAATGCGCCACACAGCCAACCCTGTACGTTCTTTTAAACTCATTATTTTCCCAATCTGAGTCATTTAGTCCTAAATACATTTCACCCTGCTGGGAGGAGGACATGTGCACATCATTGGTTAGAAAGTCTCACACTATCAGATGAGTTGGGGCAGATATGACTAGTAAAAATATATGTTGCCCCTTAACATTTCCAAGTTGGAAGGAAACAGGTTCTGATTTAAAAACAGACATCAGTTGATTACATGTCCCTAACCATTTGTACAGAAGCTTTACTCCAAGGGGGAGGGCAACTTAGTCAGGTGGTGTTAACAGATAAAGTAGCCCAGGTATACACACACAAGGGCCTTGTAGTCTCCCCTTTTATGGTGATTTTAATTTCTCCTAAAGTGTTAGTAGGAAGGGGAAGTGTTCTGTCATAGTCCCTGGAACAGCCCTATGCCTGCTTCTGTTTCTTTTCTTTTCTAAATCCCATTTCAGTTTTCTACAGTCCTTAAGGTGTCCAGACTTTTTACAATAAAAGCTTTCCTCTACAGGCTTTTCCCTAGCAAGCCTTGTTTAGTAATCCTGTTGCTTTCCTCTCAGAAACCAGTAGGTGCATTAACTGTAATAGGTCAGAATAGGCAGGATCATATCTTCTAACAGTTAATTCAGATTCTGTTGCAAACTCATCAGGGTCCTGGAGAGGATTCAGGGAATCTTTAGTAGATTCCTTAGTTTTGTTTGTATACAATTGCTGGTCCCCTTCTGCCTGAGACCGGCTTTTCTCTACAGGGAAATGCCAGAATTTATGGAGATTTTTATCCTAGTCTAGCCTAGTCTGGTTTTCTATCGAGTGTCCCCTAGGTCAGTAGGGAGCTGCACAGAGGTGCAGAAGAGAGAGAGAAGGAAGAGGAGGAGGAAAGGAGAATAAGTCCAGACAAAGTAAAGCATACAGTGGGCCAGTTGCAGAAGAGGAAAAAGTGGGGTGTGGCATGGAGCAGCTTCAGAAACCTTCTTTAGTTCAGAGGCAGTCTCTAAAATTTTCTTACTAACTTCCTGGAGAGAAGAACATCTCCACTTACCATTATAGAGGCTTCTATTTTCCATTTGAGTTAGCTTCCCATTTTGTTCAGTTTGATTTTTTTTTTTTAAATTTTTTTGGGAATTGAGGGAGAAGAACAGCGTTGGCGAATCGGGGATGGGGAACAGACAAGTTGCTGTCTTTTTGTTCTTCAGTCTAGTTGCGGAGGACGTCGCTTCACTGGCCCATGTTGGCATCATCATTGCGCTCTTCCTGGGTGAGGCAAATCAGTCGCCGGCCTCTGGACGGCGGCTCACGGCAACTCACGGCAGCTGCTGGCCCCTCACGCTGGCTGCTGGCCACTCACTGTAGCTCACAGCAACCCACTGCAGCAGGGGCTGCAGCCTACGCCGTCACCCCGCAACTCATGGCAGCCCAACCCCAGGTGGAGCTGTTGTTCACCATCTTAGCTGTAGCCAGCACATCGTCACTGGCCCTCATGTGGGATCCAAACTGGGGCTCTGCTGCTCAGAGCTGGCGTCCCAAGTCAACTCTTAACCAATGCACCACTCGGCCAACCCTGTTCAGTTTGATGTTTAAGCTGGCTTTTTCTAATTGCTCACACAAAAAATTAATTTTAGATATCAAAAGAACTCCATTTTGGTCATTTTAAGTTGATATCACTTCTAGATAAATCTTTCCATGTCTGTAAGTATCTGAAGTAAAGACTCCTAGGAACTGCACATCTATCTATAGTAATATTAATGAATCTGGGGACTGGGAGCTTGTTGGCCTTTGGGGCATAACTACCCATGTTAATTTTTAGTTTTCTGAGATCTGCAGAGTCTGACCAAATTTCTAGTGATATTGTGTAGTGAGTTGAAGTTTGCTACTTATGGGTTGATTTCCAAGGGGCTGTGACCTCCTGAGTCGCTTCAACCCTCTTACGTGTCTGTTTCTCTCCCTGGCTGTCTAGCAAAACCATGAGGACTCGGAGAGCTAGGTAACCAGCCTTTATGTGCTCATTCCTAGATGAGTCAAATATTCAGTTATAGTTGTGTTGGAAATCCCTATAAAACCACTGCACATTTTGAGGAGTACCCTGAAATACCTCCACATAGATTCAGTCACACATATTTTTGTTTTTTGTTTTTTGAGGGCAGTGTCACTGGCCCTCATATGTGGGACCTGAACCGGGACCGCTGGCTTCCCATGCCAGCGCTTAACTGCTGTGCCACTCAGCCGGCCCTCTCCACATAGATTCTTAATCATCTAAGAATACCCGAAACTCGAGCTGGAGGGAGTCAGTTCCCCTTATCTTCAGAGCTGAACAAACTCAGACTCATTTATCCAGGAAAAGGTTTTGTTCAGACTTGCAGTAAGCAATTCCAAGTGAAAAGCCAAAATTAACAATCCGCCACCTATTTTTCCTCCTGTCCCTGAATTATCTGAACTCTTGTTCTTATCCTGGGTTATCTCAACCCTTAACCTTTAATGCCACCTTGAGGATTAAAAACAAAAACAAAAACAGCTCAAATAAAGTCAGGGCCTCCTACCTTAAAACAGGGAGTTCCATAATTCCTCAAAACACTCACCCAAGTTCACCCAATGGGAAACAGGGAGCCCGTGGGACACAATGGGCCCCCACTGGTACCGAGCACCGAATCCAGGTCCACAGGGTGTTCCTGGTTGGGCTCCTTTGGAATCCTGCCCGACTACACCAAGTAGTGTTGACAAAAAACATCCAGGTTAAGAGAAAACTTCCAAGAGTTTATTTGAGCCAAACTGTATACAATTGCTGGGAAGCAAAACCTCAATGGATTGAGAAAAGGTTCCAGAAATTGGTGATTTGCAGCATATTTTATACAGTAGAATCAAAGGAGGAGTGTTACATGAAATCCATTGGTGGTAGAAAACAAAGTGAGGAAGTCTCTGGGATTGGGTAAAAAGTAAAATGGAGAGACACACCCTTCTTTTACTTTGGTGGGTACAGGCTAGTTCATAGCATTTCACAGCACATAGAGGTTGCATTTGGGGAACAAGATAACAATGAGGGATCCTGTAGTTTCCTGCTCTGGTGTGGGTTGGGCTGTGCTCTGAGGGTTTTGAAGGGGTTTACTGTGACATTCCAAGGGTATGTTACCTTAGATGCAAAAAGACAACAGGCAGACTCACTTAAAGGTAAAGATTGACCTTTGTCAAGGAAGCTACAGGCCAAGGATGTGACTACAGGCCACACCCTGCTTTTAGTTAGGAACCACCCTATGTGGTTAATTTCAGTCTCTGAGTTTGTAGGGCCTGCCATGCTGGCTCCCCTGAGCTTCTCAGGTTCAGTATGTAGCCCTTTCTTTTTGTCCACAGCCTAATTCTCATTACCTGTAGCTGCTGAGTTTGCCTTTCTGCCTATATGATTAGCTGTTCGCTCTTTATTTGGCAACTTCCGACTATTGTATAGTATTTATTCTATGACAAAGAACATTGTATAGGAAGGCATGCTTCTTTATTAGTGGGAGCTTCTTGATATGTGTCGGGACCATAGTTGTGTGTCCCAGAGGAGTCTTTCATTGTCGCTGCTTGTAAAAAAAGTTGAATCACTGAGATCAGTTGACTAATAGAGATCTTCCCATTAAATTATGGTTATATGAAAGAAGCATGCATTTTGTTTTTTGTTTGTTTGTTTGTTTGTTTGTTTTGTGGGTTTTTTTGAGGGCAGTGTCACTGGCCCTCACATGTAGGACCCGAACCAGGGCCACCGGCCTCCAAAGCCAGCGCCCAACCACTGCGCCACTCGGCCGGCCCGAAGCATGCATTTTGGACCTGGACTGCATGACCTTGGTCACGTTACCTACTTTCTTTGACTCTCAATTCATTATTCTGTAAAATGAAAATCCTTACCTGCATATGGTCGTTGGGCTAGTTAGTGATTAGCAATAATGTCTATGAAGCACTTGATAGAGTGTACCTACTGTATAGTACGCATTTAGTAATTAATAGTAAACATCCCAGTCACTGAACACAAACAAGTGTTACAATCTATTTAATTTCTTTTTTTTTTTTGAGGACAGTGTCACTGACCCTCATATGTGGGATCCGAACTGGGGCCGCTGGCGTCCCAAGCCAGCTCTTAACCACCGCGGCACTTGGCCGGCTCTATTTAATTTCTTAACATCAGGCATTTCATTAGCCATGTATCTAGCTAACAAGGAGAAAAAAGTGTGGATTGTTTTCTATGAAAGGAAATTAAAGGTTAAAATTATATTTTTAATACTTTTTTATTTCATATATTTTTAAAAATTATTCATTTGATTTCTTTGGGCAACTTGGAGTCAATAACTTTTCTGAATGACTGCTAGAATTCTTGTAATTTTGAAAAGAGATTAAATTTTAGATTCTGAGCCTTATTTTGAAGAAGGGACCTGACTTTTCTTGGATTTTTGAAGTCAAGATATGCCAAAAGGGTGGCATTCCAAGGAGTCTTTTGTGTCCTTTTTCTCACTGTAGTACAGAGGAGACTCATCAAAAACCTTAAGGAGCATGACATAAAAATGGTATCACCTGCCAAGTGTCGAGAAACCAGCTGTTCAGTTACTAATCTTTGCAGACAGAGCTTGTGATTTGGCCCAGAACGACTGTAGCTTATCATAGAAGTGTTTTTATTTGCTTCCCCAGTCCCTCACAAAACATAATGCATTCTGAAACACAAGCATATAGGATATACTGAATTTTAAGTTCCCGTTCCTCATTCACATGGGACTTCCTTACTGGGGCTCAAAATGTTTGCCCAGTTGGGTGCTTCATCCCAGAGATTCTTCTCACCAGCACCTGCATTCCAGGAGAGCCTGTTGGCTGTGTTATCTCACCTAGAACTCTAGTTGATGGGGCATTCATCTGTAAGAAAATACTCTCTCAGCACTCCTGGGCTAGCATTATAGCTTCTGATTGTCATGTGTCCCATTTCAAAGCTAACTGAAACCAGCAAGCCTATGTTTTAAAATATCTATGCGTATCACCAACCATCTGGTTGCTTACAAATGATGAAAACATTTCATATAAACCTGGTTGATGCACTCCCTTTTACCTCCAGAGAACAAGTCTTGCCTAGGACACACGTAGTCTTACTTTAGTATTGGTCTGCAACAGAGGGCGGTCATTTGGGTGCCCAAATTCATAAAAATCTGATGTAATCCCTCATAGGTGACTGATCATGTGATAGAGTTCAGACGCATTCGGCACTGCAGTGACAGCGGAAGATTTCTTTGGAATCGTCTGTTCTAGAATATCTAGAGTATATTCCATGTGAGTAAAGGGCAGAGGTGGCTGGTGTTTAATAGCATAATGTAATTTTTTTCTGATTATGAAAGTAATAAATGTTGAATGAAATATACTTGTAGAAGATTTGGAATATATACATTTTCATTTAACATTTTGTGATTTATGAATCTCAATCTTTTTTATTGTGTTTGTGTGCATTGTTTTTAGCAAGACTAGGATTATTCTGTATGTGGTTTTTATTTTTATTAGGCCTAATTATATTTTATGAACATTTTTCAATTTCATTTCATAACCATCTCCATTTCAATAACTATAATATTCTGTCATATTGCTATACTGTCTTACTTTATCAATCCCCTATTGTGGGACATTTAGGTTGTCTCTTATTTCCTTCTGATAAGTTATACTGTGTTGAACATCCTGTAGGAAATTGTGCATATGGATTAAACACTGAGCATAGCATTTTTCTCCTTTAAGATAAATTAGATGTTAAATACAAGAGCAAAAGCCATGTAAGTTTTGAATGTGCTTTGATTTTATTTTTGTTTCTTTGTATGTATTGAGAATGTTATATGTGCAAGTGTGATCGAAAAATATGGTGAATGTTTAAATTAAAAAAAATAATTATTACAGTAAAAGAGACACATTGCCAAAATACTCCCCTCGCTTTGAACACACTTATCCCATCGTTCTTGCCTCTTTCTGAAGCAGTTCTGGAAGTCCTCTTTTGTGAGTGTCTTTACTTCATTCTCCATCATGACAACACTGAGTCACACATCACTTCTGGAATGGTAATTCCTGTCGAATAAAAACATTGCAGTGTGTCCTCATTTACCTTATTCACTGAATCTGGCACAGTGTGACTTCTGGCTCTTCCCCAAAGTCAAAACGGCCATGAAAGGAAAACATTTTGAATCAATTCAGGACATCGAGGCAGCCACGACAGCGCAACTAAAGACACTCAGGAAAGACAACGTCCAGAACTGCTTCAGAAAGTAGCAAGAATGACGGGATAAGTGTGTTCGAAGTCAGGGTGAATATTTTGGGGGTGATTAATGGCAATGTGTGTTTTACTATAATAAATTATTTTATTTAAACAATCACCATATTTTATGATCACACCTCATACAATATAATATTAGTTTCAGGTGTACAACATAGTGTTTATACATTTATATAACTTATGAAGTGATCACCCCAATAAATGTAGTACCTACCTGACGCTATACACAGTTAATGCAATATCACTGACTACATTCCTTGCTATACTTTACATCCCAGTGACTATTTTGTAACTAATTTGTACTTCTTAATACCTTCCAATTTTTTACCCACTCACCCAATCACCTTCCCACCTGGCAGCCATCCAAATATTCTCTGTATCTGTGAGTTTGTTTCTGTTTGGTTCATTTGTTTATTTCGTTCTATGGATTCCACATATAAATGAGATCATATAACATTTGTCTTTCTCTGTCTCTATTACTCAGCGTTATACCCTCCAGGTCCATCCATATTGTTGCAAATGGCAAGATTTCATTGTTTTTATGGCTGAGTAATATTCCATTGTATATAGGTAGCACCTCCTCTTTATCCATTTTTCCATTGATGGACACCCAGGCTTCCTCCACATCTTGGCCATTGTAAACAATGTTTCAATGAACATATGGATGCACACTCACCCTCAAAGTAGTGTTTTAGCTTTCTTCGGATAAATACCCAGAAGTGGGATTACTGGGTCCTTCTTTGTTTCTTGTTATAGCCTGTCTTTTTTTTTTTTTTTTTTTTTTTTTGAGGGCAGTGTCACTGGCCCTCATATGTGGCACCTGAACCGGGGCTACTGGCTTCCCAAGCCAGAGCTTAACCACCGCGCCACTCGGCCGGCCCGTATAGCCTTTCTTTTAAAGTCCATTTTGTTTGTAAGTATTGCTCCGCCAATATTTATTTTGTTTCCATTTTCATGAAATATCTTTTTCCATCTCTGTACTTTTAGTCTCTGTGTGTCTTTCAATCTGAAGTGAGTCTCTTATAGGCAGCATATGTAAGAATCTTGTTTTCTTATCCATTCAGCCACCTTATCTTTTTTTTTATTCTTTTATTCTTTTATTGTGAAATAAACATTTTTTTAAAAAATTAGCTTCAGGTGTACAACACAGTGCAATAATTATACATTTTACCCCTCAAAGTGACAACCCCCCTCCCCCAATTCACCACCCCACTCCTCCCCCCCCATATCATACATATCTATTACATTTCCTTTGACTCCCTTCCACAGTATAATCCACTTCCCATGACTATCTATATATTCAATTACAGTTGGCATACAATATTATACAACATCAGTTTCAGGTATACAGGGCAGTGATCAAGCCTGTACTCCATCCATGAAGTGATCTCCCTAACAAGACACGTGACCATCTGGCACCCCACAGAATATTTACAACATTATTATATTCCCCAGACTGTCTTTCATATCCCTGTGGCAATATTGCAGTTCCCTATTTATGCTGTCTAATCCCTTCCCCTTCTTCCTCATCCCCACCCCCCTCCCAACTAGCAATCCTGTTTTTCCTCTATATCTATGAGACTGTTTCTGTTCACTTTGCTCATTCATTCAGTTTTTCAGATTCCACATAAAAGTGAGATCATATGGTATTTGTCTTTCTCCAACTGACTTATTTATTCACTTAACATAATAGTCTCTAGGTCTATCTATATCATTGCAAATGGTATGATTTCATTCTTTTTTATAGTGGAGTAATACTCCATTGTATAAATGTACCACAGTTTCTTAATCCAGTCATCTACCGATGGGCATTTCGGTTGTTTCCAAGTCTTGGCTATTGTAAATAGCACTACAATAAACATAGGGGTGCATATATTTTTTCGAATTAGCGTCTTGGATTCCTCTGGGTAGATACCCAAGAGTGGAATTGCTGGGTCATATGGTAGTTCCATTTCCAGTTTTTTGAGATACCTCCATAATGATTTCCATAATGGCTGTACCAATCTGCAGTCCCACCAACAGTGCACCAGGGTTCCCTTTTCTCCACACCCTCACCAGCACTTGTTGTTTGTTGTTTTATTGATGATAGCCATTCTGACTGGAGTGAGGTAGTATCTCATTGTGGTTTTTATTTGCATTTCTCTGATGATTAGTGAGGTTGAACAGTTTTTCATATGCCTGTTGGCCATCTATATGTCCTCTTTAGAGAAATGTCTCTTCATATTCTCTTCCCATTTTTTTAATTGGGTTGTTTGGTTTTTTTGGTGTTGAGTTATAAATTTTGGATATTAACCCCTTATCAGATATATTGTTGGCAAATATCTTCTCCCATTCAGTAGGCTGCCTTTTTGTTTTATTGATGATTTCCTTTGCTGTGAAAAAGCTTTTAAGTTTGATGTAATCCCATATGTTCATTTTTTTCTTTTACTTTTCTTGCCCGAACTGATATATCAGTAAAAATATTACTCAGTGTAATGTCTGTAAACTTACTCCCTATGTTTTCTTCTAGGAGTTTTATGGTTTCAGGTCTTACATTTAAGTCTTTAAGCCACCTGATCTTTTGATTGGAGAATTTAATGCAGTTACATTGAAAGTAATTGATAGATTATATAGTTGATAGATATATAGTTATTGCCATGTTATCATTTATATACTTGATCTGTTTGTCTTCTTTTCTCCTTAAAGCAGTCCCTCTAACATTTCTTGTATATGGTTTAGTGGTGATGAACTCTTTTAGCTTTTTCTTGTCTGGGAAGCTCTTTATCTGTCCTTCTATTCTAAATGATAGTTTTGCTGTGTAGAATAATCTTGGTTATAGATCCTTGCTTTTCATCACTTTAAATATTTTGTGCCAATCCCTTCTGGCCTGCAAAATGTCTGTTGAGAAATCATCAGACAGTCTTATGGGAGCTCCCTTGTAGGTAACTAATTACTTTCCTGTTGCTGCTTTTAAGATTCTCTCTTTGTCTTTAAACTTTGGTATTTGAATTATGATGTGTCTTGGTGTGGGCCTCTTTGGGTTCATCTTGTTTGGGACTCTCTGAACTTCCTGGTTTGTATATCTATTTCCTTTGCCAAGCTAGGGAAGTTTTCCATCATTATTCCTTTGAATAGGTTTTCCATTCCTTGTTATCTCTCTTTTCCTTCTATTACCACTGTAATACAAATGTTGGTATGCTTGATGTTGTTCCAGAGGCCTTTTAAACTGTCCTCATTTGGGGCGGACTTTTTTTTTCTCTTCTGATTGGGTGTTTTCTGCTACCTTATCTTCTAAATTGCTGATTAGATCATCTGCTTCATCTAATCTGCTGTTGATTCTCAATAATGTATTCTTCATTTCAGTTATTGTATTCATTTCTGACTGGTTCTTTTTTATGTTTTCTATCTCCACTTTTATGTTTCCTGTCTCTTTGTTGAAGTTGTTCCTGAGATCAATGAGCATCCTTATAGCCAGTGTTTCAAATTGCATCTATTATACGTCTGGTCTCCATTTTCTTTAGTTGATTTATGGAGTTTTGTTTTGTTCTTTCATTTTGGACATGTTTGCCTTCTCATTTTGGCTGCTTCCCTGTGTTTGTTTCTTTGTCTGCTTCACTGTGTATGTTTTGGTTTGTTCCAGGTGCTTCCCTATATTTGTTTCTACGTGTCACAGTATTATGTAGTGGGTGTGCTATGAGGTCCAGTGGCACACTGTCTCTGATCACCTGAGCTGGATGTTGCAGGTGTGTTTCTTGTGTAGGTTTTGTCTACCCTCCTGTTGTAATTGAGCCTTGGTTGCTGTTTGTATATTAGTGGGAATGATGGAGTCTCAGGCTGATTGGTTGTGAAGACTGGTCGTGACTACAGTGGAGGAGCATTGTGCAGAGCAGAATTTGCTTTAGTAGGGCTCTGGTGCCTGCCTCATATGCCCTTTGGGTGTGTCGTACTCGGAGGTGACTGGATGGTGCTCAGGCTTGGTCTGAAACCGTCCACCAGGAGTGCTAGCCCTGGGGCCTCCTGGCATGAGCCACAAAGCAATCCACAGATGGTCACTATCTGCTCTGGGTTTACAGGTACCCTGAGAGGCCAAGCGCTGAACCAAGGCCAGGTGCTACTAGTTCCAATACTTGGGGCTGCTCAACAAAGGTATGGGGCTCACCATGGTAGATGCTGCTGGTTTGGGTTTTGTGAACCTTTGAAAGATTTTATGAAATTTCGCAGCATGGGCAAAGACAGGCCGTTTGTATGGAAAAGCCACTGGAAGCAGCTTGAGTGCGCCTATAATTTGGGTGTGGCAGAGTCTCAGAGAATCACTAGGGAGGGGTGAACGGTGTTAGCCAGGTTGATTGAAACAGGTATGGCTGCACCCTGTGTCTGCACATTGGGAGCGGGGAGGACTCAATAAAGAAAGAACTGCTTCCCTCAGCACTTCTTTCTGGGAGAAAGCTGCCCGTTCTGCCCTCATTCTTTAGCCAGACAGTTCAGTTCCTCCTCATATGTCCCTGGTACCTTTCGAGGTGCTGCCCCAGCGCTGGAGCTCAGAGCAAGTGAGTCTGTCAGCAAGTAAGTCTGTTCGTGTTCCCTTTAAGAGGAACGCCTGAGACTGGAGCCACCCTCGTCTCACTCAGCCACAATCTCCACTGGTTTTCACAGCCAGAGGGTATGGGGACTTCTCTTCCCAGCACTAGAACCCTGGGCTGGGGAACTTGGTGTGGGGTTGGGGCCCCTTGCTTCTCAGGGGGGACCTCTGCAGCTGAAATACCCCTCCCGATTTTTAACCACTGTATGTGAGTGTGGGACCAGCCCATTCTCCATCTTTGCCCCTCACACCAGTCTCGCGTTGGCTTCTGTATGTCCACAGTTGCAGGGCTTCTGGTTAGCTAGACTTCAGGGGAGTCTCGATGGTTGCTCTGTAGTTCAGTTGTAATTTTGATGTGGTCGTGATAGGAGATAAGCACAGTGTTACCTACACCGCCATGTTGATTAGAACTGACAGATGCATAATATTTTAATCTGAATTCATTGATGACCTTTTCACAGTACTTTTTGGATAACATAGTCCTGGTTTTTTGCTTGTAGATGAGATACATACAAGTACAGAGTTTAACATATAGCTAAAATATCCTTTGTTTGGCCTTTGTCAAATAGTAGCAAGCAAATTTTTTAGAATAAACTAAATTTAATCAATTTTTATCAGATTCTTTGATGAGTTTCTTTTATGCCTGTATCTTGTATTGTTGATTCTAGGGGAGATCCATGTACTTAGGTAACAGAATTGTATAAAGGGCAAAATTGACATTTATCTTTAAAAATTTAGGAGCTTGATTTATCTTTTTGCTCAAACATAGGGATTTTCCACTTCACCATGGAAAGTGTCTGAAGATAAAGCCAATGTTTAATTTTCTCAAAAGGAGCTTTGAATCCAAAGTATTTGAAAACATAGTCAGCTAAGAGCCACAGTTCTATACCAAAGATACAAAAGAGATCATTGATTTGAAGATGTTACAAAAAGTAGGAGAAGTAATGAGAAGAGAATCTTAGAGACTGAAAAAGCTGGGCTGAAGTCCCAGCTCAGACATCTCATAGCTCTAATGCTACAGCCTTTATAGGGATGCTCACTTTCCTGAGTCTGTTTCTTCAACTGTGAAAATGGAAATGAGAATTCTATCTTTATATGTTTATTTTGAATATTTCATGGTTATATTGTTTAGTTCCTGGCACTTCTTCACACCCAATAATTTATTAGTTTCTTTCCCCATTCTAGATCAATAAAAAATATGGGTATGAGTTTTGTAAAGCTGTAAATCTCACTAGGATTAGGTAGTTAATAAATATTAATGAATAAATGCTTTATGAAGCAAACATAGTGTTTTACATTATTTTTATTTTTTTTATATAAAAAAAATTTTTTTTTAAAGATTTTATTGGGGAATTGGGGGAGGGGGACAGCCAAGTTGCTATCCTTCAATCTTAGTTGTGGAGAGCACAGCTAGCTCAGCTCCAAGTCCAATCACCATCCGGCCTCCCAACGGCAGCTCAGGGCAGCTCAGCTCAAGATGCCGTGTTCAGTCTTAGTTGCGGGTGGGCATAGTCACCATCCCATTCAGCAGTTGAACCAGAAACCTTGTTGTTAGGAGCATATGCTCTTACCAGCTGAGCCATCCTGCCACCTGTTTGCGGCTCAGTGGCAGCTCAGCTCGGGTGCAGCTCACTGGCCCATGTGGGAATTGAACCTCCGACCCTGTTGCTCAGAGCTCGCGTGCTTAACCAACTACGCCACTCACCTGGCCCACTCCTTCACTTTTAAGGACCCTTGTTATTACACTGTGCTCACCCAGGTAATGCTGGGTGATGTCCTCTTCACAGAGTCTGTTGTGGGGCACCTTATGCTCAGAGACTGAGCCTATCTCTACCAACAATTCCTTTGGCACAGGTTCACTGCGGGAATGTCACAAACCAGCAGCATAGAGGATCTCTCTTAGTAAACCAGTAGAGAAATAACATACCCCAGAACAATCATAGATTAATTTACACTGTTATACTAGACAAGGGAAGATGAGAGGATTAAAGCCCAAATTTAGTTGGAAGTAAACTTTTTACAAGTTGGTAGTTGGGAGAGACAGCTGAACCAACCTCAAGCCGACTTCAGCTGCCAGCCCAAGAACGGAAGTCCTCTGTGGCCAGGGAATGACGGTGCCAGGTGTTGGTGGGTGGAATGTTCTCCTTCTGGGGGCTAGTGCCCCTAAGGTCTTCGGAAAGCTATTTTCAGTCAGCGAAGAGTCTCCCTGGCTAGACTGAAATGCTCTGTGTTTATGGTGTAAAGGTCCTCTTGCCATAGTTGCTTCTCCATGTGTCCTTAGGAGAAGCCCATAGCAGGGTCCTCAGCAGCTGGGCTACTGCTTCTCAGTGACAAGAAATGACACATGACATCCTGACACAACTTACTTCGTTCTTGCATCAAAACAACTTCTAAAGACAACTTTTTGTTTGTCTTTTCCATAAGCAAGTGGATTAACGTAACTTCACTTAAATCATAAACAAGTGAATTGGAAGTCATAGCAAATCAGTATACAAGATCCTAATTTAATCACATCCGCAAAGTCCCTTTTGCCGTACAAGTAAACATTTTCACAGGTTCTGGACATTAGGACAGGGACTTCTTTGTGGGCCCATGTTATCCTCTCATTTTCTCATAAAAGGTGGGCTAGTTACTATCACCCACTGGACAGATAAAGGACCCTGAAGCAGGAGTCTGTGACTGCCGGAGTTTTATAACTAGTTAGCCTGAGGGTCTCAATACAGAAAGCTTTCTACTGGAGCATACTTCCATAACATTTTTATCAGTATTAGACATTTGATGCTAATGTAGGTAAATTGCTTTCATGTTTCCAGATAATCAAACTTGAATTCAACCCAAATTAGACTTGATTCTATGCCCTTGCCATCTGTTAGCTTGTTTGATAGTTTCTGGTTTTAAAAAAAAAAAAAAAAAAAAGCACCTTTTCCTGAAGGATAAAGACATAAACTAAGGATAAAATGGATGGAGAGTTTTGACTTTAATCCGATACTTTGAAAATTCTTTTTGCTAATGTTTAGACTCAGTAGTTGAGGATATACAGAAATCTTGAACTTTCTATATCACCTCTTATATCACTACTTTTAAATTGTACATTAAAAAGAGATAAGGGCCGGCCAAGTGGCTCAGTGGTTAAGCGCTGGCTTGGGAAGCCAGCGGCCCCGGTTCGGGTCCCACATATGAGCACCAGTAACACTGCCCTAAAAAAAATAAAAAAATAAAAAATAAAAAGAGATAAAAGGTTGGGCCGGCCGAGTGGCTCAGTTGGTTAAGAGCTCGCTCAGGAGTGTGCGCTGAGCTCTGAGTAACAGCAGTTCGATGCCAGCCCGAGCTGAGTTGCCGCAGAGCTGCCAACAGGTGGCAGGATGGCTCAGCTAAAAAAAAAAAAGAGAGATAAAAGGATATGTTTAATAGAATTTTAGATAGTTTCAATTTATTTTCTTTTTATATAACTGTTTTCAGTGCTTATGTCCTGTCTTCCATTATTCCAGTGTGTAAGTAGTTGAATGTGTACTGTAAGTTTAGTTGCTAGTCTGTAGATATTTAGCTCTTTTCTTATTTTAAAAATAACAGCAATAAAGAGACGAAAGTCCTTCAAAATTGAATTTTAACAAAAGGAGCCCTTTATAGAGCCTATGTTTTATAGCTGCTATATCAAAAGGACATGTATTATTCAATAATTGTTCATGACTTGTTTTGGTTTTTTTTAGGCCATTATTTTAGTTTTGCATTAATAGTTTAGTTCTCACAGTTATATGTTTCTGTCTTACCAAAATCAGGTATTTTTATATAATTCGCACATTAAAATTTAACTGTTCCATAATTCTTTACTTTTGGTTGTTTTATTTGGTTTCTGTTATTCTAAACAGCAGTTTGATTTTGAGTCATTTTCCTAGCTTTTTCCCTTGGGCAGAAAGGACAGTGTTTTTCCTCTATACAACACTGCCTAGAATTCATAGATCTTCTAGTTAATGTAAGCAATTAAGTGAAGAAGAGTAGAAGGAAAGATGAATGCTGTAGTGAACAATGACTAATGATCTTCACCCTGAGAAGAAGCCACTGGCCCGGCCACTTGAGTTCCATCGAAACAATACTGAAAGTGGGGGTATCATCTTCCCAGAGCTGTTGGTGGTTCTAGCTGAGGTAATGGCTGGGTACAGAGTGAAATGGGATGCGCTGAGGTCAAAAACTAGAAGTGTTTCAACACAGGAAGAGGGTGTGTGGTGTGTCTGAGGGAGTGTGGAAACAGCATGATTTCATAGAATTGAATGGGACTTAGACATGAATCAGGACTGGGTTCATAGCTTCCTACTTAAAAGCTCTGTGGCATTGGGCAAGGGCCTGAATCTCTTCAATCCCTCACTTCCTCATTTATTAAAATGATCATTGCTGCCCCTCAAGGTTATTGTGTGAATTGGAAAAATGACATACATAGGGGTAGAAGTGTTGTCTGAGAGTGGGCCTTTCTCAGCACAAAGTCCAGGTCCTTGGCAACTCAAGCAAAGAATTGAACGAGATACCAGAGTAAAACAATAAAATAAGTAGTTTATTAGAAGAGATAGTACCTTTAGAAGTAAAACTAGACCTGAGCACTAGAGGATGGCTCAAGGGCCCATTACTAGAAGTTACATTCCAAAGCGTTTGGAGTGGGCCACGTGCAAAGGTGAGGCTCAAAGGGAAGAAGTGGTAAAAAGGAGCAGGGAAGAAGCAGCAGCAGAAGCAGCAGCGCGGGCTTCCCAGGACTTGGGGTTTTTATCCCTTTTTCTCTAGAATGGGCTGTTCTCTTCTGGGCGTGGGACCACTTGATTGGCACCTGTGATTAACAAGAGGTCTTGCGTAGGTGTGAGTGACTGGTCTGATCTAGTTGGATATTTTGTGCCCATTTGCTCTTCCTGCAGGGGTAGGTAATTACAATACAAAGGGTAGTTTTGGGTGGAGAGGGGAGGTCCCCCAGGCAGTCGGACTCTGTGAGACGTGCAGGAATGCAGAGACCCAATGTCTGCCTCTAACTGCCTGCCTAGTTTCTCCTTGAGAGACGTGATCCACATAAAATCTCTGGGAAGCTGAGGGACAAGGGGTCTCTTCTTCTGTACCTGCTTTCTGCTGGGCAGGGTCATAGAGCTGTCCCTGCCTATTGGGGGTTCACGGAACTCTCACCCTAGCTGATCTCAGATGAGAGGAAGGGGTCTCGAGCTCCGCCTGGAAGACCATATTGGCTTCTTTGGTTGTGACTGGCAATCTTGCTAGGGTGTCCCCTGTATCCCCAAGGCTCCTGAATGAGGAAAAATAGATTTTAATTAATAAACCTGTTAGTTCTTATGAAACTTGTGGCTATTCAGTCCATCACTCAGGTGGCTCCAGTTGTCTGGACACAGAATGGGTTTGACATTTAGCTTACTGGCCTGGGGGATATTAGGAAGTCACAGGCTTTCAAATAGTTATCTGTAGCAGGGGTAGGAGACTTCTATTGTTTCGGATTCAGAAAGTGATTTACAAAGCAATTGAAGAAGCAAGGAGGATCTTCAGTCCAAGATTCACAAACTGGTTAGAAGAGCAATCAAAGCCTAAGAGCTAAGAAACTAAAAAACTTGGGAGGATACTTAACATTTTTACACTTAACATTTCTATAGGAAAGAAAACTTAAAAGTTTTTCAGTGGTGGGGGTTGGTGCTGCTCAGTTGGCTGGTAACATAAGTAGCCCAGTAAATAGAAACTATAAGGATAAAGGCAATAGACATTTGCCTAGCAGAGTTTGCTTAACACTAGATTTTTCTCACCAACTCTTTAAAGTCTCCAGAGGAGGAGCTGTATTCAGAGCCTTGTCCCTTATTTCAGAATAGTAGAGACCCATTTCCAGCCCAATCTGGATCAGCTTGCACTGAGAGTGTGCGTGCGAGCGCATGTGTATGTGTACACAGGTGCCAAAAATATGTATACACATTTTAAGAAAGGAAAAAACTATTAAAATTGTAATACTCAATATATACCTATAACAAAAGATGAATAAAAGTCATGTTTGACTTCTACAATTACAAGAGGTGCTCAAAGTGGTTACCATCAGTGTCTAGGCACTTCTGATTATGGCTAACTATTGCTTGAGCACAGATAACAACTCTTAAAATATGTATACATTTGTTTTGCACCCTCGGTATATATACGGAGAGAGAAAGGGAGAGAGAGAGAAAGAGACAGAGAGAATGCAGACAATGACCTTACACCCTTCATCCTGGAAGGTTTCTGATTCTTCACTTGGTTTGAGAGTTTACTCATTTCAGACCTACCAGTCAATTCGAGGACACGAGATAAACTGAAAACAATGGCATACTCAACATAGACCTTAACGTTAGCCAGTGGTTCTTCGTGCCTGATACTTACTCTTCCAGTGGAATCGACTGTGCCTCACATCATTCTGCTTGTTACTGTGATGGTGCATTCTTGTTTCTGTTTGTACTTTTCCTGCTCATCAACTTCAGGCAGTACGACCTGTTGTCTCATACTTTGCAGTAACTCACCTATGGGAAAAAATACATTGTCTTTGCCATTACAAATGTCACTAACTGTAAGAAGTACAAGGTTTGGAGCCAGACTGGCCTGAGTTCTAATGTTAGCTGCACTATGACCTAATTTATACACGTGAGCCTTAGTTTCCTCATCTTTCAGTTGGGGGCAATACGCACCTTACAGGCTTGTTGGGAGGATTAATGAGGTGATATTATACAACGTTTCCAGCACAGTGACTGTAGTGCCTCAACAAGTGTTAATTTCTTTCTCTCCCCACCCCCAAAACTAGGATTAACTTTCTCACATACTCATACGGTGATATGAATTCCTTTTAATCAACTTTATGGATGTTAACAAATGTTTAGTATTTCTTCTCAGATTTACACGTCCTAAGCTAAATGTATCAATTTTAGTTTAAGCAATTCAAGATTACTGTTAATGAGTTCAGGAAACAGATTCTTAAAAAGAGCTTTCGCTACTGTCTTTTCAACATTAAGACCTGTATATTAACCTCGAATTTTACTCTATTTAATTGATAAGCTTTTCTATGTTAACACTGTTTTCCTGTTTTATGAACCATCTTTTCTTCATGAAGAAATGATTAGTTCTGCCTCCCTTTCATCAGTTAAGTCTTTCTAGTGTTGAAAATACTACATGGAGTCTAGAATATTCTAAATATTGTCTTTTCATTACTTTTGGTATATTATCAGGGAAAAACTAATCTAGAGGCTGTTTTTACATTAAAATATTCATGGCTCCTTTCCAAAGAATTCCAGGCACCTTGGCTGTAGATTGTCATGTAGCCAGAGTTAGAAATGACTAATTCCGAGTTGTATCTTAAGAGACAGACACAGAAGCAGAACCCCCAACCCTGACTGTGGTGTTCAATGTCAGATCATGCGACTCCTTTGTACACTTATCTGACTCATCTGCTTTTTGTGAAACTGGGTATTTATTTTAGACTCTATTAGTGTTCCAAACCAAGCTAAGGTTTAATATCAATGCAATCTTCTCATTAGAGCCACCTGTAAAATAAAAGCAGGTGCTCTGCCCATTTTCATGTGGTTTCATATCAAACTTTTCATATCCTCAATGTTGAAGAAACATTATGTTTTCTGTCTTTTTGCCTGGATTTGTGGGGTATTTTCTGTCTTTTTGCCTGGATTTGTGGGGTATTGACCTACTGTCCCTCTTCATAATTTAGATTATTTTTCAGAGTAGTCCAAAAGTTGTCTTAGTCTACTTAGGTTGGTATAAATCGTTGCTTTCTCTCCAGTTAGTCAAGGTTCTAATTTTTCTAGCATAGTTGGTTCTTTTGAAGTGTTTGAGCTAGGAATTGTGGTTGTTTTTCAGATCTTCTTTTCTTGAGTTTTGTCTTATCTTAGAACATGGACTGTTCGAAGAACCTGTTTGTGTGCTGAGAACGCTACCAAAATATTCTCTTATTTAAGGGCGAGAAATAAAGTAAAACTAAAATTTGAAAAATAATACATCTTCCCAAAATTACTAAACCAAAAAATAGTTTTAAAAAAAAATTTGGATCATTGCACAGAAACCTCTTGATGAAAATTCATGTTATTTTTGACTTTTAATTATGCCTAAATTAATTAAATTCTACTTGAGTAATTAATTCCACCTCTTTTTTTGTTAGGAAGGAGCCCAGGGAAAGTGATCAAATTTAAATGGCCTTCGCCATTAGATAGGCTTTTCTGGTCTGTAACTATAATATAAACTTTGTTGTTTCTATTATTGGGTTGCCCTTTTATAAGAATTCTTTTGGGTACTATTATAATTTTAAGAAATAACCATTGCCATACATCATAAACAAGCACAGATTTATTGAAACTCTGTCTTCTAGGCACATTTTTAAAGGTGAAGTATATTGTCTTTAATTTTAAAGGTATATGCAAAAATCGCCTTTGCTATCATAATCTCTAAAGTCTCCAAAGATAATGAAATTTTAGATTTCTGTTAGGTTTCCCTTGAAGATGATTTTCTGATGAGCAAACCAAGCTTTTCCCAAGCATTTGTTACCCTTTCAGTCAGGCACTAACCCGAGTCCGTGCCTGCTGTGCAGCAGGTGACGCCCGGGCTTCACAGCACCGCTTCTCCCCCCACATCTAGGTTCTGTCCGTCCCTTGTTGCTTTCTTACCTAACCAGCCACTCAGTTTTCAGTGCCATCAACAAACCGGAAACCAGTTTTTCTCAGTAAATCTAGAGAGATTTGGGAAATTATAATATATTTGGAATTGTGGTGATCACCAAGATAATACAAAACGGAAGAACGGTGACTATGAGGAGCTAGGACAGGGGTCGGCAAACTGCGGCTCGCGAGCCACATGCAGCTCTTTGGGTACATACATGTGGCTCTGAAGTAAAATTGAAAATGAAAATAAAACTATATTAGTTCTATTTATGAAATGTTTAACGGATATTATTCACATAATAGTGATTTCATTTGTTTTATAGCTCTCGAATAATTTTTTTTTTTTTTTGAGGGCAGTGTCAGTGGCCCTCACATGTGGGACCCGAAGTGGGGCCACCAGCTTCCCAAACCAGCGCTTAACCACCGCGTCACTCGGCCAGCCCTTGAATAATTTTTAAGTTGTTGTGAGGGACAGGATTGGCCCTTTCATCCCAAAAGTTTGCCGACCCCTGAGCTAGGAAAACAAATGGTTTCTAAGATTTCTTTCTCTTTCAAGAAGTCCTAGTAGTAGTGTTGAGACGTAGCAATGGATTATACCTTTCTCTCCAGTGCTAACAGTATTTAAAGGAAATCAGAGCATGGCAATCTGCCATGCAGGAGTTCCATTTGCACCATTTTATTCCCTGAGCTAGCAATGCTAGGCTTGCCCTGCCTGTCTGTCAACATTGGCGGGGGGAGCGGGGGGAAGTGGGGGAGCTGATCAATAGTTGCATTTGTTCTGTCCATTTAACAAATGACCTTCATGTGTTTGTAATATCTTGTGTTTAGTAGAAAAATGTAAACCAGGTATTTAGCTGGCTCTTGCTTATGAAGGTTAAACAGATTATGAAAGAAAAACAGGTTTCACAGGCTGCTTAGCATAAAATATCAAGTGTTCTAGGTGGTATGCAAGAATGATGGTGTCCCCTCCGCATCATCATGGGAGACACTTGGGAGTGTTGCACAGTAGGTCTATACCTCCCATGGGCACAAATTTAAGGGAGGCGCCTCTGATTGGGGTGGCAGCAGCACACGTCTGATAGTTGCGTTCATGTTCATGCACTCATCCACTGACGAGGCCTAATTAATTAATACATGTCCCCATCTGGTACTTACTTAACAAGACTATTCATTTTTTAAATGTTGAAATTGCAAGGCATGGTGCATACCAATTAAAATCCTTTAACTGGATTGTGTTGGTGTAAAGTATGCATGTAGGAGGACTTCATTGGAATTCAGCACCCATTTCAGGATACATACATCAGCCTGAGGTCAGTTAGAACAATGGGGGTCAAGAAACGGGAAATTCAAGAGGAGTCATCCTTCTCCATTTTTATCTTCTCTCTTGTTTCTCTTTGTTCCTCATTTCCTCATCTCTCCCCCACCACCCCATCATTCTCCAGTCACACATTAAAACAGAACAGTTGGATGAGTAACTATGTAGTGATAATGTAAAATCTTAGCTCTCCTTGTCTTAGAACTGGAATAAGTTCTAGTTGACCAAATTTTCTAGATAACTGTGAGCTTGAGTTCATTAAACACTAAAATACTTTTAGAGTACTCATTTGGTGCTTATGTGACCTTTTTTTTGTAATATAGACTAAGATTTGGAATACTTTTTCGTTCTATCTTTGTTTATTTTTCAAGTTTGCTATAATGGGTATTTATTTTATAATTAAATAAACTTCTAAATGCTAAAGGCATTTGTATGAAAATCTTACCAAAATACATTTTGTACCTCTGTTGTTTTCTTCCCTTATTAAATACAGGGTACTAAACATGATTTAACATTTTCTTTTTTAAAAGATTTTTATTGGGGAATTGGAGGAGGGAACAGCATTGGGGAATTGGGGAAGGGGAACAGACAAGTTGCTGTCCTTTTGTTCTTCAGTCTAGTTGCGGAGGACATTGCTTCACTGGCCCATGTTGGTATTATTATTGCGCTCTTCCTGGATGAGGCAGATCGGTCGCCGGCCTCTGGATGTCTCTCACCGCGGCTATTGGCAACTCACGCTGGCTGCCGGCCGCTCACGCTGGCTGCTGGCCGCTCACTGTAGCCTATGGCAGCCCACTGCAGCAGGGGCTGCAGCCTACACCGTCGCCGGGCTTCACACAGCCCAGCTCCAGGTGAAGCTGTTGTTCACCGTCTTAGCTGTAGAGGGCAGTGTCACTGGCCCTCATATGTGGGATCCAAACCGGGGCCGCTGGCGTCCCAAGCCAGCTGTTAACCAGCGCGTCACTCGGCCAGCCCAACATTTTCTTGATACTTGCTCTCATTCGTGTCAATGTCAGTCACGGTACTGGAAAATCCAGTGATGACCTTAGGAGTATAGGGTTATTTGCCCCACACAGAAATGCTTTTTGCATTCTTAAGTTTGCTGTTGTGTATTTTTCTTTCTTCTCTTTTGCTGTCAGGAAGTCATTTGTCACTTCTGTCTGAATCTCTATCCCCTTTTAAGTTATTTTGATCTGTGAACCCAGATCTGTTGAAGAAGTATACAGTACCAGAAGTGAGTAAAAAATGCCTCCTATCTTGATGGAGCTAAGACTAGTGAAGGAGAGATAGAAAGTTATATACAAAGAGCCATAAATACCATATGATGGGAATTTTAAGGAGAAAGCAGTTAATTCTAAAAGGGGGATCTACAGCTTCACAGGAGAGTTGGCCTTTGACTGAAGCATCACAAGTTCCATAGAATTTTGAACAATTTTTATATGAGTGGACATGTAGGAGAAGATTTTAAAAATGGTAAGAGTGGCAGATCACAAAAGAGCATTACAAGATATGATAAAAAATTACGGTGAATGCTGCCATCGAGTGCCATCTGACAGAAAGGCAGGGATCTTCAATACAGGAAGCAGCGCATGGAAACTTAGTAACAGTGTGTGACAAGTTTCAACTTCTTTGGTGCAGTCAGTCGGGTGTAGCTACAGTTGAGAGAAGGGGTGGTGTTTTTTGTTTTGGTTTTGAGGGCAGTGTCACTGGCCCTCATATGTGGGACCAGAACCGGGGCCACTGGCTTCCCAAGCCAGCACTTAACCACCGCGCCACTCGGCCGGCCCGAGAGAAAGTGTGTTTTAAAGTGTGCCGTAAATCATCCTTCATCATAACAATGCTCTGTGTCACCCGTTGCGTCTGATATGGCAGTTTCTGTCAAATAAAAACACTGGGGTGTGTCCTCATCCACCTTATTTACTGGATCTGGCACCATGCGACTTCTTGCTCTTCCCTAAAGTCAAAATGATTCAGGACATCGAGGCAGTCATGACAGCGCAACTAAAGACACTCAAGAAAAAGGACTTCTAGAACTGCTTCAGAAAGTGACAAGAACAATGGAATGAGTGTGTTCCAAGTGAGGGGTCGTATTTTGAGGGGGATTAATGGCAACGTGTCTTTTACTGTAATACTTTTTTTATTTAAACATTCACCGTACATTTTGATCACACCTCATATATTTTATTTTAAGAAGTTAAAATGTATTATACAGGCAGCTGAGAACCACTAATGGTTTTCTGAAGAAGAAGGTGAAAAAGATCTGTATTTTAAAGGAATTAGGAGACATCAAGATACTATCACAGGGGCCAGCCTAGTGGCTCAGTTGGTTAAGGGTGCGAGCTCTGAGCAACAGGGTCGCCAGTTTGATTCCCACATGGGCCAGTAAGTGGCGCCAGAGCTGAGCTGTGCCTGAGCTGAACAGCCAACAGGCGGCAGGATGGCTCAGCTAGTGAGAGTGCATGCTCCTAACAACAAGGTTTCCAGTTCGACTCCCGCATGGGATGGTGGCTATGCCCACCCACAACTAAGACTGAATACACCACCTTGAGCTGAGCAGCTACGAGCTGCCGATGGGCGGCCAGATGGCTACTGAACTTGGAGCTGAGTTAGCTGCGCCCTCCACAACCACACTGAAGGACAACAACTTCTTTAATTCCCTAACGTTCCCTTCCCCCAATTCCCCAATAAAATATTTTTTTTAAAAAGATACTATCCCAGTATTTCAGACAGCAAGTGATGAAATCCAGGACTCAGGTTATGACATGGGTTGTTGAAGGGAGAGGACAGACTGGAGAGGCAGAACCAGACACTTGATTAGACACAGCGTGAGAAGAACCAGGAAGGGTCAAAGTTAGCCCAGCCTGAATGCCTGCCAGTTGTGATAACATAATTGTTATTGTGCAGGTGAAAGGTGGAGCACATTTTGGAGAAAAGATAATTATTTCTGTTTGGAGAGGTTCAGTAGGCAGTTGAAAGCTTACTGGAGCTTCAGAGAACAGGTTAAGAGAGGTGTTGGCTCTGGGAAGTTATTCCACCCTAAAATATCTGGGAATAGAAAAGATCACAGAAGAGATGATTAGAAAGAGTCTTTTAAAGGGTAATGGTGGAAAGAGCATTGGGGCACCCTTTTGAAAGAGTAATGGAGCCCACATATTCCACTCAAATAAGTTAACAGTATTATCTCAGCAAGTTCATAGTGAAGGGGATGGAGGATGTACAAATAAAGGGCAGCATGAGAGCGAGACAGAGAGAGAGAGAGAGAGAGAAAGAGAAACAGTTGCAATTCATCAAATTGTAAGGAGAGCAGTCACCTTTATTTTTCAAATAATTCCAACAAAACTGATTTTAATTGATCAAATTAAATTTTTGTGTAAATGAAGAGTAGTCTATAAATGAAACACTAAGCTTCTTTCCTATTTTGTCTGGTTTTCAGCTGTGCCTTGAATAGGACATCTTGCCAGATAACTATTTCCACAAAAAAAAGTTGTTTCTTACTATAATGAGAAATACTGTTAATTGTTTGAGGTTATTAAAGGACTCTGACTACAACTTTATTTCTCCTGTTGTTAAATTTGTTCGATTCAAATTGGCATTTTAACCCCAATTTGCATTCACATAATCGTTTGAATTCATGGTAAATTTTGGGAAATGAAAGTGTTCGTGGTACCAAACAGCATGTTCATTGTGTTAAATACATCTGTGTATAAAACTTGATCTGTGTACAGAAAAAAGGCCTGTAAGAGTGTGGGGTTTTGTTTGTGTGCATATATTTATTTTCTGATTGGTTTTATTAATTCAAAGAATTAAGTTACTTTTCACTAAGGAAGTTATAAGGACCATAAGGCCTTGAAAGTTTGAGTGACTTGTATAGACTGACATATCTAATTAGTAATGACCTTGAAATGTTGTTCCTTTGTGCCCCTGAGAGTTCTGAGTCACCACAGGCCAGCCACCCAGCACCTTTCTAGGGTCAGCTGGCATTCTTCTTGTCATTGCCCCTTCAGAGAAGCACTGACTCTCTGCAGTGGCCCAGTGACACAGACCCAGGTAGGGCTCTTCACTGGTGAGGAGAATGAAGACCCAGCATGCTTTTGTTGAGGGTAATTTAGCTTTTCCTCCCTCAGATGTGGACTTCCTATGTATTCATATCCCCTCACTCCCCAGAGTCCAAGCTTCTGCTTGTCCCCATCTGGAGTGTGTGAAGCTTCCTGCCACTGTTTCCATCCTTCATGCTCCATCACCGGCCCCATCACTTCAGTTACTCAGCCCAAGTTTTATTTTTCTGCCTTTATAAATAGTAAAATAAAGGTAACTGGAGAATTGTCACTTTACCTTCTTTTTTCTCTTCCCCATACACTTCAGCATCCTGTCTCTTTTATATTGCTCTCACCAAACTATTTGTATTCAAGATTTAGAGTCAAGTTTATATAAGAAAGTAGCAATTAAAATATTTTTTTTTCTTTTTTAAAGATTTTTATTGGGGAATTGGAGAAGGGAACAGTGTTGGAGAATTGGGGAAGGGGAACACTGTGCTTTTCCAGGACCCATCAGCTCTAAGTCAAGTTGTTGTCCTTCAATCTTAGTTGTGGAGGGTGCAAGCTCAGTTCCAAGTCCAGTCACCAGTTTCAATTTAGTTGTGCGGGGCAGGGGGTGGGGTAGCGTATTCCACCTTCCCATGTGGGAGCCTAACCAGCAACTTTATTGCACACTGAGCCATCTGGCCAACCATCAGCAGTTGGCGATTGCCCTGCTCAAGGTGCCATGTTCAATCTTAGTTGTGTATGTGGGGGTGGGGGTGGGGCAAAGCCCACCATCCTATACGGGAGTCAAACTGGCAACCTTTTTTCACACTGAGCCATCTGGATGCTGTGGCTGCTCAGCTCAAGGGGAGCTGAGTTCAATCTTAGTTGTGGGGTTGGGGGAGGGGGGAGGGGGGCAGGGAGCAGCCCACTATCCTATATGGGTGTCGAACCTGCAACCTTGCTGCTAAGAGCTCATACTCTCACCAGCTCAGCAGCAGCTCAGCTCAGGCACAGCTCACTGGCCCATGTGGGAATCGAACTGGCGACCCTGTTACCCAGAGCTCGTGCTCTTAACCACTGAGCCACTCTGCTGGCCCAGCAATTAAAATATTTTTTAGGGCCGGCCGAGTGGCACGGTGGTTAAACGCTGGGTTGGGAAGCCGGTGGCCCCTGTTCAGGTCCCACATACGAGGGCCAGTGACACTGCCCTCAAAAAAAAAAACAACAAATATTTTTTAATGGAAAGAGTTTTAATCACATACTTGGTTTTAGACTATGTTTGCTATTTTTTATTCAGGCATTGTTTATCTCATTATCCTCTACACTTGAAGCAGTGCAATTGTTGCTGACTTAATTGTCTGCACTTCTCATATGCCTCTGGGAAAATCACTCCCTGTCCTTGTCGCCCAGTGGGCCACTGCTGATAAGTGTTGTCTATCACATCAGCCCCTACCCATGAATTGCTCCTGCCTCTGTGATATTGGGGAGCCTTACCTGGTCTAGCATGATAAAAACTGAACCATCCACATTGCCTCCAAACCTGCCTCCTCCTGCCAATGTATCCTTTCCATGTCCTCCTGAATTTTTTTTTAATTTATTTTTTTTATTTTATTTATATATACTTTTAATTAGCTTCAGGTGTACAACAAAGTGCAATAGTTATACTTTTTACCCCTCAAAGTGACAACCCCCCTCCCCCAATTCTCCCCTCGCACTCCTCCCCCGCCCATATCATACTATCTATTACAATTCCTTTGACTCCCTTCCACCATATAATCCTCATCCCGTGACTGTCTATATATTCAATTACAGTTGGCATACAATATTATACAACATCAATTTCAGGTATACAGTGCCGTGGTCAAGCCTCTACTCCATCCGTGAAGTGGTCTCTCTAACAAAACATGTGACCATCTGACACCCCACAAAATTTTAACAACATTATATTCCCTGAACTGTCTTTCATATCCCTGTGACAATACTGTAGTTACCTTTTTATGCTGTCTAATCCTTTCCCCTTCTCCCTCATCCCCATCCCTCTCCCAACTGGCAACCCTGTTTTTCCTCTGTATCTATGAGACTATTTCTGTTTCTTATGCTCATTCATTCAGTTTTTCAAATTCCACATATAAGTGAGATCATGTGGTATTTGTCTTTCTCTGACTGACTTATTTCACTCAACATAATAGTCTCTAGGTCCATCCATATTGTTGCAAATGGTACAATCTCATTCTTCTTTATAGCGGAGTAATACTCCATTGTATAAATGTACCAGTTTCTTAATCCAGTCATCTACCGATGGGCATTTTGGTTATTTCCAAGTCTTGGCTATTGTAAATAGCGCTGCAATAAACATAGGGGTGCATATATTTTTTCAAACTAGCATCTTGGATTCCTCTGGGTAGATTCCCAAGAGTGAAATTGCTGGGCCATACGGCAGTTCCATTTCCAGTGTTTTCAGATACCTCCATACTGATTTCCATAATGGCTGCACCAATTTGCAGTCCCACCAACAGTGCACCAGGGTTCCCTTTTCTCCACACCCTCGCCAACACTTGTTTGTTGATTTGTTGATGATAGACATTCTGACTGGAGTGAGGTGGTATCTCATTGTGGTTTTTATTTGCATTTCTCTGATGATTAGTGAGGTTGAACATTTTTTCATATGCCTGTTGGCCATGTGAATGTCCTCTTTAGAGAATGCCTCCTCATATCCTCTGCCCATTTTTTAATTGGGTTGTTTGTTTTTTTGGTGTTGAATTGCCTGAGTGTTTTATAAATTTTGGATATCAACCCCTTATCAGATACATCATTGGCAAATATCTTCTCCCATTCAGTAGGCTGCCTTTTTGTTTTATTGATGATTTCCTTTGCTGTGAAAAAACTTTTAAGTTTGATGTAATCCCATATGTTCATTTTTTCTTTCATTTCCCTTGCCCAAGGGGATATATCGGTAAAAATATTACTCAGGGTAATGTCTGCAAACTTACTCCCTATATTTTCTTCTAGGAGTTTTATAGTTTCAGGTCTTACATTTAAGTCTTTAATCCATTTTGAGTTTGTTCTCGTATATGGTGTAAGTAGATGGTCTATTTTCATTTTTTTGCACGTGTCAGTCCAATTTTCCCAGCACCATTTATTAAATAGACTATCTTTACTCCAGTGTAAATTCTTGCTTCCATTGTCATAGATTAAATGACCGTATATAGATGGGTTTATTCCTGGGCTCTCTATTCTATTCCATTGGTCTATGTGTCTGTTTTTATGCCAGTACCATACTGTTTTGATTACTGTAGTCTTGTAGTATGTTTTGATGTCAGGTAGTGTGATGCCTCCCGCTTTGTTCTTATTTCTCAAATTGCTGTAGCTATTCGGGGTCTTTTGTGACTCCATATAAATTTTAGGATTCTATGTTCTATTTCAGAGAAAAATGTCCTTGGTAGTTTGATTGGAATTGCATTGAATCTATATATTGCTTTAGGAAGTATTGACATTTTAACTATATTAATTCTTCCTATCCAGGAGCATGGTATGTATTTCCATTTATTTGTATCTTTTTTGATTTCTCTCTTCAGTGTCTCATAATTTTGTGAGTACAAGTCTTTTACTTCTTTAGTTAAATTGATTCCTAGATATTTTATTGTTTTTGAAGCAATTGTAAAAGGGATTGATTTCCTGATTTCTTCTTCTGATAGTTTATTATTGGTGTATAGAAATGCCACTGATTTCTGAATATTCATTTTGTATCCTGCTACCTTACCAAATTCGCGTATCAGTTCTAGCAGTTTTTTGGTGGAGTCTTTGGGATTCTCTATATATAGTATCATGTCATCTGCATATAATGACAATTTTACTTCCTCTTTTCCAATTTGGATGCCTTTGATTTCATTTTCTTGTCTGATTGCTGTGGCTAGAACTTCCAGAACTATGTTAAATAGAAGTGGTGAAAGCGGGCAGCCTTGTCTTGTTCCTGATCTTAAGGGGAAAGCTTTCAGCCTTTCTCCATTGAGAACGATGTTTGCTGTGGGCTTATCATATATGGCCTTTATTATGCTGAGGTATGATCCCACTATTCCCACTTTGTTAAGAGTCTTTATCATAAATGGCTGCTGGATTTTGTCAAATGCCTTTTCTGTATCTATTGATATGATCATATGATTTTTATTTTTCATTTTGTTAATGTGATGTATTACGTTAATTGATTTGCGGATATTGAACCAGCCTTGCATACCAGGAATGAATCCCACATGATCGTGGTGTATGATCTTTTTAATGTGATGCTGAATTCGGTTTGCTAGTATTTTGTTGAGAATTTTTGCATCTATGTGCATTAGTGATATTGGCCTGTAGTTTTCTTTTTTTGTAATATCTTTGTCTGACTTAGGAATCAGGGTGATAGTGGCTTATAGAAAGAGTTTGGGAGCCTTCCCTCCTGTATTTTTTGGAATAGTTTGAGGAGAATAGGTACTAGTTCTTTTTTGAATGTTTTGTAAAATTCACTTGTGTAGCCATCTGGTCCAGGGCTTTTGTTGGTTGGAAGATTGTTGATTACTGATTCAATTTCTTTGGCAGTAATCAGTCTGTTCAGAGTTTCTGTTTCTTTTTGGTTCAGACTTGGTAGATTGTATGCTTCTAGAAATTTATCCATTTCTTCCAGATTGTCGAATTTGTTAGCATATAGTTGCTCATAGTATTGTCTTAAAATTTTCTGTATTTCTGTGGTATCTGTTGTCACTTCTCTTTCATTTCTGATTTTATTAATTTGGGTCCTCTCTCTCTTTTTCTTGGTTAGTCGTGCTAACGGTTTGTCGATTTTGTTTATCTTTTCAAAAAACCAACTCTTGGTTTCATTGATCTTTTGTATTGTTTTTTTTTTTGTTCTCTATTTCATTTATTTCTGCTCTGGTCTTTATTATTTCCTTCCTTATGCTCACTTTAGGCTTGTTTTGCTGTTTTTTTTTTCAAATTCCCTTAGGTGTAGAGAGAGTCTGTTGATTTGAGATTTTTCTTCCTTCTTTAGGTAGGCCTGCACTGCTATGAACTTCCCTCTTAGGACTGCTTTCGCTGCATCCCAGAGATTTTGGGTCATGGTGTTTTCATTTTCATTTGTCTCGAGGTATCTTTTGATTTCCTCCTTGATCTCATTTTTGACCCACTCACTATTTAGAAGCATGTTATTTAGCTTCCATGTATTTGTAAGCTTTCCAGATTTCTTCTTATAATTGACTTCTAGTTTCATAGCATTGTGGTCAGAGAAGACATTTGATATGATTTCAGTCTTCTTAAATTTGTTGAGACTTGTTTTGTGGCCTAACATGTGGTCTATCTTGGAGAATGTTCCATGGGCACTTGAGAAGAATGTATATTCTGTAACATTGGGGTGAAATGCTCTAAAAATATCAATTAAATCCAGCTGGTCTAAAGTGTCATTTAAGGCCACTATGTCCGTGTTGATTTTCTGTCTGGAGGATCTGTCCATTGGTGACAACGGGGTGTTGAAGTCCCCTACTATGATAGTGTTACTGTTGATGTCTGCCTTTATATCTGTCAGAATCTGTTTTATATATTTAGGAGCTCCTATATTGGGTGCATAGATGTTTACTAGGGTTATGTCCTCTTGTTGAATTGATCCCTTTATTATTATGTAGTGCCCGTCTTGTCTTTTATTGTAATCTTCATTTTAAAGTCTATTTTGTCCGAAATAAGTATTGCTACTACAGCTTTTTTCTCATTTCCATTTGAATGAAATATCTTATTCCATCCCTTTACTTTCAGTCTATGTGTGTCTTTTGATCTGAGATGAGTCTCTTATAGACAGCATATGCATGGGTCCTGTTTTCTTATCCACTCAGCCACTCTGTGTCTTTTGATTGGAGCATTTAGCCCATTCACATTTAAGGTAATTACTGATAGTTGTATATTTATTGCCATTTTGTTATTTGTATTTCTTGTCTTCCTGGGTTAGCTTGTTTTCCCCTTTCTTCTGTTTAAAAAAGCCCTTTTAACATTTCCTGCAATGCTGGCTTGGTGGTAATGAACTCCTTAAGCTTATTCTTTTCTGAGAAGCTCTTTATCTCTCCTTCAATTTTAAGTGATAGCCGTGCTGGGTAGAGCAATCTTGGGTGTAGACCTTTATTTTGTGTCACTTTGAATATCTCTTGCCATTCCCTTCTGGCCTGCAGAGTTTCTGAAGAAAAGTCAGCTGTTAGTCTTATAGGAGTTCCTTTATATGTAACCTGCTGTCTTTCTCTTGCTGCTTTTAGGATTCTGTCTGTCTGTAACCTTTGCCATTTTTACTATGATGTGTCTTGGTGTGGGCCTGTTTGGATTCAGCCTGTTAGGAACTCTCTCTACGTCCTGGGCTCGTATGTCGATTTCCTTCACCATGGTAGGGAAGTTTTCAGTCATTATTTCTTTAAATACATTCTCAATCCCTTGCTTCTTCTCTTCTCCTTCTGGTATTCCTATGACGTGAAGATTGATGTGTTTCGTGTTGTCCCAGAGGTCTCTTAAACTATTTTCATTCTTTCTTATTATTTTTTCTTTTCGTTGTTCCAGCTGGGTGATTTCTGCTATTTTGTCTTCTAATTCACTGATCCGCTCCTCTTCTTCATCTACTCTACTGGTGATTCCTTCGAGTGTGTTCTTCATTTCAGTTATTGTATTCTTTAGTTCTAACAGGTTGTTTTTTATGGTTTCCCTATCTTGCTTAATGTCCTCGCTAAGTTCCTTAAACATTCTTATCATCAGTGTTCTAAACTCTGTCTCTGAAAGTTTGGATACCTCTGTTCATTTAGTTCCATTTCTAGAGTTTTCTTCTGATCTTTTACTTGGGATATGTTTCTTTGTTTTTTCATTCTGGCTGTCGTTCTGTGAATGCTTCAATGTATTAGATAGATCACCTAGAAAGAAGAGAAAAGAAAAAAAAATGAAAAAAAAAAGGAAAGAGGTGGGGGGCTCTCTGTCCTCTTCAATCTGCAGACCACTTTCTCAGGGTTGCAGTGAGCTTTCCGCAATTAGCTGCTGTGTGCTCTGGAATCGTGCTCACTCCCAAAAAGAAAAAATCTTCACAGGTTGTTGCAGGTTGTCTGCTACTGAGTCTCAGTGAACAGAGTGATGCAGCTGGAGAACACCTGCCCTGCGTTTCCCTGGCCACACAGCTGAAGCAGGGCGGAGGGTGGGGATCCAAGGCGGCTTACGCACTCCTGCATCTCAGTGAGCAGCCTGATGGAGCCAGAGGGCACCCACCCAGCGTTTCCTTGGATATGCAGCACAAGCAGGGCGGAGGGTGGAGATCCAAGGTGGCTCAAGCACATTTCAGTGAGCAATCTGATGCAACCGGAGGGCACCCGCCCGGTGTTTCTTTGGAAACACAGCACAAGCAGGGCGGAGGGTGGGAATCCAAGGCTGCATGCGCACGCACACACGCACTCACGCATGCACGCACTACTGCGCCAAGTTCACCAGACCAATGGGATCCCGGCTCTGACCCTCCGTGGGAGGGCCCAATCCTGAAAAAATGGCGGCCTCCTGTACGCCGCTCGGGTGCAAGCGCCGCACCAGTGGAACAACAATCTAAAACCTCCAGCTTCTGCACCAAAGGTGCTCAGTTCAGTCCCTCCCGACAAGCTTCTGGGCCCGGCTCATGCAGCCACTCGCTCCGACAAGAACCAGGTGAGTGCTCGCCGGCGAGCAAACCCGTGCGCCGGCCCCACTGGTTCTCCAGATGCCCCCAGCCTCACCGAGTCGAGCAAACAGAGTCCTCACTAATTTCTACTGCCCACTATCGTGGAATTCCTCTTCCTGGCAAAGCAACTCTGGGCTAGTGACCTCGGTGTGGGGCCGGAGGGTCTCTCCCCCAACCGGAGAAGCCTCCCCACACAGCTGGGGCGTCCCTCACGGGGCTCGCCCTCTCTCGTCTCCACCCGTCCTACCAGACTTGACGTGGCCTCCTCTTTAGGTCCTTTGTTTAGAGGTTCTGTTCATCTAATGTTCAGGGGACTCCCGATGTTAAATGTTCCATAAATTATTTGTAATTTTGATGTGATCCTGGGAGGCAGTTCGGAGAGTGTCCGTCTATTCCGCCATCTTACTGGAACTCTCCCTCCTGAATTCTTCTTTTTTTTTTTTTTAAAGATTTTATTGGGGAATTGGCGGAGGGGAACAGCATTGGGGAATCAGGGAAGGGAACAGACAAGTTGCTGTCTTTTTGTTCTTCAGTCTAGTTGCGGAGGATGTTGCTTCACTGTTGGTATCATCATTGCGCTCTTCCCGGATGAGGCAGGTCGGTCGCTGGCCTCTGGATGTCACTCACTGTGGCTATTGGCCGCTCACGCTGGCTGCCAGCTGCTCACGCTGGCTGCCAGCTGCTCACGCTGGCTGCGGGCCACTCACTGTAGCCTATGGCAGCCCACTGCAGCAGGGGCTGCAGCCCACACCATCACCGGGGCTCGCACAGCCCAGCTCCAGGTGGAGCTGTTGTTAGCTGTAGAGGGCAGTGTCACTGGCCCTCATGTGGGATCCGAACCGGGGCCGCTGGCATCCCAAAACCAACGCTTAACCAATGCGCCACTCGGCCGGCCCTTTTTTGTTATTTGTTTGTTTTTTTTTAAATCCCTCCTGAATTCTTAAAGCATATTACCCTGTGGTTCAGCAACTCCTTCCCTGATACACTCTGACAGCATCTTTTTTTTATTTTATTTTTATTTATTTATTTAATTTTTTTTTTTTGAGGGCAGTGTCACTGGCCCTCACATGTGGGACCAAACCGGGGCCGCTGGCTTCCCAAGCCAGTGCTTAACCACTGCGCCACTCGGCCGGCCCACTGACAGCATGTCTTGAATCTAATGCAAACTACAAGTCTAAAATGGGATGTAAAATTTCTTTGAAAGTCAGTTGTTCAGAACTTGGGGTGCATTTTCCCTATAGAAATAATAAGTAGCAGATAGATTACAGGCTAGCTGAAACTTTCAATTAAAGCACCCATAATTGTAGCCTAAAAGCATATAAGTTAACAGTGTTCCCATGGAATTAGCCTCCCAACTGCCAGGTTGGCATGTCAAGATTGGGTATGGAAATGTGTGCTGCATTAACAGGGAGATTTAATAAAGGAGGAAAGCACTAATACCTATTAAGTGATTATTATGAATCACTCTCTGTTTAGGCACTTATATATTTTGACTTTCTTGAGATATAATTGACATATAACACTGTATAAGTTTAGGGTGTATAATGTGTTTATTTGGTTCCCTTATATGTGGTAATATGATCACCATCATAGCAGTAGCTAACACCTCTGTCACATTACAGAATTACCATTTCTTTTCTGGGGCGGAACATTTAAGTCTAGTCTTGTACTAACTTTGAAGTGTATAATATAGTGTTGTTAACTATAATCACTATGTTGTGCATTAGATTTGCAGAATGTATTCATCTTCTAACTGTAAGTTCATACCCTTTGACCAACATCTGCCCATTTTCCCCACCCTCCCAGACCCTGGTAACCACCATTCTACTCTCTGTTTCTATGAGTTTGACTTTTTTAGATTCCTCCTATAAGTGCTACCATACAGTATTTGTCTTTCTCAGTCTGACTTATCTCACATCTCATAATGCCCTCAAGTTCCATCCATGTTGCCGCAAATGGCAGGATTCCTTCTTTCTCATTGCTGAATAATATGAAAGTGTGTGTGTGTTTTATATATATATATATATATATATATATATATATATATATATATAATACACACATACATACACACACACACACACACACACACACACACACCCGCAGTGCCAAAAAAATGTGCACATTTTAAGAGATGTTATCTATGTTTTGCTTTTCGAAGTTGAATTGAATTACGGTAGCAATGTGTAGTATGACGTTTGCTCAAAAGATGGCATTAATCAAATGAATGCTAGAGTCATTTATTGTATTAACAATTTTAATACAGATTTTTCCTTTCTTAAAATGTGTGTACAGTTTTTTGGCACCCTTCATATAGCTCACAAATACATCTTCTTAATCCATTCATCCATTGATGGACACTTAGGTTGTTTTCATATTTTAGCTATTGTAAATAATGCTGCAATAAGCATGGGAGTGCAGATTGCTTTTTGATATCATGTTTTCATTTCTTTTAGATATATTCCCAGAAGTGAGATTGCTGGATCATATGATAGTTCTACTTTTAATTTTTTGCGGTACTTCCATACTGTTTTCCATAGTGGCTGAACCAGTTTACATTCCCACCAGCAGGGTACAAAGGTTCCCTTTTTTCCACATCCAACACTTATGTCTTTTCTTCTTCATGATAGCCATTCTAACAGGTGTGAAGTGATAGTTCGTTGTGGTTTTGATTTGCATTTACCTGACAATAGTGATGTTGAGCATCTTTTCATGTATCTATTGGCCATCTGAATGTCCTCTTTGGAAAAATGTCTATTCAGGTCCTCTTCTGTTTTAATCAGATTTTTTTGTTGTTTCTATTGAGTTGTATGAGTTCCTTATATATTTGGGGTATTAACCCCTTATCTATGGTTTGCAAATATTTTCCCCCATTCCCTAGGTTGCCTTTTCATTTTGTTTTTTCTTTTGCTATGCAGAAGCTTTTTAGTTTGATGTAGTCCCACTTGTTGATTTTTGCTTTTGTTGCTTGTACTTTTGGTGTCATATCCAAAAAATCATTGCCAAGACTAATGTCAAGGAACTTTTTCCCTGTGTTTTCTTCTAGGAGTTTTATAGTTTTATGTCTTAAGTGTAAGTGTTTAACTCATTTTGAATTGATTTTTTTGTATGTGGTAGGAGTCCATTTTCATTGTTTTGCATGTCCAGTTTTCTCAACACCATTTATTGAAGAGACTGTGCTTTCTTCATTGTATATTTTTGGGATTTTTCTTATAAACTAATTGACCATATAAAATGGGTTTATTTCTGGGCTATCTATTCTTTTCCATTGGTCTATGTGTCTATTTTTATGCCAATACCATGCTGTTTTAATTACTATAGCTTTGTAGTATAGTTTGAGATTGGGACTTATGATACCTCTAGCTTTCTCCTCTTCAGGATGGCTTTGGCTATTTGGGGTCTTTTGTGGTCCCATACAAATTTTAGGGGTTTTTTCTATTTCTGTGGCAAGCACCATTGGAATTTTTAATAGGGATTGCACTGAATTATAAAGGAAGAAGTAAAACTGTTATTATTTGCAGATGACACAATCTTATATGTAGGAAATCCTGAAGACTCAACCAAAAAAAACTTGGAACTAATCAATGAATTCAGTAAAGTTGCAGGATATAAAATCAATATACAGAAACCAGTTCCGTTTCTGTACATTAACAATGAGATATCTAAAGAAGACATAAAGAAAACCCCATTCACAATAGAACCAAAAACAATAAAATACTTAGAATAAATTTAACTAAGGAAGTGAAAGATTTGTACATTGTAAATTACAAGACTTTGAAGAGGGCGGGCCAGCCGAGTGGTGCTGGTTAGGAGCTGGCTTGGGACTCCAGGTCTGAGCAGTGGGGCCCCAGTTCGGATCCCACATATGAGGGCCAGTGACACTGTCCTGTACAGCTAAGGTTGTGAACAACAGCTCCATCTGGTTGCCTCTATAGTTAAGGTGGCTGGCGACAGTATGGGCTGCAGCCCCTGCTGCAGTGGGTTGTCATAGGCTACAGTGAGTGGCCGGCAGCTGATGTGAGCTGCCAAGAGCCGCTGTGAGCAGCTATCCAGACGCCGGCGACCAATCTGCCTCAGCCGGGAAGAGTGCAATGATAATACCAACATGGGCCGGTGAAGTGATGACCTCCACAACTAGAATGAAGAATAAAAGGACAGCAACTTGTCTGTTCCCCTTCCCTGATTCCCCAATGCTGTTCCCCTCCCCCATTCCCTAATAAAATCTTTAAAAAAAAAAGACTTTGATGAAGGAAATCAAAGAAGATACAAACAAATGGAAAGATAGCCCTGTGTTCACAGATTAAAGAATTAATATTGTTGGGCCGGCTGAGTGGCGTGGTGGTTAAGCTCTGGCTTGGGAAGCCAGCGGCCCCAGTTCAGGTCTCACATATGAGGGCCAGTGACACTGCCCTCAAAAAAAAAAAAAAAGAAAGAATTAATATTGTTAAAATGTCCATACTACCCAAAGCCATCTTTAGATTCAATGTAATCCCTATATAGTTTAACTTAATTTATTTTCACAATAGCTCTGTGAGTTAGATGATTATTATACTCATTTAATAGATGTTTAGCAAATTAAAAATGTAAATAAGATCACAAGAGGAATCCTTACCTGACATAAGAGAATATTGTGTTTAAGCACTGCTTTCAAACTTTAGTAATTTGTAGACTCCTTTTAATTGGTTAAAAAACTGCAGTCTTTCAGTATACATTATTATAATTTTACTTAAATATGAACAAATAAAATTAGATATAAATTTCTTATGTTTATATTTCTCATTTAATTATAAACCAAAACAAATTTAAAAGTTAAGCACAAAAAAAAAACACCTATAAGACTAATGAGATGCAAATTAACATCAATTTTTTATGCGATAGATTATCTTTGGCTGAAACTGAATTGTTGCTCTCAAATGGGTATGGAACTGCCTACCACCCCAGGTTTCTTTTCTGTGATTCCCTACAATGAAAGTGGTGTGCTAGGTTCCAGTTCAGATTAGCAAGACAAACGCATATGTACATTTGTAATCATGCTGCAAATCCACAGCAAGGACTCAGCATCTGTTTACATTAATTTGTTTTAGGTGTGAACTTTGCTTTGAGTTCAGTGTTGAAGTTCTTTTGGAGAACTCATAAAGCCTTGAAAATACATCCCGGATCCCAGTTTGAAAAATACTCTTTTAACGTGTTTTTAATTTATTTATAACTATGATAAAAATATTCTTACCTATTTTTTAGAACAGGTTCTCCAAGTACATCTACCAGAAAAGACTATTATACTAGTTTATAGTGTCTCTTTGAAAGCAATAAATCTATATTTCTTTAAAGTATTGTATAATTCAGAGTTTCTTTAATTTAAAATGTACTTTTTTCCTTTAGAAGTCTACATATAAATATTTGACAGATTGTATTGTCTATTCTTTCTGTAGCGAGGGAAGGCAAAATTTAGTGTGATTGGAAAAATAATGCCTCCTACTAAATGTACAAGTTGTGGAAGACAATAAAGCCTCCAGCAATGGGGAAGAGTGGTGACAAATGACAGTATTGCTTCCTCTGATTATGTTGCCATAAACACTGAAATATGACTCCTCTCAGAATAATCAGCTGTTTTCTGATTTCTCTGTCCTTTCTAACTTCTTTTTACCCATCTCTTCTTTCTTTTTCTTACCTTTGAATCTCCTTTCCCCTTATTCCCTTCTTTTAAGTCAGAGAGCAGGTATCTTTTCACATCTTAATTAGCCTACAGTCTGGCTTTCTTCACTTGACAGCTCAGTGGTTGAGGGCAGTGAAAGGAAGAAGACAGCAAGGCAACTCCTAGCAGTGTCTCCCCATTCTTTCAACCAGCCACTTCCCAGGTCCCTCCAAATAAGGGGGCTTCTGCCTTAGGCTGGGCTGGATGAAAGATTGCACTGGCTGTGCCTGGGAGCAGTGCTCTGAAGCACAAAAAGCACAGCTGTGGGAATCCCGGCAGCTGCCTCTGCCTGTTGCATTACTCCCGGCTTGTCTGCAGTATGCACAGGGACCGTCCCTGCCCCGCTCAGAGCCCAGCTGGGGAAGCGTGAGTGTGCTCATCCCTGATGCTTCTTTATTGGGCAGAGTCCCACTCTGGTGGGCAGCGCTGCTCCAGATGCCATGCGCAGTTGAGCTCCCATTTATGCAGACATGCACTCACTCTCCCAGCCTGGCCTCTGCCCTTTACTAGTTGTGCGACACTGGACAAGTCTCAGTTTATTCATCAGTCAAGTGGGGCTAACGGTAATATGTACATAATATGGTTTTTGTGAGAACTGAGAGTTTTCATGGGTAAAGTGCTTCATATAGTGTTTGGGACTTAGTAGTAAATTCTAGCTAGAATTATTATTCAGCAAGCATTTATTTAGTATCTCATATATCCCAAGCAATCCAAGAGATATAGAGATGAAAAAGACAGCCTTTCCTTTTAGGGACTTAGATAATTACCACACAACATGGGATGCTAATTAAAAAAGGTATTTAGGTAACGTGTCATCACAGAGATACAGTTTGAACTGGTTCTCAAAGGATAAACAGGGTTTTGCCAAATGGAACAGTGTTAAAGGAAATACATTCCAGGCTGAGAGGACAGTTTGTGAGCAGAATAAAACTGAAAGATTATGAAAATCTTGGCTGCTATAAGATGACATTTTAACCTCCTCTCTGATGTGTACCTTCTTAACTAGGGGTCTCAGGTAGGTTTAGTGAACATTTGGATCTTATAATCTTACATAACTATTGGGTTGTCAGAAAAATCATGACTTATTTTTTCTATATTTTTCCTTTCAAAAATGCGTCATAGCTTTTCCAACAACTCAAATTACCAAGTTTATAATAATTATCATTTAACTAGTCCATCAAAAGTTTGCACTTAAACATGGATGAGGATCAAAGCAGTGCTGCTTCACAGCAGTGCGTTGGCTGTCACACATCCTAAGGTGACAGGAGCAATGAGTTGTTAGAAATACTTTTGGTTACAACAGTCGGAAATGGATAGGAATCCCCCTTTTCACAGAGCTGCGTTTAACTTTTAAAATTAAGGAAGTTTTGCTTTGGTTTCTTCTCTCCACAGGAGAACCTTGTTTCTTAAGCCCGTTCTGTTCTTCTGATAGCAAAGAATTGTGATTGTGGGTGTGAGAGATCTCTTTAAAAAGATTCCTTTTACTCGTGGAGTCTCCATTAATGCACCACTTCAGAGCTGTGTTATCTCCTGCAAACCTCGTCCTGCGGCTGCTTCCTCTCCCACCCCCTTACTCAGAACTGAAGGTCCTGGCAGCCTGTTGAGGTATTGGGTCAGCATTTTTCACTGGAAGAAGGGAAGGTTGGGAAGTGACAGGAGGGTACTCGTCTCATTTTCCATTCCTTTTCCTATAAGTGACCCACATGTTCCATTACAAAAGCCTAATGAGAACCGTGGCTTGTAAATTTCACCCTAGACTTCTGGACATGGACTGTGCAGATGACATACAGACAGGAGTCCCTCAGTGGCAGTGTCCTTAAAAGCCCAGGGACAGCAGTGAGGGTTCCTGACTGCCTCTGTGGCAGTGTGACCGATTTTATGAAGAGAAAGCACACCTGGGGAGTTAGGGAAGGAGCATGGAAGCCCCTTCCCCATCCCCCTTGGTGTGAACACACCTTGGCTGCATGCGTCTAGGAAATTCTGGATGTGGTTTCACACACACACACCTCCTCAGCTGCGGTCAGTTTAAGGAGCTCCCGTTCTGTCTGCAGCCTGTTTATTCCAAGATTGAGATTAAATCCAGTGTGGATTTAATTGTTTTGTATCAAATTTGCTTTAAACTGTTGGGCTAGACGCAAACTAATTACTGTCACTGTCTGTACAGCAGTGGAGAGTAAAAACAGTAATAGGTTCTTAAAAAGCCGTGACTTGAAGTGAGATAGGCTACCCTTGACTAGCTTCCCTTACAGCCTGAAGGGCTTTGGTCTGGACAACTGTCAAATTTGAAATCAGGTTTTAGGTCATACAGTCCTGTCTAGCATCCAGGGGCAGCTTCAGCCATGAAACTCTCCCATTGACGGTTCCATCGGAGGATTTGTTTTGGGATTGTCAGGAGTGTGGAGGCAAATGAGCTTTTCTTATCAAATATTCCATTTGGGTGCTCCATATCAAACCTGGTTTTGTTTTCCCAATTGACGGTCCTTTATCATTCAACTTAGGTAAGTCCTTATCAGACTTGTTTTGGTAAATAAACAGAAGACACCAGGGTTTACTGTTATATTTCTTCTGTTTAAGTGTCTTGGGAGACGTCTTATCTTTCTCAAGCATAACTGGGGATTCCAGCTTCCCGTTTGGGGGTCAGTGCTGAGCAGGCAAGCTACTGAGGTGTGATGACACACAAGCCAGGTGCTATTTCTTGAGGCGCACAGCCTAAGGATTGCTCATTAGACAGAGCTGCGTCTGATACAGCTTTCCTCTGTAAGAGCTGTTACAGTGCAAATCGTTTCGACCTTGTCTTTAGCTGCACATCATTGTTCCCATGCAGAGTCAGTGTTGAGGAATGCAGCCTCCTGGGTCCGGCTTAGTGACTGAGACAGCAGCTCCATCTGCTGCTGGCTAACAGTGTTGGCTGGCTTGTCGCTTGGTTTTACAGCCTCATGAATACAGATGCACACAGAACTTGTAAGAGCATGTCAGATCCAAAATCCCGGCGTTAAAGCTGGGTTTCTGCAGCGCACAACGCTGACACAGGCGCCTGGGGAGCCATACATATTGGCTCCGTGGACACTGCGCAGCTGCTAAGCGACTCCATAGCTGTCTCTTGATGCAATTGACTTACTTGCATTCAAAGTGGGGAATTACTTTTGCTATCCATGTACCAATCTTGGAAAATATACCATACGACTTATAAAGAGAAAATGTAATACCTCTCACCAACAGGGGACTTCGTTTGGTTAACAAGCCAGGAGGCCAGGCGCCTTATTCTTTTGTATTCAGCGCCATGTAAGTGCTGAGTACACAGGGAATGTCTTCTAAAAAAAATTCTTGATGACTGACAGGAACTGCCCCAAGTGTTAATGGAAGTTACTTCTGAATAATAGGGTTACACATGATTTCTATTTTTTTAATGGTTTTCTTATTTTTCAGTGAGCATATACAACAAAAAAAATCTTATATAACAAAATAAGAAAAATAAAAACAAAACATATTGTAGATATTTATAGCTTTAGTCTCTGTTCTGGGTCTTTTTCCTTTCTTTCTGGGCCTCGGTTTTCCCTAGTCCTTAAAACAGAGGGATTGACCTAGGGGCCTGCTCAGTGGTTGACATTCTAAGTTTTGTGGTTATCTACCACTCTTTTCAGCCTCCCCCACTCTTCTGAGGCTTTCTTCCATATTAGCATTCAATATGATTTTGCTTCTGCCATCTTAAAATAAGGAAATCCTTTCTAGGCACCTGTCCTCCACACTCCCAGCTCTTTCTTCTACCTTTCACCTGAACTTCTCCCAGAAGTTATCTACAATTTCTCTCTCTTATGTCCTCACTCTTCACCTCACCACAGACTGCTTTCCATTCCCCACTGCACCAGAAGAGTCCATGCTGGGGCCACCAGTGAGCTCCCCACACCAAGGGCAGTGCCATGTGGAAGCCTACATTCCCCACCCAGCACCTCTCAGCAGCATGGGAGTAACTGTCTTCTGCCTCTTAATGAAATCTCATCTGGCTTCTGTGCTGTTATTTTTTTTTTTTTCTTAAAGATTTTATTGGGGAATCGGGGAAGGGGAACAGACAAGTTGCTGTCCTTTTTTGTTCTTCAGTCTAGTTGTGGAGGATGCTGCTTCACTGGCCCATGTTGGTATTATGATCATTGCGCTCTTCCCGGCTAAGGCAGTCAGTCGCTGGCCATTGGACGGCCACTCACGGTGTCTGCCGGCTGCTCTCGCCAGCTGCCAGCCACTCACGGTAGCTCACGGCAGCCCACTGCAGCCCCGCTGCAGCCCACGCTGTCGCGGGCCACTCACTGCAGCCCAGCTCCAGGTCGAGCTGTTGTCCACAGTCTTAGCTGTAGAGGGCGCAGCTTACTAGTGCAGTGTACTGGCACATATGGGAATTGAACAGGCAGCCCTGTTGTTCAGAGCTTACACTCTTACCAACTGAGCCACTCGGCAGGCTCTCTGCTGTTATATTTTTTTTTTTTTTTTTGAGGGCAATGCCACTGGCCCTCGTATGTGGGACCCGAACTGGGGCCGCTGGCTTCCCAAGCGAACACTTAACCACCGCGCCACTCGGCCGGCCCTCTACTGTTATTCTTGAGTCTTCTTTGGAGGTTATTCTCTTCTCCCTGGCTCACCCACCAAGGCCACCTCCCCAGCTCACACTTTAGTTTCTTTTTGGCCTAGATATTCATATGCTAATAATTCTTAAGTAGATAAGAACAGCAGAATTCCTTTCTATGCCCTAGACTTCTAGACTTCTCAATTGCTTGCTCTGTTTACTTGCAGGCTGACAAAATATGGACTCAAAATCTTCTCCCCAAATGTTGCACCGCCTCCAATATTGTCTGTCTCATTCGAACACATAAACGTAAAACCTCAACATCTCGTAGTCTCTCCAAACACCACTCTTCCTCTTCCTTCCCACATGCCACATCCTAATCCAGACGCTTGTCATGTCTTATTTTGCCCACAGCAGTACTTTCAACAGTCCCCTGGCCTCCTGGCCTGTTCTTTCCACTTCATTTTCCATACAGCAGCCAGAGCTGTCTTTTATTGTGTAAGCCAATACACAATATTGAGGCTTTTATTGAGGCTTGATTTCTATACAATAAAAATTGCCTTTTTTAAGAGTACAGTTCTACGAGTTTTGACAAATGCATGCAGTCACATAACCACCACCACGCAGAGTGTGGATTGTTTCCAGTTTTTGTCCATATACCTTCATGTACAGGCTTTAGTGTAAACATTAAGTTTTCATTTGTCCTGGGTAAATACCTAGAAGTGAGATTGCTGGGTTCTATGGAGAGTTTATGTTTAACTTCGTAAGAAACTGTCAAACTGTTTCAGAGTCGCTGAACCATTTGCATTCCCACCAGCATGTAGGAGAATTTCAGATGGTCCGTATCCTCCCTAGCGCCAATTTTTGTTTCTGTTTTAATTTTATTTTAAGCGTTCTCACAGCTGTATAGTGGTAGCTCATTGTAGTTCCACTTTACAGTCTCATATGTTCAGTGACATTTAGCATCTTTCACATGTTTATATGCAATCCATATACCTTTGGTAAAGTGTATGCTCAAGTCTTTTGCATATTTTTAGATCAGATTTATTTTCTTTTTGTTGAATTGTTAAAGTTCTTTACATATTCTGGATACAAAGTCCTTTGTCAGATACATACTTTACAAAAAACTTTCTCCTCGTCTGAGACTTGTCTTCTCATTCTTTTATCGGCATATTTGTCAGAGCAAACATTTTCCATTTTGATGAAGCTCAAATAATCTCTTTCTTTCTTTATGTAAGACTGCTCCACAGAATAGTCAAGGTAGGTATGGAGATGATCATATTAGCATTTCAGAAAATTAAATCTGATGGTAATATGGAACAGTGGAATCACTTGAGAATTCATTAAAACCAAACTCTGACCCAGTAGGCCTGGGGTAGGACCTAAGATACTGCCTTTCTAACAAGCTCCCAGATGAGGGTGATACTGGTTGACTGTGGACTACACTTAGAATAACAAGGATAGAGGCTAGATCGGATTGGAGTGAGACTACAGACATACAATCAGGTAACAACAGCCTATGCAGGGATCGAGACAAAAAGATGATGAGTATTTGAATTACTCGCAGTGTCTGGTAATGGCAAGAATGAGTTCTAGTGAAATATATGAGATAAAATGGGCAAGACTAAATAATTTAGGGAGCTAGTAGGATGTGGAGTTAGAAGTGAAGAGGGGAGGTCTCAGTTGTGATCCGAAGGTTGGAGCTTAGTTAACGAGGTGGATAATATTGACAGTTAACTGAACAGGATAAAAGACAGAGGAAGAAGGTGGCCTGAAGGTAGAGGAGGGAGGGTTAGAGTAGACTAGTCTTTTGGAGTTGAGAAAAGGGGTAGCCAGAGGGTTACTTCTAAATGAAGTTTAGAAGTCAATGAGTTTGAGGAGTCAATGAGATATCCAAAATGTGGAGGGGCAAGTAGAGGAAGAGGAACACACAATGGTTGAGAAGTCAGATGGGCGGGTGGGCCAAAGAAAGAGCCGTTTCAAAGCATTTTCAGGAGAGGAAGGCCACAGTGTCATTGCCACAGAGACATCAAATGAAAGATTAGATATAGTTCAATGACAGTGTGTAAAATTATGATTAAAAAACTAACTTTCCAAAATGCTAATTGGCTAATGGGGGTTCATAAAGTGCCCAATTTAGTTTTTCTCTCAATCTTTTAAGGAATGAAGCCAGTTTTCATCATGAATGGCTTCATAGTGACTTTTCCATTCATATTTTCTTTTTTCCCCCCACAGATTGATCATACTTAACAAGAGCTGCTATGATACATAGGGGAGGTGAAAACTAACCGATGAAAATTTTGCCATGCACTGAAAGGAAAACGTTGTCTGTGAAGGTCTATTTTTAAAAATGTCTGCTTGTAACACCTTTACTGAACATGTTTGGAAACCTGGTGAATGCAAGAACTGCTTTAAACCTAAACGCTTACATCAGCTGCCCCCTGACCCCGAGAAGGTACCCACCTCCCATGGCAGTGTGAAAACTAATGCCAATCACAGTGACAGCCATCACATCAGAAACACCAGACACTTCCGGCCTCCTGTGGCTAAAAAACCCACTATAGCTGTGAAGCCCACTATGATGGTAGCAGACGGGCAAAGTGTGTGTGGTGAACTTAGCATCCAAGAACACTGTGAGGACAAACTTGTCATTACAGGGAAGAGCCAAAGCAGGATGGCCTTGACTCAGAAACCACTTACTAATAATAATTATAATGCAGATGATACTGAAGGACTTAGCCAAGTTCCTAAACCTTACGGCAATAATGGTAGTGCGAAGAAGGTATCAAATAACAACAATGGACTAACTGAAGTGTTGAAGGAGATAGCAGGCTTGGATAGTACCCCTCAAAGCAGAGGAAATGAAACAAACTCCAGAGAAACATTCTTAGGAAGAATAAATGACTGCTATAAACGATCACTGGAAAGAGAGCTTCCACCGAGTTGCATGATGGGTGGGATAAAGGACACTCTGGGCAGGCACGTTATCCTGAGTGGGAGCACGGAAGTGATCAGTAGCGAAGGGGGCCGCTTCTGTTACCCAGAGTTCTCTAGTGGTGAGGAGAGTGAGGACGATGAGCTTCTCGGTAACATGGAGGAGGAGCGTGAGAGCTGGGATGAGAGTGATGAGGAGCTGCTGGCCATGGAGATCCGCATGCGAGGGCAGCCGCGCTTCGCCAACTTCAGGGCAAACACCTTGTCCCCTGTTCGATTCTGTGTGGACAAAAAATGGAATACTGTCCCTCTGCGAAATAAGTCTCTGCAGAGAATCTGTGCTGTGGACTATGATGACAGTTATGATGAAATCCTGAACGGTTATGATGAGAATTCTCTGGTGTCCTATGGGCCAGGAAGTGTTCAGAGCATGGTGTCATCGGACTCTACATCACCAGACTCTTCTTTAACAGAAGAATCACGTTCTGAGACAGCCAGTAGTTTATCCCAGAAGGTCTGTCATAGGGGACTATCTCCTGGTAACCCCGGAGATTCCAAGGACATGAAGGAAAGGGAGCCCGATTGTGAACGCCTGTCTGGTAATAACCAGAAGGAGTCATCCTCACAGGCATCCAGAAGCTCTGCGAAAGTTCCAGAGACACACAAAGCAGTCCTTGCTCTCCGGCTGGAAGAGAAGGATGGCAAGATTGCTGTACAAACTGAGAAGCAAGAGAGTAAAGCCTCTACAGATATCGCCGGGCACGCAGTAACCATAAACCTCGTTCCTGCAGAAGAACAAGCGAAGCCCTACCGCGTTGTGAATCTCGAACAGCCTCTGTGCAAGCCGTACACTGTTGTGGACGTGTCGGCAGCCATGGCCAGCGAGCACCTGGAGGGCCCTGTCCACAGCCCCAAGACCAAAAGTTCATCTTCTACCCCAAACTCTCCAGTGACATCACCTCCATTGACACCAGGACAAATGAGTGCCCATTTCCAAAAGTCCAGTGCAATCCGGTACCAGGAGGTATGGACTTCCAGTACCAGTCCACGCCAAAAGATACCTGTGGTGGAATTAATTAGTGGTGGAACTGGGCCAAATGTCCCCCCAAGGAAAAACTGTCACAAATCAGCACCCACATCACCCATAGCTGCAAACATTTCTTCCAAAACCATCCCTGTTAAGTCACCTAATTTGTCTGAAATAAAATTTAATAGTTATAACAATGCTGGTATGCCACCTTTTCCAATCATCATTCACGACGAACCAACATATGCTCGGAGTTCCAAAAATGCTATCAAAGTTCCCATTGTAATCAATCCAAATGCATATGACAATCTAGCCATTTATAAAAGTTTTCTCGGCACAAGTGGAGAACTTTCAGTGAAGGAAAAAACCACAAGCATAATAAGCCATACTTATGAAGAAATAGAAACTGCAAGCAAAGTGTCTGATGACACCCCCAGCAAGGCCACCGAATGTCCTCAAGCTAAAGGGTCTGCAAACAGCACGGAGCAGAAAAGGGGCTCAGTGGCCCAGAAGGTCCAGGAATTTAACAGCTGTCTTAACAGAGGTCAGTCTTCACCACAGAGAAGCTATAGTTCCAGCCATAGCTCCCCAACCAAGATCCAGAGAAGTACTCAAGAGCCTGTTGCCAAAACAGAAGGCGCCCAGGAGCCTCAGATGCGGGGCAGCAGCAGCCGGGAGAAGGCCAGCACAGTGCTCTCTCAGATTGTGGCTTCTATCCAGCCCCCACAGTCTCCGCCAGAAGTGCCCCCATCTGGTCCGAAGGCATGCAGTGTGGAAGAGCTTTATGCAGTTCCTCCAGACGCCGGTGCTGCCAGGAGTACACCAGTCCGGCCCAAATCTCTCTTTACATCGCAGCCCAGTGGTGAGGCTGAAGCCCCTCAGACCACAGAAAACCTTATCACCAAAGTGCAGAAAGATCCACTGGCAAAGCCAGTCACCAGCCCTCCCTCCAAACTATTGGCCGATGTCCATAGTGAGCCCCCACCTCCCTTCCCCCCACCGCGCTCCACTTCCTCCCCTTACCATGCTAGTAACCTTTTGCAGAAGCATTTCACCAACTGGAGCAAGCCCACCAGCCCTCCCAGGTCAACAGAAGCTGAATCAGTTTTGCACTCGGAAGGCAGCAGGCGGGCAGCGGATGCAAAACCTAAACGCTGGATATCATTTAAAAGCTTTTTCCGCCGTCGGAAAACAGATGAGGAGGATGACAAAGAGAAAGAGCGAGAGAAAGGGAAACTGGTGGGCCTCGATGGCACAGTCATCCACATGCTGCCCCCTCCCCCGGTCCAGCGCCATCACTGGTTCACAGAGGCAAAAGGGGAACCCAGTGAGAAGCCTGCCATCATCTTCATGTACAGGTGTGACCCTGCCCAGGGCCAGCTGGGGGCCGACCAGCCCGCGGGTGTGGGGAAGGCTGCCGCAGAGAATGGGGCACCGCAGGATGGGGCACCGCAGAGCTCAGCGAAGAAGACAAGGACCCATTCTTCTCCATCCCAGGTCCCTAAAGACATTCTCAGGTATGTGAAGTAGACTGGTGGAAGTGGAAATGTTTTTAACATGTTTTCAGGTACTAAGTTTTTGATATCTTCAAGATGACATAAGAGCCAGTTTTGTTTGTAAGTAGCACTTGGGTGGCATCATCCATCTTTCTAACTGCATTCCAAGGTTGGAGTTGGAATATTACTAAAGTGGCTTTATTGCGCTGAACAGGGATTGCGGTCTGGACCTTCGGCTAAGTAGCCTCACGCCCTGGTGAGTGCAGAGGGCGATACCCTAGGAAACCTGATCCTTCCCACCTCAAATGCAGGAAGTATGTTGCTTTGAAATGTGATAGTGTGAGGAGCAAACAGGATGAAATGAGTCAGTGGTGGTCCTGCCCTTTCCCTCACTGTAGATGAAATAAAACGCTTGAATAAGCTTGTTGGCTTTCACCAAAGTGTTATATGTATATACAGTACTTTATTTTAAGGGAATACTTGGTTTTTCATTGCTGTCTCTTTCTTCCCTTCTTCCAGTGTGTGGAAAGGGGTGGGGCAATGGGCACACCATTCATAGATTTAACATATGGGTGAAATTGGAGAAGTTGGTTACTGATACTGAAACCCAATGGAATAATCCTGAATTCAGCCAGGCAGGTTGAATATGCACACCAGTTCTCTAGACATTAGTTTTCTTTAATACTTTAATAGCTGTTTAATGATCATATACTTTGTGTAAATCACATCCCAGATATTCATTTTCAATCCTTATAATAGCCCTACAATGGGGAAACAAAATCTGAGAAGTTAAGAATTGGCCAGATTCACACAGCTAGTAGGGTCAGATTTAAACCCTGATCTGTCTCACTCTAAAGCTTGTATTCTTCCCATAATGTTGCATTGTTAATGAACACAAGATCAAACAAAATGTTTGTATTTTCACTTGTAATCATTCCCATTAACATTTGTGTTTAGGGAACTTAAGTTTTTTTCTTTCTCATTTGTATTGTAAGCAAATTAATGAACTACCAATACAAACAAGGAACTGCCATCCCAAGTTTGTGACAAAAGGGAGGATTTCCTTATACTCCTGTCCTTTACAGTCTTAAACAAAGGTGTGCCCGAGTAGCCAGTCCTCTGGTCCTGTCTTTCTCCCTCTGGCTTGCAGCAAACCTCTCCACCTGCCTCATCTCCTCTCCAGCAAGACAGCAGACTGGTGCTAGGGCAGATTCTCTCACCAGCTGTTTTTTAGAAAAATATAAATAAAAATGAACACGTCATGCCTTCACTTTTTCTAGCAAAATGCTAGGAGATTTTGTATATATTCTTTACTGAAATAAGCTTTTTACATACTCCAAATAGTTGTCAAAATGCTAACAAGTTCCTGTTTTCTTTACTTTTTTAAATTTTTTTTTTTTGAGGGCAGTGTCACTGGCCCTCATATGTGGGACCCAAACCAGGGCCGCTGGCGTCCCAAGCCAGCTCTTAACCAATGCACCACTGGGCCGGCCCCTGTTTTCTTTAAATCCATGTAACAACAAAGCAGATGGAGTGGTGGCTATAACTGTATTCCTGGAAAGAATGGTCTTGTCGTTGGGAGTTGAAAGTGGGTGACAGAATGCTGTCCTCCAGTGGTAATAAAACACATGTATGCAGGTTGGGGTTTTACTTGGAAAAGAAGCAGTTTAAACAGCACAGGTCTGGACTACAGATGAGGGCATGGCAGATCAATAAATTGCTTTGCTCCTCAGTAAGCATGGCTGTGGTACGTTCACCTGCATCCTGGAAGGCAGAGCCAAGAAATGATCTGGTCTCTCTTCTGTGGAATGAGACCCTCTGCTGTGGCTGTGTGCCACCATCTGTGGGCATGAGGGCAGCCCAGGCCCTTGGCATGGCAGACCCCTTGCTATCAAGTTTGTGTTTTCATAAATGTGTTTGTACGTGGGCTGGTCATATCTTCCAAAATCTACCCATTCTTTATAGGTAATATTCATGAGTCCAAAAGATGCAATTGCTTAGCCCCATGGGTTCTCAAATTTAACCATGCCTCACCACAACAGCTGGAGGGCTGCTGAGACACGATTGCTGGCCGACCCAGAGTGTCCGGTGCAGCAGGTCTGGGGCCCTGGGAATCTGCATTTCCAGCAATCCCAGGTGACACTGATGCTGCTGGTCCTGGAGCTACACTTCTCAAACCACTGATCTCACTGCCATTCTAAAGATGTGCTGTAGTCTGAGTGAAGTATCATGAGGCATTAACTTTCCTTAGAGGCCCACTGGAATTTTCACATCTCATAATGTCCCAGACTAAGGAGAAAAAGAGGTATTAAATATTTTTTTTTAAACTTCCAAAAAGTTTAAAACATGAATACTCATATTAAAAAATACAGACCATTTGCTTTTACAGTAATTATCTCATTTACTTGGAGATTCCACTGGTATTTACTTGAAGCAAATTTGAGAGGAAAAACCTTCCCGTCAAATGTCAACATTTGTGTTTCTGGCTTGATGGCAGTGTGACCATTAAGTCACCATCCTGCAGCTAGAAACACACTGCTAGAAGAAATGAAAATACAAGTTTTTCCAAAGTAAGTGAAGATTCCAAATCCAAACTGTATATAAGGAATGAAAAATACCCCACTGAAAGACAGCCCTTAGGTCCTGAAAGATGAGGGACTTTGTGGAGCCTTTCATTATGGGATTAGATTGTCACTAAGATTTAATTGACTGTTCAGGCAACATATTTGAATGTTTTAATGGTGTCATACCATAGGGACAAATGGGGGTAAGATTGCCACACTGCTGAAATAATTTGTTTTGACCTCTGCTTCGGCTATCAGTCTGGTCCTTCCATGGACAGTGGCTGTAATGATACCTGTCACGGAGAATTAATTAGAGGAGATAATGTGAAACCATGCAAAAGACTTAGCACAGGGTCTACACATTGGGTGCTTTGAAATGTTAGTAGCCCTTCTGCCCTCAATGTGGTAAATGCTGAAATGGTGCATGTGCAGTGTGTACGGAAGCCCAGAAACCAGGGCGGTCAAATCAGCCTAAAAGAAACTTCTCAGAAATGAAATGCAAGCCAGATCTTAAAAGACAAATAGGATTTTGCCAGCTGGTGGTAAAAGAGATTGTAGGCAAAGAATAAAATACGCAAAGTCACAGAGGTGATTATGGCAAACAAACCAGACAGGTGACTGGAAAAGGATCATGGGAGACCAGAGACTCTTCAGATGTGGGCCATGCGATGCCACACAGTGACCCTGTGAGAGGCACCATTCTCACAATGCTGAGACATGATTTGTCTCTTTTACTGTGTTGACATTTGCACTGATGGTGCAAGAACGATAAAACTACTTACACCTTAGCACAAATCAAAGTCACGGCGCCATATTGTACTAGTAGGTGTTTTTACAAAACCAAAAACATTGGTTTCACTTAAGAATGTCCTTGATGAAGTTGTAAATGTTACTAATTCGCAACCCTTGAATATATGTCTGTTTAAAAACTCTGCGTGAGGGGCCAGCCAAGTGGCACGGTGATTGGGCGCTAGCTTGGGACGCCAGCGGCCCCGTTCAGGTCCCACATAGGAGGACCGGTAACACTGCCCTCAAAAAAAAAAATTAAAAAATAAAAAAAATAAAAATTCTGCGTGATGAAACAGAAAGTACACATGGAGTACTTCAAAGTGTAGTAGTTGTTTTAAGGAAAAACCCTTGTGAAGTAGTTTGGTTCAAAATTTAAGTTACTAAGTCCCCTTTTTCACGGGCCACCTTGAAAGAACAAGTGGCAGACAGCTGTGGTTATTCATACTTTGGCGTTTGGCAGATATTTTCTTAAGAATGAACGTAGGGAGCCTTTATTACTTCAAGGGAAACAACTGACAATATTTGTTGTCAATGATCAAATTAAATTTTCAAGCAGAAATAAGAATTTTTGAAAACTTCCCTTTACCACCATGGCCTTGACAACTTCCTAATATTTAACCATTTTTTATGATGAGATTGTTGGTGGTATAGCAAAAAGATTTTTTGATACTATATAATGAAATGTGTCACCATTTGAAAGAACTGCATAACTCAGTGAACCAGTAACTTCCAAACGACCTACAAGTAAAACTGCTTTAGACCAATGGATATTAATGTAACTGAGTACAAAAGTTCATTGATATGATTTCAGATTCCACATTGCAAGGACCCGTGATCCCTTACCAAGTTCTGGTATACGAGTGGTACCAGAGAAAAATCCACAATTACCTACCTAAAAGGCCATTAGTGGACCCCTCCCTTTGCCGCCTACATTTCTGGATGAGACCAGATTTTTTTCATACAGTTTAGCCAAAACAACATGTCACAGCAGATTGAATACAGAAGCACATATAAGGATTCAGCTTCTAGTAAACCAGATATTAACGAGATTTGAAAAAAACATTTAGGTTAATATTTAAAGGGTTTATTTTTTTAATGAATTAATAACTTTTTAAATTTTCTCAGTTTTAATTGTGAATATAATAAGTATCAATAGATAAAATTCGCATAAACAAGAGCCCTTGCAGTTTTCAAAAATTTTTCACAGTGTAAAGGAGCCCTGAGAAGAAAAAGATTGATTGAGAAGTGCTGAGACAGACTGTGAAGAGCCTTGCATGATGCATTGAGATATTGCACCTTTATCTTGTAGATTCGGTAGCAGAAACAGTTTTTAAGAGGGAAAGTAGTGTGAGTTGTTTTTGTTTTGTTTTTTAATAAAATCTCTTCTGGCAGTAGTATGGAATATGGACTGGAAGGTGGAAATACTGGTCATAGGGTTACCAGTTAAATTTTGGCTCTTGGACATCATTTTTATAATACCTGGCTGGTCTGGATCAAGAGAAGTTCATTCAATGTGGTTAGTCTGGTCTGTGACCAGGTAGGAACTTCTCCACTATTATTTTTTAGGGGCAGTAGCCTGCCTGCCATGTCTGCAGCTCTTTGGAGTCCCAGCATAGGGAATAGTATTGCATAATGCCCAAAATGCAAATTCTGGAATGAGACAGAGATGTGAATTCTGACTGGACCACTGGTGGTTGTGTGACTTTTAACTTAACCTCTCTTAGCCAAGGTTTCCCCACTGGTGCAATATTGATAATATTATAGGAAACGAGGTTTCTTGGCTTCACGTAGAAAAGAATTCAAACGTGAGTGAGCCGATACAGAGTTTAAAGTAAAAATAAGTTTATTTAGCAGAGAGTAAGTAAGAAAACAAAGGCCACCCCACTGACAGAGTGGCAGTCTCTAATCTCTAGTGGAAGAGAGATCCCCGCCATCCCCTGGGCTGGGTTTATATGTGTTTTCTGCTTCCATGGAAAGTTCATTGCCATGAGGGTAAAGGAGGCTAGAAGAACAATGGTAAATTTATCTTGAGCTTCAATAAGATGCAAGAAGGATATGGGCAGGTTTGTCTTTAATTCTTGTAAAGCACAACCTGTGTTTTCTTTCCATGGGCTTAACTGCAGGGATGGTCCTGATGGGATCTCTAGCCTTTCAGTAGTTTGCTCTTTGTCATTGATTAGCATCCGCCTGAGCTCTGTGTCTTGGAGCATGCAGGCAGGAGCAGGCTTGGACTCCAAGCTCCTGGTTCCTTCTTTTGTAAAAAGAGTGCTCAGTGTCCCTTCCCTATATCAATAATAATACCTAGCTATGGAGATATTATGAGAACTACATAGATATTTATAAAGCACCTAGCAGCAGGAGCTAACCTTGTCACAAATTACGCTTAGGGCACCAGGATTTAATGTAATCCTTGCTGAATGTTTTGCCCCTTCAGCCTATTCTTAGAACAGCCAAGAGCTCTTTCTTAAATGTAATTCTAGTCATGTCCCCACGCTGAAAAAGCCCTATTGAGGTCTACCTGAGACTTAATCTTACTCCTTGCTCATGAACCTCCAGTTATTCTGGCTTGCTTGCTTTCTGAGTGCTCTGTTTCCCAGAAAATAAGACCTAGCCAGAAAATAAGCCATAGCATGATTTTAGGTGCCAAAATATGGCACCTTGGCATACTGAATATTTTAGGCTGAAGGAGTTGGTGGAAAAGGCACTCTTCTCCCTGAAACAGGTCATAAAACCCTCATGTGAGGGGTGCGTGCCCTCCATATCCTGGAGGAATCACGCTCAGGCTTCTCCGGCTAGGTCTGATTTTCGGGGAAACACAGTAATGTTGACTGTAGAATCAGTACTACAGGACTACCTTTTAATGTAGACCATCTTAAAATAGATCCTTTTGTTTATTTTCATTTTATCTTAAACTTTTTATGATAGAGAGTTTCAAACATACCAAAGTGGATAGATTGGTAAAATGAAGCATCATTTACCCCAGACCCGCATTTTGACTCCTAATTGTTTCCTCTCTCCTCCCCCCACCATTACTTTGAAGCAAATCCCAGACATCATTTCATTTATAAATATTTCAGTATGTATCTCTAAAGGATAAGTTCTTTTTCTTTTTCTTTTTTTTTGTCTTCGTAACCATATACCAAAGAGCGTTCTTTAAACTTTAGTGGCTAATCCCTGGCTAAGCATCATCTGGTATCAAGACTTTAAAAATTATATATATTCTGATAATTCCAAAATTTAGGTCTCCATCCCTGACCTCTCCCCCATGATTCAAACACAAGTATTCACTTGGTATCTTCACTTAAACATCAAATGGACATCTCAAAGGAAATATATCCAAAACGAACTCCCGACTTTTTTCCCCTACATATCGATTCCATCCCAAATCTTCCCTTCTTGGTACATGGTCCCACCATCTACTCAGTTGCTCAAAAACTAGGAGTCATCCTTGATTCTTCTCTTTCCCTCAACCTCTACATCCAAAATGTCAGGAAGTTTTGTTAACTCGACCTCCAAAATATATCCTAAATCTATAATATTACTTCTCTCCATCTTGTCTGATACCACTCTGGTCCAACCTGCCATCAGTCCCACTAGGCTTACTAAAGTATTTTCTTAATTGACCTCTGTTGCCTAATCTCTTGCCCTCTCTAATTTAGCGTCGCCAGGACAAGTTAAGTATTCTTTTTAAACTGCAGATCCTATTGTTTGAACCCGGTGAAGGAAGTGAAGTCCAGTCTAATGTGAACCTATCTCCTACTCATCCCTGGCTCATAAACTCACTACAGATTTCTTTTTGCCCTTCAGACATGCCAACCATAATCCCTTTTTATCAGCTATTCCCTTACTTGCAATGCTTCCTTTCTTTCTTTATCATTCAGCTCTCAATTTACAGGTTACCTCAGAAAAATTATTTGCTGACCCCCCAACCTTGGAAGCTCCTCCCGCCCTCAGTCATTCCCCATCACATCACCCTTATTCACATTTATTACTTTCATTATTATTATTATTATTATTATTATTATTATTTCTTCTTCAATTCACTCCTCTCTTCCGGATTCAATTTTCTTCTTCCCTATAGCATACCCTTTTAGTAGTCTTTCTAATAAACTGTGTTGATAAACTCTTGGTTTTTGACTAAAATTATATTTATTTCATAATTGGCAGGCAATATCTATTGCCAATCACATATCCTTAAAAATTTAGTTCAAAAAAATTTTTCTTATCAGTTAGAAAAACTTAGTCAATGACAAAGAAAGTAACTGTAACTCACCCAAAGTAACTAACGCTCCCAGCCAAAGGGTATCATTTGCCCTGTGAGTGGCCCCTAACCTTTGGCTAAGCTTGTTAGCTCCACCAGCCCTGAACATCATGTTCCTAATGAGCAAAACCCCCCAGCGTGCCCTCCTGGGTACCATGTAAGTCTGGTTTCTCTAGGACTCCCAGAACCATCTCAGGAACCCAGCCGTGCCTCATACTGCTGGGATTCAGCCCAGGCCTCGGTCAATGTCTGTTTCTGTCGGGCCCACCTTTGCTCCCTTACAAATGCTGTTCATCTCTGTGCGAGCCTTCCTTTATCCTCCCAAGACCTCTGTGATCCTCTCAGTTCTTAGCACCAAGCTGCACTCCTCAGTCATGCAGGAGACAATCCTAGCAGCCCTGCAATCCAGACCAAGGTCAGCAAGCTGTGGCCTGCGGTCCACATCCAACCTGCCTTCTTGGAGAACAGCTGCACTCATCTTTTCACATGTTGCCTAAGGCTTCCTGTTCACTATAACAGCAGAACTGAGCAGTTGCAGCAGGCATCATGTGGCCTATAAAGCCTGAGATATTTACTCTGATCCTTCACAGATAACGTTTGCTGATCCCTGCACTAAACCATAATAGCTGATTTGTCTGTGGCTGCTCGACATGCTAGAAGCATACAGCCACGCTAGCCCAACACTAGATAGGTCCGTTGCTTCTAAATAGGCAGATTCCGGGTCCCTTTATGTATGGGTGTATGCACCTACAGTGTGGAGAAGAGAGTCCTAACACTTCATAGATGGGTAAAATGTGACTTTCTTCTCTCTGGCAAGTTAGAAGCTTAATTTTTTTAAATGCTAATGTTCAGTAATATCTTCATTTGCATTATCTGTATTGAGAGCACCCTGTCAATGTCATCCTTTCATGCTTAGGACCAAACTGGCCTCTGAAGATCAAATTCCTATTCTCATAAAGAAAAAAATTGGAGCCAGAAGCTGAAAGAAGCTCCTTGCTCTCCTGTTCACATGTTCTTTGCTGTAAAGAAACTTTTAGACTGTTAGCATTTATAAAGATCACATCTACATTTTCCGATATATTGTTCCTAAAGTTTACACGAGTTCATTAAGTCCTTCCTGTTCAATTTTTGAATAACCCTGTTTTACAGAACACTAAGAAATACCGCCCTTGTTCCTAATAGAACGATACAGAATGGTTATTTTTCTGTGACCATGAGGGGTGGTCTTCAGGCAGCTCTGTGTTTCTTTCCCTTCTGGGAGGTGAGGAAACACCAGAGAAGCAAGCTGGCTTGCATAGATTCTCATAATGAATATATAACAAAATGAAGAGCCAACCTGAGAAATCTCTGACTGATTGGGTCAGTGTCGTTTTCTCTTCTGTCTAATGAACCTGAACCGGTGTCTTACTATGTAATTCTCACAACAGTCACACTTTCCCAGTTGTCCCACATCTGTGACAGTGCATCTTTCCCGATTTATAGGAAACTGAGAAGCAGGGACCCTCGGGGCCACTCTGCAAGTAGGTGGCAGACCGAACTCGAGGCCATTGTGTCTGGCCCCGCGGTGACTTTGTTCTCTTGTGGTGACTTTGACGAAGTCTGTCAGTGTCTGCCGCGTCTTATAAAGTCGGCCTGAGCACAACAGGGCACGTGGCCAGTCAGGGCCAGAGGGTGGTACTGACTCACTGACCTGCCGAGCAGTCTTAAAAGTCTCAGCGTTGGCATCATTGTTCACTCTCCTGAAAGCATTTTGCATGGATTTCCTAATGAAGGAATGTCACCACACCTATCTTATAGGTGAATAATGGGAGACATGGGCAGAGTGGCACTGGTGACAGAAATTAAATTAAATTGGATTTCCTAATTTCTAGGCTTGAATTCAGACCTCCAGGCTACAGTTTCAGTCACTGATTATTTCACATCACTGCAGTAGAGTATTGATTAGAGCCATCAGGTGATATTTAAAGGCTTTGTTCCAAGACAAACAGTTCGTCCTCACTGGGACCTCTGTAATGCTGATGTAGTAATGGCAGGGAGAAAGGCTTGCCTGAGAAGAACAGTGACTGTTCTGATAGCTGTGCACGCCGGTTACCTCTAGTGAGTCGCCTCGGAGTCAGCTGTTGGGGCCCTCTGTGCTGCTGGCACCAGGATGGAGCTGCAGGCCACATCCGGGCAGATGTCCTGCTCCCATCCGTACTCCATGAGTGCTCTACTTTGGAATCTGTTCCAATCCCCTTCTCCATGTGGAATGGAGGAATTTTGCTGGGAGGAATGTGGCTACAGACTGTACCGATGTTCTCTGGTGCCTTGCTGCTGAGACTTCTGATCTGATTTATTCGGCACCTGTTTCCTGAGTGCTTGCCGTGATCCTCAGTCCCTGCTTTATTCCTCGGCATGGACTGCCATACCAGAATATATCGATAGGGCAGCTTAAACAACAGACATTGATTTTTCTGACAGTTCTCTGGCCAGAAGTCAAGATCAGTGTTGCCACTGATTTGCTTTCTGGTGAGGATTCTTTTCCTGGTGTGCAGATGGCTGCCTTCTCATGATATCCTCACTTTCCTCAGTGAGAGAGGGAGGGAGGGAGGGAATGTTTGTGGGGGTGACACAAACATTCAGTTCAGAGCACCTGCCGTGGGTGTTCAGAGAAGGAAGAGTCCCTGTGGCTAGTAAGACATCATGGGCAATGTGAGACTTGAATAGTCCTTAAAGATTGGCTGAGTTTGGAATAAATGGAAAGAAGAAGGGAGGCAGCTCTAGGAAGGGAAATGAGGCACAGCAGAGGTATAGAATGTGATGTGTCCAGGTGACAGGGAGTTACGACGTGGAAGCACCTTGGCTCTGGAGCTGAAGGACTGTGTGTCAGAAAGTTTGGGATGAGGACAGAGATCTACTTTGCAACCTCATTGTGATGGGTCCTGAAGGCCTGCTGGTGGTCTGGACCTGACCTCCACAGGTCTCAGGCTCTGTGGATGGTGGAGAACCAGCAGAACGAAAGGCATTTAGGAAGAGTCCCCTGGCAGGGTGGTAATGGTACGTACGGGTGCTGGGTCCCTCCTCCCGTAGCAGCTCTTGCTGTCTCAGAGGCCTGCCTTTGTGCTTGCCGCAGTCCTCTGTTGACACAGAGAGCTGAGACAGTGCTGCGTGTTGGAAGATTTGACCTACTGCTGGTGTCACACACAAGTACGAGTATGCTGTTTCTTACTTTCACAGTGGTTTTCATCCAGCCAGGGCTTCTAATAAAAATCATAAGAGTCATGCTAGACCAAATCCTCACTTTCTAATATTTTGTGAGTTTGTATAATTGTATTCCAAGAATAGATTTCAGATGGTAGGGACTGGCCCCTAAATTTCCTCCTTCTGTATTAGTAGCCTGTTATCTCACCTGTGACTACTTCAGTTATTTCCCCTTTTCTTTTCTGCTATATTACTTCTGAGCAATGATGTTCCTTTACTTAAAATTTTTCTAGTCACTTTACACCTTGCTCCTTTTATACTTATTGTTCTGTCTCCCTGTGGGGGAGGAGTAGGTGAAAAAATAGTTTGTCGGAGCCTGGCCCTAGGACCAACTGCATCAGAATCACCTGGGGCCACACCCAAGACATACAAAGTCAGTCCCTAGAGGTGGGAACCACAGGTCTGCACCTTCAGCAAACTCCCAGAGTAATGCTGAGGCACAGTAAGTCTGTTGACAGTGGCACAATGTTTTAGAACATAGACTGAAGTCACTTCGACGTGAATTGGAATTCTGCGTTCATCACTTACCAGCTCTGTCATCTTTGACAAGTGACTTGAGCTCTGCTTCTCAGTTTCTTCTTCTTAAACAGAGACAGAATAGAGCACAGACTCTAGAGCTCTACTGCTGGGTTTGAATCCCAGCTCCATCTGTTAACGAGCTATGTTGTATGAGGCAAATGACTAAACCTCTCTGGGCTATAATTTCTTCCTTTTTAAAACAGAGATAATAGGGTTAGCTGGTTAGCTCAGGTGGTTAGAGCACAGAGCGAAGTGCTCATAACACCAAAGTTGCTGGTTCGATTCCCACATGGCCAACTGAGCTGCGCCCTCCACAACTAGATTGAAACAACCACTTGGAGCTGATGGGTCCTGGAGAAACACACTGTTCCCCAGCAATTCCCAATAAAAAAAAATAATAAAACAAAAACCCTGGGGATAATAACCTGCCTATTAGGTTGTTGTGAGACAGAAAAGAATTTATGCAGAGAGTTTAGAAAATGGGGGTGGGGAAGGGGTTTGCTCCTGGGGCATATTTGACAAGGTGGAGACAGACTATTTGATGTCACAGCTGGGGGAGCAGGGAATGAGTCCAATACCTACTGGGTAGAGGAAGGAGATGCTAGTGAGATCTTACTATGCGCTGGGCAGCTTCCCATAACCCAGAATTATTTGCTTCAAATGTTCATAGTGCGACTTGTGAGAGACTGGCTTCCAGGGACTTAGTAAGCACCGTAGAGGTTGGGCTGCTGTCACTTGCTGTTATGGGAACAACAGGCCCTACTCAGGGTTGTAGTCAGGATTCTAGACTAGAGCAGCTCCTGTTTACATCCTTTCATATTGTAAATAAAGACTTTGGTTAGAATTGTTCAAAATTATCTGTCATCATTAACACCTGTCATCATTAACATCTGTCATCACCCACACCTCACATTATAATAATAACTCTATGCTTTTCATAGCACTCTTACCTTTTTCTCCCCATAGTCAGGCATTTCTTGTTGAGTTTTTATAGCATGCCCAGCTGGCCTGCTCTGGTGGAAGGAACAGGGTCAGAGTGGACAGTATCAAATTCAGGTCCTGACCCGCCACCCAAGAACCCATGTAACTTGGGCAGTTCACTTTCTTCCTTCAGTCTCCCTCTTCCCATTTGTAAACTCTACCTCCTGGCACGTTTCCGTGAATTAAATGAAAAATTGTGCAGCTTGCACTGTGTGGAGTAAGAGTAGGTTCTGAGCAGCTGTAGTTCCCCTTCCCTCCCTGCATCCCTTCCCATGCCGCGCCCACAGTGATTCTGGAGGGTTACGTGTGCATCATGTCTCAGCATCTCCTCCTCTGGCTCCGGGAAGATGGGCAGTTGAGGGAGATATGAGGACACTGGGGAAGGTGCAATGAGTGTTCTAGTGCTTCTGGGTGTGTGGGAAAGTCCAGGACGCAAAAAAGGCTGGTCCATCCTGCATAGGTCAGTCCTGCTGGAGAGCCCCGTGGGTATTCTCATATCTCGCCTTTTCAGGAAATATGCACCAGTGTTTCACCCAATTGTTTAGAAGTGAGCCAAGGCTGAAATGATTTTATGAGAAGCTCCTTCTATACCTGTTACTGAGAAGGACAGTGTATTTTATTGCTATTTTCCAAGCTTAGTTTATCTTTTCTGTTAATTTGCACAGATGCCATTCTGACTTTGTATTTCACAGGATTTTAAAATTAATCTTTCTTAGTATTACAAAGGTGACAGTGATTTACAGTGGCCTATGCTTTTATCTACTTTGCTGTCTTGCTATCTGGTGTCTTGAAGACACTTTGAATTTACTGTTCACATCCGTTAAAAATGAAAAAGTGAAACTGTGCAGTGTCTGAAAATTAGAGCCTATTCAAGACCTGGCCCCTCATTCACATCAGTGAAAGCCACCTTTGTTTGACCAAGTGCCAGGCATTAGCAGGAATTCATCACACCTCCATTCTAGGTTAATCCAAGGTGGGAATGGAAGTTCTCAGTAAGACTGCAGAAGGCTTAATGGGAAACTGGAGACACAAGATAGTGATCAGCGGACAGAATTCTTTTCTGCCTGAGAATGTTGGTCATTGGAAAGTGTAGCAAAATCAAGTTGGTGACCTGGGACCTAAGATAGGATTAAGAAATGTCACATTTGGTGGGGGTCCTAAAGTTAGAGAAACAAAAGGAAACAGACATCCCCGTCCCAACAGATTAATGGTGTGCATTGTTTTTTTTTTAAAGATTTGTATTGGAGAATTGGGGCGGGAACAGTGTTGGCGGATAGGGAAGGGGAACTGTGTGTTTTTCCTGGGACCCATCGCTCCAAGTTAAGTTGTTGTCCTTCAATCTTAGTTGTGGAGGGCACAAACTCAGTTCTAAGACCAGTCACTGTTTTCAATCTAGTTGCAGGGAGGCGCAGCCCACCATCCCATACAGGAGTCGAACCGGCAACCTTGTTGCACACTGAGCCATCCGGTCGCCTGTCGGCCGCTCTCGGCTGCTCAGCTCAAGGTGTTGTGTTCAATCTTAGTAGGGGAGGGCGGAGGTGCAGCCCACCATCCCATACGGGTGTCAAATCCGCAACCTTGCTGCTAAGAGCACGCGTTCTCACCAGCTCAGCAGCAGCTCAGCTCAGGTGTAGTTCACTGGCCCATGTGGGAATCGATCCAGTGACCCTGTTGCTCAGAGATTACACTCTAAACCAACTGAGCCACTTGGCCGGCCCAGTGGTATAGATTTGATAACGGTGAGCTCTCCTCCTCATGTGTGCGTACACATCCCACTTCTGCAAAGACCCGTCACTCCAGCAATCCCAGAAATAAACAGAGCTGTAGAAACCAGTAAGACAGCCATGCTGTTTCTCATGTGCTTTGATCAGAAAAGGGGTAAGAGGAGGTATTATTTTTTTTTTTTGGGCGGGGGAGGGAATTGGAGAGGGGAACAGCGTTGGGGAATTGGGGATGGGGAACAGACAGTTGCTGTCTTTTTGTTCTTCAGTCTAGTTGCGGAGGATGTTGCTTCACTGGCCCATGTTGGTATCATCATTGCGCTCTTCCCAGATGAGGCAGATTGGTCGCCAGCCTCTGGATGTTCGCTCACCGCGGTTATTGGCAGCTCACACTGGCTGCCAGTCGCTCACGCTGGCCACCGGCCACTCACTGTAGCCCATGGCAGCCCACTGCAGCACCGTCGTCGGGGCTCACACAGCCCAACTCCAGGTGGCGCTGTTCTTAGCTGTAGAGGGCAGTGTCACTGGCCCTCGTATGTGGGATCCGAGCCGGGGCCGCTGGTGTCCCAAACCAGCTCTTAACCAATGCGCCACTCGGCAGGCCCTAGAGGAGGTTTTAAAAATCACACATTTGGGGCCTCCCAAGTGGCGCGTTGGTTTTAAATATTGGCTTGGGACGCCAGTTCTGAGCATCAGGGCCCCAGTTCGGATCCCACATGAGGGCCAGTGACGCTGCGCCCTCTACAGCTAAGATGGTAAATAACAGCTCAACCTGGAGCTCAGCTGCCAGTGAGTTGCCGTCACCAGCGGTATAGGCTGCAGCCGGCTGCCGTGAGCCGCTGTTCGACTGCCTCACCCAGGAAGAGCGCAATGATACCAACATGGACCAGTGAAGCGATGTCCTCCACAACTAGACTGAAGAACCAAAAGACAGCGACTTGTCTGTTCCCCTTCCCCAATTCCCCAACGCTGTTCCCCTCCCCCAGTTCCCCAATAAAAGAATCTCCAAAAAAAAAAAAAAAATCACACATTTGTTTATTGGCTCTCTTGAGCAGCTAGCGACAGATGAGGCTTCTGAAGAGAGCTGGCAAATGGGAATTCAGAATACCATTTGCCCCAAGAGGCAGATGGTCTCTGTAGAAGCTTAATTTCATTTACTGCCCCTTCTGAAGCTGAATGAAGGTGGTTGAACTCAAAGATAAAGTTGAACTGAAATTGTGGAAATACCAAGGTACATAAGGCATTACCTAATGTGAAATCTGATTTGCCTTTTTGAAAAGCACACTTACACACTTAACAGAAATTTTACAAAAATTTACCTTCAAAGAATTTGCCAGGGGAAAAAGGGGGATTATTTCATTTGATGGGATCATGTTTACTTCTGCCACCCAGGTAAGCCAGGCGGGCTTCCCGCAGGAGACTGCCTCTGCAGCTTTCAATTAGGTGTGAATGTTGCAGACTGATGAGATAGGCTGTGCCAGGGATGCCTCTGAGTAGCAGGCAAAGCGGAAACGGTGTTACCGTTGCGTGTGAACACCATCATTCTCCAGGTTCAGAAAATGAGGTGTGTTTGTGGAGATTATATAGTGTGATTTTTTTTTTTTTTAAAGTGTCAGGTCAATCAAGTCAAACTTCAATTAAAAACTAGTCATTAATGAAAAGTTGTGGGAGAGTTTGAGGCACAGGTAAACCTGTTGTCTTCCATTGTGAAAGCAGAACAAATACTCAGAGTCCAGCCAAGTGCAGGCTGTCAGTGTTTGGCCTGGCCTGACGAGTTTAGTGCTGTAGTTACTGCAAACACTACACTGCGTCAGAACGAGGGGCTGTTTCAACATGCATTTCAGCACCAGAAATAGAAAAGTCATAACTTCCTCTCGTGGACCATCTCTCAGCAGTAGGCTTCATAGTGACAAGCATCAGATTGTACTTAGCCTGAAAAAAATCTAGTTACCCTCGTCGTTATTTTCTATTTCAAGACATGCTAAAATATAATGTGTCATAATTTCTAGTACATTTCTTGTAACTTTATTTTAAAGGCTTTTTTTTTTTACCGTCTCATGGATGCAATGGGGTAATTTTCATTTTCTCCGTTCTCTCCTTTTTGATGCTGTCATCTAGTTGTAGGTCAGAGTAACGGGGACAGAGCCTAACTTCCCTGATTCCCATTTTGGTGTTTTCTCCATTACATCAAACATCTCCCCATGAAGTGTTGGTGAACCGCTTTGATAGCAGATAAAGCCTGTATTGGGGAAGTGTCATTTTACTATTGGGAGGTGGGGGGTGATTTTATATCTGAAAATGAGACATAAAAAAAAAAAATCAATGGTCAAAGATTGTATTCCCTTGTAAAATTAATATGCTTAAGGTAAACGCACTGTAGGATTTTACTTCTTTCTTCCTGGACAATTTGTCTATTTACACACAGCGACTGATTGTTCAACCTTCTCTGATGCTCAATTCCTTTTCATTTTTTAGTCTCAGCATGTTACCACATCTAAGCTTGAACTCTCAAAACACCGCCCCCACCATCTCTCTCTTTTACCATCTCAGTCACACAAAGAGCTATTCTTCCCTCAGGCATCAAGACATGACATTACATATCATTGATGCATTTTTATTTTATTTTATTTTTTTATTTTATTTTATTTTATTATTTTATTTATTTTATTTTATTTTATTATTTTATTTTATTTTATTTATTTTATTTATTTTTTGACGGCAGTGTCACTGGCCCTCATATGTGGGACCGAACCGGGGCCGCTGGCTTCCCAAGCCAGCGCTTAACCGCTGCGCCACTCGGCCGACGCTTGGTCATTTTTTTTTTTTCTTGATGCATTTTTAAAAACTCTTCCTTTTTAGACGCTGCCATCACTGTAAATGCAGATTAAACATCTTAGCATCCATTTGCAAATCCATGTGGCTTTACTTGCATCAGCTCTTCTTATATAGTTGTTTATAGTTGACCATGATTGTAATTGGTAATTTAATATGCCAGTGCACTTACTGCAAATGTGCCTATGAAAACTGGTATTTATATGGGATGGACGTTGTGCTTCCCTGGTCTTCAAAGAGTTAATCCAATTTGCTTTCACTTTGCTTAGTTCCTCAGAAGTCATGGCACATTTCCCAGACCAAACCCTAAGGTAAAGGTCAAGGTACAGAGGGTGATATTAGCCGGAGCCACTTCCATCTTGCCCAGTCTGGAGTCCTCCAGAACCAACTGGGGCTGCGGTTTCGCAGAGCTTCCGAGCATGGTTAGGAGACCCCAGGAGGCCGTGAGGAAGCCCTTTCATGGGGAACTGTAGGAGTGGGTACAGCAGGTGAGTCTTCATGTTCTTGCTTTGGAGCACCCATGTTCGAGAAGCCCTGACATCCCAGAGCTGTGATTCACCTGTGTGGGAACAGGCCCAGGGCATCCAGTCCTGAGGCTCATAACTAGCAGCCCTTTCCTTGGGAGAACAGACAGGGAGGGTACAGTCGTGGTTTCTGAACAGTCTTCACCAGTCCTTGCTGACACATGGAAAAAAAGCTTTCTTTGAGTAATAACGCAGCGCTTGGAGGAAGAAAGAGAATACGCAAGAGCAAAGCTGTCATGGTTCACAGCTGGAAAACAGCTTCTTGGAAACCTCTCAAGTTGACTCTAGAATAAGAAGAGAATGTGTGGTTTAACATTTTTCTTCTCAAGGGGGGCTGCTATTTTTAATCACTTTCTATTTATTCCTTTGAAATCAGAAATGACTTATATTAACTTTTGCCAGCAAAGATCGCTTTTCCTCTCCTGACGCCTGCTGATAACCACTCTGCGATCTAGTCTTGACCCTGAGTGGTGCTGAGAGGGCCTCTGAAGCCTCACTTTGCTTCCTCATTACTAACACGGAAGTAGAGCGCCCTCGTGATCTTGATTGGATGAAACCTCCTTTTAGCCGAAGGCTGCTTTGTCTGGAGCCTGTCCTTGGGGTTGATGACCTCAGGGCAGGCCCTTGGGGGAGGCCTCCTTTACAGAAGCCACCCTGTTGGCTCCCAGAGGGTGTGATTCCTGCCCACCTCACTGCCCTCCCCAAGGCCACCTCCCATAGTGGAGCCTCAGCTCATTGCTCTTTCCCAGTGTGGAGAGACCCCTGGCTCTCCCAGCTTTGAAAGAATGTTTTTATTCTTTTTTTTTTTTTTTTTTTTTTTGAGGGCAGTGTCACTGGCCCTCATATGTGGGACCCGAATCGGGGCCACTGGTGTCCCAAGCCAGCGCTTAACCACCAAGCCACTCGGCCGGCCCGAAAGAATGTTTTTAAAGCTGTATATCTAGCAGACCTCAAGGGTTATTTTTCTGTTCGGGTACATGCATAATTTCCAGAATGAAAGCTTGACAAGAAGCTACTCCTTCTGCGTCAGATCTAGTACCCCAAACCCCCAGGTGATATATGTTCTGAGGACACACGATCAAACAGAACCTCATTCAGAGAAACTTGTAAATGTCACCATTACTCACTGCCAATTGAAAGTATAGAAATAATATGTAATAATATATATTTCTTTCTCTTTGCCCATTAAAAGAAATAGAATTAAAACACAGGAAAAAGAGGAGGTGAGTGGGTGACAGTCTAGGTAGACTTTCAGTGGACCCAGAAACCATGAAAGATGCCTTATTTTCAATTTATTTCATTGACTAACTCAATGAGATTTTCTAACTAAACCAGCTTTCCCCACCTGTATTTAATGACCATTCCATCCACTTGTACTTTATAGCAACAGAATTGACAGGTCAGGCAGAGTGGGCGCAGGGGCAGATTGGAAGACAGCTGTAAGCCAATGAACGGGCAGAGAAGGGAACAAGGTTGGGGACACAGTGCTGTGGAGGACTGTACTCGGTGTGCAGCCCATAGGATGCTCAGATCCATCTTACAGAGGAGAGTAACCAGAGCATAGGCTTCCTGTGCCTGCCTGCCTGGTACATACAGGCAAAGGTTCATGCTCTGTTCCCCTGGCAACAAGGCCTTCCTACTAAAGCAATTGCTTAACTTCCTGATTTAAATAGTCTAATCTCAACTTTATTCCTGATCCTTAACTAAATATTTTAATAAATACTTAGTGTGTAGTAAATACTATATACTAAATAAATACTATGTAGTAAAGTGTTTCATATTTACAGTAGTAGTATAGTACTATATGTAATAAATATGCTAAATACTTTATTAAATACCTGAGTATATTTTCTTCAGCCAGTTAAGCATTCGACTCCCTCTACCATCATCATCACCTTCTGCCTTAAAAAACAAAGTTCCACTCCTCACCTGTCATTGTGAAGCATCTCTGTGAGCCTACCATAGCCTTCCACCAAATACTTCTCAGTGTGTATGAATCAAGATAAACAGAAGCATCAGCCTTCACAAAGGATTGCGTTATATTCAAACAACATGTTGGGGCTTTGACCCATAGCTGTAGCTGTAGGGCCAGATCTTGACATCATGGCAAGTGTATGCCTTACATAAATCTAAGTTTCAGCAAGACCTTCAAATGCCAGTATGACACCGGTCTGATTTCTTTCAGTCATGTGACCCATGAAGAGACGGAGGATTTTTCTCCTTGGGATCCAAGAACTGGTTTGAAGCAAGATGCTAGGAGCTGCACGCCAGCATTGCCCCTGCCTGAGCTGGAAAGGGAAGAGGAAAAAGAAGACATTTCAGATCCCGTGGACCCAAATCCCTGTAGTGCAACATATAGCAACTTAGGTAAGTGGGAGTGTCATATAAGCAGCATTTAACTTTGCCTTTTCATGCATTAGTCAAATGTGTATTTCGCTAGAGATTTTTATTGCTCCATGGAGCAAAGGTTGGACAATGAAATGATAAATCTTAACTCCCATCAGAAACAGTCCTGACATTTACTAAGCGTGTATTACACACCTAGTACCATGAGGCCTGTGCCATGTGCTAAGGGTGTGGCATGATCCTTGCCTTCAGGACCTGAAGGGAAAGAGATGAACTTGTTGACGATCTCAGTATAGTATGATAAACGCAGTGACAGAGATACACAGGGAATACTTTTTATATCACATAGGCGAGGGTGTCAAAAGATAAATTCCTGGGGATAATTCCAGAAGTGATTTAGCTGGTTGAAGTGGGAATGAAGAGTATTCCAACCAGAGGCAACAGCATGAGCGAAAGTATTGGCAGGTAAGGCCGCTGGTCCAGGTGGACCCCTGGCCATCAGCATGGCTGCACTATGAGCTGCAGACTTGGCCAGGTCCTGCCTGCAGCTCTGTGACATGGTGAACCATCAAAGAGTTCTAAGCAGGGACATAACATGAGATTTGTGTTTTCTTTTTCAATTACAGCTGACACTCAATCTTATATCAGCTGCAGGTGTACAGCATGGTGGTTAGACATTTATATACTTTACAAAGTAAGTCCCTGAGAAGTCTGGTACCCACCTGACACCGTCTATAGTTATTATAATATTATTGACTACATTCCCCATGCTGTACTTTACATCCACATGACTGTTTTGTAACTACCAATTTGTACTTAATCCCTGCCCCTTTTTCACCCAACCCCCCAACCTCCTTCCCATCTGGTAACCATCTCTGTATCTGTGAGTTTGTTTCTGTTTTGTTTGTTTATTTTGTTCTTTAGAGTCTACATATAAGCGAGATTATATGCTATTTGTCTTTCTCAGTCTGACTTATTTCACTTAGCATAATGCCCTCTAGGTCCAGCCATGTTGTCACAAATGATAAGATTTCATATTTTTTATGGCTGAACAATATTCCATTGTGTATATGTACCACGTTTTCTATATCCATTCGTCTATTGATGAACAATTAGGTTGCTTCCATATCTTGGCTACTGTAAATAATGCTGCAGTGTACAAAGGGGTGCATAAGTCTTTTTCAAATTAGTGTTTTGGATTTCTTTAGATAAATATCCAAAAGTGAAATTGCTGGGTCAGATGGTTGTTCTATTTTTTAATTTTAGAAGGAACCTCCATACTGATTCCCATAGTGGCTGCACCAATCTGCAATCCCACCAACAGTGCACGAGGGTTCCCTTTTCTCCACATCCTCACCAGCACTTGTTTGTTGATTTATTGATGATAGCTGTTCTGACTTGAGTGAAGTGGTATCTCATTGTGGTTTTTATGTGCATTTCTCTGATGATCATTGGCATCAAACACCTAATTATGTGTCTGTGGCCATCTGTATGTCCTCTTTGGAGAAATTCATGTTGTTGCCCACTTTTTAATGGGATTGTTTGTCTTTTTGGTGTTAAGTTCTTTATATATTTTGGATATTAACACCTTATCAGATGTATCACTGGAAAATATTTTCTCCCACTCAGTAGGTTGTCTTTTTGTTTTGTTAATGGTTTCCTTTGCTGTTCAAAACTTTTTAGTTTGATGTAGTACCATTTGTTTATTTTTGCTTGTGTTGTCTTTGCCCAAGGAGACATATACAAAGAATACTGCTAAGACCAGTGTCAAAGAGTTTATTGCCTGTGTTTTCTTCTAGAAGTTTTATGGTTTCAAGTCTTATATTTAAGTATCTAATCCATTTTGAGTTTATTCTTGTATAAGGTGTAAGAAAGTGATCTAGTTTCACTTTTTTGTATGTATCTGTCTAGTTTACCCAACACTATTTATTGAATAGACTGTCTTTACCCCATTGTATATTCTTGCCTTCTTTATCATAGATTAATTGACCATATATGCGTGGGTTTATTTGTGAGCTCTGTTCTGTTCCATTGATCTATGTGTTTGTTTTTATGCTAGTACCATGCTGTTTTGATTACTATAGACTTGTAATATATTTTGGTATCAGGTAGCGTGATACCTTCAGCTTTGTTCTTCTTTCCTGAGATTACTTTGGCTATTCCGGGTCTTTTATGATTTTATATACATTTTAGGATTATTTGTTCCACTTCTGTGAAAAATGCCATTAGGGGGCTGACCAGGTGGCTCAGTTGGTTAGAAGTGGGCTTAGAGGGCATGCTCTGAGCAACAGAGCCACCCGTTCAGTTCCCACATGGGCCAGTGAATGCTGCGCCCAAGCTGAGCTGTCGCTGAGCTGCCAACAGGTGGCAGGATGGCTCAGCTGGTGTAACAAGATTGCCTGTTTAATGGTGGGCTATGCCCACCCAAAACTAACACTGAACTCAGCACCTTGAGCTGAGCTGCCGCCTGGATGGCTCAGTAGATAGGGTGTGCACTCTTAACAACAAGGCTGCCGGGTTCGACCCCCGCATGGGATGGTGGCTATGCCCACCAACAACTAAAACTGAACTCAGCACCTTGAGCTGGGCTGCCACCCAGATGGCTCAGAGGATAGAGTGTGCACTCTTAACAATAAGGCTGCTGGTTCGACTCCTACATGGGATGGTGGCTACCCCCACCTGCAACTAAGATTGAACACAGCATCTTGAGCTTAGAGGCCACAAGCTGCCAACGGGAAGCCAGATGGCAACTGGCGCCCTCCGCAATGAAGATTGAAGAACAAGTTGGCTGGTTCCCTTCCCCAATTCCCCAACACTGTTCCCCTCCCCCAATTCCCCAATAAAATCTTAAAAAAAGAAAGAAACTGCCATTAGTATTTTGATAGGGATTGCATTGACTTTTGGTAGTATGGACATTTTAATGGTTTTAATTGTTCTTATCCATGAGAATGGTATTTGCTTCCATTTATTAATATTAACATCTCTTCAATTTCTTTTTTCATTGTCTTTATTTATCAAGTACAAATCTTTTACCTCCATGATTAAATTTATTCCTAGGTATATATATATTTTTTGATAATGTTGTAAATCGGATTGTTTTCTTTCTTTTTTTTTAATTGGGGAGTTGGGGGAGGGAGACAGTGTTGGGGAATTGGGGGAGGGAACTAGCCAAGTTGTTGTTCTTCAGTCTTAGCTGTGGAGGGCGCCAGTCACCATCTGGCTGCCTGTTGGCAGCTTATGCCCTCTAAGCTCAAGGTGCTGAGTTCAATCTTAGTTGCGGGTGGGCATACCCACCATCCTATGCAGGAATTGAACCAGTAGCCTTGTTGTTAAGAGTGCACGCTCTATCCACTGAGCCATCCGGGCGGCAGCTCAGCTCAAGGTGCCGAGTTCAGGCATAGTTGCGGGCAGGCATAGCCCACCATCGAACAGGCAGTCTTAGTTGTTAGGAGCACGTGCTCTCACCAGCTGAGCCATTCTGCCACCTATTGGCAGCTCAGCGGCAGCTCAGCTCGGGCGCAGCGTCACTGGCCCATGTGGGAATCCAACCTGCAGCCCTGTTGTTGCTCAGAACTCGTGCTCTTAAGCTAACGCTTAACCAACTGAGCCACTTGGCCGGCCCTGGGATTGTTTTCTTAATTGCTCTTTCTGATAGTTCATTATTAGTGTATAAAAATGCAGCTGATTTCTGAATATTAATTTTGTATCCTGCTACTTGACTGAATTACTTTATCAGTTGTCTAATTATTTTTGGTGGTTCTTTTAGGGTTTTTCTATATATAGTATCACATCATCTGCAAATAATGACAGTTTTACTTATTCCTTTCCAATTTAGATGCTTTTTATTTACTTTTCTTGTCTGATTACTGTGGTGAGGACTTCCAATACTATGTTGAATAACAGTGGTGAAACTAGACATTCTGTCTCCTTGATCTTAGGAAAACACGTTTTTAGCGTTTTTAGTATGATGTTAGCTCTGGGTTTGTCATATATGGCCTTTATTCTGTTGAGGTATGTTCCCTCTATCCCCACTTTGCTGACAGTTTTTATCATAAATGGATGCTGGAATTTCTCAAATGCCTTTTCTGCATCTATTGATAGTATCATATGATTTTTCTCCTTCATTTTGTTTATGTGCTGTATCGCATTAATTGATTTGCAGATATTGAACCAACCTTGAGTCCCGGGAATAAATCCCACTTGATCATGGTGTATGATCGTTTTACTGTATTGCTGAATTCAGTTTGCTTATGGATTTTTGCTTCAATTTTCATCAAGGATATTGGTCTGTAATTTTCTTTTTTTGGTAATGTCTTTGTCTGGTTTTGGAATCCGGGTAATACTGGTCTTGTAAGTGGAGCTTGTTGATGGACTGCAAGTAAAGTGCCCAGTTTCCTTTCACTGTCAGCAGATGCAGAGGAAGGTGTGGGCAGGAGGGCTGGAGCATTCCTGCCGCGGGTGGTCAGCCTCATTGAGCAGAGAGTTCATGACCTAAAAACAGACACACGAACTTATGTTCAGAAGAAAATGAAAGGCTTACCCCACTGAGGAGTGCATCTGCCTCTGCCTTTTGAATCGTGTTCTTTTTTTAAAGGTTAGTGTTGTGTAGAAGCAGGGAACACATGGTTCCTAAACCTGGTTCCATGATGTTTCTCTGAATGTCTCTTTGCTCTTCTCAAGTTCCTAGAACATGCCACAAAGAAGCCTTAAATTACCCTAAAAGTACATTTAGTTTTGAATGATAGAATTCTTGAAATGTGTAACTATACCCCTCTTTCTATAGCAAATTTTTGTGACTATGTGGGTGTAGTGGATTTAGAAATACTGCATATTTTTATAATACCAGTTGGTTTTATGGCCAAATATTTTTTGGAACAGTTTGGGAAGAATAGGTGTTAATTCTTTGAATGTTCAGTAAAATTCACCTGTGAAGCCACCCAGTTCCAGACTTTTGTTTGTTGGAAGGTTTTTCATTACTGATTCAATTTTGTGAATAGTTATTGATCTGTTCAGATTTTCTGTTTCTTCTTGACTCAGTCTTTGAAAATAATATGTTTCTAGGAATTTATTCATTTCTTCCAGATTGTCCAGTTTGTTCGCATATTATTGCTTGTATTTTTTTTATAATCCTGTGTATTTCTGTCATGTCTCCTCTTTCATTTCTGATTTTGTTTACTTGAATCTGCTTCTTTTTCCTTGATTAGTCTGGTTAAAAGTTTTTCAATTCTGTTTACCTTTTTAGTGAACCAGCTTTTGGTTTCATTGATCTTTCATATTGTTTTTTAGGCTCTTTTTTATTTATTTCCGCTCTGATCTTTATTATTTCCTTCCTTCTACTCACTTGGGGCTTTGTTTGTTCATCTTTTTCTAGCTCCTTTAGATATAAGGGTAGATTGCTAATTTTGAGGTTTTTCGTTTTTTGAGGTAGGACATTGCTATGAATTTCCTTCTTAAAATTGCGTTCACTGTACCCCATAGATTGAGGGTCGTTGTGTTTTCATTTTCATTTGTCTCAAGGCATCTTTTTATTTCTTCCTTGATCTCCTTGTGAGCCCATTTGTTTAGTAGCATGTTATTCAGCCTCCGTGTGTTTGTGGGGTTTTCCATTTGCTTCTTGTAACTGATTTCTAGTTTCATACCATTGTGGTTGGAGAACATGCTTGATACGATCTGAGTCTTCTTAACTTTATTAAACTGGTTTTGTGGCCTAAAATGTGGTCTGTCTTGAAAAATGTTCCATTTGCATTTGTAATGAGTATATACTTGTATGTCCTGCTTTAGGGTGGAATGTTCTAAAAACATCAATTAAATCCATCTAGTCTAATGTGTCATTTAAGGCATCATTTAAGGCATCTGTTTCCTCATTGATTTTCCATCTGAATGATCTATCCATTTATGTCAATAGGGTGTTAGAGTCCACTACTATTAACTGTATTACTGTCGATCTCTCCTTTTATGCCCTTCAGTATTTGCTTTTTATATTTAAGTTCTCCTACGTTGAGTGTACAAATTTTTACAAGGGTTATATCTACTTGTTGGATTGATCCCTTTACCATTATGAAATGTCCTTTCTTATTTCATTATAGCCTTTGTTTTAAAGTCTATTTTTCCTGATATATGTACTGCTACCCCAGCTTTTTATATTTCCATTTGCATGAAATATCTTTTTCTGTCCCTTTACTTTCCATCTCTGTGTGTCTTTAGATATGAAGTGGGTCTTTGGTAAGGGTCTTGTTTTCTTATCCATTCAACCACTCTATATGTCTTTTGATTGCAGCATTTAATCTATTTACATTTAAAGTAATTGTTAATAGATATGTTGTTATTGCCATTTTATTATTCATATATTTTTTCCTTTTCTTCTTCTTCTCCTCCTCCTCCTTCTTCTCGTCTCCCTACTCCTTCTTCTTCTCTCTTTAACATTTTTTGTAATACTGGTTTGGTGGTGATGAACTCCTTTAGCTTTTTCTTGTCTGGGAAGCTCTTTATCTCTCCTTCAATTCTAAATGACAGACTTACTGGAAAGAGTAATCTTGGCTGTACGTCCTTGCTTTTCATCACTTTGACCTCTGGCCTCCAAAGGTTCTGTTGAGAAATCAGATGACAATCTTATGTTAGTTCCCTTGTACATAACTAAGTTTTCTCTTGCTGCTTTTAAGATTCTCTCTGTTTTTAATCTTTGGCATTTTAATTATGATGTGACTTGGTTGTGGGCTACTTTGAGTTCATCTTGTTTGGGACTCTCAGCATTTCCAGGGCTTGTATGTCTATTTCCTTCACCAGGTTAGGGAAGTTTTCCATCATTATTTCTTCAAATAGGTTTTCAATTCCTTGCTCTCTCTCTTCTCCTTCTGGTACCCCTATGATATGAATGTTGGTATGCTTTGTGTTGTCTCAGAGATCCCTTATACTACCCTAACTTTTTTTCCTTTTTTCTTTTTGCTGTTCTGATTGGGTGTTTTTCACTACCTTGTCTTCCAATTGGTGATCCAGTCCTTTGCTTCATCTAATCTGCTGTTGATTCCCTCTAATGTAGTCTTCATTTCAATTGTATTCTTCATTTTTTTTTTTAAAGATTTTATTGGGGAATTGGAGAGGGGAACAGCGTTGGGGAATCGGGGAAGGGGAACAGACAAGTTGCTGTCTTTTTGTTCTTCAGTTTAGTTGCGGAGGATGTTGCTTCACTGTTGGTATCGTCATTGCGCTCTTCCCGGATGAGGCAGATGGGTCGCTGGCCTCTGGATGTCACTCACCGTGGCTATTGGCAGCTCACGCTTGGCTGCCAGCCGCTCACGCTGGCTGCGGGCCACTCACTGTAGCCTATGGCAGCCCACTGCAGCAGGGGCTGCAGCCCACACCATCACCGGGGCTCACACAGCCCAGCTCCAGGTGGAGCTGTTGTTAGCTGTAGAGGGCAGTGTCACTGGCCCTCATGTGGGATCCGAACCGGGGCCGCTGGCATCCCAAAACCAGCACTTAACCAATGCGCCACTCGGCCGGCCCTGTATTCTTCATTTTTGACAGGTCCTTTTTTATGTTTTCTATTTCCATTTTTATGTTTTCTATCTCTTTTGAATATCTCACTGAATTCATCTACTCTATCCCTGATTTCATTGAACATTTTTGTAACAGTGTTTTGTTTTGTTTTTTACACAATAACAAGCAACAATTAGTATTTTATTATGGGTAATTTTTATGAAGCAACTACAATGTGTATGTACACTGTGGTGTTAGACACTTTACATACAGTGTTTATTTAATCTCCACAAGAACCTGCAAGCTGAGTATCACTAATTCCATTTTACTGATGAGAAACTGAGATTTCAAGTTACCCAAGAACCTAAGTTCCATAAGCCGCAGAGTTGGACTGAGAAACCAGGTCAGTCTGTTTCTTACCATGCTCTGGTTGGAGCTGAGAACTGATATTTTCTTCCTCGGTGAGAAAATGTCCTCCAGCTGCCCTACACAATTTGTTTAAAGGAGTTCAAAAAAGGCTGGGGTCTTATCTGACCCTGCCTTCCTACATCCCTCGACTAGTTTTTATCTCTACCCTCTCTTCCTTAAAACTGCCTTAGAACAGAGAAGAGTGAAGAATAAATAGTTATAGAAAATGGTTCTGGTCTCTCAAGAATCTGCCCTTGCCCCTTTCTATTTCTGTAATAGGTTTTTAACAAAGATGCTTTGGACTCTGACGCTGCCTACGGGCTTTGACTATTGTTGCCAGGATTCTCATGCTTTTCTGATGTAAGGAAAGGAAGCTTCCCTTCCTAAAACAACTCCTGTAATTCTATTATGAATATACCAGATAGTATAACAGTGTTTTGAACTCTTCATCTGGTGAATTATTTGTCTCCATTTCACTTATTTATTTTTCTGGAGTTTTGTTCTGTACTTTCATTTGAGACATGTTTCTTTGTCTCTTTGTTTTAGCTGACTCCCTGTGTTTGTATCTATGTATTAATTATATCATCCTCATCTCCTGGTCTTGGCAGAGTGGCCTTATGTAGTAGGTGTCCTGTGGCACATTCTCCCCTGTCACCTGAGCCGGGTGCTCCAGGGGTGTCCTTTGTGGGTGTGGGTGTGCCCTCATGTGGTAGTTGAGCCTTGGTTGCTGTTGGCACATCAGTGGGTGGAATTGACCCTCAGACTGACTGGCTGTTAGGAAATGCTGTGACTACAGCATTTGAGCTATTGTGCAGGGGCTGACCCCATTGAATGGGATTTGCTCTAGCAGGGCTCTGGTGCCTACTGAGTCCACCCTTTGGGTGAGTCATTGGTGGAGCTGAGTGATGCTCTGGTGTAATCTGAAGCTGGCCACCTGGTATGTTGGTTCAAGGGCCTCTTGGAAGGGGCTCCTGTGCAGCTGCTGCCTGTGTGTGGCCCTGTGCCACCTGATAGGAGCTACAAAGGGATGATCTGAAGATGGTTGCCTGGCTTGGAGGCACCTCAGAGAGGCTAAGTTGCAAACTGAGGCTAACTGCCACTAGTGCCAGGCTAGGGGCAGCTGTGGGGACACAGAGGTAGGGGGCTCACGGCAGACAGCCAAAGCTTGTTTGGAGTTTGTGGACAGTAGAGAGATTTTAGGGAAGTCCACAGTGTGATTCGAGACCCACCGCTTGTGAGAAACAGTCACTGAGTGAGGTTCTGGCCTGTGCTTGAGTTGGGTAGAGTGGGTTCTCAGGGAATCACCAGGGTCTTGCAAGCTGTGTCAGCCAGTTTGATAGAGACTCAGATTTGGGGCCCGTCTCCACCTGCAGGCTAGTAGGGGAGGGCTCAACAAAGGAACAATGGTCCCAGCTAGCATTTCTGTACAGGACCTAGCCATGCCCCCAACCCTCACCCTGAAGCCAGCCAATTCAGTTCCTCCCCTATGTCCCCGGTGTTTTTCAAGCTGCTGTCCCTTTGCTGGAGCTTAGAGTGAGTGTTTGTGAATGAGTGAGTCTATGCTCAGGCCCTGTAAGAGGAAGCCTGAGTCTACAGCAGCCCTCTGTCTCACTCTGATGCAATCCATGCTGATTTTCACAGCCAGATGTTGTGAGGAGTCCGGTGTGGGGCTGGGGCCCCTTGCTCCTCAGAGGGGACCTCTACAACCAAAATATCCCTCCTGGTTCTTTACCACCAGATGTGGATGTGGGACCAGCACATTTTATCCCTGCCCCTCCTACTAGTCTCTGTATGTCTTTATATCCTTAGTTATAGGAGTTCTGTTCAACTAGACTTCAAATGGTTCTCCAAGGTGATGGTTCTATAATTTAGTTGTAATTTTGAGATGATCTGGGGAGGAAGCGAGCACAGCATTTACCTACTCCACCATCTTGACTGGAAGTACTGAGATTTGTATTTTAGAATATGCATTCTGCAGGCTGCTATGCAAAGGTAGATTAGAGGTAAAGCATTTGGTAGTAGGAAATCTGGCCATTGAGCGCTAATGCAGGACCACTTCAAGGAATGAAAATGAGAGGTCTCAACTAAGATAGGAGGTGAAACAGTGGACAGATTTAGGAAATATTTAAGAAGTAAAATACATAAAGCTTAGTAGCTAACTGAATATGAATGATATGAAGATATATCCCAGATTTCTGTCTTGTAACTAGAGGACTCGTGGAAGTAAGATCCCAGTTATTGGAGGTATTTAGGCAGAGGCTGAGGGCTGTCTCTCAGAGATTTTGTGAAGGAGAATCCTGCACTGCAACAAGGGTTGAAGTAAGTTACCTCTAAGGTTCCTGCCAATGCAAAGGTCCTTCCATTTTCTAATCATCTTCACTCTTCTAACTTAAGTCCCCAGTGACTTCTGATTTGTCTCCTTCCCTTGCGTATCACAGTTACCTTTTACCTTTCTTCTAAAAAGCAAAGCTTGGGTCCCAAAAGGACTTATGAGTGCTCCTCTTTCATGAAGTCAAGAGAGAGAAGTAGCAGGAGCTAGACTACCACATGTACAGTACTAACAGGGTTCTTGGGGATCCTGACCAACCCTGACACCTGGTGGGAAACCAGTGGTGTCTCGTGTCAAAGCATTCTTCTACCTAGCTTTCCGTCTCCTTGTTTCTTTGTCTTTCTCCTCTATGAGGTTATTGTAAGGAAAAATCATTCTAAGATCAGCTGGTGTACTTGGAAGTAAAGCAGTCCTTAGGAAGATCAGAAGATTGAGGTAAAACTGTAGGAGAAATGCTCTAGTATTTCCTTTTGGGAAACTCATTCATAACAACCCACTCAGTTGAAAATACATTCTGTAAGGAAAAGACTTCCATTCTAAGTTCTAGAAGCCTTATGTGATTTGTGCGTGGAGGAGAGCATATTACACTTTACCCAAACAACCATCTTGGATACCATTCTCCAGTTAGAATAGATTTTATGGTCAAGCAGCTTATTGAACTTTTCCTATTCTTTTATATTTTTTGAGGCATAGTATTAAATGAAACATTTATTTTTATTTACTGTATGTCCTCAGACAGCATGATATAGCAGGAATTATATTTTAGACCTTATCACTACACCAAAATTTCTTTCATGATGTCCTCTTTAAAATATATACTAATTTTTGCTGATTGCATGATATTATATGGCATCTCTTCCTTAAAAATATCCATTAGACAACATCAGTTAAAATTAATTATTTTCTTATTGTCTCTCAGTTACGTAGATTGTTAGAAAAAATAGAGCATTACATCCATGAATATTCCAAGTGCCTTGTATATTTTAACTCATTGAATCCTCACAACAACCTTAGGAATTATTATCCCCATTTTTCAGATGAGGAAAGTGAGTCAGAATGCCTTGCCCAAAGTCACAGAACAAGTATGGATTGAACCAAAATTGGGACCCAGTCAGTCTTACCCACTATACTATAATGATCGTAACCACTAAATTTTTGCAAAATACTGAAGGACTGCAGCTGTCTCTCTGTTCTTTTTAAGTCATCTAGTTAAAATGAGACACAAAATTTAAGACATAAAAGAAAAAAGATTATGATTACCCAGAGTACAAAGATACTACATTATAAATACCCCATCAGAAAAATAGCTATCTGTCTACCTGTTGCTGTACTTTACAAGTACATGATGCTTAGACAATGTTGCCTTGTTTTCCTTAAGTGCTTCAAGACTGTACTTGACTCCATAGGGTATGGCACATGGCTAGTTGTTTCATTGGAAAGGATTTACTGTAACTAATAGATAAGGTGACTCCATCAGTTCTACAAACTTTTTTTCCTTTTTTCTTTTTTCTTTTTTTTTTATGAGACAGAGGATGGATGGAGCAATGGAAGAAATTGAGGGAGGCAAGTTACTGCCATTTTCACTGTGGAATTTATTTCTGTAAAGTGAGCTTAAGAAGCAGTGTAATGTAGTAGGAAAAAACCATAGGTTTAAGAGATCAAACAAATTTGGTTCAGATGACAGCAGTGGGACTGCCCATCTGCACCAGTGTGGGTCAGCTGTTCACTGTTCCTGAGCTTCAGTCTCCTTCTTTGTAGGGCTGATGGCCAAAGAAGTACTTGGTACACAGAGTGCATAATAATTGTGAAGTTCCTTTATTTCTCCAAAAAAACATACTGCTGCTTTCTCCTTTAAATGTATTTGATGTGCTAGCCATAGAATGTAGAATAAAGTGGAAATAATTTAAATGTTTGTTAGAAACATTGAATAAGCAGAACAACAAACTATAAATCCGAAAAGTGCAGGGCATCCTGCACAACTACTGACTGAGGATGTGAAACACGATACAGGATACAGGACCTCAGGGTGGCTACCAGAGACCAGAGGAGAGATGACAAATAATAGCAACACAACTGACAGATCCAATCCCCAAGGTCTGCTAATTACAGCATAACAAAGGGACATGGTTTAGATTTGTTTGTAGTTCCCACATTTTTTCAATAGTTCTGAAAACTATTAAGTTAACAGGGGAAAAAAAGACCTCAACTGGAATATGCCTTGGCTACCCCACTTGAGAACCCCCTTAGACCTCTGCCCTTGAGGCAGTCTCATAACTCCACTTGGTACAACGAGAGCTGTTGTGATTCATCCATTCCCACAAAAAACTACTGACTTATGCTGATGCATTTTCCCTTTTACCTTAATACCACTGTCCAGGGTTACTTCTTGTTCTTTTTTCTTTTCTTAATATCAATAAAGAAAAGTAGTTTGTTTATAGCTGGATTATTAGATTCTAGAGTGGCACTATCCAACGTTGTCAGTAACCACTAGCCATATCTTGTTCTTTACACTTAAACTCATGAAAATATAAATAAAAATTAAGTTCCTTAATCTCATTCACAATATTTCAAGTTCTCAATAGCTACTTGGGGCTAATAGCTACTGTATTGGACATCAGATACAGAACATTTTTATCATCATAGAACGTTCTATTGGACAGCACAGATTTAAAGAATTGGTTATTTGGGGGATTGTATTGTGTTTTGTGGGCACGAAAATCATACTGGTCTTTATGCAACTTGACAGCGCCTAAGAAGTTTGTCCCTTGCAGAATGATGGTTTCACTCTGAGTGATGATGATGTGAGATCGCTGAACAAACTCTGATCTGTAATACCCCACACTGAACAGAGCAGGGTATCTGACCCCCAAAATGATTTCCCAAAGAAGTGATTGAACAGTTTTTTTAATCAGACCTTCAACATTTTCCCCATGCTTCATATGTCTATCTCAAAATATCTAGAAGAGCTATTGCTAATTCTTTATGTGGCACACCTGACTACTTTATCAGCCTTACTAAAATCAGAAGCTGGTAATGACTTCTCCGTTGGAAGTAAGCTGGTGACCTTAACTCCCCTTCACTCACTTTGTAACTGAGTACATATTCTACACATTACTTTTTAGAAAGATCTATCAAGTCTTACTTTACTCAACAGATTTTGGCTTGCTCTTCTTTCTGTGTGCCTACTAACCTAGCACCTTATTTAAAACACACAGTAGGTGCTAAGAACAGGTTTGAATGAATGAGCCAAAAATGATTTTTGCATTCGTCTATACAAGATTCCCAGATCAGGGAAATCGAACTCTCAGCAAAATTCAAATAGGAAAATTTCAAACCCCAATTTATGTGTGCCATTAATCAGTTGACTTCTGTTCCTAATAAGGCTTAATCCAGGGGTTTCCTAATCATGGAATTATATAAGCCATGCCTAAATTCCTTTCTACATGTCCCTGCAGAAACTGTCCTCATGTTTTGTCTTATTTGCTTGGAGCATCTCCGCAAGGCTGCACCCTTCAAAAACTGAAAAAAAACACACGGCTGAAGTTGTCTGTCTCCAGACCTCCTTTGGCAGTGTACTGGTCATCAGGGTTAAATTCTAAGGGGATGGGGGGGTTCGAAGAGTGTCATTACACTGTTGGCCTTGATGTTGTAATTACAGAATAACGACATCATAAATGGCAGCTTTTAAAAAAATCATTCGAAGAATACATATAATTTGTTCATTTAATCAACAAATAATTATTGAGGAACCTCTATGGGTTAGACATTATCCCATACAATGTAATATTAATTATTTGAACCAAATAAAGAATTGGCACATTTTTAGATTATCTGGATGTCTAAAACAACTGAGATTGATAGCTATAAACATTTGTTTGAGCATTTGTTGTACTTCCTAAAAATGAAATTATTTCTATTTAAAAAGAAATTATAGACCATGTCTTCATCTTTTAAGTTAGCTGCATTCACATTTAAAAATAGTTTCTCATATACTGGAATTAGTTGGCAGGGTACAGTATTCAAGTTACACAAATAACTTACCCCAAAATAAATCATCTCTGTCCTTGGAGAGGTTTTCACTCATGAGATCTTATAAAAATTGAGTCTGTCAGCTGCTACACCACTGACAGTCTTTAAAGTGGTCTCTGAGATTATGCCCAAAATGGTCTTTGGAGGTCAGTTTGTTGTATCATTTGGCTTGAAGTTGGTGTCCCCTATGGTTTGCCAGTTGGTGCTTACATTGGACTGTGGTGGGACCCAGTACAGTAACAGAGTCGGGGTAGATGGACCCTTCCTTCTACCAGGGGGTGATGCAATGAGCACTGATTCACAGTGAGGGGCTGGCCACAGTCGTGGTGAGTGGCACCTATATTCATAAACTCCAGTGCATATTTCCAGTTTTGAGATGATCGGCTCTTTTTTTGTCCTCTCCCTTCCCATTCTCAGGTGATATTACTTGTCACGAGCCCTGGGAAAAAAAATAGGGATGAAGATTGAAATTGCACTTTAAATAGAAAGATGTGTTCCATTTATTTTGGTTTTCACACTTGCATCCAGCATCTCCCGGGACCCAGGCTGGGTGCTGGAAATAGCAGCACTGTCTTCAGGGACTCCCGGTCTTTGGGAATGACAGACATGGGGCTGGACTCTTAGGAGCCCGCGTGATATTGCTTCTGGTACAGATATTTAAAGGTTTAATGAAAGCCTCTGCCTGGAGGAATTTATGACAGGATTGGAGATTGACAGAGAAGTGAATGTTCAATTAACACAAGTAATTAATTCAGGGTAGTTAAAGTACAGAGTGAGTATGGGAAATGAGAGAGAGTGGAAAAACAAGGCTAGGGCATAAATGGCATGCATATATCACAATGAGGTTGTCTTTTACCTAATAAGAATTGAGAGCCACTCCAAAAGGGACATGATCAGGATTTTCAAAAGATCGTTCTGGGAGCTCCCTACGTGATGACTACAGGCAGCGAGACAGCAGAGCCCATGACATTCCTGCCTTGCTGGAATTGAGCTAACTATGCCCATCAGCACACTGCTCCTGTCCAGATGGGTCATCCTTAAATGCCTTTAATCCCTGGCACCCTGAGATTGTAATGATTGCCAGATCTTAACACAAACATCAGCTGTGCTGTGTCCCTAATGTGTCTTCAGTGATGATGCCTTCCAGTAGATCTCTATAATGATGTAGTCATTATTTTGAATTTTTCAATATTCATCTTTAAAATTGTTGATCTTTATAAGTAATATTTTTCTTATTTTCTTACTATGTATTTTACCAGTCTTGTAAGTTTTAAGAGCTTCATAACTCATTTTCCTTCTGAGACATTTTAACACCTTTTTGTCTTCTTTGAAGTAGTCTTTATTTCCTTTTAATCCAGTTTTCATGAAATGTATTTCAGAACATGATATAGGGCCTTATCTATAAGTCTGAAGACATTTTTAAGCAGGAAGAAAGTAAAGAGATAGAGTATGGAGGCTCAGAAAGAAGGGGAAGTAAGGTTTGAGTGTGTTTTTAGTCAAATATGTTTGTCCCAAAAAACCTTTTTCATCTATAGCAAGGCAAGATTTAGAACACAGTCTATATTTTTTTTTTTCTTTTTAGAGAGCTGGTATGCCACAAAAATGCAGAGTATGTGATGTTATACAAGGCGTGCTAAAAGCCAAGCTTAGTGTCTGGTCCCAGAGGCCTGAGTGGGATGGATATACAGGATTAAAAGTTTAAGCTAAAAACAGCCAAGATACCAAGCTTTCAAAACACTGACCCAGATGATTGGAACTCAGTTAGGAGAACTTGTCTTTCCTGGAAAAATAAGAACACAGAACACTTTTCGATCTGAGAGAGTGGCTACACCTAGTAATGTGGACTGTGGAACACTCGGGTGCCCTTTGCAATGCAAATGCTTTCTATTCTGTGGAACTCGATCCTGCTGCTTGGGAAGGAAGCCGCTGTTAGTTGTTTTTATTTCCCTGCTGCCTTGGCTGTCAATTTCATTTTGGAATGATGACCAGCTCTCTGTCCTTCAGTCCAGCAGCCACGTACTGCATACCACTGTGTCGCACCACGCCAGGTTCTCAGAGAATGTTTAACCAAAAAAACACCAACATGTGTTATAAAAGGCTAAAAATGCTATAGTAGAGCAAAAAGTGCCAAGAGGACACAAAGGAAGAAGTGATACTCCCAGCTTGGAGTTGGGGAGTAGAGTATAGGGAGGACGTCAGTGGAGAAGGGCCATTTCATCTGGGCTTAGCAAAGGATACCCGTACTGAGACAGAGATGGAAACATAAAAACATGGAACAGGAAGTGGGTAATTTGTGTAGGAGGGTTTGATGAGAAATAGTGGTAGATACGCTGAGAGCCTTAACCAATTGCTGAGGAGCCTGGACTTTATTCTACAGGTGGTGGGAAGCGGCATGATCAGCCCTCTTCCACCTCCCCTGATAAGCATTAAAGAACTGCTGATGGGGACAGACCTTGACCTTGTCTCACTTGCCAGTTCCGAGGTAATGGGGAAAAGAGCATTTGGAATCCTCTGTTGCTTCCATGTCCATGATTTTTTTTTGTTTGTTCTAAATTAGAGAAATGGGTAGAAAATGTCACCCCATAAAGGCCCTTCTGAGGTCCAAATTAGAAAGGTTCATGTTTCTAGTTTTTTCTCCCTCTCTCTTTTCCTTCCTTCCCTCCCTCCTCCCTCCTCCTTTCCTCTCTCCTCCCTCCCTTCCTCTCTCCCTCCCTCTCTCACTCCCTCCTCCCTCTATCCATCTTCCCTCCCTCCCTCACTTCCTCCCTTCCTTCCCTTTTCTCCCTCACACCCTCCATTCCCTTCTCAGCCAGACTCTTTGCTTGGTGTCCTGGGTGTACCAATGAAACACTCTTTGCCTTCAGTGAGCAAATCTGTAGAGAATTCAGACAGGGCACAAGTCAGGTATTTGGTGTTCACAGGATATATCTGAGGTCCCAAGGAAGGAGAGGTCAGTTTGGGGGAGTGGAGTAGGAAACACCCCTCGGAGCGTAAAGATGAGAGAGGGAAGCCATTCCTGAAAGAGGGTCAATATGATCGCAGACACGGCATGAAGTAGCCAAAATTGCTGCAGAAACTGCAGGCTGCTTCGTAGCTCTGACTTGAGATTCAAGGGAAAATGCTACAAGAGAAATAGTTACCACCAGGGTGAGGTCAGGAAAGGCTTGCTCTCTGTGCTTGAGCAAAGAAAGTTCTGTCTTTAGATCAAGTTCAAATGCTCAAGGACAGAAGTTTGTAGTTACAGGAGTGCCGTGATAGGCTCTAGTGTTTTTTCAAAATCTCTCTCGTGGGTAGTGCGGTAAGGGAGACCCAAGTGGGGACACTGTCACAGTGGTCGGCAAGCGTGATGAGATGCTGAAGTTCACTGCTTCTAACTGTCCTTATTTCACTTCATCTCTCAGAGGTCTGGGTACAACTGGAAAATGGATGTTTGTTGCAAAGCATGTCTCCTTCATCTTGTAAATAAACGATGGTTCTGACTTCTCACATTAGCTGAGGCAAAACAGGGTTGGAGTAGCTCTGGGAAGGAGGCCTCACCTTCAGGAAGAGTTTAGTAAACACGAAGCCGTTGCAGCCTTGGTAATGTCAAGGCCACACAGGATGAGAAGATGTGACTGAAAACTGAGTTTTTGGTGGTTTCTAAGAATAGGTTGTTGGTTTGCTTTATTAATATAATTTATATACCATAAAATTCCCCCTTTTACAGTGTGCAATTTAATGTTTTCGTATATTTACAGAATTTTACAATCATCACCAACATCTAATTCCAGAACATTTTATCACCCTAAACCAAAACGCATTAGCAGTCACACTCCGTTTCTTCCCCTTCCCCAAGCCGCTGGCAACCACTAATTTACTCTGTCTCTGAATTTGTATATTTCTGGACATATCATAAATTGAATCTTAGGACATTGGTCTTTTGTGACTGGCTTCTCTCACTTAGCATAATGTTTTCAAAGTTCATATTGGTTGTAGCATACATCAGAACTTCATTTCTTTTTTTGTTTTAACAGTTTTATTAAAATATAGCTAACATACAGTATGATACTAGTTTCAGGTGTACACAATAGATATTCAAACTTTGTATACCTCAAGTGATCACCACCTTAAACCCAGCAACCATCTGACACCATACTACGCTATCACAATATTATTGACTACATTCCCTATGCTGTATGTTACATCTCCATGACTTATTTGTTTTATAACTGGAAATTTGGACCTCTTATTCCCCTTCACCTTCTTAACGATTTCAATTACAATTGACAGTCAGTATTATTATATATTAATTTCAGGTGTACAGCATAGTGGTTAGATATTTGTATAATTTAAGAAGTGATCCCCCTGACTAGTCTAGTACCCACCCGGCACTATACATAGTTATTACCATATTATTGACTATACAGTAAATGCCCGACTTACGAATGAGTTTCGTTCTGGGAGAACATTCATAAGTCAGATTCATTCGTAAGTCCGACAAAGTGAGTCGTATACACCTTTGACACAAATATACAATGTAAAGCGTAAAAATACTACACACACAAAAAAAATATTGTAAATAAACTATTTTTACTTTTGCAGTTACCTTAAAATGGTGGTACAGTATAGTACAACAACTGGCATATAGGGGATTGCATGGAGTGAGCTGACAAGAAGAGAGTTACTAACTGGAGGAGGGCGGGTGGGTGGAAGATGGTGGAGCTGCTTTTCTCTTGCTTCCGGACATCCTGGGCTCTGACTGAGTACTATGCTACTGTCCACTATGGCACTGTATAGTATGCACACAGCAGCACAACTGGGACAATGTCCGCCAGACAGGTGAGCAGCTTCCATGATTTGTTCACATCTACGAATATTTGTAATGCGAGCTCCGTTCATATCTGTGAAAGTTCACAACTCAAATGTTCGTAAGTTGGGGACTTACTGTATTCCCTGTGCTTTACTACATCCCCGTGACTTTTTTTTTTTTTTTTTTGACAGCAGTGTCACTGGCCCTCATATGTGGGATTCGAACCGGGGCCGCTGGCTTCCCAAGTCAGCTCTTAACCACCGCGCCACTCAGCTGGCCCTCCCATGACTATTTTGTGGCTACCAATTTGTACTTAAACCCTTCATCTTTTCACCCACTCTCAACCCTCTCCCCTCCTATCTGGCAACTGTGTTCTCTGTATCTATGAATTTGTTTAGGTTTGTTTGTTTGTTTTGTTCTTTAGATTCCACATGTAAGTGAAATCACATTTGCATCTGTCTTTCTCTGTCTGACATACTCCACTCAGCACAATACCCTCCAGGTCCATCCATGCTGCTGCAGATAGCAAGAACCCATTCCCTTCCATGGCCAAGCAATATTCCATTGTATATATGTAGCACGTCCTCTTTATCCATTTTTCCATTGATGGACACACAGGCTCCCTCCACATCTTGGCCATTGTAAATGATGTTTCAAGGAATATATGGATGCACACATCCCCTCAAAGTAGTGTTTTAGGTTTCTTCAGATAAATACCCAGAAGTGGGTCCTTCTTTGTCTCTTGTTATGGCCTTTGTTTTAAAGTCTGTTTTCTCTGCTGTAAGTATTGCTACCTGAGCTTTTCTGTTTGTTTGTTTGTTTCCATTTTCTTGAAATATCTTTTTCCATTCCTTTAATTTCAGTCTGTGTGTGTCTTTCAATCTGGAGTGAGTCTCTTGCAGGCAGCCTATGTAAGTCTTGTTTTCTTATCCATTCAGCCACTTACATTTCTTGTAATACTGGTTTGGTGGTGATGAACTCCTTTAGTTTTTTCTTGTCTGAGAAACTCTCTCTTCTTCAACTCTAAATGATAGCTTAGCTGGGTAGAGTAATCTTGGTTGTAGGTCCTTGATTTTCAACATTGGAATATTTCCTGCCACTCCCTTCTTGCCTGCAAAGTTTCTGTTGAGAAATCAGCTGACAGTCTTATGGGAGTTCTCTTGTAGGTAACTAACTGTTTTTCTCTTGCTGCTTTTAAAATTCTCTCTTTGTCTTTAAGTTTTGGCATTTTAATTATGATGAGTCTGGTGTGGGCCTCTTTGGGTTTATCTTGTTTGGGTCTCTCTGCCCTTCCTGGACTTGTCTATTTCCTTCACCTGGTTAGGGAAGTTTTCCATCATTATTTCTTCAAATAGGTTTTCAATCCCTTGATCTCTCTCTTCTACTTCTAGTACCTATATGATGCAAATGTTGGTATGCTTGATGTTGTCCCAGAGGCCCTTAAACTATGTTCATTTTTTTGAATTATTTTTTTCCTTTTCACTGTTCTGATTGCATGTTTCCTGCTACCTTATCTTCTAAGTCACTAAGTCAGTCCTCTGCTTCATCTAATCTGTTGTTGATTCCTTCCAATGTATTCTTCATTTCAGTTACTATATTCTTCATTTCTGACTGGTTCTTTTTTATGTTTCCTGTCTCCATTTTTCTGTTTCCTATCTCTTTGTTGAAGTTCTCCCTGAGACCTGAGCATCCTTATAACCAGTGTTTTGAACTCTACATCTGGTAGATTGCTTGTCTCCATTTTGTTTAATATTTTTCTGGAGCTTTGTTTTGTTCTTTTATTTGGGACGTTTCTTTTTTTTAATTTTTATTTATTTATTTATTTATTTATTTATTTATTTATTTTAGGGCAGTGTCACTGGGCCTCAAAATGTGGGACCAAACCGGGGCCGCTGGCTTCCCAAGCCAGCGCTTAATCACCGTGTATTTGGGACATTTCTTTGTCTCCCTGTTTTGGCTGTCTTCCTGTGTTTGTTTCTATGTATTAGGTTGAGCTGCTAGGTCTCTCAGTCTTAGTAGAGTGAGCTTATGTAGTAGGTGTCCTGTGAGGCCCAGTGACATAGTGTCACTGGTCATCTGAGCCATGTTCTCCAGGTGTGTCCCTTGTGAGGGTTGTGCATGCCCTCCCGTTGTAGTTGAGCCTTTGTTGCTGATTACACACCAATGGAAGGGAATGACCCTCAGGCTGATTGGTTGTAAGGATTGGTCATGACCACAGTGGAGCTGTTGTACAGGAGCTGAGCCTATGGAAAAGGATTCGCTTTGGCAGGGCTCTGGTGCCTGCCTAGTCTGCTCTTTGGATGTGTTATTCATGGAGGTGGCCAGGAGATGTTCCAGTTTAGTCCAAAGCTGGCCACTGGGTGTGCCAGCCCTGGGATCTCCTCTGCAGGCCAAGTTCAGCCAAAGGCTGTGCCCTGCCCAGGGCCACCAGCATGAGCCACAAAGCAATCCAAAGATGGCCACCACTCGCCCGGGGCTTAGAGGTACCTCAAGAGGTCAAACCACAAACCAAGACTATCTGTCACTAGTGCTGGGCTTAGGGCTGCTCAGCAAATGTACGGGACACACCAAAGTCAAGTGCTGCTTGTTTGGATTTTGTGAGCCTTTGAGAGATTTTAGGAAAATCCGCAGCATGAGCCAAAAGAGGCCATTTGGATGGAAAAGTCAGTGGGAGCCTCTTGGGTGGGCCCACAAGTTGGGTAGGTTGGGGTCTTAGGGAATCACCAGGGCAGAGTCAACAAAAGGTGTTAGCCGGATTGATGGACTCTCAGATATGGCAGCGCCCATGTCTGCATGCCAGGAGGGGAAGGGCTCAACAAAGAAACAATGGCTTTCTCCAGCTCTTCTCTCTGAGAGAAAGCTGCCCCTCGAGCCCTCACCCTGAAACCAGACAACTCAGTTGCTCCCCATATGTCCCTGGTGCCTTTTGAACTGCTGCCTCAACACCAGAGCTCAGAGGGAGTCTGTTAGCAAGTAAGTCTGTGTGCAGGTCTATATGGAACACCTGGGACTCCAGTCGCCCTCTGTCTCACTCAGCCACAATCTCCGCTAGTTTCCACAGCCAGAAGTTATGGGTACTTCTCTCTCCTGCAGTGGAAACTTGGGCTGAAGAGCCTCATTTGGGGCTGGGACCTCTCACTCCTTGGGGTTGGGAGTCCTCCGCAGCCAAGATATTCTGCTCAATTTTTTTTTTAAAAGATTTTATTGGGGAATTGGGGGATGGGAACAGCGTTGGGGAATCGGGGAAGGGGAACAGACAAGTTGCTGTCCTTTTGTTCTTCAGTCTAATTTCAGAGGACATTGCTTCACAGGCCCATGTTGGTATCGTCATTGCGCTCTTCCCTGATGAGGTAGATCGGTCGCCGGCCTCTGGATGGTCGCTCATCACGGCTATTAGCAGCTCACGCTGACTGCCAGACACTCACTGTAGCCTATGGCAGCCCACTGCAGCAGGGGCTGCAGCCTACACCCTCACCGGGGCTTGCAGCCCAGCTTCAGGTGGAGCTGTTGTTAGCTATAGAGGGCAGTGTCACTGGCCCTCATATGTGGGATCCAAACAGGGGCCCCTGGCATCCCAAGCCAGCTCTTAACCAATGTGCCACTTGGTCGGCCCTGCTCAATTTTTAATGGTCATACACGGGTGTAGGACCAGCCTGTTCTGTGTCTCTGCCCCTCCTAACAGTCTTGAGGTAGCTTCTTGTATGTGTCCTTAGTTGTAGGGCTTTGGTTCAACTAGACTTCAGTCAATTCTCAATTATGGTGGTTCTGTAGTTTAGTTGTAATTTTGATGTGGTCATGAGAGGAGGTGAGCACAGCATTGACATACTCTGCCATCTTGACCAGAAAATGCAGTACTTCATTTTTTTAATGGGTACATAATATTCCCTTGTGTGACTATACTACAATTTGTTTATCCATTCATCAATTGGATGGAAATTTAGGATGTTTCCACTTTTTGGCTATTATTGATAATGTTGCTATGAACATTTGTGTACAAGTTTTAAATTCCCACTTGCAATGTATAAGGGTTTGAATTTCTCCATATCCTCACCAACACTACTCTGTCCTTTTTATTATAACTAGTTTAGTGGATGTGAAATGGGGTCGCATAGTTTTGACATGCATGTATCTAATGAGTAATGAGCATCTCTGCCATTGCTTACTGGCCATTTGCGTATATATATATCTTCTTTGGAGAAATGTCTATGCAAGTCCTTGTCCTACTTTGAATGCTTTATTATCATTTTATTGTAAAAGTTATTAATAAATTCTGAATACATGTCTCTTACCAGATATGTAATCTGTACATATTTTCTCCCATTCAGTGGGTTGTTCTTTCACTTTCTTGAAATTGTCCTTTGAATAACAAAAGTTTTTAATTTTATGAACTCTTAATTTATTTAATTTTTTTTTTGTCCCTTGTACTTTACGTGTCATATCTAAGAAACCATTGCCTAATCCAAGGTCAAAAAGACATGTTCCTATGGTTTTTTCTAAGAGTATTATAGTTTTAACTCTTACATTTAGATCTTTGATAGAACATTTTGAATTAATTTTTGTGTATAGTATGAAGTAGGCATCCAGCTTCGTTTTTTTGCCTATGCATATCCAGCTATCCCAACATTATTTGGTGAAAAGAATTGTCTTGGTTTTTTTTTTTCAAAATTGATTGACCATAAATATAAGGGTTTATTTCTGGTTTCTCAATTCTATTTCATTCATCCATGCTTCCATTTTTATTCCAGTACCCCACTATCTTGATTGCTGTAGTTTTGAAATCAGGAAATGGGCATTCTCTAACTTTGTTCTCTTTTTTTTCAAGATTTTTTCTTTTTTTTTTTGCCACTCTAGATCCCTTGTATTTTTATATGAATTTTAGGATCATCCTGTCAATTTCTGCAAGATAGCCAGAAATTTGATAGGGATTACATTAAATTTATATATTAATTTGGGAGTATTTCCATCTTAACATTTTTTTGTTGTTGTTTTGGAGGGCAGTGTCACTGGCCCTCATATGTGGGACCGAACCGGGGCCGCTGGCTTCCCAAGCCAGCACTTAACCACCGTGTCACTCGGCCGGCCATCAATTGGTTTTTATATTGATTCTATATCCTGCCATCTTGTTGAACTGGTATATTAGTTTTAATGTTTTTTTTGTGGATTCTTTAGCTTTCCTATATGTAAAATTAATATCCCCTATGAATAGAGATAGTTTTTCTTTTCTATTCTTTTTCTTTCCTAATTTCCTTGCTAGGTCCTCTAGGACAGTGTATAAAAAAGTGATAAGAATGGAAATTCTTGTCTTGCTCTTGATCCAGCAAGAAACATCTAGTTTTTTACCATGAAGTATGATATTAACTCTTGGCTTCTTTGTAGGTGCTCTTTATCAGGTTTGAGGATGTTCCCTTCTTTTCCTAGTTTGTTCAATGTTTTTATCACAAAGAGATGCTGAATTTTTATTTTTTTCTATTTTTAGCTGAGCCATCCTGCTGCTTGTTGGCAGCTCAACGGCAGTTCAGGTCGGGCTGGCATCGAACTGCTGTTGCTCAGAGCTCAGCTCATACTCTTGAGCAAGCTCTTAACCAACTGAGCCACTTGGCCGGCCCGCGAGATGCTGAATTTTATTAAATGCTTTTCCTGCATCTATTGAGGTGATCACGTGAGGGTTTTGTTTTTTTCCCCATTTATTCTGTTTGCATGGCATTAATATATTACATTGATTGATTTTCAGTTGTTAAACCAACCTTGCATTTCTAGGATAAATACAACTTTGTCATGGTATATAGTCTTTTTCATATGTTGCTGGATTCAGTTTGCTAGCATTTCTTTTTTTTTTTTTTAAAGATTTTATTGGGAAATTGGGGGAGGAGAACAGCGTTGGGGAATTGGGGAAGGGAAACAGACAAGTTGCTGTCTTTTTGTTCTTCAGTCTAGTTGCAGAGGACGTTGTTTCACTGACCCATGTTGGTATCGTCATTGTGCTCCTCCCGGATGAGCAGATCTGTCGCCCGCCTCCGGCTGGTCGCTCACCGCGGCTATTGGCAGCTCACGCTGGCTGCCAGCTGCTCACGCTGGCTGCCAGCCACTCACTGTAGTCTATGGCAGCCCACTGCAGCAGGGGCTGCAATCTACACCGTCGCCGGGGCTCGCACAGCCCAGCTCCAGGTGGAGCTGTTGTTAGCTGTAGAGGGCAGTGTCACTGGCCCTCATATGTGGGATCAAAACCGGGGCCGCTGGCATCCCAAACCAGCTCTTAACCAATGTGCCACTTGGCCGGCCCTGCTAGCATTTCCTGAAGATTTTTGTGTCTATATTCATTAGGGATATTAGTCTCCAGTTTTCTTATAAAGTCTTTGGTTTTGATTTATAGGTGACATTGGCCTCATATTTTAAGTTGGGAAGTGTTCCCTTCATTTCTATTTTTTGGAAGAGTTTGTGAAGGACTGGATTTAATAGTTCTTTAAATATTTTGTAGAATTCATCAATGAAGCCATATGGTCATGGACTTTTCTTTTTGGGAATTCTTTACATTACTAATTCAGTATCTTTCCTTATAATAGGTACCTGTACAAATTTACTTCTTTTTCTATTTCAGCCCTAAGTATTTATTACTGTAGTCATTCAAGAAATATTATTGAGCATCTGTTATATGCAGGCCCTGTTTTGTTTTTTGTTGTTGTTGTGTTTTTAGAGGGCAGTGTCACTGGCCCTCACATGTGGGATCCGAACCCGGGCTGCTGGCATCCCAAGCCAGCTCCCAACCACCGCGCCGCTCAGCCAGCCCCTGGGCCCTGTTCTTGACATAAAGGATACAACAATAAATCATTACAGAAGTCCTGGTCCCTTTGGAGTTTAGCATTCTCTTTTTTTTCTCTCATTCTCATGCTGTCTTTACATACATATTTTTTGTTTATATTTGTATGTAATGTAGTTCTAATCCTTTTAAAAAATTGCTACATGCTGTTGATGGAGAAGTAGGGTCCTTTGGTTTGCTTCATATATTGCCATAGTTTGTATAAATTCTTAGGTACTCTTGAGCTGAGTTGTATGCATGGAAAGTGAAATATATTGGTATTACAATCACAGTTTATATTGGTGATTACCCTTGGCATTGCTATGAGGACATATTTTTAATAAAACAAATTACCATCTTTATTCATTGTCATCCTCAGGACCATTGTCTGCCTGATAATATATAGGAGCATGTATTCATTTCCTAGGGCTGCTGTGACAAAGCACCACAAACTAGGTGGCTAACACAAGAGGAATTTATTCTTCCACAGTTCTGGAGGTTGGGAGTCTGAGATCAAGGTGTCAGCAAGGCCATGCTCCCACTGGGACAGGGTGGAACTCTCCCTAGCATCTGGTGGTGGCCACAGTATTGGCCTCTTTGGCTGGCAGCTGCATTCCTTAGCCTCTGCCTCTGTCATCTCATGGTGTTCTCCCTGTGTGTCTGTCAGTCATATTGGACTAGGGCCCACCCTAATGACTCCATCTTAACTTGATGGCCTCTACAAGGACCCTATTTCCAAATAAGGTCACATTCACAGGTATCAGGGGTTAGGACTTGAATATATTTTGGGAGAGAGGACATATTTCAACCCATAACAGCACTGCACCGTGCTCCAACTCTGAGGTACTGAGTAGAGGCCTCAGTGACATTACTAATTTTAATATCTTTCACAAAACTTTCATGGTATATTTCTCCACCTTTAAAAAAAATAATGCCCCTTACCCAATATACAAGAAGCCCTGAAGGTATCTAATCATGTACATGTGTTTTATCTTCTAAACATAAGTACTGCAAAGGAAGCAGAGGTGATTGGTTGTATAACTGGGTCTTTTAAGAGATGGTCAAAAGTTGCATCTCTCAAATCACAGTTTCTGTACCCCCACCCCCACTCCAATAAAACAGAATCATGTAAGAGTTTGTGAAGGATGTTTGGAACAGCAGCTGACGGCTCATATGCACTGTCACCTGACCACAGTCACAGGGATCTTATCCATAGACCAGTTTAAGCAGTGCCAGAATCCATCTCTGTAGTGAAGTAAAAGAATGTGGTTTATGAAATTGTATTTATATGTGTTGGATTGAAAATGACAAAGTTACAATACAATGTAACTTTGGAACAAATTTAAAAGAACAGAATAGTATCTTCTGAATACCCATCTTGTGGTCTCATTATTTCTAGTGGTCTAGTTTCTGTTGTTAATAATGCTCCCAAGTTTTTTTTTAACCACAAATGTGGTTATCTCTGCTCTGTCGCAATGTAGTTGTTTTAGTGTCTGTCCCTCCTTAGCTTTCTAGAGGTGTGAATACAGCACTCTTACGGTCAGGAGCAGAGATTCTGGGTTCCTTCTTGACAAAACCCATCGTCCTGTTCCTCTGGCACAGAAATGTTGAGATATTGTTCCCATTTGTTGCTCCCACTGAGAATTGGGCTCTCCCTTATTCATTGTTTTTTTTCTTCTACAATTTTGAATTAAAGCTTTGATTTCTTACATTCTATGGCCATCTCATGCCTTTCTGCTTAAGTTTCAATTATGTAACAATAAAGAAAAATTTACTTACCTGTTCTTTTTTTCTTTCTTTCTTTTCAAACAATCCAGGGCAATCTAGAGCAGCTATGATACCTCCGAAGCATCCACGGCAGCCTAAGGGACTTTTGGATGATGCCATTACCTTTAATGGGAAAACAGATCAAGAAGCACCTAATGATTCCCAACCTACACCACCCCCACTGCCAAAGAAAATGATCATAAGAGCCAATACAGAGCCAATCTCCAAAGACCTCCAAATATCCATGGAAACTAGTCTTTGTGTCATGGCTAATCCTACCTACGATATCGACCCCAACTGGGATACCAGCAGTGCTGGCTCTTCCATCAGTTATGAACTCAAGGGACTAGACCTTGAGTCTTATGACTCCTTAGAGAGACCTTTGCTCAAGGAGCGCCCTGTCCCCTCAGCAGCAAACAGCATCTCCAGCTTAGCCACTGTCAGTGTTAAGGACAGATTTTCTAACAGCATGGAATCCCTGTCCAGTCGGCGTGGCCCCTCCTGCAGACAGGCCCGGGGCATCCAGAAGCCACAGCGACAAGCACTTTATCGAGGACTTGAGAATCAGGAAGAAGTGGTGGGGAAAATCCGAAGCCTTCATACAGATGCCTTGAAGAAACTGGCTATTAAATGTGAAGATGTCTTCATGGCTGGGCAGAAAGACCAGCTCCGTTTTGGGGTGGACAGCTGGTCAGATTTCAGGCTCACCAGTGACAAGCCGTGTTGTGAGGCAGGAGATGCTGTCTACTACACAGCTTCATATGCAAAGGATCCACTTAATAACTATGCAGTCAAGGTAAGAAAATACTATAAACTTGATTTTAATCTTATCCAACACATTGTTACTGGGGTGGATCTGTTTTACTTCCCTCCATCCCTCTACTCAGTGGAAAGTTTTGAGCATTTGTCTTACCCCAGATACTGTGATAAGCAGGGGGCTTACTTATTATCTAAGTAGAAAACAGAGGTATGAAGAGTCAGACTTACAACATAATAGACTCAGTGCCAAGATAAAGGTGAACAGCATTCTGTGGAGCTGAGAAGGACCTTGAGCCAGACTCAAAGGCCAGAGATGTCTTCCTGAAATAGGGGATCCTTGAGCTGTGATCATCTGTAAAGGCTGCCTGTGCAAACAGAGTCTGGGATGTGCCTTCCATTCCATGTTTCTGTATTTATATTCTCTTGCCAATGAGGGACCTTGTCTGCCCCTATTCTATAACTCCTCTGCTTCCTGGACAAACATTTTTATGAAGGAAGATAACCAATATTTGTTGATGTGCCAGGGACTGTTATTTAATGTAATCTTCACATCAATTTTATGAGGTTAAGATCCTTTTATCCATTTGACAGATGAGGAAAATAAAGCTCAGAGAGGTGAGCTAACTTGCTTAGGGTCACACAGCTAGAAATGAGTAGAGCTGGGATTTAAATACAGATCTCTGACTCCATAGCCTGCACGTTGTCCATATGCCACTTTCTTAAATGTATATTGCCCATTCCAGATGATCCATGTCTTCACAAGAACTGAGACTCACATCAGGAACTCTTGTCCAGTTACATTCACTGTGACAACCTCACAGGCTTTATCAGTGTGCTAAAGCCCAAAAGTCCTGGGTTCACATTCTGGCCCTGCCACTTAGTAACTTTGTCACAGATGGCTACTCTGGGTCTCAACTACCTCAGCTTTAAAAAGGTGTAATAATAGTACCCATCCTCTGGGGCTGTTTGGCTAAAAAAGAACAAAATGTCCTTTCTAAGTATTCATTTATTTCATTCTTCCTTAGGTTCTTTCGTAGGTTATTTGAAGAGAATAACACTATTTAAGCCTCTTATTTACTCCTCTTAGATGTTTACAGTGATAATCCATTTACTTTGTCAGACTGAGATCAGACTGAGGTTAGGATGAAAGAGGTTTTATGTTTTTTTGTTTTTGTTTTTCATATTTTTTACTTATTTTTCTTTTCTTCCCATGAGATGCTGAATTCGGTTTGCTAGTATTCGTTGTTGAGAATTTTTGCCTCTATGTTCATTAGGGATATTGGCCTATAGTTTTCCTTTTTTGTAATATCTTTGTCTGACTTAGGAATCTTCCCTCCTTCTGTATTTTTTGGAATAGTTTGAGGAGAATAGATATTAATTCTTTTTTGAATGTTTTGTAAAATTCACCTGTGTAGCCATCTGGTCCACGGATTTTGTTTGTTGGAAGATTGTTGATTACTGATTCAATTTCTTTGGCAGTAATCAGTCTGTTCAGAGTTTCTGTTTCTTTTTGGTTCAGACTTGGTAGATTGTATGCTTCTAGAAATTCATCCATTTCTTCTAGATTGTTGAATTTGTTAGCATATAGTTGCTCATAGTATTTTCTTAAAATTTTCTGTATTTCTGTGATATCTGTTGTCACTTCTCCTCTTTCATTTCTGATTTTATTAATTTGGGTCCTCTCTCTCTTTTTCTTGGTTAGTCGGGTTAAGGGTTTGTCGAATTTGTTTACTTTTCCAGAAAACCAACTCTTAGTTTCATTGATCTTTTGTATTTTTTCTGTGTTCTCTATTTCATTTATTTCTGCTCTGGTCTTTATTATTTCCTTCCTTATACTCATTTTAGGGTTGTTTTGCTGTGTGTTTTTTTCGAGTTCCCTTAGGTGTAAAGATAGTCTGTTGATTTGAGATTTTTCTTCCTTCTTTAGGTAGGCCTGCACTGCTATGAACTTCCCTCTTAGGACTGCTTTCGCTGCATCCCAGAGATTTGGGGTCGTGGTGTTTTCATTTTTGTTTGTCTCGAGGTATCTTTTGATTTCCTCCTTAATCTCATTTTTGACCAACTCGCTATTTAGTAGCATGTTATTTAGCCTCCATGTATTTGTAAGCTTTCCAGATTTCTTCTTATAATTGATTTCTAGTTTCATAGCATTCTGGTCAGAGAAGACACTTGATACGATTTCAATCTTTTTAAATTTGTTAAGACTTGTTTTGTGGCCTAACATGTGGTCTGTCTTGGAAAATGTTCCATGTGCACTTGAGAAGAATTTATATGCTGTAGCTTTGGGGTGAAACACTCTAAAAATACCAGTTAAATCCAGCTGGTCTAAAGTGCCATTTAAGGCCAGTATGTCCTTGTTGATTTTCTGTCTGGATGATCTGTCTATTGGTGACAACAGGGTGTTGAAGTCCCCTACTCTGATAGTGTTACTGTTGATCTCTGCCTTTATGTCTGTCAAAATCTGTTTTACATATTTAGGAGCTCCTATATTGGGTGCATAGATGTTTACTAGGGTTATGTCCTCTTGTTGAATTGATCCCTTTATTATTATGTAGTGCCCTTTTTTGTCTTTTATTGTAGTCTTCATTTTAAAGTCTGTTTTGTCCGAAATAAGTATTGCTACTCCAGCTTTTTTCTCATTTCCATTTGCATGAAATATCTTATTCCATCTCTTTACTTTCAGTCTGTGTGTGTCTTTTGATCTGAGATGAGTCTCTTGGAGACAGCATATGCATGGGTCCTGTTTTCTTATCCACTCAGCCACTCTGTGTCTTTTGATTGGAGCATTTAGCCCATTCACATTTAAAGTGATTACTGATAGGTGCATAATTATTGCCATTTTGTTATTTGTATTTCTTGTCTTCCTGGGTTAGCTTGTTTTCCCCTTTCTTCTGTTTAAAAAAGCTCTTTTAACATTTCCTGCAATGCTGGCTTGGTGGTAATGAATTCCTTAAGCTTATTCTTTTCTGAGAAGCTCTTTATCTCTCCTTCAATTTTAAGTGATAGCCGTGCTGGGTAGAGCAATCTTGGTTGTAGGCTTTTATTTTGTGTCACTTTGAATATCTCCTGCCACTCCCTTCTGGCCTGCAGAGTTTCTGAAGAAAAGTCAGCTGTTAGTCTTATAGGAGTTCCTTTGTATGTAACATGCTTTCTCTTGCTGCTTTTCGGATTCTGTCTTTGTCTTTAAGCTTTGCCATTTTATCTATGATGTGTCTTGGTGTGGGCCTGTTTGGATTCAGCCTGTTTGGAACTCTCTGCACATCCTGGGCTTGTATGTCGCTTTCCTTCACCATGGTAGGGAAGTTTTCAGTCATTATTTCTTCAAATACATTCTCAATCCCTTGCTTCTTCTTGTCTCCTTCTGGTATTCCTATGATGCAAAGTTGTTGTGTTTCATGTTGTCCCAGAGGTCTCTAAAACTATTTTCATTCTTTTTTATTCTTTTTCTTTTTGTAGTTCCAGCTGGGTGATTTCTGCTATTTTGTCTTCTAATTTGCTGATCCGCTTCTCTGCTTCATCTAGTCTACTGGTGATTCCTTCGAGTGTGTTTTTCATTTAAGTTTTGTATTCTTTAGTTCTAATTGGTTGTTTTTTATGGTTTCCCTATCCTTCTTTATATTCTCACTAAGTTCCTTAAACATTCTTATCATCAATGTTCTAAAATTTGTCTTTGAAAGTTTGAATACCTCTGTTTCATTTAGTTCCATTTCTAGAGTTTTCTTCTGATCTTTTACTTGGGACATGTTTCTTTGCTTTCTGGCTGTTGTTCTGTGAATGCTTCAATGTATTAGATAGATCATCTAGAAAGAAAAGAGAAGAAAAGAGAAAAAAGGAAAGAGGTGGGGGGCTCTCCGTCCTCTTTAATCTGCAGACCACTTGCTCAGCAATAGAGAGTCTCTGGGCGACTCAGCACCAGCTATTGTGGGGAAGACCTTAACATGTTATGCCCCGGCTTCCCTCTCAGGCTTGCAGTGAGCTTTCCACAATTAGCTGCTGTGTGCTCTGGAACCAAAAAAAACAACAAAAAATACTTCACAGGTTGTTGTAGGTGGTCCGCTACTGCAAAGAAACCCTCTGTGGCCTGCGGAGATGTGGGCCAGGCACTGGGGGCTCAGGGTGCCTCTGGCAACACAGCTCTAGGTGGGTGGGGCAGGCCCCCAAGGCACCACTTGATGTGGTCAGTGGCCCCCACCAAGTCAGAGCAGCATGCACTCTGCACCAGCAACCAGCCCACACAAACTCGCCAGGAAAGCCTCGATCGGATTACGCAGGTGCACAGATCCCGGCCCAACACTCTCAGGAAAACTCCCAGTCTCAGCCAGTCCCAATCAGCTGCCCGCAGATCAGGCTAAGCAGCCCAACAGCCAATCCCCAGCCTGTCAACACTGCACAAACAGTGCGGAGAGTGAGGACCCAAGGCGGCTCACGCACTCCTGAGTCTCAGTGAACAGACTGATGCAGCTGGAAAGCACCTGCCCTGCGTTTCCCTGACTACGCAGCACAAGCAAGGCGGAGGGTGGGGATCCAAGGCGGCTTGCGCACTCCTGTGTCTCAGTGAGCAGCCTGATGGAGCCAGAGAGCACCCACCCAACATTTTCCTGGAAACGCAGCACATGCAGGGCGGAGGGTGGGCACCCAAGGCGGTTTGCGCACTCCTGCGTCTCAGTGAGCAGAGCGATGCAGCTGGAGAGCACCTGTCCGGCATTTCCCTGGCAACACAGCACAAACAGGGTGGAGGGTGGGGATCCAAGGCTGCATGTGCGCACATGTACGCACGCACTTTTGTGCCAATTTCACAAGACCAATGGGGTCCCGGATCTGACCCTCTGTGGGAGGGCCCAAACCGGAAAAAATGGCGCCCTCCTGTACACCGCTCCTGTGTAAGCTCCACATCAGAGGAACAATGGTCCCCAAACCTCCAGCTTCTGCAACAAAGGAGGTCAGTTCAGTCCTTCCCCACAGGCTCCTGGGCTCAGCTCACACAGCTACTCCCTCCAACAGGAACTGGGTGAGTGCTCACCGGCGAGCGAACCCGTGCGCTGGTCCCACTGGTTCTCCAGCTGCCTTCAGCCTCACCGAGCTGAGCAAAGAGAGTCCTCACTAATTACTACTGCCCGCTATTGTAGAACTCCTCTTCCTGGCAAGCAACTGTGGGCTAATGAGCTCGGTGTGGGGCCGGAGGGTCTCTCCCCCAACCGGAGAAGCCTCCCCACACAGCTGGGTTGTCCCTCACAGGGCTCGCCCTCTCTCGTCTGCACCCCTCCTACCAGGCAATGTGGCCTCCTCTTTAGATTCTTCGTTTAGAGATTCTGTTCATCTAATGTTCAGGGGACTTCCGAGGTTAAATGTTGCATAAATTATTTGTAATTTTGATGTGATCCTGGGAGGCAGTTCAGAAAGCATCCGTCTATTCCGCCATCTTACCGGAACCCTCCCAATTATTGAAAAGGCTGTCTTTACCCTATTATACATTCTTACCTCCTTTGTCATAGTTTAAGTGACCGTATAGGTATGGGTTTATTTCTGGGTTGTCTATTCTGTTCCATTGCTCTATGTGTCTATTTTTATGCCAGAACTGTGCTGTTTTGATCATTGTAGCCCTGTAGTATAGTTTGATATCTGGTAGTGTGATGCCTTCAGCTCAAGATTACTGTGGCTTTTCAGGGATTTTGTGGTTCCATATACATTTTAGGATTATTTGTTACAGTTCTGTGAAAAATGCCGTTGGTATTTTGATAGGGATTACATTGAATCTGTAGATTGCTTTGGGTATTATGGACATTTTCACTTTTTTTTTTTTTTTTTAAAGATTTTATTGGGGAACTGGGGGAGGGGAACAGACAAGTTGCTATTCTTCGGTTCTTCAGTATAGTTGTGGAGGATGTCGCTTCACTGGCCCATGTTGGTACTGTGATCATTGCGCTCTTCCCGGGTGAGGCAGTTGCTCGCCAGCCATTGCATGGCTGCTCACAGCGGCTCACAGCAGCTCACGAAAGTGCACGCCAGCTGCCGGCCAGCCCCACTGCAGCCTACACCACTGGTGACTCACAGCAGCCCAGCTCCAGGTCAAGCTGTTGTTCACCATCTTAGCTGTAGAGGGCGCAGCATCACTGGCCTATGTGGGATCCGAACTGGGGCCCTGCTTCTCAGAGCTGGCGTCCGCAGCTAACTCCTAACCAACGAGCCAGTCGGCCTGCTCGACATTTTAACAATGTTAATTTTTCTAATCCATGAGCACCATATATGCTTCCATTTATTGGTATGACGGTCTCTTGAAGGGAGTACTTAATATTGCAAATGGAAGTCAGTACTAGAACTTGGCAATTTAAAAACCAAAGGATACTACCTCAAGTACCAAATCTACTGCAGTAATAGAGTACTAAGATCTTTACTTTGGAGGTTGTTTTAGTTTGCTCAGGCTGCCATAACAAAATAACATAAACTGAATGGCTTAAACAACAGAAATTTACTTTCTCACAGTTCTTAAGGTTGAAAAATCCAAGATCAAGGTTCTGGCTGCTTCTGTTCCTGGTGAAGGCTGTCTTTCTGGCTTCCAGGTGGCTGCCTTCTCCCAGTGTCCTCACATGGCTAAGCGGGGATGGAGGGTTCTCTGGGGTCTCTTATAAGGACACAAATCCATATCTGGGCCCCACACTTGCAACCTCATTTAACCTCAATTATCTCTTGGAAGTCCCTATCTCCTAATAGCGCTTCAACATATGGATTTATGGGGTTCACATTTCAGTTCATGGCATTTTCCCATGCCCCCCTCCAGCACATTCATATCCTTATTACATACAAAATACATTCAGTCCATCCCAACAGCCTGAGAGATCTTAACTCATTCCAATATCAACTCTAAAGTCCAAAGTCTCATATAAATATCATCTAAATAGGTATGGGTGATACTTGAGTTTTGATTCATCCTGAGGCAAATTTTCTCTCTAGCTGTGAACCTGTGAAACTAGACAAATTATGTGCTTCCAAAATACAATGGTGGAAAGGCATGAGATAGGCAGTTCCTTTCTAAGGGGTGTGTGTGTGTGGGGGGGGGTCCCAAGCAAGTCCAAAATCTAGCAAGGAGATTCCATCAGATCTTAAGTCTTAAGAATGATCCTCTCTGATTCAGTACTGTGCCCTCCAGACCCACTGGGGTGGCCTTGCCCACACAGCCCTCTGTGATGGCCCCTCCTACATGGCTCTGTGCCAGGGTGGCCTATCCCCGAGGCACTAGGCAGGGTCCTCCTGGCCTTCCACAACTGGAGAGGCAGCCCTACCCTTTGAAGCCAAGGAGGAAATGGGCTTCCTCAGACCCTGGGCCTGTGATGGCTGTAGCTGCCCTGATCCCTGAAATACCTTCAGGGTCATTGTTCCCTTTCTTTGAAGAATAACACACTTTAACAGCTGAATGGTTCTGTGGTCCAGTCCTGGAGAGGCCAAGAAGTCCGATAACTTTCCTCCATTCCATCCCAATTTGTATGTCCCTTTAGTTCAAACTGATGGTGATTTAGTTGGTGTAATCCCCTGTGTATGTGCAGCTTCTGCTGAGATGGCTGATTAAATCCATGAGTCACACCCCTAATCTAGCTTTTTATCAAATGGTGGCTTCCCCACACCCTTAGTGTTCTGTTCAGAACAAGCTTTCTTGTTTTTTGCAATTTGGATAGGCTGAGAATTTTCCAAGTCTTCAATTTCTGGCTCCCTTTGCCTTAACAATTCCCTCTTCAATTCTTTTCTCTCCTTCATTTTACTCTGAGCAGTTAGGAGGAAACAAGCCACTCCTTCAATATTTTGCTTAGAAACCTCTTAGCTAAATATCCAGTTTCATCACTCACCAAGTTCTACCTTCCACTAAACACCAGAACCCAGTTGAGCCCAGTTCTTTGTCATTTTATAAGCAGTACCCCTTTTCTCCAGTTTCTGATAACATGCTCCTTACTTCTCTCTGAGACCTCCCCAGCATTTCCCTTGATGTTCGTATTTCTACCAACAGGCTGTTGATTTTGTAGATATTTTTATCATGCATCTCAAAACTCTTCAAGCTTCTACCCAATCCCAAAGCTGTTTCTACAGTTTGGGGTATTCATTACAGTGACACCCGTTTCTTAGTCTGCACAGACCACCATAATAGATTACTGTAGACTGAATTGCTTAAACAACAGAAATGCATCTTCTCCCAGATCCCAGTAAGGAGGCTGGAAAGAGGACTCTCTCCCTGGCTTATAGACAGCTGTGTCTTCATGCAGTGGGTTAAGGGTCAGGGTCAGGGACAGAGTTGTCACATTAGGGGTGAGAGTTTCAACCTAGGACTTGGGAGGACACAGTTCAGTCTTTCATTCTATTTTTCATTCAGTGTGAATAACTTTATCATTTTTATTGGTCTTAAACTAAAAGACATCACAACACAGACCAAGAAAAGCAAATTTGGAGTCAGTTGACATGGGTCCAAATTCAGCGTCTATTGCTGCGTGTTCCCAAGCATATCCTATAGCTCCTCTTGGCTTCCACATGAATGTATGCTAACTGCCATACCTGTCTTATAAGGTTGTTATAATTAATGCATATGTGTTTATGTAGTGAAACTGCTTTTGTAAACTATAAAACACCTTAAAATAGAATAAAATGATACATTATTGTTTTTAACAGTAACGGAAAATTACTACTCAACATTCTCTAGCTCACTTTTTTTTTTTCTTTAGAAATTTTTTATTGGGGAACAGTGTGTCTTTCCAGGACCCATCAGCTCCAAGTCAAGTAGTTGTCTTCAATCTAGTTGTGGAGGGAGCAGCTCAGCGACCCATGTGGGGATCGAACCAGCAGCCTTGGTGTTATGAGCCTGCGCTCTAACCATCTGAGCTAACCAGCCACCCTGATCACTCACTATTATACGAGGCATGAGCCTGAGCATATTTAGATATTTTGTTTCTCATTGCTTTGAAGATGTAAACATCTTTCCTTAAAATTATAAGAGAAAGCTGCTAAATGTTAGCCTAGCATACTCAAGAATTTTTTTTTTTTTTTTTTTCTTTTAAAGATTTTATTGGGGAATTGCAGGAGGGGAACAGAATTGGGGAAGGGGAACAAACAAGTTGCTGTCCTTTTGTTCGTCAGTCTAGTTGTGGAGGACATTGCTTCACTGGCCCATGTTGGTATCATCATTGCTCTCTTCCCAGGTGAGGCAGATTGCTCACTGGCCTCTGGACGGCCGTTCACGGTGGCTCTTGGCAGCTCACGCTGGCTGCCAGCCTCTCACGCTGGCTGCCAGCCACTCACTGTAGCCTATGGCAGCCCACTGCCCCAGGGGCTGCAGCTATGCCGTCCCAGGGACTCACAGCCCAGCTCCAGGTGGAGCTGTTGTTCACCATCTTAGCTGTAGCGGGTGCAGTGTCTCTGGCCCTCATATGTGGGATCCGAACCAGAACCCCGCTGCTCAGAGCTGGCATCCCAAGCCAGCTCCTAAACAACGTGCCACTAGGCCAGCCCTCAAGAATTTTAACACTGCCAAAATTTTGAAACAAACTGTGCTTGATGTTAAGGAAACAATTTAATAAATTATGGTACATCAGCCCAATGGGATGTTTGTGGCTATTAAAAATGGTAATTATGAAGACTATATAAATCATGAAAAACATGTTTTGTTGTAAAATGTCACATGAAAGTAGCAGTGCGATCATAACTTTTAAAAAATTGACCTACATAACAAAAAAAAAAGAAAAAAGAAAGAAATAAAAGAAAAACAAAAACAAAAAAACAACAACAATGAATTAGAGGTTTTGAATCATTTGACACTGAGCTTCTTTTTTTTTTTTTTTTTTTTAAAGATTTTATTGGGGAATTGGCAGAGGGGAACAGCATTGGGGAATCGGGGAAGGGGAACAGACAAGTTGCTGTCTTTTTGTTCTTCAGTTTAGTTGCGGAGGATGTTGCTTCACTGTTGGCATCGTCATTGCACTCTTCCCGGATGAGGCAGATCAGTCGCTGGCCTCTGGATGTCGCTCACCGTGGCTATTGGCAGCTCATGCTTGGCTGCCAGCCGCTCACGCTGGCTGCGGGCCACTCACTGTAGCCTATGGCAGCCCGCTGCAGCAGGGGCTGCAGCCCACACCATCACCGGGGCTCGCACAGCCCAGCTCCACGTGGAGCCGTTGTTAGCTGTAGAGGGCAGTGTCACTGGCCCTCATGTGGGATCCGAACCGGGGCCACTGGCATCCCAAAACCAGCGCTTAACCAATGCGCCACTTGGCCGGCCCAGACACTGAGCTTCTTGAAGGCAGGCATCCTTAGTTATTCAGCTCTGCAGTCCCATACGCTAGCACAAATTATAAATAGCTTCTATTTCATGCTCCCCAGCTCTGCACACACTCGTGCTATCTGGACTGCTCTCCTGGAAAGAACCTTGTCACCTGCACATGACCTAGTCCAGAGTCACCAGAGGGTCCTCATTAAAAATGTGGTTTCCTCGGCCCCGTACCACACTTCCAGAATCAGGATCCCTCGGAAACTGCAGCATTAGCAAGCTTCCTACACACAATCCTTGAGGACTATTATTTTATAACATAGTGGTTAAGAATCTGGGCTTTCACTCCTATGTGGGATATTAAACTGAAAGCAACAAAGGAACAAGACAAACAAATGAAGAAACAAAAACTCATAGACACAGACAACAATTTAATGGTTACCAGAGGGTAACGGCAGAGCGGGTGGTAGATGAGGGAAAATGGGATCAAATATATGGTGATGGAAGGAGAACTGACTCTGGGTGGTGAGCACACAATGTGATAAGTAGATGATGTATTACAGAATTGTACACCTGGAGCCTATGTAACTTTACTAACAATTGTCACCCCAATAAACTTTAATTTTAAAAAAAGAAAGAAGAAGAATTTGGACTTTTAAGTCAGACTGACCTGGGTTTAAATTTGTGCTTGAGCAACTTACTGGCTGTGGTACTCTGGCTCAGTTACTTGCCTTTTCTAAGCCTGGTGTCTTCATCTGTAAAATAGAGAAAAAACTTCCTTCTTAAAGCCTTGGTGAAATAAAATAGTGGCGTGTCTCGTGCTCAGCATCATTTGGCACAAAGCAAGCATTCAGTGAGTGGTAGCTATTTGTGCCTTCACTCTCATCTGATGTACCTAGAGAGTGCCTCTGTTTTCTTAAAGAATCCAGCTCCGTGAATTTTCCTTTGTAATCTCCTGAGGACACGTTGACAGCTCCTCTCTGTGCACCCACTCTGCCTGGTGAATTTCGCTGTCACTGCATTATTATGCTACAGCTGTACAATCATACAGCACTACCATTGTGCAGCGGGTGTGACATGCCTCCTTCCCACTGTTAGATGTGAGCTTCCCCATGGCAGGAACCATGGCTCATTAGTCCTTATGCCCTTATTACATTATTAATCTAATATCCTTAACCTTAGGTAGCATTATATACTATCTATAATATAGTACCATGTACATGGTGGCCATCTAGTAAACATTTTTTGACCTTTTGACAAACATTTACTAGATAAAACATCGTGATGTCAGTATGGGTTTACAGAAATGCATATGAATAGGACAAATGCCTTGCCCCCAAAGAGCTTACATTACAGTGGGAAAGACAAAGGCAGAAGTAACTGTAAAGGAGACAGATTATAATGAGGTTCAGAGTGGTGTACAGAGATGTAAAGATGGATGAATGAAGATGTCAGCTACTGCTTAATTCAGGGCCTCTTGTGTGGTGAATATAGTGCATGGGGAGGGTAGTGGGAAATCAGGCCATGGAGGGTTCAGGACCAAATTTAGAAGCTTTGAATGATGAGCTGAAGAGGTTAGACTTTATTTTATGTTTTGTGGCAAGCCAGTAAGGATTTTTTAAACAGAGGCATAACATAAGATTAATGATATGGGAAGAAAACTCTAGTGGAAAAGTCCAGGGGGACTGGAACAAGGAAGTCGGTCATTATGCTATTGTCATAGTCCAGGTAAATAATAAGGACCCTGAAACAGGCAGTGCAAAAAAAGGGGCTAACAGTGAAAGATGAGAGCCTATCTGGTGAGTGGCTGGATGTAGGATGAGGCAGTAACGCTAAAACCTCAGAAAGGAACAACCCCAGGAGGCTGGTGATGCCATTATTAACTGAAATGTGAGTCAGAAAACCCAGGAAGATAAGCTCTGCATGAAGCACGCCCATGGGACAACCAAGCCAAGAGAAACTAGCCAGAGAAAAATGTAGGTTTGGAACTCAGAAGAAAGATCAAGTCTAGGATATGGTCCCCCAGTCTTCTCATAGACTTGATTTAGTTCTCACTGTGGGACTGTATGAGATTGTAGCAGTGGAGCTTACAAAGTGGGAAACAGCCCACACGTCTAAGGGACCCAAATTAAGAGAATTTGGAGAAGTACCAAAAAACAAGGATGCACAGATCAGAAAGTCCACCATTGCAGAAAGCTTGAGAGAATGGGTAAAGGCAGCGGAGGCAAGCGAGAAGTGAGCACAGCTGTGTTTTAAGTGTTTTGGTGAAAGGCCAGATTGATGCCCAGACAAGATTTAACCTTCTACTCCTATTTCTGTCTTACCCATGTTTCCTTTTACCCTCTTGTCTCCTTTTGGCGAGCCACCACCCAGCAGACCAGACCGTGTCTCTGTGGGCTGCATATTGGCTGGTCTCCAGCCCTTAACTTCCCTGCTTCAAATAAAGTCTACCTTGCTTTACCCCCCTTTCAGGGAATCTGGGTAGCCACTGACCATACACATAACCCTCAAAGACACGCAAATCAACTCTAGGAAGGCAGGCCTTCATCCTTCTACATAGGAGGAAACCGAGGCCAGAGAAGAGCAGTTACTTTTGCCGTGGGGTCACCAGCCTCCTTGCAGGCTGCCTCCTGACCTGCTGCCAGGAACCTGACCTACTGAGTCAGTACACTGACCCTACTGTGCTTCAGTGTTGTCCCTAAATGGACAAATGATGTCCTTTTGCCTAGAAGCAGGGTGGACAGTTGGTAAAATCATGGCACAGTCTCAATGGAACATTATTTTTTCATTGTTCTCATAAAGTCATTTTATAACAAACTGCTAGGTGGGACCACATAAGAAATCTGGATGAAATTACTTTCAGGAGATAATGAAAATCTCACATAAGCAAAAAGAATAAATTTCTGACTTGTTTTTCTAGCAGTCCCAGATTTGAAGTAGTATGGGCATCGTCTCTTTATAAAGTAGTCCAGTCTTTGTTCTCAGGCTGGCGCGCGGGAGGCCCCCTGGTCACAGAAGACTGCCCCTCTCCTGGAGTGTGCCAAGGGCCACATCAAAGCTTGGATAAAACAGAGAGGAGCTGTGGAGACCATCATCGTTTATCACATTTGACTCCAGTCTCTGCTTATCTCATCTGGGTGGATACTGAGAAAGCAAGATACTAGAAGTATCAACAGGAATTTGATTGGTAGGAATTTACAGCTAGTTCAGACTATAGAGATAGGCAGTTACTGGCATAGTGACCAGGAAAGAAATTATAGAGGAAAATCCACTTCCACTTATATAATTCAACACAAATACAAATAAGCCCAACATTGAACCTTCACAGAAAGCAATTGATGAGCAGCCAACTAGCTGTACATACTCATAGCCATCCTAGGTCAATGTCGACGTCATTTCAGGGCTGAATGCCTGCAGAAGTACCTAACAGTCTCACCTGGGCATTGCTTTAGAAAGGAGACGTTTGGAGTACTCGTAAAAACCTAGAATCAAAATGAATTGTCCAGTGGGAAAGGGGGCCGTTACTTTTATTAATGAGGTAAGAGGACATAGTGAGGAATTATAAACTGGGATTCAAATTAATTCCTAGCTGGGCTAGCCAAGTGGCGCGGTGGTTAAGCCCTGGCTTGGGAAGCCAGCGGCCCCGGTTTAGGTCCCACATATGAGGGCCAGTGACACTGCCCTCAAAAAAGTAAAAAAATAAAATAAAATAATTAATTCCTAGCCTGGGCCCTGGGCAGGTTATTGAACTGCTCTGTGCCTCAGTTTCTCTAGTGGGAACATCCTGGTTGTCATTCTACCGTCCTGAATTACTGGCTCAGGACCACAAGTGATTTTTTTTCTGATCTGTTTTACAAGTGGGAGTGTGAAAAGATTTAATGAGTACAAGTCACAAGTAAAATACAGCTGCCTTCTTGAATTTTTCTTTTAGACTCCAAAATGGGTTTCTTGGGCATGTGACATTTTTGCAACCACTCTATTGTAAATTACCTGGTTTACCTGACAAGTCTCATAGCAGGTTCCCGTAGTATAGAGTTCTGAGTACGTGGGGCCCAGACTGCATTTATATGTGAAACACTTGGTCCATTTTGACTGTGTCTGTAAGAGCATTGCGTATGTGTGTGGGTCTTAGGTCTGTGGCGGCAGGTAAGGCAGTATCCTCCCAGGCAGGTCCAGGAGCTGAGGTGAGTCAGCCATCGCCCGCAACGCACTGCAGCCCAGCTCCAGATGGAGCTGTTGTTCACCACCTTAGCTGTAGAGGGAGCAGTGTCACCAGCCCTCATGTGAGATCCGAACCAGGGCCCCGCTTCTCAGAGCTGGCATCCCAAGACAGCTCCTAACCAATGCACCACTCGGTCGGCCCAGAGCTCGCTCTCTTAAGCTAACTCTTAACCAACCGAGCCACTCAGCCGGCCCCAACATCATGTATTTTTGAAGAGTCCTATATTTTGTAATTAATGCCTTCGGGGAAAGGAGAGAAAATTGAATGGAATGATGCAGAGCAGTTTCCTGTGGTTTTGTACAGCAAAACCGCTAGGGCCCCAGGCAGCCTGAACTCATTCAGATTTTACTCATTTGTGTAGTCACATCATGAGTGTTATTACTCAGATGTGTCAGCCGTTGCGCCCTCTGTATCGCCTTCCCGAATCTGTCTCCTCAGAGCTGTTCATGTATTCCAGCCACTCTGGGTAAGGAGTACTGTGATTGACCGGGGTCCTATGGAGCCCGTCTCAGTGTTTTGTGTAGAGATGGTTAGCATGTATGTGCATCTTGGTCTGTGCTAGGCGCCAAAGATACAAACATCTCCTAAAACAAACGAAACATGATAGCTGTAATAATGGGGACTGTGCACAATACTGAAGAAATACAGAAAGGCAGTTTGGGTTGCTGAGCTCTTTCTCTCTTTGACAGAAGTGACACATGAGAAAGGCTTTGAAAGAACATATAGAAATCACTCAGGCAGGTAAGCAGTGAAGAGCTCCCCCCCCCCCAAAGGCTGGCTGCAGGCAGTTCCATGTGGCACAAGTGGGAAGGTCAAAAGTAAGATGGAAAGGGAGGGCTAGGCCTTCACCCTGTGATGATAATGGAGAGCGACTAGGAAGGTTAAACAAACAAGCAATGTCTCCTTGTTTGAAAGGTGGCTCTGGTGGCTGCGTGGAAAGCTATTGGAGGGGACTCACAGTAGGGGCAGGGTTGCTTCAGCACACCGTATCCTACAGCCTAGAGGTGCTGAGGGCCGCCTGATACCCGTCTGAGTGCTCAGTTGATATGAGTCAACATTTCTCCTTCCCCTTCTCTGTCCTCACGCGTCCTAACTTGGACAAGCACTGTTTACCCCGAGCCTGTGTTTTTGTGGCAGTGCGTTATCCACATTGGCGGGTGCGTAACCCAGATGGCTGGCTGTCTCTTTGGTGTCCTCAGGTATCCTCTGGAGAAGGAGCTCAGGAAGGGTCAGTGCCCTGTGGGTGGGCACATGGGCAAGGGTCACTGTGCCCAGAACGGGCACACTTCCTGTGAAGCGCTCCCTTCGCATGAATTTGGCATTGTCATCCTCTCAGCAACAAACACTTGTCCAGAAAGAGGACCCATGGCATATTTGACAAGATCCAACCTGTACCAGCCTGCTTTGTTCTCTTGCTAGTTTTTTGTACATGAAAATGACTCTTGAGTGTGGATATTACAGCCCCTCTGGTGGCACTGTGGCTCAGTCTGTCACAGCGTTTTTCGCCTCATTCAGAAAATGTAGACAATACAGAATCTGATCAAATTGCCAGCATTTTAAATAGATTTTCATACATAGTCAAAACAAATATAAGATGATTTTTCCCTTTAAAAAGGGGTAATCCTACATGAAGATATGGGACCATTCACCTCCAGTTTTGTTCGTATTTCAAAATTTTGAGGAGCCTGAGAGATCATTCTTCTTGAGGAGTAGAATCTTTCTTGAGATTCTTCCAGTTCAAGACAGCTACCCTTTGTAAAGAAGGAATGGGAATTCCTTTCAAGAAAGATAAATGAAAACGGGAGGCTAAGAAGCTACTTTGTTTCCAGGTAGAGAAAATACTGGGTAAAGGAAGAAGGAAAAAACACAACCAGCAGGAAGAACCGTGTCCATTTGTTCTGGAGAGTGGCCTTTTTCTTTTTTTCTTTTTTCTTTTTTTTTTTTATTGGGGAATTGGGTGAGGGAACAGCGTTGGGGAACCAGGGAAGGGGAACAGACAAGTGCCGGTCCTTTTGTTCTTCAGTCTAGTTATGGAGGACATTGCTTCACTGACCCATGTTGGTATCATCATTGCGCTCTTCTTGGGTAAGGCAGATCAGTCGCTGGCCTCTGGACGGCCACTCACAGTGGCTCTTGGCAGCTCACACTGGCTGCCAGCCACTCACGCTGGCTGCCAGCCACTCACTGTAGCCTATGGCAGCCCACTGCAGCAGGGGCTGCAGCTAAGCCGTCCCAGGGACTCACGGCAGCCCACCTCCAGGTGGAGCTGTTGTTCACCACCTTAGCTGTAGAGGGCAGTGTCACTGGCCCTCATATGTGGGATCCGAACCGGGGCCACTGGCGTCCCAAGCCAGCTCTTAACCAACACGCTACTCAGCCGGCCCAAGAGTGGCGTTTTTCTGAAATAACTTTTGGAACTAGAAATTTATCAACTGAAGTCAGGTTTTGTTTTTTTTTGTTTTTGTTTTTTTTTGAGGGTAGTGTTACTGGCCCTCACATGTGGGACCCAAACCAGGGCCGCTGGCTTCCCAAGCCAGTGCTTAACCACTGCGCCACTCAGCGGGCCCAGGTTATTTTTTTTTTTTTGAGGGCAGTGTCACTGGCCCTCATATGTGGGACCAAACTGGGGTCGCTGGCTTCCCAAGCCAGCGTTTAACCACCGCGCCACTCAGCTGCCCCCCTATTTTTTGTTTTTAACTAAAGAAATCATGTTATTAATAATTTCAAAAATGGCTACTATGTGGTGCATAGAATAACATAATACCCCTATCTAAATCAACATCATTGCAGACTCCATATTAAAAATTTATTTATAATAAAAGATTTATTTGTCACATCATGTGACAAATCCTATTAAGGAAATCTCCATACTGGGATTGTGTTCTGCTCGTAACTTTCATGGGTATGCACCAATTAAAAGCTCTAGTACTTTGTTTCCCTCTTTCACACTACAGCCTTCTCCCTCTTTCCTTTGCCCTTAAAACTAGAGTGACCATTATTCTTCAGCCTTTCTACATATTGTATAGATGAAGAGATAAGGAAGTGCCATCTACTCGGGTTGGCTATCTAGCCAGACCATTTTTCTTTAGAGCTTCCAAAATGGCTGAACAGTTTATCATTTCTTCTTCATAAATCACTTTGGACCTTTATCTCAAGTTGATCTGTGAAGCAAAAAATAAATTCCTGTTGTAGTATCCATGTTCTTATCTACTCACAAAGCTCTGGGAATCTTATAAAAGTGTGTGTGTGTGTGTGTGTGTGTGTACAATTAGAATATCATAATTAGAATAGTAATTACAGTTAAAATATCTTCTGCTGTTTTATTCAATTTTGGGGGGTGATGTTGGTTAGTAAAATTATATAACTTTCAAGTGTACATTTCTATAATATACATCATCTCTAAATCACATTGTGTGTTCACCACCCAGAGTCAGTTCTCCTTCTGTCACCATATATTTGACCCCATTTACCCTCATCTACCATCCCTCCTGCCCCCTTTCCCTCTGATAACCACTAAATTGTTGTCTGTCTATGAAGTCTTGTTCATTAGTTGCTTTCAATTTTATACCCCAATATGAATGAAATCATATGGTTCTTGACCTTTTCTTTCTGACTTATTTTGCTTAGCATAATAATTTCAAGATGCATCCATATTTTCGCAAGTGGCACTATTTCATATTTTCTTATGACAGAGTAGTATTCCATTATGTATATATACCACAGCTTCTTTATCCAATCATCTATCGAAGGACATTTTAGTTGTTTCCATGTCTTGGCCACCCTAAATAATGCTGCAATGAACATCTTTATGGACAAATGTTTTCAGATTTTTGGGGGTAGATACCCAAGAGAGGGATTGCTGGGTCATATGGTAATTGTATTCTTAATTTTTTGAGGAACTTCCACACTGCCTTCCATAGTGGCTGCACCAATCTGCATTCCCACCAACAGTGTATGAGGGTTCCTCTTTCTCCACAGCCTCTCTTACACTTGTTATTACTTGTCTTGTTGATGATAGCCATTCTAACTGGTGTGAGGTGATATCTCGTTGTGGTTTTTATTAGCACTTTTCTGCTTCTAAAGTCAAATCAGAATCAGAAGGTGGCAAGTTTTTTTTAGTGCAACTTGACTTGGTGAGAACTATAGATTGGCCAAACAGCTCTCTCTCTCTGAACCTTATGCTGGCTTCTCTTGGATCAGAAAACAGTGCTGGTCATGACTTGTTGTCAGGGCTGACCTGGCATGCAGGTGTTGAACTTTAGGTGCCCTCCACCATGGTCAGAGAGCCTCACAACTGGGGCAAGTCACTCTCAGGACTCAAGAGAAGTATGCATTTTTTTGTCTGAAGAAATGTGAGGATTCTATAATATTGCATCACTTTTAACATTTGCAGGTTGTTAATTTATTTAGTCATTATCAATGTTACATTTGTGCAGCTTTGAGAGTTACGGGTGTACTCTACATACTTAATTTCATTTAATCTTCACCACTGCCCTAGGAAGTAGGCTTCCATATTATTTATATGGTCTCCTTTATTAGGGAGACTGAGACCCGGAGAAATGAAGTGAAATGCCCAAGGTTACACAGCTAGTGGCGAGGCTAAGTCCCAGGCCTCCCAAGTCCTTGGATAGCATCCTTTCTATAACGTGATTACTAGAGTGTCGCTGCACACTCTCAGTCAGCCAAACTCAGTGCTATTTGACAGACTTTCCAAAGACTGAGGAGTGGGGAACTTTGAACTTTCATTCCAGCAGGTAATGTGATCATTGAGCAAGTTATTAAAACTAGAAAAGGCTAATGGTGCTGTGTCCTGGATTTAACTCCACATAACTAAATGATGACTAGTATGAGCTTTTTAATACCTGGTGACACATCAACATGAATTAGTGTCAACAGTACAGTATAGAAAGAATTCATGTTTTGATCTATGAGCATTGAAGACTATATGTTATACTGCTTTTGCTGAGACTTTGAGTGCTTTTCAAAGATAATATTTTCTGAAAAATATACATTTGAACTTGAACTCAGCCTGGAGTTATCTATTTCAAGACCAGAAGTTTGCTTAAAGAAGAAATGTTTATTATGCCCTCAAACTGATTAGAAATGTGGTAGAAGACTTGAAGAAACTCATTTTCAGAAAAAGAGAGACAGCAAGGGATTTTTGTGGCATTGATCAAGTCTCTAACTGTAATAAATATGTATAAGTACAGTAAGTAAGAGGGGTGCTTCTCCTCCCCCAAAGACCTTTGCCTTTGGGTCTTTCTTTCTTTCTTTCTTTCTTTCTTTCTTTTTCTTTCTTTCTTTTAATATTTGTTTGAACGGAAATCAGAGCATGCTGCTTCTCAGAACTGGAGACCCATTAGCACCCTCCTAAGAATATGTACGTTTTTCTCTTTAAATAAAAATGACTAGAAAATCCTTTCTAACATGTGCTTCTTTTCTGAACTACCGTGTAAGTAGGCAGTGCAATGCAAACACCGCAGAGCGCATGTGGCTGGAGGCTGTGGTGTCTGGGAGGCAGGACGGCCCCTCTGAGGAGGGGGAGGAGCAAGTGTGTCCCACTCAGTGGATTTATTTCCATCTAAAATGACATTAAAACCAATACTGTTGAATACCACTTACATCTTTATTTGTTTCCCTTTTCTCTTTTTTTTTTCATCTAAATTTTTAAATTAAATTTATTGGGGTGACAGTAGTCTAACAGGAATATATTTCTTTTATATACGTGTTCAGTGCAGTAACTTTGATTTACGAAAGTCATTGAACACGCAGGTGAGAACCCAAATTACTTCTAGAACCTGTGAAAACATGTAAGTTCCATTTTATTTATTTATATATTTTTGAAAAAAAGGTTTGACAGTTTATTTATTTATTTATTTATTTATTTATTTATTTATTTATTTATTTTTGAGGGCAGTGTCACTGGCCCTCATATGTGGGACCGGAACCGGGGCCGCTGGCTTCCCAAACCAGCGCTTAAGCACCGTGCCATTCGGCCAGCCCTGTAGGTTCCATTTTAAAAAGCTTAGGGACTGTGCAGTATTGGAAAGCTTAGTTTCAGTTGACACCAGAAAGGAGAACTGCTTGTGATGAGACTAAGGAAGAAGGGTGATTGCTAACTACTGATTTAAGTTGGAGAATTCCAGAGGAATAGAGGTGGATAAGGTTAATTATAGGGAGAACAAAAGACAGAAAGAAGGAAAAGAAAAAAACAGAAAATGTGTCCCTCGGTTAACACGGTTGTGGGCGGCTGTCCTGACCAGGTTCTTAGGGTCTGCAAGCGAGTGTTGAATACTGGGTCTTCCATAGTCAGCTTCTCCAGGCCATGTCAGGATAATCCATTTAGGGGTGATTTTTTTTTTTTCTCCTTTTAGCTTTCCTAACCCTTTAAGAAATACAGTAATTGTTTTAGTATATAGAACCCTTGGCTAATGTTTTTGATCAAAAATCTTCCTTTTTCCATAACCATTTAATAAAATTCTTTTTCAAAGAAAGACCTTATTGACTGATAATTGGGCCTTAAATGAGATCTGTGAAGAGAAAACATAAAACTCAGAATCTTGCCATTGAAATGTTGGTGTTGCTGTGATAGGTCAGACCAGCGATTCTCTCAAAACTTTCTGTCCACTTTGCCAGTAAACCGCGAGTGCCGGACTTATAACCATCACAGTGACTGACATTCATTGGAAAGTTAGGAAAACCCACAGTCTGTCTGGCTAGTCATGTGTCACTGTCCTGCCCGATGATAAAACAAGGTATCTTGGCCTACTTTCTGAGCCATCTCTTGAGCTGCTGTGTAAATCTTAGCTGTAAACCTCCACAGAAAGTAGGTGAAAAAATACTTTTGTTCTGTTTTCTAGGTGATGCGCAAGTAGGATAGTGGAAAGAGCTTTGGTGTTAAATAGATTTAGGTTTGCAAACTGGTGGCCCTGGCTGCCTTTTTTTTTTTTTTTTTTTTTTTTAATTCTTAGACCCTCAGCCTACTCCGAAGAGGGAGTGTGAGCACTACACATAATATCCATAGAGTGCTGAGCCTGTGGACCGCCTGAGGAATGGCACCGCCCTTGTGCTGTCGCTAAGCACAGGCCTGCCCGGGCCTCTGCAGTCCTCATTGTAGCACCGCCTGTCCCTAACCAGTCCCCCTCTACCCCCAACCCTTTGCCCCTCCGTTAGACATCAGAAGCCTGCTCCTGAAAGTGTGCAACTTAAGCTGTGTTCCTTGCTTCCTTCTTTCAGATCTGTAAGAGCAAAGCCAAAGAATCGCAGCAGTACTATCACAGCTTGGCTGTTCGGCAGAGCCTGGCTGTCCATTTTAACATCCAGCAGGACTGTGGTCATTTCCTTGCCGAAGTCCCTAAGCGTCTGCTGCCCTGGGAGGGTCCCAATGCCCCAGAAGAGGAAGAGGATGAAATTCAGGAGAATGAAGAGGGCGTGAGAGGAGACACTGATGGGGAAAGCACAGAGCCCTGCTCTGAGACAGAGTCACCCCAGAAAGAGAGCCCGGGAGCTGTCGGCAGGACGCAGAGGAGCCACGTTGTAGTCATCACCAGGGAGGTCCCCCGCCTCACTGTGGCTGATTTTGTGCGGGACTCCCTGGCCCAGCATGGGAGGAGCCCTGACTTATACGAGAGGCACGTGTGTCTGCTGCTTTTACAGCTGTGCTCTGGCCTTGAGCACCTCAAACCCTACCACGTCACTCACTGCGACCTCCGCCTGGAGAACCTGCTGCTGGTCCACTACCAGCCTGGGGCCGCTGGCCAGGGCCTTGGGCCTGTGGAGCCCCGCCCCACCGCCTCTCGTCCCACCAGGCTCATCGTAAGCAACTTCTCTCAGGCCAAGCAGAAGAGCCACCTGCTGGATGCTGACATGCTCCGGGACCAGTCCCGCCTCGCCCCCGAGCTCGTCACAGCCACCCAGTACAGGAAGTGTGATGAGTTCCAGACAGGCATCCTCATCTACGAGCTGCTCCACCTGCCCAACCCCTTTGACGAGAGCCCAGAGCTGAAGGAGAAGGAGTACACACGAGCGGACCTGCCTCGCATCCCACTCCGCTCCCCCTACTCCTGGGGCCTGCAGCAGCTGGCCGGCTGCCTCCTGAACCCCAATCCCTCGGAGAGGATCCTCATCTCCGAGGCCAGAGGCATCCTGCAGTGTCTGCTGTGGGGCCCCCGGGAAGACCTTCTCCAGATGCTGAGCACCGCCCCCAGCCCAGGGCAGAGGAAGGCCCTGCTCCAGAACTGGCTGGACATCAGGCGGACATTGCTCATGATAAAGTTTGCTGAGAAGTCCCTGGACAGGGAGGGTGGGGTCAGCCTTGAGGACTGGCTCTGTGCTCAGTATTTGGCTTTTGCCACTCCAGACTCCCTCAGCTGTGTCGTGAAGATCCTGCAACACCGTTAATGCATCCTTGTCACTGCTTTTCCTTCACTGTCATCATACTCAAGTCACCCACATGCTTCCCCGGCCTTGAACTCACAGAACTCAAGGAAAGGAGACTGAGACCATCCATCCCTGTCCACAAATCAAGGAGCCCACTTAGAAAGGTATCCCCAGCTCCAAATCGAGTGACCAGCGAGTGTCTTATATTGACAGAAACTCAACTGCACGGGCGTGCAGCTGCTTCCCACTGGAATGCCTTTCACCCTGATTGTCCCACAAATGCAGATAAAAAAATGAACATTTTTGAAAGGATAGCTCTTTTGGTATGAACTCAGTGAGCTGTGTCCAGTTCCTCCATAATTCTGAATTCCACCTGCGTTTTTAACACCAAGTATTTATTCTCACTAGCAATAGATAGATTTAACCAATTCTTACTGTCATCCACTAAGCTCTCACAACAGACTTTCTCCCTCTGTCTTACAAGGCAGAACTGCCATCCTTAATGTTCAGCCCAGTTAGGGTTCCAGGGACGATATTCTTAGTTCCAACAGATAGTAGAAGGACAAGGAGTGATCCCATCCCTTGGGTCGTGGACCCCTTTTCATTTCTGTTATTGATAAGTGGGTGCACTGCACAGGGATGGCCCTAACTACCCACTCTGGAGCCACTGCCCGGTTCTCCTTCACTGCTGCTCTGTCTCCACTTGCCAGTGAAGTTTGGCTTTAGCAGCCACTTGTGGCCTGTTGCAGAGCTGATTCCATGATGGTATGTGTCACCAGTGCCTCCACAGGCTGAAGTGCAGTTCAGATCTTATAGTTGCCAGTCCACAGGAGATGCCTTTCCTGCATGTGCAATTCTCTAGGAACCATCAGGGCAACAGTTTAAAGTACTGTTCTTTGATTTCTGTCAGAGTTGGCAACCAGGGCTGGTGGTGCCCAGATCACAGTTTTTCTCCAAGCAGCTTCCTTCTATCAGCACCCAGTTAACTCGTCTACCAAGTGCCCTGAATGAAAGGCTGCCGGTTGAGCTCCCAGATCTCCTTAAAGGGCACGGCGCAGATGGGTATTAGCATGGCCGGAGGCAGGTGAGGCGGAGGCTGCTGAGGAGGTTGCTGACCTTTCCGGAGAGACTCCTCCCACTGCACTGGCAGTGCTCCCCGTGACTCTGAAATGGCTGAGGACAGTTCACAGGGAATTTGGCTGAGAGCTGCTCACTGAGCGGCTGAGAGCTGCTGAGAGCTGCTCACCGTGTGTGGGGTCTCTGTGCTCCTGTCCTATGGATACATGTGCAATCTTTATGTATGTTTTGGCTGTGTTACAGTGTTGATGTTGCAACTTCACCTGAAGCATACCCACAGAAGTCCTCCCCTCTCTCCTTGGCACATATTTGCTCTAAGAGACAAGTGTCCCTGCCACCGGAGTGTGTGAGTGTGTGCGTGCTTGTTTTGTTCAAAGCTGGGAGTATCTGTTTGTTTACTTCAACATTGAAATCCCAAGAGTCACTCGGACAGTATGAGTGTGTTTACATGGTGTGCCCATGTGTGTGCACGTGTGTGCTGAAGGCAGAGGCCAGGCCTCTGGGGAGCAACCTGTGGCCGGGTCGGTAGAATGTTTTCTGCACCTGGCCAGGGAGGGAGCCCTGACCCTGGCTTAACCAGCACAGAGATTTGTAACCAAGACTGACGGTGCAGTGTGGTTTAGATTATACATTAGTGGCCTTTGGAAATTTCTAAACTTTTAACATTTTTAATAGCCTTTCATGTGATTCATCTGTATCAAAGAGGATCAAGAAAGGAGAAGAATGTATTTGATTGTGTTTCTTTTTTTTTTCTTTTTTTTTAAAAAGAGATTGGGACGTGTGATTCTCCATGGAAGGTGTCCCTAGCCTGGCCCGCAGTCCAGGACCCCCAACGGAGAAAGCTGGGTGGGTCACAAAGAGTCTTGCCTCCCCCGGCCAGAGTGCAGGGCTCTGCCCCTAGGAATGGCTCAGAGCGGCCATGCCACTGCAGGCCAGTGACCTCTCTCGGTGTCCCGGGCACGGCTGCACCTCGCCTGACGGACTGGGGTTGGGGGGGCCCTGTCTCGCCTGGTTATACACTGAAACAGTGCACACACCGCTGACGGCGCCCGTTCACCCCATGGCAGCCCTGCCCCCTCCCTGAAGGTCTGCGTATCAGACGCCACGCCGTGCCTTGCCCATGTGAATTTGTTGTCTATTTAATGAGATTTCATATTTAATGAAGAAAGTTCCCTGGTCCCTCTGTTCTGTATTCTTTTTCTTTCTTTTTCTTTGTTTTACTTCTATTTTGACTTGGATCCAAGCTTCTTCATTTTAACTCTAGTACTGTAATCACAGATACCCTCTACTACCGTTATCTTAACAGCACAGGTAACCAAGGCCCTCTTCACATCTGATATGGTCAGTACCATTTTTGCATTCAGATTTGTAAAGAGCAAAAGACAAATTCCAATTAATAGTAGAAGGGCCTCAGGCCTCCCAGAGAGAGGGCTAGATTAATTTTTCCTGAGTGTTGGCAACGAATGTGAGGTAGGGAGGGAGAGGGTGTTACAGGTTAGAGCAGAACAGACAAAACAGCTATATGTCTAGGCAAAAGGACTGCATCACATGGTCGTCAGACTTTTTCCAGAATAATGGAATTCAGTCAATTTCATAGTATCACAAATACTTTTTTACATTTCCATTTTAATTATAGTAGGAACTTTAAATTCATCAACTAGAAAGAAGCGCTACCCTGAGACACAGGCAGACAGGCATATATGTAGGTGAGTTTTGGATTGTGACTAGTATAGCACTTTAAGTTTTCTCAAGTAACTTCAAGTTACTAACTTTAATATTGATTAGAATTTTTTTTTCTTTTATATTGAAGTCTGTACTATAGATTTTTCCGTATTGAGAGTCTGAACAATTAAGCCGCTATTTGGGAATTTTCCTTAAGCCACATGAGCAAGAACAATCTCTCTGGCACATGTGGGTGCTGGAGAAACGGGACAGTGGCTGGAGTAGCCAAGACCAGGACTGAATGTGCAGCGGAGTGCCTTGGCAGAACGACCACTCCATCTCAGGAGGCAGAGAAGCAGGTGCTCCACAGAGGCCCAGGGCTGGGCGGGCCCCCTTGGTGCATGTACGCTGCTGATCGGCGCCCAGACACTTGTTCACAAGGAAGAACCTCAGGATGGGAAAGAGTACGTGTAGCCTGTGGAGCCAGCAGCAAGAGGATCAAGAATGGGGCCACAGCCCCAGGCCGTCCGGGTTGGAAGCCAGGCATGTGGCCGTGGGTTCCCAGTTTCGAATGTGGATGAGCTGGGTGAGGCATAGAGGGGGCACAAGCGCCCACACTAACTGAATTGGGAACTAAAAGGAAAATATATTTATTAGGACTTTTAAGAGACTGAGTAAATTTGAATGTCAGATTAAGTGGGGGCCAGTTTTGCTTCCAAACTCAGAGTAAATTTGCAAACATGGAAAACTAAGCCAAGAGATTGAAACCATTTGTACGTTTGTAAATGATATTCCTGTGTTAATGATATTCCTGAAGTGTTAATGATATTCCTGGGAGTAACTACCTAAAATTGTATTTTAAAGTTTCTAGCATTATAAAATTTCCATGAAAGATCTTTGGGACCTACTAAATAATAGGGCATAGAAAGATTGCACTCAGCTTCCGTAATTTGTGTTAATATTTTGGTGCTGGGAAGTAACCTGACATGGTTTGCTGGTAACCTGCAACTAGGATTTTTCCCTAGTTGATCTGAAAAAAATACAGACGAGTCCTGGAGACGGGGGTGGACTTAGGATTCTACATTATATTCCAAATGATTCTAGATATATAAATACAGTATGAACATACTTGGGGAAGGAGAGAGGAGCTTGACTCCCTAGGCCAACTCTGACACGTTTTTATTCCCCTGACTAGTTGCTAAAGATTGAAAATCCTGGGTCAGCGTCATAAGTAAACAGACTGCCCAGGAAAGCTGGTTGTCAGTCTCAGCTCATGGAAGCACGTGCTCTCAGGCCCGCCATGCGTGTGGCTGGCTGATGGCGGCGCGGGAGGTGGGGTTCCGTGGACCAAAACAAGGAAATAAGGAAGCTGCAGAGCTGCACGAGCCTAGGCAGAGATTATACCAAAGAAGACGAGCCTTTTGTCCCAAGGCTTCTAAGGTGATGAGGTTATAATAGACGCCATGGTAGGAGAACCCACATACATTCCATATCAACTATTTGGCTAATAAAATAGTACATCCTCAAAAGGTATACTTTTTTTTTTTTAACAAGTCGATTTTGTGTTTTAGGGGGAAAAAAAGATGATGACGATGACGATGAAAGCCTTAGCAGATTGCAAAGTTCTCCAGGATTTAAGGAGAACAATCTATTCTCTCTCCCCTTGTCATGACTTCAACTTGGGAGCATCACATCCATAGTATCCTGAGGGATGCAGGTGGTTGTTTTTTTAAGGGATGTGGTAGTTTCAGTAGGTTTGTTTGAAGAACTCTTGGGAAATTTCTTAACAAAATGTAATCATTTTTATAAATCTTCCAACACAGGTGTTTACATTCATCATCACCATCATTTAATGTTTTAAATGCCCAGAATGTACAAGGTGCTGTACAGCTGCTAAGCACACCCTCCACAGCTGTTTGAAACTAAGAGTAGGTTTTTGTATCAGGTATTTTAGGCGCTTCGCCACCTGCAGGGCTCCCGGGGCCTGCTTTCCACACAGCCCGTTACATGTTTCCCACTCGGAGAGCTTCTGCCTCCTACTCACCCCCATTTTCTTTAAATCAAGAAAGTTCAGGGAATCAAACAAGGTCAGAAATTTTTTTAATCTAGCAGAAGTACAGAGTCATATATTTTGCTACGAATATTATTGTATTATGGAAAATTCACTTTGCCCTTGCAGTGTGAGGAAAGTGAGTGTGTGTCTGTACTTATAGTAACTTGAATGTTGAACCAGCCCTAGGCTTCAGGGTAGCATTTTCAAAAGATAAACCGCACTGCTTTGGAAAACTTACTCCAAACACTACTCGGCTATCCCCTCCCTTACCAGGGTTAAAAAGTGTTGTATGTGTGGACAGGCAGGGTTGGGATTTTCTGCTGATACGCAGGGCGTTTGGGCTGAGATCAGGGCAGAAGTAAGATGTTATCCTTCCCAATGATTTGGATCGTGGCGGTCCTCATTCCAATCTCTCTAATTCCCCGTGGCTCTGCCCACACTTTATAGTCAAAAATGTTTCCCTTGCTCATTCCTGAAGCTTCACTTCTGTACTTACGTATTTTAGCGTTGTGTAAATCTACCAGTGAACCATCCCCTCTGTCACCAGGTGGTGCCACATTCTGGTTTGCTGTGGTACTTTGCTGTGTTCTCTGTGGCATCATGTTACTGTGTAAATAAATTCGTTTCAAAATACACTAAAAACCAGACCCACGCTATCCTTTCTGTGCCACTCCTGTACTGACTTGCTGGGGAGGGTTCAGTTGCATACGGAGGTTGTCTTCCCCACCGATGCAGGCCCTCTTGGATCCTCATCTCTTGCTGACCCGGACCGTACTTTCTGTTCCTTCCCTCCCTCATCTGAGAAATCTAGGCCTGGCGTAGAAAGCAAAGGCCGCCTGCTTTCCCCAGAGCTTGGAAGGCTGCAGGTTTGTTGTGTGGGATTGCCTCCTGGTGGCCGGCACTGGCTAGTCCTCCTACGTGCTCCAGGCTCCATGAGCTGGCTCTGGCTGACACCCAGTGGAGAACTCAGAGCTACGCAGGCAGCATGAGCAGGGTGGGCCTTGTTAGAGCATCATTGGCTACAGAATGCACATGCCTTTTGTCTGTTCCTTAAGAGACAGTCACACAAAGGCTCCTCACAAAGGCAGACAAGCTAATCAGACCCTTCAGTAGCAGAGAGGAGGCCACCTGACTTAGGCAGGAAAAGTCAACAGTTGGCAGTGGTAGCAACAGCTGCCACGTTAAGAGTCAGATGGATAAAAGTGCAAATATGTCAACTTTAAATTTAGACCAGATTTTAGAGCCCTAAACCCCTTTGCTCCTCCCCACTGGCAAGCACTCTGGACTTTGCAGACGTGTTATTTAAGGCTTATTCCAGGAAAGTGATTGCCAGACGAGTTTTGTGTTGAGGAGGCAAGACCCACGGTTGTGGGCCTCAGAGCTCTCTGTGTTGCCTGGGCCTGGGAGGAAAGGTCAGCAGCAGAACCTGAGAGACAGCCCTGGAGGGCGCAAACTGGCTGCTGAGGTCCTCAGCCTGCTCCCTGGAGAGGAGTCTGCCCTTCTGGTTGTGAGCGCGGCGCACTGGCTTCTGGGGGAAAGGATCAAAGGAAGAAGCAGGTTGTCGGGGCTGAGAGGTTACAAGATCAGAGGTAGAGAGCACTGGACTTGGGTTGCTGTCACACTGCTGGCACAAGTGCCCAACCCGAGGCCCTGAAGGGATACGGGCCTGCATGATGGGTGCCCTAGTCAGACTCCAGAGAAAAAGTGTTCTTCCAGTGAGATCCCTTTGTCTTTTGGTATGACTGGAGAGAAATCATCCCATTTCCCATCTATCACTTTGTCCAGCGTGGGATCCATTCCTGGGAGTTCCATCAGAGGGTCCTTAGCCAGACCACCCTTGTCCAGAGGCAATGGAACACTGACATTTGGATAGGTCCCTTGGCTTCTTTCAACCCAGGCCACAGAAAATGTGGGTCGCCCTCCCGGAGTGAACTGGTAAGAGGAGCTCGTGCGTGCCTGGTGCTCTGAACGTACACCGTCGCTCCCAGAGCTCGGCCTGTTCTCCAAAGCCTAGCAAATTCTGCTTCCTTTTAAGTGAGCCGGACTTCATTAGTGTCTTAGGAGCCAAGAACTGCATCATAAGTTACCATTAAGAGCGGCTCAAGGCAATTACAGCTGACCCTTAGCTGTTGGATTCGTGCTGGGTGGGGGGCAGGAGGGAGTCAGTTGCCAAGATCCAGTTCTCTCAAATTTGCAAACCTCTGAGTGGAAACAGGCTGCCTGGGCACACCCTTGCCTTCCTGAAGATCCCAGATGACAATATCAGCATACTCTCCAGAAGGTGCATGGAAACAATCAGACGGTAGGGCAGGGCTGGGAGAGGTGCTAGACTCCAGGGGAATCTTTAAGGGGGTGGGGGAATAGAGGGGCTCTGCATCTGTCAAGGGGGCAGAGCTCTCAGCTCTGCAGGTCTGTCACCTCCACCGCCCATCACCCACCAGCCCGTACCTGAACGGGCATCCTGGAAGCAGGGATCAGAGGTCGAAGGCCCTGAAAATCTCCAAGCCTGTGGCTCATCTCCCACTCTCCCAGCAACCCCAAAAGCCTTTCCTTCCTGTACCACACTCTATCAGAAACCCAGGGCATGTTTGAAACCACCCAACCCCATTGCCACAGCTTTCCAGGCCCCAGGGCCCACAGATGCCACCTGGTGCTGGGGACTGAACCTCACCTCAAAGCACTGGGCTCTGGCAGGCTGGCCTCGTGGTCTGAGGCTTGGAGTTGCTCAGCTTCTCCCACCTGCCCCTGGGCCTGCTCCAGAAGATGAGGGCAGCTGATCTTTCCCCGCACCTGTGTGCAGCTGGCCAGGGCATGCACCAGGGAGCCCTGGGCTCCAGCCAAGTGGGCGCTAGCACTAACAGTGGGTGGAGCACACTCCCCAGTCTCACTCACCCTCGTTGCCAACCTATAAGAGGGCTCCATCATGCCCGTTTCTCACTGAAGTAATCAGAGATAGAGTTTGAACCCAGATCTGTGTGACTTCTAGCCTGTTGCTCCTTTTTCCACTCCAACCTGTCACCTGTGTGTGGCCAGGACACTGGGAGGACTGTAGGTATGCTCAGGAGAGGGCTTCCTGGGGGTGGCTGTGAAGTCTCAAAAGAGGGGCTGTCTTTTCTGCATGTGTTCTTTCTCAAGTGCCATGTGCTGAAGACCCCGTGGTGGGCAGTGGAAACCTGCCCCAACTGTGGTAGACAGGACACAGAGGGTGCCTGCTGGAAGGGAGCAGGGGGCAAAGGTGTCTGCTTGCCCTCTGCCATGTGCCTGGGGGTTGGCTCACAGAACTGAGGCCAGACTCTGGAAACATACATTTATCCAGCAGACAAAGCCCACGCTGGGCCAAGGGGTGTCATAAAGCACTTCATAGGCTGAAGCCCTGACAGGTCAGGCCCAGCCAGGCCACCGCTGTCCCTCAGCACAACCCTGGGCTAGCCACATCCACTCCCTCTCTCCAGGAAGCCAGAAACCTAGATTTCAGGGACCTTGAGCAGCTTTCTACCCTCTGAACTCCACTTACTTGTGGAATGAGGCCTTGTCTGCCATCCCCTCCTAGGCAGGTAGCTGGGAGGATGATCGGTTAGGTAACATTTGTGCAAATGTTGTTAAAAAGCAGAGCACACCTGACAGAAGCTGAGGAAGGGAGGACAGCATTTGCAGGTTTAGGTGAAACTGCTCATAACCTGAGCAGAGTAACTTGAAGGAGAGGCTGCTGTCTGCACACCTGGGTTGACCTACTCTCAACCTCTGACAACTTCAGGCCATTCATTCTGCCTTGCAAAGTAGGCGTGGGTCCCAGCCTGAGCACCTGGAAATGGGGCCCCCTCAGAATGCCTGTGTCCCAATGAGGCAGGCTCATCAGGGGTCTGTCTGAACTGAGGCATCAAGGAACCTGGAGGGCAAAGTCACCACGCCCCTGGGTAGGGCGACATTGAACGCATTGGAGAACTGAGGGCGAAGGGATCAGTTTTCTCTAAAAAGCCAGCTCAGGGGTGCTTCTCTTGAACCAGCTTAATTTTATCTTCACAACAATCCTGTGAGGTGCATTCTAGAATTATCCCCATTTTACTGATGAGAAAATAAGCCAGACAGTTTTGTGTGCCCTGTGGTAAAACTGTAAAGCACTCAATATCTTGCTTCATGCTCATGCATATATACATGAAACATACACCTGGAAACATGTACAGTACTCTGCGAAACTGCCTTTTTTCACTTAACTCACTTAAAAGCTGACCCCAATAGACGTCATGGCCATAACAGCACTTTTTTTTTTTAAGATTTTATTGGGGAATTGGGGGAGGGGAACAGTGTAGGGGCATTGAGGAAGGGGACCAGCCAAGTTGTTGTTCTTCAGTCTTCGTTGTGGAGGGTGCCAGTCGCCATCTGGCTTCCCGTCGGCAGCTCGTGGCCTCTAAGCTCAAGGTGCTGTGTTTAATCTTGGTTGCGGGTGGGCATAGCCACCATCCCATGCTGGAGTCAAACCAGCAGCTTTGTTGTTAAGAGCGCACGCTCTGTCCACTGAGCCATCTGGGAGGCAGCTCAGCTCAAAGTGCTGAGTTCAGTCTTAATTGCGGTGGGCATAGCACACTATTAAACAGGCAATCTTGTTGTTACACCAGCTGAGCCATCCTGCCACCTTTTGGCAGCTCAGGGACAGCTCAGCTCAGGCACAGCCTTCACTGGCCCATGTGGGAATTGAATCAGCAGCTCTGTTGCTCAGAGCTCACGCTCTAAGCCAACTCTTAACCAACTGAGCCACTCGGCTGGCCCTAGCAGCACTTTTTTTGTTGTTGTGTTTTGTTTTTTTGAGGGCAGTGTTACTGGCCCACATATGTGGGACCCGAACCGGGGCCCCTGCCTTCCCAAGCCAGCGCTTAACCACCGCGCCACTCGGCCAGCCCCTAGGAGCACTTTTTAAAGGGCAGCTTCTCTCACTAAAAATGATACTATTCTATAACACACATAAATGTAAATGATTATTTCTACTTCTGTGGGAACCCAGTCACATACTTGTAGAGGCAGCTAAACAATGAAATAGGAGAAACTAAAAATTTCCAAAAACTTTAAAAGGAGATGCATAGACAGAGAGGTGAGCCATTAGGTTGAGAAGAAAGACCATGTTGTCTTAAATATTTTAATGAAATTTGAATTAAAAATCTTAATGGTTTTTTGGAGTTTTTTTGACCTTTACAGAATGGTTCTCAGAGTCACTGGGAAGAATGAATAGGTGAAAGAACCCCAGAAATTTTTGAAATTGAGAGGTTATTCAAGCATATGAGAAAGCTATCATTGGTAAAACAGTGTGATAAGGAAAAAAACAGACCAATGTAGCAGAATAGGTAATTGTCAACAAGAGTTTGCTGCCACCAATCCAATGCCAATAGGAGTCCCCATCTGGGGTGCCGTAAAAAAATAAACTTTATTCAAGAGAAGGTTTACAAACTGGGGAAATGCAGGTTCCAGTGGAAACTGAAAATGTGCTACTCTCAGGCAAAGGAGAGGCCTGATTTTATAGATAAAGTTCCCACCCCAGTGTGATTGGTCCATCTCCATGCAAATGAGGAATCCAAATAGCACTGTCCTGACTGGTCAGAATTGCACTTTCTGATTGGTTATTATGGAGCTGCTCTGATGGGTCAGTAAAAATGTAAATGAGTATGTAGCTGTGCAGTTCCAATTGGACAAGGCAGGTTTCAGCCCATTGATCAAAATATGAACGCTTTACAAGTGTGGGTTCAGACGGAGCCCAGTGCAGGAGGAAAGCAGTTTGCATGAGAGACCGCCACTAGCAATGGCTGCTAGACTCTGGGTATGATTGCAGCCCAGTTAACCACAAGGAGACCTTCTTGGCATGCATGGTCCTTCTTGAGGTCAACATAACCTAAAAACAAAATATCTAGAAAAATGACTATAAAAATAGTATAAGACATCACTATACAGAAAGGAAAGAAAGTCTTATCCAATAAAATGTGCTAGTGCAATTGGAAAGTAACCTGTAAACCCAAATAAATGCAAACAAGGTCACACAAAGAACTACAAACCACAAAAGAAAGAAAAAAGACCAGAAACCCTAAGAACTGGAAAGAATGCTAAGTCAATATCTGTTTTATCACTTGTTGACCAAGGACTTTTTAAGTTAAAAGGCAATGGAAGGCACCTGGAAGGGAAAGATCAATAACTTTTACTACATAAAGATGATAAAGTTTTGTCCACAGGAAACACTAAAACAAAACAGAAGGAAATAGCCAGGAAAACTATTTCAGCAAGCAGAGCAGATCTGGGGTTAAATCCTTAGTTAGAAAGAGCGTATACAAGTCATTAAGGATATAAAATGCCAGTAAGTGAGATGTGAGGAAGCAAGTCACAGAAGAATCCAAATATTTAAACTTTCTAGAAAGGAGAGAAATGAAAAAACTAAGATGGCCTATCTAAAAACCATTTTAATAGCTTTCAGGCCGGCCGAGTGGCTCAGTTGATTAGGAGTTGACTTGGAGCGCGAGCTCTGAGCAACAGAGCCGCCGCTTCAATTCCCACATGAGCCAGTGACGCTGTGCCCAAGCTGAGCTGTCGCTGAGCTGCCAACAGGTAGCAGGATGACTCAGCTGGTGTAACAACAAGATTACCTATGCGATGGTGGGCTATGCCCACCCGCAACTAAGACTGAACTCGGCACTTTGAGCTGAGCTGCCACCTGGATTGCTCAGAGGATAGAGCATGCACTCTTAACAACAAGGCTGCTGGTTCGACTCCCGCATGGGATGGTGGTTACGCCCACCCGCAACTAAAATTGAACACAGCACCTTGAGTTAGAGGCCACGAACTGCCCATGGGAAGTCTGATGGCGATTGGCACCCTCCACAACGGAGATTGAAGAATAACAACTTGGCAGGTCCCCTCCCCCAATTCCCCAACACTGTTCCCCTCCCCCAATTCCCAAATAAATAAATAAATAAATACCATTTTAATAGCTTTTTCTGATTGTAAAAGTAGTATACGTTTATGGTAGAAAATCTGGAAAATAAAATGGACCCACAAGGTCACTGTATGGAAGTGACCGCCACTGACACTTGCAGTGCAGCCTGCAAGTATGCTGCCTCTTCTTTTTCTTGTTTTAATTAAGATCATATGTTGGCATTCCATTTTCTGCCTAACAAAGGCCTTTTAAACAAGGCGTTTTTAAAGTTTACACTCAATGTTGGTGACAGTGTACAGCACAGAAAGTGCAGGAGAAATTGAATTGGATGGGAAGGGGCTTAATTCATCCTGTCCTTTTTCCGAGACCACAGCTGAGTGGGGTGTGGGGCAAAGTGTGACCTCTGTGGACAGGGTGGATGTAGGGATTTCAGATCTCCAAAATCAGAGGACCGGACTCACCAAGGAGCTTTTCAGAAGGACGGATTCTGAGGCCCCACCCAAGTTCAGTGAATCGAGCCTGCCCACCCCAGCATCCCATTACTCTGAGCTGGCCAGGGGCAGCTGCCTCAGCCTGGCTGCCCAGGTGTGGGTCCAGGGTCTGCCTCTAGGTAACCGCGTGTCCACGGGCACTCTCTGAGTCTAGGTTTTAGTGGAGATTCCTGCCTCACAGGGTCATGGTGAGGATCAAAGGACATAGTCCAGCGATGTGCTTAGCTCATGCCTGGCAATAGTGCATGTTCAAATGTTGTTAGTTCGAAAGGACAAACTCTGAGTGAGTATTGGATTTCTGTTTTATAACTAAGGACCCATTAAGGGATTTTTGCTGAACAAAGGCACTGTAAATTCAAATACCTGCCTCTCGAGAGTCAGAAAACTGCTTGCAGCTTTTAAATGGCAGTTTCTCTAGCTCTCCAAATATTTTCTGGCTGAATGTCTGAAAGCCCTGCTAACAGTCCTTTCTCTGAACACCTCCTACCTGCCCAGGTAACACAGCACATCAGGGGCAGAAATGGGCCCAGACCCCTGAATCCGAGCCTGCCCCTTAAATCCCTACCCAATCTTGATCTTTTAATGAGAGTGTACCAGGCCCAATAATGAGCTGATGAAAGGGAATGGGATTGCTGCGGGCAGTGGGCATAAGGATGAAGGCAGTTGTGGGTGGCACTTGCTGCTCTGGCTGGGCCTGCTGCTCATTAGAGGGTCACTGTGTCCAGAAGCACCGCCCCCCCATTGACAAGGGGCCAGGCCCAGAGCCTCATCTCACCCCGCCCCTGCCCGTAGCCAGCATGTCAGCTCCCCGCAGGACACTGTGCCATGGCATCATAAATGCTCCAGTCAAATGCAGTTTATTTTGGGAAAAGTCATTAAACTACTGTTGTGGAAATATTTTAATTGAATTAGATTGTTTTCTGATTGTAATTAATGTTAATTAATTGAGTGGGCCCAGTATCCTTGGATGTAGCTGGCTTCTCTTGGTCTAATTAGGAGGAGAATAGGGACTGTTTTTTGGGGGGGTTTTTTTTGCCACGAGTCTGTGGTTTAAATTTCTCTTTTGTGCTAGTAAAGTGATCAGGTGAGTGCAGGGAGCAGATTATTTCTTATATCTGAAATTGAACTGCCTTGCCTGCTTCATACACAGAGCCAAGTGACAGACCCTGCTTGGCATCGTTGGGGCATGACCCAGTTCTCTCATCTTGCCTTCATGAAGGCTCTCCATTTCTCTTGGGAAAAGAAAGAAGTTTGAAGTTGCAAGCATCCTTTTGTTTTCAGAGAATACTAGTCATCTGGTGCAGGGAAATGCAGTTGCTGATTCCAGTAGCACAGCTGACTAGAGAGGTAGGTGGTCTGCAGGCAGCTGAGACCCCTAAGCCCATTGTTCACACATGGACCAGGCAGTCAGGCAGTTAGAAACTCAGAAAAGCTATAGATCCTGGCAGCTTCCTCTACACCCGAGGGGAAGGGACATGCCACTTCATGGCCCTGGTACCATAACATCTACAGACCCAGGAGTCTTTGACTAGTGACAAATTCAATTTCATTCAACGAAAACTGACATGAGCCAGCTCGAGGGTTAGGTGTGAAAGTGGACATAGATCCAAGGGCATCAAGGAGGTAGCACAGTAGTGACAGTGATGGTTGTATAAACTGGGTGACAGTAAAAAGGTGGGTGTCACACAACATAAAAGGCAAAGTGAGGCGCCAGGAATGTTGCCTTGGACTTGTGAAGAAGGACAGTCTGGGAAGCTTTCAAGAGGAGGTGTGTCTGCACTGGGTTTTGAAGGTTAAATAGGAGTTCGCCGGGTAGAGAAAGTGTGGAGAGGGGCGCTCCATACAGAAGCAACAGTATGTGCAAAGCCAACTTTGTTCTGGCCAATGTAAGAGCCATTGGAGGCTCCCCAAAGCAGGACATGCTCAGAGTTGCACTGTAGAAAAGAACCCTCTGGCTGCTGCAGTAGAGAGGGCACCAGAGTGGGGACCTGGAGGCAGGGAGAGCCAGGCGAGGGAGGCTGGGAGCACTGTGGAGATGGAACAGCAGGGCCGGATTCCAGGAATCAGGAGATAGAATCAATAGTTCTCCGGTTTGGGCAGCTGCCCAGAGCTCGAGTCTCCCAAGGAGAAACCAGGAGGAGCAGGTGAAGAGAAAGGGAGAGGTGACACCTTCCCTTTTGGATGATCTCCTTGTCAACTGAATTGTTTGTTCTTCCTCTGAATTGTGCTGGGAGGTGATGAGACTTACATGGCAGCTTCCTTCTCCCAGAGATCATCACATGTGCTGTCCCTTGTGATGTGTTCACTCCCACAAGAAGTCCGTGAGGCAGCCTTGTTCTTACCCCACGTCACCAGTGAGGAAACCCGGGCATGGCGACGGTCAGTGACTTCCCCATGGTCACTAAGCTTAGGCAGCAGGAAAGTGGCAGCTTTCAGGCTGAGCCAGGGCTCTGACCCACCCCAAATCAGAGTGCACTCCACAGTCAAATGTGACTTAATTGACTCTTTACCCGAAATTATCCACTGTAACATGGAACGAAAGTCTACGTTTTCCTTTGAGAAATGAAAAGGGCTTCACAGCCCCAAACAGCCCTCCCCAAGAGCACTTTCCCTCCCACACCAGTGCCTAGGCCAGTCCTGCCTGGTGGGAGGAGGTGAGGAGCCCAGGCCGGCTTCCTTCACGAAGGCCCCACAGTGTGGCAAGCAGGCCTGGGCTCAAACACATCTACGCCTTGTGTGGCCCGGGGCAGGTCCCTGTCCTCTCCAAGCCTCAGCGCTGACAGACTTGACCATCAGCCCCTGTCAGCTGCTCTGGGGTCCCTGGGGTTCCTGAGGTTCCGGCAGACTTTACCTGCTGGCTGCTGTGGTTAAAGCCGCCCTGGCCTTGCCCCTGGCTCTCTCCAAGCTAGGTGGTCTGAGGACAGAGGGCCACCCTTGGAAAAGTGTCCTCACCACGGCAACCATTAACTCCTGAAACTGAGCCCCAGGCCCACTTGTAGTCGGCCCTGCCCTTCACAAACCCTCAGACAGCTTCTTCACCAGACGCCCCTGCGGCATACTCTTCCCTGTTTACATGCCCACCGGTCTCTGCCTGTCAGAGCTCTGTTCAGCCTTGCAGGCCTCTACCTGCCCACCTCGCCAGCCCCATGGAATATCTCCCCACCTGCCCTCTGCCCCTGGGCACTTGAATGCTGGCAAGCTCCCAGGGCAGGCCCATGCTTCCAAAGAGTGCCCAAGGCCTCTCAGAGTCATCCCCATGGGTAGCTTCAGGTTGTGGATGGATGCAGATAGGGAATTTGCTGGATGAAATTCTACCTGTGCTCCCATCTCCTTCTCCCTCCTCTCTCTCTCTCTCTCTCTCTCTCTCTCTCTCTCTCTCTCTCTCTCTCTCACACACACACACACACACACACACACACACACACATGCACACACACGCATTGTGCGCTGTCTAGCCCACCTCCCCACTTTGTGGCCACACTGGCCTTCCCTCTAGCTATGCCCAATCTGGCTTTGGGGCTTGTTCCCACTCTGCCCTGCTCCCCACTGGGCTGTTCCAGAGGTGTGCCTGTCTGCTGGTGAGCATTCCTACCTTACCTTACTCATTGGCACATGCCCTGACTTTAGGGCAGAGGCTGTCACTAGGCATGCTGCCACTATACACTTCAGTGGCCTTGTCCCTGGAAAAATAAGAGGAACGTGGCTTGGGAGCTGCTCATTTACTGGCTCCATAACTCACATAAAATACACGGAGAAAGTAAACATAGATTCTTCCCAACGAGGCCAGGAAAGTGGACCCAGAAAGCAGGATTGAAGAGCTTTTACCTGTCTCTTTCCACTTACTAGAAAGCGAAGCAGCAGGGTCAACTGTTTCCAATTGAAGGGTTTCCTGGCACACATTCTCCTGCAAGATAGACCAACTGTTGTTGCCAGATTAATGGCCAAAATTAAAAGCAGAGTGCCCTGGCTGTGTATCCCTGCCCTCCCACACCTGTGAATCTGGAGGCTGAAATCTAAGCCAGGGAATGGACGATTTGTAATGAAATCGGGCAGGCCTCTTAACCGCTGATGGTATCAGGGTCCAAGGGAGATGTAGACTTATTTCCTAATCTCCCACCCAGCATCTGTCAACCCCACCACACAGCAACGTCATTCTGATGTGCATCAAGGTCCTTTCATGGGACAAACTGTCACCTGCCTGCCTGAGTGCCCGCTGCCCACCTTCCTCCGGCTCCTTCCTCTTGCCTGACCTCAGGCTGCACAGATATTCACACACACACACACACACACACACACACACACACACATTCTTTCATATAGGACCTGCTCTGCACCATTTACATAGAAAAAAGAAAGGGACAATAAGAAGGTATCTTTAGCAGTATTGGAAAACAGCAAAGGGCACCATTGACAGAGGAATCATCCTGAGGGATTTCTAGAAGCTACGTAGCAGATGAGAATAAGCCAAATGAGAAACTCATGCACGTTGTACAGCCTGTGACCCACCCAGACAATTCTGGGGACCAGTTTGCCCACCAAAGCCCACAACTCTGGGCAGCAAGGCTAGGCAACAGGGCTGGAAGAGGCCTCAGGAGCAGCATCCCATCTGGCCTCTGTGCCTGAGCTTTCCTGGGTTATGAGTGTGTGCTGAGTCTGGGAGGGATCTAGGAGGCCTGCATAGGACAAAGCGGGGAAGACCCCACAACCACCGCAGAGGGAAAGCATGAGGGGTCCGGACCCAGCAGTGGCAGCTCCTGCCATACCAGAAAATTCTTCTCTATTGCTCTTGGTTATTCCAGCCTAGTCCCTCGTGAGGTCTCCTTAGTAGGAGCTGTGGGAGTAGGTGGGTGGGGAGCAGGTGCCATGGCTGCGACCTGGACCCCCCTAGCCTCAGGCTCTCATGCAGCAGTAGCCCACCAGGAACAAGGACTCCTGTGGCTCCTGACTCCAAGTGGCCACCTGTTCCCAGTTCACTGGACTTGGAAGGGGACACTCCCTGCCTACACTCCCCCAACAAGGCTCAGATTATGTCAGGAAACCCTGTGCTACATCCCCTTCTTGACATCCATAACACTAAAGGTCTAAGTCTTGCAGTACCTTTTACAGTATGATTTACATGCAACACAGTTACAGATCTTAAGTGTGCAGGGCAATGAATTTTTGACAAGAGGTCACACTCACATAGCCTAAAGTTCTTAAGATTCAGAACATTTTCATCCCCCCAGGAAGTTCCCTCATTCCCCTTTCCCATCAGCCTGCCCCAGTTTGTAGACTCTATAACAAGAGATTAGTCTTACCTGTTCTAAAGCTTCATATAAACGATTCTTATACAATATGTGCTCTACTGTGTCTGGTTCTTTTCACTGAGCATATCTGCAAAATTCATCCATGTTTTTGCATGTGTCAGTAGTTTATTATTTTTAATTGTTTAGGAGTATTCCACTGTAATAATATATTTATTACAGTTTATTTATCTATTTTCCTTTTGGGAAATATATAGGGTTTTCCAGGTTTTTGTTTTTGTTTTTGTTTTAAAGATTTTATTGGGGAATTGGGGGAGGGGAACGGCGTTGGGGAACCGGGGAAGAGGAACAGACAAGTTGCTGTCTTTTTGTTCTTCAGTCTAGTTGCGGAGGACGTTGCTTCACTGGCCCATGTTGGTGTCGTCATTGCGCGCTTCCCGGATGAGGCAGGTCGGTCCCTGGCCTCTGGACGGTCGCTCACCTTGGCTATTGGCAGCTCGCGCTGGCTGCCAGCTGCTCACGCTGGCTGCCGGCCACTCACTGTAGCCTATGGCAGCCCACTGCAGCAGGGGCTGCGGGCTACACCATCACCGGGGCTCGCACAGCCCAGTTCCAGGTGGAGCTGTTGTTAGCTGTAGAGGGCAGTGTCACTGGCCCTCATATGTGAGATCCGAACCAGGGCCGCTGGCATCCCAAAACCAGCTCTTAACCAATGTGCCACTCGGCCGGCCCAGGGTTTTCCAGGTTTTGCTTAAGCAGAGCTGCTACGAACATTTCTGTACTAGGCTTGTTGTGAACATATTTTGCATTTTTCATGTGTATTTATATCTAGCAATGGAATTTGCCGGTGTGTACATACTGCCAAACTGTTTTCCAAAGTTCCAGTTTACACTTGCCACCCCCACCCCTTTACACACACATACCCTCCCAAAACGTATAAGAATTTCTGTTGCTCCATATCTTCACCATTATTTGGTGTTTCTGCTGTAACTTTTAACATTTTTTGTTTAACTCGTCATTTCCCACACTTATTAAAGCACTGAATTTTATACCTTATAATCCTTTTAAATATCCCATGAAGTAGTGTGCTGTAGAATTCATTTTGGAAAGTGAGGATCTAGACCTTCATTTAAATAGGAGAAATCAACACACTAGGTACCCAATATGAGGAGAAAGAGAAGCTCAAAAGAGGAATGATGATGAGAAATCAGAAGAAAAAGTCTGCAGTGAGCTCAGCAGATAACTTTGTAAAAATTCTGAGCCTCATTTTCTGAGAGATTCAAGAGGATGTGACGGAGATGTAACCAGAGCAGGCTACTATGAGAAAAAGAAAGAGAATTCAGAAATTACAAACATGACTGCCAACAGGAAGATCACTTTAGAGCATCCAAAAGGAGACATGGGGAAGACAAAGAGTTCAAGAAAGTTAGAAGAAAACATTCTCAAAGGAAGGGGACAGTTGAATTCACAGGTTGAAAAAGCCTACTACACCTCAGGGAAAACTTGATAAAGAACAATCAAGACCAGCATTTGACCCTGGTATATAAACAGAGTAATTAAAAGAATAAAATCAAGACCTCAGAAATGGGCAGAAATAATATTAGAATTACATTTAAGATAAAAGTAGTACTTTTAAATTAGAAGGGGAAAACTACCATTCATTTTTTTGGTACAACTGATAATATATCTAGAAAAAAAGATGTTTTTTCATGTTATTTCATTCTAAAACAAACTCCAGATAGACTTCATTGTAAAAATGAAATTATAAAAATAATAGAAGAAAATACATATATTAGATATGGTACAGTAATAAATAAACTCCAAAAAATATCAGTGGTTTAGCACAATAGTTTATTTTTTACTCATGTGAAGTCCAATTGGAGGACATGGAGTGAGGTGGGGATCTTGCAGCCAGAGAACCAGGATGAAAAAAGCTCTGTCATCTTCAACAAGTGATCTTGGGGGTTACCCTGAGCTTTGACAGAGAAGTAGAGAGACAGAGACTCATACATGGGAAAGCACACATATCCAAAACACAACGACAAGTGGGAATAATCTTTGAAATTTAGGGAATTTAAAAATTATAAGTGGTTTCTCTGCATAACTCTATGTAAGTAAAATTTTAAAATCTAATTGTACTCATGATTTTCTAGGAATACATTATTGATCAAAACTGACCCCAGAAGAGATAGAAAGTCTAAACAGGTAAATCTTAATAAAGAAATAGAGAAAGTTGTTAAAGAGCCACTCCTTAAAATCAATTTCAGAGGGAATTCCACAAAGCTGAAAGAACAGACATTCTCAGTGCTCATTAAATTACTTTCTAGCATTGCTATGCTGGTGGGTACAAACCTATTTGCTGAAGTTGCAGAATGCACTTGCAGTTAGAAAAGGGAAAAAAATGGAAAAGGTAGCTCTTCCCAGAGCGAAGAATCAGGTCCTAATCAAGGAATCTCCCCTTCTTGCAGGACGAGAGGCATTGGGAGTTGGAGAATGATTTCACAATTTTTACTAGTAGGGTTTTAAGAATTGCTGTGCATCAAAAAATGCTATATATCTCCTTGTATTTCCCATTTAGAATAGTAACATTTATTGTGGGTATCATGTCCTTGCTGCCTTATTGTATATTAGATGTGATGGAACAGAAAAAAATCAGGACATGAAGAGACAAAACTGACTGTGGAAGCTCAGGTTGCCTGGTAAGAAGCTGAATGCTCCCCAAGGGCGGCCCTTACCAAAGAAGGTAAAGGTCACTTTTCCACCAGGCCAGCAGGTGCTGGCAGTTAGTGTTCCTGGACAGCTCTCTGAAAGGCTGGTGTTTACACTTAGACTGGCCTTGTGGGCTACTCAGTTGTGAAAATCTGACTTTTCCCAAGCCAGTTTGAGCTGGGTACCTATCTCTTACATCTGGGAGACCTGGGTAATCTGTCTCTTATAACAGACTTGTCTTATGCAGTGGATAAATTATATCCTATTTAATTAATGTGACTAGGAAATTATATGTTAAAATACATTTGCTAATTTAAAGATAAGCACTAATAATGTGGACATGCGATATGGAACTTAAAAACCATAGAAGAGGGCCGGGCGAATGGTGCATTGGTTAAGAGCTGGTTTGGGAATGCCAGAGGCCCTGGTTCGGATCCCACGTATGAGGGCCAGTGAGGGCCCTGTACAGCTAACAACAGCTCCACCTGGAGCTGGGCTGTGCGAGCCCCGGTGACGGTGTAAGTTGCAGCCCCTACTGCAGTGGGCTGCCATAGGCTACAGTGAGCAGCTAGCAGCCAGCGTGAGCTGCCAATAGCCACGGTGAGCGACATCCAGAGGGCGGCAACCAATCTGCCTCATCCGGGAAGAGCGCAATGACAATACCAACATGGGTCAGTGAAGCAACATCCTCCGCAACTAGACTGAAGAACCAAAAGACAGCAACTTGTCTGTTCCCCTTCCCTGATTCCCCAACGCTGTTCCCCTCCCCCAATTCCCCAATAAAATCTTTAAAAAAAAAAAATAGAAGAAAACAAGGTAAAACAATACTCTGTCAACCCAACAAAATTCAGAAAAAGGAAAAAAATATTGAGAAAAAAATAATAAATAGAAAACATAAAATAAAATGGTGGGAAGACCAAATATTTCATTGCTACAGTATGGCTATGACTTAGTTACATATTTTTATTAAAGATAAAGACCCTAATATTAAGCCCGCACATATATATATTTTTTTTTTGAGGGCAGTAATATGTGGGACCAAACTGGGGCCGCTGGCTTCCAAGGCCAGCGCTTAACCACCGCACCACTCAGCCAGCCCAATACATTCTCGTATACACTCACACACACAAATCCAGTTATATATCAATTACAAAATACTCACTTAACACAAAATAAGAAAGATTAACATTAAAGGTGTTGGAAAGATGTCCCAAGCAAATGTTGATCAAAAAAAAGCCACGCAGGATATAGTCATATCAGACAAAGTAGAATTCAAGGCATGATGCATTAAACAGGCAAAGAGCATAATGTTTTTTAAATAAAAGATGCGAAATGAAAAGGGATTTTAACCAAACCATAGTCATGGTGGAGAATTCATTATAACCCAGAATCAAATTGAGTAGAGGAAAGAGAAGGTTTGAAGATCAAATTTAATAAGCATGATGTGTAGCCCAAATGCAAATATCTGTTTCCTTTTTAAATCTTCATGGAACAATAGCAAAAACTGACCACGTATCAGGCCACAAAGATCTCGGTAACCAAAAAGTAGAAATTATATGGGTCACATCCTGTGATCGCAATGTAATAAATCTAGAAATAAACAACAAAAAGATAATGTTTTCATGTCAAATCTAACCTCTTGGAAATTTTCAAACATTCCTCTCAATGCTCAAGTTAAATTGAAAAATAAATATTGTGATTACAAAATGTCTGAAATTATTAACGATGAGAATATTTTATATCAAAACCTAAATAATTTGACTAAAGATTTTCTCAGAGAAATGGTCATAGTCTTAAACTCTTTTGTGTAAAGTCAATAACTCATTCATTCAGTCCACAAATATTTTCAGAGTGCCAGTTACAGGTCAGCACTGCTCTCATGCTGGGGATAGAGAAGTGACCAAAAGAAAGTTTCTCTTTGGGGAACTTATGAGGTCTGACAATTAAGTTCATGAACTTGTTGCAACGATGTTGCCAACCTGTTTTGATATCAGAGGGATTCTTCATTATGAATTTCTAACAACTGGACAGTTAACAAAATTTACTCTTTGGAAGTGCTGAAAAGGCTAAATGAAAAAGTTAGATGACTTGAACTTTTAACTTTTTTTTTTTTTTTTGAGGCCAGTGTCACCGGCCCTCATATGTGGAACCCGAACAGGGTCCACTGGCGTCCCAAGCCAGTGTTTAACCAATGCGCCACTCAGCCAGCCCTGACTTGAACTTTTCATCAACAATTCATGGTTCTTGCATCACGACAATGCACCAGCTCACACGGCACTGTCTGAGAGGGAATTTTTAGCCAGTAAACACATAACTGTATTGGAACACCCTCCCTACTCACCTGATCTGGCCCCCAATGACTTCTTTCTTTACCCAAAGATAAAGGAAATATTGAAAGGAAGACATTTTGATGACATTCATGACATCAAGGGAATTATGATGATAGTTCTGATGGCCATTCCAGAAAAAGAGTTCCGAAATTGCTTTGAAGGGTGGACTAGGCGCTGGCATTGCTTGGGGAGTGCTTCGAAGGTGACAACAGTGATATTCAGCAATGAGGTATATAGCACTTTTTCTAGGATGAGTTCGCAAACTTTATTGTCTGACCACGTATATAAGATATAAAGATGGAAAGAGACTTTTGCAAGGCTGTCATGCAAAAATCTAATACAAGTAAACACTGGAATTATAATTACAAGAATAGATCCAGGAAGGCTGGGACACTGTCCTGGGAGGCACTGCATGTGTTCACTTGAGCACATGAGTGGCCTGTCACCCAAACATCTCATGTACTGTGGTTCATCCCTCCCCTCGCACTCCATCCCAATCTATAATACATGTATAACTTCATGGGGTGCTCCCTACAGCCAGTTGACAGGGGAGGAAAGGAATTGAGCAGGGTTTACATACAGCTGGTCCATTGTTCCACTCAGGGGTGGGCCCAAAAGATGGTGGGGAAGAGAAATCCTCTCAAGGGCAGAAGCTAGGACATTACATCTTGTTGTTCACATTCCCTGAGGGCAAAATGGCCTGAGATATAGATCTACATTGGTTCATGGGCAGTAGTTAATGGTCTGGTTTGAGGATCAGGGGCTTGGAAAGAGCAAGATTGGAGATTGGTGACAAGGTGGTATGGGGAAGAGAATGTGGTTGAATTTGTCAAAACTAATCTAGAGGCAGAGGCTGCTTTTGTCCCACGTGGATGCTCTCCAAAATGTCCCCACTGTGGAGGAAGTTTTCAAAAACCAAGTGGACAAGATGGTCCAACCAGTGGATGAGTAGATACCTATCACCTTCCTTCCCCAGCTACTCCGTGACCCACTCAGGAATTAAGTGGTTTTAGAAGCAAGAACAAAAGTCACCCCTTCAAGTAAGGACTTAATAGCCACTCCAAAGCCGAAGCAGCCTACCACTGGCAAGGGTCTGATTTCCAGCAAAAGAGACCAGTTCTGCAAATCTGATATCATACTACAGAGGACAGGACCAGTCAGCAGTTTGATAGCAAGTTAGTTATGCTGGACTCCTTCCATCATGGAGGGACAGTGATTTGTCCTTGTTGGAATAAATATTTACATTAGAGTTGAATATACATTTTTCTCTCCTTCATGCTTCCGTCAGGACCACCACCAGCGGACTTAATAAATGCCATCAGAGCAACCCACACCACACTGTTTCTGGATGAGGAATTCATTTCGCAAAGAGGTGAACAGTGGGCCAGTGGCCATGGGACTCACTGGTCTTATCGTACCCAGGAGAGCTGGCCTGACAAGAGAATAGAATTAACTCTTGGAGGACTGGTTACAGCATCCTGGTAGATGACATGGTATGAGTTTGGGACCTGTCCTCCATGATGTGGTATATGAGCTCAACTAGCAACCAACTCATAGTGATCAATTTTTATGATCTTGGCACCAAGGCATACATATGGGAATGGTATTTGTCATTATTTAGAAAATTTGCTTCTCATCCCCACAACTATATGTCTGCTGGTTTAAAGATTTTGATATCCAAGGAGGAAAGCTTCTATCTGGGGCTCATATGGTGCCACTGAATAAAAGCTAACACTGCCAAGCAGCCATCACAGGCTTCCCATGCCACTGAGGAACGGGCCCAAGGGTGGGCATGGTATGAGCCAGAATGACTGATTTAGATCTGTGCTGTCCAAAACTGCAGCCCCCAGCCATCTGTAGCTATTGTAGTCAAATTAATTTAAATTAACAAAGTTAGAAATTCACTTCCTCAGACGCACTAGCCACATTTCAAGTGACCCGTATCCACATATGGCTACTGGCCACGGTGTCGGGCATTGTGGATGTGGGACATTCCCACCGTTGCAGAAAGTTCTACTGGACAGTGCCGACTTAGACTATCAAAGGGTAAGGGGAGGTCATTGCAATGAGGGCAGGAAGAAATGAGGTTGACTTTGGGAACCCTGTGCTCTGCCTGCCAGTCCTGCTATGTGGAAGGCCAGTATGGAAGGAAGGCCACAACACGTGTATTTAGACAAGACCACCAAGGCTCAGACCTCTCAAGAGTAATAGTCTAGGCCATCCCAGCAGGTGAAGAACACCTGCCAGCTGAGCTGTTGGCTGAAGGCAAGGTCTATATCATCATGGAATAAGCAGTAGAGGACGGAGGTCATAGGTCCTGGCCCAGGCAAAGAGCCCCATATTCTCCACCCATATGTTCTTCCTTGCTCTGCCATGTATACATTTATATATCTTAATGACTTTCTCTTTTACTTCCCTTTAATGCACTATTGTACATATTGTTTGCAGAATGTTGAGACAAGACTCAGACATAATTAGAGAAGGAATGGACCTTGCCCAGAAATCCTGGACTTGGAGTTTAGAACAACTGATAAAAGAGTGAAGATGTTTTCAGTTTGTTAGGCTGAAACTGGTTTTTTGTTTGTTTTGTTTTTGTTCTTGTTTTATCTTTGGCACTGGAATGATGGAAAGAAGCCAGAACTGTAGTAGGACTTGGTTGGTTATTTTGGCTGCCCAGAGTTTGAGTCTCCCAATGTTAGTTTAAGTAGAGTTGGTTTCTGTTGATTGCAAACAAAATCTCTCACTGGTACAGAAGTATAAGTATTGGCAAGGAATAGCATATGTGGCTATTTACAGATGACTTATTTGTCTTCCTAGAAATTCCTAGAGAATCAACAGGAAAAAAAAAAAAAGGAAAACATTAAGAATGTACTGTGATGACCACATACAGAATTACTTTCCTGTTTATCAGCTTTATTCTGGGAGGAAATTTTTATGATCCCATTTTCAACATAAAATAAAACCAGATCCAGAAGGACTTTGAATGCCAGACTCTTTTGTCTTGAAGGTGCTGAGGAGCTGGAGACCGTGTGAGAGTATGGAGGTCTGTGTTAGGCAGCTGAGTGTAGGAGTGTGTGGGGACAAGAGCTCCCTGGGCAGGCTCCTCCTTCTAGAAGGTGCTTGCTGCTGCCACCCCCTGTGTCTGGTCTGGGGCAGCTATGGCTCAGACCAGAGCCTTGCCAGTTGCAGCGTTCTCCGGTGGAGTGTGCAAGGTCCACCCACCGGCGGCCGAACTGGCTGGTGAGAGCTGGAGGGACTGGGTTCCAGACGCCATCTGGTGGGGATGTGAGTCAGTGCAGCCCTTCGCGCACCAGATCCAAGTTTTGTGGGACCTCAAACTTGTGCAATCTGGAGGCCTTCTATAAGGAAAATAATAAAAACTATAAATACAAAATTGGGTACAAAGACGAATAGTAACTTAGAATGGGAAAAGAAACCAAACAACCAACAAATAAGAAAAGCTGATATAGGGCCGGCCGAGTGGTGCATTGGTTAAGAGCTGGCTTTGGGATGCCAGCAGCCCCGGTTCGGATCCCACATATGAGGGCCAGTGACACTGCCCTCTACAGCTAACAACAGCTCCACCTGGAGCTGGGCTGTGCACTGCAGTGGGCTGCCATAGGCTACAGTGAGTGGCCGGCAGCCAGCGTGAGTTGCCAATAGCCGTGGTGAGCGACCATCCAGAGGCCGGCGACCGATCTGCCTCACCCGGGAAGAGCGCAATGATGACACCAACATGGGCCAGTGAAGTAATGTCCTCCGCAACTAGACTGAAGAACAAAAGGACAGCAACTTGTCTGTTCTCCTTCCCTGATTCCCCAATAAAATCTTAAAAAAAAAAAAAAAAGAAAAGCTGATATACTACAAATATCACAACACTCCCAAAGAGCATAATATATTAAGTGGTTACATACCTTTGTAATACCTATGAAGAGAAGAGAAAGGCCATTCAGTGTTTCCATGCTGTTAGCCAATTGGTTATTTTATTAGTAGTAGTTTAGGAAAGTTTCTTTCAGCTTCACCACTTTTTGGTAAAGTTGCAATTTTTTAGAACTGTTGTCAAATTGGGGGAAACCTCTATCAAATTTCTTTATAAATGAGCTGTAAGATTGCAGGTGGAATTGATGGCTCGTGAACCAGAGCAATTCAGGTGCATTCTTAAATTGTTACATAATTGTGTGATAAAATTACTCTTAGGCTACAGTGTACTTATTTTTCTTTTTTTTTTGAGGGCAGTGTCACTGGCCCTCATATGTGGGACCCAAACCAAAGCTGCTCGCTTCCTAAGCCAGCGCTTAACCACCGCGCCACTCAGCCGGCCCTACGGCGTACTTATTTCTTTTTTTTTTTTTTTTTTTTTTTTTTTTTGGGCAGTGTCACTGGCCCTCATATGTGGGACCTGAACCGGGGCTGCTGGCTTCCCAAGCCAGTGCTTAACCGCCGTGCCACTCGGCCGGCCCAACTTATTGATGAGTGTGAGTAAGAGCTTTGTCACCAAAATTTCACCTGGAACTGCCAGACCTCATCAGGACAGGTGCATCAGTTACACCAAGATGCAACTGCATGTAGTGGGGTGCATAAAACATGCAATTCCCACACAAAAGTACCCACTGTTTGTGGGATGGTTACAGTACTCAAGCTCTACAAACAATGGAATTCTGATAAATCTTATTTTGCATAACTCCCAATAAGAGAAACAAAATACGTTGTGTATTAGTTGTACATGCAGCATTATTGAGTATACTCTTTAACAAAAGTATATTCTTTGAGAGGAGAGAATTTCCATTTTGACTAGGCATCCATGAGAAATGAGTCCTATGTTCTGATGGTGGAAGAATTCTCTACAGACTAGCTTCTGGTTCTGTACACGTCAGTCCTTGTTTCTCCTCCACAGCCTGCCAGTGCTGGGTGCTGACACATTCATATTTCAATATGGCCTCAGCCCTGCACATTCGTGTCATGGTGATGGAGAGTTGGCATGCTGGGGAGGAGTATCATTGCCAGAATGGCCAGCAATGATTTAACTATACACAGAAGTGATTGTAAATAACATAAATATACCGCACTAAACCAAGTACAGTAAATGTATCTTCGACTCACCTTCCCCTTAGCAAAGTCCCAAAGATGCCCACGGCCATCCAACACCATCCAGCATGAGTGGAAATAGGACAGCGAATGTGACGATGGTCTTCACTGAAACATTTTAGTTCTGTCCGTTTTAGAGAAACATTGCCCATGTAAATGCATGGCTAGGACCCTCCCAGAGCTTTGGAGGGGGCCTGTGTGAGAGACCTTCATTAATGTCATAGTCTGTTCCTTCTGGCTGGGACTCTCAGAGCAGAAGCTGGGCAACCAGGAGCAGCCCACTCATCACTGCTCTCACAGAAAATCACCATACCGTTCACACAACACCTCTCATCTCTCCTCTCTACCACCTGTCAGACAGGCATTATCATTGCCAGGCCACAGATGATGCTCAGTGGTAGCCCAGAGAGAGGGACCCTGGGCGAGAGCCACACAGTCAGCAAGTGGGAAAGCTCAGCTCTGTGTCCCAGTCCAGGGCCGTTGCTGTACCAAGCCTGCATATCTCATTTGCCCTCACAGTCATCCTGACAGGGAAAAGCGAGGGGCTATGCCCTCATTCTATAGAGGCAGTACCTCTCACACCTGTGCTTATAGGGTAGTCAACAAGGCCCTTTTACGCACATGAGTTTAACTTTTGAAGCAATCTGCAGGGAGTATTATCCCCATTTTCTGGTGGAGGAAACTGAGGTTCACAGAGGTCACATGGCCTGATGAGGCCCAATAGCAAGGATATGGGAGAGGAGGCACTCAAAACTAAGTCTCCCCATTTCAAATTCAATGCTTTTTCTCACTGCACTTTCCTTTTTTCTTCTTTAAAGACCGAAGGTAACTTGGAGTATCAACTGGTCCAATCCTCTTGTCCCACAAATGAGAAACCGAAACTCAGAGAGGGGAAGAGACTTGCCCAGGTCACACAGGAATTGAGGACAGACTCTTGAACCAATTTTCAAGCTTGTCTCTTTGCCTCTCTCCTTCAGGCACCCAAGAGCCTTTGTCTGCTCCCGCATGTCTAGGGGACCCTGCTGCTGGCTGGATCTTTGCTCTGCCTGGCCTCTGAGTGACTTGTCCAGCAAAAGCCCATACCAAACAAGTCTATCATTGTCTTCCTGCCCAAACCCCTCTTCTCTGAAACTCTCCAACCACAGCCCCAACTGAAGAGAGAAAAGAGTCTTTTTTTTTTTTAAAGATTTTAATTGGGGGATTGGGGGAGGGGGACAGACAAGTTGCTGTTCTTTGGTTCTTCAGTCTAGCAGTGGAGGACATGGCCTCACTGGCCCATGTTGGTATCATCATTGCACTCTTCCCTGGTGAGGCAGTTGTTCTCCAGCCATTGGACGGCCGCTCACAGCAGCTCACGCTGGCTGCCGGCTTCTCAAGGTAGCTCACAGCAGCCCACTGCAGCAAGGACTGCAGCCTATGCCATCACCAGCAACTCACGGCAGCCCAGCTCCAGGTTGAGCTGTTGTTCATCATCTTAGCTGTAGAGGGCACAGCATCATTGGCCCTCATGTGGGATCCAAACTGGGGTCCTGCTGCTCAGAGCTGGTGTCCCAAGCCAACTGTTAACCAACAGCTCTACTCATCCTGCCCAGAGAAAAGAGTCTTAAGCAGCAATGTTTGTGCTGAGTAACCCCGGTTACCATAGCTGATTGGCTAACACTGGGGCCAATCCAGTCTGAGCAAAGTGAGGTGGAATCTGGGGGGGTGGGGGGTAGGAGTAGGTGGCAAGACTGAGTCCTGGAGAAGCCCAGACAGACGCAAATGCAGAGCACAGCGAAACAAAGGCAGAGCAAGGACAAGAGACTAGGGGGTCCGAGAGAGAGCTCTGTAAATCCCCAAATCCCGTGATTCCTAGCAGCACCTGGCTCCAGGTTATTTTTCCCTGTGATACATTAGTGCACTCCCCCACATTGAGTCCCATGAGTAGTATTTTGTACCTTGAAATTTAGACATTATAGAATTTTTATTTTTAACAAGTTTAATGGCTAATACATCTATATGGTTCACAGATCAAATCAAAATAAAAAGAAATACATTTTTAAGCTTCTCTCCCACCCCTGTCCCTATACACACTATACCTTAGCCCCCAGAGGTAACCACTTTTATTCATTTCTGGTGTATCATTTCCAGCATTTCTTTTGCAAATATAAGCAAATAGGAAATATAAGCAAATGCAAATATATACATTTTTACTCCTCCACCCCTTCCTTACACAGACAGCATATGTCGTAGAATATGAATTGTTCAGTTTCTTGCTTTTTTCACTCAAAAGTCCTGGAAATCATTCCATATCATAAAGTAATGCATTTTTTTTTTCAACCAGAGTCCATAGTTTATGTTCCAGTTCACTCTTTGTGCCATATATTCTGTGGGTTCTGACAAATGTATGATGATGTGTGTCCACCATTATAACATCATACAGAATCATTTCACAGCCCTAAAATTTCTCTCTGCTCCACCTATTCATCCCTCCCTGCCCCCAGAGCAGCTGGCAACCACTGACCTTTATACTGTCTCCATAGTCCTGCGTGTCCCAGAGTGTCATATAGCTGGGATCATACAGCATGCAGCCTTTTCAGATTGACTTCTTTTACTTAGCCATGTGCATTTAAGCTTCCTCCATGTCTTTTTGTGGCTTGGTGGCTTGCTCAATAATATCTCATTTTCTGGATGGGCATCTTGATTGTTTCCAAGTTTTGGTAATTATGAATAAAATTTCTATAAACATTCATGTGCAGGTATTTTGTAGACATAAGTTATCAACTTATTTGGATAAATACCAAGGTATGCAAGGATCGTCTGGTATGAGTATGTTTAGTTTTGTAAGAAATTTCCAAGCTGTCAGATGATGCATTTTTAATTCCACTTGAATTACAATGTGCAGGCTCCCTATAATAGAGTTTATAGGCTAAAGAACCAGGTTTTGCTGAGAAACTGAAGTATTTCCAAAACTCCAAAAGCCTCCTTTTCCTGTTATCAATGTAAATGCCCAAACCTATAGAGAATTTTTAGGAGTTTACGTGAGCCAAACTAATGAAAATTGTCCGAAGCAAAATCTCAACAGATTGAGAAAATGCTCCTGAGAGTGGTAGTTTTGCAGTTTATTTTGTACATTAGAATCAAAAGAGGAGGGTTACATGAAATCAATGAGTGGTAGATTAAGGGGGCAGGAGGAAACAAAGTGGGGAAACCTTTGGGATTGGATAAAAAGTCAAGTGGAAACACATAATTCTTTTACACTGGTGGGTACAGGATAGTTAATAATTAACACAGCACATAGAGATGGTGTTGGGGAACAAGATAAGAATGAGGGGTTCTGTAGTCTGGGGCTTTGGTATGATGGGAGGTTGTACCCTGACGGGTCTGGGTACGTGAGGTTTACTCTGACATTTCAAAGGTATGTTATCTTAGATGTAAAAAGACAACACACGGTCTCACTTAAAGGAAGACTGACCTTTGTCAAGGAAGCTACAGGCCAAGGATGTGACTACCGGCCATGACCCGCTTTTAGTTAGGAAGTTTTATGTTCAGACCTCCTGTGTGGTTACTTTCGGTCTCTGAGTTTGTAGGGCCTGCCATGCTGGCTTCCCCGAGCTTGTCAGGTTCAGTATGTGACCCCTTCTTCGTCCACACTATCAACGGCAGTGCTTAGCCTTATGAAGCCATGTCTGCTAGGAGCCACATGCTATGGGGAGGAGCAGGGACTCTCCTGGGCTGGGAAGTAGAAAAGAGAGAGATGAGGAGGAGCCTATGACAGGTTGGGGCAAACACTGAATGCAAGGGCCTTATTCCCTCTTAGAGCTGCAACCCTGGAGAAAGAGAAGAGCCTACACTGTATAAACCCCACACAGGTGAGGGGGAGCCCAAAACAGGAGGCTGTCTTTCAGGGAACCCTTGGGCCTAAAAACTCAATTCTTTGGAAGCCAGCTGACCCTCCCCAGGGATGAAGCAGGCCTCAGAGGCCAGGTCACTTTATGGAAGACAGCAGAGCAGCAGTACCAGGAGCCATTTCTGGTCTTGCTGCTGGTGGGGAGAATGGAGGAAGTGAGGCTTTGACCAGTGTCTGCAGGAGGACGGAAGCCTAGGGTTTGGCCATGGCAGGAATCAAAGCCCATCATCATTATCTTACCCCCAGGCCTGCTGGCCCCTGCTCCTCATCAGCTTACCCGGGCTCTTCCCTGAGAAGTTCAGAAATAGATTTCTCAACAGTTCAAACCATTCTGCCTATTTTTCTCTTGCTTAGCAATTGCTCCACCTGTTGAGTTGGTTGCAGTGAAAACATGAAAGCTGCCAAAGCCTCCTTACTCCCACCTCCCTGCCTGTCTTAGTGCGGCTGGGCCCATCTCCACACCCTGGAGGGTCCTCCCGGCCCCTGGCCTCAGCCAGGGCCACGCCAAAGGCTGTGGGCCCAGAACAGGCAGCTTCCCTTTCCCTCTGACTGCACCCATGGCCTTGGGGGAGGCTGTGTTTGGTTCCTCTGCTTGAGCTCTGCCCAGCTTTACCCTCTGCCTCCCTCTCTTTAACCCTGGCTCCTAGACAATCCCTTCCCATCCTCATTCCTACTGCATGCTTACTGCCCCATGGATTCCTGTCCCACCTTGGTCTTGGGGCTTCTCTGAGCCTGTCTCTGAGAATCACAGTTCCCATTTACTCTTTTCTCTGCCTCTCACACTTTATTCTATTCTGCAAATTGCTTTTGTAATTCTACTCTTGCTCGTCACTTCCAAAATGCCTTTTCTTGACTTTCCAGCCTGGCTCCAACATTCCACTCACATTTTACTAAAGGTCACCTCATCTTGTAAGCAGCTTTAAAAGTGTTGGTCTGTTTCTCTGTCTTTCTTTTCTTTCCCTCTCCTTCCTTTGTTTTGTCTTAGATACATTGTCCAGGTTATGGGGCCATTACCTAGGGCTGGGGCATCTCTCCCACAGGGGACTTTTCACTTCTGACTTTGGTAGTGTTGCCAGAAAAGAGGTTCTTGGTATCGTCACAGGAAAGAATTCAAGGATGCATCAAATAAGCCAAGCAAGCAGTGAATTTATTACTGAAAGACAATACACTCTCAAGAAGGGAGAGCGGGCAGGCCCGGAGAAGAGCACCTACTCCCCAAGAACAAAGAGGCTTAGGAATTTATTACTCCTAAAATGAGGGCACGAAATATTCCAGGTTTACGAGTGGCATTATAGGCATTCCTAGGAGGGTCCTCACTGATGGTTCCTTCCCATCGGAGGAAGGATTTTTGTCCTTATTTGGCTTTTGTTGGTGTTGATGAAAAACATCCAGCCTAAGAGAAAACTTATAAGAGTTTATTTAAGCCAAACTGATGACAATTTCCAGGAAGTAAAGTTGCAACAGATTGAGAAAATTCTCCAGAAAAATGGCCATTTTGCAATTTATTTTATACATTACAATCAAAGGAGGAGGGTTATATGAAATTCATTGGTTGTAGATTAAGGGGGCAGGAGAAAGCAAAGCAGGGAAACTTCTGGGATTAGATCAAAAGTAAAATGGAGAGACACACATTTCTTTTACATTGGTGGGTACAGGATAGTTAATAGCATTTTACAGCACATAGAGATAGTATTTGGGGAACAAGATAACAATGAGGGATCCTGTAGTTTCCTGCTCTGGTGTGGTGGGTTGTGCCCTTGGGACATCTGAAAAAAGAGATTACTCTGATATTGCAAGGTTGTGTTATCTTAGATGTAAAAAGACAACAGACAGGCTCAGTTAAGGTAAAGATTGACCTTTGTCAAGGAAGCTACAGGCCAAGGATGTGACTTCCCCGCCATGGCCCACCTTAGTTAGGAATTCTTATGTTCCCACAATCCTCTGTGGTTATTTTCAGTCTCCGGAGCTTGTCAGGTTTAACATGTGACCCCTTTTCCGTCCACCTTAGAAAACTGTCATGGAGACATCGCGATGCTAATAATATTATAAGCCATTGTAATTAGTTACTTTTCACCCTGAGGGGCAAGATGGCGTCCTGGATCCACTCTTGGCCACTGAAAATGAGTCCTGGTGGATCTGGCGGCTGCACTTTTTCTTAAGGATGATCTCATCTCCTCCCTCCTTTGTTTTCCTGCACTTCCTCCTTCCCTTCCTCCACCCCCCCCCCGCTTTCCCCGCAGCCCTATTTTTTCTGCCTACAGTACAGTGGGGTCTGTTTTGCTGAGATGGTGTCAAACACGTCCATATACCTGAAAGGAGCGATTATTTTACGAGCTTGCACATGCACTGTCTTCCCATCAGATTAGCGGGAGCTGCGTGCCCCTTCACCATTCATTCCTTCAATTGGGAAACATTCCCTGCAGCTTCCTGCCTGTGGGCCTTGGGCTGGGCACAGAGACACACGTGAGAACAGGACCTCAGTGCTCCCTCAAGAGTTGCCCAGTGTGCTGTGGAGGACGAGTCACGAGCAAGGATAATTTGGGACAGCAGGTTGTATTTGTAGTGAAACTTTATCGCCGTTAGTAACCATTTAGCATTTTTTTCAGCACCTATTAGGTGCCAGGCATTGTGCTAGTACTTCCCTTATGTTGCCTCATTTTATTCTCACAACTACCTTGCAAGTTACATATTGTGAACCTCACTTTAGAGATGAGAAAACTGAGGCTGAGAGAGGTTGAGTAATTTGCACAAGGTAACATAGTAGGTGCAGAGGCAGGATTTGATTACAGAATAGTTTGCCCTCAAAACTAGGCTCTTTCCATTGGTTGGGGCATCCTCTCTCAACTCTGATAATATCAAGGAGCAGCTTTCACACTGGCTTCTTACCCTGTTTCTCTTCTACTCTCAGTGCAACACATTGCAAGTGTTGGACAAAGCCGGGCCCAGACAATGCAAGAGGTAAATGGCCTGCACAGGGGTGTGAAGCAATGATTGTCTATTTGTCTGTGCGTATACACAAGGCACAGCAAGCAGGGGGCAGTAGGTCTTATGGAAATACATGAGGGCTGTCCTTGTCTTTTCATTGTATTGGCATCTTTATATGTCTGGAGGCCTAATACCACCAAAATCACATCCCATAGGAGCTCCTACCCCCAAAGGAGCCACACTGTTCAATCAAAAAACCATTACTGAGGTCCTCCCATGAGTGGGGTGTGGGACAGGGAGATGCACAAAAAATAGAGCATTCTTTAAAAGAGCTCATAGCACAGACCATCACAAACCAATGTGGCAAGTTGTTTGATAGAAGAATGCAGGTAGAGGGGTGGGGGTTGTGGGAGCCCCAGTAAGAGGATTTAATGCAGCCTGAGGGGTAGATTAGGAAAGCTCTGGAGATGATGCCTGAGCTAGATCTTAAAGGATGAGCAGTCCTTCAAGGTAAAGGAAGATGAGAAGAGGCATTCCAGGCCAAGTGTGTAACATGTTCAGGTGTTAGGAGAGAGTGAGCAAGGCAGTTTTGCAGGACTGAGAGTAGTTTAGTATGGCCAGAGCCTCAGCTGGGGACTGTTACAAAGGGCTATTTAGCCAAGCTGGGAGCTTGGTCTCTATTCAGTAGACAATGAGAATTACTAAAATACTTTAAGTGAGGGCTGGCCGAGTGGCGCGGTGGTTAAGAGCTGGCTTGAGGCGCCAGTGGCCTCAGTTCAGACCCCACATATGAGGGTCAGTGACACTGCCCTCAAAAAAAAAAAAAAGTACTTTAAGTGAGGGTAAGGCATGGTCAGACTTGCATTTCAGAAAAATCATTCCAGGAGACATCTTGTTCTACATGGTGTCTGGAGAACAGCTTCTATTACAATGTTGTGCACTTCTCACAAGAAAAACACAAAAATGCAACACAATTCTAAAAAATCAAAACTAACGATCAATTACTGGAATTTGAAAGGCAATACAATTGCTTGCCTGTGCTTCAACTAGGAAGCAAATTGATCTACTCACATAAATAAAGACAGAAATACACTTAATTCTCCTGCTATCCAGAGACCTCAAATATCTAGCAACTAGGAAATTGCTCAGCTGCCCTTTAGCTGTAAATGGGCTGCTTTTTGAGGTAGCCAGCACAGTATTGCCAAATTCCTGTTCTTATATCTATCTTTTTTTTTTTTTTTAAAGATTTTATTGGGGAATTGGCGGAGGGGAACAGCATTGGGGAATCGGGGAAGGGGAACAGACAAGTTGCTGTCCTTTTGTTCTTCAGTTTAGTTGTGGAGGATGTTGCTTCACTGTTGGTATCGTCATTGCGCTCTTCCCGGATGAGGCAGATCGGGTCGCTGGCCTCTGGATGTCGCTCACCGCGGCTATTGGCAGCTCACGCTTGGCTGCCAGCCGCTCACGCTGGCTGTGGGCTACTCACTGTAGCCTATGGCAGCCCACTGCAGCAGGGGCTGCAGCCCACACCATCACCGGGGCTCGCACAGCCCAGCTCCAGGTGGAGCCGTTGTTAGCTGTAGAGGGCAGTGTCACTGGCCCTCATGTGGGATCCGAACCGGGGCCGCTGGCATCCCAAAACCAGCGCTTAACCAATGTGCCACTCGGCCGGCCCATATCTATCTTTTTTTTTCAACTAAATGAGGTTATAATCCCAAAGTAACAAAAGGAAAGATAGTAAGGGAGCCTGGCGTTGGCACTTAACGTCCTGAAAGGTGAAGTATCTCAGGGTAAAACACTGAGGTAGGAACAAAGGTGCAACAGGAGATGTACCTGTAATGATGCCTGCCGCGAGGCACAGTCCTTCAACACTCTGTTGACCCAAAGTGGAAGAGACCAGGTGATGGACACAGAAGAAGCCACCTCTCTGTAGAACAAGAAGCTAGGAAAAGAACAGAAAATTAAGCCCAGTAGAAGAAAGAAAACAATAAAGATAAGATTAAAAATGAATGAACTAGGAAAACAATAAAGAAAAACAATAATTAAATCTAGCAATGTTGCTGGATACACTGTCTACATACAAAAATCAGTAATACTTCTACTAATCATCTACAAACAATTAAAAGTAAAATTCAAAAAATGAGACTATTTACAATAAAATTCAAAAAGCAGTAAATATCTAGAAACATACTACATTATTGAGAGAAATTAGAGAAGACATAAATAAAGGGAGGGAGGATATATCATGTTTATGGATTGGAAGACTCAAAAATAGTAACACCAAGGGCCGGCCGAGTGGCGCGGTGGTTAAGCCCCGGTTCGGTCCCACATATGAGGGCCAGTGACACTGCCCTCAAAAAAAAAAAAAAAAATAGCAACACCACTCTAAACAGCCTAAAACCCAGAAACAGCCCAAATGTTCTTTAATGATTGAAGGCATAAAGTCACTAAGCTATAACCACACAATTGAGTATGTTTAGCAATGAAAAGGAATAAACTGCTCCATGCAACCACGTGGGTGAATTCCATCAACATAATGTGGAGTGAAGCAAGCTAAACACAGAAGAGAACATGCTGTATGATTTCATTTATAAAAAGTTGAAAAACAGGCGAAACCATCCATAGTGTTAGAAGTCAGGAGAGTGGTTACTCTTGGTGGGCAGTGACTCAGAGGTTATGAGAGGAGGTTTCTAGTGCTGGTCATCCCCAGTTTCTTGACCTGGAGGGTGGTTTTACAATTTGGTTCACTTTATATTCATGGTTTGTTCACTTTTCTGAATGTATGTTTAAATTCAGTTAAAAAATTTAATTAAAAGGAATAATTTAGGAAGTGGAAAACTGTGGTATAAAGGATTTGTAAAGCTTCTCGAACTCTGTAACCCAGTTGAATTCTGTGTCATATGTGGATCCTGTGATTCAGCAGCAGAGCTGAACACTTTGTTTATTCACTTATTTAATCCTCTCCGATTAAATAGTGCTCAATGAAATAGGTATTATTTGTGTCACCTACCCCTCCCCCATTTTGAAGATAGTTGCAAATATATAAAAGAAATATTGTCCTTCAATTTACGCATGAGGAAACAGGCCCAGAGGGTTCAAAGTAACTTCTCTAAGGTCACAAAACAACTGAGGGGAAAGAAACAAGAATCAAACCTCAGCAGTTTGGTCGCAGGACTCGTGTTCTTTGCCACTCCACAGAATCAGTTTGTCCGCTCTTTCTCTTCTATTCCACTCCTTTCCCAGTTCCTGGAAAAATGTTTCTCATGCCACATAATTAATTCCACAATTCATGTGGCCCCTTTGCCACATTTGATGACACTAAAAACAATAATGATTCCTATTGTGCTTCAGCACTCGCCAGGAATGGACAAACTTTTTAAGAGTTTGGAACACTGTGCCAGAAAAAGAGCTGAACAAAAGTCTTCTACGTTTTTGTGAGTAGAAACAGAGTTGTGAAGGGCATTGTTAATACTCATTTTCACTGCCCAAAACTTGCATAATGATTTTCTGTATCTTTAAAGCCCTGAATCCATTAAAGCTTTTAATTAATTAATTTTTATAGACAAAAAACTTGCTTATTTTTTGTTTGGTTGGTTTATAATATTAGTTATATTAGTTTCAGGTGTACTATGGTTATTTTATTTTATTTTATTTTATTTTATTAGTTTCAGGTGTACAACACAATACAATAGTTATACTCTTTACCCCACAAAGTGAAAACCTCCCTCCCCCAGTTCGCCACCCCACTCTCCCCCCATATCATACGTATCTATTATAATTCCTTTGACTCCCTTCCACAGTATACTCCACATCCCGTGACTATCTATATATTCAGTTACAGTTGGCATACAATATTATACAACGTCAGCTTCAGGTGAACAGTGCAGTGATCAAGCCTCTACTCCATCCATGAAGTGGTATCCCTAACAAGACATGTGACTATCTAACATGCCACAAAATTTCTACAACATTATTATATTTCCCGAACTGTGTTTCATATCCCTGTGGTAATATTGCAGTTGTCTATTTACGCTGTCTAATCTCTTCCCCTTCCTCCTTATCCCCACCCCCCTCCCAACTAGCAACCCTCAGTTTTTCCTCTATATATATGAGTCTGTTTACTTTGATCGTTCATTCAGTTTTTCAGATTCCATATATAAGTGAGATCATATAGTACTTGTCTTTCTCCGACTGACTTATTTCACTTAACATAATAGTCTCTTCACAACATTATCAATTACATTCCCAGAACTGCCCCCATATCCCTGTGGCAACATTGTAGTCACCCACCTACGCTGTCCAAAATCTTACCCCTCTCTCTCATGCCCACTCCCTCCCAGCCAGCAACCATCAGTTTTTCCTTTAAATCTGCTTGATATGACTTCAATCTTCTTAAATTTACTGAGACTTGTTTTGTGGCCTAACGTGGTCTAGGTTGGAAAATGTCCCATGTGTACTTGAGAAGAATGTACACTCTGTTTTTTCAGGATGAAATGCTCTAAAAATATAATCCAAGTCCAGCAGGTCTAAAGTGTCATTTAAGGCCCCTCTTTCTGTGCTGATTTTCTGTCTAAAGGGTCTGTCCATTGGTGACAATGGGGTGCTGAAGTCCCCTACTATGATAGTGTTACTATTGATCTCTGTCTTTATGTCTGTCAAAATCTGTTACAAGTAATTAGGAACTCCTATGTTGGGTGCATAGATGTTTATTAGGGTTATAGTGCCCTTCTTTGTCTTTTATTGTAGTCATTCTAAAGTCTATTTTGTCCAAAGTAAGTATTGGTACTCCAGCTCTTTTTTTTTCTCATTTCCATTTGCATGAAATATCTTATTCCATCTATAAAAAGCATATACATGTGTCCTATTTTCTTATCCACTCAGCCACTCTCTGTCTTTTGATTGGAGCATTTTGCCCATTCACATCTAAAATGATTATTGATAGGTGCATATGTATTGCCATTTTGTTATTTGTATTCCTGGTCTTTCTGGACCAGGTTAGCTAGTTTACCCCTTTCTTTTGTTTAAAAAAGCCCTTTTAACATTTCTTGCAATGCTGGCTTGGTGGTAATGAATTCCTTAAGATTATTCTTTTCTGAGAAGCTCTTTATCTCTCCTTCAATTTTAAGTGATAGCCGTGCTGGGTAGAGCAATCTTGGTTGTAGGCCTTTATTGTGTGTCGCTTTGAATATCTCCTGCCACTCCCTTCTGGCCTGCAGAGTTTCTGTAGACAAGTCAGCTGTTACTCTAACAGGAGTTCCTTTGTATGTAACCTGCTGTCCTTCTCTTGCTGCCTCTAGGATTCTGTCTCTGTCTTTAAAGTTTGCCATTTTAACTATGATGTGTCTTGGTGTGGACCTGTTTGGGTTCAGCTTGTTTGGAACCCTCTGCACTTCCTGGGCATGTATGTTGATTTCCTTCACCAGGGTAGGGAAGTTTCCAGTCATTATTTTTTCAAATACATTCTCGACCCCTTGCTTCTTCTCTTCTCCTTCTGGTATTCCTATGAGTCAAAGGTGGTTGCGCTTCATCTTGTACCATAGGGCTCTTAAACTATTTTCATTGTTTTTTATTCTTTGGTCTTTTTGTTGTGCCAACTGGGTGATTTCTGCTATTTTGTTTTCCAAATCGCCGATCCGCTCCTCTGCTTCATCTACTCTACTGGTGATTCCTTCGAGTGTGTTCTTCATTTCAGTTATTGTATTCTTTAGTTCTAACTGGTTGTTTTTTATGATTTCTCTATCCTTCCTTATGTCCTCACTAAGTCTGTTAAACATTCTTATCATCAGTGTTCTAAACTCTGTCTCTGAAAGGTTGGATCCCTCTGTTTCATTTGGTTCCATTTCTAGAGGTTTCTTCTGATCTTTTACTTGGGACATGTTTCTTTGTTTCCCCATTCTGGCTGTCACCCTGGGATTTGATGTATTAGATAGATCACCTGGTGAGCACTGGCTGGATCACGCAGGCACACAGGTCACGGCCCAACACTCCCAGGAAAACTCCCAGTCTCCGCCTGTCCCAATCAGCCACTCGCAGATCAGGCCAAGCAGCCCAACAACCAATCACCAGCCTGGCAACTCTGCAAGCGCAGTGCGGAGATCCGGGACCCAAGGTGGCTTGCGTACTCCCGCATCTCAGTGAGCAGACTGTTGGAGCCGGAGCACGCCCGCCAGGCGTTCCCCTGGCAACACAGCACAAGCCGTGTGGAAGGTGGGGATCCGAGGCAGCTCACGCACTCTTGGGTCTCAGAGAGCAGCCTGTTGGAGCCAGAGGGCACCCGCCCAACGTTTTCCCTGGCAATGCAGTATAAGCCGGGCGGAGGGTGGGGATCCAAGACCACGTGCGCACATGCACACGCACACACACGCACTTCTGCGCCAATTCCACCAGACCAATGAGGTCCCGGACCTCATCCTCTGTGGGAGGGCCCAACCCTGACAAAATGGCGCCCTCCTTACACCACTCGGGTGCAGGCTCCACACCAGGGGAACAATAGTCCAAAAACCTCCAGCCTTTGCACCAAAGGTGCTCAGTTCAGTCCGTCCCCGCAGGCTCCTGGGCCCGGCTCACACAGCTACTCCCTCCACCAGGAACCAGGTCAGTGCTCACCGGCACGCAAGCCCGTGCGCCGGCCCCACTGATTCTCTAGCCACTCTCAGCCTCACCGAAATGAGCAAAGAGAGTCCTCACTACTTTACTGCCAGCTATCTTGGAACTTCTCTTCCCAGAAAAGGAACTCTGGGCTGGTGAGCTTGGTATGCGGCCGTAGGGTCTCTCCCCCAACCAGAGAAGCCTCCCCACAGCTGGGACTTCCCTCACGGGGTTCGCCCTCTCTCGTCTCCGCCCCTCCTACAAGACCCGATGTGGCCTCCTCTTTAAGTTCTTCGTTTAGTGGTTCTGTTCCTCCAGTGTTCTGGGGACCTCCAGTGTTGAATCCTATATAATTTGTTTGTAATTTTGGTGTGATCCTGGGAGGTAGTTAGCACAGTGTGTGTCTATTCCGCCATTTTACCGGAAGTCCCCTCATTTTAATGATATTAATTCTTCAAAGCCATGAGTATGGTATCTCCTCCTATTTATTTCTGCCTTCCTCAATTTCTTTCTTCAATGTCATAGGTTTTGGAATACGGGTCTTTCCCTCATGGTTAAACTTATTTCTACTAGGTATTTTATTCTTTTCGATGCAATTTTAAATGGGATTGTTTTCTTAATTCCTCCTTCTGATTGTTCCTTATTAGTGTATAGGAACATGATGAATTTCTCTATATTAATTTTGTATCCTGCTACTTTACTGAATTATTTTATTAATTCTATTATTTTTTGGTGGATTCTTTATGGTTTTCTATATATAATAGTATATCATCTGTAGTGACACTTTTATTTCTTCCTTTCCAATTTGGATACCTTTTATTTCTGTTTTTTGTCTGATTGCTGTGACTTCCAATACCATATTAAATAATAGTGGGCATCCTTGTCTTGTCCCTGATATTAGAGGAAAAGCTTTCAAGGGCCGGCCGAGTGGCGTGATGGTTAAGGGCTGGCTTGGGACGCCAGCAGCCCTGGTTTGGGTCCCACATATGAGGGCCAGTGACACTGCCCTCAAAAAAACAAACAAACAAACAAAAAGCTTTAGCTTTTCAGCATTGAGTATGATGTTAGCTATGGGTTTTTCATATATACCCTTTATCAAGTTGAAGTAAGTTTCTTTAATACACAATTCATTGAGAGTTTTTATCATAAATGGATGTTGAATTTTGTCAAGTGCTTTTTTTCTGCATCTATTGAAATAATTATATGATTTTTATCCTTGGTTTTGTTGATGTGATGAGTCACATTACTTCTTGAATCCCTTTAATTATGGTGTATAATCCTTTTAATGTATTGTTGAGATCAATTTCCTCGTATTTTGTTGAGAATTTTGGCATCTATGTTCATCAGGGATATTCGTATGTAATATTCTCTCTCTCTCTCTCTCTCTCTCTCTCTCTCTCTCTCTCTCTCTCTCTTTCCCTTTGACTGGGTTTTGTATCAGGGTAAAGTGGCTTCATAGAATGAGTTTGGAAGGGTTCCTTCCTCTTCAATTTTTTTGGAATAGTTTGAGAAGGATAAGTACTAATTCTTTAAATATTTGGTAAAATTTGTGAAGCCATCTAATCTGTCTGTTCATATTCTCTGTTTCCTTTCGGTTTAGTCTTGGAAGATTGTATGTTTCTAGAAATTTATCCATTTCTTTTAGATTGTTCAATTTGGTGGCAAATAATTGTTCATAGTATTTTTTATGATCCTTTGTATTTCTGTAGTGTCAGTTGTAATCTCTCTTCTTTCATTTCTGATTTTATTTTTGTTCTCTCTTTTGTCTTGATGAGTCTTGCTAAAAGCTTGTCAATTTTATTTATCTTTTCAAAGAACCAGTTCTTAATTTCATTGGTCTTATCTATTGTTTCTATTTCATTTATTTCTGCTCTGATCTTTATTATTTTCTTCCTTCTACTTACGATGGGTTTTGCTTGTTCTTTTATTTGTAATACCTTTAGGTGTAAATTTAGATTCTTTATTTGTGATTTTTTCTGCTTCTTGAGATAGGCCTATATAGCTATGAACTTTCCTCCTATAACTGCTTTTGCGGCACCCACAAATTTTGTAAAGTTGTGTTTTCATTTTCATTTGTCTCAAGGTAATTTTTGCTTTCATTTTGGATTCTTCTTTGACCCATTGGTTGTTTAGAAGCATGTTATTAAATTTCACTTATTTGGGTTTTTTTTGTTTTTATTTTCCAGTTTTCTTTCTATAGTTGATTTCTAGTTTCATGCCATTGTAGTTGGAAAAGATGGATAATTAAGTGCCGGCCAAGTGGCGCGGTGATTAAGTGCTGGCTTGGGAAGCCAGCGGCCCCGGTTCAGTCCCACATGTGAGGGCCAGTAACATTGCCCTCAAAAAAAAAAAAAAAGATGGATAATTAAATAGAATAATTTCAATCTCTTTAATTTATTGAGGCTTCTTTTGTGACCTGTATGTGATCTATCCTGGAAAATGTTCTATGTGCACTTGAGAAAAATGTGTACTCTTCAGTTTTTGGATGAAATACTCCATCAGTATTTATTAAGTCAAACTGATCTAATGTGGCTTTTAAGGCCATCGTTTCCTTATTAATTTTTTGTCTGGATTATCTATCAATTAAGGTAAGTAGAATATTAAAGTCTTCAGCTATTGTTTATTACTGTTAAGTTTGGTCTTTATGTCCATTAATATTTGCTTTATGTATTTCTATGCTCCTACATTGGGTGTGTAGATATTTACAATTGTTATATCCTCTTCTTGTATTGACCCCTTTAAAATTATGTAATTTTCTTCTTTGTCTCTTATTTTTTAAAGATTTTATTGGGGAATTAGGGGAGGGGAACAGCATTGGGGAATCAGGGAAGGAGAACAGACAAGTTGCTGTCCTTTTGTTCTTCAGTCTAGTTGTGGAGGGTGTTGCTTCATTGGCCTATGTTGGTATCATCATTGCGCTCTTCCCGGATGAGGCAGATCGGTCACCAGCCTCTGGATGGTCACTCACCGCGGCTATTGGCAGCTCACGCTGGCTGCCAGCCACTCACGCTGGCTGCCGGCAACGCAATGTAGCCTATGGCTGCCCACTGCATCAGGGGTTGCAGCCTACACTGTCTCCGGGGCTCGCTGCCCGGCTCCAGGTGGAGTTGTTATTAGCTTTAGAGGGCAGTGTCACTGGCCCTCATATGTGGGTTCTGTACCCGGGCCGCTGGCGTCCCAAGCCAGCTCTTAACCAATGAGCCACTCGGCCAGCCCTATACTTCTTTATTTTGTGTATCTTCAATTATTTCAGTAGAGTTAATTTTGCTGCTTTTGTCTTTTGACCTTCACATTAGCTTTTTAAATGGTTGATTCACTGTGTTTATTGTGTATTTGCCTTAACCAATGATTTTTTTTCCTTTCCTGTACGAGAATACAGTTGTCTCTCAGGAGGAATAGCTCAAAATATAGGTGTACATTCAATTTATTCTTGGGATGGGGCAAACTCAATGTCTACCTATGCCGCCATCTTGGACTTGCCTCATTAAGGCTTTTTAATTGGTATTCAGTGATCCACCATATGAATGACAGGTGTTATCCATATCTATCCATTAGCATCTTTTCATGTTGTCTTTTATCTAGGAACTTTGAAATTTTCTCAGTTTGCATAAGCATTTGGAATAATCAGTGTAATACCAGCTTTGTAAAAATGCAGAGAAAATTTTTTAGTAAATAGATCAAATTATTAACAGTAGTTTTCTCTGGGCTGTAGTCTTCAAAGAAAGAAATGTTTTTTGTATTCTCAAATTTTCAGCAATGAATATCTGTCACCTTTTACATTATACAATTTAAAAATCAGCTTAGAGTATGTAATGTTTTTATATAATCATATAATTTCAATTATGTCAAAATATGCATATAGTAACAGAGTAGAAATTGTTAATAGTTTTTTCCCCTGTGGATGTAGACCAATAGATTCTCTCCCCCTTTACTTTTGGAAATTTTCCAATTTTTCTATAATGGTAATTGTATCTGTGAAGACTCTCAGTTATAAATAGTGGAAGTTGACTTCAGCTACCTTGAGCAGAAAAGGATTTATTGTAAGAACATTGGGTAGTTCCCAGCATCTTTAGGAATGTTGGAAGCTAAAGAAGGCTTAGTGGGAGAGAGAAGGAATCTAGCCAAAGTCAAGCCAAGGTCAGTGGTTTGGTTAGGAGGCTGCTGCTGGCACTGCCACCTGAGTACTCACAGCCATTGCTGCTGCTGACACCTGCACTGCAGCCACGAACACTCTCTCTAACCATCCCTGTGTGTTTGTGTCGTTCTCTGAAGGTTCATATTTCTGGGCAGGATCATCTGATTTGCCAATATCAATCATGTTCTAGTTTTCTGAAGGCAGGGAGAAAGACTGCCTGGCTCTTGGCTGGACTACCCCCAAGATTCATATAATGAGAATCCTTCTAAATAGGTAGGATGTTCAAATATGGGATAGCTCAAAAAAAGACAAATGTTCATTCCTAGCAAATTTTGTCATAATGATTATTACTACTGCAATGTCCCCAACTAGGTTGCAGAGCTAGTCTAAGAAAGACACTAATCACCACAATTAGGCATTGATTTTACAATGGAAAGAAAAATAACTTCCTTTTTTGGCAAAATATATACATTTTGTGTCATACAATGTAGATAAGAGTACATTTTACTTCACACAGTACAAATTAAGAACAGGGTTTATTGGAGAATGTTATGAGCCTAGGGTCAGTAAAAGAAGGTAGGAATGCCCCCTTCCTCCCATCATTGCCCAGACAGCTGTGCAGCAGGAGACATAGTAGGACTGTGTTTCCGGGGAGGGAGCTCGCCCCCTCATTTGTTCTTTTTCTTACAGGTCCAACTTTTCCAGTCAGGGTAAAATAAGAGTCCTTGAGTACTGAGTAGTAAGAATTGAGAGTGCCAGGAGCTACTCAGGAAAGCTAGTTTTCCAGTGGGTGGAAGGGGTTGATGAGGGAGAGTGCGGGTCATGACACCCAGGGAATATTGTGGGTGTGCTGCTCCTGGAGCAGAGTAGTGGCAGGTTTGGACAGATTGATAAGTTCAGTTTGGGACAGGCTGAGCCCTGAGCACACATGAGTCACCCCCAATCAAGGCCAGAATCCCAATTACACACTCTCACAGCAGTCTGCACCCTCTTTTGTATTGCTTACCCCAACTGAAATTAAATCAACAATCACATAATTAGTGTTAAACCTCTGTTCTGGATTGCACGCTCCCTGAGGCCGTGGCCCAGGTCTAACCACTTCACTGCTATATCCCCAGCACCTAGCACAGGGACAAGCATGGTATAGGTAACAGAAAATGTGTTTGGAATGAATTAATGAATGTGGAGCTGTTCACAGGTATTTGGATATATGGATAGAAAATTGAGAGAAAAACCTGGGATGAAGCTCTAGACTTGGGAGAATTCTGCACTTACAGTAACTGAATCCCAGTCACTGGGTTAGAGGGGATACCTGCTGGACCCAGGTGGGTTGAGAAAAATCAAAGTCCAAGCCAGAACCCTGGGAAACACCATCACCCAAGAGGGGCAAGAAAGAGGAGCAGCCAGAGAGGTCGGCAAAGAACTAAGAGAAGGTCATGTGCTGGAAGGTAAGGAGGAGAAAGTTTTAAGCCTGGAGAAGTCAGTGAAGTCAAATGCTCCTGAAAGTTTTGTAAGATGAAAATCACCAACACTTACAAAGCATTAGTGTGCCAGGCACTGTTCTGACAGCTCGTGTAGTAATTCATTTTTCATGACAACCAGGTCAGGCAGGTGTTATCATCATTGTCTCCTCCCTAAGATGAAGATACTGAGGCACAGAAAGTTCACCCAACTAGTAAGTGGGGAGAAGGCCTGTATTTTAACCTAGACTCCCTGGTTCCCGAGTATGCTTTTCATCATCGTCTACAAGGTATGATAATTAAATTCATGAACTTGCCACTGTGCACTTACATTGGCACCATACAAACAGTTCAGTAAGGTTTCATAACCTTGGTATATCAGTGTCTCACAGCTGTGTTCATGTGGATGTGTGGTGATGTCTTGCTGAATGGTGTTCATTATTGCTGCGTGTTTTTGTGTGCCATCAAGAGAATGTCTGGGCTTAAATTAGAGCAATGAACAAACATTAAATGTCTTGTTATATTGGCAAGAGTGGAAGTGAGATAAGGGTCATGGTTGTCCAACTTTATGGGGATAATGCCATGAAGAAAATGGCAGTGTACAAATGGATTAAACGTGTTTTTTTTTTTTTGGAGAGGACAGACTGTCTCACTGATAAAGAGAGGTCAGGGTGGCCAGTAACGAGCAGAAGTGATGAAAACATTGCAACAATTTGTCAAATTGTGCATCAAAATCATCAGCTGACTGTGAGAAGCATAGCAGACCAAGTAACATTAATAGAGAAACAGACAGGAAAATCTTAACTGAAAACCTTGGAATGAGAAAGGTATGAGCAACAATGGTCCCCAAGGAGCTCACCGATGAACAAAAGCAAAGGAGAGTCAAAGTTTGCCAAGGCCTTTTGGAGAGGCAAGACGATGTTTTGGGCTGTGTTATTCCTGGTGATGAAACATGGGTGTTCCAATATGACCCTGAAACAAAGCATCAAAGTACACAATGGCAGTCAGCCAATTCTCCAGGACCAAAAATGTTTCCTCAGTACAAATCAAGAGTCAAAATGATGTTGCTAACCTTTTCTGATATCAGAGGGATTATTCATTATGAATTTCTACCAACTGGACAAACAGTTCACCAAGTTTACTATTTGGAAGTGCTGAAAAGGCTGCGTGAAAAAGTTAGACAACATGAACTTTCTGCCAACAATTCATGGCTCATGCATCATGACAATGCACCAGCTCACATGAAACTGTCTGTGAGGGGACTTCCGGTAAAATGGCAGAATGGACAGATGCTGTGCTAACTACCTCCCAGGATCACACCAAAATTACAAACAAATTATACAGCATTCAACCCTGGAGGTCCCCAGAACACTGGAGGAACAGAACCACTAAACGAAGAACTTAAAGAGGAGGCCACGTCAGGTCTGGTAGGATGGGCGGAGACCAGAGAGGGCGAACCCCATGAGGGAGACCACAGCTGTGGGGAGGCTTCTCCGGTTGGGGGAGAGACCCTCCGGCCGCACACCAAGCTCACCATCCCAGAGTTCCTTTGCCGGGAAGAGAAGTTTCAAGATAGCTGGCAGTAAATTAGTGAGGACTCTCTTTGCTCAGCTTGGTGAGGCTAAGAGTGGCTAGAGAATCAGTGGGGCTGGCACACAGACTTGCTTGCCGCTGAGCACTTACCCGGTTCCTGGTGGAGGGAGTAGTTGTGTGAGCCGGGCCCAGGAGCCTGCGGGGACGGACTGAAGTGAGCACCTTTGGTGCAAAGGCTGGAGGTTTTTGGACTATTGTTCCCCTGGTATGGAGCCAGCACGTGAGTGGTGTAAGGAGGGCGTCATTTTGTCAGCGTTGGGCCCTCCCACAGAGGATCAGGTCCAGGACCTCAGTAGTATGGGAGAATTGGCACAGAAGTGTGTGTGTGCGTGCGCGTGCACATGCGGCCTTGGATCCCCACCCTCCGCCCGGCTTATGCTGTGTTGCCAGGGGAACGCCTGGTGGGCGTGCTCTGGCTCCAACAGTCTGCTCACTGAGATGCGGGAGTGCGCAAGCCACCTCGGTCCTGGCTCTCCTCACTGTGCTTGCAGAGTTGCCAGGCTGGTGATTGGTTGTCGGGCTGCTTGGCCTGATCTGCGAGTGGCTGATTGGGACAGGCGGAGACTGGGAGTTTTCCTGGGAGTGTTGGGCCGTGACCTGTGTGCCTGCGTGATCCAGCCAGGGCTCACCAGGTGATCTATTTAATACATTAAATCCCAGGGTGACAGCCAGAATGGGGAAACAAAGAAACATGTCCCAAGTAAAAGATCAGAAGAAACCTCTAGAAATGGAACCAAATGAAACAGAGGGATCCAACCTTTCAGAGACAGAGTTTAGAACACTGATGATAAGAATGTTTAACAGACTTAGTGAGGACATAAGGAAGGATAGAGAAATCATAAAAAACAACCAGTTAGAACTAAAGAATACAATAACTGAAATGAAGAACACACTCGAAGGAATCACCAGTAGAGTAGATGAAGCAGAGGAGCGGATCGGCGATTTGGAAAACAAAATAGCAGAAATCACCCAGTTGGCACAACAAAAAGACCAAAGAATAAAAAACGATGAAAATAGGGCCGGCCGAGTGGCGCATTGGTTAAGCGCTGGTTTTGGGATGCCAGCGGCCCCGGTTCGGATCCCACATGAGGGCCAGTGACACTGCCCTCTACAGCTAACAACAGCTCCACCTGGAGCTGGGCTGTGCAAACCCCGGTGATGGTGTGGGCTGCAGCCCCTGCTGCAGTGGGCTGCCATAGGCTGCAGTGAGTGGCCCACAGCCAGCGTGAGCGGCTGGGAGCCAGCGTGAGCTGCCAATAGCCGCGATGAGCGACATCCAGAGGCCAGCGACCGATCTGCCTCATCCGGGAAGATCACTGACGATACCAACCGTGAAGCAACATCCTCCACAACTAAAATTGAAGAACAAGAAGATGGCAACTTGTCTGTTTCCCTTCCCCGATTCCCCAACGCTGTTCCCCTCCACCAATTCCCCAATAAAATCTTTAAAAAAAAAACAAAAAAAAAAACGATGAAAATAGTTTAAGAGCCCTATGGTACAAGATGAAGCGCAACCACCTTTGACTCATAGGAATACCAGAAGGAGAAGAGAAGAAGCAAGGGGTCGAGAATGTATTTGAAAAAATAATGACTGGAAACTTCCCTACCCTGGTGAAGGAAATCAACATACATGCCCAGGAAGTGCAGAGGGTTCCAAACAAGCTGAACCCAAACAGGTCCACACCAAGACACATCATAGTTAAAATGGCAAACTTTAAAGACAGAGACAGAATCCTAGAGGCAGCAAGAGAAGGACAGCAGGTTACATACAAAGGAACTCCTGTTAGAGTAACAGCTGACTTGTCTACAGAAACTCTGCAGGCCAGAAGGGAGTGGCAGGAGATATTCAAAGCGACACACAATAAAGGCCTACAACCAAGATTGCTCTACCCAGCACGGCTATCACTTAAAATTGAAGGAGAGATAAAGAGCTTCTCAGAAAAGAATAATCTTAAGGAATTCATTACCACCAAGCCAGCATTGCAAGAAATGTTAAAAGGGCTTTTAAACAAAAGAAAGGGGTAAACTAGCTAACCTGGTCCAGAAAGACCAGGAATACAAATAACAAAATGGCAATACATATGCACCTATCAATAATCATTTTAGATGTGAATGGGCAAAATGCTCCAATCAAAAGACAGAGAGTGGCTGAGTGGATAAGAAAATAGGACACATGTATATGCTTTTTATAGATGGAATAAGATATTTCATGCAAATGGAAATGAGAAAAAAAAGAGCTGGAGTACCAATACTTACTTTGGACAAAATAGACTTTAGAATGACTACAATAAAAGACAAAGAAGGGCACTATAACCCTAATAAACATCTATGCACCCAACATAGGAGTTCCTAATTACTTGTAACAGATTTTGACAGACATAAAGACAGAGATCAATAGTAACACTATCATAGTAGGGGACTTCAGCACCCCATTGTCACCAATGGACAGACCCTTTAGACAGAAAATCAGCACAGAAAGAGGGGCCTTAAATGACACTTTAGACCTGCTGGACTTGGATTATATTTTTAGAGCATTTCATCCTGAAAAAACAGAGTGTACATTCTTCTCAAGTACACATGGGACATTTTCCAACCTAGACCACGTTAGGCCACAAAACAAGTCTCAGTAAATTTAAGAAGATTGAAGTCATATCAAGCAGATTTAAAGGAAAAACTGATGGTTGCTGGCTGGGAGGGAGTGGGCATGAGAGAGAGGGGTAAGATTTTGGACAGCGTAGGTGGGTGACTACAATGTTGCCACAGGGATATGGGGGCAGTTCTGGGAATGTAATTGATAATGTTGTGAAGAGACTATTATGTTAAGTGAAATAAGTCAGTCGGAGAAAGATAAGTACCATATGATCTCACTTATATGTGGAATCTGAGGGCCGGCCGAGTGGCGCGGTGGTTAAGCGCTGGCTTAGGAAGCCAGCGGCCCCGATTCGGTCCCACATGTGAGGGCCAGTGACAGTGCCCTCAAAAAAAAAAAAATATGTGGAATCTGAAAAACTGAATGAACGATCAAAGTAAACAGACTCATAGATATAGAGAAAAAACTGAGGGTTGCTAGTTGGGAACGGTGTCGAGATAAGGAGGAAGGGGAAGAGATTAGACAGCGTAAATAGACAACTACAATATTACCACAGGGATATGAAACACAGTTCGGGGAATATAATAATGTTGTAAAAATTTTGTGGCATGTCAGATAGTCACATGTCTTTTGTTGTTGTTTTTTGTTGTTTTTTTGGGGTTTTTTTTTTTTTAGGGCAATGTCACTGGCCCTCCTATGTGGTACCCGAACCGGGGCCACTGGCTTCCCAAACCAGCACTTAACCACCGTGCCACTCAGCCGGCCCAGATAGTCACATGTCTTATTAGGGAGACCACTTCATGGATGGAGTAGAGGCTTGATCACTGCAGTGTACACCTGAAGCTGATGTTGTATAATATTGTATGCCAACTGTAACTGAATATATAGATAGTCACGGGATGTGGAGTATACTGTGGAAGGGAGTAAAAGAAATTGTAATAGATATGTATGATATGGGGGGGAGTGGGGTGGCGAACTGGGGGAGGGGGGTTGTCACTTTGTGGGGTAAAGAGTATAACTATTGCATTGTGTTGTACACCTGAAACTAATAAAAAAAAAAGAAGAAAAAAAAAGAAAAAAAAAGAAACTGTCTGTGAGGGAGTTTTTGGCAGGAAACAAATAACTGTATTAGAACACCCTCCCTATTCACCTGATCTGGCCCCCAGTGACTTCTTTCTTTACCCTAGGATAAAGGAAATATTGAAAGGAAGACATTTGATGACATTCAAGACATCAAGGGTAATATGATGACAGCTCTGATGGCCATTGCAGAAAAAGAATTCCAAAATCATTGTGCAGAGTGGATTAGGTTCTGGCATGGGTGCATAGCTTCCCAAGGGGAGTACTTCAAAGGTGACCGTAGTGATATTCAGCAATGAGGTATGGAGAACTTTTTTCTAGGATGAGTTCTCTAACTTAATTGGCAGGCCTCGTATGCTACCTCAGAGAAGGGTAACAGGTGAATCATGGGCAGAAGCAATTTCAGTGTGCTGTGGGAAGAAACCACATGGCAATAAGTAAAAAAGTGAGTTGGAAGTAAAAGGGTCAAGACCAGAAGTCTAGCCCTTCACTGCAAAGAATTGTCCACTTTGCTCAGGCCCAGCCTGATCTCCTCAAACAAACTACATTTTCACAAGGTTTCAGGTGGGTCATGTGCCCAGTGATGTCTGAGAAGTGAGACTAGATGATCTTTCAGAAACTTTGGCTGGGGGAGAAAGAGAGAGATAGAGAGAGAGACAGACAGACAAACAGACAGACATAATGACGAGAGGTTTTCTTTTTACGACGGAGAAACTTGGGCATATTTATAAACTTAGAACAGTAATTTTCTGCCCCGCAGCACACTGGAAGCACCTGGTTGCTTTAAAAATGACTGAATCCCTGAGGCCTATCCCCAGAAAATCTGTCTGTGTGACACAAGTGATTTTAATGTGGGGTTGGGGGTGAAGACCCATCCAAGGGAAAGGCACAAGTGAGGAAGGGCAGGAGTGACAAATTAATGAAGGCCTCCTGGGGAAATGGGAAGGGATGGAGTGAGGATGAGAAATGCAAAGATGTTTGAGTAAGGAGGAAAAGTGGTATCAGAGAAGCAAAGAGATACATTTGTAGAGGATGGGCACCAGCAAGGAGAGAGACACTCAAGGGAATCACACCTGAGAGTCATGACTGATCGAGATCTTAAATTTTAACTCGGACATGCATGGTGTGGCAAGAATGGTACTTTAAAAACATAAGTCAGATGGTGGTCCTGGCCAGCTCAAAGCCTCGAAGCATCTTGCGGTCACATGTGGCTTACCAGGCCTTGGTGATCTGGCCTTGCTAACTTCATTCTCTGTTCTCCACTGACCTCCAGCTCTCCAAGCTCTTTAGTGTTCCTTTTCATTGGAACATGTTCCTGCCTCAGGGCCTTTGTACCCACTGTTCCCACCTATAGACTGTTCTTCCTCCAAATATTCACATGGTCTGCTTCCTTCACTCCAATGTCCTCCCCTCAGACAGGACTTCCCTCATCACTCTCTATCCCCTTCCTCTGAATTGTTTTCTATCACTACCCAATATCATGCTCTAAACCTACTTGTCCATTTGTTTAAAGTTTGCCTCCTCTACCAGAATGTAAGCTCCATGGGAGCAAGGGTTTGTCTTGCTCACTGTGAATTACCCACCACTCAGGACAGTGAGCACAAAGGTAGAGCTTGTTGAGCCTGGTAAGTGTGTAAATGCCTGTGGCTGCTTGTTGGAAATGACTGGGATGCTGAGAGGAAAGGTATTGCTGAGAGTGCCTGGAAGGTGATTAGCCAGGGAGAATGAGAAGATTGAGGACAAGTAAGGGGTCATCATTACAGCCCAATCAGTGAGGGAAAGCAGGGTGGCAATGCTAGGAAAAACAGTAAACAAGGCAGTTTCTCTGTGTGGCTGAGAATATGGTTTCTGCACAAGACCGCCTGTTCCCTGTGTGGTTCTGAGTGAGTTTTTTCCTTTTTCTAAGCCTCAGTTAATCCATTGTTGGGCTGATGACCGTAGTACCATCCACCTAAGGTTGTAGCGGGGTTAGATGAGCTGATAGCCATAAAGAACCTGCCACAGGGTAAATTCTCCAAAAGTGTTCATTACTATGATGATCCAAGATTGGGGAAGACTGTGAAATGTTGCAACGTAAAAGGATGTTTCTGTAATTGTTCTAAGTCTTGGTCCAAAATGTCCTACCCTGGAATAGACCTGGAGTGTTGCCTTACCCCAACCATGTTCCCACACAAACATGTCTTGGTTATGCCAACCCCATCACCAGCTTTCTCTCCTTTCTGATGAGTCCTCTGAGAGTTAGCTTAGTGCCTGGCACAATAAATTCTCCATAAATATCTGTTAGTGTTCACTGCACTTCTACCAAACAGTGCTTAGGTGTTACTCGGTCAGGAAAATCTTGATGTGGAGTGGGAGAGATTAGTGTCTGCCATCTCCTTAGGGAGTGTCAACCTTGAGAAAGAAGATAGCTTTCCTCAAGGAGTACTCCTGGTGGGGCCAGCTGAGTTGCTCAGTTGCTTAAGAGTTGGCTTAGAGCGCGAGCTCTGAGCAACGTTGGCCGCCAGTTCGATTCCCACATGGGCCAGTAAACACTGTGCCCTAGCTGAGCTGTCGCTGGCTGCCAAGAGGTGGCAGGATGGCTCAGCTGGTGTAACAACAAGATTGTTCAAGGGTGGGCTACACCCACCAGCAACTAAAGATTGAACTCAGCACCTTGAGTTGAACTGCTGCCCGGATGGCTCAGTGGATAGAGCGTGTGCTCTTAACAATAAAGCTGCTGGTTTGACTGCCACATGGGATGGTGGCTACGCTCACCCACAACTAAGACTGAACACAGCACCTTGAGCTTAGAGGCCACGGGCTGCCGATGGGATGCCAGATGGTGACTGGCGCCCACCACAACGAAGATTGAAGAATAACAACTTGGCTGGTCCTCTTCCCCAATTCCCCAACACTGTTCCCCTCCCCCAATTCCCCAATAAAATCTTTAAAAAAAAAAGAAGTACTCCTGGTGACTACTGGGCTCAAATTTAAAAACAGATCCTAGCAGCATTCAAACAGGGGCCTCCCACCAAAGTGCACTTCAGGGAAAAGCCTGCACTAAACTACCTGCCTTTATCACTGACCTGCCTGCCTACATTGTTTCTGTCATCTGAACCAGCCCTTATAAAGGAGTTCCTGGAATTGTATTTCAACCAATAGGATTGAGACTTTCCCCATTCAATTGAAGCAGGGCAGCTGTTTCTTTATTAGCATCTTCACTGACCCATCAGAGCAGCTCCACTCTGACCAAAGGACAGTGCTTTGTGGGCCAAACTGTGAGGATTTGGAGTCCCCATTTGCATGGGAATAGACCAATTAGGGATCAGGAACGGGACTTTTCTTTACATAAGTTCTTACAGTCTAGGAGAGTGTACTTTCCCTTTCCACTGGAGATTGAAGATTGAGGGAAAAGCATCAAAGACCTCTTGCCAAAGCAGGGCAGAGCTAAGCAAAGTGAAGCAGCCTGGAGCAGAGCAGAGCGCCGTCTAGTCAGAGAGGGGCCTTGCCCCAAGACCATCAGCTCCAGGACCACCCTACAGCTATTCCATTCCGTTAATGAGCTGCTTCACAGCTGTGCTGTATCAAGATTGAGCTCTTTGCACTGAATAAAGTTTCTTTCTTCACTGTCCTCCATACTGGGATTTCTGCTGCCGTTGAGCTGGCACCAATGACCATCAGTTGATGGGTTAGGTAGAAAGACAACATTGTTGGGGCTCTGAATCATGTATAAGGCTGGCATAGTAAACATGGCTCAATAGGAGAGGAGTGGGTTTCCTCCTTGTGAACTTCCCTAATGAGCTATCTGTATCCAAGCGTCTACTGAGGCCAAGAAAAGGTTGAGCCTTTGGTTTCTTTAAGAGGCGTGGCCGCGATGTGGCCGTTGAGGGAGTGATTGGCTGAAGCTGCCTGTCCAGGGGCGGGACTCGGTTGCTAGGGAGCGGCGTGGCGGTCGTGGCGGGACTGCAGCGGCTGCGCAAAGGAGCGAGGTGCTTGCTGGGCCGGGGCTGTGCAGCGACGCCCGGTGCTGGGGGAGCGGCGCGCAGGGCCTGCAGTTCCCAGCGGGGAGGCGCCGTCGCCATTGCGGCCTCGCTGGGTGGGCTCGTCTGGCTCTCGGAGCAGGGCCCCAGCGACCGCGGGCACCATGGGCCAGTGCGGCATCACCTCCTCCAAGACCGTGCTGGTGTTTCTCAACCTCATCTTCTGGGTGAGCGGGGGGGCCGGCGGCTGGGAGGGGCGGGAGGGGCGGGCGGCGCGGCCCGGGGAGGCTTGCCGGGGGCGCCCGCGGGGCCTGGCGGGGGCCGCGGCTGCCAGCTAGTGTCCGGGCGACGGAGTCGCGCGGAGGGAAGGAGGGTGGGGAGGCCCCTCCCAGGCCCGGACGAGGACCGGGACTTGGAGGGCGGTGCGGGGAAGCCTTCGGGGGTGTCGGGCGGCCTCAGCGTTCCGGGCCGGGGGCTCCGCGCGGGAGGCTGGGCCGAGCCCCCGACCCTCCTCCTGGGTCAGCCTCCTAGACCGGGAGCTCTCACTGAAGATTTGCTCCGGACTTCAGGCCGGAAACAGGATAGTCCCCAAAGGGTCAGGCTCCGCTTTCTTTGTCAGGGCCTGGTGCCCCCGCAGTCCCAGGCCAGGCCCCGGCGTGTGAGCTGGGCCGGGACGCTGCCGACTCTGGCTAGGGCTTGGACTTGAAAGCTCTTTGTGTGTGGAGCACGGGTCGGCTGGTTACCAGCCCAGAAAACTGAAAGGTTTCGACTGGATAAGCCGGATAATCAATCCTGTGACCAAGAAAATCAAACTGTTTGGTCATGGGGGTGTGGAGCCTGCGTTTATAAACCTTCGTTAAATATGATTTGGATGACACAAGATTTTGAAAACGATGAGTTCACTTTCAATAAGATGGCTCATGAATTTTTTTTGGACATGTCCCCAGTTCAGGTTCTTATCTCACCAGGGACTCTTGCAATCATCTGTGTTGCTCCTATCAGTACCTTGCACGCAGATAAATCCTTATGAAGCGTTGTTTTATTTAAAAAACAACCCCCCCAAAAAACAAAACAAACAAAAAAAAACAACCACTTTGCTTACTTTATTTTTAGCAGTAAAGCAAGGTTTAGCCTCCTTCTCCTGATATTGCCGCTGAAGTCCTCAGCCACCTTTCCGTCCTCATGACTGGCGGCGCTCTTAAACACTGGCTGCCCTGGACAGACTGCTCATTCCAGTGCCCAGGACACTCTTTGAACATTCCCACTTCCCATACTTTTATAAGTCTCCATTCAACTTCTTCCCCAACATATACCTGATTTGGAAAGAATCCTTTTCTTCTTACAACTCACATCTCCCCTTCCCACCCCCAAAAGGATGACACTTTATATCTCCACTGCTGTAAAGGATAATTATATATAATAAGGCACCTGTACACACATGCATTGGCATAGAGTCTTTTAGGGTACTTATGCTGTGATGGAAAGAGTCCTGACTGATAATACCTATTCGAAATCTCCCATGTGACATTGGGGTTTCCATGATTTCTTCTTTTCCAATTAGAGTAGTACTTCCCATACTTTAGTTTGAGTTACAGGCCTTTTTAAGAGGTAAAAGAATTTCCAGGGATCCCCAAATAAGAAACACAGAAACTTGGTTTTGTATGCTTTACGTTGATTTTTATGGGCATAACTATTAGATTTTGAAGAATAATCTATCAGCCGAATTCTAGGCTCTTCAAGCTCAGGGACTGGAATTGTTAACTGTAATAAAATATTGGAAATACAGGAACCATTTTCTTTAAATTTTAAAGATAATTAACTTTTCATTTACTCTAAAATATCAGTTAATTCTAAGTGATTGTGAATCTTTAGAAATTGTGTAAGCATATGTACTATTGGTACTTTCCTCAGTGAAGAAGGTTATGTTGAATGCAGTTGTGCTTTTCATAGTGGGCTATTGCCAGACCTAAAGTCAAACTGTGTAGTAAAAACACCTTTTATCTGGGTTAGGATGGTAAAGCTTTTGTGACCTATGATACAGAAGTTAAGCAAATATGCAGGGACAAAAAATTGTGGCATAGAGCAGATTAGTTCAACATAACTAATGAGTAAAGTATTGTTAGATGTGTCTCCCACCAAACGATTAGTTTAGGGACAAACTACTGGAATCCGATGAGTCCTTAATACACCTAGGCACTGCTAAACACTTGACAAGGAGTATCCTCACATCAACTCCAGCTGGCAGGGAATATTATTATGCTTATTTTACAGATGAAGACATTAAAGTTTACTGAGTTAGAAGTAGTACACCCAAGGTGTGGCAGAGCCTGCCTGCAAACTCAAGTTGTCCTCTACTTCAGAGCCTGTGGTGTTAGAGCACAGTGTGCTTTCAAAAGATTTGGAAAGGGAAAGGAACTCATTAGGCTATGTTAGAGTCACTTCTAAAACATACCGATATTATAGTCTTGTTCAGAACCTGTGTCAGCATTTAAACACTATTTAACTTGTCAGTTTAAAACATTAGGTAGGCCATTATGAGGAAGTACATAAAACACATGTTAGCTGGTTCTCACTGGGAATTTGTAATGCGTCCTGCAATTCTGTGTATTCTTACATGGGGGCCCCTCCCTCCTTTTAATGCCGTACTGTGTATGTGGAAGAATACACATTCCCTGCATAGAGCTTAGTAAAAGTTTAAGTTCCCTTTGGCAACTTTTTGACTGTTGCACTGACTCTTCACTATCAGATGGTAATGGCTGGTTGTGGATAAGTGTTAAAGCTTAATTGCTTTGGCAAGGTCTTGAAACTCCACCTTTTAATATCTTGAGATCCTGGTTCAGTTGGCATATGGAATAGACATACACCTGACATACTTGGGCTGGGCACTAAATGATCTGTCAGCCAAAATGGTTAACGTTGACTTAGTCTAGATTATTGTGGACAGTGCAGGCTAAGAAAGTGACTGTGGAAAGACTCACACTGAAAGGGGAAATAGTTGTTTCTAGAACCTGAAGGTTGTCTTAATGACAATAGAGTTCCTCACCATATTCTAGAATATTAAGGCTTGTGGCTTGAAAAATAAATTTGGATCTCTTTGTTTTATGGAGTGGCATAGCTTTTTTTTTTTTTTTTTTTTTTTTTTTTTTAGCTGAGCCATCCTGCCACCTGTTGGCAGCTCAACAGCAACTCAGCTCGGGCTGGCCTCGTGGAGTGGCATAGCTTTAAATGGAAGTGTATTAGTGCTAAACCCATGATAATTTATGGAAGATGGTTAGGAGTGTTTATGGTACATGACAAAAAATTTTGAATGCTGTTGGAACAGTCATTAACCTCTTCTATAAACTGCACTTTTGTACCAAGGTTAGACAGGACTCTTATTTGGGTGGGTCATTTCATCTGACCCAGGAGGCCCCATCTAAAATAAGGTTAAATCAGTACTTTTTAATTTTCAGGTTTTTATTCTGGTAAGTTATTTGAGTACTTAATCAAGTTCCATGTTACACAAATTACCTTTACTTTCCCTAAGAGAAAAACCAGTTGGCTAGGATTTATTTTGCTCATAAGTGTCTTAGGTATTATAGGGCCTGCAAGAGAAAGCTTTGTCCATGCTTGTAGAATTTATACTCTGGCACATCTATTTAAACTGTTTTTTATCTGTATGAGAGGTGACAGTAACATTAAAACACCTATGGAATGGGAAGTACCACAAGAAGGTCAGACATCTTTTTTTTTCTTTTTTGAGGGCAGTGTCACTTGCCCTTATATGTGGCACCTGAACCGGGGCCACTGGCTTCCCAAATCAGTGCTTAACCACCACGCCCCTCAGCCAGCCCTATTTTTTATTTTAAAGGTTTTATTGGGGAATTGTGGGAGGGGAACAGCATTGGGGAACCAAGGAAGGGGAACAGACAAGTTGCTATCCTTTTGTTCTTCAGTCTAGTTGTGGAGGACATTGCTTCACTGGCCCATGTTGGTATTGTGATCATTGCACTCTTCCCAGTAAGGCAGATTGGTCGTTCGTCTCTGGACGGCTGCTCACGGCGGCTCTTGGCAGCTCACGCTGGCTGCCGGCCACTCACTGTAGCCTATGGCAGCCCACTGCAGCAGGGGTTGCAGCTATGCTGTCTCTGGCGACTCACAGCAGTCCAGCTCCACGTTGAGCTGTTGATCACCATGTTAGCTGTAGAAAGCACAGTGTCACTGGCCCTCAAGTGGGATCCGAACCGGGGCCCTGGTGCTCAGAGCTGGTGTCCCAAACCAGCTCTTAACCAACGTGCCACTCGGCCAGCCCTCAGACACCTTTTAAATGCCATTAGAAACAACTACACAGTGTGGCACCTCACTAATCATCATTCACTTAATGTGAAATACCCTCTATGTACAAATAGTATTTGGAAGCCATATATAACCTTGAAAATTTATTTCATTTTAAAAAAGCTTTTCACATCACACTTCCTTCTGAATACATATAATTAAGGAAAATTGCTTTGTTAAATAGGATACAAATATTTGAACTCCTGGTTTGTGCTTGTATTATTGATAAAATGGCGAAACAGACAGTGAAGAACCTGGATTTATAGAATTTTCTAGTGGAGCAGAACAATAAAAAATAAGCCAGAAAAATATCAGATAGTGATGTGTTATGCAGAGGATTAAAACAGGATGCTGTGATAGAATGATTGGGTAGTTACCAAAGAGATGAAATTTAACCTGGACTATAAAAGGGGCTGGTTTCTGGGTGATTTGGAGGGGGGCGGGCATTCAAGACAGGGAACAACAACCTATAGTCCCTAAGGCAAGAATATACTTGTTATGTTCAAATTACCAAAAGAAGGTTTAACTGTACCTTCATGCTTTTTGTTGTTTTGTGTTTTTTTTTAATTTGTAATGAAATATTACAAGATAAACCTCTTTTCACAAATCTCCTTAGATATATTTTATGTTTCCAGCACATCCAACGCATTTGAGTTGGGAATATGATACTTTAGACCAGAACTTTGATCTGACATCATGGGATTTGTTTCTATCCCTCCTGTATTTCCATCATCATGAGTGACTGCTGACAAAGACTATGTCGTTGGAACACATCTTCAGCTAACAGATGCTTTTTCCTAGTATTTCAGTTCACTAGAAGAAAAACTAACTTTGTCAGAAAGTAAGTCGTGGTACATGGTAGGGGACCTGTTTATTAACTTGTCTTTGACAGTTAAGAAAATGAATGTTTCCAGTCTTACTACATTCTCAGTTTTCTGCTGACCAAATGCCTATGGCTCTGGATAATCATTAACTGAAAGAATGATTGGGAACATGAAATCAGCCTGCCGCCCATATGCTAAAAAGTTCCCTTTAGTTGCAATTTAAGGAATTATTAGCATTTTAGGATAGTTATTATGCTTTGCAATTTTTCAGGGAATTTTATTCCATAAGATCCAGTTCAGGTTAGGATTTTTGCAGAAAATTTATTCCATAAAATTTATACTTGCTTGAAATCTATGTAACTTTAGTAACCATTGTCACCTCAATAAACTTAAAAAAAAAATTACACTTGCACCAAACAAGTATACCCTAAGAATGCTTGTTGAGTATGCTTTACCTCTTTCTGAGAAATACAAAGAGCAAAAAAGACAGTTCTGCTGTCTAACAGCTCATGGGGAGAGGGGCAGACAGACAAAGTCATACTTAATCAAATTTGATCGCTAGGTGCATCTTCCACCCCCCACCCCCCAGATCATACTCATGGACAGTCTCAAGTTTTCCTTTAAAAATAGTATCATCTCCTCTTCCCCACCGAACCCACCCTTAAGTCAGTAGATGAGAAAAATGATTTGCATTTATATATTTGTTTTTGATTTACTAAAGGGAGCCTATAATAAATGATGACCTGTTGTATCTTTGTTGCTATTACTGATTGAACAGTAAACCCATGCGTGGACACACACACTCTAATTTGTGAAGCTTAAGCACCCCAGGCTCTTGTAGTCATAACTGACTGTTTGTACAGTTAGAGTAGGGTATGCAGACTGGGTCTTAAACAAAAAACATCCAAGAAACTGCATGTTTGAATTTCATCCTTCTAAGATGACCCCTGCAGCCCTGCAGTCTGAAAATAGCCAATTCCCATGCTGCTACCATAATGTGGCTGTGGCAGTTGGCTGATCCCCAACCTCATTGGCACCTGAACTTTTGGGTCTTCCAACTGGTAGATATAAATTGGATTAAATAGAACAATTTTGTTAATCTGGATAAACAATGACTATAAAAATCCAAATATAGTGAAAGTGAAAATAGGGTAGAATTAAAGAATATGACCTATGGGATATCATCGGAGTAACAGCAGTGTAAAGCGATTAATATATTTCTTCTTTAAGAATAATGACAGTGACGTTGATAATGATGACAGAAGTGGCTCTTGTCAAAACTTTATTCTCCCAAGTAGGATTTTTTTCTTTCTTTCTTGTTTCTTTGAAAGGTGATATTTCTGGGGAAAAAAGGATAATGTATACTGAAAAAATCAGAATTATGTTAGATAATAAGAAAACATCTAAAAGATGTATCAAAGCCAGATAGACTTGAGAAAAGTGATGAGATTGGCAGAGGTGCCTGAAATATTTGAGGTTGAGGGGATGCCTATTTTATGGTGGTATTTAAGGACAGACCTGGGAATTCATTTATGAGAGAACAACAAAATCTCAATTTCAGATTTAATTTTAAATATTTGTTTTGCCGATTATGCAGGTGATATATTTGCTTTTTAAAGAAGACACTAAAGGGTTAGCTCAGGTGATTAGAGAGCAGTGCTCATAACACCAGGGTTGCCGGTTTGGTCCCCACATGGGCCACTGAGCTGTGCCCTCCACAACTGAGTTGAAACAACTACTTGACTTGGAGCTGATGGGGCCTGGAAAAACACACTGTTCCCCAATAAAAAAATAAATAAAAAAATAAAAAAAAGAAGAAGACACTAAAAAAGTTAACCAAAACCCTAACATCACCATAATTCCACTATCCAGAGATAAACAGTGTTGCCATGGAGTGTTTTTATTTTATTTATTTATTTATTTATTTATTTATTTATTTATTTATTTATTTTGAGGGCAGTGTCATTGGCCCTCATATGTGGGACCGAATCGGGGCCGCTGGCTTCCCAATCCAGCGCTTAACCACCACGCCACTCGGCTGGCATAGTGTGTTTTTAAATGAGGGCGGGAGGCACTTTGTAAGGGGTGAAAAGGATTACTATTGCAGTGTTTTGTACATTTGTAACTAATAATAATAATAATAAAATAAGTAAATAAATAAAATGTATGCGATATGTGTGTGTGTTTTTCTTTTAATGCACCTCAAACATATTATTAAATTTTTCTTTAACAAAATATTTAAGAGTTATAATGTAATATACCTCTGGATGCCAGGGTTTTTTCTTTTGTTTTTGCTATTATAATTTCGTTATAACTTTTTTTTTTTTTTTTTTTAAGATTTTATTGGGGAATTGGGGGAGGGGACCAGCCAAGTTGTTGTTCCTCAATCTTCGTTGTGGAGGACGCCAGTCGCCATCTGGCTTCCTGTCGGCAGATCGTGACCTCTAAGCTCAAGGTGCTGTGTTCCATCTTAGTTGCAGTTGGGCGTGGCCACCATCCCATGCGGGACTCAAACCCGGCAGCCTTGTTGTTAAGAGCACACATTTTACTGAGCCATCCAGGCGGCAGCTCAGCTCAAGGTGCTGAGCTCAGTCTTAGTTGCAAGTGGGCATAGCCACCATCCCATGCGGGACTCGAACCTGGCAGCCTTGTTGTTAAGGGCGCACGCTCTATCCACTGAGCCATATGGGCAGCAACTCAGCTCAAGGTGCAGAGTTTAATCTTCAGTTGCAGGTGGGCATAGCCCACCATTGAACAAGCAATCTTGTTGTTACACCAGCTGAGCCATCCTGCCACCATTGGCAGCTCAGCGACAGCTCAGTCGGGCGCAGCGTTCACTGACCCATTTGGGAATTGAACCAGCGGCCCTGTTGCTCAGAGCTTGCACTCTAAGCCAACTCTTAACCAACTGAACCACTTGGCCCACCCTTGTTATAACATTTTGATGAACATACCTTTCATACAAATCTTTGTTTCTATCTGACTTATTTTCTTAAGGATAGACTCCTAGAAGTGCAATTAGTAGGTACAAAAGCATAAATGCTGAGGTTGGTCTGTGTTACAAATTGCTTTCCAAAAAGATTATTCTGTATTAATCTATCTTTCATCCTGAGGGCCCTTTTCTTCTGTACCCTTACACATCTTTGAATACTGCTTGGCTTTATCATTGACCAGTTTGGTAGGTAGAAAATGATGTAATGATTTTAATAGCTTCAGAAATTCTTGGTAAGAGTAGCTTTAATTTCTGAAAAACAATTAGAAATTTTTGGATTATAGTCTTTTTTCCTTTGCAAGTGAATAAGAAAGTGAATGAAATATTCAGGCATTGGCATTGAACTTGGTAAAGAGGTAACTGTGTTTAATAATATGAAGTATTATATCAGAGTAAGAGTTGAAGCAGAGCATGTTTTGACCAAAGAATATTATGGTAAGTAGAATGCTAACAGGTTTAAGATGATTTTAAGACTCTTGTCATGGCACAAGGGTGAAGTTTGTGGGAGCTTTCAGAAATGTACTCTACAGAATTACCAGTGGATTCCTTGCAGGAGAGTAAGTGAGGTACTTAAAAAAAAACTAATGTGGCTGTACAGGAAACTCTGAATTAAATGTTAAAAAATAGCACATAAGATGGGTTTCCATTGGTATTTTCCCCTTTCTGTTTCCACTTTGAAATTTGCTTTCTTACAAAGCCTAGAATCTAGTGGGTTTTGCCCAGTCTTTTCTTGACTATTTTTTCTCCCAACATTCCAATCACTTCCACTTTACCAATTATTCTTTGAGGCAAAAATTACACCAAAGGAACAGTCTACACAGGCAACGAGAACTTTGCAGACACTGTGCTTTTGGCCTCTTGTCTTTGTGCTGTCCTGATTCTTGCCAGTAATAGGCACAAATCCATGACTGCTATATACCATTCTATACTAAGAAAGGGGTAAATGCTTTGCTTTTATCTTCACCCAAACGTTCTGTGGGACGCTTCCACCTTCACATTTCTAAAATTCCATATAGATACAGTGTCACAATAGAGCTATTTTATCTCCTAGCTGTACCAAGTCTATTTCATTTTTAATATTGCCACATCTCAGTGGCAAGTTTCACTGTGATTGATGTGCCCCCTTTCACTTTATATTCCTTCTTCCTTAGAAATTAAAGAATTTAGTAGTTTTGTGAATTTCAGCATTTCATCAGCTGTTTCTTTCACAGAAGATTTCAAAAGTACAAAAAAAGGGGGGCACCAAACACTAGTTTCTAAACTATACAGAAAGCAAGAAAGCAATCTTATGTAACAGTGCAATTTGTTATTTTAAAAGTGACTCACCTTTCTGTGTGTGTGTGTGGTGGGAGGGTAAAGGATAAGATGAAGTACCATACTTGTGGGATTTTAGAACAGGATAGCTTTATTTTTCAGAGGAACAGCTTTCTGGTGTGGTGTGGAAAGGCAATGGCTCTCCTAAGCTTTCAAATTCCGTGACTTAATTTAGAGGGTATTAAAAGATAAAGAAGAATGCTTTTTAAGAAATGATTTTTTTCTCTCGTTTCAGCTCTCAGCCTTTCTCCTAAGTTTCCCTTCACTTTGTAAAAAGGCCGACTTGTTTTTAGTATACTATCCTGGCACATATCTTCCTTTCAGGCTCACGGTGACTAAAGCAGTCCAGCTGCTCCTGAGTTCCACATTTCGTCTCCTCTCCTGTTGCACCTTTCCGCACTCTGCAGCTGCTTTGTTGATAAAGCCCAGACCCTTTGATAGATTCCCAATCCCATCAGGACCCTACTCACCAGGTAGCCTCTCTAATAGCCACAGCTCCTGTGTGAAGAACCTGAGAAAGCCGAGTCCCTGTGCTTACCAGTCAGGAATCACTTAGAATCTCCTCTCATCGGTCACAGCGCCCTGTTCTCATACTGATGGTTGGATGTGGTTAAAGCAGTTGGTATTGCTGTTTTTAGGTCTTCTGTTGTTAGCACCCCTAGTCTGTATTTTTCAAAGAAACTGACGTCATTTTCTTAAGTTATTATGTAAGTTAAGCTATAAGTACTATATGTAGATGTCATTAAAAGAAGAAAATTTTGAAGTTGTCTTCAATTTAGAAAACACAGCCTCTATTTACAAGTAATTTGATTTATATAGCCTTATATCAGTAGTCACGGCAGTTTCTGCTTTGGTGCATGCACCTAATAAGTTGCTTCCCATTGTCTGTTGTCAGAATAGAGCTCTGTTATGTTCTTAGCTCTGCTGTGTGAATTGGATTTTGACTGGTTTGTAGCCTGGGAAGAGAAACTGCTCTGGAGTCTATTAGAAAAAATGGGCAGCTTTACAAATGGCATCTTCTGCTTCCCTCCCATTGCATTCGTTACATGCTGGTATGTGTTTCTGCCTTCTCGCAGTCTCAGCTTCACATGCGTGTTTCCATCTGGCTGGCGGGTGGCTGCCCTGGGAACACTTCACTCAGCCCATTCCTGGGCACCAGGAATGGTGACTGTGAGTCTCAGCGGACTCTGTAGGTTGAAAATTCATTGTTTTATATTTAAAACACAAGTAGTTCTTCAGTGTCCTATACTTCAGATTAATTGTTGAGTACATATATCTTCCAGTTCTATCTTGTTTTCACTTAAATTTGTGTAGGCTAAAGTTGTATTTACTGGGAGCTCAAAAATGAAATTCATTTTAATTCAAGCCTTTTAAAAGATAAATATTATCTTTTAGAATAAGAAAAGCCAAGAATCCAAATAGAGAGATGACTAGTGAAGGCAAACTGGACAAATAGGATTGATTCATATTTAGGATTTCTTCTATTTCAGTTTGAGGACTGAAAGTGTTTAGCAAAACATATGTGTTTATATATCACTAGTATGTAGTCAGGAAAAAGTAGTATTTGGTAAGAGTGTTAAGTAGTCCACATATTTCTGTAATTAATGCCCTCAAACTGCTCAGCTGTTTCTCCTCCTTTCCCTCTCCTGTGGCTGTCTTCATCTCATAATAATTTGCTTTGAGTTCAGTGACCTTGGAGGCCCTTTGAGCACCATGGCTGCTGTGAGTGCTGCATTTATAAACTAATGGCTTCCAGATATGATGACCATCAGGAACTCAGCAAGGTGGATTAAGGTGCCAAAACATGTTTGAATAATGAACTAAAATAATAAACCATGGACTGAAATAGAGCAAATACAAATCAAAGCTTATGGTGGAGATGGGAAGGTGCTTTCAACGGGAGGGATGTGATGGAGTATACTGAATACATTGATTCTGCTGTGTGCTGAGCACTGTGCTAGGTGATATGGCTCAGAAAGACAGGTGGGCAACGTGTGTGCCCTGTAGGTATGCTGATACAGGTATAGTTATGGTTGCAACAGTTAATCAGTGCTCTTCTGGAGCTTCGGAGTGGTGATGTGTTAGTGGATGAGGGCAACTAATTCAGTGTTTTCCAAAATGAAGAGGTGATATTTAAACTGCATCTTTTTTTTGTTTTTTTTGTTTTTTTTTAAAGATTTTATTGAGGAATTGGGGGAGGGGAACAGTGTTGGGGAATTAGGGAAGGGGAACAGACAAGTTGCTGTCCTTTTGTTCTTCAGTTTAGTTGTGGAGGATGTTGCTTCACTGGCCCATGTTGGTATCATCATTGCGCTCTTCTCGGGTGAGGTATATTGGTCGCCAGCCTCTGGATGGCCGCTCACAGTAGCTCTTGGCAGCTCACACCGGCTGCCGACTGCTCACGCTGGCTGCCAGCCACTCACTGTAGCCTATGGCAGCCCACTGCAGCAGGGGCTGCAGCTATGCCGCCCCAGGGACTCACAGCCCAACTCCAGGTGGAGCTGTTGTTCACCATCTTAGCTGTAGAGGGCGGTGTCACTGGCCCTCATATGTGGGATCTGAACCAGGGCCACTGGCGTCCCAAGCCAGCTCTTAACCAACACACCACTCTTCCGGCCCTAAACTGCATCTTAATGGGTGACAGGGAGTTTCCAGGCAGAGAAAGCGAGGACATTTCAAAGAGCAGCAGAGGTAAAGAGGTGAGAGGATGTGGAGCATTTGGAAGGTACAGTTTTCTGTTGTTCAGGGTGTCCAAGGAGTCTGAAGCTGAAAAGCCAGGAGCAACAGCTTAATTCATCCTGGTTTTATTTATTTATTCATTTGAGAATTTTTATGAGTTTATTTGAGCCAAACTGAAGACATATGCTGGGGAACAAGATCTCAAATGCTCCGTAGTTCATCCTGATTTTAAACAAGCTAACGCCTTGGTCTGGTTTGTATTTTTTTTTTTTTTTTTTTTAAAGATTTTATTGGGGAATTGGCGGAGGGGAACAGCGTTGGGAAATCGGGGAAGGGGAACAGACAAGTTGCTGTCTTTTTGTTCTTCAGTTTAGTTGCGGAGGATGTTGCTTCACTGTTGGTATCGTCATTGCGCTCTTCCCGGATGAGGCAGATCGGTCGCTGGCCTCTGGATGTCGCTCACTGCGGCTATTGGCAGCTCACTCTTGGCTGCCAGCCGCTCACGCTGGCTGCGGGCCACTCACTATAGCCTATGGCAGCCCACACCATCACCGGGGCTCGCACAGCCCAGCTCCAGGTGGAGCTGTTGTTAGCTGTAGAGGGCAGTGTCACTGGCCCTCATGTGGGATCCGAACCGGGGCCGCTGGCATCCCAAAACCAGCGCTTAACCAATGCGCCACTCGGCCGGCCCTGGTTTGTATTTTTAACAAAAATAACTGATTATATAAAGAAGCTATCAAGAGCGGGAGGGTCAGCAAGTAAGGATTAGGGTGAGGCCCAAGTTAAGACTACAGCCGCAATGGGGGTGAAGAGAGGTTCAGATAGACAAGCAATCTTTTGGACTACTACCCTGAAGGAGTTGGTGATTGATGGGATATAGAAGTACGGGAAGGTAATAATCCAGCACTTGACTAGAGCAGGGGGCGTCAAACTGGGGCTCGCAAGCCACATGCAGGTCTTTGGGTACTTTCTGTCTCAAAAGTTTGCCGACCCCTGGAAGAGCCAATCCTGCTTCACAACAATTTAAAAATTATTCAAGGGCCGGCAGAGTGGCGCATTAAGAGCTGGCTTGAGACGCCAGCAGCCCCAGTTCGGATCCCACATATGAGGGCCAGTGACACTGCCCTCTACAGCTAACAACATCTCCACCTGGAGCTGGGCTGCAAGCCCCAGCGACAGTGTAGGCTGCAGCCCCTGCTGCGGTGGGCTGCCATAGGCTACAGTGAGTGTCCGGCAGCCAGCGTGAGTGGCTGGCAGCCAGCGTGAGCTGCCAATAGCTGTGGTGAGCGACCATCCAGAAGCTGGCAACCAATCTGCCTCATCCGGGAAGAGCGCAATGAAGATACCAACATGGGCCAGTGAAGCAACGTCCTCCACAACTAGACTGAAGAACAAAAGAACAGCAACTTGTCTGTTCCCCTTCCCTGATTCCCAATGCTGTTCCCCTCCCCCAATTCCCCAATACAATCTTAAAAAAAAAATTATTCGAGAGCCATAAATATATTTTTACATAATCACCATTATGTGAATAATATCCTTTAAAAATTTTATAAATGAAACTGTGGTAGTTTTATTTTCATTTTCAATTGTACTTCAGAGCCTGTGGCTCGCAAGCCACAGTTTGCTGACCCCTGGCATCTCTTCCGTCTCAAAAGTTTGCCGACCCCTGCACTAGAAAAATTTCTTGCCTGATGCCTTTGCAGGAACATAAGGAACGATTAGATGGGATGGGCAGGAAAGCAGACAGGGTTTGGGGTAGGTATCTTCTCTTTTTAAAAAGTCCATGTTATTAAAAAATAAAAATAAAAAAAAATAAAAACAAGTTACTTTCTCAACTTTACAAAAATGTAGTCTTTTTCTTCCAGATCTGATGATTCTAATAGTCTTCTGTAAGAAAATCTACTCATGATGTCCAAGCTTCCTGGGCCTCATAGACTTAAGAAATAAACTAAATTTTCAGGTGGAAAAGAGTTAATAATATTTCCAGTATATCATCGTGGAGGCTGATCTCTTGTTTGAAGATTCATGATTTATGTGTTAAGTTTTAAAGGGTGGTGAGAGACTTCCTGTGAAAGTCTCAAAGTGCTCTACAAATGATAACTCATTAAACCAAGTGTTTAGCAGCACTTGGTCTCAAGCTATCTTCGTTCACTCACATACAAGCGAGTGGCTTGGGCTGTCAGCATTGAGCTGGTACACAGTGACAGCAAAGCTGACAATGCCATAGGAGAATATATGTAAAACTGCAGTGGAGAGTGGGGTCTGGGCCTCAGCTGAAATAAGGCATGACTTTCTGCCTTTATTTTCCCTGGATTGCTCTTTATCCTTGTCAGTCAAAGTGTAGCCCAAGAATCAGTGATCAGCGTCACATGGGAACCTGTTGGAAATGCAGTCTTAGCCCCAACTCCAGACCTGGTGAAATCATAGTAGGATCCTCAGGAGATTCCTGTTCACATTAGTTTGAGATGCACCATTCTAAAGACTAAATAGATTTAAGGGTTTGCAGAGTTCTTTATAACTGAGCCCTCAGGCTTTAACATTTCATAGGCTCAGGCAGATGGCTAGTTTTTTAGAAATGGTATCATGGTTACTAGTTATCGTATTTCTTTCCCCAAGGGGTTGGATAGAGGTTAAATGTAGATTCTGGAGTCTGTTGCCTGGGTTCACATCCTGGTTCTGGCACTGGTACCTGATTTGTTGAGGGCAGCTACGAGGGCAGAGGTGTGCCCCCACCATCCCGCTGATCTATACTGGGCTGAAACTGAGCTACAGAGAAGCCTTTTGGAGTATGTGTTGGAGGTTTATTTTTGTCATCAGTATTACTTGCTAGATTCATGATTTCTTGGTCCTAGCTGGACCAGCAGTTATTGAAAAGGAGATGGAATTTGGAAAACTTTTCAACTTTAGTAAAGAAGTGTTCTTACTAATGAATAGTTAGGAGACTTCTCACCATCACTGAAAAAAATGTACAAATATATTTAAAAGTGATGGAAATCTCACTGAATTCTAACCCACTAACCAGTAATAGGAGCATTTATTTTCCCAGCAGACTTAGCGCCTCTGATTTTGTCTCCTACAGGGGGCGGCTGGCATTTTATGCTATGTGGGAGCCTATGTCTTCATCATCTATGATGACTATGACCACTTCTTTGAAGATGTGTACACTCTCATCCCTGCTGTAGTGATCATAGCAGTAGGGGCCCTGCTTTTCATTATTGGGCTAATTGGCTGCTGTGCCACAATCCGGGAAAGCCGCTGTGGACTGGCCACGGTAAGTTCTTGCTCTGCAGAGCGCATGTTCATTGTACTATGTGGGAATATTTCATTTGTGTTACCTGCTTTGAATCTACTCTTTGGCTTTTATAATTGGAATAGAATTAGCACGTGTCTTAAGCTTGTAGCAGTTATCTCAGATAATTGTTTTTTATCAAGAGAGTATCTAGTGCTACTTTTTCATTTATATTTAATTTTTGATAATGTTTCCTTACAGTTTGTCATCATCCTACTCCTGGTTTTTGTCACAGAAGTTATTGTTGTGGTTTTGGGATATGTTTACAGAGCAAAGGTATGTTGTCTATTATGATTTATGTTTTAAAAGGTGGTTTAAGTGTTTCAAGTGAAATAGAACAAATTCATTATATCAAACGAAACATTTCCTTTTGCCTTCAATTTAGCCTCTACTTTAAAAATCTAAAGTTAATAAAATTACACATCAAGACTTCTAGTCTCGTTTTACATAGCAAAGCGTCAATTCTACTAGTCTAGCTTGTTAGGTATAAATTACCTCAGAATGAGCTACAGATGAATAATTGGTCAGCTGAGAAGTTTGTTCAAATTTCCTCAGCCCATAGATTCCCTATGTGAGAGGAGAAATAGAAGTTTCCTGATTTCTGTTTCAGAAGAACTAAATTGAGGACTTTATTTTCCGTTGCCTCTTTAAAAAATGCCTTGTCCTGGACATAGGACTAGACGCTTGTGAGCTGTGACCCCGCCTTCCACCCCATCCTGAGGAACGAGGTGTCCTGTCAACCCCAGCACCCAAGCAGCTCTTGCCAGCCTCTCCTTTCTTGCCCCTTTCCTCTTCCTGGTCATTTCCTCTTCTGTTGTTTTCCCCTTTCCTTTCTATTTTTGCCTGCTTTTGCTTTCCGCCTACAGTACCATTTAAGGCTAAATAGACTGTTTTAAATTAATTAATTTGGGCATAACTTTAGAGCCATGGTAAAGACATACAGAGTCATTCTTGTGGTAAGTTACGGTTTTAGATCAAGACATGATATGCCAATTTAGTGTTCAAATCATTGATATGTAAGGTACCAGGCAACTGTGCTAAAAAAAAGAATGCAATGCATTATGCCCCATACCTATGATCTGGTTATCAATGTTATAGTCTCCTCGCATCACTGATATAATTACTAGATAAGTCTAATCATCTTGGAAGGATAAGGTAAATCAGGTACAAGCAAGCTTTATTAAATGAAACTTTCTTGCCACTTTAGTAGTTTGAAGAGTTTATTTCCTGTCTCATTCACATTGAACTGCAGCTTTTTTGTAGTGTCAGTTCTAAGGACTGATTTTTTTTTTTTAACCTTCTGAATCCTTTTGCATATTTAGGCAAGTCTAATAACTTGTCCCAAAAGTATCTTGTGAGGTTTTTTTCCTTTTTTTTTTTTTTTAGCTGAGCCATCCTGCCACCTGTTGGCAGCTCAGTGGCATTTAGCTCGGGCTGGGCATCGAACTGCTGTTGCTCATCTCAGCTTGCACTCTTAAGCGAGCTCTTAACCAACTGAGCCACTCGGCCAGCCCTTGTGGGGTTTTTAAAAGTCATTTATTTTAATCTCTTTTTGGCAAGGAAAATGAGTAGGTCTGAGAATACACTGAAAACTTATTTTAAAAAGAAGGCAATCCATTTATAATTTAGGATATCTATCTCAAGGCTCAGCTGCTGTCTCCAGACTCCTGAATAGAGTGTTAGCTTGCCATCCTGCACAGTCTTCTTTGAATGTTTTTTTTTTTTGAGGGCAGTGTCACTGGCCCTCATATGTGGGACCCGAACTGAGACCGCTGGCTTCCTAAGCCAGCGCTTAACCACTGCGCCACTCGGTCAGCAGAATGCTTTTAACCTATGTGATAGAAAATGTCTGACTATTTACCTGAACTTGTCTAGAGGAAGTAAGGGAGAAGACTTTTTTCCTTATAAGAAATTTACAGACATACTGGCAACTTTGGTTGCAGCCATACTTTTAGCTAGAGCCATGACTATTACTGTCCTACCAGTCTTGTAGAGGGACTGAATGCTTTGTTTTGATTCAGGTGGAGAATGAGGTTGACCGCAGCATTCAGAAAGTATATAAGACCTACAATGGAACCCACCCTGACGCTGCGAGCCGGGCTATTGATTCTGTACAGAGACAGGTGAGCTTTCTCCAGGCGAGTTTGGGTTTGAGGGTCAACATGAAACTTACTCTGCTATTACTATGGAAATTAGCCATGTACTTTCACAGCCATGGTTAGCTCCATGATGTGTCCAATATTTGTATCTTCAACCTTGGAAAGTTTTTCTTATCACTTAGTCAAAGCAGGATAAGAAGGATCCAACTTTTCCCCCCAAAATTAATAAGCCAGAGAGGTGATAATGGAAAAGAGGTATGTGTCACAGGGAAGGTGGGAGCCCAGAGGGTCTTAGGAGGTGGGAGGTGTTCCGCATATACTTTTAGAAAGCAAGATCAGAAAAAGCAACAAATAAAACTGTAAAAAAAAAAAAATTATGGATAATTTGAAACATACATGGAGACAGCAGATCTCTCTGTGCCCATAGATCCATCTCAAAAATTGTCAGCTTTTTGTCAATCTTATTCTGTTACCCCCACATATCTTTTGCTAGATTATCTTGAAGCAAATCCCAGACATTTTAGACAAGATATTTTAAATACTCTGTCATTGGAAATTACACAAAGGGTGCCAGAAAAATGCATGCTCATTTTAAGAAAGGAAAAATCTATTAAGATTGTAATAATATATATGGATAACAAAAGACGAATACAAGTCATGTGTATACTTATCTTTGACACCCTCTGTATTTAAGAACCAGGTATTTCACATATAAGATAGCAGATCTTTCTTAGCTGTAGACTGCCTCTTGGGGGCAGTGTGCTTTTCACATGGAGGGTCTAGGGCCATGAGCCTGTGTGGCTGTCAGATTAAAGCTAACCATCCCGTCCCGTGGCCACACCAGCCACAGTGTAAGTGCTCAGCAGCCTTGTGTGGCTGTGGCTATCATGTCAGACATGCAGACACAGCCTTTCTGTTACTGCAGAAAGTTCTAGAGTAGCTTAAAGCTCTGCAGTGCACACAGCTCTGAAGTCCAACACAGGTGTAAGTGTTTGGTGAGGAGTAATCTCTCTGCTCTCTGCTCCATAGCTACACTGTTGTGGAATTCACAACTACTCAGACTGGGAAAATACAGACTGGTTCAAAGAAACCAAAAACCACAGTGTCCCTCTCAGCTGCTGCCGAGAGACCGCCAGCAGCTGTAATGGCAGCCTGGCCCATCCCTCCAACCTCTATGCTGAGGTAAGTGTAGTTCCTTGGTCAAAACCTGAATGTGTTCTGTTAACCTGTTTTTTTCTGGGATTCATCTCTACCTGGAACTTCTCTTCTACCCTCTTTTGCTTGTCTTTTTTTTTTTTTTTTTAACCATTCTCAAGTGTATAGCTCACTAGTATTGAGTATATTCACATTTTGTGCAACCATCAGCACCATCCTTCTCCAGAACTCTTTCCCTCTTGTACACTGGAGCTTGGTACCCACTGAATCACAGCTCTCCACTCTCCCCAGCCCCTGGCAACCACCATTCTACTTTCTGTCTCTATGAATTTGACTATTTTAGGCACCTCAGATAAAGAATCATACAATACTTGTCCTTTTGTGTCTGGCATATTTTACTCAGCGTATTTACTCTTCATGGGTCATCCATGTTGTAGCATGAATCAGAATTTCATCCGTTTTTAAGGCTGAGTAAGATTTCACTGTATGGATAGACCAATTTTGCTTGTCCATTCTCCATTCATCTGTGGATGGGCACTTGGATTGCCCCCCCCCTTGGCTATTTGTCAGTAATGCTGCTGTGAACATGGGTTTGCAAATATATCCTTTTGAGTCCCTGCTTTGAATGCTTTTTTTAAAAAATTTAAATTTTGTTATGTATATACTGTAGTTATGTCTTTTTTTAATAAAAATTTTATTTTTTATTACAGTTGACATTCAATATTATATTAGTTTCAGGTATACAGCATAGTGGTTAGACATTTGTATATCTTACAAAGCGATCCCTCTAACTAGTTTAGTACCCACCTGACAGCTTACGTAGTTATTACGATATTATTGACTACATTCCCTGTACTGTAGTTTACATCCTGGTGTCTTTTGCTTATCTTTAATGATGTTTTATTTTACTGTAAATTATTTTTAAATGCATTGTCTTTTTTTCCCCTCTTTTAGTTTCTGTCATTTCCATTTCTGCCAGTGAGTAGTCATGTGACCTGCAGCTTTCACTTTTACAAAAGACATCTAATGAAGCCAACTTTGTGTGTTTCAGGGATGTGAAGCTCTGGTTGTGAAGAAGCTACAAGAAATCATGATGCATGTTATCTGGGCGGCATTGGCATTTGCTGCTATTCAGGTAAGCACAGCTGGCCACGCAATTATCAGAGTGTACTGATTCTCTTATGTCAACCCAGAATGGTTTCAGTCACTACGTGCAGTTAATCCTTGTGTACATGAAGTGACTGAGGGACCAGGCACTGCTTTCCATCATCTTCCATTTCCTGTCTCCAGACCTAGACCCAGGATGGTTTCAAAATACCATCTAGCAATCTGGATGGGGGAACCATGTGTGAGGGGACTCTGCCCTCTTCTCTTAACTTGATTAATGAGTGCCTTCGGGAACTACAAACCGTTGCCATGGTATATTCTTGGGAGATAGAATAAAATGGGTACTGAATTTTTAAAAATTGAATTGCTTTATTTCAGTCTTTGTAAATATTATTTCTCCTGTCAGTTCTTGTTTCTGTATCCTCAAGGGTTTTATATGTTTGTACATGTACATCAAGAGCTGGTACCGCCCCGGCCTCTTCTGTGAATGGACAGTGTCACTACTTTACAGAAAAGACCTTCAAGTGAAAACTGAGGTTCTAACCTCTTCTGTATCTAAGGACTCAATTTTTTAGACTAATAGCCGCTAAGAAGTCCATGACATTCCTTGACACATCTGGAATTGTACCATGTCATTGTTGGTCACTGAGAGGACTTATTTTCCCAACTCCTGCCAATGAAAATTTAATTTCCCACTAACTTTATTTACTCCTAGTGCTCCTTCCCACCAAAACAACCCAACACGTACACACGTACACACACACACACACACACACACACACACACACACACACACACACCCCACCCCTTCTCCCTCACCTTCATCTGAAAACAAAAAAGAAAGCTGTTTTTCTGCCCAGTCCAACTACTTACATTCCTAGTTTCAGTTATATATAGTATATCTTAGAGATTCTGTTAGAGGATTTTTTTTTTTTTAAAGATTTTATTGGGGAATCGGGGAAGGGGAACAGACAAGTTGCTGTCGTTTTGCTCTTCAGTCTAGTTGTGGAGGCTGTGGCTTCACTGGTCCATGTTGGTATTATCATTTCATTCTTCCCGGATGAGGCATTCTCTCGCCAGTCATTGGATGGTCACTCATGGCGGTCCAAGGCAGTTCACGAAAGCGCATGCCAGCTGCTGGCCAGCCCCATTGCAGCCTACGCCTTTGCCGGCGACTCATGGCAGCCCAGCTCCAGGTGGAGCTGTTGTTCACCATCATAGCTGTAGAAGGGGCAGCGTCACTGGCCCTCATGTGGAATCCGAAACGGGACCCTGCTGCTCAGAGCTGGCGTCCCAAGCCAACTCTTAACCAGCGCACCACTCGACCTAAAATAGAGGAATGTTTTAGAAGAGTCTTAAAACTGAGAATTGCCAACTATTTGAAAATGATTGAAAACGCTTTGCATCAGATCTGGTTCTCAGAGAGTGTTTTTTTTAGTTCTTGAAATATACTTCAGGCCTAGAGAATCTATTTTAAGGAAGTGTAGATATCTCAATTGTTAGATAAAAATCAATGTAATTGCTGGTTTAAATGTAAGTTGCTTGGTTTTATTCTCTATATGTTTGAACAGAAGCTAGTGTATTTAATGGACAGTGCCTTTTAAAATGGCAAAAAGGTGGTTGCTTACTTTGCTGGAATTCAAACAGCCCTGAAATGATTCCTTTAAAAGCCTAGTTCTGTTTGCTGCTGTCTTGGCCATTCTACACATTTACTGTGTGGCTCAGCATAGCAGTAATCTGTTGAATAATAGGGATGTAGTTCATATTTTGATTGTCTATGTACACACATTCATTTAGCTGAAAATAATGAAATATGAGGGAGTTGAATTTCTCAAGGGAAATCCCAATCTGTGCATTCCTAGATTTTATGTGGTAATAAAGCTGCACATTCGCATGCAGCAAAGAAAACCTTGGAACTGTGTGGTGGTTTCAATCATGAAATGTATGGTATGTTCATATAAGAATGATGAAAACTGTCCCTTTAGCTGTGTTTCTCACCTAGTTAAGCTTATTAACCAGGCAGATAGTTCTTTCTTTTTTTTTTTATAGGATTTTATTGGGGAAGGGGAATAGTGTTGGGGAAGGGGGATAGCCAAGTTGTCCTTCAGTCTTAGTTGTGGAGGGTGCAGCAAGCTCAGCTCCAAGTCCAGTCGCCATCCGGCTGCCCATTGGCAGCTTGCGGCTACTCAGCTCAAGGTGCCATGTTCAAACTTAGTTGCAGGTGGGCACAGTCCACCATCCCATGCAGTAGTCGAGCCAGCAACCTTGTTGTTAGGAGCATGTGTTCTCACCAGCTGAGCCATCCTGCCATCTGTGGGCAGCTCAGCAGCAGCTCAGCTCGGTTGCAGCTCACTGGCCCATGTGGGAATCAAACCGGCGAGACTGTTGCTCAGAGCTCGCTCTCTAAACCAACTGAACCACTCGGCCGGCCCCAGATATTTCTTCATTAACTGTTTTAGAGGGAGCTAATATTCTGCCTAGTTGCGTAAGCATGCCTTCTCATATATACATTCTAGACTTAAATCACCTGTGTCAGGGATGCATAACTAATATAGACTCAACACCTCTAGTGGCTTTGAAAATTAAAAAATTGGTTTTAAGGAAAAACCACCTATTTGAAGTAATAAAAGAAGCTACCCTAATATTTCCCCCCTTTTTAAGAGCACCTATAAATGTTCTGAACTTTTGATATTCAAAATCTGATATCCCTGGGTACCCTGGGTGTGGAAAGCCTGAGCAAAGGCAGAAACAGTCGAAAGATTAGTGAGCTCTTATACTTGCACACCCATCCCGGTAGAGAAAGTTAGAGCTAGAAGGACACTTGGAGATTCTCCAGTTCCTGTCCCCATGAAAATGAAGAGGAACAAGGATAATATGACTTAGGAGCATCAGTAAAGCTTGAACCATGGCTCCATTGTACTCTGCCTCTAATTACAGATTGAAGAATTAAGATTTTCAAAAGATTAAATTCCTAAATCCTGTTATAAGACCTGACAGTTAATTGACACTTCAGCTGGGTAAAATATACAGTGTAGTAGCATTGAAATATCGTTAGCATTTTCCTTCACATTCTAAAGTGGGGAAGCTCTATGAGTTATCATATAAATACAGTTTTAAATCATGTTAAAGATTGAAAGATGATTTTTGGTAATGTTGTATCAAAACTGTTTTAAGCATTGTCTCCTTTGATTTTGAGTGTGATTTGTGATGTTAACTGTTAAGCTACATTTTATTGACATTCTAAGGCATATAAGTGAATTTAAGAAGAAATTTTCTCATTAGCTTAATTTACCAATAAAAGGCTTCAGTTCGGGTGTTGACCATCTGTAGGCCGGATCTAGCTACATTTGCTCTTGTACAAGGAATGATAAAGAAAAAAAAATACAGTGAATGTTTAAATTAAAAACAAATTATTACAGTAAAAGACATTGCCATTAATCCCTCTCAAAATACTCCCCCTCGCTTCAAACACACTTATCCCATCGTTCTTGCCACTCTCTGAAGCAGTTCTGGAAGTCCTCTTTTGTGAGAGTTTTTAGTTGTGCCATTGTGGCTGCCTCCAAGTCCTGAATCATTTTGACTTTGGGGAAGAGCCAGCAGTCGCACAGTGCCAGATCTGGTTAATAAGGTGGATGAGGACACGCCAGAATGTTTTTATTTGACAGAAATTGCCATACCAGAAGTGATGTGTCACGGAGCCTTTCTGTTGTGATCAACAAATACGGTGAATGCTGCTGCCGAGTGCCATCCAATGGAAAGGCAGGGATCTTCGGTATGGGAAGCAGCGTGTCAAACCTTAGTAACAGTGTGTGAAAATTTTCAACTTGTTCAGTGCAGTCAGTCGTTGTGAGCTTCTGTTGAGAGAAAGTGTGTTTTAAAGTGTGCCGTAAATCATCCTCCCCCATGACAACACTCCGTGTCATGCATCGTTGATATTTGGCAATTTCTGTCAAATAAAAATATTATGATCCACCTTATTCACCGGATCTGGCCCCATGAGATCTCTGGTTCTTCTCAAAGTCAAAATGATTCAGGACATCGAGGCAGCCACAACAGCACAACTGAAGACACTCTTGAAAGAAGACTTCCAGGAGTGGCAGAAAGTGGCAAAAACGATGTGATAAGTGTATTCAAAGCAAGGATGAGTATTTTGAGGGTGATTAATGGCAATGTGTTTTTTGCTGTAATAAACTTCTTTTATTTAAACATTCACCGTATTGTTTGATCAGACCTCGTATTATCTGACTGCTTCTGTGGTACACTGGCAAAGTTGAAAAAGACCAATTTTGTCTCTTAGTCACAAAGCCTAAAATGTTTACTATGTTGACCTTTAAGAAACATTTGCTGACCCTTCTTCTAATCTAGTTAAATGGTTTAGATTTGAGTAGGACCAACACGACCAAGAAAGAAAAACCTGAAAAAATACTAGCTAATTATTATTAATTATATAGGGTTTTTTAATATAAGAGAATGAGATTTTTTAAAATTTACTATACCCCTAATCTTGTTAGCTTATTAATTAGCAAGATATTTCACTTCTGTGAGACTAGCCAGCCTCTTAAATTAACAAATGATTAATTCTGAATTTCATTTCATGTTTGAAAGGTCTGGTCATAACGGACAAAAATCTAGGGGGGATTTTTGTCTTTTTTTTTTTTTTTTAAAGATTTTTATTGGGGAATTGGGGGATGGGAACAGTGTAGGGAGTTGGGGGAAGGGGAACAGACAAGTTTGCTGTCCTTTTGTTCTTCAGTCTAGTTGTGGAGGAGGTTGCTTCACTGGCCCATGTTGGTATTATCATTTGCACTCCCTGGCTGAGGCAGTCGGTCACAGGCCATTGGATGGCCGCTCATGGTGGCTCATAGCAGCTCACAAAAGGTCACGCCAGCCGCCAGCCACTAACAGCAGCTTACGGCAGCCCACTGCAGCCCCACTGTAGCCAACGCTGTCCACTCACAGCAGCCCAGTTCCAGGTTGAGTTGTTGTTCACCATCTTAGCTGTAGAGGGCGCAGCATCACTGATCCATGTGGGAACCTAACCAGCGGTCCTGCTGCTCAGAGCTTGTGCTCCCAAGCCAACTCTTAACCAACGTGGCATTGGGCCAGCCCCAAAATTTAGGTTTTGATTTGGCCAGCTTCTAACTGTGCTGTGCGCTAGGCTCTGCTCACAACAGTGTGGGGATTGGAAAGTGTCAGTCTTTGGAGCTGCATGAAGTTATCCTGTCCTCGGGATGGATAGGCCGGAAACAGCTTCGGGGAGCTGTTCCCAAGGCCAGGCAGCTCTTTTCTGTCCTGCATGCCAAGTGTGAAGGAGGCTGAGACTGCTGTTTCATTTCCTCCCTGCTTCTTGACTGCTGGTTATTCCTTAAAAGAAGTTAAAATACACTTCAAATTGGGCCCACAGATAGCTAGAACTGAGTGGCCTGATTCTTTTTTTAAAAAGATTTCAAGTACGTACAGTAATTCTTCCTTAAAAACTTAACCCAAAGCTTGGGAAGCTCATTTTTGAGTGGCTGCAGTATTGTGTTTTGTTTTTTTCTGTAGGGGAAATTAATCTTAATTGTTAACTTTTTGAAGGTTTTTAAATTGAAAATGCTCATTTGATAAAATTTTTTTCAAATACTACAAATTTAGTAAAAGGTAAGCCTTGACTCCAGTTCTCAAGTCCCCCCTGCAAAGACATCCATTGTTACCAGTTTCCTGTGTACCCTTCCAGAGGCAGTTTGTGGTCAGACAAGCACATGAGTATTTTTTATGCAAATAGAAGCTTACAGGAAGCAATTTTTTACCTTACCTTTTAAAAAAATTGAGACAATTATATATTCACATGCACTTTTAAGAAACAATACAGACAGAGCTATGTATGCTTTGCCCAGTATGCTCTAGTGGTCAATTTTGCATGACCACAGTATATCACAACCAGGGTATTGGCGTTGATACCATGCACTAATTTTATTCAGATTCCTTGCCATCTGTGTGTATTCAATTCTGTACAATTTTCTGACATGTGTAGGCTCCTCTGTCCCCTACCACCAGTCAGGATGCTGAACAGTTCCAACACCGCAAGGATCCCACCTGGGATCCTCTTGTACCTACACCCACCTCCCTCCTGGGCTTCCACCCCCCACCCTGATCTAACATTTTGTCATTTCAAAATGTTATATAAATGGGACCATATGGCATGTAACCTTTGTGCCTGCTTCTTAAAAACAAATAAGTATCTTGTTACAGCTGTATAGTATTCCATTTGGGGGGGGCATACTTTATAATTCATCTAATCTACATTAATGGGCACTTATGTAAGTCTTGCTATTACAGATATGCAAGTAGTGAATCCTCTCTGTGCATGTGCAAAATCTAGAGCAAAAATTTTAGCCATGCAATTAAGGAGTTTGAGTGTGAGTGACTTTTTGATAGATATTTCCAAATTTTTCTCAGAAGTGTGTTTCCAGTGTACAGTTCCAGTAACCTTGTATAACAAGTCCTATTTCCCCATAATGTCACCTACATAGTGTATCATAGAACATTTTAATAGTTCACGGTTTGTAATCACCGCTTGTATTTAGTAATCATATTTTGCAGTTGCTGGTGGTTATATTTGGGCCAAGTGTAAATTAGTTCTCATGATTTGAATATTGCACGGGAAAATTTCATTGCAAGAAGTAACACTGGAGCTGAAATATTTGTATAATATTTCCAAGTCTGTTTTTGGAAAATTTCTATAATCAGTGAAATTTCTATATAGCCAAAACTTTGGAAATGGACCTGTAATACTTAGGCCCATTGAGGTTTGGATTGTAAAAAAGTTACTGTGTAGAGCTTAATGTTGTTATACGAACTCATTTCCAAGCATGAATAGGATTTTATCAAGATTATTTAACCGTTTTTAAATCAGTACAAGTTGACTTAATGGAAATAAAATATCAGGAAAGAAATGATACTTCAGACTCCATTTTGAGAATATTGGCTCCTTCAATAGACGTTAACAACTGAAAGGAATGTGAGGGAAGTGAGATAGGAAGACAGGTGCTCTTCCCCCCACCCCCCGAAATTCAGTAATTTATGACCTTAGCAATTTTTTTGCTCAATTTAACATTGCCTGGAGACATAGATGTGTTTGATTTTTATAGCAGTTCTAAGAATGTTTTGATGCACAGTGGACGGAACTATATTACTTTAGGAATTAAATGTTAAACATGTCTAGAATTGGCTTAAGATATTTAGTAAACTTTAACCGAGTCCACTCTTAAATGTCTGCAAGGTGCTTTGTACTAGTGAGCCCTCAGCAAATGCTGATGTGACAAAATTGATGGATTCCAGCAGCAGGCAGACCCGAGTGGACAAAATACAGGCTGCTTGCGGCATGTGTGGCTTCCAGATTGAGGACACCCTTGCTCTCCGTGTGTGTGTCTCATTAGTGATCTCCACTGCAAGCTTCATGAGAGTCTGTTTAGGGGTCAGGTACACTATGTTGACATAAGATGGAACCCGTATGCACAGAGGGCCTTGCCTTCTAAAGTCAAATAACGGAGACCTCTCACTCTCAATGAAAAGTTAGAACAGCAAATTAACTTGTTTCTATTTAGCTCTTTTGTTACTGTTTATATTTTGTGAGGAGCCAGGTCAAAAATTCTAGACTGGTTTCTTCTTTAACCCAGCTTAATCCTCTTACTTATCCAAAATAATGTGGTATGATTTCATTACTATTTATTACTAGTCCAATATGCTACTACAGAAGGACTAGGGCTTATTAAAATAAAGTGATAGAGGAATGACCTTTACAAAATAATATGTGTGTAATACCACAGAGCCAAAACTGGATTTCAAATATAGTACATAGCTGTGGAGGAAACAAAAACCTTCAAACTACAGTTTTTGGCATAGGGTTGATTTTCCTCCATAGGTTTTGGGCTATTCATGTACTGAATTTTGTAGATTGTTATAAAGCCTATCTCCCCCAGATCCATATGCCTGAAAAGACCACTAGTAAATTTCCTCAACAGTCTCAATCATTCTACTTCCTAGACCTTTGCTGTCTAGTATGGTAACCAGTAGCCACATATGTCTTAAGTTTAAATGAATTTAAATAAAATAACAAACAAAACTCCTTAGTTGCAGTGGCTGGTGACTCCCATATCTGACAGCTCAGACTGATGTTTCCATCGTTGCAGAACATTCTTTTGTACAGCACTGCTCCAGATGGCAGTAAGAGAGCCTTATTTTTTGCTGGCTTCACAGATTGTTCTTAGGTATAAGCAAGGGAAGCAAAAACTTGGTACATAGTTCCTAAAAAGATAATGTATTCATTAGATGTTGCGTCTCTCACTATTGTTATTTATTGCTTTTTGATGATCGAGGTCACTGAACTTTGAAATAGCTTCTTTGCCAACAAAGAGAAGTACCCTTGCTGCATGTGGGTTTCAGCCTCCTTTCCCACTGTCGTTTTCCTCCCACAGCTGCTGGGCGTGCTGTGTGCGTGCATCGTGCTGTGCAGAAGGACTCGAGATCCTGCTTATGAGCTCCTTATCACCGGCGGGACATACGCTTAGTTGGAAACTCAAGCCTCAGCTTTTTGGTCTTTTTCTGATTTGGAAGGTGAATTGAGCAGGCCTCCTGTAGTTGGCCTCCTGAGTTGGTTTAGTTAAAGCACACATACACAGGTGTTGGACAGAGCTGCTTGGCTCTCCACGAGCCCACCTACTTCCGTACCCCTCCTATGATTTTCGTTCCTCTTGTAGCTGGCTCCATGTCCCTACGTTTTTCAGGACGGTGGTATATGTTCTAATTTCAGAACCATTTGCAAGTTGCATAGTGTGGTAGAATTAGAGGGTGTGGCCTGCTTCCCGTACCTGCGGGTGGTGATGGGACTGCTGCCCAAGGGCGCTGGGTCCCATCAGGCTTCACAGTGGACAGCTGTTGGCCAAAGGGTTTTGTAGGGAGGGGAAGCTAACGCCAGAGGGTGCCCCTGGTCAGTGTCCTTTTAAAAACTATATACTGTAGGTCAGTAAAATAGCAACTGTACAAAACAGCTAAAATAGATTTTAGGATCATACAGTGTGTACTTTCATCTTCAAATTCAGACTGATCTGAAACTAGCAGTTTTTAATCAAAGCTGGCTTTATAGGAGGAGTATAATGTATGCACTATTGTTTTAAAACAATGAGCGTGAGTGTATGTGGGTGGGTGGGTGTGTGAGAGAGAGATTGAATCCATTCATTGTAAGTCTAAACTCCTTAGAAATAATGTACCCACATAGACTCACAAAACAGTGTGTACATGTGATCTCAGTTGTAAATAGGAAAATCAAATTCAATAAACTCCATATCACCCCTCAACGTGTAGTTTGTAATTATTTGGCGTCCTTCAGTTCCAGAGCAGCGGTCTGATGTTTTCAGCGATGGTGCCATGCATAGTTCATCGTGATTTGCACCTGTTTTATATCTGTTGCCAAATTTAAAGAGGCCCTAGGATGCAAAAACCTCAGATGCTTTTCTGCACAGCCTGTCCTACAAACATGGAGAACTTCCTGTGCGTGACCTTTGCTTTCCTTGCCTTCAAGGCCTGCGGTGTCCTGGTATCGCAGACAGACACAACAGCAGGCACTTCCATCAGCACAGTCACTGTAGTGATAGACGAGGTGTCCGGAGAGGCCAGGAGGACTGCTGGTAGGAGAAGCCAACACCAGACACTGGATATGCCCTGGGAGTATGAGGGGAGAGGCAGGGTCCAGAGAGCTACCAGTCACTCATCGGGCCAGGACCTCAATGTACGAGGCTGGGAAAAGAAGTAGGGTCCTACATGACATCCTACGCAGGATCAGACCTGGCCGACAGGTGGAGGCAGTCATGTGTGATGCAAGCAGGCCTGCCACCAGTGTCTCCGTGGCTGTGGCAGGGCGTGGCCGGCTTCAGTGAGGTCGATGTGGTTCTGGAGAGAGCTGAGGAGGATGCAGTAGGGCTTTTGGAGTCAGTGAGGGCCAGACTCGGGGAGCTTGGGGGTGGCGGGACAGTTGGGGGAGTTTGTCCTTGATTGCATGTGGGACAGAGAAAGGAGAGCAAAGGAGTCTAGGAGGAGTCCCAGGTTTCTGGCTCAGTCACAGAGACAGGAAGCAAGGAAGGATCACATGTAGGGTTGTTAAGTCACGTTCCGTTTTAGACCTGTCAGTTTTGAAATCCTGGAATGTTGTGCAAGTCTGTCCTGCCTGACAGTGGACAAGAGGCAAGAAAGGAGAGCGGTAAAGACTTCACAGAGTAGGAGTCATCCAAACATTCACGATTTCAAAGAGCTATAGGAGGTTTGATTCATTCCTCTGACACATCACACCCTACTTGTTGCATGGTGGATGAGAATGTTTTGCTTGTCCTCATGACCTTTCTACAACCACTTTCCCTCCCCAACCCTTCTTCCCCTCCCCCTCCAGCTTTTGGTATGTACCATTCTGTGGCCACCCTGTCACCTACTGGAGAGCAATGTGTGGACTGGGACACTGGTTGCCCTCAGTGAGTTCTGCATGACACAGCTGAGCCTCAAGTACGAAAGTGCTTTGGGGAAATGTGCCAACTGCTAGCCCACTCTTTGAACTTGTCGAAGAGACTAGCTCCACATACCCCTCCTTCACTCATTCCCATCTGTGTGCCTGGCAAAAGGGCAGCTTCCTTCCTTGTGCTCTGAAAGCTAGATGCAACTCCACTGTGTTAGCAGTGAAGCCAAAAAGCTGGGGGATGGTGTCTTGGGGCCTTTTTAACCTAGTTCCTGCCAGCTTTAAATTGTGTCATTCCTGGCATTGTCCTGGAAACACCTTTTTCCTTGGCTTGGGAACCTCTCGGGACAAATGCCCATGTTGGCCATACACATCCAACTTCTACCTGCTCAACGTCTCCAGAATTGCTGCCGAAACTAGGCACCTGGTGCAAATGAGCCCCCTGTGTCTGAATTTAATGACTCAGCTCTCTGAGCATGGTGTTAAGTGTTTCCTGTCCTTGTCTGCATGTGGGAGTCACCTGGCAGACCATTGAGAATTGCACATATATGGGCCCCAGAGCCTCCAGAATGCAGCAAAGGCTGAGAAGCAGCGCTGTATCTTGTCCTTTTTAAAAAGCTAATTTTCTTCGGAAATAATTTCATGTAAGAATAAGAATTTTACATAGAAGGCCCGAACACCTTTTCCTGACACCTGTAGTGTTGCTCCATTTGACCTGTCCCTTGTGAGCTCCCGCACACTCAGTCTCTGCACATGCCTCACGGCCTGTTTCCTAAAAGCAGCTTCTGACAACCACAGTACAATTAGCAAGCTCAGTACACTTGAAACTGCCATTCGTATTGCAGTTGACCCCATAATGTCCTTTATAGCCTTTTTTTCTCCCCCAGTCCTGGAGCTGTCAGGTGTTATAGATGTCATGTCTTTTTGTTCTGTAATCTGGAGATTTCCATAGTTTTGTCACTTAGGACATAGACGTTTTGGAAGAACGGTCTCTTTCTTTTAAATGATGCTCACTTGGGGTTTCTCCGTGGTCCCTCTGATTGGATTGGGTTAGGGCTTGCATTCCAGGCGCTGCCTGTGTGCTGTGTTGTCCTCAGGGGCATCACATCGGGCTGCGGGGCAGTGCCCTCTGCCCTCATGGCCATGCTGATTTGGATCATCAGGGCCCAGTGGGGGGAAAGTGGAAAGAGGAAAAATTTAATACAAACAGTGTTAACTGTGTAAAAGATTGGTTAGCTACTGCTAAATGAGGGTAAAAACCAAACAAGCATCCAAAGCAGCTTAGTAGAAAACAGCCACCACCCCAAGGGTCAAGGGGAAAGAGGACGAGGAAGGAGTTAGAAACTCAGAAAAGGGGCTGTAGGGCTTGAGTCAGACCCAGGAGCCTGTTCGTGGGAGGAGCTGCCCGCCAGCCCTGCTGTGGAGAAACCTGGGCCGCACACAGACCCAGGTAGACGCTCTCCTCCAGCCTTGCGGTGCTCTGCAGAGCCCCCTCGCTGGCCTGGCAAAGGGGAGATGGAGTTTGCCTAGTCCCAGCAGCTTCGGTGTGGCAAGAAAGGGTGGGTTGGAGCTAGGAGGCCAGAGTAACACCTGACATACCCGGTTACAGCGTTTTCCACCTTCTCCATGGGGCAGTTACTATTTTCTGCCCCCCATGCAATGTCTACAGACACACTGTAAGAACTATAAATAGCCTGTACCTCACCAAACTGTCTGCACGTCTAGCAAACGCTGCTCATTCTGGCCTGATTCAGTCTTTGCAAAGAGTCTTGTGAAACGCTGGTTTTCCTCATGCACCAGTGTGTCCTCCCTTCTTCCCTGGTGATTATGTATCTGTATTCATGATGAACACATGGCTTCCCACTGTTTTCAGTGGTTATAATTCATTATCGTCCTTGTTTTCTTTTGCTTTGCTTCTCAGATAGTTTCAGATTAGGCCAATGGGAGCCCCTTTGAGTTGCCTCCTGTGTCCCATCCGTTTTATTTTTTTGTAACATTTCTGTCATTTTTGACGTAGGCTATTCCAGGGTCATCCCGTACCTGCCATGCCCTAGCCCGAGGTCAGGTCCCGGGGACTAGCTGTGCTTATTGCTGCAGTGGTATCTTCTCATCCTATCAGAGCTCATCTTACTGCCTTTCAAAAATTGTTTCTAATTTTTTAACAAAATTTATTAACAAAAGTTAATATTGTTTTTAAAATGTGAACTGCAGATATCTCTAAAGAAAAAAGTACCCATAGGGAAGCAAGTTTTGAAGTGATATGTGTCCCTCCAGAAAGCGGTTGACTCTTGAACAACGCTGGTTTGAGCTGCATGAGTCCACTTATATGTGGATTTTTTTCAGTATGTATACTGTCGGCCTTCCGTGTGGGTTTCGCATCCACAGATTCCACCAACCACAGACTGAATGAAGAGTGTATTCCATCTGCAGTTGTGGTCTGGATGTGAGGAGCCAACAGTAGGCATTGTTCTATACCATCTTACAGAAGGGACTTGAGCATCATGGATTTTGGTACCCGAGGGGGTCCTGGAACCCATCCCCACAAATACTGAAGGACTGTAGTTAAGGTTTGGGGGAGTCAAAAGTTATACGTGGATTTTCGACTGGTGGACGGAGGTGTGGGGGGGGGCAGGGGAGGCGCCTGTAACGTGTTGTTCAAGGGTCAACTGTATTTTCTCTACATACATAAAAACAGACTTGCGGTGGTGAAGTTCTGCTTTGTAGTATTTGAATTCTGTTCTACAAGGTTCACTTTTTTTTTCACAACATAGGATGGCGCTGTTTCTGTGTCCGATTAGGATTTGTCCTTCCTTCTATCAGCTGCATGATATATTAATACCAGGACAAACCAATGTGCAATGGATGGACATTCAGGCTGATTACAGCCTCGCTGCAGTGAACACCTCCATATACGTATTATCAGGCATTTAAAATTGTTTTTAATTTTAATAATTTTTTTAATTGAGTAGTTCAGTGGCATTTAGTACGTTCACAAGGTGCGACCACCTCCCTGTCTCGTTTCACTTTGCACAGGCCTGATGCCATCATTTTACTGATGACAAAACTAAGGTCCAGAGAAACTGACTTTCCTAAGACCACACAGTGAGTGTGGATTCAGACCCTGACATTCTGGCTTCAGAGGCTGTGCTTCCCTGCTTCTCCACCCTGCCTTTGAGCAGATTTCTGTCAGGAAGAGGCCTGTAGTTATTTAGACAACCGGCTCCCCCTCTGTCTGCTACCATCTCCTCTGCAGGGAAGGTTGTCCACATGATGGGTTCCCAGCAGCTGAGGTGCATAGAGAATGGAGAAGGCCCTAGAGGCAATGACTCTGACTTAGACGCATTCGTGGTTATTTATTTATTTATTTTCCCTTCCTGGTATAAATTGTGACCCAAGAGTTGCCTTTCATTTCTATTCTTTGACTGCCTGAATGGAGCATAGGCTATGTTATCTAACACTATTACCCATCACGCCCTGGGACTTATCGACACTGCAGCCTCTGTCAGAGATGATGATAAGTATCTAAGCCAAAGGTTTTTAAAAATATCTTTGCAGTTGAATAGAAAATCAAGATGACAAGGTATTTTCAAGAAATAAATAAAGGTGAAAGATTTGTACAATCTAATTAAGAAATAAAACAATTATTTAAAAAAATAAGTAAAGTGTAGAAAATTAAAAACTTTAAAACAAAGAAAGATATAAAGCACTGATACCTTTCTCCTCTTGGCTGCATATACATGAACTGACCCCAGTGGTCAGTCTCCTTGGCTGCCCAGCCTCTCTGGCCCTTTCCCAGGCATGTGTCTGCTGTCCCCCACCACCTCCACCTCCCACTCCACTTGGGGGTTACTGCTGATCCTCAAGGCTAGGCTCGTAAAGCACTCCTCATCTCTATCCCCTCCCCCCACTTCTGTCTCATACCCCGTAAAGTACCAAGTCCCACTGGTCTCTTTCCCTCGTGCTTCCAGAAGTGCTCTCCAGCCCAGCGGCCACCTCCTAGACAAGCCACCATCATCCCCGAGTTGGACAGCTTGCGCCTGGTCACTGGTCCCACTCGCCCTTGTTCACTGCCTGTCTTGTGTCTGGGGGGTTATAGCTTCTTGGTACCCCTCCTGGGGTCACAGAGCTCTTTGAGAGCACCCCTTTATCTTAGCATCCCTCCATTATCAGGGCAGTGCCCGTCAAACGGAAGTCAGAATACATTGAATGTATTACTTATGGGCCGCCTGACACGCCTTGGACCTGGCTTCCCGGACACGCGTTTTCATGGCACGCCTTTGGTCACTGCCTTTTGTCTCCTTCAGAGAAGTGTAAGACCAGGCACCAGATTCCATTTCCCTGTGTATAACCCTCAGATGTGTCAGGGACAGATGTGGGAGTTTGGTCAGTTCTCTTGTCGGATGTGCTTTGTGAGGGAAAACGACTTTTCCAGAAGGGTTTAAGCCTGTCTGATTTTTTTCAGAGGCCCAAATCCTTTTCCCACCCAGTCTGCCACATGCCCTCTGGTGGAAGCAGTGGTGGGTGACAGCAGCAGAGGACTGGCCTGGTGCATAGCTCTGGAGCCTTGCTTCTAGGGTCCTGCCATGGGGCTGCCTCATACCCCTGCTGGCCCTGCCTGAATGCTCTGTAGACTTGCTAGTTGCCCACACACCTGAGACTCAGGTGAGAGGCCAAGATTCAAAGGCACCTTCCCTTCTGAAGGAAAAAAGCCCATCCCTGTCTTGCACCATATGTCATGTTTGCCTAAGTGCTTAGGTGATGAAAATGAGGGCACAAGGATGGACACCTGTAAATGCAGGAGCAGCCCCCTCCTGCCCTCTACCCAGGCAGAGCTATGTGAAAGGCCTCGTTTCTGTCCCTGTGCCATCTGAAATTTGCCTGGGCACATGCGATAGTCCCACATGCTGTCAGTGCGTGGCTGGCCAGACAGAGCCAGGAACAGCGGGAAGCCACAGGTCCACTGCAAGCTTCCATCGGTGTCATGAGTCCCCTGTCACCAGAGATGCTGAAGTTAACTGGGGAGGCCAGTGCCCAGTTCCCAGGAGTGACGGAGGGCATCAGCAGGAGGTCAGATTAGTTCTCCCAGAGTCTCTCCTAATTCTAAACCCTGGAGAGTTCCAGTAATGACCCTCTGTCACACACAAGAGCCCTCTTCTTGCCCTTTGTTGGGACTGCCAGAGGCAGGCAGGAATGGGAAGGAACCGCCTTTCCCTTCTTGGAACAGCTTCCCTGTTTCCTTGTCTTACCTCAGGTCATCTGGTCCAGAAGGCTCATGACTTCTCTGTACATTGGGACATTTCCTATACTGTTATTCACTTTCTGGGCTGTTTGGTCCCCTCTTACTGGGTCAGGAGCTCCTTGAGTTAAAGCAAGGAACTGAGTGAGACTTGACTTACCTTGTTGTCTTAGGGGGCGGGCCACAAAGCTTTTATGAATGAGGAAGCACAGTAACAACCACAGAGAAAGATGGTCTACAGGGGACAGTAACATGAACAGTGCCTCTCCAGCTGTACCCAGTGGAAGAGAGCCACCTGCCTCCCACCCCACCTTCTACAGGCTGCTGGCCCTGATTGGGGTGCGGGCTGCTGGCCTATTGTGCTGGCAGAGTGTTGGGACTCCCGCAGGCGAGTGTGCTCCCAGCTCCCATAGGCTCTCTCCCCCACACCCACTCTCCAAGCTGGCATGGGTGGAGCCTACTCTGACGACCAGGGCTTTGGCAGGCCTTGGCCAGTAGTAGAAGTTATGTTTTGGGGGCCTGGGTCCAAAGAGAAAGGCCTGAGAGCATCAGGAGCAGAAGAGGAGTTGGTCAGCTCTGCCCGGGGTCAGCCTGTACAAGCTCTGAGCCCTTCCTGGGCAGGGGTCACCACGTTTGAGAGGGAACGGCACAGGCACCATGGGTCTGGGAGACAGAACCACTTCCCCTGGAAGCCTTGAAGCCTGTCTTCCCGACTCCCCACAGTGGCCCTTCCACCTCCAGTGGGCCCATCTCCTGTTTCCTGCCCCAACTGAGTTTGGCTTGTCCCCAGAAGGTTCCAGGTGGTCCCACCTTGTGCTCACACACCTGCCTGGTCCCAGTGCTCTGCTACTGCCCATCTGAGGCCCTGCTCCAGGCCCTCTGCCCCCAGGAAGCCTGGTCCCCACCCCCAGCTATCCTGAGACCCTCTCTTCACCCCCCCTGGCCAGGACTCATCTCCATCCCCAGCCAACCTTGGGACAGACCTTGTGGGGCCTCGGTGACAACACTGGGGGTGGACAACTGTTCTCCCAGACTTCTCCTCACTCCTTTGCCTCTGAATTGAGCATTTGGACACAGGGCAAGAGAAAGGGACCCCTACAGACCAAGGAGAAAGAATGCACTCCTTTATTCTGTGCAGGAGAGACTGCTCCTAGCACCCGTGGGGCTGGTCTGTCGTGGCTTGGGGCCCCCGGCCTTGCAGTGATGGGGGCACTGCTGGCTCCACAGACTGGGCAGGTCCAGGTAGGGCTGCTGCTCCTTCCTCAGAGCTTCTCCAGGTAGGAACCAGGGACAAAGCCAGACTGCCCATTCCGTTCCACTGTCCACCAGCCATCTTCCCCTTCCAGGATGACCTCCAGAATGTCCCCCGCCGAGATGTCCAGTTCGTCAGAATTCTTGGCAACAGAATGAAAGCTAATCAGGCTGGAGGGGCCAGTTGGGAGGGTCTGGCTGGACATCCCCCTACCCCAAGCTGTAAATTCAAGCTGGTCTCCCAGGTGGGCTGAGTCAGCCAAGACATGCCCAGCCTCCAGGCACTGCAAGACAGGCCTCTGGGATAGGGCAGCCCTCAGAGACATACGGGGTGTGGGGTGCCCTGTGGGACTCAGTCTCCTGTTCCCCCCGCTCTGTGTGTCATCATAGGCCTCCCACAAACCTGGGCTGCTTCTCTGTTTCACATCCCTGCTGGGCTTTCTCCCACTTTCTGCTCCAGACAATAGTGACAAGCAAGTCGGGCCAGGTGTGCTCACCATGCCCAAGTCCAAGGGGTGTTCTCATTCCAGGCCCACCTCATGCAGCCCCCTCTGCCGGGGAGTCCCCTGAACTTCATCAGCCCTGCTAGCCCCTGTCACAGGCATACCATCCTTCTCCTGGCCTGCCTCCCCTCCTGGGGACTGGGCTTTGGGAGTCAATGCAGTCTGCCAAGGCCTCGCCCAGCCCTGAGTGGGCACATGGCTTCAGTCAGGTGGGTATGGGGACTGGCTCTGCACCCCTCACCTCAAAGCAGGGAGCCGATTGGACTCGCCGGGATATTGGTACAGTGGCTCCTTGACCCACCCTCTCCCCATGGACCCAGAAAACCAAATCCGGCACTGCTGAGTGACCCATTCTGGCCGTAGGTTGTTCTCGGCACCCATGACCATAGAGACCAGAGCTCTCACCCGAGGGTGCAGAGCCTGATGTCTGGACCTCTGTCAGCTTGCTTCCACGCGCACGCGCACACACATGTTCTACACAATGCCCACGTCTGCCTGGACACTACATGTGTGTGTGTAAACAGATTCAGGGAAACAGAGGTCCTGGTCCCCATTCATCAGCAGACATGCAGAAAGCCTCCCTAAATGCTGGGTGCTGTTCCAAGGGCACACCCCCCAAGCACACTCACAGTGCATGCTTCTATGTGTGAACACATATTTGGGTACCCGTGCCCTCCTGAGGAGAAGAGGGTGAAGGCCTCACCTGGGCCCTGTAGTCATAGAGCGCCCTGTGGCCTTGGGCTGGCAGCGTGGGGGATCTTGGCACCTCCTGCACTGCAACTGCTGCATAGACAACCTCATTCCGACTGGGGCTGGGCGGCGGGGCGTCTGTGGAGGCTGAGAGCACAGGGAGGCCCGGAGCTGTTCCCTCCCATAAAACATTGGCCCCTGAAGACCCTCCCCTTTGTAGAGTCTCCCCAGACTTGGTCTAGCCTCTTCCCCAGCTGTGGGATGGCCCATCTGTGCATACAGAAGTCCTCTCCTTCACCCCAGTGTCACAGTTTGGAGGCACTCACATCACACCCACCTACCTGCAGAAGCTGCCAGCGGTGAGGTCTTGGGACTTCCATGCAGCAGCCCAGAGAACCTGGGGATGGAGGAAAGTAGGTAAGTCCTTCAGGAAGGGATGAGGCAGGGAGCCCTCAGAACTCCAGGGCAATGGCTGCCCCTGTCCTCCAGGTACAGGTGTGACTTATGGGGTGCCCCTCAAGCATGAAGGCTCCCCGAAGTGTCATCCCAGCAGCACCCTTCTAGTTCCCCACATTGTGGCCCTCCTCTCAGTACCTGCCCCCTGCAGAGCCCTGTGTGTGTCCCCTGCTTCCCCCCAGGTCCCTGCTTCTGCTCCTAACATCTTCCCTGGTGGGCACTGAGTGGCTGCCCCTCAGAGGTGGCCACTCACACCCACTGGGGTGGTCAACTGCGTGGGCCCAGCCAGCCCTCCTCCCTACAGCCCCACCCCAATCAGCCACTCCCGGGCCACACAAAGTGGGTTGCCCACTGTACATGTGACTTCCAGGGGGCAGTGCTGGACTAATTCAATCCTTCCCTGTGCCTGGCTCAGGCCTGGACTGAGCTGGAGTCATGAAGTTTTGAAGGTTCTTTGAATAAAAGAATATCTTCTCCCAATCAGTAGGTTGTCTTTTTGTTTTGATGATGGTTTCCTTTGCTGTGCAAAAACTTTTTAGTTTATTTTTGCTTTTGTTTATTTGTTTATTATTGCCAATGTTTTCTCCTAGGCATTTTATGGTTTCAGGTCTTATATTGAAGTATTTAATCCATTTTGAGTTTATTCTTGTGTATGGTGTAAGAAAGTGGTTCAGTTCCAATTTTGTTTTCACATTTATCTGTCCATTATTCCCACCACCATTTACTGAAGAGATTGTCTTTACTTCATTGTATATTCTTACCTCATTTGTCATGGGTTAATTGACCATATAGGCATGGGTTTATTTCTGGGCTCTCTATTCTATTCCATTGATATGTGTCTATTTTTATGCCAGTACCATGCTGTTTTGATTGCTATAGCATTGTAGTATAGTTTGAAATCAGGGAGCATGGTACCTCCAACTTTGTTCTTCTTTCTCAAAATTACTTTGGCTATTTGAGATCTTTTGTGGTTCCACATAAATTTTAAGAATATTTGTTCTAGTTCTGTGAAAAATGCCATTGGTATTTTGATAAGGATTGCATTGAAACTGTAGATTACTTTGGGTAGCATGGACATTTTAATGGTGGTAATTCTTATCCATGAGGATGGTATATGTTTCCATTTATTTGTGTCTTCTTTAATTTGCTTCTTCATTGTCTTACAGTTTTCTGAATACAGGTCTTTTACCTCTTCATTCATGCAAATGTATATGGGATTGTTTTCTTAATTTCTCTTTCTGATAGCTCATTATTAGTGTACAAAATTTAACCAATTTTTGAATATTAATTTTGTATCCTGCTACTTTACTGAATTAATTAGTTCTAATAGTTTTTTTTGGAATCTTTAGGGTTCTTTCTATATAGTATCGTCATCTGCAAATAATGACAGTTTTACTGCTTCCTTTTCAATTTAGATGGCCTTTATTTCTTTTCCTTGTCTGATTGCTGTGGCTTGGACTTCCAGTACTATATTCAATAATAGCTGTGAGAATGGGCATCCTTGTCTTGTTCCCTGTCTGTCCTTTCTTGACACTGCCCCAGGTGAGCTGTTTCATCCAGTTGTTTAAATGACCACCTGTGCTGGGATCCAGGTCCTCGCTGGGGGGGCAGGGAGGCCTGAATCCCCCAAGATTTTGGTAACATTGTGAGAGTGTGAAGGTCCTCTTCCTGGGGTCATCACTTTCTCAGGTTCTCAGAGGGGTGTACTGTGCTCCTTGCTCTGAGTGGCTGTGGGCCTCATAAGCCTCTGCTTCCTGGAGGTGTCCTGCAGGGAGGTTCTAGGGGCTCCTGAGGTCTTGAAAATGAGCTGCCCTCAGAGAGCTGGGAGCTCCATTGACCACCCCCACCTTGCCCACCTCCCAAAGGCAAGGCCTTCTCTGTACAAGGTTGGACTGCAAGAGGAGGTCATGAGGGCCTCAGGGTGGGGTGCAGCACAGGCACCATGTGCCACTCACAGATGTTCCTAGATGCCCACAGACAGGGCATATGGTCCCTTCCAAGACCCGGCTGCTGGGGCAGAGGGCGCATCCCTGAGCAGGCCAAGGTGCTCCCAGTGGGCTGTCGCCATTGTTACCCAAGGCCTAAAGCAGGAGTGTCTTTTGATTCTGAGTCTGACCCCAACACCCATGAGCCCTGGACCTGGAGAAGGTGAGTGACTTGTGAGTGACACACAGGCATGACACTAGGACCCAACCAGAGCTAGGCCAGGAGAGGGCTCCTAAAAAGCCTGGAGAATTCTCCAAGAATACTGGCTGTAGGGCCTGCTCCTATACCCTGATCCTGCACTAGTGGGAGCATGTCACCTCTGCTGCCTAACAGTCTGGGGCACCAACCTAGGCTACTAACAGAACCCAAGAGATAAGTAAGCCTGCCTGGGGGCTCCCTGCAGTTCTGAGCATTCACTAGTGAGTAAATGGGGTTTATTTGTTGAATGCCTGGGTCCCCTCAGGCTGAGGGTGTCATGAGGCCAGGTTGAGCCTGTCTTGTCCCCAAAGAGTGCCCAGCACCTGAACACAGCACCGAGCACACAGTAGGTGCCCCACAAATACATGCGGAGCAGCCAGTTGCAGGAGGAGAAGCTGGAGCTGCTTGTTGCCCCGCCCCCTACCCTGCCTCTGCATCCCAGCAGGTGTGTCTCACCTTTTTATCATGCCACAGGACGGATGTACACCAGGGCTGCTGGGTGATAGTGTGACCTCCCGATCGTAGTAGTTCTGGTAGGGCACCGGAGCTGTGGGCAGCAGCCTGTGAGGCCCAGGGTGGCCGAGGGCAGGGCAGGCAGGACCTGTGCCACTGGATACCCCAACCTGTCCCCATCCAGAGACCCAGACTGGGGCCCCTCTTTCCCATTCTGGCCCTGGCCCACTCTGGTGTTTGGGGAAGGGGCCTCTCTCACTTCCATGAGAGACCCCACTGTGGGCACCACTGAGACCAAATGTTCTGGACTCATAACTTAGTGAGACCAAACAGGCTGGGGTGGCGGGGGGTCCATCTTTACTCGCCTCTCTGAGTGTTACAGTGTTACCAAGCTCTGCTCCTCTTCTTCCTCAGAGGAGGCAGCCCAGGGGCCCAGCCAGGGGGCCACACTGTCCGTGACCCTGGCCTAGGGTCTGGCCACATCTCTACCCAGAAAGGAACTGTGAGCCACAGCAGCCCTGTGCTGGCAGTGGAAACTCAGAGAACACAGCCAGGCCTCCTAGGGACGGACAGGCCTGGACCCAGAGGCCATGCTACCTGCGGGCCGGGCCTCACCTGGGGGCTCAGTGCCTGTGCTCTTGGCCTGGATGAAGCTGTCGATGTCGGCCTCCACGCTGCAGCCTTCCAGTGTCACCCGCACCTCCTCATAGAACTGAGAGCAGAAAAGAACAGAGGCTGAGGGACCAGGCCTCACCTCAATGCCCACCTCCGTCAAAGCCCTGCCCCTCTATGGGTCTGAGCTCTGGCCAGGGGCTTCCACTCCACTAACTTCCTCAAAGGCCTTACATGCATAGCTCAGTGCCTGGATTTGGGGGCCTTGAGGCATCAGAGCCCTGGCTGGTAGTGTCTCCTGGTTCCCAAACATCTGTGTACAAGATCCTATGCAAGGGACTTAACTCACCCCTGTCCTCTGTGGCAGATACTGTTTCCCCCATTTTATAACAAACTCAGAGAAGGAAAGTGACTTGCCCAATGTCACAGAGCAAGAATTCAGAGCAGCCAGGCTCTGGTTCCAGTATGAAAGGATCCATAGCCTACCCTCCTTCTTCTGCCACAAGGAGGCTACCAGGTGGGCTCAAGTCATTTGTGGAGGAACCCAAAACCCTACAGCTGATGGGGGGAGGGGTCAGGCAAGGAACCGCAGTGAACATCGGGGAGTAAAGGCTACTTTGAGAGAGCCAGTGGCTCGGGGGTTGCATTAACAGAGATCAGAGACCCTGGTGGGGAGGTGGTGGCCCCTTTCTGCTGGGTAGGACCAACCCCAACCACCCAGCACGTAGAGCTCAGTAAGGCAATAGGACACACCAGAGATGTCTGGGGGACAGAAGAGGGACTGGACCTCTGCTTTTGCAAATGTGCAGCCTGGAACAGAGCAGCCCGGGTCCTCCAGCCTCTCTGCTGACCTTGGAGGGGCTGTGTCCCCTTACCTTCCTGACCCCTGTAGACGGAGTACATATATACTCTAAGAACAGAGCTAAAACCCTGGAATAGGGGTGAGCAAAGCAGGCAGATGCCAGGGTAACCACAAAAGCAGGCTTCTAGGCAGAGGCCATGGCCCTGCGTGGTACTGAGCTGCCTGTCCTCGAGGCCCTGGAGGCAGAGGCTGAGGCCTGTGGGGTTTGTTGATAGACTCAGATGGACCTGGGTATGCTGTTGCCCTGGAGCTGCCCTCTCTTCCTGGCCCCACCCCGCCATCTCACTCGCTACCCATCCCCACCCTGGGACCTAACCTCGTCATCCTTGACACACTGCATGGAGAGCTGGTTGCAGTGCACCCACAGGGCATTGCGGAGGATGGTCAGCCGGTCAAACTCTTGCAGCTGGAAGGCCTGGATGTGTGTGCGGGGGGGGGGGGGCGTGGAGGTTGAGAAGTGAAGAGGCAGACACAGAGCCAGGCCAGATTGGGCCCCACTCACTGCTCAGCTGGAGCTGACCAGTCAGACCCCCTCTGCTGAAAGCCATGTCTAAAAAGACGCATCCTGGGGTCCCCCCCCCCACCTCTACGCCAGCACCTGAGGCTTCTGAGAGGGAGGTTGAGTTGCCTGTGGGTTCCTGCCCCACCCTCCCTCCAGGCCCCTGGAAAGGGCCCTGTCTGAGGAGAGCAGGAGACCTGGAGGCCTGAGGCCTGTCTTCCCAGGCCCTGTTCATCAGCAAGGTCCTGGGAAGCTATGGGTTTTGTCTGAGCCTCAGTTTTGGCTTCAGCTCAAAGAGGTGAAGGATGTCTGCTTGAAACAAAGAGACTCAGGGCACAAAGCCGGGCTGTGGGCTCCCTGGGGACAGGGACCCAGCACAGAACCTAGGGAATGAGTGCATGAGTGAATGAATAAAGGAATGGGGCTTTCCCCCCACCCCACTGTTTCATGTTCCTCCATGAAGCAACTGGAGCAGGGACGGGCGTCTTTCACATTTTGCAGCTCGGGGAACTGAGGCCCAGGGTCACTCACCTCACAGGTAGTCCGGTGTTCCTGCTCCCACTCAGCCCGCACCTTCTCCAGCTGCTCGATGTTCTGCCTGTATACCCGCTCTGGAAGCACAGCTGGCCCTCAGGGAGGCCAGCAGTCCTGCCCCCGCCACCCACCCCTTTGCTCCGACAGGGCCCCTGCTCAGAGAAACCTGCCCTGGCTGCTGGTACCACACCTGGTGACTTGTCAGGACTACCCACCCCGGTACTGCTCATTTTGGGGTGACTCTTTGCTCCCCGCTGTGCTCTGAGCAGCCCAAAGCTGGAGTACAGCCCATATAACCAAGGTCGGGGTCCAGGCCTCTTGTCATCACCAGGTCCCACCCTCTCATTTTCCAGAGGGGAAACTGAGGCTTGGAGAAGGTAGCACTGAAGGAAGGGTGGAGGGGAGTATGATAACTGTTGGGCTGGGAATCCAGAAAGTGTGGCCATGATCTCTGTCCCCAGAACTCTAGGGGTTCACCTCCAGCCATGGGTCCTGGGAGAGGCAGAGCAAAAGGGAACGCCTTCCCAGGAGAAGGGAGCGGGGTGAGCTCTGTGTCCTAGGAGGTATGCTGGCCGAGACAAGGGGAGTTGGGTGTTTTGGCATCAGGTGAAGGACAGACCCAGAGAAGGCTGTGTTGTGTGTGTGTGTGTGTGTGTGTGTGTGTGTGTGTGTGTGTGTGTGTGAGAGAGAGAGAGAGAGAGAGAGAGAGAGAGAGAGAGACAGAGAGACAGAGAGAGAGAGACAGAGAGACAGAGAGAGACAGAGAGAGACAGAGAGAGAGATGAGTGGGTCTCTCTGCCATGATGGTGGTTGTGAAAGTCCTGGGCTGTAGAGCAGATGACCTAAGTTGGAATGCAGTTACCACCACCTACTGGCTGTATGACCTTGGGCAAGTTACTTAACCTATCTGTGCCTCTGTTTCCTCATCTGTTAAAAAGGGGGATAATAATAGTAGCCACTTCATTAGGATTTGGGGGCAGATTGGTTAAAACATGCAAAACACCAAGAGTAGTCTTGGCAAATGAGTGTTTTTATTTTACTTACATGAGTATGCAAGTGAGAGTGACAAGCATGTGACCCTGTGTCGTCAGGTGTGAGTGTGTATGTCCCCAGATAAGAAAGTGTGTGGTGAGGGGAAGGCCTGCTGCAGCTACCACCCAGGGCTAAGGAGGCAGGCGGGCCACATACCTGCCTCTGTGGCCGAGTCTTTGCACTGCTTGGCTTTGTTCTGGCTCTGAGGAAACAGAGGGAAAGTAGTGCTGAACCCCTGCCCTGGAGAACATCCAGCCCAGTGTGGAGCTCCCAGCCTCCCTGAGTGAGTCCGAAGTGCCTCTGTTACACCCCTCTCCGGCCACCCAGGGAGATACTTGGAGTCAACTGTGAGCAAGTTCCATCATTTACCCCAGGCTCACTCCACAGAGGACTACAATAAAAAAGGTCCCAGCAAAAAAGGAATAAACACAGACACCTGCAGACACACATGAAAACTGGATGTCAAGATTTAGAGGGAGAGATGGAGACCATGGGCCAGACCCTGAGGCTCCAAGTGGCCAGTGCTGAACCCACTGGCTGGGACTTGGGCTCTGGCCCCCAACTTGCTGTCTCCAATTCACTCTGAGGCCACTGACCTCTCTGGGCCTCAGCTTTCCTGTGTGTGCAATGGGCAAAATATGTTCTTGGAACCTGTGGCTCTGACACCCCCATTTGGCCCAGAGTCCAGACAAGTCAAGAGCTTGGACTCTGGATGACCTGGGTTTGGATCCTTTCTCTATTGCTCCCTAGCTCTGAGACCTTGGACAAGTCACTCACCATAACTGGGCCTCAGTTTCTTCTCTGTGACATGGGCCTACTGAGCTCCTCTCCAAGGGTCGTGTGAGTTAGCATCTGCTCTCATTGCCCTGTGAGCTCTAGGCCTGGGACTCAGTGGTCCTGCTCTGAGGAATGGGTCCTTGAGGGGACCAAGCAAAGGGGACCAAGCTGACCCTGTCTGTCCAGGCCCTGAGATTCTAGGAAACCCATTTCACAGATGGGGAGATGAAGGTTCAGACAGGGGTGAGCAGCGAGTGTGTCCAGTTGCAGACTTTGCCTGGGGGTGTCTGCAGCACCCCTTCCCGGCCTCCCCCACTCTGCCCCAGCCCTGGGTGACAGCATATGGCCTCAGTGGCCCCACATACCTTCTCCACCTGTTTCTGTTGGCCATTGGCACTGATGCGCTCGAAGGCCTGCTCGGCATCATCCGCGTCCCGACACTTCTGCTCATATACCTTCTTGGACTGAGGGTGTGGAAGGGCGTGATTTGGGGACCCAGAGTGAGGCTCCCTGAGCCTAACCTCCCTTCTCCCTGTTGGGACTGTGGGTGGAGTGGGAGCCTCCTCACCAGGGACAGGGATCTGCAGGTCAGGAATGGAGAAGGGGGAGGCAGTCTTGTTCCCAGGCTGCTTCCCACTGGGGACAGTGTAGCCCTCCCCATGGCCCAGGCCCCTTCAGAGGCATGGTCACATCAAACCACCAGCAAGTCTCTAAAAATGCCATGTATCTTCATGATACTAGCTCCTGCACATGCTGTCCCCTCTTGTGGAACTTTTTCCTCTCATCCAGTGTTCCAGAGGACACAGCTCAGAGAGCCCTTCTTCCTCCACTGATTGTCCCCAGCTGAGAGCATGGATGACCCTGTGGGCCACTGTCTGGAACTGACCACCTGTCCATCAGGAACCTCCGGGGCAGGGCCTGGCCTGGTCTTGTGGGGCCTTGGCACCTAGTACAACCCTGAGCACCTGGCAGGCCACTGTGCATGTCGCTGGGTGAGGATCTAAGGCAAGCCCTGCCTCAGGTGCCCATCCCAGGTCTCCTGGAGGCCACGCCTTGGGCTCTACAACACCTAAAAGCCCAAGAGCCTTGCACCCACCTCCATGGCCTTCTTGTAGAGTGACAGCTTGCTCTTCTGGGCACGGTCCATCACAGCCTCATACTGCAGGGGACACGAGGCTCTTAATGGGGGGCTGTGGCCTCTGGATGCTCCCCTAGGCCAAGAGGATGGGGTTTCCCTGGGATGAGGTACAGCATCCTCTCCTGGCTCTGAAGGGGGCAGTAATAAGACACCTTCCCTCTCCCATGCCTGCTCTTTCACAGTTACCACTCAGAACAGAAAGCTGGAGAGACCCAGGGCACGGGTGTGCCCGTAGTGTCCTGCTGGCCAGGACTTGGTCTCTAGCCAGAGAATAGTCAGCCTACGTGCACTCACCACCTCTGTACCTGCTCACAGCTGTCACACACTATGTATACACTTTGGCACACACACACATGCACACAGAGTTCCACATGACACACCTCAGAAGTGCACACTAATAGGCCCCACACTCCCACTGCTCCCATTTGCGCACTCCCCTGTCTCCTGTGTACAGCCACAGGCCTATTTTCATAGGTGAACACACACACTAAATTTAGTCATGACCACATGCATACACACAGGCCACTGCATTCCCACCCCACCTCCCAGGCTCCTTGTTCAGACAGAGAGGATGAAACTCAGCCTGGACAGGGACTGGGTATAAGCTGGGAGAAGAACCGGAAATGAAATGCCCCTCGTGTTGGGGCTGCAGCCAGTTCTTGCCTGGGGTCACAGTGGAGCCCTTGTCAGTGGGAGACCTCAGGCAAGCCAACTGACCACACACAAAACCTCTGAGACACACGCATATGCTCATAGGCGTGCACATAGGTGTGCCCACGCACACACACACAGGCAGGCTTTCCTGCACACTATGCCGTAGCTCTCTGCTTGCAGGGGCCCTGACTCCTCTGGTGTTGCTCTGCCCACACAGCTTGTGCAGACATCACAGCTCCAGCAGGCTGGCACAGCAGGCGCTCTGCAGGCAAGGCCCCTCTCAGAGAGGCCCCCTCCTCCAGCACCTCCAGGCTGGGCAGGCTTCTGGGGCTGGCTGTGGGGACATTCTGTCTGCTCAGGAACCCAGATTTAGAGTTCTGAAAGCCAGAGACCCAGCGGGCCAGATGGGCAGACAAGGAGTGTAGCCCTACTGAATTTCTATGGTCAGAGCCACTGATGAGAGCCAGTGCCATTTGTGAAGACTGAGGGGACCTGGTTCTGGCCTGGGTCCCCAAAGCTAGGGAGGCGAGCATGTGTCCTATCCTGCAAGAGGGAAACTGAGGTACAGAGAAGGGAAGCAGCTTGGCCAGGACACCCAGGCACAGCCTGGCCCCTGCCATGAGCTGGCACCTTCTTCCCCTTCACAGCTCAGTTGTGTGGACTTTTCCATTTTCAATTCTTTGTATTGTTTACAATAATCCTTCCTCTCCAAGCAAGAAGTGTTTGTGTGGGCTGACTTCTCCCTTCATGTCCGGGGTACTCCCCTCATGACTGTAAGCATCTGTTCTCCCAGCCTGAGCATGTAAGCATCTGTTCTCCCAGCCTGAGCATGTAAGCATCTGTTCTCCCAGCAGGCCACACACTCAGCCAGTTAGAATCAGGCTAGGGAGGGGGGCCCTAGGACACAGAGGTTACCACTCCACCACTGCAGCTACCCTGACACGTAGCCTCCATCCTCTGGTTGCATTATGTCCCATTATGGGAATCTCACTTTCCATGGAGTCCTTCCATGTAGGGACAGCCAGGCCCTACACACAGGTGAGAAGTACCTTAGGATGCTGAGGTAAGCCCGTCACCCCCACTCCCCGCAGGCTCTGTCTGCCTCTTAACCTCAGGCAGCCCTATGGGTGGCCACAGTGAATGGCTCCAGGTCTGCCTTTCTCCCAAACAGCCCAGATCCTTGGGCTCAGGACCAGCTTCTGCTGACTCCCCAACTTAGGTTGCTTCCTTTGGATACCCCCAAGCTGTCACTGCCTCTCTACAGTCTGCTGTGGTAGGACAGTCAACAAGACACATGTCTTCCCCTCTTCCTGATATGAAACAGCTTGGGGGAAGGACCCCCCAGGGGGCGTCCAGGCCTGCAAGATGGGCTCTTCCCCTCCTCCTTCAAATCACCCTCGACCCCAAGCTTGGGATGCTGCCCCCACTCTCCATCGGCTCTAACAGGAGGGTGCATCTCCCACCCCGTCCACAGCGACCTGGCCACCTCCCACTTGGGATCCTGGTGATGGTGAGTACCTGCCTGGCCTCACCTTCTTCCTCTGCTCCTTCTGCCTCTCTCGGAACTCCTCCAGGCTGCGCAGCTCTTCACGCAGGGCCAGGGCCAGCTGGATATGAGAGCTGCCCACATCCTCCATTTCTGGGGACGCAGTATGAGTATCGGCACCCCATGTCAGACATGATGGGCCTCAGCCATCCACACGCTCACCCTACCTAGGCCGGCCTGTCACCCCCAGCCCGCTGCCAGTCCCGCGGGCCTGGGGGCAGCCTGAGCTCCCCTCTTGGCCAGAATCCATCCACCTCTATGTTTCCAGAAAGTCCCGTCACCCTGCAGCCTGGGGTAGGGGACAGTCACGACTTACGCTGCTTCAGGGAATCAAACGAGGCCCTCAGGGAACTGCAAAACAGAGAGGCCAGGGTCAGCAGGAGGAGGGGGTGACTGGTCCTTCCATCCCAGCTGGCCCCAGGTGTGGGAAGCCGACAGCCCCCCCAGTGTCTGACAAGGCCACATTGCCCTGTTCAGCACTGGATATTAGGGGTGCTGCCTTATGGTTGGTCATGTAATATCTCCTGTCTCTATGAACCCATGTGCCTTTCCTCCTATAGGAGACAATATACTCACTGCATTTATGGCAAGTTCCTGTGATACCCCAATGAGCTAACTACGCAGCCAAAGATAGGTAAGACCTCCTAAAAGAGGGGAGACAACCTAAGCCAGGCGGTAGTTCCGTGGGGAACCCCTGAACTGAGATATTGGGGACTCAAGCCCCTTTGGAAACTGAGGCATAGGCCTTTGGCCACATAGGCCTAAAAAAGCCAGTCTGTGAGAAACAGACAGCCTCTGTGAGAAACTGGTGCTATCATTCGTCCTTGCCTGTGCAGCTGTGAAAGGTTTCCTTGGAGACCAGGAGACCAAGGTCTCTTGGCCATGAAAGTTCTGATAAGAGGCAACTTACTGACCATAACTTATTTTAATTAACAGCCTTGTTTTAACTCTTTGTTCTGTACATTGCTAGCAACAGATACTGAAGCTTTGACTGAGAAACAGATGTTACCCTCTATTACAAAAACATGCAGCTCTTTGTAAGATAGGAAAAGTTTGAAACTCCTTTTACTACTAAGTATTATAATCACATAGAAATAGTTTCTTGCCTAAACTCTAGGCAATAGTTCAAATATATGCCCTGTAAGGTAGCCATGGTAACCACTCTTTAGATGATAAGTAAAATCCTTGAACAGGTCACAGTGTATCTAAAAAGATACAATTACAAAAAAGTAAAAGTTCTGAGTAAGGGAAAACATCACGGTCATGTAAAACATAACTTGTAATTAAGATAATGGTCAGAAGCCCCTATAAAAGGAGCTAGGCTTTAACAATAAAGTGTGACACTTCTGAGAAACTCTTTCCGGTGTCTCCGCTTTCTTTTTTTCTGCCTTTACTGTAATAAAAATTTTCTGTCTTTCGTATTGCCGACGCCGTGTCCACCTTCTTGAGCCCTGGTCAGCAGGGGCTGGTCCCCCGCACCCAGAGGCTTTTATTTTGGCGGGAGGTCACTCCCTCACACACACTGGCCTCGACCCATTCCTGGAAGGCAAAGCTCTCTCTTTGAAAATTATAAAGCAGTCAAACCTCCCCATGGTGGTAGAATGCTCTTGGCTTCAGCATGTCTTCGGTGTCCCCTCCCTTCCTCCTCAGAGCCCCTACCCCCGGCTGAGGCAGGAGAGGGCAGGTTTAGAACTGGATTCAGGTAGGTGGCCTGGAAGGCTATTTTGGGGGAAGCTCAATGGGAGAGGCCAAGCAGGGCAAGGGTTCAGGAGGGGTGAAACGTGGGGGTCATAGGACAGGAAGAACAGGACATGTAGATAAGGACAGTGAGAGGCTGTCCCTGGTCCCTGGCTGGGATGGCTGGGTGGACAGTGGAGACACCTCTGAGAGGGGTCCCAGCAAAGAGAGGGAGTTTACTTTAGGGTGTGCTGAGCTTGGAGTGCCTGAGAGAAGCTGGCAGGAGGAGTCAGGAGGCAGCAGAGATGGGGCACTCCCCACTCCAGGTTGGGCACCGGGGGGCAGGGAGATGGCATGGGAGGTGGGGGCGTGACGGTCCAGGGTAGGCGTGCCAGTTGGAGCAAATGAAAACAGAGGACACACAGTTAAATTCAAATTTTAGATTAAACAACTAACAGTGTTTTGAATATAAGTGTGCCCCATGTAATATTTGAAACATGCTTACATTTAAAATGTATTTGTCATTTATCTGAAATTCAGATTTAACTGAGCATTCTGTATTTTACCTGGCCGCCCTGCTGAGGGGGCTTTCCTTAGAGCCATGAACACAGGTGGCCTGAGCACAGGTGTCAGAACCCAACCAGGACCCAGCCCTGCCTGCTGATAGGTCATGGAGCCTATCAGCTCCTTGGTCAGAAACAGGCCCAACGGGGGAGAGTGCCTCTCCCCGGCCCATCAGCTCCCAGGCATAGGGGCCTTTCAGAGAGGTGACTCCCTGGCCTGTGGAGGAAGAAGTTCACTTGGCACCCCAGCCTTGGGAACCAGGACCTGGGCGGGGGTCTCTCTGCTCTGGACTTTCACACGCACTATCACAATGAAGCAGACCCTGGAGCCAGGCTGCTTGGGTTCAATACAGTCGGTGCCACTCACTCTCTGTATGACCTTGGACAAGTTACTTACTTTCTCTGTGTCTCAGTTTCCCCTTCTGTAAAATGGGATAATAATACACAAACAGGATGGTTGTGAGGATTAAATGAATTTATATGTATAAATCATCTCTATTGGGAACAGGTTGTTGTGCAAACCTCCCCTGAACCCATATTTTCACATCCTATCAGTCCTGGAGGCTCCCCCGGCCCCTGAACATGACCTGAGCTATGCCTACAGTGCACCACCTAAGAGCTTGCCCACTCTTGGGGTAAAATTTTCTGCCTGTGTTTTCAGCCCCTTAACCAAGGAGGCAAAATCTGCTGTGGCTCCCCCTCAGAAGGATGTCTGAGGAGCCACAGTTAATCGATGTTGATAGGGAGAATGAGGCTAGACCATGGCTACGCTCGCTGGGGTCATGCAGAGGCAGCAGCGACATGTCCTATCTCTGGATGCTTCCTTCTGCTGCCCTTTGCCCGGCTGCCTTTCCATAATTGTCCGGTTGTCTGCGTCCCTGGCAGCCTCTCTGCCAAGCAGCATGCCCACCGCTTGGTGGCCACATGGCTGCATGGTGGCTGTCCGGGACTGCCCTGGGCTCCTGCCCTCAGTCTTTGCAAGGCAGGCCTCCACGGGCTCCCTGCTCCCATTGGACAGTTAGGGAAGCTGAGACCAAAGAATAGCAGCAACGTGGCAGGGACTCAGGCCTAGAGGAGAACTCTGGGGGTCTAGACAGTGCCAGACCCCTTGTCCTAAACAGAGTGGATTTCAAGGTGTGGTCCACAAACCAGCAGCTGCAGCATCACCTGGGAGCTTGTGGGAAACAGGCTCCATCCCAGTCCTGAAGTAGAAGCTCAAGGTGGGGCCCAGAGCATCGTGTTAACCAGCCTCGGGGGCTGCTGGTGTCCATCAAATGTGAATTATTTAGCCCTCCCAACTCTGCTAGTCAGGGCACTATCGCTCTTCCCATCTGATAGATGAGAAAGACCAGGGTCAGAGCGGTGAAAAAAAGGCCTTGCAGCCACAGGACTGGGAGAGGCTAGAGGCGCCCTGGGTGAGACCTGTCCATGCTGCCCTCTGCTTTTTGCCAGAGGAAGGACAGTGTGACCGCTGAGCTGGCCACCCCTATCTCTTCTCTGACAGAACGGACGCCTTGCCAGCAGTGACACCTCCAGTCCCTCTCCTTCCACACACACTCACCTCCTGCCTCAGTCTCCCCGTTCATGGTTAGAGCTGCCCGAGGCACAGTGTGGCCTCTCCTCCCAGTTTCCAGCCTCACTCATGCTGCCCGCGCGGGCTTCCAGCTCCTTCACAACTGCATTCTGCCCTACACTTCCCAGAGCTTGGGCCTGGCACTTCCACGGCCTGGTCCCCACCTCCTTTTGGATCTAAGACCTCACAGATACCTCAGACTAAGGGTACAAAACTGGACTCAGCACCCCACAAACCTGCCCTTCCTGCAGGGCCCCACTCTCAGCAAAGACCCCTGGTTATACACACCAAAATACAGAGCTGGGCCTGGCTCTACCCTGCTTCTGCACTACCTTCTTTTTTACCTTCTAGATATCCTTTCTGCCTACCTCCCACACTCCTGCCCATCACCACCATACATCCAGCTTTCCACACATCAGCCATTTCCTCTGCCTGTCCCCAGTCATATGTGGCCACCCACCAATTCTTTCCACAGGCCCTGTTTCTTTTTGCCTCAGGGCCTTTGTACAAGCCAATTCCCTGTGTGTAGCATCTTGCCTAGCTTCTTCTTCAGTCCCTTCTGAGCACCTGTCTCTGTTGTCACCATGGGCTGATGCACTGTCTGTCACCTCACTGAACTGTGAGCCCCTGAACAGGGGAAATGCCTGGTTCTCCTTCCTGTTGTCCAGAGCAACAAACTCAACACATAAATACCAAGGCCTTTCTTAACTCCAAACCCACCTGTGCCTCCCTGTCCTTGGCCAAGGGACTCAGTCAGGCCCTCCCTCCCTGGCAGGTGGCTGGAAGAAATCACAGACTCTGGGAGCAGCTGTCCCTTGTCCCCACCCCACTAGATGCTGGAAGCCCCTGCCTGAGCTCATAGCACTGCCAGGTAGACATTCAGTCTCTGCACAAACCCTGGGACAGTCCAGATGGTGACCTCAGGCTCTTTTAGCCCCAGGAGCTTGCTGGGCCGTGAGGGGTGCATAGATAAGAGTGCTTGCCCTGCCTGGGACAGCCAGGCAGAATTGCAGGCTCTGACTATTCCAGGCCCCCCGGCTGCTCACCTCTGGGCTGCACGCCTTTCTGCCCCAGCCCCACCGGTTCCCAGCACTGGTACTTTTAGGCCATCACAATTCCGCTCACACAACAGGGCCCAGGACACCACCTTTCTCTTTCTTGGCCCTAAACTTTCAAGGAGGTAGCCTCAGTTCTGTGGGTGAGAGGAGGAGCTCAGCTTTTCCTGGCACCAGAGTTAGCTCACTGTGGGTTGGCAAAGACTCTCCCCAGGGCAATGGCCTTAAACTCCGATCTTGTGGGAGAATTGTAGACCATTTGAGGTCTACATGAGGCCCAGCAAGATAGTTTATCTTAGCTGTTCTACCAGCCCCAGGCATTTCCCCCTTGCCATTCAGAGAAACTGTCACCAAGCTCTCTTAGAGCTCTCCTCTATTGTGCCTCCATTGAATGTCAAGGACAGAGACCCATGCAGGTTCTATCCTCTGCTGTCAGTCACTGGTGTCTTCATGTGCTATTCATCCAGTTGCTCTTTTTGACTTGGCTCTCAGGATGCTCAGCCTGAAACTCTGCTCAAACACACTGTACATTTCCAGTGTAAATGTTGCCTTCTGTCCTGTCCCCACCATGTGCCATGTACCACCTTAGGTCCCTACTTTGGCCTCCCTGCTCCCTGTCCACCTGTTGCCTGGGAGGCTGCTGCATCCTAGCAGGAGTGGCTCCTCTCACCTCCCTGTGCTGAAGGCTGGGTCTGAAGTGAGCTGGTGTCAGAGGACCTCTGATGGGAACAGGGCCCGCCTCTCTCCCTCTGACATCCTCAGTGATGTCTTCATTCTCTGAACTCAGAGGAAAAGAAATTATTGGGGGAAGGACTCAGTCTCTTGCTAGGAAAACCACAGCATTTTAGGCTGTGACAAGTGGGGGTGAGGAGGGACATGAGGATGTAAGGGTTCAAACCCATGCCCCTTGGGGGGCTGTTCTTGTTTGTGGGAACCACAGAGGGGTTCACAGGAAACTGGCCCCGTGTCCCGGCCCAGTCAATTCCCCTTCATTTCTTGAATCCCATGCCCTGTGCAGCTTCTGGGACGTGTAGCTCCCCAGCAGTCTACCTGGAGCAGATGAGCAAGACGGTTAGAGGTGAAGCATTCTGGGGAAGGTGGTATTTCAGCCAGACCTTGAAGGATGGTAGCACTGGGCAGGGAAGAAACGGGGCAAAACCAGAGCAAAGGCCCGGGAGCTGGAAGGGAGAATCAAGGTGTGCTCTCTGTGGGGCTGGATGTGTGCTGTAAGCATATCGCTACTCCCCCTCCGCTACCTAATGCATTGAAGGGGCTTGTGGGGATCTCTCCAGTGGGGTACCGGGTCTTATTCGTGCATCCTCCATTGCCGCTGCCCAGCAGATGTTTGCTGAGTCAATGTGTGAAGGAGTTGAATGAGAAAAATTATTTGAAGATGGGATAATCTCCTTTTAATGTATGTGGCGAGCCTCCAAACCTGAGTAAGGTTCCTGGCCGGTCTGAGGTCAGGCGTGACACAGAAATACTGCTTCCTCAGGCAGCAGCGGCACAGGCCAGGCTGCTCTGCCCTTTTGGCTCTCAATGGGCTGTTTTGGGGGTCACTTAACCCCCCTGGCTCTTCTCTTCCATTCACCCCCACCCAGCCTATGTACCCAAAGCCACCTGAGAGGCTTCACCAAGGGAAGGTAGGGGGCTCCAGCCACCAGGGGATGGGCACTGCAGGAAGAGGTGACAGCCCCCTCACTGAACAGCCAGGCCACCTTTCCCAGAGGTGCCAACACCAAACACACCCCTACGGAAGTCCGCAACATGGAAGTGACCCAGAATGTTATTCATTCCTTTCACAAAGAACTCTCCAGGTTGGCAGGGACTCGGGTGACCCGGTCTACGCCAAGACCTTGACAGTTAGGCAAGCCTGGAGTATCTAGGAGAGCTTTCTGGAGGAGGTGAGCATGAGAGGTCTCAAAAGGGATGTTCTGATGCATAGGACTGGGAGGGACAATGAAGTTACCCTCAGTGTGCTAGATTCTGGCTTCAGGGTGGTGGGGCCCCATATTTTATTTATTTTGAAATTTTTGAATCCCCTAATTCAACATAGAGCATGGCACACAGTAGGTTCTGCATACATGGCATGCTGAATAAATGGATGGATGATGGGTGCTTGGCCCACAGTTAAAGAAAGGAATGACTAAATGGTCTCACTAACCCTAGTACATGCCACTTGGGTCAACCCCAACACTTGTTAAGCACCGAGCTTGGAGTGTGCAGTCAGCTGAGCTGGGAGTTGCATGGGACATTGCCCTAAGGGGGGCAGCAGGTGAGCTGAGGTGGTCCAACCCCTGCCTGTCATTCACTCTCTCTGAGTGTGCCCTGCACTTTCCCACCTCCAGCGTTTGTCCATGCTGGTCCTCTGGCAGGAAGGTACCTCCTTTCGCTCTCTGCCTCTCCCAGGAGGTGCCTTCCCAGTTCCCCCTCTCTGTGCTGTTCTTCTGATTGCCCCAGCTTGATGCAGGTGGCAGGCAGGGACTCCCTCCTGGTCATACTCCCTCAACTGCCTCCTTCCCCATAGGAAGACAAGGAGGGGCCCCAACAGACTTCCATTAATTCCTCACCACGTCCTCTGCCTACTGGAATAGGCAGATGAGAACCAAACTCAGAGAGGTTAAGTGACTTGTCCACAGTCACACAGCTCACAAAGGCCAAGCGGGGACTAGAGCACATGCCTTTTTACTCTTAGGGCTAAGGTCATGCTTTCTGGTCTAATGCACAGACCCTTGGGCACTGAGCATTCATCTCAGCTGGCTCATGGCAGTTTTAAACCTCCCTCTAGCACTTCCCATGTTTCCACTGGCTCTAAGTTGGAAGCAGGAAACAGCCAGCGTCCCCTGTGTCTTTAGAAGACCTAGAGAGTGATCAGGGCACTCAAATGAGGGTACCTGGTTCCAGGCTTTGGAGCTGACAGGATTCAGGGCCACTTTCCTTGGGCAGAGCCAGACATTCAACGGGCTTGACCTCTAACAGAGCAGGGGCAGGGGTCAAGGTTTGCTATGGCAGCTGCAGGCTGGCGTCAGGTCCTGGGTCTCCCGGGTAGGAAGAGAACTCATCTGAGCCCTTTCAGATCTTGGAGCCCAGTGCCCTATGGGCCCCTCAGTCCGCTTGGTCCTTACCCAGGGGAAGAGTCCACACCTTCCCAAGGGGGCCCCTCCCCTCCATTGTTAGAAAGCTCTCCTTCAGCCGTCCTCAAAGCATCACACTCTCCCCGAGCAGTCCCTGCCTTGCAGTCTGCACATAGAGACCCAAGCTCAGGGCCCGAGATGCCTGGCTGCTTCACAGCAGACCTGCCTTTATTACCTCTCCTCCTAGTCAGGCCTCAGCTGAGTCCCAGGAGTCATTTTATCCTTTGAGGAACGTTGTATTATTATTGTGCCTCGCTGATGAAGAAACGGAGGCACAGTGTCAGCAACCAGCCAAAGGTCACACCGGTGGGTGAGGAGCTGGCACAGGAATCCATGTGTGTCCGCTTGCAGCCCAGGCCAAGCCAATGCTGCAGAGGGCTTGGGCAGCCAGTGGAGGGCCTGCCAATAGACTTTGGGGGAGGCTGCCAAAGACAGATGGCCCCTGCTCCTCTGCCCAGGGCTTTCCTGCCACTCAGACCACTGGATTTTCTCCTATACACAGAACTTGGCCTCCCAGTATCCAGGAGGGTTGTCCTTCAGGCACCCCTCCCTGATCCTCCCTAGTCCATCCTAAACCCTATCTAAATACCCAGAAAGTGCCTGGTGGAGGAGCAGGGAGCCCAGGGCCTGAGGTCTCTTACTTGATCTCCATCTGGCCGCCTGCTTTCCGGGCGATCTGCACCAGCTCCTTCCCGTACCGCTCCTCTGCTTGGGCCCTGCAAGAACAAGGCCTGATCACTGCCTGTCCTCCACTTGTGCTGGCCATGGGTCCCTCAGGTGTCTGGCAGGACCAGGAGAAGCCACCCTCTCAGCCTCTGTGGCAGGCTGTATGCCCAGGCTCCTCTTTGAGAAAGTTAAGCACCCCCAGTCTTTCCTCTAAATACATGTTGGTCAAATACAGCTACATTTGAAGGGACATCAAATGATTTGCCCACCGTGGGGAGGCCCACTTCTGGGGAAACACTGGAGAGCCGCACTTATGGGGATGCCCTGAAGACAGCATGGCTGGCATGCGGGTCTTGGCCATTTCCCAGGCCTCCCTGCTCCCCTGCCCCCGCCCATGCTGTCTGCTGCTCACCTCTGCCTCAGCAGCTCCTCCATGTCCTTGCACATCTTCCTGCCATCCAGCAGCCGCTGCTGCAGCACTTCGTAGCCCGTGTGGGCAGTGAAATCCCTGCACTGTAGCACAGGGCAGGGGGATGTGTGAGGGCCGCCCTGGCAGTAGGGTCACAGCCTGGTGAGGCCCTCTGACCACCTCCCTCTCTGCCTTTATCTTCCTTATTCAAGGGCAAGCTCTTAGGATTCAGGACCTGGCTTCACACAGGCACACATTAGGTTCTCCCTACCCCATCTGTGGAGGTACCAGGTAAATACGTGAGATCCACCTTGTATCAGAGCTCACAGTCCAGGACACATCAACTCCAACACAAGACAGCCATGGGGAGGGCCACCACCAAGACCCCATGATGACAGACAGCCTTGCAGGGTGCCCGGCAGGGCTTGCTCCTGTCACCATCCCAGTAGCCCTAGTATCTTAGCTGTCTACGTAAGAAAACTGAGGCCCAGCCCGGTGAAGTGTGCCCAGAGTGACACAACTTGAAGGCTGTCTGGCTCAAGTCCAAGCTCTTCCCCTGTATGCTATATGGTCTCCACAGTATACAGGCTGTCTCTGTGGCCTCGGGTAAGTCTCTTGCAGCCTTCTGGTGAGGTGGGCATGGAGGCTGACTTCAGCCAGGACGGGGCACACCCAAACACATATGTAGAGCATATGTAGGACACCTCACACCTAAGATGCCTAGGACATCGGGCATAAACCTAGGACACTTGGTACACCCCAGGTCCACCTCTTAACCAGGGGAGAATCCAGGACACAGGTACCTCTCTGCCGCCCGCCTGGCTCTTGCTCAGCTTGTCCTGGGTTCCTAGTCCATCTGAGTTTCCTTTCTTACCCTTTGGAGTGGTTTTTGAGATGCTGGTGTGAGAAGTTGGGGAGGGAGGTCATACTCAAGGACTATGAGGGGACAGAGGGTCTCCTAAGACATTCCCAGGCCTAGGAAGTGGGTCCAAGGGTCAGGTTGCCCCCTTCCAGCTCTCTTGGCACCTAACTGCCAAGGGAGGTAATTGCGACTCAGGAGGAGGTGGTGAAACATACTGAGAGCAGGGATTTCACATCACTGGCTCCCACATCCATTCTTGAGGAAGGATCCCCAAACCCTCGAAGACACTCAGCCAGGCAACTGCCAATCATGGGAAGCCCTGAGATTTAGCACCTAGAGTATTCTTTTCCTTCCCCTCAGAACCCCCAAATCCTCAGAGACTGGGGAAATGAGCCCCCATTTCCAGATCTCAAACACCACAGCCCTGTCTCTCAGAGTTCAGAGAATAAGGGAAGCTTTCACAAGGCCACACACTCTTGGGGGTGGTAAGTCTAACCATCTCAGAATAAAAAGCTGGTGGTGTTCCTGTCCTTGTCCCATGCGTCCCCTCAAATGCTGTGTTATGGGGAGAAGCAGGAGAGGAGTCAAAATCAGAGAGAGCTTCCTTCAGGAAGAGGCATTGTGAGCTGGGTTTAGGAAGGGAAGGTGTTCTTCAAGGTCTAAGGAGAGCTGGATGTGGTAGGAAAAGGTAGAGATGCCACTAGATACCCTAGCTGGCCCCATGTCGGGCCCACCCTCAGCAAACTCAGAATAGTGGGGTCTCAAGGCCTGTAGTATGCTTAGGACCCCAAGCTCATTCTTTCTTCCATAAGCATTCCTAGAAAATCCTAAGGCCCAGGCTCAGCTGCCCACAGGGTAACAAGCATGGCGTGTGGGTCCTGGTTGGCCACCCAGAGCCCCATCAGGGAGAATTTGTCCCCCCCAAACCCTCTGCAATCATGTCCTGGAGCCCAGACCAGCTCCGATGTCCAGGCCAGTATTGCTGGGCCAGGCTGGGCCAAGCTTCCTTTTGTTTGGATTTGTGGGCAGACACTTGCCCACTAACCAGCCAGCAGACGATGGCTTCCTGCCCCTCAGCCTCTGCCTTCCCTCTGGACCCACAGGACAGAGGCCTGTGGCAGCCAGGTAGGAAAATGAACCTGGAGCCTCAGCCTCCTGCCCTCTCCCCATGAGCTGGACATAAACATTCAGGTCTGAATTTCACAGATTACTAGAAGGGACACATCTTGTCTAGTGCCCCTTAATCTTTGGGAAAACTAATGCCCAAAGAAGGGGATGGCCTGGCTGAAGTCACACAGACAGAGGCAGGACAAGGGGACCTGTTTTACTCCACAATGTCTGTGGGAGAAATGTCAAGGAGTGAGCAGAGAACACTGACTAGGGTCCAGCCCTAGGGCAGGGCGTCCTTCTCTTTCCTACCAGCCCCATGTCTAGCCCAACTCTGCAGGCAAACTCCTCTGTCTTTATTGAGACCTTCAGAGTATAAAGAGAAGCAAAACCAAACCTTGTTGGCCATTCTGGAGGAGGCAGAAGGTGGCGAGAGTCCCTGCAGGCTGGGTCCCCAGGAGCTCATCTTCCCAAAGTGCTATAGCTCGAGAATCTTGTCCAGCCCCTGCTCAGAGCCACAGTGGTGCTGGCAGGGGCTGTGGCAGAGTGAGCTACCGTCACAAGTGACTAGCCTGTTCCGAGGAAGTGCCTGCCTCTGCAGGGCTGCAACCTCCCCCAACCTGCACCCTCATCCTTCACCCCCACTCCAGCCACCTCCTAAAGGGGATAAGCTCTGACTCACTACACAGAGCTGGACAGAATCAGACTCAGTATGCTGTTGAGTAAATGAATGAACCAATTATTCAATCAGTTAGTCAGTTGGCCCTGCAGATCCAGGCCCAGCACCAGCTCACACCCTCCAGGGCCCACCATGCCTTTCCCTCCGTGGGGCAACCCAGCTCCCTGCTGGTTCCCCATTTTATGAGCTCAGGCTGACATTTCCAGAATATCAAAGCTCCCAGAAGGCAGGGCCTTCACCTCCTTCTGTTCACCCACAGCCTCTGTCACCTGAAAAACATGCATGTGGCTTTGTGTAGTCGCCATGTGTGGAGTCCACCTGCCACGCGCTGCACCAAGAACACTACAAAAGTTATCTCACTGAGAACACACACACAGGGAGATAAGGATGTTGACGAGGAGCCTCGAAGAGAGGACATGACTGCCCAAGGTCATTCAACTGGTAAAGGTCAGAAGCTGGGATATGAGCTCAGGTTGGCCTGTCCCCAAAGTCGCATACCTACATCAGTTATTCAATAGACATCTTAGCAAGTTTTCATTTTCAAACATCAAAAAAATGATTGAAGGCCGGCCGAGTGGCTCAGTTGGTTAAGAGCTCGCTCAAGAGTGCGAGCTGAGCTCTGAGCAACGGCGGTTCGATGCCAGCCCGAGCTGAGTTGCCATTGAGTGGCCAACAGGTGGCAGGATGGCTCAGCTAAAAAAAAAGAAATGATTTAAAGAATAATTTGAAATTGATTCCTCAAATTCTCTCCACCTCAAATTAAAGCTGTATTTCGGACTCTCATTCAGTTACCATGGAGTCACAGAGGCCAGCTTTGTGTCCAGGTTGGACCAGAGGAACGCCGCCTTGGAGAAGGACTGTGCTGCTTGGAAGACTAAGCACTGACAGCCAGCAAGCAACTATAAGCCCCCACAGTGTGGCCTCCAGGGCAATCCACCCTGGGCGGTGGGGGGCAGGCAGGTGGCTAGCGATGCAGTCTCCTCCTGTGGGAGGCTTGCTTAAGCCAAATGTGGGACTGCAAGCCTTACCACCCATGCCCTATGCTGGGCCTCACTTTCCCCATGGAGGGGCAGATCCAGGCAGCAGGCTACCTCCTGAGGGTTGAGGAGGAGGCGCTCAGGGCAGGAGGAAGCATATTCCTGCCTCAGCCTCCAGACAGTATGGGGAAAGCCTGGGAGCCCTGTTCTGCCTAGGGATTGCTTCCCACTCTGGGTAGATGTGATGTGAGCCATTGTCCAGGCCTGCAAGGTGGCCTTAGCCCTGCCATGTCCCACTGGAGGGGTAGAGAAGCAGCTTCTGCACCCACCATCACTTCCTCCTTTTCCTGCTCATATCACTCTTGGTGGCTGCAGGGACCAGGGCCCTAAGCAAGCCACTTCCCTTCTTGAAACCTGGTTTTCTCATTGAGGAAGTTGGGGCAGAGTCCAACCTACCTCTCTCCTGGCCCTGATAGCCACCCCTCTAGGGCTGATTGCCAAGGCAGGGAGGGCATCCAGGCCCGGACAGAGTTTAGCAGGTTAGGTATGAGTTCACTCCCCATCCTATGATGCTGATTGTCCCAACCTCTACTTTCCGCCCTGTAAAAACGGACCTAATGCTTCCTACCACAGAGGGGTGACCTGAGAAGCCGATGGAATCATGTGTGTAGGTGAAACTAGTGGTCAGAGCTTGTCCTGAGGCAGATACTGGGCTAAGGATGATAACCTTCATTTGACAGCTAAGGACAATGAAACCCAGAGAAGCTACCTAATCTGCCCAGGGACCTGTAGCACAGCCTGAATTTGTACCCAGCTCTCCCAGGCCAAAGCTCTTACCCTCCCATTCTCTCACCTCTCTGCAAAGCCCCAAGCTTAGTGGCTGTTCAGGAAGTGGTGGGTCCCCATGCCCTGCCCCATCCCTGCCTGCTGCCACCACCCCCAGCAGGTAGAGCCAGCTGTGGCCAGGCTGGAAAAAAGGCATTATCTCCCACCACAGCCCTCATACAACCTCCCCCACCAGGGACCCATTTAAAAGGCTGTAGAGGGCCGGCCGAGTGGCACGGTGGTTGAACGCTGGCTTGGGAAGCCAGCGGCCCCGGTTCAGGTCCCACATATGAGGGCCAGTGACACTGCCCTCCAAAAAAAATAAAAAGGCTGTAGAACCTTTTCAAATGCTCCATTACATGGAATTCCAGAATATAAAGTACATCACAGGACAGCGAAACCTTTAACATTGCAGGGAGATATCTGGGTTTTGGTGCCAGTTTCCATCTGCTAGGAATAAGCTGGGTAGCCTTAGTAAAGCCCCTTGCCCTCTCTGGGCCTTCCTGGCTGTGAAATGGGTATAAGGGGAGGAAGTGACCTTCAATTGACCTTCCAGCAGGGAAGTTGATGTGTGTCTGCTGGCTTTTGGAAGCCATGGTGACTGGTGGCGTGTCTTATCTAGAGAATTCTGAAGTTGGAAGATGGGCTGGCACTGCCTGGGGACTAAGGGAAGTGTGAGGCTGGGCAGGGTGGTGCTCGGCCTGTCTAGGAACTGACACTGATACTTTACCTGCGGAGTAAATGGGAGCTGCATAAGTTACCTGGGAAGAACATCCTTGTAACTCTCCACCTTAGAGAACTGACAGGGAGAGAGGAGGTGCCAGAAGAAGCTGTGTGGGGTAGACTGCTAGCTGCAACTGGGAGGGCTCAGAGGCAGACAGCAGCAGGAAAGGAGGGATATTGGCTAGGGGTGGGGGGAGCCGGAGTGTGGGGGGGCGGGTGCTAAGAACCTGCTGAGGTGCCTGGGAGAGGAAAAGCTGACCTGGGGGCATCTGCCATCTGGTACACTGTCACCAGCTACATGGAAAAAAGACCTTTTACCCCTTTAGAGTCCTGAGCTGGTCCTGCCCTGTCCATGGAGATGCTGGAAGCAGCTGGCAGTAAATATGGGCAGAACATGGCAAGTGAAGAGACAGATGCTGCTCTCTCTCCCTATCATAGGCTTCCAATGCACAGCTAGGGGACTGAGAAGCTTTACACTGAATGAGAGTGAAATTTTGATTTTAGCTTGTTGAACTGGAGTGAGTTATACCTGAAAAGGACTAGAAAACCTCTAATGCATGCCCAGGGGTGGGAAGAGAGATCTCATAGCGGCTTTGGAAGGTAGAAGAAGGAATAATTATTTCCTTCTTGCACCCTACCAAGTTCAAAAACCATTTTGTAAAATGCTAACATTTCTTGTCAAAAACCTTTCTAGTGTCTGACATGCTCTTGAGTTGATAGGCTCTTCATTTTTTAAACCATTTTTTTTTTTAACCACCTTTTCTTAGTAGGAGTGGAGACAGAACAGGGAGACTAGAGTCTCTGCCTCTCATCTCAGAAGCCCCAGAAGACAACACAACAATTTTGGACAACTGTGAGGGGCAGCACAGAGCTGGTCGTTTCTACCCTCTCACCTCTCACACCACTTTAACAGTAGGGACTTTCACAACTAGCAACTAGTTTACTGCTGCTTGTCTTCTGGTAACTGAGAAAACAAACCATCAGGATGGTTAGGAAAACTGAAGCAGTGAGCACTGAACTCTGGAGAAGGCAGCTCCACAAAGGCAGATGGGCCTGTCCGGTGCCTGGCATCTGCACAGCCAATATGCAGCAGAGAGCTCAATAAAGCACCTCAGGGACCCTGGACAGGACGTGGCTTTATGACTGCTGGCTGCTGAGGTGCCCCATGGAGAGGACCAGACCTCTTGCTTGCAGATTCAATGACTCATTACCCATCCCCTTTAAATAACCCAGACAGACCCATCCCCTCTATCTCTTACAATAGTATTATTACCCATATTTACAATAGTATTATTACCCCTGTTGTATAGATATGGAAACTGAGGCTCAGAGAGGACAAGCCGGTGAGTGGCAGCCAGGCTCCTTCTGCTGCCCCTCAGCTCTTACTCCACAATGGGGCTCATCTCCACTGTCACTGTTCAGCAAACTGAAGAAGACAAAGGACTAAACAGCCAGGTTTGGCTTGGAAGGATGGATGACCAGAGACTTCAGTAGGCATACTGGTTGCTTACCCAGAGCATCCCAGGAGGAGGGATGCATAAAGACAGGGTCCCAAACTCAGGCCCTTGAGGAAAAGTCTGTCACCTGCAGACTTGTGGGGCACCCAGAAACAGAAGGAATGTCTATGATTGGTGTCCTCAGAGCCCTAGCCAGGACTCACAGGGTAGAGAGAGGGAGGCCAACTCCAGGGTTTCCCAGGAGCCCAAGTGGCCCTAGGTATGGAATGCAGGGGAGCTGCTTCCATAGGTGGAGAGCACCCACCCCATCACTAGGGGTCTGCAAGCAGGTTGGGGACTCCACAGAGAGGATGTGTCCTTTTACTAGGTGTGTTGTGCCTAGGAGTCTCCTGCATCGAGGGGGCCCATGCATAAGTAGACAGATGAGGTGATTTTCAGCTTTTCTGAGGTGGCCCAGGATAGGTGGCACTGGGAGAGAGCCCAGAAGCTAAAGAGAGCCGTTTATACTTAAAGAACAAAAGCACATATAATGTGGTTAGAAGAGCTATTCTTGGTGCAGCTGAGCCGATAGGAGCTTGAGATTAGAAATTTGTTTCCATTGACACCAGTCTGACAGACGGCCCCCCCGGGCATCCCAGGGCTTCTCACCAGAGCAGCAAAGCAGCCCAACTGGCTGGGCCCCTGACACATCCAACCCCAGCACACTGGGGAGCCTGCAGGCCTGTGACAGTCCTCCAGAAACCCTGTCAGAGCTCTGTGAACTTTCAGGGGCTCCCAGAAATTGCACATACCTGGGTGAAGTGGGGGTGTTGTGACAACACAAACTCTGGAAAAGGACCTACTGTGTGTGTGTGTGTGTGTGTGTGTGTGTGTGTGTGTGTGTGTGTGTGTGCCTCTTATCTCAGTAATACTGACTACAGGGTGCTATTATTTGAGGACAGTAAGGAGGAAAGAAGTTATATAATTTGTCCAGGCTCAAACGGCAATTGTGTGGCTGTGCCTGGCTTTCAACCAAGGTCTGTCTGGCTTAAAAGCTTTGTTCTTGCAAATAGGCCTCTTCCAAGATCGGGAAGGAAAGGGCTCCACTACCACTCCCCTCCCCCAGTCTGTGAAGCACTGCCTACTTCCTTTGCTTTCTCAAGTCTTAAAGGCCCAGCTTAATCCCCCACTTCCTCCTGCTTTATGAAACCAAAATGTGTAGAAAATTTAGAACAAGAGGCAGGCAGGGGTTGGGGGTGAACACAAACAAGTCCGGGGAGAGGCCTGAAGGTAGGAATGAGCCCCTCGGGTTTAGGAACCTAGTAGTCTGATACTCAGAGCTGTAAACCCAACTGGGGGGCTGCAGTGAGAGATCTGAGGGAGCTGGGGCAGGGGTCTGAAGAGATGGCCTGAGGCTAGCTGGAGGAGAGCCCTGAGTCAGACAGAGAAAGTTGTGGGAGCTTCCCAGGAGCAGACAGGAGCCAGGGCCAGATTCCAAGTCCAGGGGAAGGGAACTGGGTGGGATGTGCACAAGTATAGGCCAGTGTTCCTGATGCCTTATCACCTCTAAGCCTAAGAGAACCCAGTAATGTCAGGACTGTGCAGTCATGGCCCCATATTACAGATGAGCAACTAAGGCTCAGAAAGGTGAATGACTTGTGCAGGCAGGTTACAGTTCCTCTCTGTTGCCCCTGCCAAGCTGATTTGGCAGTGGGGGCTGACTACGATCTAGCAGTGGGCAGGGCAGGATGCAGATGCCAGAGGCCAAGGGTGAGCACAGGTGGGGAAGGGGGGCAGTGGGATCCAGGGGTTCGTTGGTGGAGGAAAGGAAGGAACTGAGCTCCCTTAGACCCTGAGCCCTGGAAGAGATTCCGACCCCTTCAGCGAGAACAGGCACTGCCCATCCCCTGGTCACATTGGGCTCCTTGCTGCATGGACTCCAGCTTGAGGGTGGCAAGCCAGGGACGGGGGGGCCAGCACAGTGGTCCACGTGCTGTTCCTGCACACCCCTCCCACACTGCCTGCACCTGCCAGGGGACGCCCCGGGAGCATTGCCCACGGAAAGAGTCCAGGCAGCAGGGTGTGGGAAGAGCTCAGCATGGTTTCTGGCCCTGGTGGTTCCAGGCACACAGCTTGACCTTAACCTCCTGAACACAGACTCCCTCCTCTATAAAATGAGTGTGAACATTGCCCACCTCCCAGGGGTTCTGAGGACTAAATGAAATAATACACATAGGAGCCCAACAAAGGGCATCCTGACACTTAATGAGTGGAAAATGGTGGCCATGGTGATTAGGACATACTAAGTAAAAGTAAACCAAAAATGGAAATAAAAAAGGAAAGCTGAGTTTAGATCCTAGCTGTGACACTTAGTTGGACTGGTTGTTCCCAGTCTCTCAGTCTCAGTTTTTTTCATCTGTAAAGTGGGGTGAACATTTGAAACCTGTGCCCTCACAGGGGCCAACATGGGACGTCTTGCTTTGTGGCTGTGAACTGCTACAGGTGTAAGGACTGGCAGCCTCCCCTGGGCTTGAGACTTGCTCAATAGACAGAGCTGGGCCCCTGAAACTGCAGGGGAACCCCATTCCCATCCCTATACCTTTCCCTGAAGGCAGGGACAGACACTTGCAGCCTCTGGAGAAGGCCCCTTGGCCTTATCTGCGGGCCTTGGCAGATTAGGGGGCTCAGAGCTGACCCTGAGCCCAGGGGTTAGCTGGGCTCCTGTATCTGTGGGCTCCTTGCTCTTACTAGGCCATTAATATGCACATTGCCATGTAACTATCTTCTAACCATGGAAATTGATTTAATACAGATGGGGTGCCAGAGGCTCAGAGAGTGGAAGGACCCACTAGGGCCACATGGTGAATGTAGTGGAATGGAAGTGGGGTGCTGGGTTCTAGAGATGGTGTGAGAGAAAAAGACGGTACCCTTCAGGTAAAGCCTCTGTGTTGGAGACGGAAAACTTGCTTCATCTTGCCTAACGATCCAGTGTGCATCTGTCATAGAGCCATGCTGCTTAGAAAATACATCTCTAAACAGAACAAGGTGCTGTCCCCTGGGTCCTGGGTGCTGGGTGCTGGGGTGGCCTGAGGGAACACTGTGCTCCCTGGGACCATTCAGTGTTAGATTTTCCCTCTCAGCCTGTCACTTGCACCCACACATTGGTAGGACTCAAACCAAGACTGTTGGAGTGCAAATCTCTTCCCTCATTGACTCTGCAGCCCCTCTAAAATTGGGGGTTATCTGAGGTTTGAGATGAAAGCCAGCAGTTTCATGGCAGCCCCTGACCTGAAGCCTAGTCTTAGCTGCTGGTCTTCCCCTGGCCCTGGCATCAGCCTCACCCAGACACCACCAACATGGCACCTATTACTCTGCTGCCCTCTGCTGTGCAGACCCCCATGCCCCATGCTTTGTTTACTACTCACGACAGCTCCAAGGACACTGATCCAGACATCTGTGCTGACCCTCTTTCCCACTGCCCCAGCCCTGCTTTCACAGACTGTCCCCAGCTGACCCCTGGACCTTACCACTTGCAGTCTGGGGTCCCTTTGCCTGGGATAATGGGCTCAGAGCTGGTCCAGAAGGATGCAAAATCATTCAGGAGGTGACTAAGAAGGGGACCACTTTTGCTTCAGTGGCTGCCTATGATAAGTTAGGAGCTAGAAGTCCTGACTTTTCAAAGGCCCCTCAGGTTCAGGCAGGCCTAGAGCAGATATCAATTTCCTGCAAGGCCTTCCCATGATCCACTGAGGAAATCAGTGACCCTCGCCTGTGGGCCAAACCTCCTGGAAGAATGAGACCTGTGGGGCCTCAAGGAAGCTCAGAAGTCAGGGGCCTTCCCAGGTGGCAGAAGGTAGGGCAACTACAGGGAGGAGCTCACATCCCCAAGGTACCTCTTTAAGGAGGGTGTCTCTCTGAGTGTGTCCAGGCTGGGAGAGTAATGAGATTTGTCATAGACTGGTAGCCAACCCAGGGTGGATTAGGAAGGCTCAAACCTTCATTTCCTCACCTATAAAATGGAAACAATAAAAACACCTCCACTCAGGACCCCAAATAGTCAACAAATCTTTAAAAAGAACAAAGTTGCAAGAGTCACATTTTCTGATATCAAAACTTACTATAAAACACAGTAAAATGGTATTGTACTGTCATAAGGACAGGCATATAGACCATTGGAACAGAACAGAGAGCCCAGAAGTAAACACTCACATATATGGTCAATGATTTTCAACAAGGATTGTCACGGCCATTCAATGGGAAAAAGACAGTCTTTTCAACAAATGGTGCTGGAGAACTGGATATCCACATGTCAAAGAATGAAGCTGGACACTTACTTTACAACACATACAAAATTAACTCAAAATGAATCAATGACCTAAATGTAAGAACTAAAACTGTAAAACTTTGAAAAGAAAACACAGGAGAAAATCTTCAAGACATTGACTATGGCAATGATGTCTTGAATACAACACCAAAGCACAGTCAACAAGAGAAAATATAAATAAATGGGACAAAATGAAAATCTTTTGTGCATCAAAAGACAATATTAAGAGAATGAAAAGAATCCACAGACTGGGAAAAACTATTCTCAAATCACATATATGATGAGGATTAATTTCCAGAATATATTAAGAACCGAACAACAAAAAGACAAACATCCCAATTTAAAAGTAGGCCAAGGATTTGAACAAACATTTCTCTACAGAAGGTATCAAACAGCCAAAGAGCACATAAAAAGGTGCTCAACATCATTAGTCATCAAGGAAATCCAAGTTAAAGCCACAGTGAGGCACCACTTCATGCCTACGAGGATGGCTATGATTAAAGCAACGACCACACAGAAAATAGCAAGTGTTAGTGGAGATGTGCAGAAAATGGGTACCTTGTGCACTGTTAACGGAAATGTAAAACGGAGCCGCTGCTGGGGAAAACAGTTAAGCAGCTACTCAATCCATTAAACATAGGATTACCATATGATCCAGCAATTCCATTCCGGGATATTTACCCAAAAGAACTGAAAGCAGGGACTCAAACAGATATTTGTACACACATGTTCACAGCAGCATGATTCAGAATACATAAAAGGAGGAAACAGCCCAAGTGCCCACCAACAGATGAATGGATAAACAATGAGGTATATATGTAGAATGGAATATTGTTCGGTCATAAAAAGGAATACATGCCAAAAAGTGAATGAACCATAAAGACATTATGCTAAGTGAAATAAACCAGACACAAAAGGACAAATATTGTATGATTCTACTTAAATGAGGTTCCTACATAGGCAAATTCATAGAAGTAGGAGACGAGGAGCGAGAGATGGGCAATTATTGTTTAATGGATACAGAGCTTCTGTTTGGGATGATGAAAAGTTCTGAAAATAGTGGTGATGCTTGCACAATATTGTGGAAGTACTTCATGCCACTAAATTACCCATTTAAAAATGGTTAAAATGGTAAATTTTATGTTATGTATATTTACTATAATAAAAAAAGTAATCATATAAGGTTAAAAAAAAAGAAAGCAAAACAAACAAGTGAGTCAAATGAGATCATGTAACTGGTACAAGCCAGGTGGCCAGGTGCACGTTCACGGCCAGTAATGGCGATGCATCCAGAATCACCGCCAATATCTAAACCAGTGGTTCTCAACTCTGGCTGCACTTGGGAAATACTGGAGAACTTTGAAAAATACTGATGCCCAAACCCCAACCCCAAATTCAGAGATAAATAGCCCAGGGTATGGTCTGGGCATTGGGATTTTTAAAGAACTACTATGCTACAAGATCTGGCTCCCTGTTACATATCTGATCTTGTCTACAACTACTTTCTACCTCATCACACTGCTCCAGTCACACACCCCTCCTTGTTGTCCCTTGAATATGTCAAGCACTCCCCTGCACCAGCCTATCACCCTCTCTCTTCCTTCCCAGTACGGCTTAGCTTGTTTTCCCGTTTCCACAGCTGAGAGGACCTGAGTCCCATCTGGTCACTCCATTCCCACCCTGGCTGCTCCTGGAGCTCCAACAAGTACTTCCTGTTATCCAATACTGGGTGGCCTGTCAACACCAGCGGAAGGGGCAGTCACTTGCCTGCCTACACAGTCACACATTACTCAGGGTTCCAGGTCTCAGCAAACCACCACACCCTCCCACTAACCCCAGCCATCTCTCTGACCCAGGCCTGGGCCAGCAACCCCGAAGTCCATCTGGGTGGCAGCCCCAGGCACACATCCCCTTTATAAGCCTTGGTTTTAAGAATGCCAGCCCCAAAGGGCTGTTGCTGGAATTAAATGCATCTTGTCCCTTGAAGCCAGGGGAACACTCTCTAATGGTGGAATTTAGTATGCAATGGTGAACAGAGTTGGGGAGGCATTCAGGGAATAGGAAGATCCACATACGAGGCTCACCCTGTAGGTGCACATCCAATTATAAGTCTGGGTCCCTTGGGACCTATCCTATGGTAAGCAGCAGAAGGTGGTCCTTTAGCATTTCCTGGGCCTCCCCATCTTTCCTGGACCTCCTGTCTTCAAAGCCTTTATCTTAGGAGAGCACTATCTTAAAAGCCTTTATCTTAGGTGAGTACCACTCTGACATCCTACAAATAGGAAACTGAGGTCCAGAGAAGGGAAATCATTCTCCAAGGCCCTCCAGCAAGTGAGGGTGGGGGCCAGGTAAGGCTTCAAAGATTCCTATTCCCTTTTGAGCCTGGAGGATGAGGGATGACTGAGCATATGAGGGAAAGACCTTCTGGAGCTGTCCTAGAGGGTGGCCCCCAAGGCACAGGCACCCACTCTCTTGCTGGAAGCCGAGGCAGTGTCAGTTTGCTCACCAAGTTCCCTCCATCATGTGATTTGCCATGTCAGCCAGGCCCTGAGTGAAGAAGGAGGGCGATCCGCCCACAGCCTGCAGCCTCCTGGCCCGTCTGCAGGAGATGAAGCACCCACCCTGAAGAGATGCGAAGAGGCAGAAGACAGTATCTCCACCACCACCTATGGCTGGTCAGGACCTTTCACAATAAGCTGGGGTCCTTCCTTTCTACCAGTGACCCTGAACAATCCTCTGGGCCAGAAAACTCTTCCAAACCCACTGTGCCCGCTCTCCCTCCACACCTTTGCCAATGTCATTCCTTACTTCTACCTGGAGTGCCACTTGTCCTCCTGCCATCTCCCAAATCTTTACACACCCTTTCAAAGCCCAAGCTAGGCCCTGCCTCTCCATTTCAGGGGCTACTCCAGCTGTGTGTCGGTGGTAGGAGCAGCCAGGAAAAGTCCACGAGTCCCTGGGAATTGGAGTGAAAAGAGGGTCATTGAGAGGCAGATCTTGTTTTCCACCAAGGCTAAAATTAAAGGTCTGGGTTACATTTTTCACCCAGAACACTGCAGCCAGTAAATCCTACTGGTGACCATCTGCAGGCATTGCAAAAGCAGAGCAAGCATAACCACAAACCTCTGCAATCTGTATCACCATCGGACAGCTGGCCACATCCTGTGGGATGAGCAGAGATGAACCAAGTTCTCAGGTCCTGGGGCCCATGTACCACACAGTATGCACAGAGTATGTGGAAGAGGAATGCTATCAAACCACAAATTTTGCCTAAAATTATTGGTACAGCCTTGAAAACAGGAATTGCTTAGTTTTGTTTTTAAATATTTTCCTTTTAATGACATATATAATTTGCAATCACTTGCAGGAAATTAGGGGGGTGGGAATGGAAAGAAAAATCACCTACTTCCAAGATCATAGAAATGAATGCCACCCTTGTATTCTACAGGAGTTATAATTGAACTAAGAACAAATTAGCCAATTGCCTTGAATTCAGGGGCAGAGCATGATGGCATCCGGCAGACCTGAGGGGTAGTCCCTGCTCTGCCCTGGACACATGACCATGGACGAAACCCTTGACCTTCCCATGCCTCCTAGCCGGAAATGGGAGGACACTGATAACCCTCCATGCAGGGTGGGTTAGGGGACACATGTGAAGTGACTGTCACAGGGCCTGGCACATATTAGGCACTCAGCAACCAGGCACTGTTGCCATTCCTCTGGGGTGATTTAAGGAACTGGGACTCAGAGAAAAAACATCTTCACGGAGCTTGAAATAAATGCTCCCTTTATAATTTTTTTTTTAAAGATTTTTATTGGGGAATTGGGGGAGGGGAACAGCGTTGGGGAACTGGGGAAGGGGAACAGACAAGTTGCAGTCTTTTGTTCTTCTGTCTAATTGTGGAAGACATTGCTTCACTGGTCCAGGTTGGTATCATCATTGTGCTCTTCTCGGGTGAGGCAGATCGGTCGCCGGCCTCTGGATGGCCGTTCACAGCAGCTCTTGGCAGCTCACTCAGGCTGCCTGCCGCTCACGCTGGCTGCCGGCCATTCACTGTAGCCTATGGCAGCCCACTGCAGCAGGGGCTGCAGCTATGCCGTCCCGGGGACTCACAGCAGCCCAGCTCCAGGTGGAGCTGTTGTTCACCATCTTAGCTGTAGAGAGCAGTGTTACTGGCCCTCATATGTGGGATCCGAACCAGGGCTGCTGGCATCCCAAGCCAGCTCTTAACCAACACGCCACTTGGCTGGCCCTTTAATTTTTAATTTAATTGAATTTTTAAATTAATACATTTACATGATCCAAAACTCAAACAGTATAAAAGGTGCATGGTGAAAGCACTTGCTGCCTCCCAACCCTGACCCCCATCAATCTCTTTCCCCTCACTCCTCCAAAAGGCCATCACTTTCATTAGTTCTCTGTGTATTTTTCCAGAGAATCTCATTGCTAAAACAAGCCTATGCCAATATAAATGCTTATTTCCCCTACTTTTCACAACAGGTTGAATACCAGACACACGTAGTTTGGCTCTGTGCTTTTTACACATAATGCTATGCCTTGAAGAGCTTTCCCAACCAGTACAGAGAGAGTGACCTCCCCCATTTTTCTGACAGCCACAGCTAGGCTGGCACTGGGAAGGCAGCTGGTGGAGGCAAAGGCCACACAGCCAGGCCCTTCCTCTCTCACCTCCTGCTCTGACCACAGCACCTACTGCTCAGGAGGACCTGTGCCTCAACCACTGGCCGCCTCAGCCTTCAAGGCCACAGGGCCTGCCCCACTGCAAGTCCTCCCCTAGGGTCTGAGCAGCCTGGTTCCCAGGAGAGCCCCTCTAGACTCGTCCCTCTCAGCCCCTTTCAGGCCACTCTGCTCCCTTCTTCCTGCATAGAAAGGTCCTTCCCTATCCAGCCAGAGGACTATAAGGGGTCTCAAAGCATCTGCTAATTCCAAATCCCCCACTTTCTTTCCCAGGAATATCTCCTCTTCTGAAAATCTACCCAAATAAATAATTCTCAACTGAAAAACCTTGATAAACAAAGACCTACCCATTGCGTCACTGTCTAGAATAATAAATAATTGGCAATAACCTAAATGTGCAACAATAGGGGATTGGATCAATAAATCATAGCATGTCCATCAAATCCACAAGCTGGAGGATTTATTAACAGTGGTGTCCTTGCTAGTTGGGGGGGGGAGTGGGGATAAGGGAGAAGGGGAAGGGATTAGAGAGCATAAATAGTTAACTACGATATTGCCACAGAGGTATGAAATCCCAGTTCAGGGAATCTAATAATGGTGTAAATATTTTGTGGGGTGTCAGATGGTCACATGTCTTGTTAGGGAGACCACTTCATGGATGGAGTAGAGGCTTGATCACTGCACTGTATACCTGAAATTGATGTTGTATAATATTGTATGCCAACTGTAATTGAATATATAGATAGTCACGGGATGTGGATTATACGGTGGAAGGGAGTCAAAGGAATTGTAATAGATATGTAGGATATGGTGGGGAGGAGTGGGGTGGAGAACTGGGGGAGGGGGTTGTCACTTTGAGGGGTAAAGAGTATAACTATTGCATTGTGTTGTACACCTGAAGCTAATTTAAAAAAAAGTTTATTTCACAATAAAACAAAACAAAACAGTGGTGTCTTGAAGATGAGGAAATCACACCCAACCCATACATGTTCAAAATGGAATTACATTGAAAAAGGGAGAGGGGATCACCCAACAATGTGAATATATGTAACACATCTGGACTGTACACTTACAATGGGTAAGTGGTAAATTTTGTTAGGTATATTTTACCACAATAAAGTAAATTTTAAAATGCAAGAAATAAAAGGTGGGGGAGAATACAAAATTGTGCCGACAATATGCTTGCACCTATGTAAAATAATCTTAGAACAACACAGCAAAATATTACCATTTGTCTCCTTGTGATGAGACAACTGAGGGTGTTTTATTCTTATTTTTCTCTATTTTTCCACTTTCCTTTTAGGGTCTTGTATTAATTATTTTTGTTTCTTTAGAAGGTATATACATAGCTTTAAGTGCCTAGAAGAGAACAGGTGCCCAGTAAACACCAGTCTCTCCTGATTTTCCTTTAAGGCCCCTGTTGGCATGTCCTGAGGTGGGAGACAGGCAGCTTTAGTACAGGCCAAAAGTGGAGCACCTCTCTGTAGCCTCCTAAATGGGGAACCTCAGAATCTCAGAACTGGGAAGGGGAAGAGACAACAGCAGCTGAGTGGACACATGGGGGAGGGGTGGCTCAGCCTCAGTCCCTGTGCCTCCCTGTGATTCATCCCCCTACCCGGGGAATAGGACCTTTCTCTGTCCTCTGTCTGTTGGAGAGCTCAGCTCCTCCCAGCTTGGCACAGAGGTTTCCAGATAAAGCGGGAGCCCATCTTCAAAGGGGAGAGATGTGACCATAAGTCAGCGGGACTTTTGTTCCCCTTGGTGGTTCCTGCCCAAAGGTGGAGAATGATGAGAGATCACTGTTATGTATGTGGCCAAGCCTCCATAAGCCCTCATTTTTTCTTTTAATGAGCCCAAAAAGGATGTGGATCTCTTTAAAACCTGGTCCAGGGCTAGATTTTCCCTCTTAAAACAATAACCAGTGACTCCTTTGCAAAGGCCATTGTGTATGTAGACCTGGGAAGAAGGGAGACAGTGGGAGGGGAAAGGCTCATTGCAGAGCCCTGCTCCTCTTGAGACACACTGCCTGGCCCAGTTATCGGGAGCTTTAGCTCCCAGCACTGGATGGTGACTTCCTTGAGAACAAGATGGTCTCATTCACCTGATTGGATGTAGGGGTGAGACTCAGGGGCCCAGCTTAAACCACCTAGGTGAGAACCCTGCTTAAAAATACTTGTTGGGCCAGCCAAGTGGCGCGTTGGTTAAGCCCTGGCTTGGGAAGCGGCCCCAGTTCGGGTCCCACATATGAGGGCCATGACACCGCCCTCAAAAAAAAAAAAATACTTGTAGAATGTAACTAAAGTGAAATGAAGGAGAAAATGGATTCAGAAAGGCAGGTGGGACCATGGAGACAGTCACTGTTCACTCATTTATTTTATGAACATTGACTGAGTACACACCCCACCTACCCACCCTGTGCTGAGAATGCAGACAGTTGTTTCTTGCGATACAGTTTGGTTGTCTGCTGGGAGCAGAGCCAGTGGCAAGGAGAGCTGTGTGTATGGGAGGGGTGGGGGACAGGACCCTGCTTTCTCGGGGCTCCTGTGCCCCTCTGACTTGGTGCTGAGGTTATAGGCGATCTGAGGCCCTCTCAGCTAGGGCATCTGTATTCTCAGCCTCAACCATGTCTCACCTCACTGCCAGGCCCTGCTCTGAGGCCCAGCCACAAACTCCCTGTGAAGCCATGGTGCCTTTTATCACTGTGTTTGTATAACAGAAATCAAATTCTCCTTCCCTTCCCTCTGTGGCTAGCCCACAGCAGCCTGCTTCTGAATGCTCTGCTGCAGAGAAAAGCAGCCTATAAACAAACACTGTTTGGCCACACCGACAGCATTGCAAACACAGACCTGCTGAGGGGTAGGACTGGTCTAGACCCTCCCATACAGGATGTTTCTGCCATTTCAGGGCCATCATGTCTGCTTCTTATAATTTTTCTGTTTCCTCTTTTGTTATCAGGCTACTAGCTATGTCCAAAACTATCTCTAAGAGTTCAGGTCCAGCTGTATATAATCACCAACTGTATAGAAGGTTCCATGTAGACCCCTATTAATTGCTGTATCTATAGGTTAAAAGATCACATGATTGATCTTGTCAAAGTTGTGGGTAACTACACAAAAGAGATGGTGCCCGTTTGCTGGCTGCACAGGAGGAGGGTTCTACACAGGGAAAAGTGAAACTGTCCCTCCAGTCCTCACCCCAAAGCCACACATCTTAGTCTCTCTCTGTAAGTCTCTGACTCCTTCCAAGTCACTGGCCCTCCCCCAGAGCCCAGGGAAACTCTCTTTATTGCTGGCTTTGAAGCAACAAGCTGCCATGTTGTGAGCTGCCATATGGAGAGGGGCCTGTGGCAAGGAACTGAAGAGTGGCTTACAGCCAATAAGAAACTGAGACCCTCAACTGAGACCCTCAGTCCAACAGCCTGCAAGGAGCTGAATGTGCCAGCAACCATATGACCTCAGAAGCTGATCCTTCCCCTGTCAAGCATCAGATGAGAACTCAATCCTTGAATGCAGAGGACCTAGCTAAGCCACACCGAGACTCCTGACTCATAAAACTATGAGAAAATACATGTGTGTCATTTTAGGCTGCTAAGTTTGTGATAATATTGTTATACAACAATAGATAACTAATGCAGATGGTATCTGCCTCTGACATAATAGAAATATATATTTGGTCTTTGACCGTGTTTCATGGCACACAGGCTCCTAAAACTCTTGGAATCTCAAAAATAAATAAATGAAAAACAATGGGTAAAATCGGAGTTCATACTAAAAGCTATGAGCCATCTCTATGAGTAAACCATATGCGCCTTAATGCAAGCTCTTAGCTCCTCAGAAAGTACTTCTATTTCTCTCCTTACCATGAGCTAGAGCAGGAAACAGGGCTGGTGACATTTGTGTTCTGGATAGTTGAGGCTGTGGGAAAGCTGAAGTGCTATAGTATTAGACATGATTCTCCTAGTTCAGGGGTTTCCTTACACTATTAAAGACTAGTCATTTTCAAACAGTGTGCTGCCAAGCTGCAGGGTTTAATGGCATTGGCTTGGGCTGGGGTGGGGGTGCAAATCAGGGAGGGGTGGCTGTACTCTGTCCCTAACACCCCCACAGCAGTAGGTCAATATGTCTTTTCTGTCTGACAGATTTGTCTGTAAATTGAGAATCGAAGTATTTCTATCAACTTTGTTTGATCTCCTTACTTCTCTGGGATGTAGGAAGGACAGAATTTTTCCATCCATTTTGTCAATGTGGCCCAAAGATTTAGTGACTTGCCATGTTGATAGAGGGGAATAAAGCACCCTGGATGAGAACCCAGGCACTGGAGCCAGGACTTAATCCCAGCTATGTGAGCTTGGGCAAGTAACACTCTTCATTTCTTTCCTCTAAATAATATGGATAACAATAGCATCTACTTCATTGGTTTAAACAAGTAAATTGACACCTGGTCCTGGTGCAGTGCCTGGCACACCTTTAGTGCTCCGTGAGTGTTAGTTGCCTTCATGGGCTAGGCTGGGCAGAGGATCAGGGGGTAACAATGCTGACAGTGACCTCTGGAGTCACCTGCCCAGGATCAGTGTGAGAGGCTCCCACTGGCCACTTCTTTCTCTCCCAGCTCTGGCCTTCCCCAGGGAAGCTACACCCCGACCCCAGGCCTGGGGAGCCAGCGGTGCAGGAGAGGACGCACCGGAAGCCATGGAGGCCCACACAGCACCGAGGCAGGGCACGCTCAGAGTCTGGCTGGCGGCAAGCTCAGGATGCTGACACAGGTGAACTGCTTTCTTGCTGCTGCTTCTGCTGCTGCCACACCCTGCACTCTCATCCACCATCCCCCACTGCCCAGGTTCTGACATGGGGCTACGCCTTGCCTCAGCTCTGCCCTAGAGAAGATGCACCCAGGCACACTGGCCTGGGACAGATGTCCTGAAGCTAAAACAGTCAGGTCGCCTGGCCTGGGCTACACAGCAATAACCTGCTTTTCTAGGCCCTAGCCCTTTCCCCAGCCTTGCACTCTGAGTCACAGTGGGGATAGTGACTCCCACTCTCTGCTTCTCCCATTGCAGCCACCCCACCTCAAGTGAGCCTTAGCTGCCTGCCTGGTGTTTGGAATGGGTTGAGCCACCTGTCTCCATTGGCTTCTCTAGGTTGGTCCCGCTCCTTTGTAGAAATGGGGAAACGAAGGCCCAGAGAGGCATAGGGTGTTCTCCCCAGGTGGCCCTCTGCCCACTGTGTGGTCACTGTAGGCGGGAAGCAGGTCACTCATATGCTGGCCACAGACCCCAGGTAAGCGCCCAGGGAAGGGAGGCTGTTGGCTGAGCCAAAGGGCCAGGGAGTCTTCTGTGGAGCTGCAAGGGGGCGTTCAGAACAGCCTCATTCATCAGCTCTAATCAGAGAGGTCTGAACTTCTCTCCATGAGCCACTGGGGCAGCCAGAGCTTGAGGAGCAGACGGGAAGGTTGAGAAGCAGCTAGAAAAAAGCTGAGGGGATCGGGGGTCCAAGCTGGGCTTGCAGGCTGTGTGGCCTCAGCCAAGCCATTTCACCTCCATGAGTCAGCTGGGTGCTATTATTTCACGGTGGAAAGGTTTTGATTTACACCTGCCCTGAATTTAAGAAAGTGAGCAAGGAATCACTCAGCTCTGCTGCCTCCTTAAAGGGCCCCTAAGGGCTGCACAAAGAGGGGCTGGGTCAGGGAAGAGAGTTACCATTAGGATGCCAGCAAGGTGCAGGGAACCTTATTACATCTGATCACCTTGTTTAACCCTTCCATTCAGTTGTTATGTTTATTGCTATTAATCTCCACTACATAGATGGGGAAAATGAAACTCAGAGGAGTAAAATGTCTTGTCCAGCCTTTAAATAGCAGAGCCAAGATCCAAATTCAAGTTTGTTTGGTCCCCAAAACTGTGACCCATTCCCTCCTTCGCCTTGCATGACCTCCTCAAACTCCCACCCACATATTAGACTTTCCTAAGAAGATCCTGCTATGAGGAGAGGGCCACCTGGAGGAGAAACAGTCCTGGGAGCACAGAGGATACTCCTTACCCACTGTGTTGAACTTTGCAGAGAAATCAGCACCCCAGGCTGAGGATCCCCTTGTTCTTCCAACTTAGAAGGGGCAGTGGCCCAGGTCACTTCCACAATTAAGACCAAAAACCAACCAGTATTTTTATGAGAATACCCCATCTTTTCTTGGAACCACACCACCATCAACTGCCCTGGGGAAATTTCAGCCAAGCTGCACTTAGTTGTTAAATTCCCAGGCAGTCTTCACTCACCCAAAAGGCATCTCTGAACTGAAGCTGAGACATCATCCTCAGAAAAATGCCGCGGCAAAGCTTGCTTTCCTGCCCCAGACAGGGCTGAACATGGTCCAGGAGCCAGGCACACTGTCCCAGCCCTGGCAGGCTGGCCCAGGTTCCCCCAACTCGGCCAGTGCTATCTGCAGTGCTTCAGCAGGCACACAAGCCAGAGCTGAGCTGCCAGAAGGAGGAAAAGGGCTCAAACTGTTTTGCTTGGGGTTAGAATCAACAGCAGAATGAGGAAGGAGCAGTGCCCAATGATGGGAGGGCGGGTCCTCCTCGTGTCCTGCCTGGCTCCCCGCCAGCCCCACAGTGATGGTGGGTGGAGAACCCAGTCCAGGCTGCAGGACTAAGTAGGGATGCCAGTGCCGGGTAGGAGGCAGTGCCCAGCGTGAGAGACAGTTTGGTACAAAGGCAAGGCGGGCAGGCAGCCCAAGGCTGCACAGGAAGATTTGTGCAACCTCTTCCTGGGGCGGGCACCCGGGCACTCACCCACAGGAAGTAGAGCCAGTTGCCCCCTGTGCAGCTCCACCTGCCACCTGTCACCCTGCTGCTTGTCTCCACTATCCCCTTTCTGATGCCCTAGCTGGGTCATTCTAAGAGGCCATAAATTTAGGGAGCCTGAAGCCCACTGAAGGTGTGGGCAAGGACAGGGCCTCAGCCTTACTCCAGACCAGGCGCAGAGATGCTAGACTCTGTACCCCTCACCAACAAACCATTCAGGAGGGGCTTCCCCAGCCCTGGGACTTCATCATTCATCAAACCCTGGTTTCTCAGTGTCCCAATCCACATCTGAGGGCAGACACAACTGGGCTCTGGGGACTGTGGGGGCACAGAGGTTTGGTGAGTGGGTAACTGGCTAAGAGAGAACTGTCTGAGGCTTCACAGGTACTGGCCCCAAACCCCAGCCCCAAGTCTCCAGATGAGACACTCTGGGGCAGGACGGCCCCTCTGAAGGTGGAGTCTTCAGGCTGGAAGAATGTGGTTGGACCAAGGGAGACGGCATTATAAAGGTACAGATGGGGGAGTTTGAAAACCCAGGTTGAGGCCCAGTTTTTGTTTTGTTTGGACCCTACCCTTCACTGGTTGAGGAATATCAATCAACCCTCCAACTCTATGAGCCTCAGTTTCCCCATCTGCCACCCTCAGTCTTTGGAAAGGAGGAAGTGATGAGACCATTACTAGAATTTCCAGTTTGGCTGGGCAGGTGCTGGGGGCACTGTCAGGTACCACCTTGAGATGAGCCCTGGGCTGGCGCCCCAGACACAGCCCTGAGGGGCCAGAGCCTGCCCATGCAGCAGAAGATACCAGCAGGGGCTCCTGAGCCCAAAGCCAGTTGGCAAGAAGGGATGAATCAGCTTGTCCACAAATCAGCACCATCACGGAGTACCCCCACTGACTGGGAGTGATAAGACAGATGAAATCTGCTGTTCAAGAGAGTTAAGCTCCTTGAGTGCCAGTGATGTGGCCCAGGGTTAAGGATGGGGCACACCCACGCTTCTGAAATAGATCCAAGAGAGAACACATTGGGGAGAATTGCAGAGTAGTGGGGTTGCCTCTGGTAGCCCCTGTCTCCTCAATCCCTGGGTTTGAGCTAATCAACATCTTCAGCATTGAAGGCACCCTAGTTAGGGTTTCTGTTGCTTGCACTGAAGACAGCTAATAGTATGAACATCACCCTGAACCTGAAAGGCCAAATGCTTAGAGACTACACCTCATCCCAGTGGCATTGCACCTCTGATAGCTCTGACTCAGACTCTCTGGTCTTGGTTTATCCACCTATCAAAATGGTGTAAGGCTTCTAGTTCTAGAGGCAGACTGGAAACCCTCTGTTAATAGAATCCTCATACCTTCTTAGCAGCAGAACACTTCACAGCCAGGCTTTCTCACCTGCCTCTCCAGGGGTTCCTCCCATCAGCCCCCCCACAAATTTCTGCTCCCAGCAGGCCTTTTCCCTCTCCCCAAAGGTACTCTTCACATCTTTATCCACACCCTCACTCCTTTGCCCCTCAGCCTCCCTCATGGCATGCCTGCCTTGATCTTCACAACCTGGGCAGGCTTTCCCAGTCCTTAAGGCCCAGCTCAAAGCTCCCACACGTGAGGCCTTCCTTTCCCAACTGTTCTGTTTCATTTGGGGCAGCCCCGGATAGATGGCCACACTGGTTGTGGGCTAAAACAATTGAGGAAGGAAGTAATGGGAGGCATCTAAAGAGACGATAAATTCTCTGCTACAGAGACGTCTTCCTCCTCCTTTCCTTCACGCCCCACTTTTTGCAACTCACACGGATGGACCCGAACAGCCCATTCAGCTTTGGGGTACTTGCTGAGTGTTAGCGGCACCATGAAGCCTTTTACATGGATCACCTCACTTAGTCCTCACCCCATCCTGTGGGGTACACACTGTCACCACTCCTGCTTCACAGACAAGCAAACTGCTGATTAAAGACTGTATGTGTTGGGCCGGCCGAGTGGCGCATTCGTTAAGAGCTGGTTTTGGGATGCCAGCGGCCCTGGTTCGGATCCCACATATGAGGGCCAGTGACACTGCCCTCCACAGCTAACAACAGCTCCACCTGGAGCTGGGTTGCGTGAGCCCTGGCGACGGTGTGGGCTGCAGCCCCTGCTGCAGTGGGCTGCCATAGGCTACAGTGAGTGGCCGGCAGCCAGCGTGAGCTGCCAATAGCTGCGGTGAGCGACCATCCAGAGGCCGGCGACCGATCTGCCTCATCTGGGAAGAGCGCAATGATAATACCAACATGGGCCAGTGAAGCAACGTCCTCCACAACTAGATTGAAGAACAAAAAGACAGCAACTTGTCTGTTCCCCTTCCCTGATTCCCCAACGCTGTTCCCCTCCCCCAATTCCCCAATAAAATCTTTAAAAAAAACAAAAAAAACTGTATGTGTTTTACACCTGAAACTAATATAATATTCTATATCAACTGTAATTGTAAAATAAAACAATTATAAACAAAAATGTATACCAAGCAGTGTTGACATGACTACATGTCAGTGTGGTTGCTTTTTATTTAAGGTTCAAAAAATGAAGTGTAATTCAGTACTGAAAAAAAAAGTTTATGTGACTCACCCAAGACCTCATAGCCAGTAAGCGGAGCACTGAGCTTTGGGCCAGGTCTGTCTGATGTCAAAGCTCATGCTCTTGACATCCACAGGTATCTTTTACCAACAGCAGGTTTCATCCTTCCTTTCTCAAGTTATGCCTCCAGAACCTCTTGCCTTTCTGATACCTGTTAAAATTAAGCCAAGGGAGCTTGGTGGGGCTTGTGGTGCTATTGGGTGAGGGTCCAACCCTGGCACAGGGTCTTCTGACTCACGAGGGTGCCTTGGCTGCAAGGAACACAAAACCAGAGGGCCTGACACAGAAAGTATGTTATCTCCCACACAAGGGGTCTGAAGGCAAGATGGCCTGTGGTGGGGTCCACTCGGGCCCCAACTTAGCTTCTCGGTGATTCTCCTCCCTTTACTACCTCCTTCTGGGGCTGCAGAGCTCTTTACTCTAATGCTCCTGACACAGCCACATCTACAGGAGGAAAAAGGACACTTCTCTTCTCCTCCTCCTCCCTACCAGCCCCCGAGGAGAACTCCCCTAGTGTCTTATTGGCCAGAAATGAGTCATGTGCTCACATGTCACCATCGTTGGCCGGGATTTCTTGATTGGGATATTGTGGATGTTGGGAGCCAATCACCATGACCAGCACAGCCTTCTCCCAGCCAAGCCCATGAACACTGTGGGCACCCACTGCTGCCAGACCCTATTGGGACGGGGGCCCGAGAGAAGGCAGACCTGGCCTGTGCCTGGGAGGGCCCACAGACAGGTTCTAAAAAGATCTCTTCAGATGGGAAATGGCTCAGAGAGGATGAGACCAGCAGAGGTTGTTGTAATATCCCTGAGAGACGGATGAGGCCAGATGGAGCAGTGGGGGTGAGGGTTGGATTGGTGGGACATCAGAGAGGTGGAGGCATCTGAATGCCCCTCAGAAAAGGGAACTGTTCTTGGGCCTCCCTTTGTCATCAGCCCCCTAGGGAGGAAACTCCAGTCCTGAAAATCACAGCTTTTTAATGACTGTTCTAGCTGCTGCAAAATACAATTTGCCTTTAGGTCTGGGCAGCTGTGCCTCAGGCCAGACTGTGGCTCCTTTTTAAAGGGAAATCCCCCTGTGTAGGCAGAGCCCCATCCTGTTTTGCATGGTATTTGAACATATCTGCTTGAAGAATTCAAGAAGTAGTAAATTCAAGGACAGAGTATACAATGCAAAATCATTTGTCACAATATCAATTATCATAGCCAGCCACATGGCAGGGCTCAGCTCCTGAAGCCACTTAATCCATCCTTTTGAGCCAAATTAACAACAAACGTAATACTGGCCACCATTAAGGTAAATGTATTAATAGCTGAGGGACCTGCATGGATTTTGTATGCTTGATCTCACCATGACCAGCTATATAATTTCCAGGGTCAATATAAAATGAGAATGTGGGCTTCTTACTAAAAAAGCAGGGGAAAATTACTATTAAATGTACTAAAATATAAATGTTTTCCTTTCCCGTGTTATCTTAGCCTGGCATGGTGCTTTATTTGCTGTTTAATGTTACACTCCCTTGGGAATGGGAGTACTTTTGGACAAGGGCCCTCCACTTTTTGACTCACTTTTCTGCAAAACCCACCAGCTGCTGGGGTTCCCTGCCAGTCACCAGACTCCATTCCCCAGCTGGGGGCAGGGAGGTCAAGCCAGGCATCTCTCTTTCCCAAGGTGGACTGCAAACCCCACCACCACCACCACTCAGGGTGTTTGCAAACTCATGCAAGAATGCACTCGGTACTTGGGTCAGGAGTGGGAGAGAGACTCAACTCCCTGAGTCACCTGCTAAATGTGGCATAGTGCTGCCAGCCCAGGGCACGGACAGCCACTGCTATACCCCATTCTGAGATGTCACCAGGCAACCCTGAGCCCCTCCCCCCGCCCCCTGCCCCCCCCCCGCATCCATGTCCCTGCTGGGGCCAAAGGGTGCAGTGATTGTTGGGCAGGAGCTGGGAGGGGAAAGCTGAGTACCCATCCAATGGAGGTGGCAGGAGGCAGGGCTACACATGAGCCGAGGCTCTAAGTCTTTGATGTATGTTTCATTGTCCCATTAGCCTTCACTTACAAAACACAGATTCAAAGCTCATCTTATTAAGAATTTCAAGGTGGCAACTGCAGAGCCTTAAGCTCCAGTGAAGCACACTTCTGAGCAGCAGGGTTTGGCGTTGCACACCCTGAAGGCAACTCTGTTCACTGCTGTCTGTTCTCCACACAGTGGAGCGGACCTTCAGGCCCAGATTTGATCATGTACTTTCCCATTGTCACCTTGCTATTTCCCACTGTTCTTATGATCATTGTCCTTACATAGCTTATATAGACGCTGCACGATCTAGCCCCTGTCTACACCTTAACCTCATCTCATACAGCAAGACTCTGAAGCAGTGGCTTGGGGCTTTCTAGAGAGGGGATGAGGCTACACAGAATGAGAGTTTCAAAACTCCTTAGTGACATCAGGAAGCCAGAGGCCCTTATCATGAATTTCATTTAGAAACAGCATTGCCACTGGTCCAAGGGGCATTTGTTTTGTCCCTTTCATTGCTAGCATGTCTGGATAATATCTGCCCTTCTCTGAGCAGGCCATGAGACACATGTATCTGCTTCCTGGAGGAGCTGAGTACACTGCCATGATGCTGGTCATGGTTGCCAGGAAAGTTCCTGTTCCTGAACACTGGGGTCCACTGTTTCTTGGTGAAATGCCTGTGGGGTCTCACCAGGTGGCTAGAGGCTCATGTCCGCTGGGCTGGAGCTCCCACTCTCAACCACACTGACCCCGCCCCAGAATGGAACAAGGTCCTCTACAGTGTTTTCACCAGCATTTAATGAGCCTTCCTGTCTGGGGACATGGAAATGAACAAGGCACAGCTCCTGCCATTCTGCAGGGGGAGGCCACCTGGAGGGGAAATGTGTCGAGTGGCAGGATAGCAGTGTGTGCAAGAAGAGAGAGGCACTGCTGAGGAACCAGGCCTGGGAAGGCTTCCCACAGAAGGGCAGCTGGGGCCTGATTAGTGAGAAGGAGCTTACCAGTGAGACCAGGTTGGAAAGGAGTTCTGGAATAACTGTAATAGCCTGCTGAGTCTCACAGCATCAGGCCATGTACTAAGTACATCATATGTCTTAGGTCTCACTTAATCCAGCAGATAAGGAAACTGAGGCTTAGAAAGGTCAGTTAATTGTCAGATCCTATCCTAAGTGGAATCTTTCCTTCCTAGAGTGTGGGGCTGGATGTGAGGGTCTGGGGCAGGAGCATGATGAGTAAGGAGGGGAAAGAAGGGAAGTCTCCAGCTGAGGAGGAAGTGTGGAGACCAAGGGCTATGCAGGGTGGAGGAGGGGCTGCCACATGGGATATCTGACACCAGGAGACATCCTAGCCCCAGTTCCTTGGTGAGGGGCCCAGGGTGTGGCCCTCAGTCCTCAGGGTATAATATAGATTCTGTTTTTCAGTTTGCCCAGGAAGAGAAGTTGCAAAAAATAAGACTCTCTCAGACTCACACAGCTCTTCCGAGTTGACAAGGAGCTTTCAGGTTTACTAATTTGCAGCCACAAAAGTGTGACTCTGAGTTTCCAAGCACTGTCAGTCTTCAGAAGCTAGGGTGCTAGTTAGGATCTTTGAAAGACGTCTAGGAGGTATACTGTGGCCAGTGGGTGAGCCAGGCACAGGGTGACAGGCACAGGGGCTCAGCGGGTGTGGGGGAAGAGTTCCTTCCGCAAAAGCCAAGAACCATTGGTCACAGGGAGGAGGCCTGCAGAGGTGGATAGGCCTGCAGAGACCACCTGGAGGTGCTCAAACAGCAGCCAGGGAGCCTATCAGAGCCCTGTGAGACTGTAGAAAACCATATGGCCAGACCCCAGCTTAAACTTACTGACTGGGTTGAGGCCAGGCAATCTGTACAGGTTTTAGGTTTCATAAGTGAGTCACACATACACCCTTGGATCATAACTCCTGCTGTTGCCTTACTGCTTCATTCTACAGATGGGGCAACTGAGGCCCAGTGGTACAGAGCAACTGACTTGACTCTAACAGGGAAGGCAGGTGTACCCACCTCCACTCCACAACACTTTTCCTGCCCTGCCCTCATCCTTTCTAGCTTGTTTTGGTTTTTCAGTTTTGGCAGCTGTCTCTCAGAAGAGCTTCAAAACAGTTTTTGTCACACTATCTCCAGTGGGATTGGTTTTAATTTAGTCAAAAAATGACTTGTTTACAGTTAGGCAAAGCTTGATTTCCATCCCATTGGTGTTCAATGATCACAGCAAACCTGGGATTCAGAGGCAGGAGACGTTGACCTCAGTCTTGACTGGGCCAGAAAATGTCTAAGTTAAGATACGCGGAGGGGACCATGGATGAGGCAAAGGGAGCAACATGTGCCAGGGCGTGGAAGCAGGAGGGTTGAGGGTGGGGGCCGTGAGCACTAGACTGGGAGTGGTTAGAATCCTGACTGCAGCCTTACCTGTGTGGGATTCGGCTTCCTCTCTTGGAACATGGGGATGAAGAGCCTATGTATTGAACAAGGTTGCTCTAAAGCATAAAGATGTTTCTAACGTGCCTAGCCCCATGTTTGAGAACAGGAAAAGGCACCTAGCCCAGATTCCAAACACAGCAATCTTTCAGCCCACGGTGGCAATACACCATGACACCTGGCACTGTCACTGCTGAGGCCCATGTCCTCTCAGGATCAGCTGGAAAGGCCTCACTCTCAGGACTTCTCGGCAGAACCAAACAGGGGAGAGATGGGCAGCTGGAGATGTGCAGGGACCTGACAACAGGCTCTCATCAGACCATAAGAGGCCACATTCTTGGGTACAGGTCTCTGCTGCCTCAACTTCCGCCCAAGCCCAGCCTGCAGCAGCACCCTCTTGGGCTCATCTGTAAGAGGCATGTTTTCATTTGTTTGTTTTTTGTTTTTGGTATATTTTTATTTTGATATAATTTTAAATTTAAAAAAAGAGTACAAAATACTTCTGGTCCCCTCTACCCAGATTATTAGATGGTTTACATTTTATCCCAATTGTTTTTATTGTTGTTTTCTCTCTATTTTTATATACATATATTAATTTCTTATATTATTTGAGTAAGTTGGAGACATGGTACCCCTTCATCCTTATATTCAGCATTGTATTTTCCTAACAATAAGGACGTTCTCTGGCTGGCCGAGTGGCGGAGTGGTTAAGAGCTGGCTTGAGACGCCAGCGGCCCTGGTTCAGATCTCACATATGAGGGCCAGTGACACTACCCTCTACAGCTAAGATAGTGAACAACAGCTCCACCTGGAGCTGGGCTGCTGTGAGTCTCCGGGACGGCATAGCTGCAGCCCCTGCTGCAGTGGGCTGCCATAAGCTAGAGTGAGCAGCTGGCAGCCAGCGTGAGCTGCCAACAGCCGCTGTGAGCAGCCGTCCAGAGGCCGATGACGGATCTGCCTCACCCGAGAAGAGTGCAATGATGATACCAACATGGGCCAGTGAAGCAACATCCTCCACAACTAGACTGAAGAACAAAAGGGCAGCAACTTGTCTGTTCTCCTTCCCCAGTCCCCAATGCTGTTCCCCTCCCCCATTTCCCCAATAAAATCTTTAAAAAAAAATAATAAGGAAATTCTCCTACATAACCACTGCACAATCTTCAAAACTGAGAAACTTAATTGATATAATGCTATGGTCTAGTTGGCACTCCACATTCAAAGGAAACCCCATCAATTGTAATGTCCCTTAAGTCTCTTTTGTTTTTTCTCTTGGTCTCCTTTAATCTGTGACAGTTCCCCTGTCTTTCCTTGACTTTTATGACCTTGATACTTTGGAAAATTGCAGGCCAGTCATTTGTAGAATATCTCTCTCTTTGGGTTTGTGTCTAGTCCTTTCCTCATTGTTAGATTTTGGCAAGAATATCACATAAGTCATTTTGTGTCCTTCCTGGTGCATCATATCAGGAGGCATGTGATGTCAAGTTGTTTCATTACTGGTGATGTTAACTTTGATCACTGGATAGAGGTGGTGTCCACCAGTTTACTTCACCATAAAATTATTGTTTTCCCCTTTGTGATTAATAAATATCTCATTGGAAAATTCTTGAAAACTTCCGGTAAGATGTGGGAATCGACAAACACTGTGCCAACTGCCTCCCAGGATCACACCAAAATTACAAATAATTTATACAACATTCAACCCCGGAAGTCCCTGAAACACTAGATGAACAGAACCACTAAACAACAAACTTAAAGAGGAGGCCACGTCAAGTCTGGTAGGAGGCGTGGAGACAAGAGAGGCAAACCTCATGAGGGACACCTCAGCGGTGCAGAGGCTTCACAGGTTGGGGGAGAGACCCTGCGACCCCACACCGAGCTTACCAGCCAAGAGTTACTTTGCAGGGAAGAGGAGTTCCATGATAGCTGGCAGTGGAAATTGGTGAGGGCTCTCTTTGCTCAGCTCGGTGAGGCTGAGGGCGGCTGGAGAACAAGTGGAGCCAGCACATGGAATCGCTTGCTGGTGAGCATTCACCCAGTTCCTGTTGGAGGGAGTGCTATGTGAGCAGGGCCCAGTAGCCTGTGGGGAAGGACTGAACTGAGCACCTTTGGCTCGGGAGCTGGAGGTTTTGGAACCATTGTTCTCCTGGGTGTGGAGCTTGCACATGAGTAGTATACAGCAGGGTGCCATTTTGTCATGGTTGGGCCCTCCCACAGAGGGTCATGTCCAGGACTGCATTGGTCTGGTGGAATTGACGCAAGAATGCGTGTGTGAGTGCCCATGCATGCGGCCTTGGATCCTCACCCTCTGTCCTACTTGTGCTATGTTGCCAGGGAAATGCCTGGCAGGCATGCTTTGGCTCCACAGTCTGCTCACTGAGATGCGGGAGTGCACAAGCCGCCTTGTGTCCCCGCTGTCTGCATTGTGTGTGCAGAGTTGCCAGGTTGGTGATTGGTGGTTGGGCTGTTTGGCCTGATCTGCAAGCAGCTGTTTGGGACAGGCTGAGACTGGGAGTTTTCCTGGGAGTTTTGGACCGTGAGCTGTGCACCTGCGTGATCCATCCAGGGCTTTCCTGGTGATCTATCTAATACATCAAAGCAATCCCAGAATGACAGCCAGAATGAGGAAACAAAGAAACATGTCATAAGTAAAAGATCAGAAGAAATGGAACTAAATGAAACAGAGGGATCCAACCTTTCAGAGACAGAGTTTAGAAAACTAATGATAAGAATGTTTAACAAACTTAGTGAGGACATAAGGAAGGATAGAGAAATCATAAAAAACAACCAGTTAGAACTAAAGAGAACCTGTGGAACAACATGAGTCGCAACAACTATGAATCATAGGAATACCAGAAGGAGAAGAGAAGAAGCAAAGGATTGAGAATGTATTTGAAAAAAAAAAAAATGACTGAAAACTTCCCTACCTTGGTGAAGGAAATCGACATACAAACCCAGGAAGTGCAGAGAGTTCCAAACAAGCTGAACCTAAACAGGTGCACTCCAAGACCAACATAGTTAAAATGGCAAAGGTTAAAGACAAAGACAGAATCCTAAGAGCAGCAAGAGAAAGACAGTAGGTTACATACAGAGGACCTCCTATAAGACTAACAGCTGACTTTTCTACAGAAACTCTTTAGGCCAGAAGGGAGTGGCAGGAAATATTCAAAGTGACACAAAATAAAGATCTACAACCAAGATTGCTCTACCCAGCACGGCTATCACTTAAAATTGAAGGAGAAATAAGGAGCTTCTCAGAAATGAATAAGCTTAAGGAATTCATTACCACCAAGCCAGCATTGCAGGAAATGTTAAAAGGGCTTTTTTAAACAGAAGAAAGGGGTAAACAAGCTAACCTAGGAAGACCAGGAATACAAATAGCAAAATGGCAATACATATGCACCTATTAATAATCATTTTAAATGTGAATAGGTTAAATGCTCCAATCAAAAGACAGAGAGTGGCTGAGTGGATAAGAAAATAGGACCCATGTATATGCTGTTTACAAGAGACTCATCTCAGAGCACAAGACACACATAGACTGAAAGTAAAGGGATAGAGTAAGATAGTTCATGCAAATAGAAATGAGAAAAAAAGCTGGAGTAGCAATACTTGTTTTGGACAAAATAGACTTTAAAATGAAAACTACAATAAAAGACAAAGAAGGGCACTACATAATAATAAAGGGATCGATTCAACAAGAGGACATAACCCTAATAAACATCAATGCACCCAACATAGGAGCTCCTAAATATATAAAACAGATTTTAACAGACATAAAGACAGGGATTAACAGTAACACTATTGTATTAGGGGACTTCAACACCCCATTGTCATCAATGGACAGATCCTCCAGACAGAAAATCATCACGGAAAGAGTTGCCTTAAATGACACTTTAGACCAGCTGGATTTCATCAATATTTTTCAAGCATTTCACCCCAAAACAAGAGAACATACATTCTTCTCAAGCGCACAGGGGACATTTTCCAAGACAGACCAAATGTTAGGCCACAAAACAAGTCTCAGTAAATTTAAGAAGATTGAAATCATATCAAGCAGATATAAAGGAAAAACTAAGCAGATATAAAGGAAAAACTGATGTTTGCTGGCTAGGAGGAGGTGGGGATGAGGGAGAGGGGGAAGGTTTTGGACAGCGTAGGTGGGTGACTACAATGTTGCAGGGATATGGGGGGCAGTTCTAGGAATGTAATTGATAATGTTGTGAATGCTAATATTGAATGTTAACTGTGATTGAATGTATACATATGGTCACAGGATGAGGAGTACAGTGTGGGAGTGGGGTCAGGGGAGTGTAATAGATATGTATGATATGGGGGGGAGTGGGGTGGCAGATTGGGAGAAGGGGGTTATCACTTTGAGGGGTAAAAAGTATAACTATTGCGCTGTTGTAAAAACTAAAATTAAAAAAATAATAAAATGATAATTTTTAAAAAGTTTACCAAATACTCTTCCAACAAACAGGATTTCTGCGGACAAGAGAGATTTTTTTTATTTTTTTTTATTTTTAGCTGAGCCCTCCTACCACCTGTTGACAGCTTAACGGCAGCTCAGCTCAGGCTGGGCATTGAACTGCTGTTGCTCAGAGCTCAGCTTCCACTCTTGAGTGAGCTCTTAACCAACTGAGCCATTCGACCAGCCCCAAGAGAGATTTTTTTAATGCAGAACCTGCATGCATGCACAGGGGAACCACGCTGCAAGTCCCCAGCAGAAAGCAGAGGAAGATCTTTTACAAAATAAGTTTCGAGGACTGTGATCACCAAGGAGTTCTTTTTGTAGTGCTTTACTATCGATGTAGCTGTGGAAGCTCCCTTTACAGACCCTCCCCATCACAATCTTGTTTGAGGTTATTTAATTTATTATTTATTGATTTATTTATTGACTTATTTTTACAGAGACATTCTTTTTTACTCTATTACATGAAAATCTATTGGTCTACTTTGCACTGTCAATCATTTTATCATGCATATTTTGTTTTATTTTATTTTATTATTTTATGTTTTTGATGGCAGTATCACTGGCCCTCATATGTGGGACCCGAACAGGGGCCGCTGGCTTCCCAAGCCAGCGCTTAACCACCGCGCCACTCGGCCGGCCCTCATGCATATTTTGTAACACCTTCTTTGGAAATTATGGGTTCAGTGACTTATGCAAATCTTCCAAATGTTGATACATTTCATTATGAAGAATCATATTCATTAGTATTGTTACCTGAATGACATTTTCCTAGATTCTTGTCTTCTTGAAGGAAAGAATTCAGTCAAGAGACTGAAAGCTTGTGCAGCACAGGACAGCAAGTAGTTCATTAGTAAAAGCAAGTACACTCCCAGACATGGAGCTGGCTGACCCCAGACAGGGAAGCGGGCTCTCCTTACGTTGTGTGAATATTTTATCACTATGGGTGGAATTGTCTCCCCCTTTCCTCTTTTTTTTTGAGGGCAGTGTCACTGGCCCTCATATGTGGGACCCGAACCGGGGCCGCTAGCTTCCCAAGCCAGCGCTTAACCACAGCACCACTCGGCCAGCCAATGGTGTCTTATTCTTAATATCCTTCTGAGCAAAGTGTTTATGCCCACTTTTGTTTTCAGCATCCTGCAGAGGAAAATGTCTGTGACCCAATAGAAGTAGCTGCAAGGGACCTCCTAAACAGACCTAGTTCCCTCTTTCTCCTATTCATTTCTATTTTTCTATCCACTCTATCATTCCCCCCTCAAGAGTTTGAGACCCTGAAATCTTTCAGGATAGGAACAGTGTGTCTCTTCTGTATCTATTTTCTGCTGAAAGGGGGTGATGTTTTAGTCAGGGACTCACCCTCTTGCTCTCTGTCAGGATGAAGGAGGTGTTGTCCCTGCATTTTTTGCAAATGGGAGGCAAAAGCTGTGAGTGACAATGTCCAGAGGTGATTGACATAAATTTGGAATTTCTATTTCTGGAGGGACAGGTTTGAATTTTTGGAGAACCATCATTTTTAAGTGGAATTGCTATAACCTGGAGAAGACAAACTTGACAAGTATTCATAGATTTAAAAAACATGGGCTGAATAGTACTAGAAGCAATATACAAATTAAAGGCCCTACTAAGGGTAGAAACCAAGTTATAGAAGGTAGAATTTCTTTTATTGCCTTTTAGATGGATTCAGCCATTGAACTTCCCTTTGCAAAATTATGAAGCCATTCTGCCTGAATATATATATTTTAAATATCTTTCTTTCCTTGACTGGTGGTATTTATAGAGATGCAGCAAGTCTTGTTAATAACCCCACCTACACCTACTTATTCAGGTAGCACAGGGGTTCGCAAACTTTTGAGACGGAACGTACCCAAAGAGCTGCATGTGGCTCACGAGCTGCAGTTTGCCCCTGAGCTAGCAGATAGTGAAGAGCTAACGAGATGTAGACATCAACATTCGTGAGTAAATCAAGCAAGCATTGCAGGTGTTTGAAGGGCATCCCCTGTGGTTCGTGATAGGGAAGCCATACAGTCTATTACATTTCATAAAGTATCCTCATGACAGGCAAATCCTCCCCAGGGGGCTGCCAGAGCAATGGCACCCCAATACCCGCCAGAATAAGCCCTATGGCCCATTTGGCTCAGGAGTGGGTGATGTTATGAAAGTGACTGATATACACTATGGACCCAAAGACCCTAGGGTGCGTTGACATTTAAACGGAGAGTGTCAGTACAAGGGTAGGCTAAAGCTATGAGAAGTTGGTGATAGAACCCACTGGGAGACCCCTTGTTGGGCAGTGTGTTGTTAGGAGGGCCACAGAGGAATATATATACTGAGGGAACACAAGCTCGGCATGGGGTCAGGAGTCAAACCCTGAGCTACACTTGGACCCCAAGGGTTCTGTGAGTCATTGAGGAGTTAAGAGGCCTCCCTGTAGCTCAGGGCCCTTGGGTCCCTAGGTTTACTTCCTTGTCTTAGGAGGTAAGTAGTAGATTCACCAAAATTTCAAACTCTTGTCAACCACCATGCACATCAGTTCCAGTGGCCCTGGCTTTCTTCCCTGAGCGATGGTCAGCTGGGCACCAGAAGATAGTATTTGGAGTGTAGTGAGGATTACTGGGGGTGTCAAATTTTTGAGGTAAATGTAAGAGTTGTTGGTAGAATAGTAACTGCTCTTTCTGTAAAACCATTTTTTTTAAAGTGGACTTGCTATGGAAGTGCAGTTAAGTATTTTAACTCTGGTTTTAGTACTTGGTTGAATAGGGTAGTGAAGTATCTGGAGCTGGCATTTCTGGTGGCTAGATCTACTCTGACATGTAGGGGTGAGATTGATGGAAATGGTTTGGGAACCCCTGCTTAAAGGTGAGGTTGAGGTTAAGGCTGGTAGGCTGAAACCGAGGTATATGAAGGTGGCCTATGGGCTGTCTATGGCATGTCCAGCAGCCAGAGAGGCCATTACCCTTTGTGATATTGTTGGGAAAGTGCACAAGTGTGTTAGTCTCCCATTCCCCCAGAAGGGGCGGGGAATGTAATAGAACTAAGAGAACTACCATCATGTTGAAGATTTAGACTGTGTAAGAAACCATTTTTAGTGGGGTACTGGGAGGGACAGGTGAAGAGAAGAATAAGAGCTAAGAGGAAAATTAAACAGTAGAGGATAATTAATATGTTTAATAATCAGGGGTTAGTCATCAGTACTTAGTAGCACTTTCTTGAATAGTAACTTGAGGTCCTCTAGAGGCTCGCAGGAGTACTGGGGTCCAGTTAGCAAGTCTTCTCCTTCATCACCTTTCCAGGCAGGGTTTTATCTGGGAGTGATGGATCCAGCTGGAGACTCCTTGCACCCTGACAGCTATAGGGGTAGAAAGTAACACAGTGAAGGGGTCCTTCCAGGTGGGGCTCAGTTGGGATGTGGAGCACCATCTTTCCAAGATCTGATGAGATCTGGCTACCAGGCAGGTACTGGGTTGGTGATGGTGGGCTCTGCCCTGCAGGCGAGGATGAGACTTTTGTGCATAGGCCCTAAGGGCTTCCTGGAACTTCCCTAGAGAGATAATATACTGAAGGAGGTTTGTAGCCTCTGAATCTAAGAGTATGTCAGATGAGAGGAAGGCTCTACCACATAAAGCCTCATAAGGGCTGAGCTGTAGGGAAGCCTGTGGACATATTCGAGCCTGTAACAGAGCTATTGGTAGGAGTTCAAGCCATAGTTGACAGATCTCCTGACAGAACTTCCTTAGGGTGTTCCTAAGGGTTTGGTTTGCTCTTTCTACCTTGAGGGAGCTCTGAGGTCTCCATGAGAAATGTAAGAAATCTCTTGTCCCCAGGGTCTTAGCCACCAGTTGGGTAATGTGTGAGGTAAAAGCAGGCCAGTTGTCACTTTGTAAGGACAGGGTAGCCCAAACCTAGGAAGGATTTCCTTTAGCAGTTGCTTGGAAACCTCTTGGGCTCTCTCTGTCCAGGTGGAAAATGCCTCTACCTGCCAGGTGAGGGCATCAGCAAATACCAAGAGGTATTAAATCCTTTGCATGGAGGCCATGGAATGTGGGGTTGTTGTAAGTGCAAAGCACATAGGCATGACATAGCTGGTTAACTGTCTTATATATGCCTTTTCCAGTGAACATTTTCATGCAGATTTCGTGCATATTATCCCGCCCAATATGACAGGAATCATGACATCTGTTAATGACTTTCCCCTGGAGGGACCATGGAAGGTGTAGCCTTTGATCCAGCTCATACCACCCCTGAAGGTTCAGGGAGTCTCCCCTCTGAATGGCCCAGCTTTTCTCTTCTGAGGTGTATGAATGTGGAAGAGTGGGGCCCGATAAAGAAGGGATAAGGTCCCCTTTAGTTTTTCCTTAGAGAGGGTGGCCTTGGTTGCCTAATCTGCCTGATGATTTCCCTGAGCTATTTCATCCTGTACCTTTCGATGTCCCCAACAGTGGATTACTACCACCTCCTTGGGCAGGTGTCAGCCTCTAAGAGGGATAATATCTGAGGTCTGTATATTATGGGAGTGTCTTTGGCAGTGAGGAATCCTCCTTCTTTCCAAATAGCTGCATGGGCGTGGAGCACTAAGAAGCATATTTAGAGTCTGTGTAGATACTAACCCTTTTGTCTCTTCCAAACTGTAAAGCCCTAGTTAGGGCGATTAAATCAGCTAATTGAGCAGAAGTCCCAGGGCTTTGGTTTGGCCTCTATGGTTTCAAGAGGGTGACTGTGGTATATCCTACATGCCTCACTCCTCCTCTTACTAAGCTGCTTCCATCAGTAAACCAAGTCTCATTTGAGATTTCTGGTGGCTGGTTCTTTACATCTCTCCTGTTGGCGTAAGTCAGGTGGGTTGTTTCTTCACGGGAATGTATTGGGGTGCCCTCCTCTGGGCAAGGTAGTAAGGTGGCAGGATGAAGGGTGATGCACCTTTGAACAGTAAAGTCGGGATTTTCTAACAGCAGGACCTGATATTTCAATATCCTGCTGTCTGTCATCCAATGGGGGCCCTTGAGGGCCAGTATGGTGGCCTCCTGGAGGAAGGTGAAAACCTCCAAGGCCTGTCTTAGAGTGATTTCAGAGGACTCTTCCATTACAAGGGCAGTTGCTGCTACTGCCCGGAAGCAACCTGGCCAGCCCTGTGCTACCAGGTCTGGTCTTTTAAATATCTGACTGGGCGCTGAGTGTGGCCCAACTTTTGGGTTAATACTCCTAGTGCTATACCTTGATTGTCCGTGGCATGTAGCTCATAGGGTTTTGTTACCTGAGGCAGCTCTCAGGGCAGCGCCTAAGCAAGATCTCGTCAATTGTTGAAAGACTTGTTGCTCTGGCTCCCAAACAAGGGGGGATTCTGCCTCATTCTCCTTGAAGGCTTCATATAGAGGCCGCACCCTGAGCCCACATCTGATTAGCCAGAGTCTACAGCACCCTGAGAGTCTGAGGAATGTTCTGAACTGTCTTTTTGTTGTAGGGCAGCTGAGTAATTTATATAACAAGGATTGGTGTGTTGCACAGAGAAGACAATGGTTCTCACAGACTGTACTTGAGAAATTTGTTAATGAGGGGTCATAGGCTATCTTTTGCTTCAGGTTTCAGTGGATATTGCCTCTGGTGGGGGTCATGGGAGTGATCTTTAAGTAGAATTTTGACTGGAGTAGCATTTTTGATTCATCCCAGGATTTCTATTGCCCAAACCGTTAGGTTTACTAAATCTAAACATGTGGGGTTTTTAGGGGTAGAGGTTTTCTTTTCAGAGAGTAATATAGGTATATCAGGGAGAGGGCTTCCAAATATTAGTTGTGCTCCCATTTTCTGGAGAACATCCCTGCCCCCAATTCCTGAATAAAATCTTTAAAAAGCAACAAAAAATAAAATAAATAAATAAAAGACCGAGGAGGCTAAAGGAGTTCCTCCAGCTGAGTGCTGGGTCCTGGTGCTAGTTTCTGTAACTTCCTCCCGATGTCTGGAGCAGACTGAGTAATGAACTGGTCTTTGGGCATTAACTCCCCTTCAGGAGAATCAGGATCTGTATTTGTATATTTAGTGAGAGCTTCCCTGAGTCACTCAAGAAAAACCATGGGGTTCTCAGAGGGACTCTGGTTAATAGTAGCTAGCTTGTGCTGATTAGTCGGCTTAATCTTACTTTGTCTCACGCCCTCAGTTAAACATAGAACTAGATGATTTGGTTGCCAAGTGCCTTCTGGAGAGTCACAGACCCAGTGTGGGGTCAGCGGGAGGTATAGCCATGGCTCCTATTGGAAAATTAGGGTCAGTCAGATAGAGACCATCTGCATAGCGGGTGGCAGCCTCTATAATCATCTCCCTTTCAACTTCAGACAGAGTTTGCCCTATGATGACATGAACTTCTCTCCAAGTGAGGTCAAAAGTAAGAATGAGCCTCCAAAATCCATTGAAATATTTTTAGGGTCCCCAGAGTAGCTCCTTAGGTCTATCTTTATTTGGAGGAGGTCCTGGATGGAGAAGAGGACCTGCACTCTCCTAGAGCTACCCATTAGGCTTCTGCTTACCTTCTGGAGAGGGCAGATCTCTGGGGCGTAAGGGGACCAAGGGCATGGAGGCGAAGGCCCTTGTGAGTCTAAGGAGAGGCAGTTAGGAGGGCTCGTCTCCTCTGGTCCTTTAGGGGGAGGAGGTCAGAGGACATCTGCTGGGCTGTCCTTGAGACCAGACCCTCTGGGTGAATGAGTTAATAGGGCCAGAACTGAAGGGTCTATTTCACAGGAGTGACAGAGGTCTGAGTCATCTCTGAAGGACATAAGGGCCTGGACACATGGTACTTCTGTCCACTTTTCTAGTTTGTGACAGAAGAGGTTCAATTATAAGATGGTGTTATAATTTAGACTGCTATTTTCAGGCTGGCTTTCTCCATCCTCTAACTTATATTGAGGCCAAACTGTATTGTAGGAAGATGAGCCTCTTCTTATTGTCTCAGGTCAAACTTGTTTCAATTTAGTAGAATACAGCCTAGTGGGGATTTCCAAGGGGTGGAGCTTTGGTTACCCATCTATAAGAAAAGACAGAATAGGAGGAGGGGAGCAGGGCATCTCCTCTCCATTCGTGTCCAAAATACCTTCTGAGGCAGACCGTGTCCCCTGTGTCAGACCATGGGATGGGTCTGTTCTCGTCCCTGAGCTACAGAATTATGCACATCCCTACTGCGTGCTTCACCACACACTCCCCAAGCTATGGACTTAATGTGCATCACACCTTGTGCTTGCCAGGTGCAACCCCTCTAGGTTCCCCCTCCCCTTTGCAGTCTGGAGGGGCAAGACTCTGGATCTCATATTTGTCCCTTTCTCTGTAAGCGTTCCCTGCCTGCTGCCTGATGCAGCTAGCCCTCAAAGCAGCTGTTACTCTGAACTGTTTGATGAACCCTGTATCTTCTGTCTAGTTTGTAGCCATCCCACCTTTGGTTATATTTCCAGATCTCAGAGAGGATCCTATCCATAATGACCCTAACAGCCTGTCCCTGAAGGGACTGTTCAAATAGGTCAGCCTGATCTTTTAGGAGGTAATATAGAGATCTCTCCTTGCCATCAATATCAGCCTTTGTCCAGTTCCAAGACCACACCAGTCTGGAGTCTGAGGAGTCAGACTGATCCCAAGGAGGAGGACAAGACAGGCAGTGGTGCAGGAAGCAGAAACCCAGACCAAGTGTGCTGGACCCTGGGCAGAGGTGTTTCTGCCAGCACCATTCAAGGGCGGGGCGGGGGGGGGGAGAACAGTCTCCAAACGGTGGGAGTTATACAAACACACCAGGAGAAAGGGCTGGTGCGGCAGAAAGAGTGGGCTATGGGCTAGTTGGAGACATAAGTCTAAGTTCCCTGGCTCCTAGAGGTGCTGGAAGAGTTTGCAGAAGTAACGAATGCTGTTTTGCGAGGACAGAAGAAAGGGTCATTCTGGAGGGCTGGAAACAAGCTTAAGGTAGGCTAAGCAAGCATGAAGTTCCTCGAAGCCATCCCTGTCACTCTATCCTGGAGTGGTTCAGTCGTGGAAATGGAGGAAGGTGGAGAGAGCAGAGAAGGGAGCAGTTTCCAAAAGAAAGCGGACAAGGGAGGCAGTGTGGGCTGTTCTGAGGCAGGAAAGCCCAGAGCCCAGAGAGCAGAGCCACCTAGTGGCTACACTAGAGAATTGCCGTGGGGAGGGGATAGTATATGCTTGTGTACTGTGTTCCTGCACTGAGCACAGATTTTTGTTTTGTGCCTGGTGGAACTTAAGCATATTGTCCCAGAATGTGACTGGGTCATCACCCTACTGGAGATTTAAGTAGCAGACGTTCTAAAGGTTTTAAAAGTCCATCCCATGCTCACCAAATTGTGTGGCAGAGAGTGGCTTGGCCGTAGAAAGAAGTTAGGGAAATAAGTAAGAAAGAAAAGTACCTTGAATCCAGTGGATCTGAGTCATGGCACCAGAAAGATGTTACCGGGAATGACGTTGTACTTCGGCTCTTTGTCTTCTTGAAAGAAGAATTCAGTCAAGAGACAGTTCGTGCAGCATTAGAACAGCAAAAAGTTTATTAGTTAAAGCAAGTACACTCAGACACATGGAGCAGGCTGACCCAAGAGAGGGAAGCAGCCTCTACTTACACTGTGCGAAGGTTTTTATCTCTGTGGGTAGAATTGTCTCCCCTGCTCCCTCTCTAGTACCTCATTCTCCCAGCTGGCATGCCTCATACTTCCTTCTTCTCACAAAGTTGTGTTTGAGCTCATTACACTGGCCCTGAGAAGAAGGATGTACATTCTTATAAGCGGGATGGCTTCTCTCTCTAGCTTCTAGTAACACATCTCTTTGATTAGGGACATGTGTGAGCCTGAAGTCCTGCTGGGCCAGTGAGGCATCGGTGCCCTAAGGGCAGTTGTAAGGGGTCTGGAACCAAGTAGAGTGACAGCAAGGGGCTTTCTAAGTGGGGCTAGGTCTCTCTACTGCTCATTTCTATCTATCTACCCATACTATCAAGGCAGGGGAGGGGTTCTGGTGGCTCTGCTGACCACAAGATCCTACAAGCTCCCAGCAGCCAGAGCCAAATGCCTGGGATCCTTGGACTGAATGTTCTCAGGGACCTCACTGGCACAGCCCCACCCCATCCCCTTCCTCTATGATGGCTTAAAACTTAGACATGCTGTTGGAAGAAGTCCTGGACACCGACACCCCACATAGAGCGCAGGTGGGGAGGAGTGAAAGGTCGGGCTGGCCCAGTGGTGCGGTGGTTAAGCGCTGGCTTGGGAAGCCAGCGGCCTCGGTTCGGGTCCCACATATGAGGGACAGTGACACTCAAAAATAAATAAATAAATAAAAATAAATGGGAGGAGTGAAAGGTCAAATCAGCATTTCCGGCTTTCCACAGGGCGCCTGTGGGGGTCAAGGAACGGGGCATGGGCAGGTAATGGGGGTCATCCTGGGCACCTGCAGGGGGAATCAGGGATAGGGGCGTGCGGGTCTGGGGGGCAGGGGATTCTATCTCTGCATGGTATGCAGTGCCAAAGCAAGTCAGGTGTCAATGGAATGGCTTCCAGGCAATCCTGACACCATTTCTTTGAAACAGGAGCTTTTCACTGCAGTCCAGGGCGGCTGAGTGCTCACTGCAGCCTCTCTGCAGCTCAAAAGGAAAGTAGCTTGGAAAGTTCTAGAAGCTGAGTCAGCTTGTGAGATCGTGGCGACATGTGTGTGTGTGTGTGAGAGAGAGAGAAAGAAGGCTGTTAGGATGCCTCAAACTCAGCACACCTTTTGCGGTCCTGGCGACGTCATCTGGGAGAAGAAACCATGCCAAAGTGACACGAGGAAGAGCTGTCTCTGTGTGCTGGGGTTACGCGTCATTTCTCCGTGTGCTTTTCTGCACTTCGCATTCCCCCAGGCGCATTCATAACAAGGATCTGAGTGGGCTGAGTCTGAGTGGAGGAGGCCTGGGCTCCTCCCCACAGGCCCCCACGCCCACTCAGTGTCTCTGAGTCAGCATTCCAGGGAGTCAACAGCAAGCCCCCCTGTGTGGTGGGTCGAGCGCCCTACCAAGGTCATGGAGGAGACAGACCCCTATGAAGCGCTCTGGACACATGCTGCACAGACACGTTGGCATGCAGGGCAGCCTCTCTGGGATCCTGAGCCCCCAGGGACCTGAGACAGGCTCAGGCACAGCGCACCCCTCAGCAGCCAGCTTGGCTCACTGGTGGCTTTACCGAGCTGGGAGTCCAGCCTACAGTCAATGAAAGTGAGGACTGAACACGATGTCATAAGTCCTGTTCTCTTGAGGTTTACCTGGACAAGGCAATAACCATGGAAACAAACAAACGCATGGGACAGGTGCATGAAGAGAAACTGAGGCAGTTTCTGATTTGCCACCAAGTGCAGGGGAAGTGTGAGTGGAGATGAGTCACACGAAGGCGCTGGCATGTACTACCGATGCCGACCTGAACCTCACTGGACAGTTCAGGTTCCTCCCAGCCAGAAACCCCACACGATGGTGAACAGGTGGGAGTGCCAGGTCAGCCTGGCACTAGGAGATGAGGACAGTGCTTTAAATGTCCCAAGGGAAAACCCTACCAACTGGGGACTTCTACACCCACACCACTGTCCCCAGGGGAGGGAGCCGAGGATGGCTGCAGACAGACGAGCTTGGTGACTGCCACACTCACCAAGCAGGTAGCTAGTGACTGTCAGTGCCTCTAGCTCCCCACAGGTCTGGCTTCTTTCCCCCAGTGGAGGCTGCCGCTCCCTTCTGTTTTCCTGCCCCATGTTTTCTGGGGGTGTGATGAGTCTGAACCCTGGGTGGCCTTCCAAGCCCCCTCTGTCTTGTGCCACCCACTTTCCACCATGATGAAAAATAAAGTCACTTAGAGGAAGAGGCTACCAGGAAGTCAAATACCAACCCACCAAATGCAGCATTAAACAGAGGACCTCTGGGGTGTGGGCCATACTCTTAGGTGGGTGCCCTGCACCCAGGTGTGTCCCCTGCACCCCCAAGTGTGTGCCCTGTATCTAGGTGTGTGTCCTGACCCCCAGGTGTGTGCTCTGCATCCGGGTGTGTTCCGTATACCTCCAGGTGTGTGCCCTGCATCTGGGTGTGTGCCCTGCATCTGGGTGTACCCTGTACCCAGGTGTATGCCCTGTATCCAGATGAATGCCCTGGATCCAGGAGTGTGCCTTGCACCCCCAGGTGTGCACCCTGTATCCCCAGGTGTGTGCTCTGAATCCAGGTATATACCCTATATCCAGGTATTGTCAACCAAAAAAACATCCAGCCTAAGAGAAAGCTTGTAAGAGTTTATTTGAGCCAAACTGACAATAATTGCCGGGAAGCAAAATCTCAACAGATTGAGAAAATGCTCTGGAAAATGGCAGTTTTGCAACGTATTTATACATTAGAATCAAAGGAGGAAGGTTACATGAAATCAGTTGGTGGTAGATTAAGGGGATGGGAGAAAGCAAAGCAACAAAATCTCTGGGATTGGATAAAAAGGGAATTGGAGAGACAGGTACTTCTTTTGCATTGGTGGGTGCAGGATAGTTAATAGGGTATTACAGCTCATAGAGCGGGTAATCAGGGAACAAGAATAACAACGAGAGGTTCTCTAGTTTCCTGCTCCGGTGCAGAATGGGCTGTGCCCTGAGCGATCTGGAAAAGGATGACTCTGACATTCCAAGGGTATGTTATCTTAGATGCAAAAAGACAATAGACAGGCTCACTTAACCTTTTCACTGCATTAATTGATTTCAAGTTTATTTTCCAAAATGTGTCAAAAGTCCACAGAAAATAATTACAATATTTATATTTTTAAGTACATATAGTCAAAGTGCTACATTTTATTAAAATAAATGATTACTTTAAAGTATAAAATTTCCTATTGCTATTCATTCTTGAAAACCACAAAAATATAGAAAAATGTACATCTGCTTTCCTAAATTTCCTTTCTGGAACACTGAGCTCGTGGTGGTACAGTCGAACGCGGCAGTCAGTGGCATGGAAATATCATTCTACTATAGAAGAACGTTGCAGCAAAAATGTTAAGGTAAAGACTGCCTTTGTCAAGGAAGCTACAGGCCAAGGATGTGACTACTGGCCATAACCTGCTTTTAGTTAGGAATTTTTATGTTCAGGCCATCCTCTGTGGTTACTTTTGGTCTCTGAGTTTGTAGGGCCTGCCATGTGGGCCTCCCCTGAGCTTGTCAGGTTTAGCATGTGGCCCCTTTTCATCCACAGTGCCCTGTAACCCCAGGTGTGTGCCCTGCATCCAGGTGTGTGCCCTACATCCAGGTATGTGCCTTGAATCCCAGGAGAGCCAATGCCTCCCTAGCCAAGATTCCCCTTGCAGGGCACAGGTCAGCCTTGGTAGGAGTGGAGGCCGATCAGGTACCACCAGGTATCACAGAGCGTGAGTGCCCAGAGGCTCTGTCCTTGCTCCCTTAGTGTGAGGGTTTTCAATGGCTCAGGTATTGCGGGATACTCGAACAGAGAGATGGGACACCAAGGCTCGGGAAGCAGTGTTTATTGATGCCAGCAACGATTCAGCGATTTTACATCCAGAGGCTGAGCCCTGACCTGGGTGGGACTCAGGGCTATATATCTTGAGGTTTCCAGGTTGGCAGCTAAGATTTATTATTAGGACATGTGGTCTTGTTCCATTTCCTGACTCGCTCCCAGGTGAGGTAGGAATTCGTAAGGGTAAAATGTGGATGTCTTAATGACCATATGGTCTATGAATGTCTTTTTCTGAAACTCCCTGCTACAGCGCAAAATCCTTGGTGACCACATGATCTGGGAAAGCCTTTATCTAGGGCCCTCTGTCCACATTCCCCCCTTTGATGCTCGAACCCATACATGGGTTAGAGAGCACCATCACCTTTGACACACTGTTGGCCTAGGGATTGGTACTTTTATAACATGAGGACCTTAGCAGCAGTTTTATGTTCTACAATGGCCTCTATGAGGGAAGAGGTAGAGTGAATGATAAGGGGGAGAATGCACTGTTAAAGGAGGCATGCCCCAAGGAGCAGGACCAGTAGGATCTGTCTGCATAGGTACAGGCCTGAGGAGTCCTACTCTGATAGCATTGGGCTGGCATGTATGTGTAGGAGACAAAGGCTACCTGAGATGTTGTTCCCAGCCGGAAGGCCTGGAAACAGGATTTAGTGCATGAGGTAGTGATACTGCTCCTGACTGGGAAGAAAAGGGTGAGGGTAAGGATTAGAGTCCTTGGGATAAGCATCTTGTAAGGACAAATTTCTCAAGCTTTGGCCATGCGTGGATTGATCAGCTTCTGGTGTGACCAAAGCGGGGCTGATGATCTCCTCCTAAGGACTGACAACACCGCTGGCTGTCTTCTTCTGGAGAGTGATCTTGAGGGGCTCAGAGAGGCCAGAGGTACAGTTACAGCTAGCGGTTGCAGGTTTTAATCTGCTGTGGTATATCCATGGAGTGATCTCTGCAAATTTAACAGCTATGGGGGTAGTCAAAATGACAGTAAAGGGGCCCCTCCACAGGGGTTTTAAGGGCTGGAGGTTTTATTCCTTAACCCAAACTGAATCCCCAGGCTTAAAGGGATGAACTTCAGTTGTTAAACTAATGGGGAGCCTCTCCTGTACCCATTGATTGAGGTTCTGTAGAGTAGACCCTAACACCTCAAGCTGTTGTCTTAAGGTTAGGTCTCCTATTTCTTTAAGGTCCCCTTGGAGGCTTCTAATGAGCTGAGGTGGCCTTCCATATATGACTTCATAAGGGGAAAAGCCCATCCTTTTGATAGGAGCTGAGCGTATCCTCAGGAGCGCTATTGGAAGGACCCTGTCCCATTGGAGGTGTGTGGAGTTACCACAGTGTATCCAGCCAACCATCTATTTCCCTGGACTTGGCTGCTACCATCGGTGTGGTATTCTACATCAGGGTCCATAAGAGGTTAATCAGTCAAGTCTGGCCTACTGGAGAACACTTTGTCCATGACTTCGATGCAGTCATGGTCTGGGGGCCCAGGCTCTACAGGCAATAATGTGGCCGGGTTTAAGGTTCATGCTATTTCAAGGCAGATTTTTGGGTTTTCACGTAGTAGCCCTTGGTACCTGGCAATTTGGGAATTGGTAAGCCAGTAGCGTCCCTTATGATCTAATAGGGCTTGGACCGAGTGCAGAGCCCGGACAATTAATTCCTGACCCAGGGTCAGCTTGTCAGCCTCAGACATGAGGAGGACCGTTGCTGTAAGTGCCCTCAGGCAGGGTGGCCATCCTAATGCCACTGAGTCAAGTTGTTTTGAGACGAAGGCTACTAGCTGGTGCCAATCCTCTAACAGTTAGGTAAGGACGCCTACTGCTGTTCCCATATATTCATGTACATAGAGGAAGAAAGGCTTGGTGATGTCCAGGAGCTCGAGGCCAGGGCCATGAATGAGAGCCCATTTAAGCTCATTAAAAGCCTTTTGTTGTTGAGACTCCCACAGAAAAGGCTCACGTTGGCTATAGTAGAGAAGTTGGAGATCCAGATTTTACAGAAGCCTGCTGCCCCTAAGAATTCGTGGACCTGTTTCCGATGTGGGAACCGGGGTGGTATGTACCACCTGTTTCCTTTCTGAGCCGAGCTAGCATTGTCCTTGTGACAGTTGGAAACCAAGATATTTGACCCTGTCTTGGCATATCTGAGCCTCTTTCTTGGAGACCTTGTAGCCTGTTTCTCATAGAAGTTTAAGAATGTGATATATACCTTGCATGCAGTCATCATAGCTCTTTCCGGCTAGTAAGAGGTCATCTTAGGTCCTGCACCAGATGGTAATCTTCAGTTCCCGGCTTTTGGACTGGAAGCAGAGGTGTGTTCCAAGGTGACAGGCAGGGATAAAGGATCCCATATTTTAGGAGTCTGTCCAAATGATTTTGGATGCCAACTTGTGCTTTATGAGGGATGTAGTATTGCTTGTGGCACACTGGTTTTGCCCAGGTTTTAGTTTCATAATTACTAGGGCCACATGTCATGCCAGGTCCGGTGGGAGTTCTGCCCAAACTCCCGGTATCGAGAAGAGAAGTTCGAGTCCCTCTCGGGACCCTTCTACAAGACCAAAGAGTCGCCATTCTTCCTCCCGAGGTATGGTGAGGGACATAATCTTAGCCCCTGATTTGCCCAATGTTAGCTCAGCATTGCTCTGTGGTTAAAGGTGATTTGAACCTGGAGTTTTCCTAGTAGGTCTCTCCCCAATAATGCTACAGGGCAGTCTGGCAGGTAGAGGAAATGATGAGTAATTTCTCAACCTCCAAGGATACATTGTTGAGGCTGTAAAAAGTGCCAATGGATTCGTCCTGCTGTGGCACCTGTAATGGTACCTGCTTTTGGGAGAGGGGGCCTAAGGGTCATGTCACAATGGAATGTTCAGTGCCTGTGTCAACCATAAAGTCAATGGGTTGGCCCCCAATTAATATTTGGACCATAGGCTCCTGGGGGCCTAGCTGGATGGACCCCGGTCTGGCCTACTCTTCCCCATATTCTTCCATTCCAGAGAGTCCAATGAAGTCATCTCCAGAAGGGCCTGGTGTCTGTTGGGGTGGCTGGTAATGGCTGTGAGTGACTCATCCCATCCTCTGGAGATTCGGACCTGTTGGCATCCTCTCCAACCATTGAGGACATTCATTTTTCCAGTGGCCACATTGGTGGCAGTAAGCACATTGGTCGTGTCCCAGCCTTGGTCTCCTGGCAAGTGGCCCACCCTGATGTTGCCCTGCTGGGGTGGTCCCAGATTTGGGATGGAATTTTGTCCATGGTCCCAGTCCATTCAACAAGCCCTGCAACAAACAAGCCCACCTTCTTGTTTTTGTTTTTGTTTTTCATCTTCCAATCAGCATCTTGGTCACTGTTGATATAGACTTTGGTCGCCATTTCAAGGAACTCGTTGATATTCATTCCAAAAAATCTGTCCAGTTTCTGAAGTTCCCGCTGGATGCCACCCTGGGACTGCCCAACGAAAGCAGCATTGACCAGCCACTGATTCTTGAGGGCCTCAGGGTCAAAGGGAATGTAAAGATGGAACATTTCACAGCGTGTTTCATAAAATTGGCTTGAGCTTTCCTCGGGTCCCTGGAGACAAGACTGGCTTTTGCCCTTCTGTTTTGTCCTTAGGCAGCTTCCGGGAGGGAACCATCACTCGGGCTAAAAGAATCCTACTCTGGTTTTCCAAACCGGACCTCAATCAAGGGGGTCGAGTACGTACAATAGCCTCTCATGGGTTTATATAGGGGAACTGGTCAGGGTGACTGGGGCTGCTGGTAACAACAAGGTAGACTTTCCTAATGAGGTTCCTGTTGAAGCTTCCCTCTGCTGGCCATTCAACACCAAATGACGGTCAATCAATCTCACAGAAGGCGCAGAGCTTTTGGTGGGTCATCTCAGTGCCATAATCCCTGATAACTCCTTCTTAAAAAATTTTTTTTTAAACCCCAAACCTTTAATCTTTTTTCTCGCTTGGCAAGACACCTGAGCTTTGCAAACATGGTACTAATGTCAGCCCTAGGCCCTTGAACCATCAGGCTATGTGTGGGCGGGGGAGGTCCTTCCCCGAAACCACTCAGTGTGCACCCAGGACTGGCTCCCATGTGACCTCAAACCGGGGTCCATCAACATTCTTGACAAGTCCATGGACAAGCAAGGAGGGCAGCTACCCACTGGGACCCTGGTATGGCTTTAGTGCAAAAGCCTGTTTTTTCAGAGGCACTTTGAGTGGTGGTGTTACCAGCCAACTGAGTAGCCCCTGCCCCCACGGTTGAGAAACTTTTAAGTTCTCCTTCCCATAGAAATGCCAAGTACAGAAATGCCAAGTCTCTTCCCCAGTTTCCCTGTTCCCCTGCTCTTGATCTTTTAATCAGTTTCTGAATCCTAAACAGTAGATTGTTCATAGAAATCTCCTACCCCTACTCCAGACAACTAGTTGAAAGCCTGTGACTTTTTCTTTTTATATAGATTTTTTTTCTTTAATTTTTTTTTTAATTGGGGAATTGGGGGAGGGGAACAGACAAGTTGCTGTCCTTTTGTTCTTCAGTCTAGCTGTGGAGGACATCGCTTCACTGATCCATGTTGGTATCATTGCACTCTTTGCGGCTGAGGCAGATTGGTCACTGGCCATCGGTTGGCAGCTCATGGCGGCTCACGGCAGCTCACACCGGCTGCCGGCAGCTCACACTGGCTGCCAGCCACTCACAGTAGCTCCCAGCAGCCCACTGCAGCCCCACTGCAGCCTATACCGTTGCTGTGACTCGCGGCAGGCAGCCCAGTTCCAGGTGGAGCTGTTGTTCACCATCTTAGCTGTAGAGGGCAATGTCACTGGCCCTCATATGTAGAATCCAAACCGGGGCCCTGCTGCTCAGAGCTGGTGCTCCCAAGCAAACTCTTAATCAATGAGCCACTCGGCTGGCCCTGAAAGCCTGTAACTTTTTAATATCCCCCAGGACAGCAAGCCAAATGCCAAACCCATTCTGAGCCTAGACAACCAACACCACCCAAGTGACAGGCTGAACGGTGACAGGCCTCATGGGAGCCAATAGATCTACCAATCAAAATCTATTTCTCTTCATTCAGGGGTCCCAGGGATACAGGACACCCCAACAAGTTTGCCAGTCACAACCAAAGAAGCCAGCGCAGTCCTCTCAGGTGGAGCCCGAGACCCCCTCCTCCCATCAAAGACCAGCCAGGGTGAGACTTCTGTGAACCCCCAATAGACAGGGACAGCTCCATAGTCCTGTCCAGCAGGAAGCAGATATAGAAGAAGAGACCCCTGTCTCTCAGCCCCCCACAGAGATTCCACAGGGATCTTGTCTCTCAAGGGGAAAACTAGGCAGGCAGCTAGAGGCAGGCACCAGGTCCCCACATTTCCGCACGTCCCCCAGAACGTGACCACCCAGGTGACCTCTCTTCTGCACCCAAAAACTTTCATTTATTGTAACTATCTACCCCTAAAACAAATGAGTACAAAATACCTGACTGGATTAGACCAGTCACTCACACCTGCGCAGTAAAGGCCACAATGACCTTTTTCACCCAGGCCTCATCATGTCATCATTATAATATCATGCATATGCCTGGAAGTCCACCAATATCATTATAACAGACTGAATCCTGGCACGGAACATGTGCAATCTAAAGAGATGAGATAATAGCCCATTGTCAATTATGGGTGCCAATCAAATAGTTCCACGCCCAGAGGAAAACAGCCCACTCCAGAGATAAAGGGACAAAAACTCCAAGTCCTGGGAAATGTGCACTCTTTTTCTTTTCCTTTTAATCGCTTCTCCCTTTTGACCCCTTTGGGCCTCGCCCTTTCACGTGGCCTGCTCCTCATGCTCTAAACTCCTTGAAATAATCCCTTCTCTAACAATGGGCCCCTGAGCCATTCTCCATTGCTCAGACCTACCTCCAACTCCCCGAAATGTATTATCCCTTCCAATAAACTACTTTTTCACTGCTTTACTCCAGTAACTCACCCAACTTCTTGCCTGAGCCTCCAAGGAACAAGACCTTTTGCGAAGGGCCCATTCTCCAACAACAGCGGGGACCCTCCTCCACTCCTGGGGTCCAAGGTTACCAACGTCCCCTCTCCCTTATTAAAAAGTAGACCCTGCAGCTAGGAGAGATCCCAGGCAGGGGCTGGGGAGTGGAACTTGTTCTCCTTTAATTCCTGAGAGGGTGCGGGGTGGGGGTGGGCGCACGTAGGCCTCCGCCTATGGTGGGCTGTGGCTCCAGCTGGGTGGGTACCAGACAATTCTGGGAGGAGACACGGCGGTGGTCTCATTCCCCTTCAGAGCCCCCTGGGACCTGGCCCCAGCGGCCGTCCGCGACCTCTTCAAGCCGGACTCTTCCCTGGGAGGCCCTGCGTGCCAGCACCGGGGCGCTCGCGCAGAGGGTGTCTGGGTTCTCACCACTCCTGCCCACGTTCCCGGGTCCTGCGGCTCTGGCTCCTATAGGGTCCCTAACTCTAAGCCCGCATAGCTGCCACTAATGGCAGGGCCCTGTGGACCTGGTGTGCTTAGTGGTTTCCCAGTCCCCACCTCAGATCCTCTGGGCACTCCCCCCAAACTGGCTTCGCCTGGTCGCCACGCCTGGGCTCCGCACCCGAGCGGGCGGGGTAGGAAGAGTTCCTGGCCGCAAGCACCCCAAGCGGCAGGCCCAGCACTGCAGACCCATAAACACACACGGGCTACTGTCCCGTCCCCGGGGCCCAAAGTTTGTGCAGCCCCCTGTCGCCATGTTTGCAGAGAGCGCACTCTGGCGCCCTATCCCGGGCTCCGGTCCCATGGATCGGGACTCCACACTCGCTTCACAGACAGACTGCATCTCATTCACAGAACTCAAACAGATTCATTCTCCCCCCACAGCCCTGTTCCTGAGAGTCACGGTTTCTCTCATAGATTGAGATACTCGGGTGACTGTGGGAAGCGATCAATGTCCGCTGATGGACAGGCTGCCCTAAGGGATCCGGGTCCTTACCTGTCTGGTCTGGCAGCACTCCCAAGTGATTCCTGTAGCCCTCCAGGTTCCGTTGTGCTCCCAGGTTGGTCCCCCGTGACCGGCAGGGGAGACATCCGCACTGACGGACAAGGGTCCGCTGGCACCGAGTAGAGTTCACGTCCCCTTCCGTCTGGGGGAGTCGGGGCTCGGGGACAAGGGAGGTGGAAAATATCACCGTCTCCGTCTCCAGGGCTAGACCTCAATTAACATTGTGGGATACTCAGACAGAGAGATGGGACACTAAGGCTCGGGAAACAGCATTTATTGATGCCAGCAACGGCTCAGCGGATTTACATCCAGAGGCTGAGCTCCGACCCGGGCAGGACTTGGGGCTATATATCCTGAGGTTTCCATTTTGGCAGCTAAGATTTATTATTGGGACATATGATCTTGTACCAGTTCCTGACTGGCTCCTGGGTGAGGTAGGAATTTGGAAATGTTAAACGTGGATGTCTTAATGACCATATGGTCCAGGAATGTCTTTGTCTGAAGCTCCCTGCTACAGGGTGAAATCCTTGGTGACCACGTGGTCTGGGAAAGCCTTTGTCTAGGGCTCTTTGCCACATGGGAAAGCCCCGGTGAGTCAAATTCTGGCTTATTTCATGGTCCAGGACCCCTGGCTCCCTGTGAAACCCAGTCTCTCCCCTGACCCTCTCTAGTCTGCTACCATGGAGAGAGCCCAGACCCTTTGGGATGTTTGGAGGATGAAGGGGGAGGAGGAGGAGAGCACAGAGGGGCAGGGAGGCCTGAGGAGGCCCGGGGACACGCCTGTGAAATGCAGACAGGGAGTTGGGACCTGCCTTCCCAGGCAAGAGCTGGGCTCCCTCGGGATCCCTCTTCTGCTGGACTCAGGGGCCCCGGGAAGGAGAATGAGAGCTGTGCCCCTCCCTGTACCTGGGACTCTGACTGAGAGGCTCACAATAGGCCAGTTCCTTGAGGAACACCATCAGTGAGCCACTCAGCAGCTCAGGTCATGGGGAGGGGTGGGCAGGTGAGCTGGGGGAGCCACCATGTCCAGTCCTGTGTGAGCCATCAGCTTCTGCCAGGTCCCACCTGAGGCAGGGCATATGCTGTCCTAGAGAGGTCAGGAGGGGACTGATACAGAACTCACACTGGGCATGGGGACAGATTGTGTTACTGGATTTGCATTTTCAAAGGAGGGCTGGAGAGGGCAACGCAGCCCGAAAGTGGAAATACAGATCCCAGTGGCTGAAGGTGTGTTTGGGGTGCTTGGTGCCCACAGGGCTGCCACCCAGAAATAGTCAAACAAAAGTGCCAGGCCTGGTGACCCCATCAAGACCTGGGGGCATCTGTCCACTGTGCTCTATGGACTGTACCACTGCTGAGGCCAGGCATCTCAGATTCCACAGCTTCACCCTGGCCCACTGCCCCCTCATGGGCAATAGATACTCCAAAGACAGACCATGAAAGATCTGCACCTCTTATCTCCAGAATGACATTCCTTGAAATCCTGCTTAAGACTTGACAGCCTGAAGTGAAACCTACAGAAAAAATAACGCAGGACAGTTGCCAACAGGTGACAGTCACAGTAGACACATACATCACACACAGTGCCCCAACCAAGAAGACTGAAAATTTGTGTTAGTGATGTGCCTGCAACAGATTCAGGTGTGGCTATGAACAGGCCAGGTGTTCTGTGAGCCAGGCCAGGTGTGTCTGCGAACAGGGCCAGGTGTGTGTGAGGCCAGGTGTCTGAGAAGAATCAGGTATGTTTGAGAGCAGGCCAGATGTGTCTGAGAGCGGGTCAGAAGTTTGTGAGTGGAGACAGGTGTATCTGTGAGCAAGGCCAGGTATCTGTGAGCAGAACTGCAACTGGAGAGTGGGCCATTCTCGGCGCAGTGTCCAGGTTCTTGGCGTCTTAAGCAAAGAATTGAATGAGACACAGAAATACAGCGATGAAAGAGCAGTTTGTTACAAGAAAAAGTACACTCCAAAGAAATAGGAGTGGGCCCAAGCTCAAGAGGATGGCACAAAGGCCCTGACTAACAGAGCTTTGGTGGTTTTATCTTTTTTTCTTTAGAATGGGCTGTTCCTCTCTGGTGTGGGACCACTTGATTGACAAGATGCTATTACCTCATCTTTTCAGATTGCACATGTTCCTTCCCAGGATTCAGTCTGTTATAATGATATTAATGAACTTCCAGGCATATGTATAGTAAGTTCCTGACTTATGAACGAGTTCCATTCGGGGAGAACATTTGTAAGTTGTATTTGTTCATAAGTTTGACAAAGTGAGTCTTATACACCTTTGACATAAATATACAATGTAAATCCAATGGTTGAACAATTCATGTTATAAGAACAAGCGAAAGGGCTGGCCGAGTGGCGCGTTGGTTAAGAGCTGGCTTGAGATACCAGTGGCCCCAGTTCAGATGCCACATATGAGGGCCAGTGACACTGCCCTCTACAGCTAAGATGGTGAACAACAGCTCCCCCTGGAGCTGGGCTGCTGTGAGTCCCCGGGACGACATAGCTGCAGTCCCTGCTGCAGTGGCTGCCATAGGCTACAGTGAGTGGCCAGCAGCCAGCGCGAGTGGCTGGCAGCCAGTGTGAGCTGCCAAGAGCCGCTGTGAGTGGCTGTCCAGAGGCCGGCGACCAATCTGCCTCACCCGGGAAGAGCGCAACATGGGCCAGTGAAGCAATGTCCTCCACAACTAGACTGAAGAACAAAAGGACAGCAAATTGTCTATTCCCCTTCCCTGGTTCCCCAACAAAATCTTAAAAAAAAAAAAAAAGAACAACGACATCTACCATCTTTTCACCTCAGTTCAATCTTTCAATTATTTTCACATTTGTTTCCATTGTTATTGCTTTGCGCTTCCTAGCAGTCCTCTCCACATCACCACTGCTTTTCCTCTTTCTTCCAGACTCCCTGGGCTCTGATTGAGCACTGTGCTACTGTACACTATTTCACTGTACAGTAAGCACACAGCAGCACAACTGTGACAATGTCCGGCAGACATGTGAGCTACTTCCATGATTTGTGAGGTCTGTTCGTATCTGTGAAAGTTTGAAACTCGAATGTTCGTAAGTTGGGGACTTACTGTATATTACAATGATGGTATAATGAGGTTAAGATGATGAAGATTGTTGTAGCCTTTACTGCGCAGGTGTGAGTGACCAGTCTAATCAATTAAGGACTCAGTGTTTTCCAGTGTCCTCACAGTGGTTAATGGTTATGGCCAATAAGGGAAAAATTGGGGCTTAGAGAAGAGGTTTCTGGGAGGTCTGTGGGCTGTCGCTTTCCGTAGGCCATGTTGACATGCAAGAGGAATGTCTGGAGACCCCATTTCTGTCTCTAACTGCCTACCTCATTTTCCCCTGAGAGACATGATCCCCGTAAATCTCTATGGAAAGTTGAGGGACAGGTGGTCTCTTCTTCTGTATCTGCTTCCTGCTGAATGTGATCATTGTCCCTGCTATCAGGGATTCATGGAACTCTCACCTTATCTGATTTTAAATGAGAAGACATGGTCTCAAGGTCTGCCTGGAAGACCACATTGGCCTCCTTGGTCAGGGTGTACTGGAAGGCTTGCTGGGGCATCCTTTGTATCCTGATGGCCCCTAGATGAGGAGAGAGAGATTTTAGTTAATAGATTAAAAGCGCTGGCCCAAGGAGCAGGACTCAAAATCCATTTAGCTTCTTTTCAGGTGGTGTTGTTTACCTGGGAGTTGGGTCTAGAATGGCCTGGGGAGGATGGTGGGCTACAATGATTGCAATCAACAAGCTTAAGTCACAGGTTTCTACGTAGTTATTTGAAGCACAGGTGAGAGACATTCTATGATTCAGGCTAAGAGCAATCTTTAATTAAGAATTAAGAAACTGGAGAAAAATGGCAGAATAGACAGACGCTGTGCTAACTACCTCCCAGGATCACACCAAAATTACAAAGAATTTATACAACATTCAACCCCGGAGGTCCCCGGAACACTAGATGAACAGAACCACTAACGAAGAACTTAAAGAGGAGGCCATGTCAAGTCTGGTAGGAGGGGCACAGAGAGAGGGCAAACCCCGGGAGGGAAGCCCCAGCTGTGGGGAGGCTTCTCTGGTTGGGGGAGAGACCCTCCAGCCGCACACCAAGCTCACCAGCTGAGTTCCTTTGTCGGGAAGAGGAGTTCCAAGATAGCTGGCAGTAAATTAGTGAGGACTCTCTTTGCCCAGCTCAATGAGGCCAAGGGTGGCTAGAGTATCAGTGGGGCCAGTGCATGGGCTTGCTCGCCAGTGAGCACTTACCTGGTTCTTGGTGGAGGGAGTAGCTGTGTGAGCCAGACCCAGGAGCCTGCAGGGACGGACTGAACTGAACACCTTTGGTACAAAACCTGGAGGTTCTCGGACTATTGTTCCCCTGGTGTGGAGCTTGCATGCAAGTGGTGTACAGGAGGGCACCATTCTCTCAGGGTTGGGCCCTCCCACAAAGGGTCAGGTCCGGGACCTCATTGGTCTGGTGGAATTGGCACAGAAGTGCATGTGTGCGTGTGTGCACATGCAGCCTTGGATTCCCACCCTCCGCCTCATTTATACTGCGTTGCCAGGGAAATGCTGGGGGGATGCCCTCCGGCTCCAACAGGCTGCTCACTGAGACCTGGGAGTGTGTGAGACACCTCGGGTTCCCGCTCTCTGCACTGCGTTTGCAGAGTTGTCAGGCTGATGATTGGTTGTCGGGCTGTTCGGCCTGATCTGTGAGCAGCTGATTGGGACACGCTGAGACTGAGAGTTTTTCTGGCAGCTTTGGGCCATGAGCTGTGTGCCTGCTGTGATCCAGCCAGGGCTCTCCTGGTGATCTATCTAATACATCAAAGCAATCCCAGAGCGACAGCCAGAATGGGGAAACAAAGAAACATGTCCCAAGTAAAAGATCAGAAGAAACCTCTAGAAATGGAACCAAATGAAACAGAGGGATCCAACCTTTCAGAGACAGAGTTTAGAACACTGATGATAAGAATGTTTAACAAACTTAGTGAGGACATAAGGAAGGATAGAGAAATCATAAAAAACAACCAGTTAGAACTAAAGAATACAATAACTGAAATGGGGGGTCTGAGTCACCGAGCTGCCGGAGTCCCCACGTGAAGATGCTGTGGTGAACGCCACCCGGCCGCCGTGAGCCCTGGGGCGCTGCGTCTCGGCTTACGAGCGGGGTTGCACAGGGAGCCGGCTGGCCGGCAGCCGTGCTCTCCTCCCGGCCGGGACCTCAGGCCGGCTCCTCCAGACCTCGTTGGCGGGCGGCAGCGGGCCTGAGCCGCTCGTCCGGCGCCCGCCCGCGCCTGCTGTCCTTCCATGGTGTTTATCCGGAAGAAGCAGTAGGAGCAGCTGCTGCAGCTCTACTCCAAGGTGAGATTTTCCTTGCTCCTGCTTAACTTGGAGGAGTACTACTTTGAACAGCATACAGCTCATCACATTCAGTGTAAGGGCAGTCAAAATGAAAGGAAAATCAGACGATCCTTAAAAATATGTTCAAAATCAGTTATTTTTGAACCAGGTGCAATATCCCAGCCCATCATTAAGATTCCTTTGAGAGATTGTATAAAAATAGGAAAACATGGAGAAAATGGAGCCAATAGACACTTTGCAAATGCAAAATGCAGGGGGATTTTACTCATTTTCAGTCAGGTATATTTCATTAAAGAACACAACATTGTTGCACTGTATAAAATAGAAAGGGGCAAAATGGAATATGTCTTTGAATTGGATGTTTCAGGGAAAGTGGAAGATGTTGTGGAGACGTTGCTGCACCTTTACAGAGCATCCTGCCTTGACAAGCTAGGGGACCAAACTGCTATGTTAACAGCTATCTTGCAGTCCCGTTTGGCTAGAATATCATTTGACAAAAACAGATTCCAAAGTGTTTCTGAAAAACTGTACATGGAATGCAAAGCAGAAATGGTGACACCCCTGGTGACAAATCCTGGACATGTGTGCATCACTGACAACAACCTGTATTTTCAACCTCTCAATGAATACCCGAAACCTGTGGTCCAGATAACACTCCAAGATGTCCACCACATTTACAAAAGGAGGCATGGCCTCATGCCTTTGGGCTTGGAAGTATTTTGCACAGAAGATGATCTGTGTTCTGACATCTACCTAAAGTTCTATGACTCTCAAGATAGAGATGACCTCTATTTTTATATTGCCACATATCTAGAGCACCACGTCACAGAGTGCACAGTGGAGAGCTACACTCTGCAGTAGCAGCGTGGACACCTTTCCAACTACCAGTACCTCCTGCACCTCAACAACCTGGCCGACTACAGCTGCAATGACCTCTCCCAGTACCCCATGTTTCCATGGATCATCAGCAACTATTGCAGTTCGGAACTGGATTTGTCAAATCCAGGAAACTTCCGGGATCTTAGTAAGCCATTAGGGGCCCTAAATAAGGAAAATCTGGAGAGATTACTAACACACTACCAGGAGATGCCAGAGCCAAAGTTCATGTATGGAAGTCACTACTCTTCCCCAGGTTATGTGCTGTTTTATCTTGTTAGGATTGCACCAGAGTATGTGCTGTGCCTGCAGAATGGAAGATTTGATAATGCGGATAGAATGCTCAACAGTATTGCAGAAACTTGGAAAAACTGTTTGGATGGTGCAACAGATTTTAAAGAGTTGATTCCAGAATTCTATGGTGATGATGTCAGCTTTTTAGTCAATAGTCTGAAGCTGGATTTGGGAAAGAGACAAGGAGGTCAGATGGTTGATGATGTAGAACTTCCTCCTTGGGCACGGAGTCCCGAGGACTTTCTGCAGAAGAGCAAAGATGCACTGGAAAGCAATGACGTGTCAGAGCACCTTCACGAGTGGATTGATCTAATATTTGGCTACAAGCAAAAGGAAGTGAGGCCGTTGGGGCCCATAATGTATTTCGCCCCCTGACCTATGAAGGAGGCATAGACTTGAACAGCATCGAGGATCCTGATGAGAAAGTAGCCATGCTAACCCAAATCTTGGAATTTGGGCAGACCCCAAAACAGCTCTTTGTGACACCACATCCTCGAAGGATCACCCCCAAGTTTAAAAGTTTCTCCCAAACCTCCAGTCATAATGCTTCCATAGCAGATTCTCCAGGCGAAGAGTCCTTTGAAGACCTGACTGAAGAAAGCAAAACACTGGCCTGGAATAACATCACAAAACTGCAGTTACATGAACAACATAAAATTCACAAAGAGGCGATTACTGGAATAGCGGTCTCTTGCAATGGGTCTTCAGTCTTTACAGCCTCACAAGATTCAACCTTGAAGATGTTTTCTAAGCAATCCAAAATGTTGCAAAGAATTATATCATTTTCAAATATGGCTTTATCATCATGTTCACTTTTATCAGAAGATGCCACTTTCATAAGTTCTTCATGGGATAATAATGTCTATTTTTATTCCATAGCATTTGGAAGACTCCAGGACACATTAATGGGACATGATGATGCTGTTAGTAAGATCTGTTGGCATGACAACAGGCTATATTCTGCATCATGGGACTCTACAGTGAAGGTGTGGTCTAGTGTCCCTGCAGAAATGACAGGCACCAAAAGACACCAGTTTGACATTCTGGCCGAGCTGGAACATGATGTCAGTGTGGATACAATAAATATAAATGCTGCAAGCACACTCTTAGTTTCAGGCACCAAGGAAGGCACCGTGCATATTTGGGACCTCACTACAGCCACCGTATTGCACCAGTTTCCATGCCATTCATGAACTGTATGTGATACTGCTTTTAGCCCAGACAGTCGCCATGTCCTCAGCACAGGAGAAGATGGCTGTCTGAATGTCATCGATGTGCAGACAGGAATGCTTATCTCCTCTATGACTTCAGATGAGCCCCAGAGATGCTTTATCTGGGATGGAAACACTGTTTTATCTGGCAGTCAGTCTGGTGAACTGCTTGTTTGGGACCTCCTCAGAGGAAAAATCACAGAGAGAATACAGGGCCATGCAGGTGCTGTGACATGTATATGGATGAATGAACAATGCAGCAGTATTATCACAGGAGGGGAAGACAGACAAATTATGTTCTGGAAATTACAGTATTAAGTGCCTTTTCCTCTCCTATTAAATTGAACTCTATTTAATAATGTTATTTTTAAACCAAACTTTTAAATGAACTGGTGAATGTGCAATGATATTATTAGAAGTTTACCACATGAAAAATGTGTGGTTTTAAACTTTCTAAATCATGGTGACTTCATTGAATGAAAGCCATTAGTTGCTACCCTTTAAGGCAGATAAATATATGAGTGTTAGGGAGAGAAAACATTACATTTACAAGGCAGATGGTTGGACAGATGACAGGGTTGACTGGCTAAGTAGCTAAGATACTAAACTGGGCTGGGGAAACTTCCAGAAAGCATTGAACAATTTAGAATTTTCCAAGAAAATGTGCAGCATTTTCTCTGAGTCCCTGTATTTTGGCTTACTGATCTGCACAATTGATGGCTGTTGGGTTTTTGGGTATGTGTTTTCATGGAGTGGTTACTTTCTATAACCTACTGTCCCCAGATTCTAAGAACCTGGGGAAGGATTAGCAGTTCTTGTTTACTGTGTATAGGAACCATTTATCTCATCATAGCCATTAAATGCTCATCTTTTCTACATTAAAAATATTTTTCTGTAAAAAAAAATAACTGAAATGAAGAACACACTCGAAGGAATCACCAGTAGAGTAGATGAAGCAGAGGAGCGGATCAGTGATTTGGAAGACAAAAATAGCAGAAATCACCCAGTTGGAACAACAAAAGGATGAAAGAATAAAAAACAATGAAAATAGGGCCGGCCGAGTGGTGTGGTGGTTAAGCGCTGGCTTGGGAAGCCAGTGGCCCCGGTTTGGTCCCATATGTGAGGGCCAGTGACACTGCCCTCAAAAAAACAACAACAAAAAAAAAACAACCACAACAACAATGAAAATAGTTTAAGAGCCCTATGGGACAAGATGAAGAGCAACCACCTTCGACTCAGGAATACCAGAAGGAGAAGGGGTCGAGAATGTATTTGAAAAAATAATGACTGAAAACTTCCCTACCTTGGTGAAGGAAATCAACATATGTGCCCAGGAAGTACAGAAGGTTCCAAAGAAGCTGAACCCAAACAGGTCCACACCAAGACACATCATAGTTAAAATGGCAAGGCTTAAAGACAGAGACAGAATCCTAAAAGCAGCAAGAGAAAGACAGCAGGTTACATACAAAGGAACTTCTATTAGACTAACAGCTGACTTGTCTACAGAAACTCTGCAGGCCAGAAGGGAGTGGCAGGAGACATTCAAAGTGACACAAAAGAAAGGCCTACAACCAAGATTGCTCTACCCAGCACGGCTATCACTTAAAATTGAAGGAGAGATAAAGAGCTTCTGAGAAAAGAATAAGCTTAAGGAGTTCATTACCACCAAGCCAGCATTACAAGAAATGTTAAAAGGGCTTTTTTAAACAAAAGAAAGGGGTAAACAAGCTAACCCAGGAAGACCAGGAATACAAATAACAAAATGGCAATACATATGCACCTATCAATAATCATTTTAAATGTGAATAGGTTAAATGTTCCAATCAAAAGATAGAGAGTGGCTGAGTGGATAAGAAAATAAGACACATGTATATGCTGTTTACAGATGGAATAAGATATTTCATGCAAATGGAAATTACAAAAAAAATCTGAAGTAGCAGTACTTATTTTGGACAAAATAGACTTTAAAGTGACTACAATAAAAGACAAAGAAGGGCACTATAACCCTCATGAACATCTATGCACCCAACATAGGAACGCCTAACTACATATAACAGATTTTGACAGACATAAAGACAGAGATCAACAATAACACTATCATAGTAGGTGACTTCAACACCCCATTGTCACCAATGGACAGACCCTTTAGACCGAAAATCAACACAGAAAGAGTGGCCTTAAAGGACACTTTAGACCAGCTGGACTTCGTCGATACTTTTAGAGCATTTCATCCTGAAAAAACAGAATATACACTCTTCTCAAGTGCACATGGGACATTTTCCAAGATAGACCACGTTAGGCCACAAAACAAGTCTCAGAAAATTTAAGAAGATTGAAACTGTATCAAGCAGATATAAAGGAAAAACTGATGGTTGCTGGCTGGGATGAGGGAGAGGGGGAAGGTTTTGGACAGCGTAGGTGGGTGACTACAATGTTGCCACAGTGATATGGGGGGCAGTTCTGGGAATGTAATTGATAATGTTGTGAAGAGACAATTACGTTAAGTGAAATAAGTCAGTCGGAGAAAGACAAATACCATATGATCTCACTTATATGTGGAATGTGAAAAACTGAATGTATGAGCAAAGTAAACAGACTCATAGATATAGAGGAAAAACTGAGGGTTGCTAGTTGGAAGGGGGGTGGGGATAAGGGAGAAGGGGAAGGGATTAGACAGCATAAATAGACAACTACAATATTGCCACAGGGATATGAAACACAGTTCGGGGAATATAATAATGTTGTAAAAATTTTGTGGCGTGTCAGATAGTCACATGTCTTGTTAGGGAGACCACTTCATGGATGGAGTAGAGGCTTGATCACTGCCCTGTACACCTGAAGCTGATGTTGTATAATATTGTATACCAACTGTAACTGAATATATGGTTAGTCATGGGATATGGAGTATACTGTGGAAGGGAATCAAAGGAATTGTAATAGATATGTATGATATGGGAGGGGAGGAGTGGAGTGGCGAACTGGGGGAGGGGGGTTGTCACTTTGAGGGGTAAAATGTATAACTATTGCATTGTGTTGTACAGCTGAAACTAATTTTTTTAAGAAAAGTTTATTTCACAATAAAAGATTATTTTAAAAAAAGAAAGCATAAAAAAAAGAATGTTTAACAAACTCAGTGAGGACATAAGGAAGAATAGAGAAATCATAAAAAACAACCAGTTAGAACTAAAGAATACAATAACAGAAATGAAGAACACACTCCAAGGAATCACCAGTAGAACTGATGAAGCAGAGGATTGGATCAGCAATTTAGAAGACAAAATAGCAGAAATCATCCAGTTGGAACAACGAAAAGAAAAAAGAATAAAAAACAATGAAAATAGTTTAAGAGCCCTATGGGACAACATGAAGTGTAACAAATCGCATCATAGAAATACCTGAAGAAGAAGAGAAGAAGCAAAGGGTTGAGAATGTATTTGAAAAAATAATGTTTGAAAACTTCCCTACCCTGGTGAAGAGAGGGTGGAGGGGGCCTGCCAAGCTCTGGGCACACAGGAACAGAGCCCAGCCCTATTTACAACTGAAACCAAAGCCATGTTCTAGGTACAACTTCTTGGGAGGTGGACCGTTCCTGGGGGGAACACTTGGGTTTACCCACAGAGCCCACTCGCAGCTGGATTCCAGTGGCATTCCCTACTGCATGCCCCCTGCCCTTTGGGATGGGCGGCCAGGAAGCTGAGGAATGATGTCTTCCACACAGGTTTTCTGTTCTTATTGTGATATAGGTCACAATATGCATCAGGAGTGTGTGTGAAACATTTCTGTACATTAACACAAGAGCGTGACAGCCCATATGACCCAGGGAGAGAGTCTCCTATATGTTCCCTGGTTACATCCTTCCCTTCCCCTCCCCCATGGCCAATACAGGAACCTGTGGCTGCACTGCCTCCATTTCCACAAACGCCGAGAGTACCACTCTCCTGTGGCGCGCCTCTCTAAAACACGTATCATGTCTCCTGGCTGAAATGCGAGCACATGCGTTTCTTTCTTCTACCACTCCCTGTGACGTCCTCTCATTCCAAAGCGATGCAGCATTTTGTCTCATGAATGTCCACTTTGCCTGTCCAGCCTCCTTTGCTGGGCATCTGACCTGTTCCCTGCTTGGACTCTCGTGAACAAAGCTCAGTTCTTCTGGTGCACGCAGGCAAGACTTTCTCTGAAACACGAGTCTGGATGGGAGGCCATGGGCCTCAGGCAGCTAGTGCTCAGCTGCAGGTCAGGCTGCCTACCAGATCTGCAAAGCGGTGCCTCAGCCCCGCCCAGCAATGCGGTGCTGTTTCCTCGCGACCCCTTGGCAGTGCTCAGGATCCTGGGACTCTTGCTCTGCTCATGTGGTGGGTGTATCATGGACCTAGTGTGCTGTCAAGTAGCATTTCCCTGATTACTCACACATGTAAGCACTTTCTGTATGTTTCTTGGCTCTTCAGGTTCCCTCCTCTGTGAAGTCCCCATTAAATCGTTTCTTACTGAGTCAGAATTTTTTTGTATTTTCTGGGTGATATTCCTTTGTCAGTTATGTGTTACAAACATTTTTCCAACTTTTGGTGTGACTTCTCATTTTTTAATGACATCTTTTGATAGGCACAAGTTCTTCATTTTAGCATAGTCTTTTTTATGCCTGTCTTTCTTTATGATTAGTGTGTTTAAAAGAAAAAATACCCGGGCCTGACAAGTGACATGTTGGTTAAGAGTTGGCTTGGGATGCCAGCTCTGAGCAGCAGGGCCCTGGTTTGAATTCCACATTAGGGCCATTGACACCACACCCTCTACAGCTAAGATGGTGAACAACAGCTCGACCTGGAGCTGGACTCCTGTGAGTTGCAGGCGATAGTGTAGGCTGCAGCCCTTGCTGCAGTGGGCTGCTATAAACTACCATGAGTGGCCGGCAGCCAGCGTGAGCTGCCAAGAGCCACTGTGAGTGGATGTCCAGAGGCCAGAGACTGATCTACCTCACCCAGGAAGAGCGCAATGATAGTACCAACATGGGCCAGTGAAGCAACGACCTCCACAACCAGACTGAAGAAGAAAAAGGACAGAAACTTGTCTGTTCACCTTTCCCCAATTCCCCAATGCTGTTCCCTCCCCCAATCCCCAATAAAAATCTTTAAAAAAAATCCTACTTAACAAATCCTTATAGACCCAGAAGACATGGAAATATTTTTCAATATTATTTTCTAAAAACTTGTATACATTTTCTTTATCTTTTTGTCTTTATTGACTTGGAATTGATTTCTGTGAATGGTACTTGTGGTGTTCTAATCTCATTAATATTTTTTCCCACCTGGGTACCAGATTGTTCCAGTAACATTTATTATGAAATCTATCCATCTCTACTCACAAATCACGTTTGCCCAAAATTCAGTATCCATGTGTCCATGGACTTTCTATGGGCATGCCTTGCCCCATCACTGGTCTCTATATTGCTTTCTTCACAGATACCACCCTGTCTTTAATGAATCAAGCTCTGAGGAGGTGGTCAGTCAGGTCTCCCTGCATTGCCCTTTTCCTTCTTGAGCGTCTTGGCTTAGCATTACACATGCGTTTTAAAATCAGCTTTCCAAGTTACACACACATGCACTCTTGAGCATGTGCACACACACACGCATACTCGGGGGGAGGTGTGTTTCATTGACTGCATTGACTGGAAAATGTGCTATCCTTCCAACACAACCTACACTCCATCGATGTTACACATCCTTCATTTGTTTAAGTCTCTCTACCTTTTGTTGAAGGAACAGTCTCTGTCCCAATGTGTGCTTTGGACATCCCTGTCAAAAGAGATCACTGACCATATATTTGTGGATCTATTTCTGTGCTCTCTCTTCTGTTCTATTGCTTTGTTTGTCTGTCTTCACTCCAGGACCATACAATTTTATTGACTCTGGTTCTGTAATATATTTTGATATCAGGAGATGTGATTCATCCAGCTTGGTTCTTCTTTCTCAGAGCCATTTTGGCTATTCTGGGTCTTTTGTGGTTCCATATTAATTTGATAATTTCTTTTCATATTTCTGTGGAAAAAAAAGAATGTGATTATGATGGGAATAGCATGAGTCTCAAGATCTCTTTGGGTAGTATGGACATTTTAACAACATTAAGTTTTCCATTGTGGATTTCCATTTGTCTCTTTTATTTATAATGTTTCATAGTTTTTATTTTACAAGTCTTTCATTTACTTGGTTAACTTTATTCCCAGGTATTTTATTGGTTTTGATACTATTGTAAATGAGATTTTCTTTTCTTAATTTCTTTTCTGGATGGTTCATTGTTAGTCTTTAGAAGTGAAACCACTTTCATTTTATTTTTAAATAAAAATTTAAATATCTAAGCTGTACAGCATAATGACTTGATTATATATACACAGTGGGATGATGACTACAGCCAAGCTATTTATCATATCTCCTCATAGTTCCTAGGTTTTTTTGGTAAGGAGAGCATCTGACATCTGCTTTCTAAGCAAATTTCCAGTATTCAATACAGTATTATTAACTAGAGTCATCACATTATATGTTAGCTCTCTAGACTTACTTATCCCACAAACTGAATCTTTGTCCCCTCTGACTGACATCTCCCCATCCCCCACATCTGCAAATACCCTGGTAACCATCCCTCTGTTCTCTGCTCCTGTGTTTGTCCTTTTTAGATTTCACATGGGAATGAGATCATGCAGGGCTTTATTCTCTTCTGTTTGTGGAAGTTCAGGAAATGAAATCAAGACTAAACAACCATCCAACTGAAAAGCTTCAGCGCAGCAAACGAAACAAGCAAAGAAAAAAGCAACCTGTGGATTAGAGCAGATACTTGCCAACTACATGAGCCAGCAATCTCTTTTTTGGGTATGTATGCACAGAGGATAAAATCAAAATCTCAGAGAGAGAGAGAGAGAGAGAGAGAGAGAGAGAGAGAGAGAGAGAGCGAGCTCCTTCTCCAGGGGCCTCCTAGGTAGGCAGTGCCCACCAGGTGGCTGTGCCACCCTGAGGGCAGAGTGCCACAGCTGGGCCTCTGTGACCTGGGGAGGGAATGGCCCAAAGCACCCCTCCCTCCTCATGGGCCCACCCAGGCCAGCTGGAAGCTCAGGCTGGCTGGCTGTCCCTGGCAGGGACAGGGGGTCAGGGAGGTTGAAAAGCTGTGTCAGGGTGCCTGAGGAAGGAGGGTGAGGACAGGGCCTGGGCAGCAGCCTCCTGTGAGGCTCCTGGCACTGGTGTTCCTGTAGGGTCCCAGCTGCAGAAGCAGCTCCTCAGGGATCCCACAACCTCTGCTGGACAAGGTCAGTTTCTTACAAGGTCCCTGGGCCAGGGATGCAGGGCAGGGCCACTGGGAGAACATTCCCTAACAATGACCTTCAAGTGCCAACCCAAAACCATGGGTAGCCTCAAGGTGGCAGGAGGATCTAACAAGGGCTCTGCCTGCCCAGCGGGCTGCCAACTAGGCCTCTCCCTGTGGGGCTGATGGCTTCCTTTGGGGACAGGCCAGACTGCAAAACTCAACTGACAACTATTGGTCCACTGACCCAGATCCCTGGGGGTGGGGGTGCAGGATGGAGGGCCCCAGACAGGTGTGGCCTGAGGTGGCCTGGAGATGCCAGGTGGGCAGAGGGTAGGCTGAATGAGCAGGGCATGTTTTGGAATAACAGCATCACTGGCCAGGTGGGAGGGTCTGTGGAGGCGGCCATGGACAGAGGCTGGTGGGCTGTTGCATTTCTGGCGGTGTGGGGTTGCATCAGAAAGAGTCAATGGGATAGGATGCAGCGGTGAGCTGGAAGGACAGCCCCCCCCAGGAGGCTGAGAGGGAAGGAAGCTCCCACACATGGCGCCCACTGCCCAGCCCTGTGCCTCCTCGAGCCCTGATCACCTGGACACGTGCCCTCCCCATCTGGGCACAGAGAAGGGGAAGATGGGAGCATCTGTGGTGCTGTCACAGTGCGGGCCAGCTGATGGTGGCCCTCAAATTTACCAGGGTAGGGGATGAGCCTGGTGGTCACAGCACACACATGCCAGACCACAAATGGCCCAAGGCATAGCCAATACAGGAGGGGAGAGGGGGGACTTGTGTGAGTCCATCTAAAAATGCCACAGTGATAGTCCCCAGAGCCCAAACCCCCATCACCTCTTGGCATTCAAAGGGTGGGAGAGGTTGTTGCAGTCCCTGGGGCACTGGAAAAGCAGTGGGTGTTGGGAAGTTTCCCCTAAACTGTGGGACTGGCCCTCCTCCAGAAAATTCCAGAACAATAGAGCACTGAATTCATGGGAGATGAAGAATGAAGCTTCCAAGCACCCACCCAACCCCCAGCCAAGCACAGTTCCCCCAGGAGCTGAGGGCAGGAAGAGAGGGGAACAGGGTCTTCCTGGGGGGAGCTGGGTGGCCATGGGCAGGAAGAGGGGCTTACTGGCTCAGAGCTCACAGTCCCGCCTCCGTGTCCCTCCCTACCTCCCAGGTGGCAGGGTGTCATTCACATACATTAATCCTGCAGAAAGACAGAAGAAAGCTGTGTTCAGGTATAACTGTGCACATGAGGTCCAGGCCCAGAGATAAAAGATAGATAGATAGATAGATAGATAGATAGATAGATAGATAGATAGATAATAGATGATAGATAAAGAAAGAGAGAAAGTGGTTGCGGGTACCTGGGTTTGTGGCCAGAGAGTAATGCTAGGAACTCCCTGACCTCACTGTCCTCCTGCAGTGACCACTTTGCCACTAAGGAAATGAGTGGGCAGGGACACACCTGAGAGCCAGAGTGATAAGGCCAGCCTAGTTCCCCTGGCCTGGAGGGTGGCATTGGGGGAGACTCTCTGAGGCCATTGGGAAGCTCTCCAGTACAGTGGGAGGAGTCCTGGTGTGGGGTGCTTTGTGCTTCTGCTCCAGGCCAGGGGAGAGGTGGAGAACTCCACATGCTGGCCACTGACAAGAGAAAGGCCTGGTCTATGTGTCCCAGTGGCCAGGGTGCCCCAGGGAGTGAGTGTGGAGGGTGAGGGCTGGCAGGCCCATGGAGGGGCGTCAGAGCTCAGAGAGGAGGGTGTTGGCAAGGGGAGGCCTCTGCCTCAGGCAGCTCAGGTGCCATCACGGATGCCACAGGCCTGGGGGCTCGCACAAGAGACACATTTCTCACAGCTCAGGGAGGCAGCATGGTGGGTTCCTGGGGAGGGTCCTCTTCCTGGCTGGCAGACGGCTGCCTTCTCTCTGTGTCCTGCCATAGTGGGGAGAAGGGTCTGGTCTTTTCCTCATCTCAGGGCACCAATCCCGTCCTGACGACCCCACCCTCCTGTCTACATCTCAACCTCATTGCCTTCCATGGCCTCACCTCCTAATACCATCAGCTGCTTCAAAGTATTGATTGGGGGGACACAAACAGGCATACCATGGCAGTCGGTCACAGCCTGAAAGGTGCAGGCAAGTGGGAGGGATGAAGTGGGAAGGTAGGGCTGGTGGAGAGCATGTGTGGCTTATGGAGTGGAAACCGGAGGCCAAACGAGTCCGGGCTTGTGCTGCCTGCACGGCTCAGCCAATAGACCCACACAGCAGATGAGTCATAGAAGAAGCGTTTATTATCAGAGCACCGGTGGTCTGAGAAGGCAGCATAGACAGGGTGACACCAAGAGTCCCACAACCTGCAGGAGAGTCTGTCATCCCTGGTTAACATCTGCAAAAACTGCCTTCACATTCTCTGAGCAGCTTTGGGTTTTGTTTGTTTGTTTTTTATTACTTTCTGGTGTACAAAACAATGCAATAGTTAACCTTTTCACCCCTTACAAAATGACAACCCCCTCTCCCATTCACTGCCCCTCCACCCCGATATCATACATATCTATTACAATTCTATTGACTCCATTCCCACACTATACTCCATATCCCATGACTATATATGTGTTAAATTATAGTTGACATATAATATTATTCAGCAGCAGTTCAGATGTATGGTGCAGAGTTCAGGCCTCTACATCATCCATGAACTGTTCACCCTAACAAGACATGAGTCCATCTGGTCCTCTAAAACTTATTTACAACATTATTGATTGTATTCCCCAAACTGTCTCTTCTACCTCTGCGGCAATATTGTAGTTACCAATTTATGTTGTCTCATCCCTTCCCCTTCTCCCTCATGCCCACCCCCATCCCATCTAGCAATCATCAGTTTTTCCTCTGTGTCTCTAAGACTATTTCTGTTTACATTGTTCATTTATTCAGTTCCTTAGATTCCACATATAAGTAAGGTCATAGGGTATTAGTCTTTCTCTGACTGACTTATTTCACTTAATGTTCTCTAAGTCCATTCATATCATTGCAAATGGCACAATTTCTTTCTTCTTCATAGCTGCGTAATACTCCATTGTGTAAATGTACCACAGTTTCTTAATCCAGTCATCTATCGATTGTTTCCAAGTCTTGGCTATCATAAATAGCGCTGCAATGAACATAGGGGTGCATAAATTTTTTCAAATTAGTGTCTTGGGTTTTTCAGGAAAAATATCTAGGAGTGGAATTGCTGGGTCATAAGGTAGTTCCATTTCCAGTTTTTTGAGATATCTCCATACTGATTTCCATAGTGGCTGCACCAATCTGCAATCCCACCAACAGTACAGCAGGGTTCCCTTTTCCCCGCAGCCCCCCCAGCACTTGTTGTTTGTTGATTTATTGATGATAACCATTCTGATCAAGGTAAGGTGGTATCTCATTGTAGTTATTATTTGCATTTCCCTAATGATCAGTGAGGTTCAACATTTTTTCATATGCCTGTTTGCCATCTGTATGTCTTCTTTAGAGAAATGTCTCTTTATATCCTCTTCCCATTTTTTAAAATTCTTTTATTGTGAAATAAACATTTTTTTAAAAAATTAGTTTCAGGTGTACAACACAGTGCAATAGTTATACTTTTTACCCCTCAAAGTGACAACCCCCTCTCCCCCAGTTCGCCACCCCACTCCCTCCCATATCATACATAACTATTACAATTCCTTTGACTCCCTTCCACAATATACTCCACATCCCATGACTATCTATATATTCAATTACAGTTGGCATACAATATTATACAACATCAGCTTCAGGTGTACAGTGCAGTGATCAAGCCTCTACTCCATCCATGAAGTGGTCTCCCTAACAAGATATATGACCATCTGACACCCCACAAAATATTTACAACGTTATTATATTCCCCGAACTGTTTTTCATATCCCACTGGCAATATTGTAGCTGCCTACTGTTGCTGTCTAAACCCTTCCCCTTCTCCCTCATCCCCACCCCCCTCTCAACTAGCAACCCTGATTTTTCCTCTATATCTATGAGACAGTTTCTGCTTACTTTGCTCATTCATACAGTTTTTCAGATTCCACATATGAGTGAGATCATATGGTATTTGTCTTTCTCTGACTGACTTATTTCACTTAACATAATACTCTCTAAGTCCATCCATATCATTGCAAATGGTACGATTTCATTCTTCTTTATAGCGGAGTAATACTCCATTGTATAAATATACCACAGTTTCTTAATCCAGTCATCTACCGATGGGCATTTTGGTTGTTTCCAAGTCTTAGCTATTGTAAATGGCGCTGCTATGAACATAGGGGTGCATAAATTTTTTTGAACAAGTGTCTTGGGTTTTTCAGGATAAATACCTAGGAGTGGAAATGCTGGGTCAAAAGGTAGCTCCATTTCCAGTTTTTTGAGATACTTCCATGCTGACTTCCATAGTGGCTTCACCAATCTGCAATCCCACCAACAATGTAGCAGGGTCCCCTTTTCCCCACAGCCCCGCCAGCACTTGTTGTTTGTTGATTTATTGATGATAGCCATTCTGACTGGAGTGAGGTGGTATCTAATTGTGGTTTTTATTTGCATTTCCCTAAGGGCCAGTGAGGTTGACCATTTTTTTCATATGCCTGTTGGCCATCTGAATGTCCTCTTTAGAGAAGTGTCTCTTCATATCTTCTGCCCATTTTTTAATTGGGTTGTTTGTTTTTTTGATGTTGAGTTTCATGAGTGTTTTATAAATTTTGGATATTAACCCCTTATCAGAAATATCATTAGCAAATATATTCTGCCATTCAGTAGGCTTCCTTTTTGTTTTATTAATGGTTTCCTTTGTTGTGAAAAAACTTTTAAGTCTGATATAATCCCATATGTTCATTTTTTCTTTTACTTCACTTGCCTGTAGGGATGTATCAGTAAAAATATTGCTCCGGGTAATGTCTGCAAATGTACTCCCTATATTTTCCTTTAGGAGTTTTATGGTTTCAGGTCTTACATTTAAGTCTTTAATCCATTTTGAATTTGTTCTTGTATATGGCGTAAGGAGGTGGTCCAGTTTCATTTTTTTGCATGTGTCAGTCCAATTTTCCCAGCACCATTTATTGAATAGACTATCTTTACTCCAGTGTAAATTCTTGCTTCCCTTATCATAGATTAACTGTCTGTAAATGCCTGGATTAATTTCTAGGCTCTCTGTTCTGTTCCACTGATCGATGTGCCTGTTTTTATGCCAATACCAAACTGTCTTGATTACTGTAGCCTTGTAGTAGGTTTTGATTTGTGATAGCATGATCCCCCCGACTTTGTTCTTATTTCTCAGGATTGCCGAGGCTATTCGGGGTCTTTTATGGTTCCATATAAATTTTAGGATTATATTTTCTATTTCTGTGTAAAAAGCCCTTGGTAGTTTGATAGGAATTGCATTGAATCTATATATTGCTTAGGCAATACGGACATTTTAACTATATTAATTCTTCTATCCATGAGCATGGTAGGTATTTCCATTTATTTGTATCTTCTATGATTTCTTTCTTCAGTGTCTTATAATTTTCTGAGTACAGATTTTTCACTTCTTTGGTTAAATCTATTCCTAGGTATTTTATAGTTCTTGATGCAACTGTAAATGGGACAGTTTTCTTAATTTCTCTTTCCGTTAGTTTATTATTGGTATATGCAAATGCCACTGATTTCTGAACATTGATTTTATATCCTGCTACTTTACTGAATTCATCTATCAGTTCCAATAGTTTTTTGATGGAGTCTTTGGGGTTCTCTATATACAGTATCACGTCATCTGCATATAATGACAATTTTACTTCTTCCTTGCCAATTTGGATGCCTTTTATTTCTTTTTGTTGTCTGATTGCTGTGGCTAGAACTTCCAGCTCTATGTTGAATAAAAGAGGAGAAAGTGGACAGCCTTGTCTTGTTCCTGATCTTAAGGGGAATGGTTTTAGCTTTTCCCCATTGAGTATGATGTTAGCTGTAGGTTTATCATATATGGCTTTTATTATGTTGAGATATGATCCCTGTATTCCCACTTTGCTAAGGGTTTTTAACATAAATGGCTGTTGGATATTGTCAAATGCTTTTTCTGCATCTATTGAAATGACCATGTGATCTTTATCCTGCATTTTGCTGATGTGGTGTATCACATTAATTGATTTACGGTTGTTGAACCAGGCTTGCGCACTACAGATGAATCCCACTTGATCATGATGTATGATCTTCTTAATATATTGCTGAATTCTGTTTGCTAATATTTTATTGAGAAGTTTTGCATCTATATTCATCAGGGAGATTGGCCTGTAGTTTCCTTTTTTGTGCTGTCTTTATCTGGTTTTGGAATCAGGGTGATAGTGGCTTCATAAAAAGAGTTTGGGAGCATTCCCTCCTTCTGGATTTTTTGGAATAGTTTTAGAAGAATACGTGATAGTTCTTTTTTGAATGTTTGATAAAATTCACTTGTGAAGCCATCTGGTCCAGGGCTTTTGTTTTTAGGGAGCTTGTCAATTACTGATTCAATTTCCTTGGTAGTAATCAGGGCATTTAGATTTTCTGTTTCTTCTTGCGTTAGCTTTGGAAGGTTGCATGCTTCTAGAAAATTATCCATTTCTTCCAGATTGTCAAATTTGTTGGCATATAGTTGCTCATAGTAATTTCTTAGTATTTTTTGTATTTCTGTGATGTCTGTAGTCATTTCCCCTCTTTCATTCCTGATTTTGCTAATTTGAGTCCTCTCTCATTTTTTTTTTGATGAGTCTGGCTAGAGGTTTGTCAATTTTGTTTATCTTCTCAAAAAACCAGCTCTTGGTTTCATTGATCTTCTGAATTGTTTTTCTGTTCTCTATATTGTTTATTTCCACTCTGGTCTTTATTATCTCCTTTCTTGTACTCCCCTTGGGCCTCATTTGCTGTTCTTTTTCCAGTTCCCTTAGGTGTAAGGATAACCTGTTGATTTGAGATTTTTCTTCCTTCTTTAGGTAGGCCTGCACTGCTATAAACTTCCATCTTAGGACTGCTTTCACAGCATCCCAGAGATTTTGGGTCGTGGTGTTTTCATTTTAGTTTGTCTCGAGGTACCTTTTGATTTCCTCCTTGATCTCATTTGTGACCCACTCACTATTTAGTAGCATGTTATTCAGCCTCCACTTATTTGACAGCTTTCCGGGGTTCTTCTTATAATTGATTTCTAGTTTCATAGCATTGTGGTCAGAGAAGACACTTGAAATGATTTCAATCTTCTTAAATTTATTCAGACTTGTTTTGTTGCCTAACATGTGGTCTATCTTAGAAAATGTTCCATGTGCGCTTGAGAAGAATGTATATTCTGTAGCTTTGGGGTGAAATGCTTTGAAAATGTCTGTTAAATCCAGCTCGTCTAATGTGTCATTTAAGGTCACTGTTTCCGCATTGATTTTCTGTCTGGAGGATCTGTCCATTGGTGACAGTGGGGTGTTGAAGTCCCCTACTATGATAGTGTTACTGTTGATCTCCGTTTTTATTTCTGACAATATCTGTTTTATATATTTAGGAGCTCCTATGTTAGGTGCATAGATGATTATTAGGGTTATGTCCTCTTGTTGGATCGATCCTTTTATTATTATGAAGTGTCCTTCTTTGTCCTTTATTATATTCTTCAATTTAAAGTCCATTTTATCTGATGCAAGTATCGCTACTCCAGCTTTTTTCTGCATTCCGTTTGCATGAAATACTTGACTCCATCCCTTTACTTTCAGCCTATATGTGTCTTTTGATCTGAGGTGTGTCTCTTGTATACAGCATATGCCGGGGTCTTGCTTTCTTATCCATTCAGCCACCCTATGTCTTTTTATTGGAGCATTTAATCCATTTACCTTTAATGTAATTATTGATAGGTGCATATTTATTGCGCTTTTGTTATTTGTGTTCCTAGTCTTTCTTAGTTAGGTTATTTTTCCTTCTGCTTAAAGAAGCCCTTTTAACACTTCCTGCAAAACTGGCTTGGTGGTAATGAATTCCCTTAACTTATTATTTTCTGGAAAGCTCTTTATATCTCCTTCAATTTCAAATGATAACCTTGCTGCATACAGCAATCTAGGTTGTAGGCCTTTATTTTTCATCACTTTGAAAACCTCCTGAGATGAGAGAGGGCAAGCCCCTGAGGGACGCCCCAGCTGTGTGGGAGACTTCTCCGGTTGGGGGAGAGACCCTCCGGCTCCACACTGAGCTCACCAGCCCAGAGTTCCTTTGCCGGGAAGAGGAGTTCCAAGATAGTTGGCAGTAAATTAGTGAGGACTCTCTTTGCTTGGCTCAGTTAGGCTGACGGCGGCTGGAGGGCCAGTGGGGTTGGTGCACAGGTTCGCTTGGCAGGGAGCACTCACTCGGTTCCTGTTGGTGGGAGTAGCTGTGTGAGCCGGGCCCAGGAAACTGTGGGGAAGGACTGAACTGAGCACCTTTGGTGCAGAAGCTGGAGGTTTTGGGACCATTGTTCCACTGGTGTGGAGCTTGCACATGAGCGGTGTACAGGAGGGCGCCATTTTTTCAGGGTTGGGCCCTCCCACAGAGGGTCAGATCCAGGATCCCATTGGTCTGGTGAACTTGGCGCAGGAGTGCGTGCATGCATGCTTCCACATGCAGCCTTGGATTCCCACCCTCCGCCCTGCTTGTGCTGTGTTGCCAGGGAAACACCTGGTGGGTGCCCTCCAGCTCCATCAGGCTGCTCATTGAGATGCAGGAGTGTGCAAGCCTCCTTGGATCCCCACCCTCCACCTTGTTTGTGCTGCATTGCCAGGGAAACACAGGGCGTGTGCTCTCCAGCTGCATCAATCTGTTCACTGAGACTCAGGAGTGCACGAGCCCCCTTAAGTCCCCGCTCTCTGCACTGTTTGTGCAGAGTTGCAAGGCTGGGGATTGGCTGTTGGGCTGCTTAGCCTGATCTGCGGGCAGTTGATTGGGACAGGCTGAGACGCAGAGGTTTCCTGAAAGTGTTGGGCAGGGTTTGGTGCACTCGAGTGATCCTATTGAGGCTTTCCTGGTGAGTTTGTGTGGACTGATTGCTGGTGCAAAGTGCATGCTGCTCTGACTTGGTGGGGGCCACTGACCAAAACAAGTGGTGTCTTGGGGGCCTGTCCCACCCACCTAGAGCTGTGTTGCCAGAGGCACCCTGAGCCCCCGGTGCCTGGCCCACATCTTGACAGGCCACAGAGGGTTTTTTTTTTTGCAGTAGTGGACAACCTGCAACAACCTGTGAAGATTTTTTTTTTCGGTAGTGAGCACGGTTCCAGAACACACAGCAGGTAATTGTGGAAAGCTCACTGCAAGCCTCAGCAAGTGATCTGCAGATTAAAGTGGACGGAGAGCCCCCCACATCTTTTTTTTCTTCTTTTTTTCTCTTTTTTTCTTTTCTCTTCTTTCTAGGGATCTAATACATTGAAGCATTCACAGAACGACAACCAGAATGAAAAAACAAAAGAAACATGTCCCAAATAAAAGATTAGAAGAAAACTCTAGAAATGGAACTAAATGAAACAGAGGTATCCAAACTTTAAGAGACAGAGTTTAGAACACTGATGATAAGAATGTTTAAGGAACTTAGCGAGGACATAAAGAAGGCTAGGGAAACCACAAAAAACAACCAGTTAGAACTAAAGAATACAATAACTGAAATGAAGAACACACTGGAAGGAATCACGAGTAGAATACATGAAGCAGAGGAGCGGATCAGAGAATTAGAAGACAAAAGAGCAGAAATCACCCAGCTGGAACAACAAAAAGAAAAAAAGAATAAAAAAGAATGAAAATAGTTTAAGAGACCGTTGGGACAACATGAAGTGCAACAACATTCGACTCATAGGAATACCAGAAGGAGAAGAGAAGAAGCAAGGGGTCGAGAATGTATTTGAAAAAATAATGACTGAAAACTTCCCTACCCTGGTGAAGGAAATCAACATACATGCCCAGGAAGTGCAGAGGGTTCCAAACAAGCTGAACCCAAACAGGTCCACATCATAGTTAAAGGCACATCGTAGTTAAAATGGCAAAGCTTAAAGACAGAGACAGAATCTTAAAAGCAGCAAGAGAAAGACAGCAGGTTACATACAAAGGAACTCCTATTAGACTAACAGCTGACTTGTCTACAGAAACTCTGCAGGCCAGAAGGGAGTGGTAGGAGATATTCAAAGTGACACAAAATAAAGGCCTACAACCAAGATTGCTCTACCCAGCACGGCTATCACTTAAAATTGAAGGAGAGATAAAGAGCTTCTCAGAAAAGAATAATCTTAAGGAATTCATTACCACCAAGCCAGCATTGCAAGAAATGTTAAAAGGGCTTTTTTAAACAAAAGAAAGGAATAAACAAGCTAACCCAGGAAGACCAGGAATACAAATAACAAAATGGCAATACGTATGCACCTATCAATAATCATTTTAGATGTGTATGGGCTAAATGCTCCAATCAAAAGTCAGAGAGTGGCTGAGTGGATAAGAAAATAGGACACATGTATATGCTGTTTACAGATGGAATAAGATATTTCATGCAAATGGAAATGAGGGAAAAAAAACTGGAGTACCAATACTTATTTTGGACAAAATAGACTTAAAATGACAACAATAAAAGACAAAGAAGGGCACTATAACCCTCATGAACATCTATGCACCCAACATAGGAACTCCTAATTACATATAACAGATTTTGACAGACATAAAGAGAGAGATCAACAGTAACACTATCATAGTAGGGGACTTCAACACCCCATTGTCACCAATGGACAGACCCTTTACAGAAAATCAACACAGAAAGAGGGGCCTGAAGTGACACTTTAGACCTGCTGAACTTCGTTGATATTTTTAGAGCATTTCACCCTGAAAAAACAGAATATACATTCTTAAGTATACATGGGACATTTTCCAAGATAGACCACGTTAGGCCACAAAACAGGTTTCAGTAAATTTAAGAAGATTGAAGTCATATCAAGCAGATATAAAGGAAAAACTGATGGTTGCTGGCTGGGAAGGAGTGGAGATGAGAGAGAGGGGGAAGGTTTTGCACTGTGTAGGTGGGTGACTACAATGTTGCCGCAGGGATATGGGGACAGTTCTGGGAATGTAATTGATAATGTTGTGAAGAGACTGTTATGTTAAGTGAAATAAGTCAGTCAGAGAAAGACAAATACCATATGATCTCACTTCTATGTGGAATCTGAAAAACTGAATGAATGATCAAAGTAAACAGACTCATAGATATAGTGGAAAAATTGAGGGTTGCTAGTTGGGAGGGGGGTGGGGATAAGGAGAAGGGGAAGGGACTAGACAGTATAAATAGACAACTACAATATTGCCACAGGGATATGAAACACAGTTCGGAGAATATAACAATGTTGCAAAAATTTGGTGGTGTGTCAGATAGTCACATGTCTTGTTAGGGAGACCACTTCATGGATGGAGTAGAGGTTTGATCACTGCACTGTACACCTGAAGCTGATGTATAATATTGCATGCCAACTGTAACTGAATATGTAGATAGTCACGGGATGTGGAGTATACTGTGGAAGGGAGTCAAAGGAATTGTAGTGGATATGTATGATATGGGGCGGGAGGAGTGGTGTGGTGAACTGGGGGTGTGGGGTTGTCACTTTGGGGGGTAAAGAGTATAGCTATTGCATTGTGTTGTAGACCTGAAACTAATTAAAAACTAAAACTAAAAATAAAATTAAAAAAATACAGTGAAAATAAATAAATAAATAAATAAATAAATAAATGGTGCTGGGAAAATTGGATTGAGACATGCGAAAAAATGAAACTGGACCACCTCCTTGCACCATATACAAGAACAAATTCAAAATGGATTAAAGACTTAAATGTAAGATCTGAAATAATAAAACTCCTAGAAGACAATATAGGGATTAAATTTGCAGACATTACTCTGAATAATATTTTTTCTGATACATCCCCAAGGGCAAGGGAAGTAAAAGAAAAAATGAACATATGGGATTATATCAGACTTAAAAGTTTTTCACAATAAAGGAAACCATCAATAAAACAAAAAGGAAGCCTACTGAATGGGAGAAATTATTTGTCAATGATATATGTAATAAGGGGTTAACATCCAAAATTTATAAAACACTCATGCAAATCAACACCAAAGAAGCAAACAACCCAATTAAAAAATGGGCAGAGGAAATGAAAAGACATTTCTCTAAAGAGGACATACAGATGGCCAACAGGCATAAGAAAATGTTCAACCTCACTGAACATTAGGGAAATGGAAATAAAAACCACCATGAGATTCCACTTTACTCCGATCAGAATGGCTATCATCAATAAATCAACAAACAACAAGTGCTGGTGGGGCTGTGGGGAAAAGGGAACCCTGCTGCACTGTTGGTGGAATTGTAGATTGGTGCAGCCACTATAGAAGTCAGTATAGAGGTATCTCAAAAAACTGGAACTGGAACTACCTTTTGACCCAGCAATTCCACTCCTAGACATTTATCCTGAAAAACCTAAGACACTAATTCAAAAAAATGTATGCACCCCTATGTTAATTGCAGCGCTATTTACAATAGACAAGACTTGGAAACAACTGAAATGCCCATCAGTAGACGACTGGACTAAGAAACTGTGGTACATTTACACAATGGAATATTATGCAGCTATAAAGAAGAAAGAAATTGTATCATTTGCAAAGATATGGATGGACCTAGAGACTATTATGTTAAGTGAAATAAGTCAGTCAGAGAAAGACAAATACCATATGATCTCACTTATATGTGGAATCTAAGGAACTGAATTAATGAGCAATGTAAAGAGAAATAATCTTAGAGACACAAAGAAAAAACTGATGAGGGCTAAATGGGATGGGGTGGGAGAAGGGGAAGGGACGAGGCAACATAAACTGATAACTACAATACTACTAAAGAGACAGAAGAGACAATTTAGGGAATATAATCAATAAGATTGTAAATATTTTTCTTAGGGGATCAGAAGGACTCACGTCTTGTCAGGGAGACCACTTCATGGACAGTGTAGTGGCTTGACCACTGCACTGTACATCTGAAGCTGCTGCTGAACAATATTATATGTTAACTATAATTTAACACATATATAGTCATGGGATGTGGAATATAGTGTTGGGATGGAGTCAATGGAATTGTAACAGATACGTATGATATCAAGTGTGGGAGGGCAGGGGAGGGGGAGGGGGAGTCACTTTGTAAGGGATGAAAAAAAATAACTATTGCATTGTTTTGTACATCTGTGACTAATAATAAAATAAAAATTTTAAAAATATATATAATATCATAAAATAAAAAATAGAATAAACACGAGAAACTGAAAAGCTATACCAAAAAAAATAATAAAAAAATTAAAAGTTAAAAAACTTAAAAAGTAAAAATAAAAATAAAAAAATAAAATAAAATAAATTTGCAGAAAAAAGGAAAGGAGGAAAAGTACAGCAGTGAGAATAATGAATAAAAGAAGGGAGAAAGTAAGGGTGGAAAAAAAGAAGAAAAGAAAGAAAAAGAAAAAAATATATATATATATCTACACACCCATATATATGGACATATATTCACCTATATAAACCCACATATATGCCTATATTAAAAACTGGAAAATGGTAATAATGAAATAGAAATAAAAATAAAATCAACCAAGATAAGCAACCAATAAGAGGGGTGGAAAAGAAAGACCCCTGCGGGTCTTGGCTAAAGTCCATCAAGCTCTCTTCAATTTGTCCTCTGCTGTAGAAAAATTCCTGTGCATCTTGTGGGAACAGAGTAGGCCACCTGACGCCTAACGTGATCCTGGCACTGCAGGTTTGCTGTACTTGAATGTGGTTGTGACGTGTGATTGGTAGTTTTTACAAAGTCATTTTGCCATTTTGCTTTCACCTGTCCCACAGCAGGCTGCATCCCCAAAGGCTCAATGAGTGTCTTTGGGCACCCTTTCCGTTGACAGCTGTGGAGAATTAAAGAATTCCTCACTACCAAAAGCCAGCTGCCCAGAGTCTCTTAATTAGTGCCTCAGCAGGTGAACCTGCCCTGCCTCCCAAGCCTTGCATAAAGGTGGGGGCGGGGTAGGTAGTCTCACTCTGCAGCCTTTACTGGGGCGGAAATTCTCAACCCCCTGCAGGTAAGAATACCTCTGTAGTCTGCCCCTACTGCTCCATTCAGGAGTCAGTTTAAGACTGTCTTGGCGGGGGTCAAAGTTTGTGGGAGTGGGTGGGTTATTGTTTTGTTTTTTTTTTCTTTCTGTTCAAGAGAGTAGAAAATGGAAAAAAAAAAAAGACAGTTCCAACACTGTTTTGAGCTAAGGCCTTTCCCTCATATGCTCCAGCGGAGTTCCTGCTGCTCTCCCAAAGGGGCTGCCAGGGTTTAGGGGACTGCGCACACCCTGCTGCGCGGCTCAGATCTCTGCTCAGTCTCTCGGGGACCTGCGTCTCTACATGGTGCGTGCTGTGTCTCCACGCACGAGTCTTCTTTTTTCCCCTGCTCCCGGGTTTCAGTCTTCTGCCTTAGAGCCGGTGCGCGCCCGCGCGGTGCTCCTGCTGCTCTCCCAAAGAGACTGCCGGGGTTTAGGGGACTGCGCGCCCCCTGCCGCGTGGCTCAGATCCCTGCTCCGTCTCTCGGGGACCTGCGTCTCCGCCCGGCGTGCATGAGTATTCTTTTTTCCCCTGCTTGCCGTGCACGAGTATTCTTTTTTCCCCTGCTTGCCGGGTTTCAGGCTTCTGCCTCAGAGCCTACACTCTGCGGGACCCGGTGGGCATAGAGACTAATCCCTGAACCGGGTGGGTGCAGGGATTGATCTTGGCCTGTTGCTGCTGTGCTCTGCACCCTGCTTCCTGGGGACCCGGGGAGCCGCAGGTGCAGCTCGTACCTCTGCACGCTCATCTCCCCTCTCTCCTCCTGCACTTGCCCGGCCTGAGGCTTCTTCCTCAGGCTGAAGATCGTTGTGCTCTTGCTGTACTCTAGGTGGGCTGCGGGTCACAGGGAGTAAGCCGTGGGAACACTCATTGATCTGCTCTCTGAAGCTCGGTGCCTCAGCAGGCGCGGGTGCAGGCTGCACCTCACGTGTCTCACCGCCTTCTTCCCTTACTCACCCGGACTGCTCACCTTCCAGCAATCGTGTGAAACTCTTAGTTGCTCTGTGTGATGAGTAGATGTCTCTTTGAAGCATAACAGAAGTTCAAATTGTGGATATTTCCAGGGGAGATTTCAGGGAGCCCTCCTCACAGCCGCCATCTTGCCTCCCCTCTAAAATCCATGTTTTGACAGTCCATGTCAGACTCTGGCATCTGGTGTATGACAGCCACAGTCTAGGTTTCAGCACTGGGACCATGGCTCAGCTTAGTGTCCTGGTTCCGCTCCAAGGCATAGGTCCCAGGATCTGTAATCTGGCTTAGGCTCCATGGTAAAAACCACAGTCCCAGTTCCAGGATGTCTATCTAGGATCCTGATTGTGGCCCAGCCATCTGGCCCTGGTATCAATCACTGTCTCCAATTCAACGCCAACAGGAATCCCCAAATTGGGGTGCATTGATGAAAACTTTCAGTGTAAGATGTCAATTGTGATACATCATGGGGAGCAGAACACAAGTATTAAAGGTAAATAATGGAGCATCAGGGCCCTGGGGTGAGGCGATCAAGGGGCAAGTTTTCTTTAAGCAGCACCACTCTGCATTGCTCCCTGAAGAACACTCTGCATTCCTCCTGAAGTGCAGAGGAGATCCTGTGGTCAAATGGCTGCTGTTCTTAATTTGAGCAGTTATCCAGCCAGAGCACTTGGAAGGTGTGTTGTCTGTCAGAGCTTACATGTATGTTGTTTGGAGTGTGAGGGGCAAAGGGGTAATAGATGAAGTTGTCATAAAAAATGCATTTGCTGAGACTAGTGAAGAGAGACATGTCAACAGGCATTAGGACCCTTGTTTGGATCCCATTGATCAAATGTGCATTCAGAATAGGCAGAAAAGACAAGTGGGAAGGTAAGTGATTCCAAAAACTGAAAACAATATTGCCATGTCTAGCAAGCTGGTACAGTCAGATCAAGTGGGGAGGCTTCATCCGTATGCTGCCACATTACATCACTTTTGGTAACTAACTGAATGATCCAAGAAAAAGACCTCCAAAAACGTGATGTATCACCACCCCTGCACAGTAAGGAATATAGAGAACTGTATAGCTGTTGCCAAAAGCATTTCATTGTTCACCAACAAGCCTTTCTGGAATTCCACTGCAATGCCAAATGCTTGCAAGTGTCTGTACTGAAGACAAACGAACCTTAAAGCAATTGGAAACATTTAGCCACACGAGAGGAGGAACAGTGCTTTTTCGTTCAGAGACGCTTGGCACTATGAAACACTGGTTTGCCTAAGAAAGAGAAATGGAAGGATGTGTTTTCATCTAAAGCAGCTTTCCAAACTCAATCGAATGGCTGACTGTGGAGGAGACAGCAATAGAATGAGTTGTCATTCCTAATGAGTTTGGTGATACTAGGGAATATAGACATGTTGACTGGCATTAGAGCCCTTGTTTGGCTCCCATTGATCAAATGTGCATTCACAATAGGCAGAAAACACAAGTAGGAGGTCCTTCCTTCCAAAAACTGAAGTCAATATTGCCCTGTCTGGAAACCTGGTGAATTCAAGTCAAATGGGGAGGCTTCGTAGGTATGTGGGTAATTTCTGTACATTACAGTCACTAACAGAATGGTCCAAAAAAAGGCCTCCTGAAAACATGATGTAAGGCTACTCCTGCACAGTAAGGAAAGCAGGGAACTGTGTGGCTCTTTCAAAACGCATTTCGATCTTAGCAAACAGAACTTCTTGTAATTCCACTGCAATCTCCAATATTTGTAAATGTCTGTACCAAAGACAAATGCACGTCAGAGCAATTGGAAATATTTTGCAAACCAAGAGGAAGAACAGTGTGTTTCCATTCAGCAGGGCTTTGTGCTACAAAACACATGGTTGCCTAAGTAAATGAGGAGGAAGGATGTGTTTTCATCTAAAGCTGGTTTCAAAATTGAAAGTCTGCCTGTGGAGCAAATGAGGAAACAATGAGTTGTCATTCCAGATACATTTGTTGATACCTGGGAAGAGAGACTTTTCCACTGGCATTAGACACCTTGTTTGGCTCCCATCGATCAAATGTTGCCTGGACAAGGGAGAGCAGTGGAAAGCAGGCACCTTGGGCTAGACAAAAGGGAGGAAGGGAAGTCTGGTGGTCCCACATTCCAGGCCATGGTGGCCTGCTTGCCACTGCACCCCCTTGTGATGACTGTGACCACCTGGCTTCCCCTGTTCCCCTCTTTCCAACCTTCCCCTGTTACCCCTTGTGCAGTCCAGGGCCGCCTGCCTTCCCTTGCTCCCCGTTGTCATGCAGTGGTGCCCTATCTTACCCTGCTCCCTCTTGTCCAGCCCAAGGCTTCCTGCCTTCCTTTGCTACAATTTCTACAGCCCAGATGTTTCTGCATTCCCCTGCTCCCCCATGTTGGGCCATGGCCACATGCCTTCTCTTGTTACCCCTTGTCCAGGCCTTGTCTGCCTGCATTTCCCTGTTCCTCCTTGTCCAATCCGTGGCCCCATGCCATCCGGAGCTCCCTCATGTATTGCCCATGGCCGCCTGTGTTCCCAAGCCTTCCGTTTTCCATCCTACATCCACCTGCCTTCCCCTGCTCACCCTTGTCTAAGCTGGGGCATCCTGTTACCCCTGCTCCCCTTGTCCAGCCTGTAGTCGTGTGCTTACTCTGACTTCCTTTGTACAGCCGGTTGCTGCCTGCATCCCTCCCCAGATCCCTCTTGTCCAGCCCATGAATGCATGCCATCCCCTGTACCGCCTTGTCAAGCCTGTGGCTGCCTGCTTTCCCCTGATTCCCCTGTTGCAGCTGGTGGCGACCAGTTTTCCCCTACTCCCCCTTGTCAAGCCCATGGCCACCCGCATTTACCTGCACTCACCTTGTGCAGCCCATGGCTGACTGCCTTCTCCTGCTCCCACTTGTCACGCCTGTGGCTGCCTGGCTTCTGCTGCTCCATCTTGCCCAGCCCATAGCCACTTAGACTCTCCATTGCTTCCAGTTGTCCAGACAGTGAGGCCAGCGTATCCCTCCTTCACTTTGTGCACCATGAGGTCGCCTGGCTTTCGCTATTCCCCTTGTCCATCCAAGGGCCACCTGTTTCCCCCGGCGCACCTTGTCAAGCACGTGGCTGCCTGCCTTTTGTTGCTTCCCCTTGTCAAGAACACAGTTGCCTGATTTCGCCTGCTTCCAGGTGTGCAGCCATTGGTACTGCATACCTCTGTTCCTTTTGTCAACCCTGTGGCCACCTGACTTCCCATTCTCCCCCGAGTCTAGTTGAGGGAGAGCTGCCTTCCCCTGTTCCCCTCGTGTAGCCGTTCCCCCTTGTGAAGCACAGCGCTGCCAACATTTCCATGCCCTTTATAGCTTAACCATCTCTCCCTGCTCCCATGCCACCTTTGTCCATCCAGGAATGCTGGCCTTCCCCTGCTCTCCTTTGTGCAGCTTGTAACCACCTTCTTGCCTAGCTACCCCTGTCCAGCTCATTGCCAGGTGCCTTCCCATGCTTCCCCTTTGCCAGTCCATGGCAGCCTTTCTTCCCCTGCACCCTCTTGTCCAGACCATTGTTGACTGCTTTCCCCTGATCCCCATCTTCACCCCGAGGCCTCCTGCATTCCCATGCTCCCCATTGTCCAGCAAGTGGCTGCCCGCCTTCCCCTGCTCCACCAGTCCAGCCCATGGCCACCTGCCTTCCCCTGCTCCCGCTTGTCTAGTGCAAGGCCACCTGCTTTCCCCTTCTCACCCTATCCAACCCTTGGCCGTCTGCAGTCCCCTGGTCCTCACTGTGCAGACCATGTCCGCCCGTCTTCCTTTGTTCACCCATTTCTAGCCCGTGACCTACTTCTTTCCCCTGCTTCACCATGACTAGCAAGAGGCCTCTTTCCTATCCCTGCTCTGACATGTCCAACGAGGAGCTGCCTGCCTTCCACTGCTGCCACTGTCCACCCCAGAGCCACCTGCTTTCCCCTGCTACTGCTTTGCCAGGCCATGGCTGCCTGATTTTCCCTGCTCTCCCTTGTCCACACCATGGCCAGCTGCCTTTCCCTGGCCCCTTTGTCCAGTCCGTGGTCACCTCCTTTTACTTCACGCCCACCCCTCCCTGTGACTAGCCCTTGGCCGACTGCCTAATCCTGTTCCCACATGTCCAATCCAGGTCTGCCTGCCATCCCTTGTTCATTCTTGTATAGCCTGTGGCCACTTACTTCCTATGTGCACCTTTGTAACGTTCGAGGCTGCCTGCCACATCATCTCCCTCTTTTGCAGCCTGTGGCCACCATTTTCCCCTGGTCCCTGTGTTCAGCCACTTGTCATGTGCCTACCCCTGCTCCTGCTAATGCAACTCGAGGCTGCCTGCTTTCCCCTGCTCCATCTTGTCCAGCCTTGGCCGACTGCCTTCCCCTGCTCCCCCTAGAGCATCCTGTAGCCGCTTGCTAAGCCCTGCTCCCACATTTCTAGCGCAGGGACACGTGCTTACCTCTGCTTCCCTTTGTCCACCCCATGGTCTCTTGACTTCCCCTGCTCCCCCTTGTCCAGCACAGGGCCTCCTGACTTCCCTGCTCCCCTTTGTGCAGCCCATGTCTGCCTGCCTTCCGTGTTTCCCACTTGTCCAGCTGGTGATCACATGCTTTCCCCTGCTCCTCCTTCTCCAGCCCATGGCCCATTGCATTCACTGCTCACCTTGTACAGCCCATGGCTGCCAGACTTCCCCAGCTCTCCCTTGTCTAACTCAGGGCCGCCTTCCTTCTCCTGGCTTGCCTTGCCCAAGATGTGACTGCCTGAATTCCCCTGCTCCTCCTTGTCCACCTTGTGGCTGCATGCCTTCCCCTGGACATCCTGGTCCATCCATTGGCCCTTTGCATTTCCCTCATTCCCCAGGAACAGCCCGTGGCTACCTGCCAACTCATGCACCCCTGTGTCCAGCCTTTGTCCACTGGCTTGCCCCTTCTCACTCTTGTCCATACCATTGCCACCTGCCTTCTCATGCTACCCCTTTCGGGCAGTGGGCGCCTGTGTTCCCCTGCTCCCCCTTGTCCACCCCTTGTCTGCTGACTTCCCGTGGACCACCTTGTCCAGCCCGTGGCCACCTGCCTTCCCTGCTCTCCTTGGCTAACCCATGGCCGCCTGACTTCCCTGGTTCTCCTTGTCCACCTTCAGGATGTATGCCTTCTCCTGGACAGCCTTGTCCATCCGTTAACCCCTTCCATTTCCCTGCTTATCTGGGTTCAGGACATGGCCAGACGCCTATACCTCACCTACATCTCCAGCTCTTTGCCACCTGCCTTCCTCTGCTCACAGATGTCGAACCCATGGCATCCTACCTTCCACTGTTACCCCTTTTGCAACCCGTGGCCACCTGCCTTCCCAATTTCCCCATTGTCTCACCCAGAGACGCCTGCCCTGCCCTGTTCTCGCTTTTCCACCCCGTGGGTTCCTGCCATTCTCTAGACCAGGTTGTGCACCCCATCGCCACTTGCCTTCTCCCCTTGGTCCAGCCTGTGGCTGCCTGCTTCCCCTGATCCCCCTTGTCCATCTTAGTGCTGCCTGCATTCTCGGGCTCCCCTATGTCCAGCTCTGGACCTCTTGCTTTGCCCTGCTCGCCCTTGTTCATCCTGTGGCAGCCTGCCTTCCCTTGCTCCCGCTTGACCAGCCATGGCTGCTGGCCAAGCCCTGCTCCCAATGTTCTAGCCCAGGGACATGTGCTTACTCCTGCTTTCCTTTGTCCGCCCTGTAGTCACCTGACTTTCATCTGCTGCCACTTTTCCAGCACAGGGCCACCTGCCTTTCACTACTACCCATTTTCCAACCTGTGTCCCCCCTAATTCTCCTTCTCCCCCTTGTTCAGCTGAGGGCCAGCTGCCATCTCCTGTCTCCCTTTTCCACCCTATGGCTGCCTGAATTTGCATGCTCTGCCTTGTCCAGCCCAAGTCCATATGCATTTCCCTGCTTCGCCATGTCCAGCCCATCACCACCTGCCTTTCCCTCTTCCCCCTGACCAGCCCATGGCTGCCTGCCTACCCCTGTTCCCACAGGTCCAAGCCAGATCCACCTGCCTTCCCCTGCTCACCCTTGCTACAGCCCACTGCCTGACTTCCCCTGCTCACACTAGTCACCACAGAGCAACCTGACTTCCTCTCCTCCCCATTGTCCCCTTGTGGCCGCCTGCATTCGCCTGTTCCTACTTGTCCAACCCATGGCTGCTTGACTTCCCCTGCTACCCGTTGTCCAGCCAGGTCTGCCTGGGTTGCCGTGCTAGTAACTTTACAGCCCAGGGCCACCTGCCTCCCGCTGCTCTCCATTGTCAGTCCATGAATGCCTGCCTTGCCTAATCTGCCTCTCCAGCACTTCCCTGCTGGCCTTCCACTGCTACTCCTTGCCCATCCCATGGATGCCTGTCTACCCCTGCTCCCAAAATTCCATGCAGAGCAACCTGCATTTCCCTACTCACCCTGAACTAGTCCGAGGCCACATGCCTCCTGTGCTCCCCAGTTTTCATCTCATGGCTGCCTGATTTCCCCTGCTCCCCTTCTCTAGCCAGTTGTCATGTGCCTTCCTTCCCCTGCTCCCCTAATACAACCTGTCGCCCTGTGCCTTCACCTACTCCACCATGTCCAACTCTTGAACACCTGCCTTCACCTGGTCCCCCTTGAGAAACCTGTGTCTATCAGCTTTCCCTTGCTTCTGCTTCTCCAGCTATTGGCCACCTGCATTTCTCCATTTCTCCTTGTCCATCCCGTGACTGCCTGCATTCCTCTGCAGCCCCTTATCCAGCCCATGGCCACCTGCCTTCTCCTCCTCTCCCTGGTTCAGCCCATGGATGCTTGCTTCCCTTGCTCCCCCTAGTCCTGTTCACAGCCACATCCTTCCCCTGCAAACAATTGTCCTGCCCGGGGTCGCCTGCCTCCCCTCATCCAGCTCAGGGCTGCCTGCCTTCTCACGCTCCTCTTTTTCAGACCATGGCTGCATGTTTTCCCTGGCTCCCTCTTGAGCAACCCATGGTCATGTGTGTATTCCTGCTCCCCCTTGTCCCTTCATGACCCTATGCCTTGTCCTCCTCCCAATTGTCTTGCCCTAGGTGACCTTACTTCTCCTGCTACCCTTTGTCATGCCCATGACCGCCTGCCTTTCTGTGCTCCCATTTTTCCAACACCAGAGATGAGGAACAGTTTGTTTTCATCATAGCAGCTCAGCAATATCAAAAACACAGGATTGCCTAAGTAAGAGAAGTTGAAGGATTTGTTTTCATCTAAAGTGGATTTCCAAAGCCAATCAAATGTCTGCCTGTGGAGCAGACAGCAACAGTATGATTTGTCATACAAAACGCATTTGCTGATACACGGGAAGAGATATTTCCACTGGCATTAGGCCCCTTGTTTGGTTTCCATCGATCAAATGTCGCCTGGACAAAGGAGAGTAGTGGGAGGCAGACACCTTGGGCTAGACAAAAGGGAGCCAGGGAAGTCTGGTGGTCCCTAGCTGGTGGTCCCACATTCCAGGCCATGGCTGCTTGCTTGCCACTGCACCCCCTTGTGATGACTGTGGCCACTTGGCTTCCCCTGTTCCCCTTTGTCCAACCTTCCCTTGTTACCTCTTGTCTGGTGCAGGGACACCTGCCTTCCCCTGCTCCCCGTTGTCATGCAGTGGCACCCTATCTTCCCCTGCTCTGTCTTGTCCAGCCCAGGGCTTCCTGCCTTCCTTTGCTACAACTTCTCCAGCCCAGATCTGCCTGCCTTCCCCTGCTCCCCCTTGTTGGGCCATGGCCACATGCCTTCTCTTGCTACCTCTTGTCCAGTATTTGTCTGCCTGCGTTCCCCTGCTCCCCCCGTCTATCCCGTAGCTCTGCCATCCGGAGCTCCCTCACATACTGCCCATGGATGCCTGTGTTCCCAAGCCTTCCATTTCCATCCTTCATCCATCTGCCTTCCCCTGCTCACCCTTGTCTAAGCCAGGGCAGCCTGTTACCACTGCACCCCTGTCCAATCTGTTGTCACTGTTTATATTGACACCCTTTGTCCAGCCTGTGGCTGCCTGTGTCCCATGATCCCTCTTGTCCAGTCCATGGATACATGCCATCCCTTTTGCCCCTTGTCCAGCCTGTGGCTGCCTGCCTTCCCCTGATTCCCCTGGTGCAGTTGGTGGCCGCCAGTTTTCACCTTCTCCCCCTTGTCCAGTCCGGGCTCCCTGCCTTCTCTTACTTTCACTTTTCAAGCACGTGGCTGGCTGATTTCCCCTCCTTCCAGGTGTGCAGCCACTGGTGCCTGCCTACCTCTGCCTCTTTTGTCCACCCTGTGGCCACCTGACATCCCATTCTCCCCCGAGTCCAGCCAAGGGAGAGCTGCCTTCCCCAGTTCCCCCTTGTGAAACTGTTTCCCCTTATGAAACACAGCATTGCCAACATTTCCGTGCCCCTTATAGCTTACCCATCTGTCCCTGCTTCCCATGACACCCTTGTCCATCCAGGATTCCTTGCCTTCCCCTGCTCCCCATTCTGCAGCTTGTAGTCGCCTGTCTTCCCAGCTACCCCTGTCCAGCTCATTGCCAAGTGCCTTCCCTTGCTTCTCCCTTGCCAGCCTATGGCCACCTGATTTCCCCTGACCTCTTGTGTCCAGTCCATTGTCGACTGCTTTCCCCTTATCCCCATCTTCTACCTGAGGCCTCCTGCCTTCTTCTGATGTAACACAACCCCTACACAGTAAGGAATGTAGGGAATAGTGTGGCTGTTGCCAAAACCGTTTCACTGTTCACCACGAAGACTTTCTGGAATTCCGCTCCAATTGCCAATGCTTAAAAGTGTCTGTACTGGGGCCGGCTGAGTGGCGCGGTGGTTAAGCGCTGGCTTGGGAAGCCAGCGGCCCTGGTTCAGTTCCCACATATGTGACACTGCCCTCAAAAAAAAAGTGTCTGTACTGAAGACAAATGAACCTCAGGCTATTGGAAATATTTAGCCAAATGCAAGGAGGAACAGTGCATTCTGTTCACAGTGGCTTGGCACTATGAAACTCAGGTTTCCTCAGCAAGCGAAGTGGAAGTATGTGTTTTCATCTAAAGAGGGTTTCAAAGTGAATCAGCTGGCTGCCTGGAGGAGATGGCAATAGAATGATTTGTCATTCTTAACGCATTTGCTGATACTAGGGAAGAGAGACAAGTTGACTGGCATTAGGGCCTCTGTTTGGCTCCCAACAATCAAATGTGCTTTCAGAGTAGGCAGAAAAGACAAGTGGGAAGGTCTCTGCCTCCAAAACCTGAAGTCTATATTACCATTTCTTACAACATGGTGCAGACAGATAATGCAGGGATGCTTCATCTGTATGTTGGCACGTTATGTTCATTCCAGGAACTAACTGAATGAACCAAGGAAAACACCATCTGGAAACGTGATGTAATGCAAACCCAGCACAGTAATGAATGTAGGGAACTGTGTAGCTGTTGCCAAAAGCATTTCACTGTTCACCACCAACCCTTTGTGGAATTCCACTGTAATGTCCAATGCTTGCAAGTGTCCATACTTAAGACAATGAACCTCAAAGCTATTTGGAAAAATTTAGCCACATGAGAAGAGGAACAGTGCATTTTCATTCAGAATGACACGGCACTATGAAACATACATTTGCCTAAGGAAGCGAAGTAGAAGGATGTGTTTTCATCTAAAGACGGTTTCCAAACAGTTGCATGGCTGCCTGAGATGCTCACAACAAAGTTGTCATTCCTAACGTGTTTGCTGATACTAAGGAAAAGAGGCATGTTGACTGGCATTATGGCCCTTGTTTGGCTCCCATCGATGAAATGTGTATTCAGAGTAGGCATAAAAGACTATCGAGGAGTTTACTGCCTCCAAAAACTGAAATCAATATCGGCATGTTTAGCAACATGGTGCAGTCAAATCAACTGGGGAGACTTCATCTGCATGTTGGCACATTATGTCCCTTCCAGGAACTGACTGAATAAACCAAGAATTAGGCCTCCCGAAAACGTGATGTAATGCAACTCCTGCACAGGAATGAATGTAGGGAACTGTGTGGCTGTTACCAAAAGCGTTTCACTGTTCATGACCAGGTCTTTGTGGAATTCCACTGCAATGCCAAATGCTGCAAGTGTCTGCACTGCAGACAAACGAACCTGAAAGCTATTGGAAAGATCTAGCCCCACGAGAGGATGAACAGTGCATTTTCATTCAGAGTGGCTTGGCACTATAAAACACAGGTCTGTCTAAGGAAGTGAAGTGGTAGGATGTGTTTTCATCTAAAGCGGATTCCAAACTCACTCATATGGCTGCCTGTGGAGCAGACAGAAATGGAATGAGTTGTCATTCCTGTTGGGTTTTCGGATCCTAGGAAAGAGAGGCATGTTGACGGGCATAAGGGTCTTTGAGAGTTCCCATTGATCAAATGTGCATTCATAACAGGCACTTGCAAGAGTGCAGTGAACTGTGTTGCTGTGCCTAAAGTGTTTCACTGTTCACCACCTAGCCTTTGTGAAATTCCACTGCAATGCCCAATTCTTGCAAGTATCCCTACTAATAGAAATGAACCTCAACCATATTTTAAATATTTAGCCACATGAGAGGAGGAACAGTGAATTTTCATTCAGATTAGCTTGGCAGTATGAAACATAGTATTTCCAAGCAAGCGAAGTGGAAGGATGTGTTTTCGTCTATAGCCGGTTTCCAAAATCAGTTGCATGTCGGCGTGAGAAGCAGACGGCAAAGAATGAGTTGTCATTCCTAATGCATTTGCTATTACTTGGGAAGAGGTACATGATGACTGACATTAGGGCCTTTGTTTGGCTCCCATGGATCAAATGTGCATTCAGAATAGGCATTCCAAGCATGCAAAGAGCTGTGTTGTTGCTGCCAAAAAACGTTTCAGTTTACCACCAACCCTTTGTGGAATTTCACTTCAATGCCCAATGACTGCAAGTGTCTATACTGAAATCAAAAGAACCTCAAAGCTATTTGAAACACTTAGCCAAGGAAAAATAGGAACTGTGCATTTTCGTTCATATCAGCCTGGAACTATGAAACACAGATTTGCCTAAGCAACTGAACTAGAAAGTTGTGTTTCGTCTAAAGCGGGTATACAAACTCAGTCTCATGGTTTTCCGTGGAAATCACGGCAATAAAATGAGTTGTCATTCCTAACGTGTTGGCTGAAACTAAGGAAGAGAGGCACGTTGTCTGGCATTATGGCCCTTGTTTGGCTCACAGCGATCAAATTTGCATTCATAATAGGCATAAAAGACAATAGGGGAGGTTCCTGCCCCTGAAAGCTAAAATGAATATTGCCATGTTTGGCAACCTGGTGCAGTCAAATCAACCGGGGAGACTTCATCCGCATGTTGGCACATTATGTCCCTTCCAGAACTGACTGAATGAACCAAGAATTAGGCCTCCCGAAAATGTGATGTAACACAACCCCTGCACAGGAACGAATGTAAGGAACTATGTGGCTGTTACCAAAAGCATTTCACTGTTCATGACCAGGTTTTTGTGGAATTCCACTGCAATGCCCGTTGCTTGCAAGTGTCTCTACTGAAGACAAAGGAACCTCACACCTACTGTAAAAGTGTAGCCACACAAGGGTAGGAACAGTGCATTTTCATTCAGAATGGCATGGCATTATGAAACACAGGTTTGCCTAAGCAAGGGAAGAGGCAGCATGTGTTTTCTCCTAAAGTGGGTTTCCAAAACCAGTTGTATGGCTGTCTGTGGAACAGATGGCAATGGAATGAGTGTGATTCCTATCGGGTTTGCTGAACTAGGGAAGAGAGGCATGTGGTCTGCCAATTGGGCCGTTGTTTTGTTCCAACGATCAAATGTGCTTTCCGTATAGGCAGGACAAATAAGGAGGTCCCTGCCTCCAGAAAGTGAAATCAATATCGCCCTTATTGGCAACCTCTGCCATCAGATCAAGCAGGGAGGCTTCATCTGCACTATGGCACCTTACGTTTGCTCCAGGAAATAACTGAACGAACTAAGAAAAAGGCTTCCGAAATCATGATATAACACAACCCTTGTACAGTAATTTATGTAAGGAAGGGTGTGGCTGTTTCCAAAGTGTTTCACTATTCAAGATCAAGTGTTTGTTTCATTCCACTGCAATGCCTGATGCTTGTAAGTGTCTCTACGGAAGACAAAGGAACCTAAGAGATATTGTAAAAATGGAGGCACAAGAGGGTAGGAATGGCGCATTTTCATGACACTATGAAACACTGGTTTGCCTAAGCAAGTGAAGTAAAAGGATGTGTTTTCGTCTAAAGCGGGTTTCCAAACTCATTCGCAAGAACTGAGTTGTCATGCCTAACACGTTTGCCAGTACTAGAGAAGTGTTACATGTTGACTGGCACTAGGGCCTTTGTTTTATTCCCATTGCTCAAATGTGCATTCAGAATAGGCAAGAAATCAGTGAACTGTGTGGCTGTCACCAAAAGCTTTTCACTGTTCACCACCAAAACTTTGTGGAATTCCACTGCAAAGCCCAGTGCTTGCAAGTGTCTGTACTGAAGTCAAAAGAACCTCAAAGCTATTTGAAACACAGCCACAGAAGAATTGGAACGGTGCATTTTTGTTCATAGTGGTTTGTGTCTATGAAGCACAGGTTTGCCTATGCAAGCCAAGAGGCAGGATGTGTTTTCATCCAAAGCGGGTTTCCAAACTCAGTCGCATGACTGACTGTGGAGGAGATGGCAACAGAATGAATTGACATTCCTATTGCATTTCTTGATGCTAGAAAGAGAGCTATATTGAGGGGCATTAGGGCTACTGTTTGGCTCCTATCGATAAAATGAGATTCAGAATAGGCCAAAAAGCAAGTGGGGAGGTCCCTGACTCTGAAAACTGTAATCAGTATCGGCATATCTGGCAAACTGCTGCAGTCATATCACGCGTGGAGGCTGCATACACATGCTGGCACGTTAGGTCTCTTCCAGGAGCTAATTGAATAAAACAGGAGAAAGGCCTCCTAAGAACATGATGTAAGCAACCGCTGCACAGTAAGGAATGTAGGGCAATGTGTAGCTGTCGCGAAAAGTGTTTTGCTGTACTTCACCAAACCTTTTTGGAATTCCACTGCAATGCCCAATGCTGCAAGTGTCTGGACTGAAGACAAATGAACCTCAAAGCTATTGGAAAGATTTAGCCTCACGTGTGGAGGAACAGTGCATTTTCCATTATTCCGGCTTCACACTATGAAACACAGGTTAGCCTAAGCAAGAGAAGTGGAAAGCTGTGTTTTTGTCTAAAGCGGGTATACAAACTCAGTTGCATGGATTCCCGTGGAAGACACGGCAATAAAATGAGTTGTCATTCCTAGCGCATTTGCTGATACTAAGGAAGAGAGGCATGTTGACTGGCATTATGGCCCTTGTTAGGTTCCCATCGATCAAATGTGTATTCAGAATAGGAGTAAAAGACTATTGGGGAGGTTCCTGCCTCCAAAAACTGAAATCAATATCGGCATGTTTGGCAACCGGGTGCAGTCAGATCAACCGGGGAGACTTCATCCACATGTTGGCACATTGTGTCCCTTCCAGGAACTGATTGAATGAACCAAGAATTAGGCCACCCGAAAACATGATATAACACAACCCCTGCACAGCAACGAATGTAGGCAACTATGTGGCTGTCACCAAAAGCGTTTCACTCTTCATGACCAGGTCTTTGTGGAATTCCACTGCAATGCCCGTTGCTTGCAAGTGTCTCTACTGAAGACAAAGAAACCTCACACCTATTGTAAAAATGTAGCCACACGAGGGAAGGAACAGCTCATTTTCTTAAGAATGGCATGGCACTATGAAACACAGGATTGCCTAAGCAAGCGAAGTTGTAGGATGTGTTTTCATCTAAAGCGAGTTTCCAAAATCAGTTGTGTGGCTGTCTGTGGAGCAAACATCAGTGGAATGAGTTGTCATTCCTGTAGCGTGTGCTGATACTAAGGAAGAGAGACATGTTTACTGCCAATAAGGTCCTTGTTTGGCTCTCAATGATCAAATGTGCTTGATCATAGGGAGAAAAGACAAATGAGGAAGTCCCTGCCTCTGGGAGATGAAATCAACATCACCCTGTTTGGCAACCTGTGCAGTCAGAGCCAGCAGGGAGACTTCATCTGCATGATGGCACCTTGTTTCTTTCAGGAACTAACTGAATGAACTAAGAAAAAGGCCTCCAAAATCGTGATATTACACAACCCTTGTACAGTAAGGAACGTAGGGAACTCTGTGGTTGTTGCCAAAAGCGTTTCATTGTTCACCACCAAGCCTTTGTAGAATTCTACTGGAATGCCCAATGCTTGCCCATGTCTGTACTTAAGACAAACGAACCTCAGATCTATTGCTAAGATTTTGCCACATGAGAGATCACTAGCGCATTTGCATTCAGAACGTCATGGCACTATGAAACACAGATTTGCCTAAGCAAGCCAAGTGGTAGGATGTGTTTTCGGCTAAAGCAGGTTTCCAAACACATTCGCATCACTGCCTGTGAAGCAGATGGCAAAGAATGCATTGTCATTTCTAACACGTTTCCTGGTACTAGAGAAGAGACACATGTTGACTGGCATTAGGGCCTTTGTTTGGCTCCCATCAATCAATGTGCATTCAAAATACACACTTGCATGAATGTGGTGAACTGTCTGGCTGTCACCTAAAGCGATTCACAGTTGACTTCCAGTCCCCTGTGGAATTCCAGTGCAAATACCAAAGTTTGCAGTGTCTGTACTGAAGACAAACAAACCTCAAAGCTATTGGAAACCTTAGCCACATGAGAGAAGGAACAGTGCAATTTCATTCAGAGAGGCTTGGCAGTATGAAACAGAGGTTTCCTAAGAACGTGAAGTGGAAGTGTGTGTTTTCGTCTAAAGTGGGTTTACAAACTCAGTCGCCTGACTGACTGTGGAGGAGATGGCAACAGAATGAGTTGTCATTCCTAATGCATAACCTGATGCTAGGGAAGAGAGGCATGTGGACTGGCATTAGGCCCGTTGTTTGGCTCCCATTGATCACATGTACTTTCCATATAAGCAGCAAACTCAAATGAGGAGGCTGACTTGGACAACTGAAATCAATACAGCTATGTTGAACAACCTTGTGCAGTCACATCAAGGCAGAGCCTAGATCCTCCAGCCGACAGATGATGTGCCTTTTGGTAACTAACTGAGTGAACCAAAGAAAAGGCCTCCCAAAACACTGAAATAACGCAACCCCTGCATAGGAAGGAATACAGGGAACAGTGTGGCTGTTGCCCAACTAGTTTCAGTGTCCACGACGATGCCTTGCTGTAATTCCACTGCAATCTACAATGCTTGCAAGTGTCAGTATTGCACACCAAAGCACCTCAAAGCTACAGGAAACATTAAGCCACAGGAGAAGAGGAAGAGTGCATTCACCTTCAGAGCTGATCGGCACTGTGAAACACAGGTTTGCCTAAGCAAGTGAAGTGGATGCATGTGTTTTCGTCTAAATCGGGTTTCCAAACTCAGTCGCACAGCTGTCTGTGGAGAAGGGGGAATAGAATGAGTTGTCATTCCTGACACGTTTGATGACACTGGGGAAGAGAGACATGTTGACTGGCATTAGGCCCCTTGTCTGGGTCACATCGATCAAATATGCACTCAGAATAGGCAGAAAAGACAATTGGGGAGGAGCCTGCCTCCGACCACTGAAATCAGAAATACCATGCCTGACAACCTGGAGCATTCAGATCAAACCAGGAGGCTTCAACCGCATGCTGCTACCGTATGTCCCTTCAGATAAGTACCTGAATGAACCCAGAAGAAGGCTTCCTGAACACGTGATGTATCGCACCCGCTGCCCCGTAAGGAATGTAGTGATCTGAGAGGCTGTTGTCAAAAGCAATGCACTATTCACCACAGAACGTCTCTGAAATTCCACTGCAATCCCAATGCTTGAAAGTGTCTGTACTGAAGAAAAAGGAACCTCAAAGCTTCAGGAAATATAACCCACACGAGGGGAGGAACACTGCATTCATTTTCAGAGCTGATTGGCATATGAGACACAGGTTTGCCTAAGCAAGTGAAGGGGATGCATGTATTTTCATCTAAAGAGGGTTTCCAGACTCAGTCACATGGCTGGCTGTGGAGCAGATGGTAATAGAATGAGCTGTCATTCCTAATGCGATAGCTGATACTAGGGAAGTGAGGATGCAGAGCACTGTGTGGGTGTTGCCCAAGGCGCTTCACAGTTCAATACCAGGCATCTCTGAAATTCCACTGCAAATCCCAGTGCTTGCAAGTGTCAAAACTGAAGACCAGCGAAACTCATAGCTATTGGAAACCTCAAGCCAGACGAGAAGAGGAACAGTGCATTCACTTTCAGAGCTGACTGACACCATGCGACACAGGATTGCCTAAGCAAGCATAGTGGATGGATGTGTTTTCATCTAAAGTGGGTTTCCAACCTCAGGCTGCCTTTGGAGCAGACGGCAATAGAAGGAGAGGTCATTCCTAACGCGTTTGCTGATGCTGGGTAAGAGAAACATGTTGACTGGCATTTGGGCCCTTGTTTGGCTCCCATGATCAAATATGCATTCGGAAGCATCAGAAAAGACAATTGGGGAGGACCCTGCCTCCGACAACTGAAAACAGGAATGCCATGCCTGGCAACGTGGAGCAGTCAGATCAAACCTAGAGGCTCCATCCGCATATTGGTCCCTTAGGTCCCTTCAGGTCACTAACTGAATGAACCGAGAAGAAGCCTTCCCGAAAACATGATGTAACGCACCCGCTGCACCGTAAGGAATGTAGGGATCTGAGAGGCTGTTGTCACTACTGAACAGATCTGTAATTCCATTGCAATCGCAAAGCTTGCAAGTGTCTGTGCTCAACAAAAATGAACCTCAAAGCTATAGAAAACATAAGACACTATCAGACAGAGGTTTGCCTCAGCAAGCGAAGTGGATGCATGTGTTTTCATATAAAGCGGGATTCCAAACTCAGTCAGATGGCTCACTCTGGAGAGGACGGCAACAGAATGAGGTATCATTCCAAACTTGATTGCTGATATTAGGGACACTAGGCATGTTCACTATCCGTTGGGACCGTGTTGGACTCCCTTCTAACAAATGTGCATTATGAATTGGCCGGAAACTCAGTTGCAGAGATCCTTGCCTCAGACAATTGAAATCAATAACGCCATGTCGAACAACCTTGTGCAGTCACATCAAGACCGAGCCTGCATCCTCTGGCTGGCAGGTGATGTGCCTTTTGGTATCTAACTGAGTGAACCAAGGAAAAGGCCTCTCAAAACATTGTTATAACGCAACCCCTGCACAGGAAGGAATTCAGGGAACAGTGTGGCTGTTGCCAACGCGTTTCAGTGTCCACAGCGAAGCCCCTCTGAAATTCCACTGCAGTCTAAAATGCTTGCTAGTGTTCGGACGGAAGACCAACGAACTTCAAAGACTACAGGAAACATGAAGCCACAGGAGAAGAGGAACAGTGCATTCACCTTCAGAGCTGATCGGCACTATGAAACACAGGTTTGCCTAAGCAAGCAAAGTGGATGCAAGTGTTTTCATCTAAAGCGGGTTTCCAAACTCAGTCACACAAGCTGCCTGTGGAGAAGGGGGAATAGAATGAGTTGTCATTCCTGATGCGTTTGCTGACACTGGGGAAGAGAGACATGTTGATTGGCATTAGGGCCCTTGTCTGGATCACATTGATCAAATATGCACTCAGAATAGAGAAAAAAGACAATTAGGGAGGAGCCTGCCTCCGACCACTGAAATCATGTAAGCCATGCCTGGCAACCTGGAGCATTGAGATCAAACCAGAAGGCTTCATTCACATGGTACCTTATGTCCCTTCAGCTAACTCCCTGAATGAACCAAGAAGAAGGCTTCCCGAGCACATGATTTAATGCACCCGCTGCACTGTAAGGAATGTAGTGGTCTGAGAGGCTGTTGTCAAAACAATGCACAGTTCACGAGTGAATGTCTCTGAAATTCCACTGCAATCCCAATGCTTGAAAGTGTCTGTACTGAAGAAAAAGGAACCTCAAAGCTTCAGGAAATATAACCCACACGAGGGGAGGAACACTGCATTCATTTTCAGAGCTGATTGGCATATGAGACACAGGTTTGCCTAAGCAAGTGAAGGGGATGCATGTATTTTCGTCTAAAGCGGATTTCCAGTCTCAGTCATCTGGCGGGCTGCGGAGCAGATGACAAAAGAATGAGCTGTCATTCCTAATGCGATTGCTGATACTAGGGAAGTGAAGATGCAGAGCACTGTGTGGCTGTTGCCCAAAGCGTTTCATGATTCAATACGAGGCATCTCTGAAATTCCACCGCAAATCCCGGTGCTTGCAAGTGTCAATACTAAAGACCAATGAACCTCATAGCTATTGGAAACCTCGAACCAGACAAGAAGAGGAACAGTGCATTCACCTTCAGAGCTGATTGACACTATGCGACACAGGATTGCCTAAGCAAGCAAAGTGAACGGATGTGTTTTCGTCTGAAGCAGGTTTCCAACCTTGGTCACATGGCTGCCTTTGGAGCAGACGGCAATAGAAGGAGGTGTCATTCCTAACGCGCGTTTGCTGATACTGGGGAAGAGACATACGTTGACTGGCATTTGGGCCCTTGTTTGGCTCCCATGATCAAATAGGCATTCAGAAGAGGCAGAAAAGACAATTGGGGAGGACCCTGCCTCCAACAACTGAAAACAGGAACGCCATGCCTGGCAAACTGGAGCAATCAGATCAAACCTAGAGGCTCCATCTGCATGTTGGTCCCTTAGGTCCCTTCAGGTCACTAACTGAATGAACCAAGAAGAAGGCTTCCCGAAAACATGATGTAACGCACCCACTGCACCGTAAGGAATGTAGGGATCTGAGAGGCTGTTGTCAAGAGCAGTGCACTGTTCACTACTGAACAGCTCTGAAATTCCCCTGCAATCGCAATGCTTGCAAGTGTCTGTACTCAAGAGAAACGAACTCAAACCTTCAGGAAATATTAAGCCACACGAGAGGCAGAACAGTGCATTCACGTTCATAGCTGATTGGCACTGTCTGACCGAGTTCTGCCTAAGCAAGTGAAGTGGAAGGATGCATTTTCATCTAAACCAGTTTTCACAGTCAGTCACATGTCTGTCTTTGAAGTCCATGGTAATAGAATGAGTTGTCTTTCTTAATGCACTTGCTGATACTATGGAATGGAGCCATGTTGACTGACATTTGGACCTCTGTGTCGCTACCATCGTTCACATGTATCATTCAGAATAGGGAGGAAAGACGAGTGCGGATTTCTCTGTCCTAAGCAACTAAAGTCATTATCACCTTGCCTGGTAATCTGGTGCAGTCAGCTCAGTTCTGGAGGTTCTTCCCCAGGCGGGCACTTGATGTGCCTTCCAGTAACTAACTGAATGAATGAAGGGAAATGCCTCCCAACAACCTGATGTAACACAACCCCTGCACAGTAAGGAATGTAGGGAACTTTGTGGCTCTGCTAATAGCGTTTCACTGTTCACCACCAAGACTCTCTGGAATTCCACTGCAATGCCCATTTCTTGCATGCATCTGTACTGAAGACAAACGAATCTCAAAGCAATTGGAAACATTTAGCCACACGAGACGAGGAAAAGTGCATTTTTGTTGAGAGCAGCTTGACACTATGAAACACGTTTGTCTACGTAAGAGAGATGGAATGATGTGTTTTGGTCTAAAATGGGTTTTCAAAGTCAATCACTTGGCTGCCTTTGGAGCACACAGCAATAAAATGAGTTGACATCCTAACGTGTTTGTGGATTTAGGAAAGAGAGACATTTTGACAGGCATTAAGGCCCTTGTTTGGCTTCCATTGATCAAGTGTGCATTCAGAAGGGGCAGAAAACACAGGTGGTGTGGTCCTTCCCTCCAAAAACTAAAGTCAACATTGCCCTGTCTGGCAACAGGTGTAGCCAGATCAAGCGGGTCGTCTTTGTATGTACGCCTGTACTTTCTTTCCATTCTGGTAACTAATAGCATGATCCGAGAAAAAGGACCCCTCTAAACATGATGTAAGGCTACCACTGCAAAGTAAGGTAATACTTCTTTTTTTTTTTTTGAGGGCAGTGTCACTGGCCCTCATATGTGGGACCTGAACCGGGGCTGCTGACTTCCCAAGCCAGTGCTTAACCACCACGCCATTCGGCCGGCCCAATAATTTAATTATCCTTTTTTTTTCTTCAGCTGAGCCATCCTGCTGTCTGTTGGTAGCTCAGTGGCTGCTCAGCTCAGGCTGTGCATCGAACTGCTGTTGCTCAAAGCTCAGCTCACACTCTTGAGTGAGCTTTTAACCAACTGAGCCACTCGGCTGGCCCTGCATGGGAATACTTCTAAAAGTAACTGCTTCTAAAAGTGTTTCAATCTTCCCCAATGGAACTTCTTGGCATTCCACTGCAATGCCCAATGTTTACAAGTGTCTGTACTGAAGACAAACACATGTCACAGGTATTGGAAACAGTGTGCCACTCGAGAGGAGGAACAGTGCATTTTCTTTCAGTGGGGCCTGGCCCTATCAACACATGATTGCCTCAGTAAAAGTGGATGATGGATGTGTTTTCATGAAAAGCGTATTCAAAATTCAATCACATGTCTGCCTGTGGAGCAAACGGGAAAAGAATCAGTAGTCATTTCAAATGCATTTGTTGATACCCGGGAAGAGAGACATTTTCACTGTCATTAGGCCTCTTGTTTGGCTCCCATCATTCAAATGTCGACTGGATAATAGAGAGCAGTGGAGAGCAGGCACCTGGGCCTAGACATGGGTGAGAAAGGGCAGTCTGGTGGTCCCTAGTTGGCTGTGCCACTTTCAAGTCCGTGGCCGCCTGCTTGCCTCTGCCCCACCGTGTGAAGACTGTGGCCACCTGGCTTCCCCAGTTCACCTTTGTCCAGTCTTCCCCTGCTTCCACTTGTCCAGTCCAGAGACACCTGCCTTCCCCTGCTCCCCCTTGTCTGGCACAGGCACCCTATGTTCCCCTGCACCCTCTTGTCAAGCCCAGGGCTTCCTGACTTCCTTTGCTACAACTTATCCAGCCTAGATCTTCCTGCCTTTCCCTGCTCCCCCTTCAACAATAGTCAATTTCCTTCGCTGCTCCCACATTTCTAGCCCAGGGATACCTGCTTACCCCTGCTTCCCTTTGTCCAACTCATGGTCGCCTGACTTCCTGGCTTCCCCTTGTCCAGCACAAGGCAGCCTGACTTCATGTTCTCCCCATTGTCCAGCCCGTGGAAGCATGCCTTCCCTACTCTCCATGGTCAAACTCCAGATCACCTGCCTTTCACAGTTACACCTTGTTTAGCCTGTGGATGCCCTAATTCCCCTTCTCCCCATTGTCCATCCAAGGTCCAGCTGCCATCTCCTGCTCCCATAATCCACCCTATGGCTGCCTGAAATCTCATGCTCTCCCTGGTCCAGCCCAGGTCCACCTACATTTCCCTGGTCCCCCTTGTACAGTGCATCACCGCCTGCCTTGCCTTGCTACACCTTTTCCAGCCCATAGACTCTGCTTTCCCTGCCCCTCTTTGCGAAGCGTGTGGTTGCTTTCTTTCCCCTGTTCTCCCTGGAATAGCCCATGGCCACCTGCCTACACCTGCTCCCACATGTCCAAAACAGAGCCGCCTGCCTTGCCCTGCTCACCCTTGTCTAGCCCGAGGTTTCCTGCCTTCCCCTGTTCCCAATATTCAGCCCCTGGCCACCTGCCTACCCCTGCTTCCACTTTACTAGCTCAGGGCAGCTGGTCTTCCCCTGATCCCCCTTGTCCAGCCCCAAATTGCCTACTTTCCCCTGCTCCCTTTCTCCAACCTGTGGCTGCCTACTTTTCCCTGCTCCCCATGTCCAGCCCTTGGCTGCCTACCTTTCTCAGCCCACCCTTGTGCAGCCTGGTGCTGCCTGCTTTCTCCTGTTTCTTTTGCTCCAGCCCATGACCTCCTGTCTTCCCCTGCTCCTCCTTGTCCAACTCAGCCCTGACTGCCTTCCCCTGTTCCTCCATGTCCCTGCTATGTCCTTCTGCTTTCCCCTGTACCCACTGTTCCTGCTCGTGACTGCCTGCCTTCTACTATTTCCCCATTTACGCCTCATGGCCACGTTCCTTCCCCTGGACCCTCTTGCCTATCCCATGGCCGCCTGACTTCCTTTCATCCCACTGGTCTAACCCATGCTTGCCTCCTTCACCTGCTCTCCCTTGTCCTGCCATGGCCGCCTGGCTTTCCATGCTAACAGTTGTCCTACCCAGGGCTACTTGACATAACTTACTACCCTAGTCCACTCTGTAGCCACTGCAATCTTTTGCTCTCTGTTATCCAGCTGAGGGCTGCCTGCCTTCCCCTGCAACCATATGCCCAGCCCAGGGCCACTTGCCTCCCCTGCTCTCCCTTGTCTGGTAGTGAAGGCCTGCATTTTGTTGCAACTCCTGGTGCAGCCCAGGCCTTCTTGCCTTCCCATGCTACCACTAGTACAGCCCAGGGACACCTGCCTTCCCTGGCTCTCAGTTGTCTGGCCATGGATGCCTGCCTTGCCTAATGCACCTCTCCAGCACTTGTCTGATGGCCTTCCACTGCTACCCCTTGCCCATCCCATTGACGCCTGTGTTCTCCTGTCCCCTGTTCAGCCCGTGGCCGACTGATTTCTTGTGCTCCCCATCGAACAGCCCATGGATGCCTCTCTACTCCTCCCCAATGTCTAGTTAAGTGCCACCTGCATTTCCCTACTCACTCTTGTCTAGCCCAAGGCCACCTGTCTCCTGTGCTCCCCATTTTTATCCTGGAGCTGCCTGCATTTTCCTGCTCCCCTTATCTAACCAGTTGTCATGTGCCTCCCCCTGCTCCCCTAATACAATCTGTGGCCCTGTGCCTTCACATACTCCTTCATGTTCAGCCCTTGAACACCTGTCTTCACCTGCTACCCCTTGTGAAGCCCGTCGCTACCTGCTTTCCCCTGGTTATGCTTCTCCAGCTTGTGGTCACCTGTGTTTCCCATTTCTCCTTGTCCATCCTGAGACTGCCTGCATTCCTCTGCAGCCCATTGTCCAGCCCATGGCCACTCGCTTTCTCCTCCTCTCCCTGGTTCAGCATGGATACATGTTTCTCCTGTTCCCCCTAGTCCTGTCCACAGCCACATCCTACCCCTGCTACAAAGTGTCCGTCCCAGGGCCGCCTGCCTTCCCTTGCTTCCCCTTATCCAGCTCAGGGCCACCTGCCTTCTCCAGATCCTCCTTTTCAGACAATGACTGTATGTCTTCCCTCTCCCCCTTCTCCAGTCCATGGTCACATGTGTATTCCTGCTTCCCCTTGTCTCTTTGTGGCCACATGCCTTCCCCTGCTCCTAATTGTGCTGTCCTAGGCCGCCTTATTTCTACTGCTACTCTCTGTCCTTCCCATGTCTGCCTGCCTTCCTGTGCTCCCATTTGTCCAGCATCAGAGATGAGGAAGTGGATGTTTTCATTCATAACATCTTGGCAATATCAAACACAGGTTTACCTAAGGCGGGGGAAGGATGTGTTTTTGTTAAAAGGGGTTTCCAAAGTCAATCACATGTATGACTGTGGAGCAGATGGCGATAGAATGAGTTGTGATACCAAACAAGTTTGCTGGTATTATGGATGAGAGTCGTCAACTCGCATTTGGGCCCTTGTTTGGCTCCCATCTGCGGGGAGCCAGCCCCCACAGGTCCAGAGGTTCCCTCAGGTGGGGAGGGCGTCGGCGAGGAAAAAGAAAGATGGAGACACCGGAAAGAGTTTCACAGGAGTGTCACAATTTATTATTATAAGATGTCCTTTTTATAGGGACTCTTAACCAATATTCCAATCCCAAATTACGTTTCACATAGTTTTGATGTTTTGTTTTTCTTAGGACTTTTACAGTCTTTACTTTTTTGTAACTGCTTTCTCCAGGGTACACTGTGACCTATTCTATGTTTAAGGATTCACTTATCATCTAAAGTGTGGTTACCATGACTACCTAGTCATTATCTAAATTCCAGCAGCTGAATATAATTGCAAAACTCACAGGGCGCAGACTTAAACTATTACTTAAAAAAAAACTAGCAGTGGCTGTGTTTAGGGTAAAACTTATCTAAAGCCTATTGCTACGGGATACAATACTTAATAATAAAAGGAAGTCTCAAACTTCTCTTATCCTATAGAGGACTAAATATTATTTTAATAGAGGATAGCATCTGTTTCTCAGTCAAAGCTTCAATCCATTGCTACAGCAATGCACAAGGCAAAGAATCAAAACAAGGTTGTTGATATAACATACCCCATGGTCAGTAAGCTGTCTCTTGTCAGAACTCTCATGGCCAAAAGACCTTGGTCTGCTGGTCTCCAAGGAGATTTTTTCACAGCTGCACAGGCAAGGACGAAGGATAGCACCAGTTTCTCATAGAGGCTGTCTGTTTCTCACAGACTGTTTTTTTAGGCCTATGTGGCCAAAGGCCTATGCCTCAGTTTCCAAAGGGCTTGAGTCCCCTATTTCTCAGTCCCGGGGTCCCCTTGGACTGTAGCCTGTCTTAGGGGAGTTTCCCTTTTTGGGAAATCTAACCCTGTCTTTGACTTACACAGTCAGCTATCATCAGGGTACCCCAGGAACTTGCCATGAATGCAGTGAAAGTGCTATCTTCTATAGGATCCGATGTGGAGGAAAGGCACATGGGTTCATAGAGACAGGAGATATTACATGACCAACCATAACGCAGCACCCCAGGCATCCAGTGCTGAGGGTGAATCTTTATTTCAATGTGGCCTTGTCAGTCACTGGGATGCTGTCGGCTCCCGGCACCCATCGATCAAATGTGCATTTACAGCAGGTAGAAAACACGAGTAAAGTGGTCCTTAACTCTGAAAACTGAAGTCAATACCGTCATGTTGCGCAACCTGGTGAAGCCAGATCAAGCAGGGAGGCTTCGTACATATGTGGGTAATTTCTGTCCATTCTGGTAACTAACTAAGAGAATGATCCAAGAAAAAAATCCTCCTGAAAACGTGAGGTAACACTACCCCTGCAAAGTAAGGAATGTAGGGAACTGTGCAGCTGTTGCTAAAAGTGTTTCAATCTTCATGAAAAGGACTTCTTGGAATTCCACTGCAATGCCCAATGCTTGCAGGTGCCTGTAGTGAATGAAGACAAATGAACATCACAGGTATTGGAGACATTTTGCAACCTGAGGCAAGGAAGAGTGTGTTTCCCTTAGAATGGCTCGGCAATATCAAACACAGGTTTTCCTAAGTTAGATAGGTGGAAGGATGTGTTTTCATCTAACGTGCGTTTCCAAAGTCAATCACATCGTTGCTTGTGTGTCAGATAATAATAGAATGGGTTGTCATTCCAAACGCATTTGCTGATACTAGGGAAGAGAGTTGTCGACTGCCCTTAGGTCCCTTGTTGGCTCCCATCAATGAAATGGGCATTCACAATAGGCAGAAAACACGATGGGGTGGTCCCTGCCTCCAAAATCTGAGGTCAATATCGTTATGTCTGGCAACCTGTTAAAGCCAGATCCAGATGGCAAAAGAATGAGTTGTCATTCTGAGCATGTTTGATAATACCAGGGAAAAGAGACATTTCCACTGGCATTAGGACCCTTGTTTGGCACCTGTGGATCAAATGTGCTTTCACAGTAGGCAGGAAAACATGAGAGGGTTTGTCCCTGCCTCTGAAAACTGAAGTCAATATCGCCATGTCTGGCAACCTGGTGAAGCCAGATCAAGTGGGGAGGCTACTTATGTATTTGGATCATTTCTGTCTGTTCCGGTAACTAACAGAATGATTCAAGAAAAAGGCCTCCTGAAAACGTGATGTAAGGCTACCTCTGCACAGTAAGGAATGTAGGAAACTGTGCAGTTGTTGCTAAAAGTGTTTCAATCTTTGTGATCAGAGCTCCTTGGATTCCACTGCAATGCCCAGTGTTTTCAAGTGTCTATACAAACAAACGCACTTCACAGCTATTGGAAACATTTTGCCTCCCAAGAGGAGGAAGAGTGCGTTTTTGTTCAGAGTGGCTTGGCACTATGAAACACATGTTTGCCTAAGTTGCAGTGGTGGAAGTATGTGTTTTCATCTAAAGTGGGTTTCCAAGGTCAATCACATGTCTGCCTGTGGAGCATACGGCAAAAGAATGAGTTGTCATTCCAAACCAGTTTGCTGATAGTAGGGAAAAAAGGGAGAGCAGTGGAGGGCAGGCACCCTGGCTAGATGAAGGGGATCATATGAAGGCTGGTGGCCCTTAGCTAGACAGGGAGGAGCACGGAGAAGCAGGCAACCACAGTCTTGACAAGGACGAGCTCGAGGATGTAGGGAGCCATGAGGTGGACAATGATGCACAGGGTAAGTCGGCCGGCCATGGGGTGGACATGTGAGAGCCAGTGTAGGCAGGCAGACTTGGGCTTCAGAAGAGGAGGCAGGGGAAGGCAAGCGGCCATGGGTTCTACAAAGGGGTACAGGAGAAGGCAGACAACTCTGGGGAGGAAAAGTGTTAGCAGGTGAAGGCATGCAAACATGGAGTTTACAAGGGGGAGCAGGGCATGAGAGATGACCACATGCTGAACAAGGGGGAGAAGGGAAAAACAGGCTGTTCTGGGATGGAAAAGTGGAAGCAATGGATGACAGGTGGCCATGGGTTGGACTAGGGAATATAAGGGATGGCAGGCAGCCATGAATTAACAAGGGGAAACAAGGTAAGGCAGACAACCCAGGCTGGACAAGGGAAATCTGGGGAAGGAAAGCAGCCATGGACTGGACAAAGGGGTGCAGAAGAAGGCAGGTGGCCACGGGCTCGACCTAAGGGAGCAGGGCCAGGCAGGGCGCCACAGGTAAGTCAAAGGGGAGCAGTGGGAGGCAGGCAGCAACAGACTGGAATAGGGGAGTAAGGGAAGGCAGGTGGCCCTAGATTAGACAAAGTGGAGCAAGGGAAAGCAGGTGACCGTGGGCTGTGAAAGGGGACCAGGGGAATGCAGGCACCCCGGGATGGGGCAAGGAGAGCAGAGGAAGGCAGGTGCCATGGGATGGACAAATGAAAGCAAGGGACAGTATGTGGCCCTGGGCAGCACTAGTGGGAACAGGGAATGTCAGGCTGCCACAGGAGAGTAATGGAAGAGCAGGGAAAGGCAATGTGCTGGACAAGGGGGATCAGAGGAAATCAGGCAGCTCTGGCTGGACAAGGGATAGCAGGGGATGACAGGCAACTATGGCCTGAAAATGGGATAGCATGGGAATGCAGGTGACCATGGGATGGACAATGGGGAGATGAGGAAGCCGGCAGCCAGAGGCTGGACAAGGGGAAACAGGGAAAGGTAGGTGGCCCTGCACTAGACAAGGGAGAGAAGGGGAAGTCAGATGGCTCTGGGCAGGACAAATTGGGGGAGGGAAAGTCACGCTGCTCCTAGTTGGACAAGGTGAGCAGGGGAAGGATTTTGGGACTGAGCTGCACAAGGGGGAGCGGGGAAAAGCAGGCAGCCATGGGCTTCACAAGTGACAGCAGGGAAGGAAGGTGAACACTGGCTAGATCCAGGGGAGACGGGGACTGCAGGGGTCCAATGGCTGGACAAGGGGTCCAGGGGAAACCATGCAGGCATATGGTGGACAACGGGCACCTGCAGAAGTCAGGTGGCTCCAGACTGAGTAAGGAGAGCAGGGCAATGCAGGCGGACACGGAGCAGACAAGGTGGTCCAGGGAAGGCAGTCAGCCATAGGGTGAACAATAAGGGAGCAGGGGAAGGTAGGCTGGCCTTGCCAACACAAGTGGTACCTGGGGAAATGCAGGCTGCCATGTGTTGCACAAGGGAGTGCAGGGGAGTGTAGGATGACCTGGGTTAGACAAGGGGGAACACAGGAAGGCATGCTGCTCTGGCTTGGGCACTGGTGTGCAGAGCAATGCAGCAGAGAGGGGCAGGACAAGTGTGAGCAGGAGAAGGCAGGAGGCCATGGTCTAGACAAAGGGGAAAGGGGAACTCAGCTGGACCTGGACTGAACAGGTATGGAATAGGGAATGTGTGACGGCCACGGTGTCGACAAGGGGAACTGGAAAGGGCAGGCGATGCTGGGCTGCATGGGGAGCACGGGAAGGTGGGCAACAACATTCTGGACAAAGGGGAGCAGGGACGGCATGTTACTCTGGGCTGGACAAGTGGGTGCAGGGGAAGGCCAGCATCTATGCCCCGACAAGGGGGAACAGGGGCAAGCAGGCAGCCTTAAGCTGGAAATGTGGAAGCAGTGGAAGGCAGGCAGGCCTGGGCTTGATAAAGGGATGCAGGGGAAGGCAGGTGGCCAAAGGCTAGAAAAGTGGCAGCATTGGAATGCAGGTGGCCACAAAGGAACATGTGAGAGCAAGGAAGGCGGGCACCCATTGCCTGACAATGGGGAACAGGGGAAGGCAGGCAGTTCTTGGCTTGATGTGTGGAAGCAGTGGAACGCATGCAGCCCTGGGCTGGACAAGGGGGTGCAGAGGAAGTCAGGCAGCCACTGGATGGACCAGGGACCAGAGGGGAAGGCAAGTGGCCGTGGGCTGAACAAGGTGGTCCATGGAAAGGCAACCAGCCACTGGGGGATCCGGGAAGGCAAGCAGCCACTAGCTGAAAAGGGGTAGCTGGAGGAGGCATGTGGCCTCTGCCTGGACAACGGGAGTGCACGTTGGAAGGAAGGCAGCCACAGTGTGGCTACGAATGAACAGGGTAAGTTAGGCCGTTCCAGTCTCACATGTGGAAGCAGGTGTAGGCAGGTTGGCAAGGGCAGATCAACGAGAATCAGGGGAAAGCAGGAGACACATGTTTGAAAAGGGGGGGGTGCATAGGAAATCAGGCGGCGATGATTTCAACAAGGGGGTGCATGAGAATCCTGGTGGACGCAGGTTGGACAAAGGGGAGCAGGGGAAGGCAGATGGCCCTGAGCTTCACAAGGGACCACAGGAGAATCAGGTGACCACAGGCTGCATGACGAGGGTCAGGTGGGTTGGCGAACATGGGCTCGACATGTGGGAGAATGGAAGACATGCATCAATGGCCTGACAAGGGGCAGCAGGGGAAGGTAGGCAGCATTCGCCTAGACAACAGCGAGCAGGCATAGCAGGAGTCCACTGGTGGCCCAGGGGGAAGAGGAAAAGGTAGGCAGCAATGGGCTTCACCGGGGGATCCCAAGGAAGAAAGGTGGCTGGGGGGGAACAGTGGAAAGTGGGTGGCCTTTGGTCAGACAGCGCGTATCAGGAGAAGCAGTCAGCCACATGCTGCAGCAGATGGTGCAGGAAAAGGGTGGTGGCCACAGGCTGGAAATGGGGTCCAGAGGAAGGCAGCCAGCCATGGGGAGGATGACAGGGAACAGGGGAAGGCAGGAAACATTGGCCGGCACAAGGGGTACCAAGGGAATGCAGGCAGGTATGGGCTGGAAATGGGGGAACATGGGGAGGAATGTGGCGTTGGTCTAGAGAAAAGAAAGCAATGGATGGCAGACCACCACAGGCTTGAAAAGGGCCAGCAGGGGAAGGGGGGTGGAAAAGGGCTTGACAAGAGGGTGCAGTGAAATGCAGGTGGTCATGGGTGGACAAGGGGATACCACTAGGAGGCAGGCAACCACCGGCTGCAGAACAATGCGCAGAGGAAGGCAGGTGACCAGGGATTAGACAAGTGGGTGCAGGGAATAGCAGGTGGCCACCGTCTGCCAAAGATAGGGGTAGCAAGAATAGACAGGCAGCCCAAGGCCGGACAACAGTGTGTATGAGAAGGCTGGGGGCCACGGTTTGGACAATGGTGAGCAGGGGAATTGAGGATGACCTGAGTTGGACATTTGGGAACAGGGGTAGCCTGGTGACTAAGGGCTAGTCCAGGAACAGCAAAGGAATTGTGGTAATCACAGGCTGGACAAGGGGGAGCAAGGAAACATAGGCCTCCATGCGCTGGATAAAGACAGGAAGAGAAGGCAGGCGGTCAAAGTGGGGAGAGTGGTAGCAAGGGAAGGCAGGTGGACCATGGATTGACGAACTGTAACAGGAGAAGTAGGCAGGCACGGGCTGGACAAGGCATTCCAGGGAAAGCAGGTGTCCATGGAATAGACAAGGGGGAGCAGGGAAAGGCAGTCATCTATGGATTTTGACAACAAGCAGCACGCAACGGCAGGCTGCCATAAGCTTGACAAAGAGGAACCAGGGAAGACAGGTGGCTACGGGCTCTAGAAGTGGTTTCAGGGGAAGCAGGAAGCCCTGGGCTGGTTATGGGGGAGAAGAGGGGAAGGCAGGTGGCCCCGTGCTAGGAAAGGGTGAGCCGGTGAAAGCAAGTGATCACTGGCTGGACCCATGGCCTAAGGGAAAGGCAAGTGGCCAAAGGGCAGGAAAAGTGCGAACAGGGGAAGGCAGTGGGCTATGGGCTTGACAAGAGGAAGCAGGGGATGGCAGGGGGTCACAGACGGGACAAATGGTATGAAGGGAAGACACTCAGCCACAGGATAGACAAGGGGGAGTTGGACAAGGTAGGCGGACCTGGGATGGACAAGTGGGAGCAAGCTGGCCTTGGGGTGGACGAGGGGGAGCAGTGGAAGGCAGGAAGCCACAGAGACAACGTAGGGGGAGCAGGGCAAGGCAGGCTGACACAGTGTGGACAAAGGGAAACAAGGGTCGGCAGGCAGCCAGAGGTGTACTAGTGGGAGCCAGGGAATGCTGGCATACATGGCCAAACCAGAGGAAACAGGGGAAGGCAGATAGCCCTTTGCTGGACCAGTGGAAGCACTGGAATGCAGGCAGCTCTGTACTGGACAAGCAGGAGCAGGAGAAGGCGGGTGGCCACCAAAGGACAAGTGGGAGCAAGGGAAGACTGACTGGCATCCATAGCCTAAGGGGGAGCAGGGAAAGGGAGGTGGCCACTAGCCGGAAAAGGGTGTCTCGAAGAGGCAGGTGGCCTCTGGTTGGACAATAGATCATGGTGGAAAGCAGGCAGCCGCGGGGTGAAAGAGGGTGAGCAGGGAATTGAGGCTGACCTGAGTTGGACATGTGGGAACAGGGGCGGACAAGGGCTGGTCAAGTAAGAACAAAGGAAGTGTGGTGGCCATGGGCTGGACAAAGGGCAGCAGGCAAAGACGAGCAGCCTTGAGCAGGACAAGTGTGAGTGGGAGAAGGCAGCTGGCAGCAGGCTGGACAAGGGAGTGCAAGGAAAGACATGCAGCCATATCTTGACAAGGGGAAGCAGAGGACTGCATGCGACCCTAAACGGGACAAGTGGATGCAGGGGAAGGCAGGTGGCCCTGGGCCTGACAAAGTGTAACAGGGCAAGCAGGCCACCACGGGCTTGACAGTGGGGTTCAGGGGAAAACAGCTGGCCGTGGCCTGCACAACAGGGTGCAGGGGAAGCCTGGTGGTTCTTGGCTGATCAAGGGGAGCACAAGGATCTCAGGCCTGAGCTGGACAAAAAGGAGCAAGAAATGTCTGGCAGCCACTGGCTACACAAGGGAAGCAGGAGAAGGCGGGCAGCCACGCAAAGCACAAGTGACAGCAGGGCAAGGCACGTGACCACAGGGTTGGCCTGGGGGAGACAAGGAATGCAGGGGGCCAGTGGCTGCAAAAGGGGTTCCAGTAGGCGTGCAGGCATATGGTGGACAAGGGGGACCAGTCAGGCAGCCAGAGGCAGGGCAAGGAGAGCTGGGGAAGCCAGGCTGCCATAGCTTGGACATTTTTGAGCCGAGGAACGCAGGCAAAGAGGGGTTGGGCAAGCTGGAGCAGGATAAGGCAGGCAGGCATGGGCTGGACAAAGTGGATCAGGGGAATGGAGGTGGACCTGTACTGGACAAGGGGAACAAGAGAAGTCAGGCAGCCACGGGATAGACAAGGAGAACTGGAAAAGGCAGGTGGCCCTGGCCTCAAAGGGGCACCAGTACAGGTGGGTGGCCACAGGCTGGACAAAGGGGAGCAGGCAAAAACAGGCGACCTTGAGCTGGACAAATAGGCATGGGTGATGGCAGCAGGCAGCAGGCTGGACAAGAGGGAGCATGGAAAGACACACAGACTTGGCCTGACAAGGGGAAGCAGAGGAAGGCAGGTGGCTCTGTGCTGGACATGTGATAGCAGGGGAAGACAGGCAGCCATGAGCTTGAGAAACTGGGACAGGGAAAACGGGCGGCCATGGGCTGGACAAGGGGGTCCAGGGTTAAGCAGGCGGCCATTTCCTGGACAACGGGGAGCATGGGAAGGCAGACGACACTTGGCTGGACAAGGGGGGGAGCAGGAGGAGGGTTTCGGGACTGGGCGGGACCAGGGGAAGCCAGGAAAGGCAGGCATCCACTGACAGACAAGGGGAAGCAGGGAAAGGCATGTTGCCAAGGGCTGGGCCAAGGGAGGCAGCAGAAGGGCAGATGGCCATGGTCTGGACAATGGGGAGCTGAGGAAGGCGGGAAGCCAGAGTCTGGACAAGGGGAAACAGGGAAAGGCAGGTAGCCCTGTGCTAGACAAGGGAGAGCAAGGGAAGTCAGATGGCTCTGGGCAGGACAAATTGAGGGAGGGAAAGTCACTCCACTCTTAGTTGGACAAGGCGAGCAGGGGAAGGGTTTTGGGACTGAGCTGCACAAGGGGGAGCGGTGGAAAAGCAGGCAGCCATGGGCTCCACAAATGACAGCAGGGAAGGAAGGTGGACACTGGCCAGAACCAGGGGAGACATGGAGTGCAGGGGTCCAATAGCTGGACAAGGGGTCCAGGAGAAACCACGCAGGCACATGGTGGACAACGGGCACCTGTGGAAGTCAGGTGGCTCCAGGCTGGGCAAGGACAGCAGGGCAATGCAGTGGACACGGAGTGGACAAGGCGGTCCAGGGGAAGGCAGTCAGCCATAGGGTGAACAATAAGGAAGCAGGGGAAGGTAGGCTGGCCTTGCCAACACAAATGGTACCTGGGGAAATGCAGGCTGCCATGTACTGCACAAGGTAGTGCAGGGGAGTGCAAGATGACCTGTGTTGGACAAGGGGGAGCAAAGGAAGGCATGCTGCTCTGGTTTGGAGACTGGTGTGCAGAGCAATGCAGGCAGAGATGGGCAGGACAAGTGTGAGCAGAAGGCAGGAGGCCATGGTCTAGACAAAGGGGAGCAGGGGAACTCAGCTGGACCTGGACTGGACAGGGGGGAATAGCAAATGTGTGGTGGCCATGGTGTGGATAAGGGCAACTGAAAAGGGCAGGCAACACTGGGCTGGCACGGGGAGAAGGGGAAGGTGGGTGGCAACATTTTGGACAAAGGGGAGCAGGGTCGGCATGTTGCTTTGGGCTGGACAAGTGGGTGCAGG